>OZ059785.1:5560633-8492388 GCA_964057025.1 Standfussiana lucernea
CATACAAATCTGTGTCCAAACCTTGGCAAGAGTTGCTGAACCTGGATCGGTAAAATAACCCATCTGTGGCCAAACCATGGGGTATTTGGGTATCACCTTATCCATCAACATCGGCAAGTTTCTTACTAATGTATTACATCGGGCAAAATTAGTTTTCAGCTATTCCGACTACACTACGACTAAGACCTATCACAGAAATCGCGTAAGGGTTGAACCTCATCTGGCAGCACGGAATCGCACTTTTCTATGCTCCTATCCTTTCTGTCGCTCCAGAACCGTCATTTGCTAGAGCGAGAAACAGAGCGTGATACCGATCGCATCGCCGATACTGCATAGCATTCCCGCTCGTCTCTATAGGATAGGAGGATACGAGTATGGAAAAGTGCGATTCCGTGCTGTCAGATGAGTTTCAACCCCAAGTGATTACTAACTAAATTTAAAAAATCAATACCTTTTGCGTCTGTAGGTTGATTTGATGAAATAAACGCTATATGCTACTCACAATATTGCTTCTTATTTTTCAATATTTCAATTTTAAATACAATTAGTGGTGATGCGTGCCCAAACGAACAAACAAACCGAAAAACCCACGAACACAAAAATTCTAAAAACTGTTTTTTTACCTTCTGTTATTTATTCCCATACCTTCCAGTACATTTTTTTGCAAAAATCTGTAATGTACAGACACGGCAAGTCTACAATTTTATTATATGTATAGATCTGCGATTGTATGACATATTTGTTGCTGTAAAAGCTCGAACGAGAAGACCGACTCCCGAAAATTTACTAGTAAAGCCTAAGATTTACTAACATATATGTACTTAAATGGGCTTTTACAGTAGGCAATATAATTGTTATTTATACTTAGTAAAAAAACTCATTCTTATATCAATGTAGGTATTATCTCCTTTAATCATCAATCACCTCATTTTTACATTTTTAAATAGATCTTAAAAAAAACCGGTCAAGTGCGAGTTGGA
Source organism: Standfussiana lucernea (assembly GCA_964057025.1). Classification (NCBI taxonomy): domain Eukaryota; kingdom Metazoa; phylum Arthropoda; class Insecta; order Lepidoptera; family Noctuidae; genus Standfussiana; species Standfussiana lucernea. Next base: position 5,561,614 of record OZ059785.1, read on the forward strand.
CTCGCGCACCGAGGGTTCCGTACAAACCTGTGGGTATATAACTTTTTTTTATATGACGAAACTAAAAATTTACGGTTTTCGTAATTTTTCCTATATCTGTACTATAAGACGTGACTTCGTACAAAATTTCAAGATTCTAAGTTCACGGGAAGTACCCTGTAGGTTTTGATTCCCGTGCGAGTTTCGAAAATTTGCGGAAATTTGCGGCCTAAGTGGCTGTATCTTTTGATTGCGTTGACTTAGAAGGTTGATTTTTCTACAGCTTCCAGGGACAGTAGAACTAAGTATCATATAGAAATTTCAGTTTGATACCTCCACGCGTTCCTGAGAAAAACGGTCTTGACAGACGGACGGACGGACGGACGGACGGACGGACGGACAACAAAGTGATCTTATAAGGGTTCCGTTTTTTCCTTTTGAGGTACGGAACCCTAAAAAACGTAAAAATAGTGGTCCGCCGGTATTCGAAGCAGGGTGCAAGCTACCGGTGGTTAGGACTCAAGAGACAGGAACCAATGTTATTATTACTTTTTTATTTAGTAATGTTGTTTTTTTTTTTTAATTTTAATTAGTCATTAACTAATAAATACTTTTAAGAGTATAAAGATAATACAGTTGTTTTATTTTCTGCTAAACTATTGTGTTCGCACCGGTACCAAACCATTAAACACAATAACGATACTATACTGGAAATTTTAGAACGTTAGCTCTATATACTGCACGGCCGCTTTTTAGTAGCCATTCAAACTTGGTCGGTTTATCTATGTTTTGCGGTTGTTCTGGTATTTTTGTTATTCCTCTTTAATTATTTAGTGTAAGGAGCTGAAATTTTGCATGTGAATAGTTTAATTAATACACTGAATATCGGAATATGTTGAATTTGGTTTTCCATTAAAAAATCCTACAAACGGATGTCATACAATATACTGGTCCAGTGGTAGTAACTTATGCCATTGCTCATTAATTACTAAGAGCACATAAATGAAACTTGGCAAGACAGTGTAGACCCTTACAAGATATAAATAAACGTTGTAAGTTAGGTCCTAGGGTTCCTATTTGAAGTACTGGAACCTAATAACCTTATTTTACTTTTATGTGTATATCTTCTGAACAGGATGTTTTTTTCAAATTCTGTTTTCACAAACATTACACACAAATTCTAAGCAACGTGCGTAAAAAATTACAACTCTGCACTAAACCGTTTTGTATGATTTTCATCAGATAGCCAAACGTCAGCGCAGCGGAAACTTGATTATCTTCGCAGTTTTATGACACACAAATATCATTTAAACATACACATTTACCTCTCGGTACACACTAATTATTGCATGTATTTTTTTTCTTGTACGTCCTGAGGAAAAAAAAAGTGCCGCTAGGACGACGTAGTTCCAGCGGAAACAGTTTTTGTTGAATAGCTACCCAATGGTTGGATGCACAAATTTGTACTTACCATACACAATTACACGACGTCATACACTAAATATCTGCTAAACTGAAATGATGAAATTCGACATTTTTCCGCTGCGACTACACACACGAAGAAATGTACGTAAGAAAGCAGTGAGTAGGTAAGTATGTGTAATAGATTATACCAGGTGGAAGGGACACCGACGCGAAAACGGAAACCACATACTCAGTACATCATTCTGAACCCCCCCCAAATATAAATTTTTCGTCGGTTATTAAAAAAAAACAGCTGTTTCCTACAAAAGTGCAATACCTACACGGTCAAAATACATTATATGGATATGGTTTCCGTTTTCGCGTCGGTGCCTTCCACCCCGTATACTTAAGTAAGAAGACAAAAGTATAATAGCGTTTATTAATAACGTTTTCTACAATGAAGAACTACTTAGCAAATTTTCTTCGCCATGTAGGTACATTTGTAGACGACTATACCGTACCTATACGCCATGCACGTGGCCTGACATACCTCAACGTAGCCTGCAGACTTAAACCTACCCCGTACCTATAATCCTGAAATCAACAAACATTGCTTCGGGCAACAACTGCAGCTATGTCTTGCTGCCTAGACCTGACGCCCACACCAAGTAATAAATCGCACCTTATTTTAAGACATTTGAAAAAACCGTTTTCAAATGTACAGAAGTTAAATATTGGTGTAGATTTATGTTGTAGATGGTTGAAAGCTGTTCTAAAAACCAAACAAAAACGCAAAAAGATTCTCTCCGGCGGGGAATCGAACCCCGGTCTCCCGCGTGACAGGCGGGGATACTTACCACTATACTACCGAAGATGTGGTAACATATGTTCAAATAGTGAATATGTATCAGCACAAAAGATCTTGAATTTTGATTTCTTTGACTTATTTTGGTAAAAGTTTACACATTTAACTTTTATATACACGATAACCACTAAACAGTACTTATTATGTATTAAGTTGATAATAAATTTCAATTAATTTACATCACAACAGCTGTTAGTAATACAATTTATACTACCGCCATCTAGTGTTAACTTTTATAAACCAAAGAGAAACTTGAGATCAACATGTTTGCGTACTTATGAGACAGATGTCAGTAGTTATATGAATATCATCACGACGACGCGACGTTTCTTTTGAGACAAGTTAGAGTAAGTCCAGCTTTCTAACCCCATCAAGATCGTGTTAAAAGTATGAGTCGACTTTAAATTTAACGCTACGTATGGTCTTATGTCAAGGTGCTTTACCTGGGGATGATTAATTTAAAAATATTTTTCAGAGATACGTAAAAACAAATAATAAGTAATACTGCGTAACATGATGTGTTTGAAATTTTGAATCACGTTTGAATGAGTATCTTTTGTGGAATTACAACTATTATGTACCTACAACTAAGTCAATCTAATGTCATGTGATCTTTTGGCCGCTGTTAAATCAGTCAGCAAAATTTTGGTGAGTGGTTGTAATTACAGCAGCTCAGTTATGTATATAAAATGTTTGACACATTTTACGATTTTTAATTATCTAATTTAAGTACGTGTTGCTGTGATGGTTAGCTTTTCAGGATCGTACCCATAGTTAAACCCCACCCAAATCGCGTTACAAACTTTCTTCTCTTATACTAATTTATCTCAGCATCGAAGGATTTTAAAAGACATTATGTTTGAAAATGAATGTTGTTGAACTGTCACAATGAAGGTTTTTAATTAAACTGTCAATATGAATGGCTTTGCAATTGTATGTGAGTAACGCAATTTTCCTACGGGTTTTAAAGTCTAAGCTAGACTATGGCCGCTCAGCTCATTTTCTTATCATTAAGCTTACGTCAGAGGAGACATGGTAGCCCTAGAGGTGGTTCGTGAGAGGCGTGTCTCAAACAGCGCGGAGCGGCGAGCCTGCTCTATAATTTGGAACAAAATTGCAGACAGAAACAAACAAGAGCCTTGTTCCGCCGATCTTGTTAAAGTTATGTGCCTTAATTACGTTACGATTTATCCCGTAATCATGTGAGTTTAGTTACTAGGTTGACGAACTAACAATTAGTTCGCTGAGGCACGTGTAATGGATATAAAAAACTGTTTTTAAAACTTGGTTGAAATTATTTCAACGTATCGTGTGGTACCTCAATAGGATTAGGTATTGGATTTTACCATCAGGAATTTCACAGTAGCAGCCACAAAGTCTGGATTCGTTGGCAATAGGCTCGCCTTTTTAAGGATATTTAACCGTAACGGTATACCTCTGCCTATCCCTTAGGGTCAATCATTTTGTTTTGTCCTGTGCGAGGCAAATAAATACTTTTTCTTCATTAGAATAGTAAATGAAAACAATATTGAAATGTTCATTTCATTGATAACCATGAACAAATGGCGTTTGATGGATGCACGCAGGTCACACTATTGCGCTACAATATAAATTCGTCGAATTTCAAATTATTCATTAACGAAAAAAATAATAAGAAAGGAAATAAAATGAAAAAAGTTCTTCCCATCTCTAAAAACTCTATAAAAGAAATTCCCATGTAAATCTGACCACTATAAACTTCGTTCCACCTTTTGAAAATTTTTGTCTAATTGCACTCGGTGTGACTCGGCTATAACGTGAAATTGTTTAAGTTTTCTATTACTGACTATAAATAAATCAAAAAATAAACAGCCAAAAACTTTCAGTGTCCAATCAAAACAAAATTAGGACAACCTGTAACTGTTCAGCTACTCCTATTTAAGGTTTAAGGGCATCAACACACAAGCACCTACCTACCTACATAACGGAAGCAGAAATCCACTACGGGCAAGGGCCCTTTCTCGACGCCTCGTATTGATGCAAGTGGCAAGTGCAGCGACTTTCACACCCCATCGATCGTAACTCGTTCGTGATTCGATATCGAGTTGTTTACACGCTTGTTAGTCACAATGAGCTTCTCATTATAAGACGGTGGCTGCCTGTGGGTGGTCCCGCAGTCCACACCGCTCACCAGACGTCGTTAGCACTACCAAAGTACCTATTGCAGTCGATACTCGTAATTAGTATCGAGTTTGTGTTGCTAGATACTCGGTAACGGGATCAAGTTTTTAGGAGTAGTTATGCACTGAAATGTAAACATACTTGGACGGTGTTGGTGCTTGCGTATCAATTGACTGTTATTATTATATGTAGGTATAGTTATACATAGTATACATAAGAAGCCAATAAGTGGTAGGTACTTTTTCCTAATAGTCCCATCTAACTTAAATAAAATATCCCGGCCATTGAGGATCTCTTCCTTTTTTTGAAGTCGGTTAAAAACCTGTAAATATAAAATTTATAACATAAGGTGAAAGTGCCAGGGTGGCTCGCGGTAATTAAATTTTCTTACGTTTTTGCAATTTGCAGGTACCTACTCAGTATAAAAGGACTGTGGGTTGTATGGTGGTTAAAATATTATGTTTAAAAGAGCTTATTCGTATGCATGTTATTTTGTAACTAGACAGGGTAGTTTCTTAAAAAGCCTTTTCTCCAAAATAATTTATCAAAAATAAACCAAAATTCATAAATAATATTATTGAAAAAACTTAAAAAAAAAAATGTTAATTGTGTCGCCATCTAGTGTATGCCATTAGTAGTTTTTAATAAAAAAAGTTCGTAGCCTCTGCTCTGCTCCGTCATCATCTCTTTTCCCGCTCATACAAAAATATTCGTTCACAAACACACACATAGAAGTGCACCCGCTACGCACGCGGCGACTCGCGCAACACAAACAACCAGTTTGACAGGAACCGTGGCGCGCGGAGGTAGTGTTGCTTTGTTTCTTAAAGTAACATTGATAATATCAATGTTTATAAACAGAATTTGATAAGAAACGGAAACTATAACATCTGTTCGTGAATAAAATTAAAGACTTTCTTGGATAAACGTGTTAATTCGCGAGTTTACTTGGTTTTTCTGTTGGATTTGTACGTTTTATTCGAGTGTGTAATCTTGTATCTGCGAGAACTCAGCATCGTTGATTTTGTTGGGACGGTGGATGAAAATGTGAAACAAATGTGTGTTGGTGAACTTTCCGTGGTGTTAGACTTGGAGTTGGTACTTTGAGACGTTTGTGGTGGTCGGAGCCGGCAGGATGAGGTGTCTGCTGTTCGTGTTGTTGTTGCCTGCGTGTCTGGCACACCTCAATGTTTACCTGAGTAGCGCCGAAGTGTGGAGGTTATTAGGTAAGTTCAATTGCATTATCGATGAAACAGCTGCACGTAGATGCAAGTGTTATCGCTGATATCGACGCTATCGATAATCTGTAGCGATAAGCCGGTTTGGTGCGCTATCCTATCAAAGGTTTAGAATTGAAAGCATCAAGTTGACGTAAGTATGCTAAAACAGATCATAAAACTACTTTTAGAACAACATACGATTTAAAATAAACTGGCACACATGATAGTCTGATAGAGTATGTTTATTCATAGTTATTGCGTGAAGGTTAGTAAGACATTCAAAATAATATTTACTAGCGATACTATAGCTAAACAATATTTGAATTTGTCAAACGAAGACGAAGAAAATCGTAATCCAAAACTTGCTTTAACCTATTATCAAATCGTTCTGTCTAGTGTCATACGCCCGCTTGTCAGGTAGCATTCGTATGTCAAAATCGGAAAAGTTCGGGATCAAAATTTTTGTATGAAAATAATCCCAATGTCCGCTCTATTAGTCTTTTAAATCTCTTTGGTTCTAAATTAACTGAAAATCAAGGTTCACCTAAGTACCTAATTCTATTGATGACTTTTGATTTTCGATAAATCAGTGCAATAGTTATACATAGCTAGCTGACTATTATAATATAACAATTGCGTTCAAGTGTCAAAAAGCAACCTACAAATAAAAAAAGATAGCTAAACATGAGCTAAACCACAGGGCCAAAATTTAAAATAGAGAAAGGAGTCAAACAGGGCGACCCGCTATCTCCTAAACTGTTCACCAGCACCCTCGAAGAAATCTTTAAGAAGCTGGCAGCCGATTGGAGGGAAAGAGGCATTGTTCTCGGCGAAACGAGACTGTCAAATCTGCGTTTCGCCGACGACATTGTTCTCTTTGCCTCCTCAGCCACAGAACTTCAGCTAATGCTTCAAAACCTAAGCGATGCAAGCCTTGAGGTTGGTCTGAAGATGAATATGTCGAAGACCAAAGTTATGTGCAATGAAACACCAAAAATAATAAAAGTAGACGGGGAGACAATACAACATGTCCAGGAATACCTTTACTTGGGCCAAGTAGTCTCTTTCCAGGCGAGGCAAGACAAAGAAGTCGCAAGACGAACAGAAAACGCCTGGAAGAGCTACTGGTCCATGAAGGAATTATTCAAGGGTGAGTTGCCTATGGCACTAAAACGAAAATTTATGGACATGTGTGTTCTCCCCGTCTTAACCTATGGTGCACAGACTTGGTCTTTGACTAACATCCAGAAGTCCAAACTCAAGGTTTGCCAACGAGCAATGGAGCGCAGTATACTAGGTGTTAAATTAACGGATCGTGTTCGAAACACAATACTGCGCTCCAAAACAAATATAGCTGACGTGGCTCAAAAGGCTGCCCAACTCAAATGGGACTGGGCAGGACATGTCTGCCGCATGCCGGACAAACTGTGGGCCAAAATAGCAGGAAACTGGTGCCCTGACACAGTGAGGCGGGGTCGCGGCAGGCCACGAAGGAGATGGCGGGACGAACTAGACAGGTTCCGTCCGAACTGGAAGGAAGACGCGCGGGTTCGCGAAAAGTGGAAGGAGTGGAGGGAGGCCTTTGCCCAGGAGTTTGGAGGAGAGTGGGACAGAGCAGGCTAGAAAAAAAAAAAAAAAAAAACGAGCTAAAATGTATTCAGGGTCAAAAAATTATCAAATTAAGCTTATAAAAAGCACTTCATGTTAAAAATGCTGACATTCTTGTGAGTTTACCTGGAACACACGTCGTTTTTGCGTTTGGTTACAATGGCGGCCACAAAAACATACCACTGCCAATTATTAATATTTAATTGGATAAAATAAATTTAATTGTGTGTTGATATTTTAGGCAATTTTATAATGAGAATTGCAAGGTTACCTTTGTAACCTAAAACTTTTCATACAACACATATCATAACTGCAATTATTCTTAATTAATGAACTATTATTATCAATTCAGTTATCAGCATGCTAGACTTTTCGTAGAAAATTCAAACAAAATAGCTTCATAATTACAATAGGTACTTGCGGTTATTTTTGGTTTAACGGGTATTAAGAATTAGCAGTAAATTCTATTTTTATTTACTAACGGTAAGCTAGTGGCGGTTAAGTATAATACACTTAACATCAAGCGGGAACATTGTTTCTAAGTCTAAGAACTTAATCCTCACGATTTTAATTAGACGAATGTCATAACTTAAACTTGCGAGCTTGTCATTTATGACTTTGAGGTAAGTTGGAGTGACATTTTTGAAAGGGCCCGTGCGCGTGAGCAGGTAATGAGCTTAGAGATGTGACGCTTCTTACAATAAGCCAGTTTTTGTCCCCTCGTATTGTACCAACCTGCCTCGGCCATAGAGTGCAATCCATCTTTGTCAGCGACAGAACCATCTGCCTTTTGTTCTTGCTTAAAAATTAGAATAATAATAAACAATATTAAGGACGAAACGGGACCATCGGTCTCCTTACTTGATAAATTGGATAGTTTACTTGAAGAAAGTTAAAAAGCACTTTTTATACAAATTGAGCAGTAAGTAATTATTAATTTATGTATATTACGTAGAACAAACAGATGTTGGAAACGGCACCGTTCTATTATCTCCGCAGATCCGTGCTTTACGAAAGATAATTTATTTCCAACGATAATAACATAAAAATTAACATATCACGTATCTTTATGCTTTATCTGGTAAAGCTTCCATGGTGCGAGTCCGGGCGGTGTATCAGGCAGGCGGTTCGATCGGCTTTTCGGGTACATGGCTACATGTATTGTCATTTATTTCAGATGACATTTATGGAGATTCTATGGAGCAAAGCCAATAAACTCGACGCCTAAAATGTGTAATCCGACACGATAGGAAAGGAACACATTTTACATCGGTTTGATTAGAAACTACAAGATGGCAAAATCAAATTTTATTCGCTTTATGAATATTGAAGATTTAATCGACGCCCACATGTTTGATGTTCCGACACAGAATGTAAATTAATTTAACGCTATCATCATTTTAGAATATTCATTACAAAAACTTTGCGTATCGAACTCTCAATTTAAATTAATAACTTTACACCATAACAAAATAGCAATATATCAATACCTAATTCTAATACGATTACAGTATCCATAGCTACTTGTTAATCCGCGACGCCCGCGCCCATGGCGAGCTAAGGCGGTATCAGACGACAGGATAGTTTATGGTCACCTGTTATCGTTCATCTGTATTCTGTAGAACTTACGAACCAACAAACATCCAAGTCTTGCGAGTTCAGCGTTTTAAGACTTTTATCTTCTTCACTATTTGGTTTTACGACAGTCAGACATGACATTCGTTTTAAGATTCGAATAAAAGTGCAGTATAAAGCATAATAGCAGTGGACATACTCGACTAGACAGTCAAAACAAAGAACTTTTTATAAAACGCACAATCTCTACAAATTGTAGCATTATTTTGCTTCTTAAGAAAGGTGGCCATGCTCATTGTTCCTCGAGCAGCCCCCAACCAGGAACGTAGGCGAAAACGAATAATATTTCCTTGCTTAATACGGACAAGATAACTACATCTCGTTACTTATAATGCTTGGTTATTCGAAGGTTTGGTTTGAATCTGAGAACAAAAGCAATTTTGCGGTGATAAAGCAAAGCAAAATAAAATGAGAACAGTTGGACTGATTACGGCAATCATGCTTTCTGTAACCACAGTATTTTTGCCAGATTACATCACATAACCAGTATTGTCTAACGGTAGTATACATTAGTTGTTTGTACATTGATTTATTAGAAAAATATCGACGTACTTGGTGTTGAATTCTTGCATCCGACGAGAGTAAAAATATCTTGTACCATCGTCTCGGGTTACATGTCTAGAACTGTGGTGGTCACACAACAAAAAATCTTGCGTAATTTGATACTGAGATGCAGTGTAGGATTCCGTCTAGTCACCGTAACCTCACAGGGTTACAGACTTGTTGACATTGGACTATCTATTTAGAAAGAAACCCAAAAATATTAGCATTTGAAACTTTTACAATTTGTCAAATGCTTTTTTTTGTTTTCTTCAGACTTCCCGTCGTCTTATCTTACTTTGTTATCTAAAGGACGCCCTTTTCTTAGACCTATATCAATATTATCAGTGTCACGGGCATTAAACTGGCCTACGTGTGAATCGTAGCAGACCATAGCTTAAGCTTCTCATCCGGGCCATCATCTTATAGATAACAGTTCCTTTACCATTCAGGTATAGAAACGACAATAGAATAAATAAAAACAGTCAGGAATAGACATTGTTATTTTAATAAATACTATTAATGCTGCATTCAGCCCGCTCCATTCGGATCTCGTCCCCCAAAACGAAGACGTCGTTTAGAGAATTAACAATGAAATATTTCAATAAACAGCTAGCGACGGTGCAATATAAATATGGGCTCACGTCCTTCTCGAAACTATTCTTTATGTAAATACAGTTGACACGCGGGATGATGTGGAGTGGGCCCTAAATAAATTTAATTTCATGGACGGTTGGGTAGCAGTTTTTAATCTGTCGGGGTGTGATATGTTTCCCGCGGGCAGGTGCAGGCTTAGGCAAAACACGGTACGCTTACGTGATCAGAATAAAAGTGGTTAATTAAAAATATAAATTGTGTCCATGTATCAGCACGATTTAATGCTTGCGGGATGATTAAAATATTACAGAAGGCAAATTCGAGCTCTGATGCAGCTTTTACGGTTTACCGTACTAAAAAGGTGTGCGCTGTAGTTTGTAGCTTAGGAATAGGAGGAAGGCATGGGCGTGGAATGCTAATCAAGTAATAGCAGCTTACTACCATCAAATAATTTCAGTCGAGTAGTTTGTTATTCATCTACTCAAACCAACCATAAAACTAGATGATTTGAATGCATTAATGTTGGTTGTAGAATCGGAGGTTAATTTAAAAGCAATTATGAAACCCCTGTCGACGCAGACTGGAGAGCAGAAATAGAATTAGGTGCACATGCAGCAAGCCGCGGGCGACAGACGGATTACTTACTACCTATGTGCAGTGTGCACTACATGAATATGCATCTCGTCATTTTCAATTACGCTTGACGTCGGCTTAGCTTTAATCGTTTAAGCTCTGCAATCCATTGTCGTCGACACCTCATGCAATTTTAATGATTAGTCATTGTTATAATTATAACTTTATTAAATGCATGTTGTTTTGCCATTCATTATGCTGTTGGGATCTAAAATTCTAATGTAACAGCTTTGCAATGACATGTTGGTTTTGCCTTTTATATTCGCTTTCGCTTTCTTAATTAAACAATGGTAACTGTTATTAATGATAATTGTGGTTAATGTAATTTTATGGCACGGAATATAATTCAAATCTTTAACTTATTGTTTTGTGAATTAAATTGGTATATTAAACATACATACTTATCGATTGTGACATATTTATCGATTGTATTGTAAAAACTATTATTTTTTATATAGGTATCTTTACAAGGCAATCACCTGCGACGGAGATGATCGATTCTGTGCAAGAGATCCATCAACTTCGCATAATACCTCTCGCAGTTTTTGCACTCCAAGGCTCAGGGGAAGCAAAAAATATGATAGTAAAATTTATCACCCTTTGCAATATTTTCTATTATCTGATAAATTTGCTGGCTATTGTCACATATCGCTGTGTTAAATAAAGGCGTTTTATTAAATACTCACTACAGAATATTCTTTAGTACACGAAAATTCGATGAATGCCAAAATAATAACTTTCTATGAATGGCCCAACTTAATGCTAGCCACTGTAATTTGTGGAAATAATTGTTTCTCAAATAATAATGTTCCAATTTATTTATGTGATCAATTTTGACATCAGTAAAGTAAACACAATCAATGATTGCTATAAAAAATATATATATATCGTTGAATATCATTGAAGTTATTTTTTTTTTTGTAAGCGCCTTGATGATGGGATCTTGTTACGCCATGCTTGGCTTCGTAACCATCAGTCAAGTCAGTGTGGTTTGCGGTCTACGATCAACATATACTCGTAGATATGGGCTTTGTTATGGAATTAATACTAAAACATTAGAGCTTTGCTTTATCAAGATAATGATAATTTTCCTATCTGTATTTTTACGCATGTTTATTTTTGACATAATTTCGTACTCTACGCACTCAACCCTATCTATAGCCCAATCACAACATTCACAACACAATACTTGATAGTACTATCAGTACATACAAAGCGTTTAATAGTCTATTACGCCGTGTCCATTAAACTATGCTAACTAAACAATGCAATCGGTGCACGTGCGGTGTAAGTCCCACACTCCGCATTCCCGCCATTACGGTTTGTCTATGGTAGAGAAACTTTATAGACGTACTTTATACTTCCATGCATTCTCGTCCTGCACCTAAAGTGTTACAAGTTTTTACTTCACTTACAAAGCACGCACTTAAAAGGTGCAACACATCTCGTTATGCAGATACGAGTAATATTCGCGTATCTTTATGACTCTGATCTCTGATGATATAGCTTTTTCTGCCATTTTGCACAAGTGATGTGGTGGTGAAATATTTTTAGTTTCGCACGTAACGAACTTTAATTGTTTTTGATGTTTATTTATGAATGGGTAGCTGTTTGTTTTTAGTTTTTTAATAATACGAGGAATCTTCCTGGCTGAACTTTTAAAGTAATTGCTTTTATCAAGATGATAATTAATTCAAACGTAACGACCTTAATTTATTAAACTTTAACTCAGTAGGTATTTATTTTGTCTTTTTATGTTTGACTGAACAGTCAGACCTTTTCAATCAATCTCTAATCTAAACTTTATAAAAACACAAAAATGTAAATCCAAACACCAAAACATAAAGTACACCGTGAGACGGCTTGCAGCCAACAATGACAAGTTGGCAATGTTTCCAGGTCAGTCGACGGCTGAATAAATAGATCTTTTATAAATAACGTGAAACTCCGGGTAATAAACCGCGAGAAGGCACGGCTAATTTGTACACTGCATCTCTGACTGGCGCTTAGTCAATTGGCCGTAATCTAGTGAGAAACTTCTTGTTTTCAGGCTAAGGTCAAGAACTAAAAAGCTTTTGCAGAGGATTTTTGATCAAAATAAGAACTAGCACGGCTTGTTGTCATCATTTTTTCGCAGCACAAGACACGTATTGTAAAAACTAGTAACACAATCTCAAAGTGCATTCAAAACCATGCATTATGCTCACACTGGGATGTAAAACGTGTAGACAGCTCGTCCATCTGTCGAACTGACAATGAAAAATCTTCTGCTGTACGCTAACATATCACGTGGAAAGATCAACGTTCTAAAATTACTTTTCTCCACGTGATCGATAGTTGAACATATTCAAAATAATGGTTTCGGGCGTCGGCGAGGGTCGACCTCTCAATCACACCTCGGTTTTGTGCCCGTTCGGCAATTTGCCCGAATGGATGGAGATGTCAACGCGACAAAAAGCTTCGATCGATCAACGATGCTGCGTTAGCGCAAGTCGCACGCAGTCACTTTTAGTGTGACGTTCTGTGTTTAGAAATTTGTTCGTTTTGATTTGTTTGCTTTTATGTGATGCGATGGAAGCATCACATATTCTAAATATTCTAAGTGAAAAAAAAACTTTTAAACAATGTTTGAGAGTTCCAAATTGGTTTTATTTGACTCAATAAACAAAGTGTCATAATGTGGATAGTGAAATCACTACAATACCCAACACAGCAAAATCCCTAGCGACTCGGGAGGATGGGGGAGCGGTCCGAGCGATAGCAGACTGGGACAATGGGCATGCGCCTGAAAAACGTGTCACAGCGAGACGAGGTGCAACGGCCTCCCGACGAGATGCTTCCGCCACTCGATGACGATAACATCAGGCTAAAACTAGCACAATTACCGCGAGTAATGCACAAAACAGTAGCGCATGTAGCATTGTGCCGTAGATAGAGAGAGGTCAGATGTTGTGCGCGTCCCTCGGCTGGTAAGCGAACGTCGACTAGCCGTCACGACGCGTCCATCAACTGCCAGTCTGCCACCGCTGACGAGCCAGCACCGAACCCAGTTTAAGCTCAGTTTAAAACCTGACAGTTCTCCGACCATGATAGATGATATATGGGCGCGTGGAATGTGCCCAAACCGAAATAGCAGCCGCCTCGACATGGACACTCGTTAACGTTTTAGCTAATGACATTACGGCTCATTTTTGTTTTTGTTCGGCTATTATAGATGAGATGCGTGTTTGTTTTGGGGCCGAGGATTACCGGCGTTGACCCATAATCCCACGTCCATAGTTAATGACTGCTTTAATAGCCCACGAAGGAAGTATCTCGCAGCGCGACTATGATGCTACGAGCACAATATTAGATCTCCCGTAGTGTTGCCACACGACTATTTTATATTTCCTTTGTGTTTGTGGGAGCTCAAAAATGTGCCATTAGGGATAATGCTGTGACAATTTTGCTGGCTACGCAGCGTAATTGAATAGGAGGCCGGGTGGCGCACGCGACCAAGCTCTGCTTTAGGAGTAAATGTGCAAATAAATGTGTCTAATGTAATATGTTTGTTTACGCACATTATTAAACGAATCAGAGTTGTTATTCTCTTTCTACGGGCATTGCGCCACTAAAAGCTTCGTAATGTTTTGAATATTCGCAAAGCTTCTGTGCCTCGGAGACATTATCTAAATTGTTCAATGCACTTAAAGGCGGTGTGAAGGAAGGACACATTAAGATGTTTAAATTTCACACTTAATAAACTAAGAATGACTGTTTGCTACCTAATGGGTGAAGGGTTTTATGTTCGGCCTGATCGGGAAAGCGTAAATAAATACTCTTGTTTTTGGTTGTATGTTATTTATAATATGTATAAAAGTTAGGGACCACACACACGGGCCGGTGGGCGCGCGGGAGCAAACATGGCTGGCGTCAGCACCGTGCATACCTGCCTCCCCCAGTTTCTATCTGTGTGTACACTCCCGCTTAGCTTGTGCGTGGTGCTAATCACTTCTAAACACGATACCACATACTATCATTATGGAACACCATTCTTTTCCTAGTTAACAACTCGATAACTCTAAGTACTTTCACGGATCACTAGTATCTACTCATTTTGTTTGGCCATCCAATCTCTCCTAACTAGTTTTTCTCCAGCACCCAATGTTCTACCTTGAGTGTAGAATTTAAAAAGTTTTGACACGACAAAAGTTTGTAAGTGTGCTTTGTTGGCAAAACATTTCCCCAAATCATATTGTCGTAATTAAGGACCGTGAAATATGGTCCCACTCAATTGTGTCGTAGTTTTGTGACAATACTGTATTTACGAAGAAGGACCGAAAATAAACAAACATCGCGCACAATCGGACGAATAAATATGCTGGCACAATGCACGGGCCAGCACGTCATAATAAGGCAGTGGCTTTTGTACGGACGGCTGTAAATCATACAGTCCTTTGAAGAGAATGGCACACCATAAATAATGCCCCAAAATTCGGCTGCGATGCTCTCCACCGGGACATTTTTGTAGCCCGTGAAGAGAATTCTAATGGTGAAACAAATTAATCAATGGGGTCGCGACTGTATTTAACTTTTTTGCCACAAGCCCTATTGTGATCAAGTTTATGGGTGTCGATAAAGGCCTAAACGTTTTGGCATTAAAAATAGCTTTAATTTATAGTACCGATATTCATATTACACCATAACGTACACTATTTATTACTGAACAATGGAAATTCTATTCCCTTAATGCGGTAATTGTTTCGATTTAATAACGTTACGCTTAAAATTTAAACCGGAGTCGTAAATATTGAACTGCAGCCACTTTAGATTTTTATGGCTTCGTAAGAAAGCGATTAAAGTTGAGCATTATGATAGTATTGAAGAATTTAACGCGGTCGACGTTGTTACGACTCAACTGAGCTTTAATGGTTCAGTGCACCCCTGAATAAACAAGGCTATTCGGAGTTAAATTTGCTTGCACCGGATATGGCTGCCACTCGAACATATCCATCATGTGCCTCTAAATGAAGACTTGGTCAGCGGCGCACTGCCAGTCTGCCACTTGAGACCGTTGAGATTCCTCTAGGAGCAACAATGAATAAAGGAATTCTGATTCGTGTGGGGTTGTGGTCAACTCACCTTATTTTATGACCAGTAAATCTTTCCAGTTATGAGCTCCTAAATAATAACATTTTATAGGCCCCCGTCGTAGAATTGACGAATGTACACTTGCGTTTTATCGTCGATGGGTAACCAAAGTGTCCCTGGATTTATGTTTTCCAATGAAAATTCAAGTTTATTGCTAATGCAATAGGTGTTTCGTTGAATTTGTGGTCAGGGAAGACATTTCCTCGTGGGCTCGTGTTATTTTATTATTCTCAAAAGATCAGGAGAGGTTGTGACAATTTATTTAGCTTACCCATATGTGCGTTATCAAAAGGTCGACCACCCAAAAGTTGTCCTAAAACACAGCGTGAAATGGCATCTAACGTTATCTTTGCATCACAATAAACTGCATCATGTGACGTTTGTTTGGACCTCCAGTTTGTTTAGACAGGACTCTAAGAAACGAAAAGTATGACATAGATTGATTTGGGCCATAGATCTTAACATGTCTCGAAGTGTATTCGTATGTTTCGCAGCATGGCGTAGAGATGGGTCGACCTCGAGTCATGGTGTTTCTGTTGGGCCTGGCCTCCCGCAGCGCAGGGCCCGCTGCGAGAACCCGCATGCCTCAAAATTTACATTCTAACTTCGAATAAGGGTTGTTATACTGCGCTGTGAGTTCTTAACAGTTGACTAGATAATGTCTAGTCACTTTTGAATCAATAATATACACACAAATTTGTCAAAGCGATCCCTGGGGACCAAGCCTGGCTTTGTCCTTTAGTTTTGTTTACATTAGGCTCCCAAACTGGTTATTGTGTCCGATGTTTATTTTATTAAGAAACTAAATAAACATGCAACAGTCGTCCCGATCACCCGACGTGGCTGGATATTTTATTTTACATCTGGAATTTATATTATGATGACAATGTAAATTGGGAACGTATAAATTATGTCAATTGTTCTATTGCCAGTAGAAGAAAAAACAAATTCTGTTTAATTAAATAAACCTATGCTGTCTTCATGAGAAGTTAATGTTTGGTTTGTGGAGGTAAGTCAAACATCGTGACACCCTCGCGGGCGTTGAACGGTAGAAGTTGTTGAATAAGAAAATACACTTTTGGGAAGCAGTTGTAGTGAACAAATATTGGTTGAATCCGTTCGGAGGTGCGCGTGGACTAATATTTGGTTACTAGTGGTCGTTATTACATGCTGACGGTGGTCATACTCATAGTATGATTCTAGTTTTAACCATATTGTGGGAATGTAACAAAGGAATTCAAAATAACAGTCGAAGTGTATATTCTTTTATGTGTTCCCACAATATTGTGGAATTGATGTTCAAGAAAGTCCCAAGAAATACGGAATAAACGTTTGGATTTCTTTATTGTATTGTATTTTATAGCGGAACGTTCGTAAAACTCATTTACTTAATTCGTAATGTCGCTCAAAACGATTGCGCTCACGTTCGGGTTAAACTTTATTTCTGGCTCAGTTGGTTCGAGGCAATCGTACGTATTAATGGCAGTAATGGGAGACTGCGTTTATTTAACCGCTCGTAACTCGACTCGTTATGGCTGCGTGTGCCCGTGTGGATTTTAAAACATGGCTGGAGTACCACCGTACGTCATTTCCTCGCCTCGTCCATCAATTTTGTCGGATTGAGTTTAGACTGCGACGGTGTTAATAAGCTTAATGAGGTTTCTGGTAAATGATTTACGTTTATCTGGTTTAATGAGCGAAGGTGCAGGTTTCTTTATGAATGATCGAATTATGATATTTTGATAGATCTCATTGCTTCATTCATCATCACTCGAAAGTTCCCAAAACATTGTCAAGCGAATGAAAGCTATTTATCCTAGAATACTGGAAGACCCAGTAGCCCAAATCCAAAATCCAGTAATACAAGCTCAAATCCTAATCTCAAGTCAATCAGCAGTCCTCAAATACCAGTTAGATTTGAAGAACGTTAAAGCTAACGAGGTATGCTGGGTTGCTAGGTTAATTGTGTCTGTCGAGTGTATCGTTGATCTCGAGCGCTGGGCCCACATTACCATGTGTACGAGTGTCCCACTGTCGTCTGATCGCATCGCACCGTCCGTCGGTCGTGATCGGGGAAATGCTCGCCTCCGCTCTACGGTCACGTTTCTACCTGGAACGAAAAAAAGACATAAAACCCATGCAAATAATGCGCTATAAAAGTCAATATGGATTTACAGTCACAGCTGCATTTCTTACCAACTTTATACCTTATGTATAAATTAAGGAAAGGTTCTTGTGAAGAAAAAATCTGTCGTGTAGCTAGCTGGTCGGCGTGGGGATGTGTCGTGTGGCTACATAGAGGAATGCAAGTACGCGAGCTAATGTGAGCGAGGTGTGGGCGCACCAAGCCGCGCACACTCTTTTTGTAAATGCAAATTCAATTCCGACTCGGAAATCTTTACGAGAATATTCCGAATGGAAATGTTTACTTTACTCTTTTACTGCATGTTTTTATTTGCCAGCTCGCCAGTGTAGCGGAGTTGTGCGAAAGATTAATATTGACTAGTATGCTAATACTTCTTCCACATTCACCCATGGGTACTGTAATCAAAATGTGCGGTTTTTTTTGTGTTGTTTGGGTCGGCGGTTGCCATTAGACTCGCTCGCTCGAGCTTAGAACATCAGATAATTCACGGGAGACTGTTCAGACTGCTCCATTCTACATGTTCCCTCATTAACGACTCGACTTAATTCTTTCTTTTGTCCGCTTCGATTGGTAGGACCTCTACTTTTCCTGATCATTTAAAAATCTACTGCATAGCTTTTTTACTTTTTACACTGGCGAGACCGCCACTTATTTGTATTTTTTTCGTTTGTAATTCGCTTTTCTCGCTGTTGTTTTTAGAACGCTACCGTTTTAACTGATCGTAGTTCGCAACCTTGCGTGGTCTGGTACGCAATTTTTTATTTCTTATTGTCCAA
This sequence comes from Standfussiana lucernea, assembly GCA_964057025.1. Taxonomy (NCBI): domain Eukaryota; kingdom Metazoa; phylum Arthropoda; class Insecta; order Lepidoptera; family Noctuidae; genus Standfussiana; species Standfussiana lucernea. Next base: position 5,580,307 of record OZ059785.1, read on the forward strand.
CGTTTTCGTGACTCGAGGACTTTAAATATGTTAAAAATAATGTGTCGTGTTGTCGACGGTTATGTTAGAACCGGTAGCAACTTTAAAAGAGGTCCGTCTAATTGTAATGGGCATCAACCAGGTGGAATAATACTCGGAGTCGCCCGAAGGCTTTGAAAAAAGAAACGAGGGCGTGGCCGAGATCCTGTTTGTTTTCGAGTCGGCTTTAATCGACGCCGAAAACTAAATCTCCCTTGGTTACGTCCTTAATTCTGATTTATACACACCGCATGCTGTTAATATAAAGTTATGGTTACATCTCCTGCGATGGGTGGATTCCCCTCGACGTTCCCAAGTCATAATATCAATTAACTCATTCATAATTCTTAATTAGAACTCTTAATTAAAATACTGACTTCAAAAAATCTTTTGATGTAAAGTTAGAGTTTTAATATTTTTTAAATGAAGCCAAACGTTTCGCAGGAAGTGCAGCTGTGCGTGTGCACGGGAGTTCATTGTTGCGGATATCCCTGCAATCTATATGCGGTAAACGTAAATCACTTGGCGTAGCATTGAGACACAAGATAGATCTCACGGGGACGTTGTTATTGCTGCCATTTCTAGGAACAAGCTATCCTTGTTAGTTATTCCTTCAAGCAAAATTGAACCGCTGTACAAAGAGGTGACTTGGACAGATTGTCGGCAATTGAAACTCGGTCGGTTATCCGGAGGTGCTTGTTGGGATAATACGGGCAATCCATCTTAGCAGCCGGCGCTCGATGATGGATCTGTGATGGAGATCACGACTCGTTTCTTTGTTGTTTTGTTTAGTTGATAAACGCAGCGTCCGCGCCGCTTTTTCCGCCCTGTTAGAACCTTGTTACGTTTGAATAGGCTATTTATGAAGTTAATTGGTTCTCCTCTAGTGGTGATAGTTTGAAATGTAGTTTATTTATCTATTCAATCTCTGTACGCATAGATTGTGCTTATTTCGACACGTTACATTGGTACGGCGAAGGTTGATATGTTTTCAAGTTTCGTTCAGATCCCGCAAAACAAAATCTTGAAAAGTTAAAAGCTCGTAGAATCAGTTAACTACTACGGAAATCTGATTATTTCCTTGATAGTTGGGGGCTCGGGGCCCGAGCTTTATTCAAAAGCTATTCGATACGGTAAATATTTGGTTGTTGCCCAACGGATCATGAAGTTGATGACTATCAAAGTGTGTTAATGATTATCGAAATATTGGAATCTGAAGTCCACTAAAAATTACAACGAGGTAGGCAATGCGTAGGCTTGAAATGTAAGTGTGAGATAATATCATCTCGTCTTATATCGTAGGGTGTCTCCTTAGCTTTCACCGGTGCGTCAGAGATGCCCAATGGGCGCGTGTTGTGACAGCCTCCCACGATAAACTCCATGTTTATATGCGCGCGCGCCGCCCGCCATGTTTGTTTTATCTCGATCCACTGCGCGTCCGTGTTAATAAATGTCTCGTATTGGAAAAAAAATCTTATCCTCCTTTTTTAATTCAATATTTTTATGTTGCCCGTATGTTTTATTTAGACATCGATTTATTAATAATAATGGATCCTTCAGGGTCGTTAGATCAAAATTTAAGATGTACGTATATGTAGGCGTTTTTTATGTATTGTTTTTTGTTATAGTCAGTTGTGTGGGTCTCATTTTTATTGGGGTTTGAACAAGGGACGACGGTACGTGTTGGTGTATTTTATATTCCAAACAGATGTTATCCTGCGGCGATGGCTGGGAAATTAATTGAATTTGTTTTGTTTGTTATTCGATTCGAATCACACGCATATTTAAACATTCTCACATTTGAATTTAACTAGCTACTTATGTTACACGTCTGGTGGATAGTAACCATAGTATCCATCAAATGGTTATCTAGGTAGTTAATATTCAAGCGCGTCGCTCGTAATGGTAGGCTCAGGAGTGATATAAAACCGATCATTTGTAGTTAGTGTTGATTGCCCAATCTTGTTCTGGTCTGTTGGGCATGGAACACGGCTTGTTAGTGAGAGGCGCATCCAATTTGTGATCGGAGAGATGAGCATTGTCGCTGTGCCCGGAAACTGTCCTGTGACGTAAAACCGTATAATTAAATAGCTAAATAACCTCATCCTTTACACTTGCTGGCTGCATACCTTGTTATAGTAATTGTGGCTCTATAAACTGACAGATAACGAAGCGGCGTTTTTTGTCATGGTCGTCGTTCGTTTATTGTAGTCCAAAAAGTAATAAAAGTGCGTCTGAAGGGCATGTAGCTCAAATTCTTATGTGGTTAGGCGACTGCAGTTTAAATTCTCCAGCAAACTTATTTTATATTAAAATGATGTCTGCCAGCGCAAGAACTAGAAAAAAAAGTGTTGCATACGTTTTCACTTCACAAGCGAGTTCGTGAATTCTCCTTGAAGCCGAGAATTCCGCCACAATTCACGCGGTAACCACCCGCTTGGTGCTTTTGATACTTAAATTTTTATTTTATAAGAGTTGAGATGAGAAATAACGCGAATGCACGGCAGGGCACCGCAGGGCAGGCCTCGCTTACACCCACCATTTATAAATTTTGCTCGTTTTGCCCATTGTTTACTTTACGGGCGATGTTTTAAATTTTATGATTTCCATTATGACTGACGGCGGCGGCGGATCAAATTATATTCTGAACGGTTGCCAATTCGATAATTCCAGATCGTGTACCTATGCGATTCTTTTCGATTGCCTTTAATTTATTTGATGGGGTCCGGTGTTCAATTACGTGTTTTAATGATTTTGGATCCGCTGGCTCGGCGTCCTCAACGTGAAATATAATTCCGTGCTTCAGGTTTACAAGTGTATATGATACGATACGTAGGTGTTCGCCGGGTGTAAACAGGGCAGGTTAAGCACGCTGGCTGGCGTCGACGCTCGTTTAGAGAGCCCTCGTCGAGAGCACTTCACAAACTGCTCTCTTCAAGCCTTCGTTCAACAGACGATTTTTTTAAACTGCCCGTCCGTATTGTTTTCGTTCTTTTCATTTTATTGCGTTCCTACACAAATAACAGACGTAGACGTACAGTTGGTGTCAAAATGTCAAAAAAGTATTTGCCTGTTCTGTGTGATTTTCGTCGTGGCGAGCGTTATAACCTTTCTAAGTTCGAATGCAAACAACGCCACGTCGTGCTTCTGTCCCATACACTCCATACACTGGCTGTGTTAGTACAAATCCACGACATAATACAGTGTGGCGGTCGGATAATATTTGGTGAGCGTTATTTGACAAGCGTGTTCGTGTGTTTTGTTATTGGACACCTCCACTCCGCACACAGTTTCTATTTGAATTGCCCTGACACAAACTAATGGGAGTTTTCAGGACCGCGCTAGCGGCGGTGGCCCTCCGTCCGGTACAGCTGTTTGTTTGTACATCTGACGATGCGAGTCATTTTCCCAAATAAATGGAAACCAGTAGCCAACCGATATTTGTACACGTATGTCTTATCAAGCGATGATAAGTCGAAAATAAATCATATCGAGCGATAACGCATCGATTTAAACAGCAGGGCTACCGTGCCATAACTTCTTCGGAAGGATTGTGGTAATCTATTAGATAAGCTCGAGAAATTCGTCGTCGTGTGTCTGACTGTCGTGCACGTGGTCCGACTCAGTAATTGGAAGTTAAACGATACAAGATACAAATTCATGCGGAGGGGTTGGTTATAATCTGGCAACATTTACAAACATGTCACGACGGCGGCGTCGTTCGAGCTCAGTTTTTTTCTAGTTGACGTGGTGCTGTTTGTCACATCGCACTGCCTCGAGCTGCCGAGTGAAATGGGTTACTTTTTTGTATGAGTTTCATGTATCGTTCAAAGATGCTGAGACAGGCAATTTAATCTTTCAGCGTCGCTATAGAGTGTTTCCCGAAGCGATAGCCATGCCGGTCCTAAGTTCTAGTTGCGGTTTTTGTGGTCCGCGGGCGAACACGAAGCGTGGTCGCGTTATGTGGTCACGACTTCGTGTGGTCTGTGCTTCTCGTAACTAGACTAGGAGTAGGATTAGCTTGATCTTGGTAGGAGCAAATATTCAGACAAACAAGATTGAAATGCGAGACCACTTAACGCCAACCGTTTTCTGTAAACTTTATTGCCTGCCTATGCAGCTTTCAACCTATATCTTCGAAGTTCAACCAATTTGGAATTTTCTTTTAGTATTCCATACATTGCGTCAGTGAGTTATTCGTATTTGACATACTATAAGAATAGTGTCTCTTGTGTTATCAAAGTTAGGATGTTGTCTATTACACATTTAGTTGAAGCAGACTTCAGCTTAAGTAGTGTAAAGTTATAAATATAACATGAGCGGAGGAGCTCGTAGTCATAACTAAGTTGAACTTAATTTCCCCCGAAGTGTAGCACACGTGATGTCATAAATTTTCACACTTCTGCCGACGCTAGGTTTTGGCGAATCTTCGAGGGTTGTCGAGGTTGACAATTGTCGAAAACGAAGTTCCCAAACTGCTGGAATTGTGTGAAATATTTTGTAAAGTTGGATATGACGGGTTCGATGAAAAAAATATGATGGAATTGACAAATTGAGTTCAATATCCGCGTCATTGGACCTAATAATGTGTTTGATGTTGTATTGATAAACTTCGGAAACTTGAAGTGTTTGGAATTCGGGCAGAGTTATAATAATATTTAGATTTAGCTATACTGAAATATCAGTTCCACCAAGGCGTTTAGTAAGTTTTGGTAACCCTAGCCTTTCGCCATCTACGTCATCTTTATACAGCATAAACACAAGACAGGCGAGTTTGTTTTGATGTTCCAGTATAACGTACTTACGTTAATGTAACGATAATGTTTACGTATTCGCAATAATTCAGCGTCAGGTGCGTTCCGAACTACTACTACCTCTCGTAGATCTCTCCGCAGAACACTGTGCCTTATTGTTCGTAAACATACACACACACTGTTTATTTTATTGCAGCACTTATTTACTATATCGTTAACGCACGCACGCTTGATAATTGCTGCTCAAAGTACAACATCCAATCTCATGTAAATATAAAATAACTTATGTTAATTAGACGAAGCTGTAAATAATCGACACTGTTTCCGTATCTTTCCGAATCGCTGCACATCATTAGGGACAGAATCTCCATAAACATGTGGTATAGAGGTATTCCACAGACAAAAAAAAAATCAGGAAAAGATTCCGACTGTCAAACTAATTCGTCGGGATTACGTCTGAGGGGCACGCGGGCAAAAAGACGCATCAATCAACGCGCCAATGCGCTGCGGGATATTTTTAAGCTCAAGCTCGACTATTCAATCTTACCATTCAAGTATCGCTGGCAGCTTTCGCTAATTTAAACCGCGTCCTCAATATTACCAGCAATGTAAACCTCTCATCATTCCAGTCGTCGGAACTTGTTTGAGATGAAAGAAAAACCGCTGCTAATTCACTTGATATGGCCGATGGCATGCATATCACACTTATTGGTGATTATACCTCAATTAATTGGCCGTTTTCATTCAAATTAATTCATTACAAATGCCTGTAAAACTTTTTTTAAGATTACTCTTTGCGTAATTTTCTGATCGGTAGATAAGATAGTATTTGATTCTTTGCAATAAAAACTGCAATTTGTTTTAAAAAAGTGTGTTAACTGCCAACACAAGTTCTGTGTTTTATTGTTTGCTTAAATTGTTCCAATTGTTACTGACTGCTCTGATTAATTCAATAAATTTCTTTAATGAATGCACGTGTTGTTGCATTACTGTGTAATTAAATCGGAAGGGGTGGTCTGGGGTAAATGGCACATGTAACTGTGCGGCGGTGAGGGATGGTGGTGATTATTGCACACATTATCTGCTCCAAGATGCGCTGCTACATCTCCCACACCCTGTCGGAGCTTACACCTTGATTTTATTGGGGAAAACTACAATACAATACAATATTTTTTTATTTCAAAAAGCCAAGTACAATTTGTCCATCTCAATCAAAACATAATAAACCGCCATTACATGAAGTACAACATATGCATTATTTGAGACAGAGTGAACGACTGTATCTGTGCTAGTATAAACTGTGTTACAGACACAGTTCATTGACAAACTCACAGCTTACTATATTATTTCTGTCAGGATTATATTTTAACGTAACGACGTGAATCTCTTTTGCGGCTTATTTTCATGTGCAACCTGTTTTATGAAGTAATTATTTTTTTTACATAATATCTTGAAAATCGGAAAAACAATCACAAATTTAACTATTTGAATACAGCACCTATTTTTTATTGGTCCACAAATACATATAAGCAAAGATTTTACAACTCAATTCCACTCGGATCCATTTTAATACGATTTCAGTATTTTTCCAGTTTAAGTTAGCTCGTAAATTGACTCGGAGTCTTACTCGATTTTACAAGAAAATTGCGAGCTGATTGCTTAACTGCGATGTTGTTTATCCGAAAACTCTGGTAAAGCTACCGAAATCCATTTTTGAAGTCTAAAGTCCTTTGTTTTATCATCCAGCAGTATTTGGCATAACGTGGAAACGTCCTAAACAAATGGACAAAACGTTAAAAAAAACATTATTTTCGTATTTATTCCACAAAAAAAAAAAAAACAAAAATAAAGTGAGTTCCTCGCGCCTGAGGTCTGTTCTTACAGACTTTAATTTCACAGAGCTTTTGTGTCGCTGATCAGCTTTGATGGCAAGACGTTCGGCCAAATCTTGTTAGGGACAAAGCCCAGGTAAGCTGACGGACGAACAATGGTGGATCGCATTACCCCACCTCACTTCCGGCACGGTGACTCCAAAAACCTCAAAGTTTTACACCTGACTACACTTCTGTCTGACGTTTTTTCGACAAATGCTATTACGCAATTATCTACGGTCCAATTGCCATGTAATGTAACGCGATATATTACCTTTTTAGTATCTCCGCTATGCGAAGAATTGTGCGGTCCTCAATTGTCGATAATGTAGTCAATTTATTTTTTAAAAGGTCTTTGTTAGTTTTTGCACATCCAAATTGGTCACGAAACCTTTTCGTTTTATCAGTTCGTTCGACCCACATGTTTTATTTTGACAACTTTTATGTGTGTGTTACATAACACAAATCGTTATAATAAGTTCTTTTCTGCATTAAGGCCATATCGTTTCTGAGAAAATAACAATTTATTGTTGCAGAAACATAAAATTCTTCGTGACTTTTACAATCCATGTCAGGATGTGTGTAGAACATATTCTCTTTTTACGAACATCGATACAGTATCGATAAATAACCGATTACGAGCGTCTTTTACGAGCAAATCGACTATCTCGAGCGCATTGCGATCCCATATTTTATAGCTGTTTACAATTAAGGCGACAAATTTGGTTCGTGTCGTGTGCTTCGGGTCGCAGATTTATAATCGGCTAATTCTGTCTAGCGCAGCGCGTCTCTGCGCTGAGTAATGGAAACTTTATATTGGCTGCAGGGATAATTAAATGTCGCCTCACAAAAATGTCAACGCTTCTTGGGGACGTTCCGCGCTGAGAATATCTTGTTTCTATAACCGTTACAGATAGAAACGGTAGCGTTAAAACTAGTTAAAAGTTCATACAAGACCTCAGAAAGAAGCTGCCGATAACCATACTCGATACTTCACACCATTAACGATGGAAACAGCTATGATACCACCTCTGTTGCAACCTGTACTACCTAAAACGTTTTTAATTTAACGTCCACTATCTATTCTTAGCACATTACTGTGTTTTATGGCATCTATTATCACACGTCGTTATGGGATGTGGTAATGCTGTAAAATGTTAAACAGTTATTTATTTAGCGGTTTTCCGGCCGCTTGTACGTTCCCTCCGCGTCGTACAAAATGTACTTCATAATGCAAATGTGTGGGAGAAATAATAAACGACGACATTTTTACCCGCCTATGAAAGGTACCCTGGGTACCCCGCGCCTCGCGTCGACCAGCTGAAGTGCATTTTATAAACGCGCAACTCTATTTTATGCATAGTGATGTGCCGTTCTGTAATATCATCGACTAATTAATTAGGATTAGGTATTACAGCAAACATTAATCATTTATGTATTGAGTGTACAATTAATACGTTATCCGAAACGAGTTCGGTTGATTTATAGTTTATGGTTATTTTAGAAAGGCTCGTTTGTTATTAATTTTATTAACGCTGAGTTCTTAATTGAAGATTAAAATTATGTATTTTTGAACGGTTTTTTTTTGTGAAGTAGGTAGTAAATTCTGCCGATAAAGATCTGCACTCACCTGATCAAATAAAAATCGTCAGTTATGTTTGCCTACACATTCGCACGTCCCTATTCTCACCTTTATATTACCATCGACACCTTTGCACTTTGTTTTATTTTCTTGCACGCCTCGTCCGCATAATTCACAATAAAGCTTCTGTTGTGCCCTAAAATCTTTACATCCATTCCTCGAAGGGGAACTTTCTATACGAAGAAATATCAGCGCGCCATTGTGCGTCTTTCTATTTTATTCTTCACAAATGGATTTTTGTACGGCTGTAATGAAGGCTTTATTCGGAGGTGCGAATGTAGAATGCGTTAGTGAGGAGCACGCGAATCGCGCGCCATTTTGTTGGCATTCAACTTATTAAATTTTTATTATTAGAATTTCGGTGGCGAGGCATGTAGGAATCCGCGATAAGAGGCTAAAAGCTCCGTTAGCATGTCGGGAATTAGTTTGAATAAGCAGAAAAAAGCGGGCGCCGGTGGAGGCGGGTGCCGGTTATCTCTAGTTATTTGTCGTATCAAGTAGTTCTTTTTGCTCCGCCTCGGCTTCAAAGGCGCCGCGCACGGTAGCACTCCCGCAGCTTATTACTATGGTGGAATGTAACAGAACAGCTTTATGTCATACGTATTTATTTTTTATAGCTTCTCGTAAAAGTTGAGATAACTCATGCCTGTCCTACTCCAAAACTACCACACCGAACTTCGATTTCGTGGAAACAATCTATTAAAACTTTACCCAGGTATTGGCTTAACTTTGTGAGATATCTTCACAAGATAAGCCAACACCGGTTGTTGAATTTGTTTTAATAAATTAGGTGTTCTATTAGAAAGTTCTTCAACCTCTTTATTGTAGCACGATTCGGTTTTATAATCATTTTGTTAAACTATAAATAATTTATCACCGTATAAATATTATGCGTTATTAATACATGTTATTAAGTTTGGATCGTTTGTATAATATAAGAAATATTTATGAATTTAAAAGTCAGTTGTTCAATATTTACATAAATTATTGTCGCGACATTTTGATCTTTATCGTTTTTATAAATGTATCTCAGATTTTATATCCCAACATGCAGAATACCTTGCAAAATCTTTAAATCAATAAATAACATCTTCTCAAATTTAAGTTGCCAATTAAAAAAAAAATATATGGCATAATAAAGTGTAAATAGGTACAGTCGTAAACAACGGTGCGATAAAGCTCGGTCGCAGTTGCAGCACAGCGCGCGCATGTCGCAGCGATTTGTCGCGTCAAGTCGTCGCACACGGCTCGTATGCAAATTATATCGTTCTTTATCGTCACTCGTTAGCGGTTAATCGTCTTTATCGCGCTACGAATAAACAAATAGCCGTTAAAGGCGTTAAAATTATTAATACAATCGCATTGACGCCTGTTTTGGAACCTCATTTGCATGGACCTGTGTACTTACGTGTGTTTAGATAGGAACTTATTATTTTATGATAATAGTGTTAATAACGCCGCTGTCATACCCATAACCATTGCAAGGATCCTGGTGCTATGATTGTAGAACCGGTCACAATATTTAAACTTGTTTACGATTATAACATTTCCAACAAATGGAATACATTTCGAGGTTGTTGCGTTTTATTTTTCTTCTTACTTAAGATTTAATCAAGTGTTCATAATGATTAGCAGGAAGTTGAATTAAATAATTTTATTAGATATACGTAGCCATAAATAGACAGACTTATTTTTCATAAGACTTTTCCCGTGGCCTTGCCCGTTTTACTTGTAGGTCGGAAATTATCCCATGGGAACTTACTACCTGAATAATATATCCCATGAATGACCGCAATCTACCATAATATATTTCATGTCCTTGCTTAGGTCTACCTACCTGTATGCCGAGTTTCATCCAAATCCGTGAGGCCGTTAAGGCGTGAAAAGGTGACAGACGGACAGATAGACAGACTTATATTCGCATTTTTTTATTAGTATAGATTTCTGTAATTTGTTAATCCGACTGTAGGTGTTAGTGATTGTTTAGTAACAAAGAACATCTCATTTTGGAAACATCGGCTCATTTTCATAATATAAATTTAATTATCTTTGTGTATCTTCACACCAAAGAGGTAACACGACGACATAAACTTCAGGAGTAACTTGATACCAAAAAAATGTACATAAAAATCATAAAGTTAATGATGTTAGAACTTGATATGGTCCTTAACGGGGCACGTATAATAACTGCGGGACTTCGAAGAAATGACTTGGTCGCAGGAAGCTTATATTAGGTGGTGGTTATCTATGGTATGTATGACAGACATTGCTCATTAAAATGACGTGAGGAAAGTTTTGAGCATGAATATGGATGGCTATAAGAGTAGAGGAAGACTAAAGAAACGATGGTTGCACTGTGTGAAGGCTGATATGGCTAGCAAGGAGATGACTGCTGAGATGACGAGTTATAGAGAAGTATGCAATAAGACATGATGCGTCGACCCCAAATAAAATTGCGTTAAGGGGCAGAAGTACGATGACTTATTTGTGGATACTGTAGCTCATTAAGTTATTTGAACAGATGTTTGGATCTAAAGGACATTCACTTTTTGTCCAAATTATAGCCATCTCAATTTGCTTGACACACCTTAGTTGAAGATTAGTTGGAAAGAAAAATAGAGGTTTACGTATATTTATAAGCACTGCACGCGATCAGCATCGCCTCAACTCGAGGTGTTCTAATGCAACGCACACTTTACAAGAATCGTAACGGATCGGGATATGCTAGCAAAAAAATGCTGGAATAAATAACCACCCCCTTTTTTAGAAGTCGGTTAAATATGAGCCGAGTGAGGCGATGCTGTGCACTGTGCAGTGCCTCTGAAAGTGCATCAATTAGTTTATGTAACTACCTACTTGAATAATGTTTAAGTCAATTTTCTTCGTCCCCTGTTAATTTCTATTCCGAGAAGCCTTCTCCATAAATTTATAATTGGCGTTAGACTATCTATTATCGCGGTATACGTGAAATGCTTACTTTAGCATGTAAATTTTAATAACTCGAAGCAAATTCATTATAAATTAATATTCGCAAGTTTCGCCACATGCAATCGACGGCGCCGTTAGCTTTAAAAGTAAACGAATACCCTTCCCAATGGGTTAACAATATTACAATCAAGGAAACACACTTGTTATTATTATAAGTGCTTTCAAGAGTTTCCAATTTGGCCTGTGTGCACTTGAAACTGTGCTTACACCACGGGGAAGATAATAAGAGACGATACCTAAGTGTTTCTTCTTTTTATGGAAGATATTATATATTAAACGAAGCCATACATTTTAAATCTCTGGCCGTCTGTGTTACCCACCTTCAAACGCCTTAACGGCTGAACGGATTTCGAAGTAATTTGACGCATAGGTAGACCATGACGGATTCTACTTTATCGCGGAATTAAGTTCCCTTGGGATAATTTCCGACATATTTCGGGCGAAACCGCTGGCTAAATCTAGTTGTCTAACATTTTTCTGGTGGCTCCAAGTTTATAACACAACTTTACACACACAAATCTCCAAGGTTTTATCACGAGCAAGATAGGACTCGACTCCAGAAACTTTCCTTAACTTATCCAAACATAATTTCGCTCGCAAAAAACCTCTCAGTAGTCAGTTTTTGGCCATGAACGCTTTTTTTTTCTCTAAACCAGGTTCTCATGATTTGTGGACAGGTGGCGCGGGCGTCGTTCGCGGCATCTTTGTAGTAGCGCTTTGATCTCGCCGCCTCATTGTACGCTCGCGTACAAAACTTTTTGCCTCAAATTCGATATTGACGCGCACTGATTTGTTGTGAACTCTCAATAGATTCGGTAGTGCTTAGAAAAGCTTTGAAAGTGGGCAGACTGACTGGCGTCGTATTTCTCGTATTGTGTAAGAGGAGGGAAGTCAATAAAAGGAATAACTAACCATTTTGATAGGTTTTGTTTGAATTTATCAATGGAAATAAAAAAGACCGTTCGTATTTCATAAAAAGCGTATCCCTTTCCTGGTTACTTATACCACAAAAATCATCCGCCTAGCCTTTGCGCAACTACGTTGGGGTTGACTTCCAGTCTGAACGGATGTAGCTGTATCAGGACATAAAGTTTACAAGGGTGCGACTGCCTATCCAACCACATCAAAATAATGTAGAATTGTAGACTACAACTTACACATCCAAGTGTTTCGTGTCATTGCTTCTAGTGACTGCTCCTCAACATCAAATCCCTCAAAATTGTATTTCTGGATCCACTAATAACCTCCTCCATTGCCCCCAGGTCTAACGGCAGAGCTGTTCTACGTACGTGATGGTCAGATAAACGAGTATGCGCTGAACTTCGTGGTGCCTGTGCCTGCCACCATCGCTGACCTACACTTCACTTGGCAGAGTCTTACTAGGAAACCGGTAATTATACTTACTTTAGTGTAGATGACGATGATGAGAGTAAAATATCGGAGGTCAGAGACTCTAAACCAGTAAGAGTACTCTTAAGAAGTAGTTGATGTTGGCTTGGCTAAAGAAGAAATTGATAAAACAAACAGGAATTGTTAGGATTCCGCTGTTTATAAAGTGTTGTGAACTACATATAAATGATCTGGAAAGCATGCTGTCAGTGATGTTACTTTTGAATAATTATTAGCTAATTTTTGAGCAGACATACTTAAATAAACCGGCAATTTCATGCTAATCTCAACTCAAATCTAGTTTCGAATTTCTTACAGATTTGTAGGTACGATATTGAAATCCATGAGAATCTTTCGAATCTAACTTGATCCTCAATTCGCGCTTTTTTTAAAGCAAACAAAATCGTAAAGCGGATAGTACTCTGTTGGTTTTAAAGCACAATTACATCGGAATTTAAATAACGGTCAAAAAAATGGCGTACGCAAATGCTATCCAGTTTTAAACCAGTCGATAGAAATAGAGCTATGTGTTGGTTTAACGAACAATCGATTTGATGAAACAATCGCGCTATTATGGTAATGTGCGATACGGAACGAATGCAAAATTGATCACGAACATCGAGTATCGCACGTTCCAAGTCAACAACTCTTTATTCACACAATTAGCAAATTGTTTTGTTAAAAACTTTTTTACTTTATTGTTGAAACAGCGTCAATAACCTCAGTCAAATTAATTAACATTGAGACGAAAGTTTATTCTTTCAAGTAATCGGACAAGGGGTCCCATGTTTGCTCCGAGCCCCGCAAACGAGCCATTCTTATGGTAATGCAGCAGCCCCTACCCGAGTTTAGATAACTTTCTTTTAGTTTCTAGTCTACATACAAAACATCTGCTACGTTTGATTGATTATACTGTGTTCTCGAATATTCTTTAAATTTTCCTCGTTTAGTTCTAATTCAAATTGCATCGCTTTTCATGCTAATGCCGCCGCTGGCTGATCACGACGCGGCACCGCATTATGCACTTCGTAAGGCTCTGCATCTCTAACCAAATATTATGTGCATTTATTTATTTTATCCGTACCCGTCAGCACACACGGCGACACAGACTAAAAGAAATCAGTTGAGCCTTGAGCGGCATTGCATTTTGATCGGGAGCGACGCGAAGTCCCGACGTCCACTTTACATATTCAATAGTCAGCCAACAAAAGTAGCATCCAAAGCACCGAAGTACCCCGCGAACAAGTTCAGCGAACTTGTCAATAAGACATCTGCTTGTTTAGGATGTTATTTGCAAGTCATACGAACGCTCACTAGATTATGGGACGCTTCATCAATTTGAATGTATTCATGGCGCCGTCTGCAGGATTTGATGGCGTAAGCTATATTAACTCTATGTACAGCGCTCTACACATAAGTAATGGCATTTAGATGTTGCCGCCGAACATCTAAGCCAAATGCTAAAGGATTTACACGTATGAATAACGCTTAAACTCTTTTGAAACCGTCGACGCTCTTCTTTGCAGCATTAAAAAAATAAACAAAGTGCTGAGTATGGTTCGGTTGCGATCACGCGGCCGAGCCCTTAGCTCCTTATCAGCATCTCGGTGAGCTTTGTGCGCCGCTACTATCAGATCTGCGATTCCCCCTCACTTCGCCGCGCTACTCCCTTATTTACATGGCGGCGCCTTTGACTAGGCAGAGCAAATATTTGGGAACCGGTTAACTAGCGCCGATGAGCGCCCGGCACCATTGTCTGTGCGCACCGCATGCCGACTGATAATATTTAATTAGCGGCCGCGGTGTCGCACCTCCGCAGCGCCGCGGTCCGCCACTTACGAGCCGCTGCCTCTGTGATGCATGGCTGCTGAGCCGGCCAAAGGGCCCGCGGCGAATGCTGTTTGTTTAACAATTCATGTAACGCCGCCTGATGATTAGTTAGATAATGAGCGCCCCATGATCATAATATTTAATAATCGGCTTTAAAACAAACCCGCCGAGAGACAACATCTGTGCAGCATGCCTCCCCGCGGCGTGTCACAATACGTTCACGTCATCCGCATAAGGGAAACATAAACCACATCGAACGACCCGACATCTACATATGCAAATATAGTCGATGGCCAACGGTAACAAAGTATGTCGTTTATTCATCCAATAAAGGAGCGATGTTCGTGCTCTCACGGTAGGTTACTCTTGAGTTCTCGACATTTGATCTCTTCTGACACGGCTGTGGATGCTCAGATGGACCGTTTAGGGTCACCTTGCGTGCCGTGGTCCGTCTATTGCGTACTGATACCGTTACATTGTGATGTGATTGTACCGATAGGAATGTGTCGACTCTTCTTAGTTATAAGCAAAAGGTTTGGTGAGTTTGAGTCACGAATTCTAATATTTTGTTGCAGTTGCCTTACACTCTACACGTGGACGTGACGGACCAGCAGAATGCCATGCACCCGCCAACCGTCAACATATCAAACGAGGGCTTCGTGCCGACCGAGCCACAAACATGGCGCGTGGACTTGCCTTGTACGCACATCGTCGCCGCTGAAGTGGACATCATTATATTTCTGAATGTGTCGACGGGTCACTCGTCCTCTACGTTGCGATTCAGACGAAAAAAGATATGTCTAAAAGAGGCACTGAGGCCGGCCGTTAGAGTAGACAGTGTACCACATGCGCCTACATCTGCTGATATATTCTACGCGGGAGCTGGTTGCGCTGGCGGAGCGTTGCTGATAGCTGCGGTGGCCGCTGCAGCTTGTAGAGCTCGAGCGAGAAAGCTGCGAAGAGCACGAAGCGATGAACAAGACGCTCATGCATTCTTACCGGACTCGTCATGTAAGTCTGCCGCCAGCTACACCAGCTACCGCCGACCAACCTCGCTGCCTGTTGCAGCAGCTGAAGAGAAGGCAAGGGACTTACAACAAAGAATAGCCGAGCTGACGATACAACGATGCCGAGTGAGGCTGCGCTCTGTCGCCATGGAAGGAACCTTCGGGCGCGTGTACAGAGGAACCTACGCTGATGAAGATGGAAGGGAACAGGAGGTGCTCGTGAAGACTGTTGCTGAGCACGCTTCTCAAGTGCAGGTAATGGTTCTGTAATTTGTATAACTTATAATTTCATCAATACGAATGTTGTTGTAATTTGAAATATCACAATGTTTCTGCCTGACACTCGTGAATGAAATCTTCGAACTTGCTAACGATAACGTTCTTTTGTAGGTGTCACTGTTACTTCAAGAAGGCTGCATGTTATATGGGCTTCACCACGAGCGAGTCTTATCGGTCCTGGGTGTTAGCATCGAGGATCAAACGGCTCCATTCCTGCTGTACCCTTGGAATTCGACCTGGCGGAACTTGAAGCAGTTCCTTCTGGCTTGCCGCGGGGTTACGGTGGGGGGTGCGGCGGGAGGGGCGCCACCACCACCGCCTTTGACGACGCAGCACGTCGTCAGGATGGCACTCCATGCACTAGATGGATTGCTTTACCTCCACTCACAGCATGTCTTACATAAAGATATCGCTGCTAGGAATTGCATGTAAGTATAAATTCCCTTCTGTTCTAAAATGTTGAAATATAAAACCACTTCTTCTTTGTGAACATTCCTAACCAATCCTTTTCTCGACAGAGTTGACGAAAATCTCCGAGTAATGATCGCAGACAACGCTCTCTCCCGAGACTTGTTCCCCGCCGACTACCACTGTCTTGGCGACAATGAGAACAGGCCTATCAAGTGGTTGGCGCTAGAAGCTCTCACGAAGAGACAGTTCAACCCTGCGGCCGATGTCTGGGCCTTAGGAGTGTTGCTATGGGAACTGACGACCTTAGCACATCAACCATACGCTGAGGTGGACCCCTTCGAGGTCGCAGCCTACTTAAGGGATGGGTACCGGTTGCAGCAGCCAGCCAATTGCCCTGATGAACTGTAAGTAGTACTAAAGTATTTATTTCAAGATTATTCGTGTATGATTTGTTCGAAACGTAAATTTCTTCTGTCTGGGCCGAAGCCAATTGGAATAGTATTTTGGTAGTTGAGTGGTGTTTATGTTTGCTAATGTAAAGTTCATTCTCCTCGATTACTGAAGTACATACGTACCAAAGTTAAATATTCGTTCAATATGCTCATATTGGTGTCTTTGTTCCCTAGGTTTGCAGTAATGGCTTACTGTTGGGCAATGTCGCCCGACGATCGGCCGACGTTGACGCAACTACAGATCTTCCTGCGAGACTTCCACACGCAACTCACGAGATTCGTGTAAAGCATTCCTTTTTAACTCTTAAAGACATCCCAAAGACGACAATAAGTGTTATTTAAAAGTCAACTATAGTGAGATATAGAGGGACGAGTGAGGCCTTACCCTGAGTGAGTGACTACGTGACTGTGTACAGTGAACATGTTAAAAGAGACTGATTTTTATGCGTTTATTCGATTTGTAAATTATTTTATTGACATAGTTATCACATATTTGGTTTCCATCTTGTAGTACTTGTTCACTATTGATCTACGGTTTTGACCGCGATTTTTCGACACTGGTATTTTTTTTCTTCTTTTTAAACACTTTCTGGTACACTAAGCTATATTTGGCAAAATATTTAGGAATACTTGATAATTGTTGAAATTACTTCAAGGTAAAACAAGATTATGAGGAATTTAGGGCAACTATTATGCCATATATTGCTCCTTTTAAGTACCAAATATACTCTAGAACGACCTCATTCAATACAAGTGTTACTTTTTACAAATACATACATATGGCAGACGAATACGGCGTAGTGGACCAAGTAAGTAGTTTATACTTTATTTATTAATCTTCAAAGTTATTAATTATTGAGTAAATCGTAGCCAAAGCAGTATTTCTTTCAAGTTACTTATAAACCAAGATGAACACTTTCCGATTTGATATGCAATTTAATCTGACGTAGTTCGATATATGGAGCGACATTGGTCGATCATTCCGATGAATTGAATTAAAGGGATTAAGACCTGTTCTAACCAGAAATCTTACTAGCATGTTACCACAGTGTAACTAGCTGCATTTGTAACGCAGTTCTTCAAGAAATACATCTCGGTAACATCCTACCGCTTGAATTGGTCTACTGCGAGGGGTGGTTACACTGTGGTAATACTGAGAAATCGTTTATCTACATAAGGCTCGCTTGCACAACCAAATTACCAAATGCATTTAGTGCTATACATATTTAAAATATAATTCTGTCTTTGTCATCTTCAAACAAATGACAGAAGACGAACGATAGCACAAAACACATTTAGTGAGTTGCGGTGCAAGTGTTCTTTAGTTTATCAAATGCTAAAATATGTGATTACTATTGATACCATTTGTCAGTTCTCTAATACTTCGTAGGAAACTATACGTAAATATTGTTTCAAATTAGAAAATTGACACTGAAAACATTATTTGAACCTCGATACTGCCATATTAGAATAGATAAATGTAAATATTTATAGATATTAGTGACTGTATTATAATACGTAATATTGAATGTGCCTCAGAGTTTATCAAGACGTTTATAAGTGTTTAGAGTATTATAATTATTGATTAAGACTGGACTAGAAACAATTTTTACCCATAAACTACATATTTAATAAAAATGCCTTACCATACCTTCCCCCGTATTCACAACGCTTCGATTCAATTTCGGAAAGTCACATGTCTATCTTTTTTTGGCATTACGAAAACGAGCGAGATAGACATACGACTTTCCGAAATCGAATCGAAGCGTTTTGAATACGGGGGCTTGTCTATGATTCTTAATTCGAATGTAGTTTTAATCTGGCACTTTGTACAAAATTTTTGTCTATAACGTAATTATAATCTGTACCGTCATTTTGAATATAGAAGATTATCTGTATTTGTTCACTTTAAATAACAAAATTAAGAAATTGAAATGTCTTTTCGATTATATACGTACGTGTATCTTGATTAATAACAAGAGAATTAATAAGTACCCAAATGGGCACATAATCATTATAATGATTTAATAAATAATTAATTGTAATAAATTATTAAAACAGTAACTAATGATTGAATCATGTAAAAGTAGAAAAGTACTGATTAAATTAGCTACAACTAAAACAATAGCGATTTGAAGTTATTAATGATTGAAAAGCTAATAATTTAATTATCTGAATTGACTAAAAACTCATTTGTGAGACTTAACATTTATGTAACTAATACCCACTTAGGTCTCTTACAAACGAGCGGCACGTTGTGGCAGCCGACGACGTTTTGCCGGCGTGTTGACGGCTGCCTCCGACCGGTGGCGACGCTTGCAGTTGTGGCGTGTTTCGTCCCATTTTGACAGTCGACTGCAAGTAAGCCAAGAGTGCGCAAGCGTTGTACCTCCACAAAATGAGCTCCAGTGACGAAATTAATGTTGAATTGCTAATTGCTAGTAAAAAAAAAGCCTGTATTTAGAATTAGAAGACTACAGTAACTATAGGTTATATGTATAAAAACTTTTTTGCAAAAAAAAAAATACAGACTTCCAAAAAAAGTCAATGAAGACACAAAAGTCATCGATATCCGACAGTAAAGTAATTTTCCACTTTTTTGGTGTGTTTTTGTGGACGTGCAACGCTTGCGCACTCTTGGCTTACTTGCAGTCGACTCACAAAATGGGACGAACCACGCCAAAACGCGCCGGCGGCAGCCGGCAAAACGTCTTCGGCTGGTGGCGACGGCTGCATTTTTATTACCGTTGGCAACGTGCCGCTCGTCTGTAAGAGCCCTTACCTATTAATAAAAAAAGCACGATTTAGGCCCGTTTGCACAAAAAAAATGTTAATAGTTAAACGAATTAAGAAAAATCCTTCTGTTTCTGTCAACCATTTAAATGACAGGGACAGAATGATGCTTTAATTATGCTTAGCGTTAAACGTATTTAGTGATTTGGCGCAAGCGGACCTAATATTATCAATTATGTTATCGGTTTCCAAGAAATTTTAACATTAATGTTAAGTCCATAAACAGTTAGGTACTTCGATCTAGTTCTAGAACTGTTCTCGTCAATAATTTTGTTATGAAGTTTTTCAAATAGAGAGTTGATACCTAGAATGTATATTTGGACCTGTTATTGGGGCAGCAATACATTTTGTACATGTGTAAATATTGTAAGACTACACAAATGTGAATATACGAGTGATTTAATATTCTAAATGTGTTTTTGTTCTTAACTATTCCGTGGTCTGTATCATCACCCTCCTTTCTACCCTTACCCCAATTTATTAAGGGTTTGTTCTTCCATATTTCTCTACTAGCCGAATCGCACGAGCTTCGCCCGGTGAAGGATTTTCTTTCGACCCGTTTTCACCCGCTTATGGATTGAATTTTCCAAAATCTTTAATGAATCTTCGATGAGTAAATACGTCATAAAAGCTACCTGTACGCCATTTTAAGTATAGATATAGCCATCAGAATAGTACTTTCTAACCATATCATCTCTCAAATAGTGCATTCATAGTTTCTATGATATCTAATATAATAATAATAATATTCGATATAAATGAAAATTCTACGAGTATACATATCCCGTTCTTACTCATTGCATTTTCCCCCCTAACTTTGACCTACCATAATTCGTACAAAATCCCCTGGGCTGGGCGTGGGCGAGTGAAACTACGTAATTTTCCGGGGTTCGGAGAAGCTTACTTTAACGTCTTCTCGGCCTTGACCTGATTTCCTACATCCAACATCTTTTGATCTAATGGAATATATCGTTGGCAACATCGTGATAATATTATGATCTGTAGGAAAGTTCAAGTTGCTATGAAATCGAATTACTTTAAGGAATAAGAATCAGTTACTTAAGTTACGATGCATTTTTGAAAATCTATTCGAGTCAACCTAATAATTGCTAAGTACCTATCAACTTTTGCAAATATTAATTACTTACTTCCATAAAAACCACCACTCTATGTCTCTCTTACTAGTTTACTCTATGCCCGTGCAAAAAAAAACCCGTGTCCGAAATTCGAATGCAAGTAAGTATACCACAGACAATAAGTATATTTTTTTTTTACCACACGCACATGAGTCAAGCCTCACCCTATATCGTATTCAAGAAACAAATTGTAGCATTTTTCAAACAAATGAGCATGTTTTATTGCCTTGCTTCTCCTTCCACACAAATACACCTCGATGTTTACGTTTTGCAACCCCTTCTAATAAAATAAAAATGTATTCTAATCTCTCCAGTCAGAGAGAAATTCTATATTACAGCTATACCAGTCATTCTAAAAGCACCTCATTCCTCAATACTGCAATGGATGGATCGTTATAGTAAATAGGTACCAACAAATTTGTAGAACGTTGTTCTCGCTTAATTATTCTCATTACATATTTATGTAGGACAAACAATATCGGACTAAACGTCTTATCTACTTCGTACTCGGCTGGCTATGGACTCTGGTCTTGGTAAGAAAATGTAGAGTAATTTTAGTTTCTAAAATCAAAAAGATGTGGATCACAGATTCCAGGCCCCGGCGAGATTCGAACTCACGATCTCCTGTTTACTAGACAGGCGCTTTAACCAACTAAGCCACGGCGCCTCTTGCCAGGGCGACGAAATTTTGGGATACATTATACTGCTCTAAAGGGAAATTTATGTGAGCAGATAAAGATTAATTTACAATGAGCGCCTGAACCAACAATTTGTATTGTGTTTGAATTATTAAATGACGATAACAAATAACAGTAGCCGGCGGTACTGCTATTAATCAATAAAGTGGAAAGATAAATAATTACCTAGGTCCATGTACAACTAATGGATGATAATAAATATGACAGGAATAATAATTAATGTTGCTTTTGCAATTGTGTGAGCCGACTGAACACACCAATTTTATAAATGGTGTGTAGGAGCGTAACTACCTGCTGCTCTAGTCGGGTTATTCCTACCCACAGATAACCTCCTATTCCTACCCGATTAGGGCAGGGGTAACTTATGTATTGAGCACTTTGAGGTATATGACATGACCCGATACGACACGAAGTGTGCGAGTGTTTGTCTTATCATGAGTACTTTCCTACTTATGTTTGTATGCTTTTGCGTGCTTTGAGTAGAACGCTGCAGCCACTACCTTAATTATGCGGTGTATCGTCACAGCATAGCTACTAGGCTAACATCATTCTCCTGGCCTTATCCTAATTAGGGGTCGGCGCAGCAAATCTTTTTCTGCCAGCCTTCTCTATTAATTTTTGTTTACTTATTAATACTTTTATGCACATGAAAAATAACACTGTAGGTAAGTAAGTACCTACAATGGCAGACTTGATGCCTTGAGCATTTTCTACCAGTCTTCCTTAGGGTCATGCAGAGACAAAACATAGTAGGTGCAATGTAACCAAATATACGAACCTAACTGAAAAACAAGAATAAAATATAATATTAAATGCACACAAATACAAACATAACATACCTGCAAAGTAAAGAGAGATAAAAATAAGAAAATGGAGAAAAACCAACAACAACAAATTAATTATGATAGACGAGTCTGCCAGCTTCAATAGTATGAGTTATCTCAGAAGTCACCCCTTTTATAGCCTGTATGTTCTATAACAAAGTCGATCCATCGTTTATTTGTTCTTCCTCAATTTCGGTAGGTACTCTTATAAATTACAGATATCCACATTCATAGGTATCTATGTACTCAAAACTTTCCTCACAACATTTTCCTCGTTCCACAAGTACATACGTAACATAATTTGTGAACTTGAAAATATTTTGGAGCGTCTAACACCTGTATAGTCCTGTGTAGTCAAGTTAAAGTAAGTAATTACTTGAGCTTTAGCAGCTTGAGCAGTTTTATGCAATGTTTGCGTTTTTCTTGATAATTTTGAGGTTATGGTGGATAATGCTCAATGACAATGTTTTAGATTTTTTTATCATCTACAACGTTTCCATTAAACTTTTTTCGATAAGATGCATAGTTAAGCCGCAATTCGCAAAAAAGGAATATCCACCCCTAAAAACGTAAATGTTACCCCCCTTTACCCCCTTCCGGAAGTTTTACTGAGTCAGGTCGGTTTTTCCTTTATTACTTACACTATAAACTACATTTTTTGACCACTTCCATACTGCTAAGAATTTATCGTCTATTACGGTATTATTACACGGGTTACGGGTTTATTACGGTATTTAAAAAGGTTTGGCCCTGGTCTATAATTTCTTAACGGGAATAAAATATTCACCATGATGATTCTTATCGGAAGGATAGGAAAGGAATTAAGCTATCTCACAGTAATATTGTTGAGTAAATAATACTTATCCGAAGATTTGTGTAATCTATATCTGTGTGTGTGACCTACTATCGCTGGTCTTGATTTTGTTTTTAACTTTTTACGTAATCATATTCAATTGCAAGCAATGTTTAATTTCATCGAATATCCATGTAGCAGCCGTGGCCGAGCGGTTAAGGCGTCTGACTAGAAATCAGATTCCCTCTGGGAGCGTAGGTTCGAATCCTACCGGCTGCGAACACTTTTTGTGTTATATTATGACATTAATTGATACTTTATCACGATTATTGAGGTAATTTATCTTTTATCAGCCCGTTATTGCGATTGTCGATGAAACGATCGTTTTATTGCACGCACTGGCAATATTTTGTGCGGTATTTCATTATGTGGTTATCTGACGACTGCCGGGTCCCGTACTGTGACCGAAGCAACCCCTTGGTTGCTCCTGGGGTCTGTCTGTTTTTTTTTTCGATTCGTTCTCATGACGTAAAATATGCGCGGGACAGGGTTGCCAATGTTCTCTTTCGATTAATTAGCTATATTTTGTTTATCTATGGTCACTGAAGCCATTAAAATGGCTTTTTATGTGTGTTACGAGCATTACGGTCATTCCCATGTAGGCTATAAATTAAGGGATGTTACTCGGCATAAAAACGGTAACATTTTCACATGGTAACATTCACATGGAGTTTGGTGTTATTGAATTTGTTGTTTGTATTTAGGCATTTTTCTTAATACTACTACTAGCTTAATAGAAATAGCACATGTGACACAAAAATAATAGAATTAAGGATTAAAAATAGAAGCAGGTAGGTAAGTAATTGCTACCAAAATAATAATTGGGACTGGAAAAAAAACAATAGGTGCATACAAATAATTTTGAATTGACCACCCCGGTTGGTGATACTAACGCTAGGCCGGTTTCCTCTCCTCCAGATATCCAATCTTCCTTGAGAAAAACTCGACACTTTAAGCTGGCTAAGACACAGGCTTAAGCTCAGCTTAATTGCACCAGCACGTGTTCCCAATCCTACCATATGGCAAAGACAACCACCACACTGCATAAGTAAGCCGGGATATATCTTAAGATTAAAAAGGATTACCTCAGAAAGAAACTTCTCGTAACTAGCAAGTTGAGCAAGCGTTTATAAATATAAATCGAGCAACTTTTTCCTGAATAATTTGCAATTTTAATGTCCAATGTTTATGGAGTGAGAAAAAATCTTTGATGTGTATTTATTCATGTTTGCCTTTGCACTATCTTCTCCTTACATGGGAAACAATACAACAAGTGTGGATAGCACGACAGATCATGTTAAGATGGTGGGATCTATTTTTTTTTTTATGATATCTGTGTTAGAGCAGGAGACACTAGACGGGTTGCCATAGACCGTAGCCTTAAATGGAAACTTTTCAAGGAGAGTTGCGCAAATGGGGTCTTTCAATTTGTATGAATATACAAAGTACTTATCTGTACATTGTTCCAAAAGCACTTGATGTAAACTTGAACAGATTTTTTAAAAACAGACCGTTTTAATTGCGTTCTGCTCATGGGACTCGATAAAACACTGCAAATCACCGAACTTTTGATAACATCTAGGTGTTTCTATATTTTCTTTAGTTACCACACTAAGTTTTCGAAACGGTTTCTTCATTAAATTGGAGAAAAAAGGGTTCTACTCCATCTTTATTCATCTCACTCGATTTAAAACAAAAAACTACCATTCTCTTTTCAACTACATGCTGAAACACACATAATAGTCTCAATAACTCATTGGACACCCTCCTGTGCATCCAGATAACAATCAAACAATATTAACTTCGCCTATTTCGTGCATGACTCAACGAACAATATTTACAGTCCCAGCCAGCACTTTCTCTAGATAATAAGAAATTGCCAATAAAGAGGTTGTATTGCTAAATATTTCACTGGCTCATACCGAATGAGTCCATTACTCGTCTGACATCGCACATTTTATCGCGATAAGCGCTTACGACTCTCAATAGTCGATTGTTGTTAGGAAAGTGGGGAAATATTCAGCCTCTCAAAATGCTGACACAGGGAGGAAGTAGAGGGTTGATGGTTGTAAATTAGAATATGAAACAAATAAATATGCAATTGGTAGAAATTTGCTCCTTTTTTTCTTTGGTTATTTTTTATAGTTACCGACCGCTTAGCAGTATCACAAGCCTACACAAAAACTGTTTAAAAAAGCACAACTGTGGCACTTATTTTGCACTGAGTTCTAAAGAAAAAATTTAACAAAAAAGTACATCTCATGTTCCCTTGGATAGGTATTAAGAACGTGAGATGCATCTAGATGCCTATTTGTTTCTCGTAAAATAAATGTCATCATTCAAATCCAGCCCTGTACTTTTGCGGTCGTAATGAAGTTCAAGTTATGTGTCCTTAAACATGGGGGAGTAATTACTGATGGGTCTCTTTGTGTTCAGATAACAGTGTTGGGGTCTGTACGTAATCCTGGCCAGCTGATAACGGCGGTCGAAACAACAGCGATTGGAAATTACAAGATAGTGTGGTATGGGTATAAGTTATATTGGTCTCGTGTTCAAAGCATATGTTATGTATGTGTTGTCTTGTCATTTGTGTTTAGTTATTTAACTGAAGTATTTGAGGGAAAATTGTTGTCAGCTAAACTTAAACGAAAAGGGGTTGGAATATTTCGTTATGGGAGCGGGCCTAGTCTCAGACACCTACTGTAACGTTGTGAGTTGTGACTGATTGTGGGAATTGAATGAACAATGTCAAATTTTTAATTTTCATACTCTCAGTTTCACTTCTTTTTTAACCTTATCATCTTACACGCAGTCCATTCAATGGTTCTTATAGTCATTCATACACAATCAAAATTACATGATTTAATAAACCACCACACCTAGTAAAACTCAAATTATCTAAAAATACTTTCCAATATGATATTTTTGAACCCAGCCATTGTAAAAAAGTAATTCCGTGAGTTAGAAACCAAAACAAGGGTGCATTCGCCACAATATCAGTGAGTGCACGAGCCTGCTGGTGAAAATCAGTGAAACCCCACGTCCCATGGGATGGGATCTTGCAACCACCCCACTGCAGCTGATGGAGAGAGCAATCAGAACTAGCGATCTTTAATTACAATCGGACACTAGGAACCCTTAATCAAAATAATGCGTGTTTGGTAGTATTTATGAAACTGAAGTTTACGAGGATACCACAATGAGATTTAAAAGAAGAGTCAGATAAGATTTTGATTACTTTTACAGTTTGATGGCTTTGTTAATAAGATGGAAGACGCTTTTGCTCGCGGCTTCGCTCACGTGGAGGTAGGAGATTATCCTACTGGTTTATACATGCGGGGTTTAGCTGAAGCAACAGTTAGTGATGAAAAACCACAGTTTACTACTAATTACTTAGGCTAATTACAAAGAAATAAATAAAGAAAGAAAATAGGTTTATTTGGCTCATTCCACAAGTGCACACAACATTAAAAAAACCGGTCAAGTGCGAGTTGGACTCGCGCACCGAGGGTTCCGTACAAACCTGTGGGTATATAACTTTTTTTTATATGACGAAACTAAAAATTTACGGTTTTCGTAATTTTTCCTATATATGTACTATAAGACGTGACTTCGTACAAAATTTCAAGATTCTAAGTTCACGGGAAGTACCCTGTAGGTTTTGATCCCCGTGCGAGTTTCGAAAATTTGCGGAAATTTGCGGCCTAAGTGGCTGTATCTTTTGATTGCGTTGACTTAGAAGGTTGATTTTTCTACAGCTTCCAGGGACAGTAGAACTAAGTATCATATAGAAATTTCAGTTTGATACCTCCACGCGTTCCTGAGAAAAACGGTCTTGACAGACGGACGGACGGACGGACGGACGGACAACAAAGTGATCTTATAAGGGTTCCGTTTTTTCCTTTTGAGGTACGGAACCCTAAAAAAATAACAAAAAAACCTAAAATGAAAAAGATATTAATTATGTGTCTCACTCACGGCTGCGCCAAATAAAGGGGTGGTTATTGTATCTACTAGCACAAGATAGAGCACCCTATGTCGGTAGCTTTTAAAACGCTAGCTTGTCAACGTGAAAGCTTGAAGTTTAAGTTATATGCTGATAAGAGTACATAAGGGTTGACCTACATTTTCTTGTTTGAACCACATTACGCCAACATAAGGACGAGAAATTGTTATATTTGCAAACGTTACGTTACGTTACGTTATTCTGTCTACAAAGAAAACAAACTCGTATGTTTGTTATCCATTACTCTAACACATTTTCCGCATCGACGAATATGTCCATGACAAACATTTTCATATAATATTTGTGCCTACATATTTCTTCAACATTATCTAACTAGTCCGTTCCCGTCTTTGTTTTTTTTTCAAACCACTGCAACTCCTGAAAGCCTGAATCAACAGTGGCGACCACCAGAAAAGCGCCGAGACAATGAAGCTCGACGAAGTCCCAGAGAAACGATTTAACTGTCTTGAATTCCGCAACGAATTTAATCAGAATATAATAGCGGTGGAATAAGAAAAACTGACTGTTCCCGACTAAAATAACGAAAGTAATTAGTCGTTTCTTACTGAAGCAATATATTCTGTAGGCGTTTAATTTAAGGGAAAAACGCGACAATTACCCCTCTGTGTCTTCAGTACTGGTAGGTTCAGTCTGGAAATTCTCATTTAGAAAGCCTGTGAAAAAATGTTTGCGTATTTAAACATGAACCCTCGCGAAATTGGGACAGCTTGCGTTAGCATTTTTTCACGTTCTTTTCTCTTATTTTTTTTCTGTAAAAAATTTCATGTTGAGCTAAATATAAACGGCCACTAATAATGCAGAGTTATCTTCTTGTTGTTGTTTGTGTACAAAGTTATAACTTTCAAGCAAGTTTCTTGTTTAAAGAAAAAGGTTAAAAACCTGGTGTGAGTAAAACAATTACCTGCATAAATTAATGCACTTTGGTACCTTTATTAAACACCTACAACGGCAAGTAGTACTTCATAGGTACTTCAAATTATTACTTGACTCAAACTTTATTAAATAAAGTACGTACTTACTTAATTCATATTTTAAATATTTGTCAAGTTAAACGAACTGCGAAAGAAAAACAATGAGGAAAGCGGGGGAGAACGGGACACTGTAATATTTACCTACTTGACATTAAGGTTCGGTACACACGAACAGTTTCTATTTTGTAAGCAACATGTGGTACTGGTACTAATGCTTGACAGCTTTCAAAAGTTTAAAGTGTAAAGTTTAAATTTTAAATTTTCGATTCAGGGATTGCAACAGCAAGTCTGCAACTTTATATACTGCAGCTGCAATCTCAACAAGCTGACATTTTGCACGTGTGGTAGAAAGAGAATAAACAGACCTGTTAGATTAAATGACAAGCGTTGCTTAAATGTCAAGATTCAGACATTCAGTTTCAGTATCAAAAAGTTTATCGTTTGTATCCAGCCTTAGTGAAGGTATTCTGAAACAGGGTGAGTAAAAGCGGAATTATTTAATCTGTCCCCGGCAAGGGTGATTGATGACCATCACCGTATTCATTTACATGACGCGAAAAAACATTGTAAGGAGTATCATTAGCGTTGTTTGTGTAATCAAGAGTTTCTTCCAGTTCATATAAAGTTAGTGATTTATTCATAAACTTTTCGCTTGTAGCGAACAGTGCTGAATAATTGTATAGGTTCTGATTCATATTATAAAAGCTTAAATTACAAGTTTTAGTGTCCATATTTATTATAATAATTACCTTTTGACAGTTACTTCCACTTCGTATTTATTTTATTAGTTATAAAGTTGGAATAACAAATTAGAATTGGTAAATGTAACTTGTGTTTTGTAATACAAATTATGGAAACGACATGTTCTTCATTAATAATGGTTATTAAATGTTTAGTTATGAATACGATTAAGCAGCGGCAACACTATTAAATGCGCATGTATTATGTAATATTTATTGAATTAATAGCCTCGTAAACAAAAGGAAACGCTTGTATCTGACATTCGAATACGAAATTTGTTCCACAATGTATCGATTCGATTAATATTCTGACGTCATTATCGGCATTACGATTACCTGCCGTATTACACTTGTCGATATAATTCAGCTCATTATACTATCATGTCATTAATGCTCGCAGCGTAAGCTCGGTGCTCGGTGAGTGACTGACCTGTTTTGATGGTCAATCGTGATTAGGATTGTCTGATCCATAAATGAGTTTTCCGCAGAAAACTCCGGACTATCGTTGACTGAGTCGCAAGCGCGACCACTGAGCTTGAAATCCTGGTTTCGATTCCTGGGTCGGGCAAATTGTTATTGGGTTTTTTTATCAAGAATTTCTCAGTAGCAGCCACGGAGTCTGGATTTGTGCCCGATTGATGTGACTGATGGCAACTAATAGAAGGCCCTATTACATGGGATTTAAACATAATTGGCTAAATGTGGGTGTACTATTAGGTACACCTCTGCCTAACCTTTCGGTGATTACAGGCGTGATGTTATGATGTTAAGTTATGTTTAAATTTTTTCACTTTTGGAAATTCCGGACTTTTAAGAATAAACGTCCGGAATTTCCGAAAGTGTGAATCCCCTTGAATTCCGGATACTTAACTATAATTCCGGCCATGTCTGGAAAATTCCGGACGTATGGCAACCCTGGTAGTGATTGATCGCGTGTACTGAAATCGCTCCTGTCAGGTGCGAGCGGGACGCGCAATCAATCATTCACATTTTTAATCAATTTACTTGCTCATCTATAAAATTGTGAGATTTATTAATGAATATTCCCTGGTGTCGATGTGTCGTGAGGTTCGTTACCGAGATTAAAAGTGTTGGTAATGAGTTTGATGATGGGTACCGATTTAATTAATTTATGTTTCAGTCAACGTGTGGAATTCATATTACAATATTTTGGTTTTCAACAAGTTGTTTTGAGGCGAGTAATTATTTTGGTACAAATGAGTCGTTCGTTATTTATACTTATATTATTCGTTTGTAATTGATACTGCTTGTATTTTGCAAGTGTGTTATGACTTGTTGCTTCGTGTTATACGTTGATATTTTGAATATCAAAGTCAATTGTTGTTGTAAAAGTACTCGCTTCATTGACTGTGCTTACTTAAAAAAAAAACGATATTATTAACACTTCGCTTCCCAAAAACTATCCGATCCGATATTCAAAACAGAACACGATCACATTACGATTCAAAAAACACTAGAGCGTCCAATGTGGCGAAAAAAATTCCACGGTTGCGGTTTCGTCACTCGACGCCCACCGTGCGGCGTGTTACCGGTCACATTCTCCCCTGTTTACCCGCGAAGCGGTGACACTTCATTTTCCTTTCATTGGACCAGGGTCTGTACCGCCACCTCCCAATAGTAGTTTTACTTTAACGACACTTAAGTGTGGAAATGAAATGAAGTTATACACACTGCCGCATTCTTTCTTCTTTTATTTCGTGTGGTTAGTGCCTAACGTGGTGTCAGAGTT
Organism: Standfussiana lucernea; assembly: GCA_964057025.1. Classification (NCBI taxonomy): domain Eukaryota; kingdom Metazoa; phylum Arthropoda; class Insecta; order Lepidoptera; family Noctuidae; genus Standfussiana; species Standfussiana lucernea. The sequence goes on from OZ059785.1 coordinate 5,610,740, forward strand.
TGTATGCCGTCCGTCCTATACATGACGTCGAGAACTATCTCTCAGGAATGCTGTTTTGTTTCCTCGCGATGTTTTCCTTCACCGATGCAAGTGATAATTTTAAAATACGCACAATCAGATTCGTGTTGTGAGAGATTCGTGTCTTGGTTTCGAACTCGAGACCTATGACTTGGCGGTCACACTACGAGGTTATCACTGCTACTGAAGATTTAGAAGTAAGATTATAATATTTATACCTACTTCTAAAATTATAAGGAGGTAATGTTTGATGTACCGGGTCATCTTCAGACCTACAGATCGGATTCCGAAAATTCATTAACTAATGGGAAACTACATTATCTTTGAGTATCAATGCTTATATTTAAAACGTTCCCGTGGGATAACTCTTCGACCATAACGTGAGCTAAGCCGCGGGCAAAAGCTAGTACTGTTTATAAGAGGTGATGGTAGGCTCCCAGGATTATGAAACCCTGCATCCCTTCTATTTTACATAATGAATTCCCGACGGCCCAAAGTCTCCGAAATATCGTTAAGATTATGTACAGCAGCTCCCTAGCCCCGGTTATCCGGTGCCGTCTCCGGAAAATCAATTTGATTGTTTTCAAATCCGGATCTCTTAATTTTCGAGATTTAGCGAAGATTATGTTTTTGCTTGATAAGTTCTTTTGTATTTGCTTTTAGATGATAGATTTCTTTGATGGTGAAGTTTGAACGCTCGGAAAGCATTTGTCTTTTTAATATTACGGAAGTTTTCCATTTATAAATAGACCCTGAGTAAAGTTACAGCAAATGTAACTTTCAGATTAATAATACAGTCTTTGAGGTTCTACTTTGGCATAACTTGACTCCACGTTTATAAGAAGATAAAATTTTTTCGAGAAGCAAAACTAGTGAAGTGACAGATCTCGGTGACAAGTGACAGTCCAGGAGTCTGGGTCCTGCTTTGGGTGGAATCTCGATGGGTCTCTTGAATACATAGGACGTCGCAATGCGTCTTGCGAGATAGTTCGGAGAGGATTAGACGAGAACTAGTGAAGTGGTCATTCGGTATTAAAAAATCTTACATACTTACTGAGCCATTTTTTTTAAAGTTCGCTTGAATACGAAGCCAATCGCAACTACAAAACAACATTTCAGCACCGCACGTAGTCATTTCAGTTTTAATATTCCCGAATAGGCATTCTTACTGCAGAAGAATTGGGAAGAATACTTTTTCTCCATTTTGTGACGGGAGAGCTGGTTGGTTGTCGTCACGGTCGTTTTGGGCTAGTCAGCTATCATGGCGGAGCTTGGCCAAGATTAGGTGCATCGCTTTGCAGTCCATTAAGCTAACGGCTCTTAATTGTTCGTGGATGTGTGTTCGGTGATGTGAATTTGTTTTTGTGGAGTGTTATTTATTTTCGTGTCCTTGTCGTAATTATATACATAGTTGTATTTCAATAATGATTATGTAATTTCGCAAAGTTTAGTAACTAAGTGTAGTCCTTAATAGGTATACAGACCTGACTTACACTTACCCAGTGTATTTTAACTAAATGCTTGTGCGTAAACATTTACAGAACTTACGCTTTCTTTGCTCCTTGCTAAGAATTATCGACTGCTATGAAAACGATTATTTTCAATATACTTCAGCACCATCTTACGGACGGACTTTTGGACATCTCCAATACTAACATATTTAGCTCAAGAGACGTTCTTAAAAAACAAACCTAAAAATTACAGCTACATAAACATTAAAAATAACATTTCACCCACGAACGATAACCACAAAATAAACCAAACCTTTTCACCCATTCTCGCACACCATATCAATTCACGTTGAAATAAAACCCATGATATGTCTTATAACCTCCACAGTTTCCCTTGGATGAGTTCCCGCGATCCTTCAAAGGTTTCTGTAAGCCGACACTTCATTTTCTTCGTCCCTTTTATACGACATGTGTTGCCATGCTCAAATAATACAGGTACTTATGTAGCTACACGTAAGTACAGTCAGCAAAGAAAGTGGTCTTAGCAAATTAAAAGAAAAACTCTATGAAAAAACTGACGACATCATCTTGTCCATTAAAAAAATCTTAAAAGTTACTTGTTATATTGGGTTCCTGAAGATGAAGGTTACGTCGAAGCGGGCCCAGAAAGAGGTCGAGCGGACCTTTCGAGAGGCCGTCGCGGCGTCAGAAAAAAGAACTCATTTGAAGCAGGCCTTTGCCTAGCAGTGGGGCAAGAACGGCTAAATAGAAAAAAAAACGAATTTCTTTCTACGATTCATTTTCGGTTTGGAAGCATCTAGAACGAATTTTAGGCTTAGACTGTAGACCTACAACAGTATTAGCCTCTTCAACAAGACCGATCTTTTTGCAAGAGAACTCCTATTCTTCTGGAATTTCTATTGTAATCTTAAATGGTAGACCACTTTCTTGAGCGACTGTACCTGACTGTGGATATGAAAATTGCGAGAGATAACATTAAAGGTAGGGCAAAGGATTTATTCGACGAATGTGTTTAATGTTCGATAATATTGGAACATTTCCTGTAACGATTTTTGGCGGGTAACGTCGAGTTAGAATGACGGTACGTAGGTAGATTCGGAAGAATATTTTAGGATAAGTATTTTTTTCCATTAAGAAAAGCATATCTGCTGGAGGTTTTATCATATTTAGCGAACTACATACTACGTAAATCAAGAAGTTTTTTTCAGTGTCTGCAATGAGTTGGAACCTCTTACGCTATGGAAATACTCAGCACTCTCAGCAATATTGCTTTTCTTTTGTTCATTTTTGTATTTATGTAATTCTTTTCTCTCTCTCTTGACAGTTATTGTTATTGAATAATATGTGTGTCGACTTAATGCTTTCTAATTATTTCTCTTCTTCTATTTCTACTTTTAACCGACTTCAAAAAAAGGAGGAGGTTCTCAATTCGGTTGTATGTTTTTTTGTGTTTGTTACGTCATATCTCCGTCATTTATGAACAGATTTGAAAAAATCTTCTTTTATCTGAATGGATCTACTTCCCGATTGGTCCCATAGAAATTTCATCAAAATCGGTTCAGCAGTTTGGTTTTGAAATCAAAATAGCTGGAAAAAATGCCATCCAATTAAACGAAATTGCGAAATTGATACTTGTCAAGGATTTGTGTGTGATACGATAACTAAAAAGGGTAAAATAAAAACTTTATAAAAACTTCCGAAAGTAAAGTTAGGTATTTTCCATTTTTTTTAGTGTTTTTTTTGGAAGTCGGTTTTTTTTTTCAAAAAAGTTTTATCTGCCCAAGTTATCGCGTTTACACAAGTACCTATCTACTATAATTCTCTTGCCCACTTTTAGGAGCCGCATAAAAATCCGTGAAAAAGTATTTTCATTACAATTTCATGCCTATCATTTCTCTCAAGCGTTGGATCTTTGCCATCTTCGCACGACTTAACTTGCGTAGCAGGATCATTCCCTATTCCCTCAGATTTGGCAACGCAAGACTATCAAGGTGTTCACTCAACCGTTTTTATGTAAACAGAGCAAATATAATTAATCAACGTCAGCTCTCCAGCTCTCCATCTACATCCATGCGCAATTACCTCATTTTCGGTAAAACAAACACCCGCAGAAAATGAAAGGAGAATTAACGAAAAGGGGCGCGAATTACTGTGAAATAATAAATTAATTCCGAGTTGGTTATCAGCGATACAACTTGAGTGTACCGGATGACAAATCTATCTTTGGAGGTGGCGAAAAACGGAACTACGTTAAAATGTACTAAATCTGACGTTTCCATGACTTGGCTATCAGCGCCACCGTCTACTGCAAAGTTATGTTGGCAGGATTGTTATACTGTAATCAGCGCTGAAAACTTTCCTTTTTGCTTACAACTTTCTGCTTTGTTATTAATTTTGCAGGAATTTTGTTCGCAAATGTAATTATTCGGTATTCTAAATGATGATTTGCGGTTTGGTGTTAAGTAAATTGTTTGCTGAAGCTGCGGTGAGATTGTTTTGCTTGTTTCATGTTTGCTGGCGCTGTATGCTTTTGTATTCTCAAAGGATAGATTGAATTGAGTGTGTTAAAACTTTGACGTTAACCACTGAGGGGTTAACTTAAATTCATGCATTTAAATTAACCCTTCATTGTTACGTTGACTTTTCACTTCCATGATATTTTTACGCGTGTATAGGTACCAGGTATATCGTAGCGTGGTGAGCTTTTCTTAGGAACTAACTAAACGGGGGTTGTATGAAAAGGTTTACGAATGTGGAAGAAGGTGCAGGAGTACTGTGAAGATATGAGCAAGAATACCTTTACAATTCCCACATGACCCACCTATGATAACCGAGTTTACTAAAACATGTATGTATACCGCTGAATAGATTACCGCTACAGTGTTAGAACATAACCCAAGCTTCACGCTTGCACTAATCATTTTGTAAAATCTAGTGTAGCTACCATGTATTGTCTCCTAATTCTAAGCCGGTGACGTGTAATCCTTGCACGTCGGTATCTATGCAGCGTGCCGGAGAGACGTGATAAGAGGTAGCGGAAGACGGGCTTATCACATCGCTTGTAGGTCGCTCGATACTCGCTGCGTGACGAGAATTCGTAGTACTATGCTTGGGGTTCAACTGTGTGAGTGATATTATTACAGTTTTAAGATGGATTCCGCTTAGTTTTGATGTTTTTAGGTTCGTTTAGGTCCTAAAAAGATTTAAAGGCTTTGCTTTTTTTACCGCAGGGCAGTTAGATTCTTAGCGTGTCGATAACAATCTAAATTGAGTCGGCTCAAAGTTTGGCGATGAGCTTGGCATTTTCAGTATCAGCATCCATCAGTTCCTGAGATGTGCAAAAAACAGGACAGCAGGACACAAATGTGGTGTGTCATCTATGAATCTCCACCTGAACAGATTATTCTTGCGTCCGATTTGTGATCTGTACATGATCTACGGCTGCTGTCCAAGTGAGTTGCACGTACTGTACTTGTGAAAAGTGGTTTAATTGTACTAAGGGAGTGTATTAAACTACCTGCCGTACGTTTTTAACATCCTGCCAAAGAAAAAATGAAAACTGAAAACTTTTACATACAAAAGAGCGTAAAAAAATCTAGAAAACAAAGACATTCAAATATTATCGAGCGATAGACGGGACAAGACGTAGAAAATTGTAATTCACTAGTTGTCATACGGCCGCTTGTCAGGTAGCATTCGTGTGTCAAAATCGAAAATGTTCGGGATCAATATTTTTGTATGAAAATATTCCCAATGTCCGCTCTATAAGTATTTTAAATCTCTTTGCTAGAATAGGACCATAACATTAACTGTGTCAGTAATAACTACAGTGATAAAACAGTTACCTGTTCCTACAAACTAGCACAAATAACACTTAACTAGTGTGAACAGGCAGTAGTTAGTTCTAAAACTCTATTGTTTCCAGCTGAGTCACCGCTTGAGGATATATTAGCTTGAATAAGTATCAGGTACTTACGTTTAAGCGCACATAAGTACATCCTGCGGACACAGTGCATAAGTAATCTATTCGCATAGCTTGCTTAACTGTATTTTAGACGCAGCGTACCAATGTATTTAAAACTGTACAAAATTAAATGGAAAATGTAACTGCAATGAATTCCGAATCCCGTGATTGCTTTCAAAACCGGTGATTGCTTTAATATTACCCCTGAAATTTCTGTTTTTGTCGAAATTTTGGATGAAATAGGAATCACCTTAAGTTATGCTAAGGCTGAGATTGATTAATTTTTAGCTTTAATTTTTTTGAATGTTTTAGTGATATTTCCAGTGTGAGAAAGAGATGGCGCTAGACAGCTGTCTAGAAAGCTGACTAGAAATAGAGCTAAAACATGCATTAAGACGTCATAGTGGGGCCACAGGTGTGCTCTAAAAAACTTCTACCCATTACCTATACAAAATCCTCAAAGCTCAAGTATCATTTATGACACTCCCACGTGGAAATAGCATATCCTAGATACTTTTATCGACAACCTCGCAATACTCAAAACATCCCGCCATCTCAACAATTATATCAGAAGCTTACACAATGCCCGACAGATATTTGAGCATTTTTCAGTACAATCGGGAACATTGGCGTGGCACAAGAGGGGTTGCCAACCGAAGTGCGGACAAAGGCAGAATTTTTATTAGAATAAATTCTTCTATTGTTCTCTCGTAACAAATATCTAGTAACGAGACCTGATTTTTCTGTTTAATGAGCCGTAGATGCTGGGGGAATAAAGGGTTGATAAAGTAGGTCTCATTTATTAGTGAGCTTTGATTGGTGGAGATCTCTTGATGGGTTGGTGTACAGAGATATTTCAGCACCATTTTTATGTTCTTTGGTCAGATAGCGTGTCAAAGGTAGATACAGTAGTGATTCGTGGGCGGTACTACACGTATTAATTTTTTACTGGTGCAAAGATAATTGTAGATAAAGTCGATGTTTTTTATGCAGAGCCAAAAACTTAATTTACTGACAGAGAACACAGAATAAACCGTCTAAGAAAATGTTTTGCGCAAGATTTCTCATGTGACGAGCACTTAGGATTCTTGAAGTCATCCTCTAGACGGGTTAAATAGGGGCTACTTCGTACGGAAGTTAGTCATATAAGCCGATGGAAAATCCCTGCGGGCAAACGGGTTGTAAAATTGTATTGTCCCAGTTGCACGTACTCAAGTCAATGAATTTTGGTCACCGAAATAATTACGTGTTCCAGTAGATTACATAATGACTGCTGAGTAGGTAGCTCGTGAAGTAATTAAGTTCAACCGTTAATTATACAGTAACTTACACGCTATACGTCATCGTCCTAATTCGGGAAATGGGAAATTCATTGGTATCAGTTGGACTATTACAGTTTACTTATTAATTTGACCTCGGACCTCCTCCCTTGGATGATGGCTAAATAAAAACAGTCGTAACGGTTGTTTTTCTAGATTAACCAACGCTTGCCGAAGTCTGTACGTGGATGGGTGATCATGCATTATTAATCGAGGTTTTTTCGTGTCTCGGTAAGATCACTATGCCCCGGTTGCCATTTGTAGATCTTTGACAGTGTTAATTAAGTGTGTGTTGACCAGTCTTACCTAGTATCGTGTTATTGTAACCCAATGGGATGATGTGTTGTGTGGAGTGGAGGTGAGATAAGCAGTCGCTACGTGTAAGATACTTTTATTCAGTTGCATCCGGTTAGATTCGGAGCCAACTCCAAAGAACTTGGCAGAAGGCTTGACAGATGATGAGTTGATGAATATGAATGATGTGGGCAATCGGAACCTTTACTCACTTATTTAGTGGACCATTAGCTATCTTCGTTTTGAAAGTCAACGGGTAAGTCCTAAATATTGTTACAAGCTATAAACTATGCAAGTTGCATTGACGTAATAAGTTTTTCTTAGTCATTCCTTAGAAATATTATAAGAATGTAGGCAAAGGCTGGTCAGCTTATATGCACTTGGTAATGGAATGCGAGGCTGGTCATAGACTGGCTTAAACGTCCGTATTTGGCTAGATTAGCCTAATAGGTTCTAAAAATATTTAAAGAACAGTCTGGTAACATTCCTTTGTGTACGTGTCTTTAATTTTATGATCCTAAATGAGGTGATTAGTTGCAATATGACAATTTTTGAGTTGCTTAACTGTTAAGTCATAAATCATATTTATTTCTGTAAATTGGTTTTAAAAAACACTTTTACATGTCGCATCATGTTATGTTTTAAAGCTAGATGGGGACGGTGTTTCGTATCTGACTACTCTGAGAAGAAACAGCCGAAAAAAAATCAGTGATCACTGTCTCTTTTAAAGTCCAGACATTGGTCAAATCATATGAGGACCATGTAGATTAGTGTCTGAGGTGGTATTTTGATGAAAGAATCACACAAATTTGAGCAGAATCCTTTTGGCTTATTTAGGTATGACATCGACATAATAACACCAGTGCATCATCAGCCTATTAAGTACGTGTTTGTTCACGGTTTTGGTTATAAGTAAATTTGCGCTCAAACCGAGCGAAGCGGACTGCGGACTGGATTTCCGACACCGGACTTGGACAGACATATAACATAACATAACATCACACCTGTAAACCCCGAAAGGTAAGGCAGAGGTATAACTAATAGTAGGTACACACACATTTCGCCAGTTATGTTTAAGTCCCATGTAATATAACGCGAGCCTATTGCCATCAACGGGGCACAAAACCAGACTCCGTGGCTGCTACTGAGAAATTTCTAATGGAAAAACCCAATAACACTTGGCTCGACCCGGGAATCGAACCCAGGACAAAATCTGGTGTCCGAAATCCAGTACGCTCAGTCAACGTGTTTATTTATTTATCAGACAGAACATTAGTAAAATACTTGGTTACGTAGGGGGTGGTAGGAGTTTCTACGTCGTAAGAAAGTTCTGCTTATTTATTAAAGAGAACGTACTATTGTTCCCCAGATCTTGCGAAAATAATATAACTTGAATTCATGAGACGCAAAAGACTGAAGCGGAAAATATAGGCACGATGCTGACAGATCCTAACATTTTCCTCAACTTGAAAAGCAAACGTGGATTCCGTTTTGACGAAGACTAGACTACAGTACAATAGGACGTCTAATTGAATACCTAAATAAAAGCGGAGTTGTAAATTTTTAACGACTGGTTCTGTACCGAAAGTTGAAATTGTCGGAATTTCAACTTTCGGCGCTGAACCGGTCGTTCAAAATTCAATAGTCTGCTTTTTTTAGGTATTCTTTTTTACGTATTCTTTAGTGTGCTGTGGCATTTATTAAGATCTCGTTTACTAAAATTAAAATACATAAAACATGATTTAAAGCACTCAGTCAAGATTTAAAGCCACCAATTCAAAACGGAACAATAGCATAATTACTTTGTATGTACAGTCACGGACTTTAATTGATGAGCCACTTGCCACTGTTCGTATTTTAGCCGTGTAATGCAAATCGGGTTCAGTCGGTTATATTCGTACATAGTAAAGAGTGACTACCCAAAGTCAACCAATTGTAAGTCTAGGAACCGTGACCTAGCGACAATTGTTTTACGTTGCGTTACGTTTTAACGTGTATTTATAGAAGTCATAAAAGCACTGCTTATTTGTAAAATATATCATGCTCTTGTTGGTCAGATCTTGCGAAAAGAGAATTTGAATTCAAGAAAGATCTGGGTGGAAGTAATACCTAAGTAATGAAGCTTCCCGAAGCAAGTTTTCACAAACACTAAGCGGTACCTCAACGATTGCTTAATCATATTTGCACTGCTGAAATTTCAACCTATCAAGCGTGGTATCTTTACGCTTTTATTTAGGCATTGCTTAAGGTGTTAGGTACTTAGTGTAAATGAAAACGGGCTTAAGCCTTTTACCGTTCCCTCAATAGAAACACATAAAACATTCCAGTAACGATAGGCATACAGCGCTTTGAAGCGACAAATTATACTTCAAAACGAAACAATGGTATAAAGCCAGGTCATACGAGCAAGTAAGAAGGCTCTAATAACTTATGTACATATGTGAGGAGGGTAGACAAGAGGATCGGCCCCGTACTAATAGTTCTTTCAGTGCCGGGACAATGGTGGACGTGGGAGGAGGGTCTATGAGGAGGGAACGAGAGGAAAACGATATGTTTAAGCGCGTGTTGGTTTTGTAGATGTGGGTTGTAGGATGTAAATTAGTACTTTAGTTAGACAATAAAACTTAAAAATGCGAAATCACTTCCGGTTAAATCTTGTCAATTATAGATAACAGATTCTGCCATCTATATTAGCCAACACTGATATCTACTGTCTGATTGACTACTCATTTTGCATATTAACATCTGTTTACAATAGTAACATAATAAAAAAAAAAAAACAATATACTTAAGTAAATAAATCTTTATGGCGTGTATGTGCTGAGCATTCATAAGTTGGTTTCAGAATGAATATTTAAGAACTCAAGTAGGGCGAAATTTAATTTTGAACACTTTATCAAATAAAGCTATTGTCATACTAGGTGGGTATTACAAGAGGCAAACTGAAACTACCTCGGACTTGACACTCCTACTTCCGCCCCATTAGTACATTTTGACAGCTTGTTTTTTTTTTTTTTTTTTTTTCTTTGGCTTCGCACGGTTTGTGCATTTAGCCAATGTCACGTTTATAACAGCTAGTTTGTTTATACGTAAATTGACAATTAACGCTCACTTTTCATGGATTCATCTGTCAAAGATGGATTAAGGTGAGTACTCATATGATCATTTCATTGTCATGTTTTTTTACGCAAGGTTGGCACGGTGTTCAAAGTATTTAACTTTTTGTCTCTTTCAGAAATGTGTGATGTAACATTGGTTGATAAATTGTGGAATGGTGTAATACTGCAAGGTTGCGGTTGAAAAGAAGATGTAAAAACAAAAAATTAAAAGAATATGGCTTCATTTATATGACTTGGTCATGTTGAGATTAAGAGTAGAGTTATGGAAGATGGCGTGATTTTATGTGTATATCCCTTACTGTATGGCATTTACTCATTGTTGATATTTTGGATCTGCAGGTTGCGTGTGTTGCTAATGTGTTTTTGTTCGATGAATTGTTACACAAACTCGCTCGTTTCACAGCAAAAAAAAAGTTTGTACAAATTGTCAAGCGGCTCGATGTCTTGTTGCAAATGCATGCTCTATTCTGTACTCACCTTAAGAACATTATTGAGTGGGCGTCTCCGAGGCGGTATCAACTGTTGTCATGGCAATTAAAACCGTTCGGTCAGTTTTCGCTGCCAAAAATGAGCCTGAGTAAGCTTGTAGAATATGGGTATTATAGTTTGGATGTAAGTTAAATCGCAAATGCAGGACACAATACATGGCCATTCAATTCATTCATCACCTCATTTCTATCGAGAATATGCCCAATTCAAACCTCAAATCTCGGCAGCCATAATAACCCCACGTCTCAGTATCATCTAGGCAGTAACAGACTTGCGAGGTGATTAAAGTAATTGCCTGCTCATTGCTCACTTAGCGAGTACTTAGCATAGGTCGGTGACCTCGACACGTGGTCTGACATACCTGTGGCCTGTCATTGTGGGCTTTTAATGTGGGGTGGGAGATAAAAGTGGTTCTTATGGTTTTGTGGGAAGTATGTAAAGGGTTACGGGCTCACAGAGTTACAAGGAGTTTTTGGCGATTAGACGGCGGTAACAGCAGTTGTGAAGTTGTCGTGATATTTTTTTTTTCACACCACCTTCTCTTAAATGTCAAATTATATGTCATGCAAACCTAAAGTAAAGCATGTCATTAATGCCCTAGGGCAGTAATATTGTACTGAATTTCATTAATGCCCGCTGGGCAATAATGTGATTCGAATTTGGAACCTTAATTAAATAACAAATTGCATGAAAACTTTTGCCAAAGAGTTTTCGCTGCAGTGTGAGTGCAGGTTTTAGTTGCCGTCGATGAACAAAATAATTAAATTACGCAAGTTAATAGTAATTTTATGTGAAATAATAAGAAACAATAATGTAAATTATTTAAAAAAAAATAGTTACACCACTAAAAACAATTGTTTTGTTGCAAATGGTCAATTCCAAAATGATTAAATAATTGACTTGACCTAATATTTTTTTATCTGTAGCGGTAATGGCGGCAGGTCATCACAACAGCTGATCGAAGGCAGTGGTGCGCACCCCAGAGTTGCTAGATCGAGTTTTTGAATTTTCCGCATATTCAATCTATGCAAACAGGAAATGAAACACAGATATAAAACTATTTTCATTCACAAAAAGTACCACTTAGTATCGATTTTTTTAGTGTTGTAGCTATTTCCAAGGATTGATTTTTCCAAAATTTTCCCAACACTGGCGTACCCCCGCGGTAGAATGTTGTTGCGTAACGCCATATTTCGAAAATCGAATTGGTTTTTATTTCCTCGCTATAGGTGTGAAAAGTAGAGTAGCTTCTCGGGGATAATGGTGTCTTCATCTTGGGCTAGGTTAAATCCCTCATTTCTCTCAGGATTCTAGTCTTAACTCCCTCGCTTCGCTCAGGAGTTAACTCAAAGCTCCCTCGTAGCATTCAGGATTCAAAATAGTGCCCGTGACGGACAATGCTTTATCCCCTTGGTGCATAATCTACCATTAATGTTATAACTTTACTTTAAATACGTCTACGACCCCCTTATTGTTCAATGTATCAATCAGCACAGTGTTTTGAATGCGTTATATTGAGTCTTACCGTAAAACGTGATTTTCACTAAAAAAAAAGTTGTTTCCCAGCAACAATTTTTGTGTAGAGTTACTTAACTTGATGTACAGAATGCTTGGTAGGCGGCTTCGTGATGGGTCCGTTTACACCTTGTATGTAGACGTTTTGACTGATTGATGATTATAGCTTTATTACTTTTGTCTGTGGCTCTTCAGTTTTCTCAATCTTAATATTTGTTTTGGTCATATTATATGATAGTATTTTGCAATAAGGATAGAACAGGGTTGGAAGTTTTTTTTTTTTAAATACAGACTGTATTGAAATTGAAACCAAACATACTTTACCCTGTGGAAATAATCCGAAAATGTAAAACCAAAATCCATGTACCTACTTAAGTCCAAATCCATTTTACCAATGCTTTATTGAGACAGCACATATGGAATCTATTCACAGGGAGGAATACAATGTAATTTAAATCCCGTCATCTGCCGTTAATTGCTTTAAACATATAATCGTATACAGCGTAAAACATTCGCCCTCTACATAGAAGGCTTCGTTTTACCCCTAATTATAAAACACGCTTCTGTAATTCACAAATCGGATTTCGCCATACGTTAGGCGGTATCGAATGTCGCAATATTAATTAATGTACGCAAACCTTGTTATCCACTCATTTATATTCAAATTGAAACGGGAAGCGCACACCATTTGATTAAATTTTAACCAATATATATGGTACGTTGAATTGTGTTTAGGCACGGATACATTATTACACAGGAACATCAATATACAACACTTTTAATGAAGTGATTGCTATTTTATATTGTTATGAGCATAGTATTTTGGGAGCCATATTATTATGACACAGGTCATATTCGAAGTAAGTTGCAATCGTTATTGCAAAAGAAAGGTTTTGATTTTTACAAGTTTGTCTAGATTCTGACAACAGAGTCACCTATGTCCAACTACAAATAGCTAAGAACTATCCAGGAGACCAGGAAAAGTAAAAAAAATACATCAAAATCGGTCAATCAATTTAGGAGGTGAAGAATTACAAACACGCACACAAAAATTTTAGAAGATAACACAATAAATACGTACTGAAAACAACAAATATTCATACTGTTTACGTTCGAGGGATGAACTAAGGTATTGTTTAGTGGAAAAGCGGCTTATATCCGTTCATGGCTTAATCCGATTTCGGCAAAGTTCCAAATACGATATAATTTAACTAATTTTGAACCCTCTGATGGAAGTTAGTTTAATAGCTTAAGCTTTAACAGGAAATGAGATTTAATTTTAAAGTTAAATAGAGCTTAATATTTTGCCGTATCCGCCTCCGACCCAGTAGGTACTAACTAATGTAAAAAATTGGTATTCAGCTGCTTCTGGCTACATTCGAAGCCGACCCTAACATAGTTGGAAAGGGCTAGGTAGATGATCAGATTTAGCCATATGTATATTGTGATTTAGCCGTATTGATCAAAACGCTACAGAAAGTTGAACGTCTTTATTGTTGCTGAAACTCTTTGCGTAATCTTCAAGATATCTTCATGACACGAATCAAAGATACGAATAAAAATGCGCTGAAACCTCATGTTCTGTATCTACTCTCTATTATTACTACTCTTTATTATGTACTAGCTTATGCCAGCGGCTTCGCCCGCGTGGAGTTCGATAATTGACCCAGGGGTCGTTCTACCGGGATTAAAAGTAGCCTATGTGCTATTCCAAACTATAATCTATCTCTGTGCCAAATTTCATCCAGATCCGTTCAGCCCTTCTGGCGTGATTGAGCAACAAACATCCATCCAAACTTTCACATTTATAATATTAGTATAGATTCGTAGTTCTACTGAATGCAAGTTACAGATATAAAACGTATGTACGTGGGTACTTCGAATTGCATCAAGGAATAAAAAAAAAACTGACTGTGTAGTGGTCGCAAGCTCGACTGTTCAGCATAAGGTCCTGGGTTCGATTTCCAGGTCAGGTAATGCGGGTTTTTCCATGAGGAATTTCTCAGTAGCAGCCACGGAGCCTGGATTCGTGCCCGTTGATCGCAATAGGCTCGCCCCCTATTACATGGGTCTTAAACATAACTGGCGAAATGTGGGTGTACCATTAGTTACACCTCTGCCTAAGCCTTCGGGGATGACATGCGTGATGTTATGTTATAAATAAAATAAAAACACCCGACTAACAAAACATTGTTAATAGTAAAACTGTTTTCCATACCTATTAAAAAAAAAAACACGCACCACTATTATTACTCCATCTATAGGTAGATTGTACTCATTTCTGCGCAAACCGCCGAGCACGCCGGACGTGGGCGCGGTACAATAAAATAAACTAAATATTTTCAGTCGCGATAACAACCACCATTGTTCCTCTGCTGCTCGCCCGTAAATATGGACTAAGGTGTGTAACGAGCGGTATTGTCGAACAACTGTAGTATACGTCCATTGTCGAAGCTATGTTTTTTGCTGGTTACTGAACTTTTTGGTCTTTTTCTACAACAAATATTTAGTAATTTGGGGGATAGAAGTTTCACTACGCGGGTACAACTAGAAATCAGCACGACCGGTCGCAATCTCGACCACTTGGGTGCACCAATAACGAAACAACAGTTTAGTATCACAATTCACTCGGATTTTGAAGTCAATTCGTAATAATTGTAATGGATTGAAATACATATGTATGTTTGAAAAATCGTCTGCTCGACAACGTAAGCCACATAATGTTATAGAATTGTCAAAAACAATACAAAAGGGATTGTGAAAATATGAATGCCAGCTCCAGTTGAGTGGAGACCGCGAATCGGCAAGCGTAAGGTGAGACGGCCTCAAGCTGGATGGAGCGACGATCTTCGCAGGGCGGCTGGTATCAACTGGATGAGAGATACTGAAAATCGAGTTGAGTGGCGTGCGATTGAGGAGGCCTATGTCCAGCAGTGGACTGCCGTGGGCTGAGGATGATGACGCAGCTACCGCAGGTCGTGGTTCTGGTCGTTTAGTGCATCAGATTCCTCAGTCATCAAATACAAAAGACCTTACTAAATTTTTGTATCATATTACGACTTTAAAATCAGATTACTCGTCGCTACAGCGCTGTTGCTAATCCATTTTAGTCACTGCCTCCCAGTGTCGGGAGTGTTTATGCCTTGATTTAATTAATGCCTGTTCGGAGACATCGTAGCTTGTCGGCTCATGGCCTAATTAAATTAAGAAACAAAATATCTTGTGAACAGTAATTCAATACGTGTACCATGGAAAAATTATAGGTAAGTTATGGGAAAGTTTTTACTCAATCACAAATTGACTACTTAATGGATTAAGATGAGCTCAATATACTGATAGACGATGTCTTAGAATAACACAAATATAAGATTCCTTTTAATTTGGGTACGTTAAATTAGAACTTCAGTGTATGCCAAAATCTAGTGGCGAAGTAAATTATTTTTCTTATAGTGTAAAATGAGTTACAAGTTACAAGTGTAGTCAACCTTGTGTACCTTATCTTACTTTACCGTATACTTCAGATAAGGTCAATAATCATTAGGTATCCAAAATCCAGCCCATCAGTTAAATATTAATTTACTTCCTATTAAAAAGTTTGTCGTGAGCCAATGGAGCCGCTCCAACATTCACGGGTGTAGTTCTCCGATAAGCCGAGGCCGGCGCGTGCTCCCGGCTCAGCGCACTGAGTTGGCCACGCGGCTCCCAACCACGACACAACGGAACAGGCTATTACCAGCTATTAAGATCTAGACTAGCCAAACAAATAGAAATTACTGCGTAAGGTATGGAGGAATGTGGTGTGAGATTTTTAGTTGAAGTTGGTTTAGATTCAACAAATGTGTGAGAAAAAAAGGGAAAGATAATATGAAATATATGATATACTAGCTTATGCCAGCGGCTTCGCCCGCGTGGAGTTCGATAATTAACCAACGGGATCGTCCTATCGGGATGAAAAGTATGTGCTATTCCAAACTATAATCTATCTCTGTGCCAAATTTCATCCAGATCCGTTCAGCCGTTCTGGCGGGATTGAGTAACAAACATCCATCCATCCAAACTTTCGCATTTATAATATTAGTATAGATAATATGAAAGAAAAAAGAATAAATGATAGCGTGACGGTTGACAGAGAAGAATGGAAGGAAAAACGTGTTGCGCCGACCCCAAGTATGAGGAAGGTAAAACTTAGTGGTCAAGTAATTCCCGAAGGGTTTGACAGAGGACTACCTAGTACACCTACATTCGTAACTTATGGTTAAGTGCCATGTAATAGGGGGTGAGCCTATTGCCGTCAACCGAGCAAAAAACCAGAATGGAGTTTGCTACTGAGACATTCTTGATGGATAAACTTAATGACACTTTGTCCGACCTGGGAGAGAACTGAGGATACCATGCTCATTGCGACTACTAGAGCAACGGGGTGACTTATAGTTATTTTTACATTTTTTTTATCATTTTTATTATTATTTTTTATTTTTATAAGTGATAGTGAAAGTTCGATTAGTACATTACCCCATGCTGTCCCACAGCTCACGGTACGCGTCGGCAGTACCACGCTGGGCACTGCATGCAGGGGTAGGCAGAGTAGGTCTCAAATGTAGAATGTACTCATTTAATGTATAAATGAGTACAGGTAAACGGTTCAGGCGGTAGAATAGACTGAAGCCTATATTTTTCTTAAACGAATTTAGTATATCCACGTTTATTTTTGAGTTTACTAAACTTAAAACTACTTATTACGCACAATGACTCGGTGAGCTAATTTGTTTGGATGCGCAGAAAAAGATTTTCCAAAAACAGATTTAGTTTTATTTCGTTTTGATTCGTTTTCTAGTCATAAACAAAACGAAATACGTTCCAACGACAACATGATATAATGTTGTTTACTGATATTATGTTGGCTACACTGAAGTTTGTGTAAAAAATATGTTGTACTATACATAAACTTCACCGCAATTTAAATTACGAGAAACTAAATTACATTTCGGAACATGGCAATTTAATAATATTGATCTCGATACGGCAACCAGCATCAATTTGTTTGGCAACAAGAGGCGCATAATTTCGATTTAACTCAATCAACTGTGCTCCTAACTAGAAATAGTCCATCTTTGTTTGTTAATGTAATTCGCGCCCATCCGATGCCGATTTGTAATGATTTTAATGCACGAATGATGCCCTTACAACTGTTTCATGTCCAGCATAACTTGGGCTGTGGCGAAAACTGGAACTATTTTAAGTGCTGCGTTTGACATTTCCCTGATATTTGCCGTACCAAGCAGCGCCACTATGACATGTCAAGTTATGCTGGTGACCCTGGGACCCTGGCACATGCGATGTATTGTTCACGCCCCCTCAGGACTCGACTATTGTACTCGAGTGTATAATAATTGCTGGTTATTTATTGTGGCGCGCCGGGAGACAATTTTGCTACATAAAATTCGATTTAACTTAAATAAATTAAGCTCTTGTTGAAAGGAGATTTTTTTTTCAGTGTCATTGCGGAATATTTTAATACGACGCACGCCATTACAGAGCTGTTCATGATATTTTGCATGTATCGAAGAGAGATGCGACTTTTCAACCTTTTTAATAAATTATACTTTTCAATTAGGTACTTATTACAATTCAAAGGCTTTTGTATCTTCAGTTTTATTTGCGTCACGCATTTTTATCATTAGGTATAATGGGTGCGCTTTCAGTTCTATAAAAATTGTACCCGTCCCATAAACACCTTTATTTTCCTTCACGTCTTTTCCCTACGAGAAAACTTTTGGCAGCATCCACACAATTTTTTGAATACGTTGGAAGCCTGCCAGATTTCGCCGTTTATTTCGCGTGCTCCGTCCAATGTACACAAGCCATCCATCAATTAGTTACAAATAGTTTCTGCACTATGCGTACAACGTATGCAAAGCTACAGCAATCTGTCAAATTTCTTTAATAGATTTTCAACATTATTGTTGAAAAACTAGGTTCAAGGTTGATTGGAATAATTAGACAGTTTCGGGTGGCTTGATGTGCGTCTGTACATATGCGAAGCCCCTTGTAATCCAGCGTCAAATTCAATCGGGTAACAAAGTTTAGCCGACGCGCGACGGTTAATCCGACACGCTTTGTCACCAGACTCGCCATATGGCGTCTTACAATTTTTTTGTCACCATGCTACACAATGGCAGATTTAGATGTATTTGATGACGTTTGAGATTTCACGGGGCCGCTAAATATCAATACAATTGGTGTGAAATTACAACAAAAAATAATGAGCGTTTTAATCGATGAATTGTTAAGCTGCATTGTGTGAATTGTATCAATGGTTTCGTTATTATTTGTTGAGAAATCGGGTGTGAAATCACGGTTGGCAAATGTTTTCTCCGAGATAATAATTTTGAGATGATTTTAATGAGAGCAGATTTATATGGTTCAGTCGCTAAAGTATTTAGTCAGACTAAATACTGTCGGAGATAATCTTCCTCTTATTATGCACGAGACTGCTCCGATGTAAAGCAGTTTCCCAATAGAATTTCCAACGCAACCATCTTTTTAATATGATTGACCTGTTCGTATAAGTTACTTAAGGCATTAGAGGTGATTCAAATTCATCTATTGTTGTGCAAATCTCCGCCAGGGGGCGCCTGCTACGGCTGATGATTACGGAAACTGAACTGAATTAAGATTATTTGGAAGAATGGCGGGAAACGCACGAAGGGTGTTCGAATTTAGAATTATTAAGATGGCGGGTGAGTGAGGTTCATTGTTACGGAAACTGAAAATCAGATTGTATTGTAAACATACAATTAATATTTCTTAGCTGCATTTGGACAAGAACTTTTCTAGGTATCTAACCTATGTATTTATTTTTCTTCTGCTTTCGCAATTTTATCTTGTTTTCACAGGCAGATTGATGGCTTTTATATAAGACCTTCCTTTGAATCTTTTATCTTCTGAAGTAGGAAGGTAAGTTATTTAGGATTATTTTTATTTAGTTAATATAATTAATCAATTATAATAATCAACCAAATTAAAATAAAATAAAAAAAAAACTAGTAATAAATAGTCTATAGAACTCAAAACCTTTAAAAATACAAAAAAAAAAACTAGAAACATCACCAGCCAGTATTAAAACTAATCTCGTATTTGAATATAGAACACCTCCTGATGACGTGGCAAGCTGGTTTGATGCAAATATCGCGAGACAGCCGGACGGCGTACATCACCGTGTTTTATGGCGAGGATGGCAACCCTATGTGTTTGTTTACAATCCATGGATCTGCTGGATAGCTAGCACCTTGTGTACGCATTGGAGATTATATGAGCCAATATTGTTGTTATATTTTACAGAAATATTGTATAGGATGTAATGATTATACATAGCCTCGCATGTGGACGACTACATATTATGTACATCACAGAGTCACTCTCTACAGAAGAAACAACATAATCCCTTACATACTATTTTAGTTACTTACCTTTACTTTCATATACCTGGCCATACATTCAAGCCGGTTGTGTGTAAGTAGGTACTACGCACCTGAAGACAACAGTATATAACATCTTAAAAACACGATAGAAAAACACAGAAACGGATAAGAAACTCCTGTTCAGTCAGACAATAATTAATGGTCACAAAGCAGATAGGCTTAGGAAAGGAATCAAGATTTTTTAGACTTCGACAAGGAATCAAAATCCATAAGTACACAGTTCCAAATTTATTTGAACAATCGTATCAGTATATATTATAAATAAATTCAAATATTTCAACGATCTCGACCAAGCAAGAAAATAAAATAATAAAATTTCCGCAAACCTCATAAGAATAATGTGTCCCGAACCCATAGGAACCATGGCTATCACTCATCCGCAGATCTTTTCTAATTTCACGATTTATCCTCTGGTACTGAAGACACAGGAGCCCTCTGGTGGTGGGTTGGGTATAAATCATGTTTGTGTAGCACCCCTAAACCTCACGCGATCCTTGCCCCAAAGAGGAGATGATTTTAACTGTGAATTTGGTACTGGAGGGATAATTAATGCAGTAGATAAATTACGAAAGAATATTGTACTTATTAGCCGGGTTCTCTTGTGAAAAATATATGGACCCTATGTCCTTGAACATAGGACCTTATTATTGAGGAACATAGGTGGTAAGAATTGATTTGTCATCGTCACCATCAGGCCACGGCTGTCCATTCCTGAACATAGCCCTCTTTACGAGTATTAGCAAGCTACTTACTTAAGATATGATTGGCAGGTACCACATTAAACGAGGATGAGGAATCGCTTTGTTCAGTTCCTTCCGTAGTTGGGGTGTTTTATAAAATTGCAATTTTAGAAAAGGCATTTATTTTATACACTAGCTGACCCGCGCAACTTCGTCTGCGTTACATATTTGATTAATGCTCCCCTCGTATTGGTCGCAGCGTGATGCTATATAGCCTTCCTCGATAAATGGGCTATCCAATACTAAAATAATGTTTCAGTTCAAACCAGTAGATCCTGAGATTAGGGCATGAACCAAACAAACTTTTCAGCTTTATTAAATAACATTAGTATAGATATGAAACCAAATACTTTTACAACAACTATTAAACATTTTTATACCACATTTTTAGACCAATATATAAATATATATACCTATACCAAATACGAAACCAAATACTTGAGCACTTCATCTTTATTCATTAGTGCCAATTTGATTCAATAGATGTCGTTGCATGTATCTTAAGTAATGATGATGATTGCTTCTTGAACACTTTAAATTCATATATCTTTTGATTTAAAGCACGGATTGCAATGAAACAAAAACTAATACCTTCTCTAAGTTATGCACAATACTTGTGCATTGAAACTAACCACATTGGTTTTGTAATTTTCACGTGATACTTAAACAAACAAACATAGCCGAAGACTCACAGACAGGAGACAAACAGACTGCAGACAAACAGACAAAAATTCTATAAATAGTAGAAATGGGTTCTGTCTGTTATCGTTTAACAACCCTAAAATTTTCTTTTTCTAAATATTTCCAATGCATAGAAACGCCACGTCTACAGATTTATTATATGTATAGATAGATATAGATCATCGTCTGCCTACCCTTTTGATAAGTATGCTGGGGTCGGCGTCCAGTCTAACTGGATGCAGCTGAATTCTGCTTATCTGGTCTGCATAACCCGATTACTGGGGTTAGTGGGTTGCTATTGTATGCATCGCAATTAAAATTACAAGTCACAAAACCAACCACACGAAGTAAATATTAGTGAAACACACGATACTATTTGCATGCATCCATACATCATACCACCAACCCCTGTTCAGTTCATGATCCTTAAAAATGAGTAAATTTTGCACCCTAAAGGATGGCTATGAAGTTGAGTGAATGCACGCCATATCTCGAATATTGCTTGTAATATGTCAGCGAATTTGCGTGGCCAACCCGTCTTCCCAGAAAGAGAGATTTTAATAAAGATTCAACGATTTGTATGTACCCTTTTAAAATATTTGAATGTATTTCGAATTTATTGTTACCTCTTAAAGCTTCATTTCTTATGTTATCTTTGACTGGATATTGTACTGGAGATATTCAATATACAATACTAGTATAGGTGCTAGTTACATTCAGTTATTTACATTTCAGACACTTGGGAGAAAAGCTTAATTTCTTTTTCACAGCCCTGGAGAAGGCTGTGAAAAAGAAATTAAGCTTTTCTCGCATATTAAAATGAGGAAAGCCTGAGAAAAAACTAGAGCAGTACTGATAAGGTAGCGAGATAAGTTTACCTTGAAGAATATTTATAACACTGATTGTTTAATAAAAAAAATGGAACATATAAATTACTGGCTGGTTTGTGGTCGCATTTAAAATGGAACCGCAAAAAGAACAGAAAACCAAAAAAAGAAAAAGTAAGTAATGCCCATGGACTCCTTTCTAGCTCTTAAATTTTATATTTTTGTAGTTTGCTGGCCGGAAGATTTTCCTGTCACCGAATTTCCGCATCATTCAATTATTTAAGTCCTATCGAAAAGAATGTCTCAATTTACCATCCTACAAATCTTTATAAGTGTTTTATGTGTAGTTTCGGGCGGGAACAAATTCTGATCATGGCCATCCATCAGACCCTTTTCTGTTTAGCATACGTATAGCACCGCTCAGCACCATTCGCATACTCCCACACACTCGCATGCAAATGGGCCATTATACGAGTACTTACTGCTATTGCTATGAGAAATATTTTATGCATACTTTAGCTGAAAGAGCTTCTAATGTCGCTGTGGAGTTTCCTTTGATATTATTTGAGTATAAGTAGGTATTTTAGTATGGAAAAAATATCTTCAGAATGTCATGTTCTGAAAAACAACAGTAAGATGTTAAAGGTTACCTCGAGTTCGTGGCTAATAACAGCCTCTCAGGTCGAATTTCAGGTTAAGCCGCGCTTGCCTAGGTTGGTCTGTGGATGGGTGACCACCCATAGCATGCTGAGTTTCCTCCGTGCCTCGAATAGCAGCGTTAAGCCGTTGGTCCCGGCTTTCAGTTGTAGATCTTTGACGGTTTTTACAGGTAGTGAGTGGCCCGAATGCTTGACAACCAGTCTTACCAAGGGGTATCGTATTTTCCTGTACTAACTGGGTTATGAAGGTCAGATAGGTAGTCGCTCCATATAAAATGCTGGTATTCAGCTGCATTCGGTTAGACTGGAAACCGACCCCAACATAGTTGGGAAAAGGCTAAGGTTAAAGGTTACCTACCTACCTCTAAACTAAAGAAATTGAAGTATTTGAAAAATTTATTAGTTCGATGGTCTTGCTTGACGGCCTACGTCAATATACGCCGACTTGTTTTATCTACCACGTTATCAGCCCGTAAACGCAAGCACACAGCAAGAATCTTCGCTCCGCCAATAATCGTCTTCTCAGATGTCCTTTTTTAAGTTTAGAATGTACTTAATTTCACATAAATCTGGTATAAAATATGTACTATTATTTGTTCGTTTAGATTTTCTGTTGCTACGTATTAGCCCACGCTCGTTTGTAAAACTCCTCCTTCCTTCTAAAATCTTCCTTCTTTGAGAAGCTCCTGATGGAAAAACCGAATAAAGAATATCCTGACACGGGAATCGATCACAAGACCTCATGCTCAGCTCAAAACTATCGTTTACTTCTAACAGAGGTCCTTTACACGTAAACTCGCAACCCAGAGAGCTGGGGCCGTTCCTCTCGTACGCGCATGATTTACGTCCGAAGCGTGCAGCGCGCGCCGTCAGCAACTCGCGTCTACACTGCGAGATGTGCTGCATCCCTAATTGTTTTAATATCGCTTGTCTAGAAGAAAGATTGCTCTTTGTACTTGGGAATCACTTTTCATTGGATGTCTTGAGAGAAGTTTATGGGACGTTAATCTTTAAAAAAGTGTTTTTTGAGGTCATGATTGGAGGTTTGGATCTCAGCGTTACGCTGATGATAATGTATTCACTAATTTATACCTATCAATAACACTAAAACGGGATATTTACCATGTTTACATTTTGAGTTCCCGATATTACGGCCATGTTGCAAGCGTTGCGCGTTTCTAAGGACCAAGCCTATATATTCTCCTAAGACTTCTTCCATTTTGCATTGAACATTTAGGAGAGGTTCATTAATACGGTGACCTGCAAAAAGAAGACTTGATGATTAGAAAACGGATTTGTCGCTTCCCGTACACCGTTCCTTATATAAAACTGGATAACCGTAAAAATAAATAAAGTAGGTAGTCCCCTAATATGAACGAGGCAGTGAATCCATGGCACAAAGCTTCCTAATTTCGTTATTTATCGCTTTACCGAGAGACGCAAAAATGTCCGGCGCGCGACCCCCTAAATCATGCGCAGTGCTTTTAATTGAGAAAAATAATAATACCTCCCACTAAATTGGTTTGGAATGACTTAAGAATTTTTCCTGGTCTGAATATTAAGTGTTTTTAACGAAAAATCTGCCATTAATTTAGAAGTGGACGTAAATAAGAGAAGTGCTGTAAATTCTCACGCCAGCCATTTTATAAAAAGTTAAGTAAAGTAGCCCGGCAGTCTGGTAGAATTTATGCGAATAATCACGGTAATGTTATGATGAAGAGAGAGTTCAGTTTTATGTATGCAGGAAAAGTCCATTTACATTACCTACTCAATTTTCCTTATTGGAATGTTGGTTCAGTATTCCATTTTTCAAACGATGCTTTTGAGTGAAAATAAGTTAAACATTTTAACTACCATATTATAAAACAGGCAACTTTTTGTTTCCAGATATTCAATTATTAACTATCGCTTAAATTGTACTTCAGTCACAACGATGGACTGATGTTCATACATACTTACAAATGAGGAGTATTCTATATCTCTGTAACCAAAACATACATGAAACGAACACAAAGCACACAATAAAAAACAGTAAATAAAAACAAGAAATCCATTAGCCAAACACAATATTTTCCATCAGCTCCAATCATAGAAACATTAATATTTCGTCATTTATTCTGGCTTTACAAAAGCCAGATAAGAACACAAAAACAATACCCAGTTATCACTCCATACAAAATAAACGCAGACAAGATTTACAAGCCGTTACTCATAAGAGATATGGTTACTTACTCGACGCTGGCGCATACCATATCTCGGTTAATTTATCATCTACAGCAAGAAATTGATATATGTACCCAGCTCGCTTGCCGTCAGATCGTCTACATACATTCTGGACTTGTTACACGATCTTAACCTTGAGGAACACGACGAAATACCAAAGGATAATCAACTGTAGAAGAGTGAAAGTAAAACTCAATTCTGAATGGAAGGTTTTGAGGATTGGATGGTGTAAGAGCCCCGTGTGGTGCCAAAGCCCAACGGGTGGTAAACTTCTTATTTGCATACGTGTTTGTTTTATAATAACAAATCAAAAATGGCCGTACGCTTATTAGTGAGCGGATGCCTGCCATGTTACTTTTATTTGAACAAGCTCTTTTTGACTTCTATGGGAATATTTATGGATAGTTTGATGTTTATCGTGGAGTCAAACGCAGCGTGATGTGTGGTGCAACAGTATATTTATTTTGGAAAGTTTAAAATAAAGTTATCGGAATTTGTCTATAATTTAAATATTTTGTCATCCATGACTTTTGCTTTTGGCCGCGATCTAAGTAAGAAAAGCCACAGTTTTTCAAAATTAATATAAATTGGTTCCGATAAATTAGAGTAACCATTTGAAGGTTTAAAGAAACTGTCCATTTTCAAATATGCACTCAGTATTCGGTCTAATTCCACACAATAATCAGAGACCCTGAAACTCGACTTACTATAAACCTTTTCTTATTAGGGTAACAACGAAGCGAACAAACATAACTGTTTCAGTAAAAGAGGAAAGAATCTCATCCCCCATATAAAACATAGGCACGCCCTGACAGGGCACGCGCATGCACCCAGGAACCTGAGCGTTCGTAAAGAGAGCGTTTATTACTGAGTCGGCAACCGGTGTTATTTATGTGAGAGTCGTGAATTCATCCGGGCTGTGTTCTCATTGTAGCACAAACGGTAAGGAATACGGATAATAGGACTTGATGGAAAATTATTAAGGCTTGGTGCCGTGGTGGACGGAAATTGTGTGTATTGGGATGGTAGAATCAGATGAGGGAATGTTTTTAGAGAAAGTAAAAACAGATAGATTAAGGGTTCTCTATTTTCACGATTCCAGATATTTTTTTATTTATTTAACAGTTTATGTACACATTAAATACAGAAAGGAGAAACGAACAGAAAAATACGTACAAAGGTGATTAATTTCTTTTAGGCAGATTTTCTCGAACATACATTCAGTCAAAAAAGTATCGGGAATGGATTTGTTTATGGTTCCAAATTCAATTATTATTATGTTTTGTTGTAAGATTGGCACAACTGTTTTCCATTTTGGCGCGGAGTTTGAGTTGCATTCTGTTATATTATATTAAATACAGTGCTGTTTTTAGTTAGATCGTATAGTGTTCATTACGAATATCATAATGCATAAAAACATCGAACAAAGAGTTTGTCTTAAATTTTGCATCGCTAATGGTATTTCGTGTTGACCGAGTCCCTAAAAATGTTACAGAAGCCTTACGGTGAATCGACATCCTCAAAAACACGTGCACACACTGCGCGGTCGAGATGTGATGGAAGATTTGCCTCGCTCTGGTAGGCCATCAACGTCTTCAACTTAAGTTAACATCGCAAAATTGAAGGAAATAGTGACTGAAAATCCTCATTCAAGTTTGAGAGGGATAGCCGCTGAACTTTCTGTGTCTCACGAGTCGATCAAAACTCAAAGTCATGTTGACCGTTTTCTTTGACTATCATGGTGTTTTGCATTTGGAATTCGTGCCAGAAGGTTAAACAGTAAATAAAGAATATTATTTGAGTGTTATGCGGCGTTTAAGAGAGCAAATTCGACGAAAAAGGCCAGATTTGTGGAAAGAAAATGATTGCATTTAGCACCACGATAATGCACCTTCGCACAAGGCCATCATAGTGAACGAATTGTTGACCAAAAACTCAACAAATACCATCGAGCAACTACCTTATTCAACAGATATCGCTCCAGCCGACTTCTTTCTTTTTCCTAAAATCAAAATACCACTTCGTGGCACCGGTTTTCTTTCGGTAGAAGACTTAAAGGAGAATTCGCGGCGAGAACTGAACTAAATTCTGGAAAAAGCGTTAAAAACACGTTTCGATGACTGGATTATACGTTGGGGTAAGTGTATCGTTTCTGATGGAGCATACTTTGACGGCGATAAAATAACTTTGGATGAATAACTAACATTTTGTGTATTATTGATCGTTTCCCGGTACTTTCTTGATAGAGTAGTAGTAGTTTTTTAAAGTTATTTTCAAATATGTATACTTCAATTCAGACTATTGTATCGGTCATCTAGGTACGCTAAGGACCGAGATACACAACATGATACTATCTTAGTCCTCTAGTGTCATACTCATAAAACATAAAGTTGTTAAGTTCTTTATTCTATAAAGTACAGGCTTCATATCACTAGAAAACTTGCTTTAACGAGGTAAAAACAGCACATCTATTTATGGAGGACAGACTAAGAACAAAATGTTGGCTTTAAAAAATATCTGAAGCCTGATCGTATACTATAAATTCAATTAAGTACATGTTATAACATTGCTGTGATCATAAAGTTAGTGTAGCGAGGGCTATAATGTTCTCTATTTAATCGTCCGTAAAGACGAGAATAGCGTGTATACCGAAAGCTTGCAGGGTTCAGTAACTGGTGGTTCGAAGTTGCGGTTTTCCGTATCCTAGATAATTTATTAGATTATCAACGGCTCGCGCACTGCAGTGCATTCGCCGATGATTAATAGGAGAGCAGAGTTTCCAGCGAGCTTTAGTTTCAAAAGTTGGAGAGAATTTTACATGAGATCAAACGAGAACGTTGGAGAAAGTATGCAGTAACTTCTTTAAAATCATTAGCGAGTTAACATTCTGGTCGTAGTTCGGACTTTATACACTCTTGGGAAAAGTTGGTAAGAGTAATTTTCCTTATAATCAGTTACTTTTGTTCCTGTGATTTTTTTTATTTATGATATGCTGTTAAAAATAACGGCTTTTGCTTAGGATTTTACTCGCGTCATAGAGAAGAGGGAGTACTTAATTTACCCTGATGAAACGTGACGTGTGTCCAGGACTTCGTTTATCGTGCCAATTTTCACCAGTCTATATAAACATGATCGAGCAACCAACATCACAAAATTAGCAGTAGTAGGGTAGAGATTCAATTCGTCCCGTCATCTCAACAGTAGACACTCATCCGCCAACAAGTTGCATGAATCAGCATCGCTTATCTGAACCACAGCACTGTTGTAAGCTCAACGACCCGACGCAAGTCGCAAATCGCGAGTCTCAGCCTTTCCATCAAGTTGTCACTTGAGAGCAATGAGCGTGTTATACTCGAACTGCGCCAATCAAGGCTATTTGAATTCATTTATTGGCTCAATTTGTGTAAGTTGAGATTCCAGAAGTTGTAAGCAAAATGACATCATGAATTAATTTATTGTTGTTTGTGGTTGTAAGATTTGCGATCTTCATCAATTTGTCACTTCATATTAATGTTGTGATACGAACAATTTAAGTTGATAGTCAATTTAACAATACTTAATTTTAATGATGACGAGTGATAGAGAAGTATGGAAAAGAAGACATACTACGCGGACTCCAAACAAATAGCGATGAGGGCCAGGAGGACTTAATTTCCTGATGACTTTACCAAAGTGACAGTTATAGTCTCATGCAATGCTGAAACATCATGGTTCGCAATTTCATGGGTTTCGTTGTAGAAGTTTTCAGTATCAAAAATATTGAAATCCCTTATTATACCAGATAATAGGTACCATGACACTTACTATGGTGTATTTCTATCCACCTCTGCAGTCGCTGTCAACTAGTCTACAAATGCATCTAGAAATGCGCACAGCAGGAAGCCTACCTTAGAAAACGACAAAGTTGCTTCAGCATCATTTGGCGTCTAAGTAAAGTGTTTATTACTCCGTATGAGGTCCTAATTGTCACAGCTTTAGCACCAGCTTACCTTCATGGATCAAGATAAAATATATGCAGAAGGCAAGCATATATGAAAATATAGAAGCCAAATGGCCAAAGATACGTTCCCTTTACTGGAAATGATCTTTTTTTATTTGTAATAAGGTTGCATTTGGGTTACAGTCAGAGGTAAAATGTGAAAGAACTGTAGTAGACCGAATACCAGAACAAGATAGACATAACATGAAATGATTTTGAAGCTACCACCATTCTCAGCGAAACGAGGGCGATGAAATAAACCATAACATTTTATGCCTTTCCAGGGAATTCGCAAAGGTTACTTTGAATGTTAGGTATTTGTGTTTCCCCTTCCAGTTGTGCACAAACAGTATTGTTGGCCACTTTACAGTTCATAGAATAAGATTCGGGGTAAGTACAGTTCAATTTTCGGATGGGTGCTGGCATAAAGATACAAGTTCTCAGTACGGACAAGTTGGGACGGGTAAAATAATCCTATACTTTGATAAATGTATACATTACGAAACAGTCGCTTAAAACAGTGAAAAGGTACAGTCGGGACCGGAAAGATGCAGGTTATCTTACAAGCACCCTATGACGTGTTCATCACCATTCTCCTGCCCTTATCCCAATTTATTAGTGGTCGGCGCAGCATGTCTTCTTCTTCCATACTTCTCTATTACTCGACATCTTATAAGACCGCCATTCTTGCTATATCATGCTTCACACAGTCCATCCATCGTTTCTTTGGTCTTCCTCTACTCCTATGGCCACCTTACTGTCTATGATGCACAGTAGTTACCTGGCTGGGTGCTTATTCTTAATTGATGTGAAACGGTACCAGTCGCAGATCTTAGAAAAAGTTTAGAGGTAAGTATTGTTTTTAAGCGGATGGGTGCTTGCAAAAAGATACTTCACAATCGGGACGGATCGGTACCGATCAATAAGGGTAAAATAGTTCCATACTTTGTGAAGAAACAGAATGAAGAAACAGTTGCATAAAAACAGTGAAAAAGGTAGAATCGGAACCGGAAAAATGCAGATTATCTTTCAAGCACGCTATGGCGGTATATCCTGTGTTATGTTATGCTTATAAATTAGGAGAACTGAACTGATTCATCTCGATTTTGTTCAAGTGGATTGTAGTTTCTTGTCACAAAAAGCGGGTCTTCTGCACCTTCTTATTTCGCGCTTCCAGCGTATGCGTTGTCGTCAGTCGATCTGTCTGTCAGCGTGCGCGCGCGCCGCCCGGCGACCACTATATACGTCTGCGCCAACGTTACTGTTTCCGATACTATTTCCATTTGTTGTTGTTTCCTCGATTCGTTACTACACGTGATAGAGGAAGCTTTATGTCTGTTGGGATATTTATTTGGCTGTAATTATGTGCGGTAGGTATACGGTAGGTGACTTCAAAACGTTGGGAAATATTATGTTGGAAGATACTTTGATCCCTTTTGGATTTGTTTTTTTTTTCTAATCTAGTGTAAAAGTTTTGTTTGGTTTATTCTATTACATTAACTCACGTCTTTTTCAGTGGGGGTAAGCATATACTGCAGAATGCCAACTGCTACCATCTCAAGAACAGGCTATTCACTGTTATAATTTTGTATGGATTGGGTAGGAATTCAAGCCAATGAGACTTGAACTCTTTTTGCTTCGTCTTTTTGTTCGTCGGTAATTGGTTCAGATATGGAAAAATGTGTAACTAAGAAAATCGATTTATTGCTAATATTGCTGCATAACACACGCTGTTCTTAACTAAACAAACGTTCTTCTCATTTGTTTGAAATCCGTATCCATATTTCTCGTACATCCATACTGTTTGTATTTATTCTATCCATTTTATCTAATTAATTAATCTAAAAGCTCCACAGCACTCCAGATTAGATTACACAGTAACACGACATACCTAATTTGATTTCTTTTCATCAAACATTGTTTCCGCCGTTCCCGGTCGGAATTAGGTTACTGAGTCAACGGTGCCACCCTATCTGTTGCTAAAATCGGACAAACGAGGTTTATGGGACATTTCTGTACGACTTTATGGACTTTTCGTTGTTCAGTGTAAGAGAAGAGAGTAGTAACCATAACTCCTAAAGTCGTTAAAATTTATTTCAGTTTTCCGTATACTTGCGTCTCGCGAATCTTTAAGATTTATGACATGTGTAAACCCGTTACGGAATATGAATGCGATTTGGCAGGTTGCATGTTAAAATTTAAATACAGGTAGAATACAAATGGTTATTTAAAAAGTTATATCGTAAGCTTCGTAATAATAAAAGTGGGATCAGACGTATAGTTTCCTGATTTGTATTAGTCAAGTACACGAAAATGGAAGAATGTGAAATTTTTACGGCACGGTTGGCGCAGTGGCTGCGTGATTGGCTGCTGTAAAAGTATGACCTACAGGAAATTGATCCAGGTCTGGCTTTTTGTGTATGTGAATTTTGATGTTTTTCCTAGAGTGGAGCTACGTACAAAAAAAAAAATCGTGCTAGCTAAACGACTACGAAGAGAACCAACTTCTATAAAATAAATATTTACTCTGTTATTGTTAGCTGCTTCAGAACAAGCTTGATTATTGTTTCAACTGCAACTTGTGGACTTTCCTTACAATAAACAGTGCTGTAAGGGACTCCTTATCTGAATGTCATAACACAGAGTAAATTATTGCTATTCTTTGTTTATTTGTTTTTCAGAAGAGTCGTGTACCAGGCTCCACAGACGCATTTGGTTTCTGTATCATCGAGATTTTTTGTTTTGGAAAAATACATTTTTTTTTGTGTTTTGCTTTTCTTCAGTTTGTCACTTGTTACTTATTAATTTTTGACTTTTTTATAAACAGAACCGTTGTCTTCTGTGTCCATTGTGTTTTAACATTTCCAAAATAACGCGTCAATTGTCGAAATCAAATGGGAAAGCCTATCTCCAACAAAAAGCTAAATCTTAAAAGATTAGATCTAATTTACGTGGCAAAAGCAATCGTTAGATGCTAGTTTAGAAGCAATTCATTTACGTTCAGCAATTCAGTGAAAGATTCAACTATCGATAAAGAAGCATAATATAGGAAGTATATAAATTCGCCACCTACATTTCGCCATCCAACAGTTCCAACTAGCAGTTTGCGAGTTCCAAAGCCAAGTAGTAAAATGCCGATTTTACTACCTCCAGACCGAGAATAAGGTGATATTATCAGGTACTTATCTGGTCACGAAGTCGTAAGTATCCAGGTAGAGAAATAGGCTGAAATAGTACATGTTTTCTCAGCTACCAATATGTTATAGCACATGTTTTCTCAGTTAATATGTTGGTATGTGTTGGTACACTATTTCTATCTTCGAGATCGTTACGTTCCACGGAATGGGTCTAACGAGGAACGAATATCCTCTAATCGATCAGAGTGAACTGTGTGAAATGTTCAATAAATCTGTGTTCATGTGGGTTTGTTTGAACATTATGTTTAGTGTTGGTTGATTCTCTTTTATATCTATGAATATTAGGTGGTTCAACGAATTTAACTGTTGGAAAAGTTCTTAGCTTTATTTTCTT
Source organism: Standfussiana lucernea (assembly GCA_964057025.1). Taxonomy (NCBI): domain Eukaryota; kingdom Metazoa; phylum Arthropoda; class Insecta; order Lepidoptera; family Noctuidae; genus Standfussiana; species Standfussiana lucernea. Next base: position 5,643,051 of record OZ059785.1, read on the forward strand.
AGGTTACTTCACCTTTTCTTCATTTAAAACTTTTTGCGGGTGATTATGCCGCTTCAGTAGATCTTTACTGAAACTTTTCTTTCTATCTGCTAACGTTGTTAGTTTTCGTTTGTTCATTAGTGCTCCTCCCGATCTTTAACCTTTCGTTCGTAGATTAAATGTTAGTCTTTTGATTAAGAAAACTACAAAGTTAATTTTATTCTTCTTTTGTTTTGAGTGGAAAAATCTTAATGGATACCCTCCATCTAGGAGGGTCATATCGGACTCTAACCGACTAAAAATCTACTGTTGCTATTACTGCCATGTGTTGGGGGCCCGGGAGATACAAGTACGGGTACATTCGCGCGCACCGTGTTTATGAGACCTAAGTCGAACATCATTTTCAAAATTCTACAAGGATTCCCCAAGTAATATTGTTTTCGATTATCAAAGACGAACATTTCACCCCTTTTACAAACATTACCCTAAAAATATCATCCCAATATCTATTATCAGGACAAATAGCCCCATTTCATATCTTTACTTGTAACTGTTACGTTCTCTGAGGATTCTCTAACAGTATCGTCGCTGCAACGGGTTAGTTTAGCATAATCCCGCTATTTGTCGGGACAAGCCCGCGGGCTGATAGACCTGACCCTCATATTTCCCAGATTATCCCACTTCTGCTGAGAGGTCAATTCACTTTTCCCGTAAATCCTTGCCTCATTTAAATGTGGGTTTATGGGATAAAGGATTTCATCGCTTATTTTCTTGTTGAGATAGAATTTAGTGCAGCGAGTATGATAATCTTAAATTTTTATTGAATATGGCTACATTTTACTATATTTGTAACATGCGGGCGAATTTGCGGGTAGATAGGTGTTGCTGTAAATTAGTTTAACAACAATCAACAGTTTAGGTTTGGTATGACCATTAATTAGTAACATAAGTGAAATTACTCGTTGACATAACCATAAAACACACACCAACTACGGGAAACACCAATATGCCCAACAATTACATGGCCCCATAAAATAACTACAACAATAAATAAAGTTGTTTACCCCTGAATTGACGCGGCCATTGCAACAAACACATAAATCCAGGGTTCCGTCCATTTCCCGTGCCCTATCGGACGGTTCCGCTTCCGTTTTGACACCATTGTAATTGTCGTGGGAGACGCCATCTTGATTGTTCTGTTGTTTGAATTATTTGTGCTGTTGTCTCGCTCTATTTGGTACAATTGAATTTGGGGGAAAGAGATAGGAATATGTTTAAATAGTGAATTACTTATAGATGAACAGATGATACAGTTCGTCACTGGATGAGAGTTCAAGTTTTGGATGTGGTATTTTTATGCGATGAGCGTAATTTTGTTATTTATGCTCTTCAAGATGGAGGCGACAGTTTTCGATCATTCACATAGAATCCCATTGAATAACTTTTTCATGAAATACTCATTCAATAGGATTAAATGAACTAAGAGGGTTGTATTGATAATTTGAATTATTATAATTCTATAACTACATACGTGTTAGGGTCGCGAATCATATTGTGTTCAACATATAGCCTGACACTTGCCGGCAAATTGCAAAAAACGTAAGAAAATTTGAATTTCGCGGGCTACCCTGGCACTTCCACCTTAAGTTGGTCGAGTTGGCAGAAATTCTTAAATAACGTAATTAGAGTATAGAACTCTGAGGAACAGGGTGTTGAGTTCCTCATCTTCCATAGAAATAGGAGGATCCTCCGACCATAAGGGTCTTGATAGGTTACTGTTAGTTGTTACTGAACGACGGCTAATTGTCGGGCTATTGCATACAGGGTGTGAGAGACATCGAAAGTCAAACGGTTACCATGAATTCAGCACAAATGATTCTAGACTCCCTAGTTTCAAAATTGTTCGTAAATTATTAAAAAAAAAAAAAACTCTTTCACCGTATTTATCCTAACACAACGGATAACCGTCAGGATTTTGCGTGACGTCAGTTGTATGATGCATTGCAGACTGCTGACATAAGAGTCAGATATTACGTAGTCATCATTTCAGTCCGGAATCACCCACTGTTGGGTATAGGGTTCCCCTTTTCTTCTGCCTCTCTTCTCTGTTCTGTGCGTCCCTTATTAATCTGTTTCCCTGGACTCTGGACAGCCCTGGTTTGTAAGGCCCAACCTTGGCCACCATTCAGTCAAAACTTTACTTCATCCTTATATTTCGCAGTGCTGAACACACAATTCTAAGATATACCACCTCTAAAAAGTTGGTATTCTTCGTAGCCATAAAACTATTTGATTGACGGACAGATTAGATGATTAACGATAATTTACAACGTCGGTAGCTGTTCGGTCATCCATCGCTCATTGGGGCTTTTATACCCGTTCACCGTTCTTAATTGAATTCTGTATGGTCACGCACGCACGCTGCAACTTTACACCAAAAAAACTTGGCAGATTTTTTGCCTCAGGTGTTTATTTTTATCTCAATTATAAATGGTTTGTTACCATTGAAAATTCGAATCCACTTAATTGTTTGGCGTTGGTATTTTCCATATCTATGTGAGCTTTACAGAATAAGTACGGTATTTTCTTTGAGCTGAATGTGTAGTTGTAGATAAATGTGACATGTGACATACATGCTTGAATCAGAACTTCATAAGGTACCTACCTAATAATTAAAAGAAACTAGGAGAAAGTGATTGTCCAAAATTACTGGTTTTCTTGATCCAGCTGCGTTCTAAACATTTTATTTAGTATTTTACTAACGATGTTGGTTATCCTAGATAGTTATCTAAATTAAGGAGGTTTAAGTAATGCGTTAAAAAAGGTTAATTTAATTAGTTATTCAAATAGATCGTTATAACTAAGGCAATAGTCACAAAAAGGTATTACTAGTATAATCAACAGGTGTGGATTCTTTAAATAAACTGAATTCTTTTTCTATTTATTATGTAACTTCGATACGAGTGTTAATTAATAAGTGTTTACGTTTGTTTATGTCGTTTGTAATTAATTACGTCTTCTAATTAACATTTTAATAAGGCAGTCAAAGACTGGAGTAGCTTCCGGTTGAAAGGGCTAAATACTGATAACTTATCTGCAAAATGTATTGCATTGGAAAAGAATTTGAAGGCTCTAGCCCGCCCCCATCGGAATCATCCATGATATACATGGCTCCATAATTGATGAGAATAAACAAATCTTCGTTTTGATTGAAATCTATCTGTTATAATAATTGTTCAGTTACAGAAATCATGTCACAGATATCTTCAATTAAGCACTGATTACGTAATTGAACATTAAATTATAACTTTGATACATAATCGAGGAAGATTTAATTACATTAAGAAAACCGACGTCGGCGATCGTCAAAGCCTTGGTACGCGGCACCTTTCATGGCTGCCCGTAACGCCTTGAAGTTCCGCCAGAGTGGTAGCTTCACTCTCGTCAGTCCGCATTTTCCATCATAGATGGCACCTTGTATGGGCGCCGTCAAATTTATTAAAATATATTTAAAATTTCAAAAATGTAATTAGAAGCATAACAAAAAAAAAACCCATGAAACATATTTCACATCCTTAACACCTTTGCCATTTGTAATATCTATCCATATGTAATCCAAAGAGAAAACAATTACAAAAGCTGACTATACTGACCCACTTACACTGCTAAATCATGGGTATAAAAGCGTGGAATTTTGCACAAAACTTCTTTTTATAACGAAGGTGACCTCTAAGGAAGGGTTTCTAAAAATACATAGGATAAACGGGATAACTTGTATGGAAATTCGTAATATTTCCCGATGGGGCAATGCCATCGGGTGTGTACCCCATGGCATTGCCGGCTATTTTATTTCAATTTTATACATCTTGGCCAGTAGCAAAGCCTATCCAAAGATATAAACAATACAAATAACGTTGTCTTTTTTTAAAAAAAAAAAAAACGTTGCCCCACACTAGGAATTTCTCCTGTATCGCGGGTGCGTTTTACAAACATTTAAACTCACATACACAAACAGCCAGATCCGAAACAACTGTCTGTAGGCCATACAAATATTTGTTCCGTGCGGGGATCGAAACCGCGACACGTAGCGCAGCAGTCAATCGCTCAGCCACTGCGCCAACCGTGCCGTCTTTAACTGGGTATATTGACACACATAAATATGTCATCCATTTTCATAGCTACCACCATGCCCGTCGACAGTTACTGACTTATCAGATAGCTATCAGCAAAAGGGTCCCACACACTAGACTATTAAACTCAATTTAAAAATTAAATAGTGTTATGACGTGTCAATAAATACTTCACTGCAATTATACGCACTCCGGAGCAATTACTTAGGGCATCTTTATTATGTTGTAGTTAGGGTTGCCACAAGAAATAAATAAAAAGTTTATTTCAATCGTCAGATTACTTTTAAGATATTTGACAGTCGATACTGGAAATCAGTGGCCCGAAAGTCTGACATCCCGTCTTAACAAGGGTACTGTTTTACCCAGTACTAACTTGGTTATGGACTACAGATAGGCAGTCGCTCCATGTAAAATACTGGTATTCAGCTGCATCTGGTTAGACTGGAAGCCGACCCCAACATACACACATCAAAAGTGTCTAGGGATCAAGCATTTTTATGCGGATTTCTTGAGATTGAGATGTGGCTTTGTAATAAATTTATGATTTTATAAATTTATATGGATCCTTTTTGGTGCATTTCATAATTTGAATCAGGAACTCTCAATCAAATTCGAGTAAAAGATGAAAATAAGCTGTCAATATTTTCCCTATAAAAACATACAACGCATTGAAGACATTATTAGTGCTACTGTTTCCCTACTACTGATTAAAACCAACGTTATTATGGAGCGGCGACGTCATTTAAGCAGGGAAGAAATGCTCAGAGCCGTGGGAATGATAGAAGCTGGTTCCCGGCAACGTACTGTGGCTTTAGCTCTGAATACAAGTCAGAGTGTTATCAGTCGACTTTGGACACGTTACCGAAGCACTGGTACCGTGGCTGAGCGCCATGGAGGACGGTATCGCTGCACCACACGGAGACAAGATCGATACATTCAAATCTTAACTCGAAGAGCTCCAACAATAACCGCCATGATGTTAGCCGTGAGGCTTCATCACTCTTCAGGGAACTTAATTAGCGACCAAACAGTCAGAAACCGCTTGCATGAAGTGAACCTTCATTCCCGAAGACCGCTACGGGTACCACCTATAGCAATGCACAATCGTAGGATTCGATATCAATGGGCTCTTGAACACAGAAATTGGGCAGAAGAACAATGGCGTTTCGTGTGCTTTTCTGATGAGTCTCGTTTTAGTATGAGACCGGATACAAGACGTATACGACACTGGAGAACCCCTGGACGCCAACAGCGATTAAAATCCTGCCAGGAAGTCCATCCTTATAGTGGTGGAACCATCATGGTATGGGCGGGTATTTGGATCGGCGGAAGAACTGAGTTGATTTGGATCAGAGGCAACCTCAACGCTCAAATTTATGCTGAGACGATTGTATCAGACGTCATCGTTCCTCTACAAGTGCAAATCGGTCCCTTATTTCAGTTAATGCATGATAATGCACGACCGCACACCGCAAGAGTTGTAAGACAGACTCTCGCCGCAGCTAACATCAATGTCCTGCCCTGGCCTGCTCAGTCGCCAGACTTGAACCCGATTGAGCATGCATGGGATATGCTACAGAGAAGAGCTCTGCCGAATATGGAGGGTATCCAGTCGCAAGAAGACCTTTTTTTGTTGTTGCAACGAACATGGGCGGCCATTCCACAGCGTGATTTGGATGAACTCATTTTGAGTATGCCAAACCGATGTTCTTGTATTGTTAGTGTTCGCGGTAGAAACACGGATTATTAATTGTTTAAGTTACCCAATAAAATTTTAAAGAAAACTGTTATTTCAGTCTTTTTTTCGAACTTTAATGTTAGTGGTTCAAATGTCAAAAATCCCTTTTTTAGGAAAATGGCAAATTTCTTTATTAATGCAAAGGTGACTTGGTTTATCGTTACTGTGACAAACGAAAACACTTTATTTGATGAATCCTTAAAGAAAATTTTAATTAATATCAATCAGGAGAAAAGTTATTGCAAAAATATATGTTGATCCCTAGATACTTTTGATGTGTGTAGTTGGGAAAAGGCTGGGCAGATGATGATGACTTTAAAGAATAAAATCATAGATACATACTCAAACTCACGCCTTTTCCCATCGGGGTAGGCAGAAACAATAGAACGCCACTCGCAACAATTCTTACAAACTCCTTTCACCTTGTCCACGATCATACATCTTGTCATACACGCAGAATAAAAATATGGCGGTTCGACGGCTTTTTTATAAGAAATAGTTATGTCAAACTGTCATTCATTCCTTAGATTAAGGTTGACTATGTTGACATGGAATTGAAAAATCTGCAGTACAAAAAAATAATTGTCTATCTTGTACAAATGGACAAGCATCGCGACCTTAGCTGCTTTGGCATATTGACCCCTGAATTCTAGTATTAAATAGTTTGTTGAATAATATAATATAATATTAAATAGTTAATAATGTTGATTTGCAGTTTCTGTTTTCGTCAAAGAAATTAAAAATAAACAACTATGGTAAGTACCATATTTTGAAAATTATGACATGAATGTTAACAGGTTTGTGAGAGGTTTTCTTTTTGAGTATTTAAAAAAAAAACATAGTTTCCAAGAACTCTGTAGATGGCGTTGAACTGACTACGTTACTAGGTGCCAAAGCCAAAACGCTTGGAAAAAACAACATTGCGTCACGACACAATATACGCTCGTTGACTGACACTTTCGTTTAAAATTAAAATTACATCCAAGTGAAATCATGTGACGTTCCGTTCCTTGCAGTAACTTACCAAGTTCAGCGCCATCTATCCAGTGACTAGGGAAGAGTTTAAAAAGAAAATCCCTCATTGACGAATAACTTATTTGATTTTTAGGAAAAAAAACTGAGATTATAAAGGATCCGGCTAAGTATATGAGAATAAGGTAGGTATATAAAGAATAAGAACTCGATATTATCTCTCTAGATTTTAGATAAGAATGTAGAAAGTTTTCTAGTGTCCTCTCACAAAATGTTTAAAAGCCGGTCGACCTAGTAACAAGACTCACTGGACCAAGCAACTTCTCAAAAAACATTTAAGGGTCCATTTCAAACCATATTGTTTGATTAACGACCAAAGTGCAGTCACTGATCAGCATTACCTGACTACACTTTTCTTCTTCTTATTTATAAAAAAATAAAAACGTTTTTGCAAAAAAACCGACTTCAAAAAAAAACACTAAAAAAGTGGAAAATAACTTTACTTTCGGAAGTCGGTGACTATTGTTTGTTTCATTGACTTTTTTGCCACGGACTTCCGAAAGTAAAGTTATTTTCCACTTTTTTAGTGTTTTTTTTGGAAGTCGTTTTTTTTTGCAAAAAAGTTTTTATTTTACCCTTTTTAGTTATCGCATCACACACAAATCCTTGTCAAGTATCAATTTCGCAGTTTCTTTTACTTGGATGACATATTTTTTCCAGCTATTTTGATTTCAAAACCAAACTGCTGAACCGATTTCGATGATATTTCTATGGAACCAATCGGAAAGTAGATCCATTCAGATAAAAGAATAATTTTTCAAATCGGTTCATAAATGACGAAGATATGAGGTAACAAACACAAAAAAAACATACATCCGAATTGAGAACCTCCTCCTTTTTTTGAAGTCGGTTAAAAAAACCGCGGAATTGAAAACCTTTTTAGAAGTCGGTCAAAAAATTGGTCAAATATTGTAAGGCACTGACTGTACCAACCCTATTCTAAGGGTTATTTCACACACACCTCGTCATGCGAAACGCTATGTTTTTTACGTAGAAAAGTGTCGTGCTTTATCATGAGTTATTAATTGCTGGTGGAAACAGCTTATGTTTAATTAACACGTGAGCGGTCGCCGGGGACACCAAATTAGTTTAGTGGAATAGTTTGTGTGGGTGTTTTTTTTGGAACCATAGTCTTGAAGTGTCACAGTACAAACTACAAATGATCATGAAAAACATACAGATAAGAAAGGAATAAGGGAGGCCCAGCTGTGGGGCAGAATTGGAAATTCGGCTTAACATTTATTTCTCAAAGAACAAATTAAATTATTTTATTAAAACTAAAAACACCATTAGACCCTATAGTGTTTTTTTCAAGCGTTTGCCACCTCACTGCGCACTAGGAATTTCTCCTGTATCGTGGATGCCCTATAGAAACATTTAAAACTCACACACTAACAGCCAAACCCGGAACAACAACTTGTTGGCCATAAAAATATTTGATCAGGAATCGAACTCGCAACACGCAGTCACTCAGCCACTGCGTCAACCGTGCCGTCAAAAAAGTTGTAAAATGACTTTGCTGTTTGACCCCACGGAATCACTAATGCCAACACCTAGAAATTTGAAAATAAATCGAAAATATGATATACGATTTATAGGTTAATTCAGTATTATCCAAGTCAGTTTTCCCAGGTCTAATGGCTGTGTCCACTAACACTAGATACAATTTAAAAATAATTTACGTGTCTAGTGCACAGTCTAAATAAAAAGGGACATCAACGTTTTGTAGCATTCCAGCGTTATCTTAGCCAATTTTCACTATTCTCAGTATGCTCAGTTCACTATAACATCAACAGTTACATCTAAATAGCAACAAAAACGCGTACAAAAGCTGCAACAGTTCCAAGTTCCGTTGATCTTTTAAAAGAAAAGAATGTAAAGTATTTAGTACTTCTACGAAGCGTGAATTCGTTTGATATTCGGAATAGATATAATGTTTTTACGACGAATCAGCTGAGATTTATTGTTATTGCACTGTCAATGCCCCTTGGCTTTGCCGCACTAATTTTATACTAAGATTATGGTACTTTATCTTTTCGTCAACAGCTTCAGCCCTGTTATTTGAATCGGTGTCGTAAAATTAATATGACCTCACACGTGTATTATGTATTGTATTGTTTCACGGGCTGGTGTCCGCAACTCCACGTCCAAAGCGCGTATTTTGCGTATGTATTTTTTTATGTAGTGTTAATAATATGAATTGAATAAATTATTCACTGCCTCGACTGACTCTTCTTTTTGACTGCCTCGTTGGGCTGGTGGTTGCAAGGGCGACTGCTGAGTAATAGGTCCTGGTTTCGATTCCCAGGTCGGGTAAAGTGTTATTGGGTATTTCTATCAAGAATTTCGCAGTAGCAGCCACGGAGTCTTTATTTGTGCCCGGTTGATGGCAATAGGCCCGCCCCCTACATAACTGTCAAAATGTAGGTGTACTATCAGGTACACCGCTGCCTAAAACTTCTGGGATTACAGGCATAATGTTATGCTTTGTATAAATTATTCATTCAATTATTGGAACATTCTTTTGACTTTTTTTGTTCATCGTCAAGAAAACCTAGTCTTATAATTATCATGACAATGGTTTTGCCATTTAAGTAGATTTTCAAGCTGCTATAATTTGTGCAAAGCAAATACTGTTGACATAAAAACATAGCTTACTAACTTTTTGTGCTTACCTTTGGTATCAGAGTCCAAAATAAGACTGCAAAACAGTACAGAAAAAGTGAAAACCAAGTAGTGAGTGAAATTTAAACCGGCTGCACTTCATTTCAAAGAACTTTGGTTCATAAATAAAGCCCCGAGGAACTTCTGAAGATAAAGCTATAGGATTACTTACTCCGCTGCACCCGCGACCACTGACGCTGAAAAAGTCTGAAACGGAATGGAAAATGCTAAAAGTCATAAAGAAGACGGTATAAACAGAGTCAAGGCATTTATTTCAGTAATTTACTTACAACTTTTGGATTGAATAGAATAGAAAACTGTAGTCACATTTCGGTAGTTTTATTTTAATGCCATGTAATAAGAGGTGAGTCTAATGTCATCAACCAGGCACAAATACAGACTCCGGCAGATGGAAGCACCCAGTAAAAATTTGCTCAACCTGGCTTGCCTGACCACATGCTCAGCAGCTCTTGTGACCAATCGACCAAATCGGCTAATAGTAGCATAATACGTAGATATTATATTCAAATAAACATACATATGTCCCAAATAAACATACATATAACTTTATTACGATTACAAAATCCATTAATCATCACGTACTTATCCCGTGCTACGAACAAATTCGTCGCTTTAAAAAAGCAATAAATTACAAAATTAAAAACATCTGTAACTAACACGGACCTGCTAAATGGCTCGTGTGTGGGATTAAAAAGATTTCCCAGCTAACTTCGGGTCATAAAAGCTCTTAAATATAAGGCGATCTGTCAGGAGCAAACGCTACGCATTCGCACTTTTATAGATGTTTTAATCCTGCTCTTGAAATATGTTCAGGGGTCTACCCGCCTCGAGGGAGCCGGGGCATATCGTCCAATTCACTGACAACCATCTAGTCGTAGCGTAGATTAACGGATGTCTTCGCTTTTTTAGGGTAGATCTAAATAATGATGGATATAGAGCGGTTTGCACAGTTCTTACTTCAGTCTTTAACATCTACGTTATAATTTGCCTACGTTATGTATATTCCAGTGGCGATACTTTCATATAGGCTTGGCCTTATAGCCTATTACTCTTCATAATGTTAGAGTTTCTGAACAGTCTGCTTGCCCTATGGACTTGCTGTATTGTCGGCCACTGGTATATTCTTATAGACTAGAGATCTCTATACAGTCGCCAACTGAACCGGTAACTATACCAATATAATCAGCCTGTAACAGTCCTACGGCTATGCTGGGATTCAGGCTTCTGCTCTTAGTCATAGTATTGAGCCGTAATCCACCACGCAAGCCCATTGTACGTTGGTGGATGCCACATGCTTAGACGTTATATATAAATACATTCTTCTCCATCAAGAAATCAAGGTCATCATTACCAAATTTATTGTTGTGTGACCTAGCTGATCTCAAAACTCAATGACAAATCAATGTGACTAAAAAGATTTCTGATCAAATAAAAACTTTAGGTAAATTAAATACCGCATCACGACTCTGTTCTCAGAAGTAGCGTTATCGTAAATCGCTCTTGAACAAGGTTGTAAATTAATCAGAATTCTTGGAACTGAATAACTTCAAGTGAACTGAATAAGATCTTTTTAATGAGACTTATGTCACACTAATTAGCACATATTAATTACTTTATTCTAGTTACAAAGCTTTACTATTTGTTTTGATAAAACCGGTCATCTAAAAGTTTGTCACACTAAAATGGTAGTCAAACACACTTGCTTCCAACTCTATCCCATAGAAACAATATACCGACGTGTCAAGTCCCCACAGGGCAGGGTTACGAAAATTAGACCCCGGGGAGCAAACTGCATCCGACCTGCATCTGTGCATAGCATGGTTCATGCAATATAAGACAAGACGTTGGGCTTTTGACAAGACTTGGAGAATATCAAGTAGTTCTTTTATGCTACGTTACTAAAAACTTGTGGATAGAAATTCCGTGGTTATATCCTTTCAGCAGTAACTGTTTACAGTCACAGTTATGGAATTTCCGCATTCCAAGGATCCTCAAACTCATATAAATTGTGACATTCTAATGGTAAAGTTATTTATAAGCCTATTCTGCTGCCTCCTTAGTCATAAAATAAAACAAGAATTACATATTCATAGTCTTAAGTATTGAGAGCCTGTTTGTATGTAATATTCCAACAATCTTACTACAGGATTTTAGAATGCCTTTGGAAAACAGGCTGAGACTCAAACACATAACTTAACTTTTAGCTAGAAAACCATACAGCAAAAACCACAGGCGCAAACTCTAAAACAAACATCACACAAAAAACGTTTTTGAAAAAAAAATAACCGACTTCCGAAAGTAATGTTATTTTCCACTTTTTTAGTGTTTTTTTTGGAAGTCGGTTATTTTTTTTGCAAAAACGTTTTTATTTTACCCTTTTTAGTTATCGCATCACACACAAATCCTTGTCATGTATCAATTTCGCAATTTCTTTTACGTGGATGACATATTTTTTCCAGCTATTTTGATTTAAAAACCAAACTGCTGAACCGATTTTGATGAAATTTCTATCGGACCAATCGGAAAGCAGATCCATTCAGATAAAAGAAGATTTTTTCAAATCGGTTCATAAATGACGAAGATATGAGGTAACAAAAAAATACAACCGAATTGAGAACCTCCTCCTTTTTTTGAAGTCGGTTAAAAACAAAAGAAGATTCAATTAAAAACTAGAACATCTCACAGAACAAAAGGCTAACAAAATAAAAACTCCAAATCATGTTCCATTCTTGTTGAACAACGTCCCGGGGTCGCCGTGCGCATTTCCAATGAAGTTATCAAGAAATACAGGGGTCCACACAACAGGGGGCTACTGACGCAGTCCGTACAAAAAAGCTAACATGTCGCACAGAAATTGCGTTACTTCTGTCAAGGGGAGATCGCGAAATAGTGAATAATGTAGGCTTCCATTCATACAGTTAAAAGTTTAAACACCCTCTATTGACTGAACAATCGCTGGGTGTGAAATGATAAATGTAAAGTCTGCTCGAGTTTGTTTGCTATTGAACGGTATAAATGATTGTATTCTATCGATTTGTGAATAGAGTAGTCGGTTCTTTTGCAGTATTGGTGACGAAAGGGCATTTGTTACGGAGAATCGTTGCATAATATCATGCTTTATCATAAAATCTTGATTATTTTTCGCATTACAGTTTTTGGTGTCATTACTCAGTAACCTATAAATTAATATCCTATAGAGTTTCTCTAACGTTACCACTACGTAAATCAGAGACAAAATATTTCATTCCCGGCCTCCATTACGCCTACTATCCTTCACGCGTCCCCGAAGCCTAATTTACCCAAGGAACCTTGGAACAAACATCCATCTACTTACGTTTCTTCCGTTCCCGCATCAGCCATTTTAGTTTTATAATACGCTCATGTATACTTGTCCTTTTTAATCAAAATTATTCCCAGGAGCCTTGATAAAAGTTGGAGGCAGAATAAGGAGAAAACTAATTCTTATTCAAGTTGAGTGCCAACACTTATAACTTTCAACTGGTGGATAGCGTCGCTAGTATGTATGGCTTCATTTTCGTGACATTACTTTTGTTGTTATACTGAGTATATTGTTATCGGATGGCTGGTTTTTAGCTTGTGTATGGTGTGTCTCGGGATAATTGATACAGTAACTTGATTAAATATATTTTTAAACTACGTAGATAAGTATAGCAAAATCAAAATACATGGCGATAGCAGATAGGCTAATAGGCTTCCAAAAGAGGCAGGCAATGGTTGTGCTGTTCGGTCAATCTCAACTCATCGATAAAATGGATAAGATAAACAAACTGTCATCATAATATAATAGGCAAAGTAGTCATAAACCATGAAAGTAAATTATGTGTCAATCCAGAAAGAGTATTACAAAGTCATTGCTTCCAGCACTTCATTCAGGAAAATAACTACCGCATTTATAGCATTTCCAACCACTTTAATAAAATCTCAGCCGTCTGTGTTCTCAGCACCCACTCGGTCATCGAAGAGCGTCGTACAATTTCCAATTGTTCAGTGGACTACAAAGAAAAAGTTCCTTACTATGAACAAAGGCCTAGCAATGGCAGGCGATGGACCGTGGCATTTACACTCGGGTTTAATCAATGAAGTTCTGGAGCGATAGGACTCACCACAAAGGAAATTATTGAGTCGGGAAATGGTGGAGACTGGATGAAGATGGTGGCGCAAGTTAGGAACGGTCGAAAGATTTTGATATTTAGGGAACATTTTGGTTTATTAAAGAGTAATGTATCTCATTAGAGGAATGTTAGATAGGAGAAATAAACCTGACCATTATGAATAAAGTTGACTCCTAAACATTCATGGAACATTCTGGTGGATACAACATTATAATCACTTTATTATCTGACAATAATAAAGCCAACTTATTTTTAGCAACCATAAATAATAGCTATAAAGTGGACAGAAATTATTAGTTATAACTTTATAATCATAAAAACAGTAGTAAAGTTTGATTTACAACAAAACCCTTATGGTTCTAAAAAGATTCTCAAAGCCATCATTGATAAAGTTTATGGGGTAGTAAAATTGCAGAAAGAAAAGAATAGAAATGATACAATAGATTCACCTATAGCTCTTTGAAATAAAACCAAGGAAAAAGTAATCTGAGCGACATAAAAAAAAAGATTTTGGACACATGAGAGAGGATTTATCACAGTCGTAAAAAATTTTTTGCTTCTTTCAAAAAACCTCGTTATGGCCGGAACGCCAATAGTAAGTAAACACAAATTCTCTTATCAAAATGGATGGAAATTTGGTGTGTGCCCATGTCATCCTTTATCGTTGACATGAGCAAATAATCCGATATCCGTTTCCCGATTCGTGCCTGCTTATCGGTGTCTGGGTCCTTAGAAGACACCGGTCCTTTGGGTAGCTTTGAAGTGTGAGGAAGACAGGGTGTTAGGGTTGTAGCTGTTACGTTTGCTCATGATGTTAAATTTATTATTGAGGACGTTTTGATCCGTAAATTTTCACCTTCAATGGTATCATTTACCTTTTCGCTTAGCATGGAAGGTATTTATTTGCCTTCCTTCTTCGGCGTTTTTAGGTGGTGTGGGTGTACCAAGTACACGTCTTTGTAACTTTTCGAGGTATTTAACAGGCGCGATGTTATGTTCCTTCGGTGTTCAAATATTAATTCTTTGTACAGACTCCAAGATTTCAAGTTAACTAAGGTATTGAATGTCTTATCGCGATGACATATAGATGATAATCCTTTTTCAAAAATTCCGAAGCAAAAATTGCATTCACCTTGGAGGTGATAACCGAAGCCACAGTCGGAAATCTCCGCTGTTGTCTTGGACCGTAATGCTGCAGCTGCATTCGGATTGTCAGCGTCGTTATTGAATTGTGGCAGTCCTGAGACGGCTTCCTCTTTGTATTGATAGCTCTCATTCAAAAGGCGAATGGTAGAAAAATTGCTTTTCGCAACAAAGAAACATAACATTGTCTCTTAGAATATTTTGCTTCGAATACAATGTGATATTGCTACTTGTGGATTCTTACAGATGCTGATATTAAATTGAATCGTCTTGGAAAGTGTATTGTATAAAGTGGTCCGACGCTTTTCTCTAATCTTTTTGCCATTATATATTGCTGCTTAAATGCTTCAGAATGATATACCCACTTGAAAACAAAGGCTGTGTGGTTTCTTTAAACTTTAAATTGCTTCTGTGAATGTCTCGTGATTCCCAGAAATATCAGTAACAGCAAAAGGAAAATGCAAAGTACGTGAGTAAGTTAGTAAGTACGCCAAACAAAGTCAAAGAACGATAATAAACGAGAGATAATTTACACGAAATAACGGAAAACATTTCGAATGTTTCACTCATAAAACTTCATAAAATAAAAAAATGTCGGAGCGTCATCAAGGGGAACGATCTTGGTGAGTTGTTCGGCCAAGTTGAATTACTTCCAAGTCTTGGCGTTCATAAACGTGATCGTAATATTTCTTCCTCAAACCACTTTGTTTTCGAAAAGTTTTATTTTGTAATTTACTTGAAAGTAGCCTCGTTCGCAAACGAGATAAAAATGACAAAGCTGTAAATATTGCGGCCAGCGAAGATTGCCAATAAAATGAAAGATTTGAGTTGAAGTGGGGAATATGAATTAATTTCCATTTTGAAATGAACAAAGGAGAAAAATAGAGTGCTGTAAATGTCATTCTGGCTGCTCTACAAAAGAAGCAATTGAGCGGAATTGTCATTGTGTTTGTAACCCATAACTATTGCCCTTTGAGTTTTGATCACCCATGTCCTCCCATGGGCGTCGTAAAAAGAGATTATAGGATTGCGCTTGAATAGGCCAAGCTACATCGACTACGTTCACCTATACTTATATACCAGTATTTGCTGATGATTTTTTAAGATTTTTGGAATTCCTCTGCAATTTACCTAAAATACTTGACATAGATTTGCTGATTCGTATATTATTGACTACCTTGTTTCTAAATAATCTATTCATTCTACTTGAGTTTCCCTTTCTAATATTTTTCAACAGTTTCTTTCGGAGTTTGAGTTAGAAATTTCAATCATCCAAGATTATTGGATCGTGTATTCAAAGTTAATCATTTTATTTGATTAGTCGCTTGAGCAGTCACAACGTTAACGATGTGCTCGTTAATTCTATCAGTTCCACTCAGTGTGGAAACAGCTAAAATGTCGTCTTGACAACTTTTCTTTTTATCGGGTATCATATTTATGACTTGTTTATGCACGGTCTTAATTTGGTGAAGATTGACCACAATTATTGACCAAACTGGGCCCAACACAATTTGTGTCAGACATGTTGTTGTCATGTGAGTCGGAACTTATTAGTCAAAAGTAGAATAATATTCTGTCTTTTTTAATCCGCTGGTATAATTTACACATATGCCACGATTAATTGTACGTTGTGTATGTCTTTATTCCAATTTATTTGGAGTCAGTCTTCTTCTTTCATAGGTACATTTTTATTAGCAGTCATCTTGATAGTCACATCCTACGTTTGGCACAGGTCTGTAATGTTGGCTCATGGGACACAGGCGTCCTCCTTGCGAGATACAGCCGTAATCCTTTTCTGATATTCTTTGAATTTTCAGTTTCACAATGTTATATGTTTCCTCACGCTATTTTCCTTCAACATTACTACCAAAATGATGACACATATTTGAGTCCTAATCTTCACAAATCAAACCGTATAGAACAAAGGCCCTCTAGTTTAGGAAGTCCAGTCACAAACCCCTCACTAATGCTGATATAAAACCTCATTATAAATCCCCTTTGGATTTCACTGGCTGCCGGGGAGCGGTGAGGAATTAGGGATGCGTGGTCACGTCTCGGGTATGAAAATAACAAGGCGATACATGAATGGACGTACGGCTAAAATTTATTGGAAAAAAAAAGTTATACTATATGCTGCTGCCCGATTTGTTTGGACTTTACAGTTTTTTGTAATAACATAATTTAAGCTTTTTGATGAATTTATTTTGAGATTTTTAAAGAGAAAATATTTCAAGATGACTCTCAGTTTACTCAGGTAAAATAAGTGTTATGGGAAAACGATTAAAAGTTTAGATCGCTCAGTATGTTGTTTTATACGTTTCTATTCAGAGTGATTCGCTCTGAATAGAAACGTATGAAACAACTCTCACGCTTAAGTAACAATATTATTGTGAAGTTTTATTGGAATTCTAATGCCTAACCTAACCTATGCTTTTAATGTCTATCTACAGTAACCTACAATCAGACATTTGATTCCTTGACATTTTAAAGGTATTTAAAAGGAAAAACAGAACCATCAAATTTTTACTTTCACAGAGGTTATTTATTCTCTCAAGAATAACCTCGAATACATCTCTATATATATAAATTAGGAATTTCAATTGTGGCATAATGTTGAGCTCATTTTGACGCGCACACAGATCGCCAGTCAAGGATCCAGCATGATTTTTAGTTGCAATACATAGCGGTCACCGTTTCTCGTATTTATTTTCCTATGACAGCTGCTCCCCGTGGCATTTTAGCGGCCTTCACTACCGGTCGACAAGGGTAAGCACGGGTGCGGATTAGCGCCCCTGACCCGGTGACTGCGACGACTCAATCGGACCGGCTCATTTCCACGCCCTGAATTGACGCCCGATAAGTATCCTATATTATTATAATTTGTTTCGGGGATCACTGTTGTAGGGATTTGGACAGCTTGTTGGCGACATTTTGATTTTATTTAGAGAGCTTCCAGTTTATGTGTATAAATTGTTTGGAAAACACTTCAGTAATCTCAATAATTTCAAAACGAAACGAAATTTACTGAGTATGACCTTGGACTTTGTTACTAGGCTTCTTTTTTAGCTTCTAAAGTCTATTATAAAACAAAAAAAGATAAAATTAAGATTTGTTGTAGGCACTAGAACTTGCTATTTCGTACACAGATGAAGGTATACATCGGTCAGTTGCCTACTATAAATATCAAGACTTATACGCTACACGGTACCTACGCTAGCAAATAACTTAAAAAAAACGTTCCTCTAAGAAGGCGCAAAATCAGGCGAAGTTAACAAAACAAAATAAAAATGCAGGGAAACCATTGTAACTTTACTCACAACAACCCACACAAAACCGAACATAATCCCGAAATTGCTACAGATCGATATTTCAATAAAAGTAATAATGTTCCAGATCACAATAATGAGGGTGACACCCATTAACGGCACGTGATGCAGCATGCGTGATTTGATTCTGAACGACTCACATTCTATGAGTACGATCAGAAGAACCGGTTGTGCAGGAAGTTATAGGGGACTGAACACACATGGCTACGTAAGTCAAAGAACTGAACGGATAGCAAGAGCAGAAGAATATTGATGTAGACGCAACAGCTGGATTGGGCATGGAAGGCATGGAACCAGGTTTTGAGGAACAGGCAGATTCAAATTGTGAAAACCACTGCCGCACTTTTGTTTACGAATCCTGATGATCCTACGATCTAGTGCAGGAATGTATTAGGACTATTCCGAGAGTGAGAAAGTGACAGTGCTAGACAGCTGTCTAGCGCCATCTCTTACCCACTCTCGGAATAGTCCTCATACATTCCTGCACTAACAGATCATGGTAACCCCCCAGTAGGATTCGACTTGTCTACACAAGACTAATGAAAACAAAAACAATTAAACAATTTATTGCAATTGATGAAAATCCATCTCCAGCATTAATGACGGAGGAAACGGTGAATTTGTAGTTGTTGAAGAAAATACTGAAAATACAGCGTCTCAACGCAAGTTTCCAAAAGTCTGTTGATCAACAGAGCTTCTAGTTCAGCCTGAGTTATCTGCTCACTGGTGATGATAAGCTTAATGAACCTGAACCTTCTGGATCAATTTTTATTGTGTTTCGACTATAAATAAAGTTGGGTCTTGATTGCGTTCGGTGCATAGAATTGCAAATATTTGTTCTATGGCCACTGATGGTGCGTGTGGTGTAAGTAATTTACAATTCAATATTGCTTTGTCAAAAGCTGTTGATATGCGGATGATCGATGATTGTATGTGCTTTCAATTGCTTCAAATTATTCTTGAAATGAATGTTTTCATTTAGAAGTAGCAGTTTATTTCTGAGCACAGGTCTCTGTCAAACTGCGCCACGAAGCCCCATCCTCTGCTTACCTGCCTGCTTTAGTCTGTCTGAGCCATCTTTTTTACAACTGCCTAGATGAAAAATTACCTACAAAAACAGGAGCAAGAAAAATAAAAATAGACATACGCAATTAGCACCATATAATACCAAGCTGACAAAAACTAAATTATCATCAACCTTTCACTAAAAGCTTTCTTTTGTTCCTCTCCAATCCACTTGTCAATAATTAATCTCTATCAGGCAAAGGCATGCGACGTTCAGCCGCGGTCTATGAAAATGAGTTCGGAACTATTTTGTTTACAAACTATTCAATTAAGAGGGGCTGTGGAGTACTATACTGCTCCCGTAAGCAAAGAGTGGGTAACTCAATAAATGTATGTTTCGAGGAAATAGGGTACATGTGGGTAAATGTATTTCTCTTATCTTTATACTATGTATTAATTCCGGTGGACGAATGTTGGAAATTCTTCTCCTTCTAAAGGGCTTCTAGAGTTATTTTAATTAATACACTTCAAACTGCCTGATGCAAGAATAATGAATTTTCTGTTTTTGAGATACTGCTTTTTGTCTTGCGACACCATAGACTACCATAAAGTTTTGTTGATGATTATCCCGTGATTAGAAACAAGTGACACGCGATCAGAAGCGGAAACTATTATTACTTTTGATAGCATGCTTATTAGTGTGATAACAGGAAAAACGTTCCCGATAAGAAATTCTTAGTGGAAGTTTCGTGACGTTGGGGAAATTGAAAAAGTTTTTGGGATTATGCTCTTGGAAAGGGATAAGAGATCTTTTAGGAAATGGAATAAAAAAACATGCCTAGAATCATGAATTATGATGCAAGTTGGAAGTTACTTTCATTTAAAAATTGTCCCTCATACTTAAAATCTCTGTTGCGTGAAAAAAACTTGAAGGAAATGATTCAGATGGAATCTATTTCTAAATATGGATTTCTGGCGAAAAGACAGACGGCATAATTATCTATCTATCTTCTAACTAGCTAGGATAAAGAAACAAAATTGTATAAGGTACCTATTTTATCTACCAATCTTAATTAACATAGTACTGAAGCTAGCGAGCTTAGCGATGTTAAATCAAGGTAATTTACATCCCGTGTCTCTTTGCTTTTCTTACCTCTCACTCTTTCATTGTAACCGATACAATACATCTATTATTTTAATTCACCTTCGTATTTAAATTGCAAAACGTATGGGAATCCATTTAAATCTCACAGCATTATTCTCACTGCAGAACAGTTCGATATTAATTATATTGTTAACAATACAGTAAGTTATGAAAATAAATATGTGACAACACATTTTGAACCCTACTTTTATGCTTACAGGGTTTCAATTTGCAATGCTGTGTTCCCGATATATTCTCGATCACAATTACTCATTTCATTGCGCCTGAGTCGCTGGCTGCTTGCAGACCCATACGTCTTGCGCGAGACAATATTATTTATCCGAGGTACACTGACAAGGGGTAACAACTGCGCGCGCAGTGTAAACTCGAAGGAGTGGGCGAGTAAATCAACTATTTGCATCGGCTGCGCGGGCGCAGGGCGGTGTGCACGCGACTGCGGTGCACACGCGGATTTTTCAGGGTGTTGGGTTTATTTTTTGAGTGGTAAATATTTTCGGGAATTAATTTTAGTTTCGTAGAATATGAGTACAAATTACTACAAAGAGTATTTTTGTGCTTGAAGGTATTTAAGATTACTTTATAAGTACTAACTTTATATGTATAATGTTATTCTATATTTAGTTTAATGCAAAAACTAACATAAAATGATGTATTAGATACAAATAATTACGTCAAACGCACACCATTATAAAATTCCACAACAGCTTCTTACAATATAGTAGTTTTTATTTTTGATCCGTTTTGCTATTCATAGCTACGCCGTAGGACAAATTCAACATAAACAGAAGTTTAAATATGTAAAATAACTTCATTAAAGTCTGAACACCCTATTTAGTAGCCGTGCGCTTGCGCCGCCGGCGAGGATCTCGTTAGCGACACGCATGCGCACCGCGAGCCGGCGCCGGCGCGACAAATGTGACGTCGTAACTTACACCCGCCACGACGCACAATGAGAGAAACATGAAACAATCACCCAAGGTAGGTATGCGAATGTACAGACAGTAAAAGTGAAGGAATTGTCGTGTCAGTGCCGTTCGTGTAGCTTTTTTGCAGCAATAAAGCTTGAAAATAACACATTCGCTTTCGCTTTTGTTTAAAATATCACACTTAATTGTTCTGCTTGAGATCCTTGAAGGTGGAAGAGTCACCAGAGGCCCTAGACAATAGCAATTGCTTTTAAAGCCTTTAGTTTATTTACCGAGATTTTCATCAAGGTTGATCTAAGAAGAAAAGTTTACCTCAGTTCAGAATGACACTTTCAGTTTTAGGCCTTGTTTTTAACCTGAGTTAAATGGCCCCGTGGGCCAGAAACATCTTTCTCTTGAATTTCTCCCAATATAAAGGCTGCTCCCCTGGGTCTCGTTGGTGTCTATAAGTGGCGGAAAGCACTTCCGACCATCAGGCCGCTGACGCTACCCAATCTAGTCATGAAAAAAGATATCCAGCAAGCTGAAGTACAGTATGTTTGTTTACCTATCTATAAAAAGACGCCGATATCCGTCCAGTAAACAGAAGTACAATAAGGTTGTAATTGTAACGAAACAAAAATAAATCTAAACAAAATCGCACGTCATTTCTAATTACGTACATTTACAAGCCAGATGCAGTACCTACAGAGTCAAGTGCGGGGACAATTTACAATCTGCTGAACATTTTAATTGTGGACCGTTTAAACCGTATTACATTTGAACGTGCGAGCATTTATCAAAATGTCCTGATGCGGGGCTATAATAGGCGTAATGAATGAACTGGGAGACAACTTCAGTTTTATTGTTCTCGTAAATCAAGGAGTTTTTATTGTTTCTAAACTTTGTTATGTGCTTAGGGTTTGTCTTAAAGTTGTTTTAATGGAAAGGATGGTCTATATATGCTGGTAGGGTTTTATGTTTTATGTCGTGCGCTATGGTTCCTGTTCGTACCCAATGATTGATGGTAATTCCTCACGTAGGGTGACTGTCGACTGCATGTCTAGCACCATCCGGTGAATGCTGTACTTCAACATTATTCCTGTTTTGTTTTTAAGAATTTTCCTATCGTAAAGTAAACGACCCATTTTAATTCTTGACCTAGTAAATAAAGATTCCTCAGAGAGCCTATGAGGCTGTTCCAATCACTCGTATTGGAAATCTGCAACCACCAAAAAATAAGACTGAAAAAATCTGATATCTTCCTTAATCTGTTAATTTGTAATAGAATAGAATACAACAGAATTATCTTTAATCAAGTATCAGATGACTCAAAAATGATTATTAAGACATACAACTATATTAGTAAGAACTGACACTTCAAAAAAAAACAAAAACAAACAAATAATAGTGGATCACCGTTGTGACAACCACACCCTGCGCACCATAGAAGCGCACCTTTTGCGCATGGTTGCGTAGAAACAATCTACATGCGCATCCGCGAACATACGCACTACAGAAGCGTGGCAGAAATGTCTGAGATCTCGATACTTCAGGATTATTCAAAATGTTTACAATATTTCAAGCAAAATATTTATAAAAGCTAGTCCCAACAAATCCTACTAAAATTACACCTTTCCGAATTCTCTAACTTATGTAAATCCTGTAAGAATCCCACGTATCCCTGACAGCAAGATTGTTAGTTTCGCATTAGTATGCCAGGGTTGAGCCAGCTCTGGCTCAGGTCTCTGTAACTTTGCTTCTATTATCGTCTAAGTTATAGCTGACTTCGAACCTGGCTGAGCTGTCTCGCCTGTATAATTTCTAAAAGTTCATAAAGTAAAATAAGAATAAGTTTATGTTAATAGGAATAGTGTATGCCTGGGAAGTTCTAAGTAGAAATGGAAGAATTTTATGAAAAAATCTAAAAATCTTCAATACTTGTAGACTCCATGTGCGAATGATAGGCTGTTTTTAATTTTAACTGAAAATGTTCGAGTTTTTCATTGAATATGTAAATAGTAAGAAAATGTAAAACTAACTTTGCAGACTTCAAATTGGTGGGAAAAAATACAAAGCTGCATCTGTTAAAAGTTAAAACATATTCCTTCTGTAACCAACCGACATACTCTTGAACATATTCTTGCTGAGCCTTTACAAATAATTTTATTGCCATTAAAGCACCCGGAAATCCCGAACAATTTCTTAATCCTTTTGCTAAATATACACATAAAACTCCCGAATAAAACGCATTAGGGAACGACCTATTTCCAAAAGCAGTAGGGGTCACCGAACGCGCGCTTCCCATAAATCATAGCGATACAAAACGAATGCCATCATAATTGTCATGCAAGGAGGAGTGCAGGACTCACGTTTATGATACGCTCGTAATTTTTCAGTATTTGCTTACATGAGAATGAGGTGCAGCGGTTTTATAAGTTGAGCGAGGAGCGGGCGAGAGGAATGGAATGTTTGTTTTTTTGACATATCGGTACAAAAATATTGTTAGACTGTTAGTAACAGATTGTGCTTAAATGCCATGATAAGCGAGGTTCCTCAATACATGTTTGATAGAATAAGATTTATTTGCACTTTCATTATCGATTTCACCCATTTAATATAGCCTAAGTATAAGACCTGCTTGTGCCTCATCAAGAGTCATTCAGGTTTTATTCGTGCTTTACCTCCAACTCAAATAATAAGGAAGTTGTAATAATCACTTATCTTGAAATTAATCAGTAGCGGTTTCATGTGCCTTTACCACTTTTATAACTCTATCTTTTGAATAAAACTGTTCTATCACCGTAACTATAATCTTCAGATCTTTCCGGTCTTCAAAATTAACGATGAAATGCATAAAATTAATTAACCAATTCACGTTAAACATCATCATCAAATTAATTTTAAGTATCAATTTTGTGGTAGCAATCAGAATTCGAGTCTATTAAAATGGCCGATTAAGTTTCACGCGGTTCTAACGTGCTTGGTTTAACCGCTTTTTGGTCTTCTGTGGTCGCAGCCTGGCCATACATCACGCCAGACCACGGTATACCACGTGCGGTGAGATCTACAGATAAGCAATAAATGGAGGGCCAAATAATTCACGAGTCCTGTCATAAATTTGTATCCGTGTATCGGGTAACTTGAGAAGTGAAGGGTTAGGGGATGATGGACGATCGGTTATTTTAATGGTAGTCGAATATCTGATGAACGAGAGTTAATTAGTCAACGTTTTGGTTTGAGGAAGTACCTACCATGTACCTTTTTAATGTTTTGTTTGCATGGTGTATTCAAGATGTAAAAAAAGATAGGAATTTAAATAGTCAACTATATCGAAGGTGAACTGGATCAAAACCGTTTTGTTTTAAAAGCATATACTTAAAATCTTTCCTTTGATAAATCACTTTCATAGAGTTATTGAACGAACTCCCTGTTTAAATCAAAAGTCCCTCATGTTGAGTACTCAGCATTTACAAAGTTGCTGTCATCCCTATTTGCGCTTCAACTTCAACCCTAATGCTCGCGACGCCTTCCCAATAACATTACAGCCAGAAGCCGTACAAGCAAATTGATCGATCACGTCACCCCAGAACAGCGAACAGGGGTGTCATGGTGAAAAATTTCAGCTATTTGTTGCAATTAGGGAACATCTTGTGATTTCGGTGCGCTTCGTAAAAAATCGGGGGTGACATCATCGAAGTCGACCGAACAATTTTATAGAGACCCTCGTCTCTATAAAAATCGTTACATTCTGCGAGATTATATTGGATGTTCTTATGAAATCCAATCTAATCCTTTACTACAGATAATGTAGAACGTGTCGTTACCCGTAGTCAGACGCCCGAAAGTCTGACTACCAGTCTTACTGAGGGTTTATCATGTTACGTCAGATAGATAGTTGCTCCATGCTAAATACTGGGATTGAGGTATTCAGTTGCATGTGGTTAGATTGGAAGCCGACCCCAATATGGTTGGAAAAAGCTAGGCAGATGATGGTAAATTTAGGACCTGTGTCTTTCTGGGTAGGAAGATTACTTTTATGCTAAATTCGTCTCAAGCTGAGCTGCATTGGACACTTTACACAAACAACTTAAAGACCCCACCATCTATACTTGATTTATTTCTTCCTGCAAGGTAACACTAGCCTTTCCGAACCGACTTTATTCCCTCTTAAAACCATAAATCGGTAGAGTTGATAGTAAAATATGAGGAGGTGTCGGGAGTGCGCGGGCGGCGGGGGGGGGTGCGGGTGGCCGGGCGGCTGCGCGGGCGCATTGTGTGGAGATGTGATGGCCCGAGATGTGTTGTGTGCAATAAAACAATGATGGTAAACAAACAAGGCTTCAAAGCCGACGCACAGTCATCGTTATCATTTGTTTTTTTTTTTAAATAATTATTGGGATGGTTAAAGTGGTATGGAGCTGTCGTCGAGGTTTTTTTTGGTTGTTACGTTCGAGGAACAGTTAGATCAGTTTGAATATGACATACACAGTGACATTTCATCAAGTCCTTCCTACCAGTATGGAATTTGGAAATTGCTACCTTAGGCTACCTAATATACTCTTCATCGCGTTGAACGTATTCATCTTTTGTTTGACAATGTTTCGTAGCGAGTCCAAAAATAGTATGGTACGATTCTTTCAAAGACACAAACGGAAAAGAAAGGGATTGAAGAAAAAATTGCGAAGAAGAGCTCACTTGTAATTATGTAATTGATCAATTGAAACAATAATAGTTCTCTTGCCCTAACCTCAATTTGTTTGAAGTTGGCGCAGCATGCATTCTTCTCCCTTTGCATAGTCTATCCATCAATTCATTGGCCCTCCTCTACTCTAACAGCCTTCCAAATTTGTACTCTAAACTTTGCTCTTGACATTTTAATTTGCCATAAACACGGTACACTACTCCACACATGTCTTGTTTTCCGTTTCAACATGTAACATTTACGCGTCGTCATTGTCCGTCCGTCTGTCACATCGTTAATACTTTAACAGTCTAATTGTACCTTAATGTGAACTAAAAAAAGCAATTAAAGAACAATTTGTGTGATTACAGGCCGCGGACGCGATTTGTTCTGTACTTACAAATAGAATTTGATGGTGTTACCGATAGATAGTATCTTGAATAGCAATTAAATTCTGTTTTAAAACGAGGTTCTGGTGTATTTAATTAAGGAGGCATGTACTTGTGTAAGTAAAATGGTGTCAAAATGAGTTATTTAAATAAAACGGTTTAAAACAAATGACTTTAGGTACAATGTCATTTTGTTTCAATTCCAATGATGTTGTTTCAATTTGTTGATTTTCATTTTCAGTATTTATTATTGGTTGTTCATTTTCTTTTATGTTTGTAACTGCGTTTATATATAGAATGAAAATGTTCGATCATTATTTCTACCTCATCTTTTGTTTTTTTTTACGGAATCTGCCTGCATTGTTGGTCGTTACCAACTTCATCTGAATTTCAATAGATTTGTAAATTTGGATGATATGATTCCCCGTATTAATAATAGTATGATGAATAAATATGAAAACTGCATTTGTGGTAATTCCAGAAAAGATCTTTGATAACCATTCAATGGAAACTGTGGAATGGTTTCTGAATTAAATTATGAGAGATAAAATATTTTTGGAAAATTATTATACCACTAAACCCATGTAGTAGATGCTGATGATAAAGAAACTAATAACCCAGAAGCCCATAATAAACATACAAAACAAACCTACGTCACATCGATCAACATAACCAACCTGACAGAAACACGTAAAGCAAAATATTCTTCTAACAAAGTGCGTAGGCGACATTACGTCAGTCATGCAAGGGCTCGAAGGAAGTGACTCATACATAATGCAAGAAAGACGCAGGATAATCGTCCGATACTGTTTGTTAGTCAAATAAGCCATTGTGAATGTGAACATCTGATATGGGAATTGGATAGACTTTGGGAAGAGCAAGATACGTTATTAGTCGGTATTGGGTTTGTGTGACCAGAATATGTTAGGATGATTTTTTATTTTCGAACATTGGAATATAGAGGGGAATATTATGCAAGAATTGGTCTTTGTGACTGCTGTAGTTGACTTTGAAACGTGCCTATAACAAACCAGACAAAAGAAGGATACAGGCTTCTTAAAAGTTCGAGCCACCGTACCCAGTTCTCCGCTTTATGCACGACATTATTTCCCACGTCTCATGGTATGCTTGTGAATTTGCAGTGGAAATCCAAGAATTCAAACATACATGAAAATTTTGATGACTTCCTTCTGCAAGTGACTTCGTGCACGTCGAAGAAACAGATCATTATATGATACTCGGTAATAAACTTTTCAGAAGTGAAAGAATTCTTGCGAAAAAAAAATGCCATATGATGAGTATTTAAACTTACAACCGTATTCTTTATAGATTATTAGTAAAACTAGCTGTGCCCGCGGCTTCGCTCACGCTTCACTTTTCGTATTATCTGGGAACATTAAATGGGAACGTGAAGTCGTAGTATATTCCCAACATCCATCGACAAAATAATACACTAATAATTAATTAATTAGTAAATAACGACAGAAAAAAAATATTACTTCGGATGTCACGCAGTGCATCCGTTGCTTTAAAATAAATTAAAGAAAATTAATTAAATATGAATCTATTCTGTTATCTTCATCTTGTACTAGTTGTACTACATGCATTAACTACTGACTTCCTGTACGAAGTCGATTTACAGCGTTAAAATATCTTGTACAAACTATTTTATTGCGTTCACGCAACGTATTCAATCAACTGATAGTGCTGCGCTGTTGGTCTGGTATTCTGTGGCTGTGATATCTGTTTCTGCTACTTGGAACAGTTTTTGAGTAGGTATTTACGGTACAATTTCTATGGACTTTCTGGGAATTCAATTTTATCATCCTTTATTGAAGCTGGCTTCTTTAGCATTACTATTTTTAACTTTGATCGTAGTCTACGTAAGTTTTTACAAAATGTTCGGGATCAACACCACACAATTTCAAATGTATTTTTTCATTGATTGTCAAAAGTGGGAAGTTTTCAACAGTGGGACTCATTATATTTATTGGGTATGTTAGTTTATAGTGTAGAGCTTTACACGAATCTTATCTTATTAAAAATAAATTTATTTCATAAAAAAGGAGATTGTAGTACATGAGGCATATACAAATTTATACACATAAGTTTGTACCAGGTCAATCACAATCTGGTGGGTGAAGTTCTGCTTTCCTAGCTAGGTTATAGAATAACCTGTATTAAGGAATAACAGTCCCTGCCCCTTACAAAAAGTTAAACTAGTACAATATTTTTCTTTCATACTACAATAATGTGCATAATTGAATACGTACAAGTGTGTGTGACGTGTGTGTGTGTGAGTGTGTTATTGTATGAGTGTAAGTAGTATGTTCGTGTGTGCGAGTGTGTATGTGATGGAGTGAAAAAGAGAGTGTGTGTTTGTTTTAGTTGAAGTCGAGTGAGGTAATATTTAATCTGTCAGTGTCACTGACACCTACTGAGATAATTTTCTGTTTCATCATAGCTTTTATTTTGAAGAAATGAACGTAGAATCTTTTTACACTTAAAGTTAGATAATCCGTAGATCATGCAGATTTTGTTAAATTTATTGTACAGAGTCGGTCCTAGGCAGATACAAAATCTACTTACAAATGATGTGCGTACTTGTGGAAGAGTGCAAATTAAGTCTTTCCTACGCTTTGTTACTATTCTATAAGGGGTTTTACGGTCGCGGGCCTGTGGACGGTGAGCTATGGGCTAGCTCGCCGTCCCTCCGTCTTAGGACGACAGGCCGTGTCGACGGCGCGTTCGTGTTCCACGCGCGCCTCAAAGAGATGTCAGCATAGGCAAGGGCCGATGCCTGCCGGGTGATGAAGGAACATGGGTGGGTTTTAGTCAGTAAAAGTCTGACTAAAAAAGTCTGAAGTGTGAGTCTGAGTCCCGCTCAGCCCAGAGCGGGAGAAGTCATTTGTTGATTTCTCATCCGGAAAAAAGGGGTTTTACGGTGCTGTAGGTAGGAGAACCGTTTGAAGGATGAAGTGTTGTCTAACGTTAAGAACTTTTTGTTAGAGTCTCAAGTGAATTTTAACTGCATTTTCTCAAAATGCTAAAAAACGTATTTCACAATAACAAGAGTACGAAATCACTGCTCCTATACTCGTATACTTGTACCTCGTACGTACCTGTTATTTATCATCCCTGTTCCTGTTCCCATCCCTATAGCTAACGTGTAGAATATTAATCGTTTTTATACGACGTCCGGATGCGTCCACGCTTGTGAATCCACAAACTAATGTTTATTAACACCGATTACATTTTATTTGTATAAAAACCTTGTTTATTTTATTATGGTTTGAGGTTCATGTGTTGCATTACGATTTTCTTTCTTGTATATTTTTCTGGCAGATTTAGACGTGCTGGTATCGGTGTAGGATTCCAGATTTTGGGGGAAATCTTTATCAAAAAGTGTCGAAAGAAATAGTTAAATGGCGTGTTTTTTTATTGCTCATTTTATTTGAACTACAGTTTTCTTCCTGTTTGCTTAACAGTAGGTATCCATAGGGAGAGATCCAGTTTGTTTAATTTTAGATTAAGTATCTAATCTACATACGGTACTTCAGTAAAGCTGTTGGCTTTTAAGTTTGTTTTAGCAAATTAATAGGTCCTTCGCTAATCTATTATCCCGACCCCTCACCCGTTTCTATAGTCATTACGCCGGACACTAACTACTAACTGCCTTCATCCGTACTTAATTCAACTCCAAAGAAAACTAGTAATTTATGCCTAACACATTACCCCAATTGCCAAATATACCTTATTCCACAAACCTTTTCCGTTAAAATTTAAACTTTAACTTTGACACATAAGGTTGAAACTCCCTCGCCGAAATAATTTGTTATTTTAATACCTCAGCCATTCTAGCCCAGTGTCCCCTTACGGTCCGGTGAACAACGGACGGGGGCACTTAATTACGTGATAGTGGCGGTCCATTTTAGTAACACTCCCTCTTCAAGTGTTTTGCACGTGTGCCCACTATTAAAGCCACAGACTAAATATACGCGATGAAAACTTTGTAGGGAAATTCAGAGTAGAGTAATTTTATAGTGGAACTTTTGTTACTCTGTATACATTGTCGTTGACAGTGGTCAGAGGAGCTATTTTGGGACCATGTGTCGGTTTGACAATACAATTTAAGGGTATAGGGTGTGTCTTAGATTCGGGGCTATCGTCCCTTTGATTAATATTGTCCTAATGGCCCACCGGAATTTGTAATTCGGAAGTTTTGGCAGTAATGTTCTTAGTTAAATGAATGTTAACGTAATTTGTATGGAATTATTTGTTTAAGTTGGGGAACACAAAATGGACGCTTTGAGAAGGCACGAGATTTTGTATTAGAAAATTCATTTTTTTTTATAATTATGACATTACCAAACCCGTACGATTTCAGTAGACTGTAGAATCTGTCCGAAATATTGTATTTTATTTATTTAGCCAAATTCTTTATTATAATGAATGAAAAACGATGTTTTTCATGGGTGAGTTTCACCGAAAGACCAAACGAGCTTTTACACAAAACTATGTCGAGCGTTAAACGTTCTAAATTCAAACTTCGCAAAGGAAACAAACCGATGCTCGTTTGAGTTCGGACGACAAACGGTCGTAAAGGATTTGAAAATGGAACGAGGCGCAATCACGAAGGATTGTGCCCGAATCCTATTCTACTCACATATCTATGGATGACCAAACGGATAAGAGCTTTAGCAAACTACACGTCTTCCCCTTTGTCGCCTGAATTAATGAGGGAAGAGGGAGATGGGGCAGATCTTGTATGTTTGGAGTGCGAAAGCGTGAAGGGGTCGCGTGAATGACATTTGCGTAAGCGGCTGCCCGCCCTCAAGATTAGCTCGGCGATGATTCCCGTCTGCCTAGACTTGAGAACAGTGAAATGTGTTGGAGACTTCATTCATTAAATTTTTTGATCGAAGTCACAACCAAAATAAGCTTTTTACTTTTTTATGCTACTTGAAACCATTTTGAACATAAACTCAAGAGATGTGTTAGGTAGGCCGATTGCATTAAACTTTTTCTTGAACAAGCGTTGCCACTGTTTCATTATTACGACAGCTACATACTATATTTACTAAATCGGTATTAATGCTTACATAATATATTAATTAACTCGATCATTTTCCACTTGGGGGTAGGCAGAAACTATAGATCCTTACCCACTCCCTTTGCTTTAATTAAACGACTTCAAAAAAGTTGGAGGTTCTCAATTCGGTTGTTTTTTTTTGTGATTATTACCTCATATCTTCGTCATTTATGAACCGATTTTAAAAACTCTTCTTTTATCTGAAAGAATATACTTCTCGATTGGTCCCATAGATAAAATCGGTTCAGTAGTTTGCTTTTTAAATCAAAATAGCTGGAAAAAATATGTCATCCAAGTAAAAGAATTTGCGTAAGTCATACTTGACAAGGATTTGTGTGTGATACGATAACTAAAAGAGTAAAATAAAAAAAAAATGGTCGGTGACTATTGTTTGTTTCATTGAATTTTTTACCACCGACTTCCGAAAGTAAAGTTATTTTCAACTTTTTTTTAGTTTTTTTTTGGAAGTCGGTGTTGTTTTTCAAAAAAGTTTTTCTACATACTCTGTTTTTCATGAAATGGAGTCAAGAAGGCTCCACTCTAGAGTTTCCTCTGTGCAATCAATGGGAAGGCTCAAGCGTAACCCTAATTTAACTGTATCGGCGGCATGTTGTGAGCGAAGTTGTAATGGTCGCCATCAACCCTCGCCTACCCGCTGTAGTTGAACCATACTAGATAGATATACTTTATTTATGGTTTCGTTTAGAGGTTCTTTACTTTCTAGCTCAATCAGTATCTTCTGTTCTAGCTAACTTCACGAATAGAAGATGAATCGATTATGTTAAAGTATAAAAACTCTATTGTAATGCTAGTTTAAATAACTAGGTTAATCAAGGGAAGGTCCCTAATTGTTTTAATGACCACTCCCGTGAATTTTTGTTTTGCTGTGAGCTATATAAAGTAAATTAGAAGACAATATAATCACTGGTGGTAACTATATTTTCTGGGCTGTATTCTGAATGACGAGAACTGCTTTTTCAAGCCAAAGACTTTATTGCAGCAAACAAACTTTTCACTTTAGCATTTACAGTGTTTCAGCTCAGTTGGTCCCTGAAATTAACTGCCCTCTGAAAAACATTTAAAATGACTTCTGCCGGCAGTTGGGCAACTTTTCCGGCGCTTTTGTACGACAAACACCACTTTTAACGACCTCACTTTAGTTTTAATTATAGTTTTAACGTTTCTATAGTCGCTCTGGAGGTCCGTGCTAGTTAAAAGTTGATGTTTTGTTTATTTATTAAAATGTTTTTGATGCAAATGTTTCAATTTATAAACCGCTCCGAATCCCGACTGCAGTTGATAAACGTGTACCTAGTACTGCAATAGCATGCATTGTATTGTTTCATTTCCACTTTAAAGGCGTTCAAAGCGAATGGACGGCGGACTAGTTGCGAACACCTTACTTGAACTTCATCTTATCGTGTCGATGACAATTCAAATTAAGTCAGCCCCAAATTTGGCGATGAGTTTAGTACTTTCAGTAGCGTCCATCAGCTCCGGTGATGTGCAAACAACAGGACAGGCAGGACACGATATCAAGTGTCCCATCGTTTGTGGGCTAACACCACGTTTACACTCCAAGACAGACTCACCTTTGAATCTCCATCTGAACAGGTTTTCTTTGCTTCGGCCAACCTGTGTCCGGAAGACTTCCAGGTCAGCCATGGCCACTCGTGTCCAGGTGGGATTTTCAGCAAGTGGCACAAAAGGGTTGGGTAGGTAAACAATTTCCCGCCACAGCTTCAGTCTTTCTTTAGAGCGTTTGCCAGTTCGTAGATCTATATCTGTCAAAGTCCGTTATGCAATCTTTCCAAACCGCTTTCACCGAAACTTTACAAGTAACATTCATTTATTTCTATTCCACTTCTGTTTTACAAATACCAAAGTACAGTTATATAGAAATACTTAGCTAATGAAAATCATGGCGAATTAGTCGGGTCGCCCTAAAGGCCACCCACAGTGGCTCCGTGTGTCGTAAAAGGCATACCGGATTTTACGGCGTGTTTTTCAGCAGCGTTTAATCCAAGAAACGACGAAATCAACGCTCGCAAGACTATGTAGGTTAGGTTGTAAAGAAGATAAATTTAAGCAGAATTTCCGAGACCTTCGAATGCATTTGCATATGCCCGTTTTAGAATAAAAAAAAAAACTAAATATAACCGATTTAAAATAAAACAAACAACATTATCCCGTTAGTTTTCGGTTCTCGGTTCCTTTCTACTACAAAGAGGACCGAAGATCTTCACCATTTGATCTCTAACTCTAAAACCGATTCATATTGTATGCAAATGAGTCATGTAAAGTACTACATAATTTCGTCAATTCCATTGAAATGTCATTAGGATAGTTTTGAAAGGACATTGTCGCTGTCTGACACGGGACACAGGTCTCAGTTAATTTCCGCCGGGACTCGGGAAGTCCCGGACTTCTAATAGACTTGATTTTGTAAACGAAATTTGAATATTCGCGGGCCCTGAGCCTAAACAATTGATAATCGCTTCAAAAGCCTTCGTATTTCAACAGGATCCAATGGCTTCTCGGTAGCATAATGTTTATCTGTTACATTTTTTTCATCATTGTTGTCAGAAAGTTAGTTGGTCTAGGTCTTCTGGGCTTGGACCATAAGCATGTCCAGGCCAGGCAAAGTGAGAGGGCAACTTGAGGTGAGGGTTATTTACTTAAATATGACAGTTAGTAGTTGCACTAATGCACTCGACATATGGTTCAAAATTGCTTGCTTCACCTCACACGACATCCCATCTTTTGACAATTTTTCTGGTTGGAAACAATGAAACAAATGAAGTTCGTTTCTTTGTTATTATACAAACGAAACTTGAATATTTGGGGCACTATCACGGAAAATACGAAACAAATGAAATTCGGTTCTTTTTACAAACCATTGAGTGTGCAACGTCATCATTGAAAGTGTTGGGAAAAAAAGGATTGAAAAGAATGCTCCGTGTAAGAGTAATAACAACATCAAAATACAATAGCTTTTGTGTAAAAAATGCAGAAAACTGATTTATTATAAGTTTCGTTCATATGGTTGTAGCTTCAAGAAGAGGTATTCTTTTTAAACGAGAAAAGTCTTGAAGTTGCTAAAGTCGAGTTGAAAATGTAATATACCTCCCAGTCTCCAAGACTTCCGTATCAAATAACATCGAGCGACTGCTACCGAGAATTACTCCAAGATAACTTCGTTAACCAAAACTGTTTACATCTGAGTGCTGTCCTACTTTTAAAATTAATTTAGTTAGGAGCTTCCCGGCCCCATAATTCGTAGGCTTACATCGAATGAGATAACTTTTCTGTTTTGCAATCCTCACCCTGGACTCTCATATTTTTGAAACTCGAAGCAAATTGTCAGGATCGAGGAAACAACATTTTCCTCCATTAAAACTTTTATGTAATTACGTTTTCTCTGCGGTTAATAGAAAGGTTTCAGTGTAGGTGTGCTGCCACTTAAGTTAACTACGCTTTTCTAATTTATCGCTTACAAATTGCAGGTTTCCCACTAACCTATTTCCCTTTCCTTTTCTGTGGGAAAATGAA
This sequence comes from Standfussiana lucernea, assembly GCA_964057025.1. Lineage (NCBI taxonomy): Eukaryota > Metazoa > Arthropoda > Insecta > Lepidoptera > Noctuidae > Standfussiana > Standfussiana lucernea. The sequence goes on from OZ059785.1 coordinate 5,678,009, forward strand.
TGGCTGGTATGACTGCACCTGTATTTTCCCTTGCTGAGCTTACGTACCTAAGCTATCACTTTGCAGGAATTATACCCATGTATAAAATGTCTGAGTGTTCAATCCTTTTTCACATACTAATAACATGACCATAACCACTAAATTCGCTCCCACGTTTTCGAATCCTCCGGGGACGTGCCGCAACAAAATAAATACACAAAATAAATTATCCGTTTCCAATAAAACAACATCCTTGCTACGCTTCGTGAAGCACTAAGTGCGGGGTAAAATTGTACAGAATAATTTATTTTGAAGCGTATTTTGTTGAAGGTAAAGTTGAATTTTCGTTATGTAGATGAGAAGTTCGTGGCACGCGACGCATATCTTTCGGGCGTTCGTCGATTTTTCAAAAACTCATCCTCTGCGCTTAATCGAGCGGATGTAAACATACCATTTTTCGTCTCTCGCGGAAAAATATCGATATCGCATTGTAGTTGAACGAGACAGCGGAATAGAGGGGCTCCCACGAATGAATATGTTTTCGAAGTCTGCAATCATTAATCATGCATTGAGTGGTGGCACAATGCGTCGTGTAATGGAAGGTTTTGTCGCAAAATAGCGGTGGGTGTATAATGCACGTAGCGAGGATTGTGAACAATGCGAATGAAAAGCTTTGTTTCAGTAAAGATAATTCATCTTGCCTACGATGTACAGTTGACGGAGCGCGGCTTAGTGGATTAAACTATTGCATGAAGTGGCTCCGGGGTAAGCTTGCTGTGCGTGGCGCTAGTGGAGTCGGTGGCTAAGGAGACGGTGTTGTTTGAAACAATACTAATTTACTTACAACTTTATCAATTTAAGGATCAGTAAAGCAAATGAGAGTTACAATTTTCTCAAAATTTTCACCGCATTCAAGAATCACAAGACATACCGCATAAAGTAGATACCTACATACATTTTTAAACACTGCAAAGGGCAAAATTGGCCAAGAAAGGAAGCACGCGGAAAATATGTAAGTTTTTAAAACTCGCTTCTTTAAAAATCTCTTCGAAAAATATAAAAGTGGACAGCTCTACTTTTTCTACAAACACGCAAAGGACAGGACATGTTATTTGACAGCGGAACTCATATTCAACACAAATAAGCACATCATTGATTCAATTTATAAACCATCAAGATCTCTTCTTGCACACTCAAAAGGAACTTTCGCTGTTGAGGTTAAGGTTTATTTTCGGTTGTAGAGTGAAGGTGTTTATGGCTATGTAAATGGTTTACAAGGGATGATTAAAAATGGTCCGAAGCTATCCATCAAGCGACAAGTCGCCTGCGATACGCAGCGCGTCTTATTTGAATAACGCCCTTTGAATAGCGAATGGCGTGGAGACACTTGATTTGTATTTTGTTATTGAGTTTGTGGATAACTAACTTGGTTAATGTAATTATTAATTACTTTTTGAAGATTATTTTGTGGCAATATTTTGCAAGCTGACAATAGAGTTTTCAGCTTTGGATCTAGTCTCTCAATATATCTATTTTACTTTTTTCATTTTTCTTCTTCTTGTGAAGAAGAGCTTTAGTATGATTTTCACCGTAATGGTATTAGCCTAGGCCGGGTTGGTGCGTCTAAATCTGTTTACAATTATGAGTGAATAAAAAAATAAAGGGACTACGGTACCGTCAGCACTCGAAGGGCTAATAAACCAATTTCGTCCGTTTTCGAACTTCTTTGTAACGAACGTCCTAAAAGGTGGGTAGTAATGTTTAATAGTAAAATTAATCGAAGCTAAACAAAACCGACATAATTTCCCACCACTCTATCAAGAATAAGAAAACATAATTAATTTATCAATAAATCCACTCCACCCCACTCCAGCACACATACAGGGTGTGTTCAATCCGGTAGATTGATCGTTCCGTATCGGCAGCGCACAAATTGCGGCTCATTTTAATATTAGATCCGGATAACTAGTCTAACAAGTGCATGCATAAGTTAGCCAGACAGATTGCTGGTAAGTCCGTAATAGCTATGTTCAGGGGAAATGTCTGGGTGCTGGAAAATCAATGAGCATGTTTGCGCGGTTTTGTTCGATGTTTTGCGGAATTTGTTAGTGATTTAAGGAGGAGCTCGAGGCTTCGTAATAACAGCCGCTCGGGATGATCTTCAGGTTAAGTCGCGATTGTCTAGGTTGGTCCGTGGATGGGACAACCCATTAGGTACCGAGTTTCTTCCGTGCTTCGGAAAGCACGTTAAACCGTCCGTAATTTGTAGATCTTTGACAGTCGTTACAGGTAGCCAGTGGCCCGAAACTCTGACAACCAGTCTTACCAAGGGTATCGTATTACCCAGGTACTAACTGGGTTGTGGAGGTCAGATAGGCAGTCGCTCCATGTAAAATACAGGTATTCCGCTGCATCCGGTTAGACTGGAAGCCGACCCCAACGTAGTTGGGAAAAGGATAGCCAGATGATGATGAGTAATTTTGCAGGTTAGTGCAACAGCAATCTGTCACATTCACAGACGAAGAGACAGATAGCTGTGATTACATACCTACATATGTTATATGGATGATAGCCATGAAAGAGAATGTCTGGGATCTGGAAAATCAATAAGTAGCGGTTTTGTTCTATGTTCTGCGGATTTGTGAAGAGTTGGATGAAAACACTGTTTGTTAGTTTTTCCATTTCGTTTGATTGCACATTGCATAGTGTTTTAGACTGAGGTCCCTCTGATATGTATCATTATTAGGGTACTGGCTTAAAACCTTTATCATAAAAAAAGGCTCTTTGAAATACAAAAAAAAAATCGACCGAAACAATAAGGTCGTCATAAAATCACAACTCAATAACGAAGCACTCATTCAAATTTCGATTAACCCTCCAATGATGGATGGCCCCAATAATAAGTATCCAATGGATTTATAATCATAATCCTAATGTTTGTTTACGGCCCGTATCTGTGGGCACAGGCAGCTCCCCATACAGCCAGGCGCCTAATTGATCGCTCCATTCTGTTTACAGAACTAACAGTAACTACAGTCCTTCCATAGATATGTTTCCTCTGAAATAAACCTTATCACAAAGAGGATAAAGGTCACCTTAAAACTATAGGTAGAATTATAGTGAAACGACATTACATAGTCGTCTTGTGGGTTCATAAAATGTTTGTTTTAGATCAAGTTTCGTCACAAAGTTACCTAAGTTTCCTTGCTTTTGTATTAAATGAAGATCAGATTATAGGAAGACAGTCTTCAGTTATATTTTGTGACGTTTTCGTTTGCTAAAGTAAATTTAAAAGTATTTATAATGTCATGCATCAAACATTTATTAGAACCATTGCAGCTTTTCTGTAATGTGAAGATTTTGACAGAAGTAACGTCCTAATACCACCAGAGATTTTTACAGTCTAATGTAGGTAAATCTTAATTAATGAATTTATAAAATTTATTACATTAAACACGTTGTCCAGAATAATCCAAGTTCGATTTAGTATGTATATAAGAGCGTCAATTTGTTCGAGTGGACAGGTCGGGTCTAAACATATCTTTAGTTTATTTATTTTTCGACCCCTGTTTGTACGGTAGCCGTGGCCACGTCTTATCTTTTAAATGTTTCCTTTAATCCTGCTTTACAAAATTGGAAGAAGAACGTTATTTTTTTTTACAATTGGCCGAAAAATGTAAATACAGTTTTAAATGTTAGTATAACATTTCCAAACCTAAAGAAAAATATGAAATTCTTTCCCAAAATGTGTATCAGGCCATTTACACTTTTATAAGTGAAACATGACAAACGCGTTCTTAATTTAAAAATTCTAGGCACGAACACCTCCGAATTGCTTCGCGTAGCTTCGTTATCTATTTAACATCAACCAGAACTAAAGTAAGGGTAAACAGGATCGATTTTTTTGTCGCAAAAAATGTCGCGTCATGTCGGAGCTGCGACAGTTTAGTCGCATGAAGTCAAAAGATTTGTGACTTGCTGTGTCACTGCAAAAGGTAGGCATGTTATATTGTACACATGTGACAGTTTTGATGCGATTATGCAGAAATGGTCGTGTCATTATTTTTTATGATGTTTTAAGGGTATACAATGCTCAATTTAAGTAATGAATAAAGAGTGAATTCATGTTGCATTCGAAATAATTTTTTAAATAAAAAAATATGGGGCACTTATTTGTTACCTATTTGATCGGTTTATAAAATAAAATTTCAAAAAATTACTGTCACCATAAATGATTAAAAGGTAAAAGTGAAATCATTTAGTTTGAGTTATTTTTTTTAAATTCAAACTACACACACAGCACATGTAAATCTGCTTGTCAAATAATATTGATACTCTAACCATTTCACAGATAGGGCTGCACCAGAGGTATCATTTATTGACGTTATTTACAGAGATCACCCTAGGCGCCTGTCATTCCCACGCAAAACGCCTCCATACAATACGAACAGTATTCTTTATTAAAACCAATGTTTATTTTATTTATCTCTCTGGCTATTTTATTTGGCACCCACACAATAGTTTTCGCGACAACCCTACGGCGACACGCGACGTAAATGAGTCGCAATTTTGTAGATGGCAATATTTATGATGAAATAAATTATTAATAACTGAGTACTTAGGTTATTTCATATTTATGTGGGTTTTGTTGGTTAAATCTATTATACGTAAGTACTTGCAGCATGCTAGGATGCCATAGTGATGTAGGGATGAAGGTGTAAAGAGGACTAATTCAGTAAAATTGTGAAGAAAATACACAGGAAATGTATCTTGATACAATATTTTTGCCAGGCCGTATTGTCCCAGAGCTGGCCAAAGGCCTCTATCCTGACATATAAGGGTATTTCTTATGAAATCTCGAAATTTGGGATATTATTGTTTTTTTTTTTTTTTTATAAACTTAGTTATTTTTTCGCGGAGATCAGAAAAGTTGCTTTTAGAGATCTGTCCAGGGGTATTGGTCTTCCATATTTCTGTATATAACCTATATAAAATGAGGTTTAAAAATATAAAGAAATGAGGGAATGATTAACGGAGTGAGGGAATGATTTATTATTATATTATAGTAAAAAAACAACATGTACAAATGAAAGAAATTATATATTTTTTATTAATATATATCAAACAATGAAATATCATATTCTAAAGAAAATCATCTCAAAACTTTGTACTTATAGAACATAAACAATATTTTGTACTTATAGAAAATGACCAACATAAATATAATATAAACCCAAAAAAATAACAAATATACGAGTACTACTTACTATAGAGGTAACAAATGTTTTTAACTTTTAAATACTTATTACTATTTATTTTTAAACTTTGTACTTAGCACTTCTCCAAAACTTAAATTAAAACATCTTCATATTTATTTATTAAGCATTAATTATTATTAATATTAACCTAAATAAGTCTTTTCATAGAGTTTTTTGGTCTTTGAGATCAATGAGTTATTCAATCTTAATTTTAACATCGCTTGTAGAGTCATCTAACTCTGTAATAACGTAATTCCCCCTTTTAACTAACTTTGGCGGCTTTATTTTCTGTATCACATCTTCCCATTTATATAATTGCTCATCTTTAATATTAGGTCATCTCTAAAACTTCACACCTTGCTTCATACACCTAACCATCAAACCATCTTCAAAAACAGATAGAACTTCTCCGGGATACTTTGACGTGCCCCATTTTATCAGGACATGATCTCCAATGGTAACATTCTTATCACTGTCAGAGACAACAGTAGATCCCTCATTTTCTAAATCAATTGTATCATTTTCTTTTAACATTTTAGTATGATCTTGAATGCGCGAAGACGACGCTGAAGACAGTTGGTAATTATCCTTCATTATATCCAATTCCATATACTTTTGAGGGGATTTGCTACGCCTCTTAGTAAATCGATTACTGCGCTGTTGTTGAAAATACCCTAAATGATAGTGGGTACAAACTTCTTCGCAATCTATGCATGAAAGTCTTCTGCACTGTAAGGTGTTGTGAAAAAATACGAACTGGTGTATTTTTTGTGTTCCCCGGAAAGTAGGAATATATATATACACTTTACTATTTTCTTTCCATTGTTTTCGCTTTCGTCTAAGTTCTCTAGCATTCATATTAATAACTGGTTTAACTTGACCTTTCTCTTTTTTCTTTAAATATTTTAATCTTTCTTTTTCCCGCAGTTTTTCTAAAGATTCAGTATTATTTTTCATTTTTTCTCGCCTTTTTCTATCATACTCTTTCTTTTTTATTTTTTTTTCTGCATCACTCAACTTCTTTTTTCGTGCCATTTTGCTTCCACATACATGCACCTGTTTTAAATTAAATACCGTGAAATACAAGTTGCAAGAAATAAATAAAAAATCTAAAAAAAACGCAAAATACTGGATAAATCATTCCCTCACACGGCCGTCATTCCTTCACTCCTAAATGCAGTGAGGGAATGACGAATTTTAACTTAAGCTACAAAAAAACCGACACATAACCTCAATTTGCTTGTTACATTTCGAATATGTATTTTACTCCCAAAAACGCATAAAACCAACAAATTTTAATGATAGATATTAAAATGCTTAATACATTCATATAACGTGAGGTAATGATCGTCATAAATTTAACTTTTAACAATTTTTCACAAAATATTTTTTTACACGAACTCACCTGCGGTTAAGAAGAAATCGCCATCTTGAATCATTTGAGAGTGTTGCCAGGTACTAAAAACTTAAGGTTGCGTTCCTAAATATCGTTTGACACGTTCAGAAATAGAATATTCGTAATAGGATGAGGGAATGATTTTATTTGGCGGGACATATTTAAAATCGAATTATTGTTTTTATAAATTCGTTGTTGTAAGATGGAAGCTTTTATAGACAATAACAAACATCTATCTAATATATTTGCATAATTTTATTATTAAGAATATTGATATATTTCAGATAAAAAGGCATTTTAGTAATATTTTTGAACTAAGGGATAAGGTGAGGGAATGATTTGCACGGTAACAAAGGAGCCATATCTTTTTTTTCTTTAGAGGAAAGACGTTTTCTTTTTAAACAATAGCGGTATAGACAGCGTACATTCAAATAAAAAAATGACTTATGTAGTTAATGCATATCACTCGGCACTAATGGCTCGGGAATCAAATTTCGAAATTTGATGAGAATTACCCATAATATTCTCTAAAAGCCATGACAAATGCATGGATGGATATTTTTCAGAAATTAAAATGCATCTACTTACATTGAAAAAGAAAAAAAGTAAGAGTATGCAAAAATTGTAGATTCGATACCATTCGTATCTATAACGAGACGATTCATAGTCGTGCGTAATTGCACGTAAGCAATGACGTTGAAACAGTTAAGTTAATTATTATAATATTATGTACCATCAACATAAATTATTGAATAATGAAGGAACGGAAACGGACGGTACAATTTTCAATACACATTTAATTAATTAATAATACCTCGAACTCCAATAAGCATAATTAAAACCCTGGTACACACACGCGAAATGAAATAACCATCTTATTTACTTACAACGAGCAACGACGATAATTTGCTTGAAGAAATAATAAGACAATCTCAAATTGGTATGTTAACCAGACATTATCATAATTGTAGGGTTGGGTAGGGTAATCAATAAACCGTCTGCCTGGGTTATTTGCCCCAGTATTGATGGGTAAAACAAACATGGCCTGTTCTGAAGAAATGGCTTCTTGTAAAAAATCGTGGGTAATTTTCCGATGTGTGTGTTTTTGTGCCGGTAGGCATTATTGGCTTATTGCTTGTGCCTACCTCCATTACAAAAGTACTTGCGTGGAAAACAAGGTATCTACTGTACTTACATAGTTATTATGTCATTTTGTATCTACTCGAGCTCAAGTAGCTAGATTATTTTCGTGAAAGTTATTCACATAATTTCAAATGTAACGTTCAAAGGGATAGAAGACCTAAAGATATAGAAGACCTATAGAAGACTGGTTGGAAACCCAGACAATTACGTATCCTGAAAAAGTTTCTTTACACATGAAACGTTATTTGCATAAACCGAGAATACAAAATATTGTTGTACACACATGAATATGACATGAATATTTTGGCACATAGCATACACTTTGTTTGTTACAATTTTATGAAAATCTGTCACTTATACAAACAACGGTTCCCTGCAAATATCATTCCAAAAAATCCATGCAATGCAATGCAAAAAATCCTTGTACTCAAGTTCAGATAATAACGCATAGACTCCCAAAAATAAAATATACAAAGTTTTAAATGAAGGGGATCGTTAGCCTGAACGTGTTTTCAGGTAAGAAAGAATGCAATTTGCAATTTTGTCGGATCAATATCGAGTAACGAGTGAACGGAGAGATTTTAAATTGCAGACTCCGCATCTCGTTCGAAGAGCTGTAATGAGGATAGAGTATTTGTTTGTTGAATTTACGAGGCGATAGTTTGTGGGTGAAGCAGTTATTTTCAGATTGGATATTGTAATTTGTGTTTATGAAGTAAATGTTGGAATCTAGTGTTACCTTTAGCCCTTTAGTTAATGTAGCAGTCATCAGCAAACAAGCAAATTCCAATGAAATTAGCCAATTAGCTCCACTGCAGGCGTGATGACTCGATATGTTACAAAATAACCGATTTCCAAAAAAAAAAACACAAAAAAAAAAAGGAAAATAACTTTACTTTCGGAAGTCGGTGACTATTGTTTGTTTCATTGGCTTTTTTGCTACTGACTTCCGAAAGTAATGTTAAGTAAGTTATTTTCCTTTTTTGTGTTTTTTTTGGAAGTCGGTTATTTTGTTACAAAAAAAGTTTTTATTTTACCCTTTTTAGTTGTATCACACACAAATCCTTGTCAAGTATCAATTTATCGCAATTTCATTTACTTGGATAACATATTTTTTCCAGCTATTTTGATTTAACAACCAAACTACTGAACCAATTTTGATGAAATTTCTATGGGGCCAATCGGAAAGTACATATATCCTTTCAGATAAAAGAAGATTTTTTTCAAATCGATACATAAATGACGAAGATATGAGGTACCTAACAAAAAAATACAACCGAATTGAGAACCTCCTCCTTTTTTTTAAAGTCTTTGAAGTGAATATACACCTACTAGTCAAGCCCTGTATATGTGTTTTTTAGGCAGATCGGTCAATTTTGTTTTTGGAAGCTTTTCTAGCATGATTGAAAAAAAATCACAAAAGCTTTCGACACTGTAGAACAGAAACACAGCGCGGTCTCTAGATGCCGCAATAATAAAAGTACAAAACGGAGCGTAAACAAAAATTCACTCAGATCCCAGTGAAAAATTAGCAGCACCTTGTATAATAAATAACCCAGTTCCCGGACCCACATAATGCAAAACAATATTTTTCTTTAGTTACCTTCTCGCCCTCTTTGATATCCAAAGCCGTAGACTCTCAACTTCCCCAAACCTCCTTATTATGTCGTATTTCTTCATCGCCCTCCCTAAATTATGATTAAAATTTACGATAACCGCAATTTTCCTATCTAGCAACCCAAAGTTGTTTGCTCAAGCGACTTTTAGGTGATTTTATGCAAAATTTACTTTGATTATGGGTAAAATTTGCAGTAAATTTGCATGAACGCAGTAAGAGGGTTAAAACGCTAAATGTATAATTTGATGCTTTTTGGTTATAAACTTTGTGTAATCTTTGGTAAATGTTTAACAGCAATTAAAAATAATGTGTCTAATAAAATACTATCTTTCCTTAGACCACGGATATACAGGGTCTACAATACGGAGAGAAGAGTTTGATATCATGATCCAAGTTCATCTATGTCGTAGAACTGGGTTTAGAGGTAATTGCATTATCAAGATACATTTCATCGGTAAAATCTGGCTATGTTTACAGTGTACCTACACTAAGAGTGGATTTCACCGATTTTCACAAATATAATTGCGTTCAAGAGCTGCCAGTGAGTAAAGTTGCTTTTGAATAATTGAAACTTGAGTCTAAAGCCGAGCTGTGAAATAATTGACACTCATAACCCTAGCCTTTTCCCAGCTATGTTTTGGGCGGTTTCCAGTCTAAGCGGATGCAGCTGAATACCAGTATTTTACACGGAGCGACTGCCTATCTGACCTCCACAACCCAGTCAGTACTGAGTAATACGATACCCTTGGTAAGACTGGTTGTCAAACTTTCGGGCCACTGACTACCTGTAACGACCATCAAAGATCTAAAAATGAAAGCCGGGACCAACGACTTACCGTGCTTTCCGAGGTACGGAGGAAACTCGGTATGTAATGGGTGGTCACCCATCCACGGACTAACCTAGACAAGCGCGGCTTAACCTAACGATCGACCCGAGCGGCTGTTACTATTTAGCTACGAGCTCATCTGAAATAATTGACATTCAGCTTTTAAATGCTTGAACGTTCATTTGTGAAATTCCCTCTTTGTTGTTGAAGGCTTTCTCATCGCTGCCTCACTGGCTACTCTCACTAAAAGTATACCTAATAACTAGCCCCAGGTGTCCTCCCCTTTATAATCTACTAGATGACTGGCTGTAAACTGTACTACGCCATAACACTTCACGGCTAACGTTGCATCAAGTAAAGACCATGGACTTCTACAAACTTCTTGATCAACTTTGTTACATCCTTCTAAAACGTCTTCCAGTTGCAATATTCAACCGTATTGCCTGTTGGTTAAGGTCTGTTTAATGTTTTGAGGAGTTTAATTTAATGGTAGCAAAGTTGCAACATCTTTTACGTGCAAAATTCAACCGTATTGTAAGCATGTTACGGTCTGTTTGTTTATTGTTTTGTGGAAGTTAATTCAGGGCAGAAGCACAGTAGTGCATTTGTCGCAGGTGGTAGTCCCCATCGTCTTAAGTTACGAGATTCAAATAAATGGTTGTTTCCTTGACATTATTTAATTATTCATAACTTCCTTTGTTTTGTGATGGCTGGGTAGGTAGGTAGTACATTAGTTTTCAGAAGGTACTGAAAGACTTGATGGATTATTTTGGAATAATTAGATACATATATGAAGTAAGATATTGTTTTGTATTAGATTTCTTCCGAAAGTCTGTCATGAATCAACGAATCCCTGTGAAATGTGATGACAACACAAAAGTGATGGTTTTCTTAATTGTGTTTCTCTATAATATTCCTAACGAAAGTGTATTCCTAAAAGAGGTGGTCGTCATTAAATAGTCGGAACTAACCCTGCTATTTCGTTTTTTCAATACAGTTTCCACAAACAATAATTTTACCAATGTTTACCAACAACGCCCTCTTAAAGCGCTTTAAGAACCATGCAGCACTATAAATCTATGTGTTTTATTTTTAAGCACACAACAAATAACTTTATTTTGACATGGCAATTTGTCGATCAATAAACGGACCTCTTATTTATTTCTATGAAGCTTTAAAATGTCGTTACTGTCAAAGCACAGCTTAAAAAAACAGTAAAAACTTAACTTAACGGTCACTAAATCGTAAGTACTTAAATACTTAATAATTTAAATAAAATATAATAAGTATTTTGGACGCCGCTCGCTCATACGTCATGTCATGACGAAACTCGTAACTTGGTTTGAAGTGAAAAGTACAGTGACCATACGTAATTTTGAAAGAGACTGTCTGTTTCGATTTACGTGTTACTTCTAATGGCGTTGTATTAACTTATTAGATCATAAGAATAAAATATACAAAACTAAACTTAGGACATAATTCACCAATGTATATTTTAGGGTTTAGGTTGTCATAAACGTTGCCCAAAGGTAAGATTCGGTCTGAATAAAAGTAAATTCTTCTCGAACTTTAAAAGCAGCGAATGTTTATGAATAAACCCTATTCGTTTAGACTAATTAGGTAATTAATTAATTAAATCAATCAATTAATTAATTAGTTCTTGGTCCAAAATATTGTAGTAACCATAATTAAGAGCACTGTACTACCAGTACTTGGTCACCCTATTCCTCATTCGTCTGACATGAGGTGATTATGGGCCTTGTTTATTTTGTTATTATTGTTTCTTTTTCGCTTTTTATCTAAACACGATCGTGATTATCGAATGTAAGTGGACGGCCAGACTTGTGAGTGATTTCTTTTATTTATTATATTTTTATTTAACCTTTGGGATTGTCCGTCGTAGCCACTTGTAATGTTGGTGACCTCACCTTGCGGTACTTTTATTGGTCTTAATTGAATATTTCACGGTGGATGGTTATTTTATTTGATTATTCGGTTTACTTATGTTATTATAACGCAATAATTAAAAGTTAGGTTTGCTTGCTAATTGTATTCAACGGTAAATAAATTGGATTCAATACGAGGCACTTTTAGAAGATTTGATTAGTGCAGAACTATTAATAAGTATCATGATTTGTAATCAGGTTTAGCCCTGCAATATGATGAACTAGCTATTGCCTGCGACTTCGTTCGCGAGGAATTTTTGATGTGTAAGTATGAGAAAAAAAAGTATCTTATGTGCTATTCCAGACTATAATCTATCTCTGTGCCAAATTACATCCAGCTCCGTTCAGCCGTTCTGGCGTGATTGAGTAACAAACATCCATCCATCCAAACTTTCGCATTTATAATATTAGTATAGAAGTATAGATATACTCGTAGATTGATATCGCGTTGGTGTCGAATTTATTGACAAAACGAAAATATTAGGTAATTAGATATCAATTTCGATGACCTGGACGAAGCTGTCGGAAAGAGTTTGTAGCGCTTAGGTAGTGTAGAATGATACTCCAGATGTGGTTACGAAAAGAGGTATAATCAAGACTAGGATAGCTTAGCTTATAATGTAGTACATGGGCACAAGTAGTGGATTGCTTATGATATATTTACAAAGTAGTTCCTAAATAATACGTGTGGTGGCGCGCGGGTCGCAGTTGTAGGTCGCTGTCCTAGCGCGCTCTAAGCTGCGCCGAGTATAAATATATCCCCTCTCTGTGCGCGGGGCTCCAGTCCAAAACCGTTTTCTCAGAAAGGCCACGGGTTCTCCGTGGTTTGTCAGGAATGAGCGACTCCACGTCGACCTCAAAATTCCCACCATAAAACAGTTCATAAAGCGTATTACCAAACGCTTCTTTGACACTGCCGAAAAACACCGCAACCCGCTAGTGGTTGCGGCTGCCCGATACGTCCCCACCAAAATAGGGAAAATTCGCCGTCCCAGGCACTCTCTAGCTGAGCCCGATGACCCCATCACCCTCCTTCAAGAAAGCCGTAGGGAAACCAGCACTTTAAGGAAAAACAAACACAGACCGCGTTCCGTTTTCCGGCCCCGCCGCCGAGGCCCATCGCGACGCCCCCGTAACACCCCCACCCGACCCTTGCCCAACGAGCCAGCCCGCGTTGCTGAGCAAGTAACGTTAAATTCCCCAATTAATAATAATACGACCCAGCCTGTCCCTACTTGCTGCCCTCCCCAAAATGACGCCCTAAGCCGAGGTCCGAGCCCCACAGGGGGTGCCCTTAGCGAGCGGTCATTAATAGAATAAATTAGCTTGTAAGCCCTGGCTGGGGGCCTTAAATTCATTTGAGGTCACCACAGGATAGTCCGGTTAAGTAGTAAACCAGCCGTAGAGAGCTGGAAAACTGCGAGTGGCCATTATCAAAAAAAAAAAAAAAAAAATGCGCGGGGCTCCAGTACACGGTTGGCGGCGGCAGCGGACGGATGTATGACTTGACTTGCAGCTACAAGTTGGATGTTTGAGGCCTAGGACCTGGTAAAGTGGAGACTCCCAGGCAACATTGCGTGGTTATGAGTTCAAGAAGAAGACGAAGACGTTCCGAAATTGATACCTAAGAATGGAATCTCCCTCTTTATTTTTCTTACTTCTGTCAGGCTTGATAAGTTCCGCCAAATAATGTGACGGAAAAAAACACATTTGAATTAATTTATAACGTGTCGAGCGTTCAATATTTGCTCATAAATATCGGGCCATAACAATGTAGCTGATACTTATCTCACACTATGGATATAGGTGGGTGCTTGTCTTGTTCGTATACCTACTATCAAAGCGTTTGCCGCCAATGATCAAAGCACTGAGGCATTCTAAATTTCATCCAGGATAACTTGAACGGTGGTGAAATGGGGATCCTCATTTTGCATTGAACTTTTTTGATAGCTGGCTTTGCATGGCACCATCCAAATATTTTGAGCTTATTCAAATTATGTTCTCTCGTATAAAGCAATTGATCTCTAGTAGGTTGATGTTGACGATTTTGTGCTCATTGTGTATTGATTCGATATCAATGCTAATTTATCGTCCCCATATAACATCGGACTTAAACACAGGCGAAATGTGGGTAGCAACAACAGTACACCTCTGCCGAATCCTACGGGGATTACATGTTGTGTAAGTTTCAGGTGCAATTAGGAAACAGCGCTCCTTGGCGGCAACCAGAAACACCCTATGGTAGGTACAACTAGAGCCCAAGATATACTGGGCACTAAATAAATTCAGTCAGTCCAAAGGCTTCAAGCTTACTTTTCAACTTGACAGATAACTTGTTATAAGTGAATAACATTTGACCCGCCCTCTTCGCGACTAGGGTGCACATGAACGTTCGCCATGCAGGATTACTCATTGGTTCTGACTCATTGGTATTTAAAGAGCACTTCAGGTTGCAGGTCGAACGTTAAATTGGTTTTTTAATTAGCAAGGTTTTTTGAAGAAAACTTTTTCAAGTTTAAAGTTTGTTCTTTAGTTAGATATTATTGTTACTTTGCTCTGTTCTATGTCCTGTTGTACAAGATTTTTTGTAAATCTTTTGTGTTTATCGTATTTATGTTTTCTCAGCAGCAGCCGCAGAGTCTGGATCTGTAACCCGGTTGATGACATTAGGCTCACCCCCTATTACATGGAACTTAAACATAACTGGCGAAATTTGGGTGTACTTTTTTGCCTAACTTTTTGAGGATTACAGCCGTGATGTATGTATGTGATGGTATGTTTACCAAAAAATAATTGCCATTCATATAGTAATTTCTTTTTTTAATAAATACCTTCATCCATACATACAAAAACTCACGTGTTTTGACCATGGGTGTAGTCAAAAACCCAGAAGGTCTAAAATCCTTACATGCCTACTTACATTACTTTGCATGTGTTTGCATGCTTTTAAAATAATTAAACTTTGGATTTTCTTTACTTTACTTATTTATATTTACTTTTTTTTGCTGTTTATTATACTTTATACCATTATTATTGTACCTACCTATGTTAAACAAGTGAATAAATGACTTCTGACTTATGACTCATGTTTTATGATCGCAAATGAAGAAAAATAATTTTGTAAGGATTGTATAATATGCCTGTCTTTAAATATCTACCTTGTTATTATTTCTTCCTCCAACCTAACGACATAGAAACACAAGGAAATGACAAGTCATTCACTAGGAAAAGGAACCATACCAATTTCCATTACTCACTTGACATTTCGTGTTGCGAAAATTGAATTTCTCGTGAAGAATAATGTAGGCAATGTATAGAGGAAACATTGTGTTTTTTGCAAAAAGAATAACGACACAATATAGTGAAGCTTACTATGATTTTTTTAGCAAATAAGCATGTTGGCAAGAATAACAGACCAAGAAGACAAGAGGTAATTGTAAAAAGTTTAGGTAAATATTGGAAAACTGTTGCATATTTTGGCACAAATTCAACGCTTCACATGTTGTCTGCTCTGACGCTGTCGTGTAGGTATTTGTTAGTGCTTATTATTTTCATTTGTTGATGACGACATTTTTCATACCTATATAGCTACTTATTGAACAATACTTAGGCTGTTTTACATTTTCCGTCCAAAGATGATATTTGTGCACAAACGTAGCTAGGGAATTATATTAAAGTGATGTGTAACATAGCCACCTGTGAACTAATAATAATTTACCAAATATATTATCCCCGTACCACCCCGACGCTGTGGTTTGGGCTGTACCCGTCCTGTTATAATTCAATTAATGGCGGAAGCCTTATTACCGGCAGTTTCAAGTTTCAACATTTAGCGAGTAAGCAAATTGATTTCTGTATTAGGTACTTATTTTAATAATTTTTAACGATTTTTCTTGGGTAATTCGAGGCTGTTGGGTTTAAACCAAACAGTCATGCTTTTAGTGTCTTTGTTTTAAAAGACGATATTTCAATAAGTTATTTAAATTACTACGCTTAAGTTTTTCAAACAATTTTAACATTTTTAGCCCCCGACGCAACAGAGGGTGTGGTGAGCGAGTGTTATAAGTTTGAAGTGTATCTGTGTATCTGTCTGTGGCATCGTAGCTCCCAAATGGATGAACCAATTTTGATTACATATTATTTAGATAAATTCGCTTCATTTCCTTCTACCTGACGTAATTTACACCCCAGTCATTTTCAGGATTCCTAGAATGAGACCTACTATAGCACTATCCCATCTACAATATCCAACCATGGCCACAGCACAGCGTTGCTCTCAGAAGTAGCCGCCAGTTTATCTCCTATTGAATTTACATTGTGTCCGTTATTTTTTGTCCCAATCGTGACTGGCTGATAACAAGGTACCTACCTACATAAGTACAT
Source organism: Standfussiana lucernea (assembly GCA_964057025.1). Classification (NCBI taxonomy): domain Eukaryota; kingdom Metazoa; phylum Arthropoda; class Insecta; order Lepidoptera; family Noctuidae; genus Standfussiana; species Standfussiana lucernea. The sequence continues at coordinate 5,694,559 of OZ059785.1, forward strand.
ACAAGTCAGTTATTTTGCATGCTACAAATTCCATCAACGCTTTGTGTATGCCGATATTTTTTGCCTTGTTAGCGAAGTATGAAAAAGTTATTAATAAAATAAAATAACGAGCACTGATCAGCTGTCAAAACTTTTAATAGTTTACTCTGTGTTATAAATTGGAAACTATTTGTTATGAAGGTTCCGTTCTTGAGTAGTTGCGGTTGGAGTTTTTTTTTGTATTTTGTTTGTTTTTATATTGCTCTTGTGCTACCGAAGTAGGTTGTAAGTGTTATACAGTAAAACTTTTTGCCGACTGCTCTTCGATGAGTGTTCCTAAGAGCTTCACGCAGCATCCACCATCTCCCTCCTTCTAGTACTAGAGTCCAGACGTTCTGCGGGTTAACACCGATACCTCGTCCATATTACTAGACCAATGAAGTATTCAGTTTACAATATAGGCCTTCCTAAATTCAAGATTCAAGAAAATTTAGGTCCGAATGCGGAGCCTTTTCCACTATCCTATAAGCAATAGCTAATTGGACGCGTAATGACGTAACGGCTATTAGTACTTGCCTGGAATCTTATTCGACCGGTAGCTATGGAAAGTGGCCCACGCTGGGTAGGTGTTTTCCTTGAAAAACTTAGCATTATCGTGTGCAATACCTCTACTACGTGTGCCTACTTCTCTGGTCTAGTGTTCACGCTACTGTTGAGCATGAGTTTTTGGACTCGATTCTCTGGCCCGGCTAAGTGTTATTGGGTTTTTCCATCAGGAATTTTTCAGTAACAGCCCAGAGTTTGGAATAGTGCCCGGTTGGTGGCAATAGGCTCGGCCGCTAATACACTGTCTTAAAAACATAACTGGCGAAATTTGTGAGCGTACTATGAGTACACCTGTGCCTATACCTGGTGAAATGTGGGTGTATACTGTAATTATACCAGTAAGTACTTAGTACCTACACCTCTGTGTAACCCTCCGGTGTTAAAACAGGCGTGATGTTATGCATGTGCAATATTTAGCGTAGAATATGTTAGAGGTAAAGGTAAGTTGTGACGGTGTGGACCCACTCCGCTGATTGCGAGCGCGCCATTTGCATCAGCCGTATTGGTGTACTGTGAACGACGGTTGTACACTCGGAAGAACTGATGTACGAGTTGTCTAACAAATCGTAAGAATGCTCTTTGATTCCATGTTGCAATTGTTGTCGCAAATAAATGGTTTCGCTTCCGAAGAATGGTTTTGGGTTTTAAATCGATGGATGAACTGTGTGAAAGATGGTATGGCTAGACAGGAGGTGAATGCTGAGATGACGTGTAATAGAGAAGTATTGAAGAAGAAGACATGCTGCGCCGACCCCAAATAAATTGTGATAAGGGCAGGAGAGAATGATGTTGAAACGAAAATAACGCTTCAACCTTCCACTACCCAAATACTGGGCTTATGGAATTAGATTTTAAGGTTCCGAGTTGTAAAATTAATTACAGATCGTAAACATGGGTAGCTACTTAAGTACTTTAATCATTTCAGTTTGTAAATTCACGTACCTACTACTTACTACGTTCAAAACAAACTTTAGTGCCCACACTTACTATAATAATTCTTAGACACACATAGTATTCATAACCTGTGGGTAGTAGCCACAATATTTCCTTGCCGACTGTACCGGTGTACTGTACGAAACTAGCACAGCATCTTCGTAATTTGAAAGCGTCACCCGCACCCCGCACCCTCCCCCTGTTTACCATAAGAAAAACACAACTTTTCTTGCGGTTTCACTTTCCATTATCATACCTGACGTATCTTGTATAGGTATAGTGTCGCTGAAAGTATGGGTATTTTTACAAGGGTTTCCTTTTCTACCTTCTCGAGTTTTTTCGATGTCGTTCGGAGCCTTGAGAGTTTCATTTTTTCGGGTGAGGAAGCATACTGAGATCCCACGCAATTTCATCATGGAAAAACCGTTTTTTTTTTGTGAACAAGAATAGAAAACGCCATTTAATAGCGTTTCGTATGTTTCATAAAAGATGAATCCTACTGGATGATTTATAAAAGCCTTAATCTTATCTGAGTTTCAAATACAACGCAGAGAAAAATTTTTGTGATCAAAACCGTGTATTCCCCCCACTAAAACTGACACTGTCACTTACAGGATACCTTCCGTCGGTGTCGAAATATCGGGAGCTCACAATAATTGATAATGTTATTATTAGAGTTATGGCGAAATGATTGGTTTTACCCTATTCTTTATAAAACCGCGACTCATAATATTCCTCAATCGAAAAAGAAGATTCTAATCTCCTCACAATCGCTCAACCTTTAACGATCACACAACCATCAACCAGCTCAAATAAGGTCTGTTTGACGTTTCAAGTTACCCCATATCCATCTCGAATACTGGCTGCAATCCCCCTAGGAGGCACAACTCTGCTATGAGCTTTGAGCGCGCAATATCCACGAGCAAACATCTGCCCCGTAAGTCTAAAAACAGTAACTCAAAAAAACATTTTTTCCAGAAAAGAGGGAACAGGTACGTATTTTTCATTCAGAAAAAATGAGACTTGCATTTGTGTTTTTTTTTTTTTAACAGTTACGGTGTTTTTGATAGTCCATGATGATGTTCCAAGATGTCAGATGTAAAAAAAATCAAATTATCGAGATACCCCTTTTTGGCTTAGGAGGGCAAATAATATGCTCCTATCTGCTGGGAAGAGAGTTAGTTCTTTGTGATTCTCTTTGCTTGCCAAGATATCACGACTTCTGAGACTTGGTGGAATGTTTAGTGTTTACTGTGACTGCTGTTCTAAAGGGAACAAGTTTATTAGTTGGTGATTTTGATATTTAAAAGTAGTTACTTACCTAACGCTCTAAAAGCTAAAAGCCATGTTTGTTATTTTGTAAGCCTATGTACTTATGTATGTTTCACAAAATCGTTTGATGATTATGACTTTGTGAGTATGATACAAAAATACATACTTTTATGTATTGCATTGATATCTTTTTGAGCACCGCACGAGCACATATATGTTATTTTTGAGACCTTCATGTCCCCTACAATTTATTTAACATTGTTAAAATTCTTGTAAAATTTTGCCTTTTCCTGTATGTCTGACTTTAGAGGGTCCATTATCAACAAGAAGAGGTAAGGACATAAGCCGACAAAAAAAAAAAACAATAAAAACTTATTACCAATGAATTATTTTATGACCTTCAGAGAGTGATAAGTAATTTCAATCCGTTAGTCACAAGCCCGGCTAGCTCAGTCGGTAGAGCATGAGACTCTTAATCTCAGGGTCGTGGGTTCGAGCCCCACGTTGGGCGAAATCTTTTTGCTGCTCTTGATTTTCTATGTAAAAGGAGTATATTGTAAGAATTGTAACAGCTTGCGTTCTGTCGTTTCTGCCTGCCCCCATGGGAAAAGGCGAGAATTTATGTAGGTATGTCGGTATGAATTTCTATTCAAGTCCAGTCAGCGCCATCTACCAAAAATGTCAGAAGCTTCTACAATGATGTGTTGTTACGGTCTCTAACAGTTTATGCGTAAGATCACAGAGGGCGCTGTTTTCAATAGGCTAAAAACAGTTGTTCTATTTATATCCAGTTTCTGTTTTTGCTTAGTCATTTTACCTAGTCACTAATTACTGACATAAGTAATAATTATTATTGGTTGTCTATAAATCAAGATACCTACATAGCACTTTATTATTAGCAGTTACGAACATGAACATGTTTTCTATCTACGTAGTTGTCAACGTCCATACTACGTTGAAAACACCGGTTCTCGTCCGATCACCGAAGTTAAGCAACATCGGGCGCGGTCTGTACTTGGATGGGTGACCGCCTGGGAACACCACGTGACGTTGACTTTTTGGTATAATAATTGATTTTGGTTCTATTCGTTTGATAAAAGTTTTATAGGTTTTAAAACAATCTTATTATTTAGGCCATAAGTGTGAAAAGTGGTAGACCGTCAGTGAACTCGGTAGTACATTGTGGTCTATATGTGAACATTTTACAATGTGATCTGAGTGCTATTGCTTTGCATAAATCTGTAAGAAACATTAACATGAAAATCCGGTTATAAATAACTTTTTTACCGGTAAGAAATTAAATTTACATACATACAAACCATTCGTTATTGTATGTGACTACATAGAATCCGGGCCTATCTTAATCTTGTAGAATTAAGCCGACTGAGTTCTCCATTTAGTACCAAAAGGTCCGTATATATCTGTTCAGTCTACTTCTATACATGCTGGGCTGTACTTGGTTGCATAAGGTACCGGCTGAGTCAAGCCACTATCATGCATTAACTTAACAAGTCACATCACGCCTGTAATCCCCGAAGGGTTAGGCAGAGGTGTTCCTAATAGTACCCTCACATTTCGCCAGTTATGATTAGTCCCATGTAATAGGTGGCGAGCCTAATGCCATCAACCGGGCACAAATCCAGACTCCGTGGCTGCTATTTAGAAATTCCTGATGGAAAAACCCAACAACACTGCCCGAAAATCGAACCCAGGACTTCATGCTCAGCAGTCGCGCTTGCTACCACTAGTCCAACAAGACAATTATGCATTAGTAGTGATTAAGATTGACTGGGGTCAAACTTTTTACACCTTACCATGTGACTGGCACAAAACAACACTACTGCGTGCGTTCAAAGCATGACAAATCAACATTACCCAGTACCTACCATCATTACAGTAAGGTGTCTTACGTTTCTTATATCTTCAACACGGGAGGTAATTGTGCAGCTTCCTTTGCGACATCATTTAGAGCAATTTTGTATAGTTTATATAAAACGTAGGTTGCACGCGAAGGATGCCATATTGTTTGTGTGCGAAGTGACAACATGACAGGGCTATTGTATTTCTGCTTGAGTGTTTGTGGTAAGAAATTGATGATTTACTTATCTAATTATGTAGTTATTTTATAGGGTTGGGGTAATTTGTTATCGGGCTTCTCCATTATGATTTTCTCAGTAGTAGCCCGGAGTTTGGAAGTTGGCGGTGTGATACCCCCACGCCTCGGACGGAAGGCACGTTCAGCCGTTTGTCCTGTGTCTGGTCCATAGATATACCTAAGTAAGAAAGAAGTTTGTCTGATGTTTAGTTTTCTATGGTTGATCTGTCTAGTCTTGTCGAATTCACGTCTGTTTGTTGGTTAAAGCTGGCAAGATATAAGTACACTTGGACCATTGTCATCTCTTTCTGTTGTCATATTTTATTGATATTTTCTACATCCATACAGTCATTTCTATCAGTCGTCATCTCAGTGTTCACCGCTTTCTTCGCCATATTAAATAAATAAAATAAAATAAAATATTATTATCGTGGCAAATTTTCCGTATTTTCTGTTTTTTCGATGGCTCTTTAACAGGTTAATTGGTTTGTTTATAAATTCATCCTCAACTGGGCTCAATGCTCAGCTTTGCAAGCAACGTGTTCACGTTTGACCATTAGTCGTGGAAAATATCACGATATGTTTTTGTTTCAAGAAATTAGAAAAAAAAACCAATCATAGTGATTTGAAATAATAATTGTTCATCAATCAATCGTTGGAAATCGTTATTATCATTTATCAACTATGATTGTTCATACATTTAATGAAACTCATGTTACTAAAAGAGTGATGGATATTAATGTTGATGGATGGAGAGGGGGAGGAAGGCCAAAGAAAAGATGGATGGATTGTGTGAGGAATTATATGAAAGAGAAAGGAGTAAATGATGCAGTGACGTCTGAACAGGGGAGAATGGAAGAAGAAAACGTGTTGCGCCGACCCCAAGTAGAAAGGTCACGGGTAGGGAAGCGGAAGATGTGATGATTGTTCATATATTTTTTGCAATAGTTTTGAATAAATTGATTCACATAAACACAAAATACAAAGTCTAAAATAGATCAGTATTAGAGAAAGCAAACGTTGAACGTCAAATAGGTTCAGTCAAAAGCCCAAGGATGAACTATTCTGTGCCCAAGGTATCACTGACTTTGACATATTGGAAACGGAAAGCCTTGGAACGAAATTATACTTAGTCAATGACAATGCAGAGCAATTTCCCAAGGATAAAGAGCAAGGCCAAGACCAATGTCTGCTTGACGTTGATAAATAGACAATTTTGATTTGGAAATATGATTTCCGTATGTTTTGTGAATCTCTGTATATAGAAAATTCGTTAAATTTTCGTAAGGCTTGTGATCGATATCATTAATTTACGTTCCTCTAGAACAGCTTTGCAGATGATTTGATAACACTACTTACATGAAAACGCACTGGCTGCCTTTAGACATTACTTAACAAACTCGCATTAATCCACTCCATAGTGAAAATCACAATAAAAAAGCCGTATTGTTCGTGGATAAGTGTTTGTATTTACGTAGGGTTTCAAATCAATTCAACACAGAAAATAGTTAAAAGCGGGAAGAATTAAAGTTATTTTATTATTATTTTAGTTTCGTGTAGTAGTAAATAATGTAAGTAAAATTATTCAACACTCACAAAATGGAAAAATAAGCTAAAGAGAAGGCCAAGGAGGTACACTTCCTGCCGGAGGCTCTACGCGGAGGTCGTACGGTCCATGGCCCTTTACGGGGCACCGGTGTGGGAGCGTTCCTTGAGGCGGCGAACAGTTCGCCGGTTGAACGAGTCCCAAAGGGTCATGGCCATCCGGCTGGTCCGGGGACGGTATCCCGGTCGCCGGTGAGGCGGCGAGCCTCCCTGCCATCCGGCAGTAATCCTACCGCCATGGGATTTGGAGGCAAAAGTCCTCGCGCACGTTTAGGAGTGGCGCAAGGAGGTGAAAAGCCGGGGCGTTACTCCGCTGCCGCGAGAAATCACGGCACAGCGGACAGAGCTCCGGCGGGATCTCATGGCGACATGGAGAGTGCGACTGTCGCAACCCAACGCTGGACACGCCGCAATTGCGGCGATAGTCCCCTCTTTGAGGAGTGGCTGGAGAGGCGCCACGGCGTTCCTGTTTCGGATAAAGCGGGAGGAAACGCCCGGGTGTCGCCATTGCATGGATCGCCCGGAGGACATGGTGGAGGTTTACCCGACTTGGGCGGGGCACCACCGTGTCCTCGTGCAGGCGATCGGCGGTGGCGATCTCTCACGTCCGGCCCTGGTCCAGGCCATGGTACGGAGCGAGAGGGCATGGGAAGCCATCACCTCCTTCTGCGAAGCAGTAATGCTCGCGAAGGAGGAGGCGGAACGCGTGAGGGAGAGGCAAACTCTGCGACCTCATGCCCCTCGCCGCCGCAGGAGACGCCCCGGGCATCGGGAATCCCAAGTGAATTTCCGATCACCGTAGGCGCGGGCTTGCGGAGGGCGAGCAATGGGTAGCTCGCCGTCCGGTAAGGACCAGGCCCGGGTCGAGGGCGCGTTATGTTCCACGCGTGCCTCAAAGAGATGTCAGCACAAACTGACGGGGTCCACTAGGACCGATGCCTACCAGGGTTGCGGGTTTGTTCAAAAGAATCACCGTGGCCCTTGGCACAGGCAACTGAAAGAACAATTTTAGTCAGTAAGAGTCTGACACGCCCTCCCGCTCCACCCAGAGCGGGAGAGGTCATTTGATGATTTCCAACCCCAAAAAAAAAAGTAGGTACACTGGTACATAATAGTGGTGATACGCTAACACCCGTATCTATAGTCAAGTTAAAGTAATTACTTGAGCTTAAGTAATTAATTGCATTTTTTTATGCAATAGACAAGAATTTAAACGAAGTAAGAACCGTCAAACAAAGGAAAGCTAAGAATTTTAACTTTTTACAGTTCTAACGTCAAGCAATTATTAAATTAAACTACATAATAAAAATAGTATCTTAAATAATGACATTTACTCAAATTAACACTTTGACTTGTTTATAGATACGGGTGTAATACTTGTAATGGTGTAAGCGATAGCTGGATCCTCACTAGAAAAAAAAAAACTAATAAATTGACCTTATCACTAAGGTATAAACGTGATTTTTATTTACAGCCCTTGCCGGTTGGAGTGATGCTGTCTCAACAAAGATGGACTTTGGCGGAGATGAAGTTGTAGCGACAGTCAACAATTCTACTAAACTAGAAGACGAAGATGTTGAAGTACAACATACTATTGTGCTGTCAACCAAACTGAAAAACAATAACAGAAGAGGACTTCATAGCTCCAATGATGGTAAGACATGCGCATCTAACTGCTCTTGCTTTAGTGATTCCTGAATATGTCTTTAGTAGGCTGCTCCAAACACAATTTGATTTAATGTAGTATGCAAGATCTTTTATAGATAGTCAAGGGGAATGCGGTGCTCCCAACTAGAACATGGCCCACTTGCTGGAGTGTCCATGTCCAAAGCGTCCATAATACTTTAGATGACATTAAGGATTAATTGACAATATGTACCATCGTTATGAAAGAAGAAGAAGTCAAGTCTTCCATTTTTTTGTCTATCTGGCAAAGAAGCAATACAACAATACAGTACTTACCGTGCTTTTATACATGTTGTTCTATCCAACAATGGTTGCAAAGATAACCACAAGAAATATACTTGTAGGTACTTACATTTTCACAGAATATGTAGGACCTCTTGCGTTTGAGTAGGGCAATGGACGCAGGGTAATTTTCCGGTCGGCTGACCCCAGCCAACTTGCAGATGGTCTTTCAGATAATGAGATCATTAAAATTCAACATACTAGCATACAGTCTTAAATGAATGTTTAGGTGGAGATTAATGATATTGATCGAAAAACAAACGAAGGATTCCACACACAACCCTATCAGAATCTGCACAAGGTCGATGCTACTGACCTGGTTATAATGACTTAGTTATCTATTGACATTTACGGGTTTAGGGGCAGACAAACCTAGATTTTCTAGGTAATCAGTCGGAAATATTTAAATAGATATCTGTCTATTTACGTTAATATCACCGGTTTTGTGTAGGTTCATAAAATAAATCTCAACTTATCTCTAATATATATTAGAGTTACATGCATCATTTAATTTACCTTTAATTCTTTCTATCAATGTCAGCTGATATACGTCCACTTCTGGACTTGGGCCTCACTGTAAGCGTCGCCACATCGACCGATCGTGCGTTATATGTATAATAAATTAATATTTCTTGTTTTTCCGACACTTCCAGGTGGTAACACTGGAACACTGTCATACAACGTTGGTAACAGAGAAACAAAGGAAGATAGTGGTGAAGTTCCCATAGTAAATGGTTACAAATCAGTTGAAACTACACAAATAAGAACACCAGACACAAGGACTAGAGGTCAGTTCTATCCTGACTCTACATTTATCAATAGGAACATACGAGACGAACTCGATATCTACCCTAACTACGTAACGAATCCTTCACAATGGAAGCCTTCAAGCTTTTACAATAATATTAACTGGATGAGTCAAGAAGTTCCAATAGCAGATTTTAACACAGGCTGGAAAGTAAGCAGACCAGCCTATCAGACTCCTGGAAAGTTCCACAGGAGAATATCAGATGATGGTGTGAAAGAGTTTTATTGCAAGAAATGCAGGGAGTTGAACGGCATGAGAGGATGTGGCCAACAAGAGCCACAAGGCCCAATTCAAAGGCGAAATTCTTGGATATACGAGACAACAACTCCTAAACTGAAGTTGGACGGCAAATTGGCGAAATTAAACTAATTTGTTTGCGGTCATTGTTTTTGTTCATTCCGTATGTGCAGAAAAAACTTGACGATGTTATCTTAGCGACCTTGAGTCGTAGGTTGAAAGGCATGGAATAATGAGACGCTCATAATTGTGCGCACGTTTCTGAGTATTCGCTTATGCCTAATGTTTTCGAGAGATTTTATTAACTCCTTAATCTTCTTCTTCATCGATGGGTGAGCAGTCTTCATTATTAATTTATGTATAAGGAGAATTGTGTTTAATGATTGCTTCTGTCTGCGATGTAGACGAACCTTTTTTTGTTACTATTGTAAAAACTAGATTAGCGCTGATATTATCAAGTAAAATGTGCAAAAAGTTTTGTTTTACATTTCAGTTAGAGTTTTACTGCAAACTATTTTTAGCTACATATCTTTCGTCATTATGGTAGGTAAGTTAGTACTCTTCTACACTGAAACATTGAGATGATTTTTGCAAGGGAAAATCCCTAATGAGGAAAAATATTAGAAGATGACCAAAATATGACGTAAACCATGATCTAACTATAATTCAAATACCAATATCACTCACTCACAATTTGTCTAGATGAGTCAGTGATGCAAAAACTTCAACTAACACTCTCGATTGATATATCAAAAGAAGTTCAGTGTTTTTACAATCGTTTTTCCTGTACCTGTAAATGAGCAGCCATGAACTGTATAATCAGTTTATTGATACATCTTCTTTATAAATATCTTTTTAATAGATCAACTAATCATAACAATCATATAATTTTCTGTTCGCCTCTACATTACAAAAAAATACTAGATTTTTAATTTGGGTAATTTTATAACAATAGTTTTTCATCCTTTTGCGTCGATAATTTTTGTATCATCATGAGATCTATGTAAATGTAACATGAGTAGGGGCGTTTAAAACATTGGTTATTGCAGTTTAGGATTGTACTTTATAATGGGTGATTTTTCCGTTATCGTTGACAAGGGTTTCAGCTCCCTTGTTGGACAACTCCTTGCCATTGACGTTGGTGGAGGATGAATAAGAGTTGCTGGAGACTGAGTAGAACGCACGGCCTGGGTCTGCTGTGTCGGCGAAATGGTTCACTGTATTCACGTTAGGGCTGCCCTGAAAATGTATGTGTGGTTAGATTCATGGTTTAGACAAATATTTTAGGCATTAACTCGAGCTTGGTAACCTTTAACCAATGTAATTTCTTGTTTATAATAATAATGATTTTAGTGTGTCCGTAGTGATGGCTACTAATTGGGACTTATTGTAGCTATTATTTATATTTAGAACATTTGAAAGTCTCTGTCTCAGAACATGGTACTTTAAAGTCTATCGTAATTTGTGAAAAATCAATTGAAACCAAAGTTATAAAAAAATATTTGAAAGTAAATCCTTCTGATCTCGGAAGTAGGTATTGCGTGTACAAACTGTTTGTTTTTGTATAAGTAAATAATAAGGTACAATGAATACAATATTAACCGTGGAGCTACTGAAACCCATTGAAATTATACTTTCGTGCAGTTTAGTCACGGCTGATAATACCACGTCAGTACATAGCAATGTTAATATCGACATAAACCCAATATTTAAATAAATACTTAATATAAATGGCGAAACAATAACTATATCCAGTTGGGAATAACTTTTTCGTGCTTAGATTGCCGAAGAGGTACATCGTAAATCTTTCAATGATACTGATCAAATAAACAATAATTAAATAAATTAATTTACTAACGATGAAAAATAAATCTCAACGATGATTTGTTTTTGTTTTTTTTTTTGCTTCTCTTTAAAAATAACAATAAGAAAAAAAAATGGACACAAAAACAGGCAGGATTTGCAAGTAGATACTAAAGGTAAAATTCGTGATCTAATCATTAAAAACAACAAACACGTACATGATTTTCTCACAGATAAGTAAACGAAAAAACTTACTGGATTGCTTGGGTATATCGACGCAACGTGATGTTGGTATCCTGGTCCTGCAGCCGCGCTGGCGAAAGCACTGTTTCCAAAATTTGGTTGAGGCATTGTGAACCCAGGCATGCTCGGGAATGTTGGGAATCTGGAGGCAATGTTTGGATTCGGATAGTAACCACCAGAGTAACCACCAGAGTAACCACCAGAGTAGCCACCAGGGTAGCCTCCAGCGTAGCCACCAGCCTGATTCGACGTTAAGTCGAAGGCTTTTCTTGCGGCGTTGAACGCTAGCCTCTGGTTCTCTAAATTTTTATTGAACACCCTGTAAGCACAAAATTGTTAATAAATCACACTGAATGGTTTAGTATGTAATGTTAGAGGCAGCTGATGGAAGCGCTAGAGAAGATCAAGCGGTTTTAGTCTGATTGGAACACAAGAAAGTTATGGCGATCATAAAGACACTCCACGCACATGCAGTGTAAAAGTTTACCTTTTTACCCGGACTCCGTGTGGGCTACTATAAAAATCAAGTTATTGATTAAAGATAAGTTATCGTTGACAAAAGTACGGGTAGAGTTTTCTCTGCCCCTACTTTTGTCAAGCAATCTCGTTTCTACGTATTGCTTCAAGATAAAGAATAAACGAATTAAATTATTTGGAGTGCTCCAAAAATACTGACTGAATAAGTCTGCTCGTATTTTGAAAAACGCGCACTGATTGTTACTTATACTACTATACTTATACCAATTTTGTTAGCCTAAAGAGTATTTTATAAACTAATTTTAGGTGCTTCCCCTACTGGAAAATAAAATTTATTTTGTGATATTTAAAAAAGCAGGAAAAGAATAAACGAAGTCCATTCAAGGTCCCCCTTCACCACTAGAAACGGCGTTTCCTCCACCGGAAGCGTGCAGCTTCAGACACGTTTTAGATCTTACTCTTGGAGCAAATTGTCGAGATTGGAGAAATAGTTCTGGCCGAAGTCGTCTTCGCCGCCCTGGTACACGGTATCTGCGAAGGGCTGTGCGAACGGGATGTTATCGGCAAAGTGTTGAGGGAACGCGTCGCCAGTATTGCTGACGACCCTTCCGTCTTTCAGGCCGTATGTACCTCCGTACCTATTGCCTGATGAGTCCACGAACGCGTATGCCCCACCTCCTTGTGAATTCGGTCCTGGTAACAGAGAAGGTAAATATTTATTTATTGATGATGTTAGAAACTGTCTTGACAATGACGATGACTGAGAGACGGTTGAAGTAGAAGACAAGAAACATCAATCTATTTCTGCCACTTGTTTTAATATATTATGTGAGAAAGCAGTTTTAAATATGTTTAGCCATATACGCGTTTAATGATATGTGGTGCAAGCGGACCCAAATCAAGTAATAGTGTCTTTTCTTTTTAACCGACTTCAAAAAAAGGAGGAGGTTCTCAATTCGGTTGTATGTTTTTTTTTGTGTTTGTTACCTCATATCTCCGTCATTTATGAACCGATTTGAAAAATTCTTCTTTTATCTGAATGGATCTACTTCCCGATTGGTCCCATAGAAATTTCATCAAAATCGGTTTAGCAGTTTGGTTTTGAAATCAAAATAGCTGGAAAAAATGTCATACAAGTAAAAGAAATCGCGAAATTGATACTTGACAAGGATTTGTGTGTGATACTATAACTAAAAAGGGTAAAATAAAAACTTTTTTCAAAAAAAAAACCGACTTCCAAAAAAACACAAAAAAAGTGGAAAATAACATTACTTTCGGAAGTCGGTGCCAAAAAAGTCAATGAAACAAACCGTAGTCACCGACTTCCGAAAGTAATGTTATTTTCCACTTTTTTTTGTGTTTTTTTGGAAGTCGGTTTTTTTTTTGAAAAAAAGTTTTTATTAATCTAGGACATGACATGACGCAGTTCTGCATAGTATCTACACATAGATGAGTTTCGATACAGACGTGATGATAAATAATGATGTAGACACAGAGTCACACGTGGGCAGAATACTATTAACAAGTGAAAAGGATTCATCAAGACATACAATAATAAACAACTCCCAATATGGATAGATACACCTACGAAAATAATCATAGTAATTGAATTGACGTCATTTAATTTTGTAGGTTTTAGTAGAATGGAGTCACTGAATCAAACAATTTTTATAAAACTTTGGAAATTATGAGCGTATTTACAAGAATAAAGAAAGAAGGATAGTTTATTATCTCAATAGTTCCTCTCCTAGCCCCAGACTTAATTTATTTATAATTTTATTATATGTATAGTTTTGAATCTTTTTTCAACTATTACTTTTGTTAGTTAGTCTAAAATCGAACTCTAAAAAGTAGTTACTAAACAAAATGGGGAAAACCCACAAAACATGAATCATAGACAAAAACAATACATCAATTTGAAATGCTAATTTGGTCGGTCATCCACTTAAAAAATTAGTACATAAATCACGTGTTTGTGCACATGTAAAAAGCCGATATATCTTCAATTATAGATAGATAACTAAACGTGTCAAAGTGTTTAACGTGAGCATCTATTAACACTGTGGTTATAATAAAAACTCATGCGCATCAGGCTGAGATCATTATTTAATCGACGGGAATCCCGGTATTGTAATAGGTTGTTATGGTCTTAGTAATTATGAATTTAATTAGTTTGCGAATAGTCACAGAGTCATAACATAACACTCAACTGAAAATTATAAAGCAAAGGAATTAATTTGTAATTAAAAATAAAAATGACACGGTGACTGCTACAGAAATATGGAATAAATAATTATAAAGATGTAGAATTTTGTTTTGTTAGATCAATTTCAGGTTAAAATTAAGTTTTTGAAGGTCTCAAAAATTGAGCTAAAGAGACTAGGTAAAAAAATGTGAAAATTACAATTTAAATTACTGAACATCGCTAAATTAAAATCGAGGCAAAATCAAAATTAATAATAAAGAAAGTAAAAAAGAAAACGTCTAACCTTAGGTTGTGAACGTCAAAGCAGCGAGACCTATACTAAAATCAATGCATCTACTGGACACGGGTGTGAAGTAAGCTATAGAACCAAATGCAACTAATAAAACAATGGCGAAGGCTGCTTGAACATGAACACATCAAATAACGTCATCCATGAATAGAATCGAAAGGAAAGGCATAGTTAATCGTTTTAGAATATTATATGAGCCGTGTTGATAATAACTTGTTACAACGCCATAAAACTATGGTTTCTTTTTCACACACTTTGAATAATGTTTGTGTTTAATACCGGAGGCTACATAAAATATCAATTATGATGCAGTCTTAAGTAATTTCATCATCTGTAGTTAGTAAGTTAACAGCTTACATTACCAACAACGAATGAAGAAGATGATGTAATATCACTATTTTCATCACCATCTGTTTTATTACATTGATAATAGACGATGATTATAATATTTGCGTAGGAAGCTGCCAAAATTGATTGAAATTCAACCAGTAAATGAATTTAAAATGATTCAGCAATAATTACAATATTTTTTCGTTTAAACGTGGCGTGTGAAACACTAGTTAATGAAGAACATATAAAGAGAATATTGGTCACAGGATGCGGCTCAATTTATTCATAACAGTACTCTTAATGTCTAAACAACAAGGTATAGAATAAAGTGAATTTACAACAAATCACCGGACGTAAGCTGTTCCGGATAACAATCAAGTATTTATAATAAGACTTAAGTATTGAGACTCAGTATGTAACTACTACCTACATTAAACTGGAGTCGGCGATCAAAATCTAGTTCGAGGAATATAAATTAAACATGTAATTAAAGGAATGTTTTTGCTGTGTTAAAAAGTAGCTGTCTAGAATGCTAACGAATTTGGTTTAGATTTTGAAGATAACTAAACACTAGTCTGCAATTCTTTTGTGTGAAAGACTGTGGATTGTTTCCGAGATTTTAGAAGTCAATTTAGGAACCGTTAAGTGAATGGTTCTGATAGACAAAAGGATTCTTGGTGCTGGATGGCAGAAAGGCAAATGTATGAAGTAACTATTAATTCAACTTTTCCAAGATCTTTAATTGTTCTAGTTTTGTCAATTCAAAAGGCCACAGACCCACAATGTTGTTTAATATTCTCTTATTTATTTCCTTTTCAAAACGAACTCTTCATCTTCATTAATGGAGTGAAGCTGCAACTGTCAACGCCGTTCAATCTATCATTTTAATGTCCTGTTGCGTGAGACAGAAATGGTCATTAGCACTTTATTCATTACCAACTAGAGTCATTGTGGAAAATTTATTTTGTTAAGAAAAGTGTGTTTGCTTGGACTGATGAATCATTCAATGTTTTGATCACTGTTGTTTATTCTTATTTGTTCCTTGCGGTTTCAAAGATGAGTATGTTGTTATTTTTTTTTTCTGATAGATGGTGTCGATTATGTATTTTTCTTGCTTCTTAGATCTTTACTTTTTCTCTCAATTCTTCATATTTATTTGCTTCATCTTCTCTTAGCTTAAAATCGTTACGTTATTCATGAATTTTTCATCAGAAATAAGTCTTCCTGAGGTTGTAAAAATTTACGTCAAAATGCAACAGGATCATTATCATCAGTGCTGAAGACGTCGTCCACTGCTGGACATAGACCAGGCATACAAGCGTTGCCACGTCCAGCGACAGAGCTTCTCGCATCCAGTGGCTTCCCATAGCCCTAACCAGATCATCGGTCCATCATGCAGGAGAACTTTCCACGAAAACGAATATTAAAAGTTATTATTGTACGGCTTACATATTGTCATCTTCCAAAATGTTGACCATGACGCTGGTTGGTTGATCTCAGCCAGTGTCATTAAGAATTCCTATATCAATCAACGTCCTAAAGTCATTGTTATTTAGTTAGGTATTTTTTCGGTCAGTATGTTTACAATGAGGGTTACATTTACTGCTATTTGCGATGAATTCATAATGATATGAATGACAGGTAAATTCGTCTTGTGAATACTAAAACAGACGTTAGAATAGCCCATTCAGTTGCATACTGCATAATGTAGGCTAGTGATAATTTGTCATGATTCTAAAATACATATTGTAAACTAAGGCACTTTAAGGGGCGTGTATCTCAAATTATTTTGCCGGTAACGTGGTCTATGTCGGCAGCGTGGGGCGCACAAATGAACTTGTGGGTTTTATTAATGAGAGGAGCTTCTCAAGTTAACGCGTCACCATCATTCTCCTGCCCTTATTTCAAGTTAAGTTAGTTACTTTAATTTGTAAATGTATAAAATATACAAGTTTAAACGGAGCTATACTATGAACGAGATTTTAAAATAACTTGTATGTATTTGTTTCCACACTTCACTATTTACTAGTCATCGCATGCGTCAATTCACGACAGACGTATATTTTTATTTATTTAGGTTTGTTTTTATGGGTCAAAAAAGATTGGTTGCCTTTTAGCAAGTGATCAGTGGATGGGCTACTATCTGCTTATTCTCTGGTTCCGTTTCAGTTTGATCGATTTGATTTGAACTGATCGCTAGCTTTTTTTATTTGTGTATGCGCGTCCACCGCCGCGTTGCCCGCGGCGGGTGACGCTCAACGCGCCGCCCGACGTGTAAAATCTCTTCTCCGTAAACGCTCCCATACATCACAATATGTTTGAATTGAAAGCGGGCCGCGCCGCGTCTCCGTAAATGAGCCCTAAATATGTTTATGAATAATATATTTAGGTAAGATTTATTTAGAAAATATGCCAATCACATACCAACAAACAAACAAACTCACCCGAAATATATCTACAAAAGAAAAAAACATACGCCCAAGTTTTTTGGGTGCCTCATGTAAAATATAATACTAACTTAATAAAACAGTTATTTGGCAGTTAAATAACGATAAAGTCTGATAGCTTTACTACAAATCCCTTTTGAGATAGCTAGGTATATAAAATATATGAATAAAATATTGTTATATTATAGTAGAAATGTTAAATTGTTAAATTATGCAAAGGACAACAAAAAATCTTCAAATTAACGTAACTATGGGTTTCTTCACCGAGTTCCGCCTCAAGAAACTGAGGTTTTCATTGCATTTCTTAAAATTGATTATAAATCACCAAAATGTTATGAGTAAAACGTATGCTGTAAATTTACATGAATATTTTATCATATCTATAAGTCCATACATGTTTATAGTATAAGTTATAAAACTGACATTGTCACTGATATTATCATGTTAGTCATTGTCATGTTTATAGTGCCTGAAAACGATAAAGTGAGACATATCTTGTACAATACTGGCATTCTGGAAGGGCTGAAACCAACCCTAACACAGTTGGGAAAAGTCTAGGTCGCAATGAACAGGTACTTAAAGCCTGAACGATCTATCCGAAAATGGTGTTAAAAATGTATTCCTGAAAATATACAATGTACAGAAAGGCCATTGACC
Source organism: Standfussiana lucernea (assembly GCA_964057025.1). Lineage (NCBI taxonomy): Eukaryota > Metazoa > Arthropoda > Insecta > Lepidoptera > Noctuidae > Standfussiana > Standfussiana lucernea. The sequence continues at coordinate 5,712,514 of OZ059785.1, forward strand.
TAGAACCAGGATAGACGATATCAACAGAAATTACTTAACAGTCTCCAATGGGACGATTCCGTCATCTGACTTGTCCCTAGGTATATAATATGCCAATTTTAGATATGTACTGCGAATTCTAAGCAGTTTATGTACATTGTCACTTAGCATTTTACACATACTGAGTGCGAAAATATCATATCGATTTTGTATGTGTGGTTATTGTCTTTGTCAAGGACTTCATTTAGTCTCCTTTATGTTTTGACACGTCAAAATTGAGAATCATACACGTTATTAGTATTAGAAAAACTGAACAGAATAGATCAAAATTAATGCTAACACACATCTTTCAATGTTCACAACTTTTCGTCGTATTTGACGTCTACTTGTACCCATCTTACATTTAATATGCAGGACTAAATAGTTACCCAAATATTTAAAATATTACTGAAAGTTTAAAAACGGGCGACGGAGCGTCTACGGTAAACGCATCTCCAGCAGTAAACTTTTCAATAATCATCAGACTGTAATCATTTTTCATCACCTGAAAAATTCTTGTCTTGATCTCTCATTTGACTACCAAACCAACTCAAATAGCTCTCCCAGCTGACATGGAAAAACCAGCAATTTAATCGACAGCTTCGAAAGTATCATCAAGGATGTCAAACCTACGTGTCGGGTCAAAGATTACAAGTCCTTCAAGAAATTCCTCGTCAGCTGTCATCAGATACGCAGCCAACGTATGTGACCCAACCCACCCACTTTCACAATATTTTCAACAAAGCTTTTGTGTTTTTGAGCACAGTATAATGATCTAAAATGTTAGGTCTTTTACGGGTCTACGATTAACGAGTGTTTGTGTTTTTGTGCCTGAGAGGAGCTCGTGGCTAAATAATAACAGCCACACGGGTCGTTATTCAAGGTTAAGCCGCTTGCCAAGGTTTTGTTTCCTCCGTGCCTCGGGAAAGTACGTTAAGCCGTTGGTCCCGGCTATCAATTATAGATTTTTGTCAGTCGTTACAGGTAGTCAGGGGCCCGAAAGTCTGACAACCAGTCTTAGCAAGGGATATCGTATTACCCAGTACTAATTGGGGTGTGGAAGTCACATAGGCAGTCGCTCCATGTAAAATACTGGTACTCAGCTGCATCGGATTAGACTGTAAGCCGACCCAAATAGAGTTGGGGAAAAGCCTATTCCGACTACACTACGGCTAAAACCTATCACAGAAATCGCGTAAGTGGTTACTGACTAAATTTAAAAAATCTATATTTTTTGCGTCTCTTGGTCGATTTTGATGAAATAAACGCTAAATGCTACTCACAATATTGCTTGTTATTTTTCACTTTCTCCCAACTCTATCACTAACTATGACTAGTGTTTTCTTATCAGTTTGTATTTAACTAGGTATGCAGGTATGTTGGAAAGTAGGACCTATATTCTGATTAGTCAGTTAAACGAGTTATTATATTATTTAAGTTGTTTAATAAAACTCTGCCTATATATTTTAATTCTCGACGTAAATATTCTCAGGTTACAAGCTTACTTTCTTATATTTATGTTAATCTTAAAACATTCTCTGAGGTAGGTACAAGCATTATCATATGATGAAACAAGTTTATTAAAGAAGTCAGACATTCCTTTGTTTTGTTAATTGCTTGGAACTTGATTTCTTTTATCTTATTTTTAATATACAGCGCTGTTGGCAAGATGAGCTCCTCCAGTAAGTGGTTAAAATATGTTTTATTAAATTGACTCATGGGCGGGCATCTTTGGAGGAGGTCTTCACCCTCTCTGGTATTCTTTAATATATTAGTCATGTATGTGTAGATATTATAAATAAAACTAACAATAAATCGAAGTTAATTAACCAATCAATATACCTACTTGAAATAAGATTTTTTTTTTTAAATAGACTTAAAAAAATACATTTGCTAGGTTGCGTTGCTAGGTTGGTATGAATTTTTAAAACTAGCTTTTAAAACTCAAACGATAACACTGGGACCACAATAAAATTCAGTACAAAACCTCCCAACTCTTGAATTAAAGACATAAGAAGTTTGTAACTAATGTTTTTTTCTCAAAAGGTACCTATTTATTTATTTAGACTTACTTATTGTAAGAAATTATAAAATTATACCGTAACAAATTATTGGATTACTTAGGTACTGCAGTAAATAATTTGTCCCCTTCCAAAATATAAGTATCTATATATTTTAAAGTTAATAAAACTGCAAGCATACCTACCACCATAACGTAAGAAAGATCAAGAGAACAGAATTTCATTTTATAAAAAAAAAATTGCAAATTATTTTGAATAGATCCTGCATGCGTGGGAGTTTATTTTTAATAGATTTTAAATGTACCGTTAAAACTAAGGCCTCAGTCATAAACAACATGTTTTTAAACTAAATCCTTTGAATTATGAAAGTGTTACGAACGAACAAAGATAAAATACCCAAGAAATTATTCTAGAACAGCAATTAGTGAACTAAGCTTGCCTGCAGGCATTCTTTTAACGTTTTAGAATGATTTAAAATAACTTATTGCTAATAAGAAAGACATCGTTCGATGATGTATTTGCTTATTTAAACAGTTTTTACTGTGAAAGTTTAATAAATCTGTCAACTAATTCTGAATAATGAGCTCATCTTTATTAATTTTTAAGCAGTTAATTTGTGCTTTTTTATCACCGAAATTTGCCCGCAGGGGTTTGGTTCGAGTGGAAATATTGCAACAAAAAATACTAAAAGGATGTCATTAAAAGCAATTTGGCATTCTTATGATTTATATAGTTAAAAAAAAAATGCAGTCGGACAGAAAAGAAAAATGTTTAAGTTGTTTTCTAACTAAAATTGTAAAATTTGTCAAACAACTTTTTTCACAGTGTAAATTGGCTGATGATTGGGGAAATCGATATGATTGGGATCACCAGTGAATCAATCCATTACGAATATAATAATGATATTAAATTATTCCTAGTGTGACCAAAGAATTTCTTTAATCAAAATATTTGTCACAGTTTATGGCAAATAACCTTCAGCTATTCAAGGTGCAGATGAAATAATATTATTTATTATTCCGAGTAAATTTTTGTTTCATGCTTTGAAATTCCTATACGCTCATGTGGGTAATAAGATGATTTCACCAATGAAACTGAATTCGATCAGCATATTTAGACCGCGTTCAAGAACTGTCTTTGCCAATATTCAATTGCCGTAATGTCAGCGCTTTAGACCGCAGTTCAAAATTTGCCCTTAGTAAACACTGTTTTAATCATTCACGGTTTATATACCTAACTATACTTACACTGACACTTACGGGATATCTTCCGTGATTTTCAACTATTGTGAGCTCCCGATATTTCGACGCTGTTGCAAGCGCCAAGATCGCGGGATGACACTCCGAAAGAATCCCGAAGGTATGGCGTTGTAAGTTTAGTTATATACTTAGTATTTATGTTTGAGAGCTTACATTTTGATCCTTGCATTATGTATTGTGTTAGATAGCATAAATTATCGGCAGAATCAAGAAGAATTCTAAAAGAAAATTGCTATTAAGCACAATAGCTACAATATAGGAAATTAACATCACACAATATCACGCCTGTTATCCCCAAAGGGGTATGCAGAGGTGTACCTAATAGTACACCCATGCCAGTTATGTTTAAGTCCCATGTAATAGGTGGCGAGCCCGTTGCCATTAACTGGCCACAAATCCAGACTCCGTGGCTGGAAAAATGCAATAACGCCCTGCCCGCCCTGGGAATCGAACCCAGGATCACATGTATGTTGTAGGTAAATACTCTACACAAATAGGATAGTGAGGGAAGCAAGGTTGGTGTCTCACTATCCTTCACTTTGAACTTACTAAGCTTTAGCTCTCATCGTTTAAGTCAAAGGGCTCTTTGGCGGTAATAGTTCTGTCAAAATGTTACCTTCGAGCCAATTTAGTCAATCGACTAAGTATGAGTTTAATAGATTCAAGGGTAAAATCTTTAAAACAGCTTATTGTGTATCATGGGCAATTTGATCAATGAGCCTGAGGACTACCCAAATAGTGTTTGTTAAAAGGGTACTTACGAGTGGCTTCTACTAAAAGAATACTTATAAAACTCACATAAATGTCACTGGTATAGAGATACCAGTGACATTTACGTGAGTTTTATCCTGGATGTAAAAATTTATTACCGTTCAGCCAAACAAAATAAACTTTTAAATCTTACACACAAGCTACGGATTTTGATGTAAGGTGTTTGTTTGGTATTAAAGTACGTTTGTAGTTCCACCATTCCAGTCCGTATTAATCTCTACCACAAATAAAGACAATCAGTACTTATGACGTAACATATATAATGAAAAAGTATTTTATTTTTAGCGGACTGGCGTCTAAACTGGGCATACTGTGTTTTAGGACACCAGAAAAAAATTAAATTGAGTGAAGGTTAGTTCAAGAGGAAATCAATAAAAGTGTCGAGTGCATCGAATGCTTATCGCATCATACTGACAGTGTGAGCATACGTATCAAAAGTATATAACCTGTAGCTCTAAGCTTCGCCCATAACAATATGAAATACAAGCTTTTGCCCGCGGCTTCGCTTGCGTTATATGTACGGAGATTAAGTCACGGGAACGTATTAAATGTAACACTCGGAAATATGTAGCTTCCCGTTACTGAAAGAATTTTCAGAATCGGATCCGTAGTTCGAAACTACGGATCCGATTTCGAAAATTACCCCCACATCGAAACTTACGAACTGCACTTTTTTATAATATTAGTATAGATATAGTCAGGACTGTTTGGATTGGAAAATAACAAAGGATAATATCTGACCTTCAAGAGCTGAATATCGTGATAAAAAAGGTAAAAGAAACCGAACGTCCATAATAACAATATTTATGTATAATATAATTATGTATGTTTCATCTTTTTGATGCAGACAATTACTCACTGACACGCAACAGACTAAAAACCGTTGCATCTAGAAGCATGGTTTTTTACTGGTTTTTAAGTTTTTTTTTTTCATAAATTACCCCTCGAATGGGTTTAATTTTTTATGGAAATTCTTGATGTTTGTCAATGGAAAATCCCATTGAGTATACGTTTTGTCTAAATATAACTTAGCTTAGTCGGACTGGAGATTTCTTGGAGGGTCTAGTTGCGTACGAAGGATGAAATGAGCTAGTTTTGTTAGTTTTGTTGTCTAAGTTCCTAGTACCTCTAACTATGGTCTGAAAAAGTGATGAATGAATTACAGCATGGTTTGCGCAGTGGCTGAGCGATTGGTTGCTGCGTGTCACGGGTTCGATTCCCGCATGGAACAAATATTTGTATGGAATACAAAGGTAGTTGTTCTGGGTCTGGCCGTTTGTGTATGTGAGTTTAAATGTTTGTAAACGCGCCCAAGATACAGAAGAAATATGTGTATATCTTAGTGTGGTGCAAAGTTTTTTTACAAAAGGATAATAAGACATACACTTTGGTGCATCGTGATTTTTTAAGGATCCGGGACCAAGATGACCCAAGTTCACGGGTCATAAGTTTTATTTTAACATAAAATGAATTTACGCAGCCATAAATTGTACTAATGCTTCTGTTTTCATGTCTCTAGAATGTCTGATTTCCCAAAAATCCCTGTTTAAATTCAAAATGTGACTTAATAACTTTACATTTGTATTCATGTACTTAACTCTTGTCTTAAGGAAATTATAAATAGGCTACTTTAAGTTGGTCTTAAGTTACTGCTGTCAAGTCCCGTTCAGTACTTAATCTTCATATAATTGCTATTAAAAAAACATTGTATGACTGCGTCTTTGGTTTATTGGTCTCAATCGCGACTGCTGAGCGGTCCTGGGTTCGATTTCCAGGTCGGGCGTAGTGTTATTGGATTTTATTGTCAGGAATTTCTCAGTAAGTCATAAGTCATAAGTCATTTATTTCATAACAACAGTAGCAGCCACGGAGTCTGGATTTGAGCGCGGTTGATGGCAATAGGCTCGCCCCCTATTGCCATAATATGTAAAAAAATCCATAATATATAAAAAATTATGTTATAAGTTATATCATAATATAACTAAGTAAAAAAAAATATTACTTAATTAGTATGTTGCCATGTATTGCCACATCTAGTACAACAACTCACTTTTAGTTTGAATCCGTGTTTGCTTGGTAGGGGATTAACTACTAGATACATTTGTTTTTGTTATTGTGATCGCTTGCCCCCTCTTTTTTGTTATATTTTACTATGAACCTAGATTTTTGCGCTCATAAACATGTTGTTTAAACTTACACTATCTCTTACGGGACATATTCCGCGATTAATGTTTATATTGAGCTCCCGATATTTCGACGCTGTTGCAAGCGCCATGATCACGAGATGACCATCATGATGGGCGCTTGCAACAGCGTCGAAATATCGGGAGCTCAATATAAAAAATAATCGCGGAAGATATCCCGTAAGTGATAGTGTAAGTTCAGTTATGAACCGTGAAAGCTTAAAACAATGTTGTTTAAATTTAGTTTCTCAATAAGTAAAGGAGGGGGCCTAGAAAACGCTGGCGTGACGACTTCGACGTGTTTGCGAGAGATTGGCCGGAGAAAACCGAACGGAGAGAAGAGTGGAAGGCTATGGGAGAGGCCTTTGCCAAGCAGTGGGACAATATAGGCTAAAAAAAAATGAAAAAAATATTAGGTATAAGTGAATTATTGTTAATTCTTGATGAGGAATAAAAAAGTTCTTAGACCATACGTACAACGTGTTTTTATTTTAAAGTAAGTTTTTCTTGTCTTTTCTTGTAGGTATGTATGTAGAGGTGATAGGTATCTTGCAGTGGAACTATTACTTTTTGATATGTATATTTGTAGACTGCAATACATAATAATGCCAATTTTAATTAAATCAGCAACTGAGACGTTATAATAGCGCTTCTGAATTGAATTTTTAATAGATACATTTTTTTTTAATTTTCTGTTTGCATTCAAATGATAACATACAGAAAAATGTCGTGGAAAATGCATTTTTAGCATGACCCTGACCTTAGTGCGACATTATATGTTATTGTTTTATTTGTTAGAGATAGTCATTTTAGGGATGATGGAAATATTTCACGAGGAAATCGGTTATTAAAAAAAAACTGCTGTTCCATACAAAAGTGCAAAACCTACATGGCCAAAATATATGGAAAAGCTGTTTTTTTTTTTAATAACCGACGAAAATTTTCTGTTTCCACCCAGTATATTATGAAGATCCTCTTCAGAATATGACTCTAAGCAGTAGTATGCACAAACATTGTACCTTTTATATCCCTGACGTAATTCATCTTGACCTGACGCAATGTTTACATGCACGTATGTTCTTTGTTGCTAGTCCATGTTATTATTAAATATACATTTATTTAGCACTACACAGAGTAAGGAAATAGGTGGACAGAATACTGTGGGCATGTTCTTCCAGTCAACTTTGGGTGATGCAGAGACTAACAGTGGTAGGTGCAAAGGGTCTTGGTCAAAATGGGAGTAAGTTCAAAAGAAATATATCTCTAATCTTAGCTCACAATAAGTTCTCTAATTCGTACTAAGGCGAAAAGTATCAAAGTCGCCGGAGACCAGATCTACGGCCATTTGACAATGTTGCAGTGTTCAGTATTTTATCGAAGATTTGACCACACAGTTATTTGTTTTTAAAGTAGCTCATGCTAGACGTTGTGCTATACGCAAGCACACAGTAATTAATTTGAGCTAGACCGGTGAAGTCCTAGAATTGACTAAAGACTATTGAAGCTGTGTTACGGAGCCCCCTAGTTGATCTAGGTTTATTATTAGTTCGAATAATATGTCAAATCTTTGGCAAAGTACAGAAAAAGGCAACATATTTCAAGTGGCTCTATTTATTTTCTCCGTCGACTCAGGTACTTGTTGTTCTATAATGAAATGAAGTACTAATTATAAGCTATTATTTGAGATATATTTCAATTCTATTGATCTTACACCCAGAGTTCAGAGAAAAATGCCCATGGACCTTTACATTGTACTTAGGTACCTATCATCAAATAGTTGGAACACTGGGCAACGTTGGCGAATGACCACTTTTCACGATCTCAGTCCATAATAAAAACTTTTTTACAAAAAATAACCGACTTCCAAAAAAAAAAAAAACAAAAAAATGGAAAATAACTTTACTTTCGGAAGTCGGTGACTATTGTTTGTTTCATTGAGTTTTTTGCCACCGACTTCCGAAAGTAAAGTTGTTTTACCCTTTTTAGTAATCGTATCACACACAAATCCTTGTCAAGTATCAATTTCGCAATTTCTTTTACTTGGATGACATATTTTTTCCAGCTATTTTGATTTAAAAACCAAACTACTGAACTGATTTTGAAGAAATTTTTAATGGACCAATCGGGAAGTATATCCTTTCATATAAATGACGAAGATATGATGCAACAAACACAAAAAAATACAACCGAATTGAGAACCTCCTCCTTTTTTTGAAGTCGGTTAATAAAAATGTTTGAGAGAAGCGGAAAACAGCGAAAATGGGCGACATAATTAACAATATATAGGCATGTCCTATTTCAAGGACATTATTTCCGCATGGATGAAAACTTTCCTTATCAAAACAATAGTGTATGACTGAGTATGACAAACACGTTTACATGGAAACCGTCGCAAAGTAAATACAACAAAAATAAAACTTGTTCCGTCGTTAACGAACCGCATTGTTAACTACAAATGTTACTAAATACTTTTTAATTATAATTTTAACTTAATGACTGGATTTTTCCGACAACTCTTGTAGGAATTAAAAGCACTGCCCATGAAATTAAAAAAAAAAAAGAAAAAAAAATACATACCATAACTCCAAGCCAAGGGTAGCATCACTAAGAATATTATTCTGATCATATTGACACGTTCACTGAAGATTCTATTTTCAAATTCAAATACGGAACACTTCTAATGGAACACAATTAGAGTATCGATACACGAGTATGTCGGTCGGATGGTCGGCGTGTTGTGATCGCAGTCGGCACGCGCATTATATTAAATATTTTTCACTGTGCTTATCACATCACTACCTAGTTAACGAACTGAAGACTGTTGTTCGATTATATCGATTTGATTTTCACGGTTTAAATTAAATAGTAATAGGTATAGGTTTACTGACGCGTGAGAATGAAGAGAGGAGTGCTTTCTTAATATATTTGAATTATTAATATTGTTTTAAATATCATGAAATTATTAGCAGTTTAGATATTTGCCGTTGACTCATAATTTCTCTTTCATTTCGTTGATTCTAATCATTAACTAGATCACTAATCAGTATTTACAAAGATGTGTGATATTCAGCACAAAATAATTATAATATTTTTTTCAAGTGACGTGATATAATAGCGTCTGATATTTTTTTCATAATTAATTAACAATAATAATTTTATCTGGTAACAAAGTCATTAGGTTCAAACTAATTATAAATATTTAAGATTTTATCAATGTATTGTAAAAAGATAGGTATAAAATAAAATATAGATTATTATAATAGTTATGATTATTATGATTCTTTAGGTATGTAGTTAATAGGGCCGATGTCTGCGAATGAGTCATTAACCGGTTTGTAACACATAAAATTATACGATACACGATAAAAAACCGAATATACTGTTAATTCAGTCAGAGGTGTGCCCTTGAATAAAATAAAACTTTTATTATGTTTATATTAAAATTCAGAGCCAGTTAAAAGGAACACCACGTATCATTCTGTGAAGTGTGAAAGTAGTGAGAGAGCAATTTGTTTTTTTATTGCGCTTTTTTAAAATAAGAACATCGGCTTGGGTCGATCGGGTTGGTCCGTGGATGGGTTAGCCTTTTCCCAGCTGTGTTGGCGTTGTCCTCCAGTCTAAGCGGATACAGCTGAACACCAGTATTTTGCAAGGAGCCTCACAAGCTATCGGTATGTAAATTAATATTGTATTTTTGTTTTATTTTCTATATCGGGGAAAACAAAAAGTGACACATTCAATTGATATAAAAAAAAACAACGTGTTACCAAACAACATTTCCCACGGAATACATGCAAAAAATACAAGCTACTTGACAAACCATGCAAAATTTAAACCTACAATAATTTGTAGAATAAGTATTGTTGTCTTTTTAATGTTAGAAGCTTAATTTTGCTTTTCTTTGTCGTACATACATATGTATAATTATACATATGTATGTATTCGGGATTTTCCTTTTTATAGCTTGTTAAGGTTTATCCTACTTTTTTATAATTATTTGTATTATGACCATTATGATATTGACGAATGCTTGGTAATACCAAAAGGTACATCACTTTTCAATTAACTATATTGTCTTCTTTTGTTTGATTAGATATTTCTCGGAAGAGAGTAATTTGAGATGACTCAGTACTCCGTCCGCAATTTTTCGTTGTTGTCGTTCGTCGAACGTTGGGAGTGGCTTAGGATAGGTTTGTCCACGCTCAGGTTACAAAGATCAGGAGGTGAGACGTCGTTTGTGATGAGGATCAACAGGCGTAGTTAGTTTCATCGGAATACTTAAGGACTGTATTAATATTTTCTTAAGTTTTTTGCAATTTGCACTTTTTTGTGAAATATTCATTCAATGGAATTAAATGATCTTAGAGGGTTGATTTGGGAAACCACCATAAGTTTCCAAAAATAAGTCAGTTTTTGGAAGCAGTGATAGCCTAGTGGTGTGACCGTTGGACTGCCAAGTCATAGGTCTCGAGTTCGAACCCAGGACACGCACCTCTGATTTTGCGGAATCATGTGTGTATTGAATAAACATTCAGACACAATTTGTTAATTGTTATTGAATAAATGAAATGAAATATTTCTCGACGTTATGTAAAGCCAAGTTAGAGGCCCATGGGCGGCATAAAAACTCTGGCACGAGGTTAGGCACTAACCTCCCTATAAAGAAGAAGTCAGTTTTTACACAAAGCATCGTTAAGGACACAAAAGACTTTAAATACGTAAATCTCTAAACTGCTATTTTTGGGTCATAACAGTTTTTAGAGGACGTGCGACATCCCTCGCCAAGATAGTGTGTTGTACCCCCAACCACGATGTATGTCTACCAGGTGGATGAAAACATCCGGGGGCAATGTCATTGATGTTGCAATAAACAGTTCCTTCTAGGACTCCTCATGAATAAGACACAGCTCTTCGATAAGGATGTATCGGTATATTTACATTTCAATAGACATTCTATTTAAATTTGTATGTCTATGTACTGTTTGAAGAACAATGATTTTACTATTAGGGCAGGCGCGCGGTTGATTTATAATAAGCGTTTACATTTAAACCTTTCAGTCGACATTTGTGTATGACTCGTTGTACCCACCATCATTATCTGCATAGCCTTTTCTTAACTATGTTGGGGCCGGCTTCCAGTCTAACTGGATGCAGCTGAATACCAGTATTTTACATGGAGCGACTGCCTATGTGACCTCCACAACCCGATTCGTTGTACCCGAGCATCTGGATTATTTTATTTTAAAATATCTTATAGGGTATTGGTGAGACTAATTAAATAGGTACGAGAAGAACATGTTTATGTAGAAAATTTAATAATTAGGAATGTTCAACAGCTTTCTTAGAAGTATTACAAACTCCAATTGCGTAAATAGGAAGTGCCTTTACTGTGCATAGCTTTATAGTGCATAAGTCCAGTCATGCGCATCAATAAATATGTAAACACTAAGAAACGCCCACTGTGTTCTGTTTAAAATTGTACGTCGTTACGAACAAAGTATTTTGGAATTCCTATTTTTATTAGATAGATCCTATCTCCAAGTTACAGTCGTTATTTCTCGCGAAAATTGCTTTTGAAGTTTGGAAAGTGTGAACCTACATATTGTTGCTCGTGACTGTAGTTATAGGAAATTGGTACATTTTATTTTCTAATTTAAAGACAGGCTGCGCCGACCCCAAATAAATTGGTCAAGAGAATGACGCTTATTTCCTTATTTATTTTTTCGACTACATAAGAGTGTCGTTAAAGTTTCAGATAATTATGTAGGTACCTATAGAAGATATTAGAATAGAATAGAATAGAATATACTTTATTGTACACCAAAATTGAAACAGAACGGTTTACAAAACCGTCGACCGTCAAAACCGTCAAACCGTCGTCGTGTCGTTTTTTTTTTATTCTTATAGGAGAGTTCCTAATGTTTGTCAAAGTAGTCAGGCAGCCCTATATACATGACATTTTATCTAAGTGACCAAATGAGAACGAAAAGTGGCAGCAGCATGTAATATTGCAAACCTAATACACTTATAAAAAAGCATCGCTAACATTGTAAGTTCTGGTATGTGACGAATATTAAACTGGACATTAAAATATAATAATGTTGACGAAAATAATAAAACACATCACAATAGCGCATGGAACGCAGTATTTGAGAGTCAAACTTACAGACTGCGTAAAAAGTACAGTACTGCGTTCCTTGGTGTAAATCGCGGATGTGGGGGAAAAGTTGCCAAGCTGAAATGGGACTCGATCGGCCATGTATGTCGAATGACAAAATCAACATCAGAGTGGGTGCCAAAGGCGAGAACTCGTCGTCGTGACAGGCCCAGGCGAAGATGGCGAGACAAGTAAGGCGGCTACATGAAAGACTGGACCACAAAACCGGACGACAGTCGACAGCCGCTAGAAATGGAAAGAGTGGAGGGAAGCCTTTGCCCAGCGGTGGAACACCATGGGCTTTTATAATAATAATATGTCACTGGAGAAATGAAAGCAGAGAAAGATAAGCAATTCAAGTATCTAGATCTTGCGAGGTTGTCGACATGTGGGACGTGAGTACAGCAGTCATTGTGCCGATAGTCGTGTCGGCCAATGGTTTAATAGCCAAGAGCCTTGACCAACATCTGAGGAGGCTCTCGCTTGGCGGCTGAATTAAGGGTTTGATTCAGAAAGCAGTACTTCTGGACACCACGCGTATTGTTAGGAGGTTCCTCTCTCCCTAGCCCTTACCACCGGTAGCTCCGACCCTGTTCCCGGTGCCGTAGGGCTACTATTTTTTATATTTTTAAATGTTTATTTTAATATGTTTTTTGTAAGAAATATTTAAAAATGTAAACGATAAGAAGAAAAAACGAATAAAGGAATAATATGTCACTTATGTTTTTCATAAAAAGAAAGCTTTTGCCCGGCAGGCGAATATCACAGTCAGTTTTTTCGAAATTATTGTTAGTTCATGCCTACTGTCCCACTGCTGAGCAGAGCCTCCCCTCTATTTCTACCATCAGTCACGATTCTTTTGTCAAGGAGGACATGCAGGTTGTTCTGCCATATCTTTCGTGGTCTGCCGCGACCCCATGTCGCTGTTTCAGAGCACCAATCCTTGTGTTACGGGCCTTCATCTCGTTCGGCATGCGACAAACATGTCCTGCCCAGTCCCATTTAAGATGGCCAACGTTTTGAGCTACATTAACGATTTACGTTTTGAGTGCAGTGTAGTGTTTCGACCGTGATATGTTAATTTAACACTTAAAATACTGCCCTACATAGCATTTTTTCAACTTTTGAAACTTGTTTGCTAAGTGACGTACCGTTTCAACTGTGTTTTGAGTATAAGGAACTTTAATGACAAAAACAAATATACCTATCTTAGAGATTATTGTCAAAGACAATAGTGATTGAGGTTGATTTATGTCTGGAGCGTACAAATAAAGGCTGAATAGAACCTTCTTGAACTTCTTTGTAAGAAAGCAAAACAGAAATTGATTTATGTGTTACAACACGTAAATAAACATTTGTACAAGTGTTCAGTGTTGCGCAATCATAAAAAAATAAAATAAAATAAGTTTATTTCATATCATTTTGGCTTACATTGCATATCGAGGAGTCTCCGTCATTTACTTGATTTGTATTGTTATTATTAGCACGCATGCATGTACCTACCTACGTTAATTTTATTTTAGGCACTCTCTATCTTTGAAAAGTATAGTCAACCGCATGTTAGTTGAACTACGAAAACCGTTACGAAACTTAGCAACATGCTACGAACTGTACACACACAAAGTCAAACCGTTGGACCGTCGCCGTTGTTATGGACGTGCAGCTAACTGCAGTTATGTGTCTTTGCATTAAATCAATTTGTTTACTCACAAAATTAATAATAACAAGCAATTATTTATAATATCTCTATCAGTATCTCTTACCAACTCTTATATTATGTTCTTCATATGTTCTTTATATGTAGGAAAAATGGCTGTGACTTAAAGATTTACGCCGTACAACAATTTTTCAAATCCGCCTATTAGATCCAGAAATTAACAAGATCAAACAAACTGTTTAGGTTTATCATATTAATATACATAAATGATGATAAAGTCTATTTACTTGGTATTGCAACAAGATAATATTTAATTAATTAAAACGATAATAATCGCGAGCATTATCTTGTAAATGCATACCGTTGGGTATCGTTGGTCAAGGTTAGATGGCGCTATCTGAAGAGGTCACATCTGATATCATTATGAGATGGGAACGTAGCAATTATTTGTGCTGCTTCGGTTTGACATAGTAGGGCATAACTGACGAGTGATTTTTCAAATTCAATAGACATTATATATCAATACTACCGTGAAATATGCCAACTTTGCCAATCAAGGTATCTTTGCCCTAAAAGCAATTTATAAGAAATTCGCTAACACAGGATGCAATTTTAGTTTTGTGGCAACATTTATTGCTAGGGTGTTAAGCTTAACTAAAATTGCGTCCTATGTTAGCGTATTTGCTTACAAGTTGCTTTTAAGGCAAAGATACCTTGATTGGCAAAGTTGGCATATTTCACGGTATATTTTTTACTTCACTGCATATTCCGACAAAATCGGAAAGTCAAGGCAACTGGAACTGGCAACAGGTTTGTATTCGCTATGTGAAGAGGTCGCGTCTGATAAAACTATGAGATGAGTACCTACGTAGCAATTATGTGTTTCTTTTATTGTACCTACATAACAGTGCGAAACTTATACAAGGTCTAATAGTAAACGCATGAAACACAATGTGTTTGGTACCATAAAACTGAACAACTTTTGTTCTTGGAGTTCTTGAAATTCGGAAAAAAAATGGACTTTGAATAGAACGCGATAAGCTGAACAACATCTATGGTAAATTTAAAAAACTTTTTTGCAAAAAAAAACCGACTTCCAAAAATAACACTAAAAAAAAGTGGAAAATAACTTTACTTTCGGAAGTCGGTGTCTATTGTTTGTTTCATTGACTTTTTTGCCACCGACTTCCGAAAGTAAAGTTATTTTCCACTTTTTTTTAGTGTTATTTTTGGAAGTCGGTTTTTTTTTGCAAAAAAGTTTTTATTTTACCCTTTTTAGTTATCGTATCACACACAAATCCTTATCAAGTATCAATTTCGCAATTTCTTTTACTTGGATGACATTTTTTCCAGCTATTTTGATTTCAAAACCAAACTGCTGAACCGGTTTTGATGAAATTTCTATGGGACCAATCGGGAAGTAGATCCATTCAGATAAAAGAAGAATTTTTCAAATCGGTTCATAAATGACGGAGATATGAGGTAACAAACACAAAAAAAAAAAAAAAAAAAAAACATACAACCGAATTGAGAACCTCCTCTTTTTTTTGAAGTCGGTTAAAAAAAAGATATGAATTTCTAAAAGTCATAGTACAAAAGTTATTCAGTTTCATGGTCTGAGACATCATACGAGAGGTCTTGCGTTTATTATGTTACATCCTGTATAAACAGAAGTGTAAGCAATAAGACACCCGAATAATATTTTGAAACCAATTAAACTAAGCGCCACTTAAAGTAATGCATAATAATAAAAATACAAGAAAGTGCTTTTATTTAGATTTTAATTTAGGTGTCATCTAGTATTAGTGAAAACTCTATCATATTGACAGTTCAACAACAGCCATTGCGTTGTGCATACGTATTTTAAACGATAAATGGTGAAATTGATGTATACTGATCAATAGTCGTTATCATTAGGAGTTTGTGACGAAAGCAAACCCTTCGAGTTTCCAAGTGATGGTTGGAGAATAGCAACACTGCGCAGTAATAAAAAAATTACGATTAAAAATGACGCAGGCACCTCATTAATGGAAATAGGTGCTATCCTGTCCATTCAGCCTTCATAAATATTGTGACAGCGAGATCATAATTATATCACAGCACTAGTTGTAACCAGCGAGTTGGTTAGTAACCAAAGTTGAAGTTTCTAGAATCTCAAAGAATAATCTCTAGGTTTTTTTACGTGTTTTATGTTAGACATAATTTTCAGGATTTTCCCGTGCGTTTCTTGTCAGTTAGAACTGTTTTGTACAGGTAGTATATACATAATGTATATAGGCGTATATAAGTATATGTGCAGGAGTATAATTAATGGTAATCGTGCCTCACGACCAACTGGTATGGCTCGCACAGTGGGTAACATGACGCCACTGACGGCCGGATGTGTGTGTGCACTATCAAAACAATTATTTTTTGTACTTCTAGCAATAAAAAAGAAAAAACGACTTGGATGTGTGTGTGTAGTGGTGCACTATCAAAACTACAATTTTTTGTACTTCTATAAAAAAAAAGAAAAAACGACTTTTAAACCAAGGTAATAGTCGGTTCAACGGATAAGACAAAAGATGTAAACAGCTTGTACTTTTATTTTACTTTGAACGACGTTTCATCGACCGTCGTTAGCTCAGTGTCTTTATTTAACTCTGTTGTTATTGCTTTGAAGGAAACAAAGACCCAGGTAAGGCACCATCTATGAAACGTGCCTGTGAAGCAAAAACCCATAGAGGTTTAAGCTTTCGATGAACTGACGCGAAGCTTTGAGATCATCGTTTTTAAAAGTTAATCTTCAAAGAAAAGAATCCTCAACGAAGGAAAACGAGGAGATCGGGGTTAGGACCATAAATTGCAAATTAAAAATAAGTTAAATTAATTGAATTTTTTTAAAGTTACAACACGTAATAAAACTGGTTCGAGTTTTACTCATTTATTTATTTACAATACATAGGTAAGTATATTAATTACGATCACAGAATATCAACGACTTATTAATCTCACATTTAGTAAAATTAATTAACAACATAGGTATAATAATTTGGAATTTAACAATCATAGGCAAGTTTATAATTTTATTACCTATTTTATAAATACCTAATCTCATTTAAGAAAGTTCCTTGTACCTTAGCATTGTCTAGCTAGCTGATAAGTAACAGAACAAATTCATAGTTTTAAGTTTTGTAGTTATGGCTTGCATTTCTAGAAGATAATTATGTTTATTTTAGCCACAAAATAAATATCAGAAAATAATATTATTATGGCAACATTTTCAACAGTCGACTTGTCTCTATCGAAGAAATGTGGACAAAGACAACGACTCAAGCTAAAAAAAATGAGGCGTTAAAAATACTTAAAAAAGATATTCCATCGAAGGAAACCAGTAAGTTCAGTCCTGCGATGAAACACTTTAAACTACTTTAAACTAAGTAAATGACAAAAGAAATAATATTAGTTATAAGAATAAGTAACAACTGGTGACTTTTTGGAAACTGGCGTAAGATCGAACTCTTCGACTTGGCCATTATTGTTGATGACTTTGTGGCCACCTTGGTCTTCTGATACTTTGCCGTTGACGTTAGAAGATGAGTGGTACTGGTACTGCGCCTCACCGAAAACTTGGCCGCCTTGTGATGGTTTCAAATCCTTGATGTCGGTGAACGAGAGGGGCTGAAAATATAGAAACAAATAAGTATCGGTTGTAGTTCAATACTCCTGGTTCCCTTTTTGATGTACAGCGGGGTAATTGCGTAACACCGAGTGTATCATTTACAATGTTTATTATTCAACAACAGCAGTCGAGCAGATTTTTTCAAAAAATTCAGGTTACGAATTCGCTTCAAAATCGTTTGGATTGTGATGGAAAAGTGTGTTACACAATTGGAATAATAGTTTATATAGTTTTAATAATGCAGTCGCTGCTCTATAATACAAGGGATACTACGGCCTTTTATAGCATCTAAAAATAGCCACATATTAGAGAAGCAAACATTTATAACAAAGTACAGTGGAAAAGCTGAGATATTATGGTCACACTCGCAGCGAGTTTAGCGGCTGGCTATTTCAAAATCTCACGATGATTTGTCGCTAACGATGTCAGTCTTCCTAAGTTGTAACCAGCAGACGCCACGGGATGAACAATGTGACTTAATGTTTCTAAATAACTTACGGAAATAATTGGTTTGCCACCATTGATGACAAGAGCGCCCTCTACCGGCTTGCCGTCGACGTAGGAGTGTGAGTGTGAGTATGAGTACTGATGGTTGTATGAGTTCTGGTGGCCCTGTCCCCCCTGGGTCCCCAGTCCCCCTTGGTTCGGTATATTGCCGAAAAATTGGTTCTGAAATAAATACAATCAGATTAAGGAAATGTTGCTACAAATACTCTTCCAATAGATCGCCAGTTGTTAATGAATTGCTTAGGCCCGATTTACATTATTTAAGTGTTTAGCAAAATAGTAGTGTTTATTACAGTGAGTATCGGTGGTGGTGTAAAGTGATCGGACTCTAGTGAGTGTAGTTATAGTCGCACCAATGTAAATCGGAATTTAGGGCTGATCATGATATCTACTTTATTATTATTATTATAGCTAGCCCGTACTGTCCCACTGCTGGGCAAAGGCCTCCCTCCATTCCTTCCAACGGTCACGATTCTGTGCTACTTCTTTCCAATTCTCAAGGAAGACATCCAGTTCGTCCCGCCATCTCCTTCGTGGTCTGCCGCGACCCCGTGTCACTGTTTCAGGGCACCGATCCTGAGCTATACGGGCCCACAGCTCGTTCGGCATGCGACAGACATGTCCTGCCCAGTCCCATTTAAGTTAGGCAGCCTTTTGAGCCACGTCAGCGAGTTGCGTTTTGGAGCGTAGTGTAGTGTTTCGAACATGATCTGTTAATTTTACTCCTAAGATACTGCGCTCCATAGCCTCTACCGCTTTCTGAATGAAGTCCTTGATCCGTTGCCTAAGAGCCTTCACAGGTGTTAGCAAAGTTCTTACCAAGAAGGTTCTCAAACAAGAGTTTGTTATGCTGTTTTGCAAATTGAAAGTCTACTTTACTTACATTAGCGGGTTGATTTGGTGTGAGTGCAGGTTGTTTTTTGAAGTCCACGGGTTGGTCGACAGAGGAAGGAGCGTATTGGAAGGAGTAATCCGAAGCGCTGTAGTCATTGCCAAACTGTGACGGGGGGTTGATTGAGTGAAGCTGAAATAGAATAGGACTGTTTGTTTAGAACCGTATTTAACAAAAGTCATCTTTATTAAATAAATGACTAGCCTGCAGTTCCCAAATATTTTGGTTGAATTCTTTGGTCGTCTTCCAATATAACTGGTAGCTGCTGGATACCGGTATTTTACATGGAACTACTGCCAATCTCGCTTCCACAACCCAGTAACTGGGTAATACGAAACCCCTTGGTAAAACTAGTAGTCAGACTTTGGTGATCCTGTTATTTCATCTTACATTTGTAAGTGTTCATTAAAAAAATCATAATTATGTTTTGTCTGCATGGGTTTCATCTGAAGGGAAGGGGGTGTATCAAATGGACTGGTGGCGGCCATCAGTTTCTTTACTGTAATGAATTTCCGTTTACTTTGATGAATCAGTTTACTTTGATGAATTTCCTTACAAACCACATAACAAAATACTTACAACAGGCGACAGATCAGTTTTAGGTGTGAAATCAAACTCCTTGACTTTCCCATCGTTGTTGATAACTTTATGCCCCGCATGGTCTTCGGTGGTCTTGCCATCGACATTAGAGGCAGAGTGGAAGGAGTACTCTGCTTCGCCATAGACATGACCTCCATCTACTGGTTTCAGATTTCGCACACCGTCAAATACCACAGGCTGGACCTGAAACGGACAAGTTAAAGAGCGTAAGTATCTCAACTGGCTTAATAGTAAAGTTACAATTGGTCTTCTTATATCGTCTGTCGTTTTCTTCATGATAGCGTATCGGAACCAGCAAAATATTCGGGCCGACAATTGTTGACGCTCCGTGCATGGCATGCTACGGTGTTAGTCGGTGATAGAACAGTAGACTGTTCTATCACCCAACTAGAGTTGGGCATAGTCTCATACCCTCATACGTTCTTAGCGCATCCTTTAAATTATCGAAGAAGCTACGTTGAGAACGTTAAAGGTGTTACCATCTGTTGTTTTTTCTCGTAGTTCGACTGTTGTGCTACAGTGGCAATGTATGTTTGTAGATTTCGTTCTGTGTTTTCTAAGGCGAGTTTTATTTCAGTTTATATGCAGTGACGTCTGACAGGAGAGAATCGAAGAAGAAAACGTGTTGCGCCGACCCCAAGTAGAGGAGTTGTGATTCAACGCGAGCGATCAATTTAGTGTTTATAATCATTACCACACACATAATTTCAAGAGGTTGTATGTTGGGAATACCGTATTGGTCGAAAAACCTGTGCCTCAAGTTCCGTAAATTTAGTGTCAATGTGTGCACATACGTTGCACTTAGTCTAAGAATGTGGTATACGAACTATTATTAACATTCCGCAAATGCATATTGCTTTAATTTATGACCAATTAAAACTAGATTCAATTATATTGATTACAACCCATTAAGATGGTTGTGTCACTACTAGCGATGACACATTAAAATGATCTTCATTTATTTAAATTATCATCATTCATCTTCTTATTAAAAAAGATCTAAAACTTAAAAAAAAATGGTTCCTACACTGTTGGTGGGGAAGTTCGGTGGGGTTACCATGACGGCAATGCACGAACGTTTAAATAGTTCTATTTCGAGACAGAGAGAGAGAGATGGCTAGACAGCTGTCTAGGCCACCAAAGCGTATTGTTATCTAATTTGTCAGCTTTTATTTATACACCACATCACCCCGAAGTTACCCTGAAGGGTTAAGCACAACTACAGTTTTTCTTTTAAGCACAATCACATATCGCCAGTAATCTTTTTTTTTTCTAGCCTGTTCTGTCCCACTCCTAGGCAAAGGTCTACCTTCACTCTTTCCACTTCTCCCGAACCCACGCGTCCTCTGTCCAGTTCGTCCCCCCATCTCCTTCGTGGCTTGCCGCGACAACACCTCACTGTGTCAGGGTACAAGTTTTCTGCTATTTTGTGTTGCTAACATGTCTGCATTTGAGTTGAGCCACGTCAGCTATATTCGTTTTGAAGCGCAGTATTGTGTTTCTAACACGATCATCGGATCGTGTAAAATAAAAATATTAAAAACATTAACTTAAACATGTGATCGAACATCGACAAACGATGTTTAAGTTAATGTATTTAATATTTTAGGAGAACGAGGAACAGAGTGTAAAGCCCCTCAATACTTCATTCAAAAGGGAGGATCCTCCGATCACACGGGTGTTGTCTGGTGGGCTATTGTCTGTTAACTGTCAGGTTTTTCTATATGTTCGTAACTCGCGGAGAACTCTAATATCGCGATGCAAGATTCTTCTAATAAATATTCATCGTTCTTCATTTGCGTCATAGAGGTTGCTAGTGTTCTTTTCGTCGACGTGAGTATGTCGACTTCATCATCATAACATCACACCTGTAATCTCCAAAGGTTTAGGCAGAGGTGTACCTAATAGTACACCCACATCGGAAAATCGAACCCAGAACTCATGCTCAGTAGTTGCGCTTGCGACCACTCATAACACAACAGACACTATCAACAGGACACAAAAAACTATTTACTGTGTGAAAAATGCAGCACAGCCTAAGTCTGAACACAGTTGTTACTTATGTGTATTGAGATGTAAATCCATCTGAAGGTTGTTTCTATGCAGAAGCAGATATGGGCGAGACTTGAGACCATTGCCAACAGGACAAGTCTTCCGTATGACATATGTATTATTATAGTGGTTATCCAGCGACTCGTGATACTACTTGATAATTGTGATGCTCTTAAGAATCATTATTATTTCTTTGACTTTTTTTAATCACGTTATGAATTCATTAACATAAATTACCTTAAAGTCAGCATTCTTGGCGAAATTGTCGCGTAAACTGAAAATAATAAACACGAAAATTATTAGTGAAAAATCATAAAGCTAACGCATAATATAGTTACTTGTTCCCTTTCATTTGTGTCTCATATAGTGGACATGGTTTCTGTATACATAGGTATTAGGTATTGCTTTTCGTTTAATAAACAAGAATAATAATAAATTTGTCTTTTTTATGTCAAAATTCTTTCGTTTGTATTTATAATTATATCTAACTTAAATCGCCCATTTAAATGACAAAACATCAATTGATGTAGTAAAACAATTTAATTTCCTTGACTATTTTTATTTATTTTATGAAGTCACAATTCATGTCTAAATAAAACTTTTTTGTTTATTATGTGTGCGTAATTGTATGTAAACAAACGAATTGTTTCCTTTTTCCTTGTCATCGATGAAACAATGGACAGTACTAATATCTTACACGTGGTTTGAATGATTACACCGATTACAGCATCTTTGTAGAGAGGAAACGAGGGACGATGACATTGCCATCAATTATGTAACTCATTATGTTTACTAATCATGAGTTTGTCAAACATCCATATTGTGTTGGTTTCAAGTTTTATTTTTGAGAAGGGGGTAACGAAATCATATATTATATTATATTATATTCGCCATCATAAAGTTCCGTTTTTATTTTTTAGTCGGAAACTCGATGAATCACTGCCATCTTAGGTTTTAATAGAATATTTCTTGGACAGTGGTCAGGTTCAATTTTTTTTTTTCGACTACGTACTTTATAGAAACTGTTAAATTCACCGAGGTTGTAATGGAGCCGAGAATTGCAGTAACAAATGCCCACGTGTATCAAACGACGTTTTTCATTACACTTTCGAAAAAATAAAATAATAGAATGAAAAGTATTTTTAAACCGACTTCAAAAAAAGGGGAGGTTCTCAATTCGGTTGTATTTTTTTTTGTGTTCATTACCTCATATCTTCCTCATTTATGAACCAATTTGAAAAATTCTTCTTTTATCTGAAAGAATTTACTACCCGATTGGTTCCATAGAAATGTTATCAAAATCGGTTCAGTAGTTTGGTTTTTAAATCAAAATATCTGGTAAAAATATGTTATCCAAGTAAAACAAATTGCTAAATTGTTACTTGACAAGGCTTTGTGTGTGATACGATAACGAAAAAGGGTAAATTAAAAACTGTTTTGCAAAAAAATAACCGACTTCCAAAAAAAACACAAAAAATATGGAAAATAACGTTACTTTTGGAAGTCGGTGGCAAAAAGGCAATGAAACAAACAATAGTCACCGACTTCTTGGAAAACTATGATTTAATATGTTGTTGTTTTTTTGCTTCTCCTTCACTGTGCGAAAGCAAATCGTGGATTGCTATCGCAGAGTGAAGAAGAAGCAAAGGTAAAAAGCTGCCAAACAGCCTAATATGAAAAATAGAAAATCCAAATATTATTGAATTTAGAACACAAATAAATGTTAATTTGTTCATAAAAGTAAATAGTTTCTTATTTAAACGCGTTTATTTATGATATTCTATTTATAAACACAATTTAAATTTAAAAAAAATATTTACGCCGTAAAGACGCATATTAATCCTCTTTGCCGAGTTATATCTGTGGAAATTTATTTATAAAACTAAACACTAAAACCACTTACAACCTACAAACGATCCCCACAGCACCAATATCAGGTTGTTCTATTCATAAAACAAGGTACGAAAAAGTATAGATACCACCTCGAGATCTAGTACGTACCTATGCACGCATATGACCGTCATGTGTATGTAATTGAGGATTTCCCCAGTTGAGTCTAACAAGCCATTTGGAAGCATACCACTCGGCAGTACGTTATCACAGCTCTTATCTTAACGATCCATGACCTGGGGTTACCATGATTTGTTAGTGCAGGAATGTTTTAGGACTATTCCGAGAGTGGGACAGTTACAGCGCCATAATAAATAATTTTTTGAATAGTCAAACGAACTTACCTGTAAGTGAAGTTCGACGGTAATTATGCTTGTTGTTGTATTGTCCGAAGATGATTAGTCCCGCCCGACCCAGACTTTCCATGCCATATAGTTATATGAGCATGGGCCCTATGTTGTAAAACCAATAAATCGCTATGAACTTAATGAAGATAGTTTACAGAAGCAGTTGGCAACACGGTAAGGTTGCGTTCGGAAATAAGTTTTTTTTTTTCTTTAAACTTATGTGTGACGTCGCAGACTAAAGCCGAGACTACGATACTACTAGATGTTATTATTAACTTCCTTTTTGAAACATTGACATAGCGCAACGATATATTTGTTGCTTGTATTTTATTCTTATTCTCCCAATTGTTTGCCTACTTGAAGATATAGAACTCAAAGTCATGAATTTATTGAAATGCTTTGTTAATTCATATGCAATCATTAAGAAAGCTTAATATCACTTTACATGTTCCCAGTGACGTAAGTCTAATCTCCAACCGCGATGTTGGTTAGAATTCCTGCAGAATGCAAATTTTAAAAGGTAATGTGCCCGATATTATTTCCTTTTTGGTAATAACAATGCACAGGAATGACCATACATCATTCAGGTGCTGTTTCCTATTTTACTGTTATAATTTTATTATTTGGTAAACCCACGTGTGTGTGAACTTTGACCGACTAATAATAAATACTTGTATGGGGAATTGGTTTATTTTATTTTGCTCTTTTCCTGTTATTTTGATAGCATCCTTTTGGACTGCACGGTTTATCAACCGAATTCGTGTTGTAACTTGTGATGTCTTATTTCTTTATCTTAATAATATTTAAAAACTGAATTGCCATTGTACAGGAGTGTACACAAAAGGAAATAATAAATAATATACGCGCCATCTCTTTCCCACTCTCGAAATATAACTAAAACATTCCTGCATTAAGACGTCTTAGTAGCCCTACTGGATTTTAGATAATAATACTTACAGTTGTTGGACTTGGTCCCATTGGTTTTCCCGAGCCGCTGCTAGGATTTCATCGTACGTAGGTGGAAGTGCTGAAATAGTAACGTCACATTCACATTAGTGTCGGCCTGTAATTGTCCCACTGTTGGTTAAGGAAAGGCTTCTGGGATGAAGCTTCTACACAGCCTTTTCTTCCTCTACATGAGAATGGGCAGAAGTAACGAGCAGTGAACATTTTCTCCATGCATAATATTCGGCATCAAACTCTTCAGGGGAAGCGCCAAGGTGGCACACGAAGTTCAAACGTTTTTGTGCAATTAGTGATACTAAGGTTGCATGTTGATTAAATTATGATCCGCGACCGTAACAAATGTGGCTTTACGGTATAATTAATAGTAATTCCGTAAATACATGCGTATTACGGCTGCAAATCCCATTTTGTTCAAAATACAGGCTGACACTGGCCGGCAAATTGCAAAAAACGTAAGAAAATTTGAATTTTGCGGGCTATACTGGCGTTTCCACCTTAAGTCTTTTGTTGCCACATTGCGGATATTCGAAGAAAAAACGTTTGGAATTCGTGTAAAAATTTGCTTGAGTGGACGGTCGACCAGACGACGGACTAACATATCTACTTCGCTTATTATTTAAAAGCCATTTTGATGACGTCCGTCTGCTGTATCAATGTTTTTATTTTGAGTTATTCCATTAGAAACCCGTTGATAATGATGCGAATAAATACGGAACTCGCTCTTTGGCAAAGATTATTCTTTGTATCGCAATCAATTCACACTTTTTTTTTAGCAGGACCTACATTTCCGATGTTATTTGCACAAGCATTTGCTGCGCGTTGAATTTAGTAAGTGGTATTACAAATACATACAATATGTAGTACAGATTTATCAGAGGGGCGAAATTACATGACATTCTGTCAGTGATTGTGGTGATAAAGATGATGGGAAAATTAGGTATGGAATCAGGCATTACTTTGTGGAAATCCAAGACATTAAATGTTATGCAAAACATTTACTGTAATGGCTTTAGCTTTAGCAATTACTTTCATTTTTTAACCGACTTCAAAAAAAGGAGGAGGTTCTCAATTCGGTTGTATGTTTTTTTTTTGTTTTTTTTTGTGTTTGTTACCTCATATCTCCGTCATGTATGAACCGATTTGAAAAATTCTTCTTTTATCTGAATGGATCTACTTCCCGATTGGTCCCATAGAAATTTCATCAAAATTGGTTCAGCAGTTTGGTTTTGAAATCAAAATAGCTGGAAAAAATTTCATCCAAGTAAAAGAAATTGCGAAATTGATACTTGACAAGGATTTGTGTGTGATACGATAACTAAAAAGGGTAAAATAAAAACTTTTTTGCAAAAAAAAACCGACTTCCAAAAAAAAAACACTAAAAAGTGGAAAATAACTTTACTTTCGGAAGTCGGTGGCAAAAAAGTCAATGAAACAAACAATAGTCACCGACTTCCGAAAGTAAAGTTATTTTCCACTTTTTAGTGTTTTTTTTTTGGAAGTCGGTTTTTTTTTGCAAAAAAGTTTTTTTATGCAATAGACAATAATTTCAAGAAAAAGAAGTAAGAACCGTGAAAGAAAGCAAAGCTAATAATTCTAACTTTTTACAGTTCTAACTTCAACCAATTACTAAACTACATAATAAAAATCGTATCTTAAAAATGACATTTACTCAAGTAAACACTTTGACTTGTTTATAGATACGGGGGTTAGTGTTCATTCTAGGCCTGCATGCAGGATATGCTCATGGAGGAAAATAATATCTAATTAGCATGCCTTGCCCCCAAACCTATATACTCAATATACCGAGTACCTATACAAAACACTAAATATTTTGCATAACATTTATGATGATGCAAAAGTCAAAAATTCTATACGGATTGCCTAACGCGTGCTCATGATAATGTCAATCTAGTTGATATTCTTTCTGGAGAAACAAAACGCTTGAAAACCAATATTGCCACTTGTCTAGTACCCTCTGTAGACTCTTGAAAGACTTCTCGATTTGTTATTAGACTCTATATTCTATACAGTAGTTACATACAGGGTGAATATAGTAAAGGCCATATCGAAGAATAAAAAACATTCGATTAATCAGTTTTATAGATTCATTCAAAAATGTTCAGTTTGATTCATTTCATTGGAAGAGACTAATAAGTTAACAAAATATAATAATACAAATTCCTAGACATCCACATCAGAGCATTTTTGTTTTTGAATATAAGCTAATAAGTTTCCTCAAAGGCTTATTACGAGGCCCCAAGAGGGAAAAACTAAATCGCTTCTTCGTCGCAAGAGTTTTTTTTTAACGTATGCAACAATAAATCATTCGATTTTATGTACCACCTATATTAAAATGTAGGTGATCATCTGCTAACCGTAAAGTATTTCCAAAATATTGCAGGTATTTGGATGAAGCTGGCCAATAAATAAGATTTTATTAAATCTTTTGATAAGAAAAAAAATATTATAATTATGGTGTACATAATAAAGAGGATTCTCGTTCACGTCAACTTAAGTCAGTGTGATCGAGGGACGCAGACGCAATGTAAAGTCTAGTAGAGCAAATGCCCTTGGTGGTAGACCGAAAGGATCGGCAAATATTTTTTTAATATACTTCTTCGAAAACTGGCTCTTATCGCACTACGATTAGGTTCAACATGCAATGTATGTGTGTAAATGCATGTAATGTACTCGTGGATTTTTTTCATTTATCACACACGAGGGTTTTATGTTTCTTGATTTTGCCACAAATAACATTGAACAACTGTTCAATACCCTATAGTCGGCGATGATTGCTTTTTTTTTTTCAAAGCAAAGAGGCGCATGTTTTTAAGGCCTTCGTATTTATTGAAAATTTAAATTGTGTTTATGAACAGAACATCGTAAATAAACATTATTATTTAGAAATAATTTGCTTTTATCAACAAGTTATCATTTATTTGTGTTCTAAATTAAAAAGTATTTGAATTTTATATTTTTCATATAAGGCTGTATAAAGCTCTCCTTCAACCTGGCGAGAACAATGCTCGGGAAAAATGCAAATGATTTAATTTCCTAATAGTTCATGACAAAAATACTTTTTGTTCTATTATTATATTTCTTCGAAAGTGTATTGATAACCGTCGTTTAACTCGGCTCCATAACACCCTCACCTGCGGCTCGTGTGTGTATTCCGCCTCGGCCGCAATAACAAACTTTCCCCACTTACATCAAAATGTACTATTGCAATATAACACACACGTACAACGAAAGTATCGTATAACGAAATCACCATCTGCCTGTTCCCAACTATTCAGGGTTAGGGCCGGCTTTCAGACTAACCAGATGCAGCTGAATACCAGTATGTTAGAACGAAATGATCAATAAAAAATAAAATTTCCTTTACCGATTTTTCAGGTGTTTCGTTTTTAGTCTAAAGCAGCGGAAACAATGGTTTATTGTGTTCATTTCTGTTATACAACAAGAAAATACTAACTAGGTCATGAGTATTTTTAAATACTCTATTGTTTGGCGAAGTTAGCTTATGAAATAGATTATCGGCTCGAAATGATAAGAATCCAAGAAATATTTGAAATAAGAATTGACTAGTATAATATACATCAGGCGAGTTGTGACCACCAAACGTGAGCCTATTTAGTATAAAAAAAAAACTAATGACCTACCGCTGCTTCAAAATAATGAGATGTTTTTATTAGTGTATTAGTAACATAACCACTCCGGAATAATTGTTCTAAGTGACGGTGATAACCGCATCAGAATTCATTGTACTTTAGAAGAAGTAAGCGACATGAAAGACGATTGCAGTTTGCAACTCAACATCTTTGTTTTCGAAATTAATTGATTTATTATATTTAAATTGGATTGATTGAATTAAATTTTCTTTAGATATTATGGAGGTCCTAGAACGAACCCAAGCAAATACTTTTCATGTAGGTTTTTAATTCGTAATTTATTTTACCACTGCTCAGAACTTGAACAGGTCAGTCCGAAAACTTAAAATTGGAAGATATATAATTATTATGTGACATATATCATTCCTTCTCACCGGGAAGCTGCCTGTTTGACCAGCTGTGGGATATACTGGCTGACTATGTTAAAAAAATGTTCAGTAAAGTTGTCACCTTAACTCGTAACATTTAATTGTTTCAATGTTACTGAACTTGTCTTGAAGTTATGTTGCTGGCCACTGCCAGCACATTTTCATACATAGAGGCAGGTTAGGTCACTACCTAACCTGCCTCTATGTATGAAAATGTGCAATATCTATCGTTCACACTATTTGATCCTCAAAATTAAAGTTCAGCTGAATTATTACCTACCTAAGACTTACCTGTATATCAAAACGAGGATATTTTCTTAAAACAAGTATGCAAATATTATCTACCAACTTCCCGATGAGCAAAATGCTAAAAAATAAAAATATTTCCAAAATTTAATCATTTTTCTGACATTTTGATTTGATAAACGGTTCGGTTTTGTAAATGAGAGATTCTTGAATAAACCTATTTTGTGGAAGAATTTTACGTGCTCACTTTAACGCAATAATTCAAAATGAAAATCGTACTTCGAACGAAACACATGACATGAAAGAAAAGTTATTCATGATAGTTTGAAACATGAGTAAGAATGGATATCAAATAAGTTTACTTGTCAAGGTCTTGCTAATGATTATTTTGGTATTGTTCGATAGACAATCGCAAATCATGAAAATTAATTCAAGCAATAAGAAAACTAAATCTAATATAATTTCACTAAGACTTCAACTAGTCAAACAAACTGCAATTCCGAAAAGTCGTGTGAAACTTTGGTTGATTCCAGTGTACAGAATCCAAATAATAAGTTATTTTGCGGTGCAATATTTAAACATGTTTCGATGACATTTAAAGATTTTTTCTAAGCAAAACATGTTGAAGTACAGAATTTCATACAAAAACAAGCTAATTAATTAGCTTGAAAAGAACATTTAAAATTATTATTTGTTTAATTTTTCCTCTTTCTTAGACATAAAGATAAAAGATGTGGCTTACCTTGGACAGTGATAATAACACCCACTAGTATTAATATTGAGGCGATTTTTGCCATTTCGTATGAATATGTAAGTAACAAGTTACTCTAGAACACGCGCGGTCTGTGTGAATTGTCGCGTCTAAATGCCGCTATCAAACGCAACCAAGTCTTATAAACGAGAATATTTTGCACATACTGTATAGATCTATGTTTAGCAGGATACTCTTAAAGGGTCGCATTTCGCTTTTGTTTTTCTCTCATATTTTAAGATCCATTTAGCGATTGTCCTTTTTTATAAATTCCTCAGTAAGATACCTTTTGTTTTGTAGAGAATCCGTTTTATGATCGGGATATTAACAGATTTTTACGTTAGCTTTTAAAATAATCATGATCATCTTATTATTCTGATGTCAATTTCGTAGCTTAAGCGCCTGTCGTTATTACGACGTTTTTATGAGAACACGTGTCGTTTAATCATATAATTTTAGTGTTTTGATTGTATTGTTGATCAGGCAGTAAAACATCTCTGGATGATTAAATAATTTAATGATATTTTATGTCACAGTTTTGCGGAAATGGTATATTCTTTGAACTATGCTTTTATGCACGGTGTATAATATGCGTACCTGTATACATATAAGAGCAACCAGAGAGGCTTAAAAAAAACAACATTTTTTAGTGCATTCACGGTGATTTTGATCCTCTAGATGGGGGCAACGTTCCTCATAAGGATTTCAAGAAGGTTAGAAAATGGATAAACAAAAAAATCAGTAGGTCTGAATTTATACATAATATACAGTTTATGACAATGTTATTGAACTTAAAGGGCAGTCCGCCGTTCCTAGCTAATTTACCGATGATAGTGATCTCAACAGCTAGTTTAAAGCAAGGATGACAGGCTATGGTGCCAGTTAGACCTTGTGTAACTGGCTTGACTACTGCAAGGGTCGGCTTTGGTATCAATGAACGATCAAGAATGATGATGACTTATATGATGTTCCTATGATCATTAATTACCTACTCAGTCCTTTTTCTTACTTACTTGTTTAGGAATTGTTGAGGACTAACTGTTGAATATGTTTTTTTTTTTAATGGAATTTGATGATAGACTTAGAGGGCTTCGCTATCGCCGTTTCTCTATGGCAACAGCAATAGCAGCTACCGAGCAACAGGGAAGCAGACATGTGCAGCAAAAATTCGTAAAAGTGTATCCAAATTCTAAGAATTATGATTGAATATACTTTGAGGCCCACTATGTATAACACTAGCTTCGCTTCTAAAGGCACGGTCCAATTGTCCAAGCTCATCCATTGACTGAGTAATATAATATCACACTCACAATATAACCTATGCTAGTAAGGAAGTCCCAGTTTTGGAGCTCTTAGTAAAATTATAATGAGAACTTAATCCAATCCGATTTTCTAGACGAAATAATAAAATAAACTAAATATCCTATTCCAAAATTGTACAGTTTTTGATCTAGAACTTCAGTGAAAGCTGAACGCAGGTATCCGAGTCAGGAACACACAAACTGGAAAAAAGCAGATGGATTGATTTTGTGCACGAATCAATTAGATAAACAAATCATTCTTTCTCTTTTGATTTTGCAGTATAGAAAGTTCTTTAATTACCTACGTTTAAAAAATAAACGCTAGGATGCGGATACAATTTCACGAACTACTGTTATTATGGCTGTTACGGATAGTGTACTTTCATACAAGTCTACAAGCTTAGCGTGCCCTTATAACCTACTACTCTTCGTGGTGTTCGGGTTGCTGAACAGCCTGCTTGTCTTATGGGCTTGCCGTATTGTTGGACCCTAGGCACGCCACTATGGTTATGTTAAGTTACCCTCAGAATCGGAACCGTCTGACCTGGTCTGACATCCATCTGTATTCGGTTTCTAAGTCAATCCAAGTGTTGTTGGGTTTTATTATACGGATTTAGTCAGAAGCTACTCTACTGGCTGTCTACTGAACTGATACTTGGGTGTACCTGTACAGTAACGAGCTATACTATGTAGGTATACACGCAGCAACTTTTAAAAGTGTTTTTTTCCTACTGTATTTGTTAACGTTTACAGTTTACACGAACTTTGGAATTTTGGAAACCATACGGTTACGAAATAGGTTTTACGGTTTTATGAGAAAATCACTTTTTAATTTTGGCAAGTGGGTACATATTAATGCTCGTGACTATACACGAACATTTTCGTATGTACAATCAGACCAATCTGGTGCAGGGTCGTCTGTTCAGTTTAATCGATCAATGTTTGTATCCCAGAATATCCAAGCACTTTTTAAGTAATAGCAAAATAGGTTATTAAGAAACACAATACCACCTGTGACGTAAACCCTTTCCATTGTGACGTAAAGGCTATTGTTTCGATTTTCGACTAAATATAGTACCTGCCTTCAGACAGGACAGAAATAGTTTGCATGTAAGTCATGTAGAATAGACAGTGCCTAATACAATAGCTGGGGGTGGGAATGGGGAGGTGTCAAACTTAATTTCTACAAGGTGGAACGGACAACGACGCTTAAACGGTTACCACGTTTTTCGCAAGGGAGAGTGGGGTAACTACGAACACCTTAGCGGGAATGCCAATTAAACAAAACCAGTATAAGAAAAGAACCATATTTATTGCTTACCATTCAGTTTAAAAATCACTTCACAAACTCTCATAAACAATTTTAATAAAATCTAATAATAAAATGTATACATATGGGACTTAAACATAACTGGCGAATTGTGTTCGTACCTGCTATTAGGTACACCTCTGCTTTACCCTTCGGGAATTACAGGTGTGATGGATGTGTAAAAATTACCAAATACCAGGTAGGTGCCTAAAATGTCACTGTCCTCAACCAGAGCAGTGAGCTGAACATCTGATAAGGTTGATCACGTGCAACAAAATAAGCTCATAAAAGCAAAGTTACTGTGACATTTTATGTACCCGAATTTTAATGAAATGTTTATCGCAATATAAGTGACCTAAATGAAAAACATATTGTTGGCAAAAGGCATCCAATTTGTATTTTTGTATTTATTCGGAATTTTCCTGTGTGGGACCAATGTTTTTCTTTACTTATTTCTTTCTAATTTATTCTATTTTCTTTCTAGTGACGTAGTTCTTGTTAACAATAGGACGGTCATAAATTAGTACATATTTCCTTTATTCATTTATAGAATAAAAATAGACATAAAAAACATTTAAAAATATAAAAAATAGTTGTCCGCCGTTATCGGAAGCAGGGTCCAAGCTACCGGTGGTTAGGGCTCTAGAGACTGGAACCTCTTCACAATGCGAGCCGTATCGAGGAGTACTGCCTTCTGAATCAGTCCCTTGATCCAACTGCCTAAAGAGAGCCTCGAAAGATGTTCGTCGAGGCTCTTGGCCATAAAGCCATTGGCCGTCACGACAATCGGCACAATGATAGCCGAGCTCACATTCGACATATCGACAACCTCGTGTGCCAAGTCGAGATATTTTAATTGTTTCTCTTTCTCAGCTTTCACGAAGTTCTCGTCATGGTAACATCGACTATCATAAATTAAATATTAGTATTGTCATTATGTTACCTACTTAACAAAATATTTCGTAGTCTTTAGAATTGATAAATAAAGTCGTATAAATCTAATTGATTGGCATAATTTAAATAAATTTGCATGACATTTTTTGCTAACTATAAGTAGAGTCGACACAATTTTAATGTAACAATAGTAACAAAAAAAACTGGTTTTGAAATTAATTTATAATAATATGTCATTGTACTATATGGTCCAGTTTAAATAATATGGTAATTTTATTAGTTTAGGGTACTCAAAAGGTGCTGACTCTGGCGGCAAAATAGTTATTTAAATGAATTTAATTACATACATATTTGTTTATTACTGTTTCCATTGAAAACGCCACCATCATAACGATATAAGATATATTAAAACAATTTTTCAACATATTTTGTATTTTCCCCAATAAGGCAATTGTTTCATTTTTAATATAAATAAAGCGATAGTCTGATTAAATCCAGCCTTGATTCAGATCTACGCACAGCAAGATAAACAGGGTGTTTATATTTTTGTATCAAATCAACAATAGCGAAACTAGCTTATACGGGACCTGTCTTTATTATCTAGATACTAAATTCTTTACTTAATAAAACTATATCTTTTCTTAGGTGTTACATAAACTAGTTTAAACATATTATTTAGGATTAATCTAGTTCCAGTATATTTAGTTGGTCACTACAACTTTCTTCTTCTTTCCATTGTCGTTGCTTTCAATGATGGTGATCACTTTCCCGTTTTCAGACGTCTGAGACATGAAGCTTGAATGAAAGTCTTGATACGGCCCTGGCTTCATATTGTTAATGAATTCTCTGGGATTCGGGACTTGAATGTTCATTTTCTGTACAACCAAAAGAAGAAGTTATCAGTAGGCACATTAATTTTAAATTGTTGATTGAGAGGAACTCGTGGCTACAGGTTAAGCCGCTCTTGCATGCCGAGTTTCCTCCGTGCCTCGGAAAGCACGTTAAGCCGTTGGTCCCGGCTGTCATTTGTAGATCTTTGACAGTCGTTACAGGTAGTCAGTGGCCCGAAAGTCTGATTGTCAGTCTTTCTTAGGGGTGTCGTATTACCTAGTACTAACTGGTTTGTGGAGGTCAGATAGGGCAGAGGTCAGATAAGTCAGACTAGGTTAGATAAAAATTAGGTAATCAGCTGCATCGAGCTAGACTGGGAGCCTTCCCCAACGTAGTTCGTCAAAGGCTAGGTATATGATGATGATTGTGACATCGAGAAGGAAGGCAGCGTGTAGTGTTTTATTAGGATTTCCAATACGCACTAGCTTTAATTGAGGCCAATAGAATGAAGTCATCACCATCTTTCTGCCTCTTATAGTTATTCTATTCTAGAAAGGATTTACAGAAGTCTCTTTGAACATTCACTATCACTTACGGGATATCTTCCGCGATTAATGTTTATATTGAGCTCCTTAATAGCGGGAGATATCCCGTAAATGATAGTGAAAGTTTAGTTATAAACCGTGAAAGCTTAAAACAGTGTTTCTCTTTGAACAGTTCATCATTTCAGCACGGAATCAAGCACTGCTAGGTAAAGGGTTAAATAGTGAATAATATTGAGCCAATGGAAGATCAAAGTGCAAGGAAAAGTCGTTACAACACCACACTACGTGATTTTAATTAAAAAAATCTGCAGTAATGATATGGCCAATCGTGGACCAACAAAATCACTATACGTTGACGTTTAAGCGATATGGTCAGTTTTAACTATCTACTATATATCATGAAATACCACCATTTCATAAAATGATAGAACACATGAAGTGATCAATTCTAAGATCTGGCCACGATATAATGTATATACATCGGCACACTAACCTTAAAATTTCACCGCCAATTTTACCCCCTTAAGGGATGCATTGTCAAAATCTTCTTTAGTGCTCACATTTAATATAATTATGTATGTATACTTGTATAGGTAAGAATGTTTTGTGGAAAGTTTCATGCTTCGAGACTATTTCCAGACCCATAGGTATAGTGAACCAGATAAAACACTCACCTCAAACATGGGGTGATTCCAAATATCGTCCATCCTGTAAGTAAAATAAAGCAATGGATATAAAAAAAAATATTCTGAAGGGATTACACTGCTCAATTTATCTCTGACGTGTAAGATATGTTTGCCCTCAAATTTACTACCGTTTAATTTGTCTATGAATACTTTTCTATGCCTTTTATGGTTTAGACAAAGTCACTAAGATCAGCATTATTATCTGCCTAACCTTACAAACAATGTTGGGGTCAGTTTAAACTGACCCCCTAGCTTAATCCCAGTATTTTACATGGACCGACTACATATCTGACCTTCACAACCCATTTACTGGAATAATACGATACCACTTGGTAAGACTAATATTATGTGTCAGACTTTTGGACTTCGGACTTCTCGAAAATACTGTCAATGATCTACTAATGACAGCCAGGACCAACGACGGTGTATATACATAAATGTTGATACATAAAGAGGGAGCGAAAAGTAAAGCCTTCCGTCTTAAAAGCTGGATTGTGTGAGAAGAAAGAAAATATAAAAGTGAAATAAGTAAAAGATAGCGTGACGGTTGAATGGAAGTAGAAAAGGTGTTGCACTGACCCCAAGTAAAGGGACAGGGCAGACAGCTGATGATGGTGTTTAAAATGTATTCGTTTCACATCATCTTAATATGTATGTTGAAAGTCGGCTGCAAAGCCTGCTTGCCAGATCCCCTAGTAAGATATTGATACTATGTTTAGTATAAAATTATGTATGAGATAAGTAAATGAACGTTTTAAGTACGTAATACAATAATATTTAACTAAATAATTACCTATGAGAAATGAAACTAAAATATATCTTTATACTTTTATACTTTTCTAAAATATATTATTATATACAAGAGACAAAAAAAATACAATTACAGTATTTTTTTTAACTGATATAAGGAAGCATATTTGCTGCATGACAATACTTACATAGCTCCTGGATTAAATACATCAAATTGGGCTGAAAATAAACAAAGGAAAATCAGTTGAAAAACAATTTATGTCAATATTTTTAATTTAAGAGGAAATAGGGTGCCTTTTCAGCTGCAAATTAGACAAAACAGGCTCCAAATTAGACTAGATAAGGGTTGGTACAGTCGACCTCGTGATTGCTTCATCACTATGAAGGCATTTTCAATTGATACTTTACTAAGGTTGAAACTAGCAAACACTCACATTGACAAAAACACTAGTATTCTTAGTGGCTAACCCAGCTCAAGTCAAGCTCGTGACGCCTAAAATCCACCCTATTAGTCACAAGAACAGTTACGGTTTGTTTATAAATTGACATAAAAGACCACGCCCCATTTTTAATCTTAGACAAATGTTAACAACCAAGAAAGCATTCATACAACTTTAACATTGATTAAAGTAACGTAAACATTGATTTAAGCAAGATACAACCATGAGTTTTAATAAGGATGGCTTGTTCAGGAGCATACACTCACATCTACTGAGGAGGTACCTTATTCGAAGAACCACCAATTGCAGCTAAGAATATGATTTGGTATTTCATTTTGAGCAATGGCTCAAAATGAAATACCAAATCATGACGACAACTCATGACGACTGAGTCTAGCTGAGCTGAGCAATTGACTTAAGACGGGTCTTGGAATATCAGTGATAGACCTGGTGGTTTAATGACGTGCAAGCGTGCAAGTGTCATTCAACCTTGGTGATAAACAATGACGTAATCGACTATACTAATAATAATAATATGTAAAATAGCGTGAAGGTGTTTGGTTTTTTCCTCAATAACACATAAACTTGTGCTGCACAGTAAAATGTATCAGAAAATACAAAAGTCTAGGGAAACAAAATATAATTGCACCGTTGGAATTTGAACTCTTGGCCATGAGCCGAGTGGAGAAAATCTAACAGAGCACATTTCTTTAGGCATTATTTTAAGTATTAGGTACCTAGTGTTAGTCATAACGGATGAATGTACTGCCTGGAACAGTCTAGAAACGAAGTTTGCAATGTATGTTACTTCTGAAAACGATTTTATTATGTTTACACAAGTGTTATATTCCATTAACTCATAATAATCCAGTCAAAATGAAAACGCACAAAAAGGTAAAAATACTGCGAATATTAATATAGTTTTGTTGCGTTCAACTTTTTGAACTGTTTAATTGACTTTTGAAGTCAAAAGTTCTTTTGCTTGAATGTTTAAAATGAAATAAAAATGGAATGTGTGGCGACCAAATAGAAAATAAAAACTTTAGACGAACCTAAACAGAATTTTGGTCTAATGGACTCAATGACTACAACATAGAAAAGACGCTATAAACGTCAAAAATGTATGGGATTGACATAAGCCAGCGAAAAGCTTCCCTCCATCCTGTGACAGTCATTGTAGAAATGCCAATCGCTTTAAAAGCAATTTCCATGAATCTGGGTCTTCAAGTTTCTACATGAAGTTATACCGCAGCGAAGCCGCGATGTCAGTGATTGCCAAGATAACCCTAGAAGGTATTTACCTACTCTCTACCTACCTACATATATGCATTGAAAAGTTAGTTATTCATCAACTTTCTGCCCTTGTTCCATGTTATTTGGGGTCGGCGCAACACGGTTTTTTCTTCCATTCTCCCCTGTCAATCCAATAATTTTTCCATCATAATTTATAATTCCTCACACAATCCATCCATCTATTATTTGGTCTCCCTATACATCCATCAACATTTATATTCATCACTGTTTAAGTCACATGTGTTTCATCCCTCACCATCACATGTCCATACCAAGATAGACGACTCCCTTTCATCTTTTCTGTAACAGGCGCCACTTTCAAACTTCCTCTTACATGCTCATTTCTTACTGTATCAATTTTAGTCACACCACAAATCTATCTCAACATTCTCATTTCGGCTGCATGTAGTCTTTTTTCATCCGTCTTCTTCAATGCTGGACATTTTGATCCATACATTATTAAAGAATCTCTCAGTTGCAGCCACGTAGTCTGGATTTGTGCTCGGTTGGTGGCAACAAGGTCGCCCCCTACACATGGACACATGGGATTTAAAACATAACTGGCGAAATGAGGGTGTACTAATAGGTACATCTCTACCTAACACTTCGGGGATAACAGGCGTGATGTTATGTTTAGGTTTCTTGTGTTTAATAACAAAAAAATATAAACACTCACCACTGACACACGCCAACGCTAAGATCGTGACAATTATGACGATTTTCACCATGTTTCTGTTTTTGTTACAGTTTATTAAGAAACAAGTGTTTGCACCGACACTCACAATGTTATGAGCATACATAAAATTCAGGACGTATTTATATGTAACGTAACCAACCTTGAAACCGTCAATAGTTTTCATATTACACTTAAAGGGCAGGATAGGGTAAAGTGGTTGTTTTATTAATGGGTAGGCAAGAATTTCCCCACGTAATAGGAAGCGAACCTTTTGCCATCAACTGGCCATAAATTCAGACTTCAGGCTACTAGGTACTGAGAAATTCCTGATGGAAAAACCCAATAAAAATTGTCCTTCCCTGGGAATTGAACCCCCTATCATACATAATTATGTTGTTCCTTGGATATTAATTGTAAGCTTTGACTCCTGATTTGTGTAATTTTTCAGAAACAATTATTTTTTCAGGCCGTAGTGGTGGCTGTACACTCTTGGTAAGCCCCTCCTAGGCAAGGCGAGTGCATGAGTGTATAATATAGTAGCGCTCGTCTAGCCTTGCGAGAGACCATAAAATTGTCACTTTAGAATATGTTTGACATACTTTAAATGATAAGTATGTTTTGCACCTTGTACATTATGGTTAAACTTACCCTTCTAAGTACAAAACCATTTGTCGAAATTCGTGAATGCCTATAGTTTCAAGAATACATTGTCAATGACACTATTACAATATCTAAAGCAGAATGTGTCCACCAGTTTATTTTTATGTCAGACGATTTTCTTTTGTTTAAGTGATTCTTCGAATTTAAAACAATTGTTGATGTTATCAGAAGTATATGGAATGTTTTCGAACATGTGTTCTACGCATATATGACTTGCCCAGCTTATATTGACATTCCAAAGCAGCGCGATTTTCAAATGCAAAACTGACGAAGTGTGGAAATTCGGTACATTTTCTTCTAGTTCCTTCGTTTGTCGCATGCCAAGATATTCTAGATACATTAAATCGTGAATGGAGGTAAGAACGATGAATGGACGTACTTATTACGTTTTCTTTGAAATTAAAACAATGTCTCTTTGGATTTTCCTTGCTTAACAAAACATAACATCACGGCTGCAATCCCCAAAGGGTTAGGCAAAAGTTCACCCGCATTTCGCCAGTTATGTTTAAGTCCTATGTAATAGGAGGCGAGCCTATTGCCATCAACCGAGCACAAATCTAGACTACGTGGCTGATACTGATATAATATCTACTTATTATGAGTAATTTTCGGATCTCTCTGAAAGAGCTTTAGCGTGCATGCTAAATGAGCCGATTATTATTAATTTTCAAAAAGCAAAGAGAAGGAAATTTTGTCATAGAAAAATATTTAATTTCTAAACGATTCTTTCATTTTATAGCAAATAAAAAAGAGTATGTATCCCATGTACAAAAAAGGTTGATTATTATTATTAGGTACCACACAGATACTGGTTCATGAAGAAACTATTTGAGGGCACTTTGCTGATGACACTGACGTGTAAGCTTATGGAAAAAATATCGATAGGTTTTCTCCAAAGACATTTAAATATTTACGAGCGATAGACGGGACAAGACGTCTCTCTCCCACGTTTAAAACACTTCCAGGATCTTAAAATACAGGATAGATGTCGATGACATCATAAGTGTTCTGCTCTTTGGTCCCTGAACCGGCAAGCCACGAACGAGACGTGACGTCTTCTCTAGGACCAAGGGACGTGTTGCCCAGCAGTTGGACAGTCCAGGTTGGCTTTAATAATAAAATATTTGTCTACCTTGTTTAAAACAATATTTATTAGGTTCTCTGCCACTAAGTTAGGACTTCTTGAATTTTGCATTACAGGCTGAAACTGTAGCAGCGAAACTGTAGAATTTGGCCAGTCATTTGATAAGTTTGGGTTTACGTGGACTAAACTCGGTTATTATTTTGACAAATGGCATGCCATGACCAGCCTGTAATCTGTCCACTGCTGGAACACAAGTCTTCTCTCTGCGGGGGAAGGGCTCAGTTCATTTAATTCACCAAGCATGGTGGATTATAGAGTGGTACACAAGTACGGGTTGGTAGATGTCTCAGCTCTTCGATTTTTTGCTTCGGACATGCTTGTTTTCTTTACCGTTTCGAGAGCAGTGATTGTGAAATAAATGACACAAAGTAATGCGCCTGCTTGGTTTCGAACCCACGACTCAAGTCTAATCTTGGGGTCGATCCCACTATTCCATTTGACTTAAGTGCCACCCAATATTGTTTCATAGATCGCAAAGAATGAGGTAGGTAAGGGTAAATGCCTTCAACTTGTTTAGAGCAAATGTAGAGAAATTGCTTCGAGGTATGACATAAGCATCAGGAGCTTAATATTCATTCCGGTATCAATAAGAAAAAACATAACATTACGCCTGTATTTCCCGATGGGTGGAGACAGGCATTTGGTGCGCCAACATTTGTCAGAAATGTTGAAGTCCTAAATCCCAATCTAAATTGAGTCAGCCCAAGATTTGGCGACGAGTTGGGCACTTCCAGTAGCGTCCATTAGCTCCTGTATTGTACAAGCAACAGAACATGCAGGACACGATGTTAAGTGTACATGGGGTGCATGAAAGGAGCCTCTCCGAGGGAAGTATCTACTAAGCCACTATAAGTCCGGCGCACCCTGGGCAGTCAGCGAGTCCCTGGCTGCTAATCCTTTCACCACGATAGCAATCCAAAGTCCTTCAATTAAAGCTTTGTGCGTAGTTTCGATTAACATCGAATTGAGAGAACCCTCAAGACAAATCGGAAATTCTCTCCAACTTGTACGGCAAAACACTGTGAAATTCTTTGAGTCCAAGAGACCCATCGAGATGTAACCCAAACCCACACATCAATGGGCTCATGCTTATCGCAAGATCTGTCACCGGAACCACGCTAACGCAGAGTTAGCTGCTACCAGCGTAAGCATATTTTCCACCAAATGCTCAAACGAGAACAGTTTAAAAATCATCTCCGTAGACTCCTAAAAATAATGAATGAGGGAATTGCAACATTTTCAAAAGCAAAGCTGGTCTAGACCAGCTTTGTAGTTACTATAGCTATATAGCTAGCTATAACCTAAATGAATACCTCTTTATATCAATGGTGCAACACTTTCATAATGTACGGACAGAATTGCGCAATAATTTGGCGGCCGATCAATATTGCACTCGGATGATTTGAGACTGGTTGGTCAATCCGGCAATATACTAACAAACTATAATAGGTTACATCTTTCATCCTTGTTTTTTCTCGATGTGGAAATCCTCAATGGATATCGTCCGCCCTGGGGTCCGCGCAGAGGGGTCTGTCAGACTCGTACTGACTAAAACCACATCGGTAATGATCTAATGCGACTTCCTGTCCTATCTAAATTTTACATGGTTATACCGTTCATCATACCTGTTTTTATTTATTACAAATTATATTTTTATCTTCTAGTAGTTAAACAGCGCTGAGTAAGCGTTATCATGATTAGATAGATACGTGTTTTGTTACAGTGACGACAAGGTTATTTACCTTTTTTATTCTTTCCAGTGATTTAAACTAACTTCATTATGGTTAAGCTCTCAGTGGATTTGAAGCGTAGTCACGCTAAATAGAACTAGCTGTATAGATTGTTTGTAACCTTTTTTGTTTTATGTAGATCCAGGGAAGAAATAG
Source organism: Standfussiana lucernea (assembly GCA_964057025.1). Classification (NCBI taxonomy): domain Eukaryota; kingdom Metazoa; phylum Arthropoda; class Insecta; order Lepidoptera; family Noctuidae; genus Standfussiana; species Standfussiana lucernea. Next base: position 5,754,946 of record OZ059785.1, read on the forward strand.
ACAACCTTCTTACCTTACCTGAGGTGATTGAGGGACTGAGAGACTGAACTTGGGTCGCGCTATTAGAATTTTTGTTAAGAATAAACTGCAATCACAAGTCAGTGATTACTAATGACCATTTCCTTTTTTAAATATTAAATTTTTGTGGAGGCTTAGTGCACATCTGATTAGATAAGTATATTTGAGTACACTTTGATTATTAGTTATAGAAAATTAATGTAATGAGTCAGAAATTCTGTGTTGTGCAGTCGCAATAATAAATGATTTTCCTCCTAAAACGTTGTCAAAAAACTTCGGTCAAACACGTTATTATCTCTGTTTATTTTGGCACGTTTTCCTTCATGTCTGGTTCAACAAAATACCGATGCCATCGTTTGGAAGCTTCACATATACAGCTCGGTGAATCAGTCGACTGCTCTATCGTAGAGCGCCACGAAGTCGACTCCTATATCGATCGCATGAAGTGGGCATGCGAATCGTTTCAATGTGCTGAGCAAATGTTCGCTAATAGAACTCGACTTTTCTAATTGAAAATACGTTTGGTTGTATAAATATTGGCATCTCTGGATGTATTCTGGGGCAATACATTTCAGTTAAAATTGTCAAATTTGTGTGGGACCACGAAGATATTAAAAACAGCATTACTATTTATTTCATGTACCAATTACCATGGTGTAAAACTATTACCCTGAACGGTGGATCACTTGGCTCGCGGGTCGATGAAGAACGCAGTTAACTGCGCGACATAGTGTGAACTGACACAAATGAACATCGACATTTCGAACGCACATTGCGGTCCGTGGAAACATATCCAGGACCACTCCTGTCTGAGGGCCGGCTGTATATATACAGTAGCCACATTGCGCTTTCTAGACGTACACGTTCGTCTCCACTTGAACCTAACTGGTTGTGATGACGGCCGAACACGTTTAAGTGCAAATGACGGTTCTTTGACGAGGATGTGTATAACAACCTCGTTTTAGTCCGTTTAAAAATATATCAGAGTACACATAATAGCGCTTAGCCTTACAATGTGACGTGTTCAAAAGTGGTGTGCGTGCAGAGCGACCTGCGATGCGTATCGTCGGCAAACACGACGGCGAGGACACGCGTTCTTGTTTGCTTAACACACGTATGCTGGACTCTTTGTTTGGTCTTTGTAACACCAATCTGAGGGCAGCGTATAACACACAGCTTTTGTTGTGCTTCATTTACGGTAATACTTAAATGAACAGCAGGGCGTCCAGTACGGCTGCATAAGCGTCTATTGTACTAGTCAGAAGATTGGACGTATGAGTCTGCTTCTGCTGTATCGTTGGCCTCAGATCAGGAGGGATCACCCGCCGAATTTAAGCATATTAGTAAGCGGAGGAAAAGAAACTAACCAGGATTTCCTTAGTAGCGGCGAGCGAACAGGAATGAAGCCCAGCACTGAATCCCGCCGTTGTTCAGGCGGCGGGAGATGTGGTGTTCGGGAGGTTCCATTTTCTCGCCACGACCGCTCCTGTCCAAGTTCGTCTTGAACGGGGCCGTTTTCCCGTAGAGGGTGCCAGACCCGTAGTGACGGATGATCGTGGCGAGAGGGACACTCCTTAGAGTCGGGTTGCTTGAAAGTGCAGCCCTAAGTGGGTGGTAAACTCCATCTAAGGCTAAATATCACCGCGAGACCGATAGCGAACAAGTACCGTGAGGGAAAGTTGAAAAGAACTTTGAAGAGAGAGTTCAAGAGTACGTGAAACCGTTCAGGGGTAAACCTGCGAAACTCGAATGAACGAACGGAGAGATTCAGTGTCATTCCATGGCGTACGGGTGCACGCTAAGATGCTGCTGACTTCAGTAGGCACAGGCTACGTCCGTCGCGTCTGCGGATGGCGTGCACTTCTCTCTTAGTAAATACATCGCGACCCGTTTGATGTCGGTCTAGGCGCTGTTCGGCTCCTCGCCCCATTGCCCTAGGGCAATGGGACCGCGACGGTGGCTGACCAGCCGTCAGACGGTAGATTAGAAGAATCGCGCACGCGTTTTTGACGCGTCCGGCCCGACGCAAGGCAACGTTGCATTCACGTCTACGCCTTTGTGCGGATGCTGGTGCGGGTTGTCTGTTGTTGCTGCCGTGTTGTCTCGGACTGTGCGCGTCTCTGTCGGCGATGATTCAGGTTTGGGCACTCGCAGGACCCGTCTTGAAACACGGACCAAGGAGTCTAGCATGTATGCGAGTCATTGAGATAATCAAACTGAAAGGCGCAACGAAAGTGAAGGCGCGCTAGCCGCGCGCTCAGGGAGGATGGAGCTTCGATCTAGGTCGATCTCTCGCACTCCCGAGGCGTCTCGTTTCCAATCTGTGAATGTAGGCGCGCTCTGAGCATAAATGCTGGGACCCGAAAGATGGTGAACTATGCCTGGTCAGGTCGAAGTTAAGGGGTAACCTTGATGGAGGACCGTAGCGATTCTGACGTGCAAATCGATCGTCCGAACTGGGTATAGGGGCGAAAGACTAATCGAACCATCTAGTAGCTGGTTCCGTCCGAAGTTTCCCTCAGGATAGCTGGCGCCGATTTGAACAGTCTCATCCGGTAAAGCGAATGATTAGAGGCATCGGGGCCGAAACGGCCTCGACCTATTCTCAAACTATAAATGGGTGAGTACCCCGGCTTACTCGAATGATGAAGTCGGGGGTCAGATGACGGTGCCAAGTGGGCCAATTTTGGTAAGCAGAACTGGCGCTGTGGGATGAACCAAACGTAGTGTTAAGGCGCCCAAAAAATGCTCAAAGATACCTAAAAGACGTAAAGCATTCAAGACGCCAGGACGGTGGCCATGGAAGTCGGCATCCGCTAAGGAGTGTGTAACAGCTCACCTGAAGAGTATGCTTTGCTCTGAAAATGGATGGCGCTTAAGCGTTTTGCCTATACACTACCGTTACGAGCATGTGCGATGTTAATGTAACGTCATTAAGCCGTAACGAGTAGGACGTGCGCGGCGGAGAGCGCAGAAGAGTCTGGGCGTGAGCCCGCTTGGAGCCTCCGTCGGTGCAGATCTTGGTGGTAGTAGCAAATACTCCAGTGAGGCCCTGGAGGACTGACGTGGAGAAGGGTTTCGCGTAAACAGTAGTTGGTCGCGAGTCAGTCGATCCTAAGCTCAAGGAGAAATCTTATGTCGATGTGGCGTGTTTTTTCAAAAAGATGTATCATCGTTAAACATGGTATGTTCAATGATAAATAACGCCCTTTGAGCGAAAGGGAATCCGGTTCCTATTCCGGAACCCGGCAGCGGAACCGTTTCAATAATCGTTCCCTCGTTTTTACAGCGAGTGTTCGACGGGGTAACCCAAAGTGGCCTGAAGACGCCGTCGGGAGGTCCGGGAAGTGTTTTCTTTTCTGCCTGAGCGTTCGAGTTCCATGGAATCCTATAGAAGGGAGATATGGTTCGGAACGCGAAGAGCACCGCATTTGCGGCGGTGTCCGGACACTCTCTGCGGACCTTGAAAATTCAGGTGAGGGATGTACGTGGAGATGTCGCGCCGGTTCGTACCCATATCCGCAGCAGGTCTCCAAGGTGAAGAGCCTCTAGTCGATAGAATAATGTAGGTAAGGGAAGTCGGCAAATTGGATCCGTAACTTCGGGACAAGGATTGGCTCTGAGGACCGGGATGGTTGGGCTTGGGACATGAAGCAGAAGGTAATTGGTGTTGGGCCTAGTTGATACGCATGCGCACCTATCGGGGCGCTAGTGTCGTCTCTGGATCTACCTTCTTACTTTTTGTTGATTTTCCCAGCTGATAGCCTGCGTCGGTTTCGTCTCGTGCGCGATCGGTGCGGCTCTCAACAACCGCCGTTAGCGGTCAGCTCAGAACTGGCACGGACAAAGGGAATCCGACTGTCTAATTAAAACAAAGCATTGCGATGGCCCTCGCGGGTGTTGACGCAATGTGATTTCTGCCCAGTGCTCAGAATGTCAATGTGAAGAAATTCAAGTAAGCGCGGGTAAACGGCGGGAGTAACTATGACTCTTCAAAGGTAGCCAAATGCCTCGTCATCTAATTAGTGACGCGCATGAATGGATTAACGAGATTCCCACTGTCCCTATCTACTATCTAGCGAAACCACAGCCAAGGGAACGGGCTTGGGAGAATCAGCGGGGAAAGAAGTCCCTGTAGAGCTTGACTCTAGTCTGGTATTGTAAGGAGACATGAAAGGTGCAGTCTAAGTGGGAGATCGTTCGCGCGATCGTTGCTGTAAAACCACTACTTTCATTGTTTCATTACTAACTCGGTTGGGCGGAAGCCGCGCGCTGTCGACATGTCGGCAAGCGTGCGGTTGTTGTGATTCAAGCGTAAAAGAGGCGACGCGGTAACGCTTGTTGCCAACTTATGCGCGATCCGGTTCGAGGACACTGCCAGGCGGGGAGTTTGACTGGGGCGGTACACCTGTCAAAGAATAACGCAGGTGTCCTAAGGCCAGCTCAGCTAGGACAGAAACCTCGCGTAGAGCAAAAGGGCAAAAGCTGGCTTGATCCAGATGTTCAGTACGCATAAGGACTGCGAAAGCACGGCCTATCGATTTTCTTGTTTAAAGAGTTTTTAGCAAGAAGTGTCAGAAAAGTTACCACAGGGATAAGTGGTTTGTGGCAGCCTAGCATCCGCAGCGACGTTGCTTTTTGATCCTTCGATGTCGGCTCTTCCTATCATTGTGAAGCGAAAATTACAAAGCGTTGGATTGTTCACCCACTAACAGGGAACGTGAGCTGGGTTTAGACCGTCGTGAGACAGGTCAGTTTTACCCTACTGATGGCGTGTCGTTGCGATAGTAATACCGTTTAGTCCCACAATAACAACGGTGTCGGACATTTGGTTCATGCACTCGGTCGAACGGCCGGTGGTGCGAAGCTATCATCCGAAGGGAGTAACTCTGATCGCCATTAAGGGTGAAACCCATCTAGTCAAATTCGGCAAGGATATCACTGTGGAGCCCCGAGAGTCGGGAGGCTCTAAACAATGTGACTATGCTAGTCGCGCTTCACCTCGTGAGGTGCGACGTCGAAGCCCATTTGGATCGCGGAGATCGATGCCTGTACGTTTACCACGTGCGTCACGGCTCCGAAGGTCCGAAATTAACTCAGTTCGATGTCGGGGCTCGGAATAGTCTGTAGACGACTTACGTTCCTGGCGGGGTGTTGTGCTCGGTAGAGTAGTATATCTACGATCCGTTGAGACTCATCCTCTTGCTAGGTGATTCGTTTCACCATCATTTTAATACACGAACGAAGTGTCCATGCTAATGTACGAGTAGTTAATGAGCGTAATTGGCCTATGTTCAAATGCTATCAAAGTGTTTATTGCATGGCCCCAATTATTTACAATAAATTACCAAGTGGTTGGAAAGATTTAAATACGGTGCTGTTTAAGAGTAGACTGCGTAAATTTTTGATAGAGAAAACGTACTACAGTGTAACTGAATTTCTGACAGAGAAAAATATATTTGTTGACTGATTGTAATGATAATTGAATTTGATTTATTAATTTATGAATTGAAAAATTGAATGATAATTTTAATAATACTTTTAGTGATAATTTTAATATTTTTAATGTTAATAGTAATGAAAATGATATTTTATTAATTGAATCTGGTCCTTAAAATGTAAGTAAATATAAATGTATATGTTTGCATGCCGAATGGTAAAATATGGCTGAACTTTATTCTTTATAACAACTGTTGTGTATTACCCATATTTGCAAAATAAAAATCTATTCTATTCTATTCTATTCTATTCTATTCTATAATTGCATAGCTTGTAGATTTCCTTTTTTTAAATGCCATGTAAGCAACCTTTTTACGTTTGAAAAACGTCGTAGGATAAGTGATAGGATCCCGATGGCACTCTGTGTGTGCCGAGCGAACTCTAAAAATGGTAGATACGTACTTGATTATGGATATCTACTTGAATAAGTTACAGCTCATGAATTGCTTGTTTGTTTTTTGGACAAAAATGGTATTCTTTTAATTGAGTAGTCGAATATTTTTATGTCGTTTTAGCTTCATAAGTAAATAAAAATGTGCCTTCAGTTATTTAAAAGCAAAATGTGGACATTGCTCCGATACAAGGCGTTAAACAAGCCAAATCAAGGAGCCTTAACAATGGGCATTCCTTTAAACGTTTTATACTCATTTCCATAAAAAATTTCAACAAGGTTCAAATAAGTTTTTCGGTAACTTATGTCAACCCAATTTTCACTTATAAAGCATCTTTAAAGGTCATTGAATTAAATTAAAATTCACTTTGGATAAGTTAGGTACAGTAGGAAGTATAATATCGAAAGAGCTTTTATGATTTTTATTTATAATATGTATATCTCCTTTCATTGTCAAAGAAAGAATGAAAGTTAATTTAATACAGACCAAAAAAATGTTTTTCATAAATATGGCGGTAAGCATTTTCCACCAAGCTGATCGTGTCAAGATGCTGACTACCAAAATATAATGCTTTAACTAATAGAAACAGATGGCATAACTGTAGGAAGAATTTTATCAATGAAAAGCATGATCAGGTTATCATATGTTTCTATATATTGTAACGCAACGCCATGTGTTCAGCCTACACCAAGTCAAGCCAAGCCAAGCCAACGCCATCTTACGACAATTTGGAGCCAAAGTTGTCAGCCAAGCCAGCCAGTGACTGTTATCCGACGGCCAGAGAGAGTAGAGGTACTCGGGTCGCTCATTTTGCTGACATTTAGCTGTTGGATATAAATTAAGTCGAAACTGTCCAAGTGTGTAGAACTATATTACCTATTAATAATAATATAATTGTGATTATTCGTGAAGTGTGCGAGTGTATTATTGCCTACTCGATTCACTAACTACGAAACAGATAGATCTAATTATATGGTTTCCAAAATTTTTATTTACATAATGAATCGAAAAAGAATGAATTCGTGTACAAAAACTTAAAAATACACTGATCGAAAATCTTTTTTGCAAAAAATTTCTAATGTTTGTTTAATGAAACAAACAGACTTCGTAGAAGTCGTTGATTTATTTGCAAAATCGTTTTTATTTTACTCGTTTTAGTTATTGTAGCACACACAAAGCCTTGTCAACTATCAATTTCGCAATTTCTTTTACTTGGATAACACTTTTTTACTTGATTTTTTTATTTAAAAACCAAACTACTAAACACCGATTTTGATAAAATTTCTATGGGACCAATCGGGAAGTATAATATCCTTTCAGATAAACGAAGAATTTTTCGAATTCGTTCATAAATTAAGAAGATATGAGGTAACAAACAAAAAAAACTACAACCGAATTGAGAACCTCCTCGTTTTTTTTAATGCGGTTAAAAAAGGAAGTAATGAATACTTTACTTAGGTGTAAGCCTTGATATAAGATAAATTAAAAGTTTACGGCCATTTATAAAACACTGATTAACTTAACTAAACTGGAGGTCACGATTTAAAAAAGAAAACAGTACTGAGGCATGAAATATGTCCGCAGATTTAAAATGCCATAAGAGACATAACTTGCTCTTAGATTTGCAAAGTCTGGCTCAGCCCAGAAAGTAGAAATAAATTTTTAAATGTTACGACATTTCCCAATTTTCACCATCGTTACAGTGATCTGTGTTTAGGGCTGAGTACCACCTCTGCGGTAAGGTATATGCTTATGTTTTACGCGGCTGTTGTCATTTTCAACGATGTCTTTACTGCCTTCTTGTTTGACCTGGCCATTATTATTAGAGGAAGAATGGACAACTCTGAGGGAGCTTCCTATGTAGGTCTCATTCGGCCTTGGTACATAGGTCTTTATCTTCTCAGGATCTATCTCAGGAAATGGGTGACGCGATCCGAATTTGATATCTTCAAACATTTTAAAGTTGGAATCTTGAATATTTTCAAAGTTTAAATTCTTGTGTCTGCTTAACGAAGAAGGAACCTTTCACTGTAAGTACTATGTGATTATAGTAATAAGCTTCTAGTGTGTAGTGGTATTCTAGGTATAAGTATGTCTATCCCTAATGGTTATTTAAAAAAAAACACAGGTTTTTGTGAAATAAGATAAGCTTCAGCAAGGTATAAATAAAAGGGAATTTAAAACCTTATTAGACAAGGTGTAGTTTTGCAACCTCGTCAAAATTCAGGAGGTTGTCATAGAAGACGTAAATAAACAATATAAATTACGGTACCTGGTCAATTATAATAAACGCTGCTTTTTTTAGTTGTTTAAATTTGACACTATTCAGAATAAAGCCCTTTTCAAAAGAGGAGAATCACCCGTTTATCTAATAAACGTCTGCTTTTGTTTGTGTGTGTGAAAGCGCGGTAATAGGGCTAGTAATTAGACGGGCAGCGTTTTAATACGGGTGGTGTAAACACAAAAACATCTAAACACAGAAACAGAAAATTGACCAAATCACGATAAAAATGGTAGTCAGTTGGAGTAAGGTCTAGCGAGTACGGAGGATGACGTATGGTTTCTAACTGCAGCTCCTGTAGAGTTACAACGGTGTTCCGTGCAGTGTGAGGTCTTGCGTTATCAACTTATCACGGGCAATAATTGTTCGAAGTTTGGCACAGTAAACATCTGCTGATATTGCTTGACCAGACCTGAGAAAGCTATATTGAATAACACCGTGAAGATACCACCAAACAGTTACCATTACCTTTTTATTGGTAAACTTTGCTTTAGGGCATTGTTGTGGCGTTTGACCTGGGGTTAACCATTGTATTTTTCGCTTACGGTTATCATAAAAATCCACTTTTCGTCACATGTCACAATTCGATCCAATATTCCTTCATTTCTGTACCGTTTCAACAAGGCAGCGCAAGTTCAACACGCGATTCTTTCTGCAGATTAGTCAAATCATGAGGCACCCATTTTTCATATTTTTTAATCGTATTGATGTGATGCAAATGAGTCAATATTGTAGGTAAGGTAACGTTAAACCATGCTGCTAATTCCTGGGTAGTTTGACTCGGATCGGCTTCCACCATCTCCTTAAATTCAGCGTTATTCACCTTCCTTCTTCCACTTGGTTTTTTCTTCACGTCGAAGTTCCATTACGTAAGCGTTTAAAGCAAAAACACACGGTGCGTTTATTAGCAGTCTCCTCTCCAAACACAGCATTGATATGCGAGCCGTTTCTGCCGCGTTAGTTCAGCGTCAGAACTCGTATTTCAAAAATTACTCGGATTTTTGTAGTATCCATCTTTTCCGTCTAAGCTGAATAAAAAAAAAACAATTGAAACTCGAAAATCGAATGTTGCACATTTTTAAAAGAAAAATCTCAAAGCTACTAAGTTAGGACTCCTTGAATTTTGCATTACAGGCTGAAACTGTAGCAGCAAAACTGTAGAATTTGGCCAGTCATTTGATAAGTCTGGGTTTACGTGGACTTAGCTCGGTTATTATTTTGACACATAGCATGCCATGACCAGCCTGTAATCTGTCCACTGCTGGAACACAAGTCTTGTTTCTGCGGGGGGAGGGCTCAGGTCGTTTAATTCACCAAGCATGGTGGATGTTGGAGTGGTACACTAGTATTGGTTGGTAGATGTCTCAGCTCTTCGATTTTTTGCTTCGGACATGCTTGTTTTCTTTACCGTTTCGAGAGCCGTGATTGTGAAATAAATGACACAAAGTAATGCGCTTGCTTGGCTTCGAACCCACTACTTAAATCTAATCTTGGGGTTGCTCCATTTCACATATGTGCCACCCAATATGGTTTGACAGATCATAAAGAATGAGGTAGGTTAGGGTAAATGCCTTCAACTTGTTTAGAGCAAATGTAGAGAAACTGCTTCGAGGTATGACATAAGCATCAGGAGCTTAATATTCATTCCGGTATCAATAAGAAAAAACATAACATTACGCCTGAATTTCCCGATGGGTGGAGACAGGTATTTGGTGCGCCAACATTTGTCAAAATTGTTGAAGTCCTATGTAATCTTTTAGCGTGTCGATAGCAATCTAAATTGAGTCAGCCCAAACTTTGGCGACGAGTTTGGCACTACCAGTAGCGTCCATCAGCTTCTGTTATATACAAGCAACAGGACAGGCAGGGTAAAATGTTAGGTGTACCCGGGGTTCATGAAAGGAGCCTCCCCGGGCCATCCTGGGCAGTCAGCAAGTCCCCATGCTGCCTGGCTAATCCTTTCACCACGATGGCAATCCCAAGTCCTCCAATAGAACCGTCTATGTGCGTTGTCTCGATTAACATCGAAGGGTATCAACTTGTACCGCAAAATACACTGAGACATTCTTTGGGCTCACGCTTGTCACCCGAAGCACGATAACGCAGTGTTAGCTGCTCCCAGCGTAAGCATACTTTACACCAAATGTTCAGACGAGAATAGTATAGAAATCATCGCCGTAGAGTCCTATGTAACAAATGAGGGAATTGCAACATTTTCCAGCATTGAATATCATTGCTATGTGTGATTTTGTAGGTACGCTGCGGACTCATTTTGTGGGTAAATTTTTGTATAGGGCTAAAGGCGCTTATTACATGAATACATTATGATCCACTGGTCCAAAGTATAAAACACTAAATAAATAATAGACATAGTAACTACAAAGTAGGTCTAGTTATAACCTAAATTAATACCTCTTTATATTAATGGTACAACACTTTCTTATTGTACGGACAGAATTGCGCAATAATTTGGCGGCCGATCAATATTGGTCTCGGATGATTTGAGACTGGTTGGTAGATATCTTGCAATATACGAACAAACTATAATAGGTCTACATCTTTCATCCTTTTTTTTTAATCAATGTGGAAATCCTCAATGGATATCCTCCGCCCTGGGGAGAGCGCAGGGGTCTGTCAGACCCGTACTGCCTAAAAACCACACCGGTAATGATGTAATGCGACTTCCTGGCCTATCTACATTTTACCGTTTGTACATACTACCGTTAGTATTGTACCGTTCATTATACCTACGTTTTTATTGATTACAAATTCTATTTTTATCTTCTAGTGGTAAAACAGCGCTGAGTCAGCGTTAACATGATTAGATAGATACGTGTTTTGTTACAGTGACGACAAGGTTGTTTACGTTTTTTGATTCTTTCCCATGATTAGAACTTCATTATGGTTATGCTCTCAGTGGATTTGAAGCGTAGTCACAATGATAAACGATTAATGTTTGGTTAGTTAAATCGAACTAGCTGTATAGATTGTTTGTAACCTTTTTTTTTCATGTAGATCCAGGGAAGAAATAGACAACCTTCTTACTTTACCTGAGAGAATTGAGGGACTGAGAGACTGAACTTGGGTCGCGCTATTAGAATTTTGTTAAGAATAAACTGCCATCAGAAGCCAGTGATTACTTATGACGATTTCCTATTTTAAATATTTAATTTTAGTGGAGGCTTAGTGCACATCTGATTAGATAAGTATATTTGAGTACACTTTGATTATTAGTTATAGAAAATTAATGTAATGAGTCAGAAATTGTGTTGTGCAATTGAAATAATAAATGATTTTCCTCCTAAAACGTTGTCAAAAAATTTAGTTCAAACACGTTATTACCTCTGTTTATTTTGGCACGTTTTCCTTCATGTCTGGTTCAACAAAATACCGATGCCATCGTTTGGAAGCTCCACATATACAGCTCGGTGAATCGGTCGACTGCTCTATCATAGAGCGCCACGAAGTCGACTCCTATATCGATCGCATGAAGTGGGCATGCGAATCGTTTCAATGTGCTGAGCAAATGTTCGCTAATAGAACTCGACTTTTCTAATTGAAAATACGTTTGGTTGCATAAATATTGACATCTCTGGATGTATTCTGGGGCAATACATTTCAGTTAAAATTGTCAAATTTGTGTGGGACCACGAAGATATTAAAAACAGCATTACTATTTATTTCATGTACCAATTACCATGGTGTAAAACTATTACCCTGAATGGTGGATCACTTGGCTCGCGGGTCGATGAAGAACGCAGTTAACTGCGCGACATAGTGTGAACTGACACATATGAACATCGACATTTCGAACGCACATTGCGGTCCGTGGAAACATATCCAGGACCACTCCTGTCTGAGGGCCGGCTGTATATATACAGTAGCCACATTGCGCTTTCTAGACGTACACGTTCGTCTCCACCTGAACCTAACTGGTTGTGATGACGGGCGAACACGTTTAAGTGCAAATGACGGTTCTTTGACGAGGATGTGTATAACGTCCTCGTTTTAGTCCGTTTAAAAATATATCAGAGTACACATAATAGCGCTTAGCCTTACAATGTGACGTATTCAAAAGTGGTGTGCGTGCAGAGCGACCTGCGATGCGTATCGTCGTCAAACACGACGGCGAGGACACGCGTTCCTGTTTGCTTAACACACGTATGCTGGACTCTTTGTTTGGTTTTAGTAACACCAATCTGAGGGCAGCGTATAACACACAGCTTTTGTTGTGCTTCATTTATGGTAATACTTAAATGAACAGCAGGGCGTCCAGTGCGGCTGCATAAGTGTCTATTGTACTAGTCAGAAGATTGGACGTATGAGTCTGCTTCTCCAACGTATCGTTGGCCTCAGATCAGGAGGGATCACCCGCCGAATTTAAGCATATTAGTAAGCGGAGGAAAAGAAACTAACAAGGATTTCCTTAGTAGCGGCGAGCGAACAGGAATGAAGCCCAGCACTGAATCCCACCGTTGTTCAGGCGGCGGGAGATGTGGTGTTCGGGAGGTTCCGTTTTCTCGCCACGACCGCTCCTGTCCAAGTTCGTCTTGAACGGGGCCGTTTTCCCGTAGAGGGTGCCAGGCCCGTAGTGACGGATGATCGTGGCGAGAGGGACGCTCCTTAGAGTCGGGTTGCTTGAAAGTGCAGCCCTAAGTGGGTGGTAAACTCCATCTAAGGCTAAATATCACCGCGAGACCGATAGCGAACAAGTACCGTGAGGGAAAGTTGAAAAGAACTTTGAAGAGAGAGTTCAAGAGTACGTGAAACCGTTCAGGGGTAAACCTGCGACACTCGAATGAACGAACGGAGAGATTCAGTGTCATTCCATGGCGTACGGGTGCACGCTTAGATGCTGCTGACTTCAGTAGGCACAGGCTACGTCCGTCGCGTCTGCGGATGGCGTGCACTTCTCTCTTAGTAAATACATCGCGACCCGTTTGATGTCGGTCTAGGCGCTGTTCGGCTCCTCGCCCCATTGCCCTAGGGCAATGGTACCGCGACGGTGGCTGACCGGCCGTCAGACGGTAGATTAGAAGAATCGCGCACGCGTTTTTGACGCGTCCGGCCCGACGCAAGGCAACGTTGCATTCACGTGTACGCCTTTGTGCGGATGCTGGTGCGGGTTGTCTGTTGTTGCTGCCGTGTTGTCTCGGACTGTGCGCGTCTCTGTCGGCGATGATTCAGGTTTGGGCACTCGCAGGACCCGTCTTGAAACACGGACCAAGGAGTCTAGCATGTATGCGAGTCATTGAGATAATCAAACTGAAAGGCGCAACGAAAGTGAAGGCGCGCGCTAGCCGCGCGCTCAGGGAGGATGGAGCGTCGATCTAGGTCGATCTCTCGCACTCCCGAGGCGTCTCGTTTCCAATCTGTGAATGTAGGTGCGCTCTGAGCATAAATGCTGGGACCCGAAAGATGGTGAACTATGCCTGGTCAGGTCGAAGTTAAGGGGTAACCTTGATGGAGGACCGTAGCGATTCTGACGTGCAAATCGATCGTCCGAACTGGGTATAGGGGCGAAAGACTAATCGAACCATCTAGTAGCTGGTTCCGTCCGAAGTTTCCCTCAGGATAGCTGGCGCCGATTTGAACAGTCTCATCCGGTAAAGCGAATGATTAGAGGCATCGGGGCCGAAACGGCCTCGACCTATTCTCAAACTATAAATGGGTGAGTACCCCGGCTTACTCGAAAGATGAAGTCGGGGATCAGATGACGGTGCCAAGTGGGCCAATTTTGGTAAGCAGAACTGGCGCTGTGGGATGAACCAAACGTAGTGTTAAGGCGCCTAAAAAATGCTCAAAGATACCTAAAAGACGTAAAGCATTCAAGACGCCAGGACGGTGGCCATGGAAGTCGGCATCCGCTAAGGAGTGTGCAACAGCTCACCTGAAGAGTATGCTTTGCTCTGAAAATGGATGGCGCTTAAGCGTTTTGCCTATACACTACCGTTACGAGCATGTGCGATGTTAATGTAACGTCATTAAGCCGTAACGAGTAGGACGTGCGCGGCGGAGAGCGCAGAAGAGTCTGGGCGTGAGCCCGCTTGGAGCCTCCGTCGGTGCAGATCTTGGTGGTAGTAGCAAATACTCCAGTGAGGCCCTGGAGGACTGACGTGGAGAAGGGTTTCGCGTAAACAGTAGTTGGTCGCGAGTCAGTCGATCCTAAGCTCAAGGAGAAATCTTATGTCGATGTGGCGTGTTTTTTCAAAAAGATGTATCATCGTTAAACATGGTATGTTCAATGATAAATAACGCCCTTTGAGCGAAAGGGAATCCGGTTCCTATTCCGGAACCCGGCAGCGGAACCGTTTCAATAATCGTTCCCTCGTTTTTACAGCGAGTGTTCGACGGGGTAACCCAAAGTGGCCTGAAGACGCCGTCGGGAGGTCCGGGAAGTGTTTTCTTTTCTGCCTGAGCGTTCGAGTTCCATGGAATCCTATAGAAGGGAGATATGGTTCGGAACGCGAAGAGCACCGCATTTGCGGTGGTGTCCGGACACTCTCTGCGGACCTTGAAAATTCAGGTGAGGGATGTACGTGGAGATGTCGCGCCGGTTCGTACCCATATCCGCAGCAGGTCTCCAAGGTGAAGAGCCTCTAGTCGATAGAATAATGTAGGTAAGGGAAGTCGGCAAATTGGATCCGTAACTTCGGGACAAGGATTGGCTCTGAGGACCGGGATGGTTGGGCTTGGGACATGAAGCAGAAGGTAATTGGTGTTGGGCCTAGTTGATACGCATGCGCACCTATCGGGGCGCTAGTGTCGTCTCTGGATCTACCTTCTTACTTTTTGTTGATTTTCCCAGCTGATAGCCTGCGTCGGTTTCGTCTCGTGCGCGATCGGTGCGGCTCTCAACAACCGCCGTTATAGCGGTCAGCTCAGAACTGGCACGGACAAGGGGAATCCGACTGTCTAATTAAAACAAAGCATTGCGATGGCCCTCGCGGGTGTTGACGCAATGTGATTTCTGCCCAGTGCTCAGAATGTCAATGTGAAGAAATTCAAGTAAGCGCGGGTAAACGGCGGGAGTAACTATGACTCTTCAAAGGTAGCCAAATGCCTCGTCATCTAATTAGTGACGCGCATGAATGGATTAACGAGATTCCCACTGTCCCTATCTACTATCTAGCGAAACCACAGCCAAGGGAACGGGCTTGGGAGAATCAGCGGGGAAAGAAGTCCCTGTAGAGCTTGACTCTAGTCTGGTATTGTAAGGAGACATGAAAGGTGCAGTCTAAGTGGGAGATCGTTCGCGCGATCGTTGCTGTAAAACCACTACTTTCATTGTTTCATTACTAACTCGGTTGGGCGGAAGCCGCGCGCTGTCGACATGTCGGCAAGCGTGCGGTTGTTGTGATTCAAGCGTAAAAGAGGCGACGCGGTAACGCTTGTTGCCAACTTATGCGCGATCCGGTTCGAGGACACTGCCAGGCGGGGAGTTTGACTGGGGCGGTACACCTGTCAAAGAATAACGCAGGTGTCCTAAGGCCAGCTCAGCGAGGACAGAAACCTCGCGTAGAGCAAAAGGGCAAAAGCTGGCTTGATCCAGATGTTCAGTACGCATAAGGACTGCGAAAGCACGGCCTATCGATTTTCTTGTTTAAAGAGTTTTTAGCAAGAAGTGTCAGAAAAGTTTCCACAGGGATAAGTGGTTTGTGGCAGCCTAGCATCCGCAGCGACGTTGCTTTTTGATCCTTCGATGTCGGCTCTTCCTATCATTGTGAAGCATAAATTACAAAGCGTTGGATTGTTCACCCACTAACAGGGAACGTGAGCTGGGTTTAGACCGTCGTGAGACAGGTCAGTTTTACCCTACTGATGGCGTGTCGTTGCGATAGTAATACAGTTTATTATCATAATAACAACTGTGTCGGACATTTGGTTCATGCACTCGGTCGAACGGCCGGTGGTGCGAAGCTATCATCCGAAGGGAGTAACTCTGATCGCCATTAAGGGTGAAACCCATCTAGTCAAATTCGGCAAGGATATCACTGTGGAGCCCCGAGAGTCGGGAGGCTCTAAACAATGTGACTATGCTAGTCGCGCTTCACCTCGTGAGGTGCGACGTCGAAGCCCATTTGGATCGCGGAGATCGATGCTTGTACGTTTACCACGTGCGTCACGGCTCCGAAGGTCCGAAATTACCTCAGTTCGATGTCGGGGCTCGGAATAGTCTGTAGACGACTTACGTTCCTGGCGGGGTGTTGTGCTCGGTAGAGTAGTATATCTACGATCCGTTGAGACTCATCCCCTAGCTAGGTGATTCGTTTCGCCATCATTTAATACACGAACGAAGCGTATTAACGCTAGTATTCTGCGCAGCGTGAGCGTAGTTGTAATATGTTAGTATTTAGTTCATTTTTGTTTTAAACCATCAATTGCAAGCCGAACTTACGCAGTAACGGTTCTTATCGCACTACTATTATGTTCAACATGCAATGTATTTGACAATCGTGGATTTTTTTCATTTATCACATGCGAAGTTTTACTTTTTCTCATTTTGCCACAGATAACATTAAACAACTGGTCACTTCCCTATAGTCGGCGGTGATTCTTTTTTTTCACAGCAAAAAGACGCATGTTTTTAAGGCCTTCATATTTAATGAAAATTTAAATTGTGTTTATGAACAGAATATCATAAATGAACATTATTATTCATTAAATAATTAGGTTTTATCAACAAATTAACATTTATTTGTGTTCTAAATTTTGGCTGTTTAGCGGCTTCATACCTTTGCCTCTCCTTCAACCTGGCGAAAGAAAAGCGCGAAAAAAAAGCAAATTACTTAATTTCCTAATAGTTCATCACAAAAATACTATAATACTAAAATACTATAAACGACGGTTTTTAATACAGTAGTATTAAAAACCGTCGTTTGATAGACGTGGGCATTTGTTACTGCAGTTCGCGGCATCACCCTCGTCTGCGGCTCGTGTGTGTATTCCGCCTCGGCCGCAATAACAAAGTTTCCCCACTTATATCAAAATGTACTATTTCGGTAACTTATGTTAACCCTATACAATTTTCACTTTTATAGCATTGTTAAAGCTGACTGAATTATATAAAATTTCACTTTGTATAGGTTTAAGTACAGTAGGAACTTTAATATCGAAAGAGCTTATATATTTATATATCCTTTCGTTGTCACAGAAAAAAGGAAAGTAAATTTAATACAGTCCAAAAAAAATGTTTCTCATAAATATGGCGGTCAATATGGTAGCCATTTTCCACCAAGCTTATCGTGTCAAGATAAAGATATATTTGATGATGACTTCCAAAATATTATACTTAAACTAATGGTTACAAATGGCAAAACTGTAGGAAGAATTTTATCAATGAAAAGCATGATCAGGCTATCATATGTTTCTATACATATTGTCATTTATAATGTATTTAACTTGCTATTGGAACACAGACCTCCTCTTTGTGTAGGCCGTAATCCACCACGCCGGCTCAGTGTGGGTTGGTGGTGCTCCCAATGTGTGTGTTGTTCCAAATGTTGTATAGACGAATGTCATAGGCATATTTTCACGATAGCCGAGAAAGTTTATTTATGTATATGTAGAAAAAAACTGATGGTTTAGTACCTCTATTTTAGTTCTCGTTTTCTCAGTGTACCTGCTAAAACCTTATCTAACAAGGAAACAAATGGACATAATAATATAGTTTTCAAAATTTTTATTAACATAATGAGTCGAAAAGGAATGAATTCGTATACAAAAACTTAAAACTACACTGATTGAAAAAAAATAAGTAATGATAATGAATACTTTACATAAAAGCCTTGATATAAATTAAAAGTTTACGTCCATTTATAAAACACTGATTAACTAAAGTAAACTGGAGGACGCGATTTAAAAAAGAAAACAGTACTAAGACATGAAATATCTCCGCAGAATATTTATATGATGGTGGAAATTTGAAATGCCACAAGGGACATAGCTTGCTGTTGGATTTGCAAAGTTTGTCTCAGCGCAGAAAGTTGAAATTTTACAGCATGTTCAATGTTGCGACATTTCCAATTTTCACCGTCGTTACAATGTTCTGTGTTTAGGGCTGAGTACCACCTCTGCGGTAAGGTATATGCTCATGTTTTACGCGGCCGTTGTCATTTTCAACCATGTCTATACTGCCTTCTTGTTTGACCTGGCCATTATTATTAGAGGAAGAATGGACAACTCTGAGGGAGCTTCCTATGTAGGTCTCATTCGGACCTGGTACATGGGTCTTTATCTTCTCAGGATCTATCTCAGAAAATAGGTGGCGCGTTCCGAATTTGATGTCTTCAAACATTTTAAAGTCTTGATTGTTATTAAAGTTGAAATTTTTGTGCTTGTTTAGCGAAGAAGGATTGATCTAAAATAGAAAAAATATTCATTAGTGTTACATTAAGTTACGGACAAATTGCAGACGCGGCTTCGGACACGGACAGTCGGACACCTGCATAAAAATACGTACTGAAGTACCTCTCAGTATCTGGTATCCGCAGACGATCCACAATTTGATCGCATCAGTTTAACAGTTACTTTACCCGAATGTTACCATTTTATCGGTAAAGGTTGCCCGAAAATTACAACAAAAACAATAGAACAAAAACACAATCAGACAAAGTTGAACAAACGATCTGGTAAAACACAAATATCCAACGCTTATGGATTGTGCCAACAGATGGAGCTAGTAACAACGTAAGATAGGTGGAAGTAGCTGGAAGTCATAGAGTAGGCCTTTGCACAGTAGTGGTAATGATGTAGGCTGAAAGTAACAGTAGTTAGAAAAGTTTTGCTTTTGTAAAAGAAGACAACCACTCTTAAGGCCAACACAAAGGAGATCGGGCGGAAGCGCTCCAAGTGGCGTCGGTGAACGAGGCATACACCATTTTAGAGCTTGTTAGAAGAGGGTTTTCTTTTGTTAAGGACTTAAGTAAATCGGCGCCGGGAGAAAAAAGTTAAACGCCGTAATGTACATTTTCTGACAAAAATCTTCTAAATCAAGAGATACAAGAGGCTTAGGTGACTATTCATTGTTTTAGGGGCGTTCCCTTGGGTTGTACGTACAACTGTCTTGTAAAAATACTCTCAGGCAGACCTAAGGTTTTTGCTGTGTCAAGAAGTTGGTAAATGGTTCGCTTTCATCACATATCAACTAATGCGACCAATTCTAAACATACCTGATAGATAGCCATAAACCATGTTTGCTTTCCCCTTTAAGGATTACAGTCGTGAAGTTGTTCTGTCTCCAGAACTTAGCAAACAGGTCGTTTTCAATTCATAATAACAAATGCGACCAACTGCGAACACGTCCCTGATACCATGTACCATGACTGCATACCCCTTTAAGAATTATAGTCGTGATTGTTTTGTATCTCCAGAACTTAGCAAACAGATCGTTTTCAACTCATTTTATTTTAACCAATGTGACCAACTGTGAACTTTGGCAAAGGTACGATGAAATATGTCTGCTTACCCCTTTAAGACTTAAGGTTGTGAAGATTACGCTTATGTTTATCAGTGATGCAGTGACAAAGTGTCGATACTACCTATAATGGTTAATATCACTTGTATAATCCACCTTTTATTGCTCTTAAGTGAAAGGAATAATTCGATTTACAAATGACCTTATTTTAACCTTTTTTTAAGCGATTTTCACACAACAAGTCGACGCCCCCAAGGAATAAACCTGTATTATACTATTACTGACTTTTTACTGTTATACCAGTTACGGTATCTATGGGTCGGGATACACTTATGCAATTTTTTTCAAATTTTTTCAGCGGTAAATTCCAACGGTTTCCCTTATAACACTTTTGTTCTTTGGAAATTTTCCACTTTTTATTTACTAGAAAAATAACGAAATACATTAATACAAATTAAATTCTGTGGCCACATTTCGGTAAAGTATTATTACTGTAAAATATTTCAGCAAAATTTCCGGTAAGCGCGATTACAGGTTTATTATCGTAAATTTTGTGGTAAAAAATAATCGCACACAGACTATAAAATATTTTTTTTCTTTAAATAATGTAGAGATTCTTGTTTGTAAACTTTTTTTTCCTAAACACTTTAAAAATGAATGAACAAATGGTATATACAGCAATAGAAAATTTTTTAATTAGACGAAGGGATTACTGACTTAAGAGGTAAGCACACCAATAGACCTCGAAAAATGAGCTCCAGCACGGAATCGAGTATTGAGACGCATATTTCATTATTTCCTAAAGTAGATCTCATTATACAAGAGAAAGCTCAACTCGAGAATATCAGTCACAAGACCTCAACATATCAAAAATGTATCGTTTGTACACTGAGTGGTTTCCACAG
This sequence comes from Standfussiana lucernea, assembly GCA_964057025.1. Taxonomy (NCBI): domain Eukaryota; kingdom Metazoa; phylum Arthropoda; class Insecta; order Lepidoptera; family Noctuidae; genus Standfussiana; species Standfussiana lucernea. The sequence continues at coordinate 5,775,457 of OZ059785.1, forward strand.
CAAAATTATGTTGAAGTTACGATGGCGACAAAACGTCAATATGAAACCATTTTTAACACAAAATTTAATTATTCATTTTTTAAGCCTAAAAAAGATCAATGTACTACATGTTTCTTATATGAGCAAACCAGTCCATCAGAGAAAGAGTCTTTAGAAGAAAGCTATAGACGTCATTTAAATAGAAAAGAGAGAATCCGGCAAATTAAACATGAAGAAAAAATGACAATTGACAAAAACGATAGCACGATTGCTATCTTCGACCTGCAAAAAGTGTTAAGTATTCCACAATCTGCTGTAGGCATTTTTCATTATAAACGCAAGTATCCTGTGTACAATTTTACTATTTTTGACGCTCTACGTAAACAAGGGTATTGAGGCTGCATAGAAATTGGCAGTTGTTTGTTGCAATTCTTGAAGAGTGAACAGGAGCGAGGTGTTAACTAGATATATTATTTTTATTCGAATGGTTGTAATGGCCAAAATAAGAACAGGTTCGTTTTTGCCTTATATGCATACGCAGCAAAAACTTTAAATTTGTCTATAACGCACAGATTTTTCGAGACTGGACATAGCCAGAACGAAGGAGACTCGATGCATGCCTGTATTGAAAGGAACATGAAAAATAAGTCTATTTACACACCTGATCAGATATATAATATAATTTTAAACTCCTAAGTGTCGGGAGAAAAATATACTATGAAATAATTGGAGCAAACAGATATTTTAGACAAAAAAAAATTGGCAAATCCTTTGAATTGGCGTCGCGATATATATGGGAATACGATACGATGGTCTGATGTAATGGAAATTTATGTATCGTCATCCCAACAGGACAAAATTTTCTTTAAATATGATTTTGATGAGGCATATTCTGAATTAAATATTTCAAATTCATTTCAAACCAAACGACGTGGGCGAAAACCTAAGACAGATGCTTTGATAGAAGATACTGTACTGGCACGTGCTTATCATCAACCTCTTCCTATAAGGAAGGCGTTGCATACAGATTTACTGTCTTTGTGCAATAGTGGAGTGATTCCACGGTATTACCACGCACTTTACGAATCCTTAATTTCTGTAGAAAATAGTGATGATCGCGATGATAATGATGATGCCAATGATGATACCGATTAGTTATTAATGTTTTTACTGGCTACTTTTTATACTTTTACTGATCGTAATTTGTGATCTCTAGCGGAACTTTGTTCCCAATAAACGTTGTAATTTTAATCAATTTTGTGAGTTTTCTTTAATTATTCCCTCGAAGATACAGACGATAAATTTATTTTACCAAATCGGTTTTCAATGATTACGATAATATGACTATCAAAATTTTTCTATAAAATACGGGTTACACTACTTTACCCTTTTATGGTTATTTAAAATTTTACCGTAATAAGTCGGTAACTGAACATTACAATCTCTCTCTGTAATAAAAAAACACGTTTAATAATCCAGTAAAGCAATATTATGCCTACGATTTTTAAGAAATTTACAAGAATAATTCGGTAAGTAAATATTACTGGAATAATATTGATAAGTTAGGATCGTAAGATATCAATACCTTAAAAATTGTATGAAACCATTTTCGGTAATATGTATTTTGGTGAATAACTAATTCTGTGTATTTTTAATAGTTACACTTAATACTATAAACTTTTCGTGTAAAAATTAGCTTTTCCGTCATATAACAATGTTGTCATAATTAGCTTTTGTTGAAGAGATATACCCCAAAAACACTAAATCATTTTTCCTGTAAAATTTGATTTTTGCGATAACCGGTTTATTCCCCGGGGACGTCGAAGTGATTTGTGCATCATAAAATCAAGAAAGCTTCTTGGACCACAGTCTATAGAAGTTTGCTCGATCTCCTTTTGTTTTCAGATTAGGAAATAAATTCATCATAATTAGTATTTTGTACACGACTATGGCTGCTTTTAACTGCCTATGAATGTCTGTTGTAACATTTTTTTATGTTCCACCGAAGCGCCTAACCTACTGAATCGATTTTGATTAATGATGTGTCAATCAATTCATTATTATAGTCCAGCTGACATAAACTACATTTTGTGCGAACAAAATCAGTGCGACGGATGCTACGCCCAAAAAAGTGGGGTCCGTTCATTTACGTTTACCGTTCCTAGCGAGCGAGATGTCAAATGAAACAAAAGATCATTCTGAGGTCACAAATAAAATCCAAATTGAAAAAAAAACCTAAAATAATTGTATTTTTTTTTTTTGTTGAAAACTGAAACCTAACTACGACAAGACCGGCCACCTAAAATGTTTAAACAAGACATTCATATTTTTTTTTTTGGTTCTCGTATAACCGGAGTCACCCATATCTGTAATAAATGACGTATTTTAGCAATAACTAATACGTTAAAACTTCAGTTATACGAAAACTGAAAAAAAAATTACATCAATGTCTTGTTTAAACATTGTTCTTGTCATAGTTGGGCTTAAGTTTTACCTTTTTGTTTAACTTTATTCCTAAGGTAAACACGTCATCTTACTTTATTATGTGTTGGCCGTTACACCACAAGAAATAATGCAAATAAAAATGTTTAAAAACAAATACGAAGTTCAAGGAAGTAAAATCGTTCACACACAAAGCATAAACATCAACAAATAACACATAAAAACAGAGCGTGCACTTACAAACAATTTTATAACCAATAAGTAAGCAGATTATTTTTGCATAGGAAAAAGTGTAGGTTTTGAACCTGGTTTTTAAATAACCAATCGTGTATTAAATCGTACCTAACCAAACTTAACCCAAAAAAAATGTATGGTTAAACCAAAGTGTACTAGTGGTAACTGATATATTGAAATATAGTTAATACGAGTTACTGCAAGAAGGTGTTTTTTTAGAATAGGTAACTTGATTACGTACAAAAATTCAGTGCAGGGGGCTGCAATATAAATAACAAAGAATAAAATCTATCCAAGTCTACAAACCGGGACCATATAACTTTACCCTTGATAACATAAAATTATACATATAATCAACCACCAGCACCATATCTAATGATATGAAGCTAGATTTTTACATTGCCTACTATTTCAATTTACCATTATAAAAATATTTAAAACAACATATTTTCAACCAACCAAACTTACTTACTACGCAAAATAAAATAGTAATGCGAAAAACCAAAAATGCGCAATGTCATCGAAAATTAAAAACCATCAGATGAACGAAAGTAATGATACTGAGAAATTAAGAACTATTTTCAGTATTAGTGAGAAAAAAAACTACCTATTAAAGTCATTGTTGTGTTTGTATTTTGACGCTGTAGGGCCAATCTAACGGTATAAATCTTTGAATGTAGTTCACAAAATATAAAAAAAAACTCAAATATAAACATTAAATATGTAAGCATCCCAAATTACAAAAGTATACCTTTGGTTTGTCGGAATCACGCTGTAACAAAAAAGAAATAAATTTAGTAAAAAGTTCATTAAAATAAATAAAATTATAAAATTGAAGAGAAAACTGTGTAAAGTGTAGCGGTAGAAAAAAAGTATAGAAAAGAAGAGTATAGTTAGTCTTTGTAAATGAGATTGAGAATAATAATAGTCTGAACGTGGCACAGACTGTAGCGCTACTATGACCTCTTAATGCAGGAATGTTTTAGATCTATTTCGAGGGTGGAAAAGAGATGGGGCTGTCTAGCGCCATTTTATTCCCACTCTTGCAACATTCCTGCATTAAGAGATCATAGTAGGCCACCTGTGACTGAAAAGTTGCGTGGTAATCGGTTGTCATGGTATGGGCATGTGATGCGGAGGAAAGAGGAAAATGTCGTGAGGAAAGTTTTGAGTATGAATGTGGGGATAGCTATAAGAGTGAGGAAAGATCAAAGAAAGAGGGATAGACTGTGTGAAAGATGATATGGCTAGAAAGTGGATGACCCAATGATTATTACAAAGAAGAGGTAAAAGACGGACGGAGAGGAACGCAGGTCGCTGGCTGTCCGTTGCAACATGCTGGCCCGCAGGTTTGCAAGGTGTACGAATTCTGTTAAAATCATGCTTTTTAAAGCGTATTGCCAATTTTTTACACCTGCAACCTGTGGGTCAGTTATTCGCAGCTAGCTTACAGCGACCTGCGTGTCCAATATAATAATGCACTCAGGGTACTGTTGGGGCTGCCATGGCGTTGTAGTGGGTCAGGGATGTTTGCTGAGGCGCGGGTGCGAATGGATGGCTTTGCCGCTATCGTTAGGAAAAGGTGTGCCTTCCTACTCGCTCGCGTTCGTGGCAGTACCAACACTATACTGGGTGTTTTTTACTGATCGGTGGGAGTCCCCCATGCTGCAAAGGTGGGTGCGACTTCATGTCATAATTTAATTTTGCTGTCAATACTAACATTAGTTTTTAAGTACATTGTTACCAACAAAATATGGACCTGGTCTGAAATAAATGTTTTTATAATATAATAATATAAAGAGCTAAAAGAAAGGTATAGAAGAAGAAATTCTGCACCGACCCCAAATACATTGGGATGATGACAAAGGAATGATGATGATTGAGACTAAATAAATTAGCATCCATTAGTGGTTGTTGTATTTACCTCATTCTGAAATTACGTCCTCCTGTAGTTAATAGGTAAATATATTTTAGTTAGCGTGATATTATGTATAGTATAGTAAGTAGTGTTGTGTTATGTTATTAATAAAATATGTAATTCTATTTTATGTATTACTATTCACTGCTTACCGGTGGAGCTCTGAAACATAAAAGCAACGTTACAAACATGGTAATTATAGGCAAATAACTAAGTGTGTAACATATAGTTTAGTATATAATAAACTTTGTTGTTTTTTCAAAATTAAATATAAACTAAATCTTAATATGTTCTCAACATTTCACTTGATTTATATTAACATACATAGCACAAACACACACACATTTCATGAGCTTATTGTAGTAACTTAACAAATACGTGCAAGTGCTGTTTAAGATATTTACTTAACCTATCATTACAGAAATACGTACTCGGTCGGTATCTCTAGTTCAGGTGGTGCTTTTCCAGCTGAAAATTGTTTAAATTTTCATTAAGTCATCGTTTCCAATACAAATTCTCCAAGAGTGTGATTTTAACACAAACAAAGCTTAAAAAAAGTTCCCAACATGAATGCTACGACACAACGTGTTTGCTACAATACGCACTACGCCGTAGCGCTACGCGTAGCGTTACGGCGTAGCACACATACCGGTATGCTTTTGGACTACACCGAATTTTATGTTTTAATTGTCGACTAATTTTTTGTTGCGGATTTATTACAAGTAGCTCTCATATTAGTCCTTGAATTTGTCCGAAAGTTCATGACGAAATTCGAGCTAATATTTAGGGAAAAGTTTATTATTAGACTGGTAATCTCCATCTATCAAGAAACCATAGGTATACATACTTTTCGTTACACGTATTTTTCCATTATTGTTAGTTATAATTGTAGAACCAGTCTCTTGGACAATCGTTCCGTCGTGTTTCTTCTTCGCTTCGGCCTTCGAGGAAATTAGCACGCCGGTGAAGGTACCCCCATTTGGCGAGGTCCCCTTCTTGACTATATCTGCAACTGATGGCATGGGCCGGAAGGTAGGGAAAACAGGGAGTTGAAAGAAGGGAAACTTTGACGGGAAAGTGGGCATTCCAAGAAAAGAGGGTGGCGTACGGGGACCGAAACGCAACTACAAAAACAGAAGACAAACTATTCTCAACTAATTTAATGTGTGTATTGTGCAGTGTATACGTGATCTAATAGTATTTTAAAATCTTACCATTGGTCCGTGGAATCTGAAACAATGAGAGTTCAATTAGCGAGCTCAACTTTTATGGCAGTATTTTTTTTTTATTACCATTGAAGACTCTTTGGGCCTTTTTCACGGTGCCAGCCACTACTTACCTAATAAATTCAAAAATGGAACAGAATTTGTATGAAATTATCTGCCAAATAAGTTAACGGGAACTTATCGCAGGTGATGAAACAGGCCCATGATGTTCTTTTAAGAAACATTTTATTTTAAACTAATTCGACGGGATTGCAAAGACCTTTCTTTCCATAGGTTCGTTGAAGTTTGTTTACTGCTGACTGAAGCTTTAGTCGGACTGTGGAATCATGGAATCTCACTCATTACTCACCTGGAGAATAGGTTATCGCCAGGCCATGCAGGCCAGTCAGCTAAAAAGAAATTAAACCCTGTTTAGGTGAAAAGAATAAAAACGATTGATTACACAACAATTACTTTCTTATGTTCTCTTAAGAGCGTGTTAGCATTTTACAAACGTAAATCGCGATCTTGGGAGATTTTGAAGTGATTTTAGTCACATAATTTATTGTTTTAGCTTCTTTTGACTTCAAACATCGTAATTATCATAGATTTTTGTTTAAATTCTATTAACAAAAACTCGTTCAAATTGGATTATTGACTATGAAAATAGCGGATTTCGAAGGTGCGATTTCCAGATGACGCGCGAGGGCACAACTTTGAAGTAATCTTACACCAAATATTATTACTAAGTAAGAAGGTAAAAAGGTATTCATACGAAGAGGCATACCCTGAAATTTAAAATGCATTGAGAAAAAATCGATTTTTAATTTATGAACTTGTAGTTTTATCACGTCAAAAAAAATAAAAAATCGAGAAATCGACCACAAAAAAACACGTCATATCTCATAATCTAAAAGTCATTTGGCAACACAAATAATTTTATATGTAAGAAGAAACATTGCACCATAAATGTGTAAAAAAGAAAAAATATATGTCTTCAATCATTTATGAAAATAATTTTTCAAAGTAAGTATAAAATCGGTTGAATCTTACGGCCTAAATCAGTCGCGCTCTGGCGCTCGTCGACGTAGGACCTATGTCGGTTTACCTCCCGCCGCTGCGCAAGCGCCACGCGTGATATATACGTAAATTATAGTGCGACCAAATATTTTTGATCCGTAAGTATTATTTATTTTATTTGTGAATCTGAATGAGGTTCTTCATTTAAGTAATATTTTAATAATTAGGTAAAGTGGAACTATGTACTTAAAACTATTTTCTCTACAAACTTGTTATTATTTTACTTACAGAACATGGGTAGAATAAACAAAACATATTACTTTGGATCAAAGAAATCTGTTAAGGCACGAAAAAGTAAAATGATTAATAATTTGCAGAAGGCAAGAGAAGCTGCGTAAGTACTTATTAAATTTTTTAACAGGGGGTCAATACATTTGTGTAAATTATTGTTTTTCTACCAACACAACACTCGTAGTCAGGTAAATGGCAAATCTACTAGCGGTGAGCCATCAACCGTAACCGTTTCTTTTGAACACACTTATATGTATAACCTTCACTTCTAACTATGAAAGCAAATCTTAGAAGTAAAATTTGACCCACTTCCCGGTTTTCTATTAAGTTGAAATGTTGCGTACTTACATGTAAGAATTAAAGTGTGATTTTAGTTTTTTAAACTATACAAAATTATTTAAAATGTATGACTATTACTGATTAAATTACTTACTAATAGTTAAATTAAATTACTTATTAATAACTAACTTAATAATTTTCTATGTTTTTCTTTCAGATCAAAATTAAGAGCATCTTTGGTAAATAATATAATCCCCGATGCATCCTCAACTGTAACTTCTGTCTTCCTTCCTACTGTATAACCAGTAAATTTAACTTCTGGCTCATCCAAAAATGTAGCTTCCGACTCGCTCCCAACTTTTGACTCATCCACGGATATAAGAGAAGAATCTGATATCACTTATCATCAAATATCGTAAGTTGAAACTAGTTGTTTTTATTCTAGTAGATGAACTTTTGTTTTGTTTTATTTTCTTTAATATCAGCAATTTTATTTGTAGGACTGAAAACATGGACCTTGGTTTAATTGAAGGACGAAACCCAAACGTGACTTTTGATTTACCCAGAAAAACACCTAGTACCAATAACCTCAATAATTAAACATCGTTAGTAGAAAATTGTTATTATTATTTCAGATATTTCAGTGTGTTTGTTTGCTGTGTGGCTGTCAATTTAACATAAAAGTCTTCAAAGTTTTCAGAGATGATAATTTCTGGGGACAGAAGAAGGCTCCACGATTAACAACATTTTATTTTGATTGTGTTCTCCTAGCAATTATAGATCCAAGGAAAAGTCGAGCGATGCCCATTAGACAAATAGTTTTAAAAACTTCAATTAAGTAGGTACTTATAAAAATAAACAAATAAAATGAGTTTATTTGTATTATAAGTAGCTACATAATGTTATTTTCTTCATCCATATTTGTATAAATTTAATTAAAATACACTAATAATCTATTGTGGACAGTCTTTTTATTTTCTCCGAAAACTTTTAGCTTTTTACTTCAATAAAATATAGGTACGCGGTACGCCATAGCTACAGATCAAGACCGTTTAGTCGTCGCAGCGTCGCAACTGTGTGCCGTACATGAGGAAAAACGCACACTAAGCGGCGTCGAGCGATAAAAACCTAAAACCCGAGCGCGTAGATTTGGAACAACGCTCTTAAGGATTTGTCATAGTGATTACTGGAAAATTGACATTGGTTTCGATTCTGTAAAGTACTGTCGGGTTACATACAAGAACATATGGATAACATGCAGCTATTCAAACGACAAAGATGGGAGGTAGCGATAGGGAATTAGAAAAAAGCTTATTTATGTCAACTATAAAAAAAATATAAAAATATTTTTTTTTTTATACTTTACAAAAACGAAACCGTCGTTTTAACTTTAAAGCAAAACCAGCAAAAAAATTGTAAATTTTAAATGATAATAGCAATCGCTGTTTAGTTAAATATAAAGTGAAGTTGAACAAAGGGTAACTGCACAGTAGATCTGTGACCGCTATTATGTATTTACACAAGTGTGCACGTGTAATAGAACAGAATGGAAAGTCAAATTGATTGTTTTTATTATAAAAACCTTTCACTGTAAGTACTACGTGAGCAATAAGCTTCTAGTGCGTAGTGGAATTCTAGGTATAAGTATATACTCGTATATACCTAATGTTTATTTTAAAAAATACAAGTTTTTGTGAAATAAGATAAGCTTCAGCGAGGTATAAATAAAAAGGAATTTAAAACCTTATTATAGAACCATCTAAACACAGAAATATCTATACACAAATATATTATTTGTTTACTGTAAAGTATTTATAGAACAGAAATTGAAAAAAAAGCCACTACGTTGATCAATAACAATCGAACAAAATTGTCACAGTGAGTAAATGGATAAAGTTTTGTTTCGCAAAATATTTACAATTAACACGCTATAAATACTTCTGTGATATCACTAAGGGTCCGTTTCCACCAAAAAAATTCGAGGCAGACATAAGCGTCTCCTTGTGAGTGCTCGAGGATGCGTGAACGCCCAATTTTATACTTATAGGCAAAACCGATACAGTCCTTTATTCAGTGACATCAATAAGTTCACGAGAAATTTCTCCATTTGGTGAAAACGGACCATTAAATGGTAACTTGTATGAAAACATGTAAAAGAGAAACAAAGTAACAAACTACACTTACCGCTCGCGATGGTGACCATCGACACGGTCAAAACGAACGTCGTGAAAGCCATTATACGGCCAAGATTGTATAATTACTGATAAACTATTCTCTATGTACGTAGTTAACCAACACTTGAAAATAACTGAGCTGCTTTCAATATAAGTTTTTTTAAGATTCGTTCAATAGTTGTTGTTCGTTGTCCCAGCTGTATAAATAGTATGACAAATGGCTCTTTTCAGGGAAACTTATTGAACACTGCTTAGCTACGTCTGAAACATAGAACGAGTTGTGTACAGTCGAGGTATGAATATGTTATGCAACTTAAGGTAATTTTTTATTTGCAACTAGTCTATTCACTTCATGTGTTTAAACATCGTGAGGAAACCAGCATGCTTGAGAGATATTTCACGACGGCATGTAAAGCCAAGTCAGAGGCTCATGGGTGGCATAAAAACTTTGACAACAGGTTGGTCACTAACTACACGATAAAGAAGAAGAACTTCGTGTCACCAACATTTTGATTGAAGGCAGTTTGAAAAATTGGCAATGTGATATGCACAAGAGGGAAAGAATCTCGTTTGTACTTAAATTGCTTGGCATTTTCATTGCTTATGTCGTACATCTAAACAGCGATTCAGTTCTGTCATTGTCATTATTGTCATAGAATATTGACACTTACAGGTCTTGTACGTGGTTTATGTGCTGATCGATTTCAGATTCATCAGTTCAAATCCCCTCTTAGTGAAGTTGTTTTACAACTACATTTGATGCCGGTACTGCACGTCAGCAGTGATAGCCTAGTGGTGTGACCGACGGACTGCCAAGTCATAGGTCTCGAGTTCAAACCCAAGACACGCACTTCTGATTTTTCGAAATTCATGCAGGAAAACATCGTGAGGAAACCCAACCAGCGTGCCTGAGATATATTTTTCCGACGGCATGTAAAGCCAAGTCGGAGGCCAATGGGCGGCATAAAAACTCTGTCACCAGGCACTAACCACACGAAAAAAAAGACTACGTCAAATATTTGATGCAAATTGATCAACACATTTTGGTCGGACTGAATTGATTGATCTGATCGATAATGTTCAGATGTATGTATGTTTACTTGCCCGATCAGTTTCGACAGAACCTTAATACCTACCCACACGTGCTTGTCCAGTAAGTCCAGCTCTTAGTTTTAGGAAATCATCTATCCTGTGTAGGTTGTGTGTGTGACGAAATTCACTCCATTGTTTCTTAACAAAATCATAATTTATTACAAGTACTCGGAAAATATACCAATTGCTAATTTGTTACGGCGTATGAGTGGTGGCACTATACTCGTTTGGTGTGATTTTGTTTACGCCGAACGATATTTAATGCAAAGTTTTTTCTTGTAGAATTCGAGGGTAGAAGGAATACTAATGCATAAACGGTTCTTCATTAACGCTAGTCTGGTTACGATTATTGACTGGTTAAAAGCAAATAATCTTAAAATTAATCTTACGAAAACGAAAATTATGAACTTCAAAATTAGACAAAACACAAAATCACTATTTCAAATCAGTTATAAAGGAGATCCAATACTTGAATCTAATGTAACAAAATTTCTTGGCCTATATATTGATAATGATATGTCTTGGAGGACGCAAATTGACAATGTGTATGGGAAACTTACTAAGTTTTCCTATGCTCTTTGGATGCTACGTAAAATTGCAAACATGACCGCACTCTTAGCAGGTTATCATGGTTACGTTGCCTCTACCCTGCGATATAGCCTGATATTTTGGGGAAATTGTGCTAAAGTCGAGCAAGTACTTATAGCACAGAAAAAATGCTTTCGATCTATGTGCAAAATACAATGGACGGATTTATGTTGTAATTTTTAATTTTACTGACATTTTATTTTTTTCGTGACTTTTTGCACTAGTTAAATTAATTTTAGATTGACAATAGTAATAGAAATAATAAAATAGAAAATACAATGTCAGCGAACATTGTATTTTCTTTTTCGTGCGATTTTTGTATTATTTCATTTCATTTTTGACAAAATTAGTTTTGACATTGTATTTTATGAGATTTTGTACTTTAATAACTAATTTAAATTTGATAATATTGACTCACTAATATTGAGTCACTATTTTGTATGCCTTTTGGCGGAACATAGGATGGACCAAACATTTTTATAGAACATCATTTGTACCCTGTGTTCACAACATTAATAAATGAATAAATAAATGTTTTACCTGTATACCGTTATTGCCATTTACAGTTACACCTACAGTAATATTTTCTCACGATTGTCTAAGACTGGCTAGTATCCTAATCAATTGCTAATGAACTCATTTTTATTCGTTTTTTAAAATGAACCTTGCGGACTTTAGGAATTTCTCCTGTATAGTGGTTGCGTTTAACAACATTTAATATCACAGACCCGGACCATGCCAGACCGGGAACAACTACCCGTAGGCTATACAAATATTTGTTCCGTGCGGGAATCGAACCCGCGACAGGCAGCGCAGCAGCCAATCTCTTCGCCACTGCGCCAACCGTGCTGACAGGCTCTATTTTGCTAGACGAAAGACCGAACAGAGGCCTCTTTTAAGTTCTGTGCTTCCCACAATCAGCCAATCCCAGCGACCCTCGACAGAAAAACAATCCACCTTATGGAGAGCCCACATTGCATTACATTTACTTGTTGTTCTTCATTTAAATACAAATAATAAGGACAAAGAAAACTATAAAACAATCATTTGCTAAAAATAGACTAAAAAGAAAACTTTATAATAATAATGAAGATACTTTACTTGAATTATTTTTAATGTTTGTGTGACTACCCCCCGTTTATATTTTATGTTCGTACAGTCCATCCTAAGGTTGTCTGGAAGATATCGCTATCAGCGATAAGACCGCCATTGTAGCCATTGAATTAGCAATATTGTAAAACAGTTGCGTTTTAATTTTGGTGTACATTAAAGGACATTCTATTCTTCGACATGGTATCTTTCAACACAGAACAGAATCCAAGTAAATACATGACGTATTTGTAGTATTAAGTATAAATGTTGCATCAATTCGATCGTCTCATCACTGACTCCACGCATGATTGTCAAAGTGATTGTATTGGATTGAAAACAATGAATGTTATTTAGCCTTAAGTAGGACGAAAACAAGTGTGGACGGAATGAATTAGAGGTCTAGATGGGCCATTCAAATACATTAAATTTTTATTGGTTTACATTTAAAACTGACTAGTGGTTGACCGCGGCTTCGCTCGCTTAGAGTTCGGTTATAATTTCACGGGATCGTACTACCGAGATAAAAAGCATCCTTTGTGCTATTCTAGACTATAATCTATATCTGTACCAAATTTCATTCAGATCCGTTCACCCGTTCTGGCGTGATTGAGTAACAAAGATCCATCCATCGAAACTTTCGCATTTATAATGGTAAAATAATATGAAATATGGTTCCAAAAGTGTCATCTTCTTAAATAATTCAAAGCCCAAACAAAATTACCTAACAAGCCTTTATTGACTCATCATCACTTATGTATGATTGATTCTATTTAAAACATAATGAGATACATCCTTCGATGTCTGTCATTTGCATATCACAACTGTAACTTAATAATAGAGGTTAAAATATGAAAATGCCGTTTTAAAGTAAAAGATACTTTGAATTGACATTAAACCTTCATGGTGTGAGATATTCGAGTGAAACTTTTTTTTACATTATACCTAGATATAGATTTTTCTTTAAAAAATATGTAAAATTCGATTTTCGAATTTCAATTGTTTTTTTTTCAGCTTAGACGGAAAAGATGGATACTTCGAAAATCTGAGTAATTTTTGAATACGAGCTCCGACGCGAAACTAACGCGGCAGAAACGGCTCGCAATATTAATGCTGCGTTTGGAGAGGAGACTGCTAATAAACGCACCGTGCGTTTTTGCTTTAAACGCTTTCGTAATGGAAACTTCGACTTGAAGAACGAACCACGTGGAAGACTGCCCACCACACAGGTGAATATCGCTGAATTGAAGGAGATGTGGTGGCAGCTGATCCGAGTCAAACTACCCAGGAATTAGCAGCATGGTTTAACGTTACCTTACCTACAGTATTGACTCATTTGCATTAAATCCATAAGATAAAAAATATGAAAAATGTGTGCCTCATGATTTGACTGATCTGCAGAAATAAACGCGTGTTGAAACTTCGCCAATAATGCAATGATAGACCCCAGATCAAACGCCGCAACAGTACCCTGAAGCAAACCTTACCAATAAAAAGGTAAAGGTAACTGTTTGGTAGTCACTTCATGGTGTTATTCACTATAGCTTTCTCAGGTCTGGTCAAGAAATATTAGCAGATGTTTACTGTGCCAAACTTCGAACAATAATGGCGAAACTGGCAGTGAAACATCCCCGACTCGTGAATCGATCTTCACCATTATTGCTCCATGATAACGCAAGACCTCACACTGCACGGGACACCGTTGTAACTCTATAGGAGCTGCAGTTAGAAATCATACGTCATCCTCCTTACTCGCCATTCCTTGCTCCAACTGACTACCACTGTTTTCGTGATCTGGACAATTTTCTGCGTAATAAAAATTTTCTTCCCAGGTGGCAGTACAAAATGCTTTCACACAGTTTGTCGAATCTAGATCCCCAGAGTTCTACCGTAAAGGCAGAAATGAACTTCCGATTAGATGGCAGCAATGTATAGATAATGATTGTAAATATTTTGATTTAATAAATATGTTACTTACATCTTCGAACAAAAACGAGTTTTAATTTCGCAGTATAAATCGGCAATTTCATACTTTAACCCCCCCTATTAAAATATTATATGGTTGCAAAAAATACGTTTGTCGTCTTTTGTTTTGTCAGTTGATTGCTGTACAGAAAACTTCAGGTTTTTTTTTTGCTTTGGCGTTGCACTATTCGTGCTTATTGCTACTAACAATATTTAATTTGATAATTACAAAACGTAAGAATCGATTAGTTGCGCAAAGAAAAAATATTACAAAGGGAAATTTGGAAATGGAAAGGAGACACGTGGGCATTTCTTACGGCAGTTCTCGGCTCCATAACACCCTCGCCTGGCGGCTTGTGTGTGTATTCCGCCTCGGCCGCAATAACAATTGTATTTCCCCACTTGTATCAAAATATACTATTGATGTTTCACTTACTTTTTACAGTCCAAAATGGCGCGGACGGGCGCAGAAAACTCTACACTCTCTATCGTTATATGAGAAATATAAAACGAAGGAAATTCCTCCAAGTATATACTTAATACTTCTCGTTATACAAACATGGCTTTTAATGACCATATTAAATCTGACGTGTATATGCATCAACCGTACAGTTTTCATGGAAAACAAAACTGATAAGTCTTACAAGCACGTTTTTGTACGCGTAGCTATTTTTGTGGAAAATTGTATGAATGTAATTTGTTCGATTCAATATTAATCGAATTCTATAAAATATTATAACCTTCTCTTTGCAGTTAAAAATATTTGTCGGTAGTTCAGTCGACCACGCGTATACGCGTGGTCGACTGAACTACACTGTACCTATTTTCAAGTTAGCATAGCGTAGTACAAATCTATAGAGGAGGGCCTGCTTATGCTAGTTAATTTATTTCTGACATAAGGCCAGGTTCTGGTGATGTCATCCCTGACACATTTCCTAGTCTTTCTTCAAATTAACCACAAAAATATTAATTCAGCAAAATTATACTTAATAACTAT
This sequence comes from Standfussiana lucernea, assembly GCA_964057025.1. NCBI lineage: Eukaryota > Metazoa > Arthropoda > Insecta > Lepidoptera > Noctuidae > Standfussiana > Standfussiana lucernea. The sequence continues at coordinate 5,790,730 of OZ059785.1, forward strand.
ACTTATCATAAGGGCCAACCCTACCACTAAACTAGATTCATCGACAAACTCCATAACTTTGCAACACAGTGTGTGTGTGACAGTAAATCAAGTTCACCCAATATACGAAGCCGGACAAACTTTGGGGTCAGCGAATAAAACGTCAATAATGTCTTACGCAAAACGTGGAGCAACTTGGTATGCAGTAATTTAGTACAAAATGTGTGAATACATCCGCGTTGGACTACGTAGGCGCCAACGAGCTACTCACATGACTTGTGACGTCATTCGATGCATCTGTGCTTTAATGAATGCGCTTTCGAACATTTCAACAGTTTGACGTTATATAAGCTGTAACGTCAGAACAACGCAATGTGATGTGTCTGTATTGGAAGATTAGCAGGCCTTTCTGGAGGCCTACCACCACCTCGTACACCAGTTTTGTGTTAATCTTACTTCAGAATGGAAAAAAGATAGATGTATACAGGACGTATAGCTCATCTCTTAGGTTGTGATGGGCCTCTTGAACTGGTTTATGCGTTGACCCGTTGTTGGTTTAATTATAAATAATTGGCGATCAATGCTTTTAAATTCTAATGGAAAATCTTTGTTGCATGATATGGACAGAAAAAACTAAAAATAATTAAATTAATTAATGAAAGGGTATACGTAGTATGAAAATCTTTGATAGACGAAGAGATGTATGATTTACCAAGTTCGTAACGAAGAAAATTAATAACTTTACTTATGGCCGTGTGCTTTCCTGTTGCAAAACTTGCATTCAATACATTGTAGAGTGTATTGTTGAAACAAATAAATCATCAAGTAAGTATTTAGGTCGATTTAGTTCTAGAACATTTTGTTCTTATTAATACAACAGATCGATAAATAAGTATGGGTTACGAAACTAAGGCTAACTCGAAGCTGAAAATTGACACATTCGTGTTAAAAGAACTATAATTTAGTTAGATTATAAGTCAATGTCCTATTTCACAGTTCAGTAACGTTTTAGTTATAGTTGGGCTCTTTGTGATGGAGCTTGTTCGGAGAAGTTACATACTACCATCGTACAAGGTGTAAACGGACCTTTCACGAAGCCGTCAACCAAGCATTCTGTACATCAAATAAAGTAATTCTACGCAAAAATTATTGCTGGGAAACGACTTTTTTTGGGGGTGAAGGATCACGGTTTACAGTAAAACACAATATAACGCATTCAAAACATTGTGCTGATGGATGCATTGAACATTAAACGGGTCGCGGTTGTGGAGGTATTAAGTAAAGATATAACCTTAAAAACTAGTACTTAATAAAAAATTGGAAAAAAATTGGAACTTTGACCTCCAATATCTTCGTAACCAGAAGGTTTGCTCAGGGACAAGGAGCAGGGTTATTTGACCAGAGTTTAGGCAACCGGTTTGGATATAAAATTAATTGTGATATATCAATCATGTCGCTGGAGCTCATAGCAATTTACAAAGCAGTAAATTATGTTTTATTGAATCAAAATTTAAATAAAGTAGTAATTTTTTCAGATAGCAAAAGCGCTCTCCAGCATATCGCTCGATGCGCCTCTGGCTACAGCAGAGGTACATCGATAGCGTATGATATTTTAAAACTTTTAATTATACTTAAAAATAATAATATAGAATGTAGATTGCAATGGGTTCCAGCACATATTGGACTAAGCGGTAACGAGGAGGCTGACCGTATATCCAAATCAGCGATAGTGGACGGACGTATAGTTTATTATATACCAGATTTCTGGGAATATATATCTAAATTTAAATCTGCATGCTTTAATTCCTGGAAACAATATTTTTTCAAAATGTCTCTGAATAAAGGCATTTGGTACAAGAGCATTCAAGGTCAGCCATCTCGTGTTCCTTGGTTCGAGGATACTAAATGAGATAGGAACTACGTTAAACTGATATTAAGACTCCGTTCTGGGCACTATCCATCGGCGAAGTTTGCATTTCTTATGAAAAAGGCTGATTCTCCTAATTGCACAGTCTGCAATCAAATCGAGGACGTGCAACATTTGCTGATGGAGTGTGCTCGAAACGGAGTAGAACGCGAGTTATTCGTGAAGGATTTTAAAATAAATAAAATTGATGTAGGCATCATCCAATCCATCTTATCTGCACCATCTTCGGAGATTATTAAAAGGTTGTGCCATTTGATTATGATCCTTCACGAATGAGTCTAATTCATTAAATTATTAAGTACTATTATACTGTTTATGTAAGCCAATTAATGTAAAAGGGTACGATGGGGCTGGCATATCCTTGATAAAAGCCCCTAAATAAAATTAGATTAAAAAAAAAAAAAAAAAACCAGAAGGTTCCCAGGTATATTCCAGAACAAAAAAAAAACACAATGATGGTTAGAACATTTGCCTTTTGACTTCGTTAATGGTCTATTTATATTCTTTATATCCATCACCACTATTTCTCGCGCCAAGCAACGTGTCTGATTCAGTTTAAAAGAGTAGGCACATGGGATAATTCATATTTGTCTCTAGGCTAGTAACGTACTACCGCGGTCACTGAGGGTCGACCACTTTCCACCCTTATGCCCTGAGTAAGTAGGTTGAAAAGTGGTCGACCGTTAGTGAGTGCGGTAGTAACTGTGATGCTACTGGTATTGCCAATATCTAAACGCAGGGGTATCCGCTTACTGTTGTATGAGATGACAGCTTGTTTGACCACACAATAATAAATAAGAACCAACTAGAAGTTATTAGCACATCATCTACCTAGACGAAGAAGAAAAAATGAATATTATAGAGGTTAACTCATAAAGTACCGAAGCTAAGTTAATAAATAGGACCACCGCACAAGTTTCTTCTACCAAATAAAAAAAAGAATCACTTAAATTGGACCAGCAATCAAGGAGAAATCGATGTACATACATGAAAAAGGGAATTTATTTATTTTATTATAAAGAAAGCTTACAGACTAATAAAAGTATGTCGGAGAAAGCGATAACTTTTAAACATCAAGTTGCTGATTTGACCATTGTAGTAGGGGTAAACGCCGTGACGTCAGATGTTGTTTTAATGGCGGCACGTGGGCAGAGTCGTTTTGTAGAGTGGGGATTGTGCCGAGATCACTTTTGCTCGGAACTCCAACCAAGTCACTCCTTCAGAACGAAACTGTCGGTTTGCCCATTTTGTGGAGATTATTTGTTAGTGTTATTTAATGTAAATTTGTGTTAAATAATAAACTGTGATTTTTGTGTACCGAAACCAAAACTATTATTTTAACATTTCATCATGAACCCGGTACCACCGAACCCTAATGACAACGGCGCTATCGCTCAGCCATCGCTTACGCCGTCATCAGAATTGGGATCTGGACTCGATTCCCACTGGCGTGCTATGTTCGAGATGCAGCAGAAGAACATGATGCAGCTGATCGAAGCCATCAGGTAACCAACAGTGGCACCTCAGATCATGCTGCCAGAAATTAATCCGGAGCTACCAGATACCGATCCACGTGCTTGGTGCGATACTATCGATATTTGCCTCGACGAACGTCCACTGGAGGGTGCATCGCTTATTATAGCTCTGGCGAGTGCAAGTCTGAAGCGGAAGTTCGATCGCATTACCGGTGATGGCGCCACTGATGCAAAGCGTTTAAAGCCACAAACTTCCACTATGTTCACGTGCTATAAGTGCGGAAAACCGGGACACAAAGCGGTGAACTGTCGTTCGAAGTTTACGCAGCCTGCTGGAGCTAATGCCCAGAAAACTACACCGGCGGCGACTTCATCGGGTTCCAGCAAAAGAATAACGTGTTTCCGTTGTGGAGAAGCCGTACACATCTCTACGAACTGCCAACGCGGCAGTGCGGGTGGCGCGTCATCGTCGGCGGGCAGCGCTGCCAACGCAACGACGGAGCGACGCGTCGATAGCTGCGAAATAGCAGGTGTTTGCGGGCAATTGGAACAATCCGGTGAGTCGTTTTCATTTTGTTTTGATTCCGGCGCCGAGTGTTCTCTCGTTAAACAAAGTGTAGCTTATAAATTCTCGGGCAAACGTTCACTTTCAACCGTGCAAGTAATTGGTATCGGTAATAATTCGAATGTTTTTAGCACTGAACAAATTCTTAGCGATGTTGTGGTCGACAATAACGAACTGTCAATTTTATTTTACGTACTACCCGACGATTGTATGAAATACGATGTTATGATCGGACGCGATATTTTGACACTTGGCTATACGGTACATTTAACTGAATCTACCCTACGTATTTCGAAAGTCACAAATGTAGGTTGTTGCGATTTACCTCCCGTAATTGATCTTTACAATGTTGATTCTGATATTTCAAACGAAAACAAGGACCGGTTGACGTCCCTTTTGAATGAGTATTCGAATGCTTTTATCAATGGTTTACCGTTAACTCGAGTGACTACGGGTGAATTAAACATTCGATTAGTGGGTCCAGCACGTACGGTACAACGTCGCCCACATAGGCTTAGTCTCCATGAGCAGCCAGCACTATTAAAGCTTTGAATTCCAGCGTTGCTTTATTTGGCTCTCCTAGTCGTATAATCGCCGACCAAGGTCGTTCCTTTGCCAACAAAGTGTTGAAGGAGTTTTGCGATTCACACAACATTTCCTTGCATTTAATTGCTACGGGATCTAGTCGCGCGAATGGTCAAGTCGAAAGGGAGATGGGTTTGTTAAAGGGTATGCTAACCGCGGTAGAGACGTCGGAAAGGTCGTGGCAGGATGCTTTGGACGATGTACAGTTGGCTATCAACTGCACAATGAACCGTGTTACGAAATCAAGCCCCTTAGAGCTTTTGATAGGAAAAGTTGCTAGGCCTCTAACGCTAATGGCTTATAATGACCATGATGAAACCGGAATTGACCTAACAGAAGCGAGAGAACACGCGGTGGACGGTATTGAGAAGAGTGCGGCTTATGAAAAAGCCCGTTTTGACAAAAATAAGGCCAAAGTAGTTAATTTCAGTGTTGGTGATTTGGTTTTAATTCAAAATAAAGAACGGAATCAGACTAAATTAGACCCCAAATATAAGGGACCGTTTAAAGTTGTAGAAGTACTTGACGGTGATCGTTATCTTTTAAAATCTTTGAATGGTAATAGAACCTACAAGTACGCTCACGATCGTATACGAAAGATGCCTCTAAGTAGTGTTCCTAATGAGTTAAACGTAGAGGACGGTGATGAAAGTACCTCCACCGAGTAGTAGACACATACCATGGCTATTTGGTCGCACCGTACGCACTAGTCTGTAGTCGTAACTGCAGCTCACTTGTGAGCTGTTCAGGGGGCGATGGGCAGCTGGTGGTACGGCGGGGACCTGGGTCTCAATGGAGACTATTGTTGTTTTGGTCTTGTACTGACCTGGGAGTCGCAGACTCTATGTGATGTGTGTGGTCGTATCACATGAGGTGATGACGACATGGGTGGCATAAGTGTCACTAGCTGCTGCGGCAGCTGGGCCATGAGCGTTGTATGTGATCGAAGTTGATTTAGTTGCTGAGTAAATATGATTGAGACTTAGAGGAACCTTTTGTTTGATAACTGTTATTTTCAAGTTATGCTATTCCATAAAGATGTGGTCAGGTTGACCGAGCCTGTACTGTTGCTCCAAATTTGACTGTTGGTTACAGGTACTCACGAGGACGTGTAACTTGTCAGGCTGGCCGTGTCGGAGAAAGCGATAACTTTTAAACATCAAGTTGCTGATTTGACCATTGTAGTAGGGGTAAACGCCGTGACGTCAGATGTTGTTTTAATGGCGGCACGTGGGCAGAGTCGTTTTGTAGAGTGGGGATTGTGCCGAGATCACTTTTGCTCGGAACTCCAACCAAGTCACTCCTTCAGAACGAAACTGTCGGTTTGCCCATTTTGTGGAGATTATTTGTTAGTGTTATTTAATGTAAATTTGTGTTAAATAATAAACTGTGATTTTTGTGTACCGAAACCAAAACTATTATTTTAACATTTCATCATGAACCCGGTACCACCGAACCCTAATGACAACGGCGCTATCGCTCAGCCATCGCTTACGCCGTCAAGTATTTAATATCATGCACAAGTAGGACATATTTTGCTAATTACAAGCTTCCACATGTATATATATCTACTTAGTTACACGTTATTTGCGTTGACCAGTTACAGCGATTTGACTAAGTAAACAAATTACAATGTAAACATAATAGGTATGTCGAGATAATATATTAGGTATGTCAAGTATTGCAATATAAAAATCGGAATTAAAAGCTATTTGTCACAAAAATACAAACTTTCTAATTTTATGTGCGCTGGTGCAAAATAAATAGATTTCCAGCTTGGTACACTACGTATACAGAAGGCGGTGCGCCTGTTCTTAGTCGATGTGAATGGTACATGGAGTAGCGGCCGTTTTCTTAGGTTGTTTAGATTAGTGCGAAGAAGAATTTTGCTGAGTAAGTAGTTCGGGACAATCGACGGAGCCGTTTGCGATGTTCACCAAAAAACAGATATCACTGATATTATTACGTCTTACTTCCAACAGTAAAAATCATATCGCTTACACCGGTGTTCATAGTCGACTGATAAAATTGCTTAGTCTTGAAGTCCAAGTACCGCAAACATTTCCTTTGAACAGACTCAATACGAGATTTGTAGATCTCATATTGAGGGTTCCATACTTGAGAAATGTACTCAAGGTGGCTACGCATTAGAGAACAGTAAAGAACTTTTAATGGTTTTAGGGAACGAAAGCTAGAACAAGCTCTAATAATGAAGCCCAAGGCTGTACCATCTAGTGTATACTCTGGGCCAATAATAATTTTCTGGCGAGTGAATATTACGTGAAAAATTGGGCATACATTTAGTTGTAGTTTGTTGGTTTTGCAATATTGTACGAATCTGTCAAGGTCTGACTGAAGTAGTTCAGTATCAGATAATGTGCGTATGGACTTCAGGACCTTCATGTCATCAGCGTATAGTAGGATATGTGAGTTGCTTAAGCAGTTTCTTTATGTCCAAAATAAATATTGTAAACAATAACGGTCCTAGGATTGAGCCTTGGGGCACTCCTGATGGGACAGATTTCCATCCAGACGTGTATCCACGTAAAACCACAGCCTGCGTTCGTTTATCTATGTATGACGAAAACCACCGGAATAGATCACCGTGAATTCCTGCGGAAAATAGCTTCTGAAAAAGCACCCGATGATCTATACGGTCAAAAGATTTACTGTAGTCCGTGTATATCGCGTCGACCTGGCATCGTTCTTCCATCCCAGTGGTTATAATTTTATTCAGGTTGGAGGCAGTGGACCGTTTTCTGAGGAAACCATGTTGTTCGTCGCCAAAATGGCGTTACATAGCTGAGTAAACTTCAGTGCGTACTACTCGTTCAAGAACTTTAGAAAAAAGACAAGATAATGACCCAGTCAGTCAAACCATTAGTAGACTACCACACTATAGTCACTATAGTCGCTATACAAAAGCTACTTAGTTGGTATAAACTATTTAGGTAGATACTTAGTGCAGGTACATAGTTACCCATTGTTATCCCAGAAAGGGTAATTAGTCATAATGTCAGCCTTGAGTTTGGACTTGGTTCCGTGTCAATCTAGTCTATAGAAAATATACTATCACTGATAGACAAATTCAATGACAATTTCAGAAACAATACTAGTTATTTTTCCTCTCACAGAGATGGATTAAGCAAACACTTTTCTGTTTGTTTAAAAGGTTTTCTGAATTAGGATGATTTTCGTGGTTTTCTTAGATGTACCTAAGATAAGCAATCATGTAATACATTGATAATAAAGAACAATCTATATTATAATCATTATTATTTTACAAAATAACAGCACTAACTGGAGCAACACTGGCTTCAGGCTCCGTTCCAGTTTTGTGCCGAATCTGACTCACTTATGAAGTAACTGTTATTCCAAATCATCATTTACTGGAAAAACATTCGCGTCTGCTACCTTCCTTCTGATAGTAGTCTTGAAAGCCGCACACGCATTTTGACCATCAGACCTTTAATCCATCAGTTCATCAATAATTAGATTTCAAAACATCGAAGTCCGTCACTGTGTTGTACTCCTGAGTTCATTGACAAGCACGACACTGACGAGATTCCGGGTAACAGATACATTTATTATGACGTCAAAGGTGACTAGTTCTCATAGCTTGCCTTTCTATCATACCAGCCACAGGCGGATCTAACACTTCGCCTTCAGCCATAACGGTATCACGGTAAGTCAGGAACAATAAATGTCTCATTAGCATATTTAAGCTGTCAAAATCTGTCTTAAGCTGTTCTTAAATCTAGGAGATATTGATAGTGACCGGTTTTGTCATTAGGTTCTGTAGAATGATAGATAGAAATTCTTTGCTGGGGAGTCTCTTAGGCTCTTCTCGGTTTCAAAATGATGTGCCGTTTTGTGGGTTATCTTTTATTTTCGATTATTATAAAGTAAGTTGGGTTTAGCATACTCTCTGGTGATAAGCACGACGTCTGCTGAGCCATAAGGTGTCTAAATTCATGAGACTCAAACGTAAATGGGATAATGACGGAGTTGTTATACTTTCAGCTCAGAGCGGTTTCGGGGACTATGTCTTGTACATTTTGACGTTCAAAATGTGCTGATTATTATCAACCTGGTTAGAATAAATGACTTTTGATTTTGACTTCTGCCGTTACTTTCGGAGTGCCCACAGGCGCAGCATTTAGAAACACAGGCGTTCATCGAATTAATTTGCTTACTGTGTTGTCGGTAAATCTTTTTTTTTAATTTTATTAAGAAGTTGTTTTTTTATACGGTTAGCAGTTATAAAAAATACAGTGGTGAAACTACTAAACAGCTTGCCACATGATAACATCAGCCCCGTTATCCCCAAACAATTAGGCAGAGGTATTACCTATAGCAAACATTTCCCCAGATTACAACATTGTCACAACAAGACAGTTCAGTCGGTCAACGACGGTACTAAGTATTAACACAAATACTTTTACCACATGCTGTCGTTTATTTACAAGCGACATAAGAAGTTGAGAAACCATATGACATGGTCGACTTGTTGCTACAGAGATCCCGAGACACGTAAAGATTAGCATAGTATAAGTACAGTATTATTCTCCGATCATCGCTTCGTGATCTCGATTCTTCGACCGTCTCGTTACTTTACTGCTGAACATGAGGCCTAGATTCGGTCCGGTCATGCAAATTGTTACTTATCTTGTTTACCATTGCGGATTTTTCCGTAGCAGTTACAACTTTGAACTTTTGGTACATTATTGTGAGATCACTATTCCCGCCTACGGTCCCCCCTCTAAATATTAATTATTATTTGTCACGAGAATATAAAATGTAAACACTCAGTAGTCAACAAAGTACATCTATACATAGAATAAATCTTTAATATAAAGCTCGCTACTCACCGCTGCTACAGTGCTACAGAACGAAAATGAATAGAAATACGTGGTGTAACATAGATTTCCTTTACATATTTTTTTCCAATAAGCATATCGATCGTTTTATTCTTTCAGCCCAAAACTTTCAAGTAGTTAGTGACCATAAGTTCTAAAAGTTCAGGCATCAGGGCGAGTATCTCCACGACCCTAGATCAAGGCCTATTTTTCAAACGGATATCCCGGTAACCTTTCGGCGAACGTGTCCCTACAGCTAAGATTTGGATTTGGTGCTCTAGCATGCAGTGTGCCATAAACCTTACAGCTAGTCAGATAATGTATTCGTTGCTCGTAAAACAAATTAAGCAACGCGTTCAATGTCATTGCTAACGATGACCACGCGTCGCGTCGCGCGGCGTTCGTTGTGAAATTACGCATCTACGCTAAATTGGAAACAAACATTAGAATACCGACACGCCCACGACTAAACAGATACATGTTTTTTTTTTATTAATCTTTGAGATTTTGAGTTGGTGTTTTAGGCACTCCTTGTGCCTCACATACAAGGTGTAGTTTTGCAACCTCGTAAAATTCAGGAGGTTGTCATAGAAGACGTAAATAATCAATATTAATTACGGTACCTGGTCAATAATAATAAACGCTACTGTTTTTTTGTTGTTTTAATTTGACACTATTTTAGAATAGAGCCTTTTTCAAAAGAGGAGAATCATCCGTTTATCGAATAAACGTCCGCGTTTGTTTGTGTGTGAAAGCGCGGTTATAGGGCTAGTAATTAGACGGGCCGCGTTTTAATACGGGTGGTGTACACTTATCGATTTCCGATATTAAGAACAAAATATAAAAAATTACCTACCCATTTTATTGATTCGGGTCGAGAATCATTAGCATAGTTACCTCCTTGAATTTGACGAGGATGCAAAGCAACACCTTGTATATGAAATTCTTTTTAGTTTATTTTTTTGTCATCTTAAAAAACAGCTGTATTTTGTTGTGATTACTTTAAAATCCTTACTTTATTTTGTACGTTTAATATCTGTCTAGGTATATATTTTAAAACAGACTTGGTGTGTCGACTGCAGACTTGTTATTAAACCAAGAAGACACATGGTTTTACTGTGTTTATACAGCTTTCATAACGTAATATAAAAACATGTTATTTTCATAATATATTGCCTAGTAAATATTATACTTAATACTGTATTTCTATATGTAGGATTTCATAACATTTCAGTTTTATTACTGACTTACCTACCTATTAATAATGCGTAGTATTACATTTTTGGAATTATTTTGTAGGTAGTTTTAAATTAAACAAGTCGTTTAAATTATGTAAACTTTAATCAAATTTATTGGAAAACCCGTTATTTGTATGAGTAATCAATTCAAACCGAGTAATAAAGTAACAAATGTTACATTAACTGGCTCAAAAAATGAACAAAATTTCACATAAAGGTATATGGGCACTTATGGCATGTCAAAAAATAGTTGCACAGGTCGGGTTGGTCGTTTCCTATAGAGAAAAACCTATTTGGTTTAACAATCTTACAGACTTACAGTATACAGACTACTTCATCGGTCTAGTACAACTTTTGAACAAGAGTTTCTGGATTCAATTCCTGACTCGGTAACTCTACTCACCTAGGTAGATTTTACTATAAGAAATTTCTCAAAAACAGCCAGACGTCTGGATTCGTCCTCCGTTGATGTTAATAGGCTGGCCAGTACAGGGAAAAGATAACTGGTGTAAATTGAGTGTACTCGTAATATATGGGCACATCTCTTGGCTTGATGTTATGTTCGAAATGTTACAATATTATGAAAATGAAAATAAATAAACATCTTCTTATACCTACCACCTACCTTCATATTTACACCGTCTGTGTTAAAACACAGACGGTGTAAATAGGTGCGCAAGAGTTCCAGACAAATAAGGTCAAGATAACACCTGACAGTCGTACGTGCAGAACTTCATCAATGAATGGCTAGACGTTTGTGATGATTCAATATTCGAAGGTCCTCACTATGGTCTGGAAAATACATAAAAGAGAGACAAAATAGCTGAACGAATTTCAATTTTATTGGTTTTAAAGAGACAACTATATAGTGCGAACAAGCAAAAGGAACGGAACAAGAAATATTGGCCAATATCTAGACCGTTTACGAATGTAAAATACAAAAATTCTGATGTCATCGGTGACTAAGTGTGAACGCCTTTCACAACGATTAGCCGGCAATAACATTCGGCTTATGACTCATTAACAAACCGATTACCTGCGATGATACTATCTTATGAATATATTTTATCAATAATAAATAACACTGCCACGTTGCGTTGACTGCTTCTATGGTCTAATGGTCGAAGGCGCGACTGCTGAACATTGAAGTCCTGGGTCCAATTCCCGCGTCGGGCAAACTGTTGTTGGGTTTTTTCATCAGAAATTTCATTATTAAGTAGCAGCCACGGAGTCTGGATTTGTGCCCTCCTATTACATGGGACTTACTAACATAACTGGCGAAATGTGGGTGTACTTGTTGGGTACACCTCTACCTAACCCTTCTGGGATTACAAGGCGTGATGTTATATAAGTAATAAATAGCAGTTTTATTTTACGCAGGTAAACACTAAGGTAACCTTGGAATTGTAGTGTAAGTACTTATTACTTCATAAATCGATACACGTTAAAATAATTAACTTAATTTTCTGGGTTTTTCTCTATGGTTTTTACAACAATACCTACTTGGAAAACGATTGACTATGCAAACGAATTTTCACGAGTTCACTACGTTCAAAAGAACACAATTAAAAACTAAAAGTAACACCAAGTTACTGCAATGTCATGGTAATCGATCGAGTGCGGACGTAAATAAATAATTGGTTTAATATCCTGAATGATTCGCTCAATTTATTCAGCTACTAATCATTAAATCGGAGCATCAGCTGTATTATAAACAAAAACAAAGTTCTAAATCAAAGTTCAAAGGCTTCTACGAGCCATGCTGACTTTGTTTTATATAAAATTTTAATAAAAAATTTAAGGAAACTCCTGACACAAAAAACGTCTAAAAACGAAATAATTATATATAAATACTGTTTCTTTACGGTGAATATACTCGTATCTACGAGTAAGTAGAATGTTTTAATCCAAGCGTCGTTGCGTCGTGGGACTGCTTTCCCAACTGCTTGCACTAAGCGGGCGAAGAACTTCATCTGCATGCTGTTGTCAAATTGTGCTACTTTTTTTACGTTACAGCTTGTCACACGGACTTTTCTCATTTTCATCATAAACTGAAACGGTAATTTATAGCTTTTTTTTTACGGCAGTGATAGTCTAGTGGTGTGACCGTTGGACTGCCAAGTCATCGGTCTCGAGTTCAAACCCCAGACACGCACCTCTGATTTTTCGGAATTACATATGTGCGTATTGTACCTATAATTATCACTTGCTTCGGTGAAGGAAAACATCGTGAGGAAACCAGCATGCCTGAGAGACATTTCTCAACGGCATGTAAAAGCCAAGTCAGAGGCCCTTGGGCGGCATAAAAACTCTGACACCAGGTTAGGCACTAACCACACGATAAAGAAGAAAGATCGGTAATTTGGTAGTTTGCAAGGTACACCTTCACAATACCTAGAAGTAAAATAAATGAACATATGTACCAGCTCCTTGATAACAAAAATAAGGACGTAACCAAAAAATCATGAAAATTGGAGCACAATTCCGTTTGTTTTCATTGGCCTAATAAGATCATTTGGATGTTACCGTGCTTGAGTGGCATCCGACGATATACAATGAAATGCGATAAGTGCGACACGTACAAGTGCGATAATGTGCATTGATCGACCGTCGTGACCGTGACACGAGTCGTGCGACCCCGGCCCTGTCCACACTCACACTTTACACTTCGAACCACCGTACAATGCTGTTTAGGGCTATCACGTGCCCGAATGCGCAGACATCGAACTTATTTGGAAAGTTACACTCCCTTTCTGCTAACCACTGGTTTAAAAACCTTTAAAAAGAAAAAAATATATATTGTCTCTTTATGTTTAATACATAATTATATCTGTACTAAAAAATACTAATATTATAAAGAGTTAAAGTTTGTTTGTAAGTTTGTATGTAGGGAGTACTTTTCGGAACTACTAATCCGATTCTAATAAAAATTTTTTCGCTTGTAGTAAGTTACGTTATTCGTGGATGCTATAGGCTATAAATTATATTTATATCATGCTTATTAGCCGAGCTATCCCAATTTTTGCGGACGAAATCACGGGCGAAGTGCTAGTACGGAAAATTTTAATGCAAGCGTCGTCGCTTTGTTTGTCACTTTCTGAGCTTATCTCACCTACTTCTTACTAGTTGGCGGTCTACTTCCCACCGCAACGACGCTTGGATTAAAATAGTCTATTTGTATTGAACGCTAAGCTTTTTAGAGGTATTTTCGGATCGGGGTTTTCCAAATGTATATTTTATTTCATCCTTTTTGAACTTATATTACTGGTAGACACGCTACATTTTTTGACTCGATTAAAGAAAGCTGTTTAATAGTCCTCATGACAGATCGACTTAGCAGGATTGCAAAGACTGAGAAACATTACTTCAATACTTTAAACATGTTTACATTAACAGTAACCTGTAGATTATGAACTTACCTACCCAGCTTGTATTAGCAGATGCTCGTCAAAACGTATCGTATGAGCCCAAACACAAAGTAGATGCTGTACACCGTTGAGGAGTTCTTCTGGTGGGCTGGGTATCCTGAATGATCCTGGTGATGCCTGCGCATCAGGTCAACGTAATCTTAAAATAAAAAACAAAAAAAACATCCGGAACTTGAAACGAATAGTAAACATGGTAAATAGATATTCCGCTTTCAGTGTTAATGACTATGTTAGTTTAAAAACTTATTAAGTTATCATACATTTGTAATAAGTATCATTGACAAGCGTGAGGATTTTAAAGAACAATGGCAGTATTTGGTCTGGACTTTTTTTTGGCGTCCATAGATTTCATAAATATGAACCAAATTTAATTAATTTTCTACGATTTTTCAGTTATTCACTCCTTCTCGTTAAGGCCGGAGTTATTTTATGTTTTTAAAAGCTTATCAAATGATTTTCGAATTAGGTACATTCGAAATGTTACCATTAGAATAGTGATGTGAGTACAAATAGTATGAGTGCAATTTATCTGTATCAATAATTAATCGAATGATCGATATAATATATCGACCGATCGATCGACCCATGTAGAGTTGGTTTTGTTTGTAACATAATTATTGAAATCCTCTATTCTTTCGTCTTTAATCAACTGATATCTTTGAAGAAATACTTCTACTTTTAATTCCAATTAATAATGGCTAAAACTATCACAGGATAGTTTCAGTGTTGTATCGATTCTTAAGAAAACGGAATCGAAACGTGCAGCACTACTTTTGTCTTTGACAGTGACAATACATGTTGTCAGTGGTTGTCTGTCTTGACAAGTCAAGTCAAGACGTTACAGAATCCTTCCGCGTTTTTCATCTCGGTTGTGTTTTGTGTTTATATTTGGCCTTCTATTTATTTTTACCCGACCTGGACTGTTTGTGGACTGATTGATACTGCCTGTGTGACTAGTGCGTGCCCTTAGGACTCCGATATTGCTTTTGCGTGACCTTAAGCTAATCTTACTGTGCTCCGATTGTGCCCAGTGAATTGGATTTTTGTTGTAAACCCGGAACTGTAGGCTACTGTAGGCTGCTGCGCACACACTATGACCTTAGTGTGGTATCTAGGATGGGCCAGACATCAAGAACATATCTCAGCACCAGCAGGTTTTCTTGATGAGATAATAATACGAGATGAGGATGAGCAATAAAATAAATATGTTTAACAAAATGTGTTTTTCATTTGTCCTAACATTAGGTGTTATAAGTATTCTAACCGTCAGTTTTAGTGTCTACGGGGCAAGTGCATTTTTTTAAATTACGCGCCCAGCTTTCTTAAACATACAATTGAGTACTACTCTTCACAGCGGGTTAGAATTTATTTGGGTTTTTCTCATTTTATCCGTAAATACTGTTATCCTCACTTAGACCACACCACCATTTATCCATTTCTTTATGATTTAATTTCAATCTGCGATGTTTTATAGATAATTGTTGTTTGGCGTTCATTCATAACCTAAAAATTCAAACACCGAAATCTTTTTTTTCCGGCTTTCCCAAATGAAAATAGTCTCATTTATAGATTCTGGAGCTAACGCCAAATCTTTTAATATATTTTTCATTACGGGACGCTTCAATTTGATCCCAGACAATTCTTAGTATGGAGACCTGCCATTGTTCTTTCGAATCGATGCAAATGTTGGGCGTTGGTCCGTGTCAATAACTGCTATACAGCTGCATCTGGTAACACTGAAAACCGAACCCGTTATTCGTGGGAAAAACCTAGGTAAATAATGCCGACAAAACCTTAATTATTTTGCCAACTCTCATTTTAATGATGATAACCGATAGGGCAATCTACCTTTAAATGCTACTTCATGACAAGCTAATTGTAACTTGACTTTACCGTTTACTTACAGGTATTGACATGAATTATGTCGTTTACAAGGTTCAAGTAGTGACGACACAGCCATAAATGTAGGTCTGATCGGAAATGATGGATTGTGTATTATATAGGATGTAAAAAGACTCTTTAATGAAGCGGAAAGACACTTGTTCTTCCCGTCTTTGCGAGCATTTTTTTGTTCTGGGCCACATACCTGGGAACTGTCCTTCTACGGAGAATTATTGGAGGGCAACGTTCACAGTCACAGTAATACAATTTTAAAACACTTGACAATATCTACATGTGATGTAAAACAGATGGATGGGCTTTCAGATTGTAAAGAGCCGAGGTCTGTTTAACTGAGGATTTAGTTAATTTAAACAATCACAATAGTAGTTATGATTCTAGAATTTACGGAGAGTACATAAAGTATTTCCAGGTGTGATGTTGAGTACTTGGCTGTTTACAACATTCTTGTGGTAAGCATAAGGTAAAGTAATGGCGTCGTTTACTAGAATTTGTGTTTCAGTAATGCGCACATGTTGTTGCAATATTATACCTTACAATAGGCACTTATGCATTTCCAGGTATTTCCCAAATTATGCTGTTTTATTTATTTTATGAACATTAAAATACTTATTTACGTATCAATCTATATTGAAGTGGTAAAGTCTGTTGGAAAATAATTAATTAGCTTTATAAATTCCTAACAGACACTTTATAATATACCGCTACAATTTTGTATATTCAGAATATTAAAGGATTTTTTTTCTTACTAATAAGACATCGTACGTTTAAATTAAATAACAAGTTAAATGATTGCCGCGTGACCTTTCGTACCATAAAATTGCTAATTTATCCTTTTATTAACGTTTTACAACCGTTTAGGATTATTAAAATAAATGGACCTAGTTCATTAAGTATTCGTTAAACTGTTTTCACAAATGTTTTTGAAATAAAAATACCACACAGCGAAAATGTTCCAAGTGAGAAAATGAGATGCGCATAGAATAAAACCTCCGAGCTCATCTGCTTCCGCGGCTGACCACACAATGACAACGTGCTTCGATTGTTTAACTGTACAAATAAAGTAGGACACTTGGATTTCCCAATCACGAGCTGCACCTCGCCATCTAATTTTCCCATCGCCACTAAACTGGAGACAATAAAGCCGTTAAATTTAAAAGGAGTAAGTCTTTTATGGGCACGGGCGCGCAGAGGGGGGATGTATAGTTGGCAGGATGTCGTCTCGGGCGTAGCGCAGTGGGTTTTCTGAAGGCTGCGGCGCGTGCCGCATGCCAACACCGGTGGTGACCTCGCACGACCCTATTAAAACAAGATACATCGTGAATCTCACGTAGTCACCAGAAGACACCATGAGGGTCATCTACACGTGCTTGTGCTTCGCGTCTGTGCTGAAGATCGTGCTGCCGGCGCCAGCGAACGGGTTCGTGTTCCCGGATGAGAGGAGACAGGAGAAGAAGCTGGAGCCAGTGATCACTCCACCTGTTCTGCCTATTTTGGAACATTTGGAGCGTGATCCGAGTACTTTGTTGCCGCATGAGAGGAGAGCTCCAGGACCGAGTCAAGTGAAGCCGCGATTTGGATCCTTCGGTGGAGGTTTCAACGTTGCACCTTCTGGAAATGGTGGATTGACAGCGAGTGTGAGCAGCAGTGCAAGTGGACTCGGTGCCAGCCACTCAGCGTCGCAGTCCTTCTCGTTCGGGTTCAACGAAGGCTTCAGCGCCTCGCAGTCAGCCAGTCAAGCGTCGTCGTTCAATGGTTTTGGGAGGTCAGTCACCTTATTGTTTATATAAGAATTAATATGAATGGAATTGATGTTACATTATTATAATCAGGGCGTATTTAAATATTTTTTGGGAAGAAAAAGTTTTGGAAACGAATTTGTTAGTCATATTCAAAGAAAAATGCAACTATTATTCGTAATTTTTGTATAGGTACATAGGTAAATATTCTCAGACATTTTCTAAGTAGTTAATTTCATTATGCACAAACTACCGGATTGATTTCAATTCGACTGCTGTTTAAAAAATAATACAGTATTCATATCTGGGAAAATTAAAGAAAACGCGTAAAAAGTATGTATAAATCAAATTATTAAACTATTTGTTTATTAGTGCAGCTAAAACAGAAGAGAGAAGGTGATTAACGAGAAAACAATAAAAGAAAACGGATGTAGATTCCGCAACTTATGGTGCGTGGCGCAAATAAAGACAATACCAGTTTTTAAAAAATTGGCCGGGTTTCCCAAATGTGACTCAACAACGCCTGCGCGACTTACTTTTACGGTAGCCGGACATGTGTATTACGAGTACATATGTACATGGCATTAACATAGCTGTTTCAACTTATTATTTCTTAACAAACTTGAATCAATTATACTTGGGAACGTTAATTTGGCATTATATTTCGGTGTCGCGTATTGTCTGTGAAAACGAGCACTGTATTGTGATCCTTTTCATAAATTAAGCAAACCATTTCCTCTAAAGCGTTATTAAGCCCTCTGGTCGACTCTTCGCGGGACCAGAGGGCTGGCTCTTTCTTTGGCCAGAGAATTAGCATTGCCATTCAACTTGGCAATGCTGCCAGTCTTCTGGGCACGTTTGACAGCGATACGGAGGAGTGTCCTATTGTCATCGTTTTATATATGTAGTCGTAGGTTTTGTTCATTTGGCCTTAATTTTTCATTATTATTTTAGTTCTATTTGTAGTTTGTATATAACTAGCGAGCCGCCCCGGCTTCGCACGGATGCAACGTAGATACTAATGTTTTCTCAATTATAATACGCATGTATTATACATATACATAAACCTTCCTCTTAAATCACTCGATCTATTCAAAAAACCGCATCAAAATCCGTTGCGTAGTTTTAACGATCTAAGCATACATAAGGACAGACAGCGGGAAGCGACTTTGTTTTATACTATGTAGTGAAGTACATACATAAAAATATTAGGGATTTGTGGGTTTCAAAGGAAACTCGAATAAAAAACTGACCCAAAGTGATGATTGGGTTGTCCGCTTCAAGTGGAGAGCCAATACATGTACAAGGTGTAGTTTTGCTTCCTCGTCAAAATTCAGGAGGTTGTCATAAAAGACGTAAATAATCAATATAAATTACGGTACCTGTTCAATAATAATAAACTTTTTTTAGTTGTTTTAATTTGACACTCTCAGAATGAAGCCCTTCTCAAAAGAGAAGAATCACCCGTTCATCCAATAAACTTCTGCGTTTGTTTGTGTGTGTGAAAGCGCGGTTATAGGGCTAGTATTAGACGGGCCGCGTTTTAATACGGGTGGTGTACACTTACCGATTTCCGATATTAAGAAAAAAAAATACCTACCCATTTTATTATTGATTCGGGTCGAGAATCATTAGCATAGTTACCTCCTTGAATTTGACGAAGATGCAAAACTACACCTTGTATTAAAAAAGTTTATGTCAGGTTGCACAACAACACCTTCAATTATTGAAAGCATTTCTAGAAAAAAGTGCGCCACTCCTTATTGCTCATGTTCTTCAAAAGGGCCATGTGCGTAGTATTTGCATCCGGAGTGCGTGTATGGACGTAGAAGAAGCATAAGGAATATGTACAATTGTACAGTCATGAGCAGGCATGAAATGTACAGGAATATAATGCGAACACTTAGCAAAATTCAAAAGCGAGTCTCGCGTGAAATAACGACCTATTTCGTAACGGTATGGATTCCAAAATACTATGTTCGTGAAAACGTTAAAGAAAAATTCTTCAATCTTGAAAAATATCTGTAAACTTTTTCTAAGTATAAACATTTCATTGCTCGTTACTACGTAGCAGGTGGCGTTCTATATTTATTGCCTACACCTAGAAAAATAGTAGTTAATGTAAGTCGAATCTAAGCAAACAATCTAAATTAAACGAATCGAATTGTTATTATTATTTTATTCTAATCTATATTAAACAGATTTTTGTATTTTTCAGCGGCTTCAGCGGTAGCCAGGCGAGTAGTCAAGCGGCTGCATTCGGCGGCTCTGGGCTGTCAGGGTCCGGTGCTGCTTCTTCGGCCTCGGCTCTCGGCGGCGGGTTCGGCGGCGGGTTCGGCGGAGGCGGAAGTCAGAGCCAGAGCGCTTCTTCGGCTTTCGGCTTCAACTCCCTTAATGGCTTCCAACAGCAGCAACCTGATGTGAGTAGACTTTATTTGCATTTTGACTGATTAAGGAAGATTTTCTGCATTTTAAATTTAACGCGGTCAGCACATTGAACAGCGCAGAATATGTACACTCACAGTTCTTGAAGGCCGTTTTGATGTGTTGATCGAGTGCTGCTTCGTTGGTGGAATCTGCTCTTAATTAATAATAGGAAGAATAAAAATAAATAACATTTGAAGAAAACATTAATTCTGTTTATAATGAAAGCTTTAGAAATTGCGGCAGGTATCCGAAATAAGGCTGTTGTTTAAAATCTAGTCCTTTAAAGCCATATTATTATTTTAAAAACATTTTATTTTCTTTTTCCAGTTCTTTGGTGACGGCCTATTAGATGCCAGGCATAGAGGAGTCCCCAACTTCCCCTTCCCCAACTTTGGGGGCAGAAGCAAGGGGGTTGGTGCTGCGGCTTTCCGAAGCGGGAAAAGTGGTCCCTCTTCGAGGAATAGGGACGACTTTGTTGCGGTTCTCGTCTCTGATTAAACGACACTAGTAACACTATAGGTTAAGATTTCTTTCGTGAAATTATTCTTTCAGATTCTGGAAGAATTTTTTATGCAGAAAGATGTTCTTAGGACTTTCTCACGCGCTGTTGAATGTTGAAGTGCAATAAAACGAACTATGAATGCAAAAAGAGTCTAAACCAATCTTTCTGAAAAGATGATTGACTCCGACTTTATCACATCAATTTCTTTGGGCTTTTTACAGTGCGTCCTAGAATCTACTATTTGTAAACACTTATTTAAAAGTCATTAACACGTGCAGTCGATATAATATACCTAATTTATTTATTATTTATTCTAAATCAATCTTTAGTTCACAAAGCTGTGTGTACCTAGCGTTGATTTTTTGACTACTCCAAAAAAACTAATTTATTTTAACCAAAGTTAGTCAGGCATTTAAAAGAGCCGTTTATCCGGCCAAAAATGAATCTTCGGCACACATACTCGTAAATAGAATTTTTCTGACTATTTAAGATTCCAATTCAAATGAGGTTGCATCATTACTTTTGAAATGTGCCATAACCTTTGTAATTTATTTAAATCAGTAACTTATTTCGAAACAGAGTACCTACTTAGTTTTGGCCCTTTACCTTAAAAAGGCATTTAAATAATTATTTTGAGTCTTTCAGAAGGTAATCTTTGAAACCGGCATAGAATTAACGTGTTACTCGTAGATTACGATTAATTTATTGATTTCTTAATTTAAGTTGTTGTGTTCGTTTAATATTATTTTATAAAATAAAGATTGTGTTCTAAAATTCTATTTTGTTCATTTTATCAAGACGAAAACTAATTAATTTTGTAATACTTCTAATATTTTCTTATTTATCAATTATTTTAGGATTCAATGGTCCACAGATGTAAACCTTTTCTACTAACACATGTATACATATATAATGTTAATACAGACTAGTGTAAATAAAAAGGCCGTTAGTCTTGCCGTCAAGCGCGACTGTTGAGCGTGGGTCCAGGGTCCGATTCCCAGGTCTGGCAAAGTGTTAATAGGTTTCCATTAGGGAATTTATACACGGTCCTGTGCCTGATCTCTCCCAGGTTTATTGGATGGCCTACCCATTGGACTATGAGAGCGAGACAGGAGAGAGAGCACTTGCGTTTTGCATACACGTTTTCGTTGGTCTGTAATGAAACTTAGTTAAAGATACCACTGTAACTTATTCTTGCGTAGCAAAGATCACATCTTATCCCATACTTAAACTAATTATTCTAATCTTTACTTTAAAAACATACTATTCGTACGAGTATAGGACAAAACAAAAAACCTAGCCAACTTTAATTAAAATTAAAGAAAACTATAAACTTTTTCGTTAAGGTATGGAATTTGGCGTTACTTTGTGGAATTCAAACATACTAAAGGACATCAAGTATTTCGTAGCCAAAAAAAAAATCGCTGACATCCGCTGTCGGCCAGAAACAAAAAACATTTTTCCTAAGGAGAATAACACCCTCATTTGTTTTACTACGAGTATTACAACGAGTGTCTACCATTAACCCTTCCTTATTAAGGTTTGAATATACTCGTACAAAAAAGAAACCATAGTTTTATTTCAACTGTTACAACAGGTCTGCAATTAACCCTCTGGTTCCTATTTGAGTTTGAAAGTACCAAAAATTATATTTTTGGCAGCAATAATTTGGACATTCGTTTAATGACGAAAACAATTATTATTGATTCGCTGGATTTCGGTCCTAAACTTGTTACACAAGTAGAAATGGACAAGATCGCGCCTACGAAAATATTCTTTGCATAGTAGACAGACAGTTCGAAATTGCTTGCTTAGCGCCTACACAATCTTGATGCAATGTTAATCATGCAGTTGCTCGTAACGATGATCAGGCAATTGATTACTTCATCCAACAACAATAAAATAGTACACGAGTATTATCCCTACAGGGGTTAGTAAATATTAGTAGGTAGGTGTTCCGGATCATCACATCGCGCCGGCCAATGGGATCTATCGTCTATCCTACGTCATCGCAACGCCCGCGCGCCCCACCTAACGCTGGGCCCTCGAACATTCCGAGAGACTCGCTCGCCGTCACTTATCGTGCGCATACATCGGCCCTTTCTTTTTTGTTATAACCAAGTGAATTATAGTCTATACATCGAAAATAGCAGTTTTATTAAGTCGAGACCACCAGCATCACAACTGGAGCTCGACACTCAAACAGTGGTCCTTCGAGCCTTTCTACAAAGAAGAAATTCGCCGTCTTTGTGGTGCCACGCCGCCCGTGGACTTTGGACTGCCCACTTCGTCCGATTGCCTACGCGTCGTAGAGGACACAGAGAGGACAGTCTACCCAGTGAGGAACATAATTCTGAGTGAGTCCGTTCCGATCTCCTTAATTCCTGTCTTCATTCTTTCTTTATCCAGGAATTTAAAACAGTGCTATAATACGGATCAGTCATAGTTGATCTCTTCATATGCTATAGCTATTCATACTCATTTGCATTCATCAAGTTTACGTTATTTATCTAACTTAATTCCCATACTGTTCATCATTGTTCGCTTATCGCACCGATGAATAAGTAGATACTTTTAAACGTAAACAACCTCATTAGTGATTTAATTTTTTTTGCTTGTTAAACCGGTTTCCACATCGGGCTCATTATTGTCACAACAGCTGATTTACCGTTAGTCCTTTACCTATTTCATTCGTTTTTAACTACTTTGCTTTGGTTTTTCCTTTGTTCTTTGCCTTGTTTGCACTTTGACCCTTTGCTTTGTCACTTCCTACCTACCATTATGGCTGATGCAAAACTAAAGGAACTAATAAAGAAGCGAGGAAGCTTCAAAGCTAAGCTTACGCATTTTAATAACTTTTTAAGATTACTGCCTAGTAACACAGACTTAGATGACTTCCAAGAGGTCGAATTACAAGGTCGTTTGACTTTAATGGAAGCGCTGTATAAGGAATTCGACGTGTTACAGACCGAGTTGGAGCTGTTGTCGGAGAGTACGGACGACATGTATGCCGAGAGGGAGCAGTTCGAGACGCAGTACCATGCGTCGGTGGCGCGCGCGAGAGCTATCCTCGCACCCGCGCGCTCCTCCTCGCCCGCGCTCGTATCTGCCTCTTCCACTGATGATCTCACCCGGCACGGTTCTGGCTGCAAGCACGACTTCGTTCGACTGCCCAAGATAGACTTGCCACACTTCAACGGGGACTATCAGCATTGGCTTGAATTCCGAGATACGTATCTTTCCCTTATTCACAACAATAGTAGCATACAGAACATAAACAAGTTTCATTATCTTCGCGCAGCGTTAATCGACAGCGCATCTTTAGTGATAAAAAGTATTGACTTTAAAGCTGATAATTACGCTATTGCTTGGCAAATATTGACCGAAAGGTACGACAATGAAAACCTTCTTATTAATAATCATGTGCAGGCATTATTCAATCTTGAATCCATTCAACAGGAATCATCTAGTGCGTTACGCAATATGATTGATGTCACAAATAAAAACCATAGAGCTCTTGAAACGCTTGGACATCCAACTAAACATTGGGACATATTAGTCATATGTATGATGTCAAAGAAATTAGATTCTGTGACCAATCGAGAATGGGAAAAATTCAAAAACAATTTAGATACATATCCACATTTAAAAGATTTCTTGAAATTTATATCCAACAGAGCAGACTTACTTGAATCCCTTAATCATAATAACAACACATTACTTACAAACAATACATCTACTAAAAACACTAATGAAAATAATAAATCTAAAAACTATCTTACAACAACTAAATCTAAACCTATTTACAAATCTGAGAATATCAAGTGTCCTATGTGCTCTCAGAATCACTTTTTATTTAGTTGTCAACCTTTCAGAGACCTTAACATTGAAGCTCGTATTAAAAAAGCATCAGAAAGCAATGTTTGCATGAACTGCCTTCGACCTGGTCATACAGTGAAGCGTTGCAGTCTATCTCATTGCAAGTATTGCAAATCTAAGCATAACACCCTCTTACATAGGGAGTCGTCAACAGAAAATAAGTCAGGGGACAATGTAGCATTGTCAGCTAATATCGTTCTACCCTGTTCAGACAATACTCAGAATCATATTTTACTTTCCACAGCTTTGGCTAAGGTGGTAGACGTCAATGGAGAACTTCATACTGCCAGACTGCTTTTGGATAATGGCAGCACCTCCAACTTTGTTACCCGAGAGCTCTGTGGGAAGCTTGGTCTGGTGACTCACAGCACTAAGTCCACCGTCACAGGTATTAACGGACAAGTTTCAAGTACCACAGAAAGTTGTCGACTTCATTTACAATCTTGTTATAGTAGCTATCAGGCGACAATAAGCTGTTTTGTTTTACCAAATATCACACAATCGATGCCTGGCTCTTACGTGGATAAAAAATATATTACCATTCCGCCAGGTATTCAATTAGCAGATCCATCTTTTAACGTGCCTTCAGCTATTAACATTCTGGTAGGCGCAGAGGTATTTTGGGACGTCTTAGGTTCCGATACAATTAATTTAGGTAAACATCAACCTAGATTACAGTCATCAAAATTAGGTTGGCTTATTTCGGGCGGTATCACTCAGTCTCCGCATCGTAAACAACCTTCTTATTGCCATTTTCTTTCACATGAGGAGTCTGATCAGCTGACTCGCTTCTGGGAACTCGATACTGTATCTTCTGGTAACTGTTTTTCTTCAGATGAACAGGCTTGTGAAAAACTTTTTCAAGAAACCACACGTCGAGATACAAATGGTCGGTTCGTGGTCACCATACCATTGAAGGACTCGCCTGAGTGCTTAGGTGACTCTTATGCGTTGGCCAAGCGTCGCTTTCTTTCCCTCGAGCGTAGATTTGAACGGGACTCCACTTACAAAAACAGATATTTGGAATTCATGCAAGAATACATTGAACTTAATCACATGACAGAACATTCCAAAACAAACAATTCAGATACAAATTATTTTTTGCCTCATCATGGTGTTGTCCGCGAGTCTAGTACGACTACGAAACTTCGCGTAGTGTACGACGCTTCAGCCTCCAGCACCTCGGGCAAGTCCTTCAATGACATCCAGATGGTAGGTCCAACCGTACAGGAAGACTTGCTATCAATACTTTTAAGGTTCAGGCAACATAAATTTGTTGTAACGGGTGACATCGAAAAAATGTACAGAGCAATCTTAGTCGAGCCGTCACAGCGCCATTTACAACAAATTCTTTTTAGATTTAGTTCTTCAGACCCATTAAAGAAGTACACACTAAATACAGTGACTTACGGTACTTCTTCAGCTCCATATTTAGCCACCAAGTGCTTGGTGTCGCTTGCAGATCAATGTTCAGACCCAGAGGTTAGTCAGTCCATCAGACGTGATTTTTATGTAGATGACTATTTGAGTGGTGGTGACTCGATTGAGTCAGTCAAGGTGTAGTTAATACTCTCGAGTCAGCAAAGTTTCACCTTGTGCCTTCAAACTCAAACTCAAACTCAAACTCAAACTCAAAGCATTTATTTCAATTAAACCATTACAGGCACTTTTGAATGTCAAAACACAAAAAATAAACTAAGCTACAGTCCCAGTCACAGGGCATAATAACTTGTGAAAGTACTGTAGTTGCCCATTCGAAAGCGTAGATCTCTATGGAGAAGAATGGGCAAGAAACTCCATGGACACTCTTTTAAATCATTATGTTGTTACAAAGTCTCGGTTACATCATTCATGTCGAGATTAAACATACATGTGAGAACGATGTAGAAAGACGTGCGAGTAAGAGCGTCCAGAATAAAAACATAAAAATAACAATTCAAAAATACAATAATCCACGGCAGCTGCGAGATGACCAGTCACAACTGACAGCGCCCGTTCACGAACATGACGCATGGATCAGCCATCATTCAACTCAACCATTTTGGAGGGAACTAAACGACCCGACACACGCGCCACCATCAGCGAGACATTTGAGTGAGCATGACATTCTCTCAGCCACCAGGGAAAATGCGAGTCAATAAAAGATGTAAATGGTAGCTTTAGCGTACATAGTACTCACACATGTGCTATGCAATTATACAACACTAAGAGATTGAATCTATACAATGCAAAGATATGTTTACAATCTTCTGCAGCTTCCACAATAACTTCCCATGGTAACCAATAAGTTTGCCCCTATGGTTGTGGAGCAGGACCAGCATTGAGCCAAGCATTTTTATCATCAATGTAATCTCCCAACTTATAGTATGCTTGCCTACATAGTGTGCGTTTTATACAAGATTTAAATTTCGTCTCATTCAGTTGTAGAATGCCGGGAGGAATTTTATTGTAACATTTTAAACAGTACCCCATGAAAGATGAGTCTACTTTAGCTAGCCTGAAACCTGGCTGGACTAGATGGTCCCTGGTTCTAGTATTATAGTGGTGTCTGTCGCCTCTTTTACTAAATAAATGCAGATTTTTCCTAACGTACATGATGTTTTCATAGATGTATTGGCAAGGTACTGTCATGATGTTAATTTCCTTAAACAGTTCTCTTAGAGAATCGCGCCTAAATAGATTATATATGGCCCTGATGGCTCTTTTCTGCAGAATAAATATAGACTCGATGTCTGCAGCCCGTCCCCATAATAAAATACCGTAAGACATAATACTATGAAAATAACTAAAATAGACTAGCCTCGCGGTATCTACATCAGTAAATTGACGGATTTTCCTAACAGCATATGCTGCTGAACTCAGCCGTCCTGCAAGAGATGTTAAATGAGGACCCCATTGTAGCCTTGAGTCGAGCGTGATCCCTAAGAAAACAGTTTCATCGACGAATTCTAGTTTCTCTTGATTCAATACTATGTCACAATCACTAGTTTTGACATTTGGTAGGGCAAATCTTATGCACTTAGTTTTTTTCCCATTTAATACTAAATTATTCGCGGTAAACCAATTATGGACTTGCAGTAGGGCGCTATTTACGTCGTCAATAATTGTGGCACGTCTGTTTATCTTAAATATCAAAGAAGTATCGTCGGCAAACAACACCATTTGAGGTTGGTTTTTAAATAAATGGGGTAGATCAGTAATATAGACTAGAAAGAGGAAAGGACCCAATATCGAGCCTTGTGGTACACCCATCCTTACTTTTAAACCCATTGAATTGACACCATTTATTTGTACTTGCTGATGTCTATCGTTTAAATACGATTTCACTAAACTGAGTGCAAGTTTCCCCAAACCGTAATGCTCAAGTTTAAAGAGTAGGGTTTCGTGGCTTACGCAATCAAATGCTTTCGAGAGGTCACAGAAGATTCCTATGGCATCTTGTGCCTCTTCCCACGCAGTGAATATGTGTTTTAATAATGTGACACCGGCGTCAGTCGTACAACGTCCTTTGGTGAAACCATACTGTTTCTCATGTAAGATCTTATTGGTATTAAAGTGGTTAAGCATCTGATTAAGCATTACCTTTTCAAACACCTTGCTGAAAACCGGCAACACGGATACGGGTCTATAATTATTCGTATCTTTACTGTCCCCGGATTTGAAAAGTGGTATTACCTTGCTGTATTTCATAAGGTCCGGGAAGACTCCTTGGTCTACACACAAATTAAATATTAAGGCTAAGTACGGTGCTATAGTCTCAATAATAGCTTGACAAACTTTAATAGACATTCCCCATAGATCTTCCGTTAATTTGATTTTGATTTCCTTAAAGGCTTTAATGACTGCTATGGGGTTTATATGCTTAAATTGAAACTCAACCGGACAGGCTGAAACGTTCGCTCTTAATAAATCAATAGAAAGCGAGGGTGAGGAATTTAAGGTTTCGGTAATTTTAAGTGGGATACTGGTAAAGAAATCTACAAATTCTTGAGCAACTTCGTTTTTAGAGCTTAGAAGACCACGTGAGGTCTCTAGTGTGATATCATTATTATATTTTTTATTTCTATTAGTTTCACTATTGATAATTTTCCAAACCGTCTTTATTTTATTATCGGCGGATTTAATCTTGTTGCTAATGAATAAGGCTTTAGCTACCTTGCAAGTGTTTTTAAAAATTTTTGAGTATGTTGCTACATATTTATTAAAAGTTTCTGAGTTGATGTAAGGCTTAAGGCCGTACAGCTCGAACAATCGCTCCCTACTTTTCCTAATACCCTTAGTTGCCCAGTCACTGAACAAAAACTTTGGGCAAATAGATTTAGTTTTAATTTTTATTGTATTATTAAACTCTGTGTAAACTACCGAAAAGAATTCCTCATAAAATTTATTTACATTTTCAATAATATATCCCGGAATGCCTAAATTACTAATTAAGTTATTATTAAAATTATTCAAATTACTGGGTGTTATTTGTCTAGACTTTATCTGGATTTTTTGTAATGGTGTGTAGGACTCGAAAACAACGGTTTGACCACTGTGATCAGAAGGAAGGTAATTTACAATGGATTTATCTAAGTAGTCGCAACAACAAAAAACATTATCAATACATGTAGCAGTATTTTTAGTAATTCGGGTTGGTTCCGAAAACACGTTTAACAAATTAAATGATTTAAAAAGATGTATTAATCTACTGCTATTTGAGTTTTTCTCTAAAATATTAATATTAAAGTCACCACAGATAACTAGTGATTTATTACTAGTTGCAAGTTTTGCTAAAGCATCCTCCATTACTGACTCAAATAAAGAGTAGTTCTGATAATTTGGGGGTCTGTAAACGCACACTATTACATGCTTATCTAGCTCAACACAAGACAGTTCAATATTATGCTCAACCGATAGATCAACAATATCGTTACGAGACTTAAATTTAATACAATTTTTAACTAAGATTAATGAACCCCCACGCATCTTAGATTTCCGGTTAAAGCAACTGCCCACACTGTAATTTGCGTAATTAAGTATCATTTCAAAGTCTTTTAACCAATGTTCAGTGAAACAAACAATTTCAAACTTTGTTTTTTCTAAAAACAATTCAATTTCTAATTGCTTTGAAGAGAAGCCTTGAATATTTTGGTGAAATAATTGCATAGAATTCTGCTTAGCCCCTTTTTTACATTTAGTTATTTGAGAGCAAGAAGGTACCTGTGTGTTGTTAGTTAGAGTAACATTTATGTTACTGGTATCTTCTGTTGTCTTACTAACTAGTTTAAATGAGCATCCGGAGTGAGCCCCAAGACTCCTATGCCCTCACAAGACAATGAGACCCTACTACTAGTGGACCCTACTGGAGAATCTTGTACACATGGATCCTCCTTTGTAAAAAAATTGTAAAAATGAATATTAGTATTATTACTAATAGTCGCAGTGTTAATAATAGAACTAAACATAGACATACTACTTATGTCTGAGTGAATATTATATGCTAATAGCCGAGCTATTTTGTGTCTACAACTAATAGGTAGATACACATTACCCCGTGTCGACCTAAGTTTATCAACAAAACTGTTGACATCCAGATACACAAGTTTGTCACTATAGTGACCTACTAAGAAATCTACATGCTTATTCAGCATGTGAATATAATTGTTTTTTCTGTTTGACAATTTTTCAAAATATGGGAAAGCACACAATATTATTTTACGACACTTCAACTTTAACAACTCAGTTACACTGACTGTGATGTCTTCTTTTTTAATTTTTAAACTATTTCCTATAAATATAGTTATGTCGGTATTACTATTATAAACATTTCTAATTACTGATGCCATTATCTGTTTGTATGTTGCCCCTGGCATACAATGATTTTGATTGGGAAAACTCAGGTTATTACTAACTAATTTACCTACACCTCTTCCTATACTATCTGAGAACATTACTGAACAAGAACAATTATGACTATCATATATCTCTGGCTGTGCCACTTGTAAATAATCTATTTCTTGGTTGAGTACACAGTCCTGAGATAAATTCTCAGCCTGGGATGGGTCCTCCATTACCTCAGGCAAGATAGTATCATGGTTGTTAACTGACTGACAGCTGCATTGACACATTACTAACTCATTTGCTGCAAGAATGTGTTCCCTAATTTGGTTCTGAGAACTCACATACCTACTGGAAAGGGAACTAAGTGAGTCCTGAAGTACCTGTATTTCAGCCTGCAAATGCTGAGTATCAATTTCATAAATTTTAATACTGTCTTCTAATTTTATTTGATAATTATTTAACTTATTAACTAAATCAACACGCTCTTTCCTCAGTGGAATATATTTGGAAAAGTGTTTATGTTGTTTCCTAAATTGATTACATTTTTTAATTATTCTATTCAGCTTAGCATATTTTTTTATTTTCTTATTGCTAACTGTATAATTATGTTTTAGTAGGGAATCTTCAGTCAGATCAATAGTTAATAAGGAAGGGGACATACAATTACTATTTAATAATTCATTATATAAGATGTTCGTTTCTTTTACCTGAGTACATTCTTTTTCTTTCTGTAACTTTAATATACAACTATTGGCATGAATTAACTCATCTTCTAGGTCCCTAATTTTATTTAAAGCCTCCTCATATAAGTTACTACAATTATTGAAACCATCCGTGACCACCTTCAGTTGATCCCGTTCATCAACAACGTCCAAGTATTGCTGATGTAGGACTACTAGCTCCCGCTTTAAGCTTGAGATTGTGCCATTAACCTTATCAACTTCCACTTCACTCTCTTCTCTCTCCTGTAACAGTTGTTGGACTTGGAGGTTTGATTCTTTAAGCTCTTGGAGGGCCGTTCTCAATTTTAGCTCCATATCCTGAGCGGCAGCCTTACGGGTCATCACAGGCATGGTTTCAGGATAAGTCACTGAAAATTAGAAGTAAAGAAACGGTGAGAACTAATAGAATAAACTAATTAAGAAAAGTTAGCGATGAAAGGGGGAGAAATAAGGAAATAGTTCAATTATGAAATGAAATGAGGTAGGCTACTATATTAGCTTTAAAAGATTAACTATATATTCAATGTATCTAATTGAATAATCAATTTAACTAATTGTTTTGTCGTAAGGTACCTATTACTTTTCCATAAGTGGGTAGGTAGCTTTGAAAAGATAAGAATAAAAAAAACTTAGTTTAATAACATATTACTATAAGACAAAAATGCACAGCAATGATCATAAACGTTATATTCATGAATTAATATTTAAAAGACCGATATAAACAATAGACTTAAGGAATTAATCTCACTGTTTTTTTTTTTAAAAAAACAGTGAGATTAAACTTCAAAGAGCAACCCCGCCGATCTTGCATCCCGAGGGGTGAAGGCTGATTGCATCAGCTCGTACAGTCTTTGGTGGTCGGGACCCGATTTCTTAAATCAGAAAGAAATACAATTTCCCACTTCACCCAATACACAAATGCATTCAACACCTGAAATAACTTTACATACAATTGCTGACCAAAATAAATCATATCATACTAATTCTATTTCCAATTTAATAAATAAAAAATCATCATTCACATCATTAATCAGAATCATAGCCTATGTACAAAGATTTATTAATAACTGCAAAACACAGAATAATAAACAATTATCTTACCTAACATATACAGAATTACAGTCATCACAAAATCTTATCTTACAGATTTCTCAGCAGGAAATGTTCCCTGAGGAATACAAATGTCTTAAAACTAATCAGACCTTACAAAAAAAGAATCGATTGATTAGTCTTACTCCCTTTATCGATTCAGACAACTTAATACGCGTTGGTGGGCGTCTTAATAATTCAAATTATAGCTACGACATTAAACACCCTATTTTATTATGTAGTAAACATGTTTTGACAAAAATCATATTCGAAAAAGAACACAAAACACTTTTTCATGCAGGACCTCAACTACTTCTAGCACACATTAGACTCACCTATTGGCCTTTAGCTGGCAGAAACCTAGCTAAACAGATAGTGCGTAACTGTGTTCGCTGTACTCGCTTTAAAGCTCAACCTGTTCAGGTCGTCATGGGTAACCTGCCAAGTGATAGGACGCATCTCGAGTACCCTTTTTTGAATACAGGGCTTGACTACGCCGGGCCAGTGCTGATAGCCGATCGTAGAGGTAGAGGATGTAAGCTTGTAAAATCTAATATTTGTGTTTTTGTCTGCTTTGCAGTCAGAGCTGTGCATCTAGAGCTGGTCAC
This sequence comes from Standfussiana lucernea, assembly GCA_964057025.1. Lineage (NCBI taxonomy): Eukaryota > Metazoa > Arthropoda > Insecta > Lepidoptera > Noctuidae > Standfussiana > Standfussiana lucernea. Next base: position 5,823,474 of record OZ059785.1, read on the forward strand.
CGATCTCACCAAGGAAGCTTTCCTTGCGGCCTTCAGCCGATTCATTAGTCGTCGGGGCCAACCTCAGCGCGTGTACTCCGACAACGGCACTACATTCGTGGGAGCTTTCAATGAGCTTTCACGCTTCTTAAAAGCTTCATCCAACGACATAGCATCAGAAATTGCAAACAACGGCATAGAATTTAAATTCATTCCTGCCTATTCCCCACATTTCGGTGGTATTTGGGAGGCAGCAGTAAAATCCACCAAACATTTGTTACGTCGAGTCTTGAGCTTAACTCACTTGACATATGAAGAGCTCTCAACATGTCTGATTCAGATAGAGGCCATTTTAAACTCCAGACCCTTAACACCACTATCCACTGATCCTTCTGATCTCTCGTACCTTTCCCCATCACATTTCCTGATCGGACGACCACTCACGTCAGTTCCTCGTCCACAAATCACTGACTGCAACATCCAGCGGCTTCATCGCTTCCATCGTGTCGAAAAGCTCCGACAACATTTTTGGCAGCGGTTTACTAATGAGTATGTGTCTCTCCTGCAACAGAAAACCAAATGGCGGACAGGACATGACCTGAAGATAGGCACCATGGTTCTAGTGCGAGACGCCAATCTTCCTCCTCTCCTGTGGCTGCTGGGCAAAGTGATCGCCGTGAAACCAGGCTCCGATGGGCATAACAGAGTCGCCGAGATCCTGACGAAGAAGGGCACCATTACACGGGCCTATAATAACATTTGCCCTCTTCCGGTCTCATCAACATCATCTTGAAGCCTTCACACACTTCAACCCGGGGAATATGTTCCGGATCATCACATCGCGCCGGCCAATGGGATCGTGTCATCGTGAACCTACGTCATCGCAACGCCCGCGCGCCCCACCTAACGCTGGGCCCTCGAACATTCCGAGAGACTCGCTCGCCGTCACTTATCGTGCGCATACATCGGCCCTTTCTTTTTTGTTATAACCAAGTGAATTATAGTCTATACATCGAAAATAGCAGTTTTATTAAGTCGAGACCACCAGCATCACAACTGGAGCTCGACACTCAAACAGTAGGTACTTGTTTTTTTTTTTTCATTATGGGTCTGCTCTGGACTTCCGTCTCGTCTTATGGAAAGCGATGGATGACGTCTACGATTGAACGAGCCTGCACAAGAGACGATTATTTACTCTAACTTTGGAGGTTGACGGCTCAACATTTCACCTGTAACGTAAAATAAATTGTATTGGAAGTGATTTGACATAAATCTAAACTTGCTGGTACTGTAATATGAAACCAACCAGGCAGTTGAGGTAGTCTTAATTTACAACCATAATGCTTTTGCAAATACACACATCAAAAGTATCTAGGGATCAACATATATTTTTGCAATAACTTTTCTCCTGATTGATATTAATTAAAATTTTCTTTAAGGATTCATCAAATAAAGTGTTTTCGTTTGTCACAGTAACGATAAACCAAGTCACCTTTGCATTAATAAAGAAATTTGCCATTTTCCTAATAAAGGGATTTTTGACATTTGAACCACTAACATTAAAGTTCGAAAAAAAGACTGAAATAACAGTTTTCTTTAAAATTTTATTGGGTAACTTAAACAATTAATAATCCGTGTTTCTACCGCGAACACTAACAACACAAGAACATCGGTTTGGCATACTCAAAATGAGTTCATCCAAATCACGCTGTGGAATGGCCGCCCATGTTCGTTGCAACAACAAAAAAAGGTCTTCTTGCGACTGGATACCCTCCATATTCGGCAGAGCTCTTCTCTGTAGCATATCCCATGCATGCTCAATCGGGTTCAAGTCTGGCGACTGAGCAGGCCAGGGCAGGACATTGATGTTAGCTGCGGCGAGAGTCTGTCTTACAACTCTTGCGGTGTGCGGTCGTGCATTATCATGCATTAACTGAAATAAGGGACCGATTTGCACTTGTAGAGGAACGATGACGTCTGATACAATCGTCTCAGCATAAATTTGAGCGTTGAGGTTGCCTCTGATCCAAATCAACTCAGTTCTTCCGCCGATCCAAATACCCGCCCATACCATGATGGTTCCACCACTATAAGGATGGACTTCCTGGCAGGATTTTAATCGCTGTTGGCGTCCAGGGGTTCTCCAGTGTCGTATACGTCTTGTATCCGGTCTCATACCAAAACGAGACTCATCAGAAAAGCACACGAAACGCCATTGTTCTTCTGCCCAATTTCTGTGTTCAAGAGCCCATTGATATCGAATCCTACGATTGTGCATTGCTATAAGTGGTACCCGTAGCGGTCTTCGGGAATGAAGGTTCACTTCATGCAAGCGGTTTCTGACTGTTTGGTCGCTAATTAAGTTCCCTGAAGAGTGATGAAGCCTCACGGCTAACATCATGGCGGTTATTGTTGGAGCTCTTCGAGTTAAGATTTGAATGTATCGGTCTTGTCTCCGTGTGGTGCAGCGATACCGTCCTCCATGGCGCTCAGCCACGGTACCAGTGCTTCGGTAACGTGTCCAAAGTCGACTGATAACACTCTGACTTGTATTCAGAGCTAAAGCCACAGTACGTTGCCGGGAACCAGCTTCTATCATTCCCACGGCTCTGAGCATTTCTTCCCTGCTTAAATGACGTCGCCGCTCCATAATAACGTTGGTTTTAATCAGTAGTAGGGAAACAGTAGCACTAATAATGTCTTCAATGCGTTGTATGTTTTTATAGGGAAAATATTGACAGCTTATTTTCATCTTTTACTCGAATTTGATTGAGAGTTCCTGATTCAAATTATGAAATGCACCAAAAAGGATCCATATAAATTTATAAAATCATAAATTTATTACAAAGCCACATCTCAATCTCAAGAAATCCGCATAAAAATGCTTGATCCCTAGACACTTTTGATGTGTGTAGTATATAAAACTCAATTAACCTGCCTAACCTTTTCCCAAACTATGTTGGGGTTTGCTTTCAGCCTTACCGGATGCAGCTGAGTACCAGTATTTTACATGGAGCGACTGATCTAACCTCCACAACCCAGTAGCTGGGTAATCCGATACTCCTTGGTAAGACTTACGGGTTTCTGAACACTCGTAACGACTGACAAATATCTACAAATGACAGCCGGGCCAACAACTTAACGAATTTTCCGAGGCTCGGAGGAAACTCGGTATGTAATGATAGACAACGCAAGAGTTAGCAGAACTGAGGTGCGGTGCGGGGCCACGTTCTGTGTGTGTATTAGTATGTGTAAAGGCATACGAGCGAGTTAGAACAGAGCCCTTGGTGTGGTCGCGCGTTTACATCGTACCTACCTATTGTACCATAATATTAAATAAAATATTATGTATAAAGTATAAGTGTTATCTTTTAGTAATGATGGTTACCCATTCAAAGACTAACCTCAAGAAACGTAGCTTAAACTTAAAGATCAACCCGTGCGGGGTACTAAAAGAGACTCCTATGAAATGCAAAATATCTTATGCAATAAACTAAAGGAATTTTGAATTACACGGGCCACTTTGAGGAAAATGCTACCGCAGAGTTTGACAAGTTCTCAAGTCAGAAACCGGATATGAGCAATGTAATTGTTTTTTTTTCTTCCAACCAGCATACAAACAGAAACAGGTACTTACAAGTTGAAGATGTATCGCATCTTCAAGGACCTGTGGAACCGGTCCCGACCGCCTTGGCTAAAAATATCTTAAGTATAGTATAGACTTTTTGTTTTGTATCCCTACAAGAAGCCGCAAGTGCGTTCCGCTCGTTGATTCTGACTTATACAATAATATTAACTTCTTAAACATATAAGAATCGTAGCAGACCACGTCGAGGACGGTGGGAGGAGCTAGACAAAACCAACGACCGGTGCCAATGTGCACCACATTGGCCCTGGGTTGGAAAAAGTTTGACGACCAGACCAATCTGCCACCACTGACACGGCGGAATATATACAAATGACAGCCGGGATCAACGGCTTAGCGTGCTTTCGGCCGCACGGAGGAACCTCAGTATGTAATGGGTGGTCACCAATCCCCAGACCAACCTAGGCAAGGGCGGCTAAACCAAAGATTGATCAGAGCGGCTGTTATTATTCAGCCACGGGCTGCTCAGTCAGTAATTATCTATAATAATAATATATGTTTAATATTTTATTTTTATTTTTTTTTCTTGACTTGGCTCGCGAGGTTGTCGACATGTGGGAAGTGGACACGGCGATCATTGTGCCGATAGTCGTTTCAGCCCATGGCTTAATTGCCAAGAGCCTCGACCAATACCTGAGGAGGCTCTCGTTAGGCGGCTGGATCAAGGGCTTGATTCAGAAAGCGGTACTCCTGGACATTGCTCGTATTGTTAGGAGGTTCCTCTCTCTGGAGCCCTGACCGCCGGTAGCTTGGACCCTGTTCCCGATACCGGTGGGCTACTATTTTTTATATTTTTAAATGTTTTTTTTTTTTATAGAAATATTTAAAAATGTAATTAGTAAGTAAGAAAAATAAATAAAGGAAATATATGTTTTAATAATAAGTTTTATTTTCCAGTAAAATGTTTACAAAGGTTACAGGTACAGTTATATGATACAACATAAAGTGCATTAAGTATTATGTCCTGGCACCCAAACTAGGTTTATAGCCTGTGACTTGGGGACCAGGGATTCAATAAGGTAAATAGTTGATAAAATGTTACAGTAATACTGTTTTCACCAGTAACATGGTTAAATAATTAATGATAAAACTGTTTGTGAGTGTTTGAGTTAGAGTGTGTTGGTCATGGTAGGTGTAGTAGGTATGTTGTGTATGTATGTGTAGGTAATGTGAAAGTCTGGTTTGTGTAAGGTATGAGTGTGTTTTGGTAGGTGTAATAAAGGTGGATGTGTGAATAATGTGAATAAGTGTGATCTATGATAGTATATTAAAGCTGAATGGTTTATTTTTTGTTTGAACGAACCTCTGAAACTATGAACCCAATTCTTGAGGAAAGTTATACATAGACTATTTAGCATCACGTAGGGTCGTAACCCTTAGGAGCCGAGAGAAAAGAGAAATGGCAGGTGAAACCACGGAACACAGCTAGTTAAAAACAAATCGGCCTAGAGTGAGTCGGGTTTATACACCTAATGTTTCGAACTAACCGAAAATAATACATTAAGCAGTCATCGAACGGTACGGTGACAGCAAGACTATAGGCTTGCAATTGTATTGAGCGTAATTAATAAACATAATCTAGCTCCTAAAATATTTATCTTAATGGCATAGCGCCACGGTAAAAAATGAGCTACACCACATGATTAGGCTAACTCCCTGTCAAAATTAAATGTAAAATGCACGTATTCGAGACCTAAAAATATGCAAAAAATATTATAATAATAAATATTTATTCTCACGTTCTGCAGATCTCGAGAAAAACCTCTGTAATAAACGGACAAAAAGTGAGATTACAAATTACCCGCTTTTTACCCGCGCCAAATTAAAATTCAAAACAGAAGCAAACATTCAAAGATCGAAAATATCAAGGATTTTCCGAATGTCCTATTGAATTGAAATGATCACAAACGCCTACATGGAATGTTACGTAATTTGACTACGGACAAAGCAAACTTGTCATAAATTGATCATCGCTTACAATGAGGTTGTTCCAATGACTCACAATTTTGACTACAAACGATCTATAAAATGGGACCGCATAGAGTGCATACTAAAATAGGCATGATATACGTCACTGGTTTATTTGATTAGACTAGATCAGATTTTTAGACAACAAACTTATGAATGAAAATCAGCATTTTTTACTATTATACGGGTTCCACGTAGAAATTGTTCATCGGTAATTTTAATAAAACAGCTGTTTCTTGTATTATTGTCATGAAAGACTAGGAGAACTCTGAAAGTGACGAAGGTGACTGAGAAGTAGTGTAGTAGGTAGTCGATTGTCGTGGTATGACGGTATAGAGGGAAATATCGTGAGGAAAGTTTTGAGTATGAATGTTGATGGCTGTAAGAGTAGAGGAAGACCATAGAAACGATGGACGGACTGTGTCAAGGCGGATCTTCTTCTTCTTAGCGTGTCGATGGCAATCTAAATTGTGTCAGCCCAGAATTGAGCCACTAGTTTGGCACCTTCAGTAGCGTCCATCAGTTCGCGGCGGATGATATGGCTAGAAGAGAGGTGACTGCTGAGATGACGAGTAATAGAGAAGTATGGAAGAAGAAGACATGCTGCGCCGACCTCACGAGCTCATTCACACGGCTTCCGTCATAGTAGTCATAGAACACGATACGTCATGACGGATGGACGTTCACATTGCATACGAAATCGTGTTTTATCACGATACAGCAAAACAAAATACGAATTGGTGTTCACATTAGTTCCGTGATTTTTCGGGAGCGAGCGCATCAGCCAATCCGTCACTAAAAATCTCGATTCGGATTTTTTGACGTAAGTACGTGTTTTTTAAAAAACGAAACGTGACTTAAAACTTGTCCGTCATTTTTCACGATTCGTGATGCGTGTGAACACGGACATTTAAAAAGCATTACCGCCGTCAATAAAAATTGACAGATCGTGAAAAAAGGCGATAAGTACGTCAAAAAATACGAATCGTCCTCGTGTGAACGGTCTGTAAGTATCTAGCAATCGTGTCACGGAACCTTATGCGACACAATTTCATGATAACCAAGAATTATCGCATGAACTAGACCCTTGAAAGTCGAGTTCAATAATACAAACTTCGACATTTTTTATGGGTTCCGTATCAAAATGGTAAAAAGGAAGTGGTATAATGTGAAATCATGAGCGATGCTTTACAAGAAGTAGACGAGGTTAGCTTTGGTATGGTAAAACATTTTTTTTTTTGTAATAAAATTAAACAAAGGAACAGACTTTATGTACATACCTACTTCCCAGTTTTGTTTTTTTTTTTAGTTTTCATGACAATGTAGGAACCTTTGTTCACCATCTATGAAGACAGTCACACAGCTCTTCCGTCAATTCTTAGATCCTCTCCTCCATAATATAGCCATATGTAAGTACACATCCAAACTGGGCTGCGTTGGAGAAATCAAACTTTGAAATTTTCCACCTCTCCAAAATTAACCACAGATTGTGAGAATTACGGTCAGTTGGGCAAGTGCCTCTACGGGGAAAGTGCGGCGAACATCAATATCTCCTAAAACAATACAGTAATTGAAAAACGCACCATAACCTGTCTTTCGAAAACAAAATTTAGTTTCGGTATTAAATTTTAGATGTCGTAACTGGGCGAGCATAGTACGATGTGAGTCGCTATATTGTTTTGACCATCTTTTTCTCGTGGACACCACTTTGGCAAGTGCTGTGCAAATGACGTACGAAACCGCAGATTTCAACATAAGAGACGTCATTAGATTCGGCTGCTGCTGTACGGCCAGCCCTACAACCGTCCAGCCCGACGCACGCCTTGCCTTACGATACATCTTATTTTTAATGTTAACATTGGTGCCTTAAAATGAGTGGTTTTTTCAACTTTTCTCACCAATGTCTTATAATGATCATGTATTGCAATTTAACTAAATACTACCTATGCTTTAAATAAATATAAAAACTTTTTTGCAAACAAAAGTCATCGACTTCCGTACGCAAAATACGCGCTTCGGATGTGGAGTTGCAGACACCAGCCCGCTATACAATACAAGTCACCGACTTCCGAAAGTAAAGTTTTTTTCTACTTTTTAGTATTTTTTTGCAAGTCGGTTATTTTTTTATATATAAAAAAAGTTTTCATTTTACCCTTTTTAGTTGGGGTATCTCACACAAATCCTTGTCAAGTAACAATTTTACATTGTAGCTAGAAAAAAATACCGAACTGTCTTCAAGTGTGCCTATAAAATTTGAAGAATTCCCTCGATTTCTCCACAATCCCGTCATCATCAGATCCTGACCTGATTACCATGGGACCACCTGGAAAGTATACTCTTTAAAGCAAAAAAGAATTTTCCAAATCGGTTCAGGCGTCTTCGAGTAATCGGGAAACATACATAAAAAAAAAGATTCCGACGAATTGAGCACCTCCTCCTTTTTTAGGTCACTAAAAAATATGGACTATTAAAGCCCATACATACACATCAGAGGTTTAAAAATACCCATAATAATATATATAAATAATACATACAATAATACATATAATGTTGAAAATAAATCTATACCGCATTTACCCCAGTTTTCGTTTTTTGGCGATAATAGTCCTAATTTTAATAGTACTACATGTCTGATTGCAGAAACTATTTTAGCTCATAAGCTTTTGTTCGAAAAAATTGACCCTTTTTTAATATTAACTAAGGAAATGCGATTTATTGAGCTTAGCCGCACTTACCTCAGTTTTAAGGGAAAGTGCGTCTAGACGACCAGTTTACTTCAAGCACATAAAATCTTAACAAAACATAGCTTAAATTGCTCGACCGAACGATTATTTAGGTATACCTTAAGAAACTAAGCTATCCAGTAGGCCTACTGAACCTCTCTAGTTTCATAGAAATACAAAATATTTACAGCTAAAAGTAAAGGATAAAATTCTATACCGCACTTGCCCCAACTGTCCTTATCGCATTATTTTTAATCGGAATACTATTTTTTTTATTAGCCTTGTATGTCCCACTGCTGACCAAAGGCCTTTCCCATATCCTTCCAGGTACTCTTATCCTGCGCCACCTCCAACCAGCCTCCGTGATGTGCGGAGATATTGAATAATACGTCTCAAACCGAAATGATGCCAGCTTCACACATCCTTAAACATTATGACCGCATCAATATCAACTGAATAGGTGAGCCCTTATTAAGATCTATACAATGATTTCTTTTTTATTTATTCCATTAACATCGTCCACAGCCCGACTTCACCCACTGCATGTATGTAGGCCTCTCTTTGCTTGTGCCAAGCTCCACGTTCCTGTGCCAGCTTCATCCGGAATATACTTACTTGCGATGGCAACAACGTCGTCTGCTCATTTCATTTATTTAAAAATAAAAATAACAATGACTGCACTACGTACATACATACATTCTATTTCAACATAAATACACTGGCCACAATGTGTAGGTAAAATTAACAATAAATTACATAATCAATTAGGTTTTAAAATCTTTAAAATACAATGCACCTTTTCGTAAAAATAATGCATATAAAGGACAATGTATATTTTCGAAAAGAAGGATTGCAATCGTAATACATTTCTATTGAAAATTTAAAAACAGGTAAGTAAATGCAGCTACCTACAATGCTAATCTCATCTTCGTGGCCTTGCCCAACGTTACTCGGGGTCAACGCAAACCGTTTGTTTTTCTTCCGTCTGCCGTCGCGCTCTCATTTACTCTTTTGATAGACAAATACCATTCATCATACAATCATATACGTATACATTGCTATCACAGCAAAAAAGATTACCAAAAAAGATATCTATGTAGTAGTACGTAAGTGCATTTGCCCTCACATCATCATCATCTTAAGCTCGTTGTTGATTCCTTTTATTCCTTTTGTTTTCAAATGAGTTACCATGTCCGCAACGGGACATTTTAATATGTCTATTATGTCAATTGTAAACATACGTCATTAATCATACGGGTCTTCTATAGAAAATGCGACAAGTTTTAATCAAACTTCATTTGAACACCGTTTTGCAACATAACCCTGCGACATTACGAACGCATAATTTATAAATATATTGTTATCATTTCATGATAAATAACAAGTAAAGACGAGACTTCATTCAGTGATAGCTAAATAGTTACATTTACTGGAGATGTCTCTGTTTATTGTCATTTTAATAATAAGTATTAGTCTTGTTGTTTCTATCAAATCAACGGAATATAGTGAGGAGTCCAACGTGAGGAACTAGGACGAATAATTCTGTATTAGATGGCAAAAATTCCCAATGAGGTCGCTACTTGAGGTAATTTTAATTTATTATATTTTACGACTACATTATTTAATATGCATACTACGTAGCAATCGATATTAGACATGTGTGTGAACGAATTTTAAATAGGTACACACATATTCGCTCAAGTTCACCCATATTTGCTTTTCGCATATTCTTGTTGAAAGGTTATCTTTACCTTGCTAGTGGTCAATCGTAATAAAACCATCTTCCGCGGATCATCTGATGTGTGTAGCTGTATAACCGATCTCCTTTCAGGGTGAGCGGCTCTTACCTAAGAATTTATGTTAATACAACACTTCAGTAGACTGCTAAAATCTCAATAAATTAAAAACACACGACATCCATTCCAGTTTTAACAGTCGACCAGTTCTTTCGTGTGGCTACATAGAAAATAATTAAAAAAATGATTAAGAATTATTTCTTGTTGTTCGTTTTGTTTGTTGTTTTTGGTTTTGTCAATGGTTGGAGAGTGTTTCCGTTGCCCGATGCTCCTGTGCCGGTACAGCCTGCTAACTTAGTGAAGCCTACTCCAGTGTTGCCGCGGAATCCGACAGCGACTTCAAATAACATATTCTCGCCAAATAATCTCGTAAAGCCATCTCCGGTTCTGCCACAGTTTCCAGTAAAGTCTACAGGCTATTATTCTCCAAATAAGTTTAATGTACGCCCCGAGATTGTCCGGCCCGTGTTATCTACACAAGATGTCACCGTGCCATCGAATGATCTGGTCCCACCTAAGGTATTTATTTTGTTATAATCACTTCTAACAACAACTTTGTTCTACTTCTTCATCTCTTTACATAGCGATAGTACGTCGTATGAAATAATTTGGCCCCTGTTAGTGACCACGTTGATCGCGGTGTCGTATTGTGTTTTGAGCGGCCTGCCCGGGTGCGCAACATAATTATATTTATTCTACTTATTCGTTTAACACGCTGTATGCTGTTTTAGCGATGCTACGTTCAATATTCATAAAATTATTTGCTTATAGACATACCTACAGTGTCTTTAGTGGAGTGTTACGCCATTAGAAGGGGAGACACGGGTCAAAACGAATGCAGTAAAGTAGAGAAAGTCCGTTTCTTGCCTTGACATTACCGAACAAAATATCAATCAATACGACTATTTGTACAACAGGTAATCTTTTTGTACAAAAATCAATTGCCGCCAATATGAAGAATCATCACTTGAGAATGCTTCGACGGTTTTTTTTGTTGTTGTTTTTAATTGTCACTTTGCCAGGTCTTAATGTTTTTATCGAAGATTTTTTGATAGGCGTACTTTGTATTTTCTTCATTAGTAAATGACATCCCTTCTGAACCGGGGCGGGTCGCTAGTCACTTATAAATTCTAGATACATCAGTATGACTATTACTAGACCATATTGAACACAGATATCTATTAAATACGAACTTATGGAGATTTTATGATCTAGCAACTATTTTTAAACAGAACAGAATTAATTTCCGTCAGTATCGCATAACATCGTACCAGTTTCACCGAATGATTAGGCAGAAGTGTACCTATAGTCCACCATTCACACATTCCACATTTCGCCAGTGATGGTTTAGTAATTTTTAGTATTTGGGAGCGAGTCTATAGGTGAAATACCTAATACTATTTGTACTTTGCCAGGTCTGGAAATGAAAACCAGGATCTTATGTACAGCAGTAGCGAACACTAGCATATCACCAACATAGTTCAGTTCATATACATACGTATTATAATATAGACCATCAACAGTCATCTAATCCACCTTATTTAAGGTTGGGACAGCATGTGTTATTCTTCTATACTTGTCTAGTAGTCGCTCGGGTCGATCGGTAGGTTAAGCCGCACCTGTCTGTCTTTGGATGGGTGACCGCCCATCACATACTGAGTTTCTCCGTGCCTCGGAAAGCACGTTAAGCCGTTGGTCCCCGCTGTCAAATAGATCTTTGACAATCGTTACAGGTAGTTAGTGGCTCGGAAGTCTGACAACCAGGCTTACCAAGGGCTGTCGTATTCTCCAGTACTGCGTTATGGAGGTCAGATTGGCCGTCGCTCCATGTAAAATACTGGTGTTCAGCTGTAGCTGGTTAAACTGGAAGCCGACCCGAAAAAGGCTAGGCAGAAATGATGACATGTCTATATATCTCAGTAGTCACCTCTTTTCTAGCCATATCACCTTTCACACTACATCATGTCTGTTGCCAAGAAGATGATAAAAAATAGTTGGGCATTCATTTAGTACAATTATTCTGGAACGTACGTATTCCGAGGAAAATCACCGCTGTCACCAGGAGAGGTGACAGACGGATCAATTGAGTATTAGGTACAGTTCAAAAATATCCTTTAAAATCTGTTTTGGTTTTATTCAATTTAATCTCCTCTGAATCCAGTAATTTTTGTTATTAAATCAGATCTACCTAAGAATTTTTAATTAAAAACTAAGAAAACTAATTTATATAAAACACCTCGAAGTCATCAATCAAGTTTTATGTGAACTTATTATAAAATCTTGTTATTCAAGGCTGCGAAGGATGACACCCACAACACCTAGCTATACTTGTATATGTGGTTGTACCAGATAATAACACGTTCATTCTAAAGCTGGTTTAGGCTAGCCGTTCTATCTTCTACCTAAGATTTTGAAATTGTTTTGTTTTTAACTATCGTTATTTTCAATAGTCAATGTGTACCTCTCCAACTGTGATCACACTTTTTGTGTGCGCTGGATGGAATATCCCCTAATCGAATAGTTGGTCGGAAGGGATTCTATAAAACCTTATTTTATTTCTATAAAAATATAAAACTACACAACTGGTTGTGCCGTGGTGAAGGATCTTGCAACAGCGTTCCCGACTGCACAACTAGTTGTACCATCCAGTTGTTCTGTGGGGAAGCAGTCTTTGTTAGATACCACTGATGATGAAACAGTTCATCTATCTATACACGTAATATAACTATAGTGTTTTGAATCTAGAATGACATCAACTTTGCATTTAATAAACAACTGATATAATCGCCTTGTCCGCATTCAAATGCATCAGTCGCAATCATCTGCTCCACATTTGCTTCCGTGAGTCTGTCCAATGCCTGTTTTCAACCAAATGCTCGTTGGTGTTGCCTCACATATAACGCAATCGATCGCTAAATCCTTGTTTGACGAAGCGAATGTTGTTTCAAAAGCTTAGAATATTCCTACGACTACTCATAATGTCGAGCATTATTGGGAAATATTTTAAGGGTTGTCACTGCCAATTAAACTTACATACTTTGAATTTTCGTTTCGTTAGCCTGAACTGCTCCACTCCTGGGCGAAGGCCCTTAGTTCCAGAAGTAAAAAAACGACGAAATCATAACGACATAGTGCACAAGTGTTACTAAAATAGTTTAAAGGTTCAATTAACTAACACAAATTGTATTTTATCAAATGGATGTTAGTCATAGGCCAAAGTTGCCTGAGAATAAATTAATATTATGTTATCTTATCCACGTGCACATAAAATGTTTGTCTCTGAACTCAAAATCCGAAGCAGCTTGCTCACTCTTTTTTGAACTATTGCAGTTAGTTTTCTATTTCTTTTTTTCAGACGGAGTACACTGAATACGAGCCATGAACGACACAGCTGAAATCTTCAGGACCTACTACTTTCATAATTTAAACAATAAGTATACTTAGTATGAGATAACACATACATTTAAAAGAACTGTAGAATTTTCGTGTCAATACTTTGAACATATTTTCAAATAAAATATCTTGGGAAATTTAGACTTCATGATGGAATGCGTTGCAACCATATTTTGGGTTTTTGTCTGTTTATTTATTGGTACGTTTATCTTTTTGTGTATATGTTTGTGTACGCATCATTTTAAAAGTAATGGATAGATTTTTTTGAAATTGTAATACCGTAAGCTTATTTATTTATGGTTCTTTTTGGATTCACTTAATCCGCTAAAAGGCTATATGAACAAATTCCCAAATTAGCTGAAAGAATGGTAATACTTTCAGTGTGAGATAGTTATTATAATAATGCCATTTTATGCTTTTTCTCAACCCCTACGTTGTCAATATTTAACAGCTGATTTAACCACTAAAACTAAACGCAATTAAGCCACGTTCAACAGCTGTCATCGTTACCAAGGTTATGTTAAATTGACACTTATAGCCCTTGAACGCGCTTTAGATCTGCTGATCGCGTTTAGTTTAATTGGTAAATTTCACATTTGGTCTTAACTTAAAAAAACGGATGTTTTTTTTTTGTTACTTATGTGTGTAGAATATAATAAAGAATGGCGAAAAAAAACAATAATATTTTCTGTCTTCAACGCAAACGGAACTAGTATACTTAACTAGTTAACACAATAATTGAGATATTTTTTGCCAATGTTTTGGGGATCCCCCGCAAACTTCATGAAAATTCAAGTATCATTGTCGAGTTTGGTATTATTAATGTTTTTCATGACGAATGTATATTTATCTCACAAATTAAATTACACGTTTTAGTAATGTATGAGTGTATTATTATTGGGTTGTGTCTATAGGGCTGTCACGTCAATTTATAGAATTTTAGTGAATATAAGTGGCTTAAAAGTTTAAATTAATGGTATTTTAAAAAAATGCGGCACCATTCTAGTTTTTTTTTTAATATACAATCCCAAATTTTATGTTTGGACGTTGTTAAGTCTAAATTGATAATTAATGTGAAATGTTTACTAGGAAATGCATTTTGCTATATAATTGCTTGAGTTATCAAATTAATTAATATGAACAATTACTTCTTTATGATAATGCGAGGTTAATTGGCGTTCCTTCTTATCGCCATATTATATATTCATAAGCCGAGAGCATAGATTACAAAGAGTATAAGTAGTATTATGTTTTAAACTGCGATGGATTACAATAATATCACAAGTAAAAAACAGTATTTACAGTAATATAGGTAATAAATAATATAGGTACAAGCTGACTTTGAATTCTCTGTCAATCTTTTAGTCCTTTCAAAGACTGGAAATATAAAAATATATCGAGAATATTCAAATTTAAACCCATGTTAAATTGCCCTTAATCATTTTTCTGTGCATTGTGATATATGAAAAAAAAACTGACATAAATATTACAGTATTTCGTAATATTTATATCAGTTATTTTTTTGGCTTGTGCTCGCTTCTTCGCTCCCGTAATGTACAACAAATTACCTACGGGAACGTTTTAAACGTTACCTATGATACGCTGGAATAATGTAGCTTCCCGTTAGTGAAAGAATTTTCGGAATGGGATCAGTAGTTCCGAAGATTAATTACACAAACTTACAAATAAATTTTAACTCTTTATAACATTATTGTAGTGTAGAGTGTAGACAAACATAATTATCGTCTACTAGCTTATGCCAGCGGTTTCGCCCGCGTGGAGTTCGATAATTGACGGAATCGACCTACCGGGATAAAGAGTAGCCTATGTGCTATTTCAAACTATAATCTATCTCTGTGCCAAATTTCATGCTGATCCGTTCAGCCGTTCTGACGTGATTGAGTAACAAACATCCATCCATCCAAACTTTCGAATTTATAATATTAGTATAGATATAGATTTTAGACCAGTTTATATTTATCACTACGCCACAGTGTGCAAGTATATTCTTACATCGCTGACAGCCCTATTTAATAGGTTCATACCGCAGGCACACCGAACGCGACGCCTTTGTCTCGCATGCTGATCATGGAGAATCCCCGGTGACCAGCCAAACCACTTTGTTATATGACCAACATAATAAACGCACAAAAATGATTGCCTTTTATTTCTCGTCATTGTACAAACAGATCATTGAAATAGTGATGTGCATCTACTCATAATTAGATGAGTAATCTGGTAAAGCCTTCGTTCTTTGTAACATACAGTATACTCGTAATTAAATTGTACTGCAATTATTTATAGATATAGAACACGAGTATCATCGTGAATTTCCTTATACAGGAAAAATACACAAAATACAAGGAAAAATCCGTGATTAAATTCAATCAAATCAAAAAGACAGGTTTAAACGGAATTCTTATTATTTTAATAGCATAACTCTGAATTCATACCAACCTTTAATATTGAATAGTAGATGTTTCAAATAAATCATAGATTTATCTTAGCATACATAACAGATAACTTGGATTGATCGGTATAAACAACACTAATGTATATTGTACCTCAACTACAAATCAACAAAACTTAATAGCCGAACCTAACCTATATAAGACAGATCGACTGATTTTAAAAAAAACATTTACATCAAGATTATCCTTGTGACACAACCTGCCAGTGATAATGAAGTGGCTATCAGTAATATCAGTTCTTATTTTAATCCAGTACGCCGTGTCCAAAGAAACTGCGACGTACCAAGTCTCAGGGATCGAACTCGTTGATCTGATACGAGGGTTTAGGGCAAAGGACAATGTGTTAAACCTGACCAAAGTGAGTGGAGATCCGTCCAGCTTGCCCAATGGCATCTACTTCAAACCTGAGGACGAAGCTTTGACTGGGGAGTCTAAGTATTTGCATTATAATGTAAGAAACATTAATTATTATGGTTTTTATAGGATAAATCTGAATAGTGTGAAGTGGAGTCTTTCGGATTACTCAAGTGGTAGCATTGGTAACAGTTTAAAGCAGATAAACAGGTATTATTGTTATATTCAAAGTGTAAAGGGATCCTTCACGAAGCCGGCAACCAAGCATTCCGTACATCAAACTAAGTGACTCTACGTAAAAATAACGTTCTACGGTAGGTCATTATAACACACTCAAAACACTTTGCTGATGGATGCATGGAATAGTAGGGTCGGAAGTATTTAAAGTAAAGTTACAACATTAAAAACACGTATTTAAAAAAAAAAAGTTGTGGAAAATTTGTAACTTCGATCCCCAATATGTCCGAAACTAGAAGGTTCCCAGATATGATCTAGAACAAAAAAAATATCGCAGTGACGGGCAAAACAAGTACCTTTCGGTTTTGTTAAGGGTAGCTTTACACCCATTATTGTGTTTGATGAGTGAAGATGAAGAAAGGTGAAGGAAGGTCTATGCTTTCCTTGTCTTTAAATGGGTTTCAGATTCGCAGTATGTCAAATCAGGCTGTGGATGATGTTGAAGACAATAGATACCTACCAGTAGAATAGCAAAAAGAACATTGGCAATGAAATGAAGTATAAAATACTGGAGATAAATAAAAAGCCACTCGATACACTAATAACATGGTATCACATGACCCTGCTATTATTTAAAACTAGAAAAGGTCACATGAAAAGAAACAGGTCCACTTATTAGTATTCGCAATCCCAATATAGAAAAAACATAAATAGATAAGTTAAAAAAAAAACAACAACAAAGAAATAAAATAGCAATAAAAATCGGAAATACTAAATTACGACTTGACCTCGACCCTATTGAAACGCGTGAAATAATAACAAACAATTGAACTAGCCAACTTGCTGATCAATTAATAGAAACACCATTTATTTTTAATAAAACTGCTGCACACAATGTAGTTTATTTGAAGACCCACAATCAGTGTGAACCTAAACATATCACAGCATCACACCGGTTTTTCCCAAAGGATTAGCGCAGAAGTGTACTGACAGGTACATCCACATTATGCCAGCTATGCTCCAGTCCCACATATCTAATAGGAAGCGAGCCTACTACCGTCAACCGCATAAATCCAGACTCCTTGAAGGAAAAACTCAATATTCATGACCTGTAAATCGACCCGAGGACCTGATGCGCAGCTGTCGCATTTGGGACCACTATAAGAATTAGGCATGAAACTTGAGAGTAAAAAATCCTCACAAAATGCCCGCTCTGATACATATTTCAACAACTTCCTTCCTAGACAACTTTAAATTGAACAAAAAACTTCTATATATATTCTAATAAAATAAGTACACTAGTGAACTAATGTGTTTATGATGACATAATATAAAAAAAAACCGAGATACGAAGTACCTATTGAAAACAATACGTCTATCAAAGATGAACGTATTGTTTTCAATAAGTTTTTTAGTTGCTAATAGTTCGTATCTTTTCAGGGACAAGAAAAAAATGCTGCTTAGTGTTTGGACAAAAAACTGGCATCAGTCACGACGAGCAATTATGTTAAACGTGGATCCATTCGGAGATCAATCAGAACAATATAACTATATCAAATAAAATGTATTGAGTATTGGGTGTTTTATTTCTTACCTCAATCACAATGGATACAAAAGGTCAGACAAAAACATATACCTTTAAATATTTCCTATACACTGTATCATTTTTAACTTACAATGGCGAGCAGTTAATATATCAGTTGGTAACCAATGCTACGACTACAGACAGGAAATAGGTATTCCTTGCACTACTCCATTTGTCAAAGAATAAACATTTGTACAAATTATGTTACATTATGATAATTGATGTACAATTTTACAAGTTGTGCACATCAATTATGATCTCGGTCTTCAATTTTAGGACATACTTTTATTACGGTAGATGTTCAATCTGTGATAATTTCCGACCGACAGCGACGGACGCAACCGCGGGAAAAAAACCGTAATATATACTTAATCCGAAAATGGCACGCTGTATAAATATTTCATACGTATTTATAAAATTTTCTTGACGCTTTGTTCAGCAGGAAGTTTTTTAAATCGCTTCATTCTTTGTGGTTGTAATTCCAAGTTGTCTGTTTGTGTAGGTATGTCCTTAAGATCCAAGTGTACAAGACAACACAAAAAGCGGTGAGATGAGCTCATTGACCATTTACATACATTATATCCTTTATAAGATCTCATTCGTTATTACCAGGCAATTATGAATAAATTGTACACAAAATTATGTATTTTTTTGTCTCTCAAAACATGTTTAATAGTTTGAAAAGTGAAAATAAGGGAAGGTGTGCAGATAATAAAAGGGTTTGTTGGACGGTCAAGCAGTAGGCAGACATAATATACGATGACATAATATAGCGTAGAAGAGAGTCTAGATAGAGATAACACCATTTTTTGTGTCGAGGCAAAGAAACTAAATAACAAAATATTTATTTTATGTGTTTGACTTCTGCAAACATTAATCAGCAACACAATATTGACTACATCACTTACGAGATTGAATGCATAAATCTTTTCGTGACTAAACAAGAATATGTTCAAGCTTGGTGTCCATCATTTCGAAAAATCGTGATGTTATTGAACAAGGATCGTATATAAAGCTTTCTGAGAACACCATGTACACATTAACATTCGTACACGATGAGATATACTCGTTTAGTACTCAAATTATTAGTCCTAATAATTAGTGCAAGTGTTATAAAAAGTGAAATAAGTAAAGATGAGAATGTAGTGTTGGTATCGCCGGTGTTAGCCCCTTATAGAAATGCTAGAGCTCAGACAAACGAAACGGCTAAAGATTTTCCTTTGCTAATGTTGCTAGCCAGTGATAACAAAAATGCGGAAACCAATGGAGCGAAAATTATGGAAAACTCGGCAGTACCACAACCTGTCTATGTAAAAGTAAGTTTATTTGAAGACTTCGATATCTAAACGATTAGATGACGAGACGATAGAGACCTAAACGATTTAAAAATAAGATTACAATCATTAGTCTTGCGTGGTCTTGTTTTGTCATGAGCATGATTGAGTTCTGGGTTCGAACTCAATCTGACGGAGTCTTATTCGGTTTTTCTACCAAGAATTCTTCAGCATCTGCCCAGTCTTTATTTGTGTCCTATTTGTACCTAATGTTTGATGGCAATAGAGTCCCCCAGACTTAAAGCAATCTGCCGGATTGTGCGTGCGTCACCCACTTCTGCCTAGATCATTGAGAAATAAATAATTAATTTTAATTTTTCAGAAATTAGAAGACCAAAGACAACTCTTAAGACGTCGCAGGAAAACT
This sequence comes from Standfussiana lucernea, assembly GCA_964057025.1. NCBI lineage: Eukaryota > Metazoa > Arthropoda > Insecta > Lepidoptera > Noctuidae > Standfussiana > Standfussiana lucernea. The sequence continues at coordinate 5,843,267 of OZ059785.1, forward strand.
ACCAGAATCTACTTCGTACAAAAATATTAAAATTACGACAAAAAATGGACGGCGATGAGCATTTTATTGCCAGAACGAATTAAGTGTTTCGATTGAAGCGCTTATAAAAAAGGTAGAAGGAAGTTAACACCGCTTATATGATATGGAGAATTAAGTATATGAGGTCTTTAACTTGATTAAATACCGCAATAATTGTCGATCAGCCTCAACAATTATAGATTATAATGCAGGGTACATAAGAAAATCATTTGTGTAGTTATGATTCTTCATGTAATAGATTTATAAAACTGGGGCGTGTGTGTTCGCCAATATCAATATGTGTTTTTTTATTGTTTAGTGGATTTGCCTCCACTGCAATGTTTTAAAAAAACTCGTCATGCATAAATATACAAATTGACAGTGTTGAAAACTTTCCAGATGTTAGTCTATTTATTTTGTCAGTTCCTTTTGTATCTACAACGTAAAAATGAAAAGAAAAATAAATAAATGTCAAATATAAATTTAAAATTAACTCGTCTATTTGACATTAAGAACTTGAAACCATGGACGTTATTAGATCTAAATATAAACTTAAATAATTATGTATTGTAAATTAAAGTCCCTTTACGTGTCTGTATGTATGAAGGCTTTGTTGTTCAAAACTACGTCACAAATGTTGATGCGGTTTTCAGTATCATTTAAAAAACTTAATTCTAGTAGGTTTATTTGCATCATATATCCGTATAAAACTTATAATTAGTTTAGAAATCTGAATCTTTTGCCAAGTCGTAAAAACGTGCGAAGCAGGGGTGATTAAAACTTGTAGCATATAAATTATAAAATTGTTAGAAAAAAAACTTGGTGTTTTTCTACCTATGACGTCTTGAAAAATTCCACTATTTTGTCATGATACTAGCTTGTTTAATATGAGGTAAAGTAAGTAACTATGTATGTAATTAAAACATAAAGAACGCAATTGAGATACCATCTAGAGTTGACAGTTTTACGTATAAAAGGGACTTTCAGCAGTCTTGCAGTTTATATGAAAAAAATATACAGCAAATAGCAGACAGTTTTTTTTTAATGGCTTCTACATTGTCATTTTGTTTAATTTTAACCTCAGCATGTATAACTGTAAACTGTTTTGCAAATATTCAGGAAAAAAGAATTCAACTGACTTATAAGCAGGTAAAGTAATTTTCCAATGTTTTTATGCCGTTTAAAGTTGTGCAATATTTATGTTAACTACGTTTTGTTACAGGATGCTATAAGATATTCTTCGCTAAGCCGGTTTAGACGGCAAAGTGGATATGGAGGTATGTGTAGATATTTTTATATACGATCTAATAGTTCTATTTCGACATGGTGACAAATCCTTAGGAATTTTTGATATATTAATTTGATATTTAGTATTGGTAGGCTTTCTTTGTTAAAATGTAAAAAGGCCTTTTGAGTCTGTTGTTTGAGGAGTATTGGTCCTTTGTAATGGGTGTAAATTGACCGTGAATGAAGCCGGCAGGCACTTTTTTTCACCATCATAGCGATCATCTTTTTGTTCTGGACCATACAGAGATATTGGAGGTCAAAGTTTCAACTATTACACAAGTTTTTTTTTAACGCGTTTTATTGGTATAATTTTACTTTAAATACCTCCATGGCCTCTGAACTATTTAATGCATCCATCAGCAATGTTTTGAGTGCGTTACATTGAGTCCCATCGCAAACCGTGATTTTTCACTCCAAAAAAAGTTTCCCAACAATAGGTTTGCGTAGAGTTACTTAGTTTGAGGTACAGGAATACTTAGTTGACGGCTTCGCGAAGGCTCCATTTTTACACCTTGTATACTTTTATCTAAACTGCGATTTTAATCTATTCTTCAAATCTAGTAACAAAAAACAAAAAGCATGTATCTATTGTTTTACATAGTTTCATCGGGACTAACAGTGCAAATTATTCTTAATTATGATGAAAATGGTATTATAATGACAGGTTACAATAACTATATGCCGGGAGCTGCGGTTCAACCGAGTGTGGTCGTCATACCTGGTGGCGGTAAGTCGTAAATAAGATAAACACAACTGAACATCACGTCTGTAATCCGCAAAGGGTAAGGCAGAGGTGCACCTAATAGCACACCCACATTTCGCCAGTTATGTTTAAGTCCCATGTAATAGGGGGCGAGCCTATTGCTATAAACCGGGCACAAATCCAGAATCCGTGGCTGCTACTGAACAATTCCTGATGGAAAAACACAATAACAATTTGCCCAACCCGGGAATTGAACCCAGGACTTCATGCTCAGCAGTCGCGATTCCTACCACTGGACTAACGACTAACGGGCAGTAAATAAGATACTTTACAATGATTTCATTTTAAGCAGAAGAAATTACGTAACATAACATTATGCCCTTATCTTTGTTTTATACTGCCCCACTACCCCAATTTCTCCTCAAAATTATCCTCTTGTGTCCATGGCAATCTAAATTGTGTCGGCCTAGAACTGAGCAACTAGTTTGGCCCCTTCAGTAGCGTCCATCAGTTCCTATAATGAACAAACAACAGGACAAGATTCCTTGGCTTACAGACTCCAGGAGGTAAAGTTAGAGTAGCCAAAGTCAAACTAAATCTCCCATACAGGTTTAGACCACACCTTTGAAACACGGTGTGATGGAAGTAGTTTGACAACCTTTACAGTTGTTTCATCGCATACCCATCTGTGATTAAAATGGCAAATTAGCATCAATCTCCGCCTTTAATAAATACAACTAATTATTGAAGGCCTATTAAAGTAACACCGGGTTTCAAAAATTAGTTGAAAAAAAATGGTTTTCCCTGTAGCGTTACTCATACTTTGCTATTTACCTAACGCTACAATGGAAAAAGGGAAAAGCCATAGTAAGGAGAAAAAATATAATTATGTTTACAAAGTCAATGAAAATATTTATAGGAATTCCATCATGTGAACAATGATTTAATTGTTACTTAGTGTTCGATCTTTGCCTGAACCTTTGATCTATGCACGTAAGCAAAGTAAAGAATTAATCAATTACAGTACACGCATCTGTCTACAAACTTAACTCACCTGCACAGCGACTTGATCAAAGTAAACGTAAAAAATTACTCTTAGCTGCTGTACGATAAGTGCGCCATGATTCAGTCACAGGTCAGTTCAGATAGGATGTAGGACCATGATGCATTCACAGAATATTATCCTCGGAGTTCGCTAGCGTGCACAGCTCACGCTCGTTAGATGTCAAGCCGGGCATATTTATATTACATTAAAAGCTGCTCAATTTTATTATGACCCACGGCTATGCAGATTACACGACGATGAAGCACGTTGATCACAAACGCCGTTGTAGTGACGCTACGCCTACGTGAGACTGCCTTGTAAAACTACGACTACTACGCTGCGTAGCTGCAGCTACGGTGCTTAGCAGCGGCTACGGTGCGTAGCAGCGGCTAAGTTGCGTAGTAGCGCCTACGGTGTGTAGCAGCGGCTACGGTGCGTAGCAGCGGCTACGGTGCGTAGCAGCGGCTAAGTTGCGTAGCAGCGACTACGACGCGTAGTAGCGACTATGGTGTATAGCAGCAACTACGATGCGCAGTAGATGCGTCGTGTGAGCTCGTTTATTTTTTTCAGTTGAACCTATATTTTTACACATGTTTGCTCTTTATCGTTCTCTGCTAAATGTTCAACCCCCGATGAAACTTAAGTAACCGACTACTACCAACGTTAGTAGATGGTTTGGTGATCACGTTTTTACGAGACAGATGACACGTGATCTACCTTTTATGACAAACATAGAAAAACCGTATACGTATCTTCTATAGGTGGTGAATTATGGTTAATTAATTCCTAACGGTTTTATTATTATCAGGTGGTCATAAAATAGGTAATAATAGGTTTTTATTGGGTTTTTGGCCTTCACATTATCCCTAACTTTATGTAATTATTTTTTTTCTTGTTGTTCCAGTTCCCCCCGTATACAGGGGACCAGGGTCCTCTTATGGTCCCAGTACTTCTTATGGGAATCAAAATTCCTATGGTGGATATGGAGCTCAAGGGGCCTCTTATGGTGTCAACAGGGTCCCAGCCGTAGTTGTCAACATGCCAGGTGATTTTATGATAAATTATAATTCTTATCAAATCAAAAATCAAATCAATCAAAAATGTTTTATTTCATTATTACACTTCGTACATTATACAGTTGGTGGCGTCTCCTTTTAAGCATATCTCCGCTCTTTTATGTCTTACAATTAGTGTAACATGAACTAAACAAAAGTTTATGAATTAATATTTTTTATTTAATTTATTATCAATAGTCTGTTGGTGTGTGTGTATGTGTGTGCGTCTTATTCTCATGTTATTCTAATCACTACATAGTATAAAACAAAGTCGCTTCCCGCTGTCTGTCTGCCCATACATAGGGGCTTAGATCTTTAAAACTACACAACGGATTTTGATGCGGTTTTTTTTAATAGATAGAGCGATTCAAGAGAAAGGTTTATATGTATAATACATGCATATTATGGTAGAGAAAACATTAGTATCTACATTGCACCAGTGCGAAGCCGGGGCGTTTCGCTAGTGTTATTCTAAATCTAATAACCATACCCAAAACAGTGGCTCGAGTCAAAAAAGAAATTATTGTATTTAATCATTAGTTTCTTTCTTCTTCACTAAAATTCTAATGATTATTACACTATGCCCGACCCACCCAGAATCGAAACCAGAACCTCATGATCAGCAAAAAAAAAAAAAAAATAACTTTGAATAAAATTGAATTGAATTGAATTGCGTTTGTGACCACTAGACTACTACGAGGCAGAATAATTAAGATTATTAAGATTGTGTAGTCTGAATGAGTTTTTTTTCTGCTATAGATAGCAGTAGCTGCACCAAAAAGAAAACGAAGAGAAAAAAGATTTTGGATAAATTAAGAAGTAGATTCGGCTTCCCAACTGGGTAAGCGATTTTTTTTTAATTTATACGTTGTTTTGTTTAAAAATATTCTCATTCAAACCACACAATACATTGTATACTTATAAGAACGGCAAGGAGATCTTGTTTTTTTTTTATTTTACTGAGAATAATACCAACATACCGATACAGATTTCCATGCGTTTGTGGTCACCGGGTTTTCCGTACGAAAACCAATACAATTATAACGTAATAATTATTATCGTTCCTTATAAAACTGTTCTATAACTATTAATTGATTATTTTAACGATAATGCATTTTTTAAATTCTTGTGTAATAAAGATTGTAATTTACGAGTATGTATTTAAGTACATAAGTATTTAAGATCTTCCATAGCGTTTTTGCGCGGTACACGTGTAGGAAAGCCAGACAGTTTTGGTATTCTTTTCTCTAAATTAAAATGTATAATATCGATATTGTTCTGAAATTCATTCAAATTACAAAAATAAATAAAAAAAAGCAATTGTGTTTATATTCTATTAAAACTTAGTGTAGCTCCCATATACGGGCTGGAAGGGACAGCGACGCGAAAACGGAAACCACATACTCAGTGCATCATTCTGAACCATTCCATGTGGGGGACATGGAAATTATTCGTCGGTTATTTAAAAAAAAAAAAACCGGTCAAGTACGAGTTGGACTCGCGCACCGAGGGTTCCGTACAAACCTGTGGGTATATAACTTTTTTTTATATGACGAAACTAAAAATTTACGGCTTTCGTAATTTTTCCTATATCTGTACTATAAGACGTGACTTCGTACAAAATTTCAAGATTCTAAGTTCACGGGAAGTACCCTGTAGGTTTTGATTCCCGTGCGAGTTTCGAAAATTTGCGGAAATTTGCGGCCTAAGTGGCTGTATCTTTTGATTGCGTTGACTTAGAAGGTTGATTTTTCTACAGCTTCCAGGGACAGTAGAACTAAGTATCATATATAAATTTCAGTTTGATACCTCCACGCGTTCCTGAGAAAAACGGTCTTGACAGACGGACGGACGGACGGACGGACGGACAACAAAGTGATCTTATAAGGGTTCCGTTTTTTCCTTTTGAGGTACGGAACCCTAAAAACAACTGTTTCCTACAAAAGTGCAATATCTACACGGTCAAAATGTATGAAAAAGCCGTATTTTTTTAATAACCGACGAATCATTGCTAAGTGCGGGGTTCAGAATGATGCACTGAGTATGTGGTTTCCGTTTTCGCGGCGGTGTCCCTTCCACCACGTATATAAACAATTTTATGTAACTACTTGTTGGTACTTTTCCATTACAATGTGCTTATACATTTACCGCTAAACATTACCTACAACTATACACTTATATTCTACAGTAGCATAAAGTAGCACAAAGGTTAACTGTAAATGTGGTGCTGTTCCACAAACGATGGGGCACTGAATATCGTGTCCTGCGTGTCCTGCTACTTGTTCACTACAGGAACTGATGGACGCTACTGAAGGCGCCAAACTAGTGGCTGAATTCTGAGCCGACACAATTTAGATTGCCATAGACACAACAGGAGAATTTTGAGGAGAAATTGGGGTAGTGGGGCAGTATAAAACAAAGATAAGGACATAATGTTATGACAAAAGTCGCTAAAATTACTATTAACAGATAAAACGGGATATAACGGGAAACGGAACGGGAACGGAAAATATCAGGAACTAAAAATTTATAGTAAACATGGTAAATATCCCGTTTTATACGTTTTAGTTTTTTTAGACGTTCGACTATATGTAAACGTTACTTAGCACGTTCATGGGCTGAGACATGTTCCCGTCTCAATATTGCTCTGGTAGTTTTTGACAGTCTAACCACAGTGATGGGAATAACGCTTAGGCTACGTACGCATTGGCAGATGGCTTGCTTAGGGCCTAGAGCCTAGCGAATACTGAAGTGAAACGAACGTTCTAGAATTTTGCATCCAATAGCAAGTAATCACAATTATATTAAATCACTTGACTGTAGGCGCTAAGCAAGGCACCAATTGGTGCGTAAGTAGCCTTAGATAAAGTATGTGCTAAGTTACGTTTATAGATCTTGGCCTCAGGATAAAGTTTATAATTATTTAAAAAAAAAAATAACAACATAAATTCCGCAACATTATTATACAACGAAAAACTAAAATAGACACTATATTACCCACTAAGTATACCTACATAATAATAACACATAAAGAATAGGAAATCTCATGATAGTGTTTTTAATTTTTAACACAAATTCTGGGATTATTTACATTTAAATCTGTCAATGAATATTCATTAGTACTTATCGAATTATTTTACTTACATGGCAACAACAGCGGTTAAGAACCTTCTTAAGGTAAAAGGCATGATTAATTTTAACGATTTTTCTTGTTTCAGATGACAACTACATCTCACCGGTAGTAAACAGCCCATATGCAGGACCATCGAGAAGATTATAGACTATGGAGCCTCATTATATTAATGCGATAAGAATCCATACGTGTTATTGAAAATAAAGCTTTATTTACAAGAAAACTCGTTTCTTTTTTCATTGTTTTACCTCAGAGGTCAGGTAATTTACCTTTTCCTTGATTATTGAATAGCAGTGAGCATAATTATATGATGCGTTGATGTAGCTTAAAAATGAATCTTAATCATGCAACAAATTGGTGTCATTTTTCATTGATATAACTTCCGGGTCGCTTTATTTCTACAGAGAAAATGTATTAATTGATGCCTATCATTTGAAATTAACAGTACTAAGAAAATGTTAAAGTGGACGATTAGATAAGAATACCCCATTGTTATGGGGGTTTTATTATCTTGATTTGTTACTTTTATATGAACGTAGGTGTCGATGTTTGCAAATATTGGCTGGGATCACAGAAAATCTAACTCGACACTCTTGACTTTGTATTGCTCTTGTATCACAATACGGTCTTGTGGTCGCGGGCGCTATTGCTGATCATGCGGTCTTAGATTCGATTTCAAGGTCGGGCAAAATGTTATTAGGCAAAATCTATCAGGAATTTCTGAGGAACAGCCTAAAGTCAGGATTTCAGGCAAGAAGTTATTACATGGGACTTAAACACGACTGGCGAAATGTCAGTGTACTCGTGGTATATTTTATGCAGCCTAACATTTCTTGGAAACACAGTCGTGAAGTTACAAAACATTGAAAACATCACGCAGATAATCCCCGAAAGGTTAGGCAGAGGTGTATCCATTAGTACACCCACAAATCGCCAGAGGGTGAACCTATTGCCATCAACTGGGCATAAATTGATATGCCGTGGTTGCTACTGAGAAATGCACTATGGAAAAACCCGATAACACTTTGCCCGACCTGGGAATCGAAACCAGGTCCTCATGTTCAGATGTCGCGCCTTCGACCAACAAACCAATGAGGCAAATTGTATTACGTTTAAAACCATTCGATAGGTTGAAACTATATAGTTTTTTAAAGTAATGCTTGAGTCTAGTCATAGTTTCAAGATCCTCAAATAATCTAATTGATTTATTGATCAGAGACGTCGTGTAACAAAAGAATTAAAATTGTTTATTAGTCGCAGAGACATGGCGTGATTACAAAAACAAAGCAAAAAAAACGCACACAAAACTAAACCCAAAAGTCTGACAAACAGTCTTACCAAGGGGTATCGTAATACCCAGTACAGGGTTGTACAGGTCAGATAGACAGTCGCTCTATGTAAAATACTGGTATTCAGCTACATCCGGTTGGACACAAAACAAAACAAATATTTATGAAAACTTAGGGAGGGAACAAAATACTTGGCAGCTTTCGTCTTGGCTGTGATAAGAAGACCCTTGGTGTCTCTAATTAAAATTGTAAGGTAAGAAATTGTAGAAGAATGGATAACATAATGAAAAGATAACTTAGTATAGGAGAGGTATACTTCAAAATTAATGCCTATGACAGTGAAACCTTTTTATAACCGAATGTTAATGTGAAAATGATGAGAGCAAATACTCCTTTTTGATGTTCTAAGAGGCAAATATCCTCGTGCTTTTGATTCCAAAAACTTGAAGATTACGTTGGTTTATGCGAAAAAACAAGTTAAAACATGTGCACTTAATTTCTTCGAGGAAGCAATGAGAAAAAAAACCCAGCAACACAGATTTTTTCAGTGTGAATAAGTTATGAATGAACAGGAAGAAAATCGGTCCCTGCTAGCCATCTGCTAGCAGATTTTCCACTTTCATATTTTAAAGTTTCATTCTAGGCCTCAAATTTAGTATATTTCCCTCTTCGCAATGCGATAAAAGAAAATTTACACGTTGCCTAGTGATCCGAAGTTCATACCACTACGCACCGTGTCCGTGTATAAGTTTTATTTGACCAATTTCGGAAGATTTTTAGATTTGACACATTGGTAGGTTATTTTTCAATCACAGCCTACGTCAATTCATTAATTACATTATTATTCAACTAAGTATTAAACTACAGGCGAAACTTGTTTGTAGGCTTAACGTTTTAATCTACGCCTTTGTATTGAACAACAGAATTATCTTGGTCGACCACAGAAACCATAAAGAACCTGTTCGCTGTTAATAAGTATGGATCCAAACGCACACAGACGAGCATCCGGTTTATGGGAATAACCAGCTTAATACGTGTATGAACTCCGCAAATTGGCAGGCGTGTAACATCACGTTTTTGTCGTTCAATCACACGTACTTGCACATCATCTTTTTGATTCACTTTAAGGCAAATAATATCTGATGCGTGAACATTAATTATTCACGTCATATTGAAAACAATCTGACTTCTATCGGCTTGTCAACGTCATTGTGGGAATCAACCGTTCCGCGAACTGATCCCGCGGACTGATGGCACTAGCAGTCGGTTCATGACGTCGCAGCGTCCGCAGGAAAAACGCGTCATATAAATAGGTTTGCTTTGGTGGTCCTGCGTCAGTAATCGCGATGGGATACAGTAGTGTGGTAGTGAGCGTGCTGGCGCTTTCAGCGCTTGCGGCGGCAGTGCCGTCTATCAGAGACAATTCTTTGGACGGAGGGGAACGAGTGGTCCTCGTGTCGCCGGTGCTAGCGCCCCCGAGGGACTCCAGGACGCACGACACGACGCGCTCGAGGCAATTCCCGATCCTTGTGCTCCTAACCCAGACCAACCCACAGTATGTGCGTCAGGAACCTGAGGCCCGAGGGTTAAAAGGAAACCCCCAGCCCATTTACGTTCAGGTAATTTGATTGGTGTTTTTCGTGGATTAACTTTTGGTCCCTATTATTTATTGAACACTATATGTTTAAGAAATCATAACACTCTTATAATAAGAATGAAAGAAATAAACTATGTGTGCTAGTAAAGGATTTGTTTACATGCTTGCATAATATAATTATAAGATTCATTGAATATTTATTGGTATTTAATTATATTTATAGGTACTCGCTTATTTAATACCAGTAGGTATATAATGGGAACTTGCGAATGTACCTTAACACCATAAAGTAATTTCAAAATATTTATATTTGTGATCGAATTTTTCGTGAAAAGACCGAACGGCTATGGCTTTAAAGTTATTTCAGTAATGGCCGATTTTGCCTACACCTGTTTATTTGTATTGATTGTTATTACTTACTAAACTGTTTGTTATCATTTTCTGTGTCAATTCGCAACTTAAATATTAGTCATAGCTATGATGAACAACAGATATAGCATGGGACCAAACGTGATCTTTAATCAACGGGTATTATAACTAATATCAGGCTATAACCGCCTGTTATATATCGTTACATGGTTTAATTCGATTTTCTCGTAAACAACACAAAGCAAAAATAGGGTTTTGAAAAGTTGAAGACCGGGGGAGTCGGGCTACATTATTGATGAAAATAGGTTTTTTTCATATAATTTAAAGCTTTACGATTGGTTGCCTATTAATATTTTAACTTTGAAAATGTAGGAACTTTTTCACGATCAGGTGAACAACGCGTAAATAATTAAGGTCATAGGTGGAATAGTATATATGGACAAAGACTGAAATAATTATAAATACAATAATATATTACAATGATTATTTATTCATCTTCTAGAATAAATAATCTAATACTAGCAATAAAGTTACAAGCCGATCAATATTTATAACCACATTGAACATTTCCAAGACATCATTAAAAATTGACGTAACACAACGCTAGCATATAATATTTATAAGTTCAAGTTTAATGTACCGGTCAGCTTTCTTAAGTGTGCATACTTGCATACATAATTTATTTGCATATAAACCCACGCTTTTTCCCATGTGGGTAGGCAGAAACTACACAATGCCACCTGGTACGACCCTTACATACCTACTTCTTTTGCTTCATCCACAAGATGTTTAATAGATTTTAATTTATTTTTCGCAGAAACTTGAAGACCAAGAACAGCCTGGACTCAACAGACAGAAACGCCATCTGCTGAAGAAGCATCTATTAGGTATCGGAGGAGGTGGAGGAGGCCTTGCCTTCGGTGGAGGTTTTCAACTCGGTGGCATCGGCTTTGGCGACGGGGGCGGCGGCCACAGTTATGGCGGGGGACATGAGAGTTATAGCGGCGGCCATGGCGGCGGCTACGGCGGAGGCTATGGCGGAGGCTATGGAGGAGGCTATGGCGGAGGCTATAGCGGTGGCGGCTATGAAGAACCAACCAAAACAATAGTCGTTAAAGTAGTGAAAGAGCATGGTACGCACTGCACAGCTTTTTGCGCACACACACTTATATACGCTTTTTGTAAACGCTTTTTGTGTATTAATATTTCAAGCAATAACAACATTGGCGCTGAATTTCGTCGAGTGATGCCATAATTTTTATGCTTGTGTAATAGTAAATGATTTGGTTTCGGAACCATAGTACCTAACTAGTTTAAAACTAGTTGGAAAATCATGTTTATAAAACCAGTTATAAATTAAATAATATATATGTTAAGTAGATGGCACATAATAGTTAACTAACTTTTTTGCACCAAGTTGGTTTAGCATGCTTGTAGAAGTAGACAGCTTTTTTAGAAGTGCATAGATCATGAGTGTAGTTAATACTGTAGTTAGATAATTAAACCTTTACATTGTGGGTAGCACGACCTATTTTACACAACATTTCAGGTTCTTCAATTCTTATGTCACAGGTTTACTCATTGTAATTGTCTTTCAGTTCACCATCACGGAGGCGGAGGCGGTTATAATGGTGGGTACAGCGGCGGACAGGGTGGAGGCTACAGCGGCAGCCAGGGAGGAGGGTACGGCGGCGGCCAGGGAGGAGGGTACGGCGGAGGGTACGGCGGCGGCGGCGGCGGCGGCGGTGGGGGCGGCGGGGGTGGCGGCGGCGGCGGCGGTTACGGCGGCGGCGGCGGTTACGGCAGCGGCGGCGGCGGCGGTTACGGAAACGGCGGCGGTGGGCACCAAGGAGGCGGCTGCGGCGGCGGCTGTGGCGGCAATAGCGGCTACGGTGGCAGCAGCGCCAGTGCGACCGCTACCGCGACTGCCACGGCTACCGCACACTCGGGCGGCTACGGCAAGTAAGTATCAGACCACCTCTGACCTTGGTACTAATAATTACCCTCACATAAGTATGATCAAACCGAATCGAAGGCATAATCCAACCAATAGATAAGCTAAGAAGAATAATGCTAGAATTTTGTAAAAGAGCTGTTCAATTTTTTTTTTTGGAACAGTAATGTGTACCTACTCTATCTATCTAAGGTTATCATCACGGTATATGTGATATACCTAGACACAAATGTCCTAGTTTCACCTTTCAAGAGACAATTTTTCATTTAGGAAAGAGTCAAAGACTTACAAATGAATTTGTCCTGACACGGACAAAGACTGTAATGATAAGTCGTTGCTCTCTCGAGATTTAATGATATTTGTATTATCAAGCGTTTTTTTAGCATAACTGTGTACAATAATGAAGTATCATTGTGTTTTCTTTTTTCCTAATATTAAAATCGTTGGATGAGAAGACAAACCGCGAAATACTTTTTAACAACCCGCAATTACCCATGGGTAATTTGTTATTGTATACACTTGTGCGTTTATTTTGAAAACCGTTTTAGTGTGAATTACTGATTATGAAACAAATAAGCAATTCTTTCTAGATAGCATCCGTATGAAACCAAATATTCTTAGGGATCTTAAAAGGCGTTCAGGTGGCCTACCATGACGTCTTAATGCAGGAATGTTTTAGTTCTATTCTAGTGTGGGAAAGAGACAGACAGCTATACAGGGCGTCTAGCGCCATCTCTTTCCAACACTGGAATAGTGTTGTATTCCAGTATAAGTTGCTTGTGGGGTTCCACAAGTAATGAAAAACCCTTTAACTTATTCTTGGCTTTGAAGCTTATTCTAGTATTTGTTGCTTGTTAATGTTTTGCAAATCTGTTTGCCAGTCGGCAAACCCCTCCTCCAACCTTTCACATTCTGGTCTCTCTTGAGCCAGTCTGTTCCACATCACCCCTGCAATAAAACAATAGCAAATAAGCACTTGCGATCGGAAACACCAACCAAATAAGAAACAAAATAACATAGAAACGAAAGTTACGCTTACGACAAGCTTACTTCTCGAAACATATTTAAACTTTTTTAGTGATGTCACTTGATAAAAATGGCTATATTTATAGGGTCTTATAATTATGTACATACGTATGAATTTTGTGGATAACCTTGTAGTGTAAAATGGCACGATGATACATGTCATGACTATTTAAGGAACATATTTCAAGGTATTCGTCTCTTTATTTTTTCAGAAAACGTTAACATCGGGCTACTCAGTGAATGGACGTAGTGTTACGAAGTGTATAGAACAAGCTGTGATTAACGGTGGCCGGACGATATTCGCTATACACCAAATAGCTTTAATTACATTGATTACTTGGTATCCATGTAATAATTATAGACACGAAAATGAACTATAATACATTGACCAGTTTTAAATTGCTTTAGGAATTTGAACGTTTATTCAATTGTGAATGACTTAGTATTTTAAATATCCTTCTAGTTTAGTATAGTATTTGATTGAAATTAATTTCAGATTTTACACCTACCACTGTTTGTCTCCGCATCACCCAAAGGTTGACTAGTAGAAAACGCCTGTGGCATTAAGTCCGCCTCTGTACATTTTGCTTAAAGTGTTGAATAAAGAAATAAATAAATGAGTCAGTTTTCTTTACAACTAGCAATTATTATTGTTTTATGATCTTTTTCAATAGTTTCTGTGTTTATAGAATAAGCGGTTTGCTAGGATGAAATTTTTGTTCAAATTCTTCTTATATTTGCATCAGAATTTATATGTTTCTTTACGATAGGTACTTAACATTTATGAAAAAATACGATGTCAGTCAATACATTTTATGATTGTGCTATATTTTGACTTGTCGTGAAAACTGCATTTTTTTGCTTTTGACGTCTGCCAAAGGACATGTAAGGTCGTAGTTAACTCGTAATACAATTATATTGTAAGACTGAAACCGTTTTCTCTACCGACCTATGCATAATAAAGTATAGTCTTCCACTAATAAAAATATTACCTATTGTTACATGCGTATCTTGTAATTTTAATATGATAATTAATAAAATACCGATTTTGTATAAATTGTTTGTTTTAATATGTGTTACGATTCAGGTACTTGGGGTATTTATTTTAAGAAGCGCGCTACACTGACCTTGTGAACACGGAAGCAACTGCCGAATTTCAAGTATTGGGTTCGATTGCTTGATTATAATAAATCATGTTTTTCCTATGATAAATGTTATCCTCAATTTGAAGAGTAGATATTAACGAATTTCTTAGTTGCAAATCCAACTACATGCTCAATTTTTCTGACAACTTTTCTCCACCGCCAATTTCCTTGTAATATCCGCCTGGATTTATGCCCAGTTATATGGTAAAAGGCCACCCCCTTCCATGGGACATAGAAAAGCAATCATCACCTCTGCTAATCAATAGGCTGTCACTTATAAAAAACATTGATATTCTGATTCCTCGAAATAACAAGAGACAGGTATGGGAAATGTAGAGACAATGATGGGCAACAATTTAACAGATTGATGCAGATCGTGCGGATAATTACACCTACTGTAATGAAGATCTTATTCTCGCGATATGATATTCTTCTGCAATTATCGATGACGTGATACAATATAACTAGGTACCTACTACCACATCATTCACAACTTTTTTATCCCGCCTCCAGCCTGCTCTCTTGTAGAAGATAATGAGTGATATACTTCGATCAACATATGCAGACAGAAAAATAGGGAACTAAAATAAATGTATGAAGCTTGACATATGGTTGCATTTAGTATTTTTTCTTGACAAACATCCACCTTGAACTGCAAACTTAAACTGGTCGTAGGTACTGCAATGGTGATGGAACTGTCAGAAATTGATTGACATAAGCTGCCGAAGTTTTATGTTAGACATGTTGTATGCCGCTGTAGTAATACGAAACGCTATAAAAGCGATTACAACTTATGTGGACGCTTTGTGTTCCCAAATAGCATAATTATGTTCGCGATATATCTTGATTTTGGACATACTATACGTCTTCGTGTGGGAAAGAAATGGCGCTAGACATAATGTATATAGCTCTGTCTCTTCCCCACACTGGAATAGAATTAAAACATTCCTGCATTAAGATGTCATGGTAGTCCACCTGTGACGGTTTGGTTGAACCTTATGAGTGGTTTAATCTTGCCATATTGAATCCCGCAAAAGCCTTCTTATGCTTCGAGTCACTTTTCGATTCCTTCGTTGCTTCATTGTTTAGCTAGCCTTGGTAGTCACGTGTACATGTATTTTTTACACACTAATTAAAAACAAGTTCTTTATAGAATATATTTTTTTATATCAAAACTGTTGTTTTTTAACATCGAGCCATCAACGTGACACTCAAACCATTCGCAAAAACTAATCAAATAATGAATCTTCTAAAATCATTTGCTGAACTTTGTTCGGAGATTTGGCTAAGAACTTCTTCACTTTCGATGTCCTCCAAATGACAGGCTTTATTTTTTTTCATAAAAAATATTGTTTCTTAATAAATACTTACCTACTAGATCTTATGAGGCATTCACCCTGATCAAATCGTTAGTTACATCACCTGATACCTCTACTACCAATAGCGATGATCATGTTTCTCAGTAAAATCATTGCGGAGTAAACAAGAATGATGTAAAAACCTCGAAGTTATGGGGAATAACTTGAATGAGGCGATAATACATACCTTTAGGTGATTAAGTTCACAAGTAGGTAAGGCTTAAATAAGTTCACTTTTTCGCGCGGCTTCACCTGTGGACTAAATCAATTATAATTAATTTCATCTGTGGATCAAAGTACACAAATAAGATGGATTTTCATTCCGTCCTAATCTCCAAAATAGAATGAATATTGTGTATTTCTTATTCTGCGTCTAATTTATAGTTTGCCGCTTTCAGTATCGAACCTATGTCATTCTTTTCAAACGGACTTTTCAGGATGCTCATGATGAGGCTGTCCCCCAACGTGGGATATTCAAGTACGATTGTCAAACCAGCGAAATAAACTAGGGTACCTACCTATCGTACTGCCCTGTAACCAGGTTGTGTAGGTCAGGTAGGTAAAATCAATCGGGCATATAAAATATACCTATATTTTTACACTAACCAAAAGTTTAGTCTGACACATGACCTCAATATAGTTGGGAAAAGGCTAGGCAGATGATGATATTTTTGTAACTACGCGTCAAGTTTTTTGTGCAAAGAATGTACTCTTTGCAAAAAAAACTTGACGCAGGCTTGTTGGTGAATTTATAGAGCGCCTGCGATATTATTGACGCTGTTCAGAAAATCTTTGTTGCTTTTGATTAACCTGTAGGCGTTTTATATTGATGTAAGACCAAGTCGTGTGAGACACAGATGCCATGAGTATTTTTAGGTTTACCTGCTTATGTAAACCTAAGAAGACATTCAAAAGTTTCACTATAAATAAAGGTAGACTCAAAATGGCGGTTGTAGTTCCACGACTTTTCTTCTCATTTACAGATTGTCTATAATTCTATATCAAGCAACATGCTGTGTCACTGTCGTAAACAAATTTTATAGGAGGCGCTTTTTGAAACATTTACTTTTGTGTCGTATTTTTATGGTTTTTTATATGAATTTATTTAGTACATTCACTAGAACATAGCTTCGTCAATACGTCCTGAGTTCCTTTAATAGCAAGCAATCTTACAATTTAATCGAAGCTCATTACCTTTTAATGGCATGTCTACAGCATCTTCCTTGTTTTAAGTTATAGATAAAATCTTACCTACCTCTTATTAAAGAAAACTAAGTGCTAAATAACCTGCAGGCTTACATCAGTACCTAACTGTGAAGTTATACGATTTTCTCAAAATTGGTTCATGGTCGGTTACTTGCACACATCCTGTTTATCCTGCACACTATTGCAATTAATTTCGTTATCTCAATACAATACAATTATATGCTATTAATATATCTCTCGGTGCATGCGCATGTTAATATGTCCATATCTTACACGATTCTTCATTCATTCCAAGAATAGTCATATTTTAATATTCATACGATTACTTGAAGCAATAATTTAGTTTAATTAATATAATCGTCGAGGAACATCAAAGGCGCAAATGAGGGGTTATCAATGTCTAGACAATTAATTACAAATACTTACGTAAATCAAACTATGGATATATTCTGAGAAGGGTTAATAAACCTTTAAAACCTAGTGATAACTGTAGCTGCTGCTGTTTGGAATTGTATCATACTCGTAGAGTCAAGAGAGACATAGGTAGACTGAGATGTTACCTACTTACATAGGACAAATAAAGATGGTAGTAGAAATGTAAAAAGAGTCAAGAAACTATACATCAAGGAATAGAACTGGACACTGCTGCACTGTACAGGTTCTAACAACACAGCTCTTGAGTAGAAAGACGCCAATTAAAGACTAGGTAAAGGTATACAGTAAACGGACCCTTATCGAAGCCGCTAACCAAGCATTCTGCACATCAAACTAAGTAAACTCTACGAAAAAAATATTGCTGGTAAACGAACTTTTTTTGAAGGTGAAAATTCACGGGTTACTGTTGGTCTCAGTCAAAACATTGTGCTGATGGATGCATTTAATAAGTAGTACAGGGGTCATAGAGGTATTTAAAGTACAGTTAAAAACTTGTATTCAACTTTTACCTCCATTATCTACGACTAACTTTTTGGGATTCCCAGGTATGATTCAGAACAAAAATTATCGCTATGACGGGAGAATAAGTATACTTTGTTAAGGATATTTTACTTAATACAAGTGTAACTTATTATAAGATTATCGAAAGAAAGCATAACTCAAAATTGCACAAGGGAGCCATTTGATCGTTCAATATAACTATTTGAACTTAATTATTACGACAAAATATTTTAATAAAGGAGTAATAGAATTAGGAATTTGAACATCACGAACATGAATTTAAATTATTATATAAAACATAAACAGAATATATTATTTTGCACACACCTACCATGATGTATGAAGATTCACGATAAAAAATTCTAGAAAATCAGAAATAAAATATTTTATTTCACATAGGCCTACATGGGCACTTATAAAACGTCGAGCACGGTTCGGGTTGGTCGATCTCATGGAGAAGAACCGGCAAGTAACTCCATGGTTACTCTTTTAAAATCATTTGGTTTTACAATATTTTTATGGTACAGAGTTAGCATTTAAGTATGGGAGGACAGCGTAGGCCCCACAATAAGTCGTTGCTTACTACAAAAACGTAGAACAAGATAAAAAATTAACAAAAAAAAAAAAACAAATAAATCACAATGTAGGAAGAATCAATCAAAATTATTGTTTCCGTGAATTTACATCCGGAGCCTGATAGGTATATTATTTTTATAGTTAAAATCATTGCCACGTTACCTTGCCTTAGTCTAGCTAGTGCTATCATCATCTGCGACTACACAACCTGCGGTCGTCGACCCAAGAAAAAACATCAAATCTTTTTTTGCGTTATTGTATTTAACTATCGACACTATAATAATTCTAAAATTTAATTAAATAATTACATTTTAGAATGTAAATTAGACTTTATTGGACAATTTTATTTCTGAACTTTTTATATTTTTGAGGTATTACAATTATTACAATTTTATGACAATTTTTTTTGGACGCATATAAGCAGAGTCCTATGTCCGGGACCTTCTGACTAAGGCTCCACTGTCCGTCCATCTTTCGAAATATCGATGGTCGCTATAGGTTAAACAACGAATAATAAAAATAAAATAAAGTTAAAATTTATGTTTTTTCAAGGTTTTTTTGGTCGATTTTAATAACAGCACCTAACTGCACTCGCGAGCAAGCAAATCGACTCAAGGTATTACCGCGCTATCATAAGTGTATTGCAGAAAAAATATATCATTTAATATAGACCTTAGCTTTTAATTGGTACCATAATCAACAAAATTAATTCCGGACTTTTATATGAATGCTAACTGATTGAAAAGCTAGGGAAATGGGAATGTTGTGGGTCTCCTCGAACTCGTCCGGTGTCGATTCCACAGCGAGGTTGAGACAATAAAACACTCTCTCACTTACATACAACGCTGGCGGCTGGTTCCTGGTCACCGAAACCTTCAGTGAAACTGGGCAACGGCAGTTGGCTGACTGAGTTCTTGTTGCAACTTGAGCATTTTCTGCAGGCACAGTATCCATAGTTTTATCAAAACAATTACTGAAATTTCCAGATATGTGATCAGGTCATCTTCTGATTCGTAATGCAAGTCAAGGTGCGGCAGAGCGTCAATTCTTCTATACGTCTATTTAAATTGCTTTAATAAATGAGCGCCGTTACTGAATATTTTTTATGATAATGGTGTTAACAGGTAGTTGTTCCGGGTCTGGCCGACTGTGTACGTGAGTTTAAATATTTGTAAACGCACCCACGATACAGAATAAAATTCTAGTGTGGGGTAACGTTTTATTATTATTACCTAAAATTAGTATTACCCTACCTACCTATTTTAACCGATGTCCTTATTTTCAGCCTCTTACAGGTGTACAGTTACGGGCAGTAATTCGCACACACTAAGTACCGTACGTACTTTCATATGCATTCAGTACAAAGCAATTTTTTTATTTTGAAATTACAAACAGACACTTCAATTTTATTTATTTGTATAGATCTGAAATTAGTTGGTTTGGAATCACGGATTGCAATCACTAAATCAATGGTATTTTTGTTGGAACACAATTTGCCATAATTGGTGTTCGTGATATACACTTCACAGGGCGCTGTTGTTGAAGAACGATATTATACTTGATCGTAGGTTACGGTGGAACAGTGACTCATATAATTGCAGTTCTACAATTTTACCAAGGCATAAGCATGCCTGCGACTTTGACCGTATACAAAGTGCTTAATAAAACAGCATGCTTGTCTGTACATATATCTATGTTTCTTTTTAAAATTTGCCTAGAATTCATCTCCTAACTGTCAAGCTCTAAAAGCGATAGTCTAAATATAGCCGATGATTCCCGATGTCCACCACCGGCTTGTCCACCAGTGGTGGACAGCGCAACAATTTAAAAAAATAATTATCTCTGTCCACCAGATGATGGACTATACTTTATTTTATAATAACATTGAACGATACCGTAAACGGCGAAATTTTCACACATAAAAAAACAAGTTTCCCATCACAAATTTTTATGTAATGTTACTTATTTTGATGTACAGAATGCTTGGTTGTTGTGGCGTTTACACCCTGTATAGCCTCACTGTTAGTATATACCTCAGGTAAATACTAGCTAATTCCCACGGCCGAATAATTCAATTAGCTAAATAGTTTTACAAGCGGAAAATCTCATATGGTCTTCCGATGATTGAACAGAGGTTCGATAACTTAATTGTTATTGTTCCGTCTTTGTGAGTATTTTAATTATTTGTATTAAGTTTATCGGAAATGATCTTGTGGTTAGGTACGTATTTTTTCGGCTTTTATCATTGGTCATATAGATTTTGTCTTTGATTCTTCTTTGATGAACATTAATTGATAATTTAATAGAGGTACCGCTAGGTAGCACTCTTATTTTAGAACAAGTAAGGCCCTTCTTAATACTTTTACATCATTATAAAAAACTTTTTTGCAAAAAAAAAACCGACTTCCAAAAAAAACACTAAAAAAGTGGAAAATAACTTTACTTTCGGAAGTCGGTGACTATGGTTTGTTTCATTGACTTTTTTCGCACCGACTTCCGAAAGTAAAGTTATTTTCCACTTTTTTAGTGTTTTTTTTGGAAGTCGGTTTTTTTTTGCAAAAAAGTTTTTATTTTACCCTTTTTAGTTATCGCATCACACACAAATCCTTGTCTAGTATCAATTTCGCAATTTCTTTTACTTGGATGAATTTTTTTCCAGCTATTTTGATTTCAAAACCAAACTGCGGAACCGATTTTGATGAAATTTCTATGGGACCAATCGGAAAGTAGATCCATTCAGATAAAAGAAGAATTTTTCAAATCGGTTCATAAATGACGGAGATATGAGGTAACAAACACAAAAAAAAAAAAACATACAACCGAATTGAGAACCTGCTCCTTTTTTAGAAGTCGGTTAAAAAACCAAATTCAATTTTGTTTATGCATTCATTATTTTACAAACATTGCCTTACCCATAGAGTCAGTCCAGACTACCTACAGCGTAATTGTGCGAATACAATACCATTGATTCGCTTCCAATAAGTTATTGCTTCATGCGCACATTTTTTATTTAAATAAATTATTTTCCTCATAGCTAAGTAAAGAGCAATGTATTGAGCATTTACTTAACCTACCTACACTACATTTTCCAATAACTAACAATTTGCGATAAGCTTCACCCCTGAGAAGTCACCTTTTCCATGACTTAATCGAACTAATAAATAATACTGTGATAAAGAATTACGTATTCTCATAAAACTGCATAACCTTCTGCTACTTATCATGAGACTTATCTTGGAGCTGATCTATTAATGGAGCCAGGAGATAGATAACGGAAATCATCTACTAGTAAAGACCCTCGAGTTTGTGGTCATATGATTCGTTTTGATCAACCCAATAAGTTTCATTTGATGTCGAGGTTCTGGTGATGGAGCCAGGAAGTGGATAATAGAGCTTTTCAGTGGCTACTAGTAAACCCTTCGAGTTTCGGGTCGTATAGTTAGTTTTGATCAGTCCAATTGATTGCATTTGGGGTTGAGGGTCTGTTAATGGAACCAGGAGTTGGATAGTGGAAATCAAAATACATGTATTTAAATTATGTATATCATTTTTTGTGCTAAAAGCGTGTCTTTTTAAAACTACATTATATTTTGTTTATTATCACTCTAATTATACGTAAACTATCATCATGGAAAACAATAGCGGAAGCAAGCGCAAGCGCAAGGTGGGACGCCCTCAGGTTCAGTGGAGCGACGATCTGCACAGGGTGGGTAGGGTGGCAACTGGATGAGAGTTGCCGAAAATCGAGTTGAGTGGACCTATGTCCAGCAGTTGACTGCTGTAGGCTGATAATGATGATGTATTATCATGAATATCATTCCATTATGAGAGCAAACACGAATAAAGCAATGTTTTTGACTGGCCTGACTGACAAGAAAGAAATAAGGCGGAGCTGGTGAGTGCCGTGTGCCGTGAGCACTAAGTACATACGTGCTGATTGACCAATAGAAGCGAAGATTTCGGCAGCCATGCTTAAAAATCAATCTTGCCAAGATTCGGAATTCGTGAACTGAAAAGAAATGCCCTAAAATGGTAGCTGGACTCAAAAAGTATTTGCTAAAAACTCGCAATAAAAAAGATCACACTTGCCCGGTTTTATTTTCTTTTGAGGTACGGATCCCCATAAAATTTGCTGTGGAGAAATCAAAAACGTCTTGGACTAGCATAAGTCGGAAAAGCTCATGTCACGTGTCATCTGCCTATGTTGAGGTCGGCTTCCAATCATGCATGCATGCATGGATGCAGCTGAATACCTACCACTGCCTATCTGACCTCCATGTAGTAGCGGAGCTTTCATACGAACCAAAAAGCTTGGCTTGCTCTTATAACCTACTACTATTCACGATGTTAGGGTTCCTGAAGTACTGAATCTGAATAGTCTGCATGCTTTATGGGCTTGCCGCATTGTTGGCCTCTAGGCACGCCACTGCTCCACACTCCAATTAGTCTCTGAGTAATACTATACCCCTTGGTAAGACTGGTTGTTAGACTGTCCGACACTGACTAGCTCTAACAACTGTCAAAGAGCTACAACTGACAGCCGGGACCAACGGTTTAACGTGCTTTCCGAGGCACGGAAGAAACTCGCTGGTCACCCATCTACGGACCAACCTATCTAAGCGCAGCTTAACCTAAAGATCGAACCGAGCAGCTGTTATTATTTACACGAGCTTCTCCTTCAATAACGCGTCACATAATAATATTCAATGTTATTACGTATCAGCCGATGCGATTATTGACGTGTTTGAAAGTTCTTAGGTCAGGTAAACATACTTTCATATTTCCGTTCATTACTGTTGAAAGCGTCACAGGTCTAAGTTCTGTGAGACTAGAGTCCATTTCGGAACATTGTCTTAAAGTTATGTCTTTAAAGGCAATGTAGCTGAAGGTGGTTGAGTCAGTCAGTGTACTTAGTACAATTTGACCCATCGCGGATTTTCAACTCAAAAGAAAATTAACACTTTTAAAAGTCTGTTACTCAACTTTTGTGGTTGTAAGCCAGAATGAGCCTTAGACTGAGAAGTAAGATGGACATAAAAACAAAATAGTAGTTACTTTAGTAAGCGTCTTCGTATCCTGGACTTTAACCAAAGAAAACCCAGTGGATTGATAACAAAAGGTGAACAAACAACAACACCAGTATCTTTTCAAATTCTGTCCGATGACATTGTACCTACCGTACTTAAGATTCTTTGATCCTTCACCTTTGGGCTCATCGCTATCTGAAGAGTCATTAGAGGTCTGTTTTGTTCGATCACGCTTCTCGGACAGCTATGGATGTTCTATTGGAGATAATGTTTTGTACGCACCCTCTAGAGCCCCGCTGGCACAAAAACGTGCAAAACGATTTTAAGACTTATTTTTACTACAAATACAGTTTTAATTCGGTCGGGGTTTGGTGGCACAAATTTGTGCCAGCGGGGCTCTAGAGGCTCTAGAGCCCCGCTGGCACAAAAACGTGCAAAACGATTTTAAGACTTATTTTTACTACAAATACAGTTTTAATTCGGTCGGGGTTTGGTGGCACAAATTTGTGCCAGCGGGGCTCTAGAGGCTCTAGAGCCCCGCTGGCACAAAAACGTGCAAAACGATTTTAAGACTTATTTTTACTACAAATACAGTTTTAATTCGGTCGGGGTTTGGTGGCACAAATTTGTGCCAGCGGGGCGCTCGACTAGCTTCTGCATGCAACTTCTTCCGCGTGAAGTTTTTTTGTTTAACATAGTATCCTTTACTCGGACTCATTGGCCTGGTGGTCGCAAACCCAACTGCTGAGCATGACGTCCTGGGTTCGATTCCCAGGTCGGACAAATTGTTATTGGATTTTTCCATTAGGAATGTCTCAGTGGTAACCACGGAGTCTGGATTTGTGCCCAGTTGATGGCAATAGGCTCGCCCCCTATTACATGGGACTTGAACATAACTGGCGAAATGTGAGTGCCATTAGGTACACCTCTACCAAACCCTTCGGGGATTACAGGCGTGATGTTATGTTATGTTTAACAATAAGCAATATTTTAGCTTTTTAATACTGGAAGGCTTTTTATAAATCGGATGAGTAGTTTCGGAAATTGCCTCCTGGATCCAAACTAGCCAACAACCTCTTTATAATATTATTAATGTAGACAGTGCCAATAGTTGTTTTGGATTTGAATATTTTTACCGTTTTTTAAACAAAATATTATTATTAAGTACCCATGTGTTTGATGTTTATGATAATTGGTGATGGTATCAACGAGACTTACAAGGAGTGGCATAACATCAAATATATCACTGTGTCATGAAAAGAATTAATGTCCGAGTCAAGGATAGCTATCGCAACAATTTAATATTTTTTTTATAATATTTTTTTTTTTAAATACTAGACTAGGACGAAGGGCCTAAACGGCTGGTCTATAGGACCTAAAAAACAGGTCACATTTTGGGTGACCCAAAGAGATATATAAAATACTACAGGTCGGCTATTAGAAGAATCTTTACAGAAAGCCAGGGAGCTACGGAGTCTGGATTTGTGCCCGGTTGATGGCAATGGGCTCGCCGCAATTACATGGGATTAAAAACATTACTGGCGAAATGTGGGTTTGGCTTGTTATGTTATGTTCAAAGAAAAATATTGGTCTCATGTCCCAGTGAGGCTATTTGGCTAATTTAGCAAAATTACCAAACAATTAACCATGAATTTTCACTATAACTTATTACGCGTTAATATTATGCTGTCGCGTTTACGAAACCACTTCAAATTGCGCAAAGTCTGCGTCCCCCGAAGGATAAAATCCCGTATGAACATCCTGGGGTGTATAAAATTGACTGCAGTTGCGGCAGCTCATACATCGGTCAAACGAAGCGAACTGTCTCATGCCATATTAAAGAGCACATAAAGGCAGTGAAAAACAATGATGTGCAAAAATCTGCCATAGCGGAACATCTACTGCAGCCAGGGCCCAATCACTGGATCGAGTTTCACAAGCCACGTATCTTGTCAACGAACAGGCATTACATACCAAGGCTGGCAAGAGAAGCTATTGAAATATCAAAACACAAAAATTTCAATCGAGAGGAGGGCTTCAAATTTTCAAGTTCGTGGAATCCATTCAAGTATGCTCAAAAGTAACAGCCGGCGTCGGGATCAGGACTCCACAAAACCTAGCGATATTTTGAGTGTATTTTGCAGTGACTTTGTACCGAGTTGCAGTAGTGCGCGTAGCAAAAGACAAAGAAAGAGGGTAAACAGATTTGTCTGCGCCTAACAAGTTTTTACCTTCCACCCGCATTCTCCAGTGAGCTCGTGATCATGGCGCTTGCAACAGCTTCGAAATATCGGGAGCTCAATTTAAACATTAATCGTGGAAGATATCCCGTAAGTGATAGTGAAAGTTCGGTTATAAACCGTGAAAGCTTAAAACAGTGTTAACCATGAAAATCTCAACTATACTCAACGCACGGCCAAAGACAAAGGCCTCTGCCTAAGTAGATCTCTCGTTGTTCAAGAAGTCTAGAGACTGTGACAAGGGTCTCAAATACATCAGTACTTATTAGTTCCACAGTAGGATTTATAACAGAATGCGTGCTTAGTAGCTTGTACTTGGTTTTGAGTGCATATTTTATTGAATATGCGCCCCAGATTTTGTCAGTACTTAGTAGGTCCATCTTACAGCTAAGAAACATGTCTAAACCGTGTCGGACAAATACTTATAGTTTTATGACTCTGCATAGACTGGTCACATCTTCTTTAAAAACAAATAAAATTAAAGTGTCTGTTTGTTATTTCAAAATAACAGCTTTGTACTGAATGCATATGAAAGTACATACGTTTGTTATAAAAAAAAAAAACATTTATTTTTGTATGTCTTTCTGTAGGACTGGATAGGACTGGACGGAATGGGATAGGACGGGATAGGACGGGATAGGACGGGATAGGACGGGATAGGACGGGATAGGACGGGACAGGACGGGATAGGACTGGATGGGACGGGATAGGACGGGATAGGACGGTATAGGACGGGATAGGACGGTATAGGACGGGATAGGACGGGATAGGACGGGATAGGACGGGATAGGACGGGATAGGACGGGATAGGACGGGATAGGACGGGATAGGACGGGATAGGACGGGATAGGACGGGATAGGACGGGATAGGACGGGATAGGACGGGATAGGACGGGATAGGACGGGATAGGACGGGATAGGACGGGATAGGACGGGATAGGACGGGATAGGACGGGATAGGACGGGATAGGACGGGATAGGACGGGATAGGACGGGATAGGACGGGATAGGACGGGATAGGACGGGATAGGACGGGATAGGACGGGATAGGACGGGATAGGACGGGATAGGACGGGATAGGACGGGATAGGACGGGATAGGACGGGATAGGACGGGATAGGACGGGATAGGACGGGATAGGACGGGATAGGACGGGATAGGACGGGATAGGACGGGATAGGACGGGATAGGACGGGATAGGACGGGACAGGATAGGATATATATTTTTCAAATATGGGTACAATAGTTGTTATAAATATCAGAGTTCCGCCATATTTTACCATTCAAACATGCAATCATTTACATTATTTACGACACATTTTAGAGACCAGATTCAATTAATAACACGGGAATCAATAAGACAGGAAAGCGTAAGATCTCATTATCACAAAAGAGTTTGTAAAGCAATGAAGATGAGGGTCATGAGGGTTGCATGGTTGCATTAAGCAGAAGGCCACGCAAGGCCCCGTAGGTGCGTCGACCCCCGCGCGATCGTTGACCGCCGACCGGCCGGCACCCGGCGCCTGCGACGGTTGTGACCACTTTACCGCCCGCAACGAACCGGGCCATGTAGGTAGATGACAGGTGATCACCATACACGCTCATCAAAAGAGGTTCAAAACTTTTACAATAAGTACAGGCGCCAATACATCAAGCTACAACAATCTGTGAAATTTATTTAATAGATTTTAAACTTTATCGTTAAAGAATTAGGTTCAAGGTTGATTGGGAAAATTTTACAGTTTCGGGTAGCTTGTTGTACTGGCGTCTGTACCTCAGTTTTTTTGCGTTTTTTCACATACAACTTGAATGAGTGCCGAGTCTGTATATTTCATAAAATCTTACTTGATCAAAATTACAGTTGCCAAACTATAGGGATTTGTAGCTTTGGTCTTATCGAAATAAATAATAACAATTGGATATACTTATATGCGGTCAGTATTTTACTATATAAATATGGGTATTGATAAGGACTAATTAAAATAAACTATAAAAAATATCTAAGACTTAATAAAACTATTGGCTTAGTTATGTACATCCTGACGGCTGCCATTTTAATCAAGTTTAATTTTAAGAACTATACTCAAGAGGGCGTTTCGGATTCCTACAAAACTACAAATGGACGTAACGTAAAGTTTTCGGTATCGTATGCAATCGCAAGTCCAATACATTTTTAACGTATTTGTCTAGAAATAATAACTATTTATTAAACTACTAAATTAAAAAAAATACTAACGAATTATTATACTTAAAAAACCCGCCTTAGAGTGACGTCATTTTATTACTCATATTCTTTTCAGCAAACCCTTTCAGTTGATACCCGCATCATGGGAATGATTAAAAAATAATTAGTCTGCCATCTTTGGGAGTCCGCCATATTGGATTTAGAATGACGTCACTTAGCTAACCATGCATTGTCATCCAAACCATGTATGCAAAATTTCAGCTCAATCAAAAACCGGGAAGTAGGTTGAATCTCACTTCTAAGATTAGTTAAGGAAGGTAATTTAAGGAACTAGGTAGCAAATTGACTGTGGGCAACAAGAAATATTCCTAATTAGGAAATATGTAATTACACTTAATTCTGCAGAGGAAATCCCTCTACTTTTTGATATCACAAATTCGCAGTAATCTGTGTGGAAATGAAAGTTATAAATTAAATTACATCATGTTTACTTATCGCTGTTCACCTTTTGTATCTTAACACGCAGGTTATTGGCGGAAAGTGATGAAAGAGAGACCTAATGCTTCGTAAGGATGCATCTATTTGAAATTTGCGCCACGAGAACACCCGTCCACTTGACTGATAATGTTTTGCTTGAAGGTTAGCGGAAGCCTTCCCGATTCACAAAATGTTTATTTTATTTTAGTCAACGCAAATCACCTTCCCTATTTTGTTATGATTATTAGCCATTCGTAACACGGAACCACGAAAAACCCACAGAAGAATAAAGGTAAATTTTAGTAATTACCTGCTTATTGGACTTCCGAAAAAGCAACCAAGTGTAAACGTACTTACCATTAACAACACGTGAATTATTTTGTAGGTATTAAGTACGTCTTTCATTAACCAACTGTAGGGCAAAGGCCTTTATTATCTGAAGATTAGAACAGATACAGACGTATTTTCCAGTGTTTACTGTTTATGCATCGCAAAACTGCGAGCCAGTCAGCCGATATCAATATAAGCCTTACCATATCTACTCAACGTTCTCAGAACGTGAATAATGCTCTGTAAAATCTATTTAGGTAACTACCATGTTCATTCGGCGTATACACACTCTTAAAGAAAAATAACTTCGTCACATTTATTTGAGGCATACAAATAACAAATATGTAATACATATTACAAGCCTACATTATTATCGGTACGTATATCCCCCCTGTCCCAGACTAATTTTAAATGCATATACCGCTACGCATTTGCTGTCTTGGCGAAATATTAATTCAATTTGCAATAACAGTGTACTCGGATGTCGGTTGAAAAAAACGACAATAGAAACACCTAAAAAGCTTAGCAATTTCACTCAACTTTTCTTCAGTCATAAAAAGGCTATACACTGACAAGAGTATTGACAGCTATATTTCTATAACAACTCCATAACTAAGGCAGCCGTTATGTTCATGTCTGAATGCTAATGTTTTATGGGGCAAGCAGAAAGCTAAGTTATGTTCGTCTTGTCCACTTTCACGGTACTTTCAGGTCGACCCGGTGAATGTAAAAGCTTATTGAAACGTACCATATTTATTTAAACTAAAAACTGGTGTTGCTGCACTTTGAGGAGGATTGAAGATTGGTCATCAATCCCACCAACCACGGTGAAAATTGATGTTCTATCGTGGGTTTTGGACAATCTTTCACAACTTTGGGAAAGATCTTCTCTGGCTTCTTCTTTCTTCTTTATCGTGTGGTTAGTGCCTAGCCAGGTGTCAGAGTTTTCAACATGCCGTCCAGAAATATCTCTCAGGCATGCTGGTTTGGTTTTATCACAATGGTTTTCTTCACCGACGCAAATGATAATTATACAATACGCACATGAATCCGAAAAATCAGCGGTGCGTGTCTTGGGTTCGAACTCGTGACCTATGACTTGGCAGTCCAACGGTCACACCGCTAGGCTATCACTGCTTCTTCTTTGGCAAGAAAGGGGTATTGCGGATTCCCATGTGATTGATTTTCAGCCTCAGGATTAGCGTTTTTCCGGGATTGGAGGTAAAATTTTGTAAGATTGGATGTAGAAGGTAATCTACGAAACTCCCTATCTTATTTAAAAAAATCTTTCACTAGCGGAAAACTACATACTGTTACCATGGGTCATAGGATATGCTTTCTCGATTCCACATCGAAATCGTGGGCAGAGGTTTGTGGGGAAAATAAAGTTAATAAGTACCGCCAACCCAACATCCTCATACGCACTACTGACTGTGACCAGTTGACCTCCAGGTACCACAAGCACAGTAAGATTCAATAACTGAAAATTCACGCGCTCCTGTATAAAGCTTCTACCACCAAGAAGAGTGTTCCGACACTCAGTATGAGTGCGGCACACCCGGTGTGCTTGCTGGCGTATCCAAGGTGTCCCACAACTGCACTTTAGAAGGCATAAAACACACCTCTGTTGACGCAATTAAAGTGGCCACCTACTGAGTCTAATTAATTTGATAAAACGTAACATCGATGAAAGAAGATGACCATTAAGAACGACGCGCTGTGACAGCCAGACGGACTGAAGGGCAGACAAACGGCATAGGTTTACGGCGGCTGACGCCTAAGCCGTTTATCTTGTGTTGTCCCGTTTTCATCTTTTGTGTACGAAAATATAAAGGATAAGTCTGCTCTAGGCCACCCACATCGGATCCAGTTTCTTTGTTGGCGCTGACCTCTCACGGATACGATAACCTAAGAACTACTTACTGTAAATTGCCCGAAATGTGGTGATATCGGCTAATTGAAGACTGAAGATAAAAACTGGTGTAAACGGGTGCTGGTACACCAATATTCAGGTCGGCCTGATTCTGGCATAGGTTGGCCAGCCAAACTGAATAAAGGATGTATCAGAAAGGTTTGGTCTTATTTAAGGGTGTGGTACAGACAGACCACCAAACTGAACAACTTTCTGTATAGGTCCAATATCGTAAACACGAAAAAATAACATAGCTCAACAGCGCATGCGCTGCCCCCTACAACATTTCATTACCTCATCATCATCCACAGCCCGACTTCACCCACTGCTGGGCATAGGCTCCTCTTTTCTTGTACCAAGCTCCACGCTCTTGTGCCAGCCTCATCCAGGATATTCCCGCGATGGCAGCAATGTCGTCTGCCCATCTCGCCGCCGGACGACCAAAACTTCTCTTTCCAGTCCTTTTCAATACCTACTCCCCGAATGTATGGGAAAGCTGATTATTTTTATGCAATTACGATGTTGAGCACACCTTTTTGATCCACGCTGTATATATTTTGCCGCCCAGCTGTGCCGTGTCAAGACCAGTGAAGATAATAAGACTGAAGTGTTTAGTACGCCTAACGAAGCCAAGTGTCACTAAGATTTGTTCTTCTCGTCATTGTGATATTTTTATGTACTAGACGACGATCTGGGAACCTTCTGGTTTAGGAGATATGAAAGTCAGAGTTTATTTTTGAAGAACGCTTTGATTACTTAGATTAATGTACAGACTGCAGCTTTATGAGGGGTCTTGCAACACTCTCTATCATAGACAAACTCCAAATACAGCATTATGTGAATATTTGCATGTTCTCTACGCACGCGCTACCGCATCCATGCAATGCTATGCCGATGTATAAAATACAATTTATTAAATTCAATGCTTTGTCGCAGAATTCCTTTCCGCTGGTCCTAGACGGATAATGTAGTTTTATTGTTCAAAATAATCTAAACATTCTACCAGCGTAGGTGGTTACTTGTACCTCCATTTCATAGAATATGGTTATCATACTAATAAATTCATATTTACGATTTATTGAAACTCTCTACTAATAAAAAGGTAGAATAGAATATTCATTTATTTGCTCAGAATGTACGTATTTACAATAAGGTGAGTAGGTGTTTACTAAAAGTCATTTAATCATTTTTTGTCTCTATAGTGAGTGCAATTTTAAGTTTGTGGTGTATTTACGCATAAACAATCGTGATACTTCGTTAGCGGAAATCATCTAATTTAATAAATATTTATAAAAAAATTGAAATTAAATTTCTTTGATTTCATTTTTCAATAAAAGCACAAGGAGCTTTAAAAGCTCTTCAGTGTTCTGGTAAATATACTTACACTAAAGTTATTTTTAAGTTAGAATATACTGTTACTGATAATATGTACTGCCCTAGAAATAGTTTTCAAAACAATGCCGAAGATTCTAAAACGCAAAAAACCCGAATCTAACCTCTGGACTTTTGAGCTACAATACAAAAATAACGGTCGAGATAAAATTAATAGTTTATTAAAAACGATGTGCCCGTTATCATAAACACTAAGCAACGCTCAAATGAACGTCAAAGTATTGTTGAACTGTTGGAATTTTATCTCTCAGCACTGAAACGAACGTCGAAAATTCAGCTGTGTGCTTTTTCAAAAGCATTCCTTCAGGTTCGCCTACTGGTATGAAAACCAGATATTAGTTACCTAAAATACGAATATTAAACGAAACAACATGTTTTGATTGTTGGAATTCGCAAAATGAATCACTTTTGAGATAAAATTAATTTTGCCTACCGGAAAAAAAACCCACTCGTTATCAAAACTATTATTATTATCTATTCATTTACCCTATCCAGAATAATATTTTGATGCACAACTTAGGTGAAAGTTCAACAAAACAGTCGATGTTGTTTAACAAAAGTTTTTCACTGTATTAACTACAGTTAGATAGTGCTGCCTTTTTATATCTTTGGGAAATTTTTCACCCTAGAATGTGTTCTAGGATGAAAACCTTACCAAAAACCAAAAGTTTGGTTTTTTCAAAATTATCTAGACCTATCCTCCTATTGACTCGCCTAGATCATTTTGTGGAAGTTTACTAAAGAGTGTGCCATCTGTGGTTTGAAAATGAATTGTTTCAAACGACTGTTTTCCCAATAAAAGCCTATAGATGTCTCCAGGGTTCTTTTTTCTATCTTTATCTTTCACGTTCTGCCATTACCCATGGTTTGTAATGATTTACCATTGTTTGACCACAGTGCAGTTCTCCGGAGTGGATGTCTTTCTTCTCCTTTTCTTCAATCTCTCGATATCTTTGACACACCTATGGGATTCAGTGAGACAGCATTCCTGGTAACGACAAGTCCTTTTCAACACTAAAAGTTAATCAGAAAAGATTAACTTCAATTTACTAAACTTAGCTGACATTCATGATAGATACGTAGAGTGGGTGTGTACTTTGCCATAACGTTGTCTCGTTTTTATTGAAGTTTAAGTTCATATTATTTAATAACTAAGAGCTTGTAACAGGATGTATGCATGAGTTGATATCTTACTTTGTTTTATATTTTAGCTTGTGGAAATCGCTGCAATTTCTCTCAAGTCATATGATTCAATAGAAGAACTTATAATTATCCACCTTGGCCAAGCTTTGGGGTCACCAACCCGCTTGCTATCGACTACGCAGACTATTAGTGACGTCAGAGGTACTTGATAATAATTGGCGTAGACATAGGAGCTTCTAATCAGTACTGCAGTTTTGATTTCCAAACGCAATATCCATTTATAGCAACTAGTCGCAATAACATTCTTTAATAGTGCTAGTGAGCAATATATAAAGGTAAAGTTTAGATAAAAATGCTGATAAATACCAACGTAATTGAACAGATACAACAGCTCGTAACCAGAAAACCTGGAAAACAAGAAACTCCATTTTCAACGTACACGAGAAAGTGGCCGAACCTAAACTTTCTCATGAACAATAGTTGAAGGTACTAGAAGTTATCCACTATCTGGCATTAAGTAGTGCAGTACTGCAGTATTTCCACTTGCCAATGACAGTGTGCGCAAGTCCCAGTCCTTTTAATCCGGTTATGAGAGCGCGCGCGCATCACTCGCTAGCCCGCAGTCTCCCGCGCAGCCCGTCAACTGTGCAAGCGCACGCAATATAACCGCGAATTTTTGAACTTTTATTTTATTATTTTTTATTGCTACGTAATAAAACAAAATGTACAAGTCCTTGTTAGTTCTTTGTGTAGTTTTCTGTGTTGTTATTGGTAAGTTTTCATTTTCATTTGTTTTTTAAATAGGTTTTGTAAACAAAACACGAATCGCAAAAATAAACGTAAGTACAATGCACTTTTTTAATTCTGCATTGTAATACACGAAATTGATTTGTTCTAATAGGATATTCAATCTTTATGATAGCGTAGATACCTAAGCACCATTAAAAAAACATAAATCTTAATTTTAACGGACACGGAGCATCTTTTTTATTCATCAGTTCGTAATCATTACTTAGAGAAATATCGCAAAAAAAAAAACCCGACAAGACCAAGAACTTCCGAAGCCGGTTAAAAAAACGTTTACGTCTAAAGAATTACTTAAGTGTTAAAACAAAAACAGTTCACGACTAATCACGATCACGTTAATTATTAAGTATTATCTTTGTTAGTCATCATTAAGTCACGGAGATATCGGGCGTGGATCAAATCGTGACACGGCGATCCTTTTCCGTGATCGTGAGCCCAGATCGGTTGTTATTTTTTTTTTTTCAAAAATACACTATTCAATTAGAGACTATTCAATATTCATAAAATGTTGAACAAATAGAAAAAAAACTAATAAATGTTATCATGTTTTTCTATAATCAAATTAAGAGATGACTCAAATACTGTCTGACACCTATTTTGAGATACTAATTGTTTTGTAAATTAAAGCCAAAAACCATAATATTTCTCTTGTAATTAAATAACAAACGTTGACTACTTCCAGTGCAATTGAATTAACTAATAGAACACTTTGATTAATTAATCAACGCGGGTTACCGAAAAGTTAATAGTTAACGCGTAAGTCACGTTTAACTGTGATACCGTGATTAACAAACTGTATCTTGTTTGTTAACTTCATGTGTTCTAAAAGCTAATGTACCAGTAAACGATTTTATGGTAGCTTATACACACTGTTATTAAATGAAACGGTCGGGTAATTAATACAAAAAAAATGTTAACGGATATTACTGCCAAATTATTGTCCTTAAAAATTATAAAACATTAAAGATCGGCTTGTTACCTTCGGGCCTGAACTATAAGTATAAAAATAATTTGTACAAGACAATTACACCCGTATATACATATAATCAAGTTAAAGTAATTATTTGAGCTTAAGTAATTACTTGTGCATTTCTTTATGCAATAGACAAGAATTTAAACGAAGTAAGAAAAAAAAAAGCTAAGCTAAGAATTCTAACATTTTACAGTTCTAACTTCAACCAATTACCTACTACACTTCATAATACAAATCGTATCTTAAAAAATGACATTTACTCAAGTAAACACTTTGACTTGTTTATAGTTTCAGTAATGAATTATTTTTAAAAAAATGAAGTATCGGATGAGGCTTTGTACCCACAAAAGAGGATGTTACTAAACGGTGTAATAACTGGAATGCTGCACACTTCTGAACTATCTAAGACAGTGTACACACCAGAGTCGAAACAAGCTGTGTATGTCGTAGAAAGAAACCCTTCGTCTATGTCAAAATAGCTTTTCAGCCGATTTCTTTTTACTTTGGCTTTTAGCATTTACTTGTTTTAAGGGACATCGACGCATAACCTGTAAACCCTGTTACCATGAATTCAGTCCATGATTTTTTATTCCAAACGGAGGACCCTTAAAATAAGGGTGCCCACATGTAACTGAAGCTTGATTAAAAAATCTACGTATATAAATGTGTGGAGTGTCTATCGTCACCTCTTAAAACCTGATATCGAGGTTCTTACCACCCTTACACCTCGTATGTATCAATATTTTATTTTACTATATCATATAATTTTCATAGAGCGATAGTCTTTCTAAAGAAAACTAACTGCTGGTGGCTGCACACAGCCTAAGATCGTCTACGAACTAGTCAGCCCCGTCCGTATTCACTGCACGTCTCTATCTTAAGCTTCAAATTGGATTGCCTTCAGAAACAGGAATCAAGTAATTTACAAGACATTCCTAACGGTGCTTCTATTTGTTAATAAATTGCGCTATCCGTAAAACCAATCGACCATTGACACGAATTGATGGCTTCTCTAAATATCTGCAAAAAACTTCTGACTAACGCAACTATTAATACAAAAACTAATTGCCATATAAGAATTCTTATGAAAACTAACTTATCTCATTGCCCATCAATATTAGTCATCTGGCCACAAGTATTTTTTTGCACACCCGTTTTTTATAAAATCGAAACTTGGGAAAATGATATCATCGACCGACGCGCGACGGCGCCAAATTAATTCCGGGAAACGTACCGTTAGTACCACAGAATACCTGCCAACAGTGCTCGTTAAAACAAAATTGACAGAAATAAAAACAAACAAAAACAAACTGTAATGATAGACAGGTGAAAACGCAACCAAAACTTGGTCTCAACATACAATGGCACGAAAGATCTAGCACAGTTCATCGCAGCGGAACTTACAAAGCATTGGACAGGGAACATGGCAATAGTGTAGGACTTGAAAAGTTTGTTGAAGGAATTTTATAATAATGCAAAAACAAACACGATTGGCCGGGTCCGGGCCGTGGGTTACACACCACTGGACAGGACAATGACTCTGACATTACGTCCCGTCGCGATTAAAAAGCTTTTATATGGCTTTTATAGGTAGATAGGTAGTCGTATCTATTTAATGTCTCTAGTTAACAAAAGTAAAAAGTTCAATGAACAATGAGCGTTAATGCAGAGTTATACAATGGGTAGGTACCTATAGCGTGTTACGAAAAGTGTTGAATCAAAATGGACATACACCTTCTCTCCTGCCTGTCGTGCACAACTAATTGCACCCTCCAGCACACGTATTCATAACGCTTCGATTCGATTTCGATTTCGGAAAGTCGTATTTCTATTTTTATTTTATTACGAAAACGAGCGAGATAATTATGACTTTCCGAAATCGAATCGAAGCGTTGTGAATACGGGGGTTCGACTTGAATGGAGCAAACGACAAAGCTGTCCAGGTTGCTACGTTCAGGTCGGACCATAGCTGAGTCATCGATTAGAGAAGAAGAAGTGTGAAGTGAAGTAAATACCTAGATAGACAACTGCAGGCTGATAGAGATGAACAGAAGAAACCCCTCATATTGTTGGACCCTAAACATTGACTCCTACTTGGATTCAAGCCATCAACAAATGAAAAGAAAGAGCTAATTAGTGGATTGATTATTGTATTAGTTAGACCATCATTATCTAAGCTTTCGATGCACGATAGTCTCTAATGGAGCCTGTGGGGGATCAATGATTTAAAAACCAATCCATCAAAAGAACAACGACTCATTCGATCAATCGGTCATTTATTCCGCAATAATTAAGACGCACGTACCTACAGATAAATTATCAGTTTTAATTAATATAACGTAGTCGGGATTGTCGCCATTTATTCAAAGTTGTTTAGACTTATATAGATAAGAAACTCGCGGCTTGACTCCTCATTGACCCACTTTCGTGGTCATGTCGCTAAACTAGTTGCATTTCACTCTTATCTTCTTCATTAATTCATGTTTAAGTGCAGAAAGTTACATGAACATGAAGTAAATTAATTAAAGTAAAAGTATCACGCCCGTTTTCATCGACATCTTAATAAATGCTTAAATTCACATCAGGCAAGTTGCGGCCAAACGCAAGCATATTTAGTATTAAAAAAAAACTAAATAAAAGCAGCGACGGAGTCTGGATTTGTGCCCGATTGATGGCAAACGGCTCGCCCCCTATAAGTTACATTGGTGTTTAATCATAACGGCGAAATGTGGGTGTACTATTAGGTCCACCACTGCATAACCCTTCCAGGATTACAGGCATGATGTTATGTTTTGTAAATGTTATGAAAAAGCGCATTACTGGATTTTCAACGCTCGGATGAAATGCACGAATTGAAATTCCAACAGTGCAATAATATTTACGCATTTATTTAGGTATCAATTATTGTTAGTGAAAACGAGCATTAATCTTATTAATTAGCCAGGTAGAACTTTCACTTAGATTGTGTGACAAAACATAATATAACATTTTACTTTGGTAGAATCTATAATAAAAATACAAACCGACAAATTGGACCATTTCATTTTTTGCATCAAAATATTACTTCGCGTGACTTTATAGATTACTAGTGTGAATAGGAGGAGCAATTATAATTACTCACGATCATTAATTGTATTACTTTTTTACACTATTTTTGTAAAAAAAATATAATGCGCAATATGTAAATGATCGTGTATGACCGACCGATGTCTGTTATCTACCTAAGTTCAAGTCATTGCTGCGTATTAGTCGATTGTTTTGGTATATTGGCAACGGGGCACACAAGACCGATAACATTTTTTTTATGTACTTTTAACAATAATAAGGAAAAGTCATGTCGAAAACACTTGCCAGATATATAGCCAGTTGGTAGCCGTGGACTTTCAAATAGGTACGGCTACCAAAAATCTAAGTCCAAACTGTTAATATTTGTTCGAGACAATTTGTTCCGATTTTTGAACATCATAACTAGGGCAAGCAATAGAATTAGAGAGCATTACGAGACGAAGACACCTTCACTTGTATCTGGAGAAAGCGTTGGACTCTGAATCTTATCGGTGTAAAGTTTGAAATGAAAATCGATGGGTGCTGCGGGATATATTTAGGTGAAATGTACTGGACAAATGATGCAGGTACAGTTAGCGTTTTGACAAGCAAAAACTTAGCCTTGAGTCGGATGGCCCGCCGGCAACCGGCGACCGTTAGAAAGCCGGTGCGGCCACACATTCACATCCACGACGCTAACATACAAACAAACTGGTAGTTGTTAGAACATTTTATAGGTAATCATGAAGGCATTTTAATTTTAACGGTTTTACTCAGCAGTTAACCGCCTCTTGTTATTTTTGAGCAATCAGTGTATAAAGGCGCATAACAGCGGCAAGACCCAATGCGCGAGTGCAGCTTTGGTTTGAAATAAAAATTTTCTAGTTGTAAATAATGGTTAGTTGTTCTAAATTGCTTCAGTCGCTCGTAAATATTTGAATGTCTCGGTTCAATAAATAGGCTTTAAAATAGGCTCAATATCAGAAAAAAATCCTTAAAGCTGAATGAGCTGGATCACTCCATGATGAACATGATTGCCTGAAAACCTTTTACTCTACTCTCTACTTTGAACCCTTACTTTTTTATCTATTTTACACAGGATCCAAGCATTGATAGTTTCGAATAGTTAGTAGTAGTATTAGGAACAGAAGGCGATATATCGAGCTATTCATTTCCAGTATAACATGGATTCGCTTTTTATAGATTATCCGTACAATAACAAATCCGCTTATACTGGTTTTGAATAGCTTGATTGGTCGTCATGCGTACCAAAGTAAGCGATCTTGCAGGTGAGGTCTTATTCTCGAAGTGCAATGCTAAGCATGGGCTTTAGAACGCATCACCGCAAGTCCGTTTGTACAACATTTTTCTGATAAGTAATCTCAAAATCATAGACCTATGTATGTATTTGCTGCGGTGCAAACAAACAACACTTGATTTGACATTTAGAATAGTTGCTTAATCAATCTTCACCAATACTACTTACATTAAAAAAAAATGTTCAACACAATCACCTCGTTAAAAGCTTTGGCGTGCTTCAGTGTACGATATAATTACTGTAGTACCCAAATGAACAGAATTAAATTATCAAAAATGCCAACTCAACTGTTAACCTTCAGGAAAGCTTTTCAAATTGATTGAAGTACCAAATCAATTAACGTATGAACGAGCTTATAAAGGAGTACCTGATTACCTTGGATATTATGTAAAAAAGTGACCATACGCTATCACAGGAGGCGATAGAAGAATTCTTCTGCCGTGTCAGAGTCGGCTATAGAAACTAATCTTAAGGAAGTTGGTACCTTGATTTATCTAAATAGATACAGACCTATCTGGACAAATCATGGTACCTGCTTACCTTTTCCCGGCGTAAAAACGAAGTTGTGTAAAAACATTAAACCCTCTATGAACAAGGGTAAGTGATCGTACGGAACTCTTTGGTTTCCTTACAGCTAACTCTACTCCACGCGACCCGGTAATCCTTTTACCTACCACACTATAAAATCTACAAGATGATTAGTTAAACGTGGGAACAATACTTAAAGGAAGTGAAGTACTCATAAAATATGTGAGCAACTTTTACTATGGGACTAACTATGAATTATGGTAAAAAAATCTGCTGTTGCCCAAATTTTTTCGAGTTACGCAACCTACAAGGAAAATGCTGGAGCAGATGATACTTTCTTCGCTATTTCATGTTCGGTCTCATAGTACCTAAAAGTTGTTCCTACTAAATTCTGCTAAAGTTTACCCACGTTAAAAAACCACCCAGGAGTAATGATAACGGCAACACGAAAGAAAAAAAAATAGGGCATGTGAGCCATGACAGACAATTACAAGCTCAATGCACAGGACTCCCGGCTGAAGCGAACAGTACCTACAGGTTTAGGACAACTAAATCTAGATTCGTATCTAGCTACGCAGTAAAATCTATTTATTGCACTGCACACTGAATTGCAGCAATTGTCTAATCGTAAAAGCTAGATTGTACTGACGTGCGCAGTAGAACTACGTACCTAGTTATCTTGTGGGTCTACGTCAAACGGTCAAGTGACTGGATCGTGACCATTCGTGACCGCGTTATTTGCAGGTTAGGTGACATTTAGCACTTAGTATCTTCGACAGGGAATCTTATCAGTGGTGTAAGGTCAGGCAGTCTAGTCCTAAAACGAAATAGTAGGTACCTAGACCTATAACTGTATAGCCTAGCTTGATGAAAGACTAAAAGTAACTGTCATAAAATATATCACTATATTTTGAGGGACCTATCCTAAGCGACCACCAAAGCCATCGAGGTGGCAAAGTTCTGGTCGAGGTTAATTTGACTCTAAAGGGAAAAAAAATAAAAAAGGGATAAATAAAATAAAAGGGAAAAAAGGGAATCATCGACACGACTAAGAAGAACCTTGAATTCTCTCAAAAAGAAGTACCAACCATAAAAGCTTGGCACTGTCTATCTGCGTATCGGCATCTCGTTTCATCTGCATTTAATAGTCGGTTGAACGACCGCAGTAACAAGGAAAGCGACCTAAACAAGCCCCGGCCTAGCCATTATCTCTAGGTATTAGCAAATTTACGACGCACGGATGCATGCGATCTCATCGTGCAACGCGCGGTCTATAGGCGACCCGAGACGCTAGCTCGAAAGCTAGCTTTGTAAATGTAACGTAAATTCAATCGATTCTTGAATCGAAAATATAATCATAATACTTATTTTATAGCATTTTTTTTATTGCGACAAATAACCTACCTATGAAACAAATATTTTAAATTTTAGGTAACGTTTACTCCGCGCATTCGCGCTAGGCCCACTATACTCGTGCACGCAGATGAATTTGGTAACTTTCTTCGTATATCCAGCCGAGATAAAAACGGTTTTTTTATAGCCGCTATTAAATAATTAAAACAGCAAATTAGACAGACCAAGTTAAGCCGTTGGTCCCGGCTGTCAATTTAAGATCTTTGACAGTCGTTACAGATAGTCAATGACCCGAAAGTCTGACAACCAGTCTTACCAAGGGGTATCGTATTACCCAGTGCTAACTGGGTTGTGGAGGCCAGATAGGCAGTCGCGCCATGTAAAATACTGGTATTCAGCTGCATCCGGTTAGACTGGAAGCCGACCCCAACATAGTTGGGAAAAGGCTAGGCAGATGATGATGATTAGACAGACCAAGTTAGGACTGCCAGAGTTCGCGTGTTGTACCTAGCATTGTTGGCAGATCTGAATGTTATGTTAGACTTGACAAATTTAATATATTCAATGCGCATGTCACGCTTGCCTTGTCATGGATGATAGATGCTTGTTTTTGATACGACACTAAGCACGTTGTACAGTGTAAATCACAAGAAATATGACGAAACCAAAATAAATTATGACTGCCACTAGTAAAATAAATGAGGTATAATTGGTATTGGTGTAATCGATCATGACTTTTCGCTAACAACAATATCGTTCATCATAGTAGAGGTCAGATCTAACGTGTAATATAATGGGTTAGCTTTTTGTATGCAAAAAACTTTAAGTAGATATTTTAAATAACATGTTGATTTTTTTTTAAACAGAATGACGGTTTGATAGGGATGCGTTCAGTATCCATAAATCATTTACAAAATAATACTTCTGACTGCGATTTTCATCGAATTTATCTAGTCGTAGACGGCTGAATGGCTGAGTTAACCAAACGTGATATCATCGGGTGTGGTCTTAGGTTTCTTTTTCGGGTATGCATCAATTTTGGTTTAAAAAACGACCTCTCGGTCCGCTGCACCGCATGTCCTACTTTTGGAAATTGCCCACGATAAAAATGCTCTGCTATCAAACTGTAAACTGGCCTTGTGGTTGCCAAGGCTCAGGAAGTAAGTTATTACGGTGTACTAAACGAT
This sequence comes from Standfussiana lucernea, assembly GCA_964057025.1. NCBI lineage: Eukaryota > Metazoa > Arthropoda > Insecta > Lepidoptera > Noctuidae > Standfussiana > Standfussiana lucernea. The sequence continues at coordinate 5,885,881 of OZ059785.1, forward strand.
AAGGGGTTCTAAACAACAAGTCACTCGTGACAGCTTGGGCCGGCAGGCTCACTATATCATCCAATCAAAATCAATAACATCCAGACCATCAGACTGCTATGACAACTGGTATATACTGGTGTATCTACGAACTATGTTATAACAAAGGCAGCATCGCTTTAAATATACGGTCAGGTACGACAAGCTGAGCCAAGAGAGATTCAGGGGGAAACTCCCTCTTGGCTCAGCCCTTCATCTCTGATAGGACATTCCTACCTACCTACAAAAAAAGTTTCACATAAGTAACAGCTTACTTTCTCTTTTTCAGAGGCCCGTCCCAAATGGCAGGTCCTGCCTCCGAAGCCAGGCTACGTGCCAGTTTACATCAGGTCTGGTGACACACCGCTTGAAGAGATCAACCTGGAATTAGCAGAGGCTTTCCACGAATTGCCTTCCGGAAGAAGCGCGGGAAAGCAAGTAGAAGCGTCACCTGAGACCCCCGAACAAGCCGACCAGCCCCAACCTGACGATGTCCCAGCCCCCGCCGACGAAATCGTGGACCATCGTCCCTACGAGAAGAAAATTCTAGAAAAGAAAAAGAAAGCCAGCGCCGAAATCCCAAAACCGATCGAACGTAGATAGATAAACGTACTTAAGTCTTAATTTTAAGTTTTAATTTTAATACTACTCAACTCAAATTTTCAATACTCAGTTTCGTAAAAGCTTGCCATTAGCTTTATTTATTAACACAATGTGTAATCGTAGCCGTTTGTCAATTTATATTTAGAATACTCTCGAATCTTACTGAAGTAAATAATTTATTTTTAACATATCTTGATTTTCTTTTATGCCTCCTCAATGTCTGTGCCAGTCTGTGGAAAGTTCAGCATTCAATTTCTTAAAAGTAAGCGTATTGTGTCGCAAGATAACTAAGATATTGGATGGAATAAAAGGATTGCGAAAAAAAACTGTTTAGGACGATGGGAAACTTGCTTGCTGATTGGCTTATATTCTGCTAGGCAGGTAGCAAATCAGTCTTGGGTTAAAGGTCAACTTTTCTGTATGGTCAACATCCGGCTTGCCTATGCGACCAGCTTTATTATAAGAACTTTTTGGAGTAGGACTCCGTACTCATAAAAAAGGTTTAGGGGCTCCTGAATAAACAAATGGGTTCGAACCCCTGACCTTGGCTATTGCCTCTAAAATATGCTAATGATCTCACTTCTGGGCACAATAGTCTGTTGTCCACGATTCAATAGCCATAAAATATTCTCGACTACAAAAGCATTGATCAGACAACTTGGCCCCTTGCACTGACACCAGTAGCCATGACACGATTGTCAAACAAATAATAAAGGTCAGTTTTACAATAAAACTACGATATATGAAAGATTCTCATTTTTTTCTTATATTTAAATTATTATTCCTATACATAATACAACAGTACATACCTAACTATACATCTCCACAAAATTAAATACCATATTTACAACGAAAAAAAAAACAAAACATTTTTAAACACGGAATGTGTTTAGTTTGCGAAAAGTTTTAAGTGTCGCAAACTTGACCCCAGTGGCCAGACAGGGGAACTTTGACTTTACATTGGTCAGTTGGGTTAACGTCTCATTCGAATGTAAACTTTATTCAAAGTATTCTTAATGTTTCTATTCGTATGAAGCACTTACTCATTTTCACTAATATGTTGTTGCATAGTTCTTTTGGCGCATGGTCATAGTCGGAACGAACGTAGCTCTTGTTTTTCAATAAAATTTCACAAATGTTTATCAATGGCCTCCTGACAATGTCATGTAAGACCCAAAAGACCATACACCACTATGCAAATGTTCTGATGGGTGTAAAACGACTCCTAACGGAGCTGAATGACACTCGTTCTCCTCGTCATTGTGATATTTTTTTTGTTTTGGACCATACCTGGGAACTTTCTAGTTACGGAAATTTCAAAAGTTATTAATGTTATAACTTTACTTTAAATATCTCCTTGACCCATGTACCATTGAGTACATCCATCATCACTGTATTGAGTGCGTTACATTGAGTCTTACAGAAAACCGTGATTTTTAACCCCAAAAAAAATCGTTTTCCAGCAGTAGTTTTTACATGGAGTTCCTTAGTTTGATGTACAGAAGGCTTGGTTGACGGCTCCGTGAAGGGTCCGTTTACACCTTGTATACAATAAGGTTACATAAGGTTCACATTCGTATGAAAAGTTTACTTTCCTTGTCAAAGTAACGTCAACGTATGATTTTTAAAGCTTGCCCTGAGCGACTTGTGGCACATCAGATTGGCGGCAGGAGCAGTCCTGATAAAGCGCTAGAGCGAGACGACACGATACACAGTATAGAGGTTTCGCTCTCATGCTTCTCTTTCTCTCGAATGTCTAGGCACTGGTTATATTCTCATTTATGGGACGAGGGCAGGAAGACGACTCACTAACATTTGGGATTGTCCGATTTAGTCCGAAACGACTCGGAAATTCCGAAACAATCAAATGTACAGAAAGGTTAACTTAAAAAGCCAAGATAAAACATCACAACAACACTTGTTTCCTAGAAAGAGAATGTGTGTTAGTCTTTGCAAATGATGAGCATGCCTTTTGTGTTTTATGTCGATCACATAAGGTTTAAAGTCCTACAGTTATACTTAAAACTAACTAAACTAAGTTAAGACCTCCGCATCGTCAACATAACGTTAATTTCCCATATGATTGTCCTCAAGTTAGTAATCACTTCCTTCAACTGTTTGTTTTTTAACACCACCTGTAAAGAAAATATCGATATTAAAACCTGTTTACGTGGGTTCTTCATATTCTGCCAAATTTTCATCTCAGCTCAAGCTAGCGAACGACACAGGAGATATTGATAGTGTACAAGTGTGTGCGTAAATACAGGCGCACTCTATGTTCCCTCACTCTCGGAATTCGATGAAACAGCAATCTGACGCGGCTGGGGAGAGAGCTTAAACGCTTTGTTAGGTTTGAGAGTGAGTATTTTCTTAACAAAAACCCGAAACAATGCGTCATTTAGCTGTACAGAATTATGCCGACTCGACCATGATTCAGAAATGCTATAAGCCGAATGAAAACCGGATATGTGTAGTAATAGCTTCAGATCAGCTTTATCCACATATTCTGCTGAATCAAACGCACCAACCCAAAAAAGTATGTACTTCCAAGAATTTAGAACTGAATTGCTTGCTCTGCAAGTTATTCAATCTTAGAAAAATAAAAGATAGAAAATATTAAGTACAAGTGCCTTAAACATAACTGGCGAAATGTGGCTGTACTAGTTATAGGTACACCTCTGCCTTACCCAGTACCCTTCGGGGACTTCAGGCGTGTTATTATGTTATGTCACCATCATCATAACATCACACCTGTAATCCCACAAGGATTAGGCAGAAGTGTACCTGATAGTACATCCACATATCGCCAGTTATGTTTAAATCCCATTTCATATGAAGTCTGCCTATTGAAGTGAAGTGATCCTATTGCCATCAACCGAGCCCAATTCCAGTATCTGTGGCTGCTACCAAGAAATTCCTGATGAGAAATTCCAATAACACTTTGTATGAATAGGAAATCAAACCCAGAACCTCATGCTTAGTAGGTAACGTAGTTTATGTTAGTTTAGATATTATAAAAGTATCACCTGTTCTGTAAGCTCTCTATTTTCTTCTAGTGCTAGTCTGTAAGATTCAGTGTTCCGTCTTTCATCCAAAGCCTTGTTCTCTGCTTCATCCTTCAGTGGTATGAGACTCTCCATGTGGGTGTACTCCATTCCCTGAAAGCATGTTTAGATGTTCACAAAGGATGATTGAGGAGGAGACCGCAAACTTCCGCACAATCACATAGGACTTGTTTTCCGCACTATGAGTTGCCACAACCGCCACAGACCAATGATGACTTAAATTAATTTCATGTGTTACACTGGAGTTGGAAATTTTCAATCTCAATAGCAAGAGTACAGTTTAAGAGGGTACATCTTAAAGTGTTCCAAATTTCACTGTTTTGATAGATTAATTATCAATATTAATAAAAGATTGCTCTGTATGGAACTGCAATACTCAAAATCAGTATATTTTATTCCACATGGTTATGTATTGTCAAGAAACATGCTTCACTTATATATACAAAATAAGGGACGGAAGATATTGATTGAATGTACACTTTATGTTGAATGCAGAAGACATATTTCTACACATTTACTAACCTGACATGTCTCGTTACATTTCTCGTAGATAAGCCGAAGTCTCTTGAACAGCAGTCGTATTGTGCGCAGTTGTTCCTGCATTTTGGCTTTCTTTTCATTACTTTGATTTTCACCATTATGAGTGCCGTTTGGCGGCTGTAAATAAAAGGATCGAGTTATTTCATACAAAAACATCCTTTTAAAATCTGTCTTAAAGAAATTGAAAATAATTCAATGTCATAAGCATAGAGTAGACAACTTGTAGTCATGTACAACGCTGCTAGCTATAAATTTTTTGCCGCTTAAATAACATTGACAGGCACTTTTGATAAATGATTGTGTTTTTTGGTTTTATGAAATGAAACTATAGTTATAACTATAGTTATAGTTGGATGCTCAATTGAATTGCTTAGACCGCAATTTACTGTTTAAAACTTACATGTATGGCTTTTAATGTCTGGAAAACATCTTGGGTTCTGCTCACTATATCCTGTACGGTCTCCTGTCCAAATCTGGAAATTAATGGAAGCAAATCAGTATTGGATAAGAAATAATAAAATACACATAAAACCATGCTACGTCCATACTAAAACAAATTTTCTAGCTTAATCTGTATGTTATTTTTATTTCTATCCTAATACAGACAAACTCCAACACAAATGGCGGTTTGTCATAAAAACTTATAATTAAAAAACTTATGACCAAAAACAAATATCTTTCATTTTCCACTTATCATTTAGTGTGGACGCATCGGCTTTTGATATTTGACCACACAAATGTATGTGACACGAGGTACATACTTGCACAATGACGCGGTATTGAACTCTTTGTTCTGCGGCGGCTGAGCGGCGGGGGGCTGCGCGGGAGGGGGTGCCGTGTTGTTGGACACTGCACCACCAGCCTGCATGGCACCTGGAAATAAAGATGTAAGAAAACTAATTATTATGTTATGTGAAGAATTGTATATTCAGAACAGTAAAAAGAAGGAAGAGAGACCTCACTGCATGCAGTGGGAAATCATAGAATTATGATAAAAATAATGTCGAGAAGACTGCTTCATTGTTCTAGCGGTCACAATCGCGACAGCTGTCCTGGGTTTAATTCCCGGGTCAGGTAAATTGTTATTGGGTTTTTCCATCAGGCATTTCTCAGAAGCAGCCACCTAGATTTCTGCCCGGTTGAAGGCACCCTATTTCATGAAATTTAAACATAACTGACGAAATGTGGGTGTAGAATAGAATATACTTTATTGTACACCAACATTGATACAGAACGGTTTTACAAAAATTTATAATTTTATGGTTACAATGGCGGTCTTTTCGCTGATAGCGATCTCTTCCAGACAACCTTTGGATGGACTGTACGAACAGAAAAAAAAGGGGGGTAGTCAGTGGTATACTGCAATTAATATACAAAATTTAATATAATACAAGTTATTTACTACTTATCATGTAATATAAATACAATGCATATAAATACAAATATATATAAGTATATATATAAATATTAAATAAATATTTTGTTTTATAAAATAAAAGATAAAAAAATATTACAGAGAAAGAAAATGATTTTCAACTAAGCTTTTAAAAGCAACGAGTGACTGAGCTTGTCTTACTGACACCGGCAATTCATTGTGTGTTCATTCATTGTGGTGTACGACTAGTTACACTTCTGCCTCACCCTCTAGTGATGTTATGTTTATGTAATGTAGAGAATACCATACATTGTGACTGCAGAAACCACACAAACCACAAACAACGGGATAGATGGTCAACCCTTCAGGGAAAACAGGTGTGATGTTTTGAATTTTATGTTCTCTATAAATATAGAGGTGCCTATAAAAACTTGCACATGGTGTTTGTCGACCTCAAAATGGCATACGACCGGCTACCCCGTGAGGTTCTGTGGTAGACTCTTAAGGAGAAAGGTGTGTGTGGGAAGTATGTGCAGTTGATCCGTGCGATGTACAGTCAAGTACGGTCTACAGCGGGCACTACCGGCAACTTCAATCTGGCGGTCGGCTTGCACCAAGGGTCGGCTCTCAGACCTCTTCCTGGTGATAATGAACGCTCTCACGTCGGACATCCAGAAAGAGGCTCCCGGCGTATACTGTTTGCCGATGAAATTGTGTTAGTTGGCGAGAGCGGCCAAGAGGTTCAGAGCAGATTGGAGGTGTGGTGGCAAAAGACTAGAGAATGTTGGACTGAAATTAAGTAGAACCAAAACGGAATACTTGTTTTGCGATTTCGGCGGTCTCTGCAGTCATAGTCCAGTGTGCCTATCACTCTTGCCGGAACGCCGATACCGATCTGCTTCAACTTCCGGTACCTCGGGTCGCTTGTCCAAGGAGATGGCGAAGTAAACCGGGACGTAACGCACCAGATCAACTCAGGATGGATGAAATGGCGACAGGTCACTGGAACAACTTGTGACCCACGGATGCCCTTCACGTTAACGGGGAAAATATACAAGTCCGTGATTTGGCCTGTCGTACTGTGAAGAAGATGGATGAAAAACGATTGCATGTAGTGGAGATGAGAATGTTGAGATGGATATGTGGAATAACAAGAATGGATAAAGTAAGGAATGAGTATATAAGAGGAAGCTTGAAAGTGGCGCCTGTTACAGAAAAGTTGGAAGGAATTTGTCTGTCTTGGTATGGACATCTAATGAGGAGACATGAAACGCATGTTACTAAAAGAGTGATGCATATAAATGTTGATGGATGAAGAGGGAGATGGCTGGCAATGATAAAAGACCAATGAGAAGATGGATGGATTGTGTGCAGAATGATATGAAAGAGAAAGGAGTAAATGATGCCGAAACGGTTGACAGGGTAGAATGAAAGAAGAAAATGTGTTATGCCGACCCCAAGTAGAATGGGACAAGGGCAGGAAGATGATGATGGTTCTCTATAATATCGATATGAACCAACACATCTTATCGAGACCATTTGGTTCATCCATGGAACTCTTGATGGTGATTGAAATATGTTGATAACTTAATTCTGTGTGGTGATCTGTTTTTACCTGATTGCTGAACTGTCTGAGGCCCCATGCCTGGTCCACCAGGTCCACCACTAACACCTACACCCATACCCTGAAAACGTATAAACAAAATCTTTAGAGAACTTTGTGAGTCTTGTGTATTTTCAACTTCCTGTAAATTCTTTTCAGTTAGAGGGGACATGAGAGACAATTAAAATACGAAAAAGATACAATGGTGAATTGTTTTAAATACTAGGGTAGTAATTAACCATTTTAGTGTTTAAAATTATGCACAGGTAGTTGTTTTTCTAAAGTTTGCATAAAAGTTTGTATTATTGTGATAAAATTACTGGGACTACTACTTTTTACAAGAATTATCACAATAACTTTTCATAGTGTAAACCAATCTATCCCAACTTAGAGTGAGATGCCTCCCCAGCTAAATGGACAGACATCCTTAGCAAGGCTGGGTGTTATGCTATGTAACGCCATGCTATGGGTTGGCTTGAGAGAGGCCAATGTCTAGCTATAGATTCTGATAAACTGAGTTGATTGATTTTGGAAGAGACTCCAATCACTGGCCCAATGAACTTAACCTAACCAATGGAAGCAGGACCCACGGTACTGCTTACCTTGGTTAGGTACATACCTGTGGTCCCATTCCCATGTTCCCCATCTGATTCTGCATAGTAGCTCCATATGGTGGCACCATTTGATTGCCCATGCCAACCATCCCACCGGTATTAGCCATGGGTCCACCCATCACTCCTATAAAGGTTATTAACAACATTAGCATGGAATTTGGGCTCCACAATGGCAAGAAGCGATTACCCTTGATGAAAAAAAATCTTGTTGTAGCCAGCCCAATACAAAGCAAACAAAAAACGATTTAACTTGGAATTCTAGACACCTAAAGGATGCATCATATCAGACTAGTTTTTTCCCAACTATGTTGGAGTCGGCTTCCAGTCTATCCGGATGAAACGAATTCCAGTCTGACATAAAGCGACCGAAAAGCGACCATGAAGCGACTGCAAATACTTATGGAACGCAAGGATGGGCTCTATTAACACTAAACTTAACGTAAAAGCCACACAACAAGATGACGTAGAGTGGTGTTAATAAATTATACCTGCTAGCTGATTCGGCATTGACTGCATTTGCCCGCTCATCGGTCCCCCGCCAAAACCAGATCGCATGCCGGCAGCATTGCCTTGGAAATTGCCAGGGAACTGATGTCCTTGACCAGCCATAGCTGAGTTCTTTGTTTACACTTACAAATAAATCGGTAAAATAATGATAAACAATAAAAGCCCAATCAACAAAAAGCAACAAATTGAAACTGTCAATTCAAGTCAATTGTCTGTCTGCGATTGTCATTGACTAACGTTTCGTTTCACGATTTTAGACTGCAGTTCTGTCATTTGTCAGTGTTCTGTTTTATAAGTTACACTGTTTCCGCAGTAGCATGGTGCGGCTGAAATTAGATCTTTTGCCTTATTAGACGTGGTGAAATGAGAGTTAACTAACACAAAGTGCACTGGATTTAAAAGGATTTGATATTATATTGACCTGTCCGAAGCCACCACCAACGCCGTCGAGGTGGCAGAGTTCTGGTCAAAACTAACATAATTATAAAAAAATGAAACATGGACACGACGTAAAAATCATTGTGAAATAGTTCTTCTTCTATTTCGCAAATATTGCACATTCCATGATTTTTCCACGTTCATTATTTATCTGTGTCACACTAAAATGGTTTTTATAGCTGGCAACTATATAAAATCATGGACAAAAAGCAAAAAGTCGTGTTTGCCGTGTAATGACAGCTGCTATGCTAATGGCGGGAATGACAATTTTCTCCAATTTAACGAGGACCTACGTTTTCATCAAAAATCTACAAGAAACATAACTCGAGTGAGCCTCTGCACCACAATCAATAAGGTAAGAAGTTACAACCAAATAAATAATAATGTTAATAGTAAGTATAGTAAATATTCTTAGAACCTTATACGTGGGCTAGGTGTAATAAGATGATGGAATGAGATAATGCGGTCACTTACATGCAGGTAGATAATAGATAAGATGCGGTACTTGTAGGCAAGGGTGTCGCGTCGCCAATTTTTGCGCCAGGGGGGGCAGAAGGGTGCGAGTAAAAACAGATTTGTAACTGAGGGTTAAGTTTACTTTTACGGATACAGCTGAAGTTCTGAGAATCTAAAATGCATAAGCCATTTCAAAAAGTTTTCCATACCTACTTGTTTATATAATGTAGAACTAGAAGTTACCAATTTTGAAGAGTCTTTTGTCGTCTTTGAATACTTAAATAAAAATGGAAAAAGAAACTTTTTTGTTAAAATACAACCGACTTGCCAAAAATCTCACAACGAGTGCAAAATAACCTTAGTTTCGTTCGGAAGTCTGTGACATAGATAGAATATATTTTATTGTACACCAAAATCTATACACAGCTATTTTACAATATTTCTAATTCTATAGGTATAACGGCGGTCGTTAGGTACTTCTCCTTTAATTTTTTGTCAAAATGTTTATTCGTCCTGTCATACTAAATTAAGTAAACCTACATTTCTACAAGGACCCGTGCGATTACCTAGTCATAGTCAAAAATTATGAACTTTAATAAAAAGTTTGATCCCCCGTAACCCTTTTGAGGTTACAATTTCTAAAATATTATTATCTTGGGACTTAGAGCTCTCGTGACATCACTGACACCACTAATACGCCACGTCTAAGCAGGTGTTCTTATGTCAAGAAATATTTTAAATTTTAAAGAAGCGCTAAGGTCCATAAGATCCCACGCTGCATTACAGTCTTGCCAGAAGGTTGCTTTTGTAACCTTTTAGGTGATTTTTCAACTGCATTGGTTACTTTTAGGTTACACTAATGAAAAGGTTACTTTTAGGTGATTTTTCGGGATTTGTAGAGTTAACTTTTAATTTTTTACATAAAAGCAACGTGAAACGGAACGCTCGTTTTAGAATTGTTCATGTTGGTAAGCTTCGTTAGCAGTAGTAGAACAATAAATAAATTACTTGAAATTCATATTTAGTATGTAAAAATGTACTAGAATTCATATTACGCGCGCTTGCGCGCATCTGATGGACCATATTTTTGCGATATTTCGATACTCGTTTAACTTCATATCAATTCTTAATGCATCAATTTTATTATAAAGGATCAATATGAATAAATCAAAAAATGCGGGCAAGTGCTCAAATACTCATCGATGTATCTGTAAATCAATACAACTAATTTTCTATTCTATCAATTTACTCAGTAAAAAAATATGAAAGGTTATTTTTTTTACAAAAAGGTTACATTTTTTTATATTTCAGGTGATTTCTGACATGACCGACTGGCAACACTGCTGCATTATCACGACGCCGACGTAGCCGCTGTGTCTACGAGAAAAACGCTGCACCTACGCGGCGTAGCCACTGCTCGTACAGGAGCCTACGCAGCTACTACGCGACGTGGCGACTGTCTACGAACTAAACGCTGCACCTATGTATAACCTAGGCATTGCTTCTACGAGGGCCTACGCAACTCCTACGCGACGTAACCGCTGTGCCACGGTATTTACGAGAGCTTACGCAGCTCCTACTTTTCAGGATTCTAGCTAAATCCAGCGGTTCAGGCTGCTAAGCTACCTGACAGTGAATTAACCTATCGAGATTTTATGGACGTTATTTCCTCTCATGCATTTTTTTGCAGATCAAATCTGTTATTTTGTTCTATACATAGTAGTCGCAACACGTTCTGCAACTAGTGCTGAATGTATTTGAAACATTTTAAAATCTATTTCAGAAACTTGTGCGTACATGTCATCTTTCTGTTCATTTTGTAGTTACCAAAACCTAGTACCGATTGATGCAAATGTTTTACCAAGTGCTATCTAGGTACATCACCTGTGGGTTTCATGGTTTTTGGGTGAAATCGATAGCCCATGACTGTGCATGCGTTGTGTAGGTAAACATTTTCGTGTCTCTTTTGATCTTCCCGGAGTCGTAAAGCTCAAGGTATCCTTAAAGTTATTTAATTTAATCTAATTTTGAGATATGTACCTTAGCCTATAAGCCTAGTCATCTCGACAAAATGTAGGTAAGTACTTATCTAAAGATTTATCCTTTGTGCGAGTTTGCTTTGCAAATATAGTCCTTGTTGTTCTATTCTTTATTGTAATTAGATAGGTGTCTGCTATCTGTGCGTGTCGCAGTCTCTACTACTTGTAACTTTCAGCTTCGTGGCTATAATGCCCCTGAAGTTTTTCGTCTTTGAGAACTAATGAGGTATTTTGGTAACCTGCACTAGTAGAGAATAATTCAGTCCTAAAATATTTCAAGGAATACAAGAATTCAACCGCAATTTTGTCTAGAAATTCCATTTTGTACGTTATTTTGGTGCATCAACTTTGTCAAAACGGACAGGCAAAGTTGGAACGACGCCAAATGCTTGACGACACACATTTTTTTCACAGCTAAACTACATATTTCTTTTTTATAAATAGATTGAGATGTGCCACATAGATTCGGTTCACCGCTTTCAGAGGCAAATAAAACACGTAAAATGTACCTTAAAAATTTATTTTCCATTTTAAATTTACCTTAATTAAGTACGATACTATAATTTTAAATTAATTATAACAGTTATTTAGTATTTATTATGAATTCGCGTTCATATTGTTATGTAATATATAATAGTAATTGTGCTTAAAATTACTATGAATGAAATGCACTATTATGGACAATTCAGGGCGTCATGCCGCTCTGAAAATTATATTCATTTGATGATACGTGTATATAATTTTAGTGTAATATATAACTTAGTACAATATTTCATCTATATATAAGGCAAGATGGCCACGTCTATGGCTTACTATATTCCTTTTGGTATGCTTCTACTTATAATATTATTCTACTTATATTTAAAAGTATTATGAATGTATATAATTCAATATATTAGACCGAATCTTGTTTTTAAGTAAACTGTGAAAGCTCCGGGCGGTAAGAGATTCGATTCGGTCGGTAAATATTCAACAATTTTTATTTATCTTCCACATAATAAATAGTTATCAACATGTAGATTTACAAATATCAACAAAATAAATTACGAATAACAGAATATTACAATTAGAATTAAGCTTACATACTATGTATCAAAGATACTGTGATACCTACCTACTTGGGCTATTACCCATAACTTGTACTATGTCGCCGTCCAAGATCTCGCCTTCATTTGAGATGAATCTCATTTCCATGCAAATACTTCATTCAATGGCTGCAGAACGGAATAAACAGTTAGTAATAAGCCATGAAATGCTGTAAATCCGTTCAAAGATGGCACGTATGTATTTTAATAGGCATTATTGAATTCTGACGATGTAATCAATTTATTGTAATCCAGTTTTATGTATTTATTAGTAGTGTTTACATTGATAGAATGTCCGGCGACCGCCTATAATTCAATACATTAAAATTACATGGACTAGTAATTGAATTATCCTAACTATTTTAATACTACTACTTAAGTACCCTTAACCGCTGTGGAGAACAAATTATAGTAATAATATGTTAATATTACAAGGGCATAATAGGTAGTTTACAAAAAATATTGTAGTTTTTCAATGAGACAGTAATAAGAACGTTACTTAAAATTACATTAATTACTTATTTCTTTATTGCTCTCCTTCTACCTTACGCTAATCCAAGTCCATTTTCGGACTTATTGAGCAATATGGACAAGTTAATACAGAACTAGGAAACCTAAGTAATTATCTATGGCGTCTTACAACCAAAACAAACTAATGAAAGCTTCATTTTGAATGAAGCGTCTGTGATGTTAGTCCCCATGTTTTGCAACTTATTACTGGAATTGCAAACCATATATAAAATGCTCAAGTCATATTGTTTTCGAACGTGACTTTATTTTCAATTTGTACAAGTTCATAGGAGAATTGCCTAAGTTTGGGTGAGTTTTACCTGGGCAAATTCTTGCAGCTTATACAAAATTCTAAAATCCAAACGAAAAATCCATGACTGAGGCATATTAAGTTTCGTTCTAAGGCGTCCAATAGATCAATAGCTGGATTAATGTGTTTAATAAACCTTATTGAAATAAAAAGCTACGTAAAATGGAAATTATGGACAAAGTCATACAATATAGTACTTATGTGATGATGATACAATTGGAATATCTATTACTAGTAATCCTAAAACTGATCATTTTAAAAACAGCTGTCAGACAGTTAATGCGTTTTCGCAAGCGTTTATCGATAGATGCCACAAATGTAATGAGGTTTTTACACTTCCTTCGATTATTTATTCCATGAAACGTGAAACATTTTTCTAAAAACAACTGTAGATCAATCCACCAGTATAGGTTATTCAATTCCTATAAATATCGCACGACAAGTATTTTTTTATTGCGCAATGTCTTATTTTTCATAAATTAAGCCAAGCGTAAAATAATTTGCCAAACTTTGTCCCCTTCATAATAACAAAACAAGGATAATGCTTTCTTTAATATTGTATTTATTGTCATTTAACAGCTGCATGCTTTTAAATGTTACTTTCGTTTCTAAACGTTATTTAGATATTTGAATATGTAGGGTATCTATTATGAAAATATATTTTACTATCATACATGTAGGTATAAAAATATGTGATGTTAGAAAGTTAAATGAATGAGGCAAGAATATTTCAACATAGCTATCTTTATGTTTGTATCTTAATGATAAAATGGTATTGGTGCTTTTTATAGTTATACATACGAATAAGTACGTAATTATTACCTACATAGTTTTATCACCATTGAACTGGCTAAGTACCGAGGTCTTAATTCTAAATAAAAAGCTTTTAGCCTTTGGTCATTCTTTAACATTTTTGGTTTATTGATTCAACTAGATTCTAGACGTTTAGTCTATACCTATATTTGGCCTTGCTTCCATCAGAGTGTAAATCATTAAAATGTTCTAATGACATGGTTTGCTATCGTCTTTAACTACCGTTCGACAAAAGGCACCGAACGTTCGCTGTAACAGCTGTGTCATTATTTTATTTCCTTCCACAATATGACCTGAAACCGTGTTAGTAGTTCTCGAATTCATTACTGGTGATTGGTACTTTTACTAGGAAGTTACATAAATGTATGGTTTTTCTGTGAAACTCAGATCTGCATTCATACGCGTGTCATCAGTAATGTTTTTGGGAACAGTTACGTCAATCCTACTGCATCCGTGCCTCTTGTAGCTGCGGGGGGTAAGGTAGTGGAGGTAAAAGAGGAGCCTGCATGCCGCCTCCCTGAAGCGTGTAGTAAGGAGATACATAGCCGGCACCGCTAGCCGCTGCCGCCGCTGCTGCTGAAACATAGGAATGTTTTTATTAACCGAAACAATTAGATTGAGGGGTCAAAACTTTAAAGGCAAATGGCTTGTTTATAAGATTTTTAAGCCGCAAGCAAGAAATTGAATGAAAACACAACAGTACATAATCAATATAATCCAAACACCTGAATATGTCTTTAGTTGAGAGTGTAGTACAAACCGGCGGCTGTAGCATAGGGGTCGAAGCCGGCTGCGGCATACTGCTGCTGGTAAGCCGCCGCTCCCTGTGCCGCGGCCGCCTGGTACTCGTACAAGTGGTTGGCAGCAGCCATCGCCGCGGCGTGCTGCAGTTGCGGCAGCTGCACAAGTCCGCCCGCGCCCGAGCCCACGCTAGCGCCCACCCCGCTCATCGCATTCATGTACTGCGGGGTGCTGTACATGTATCCGGGCGACAACCTGCCAATTAACATCAAAGTTATCCAAAAATCCTCTTGACAACAAAGACGTCAAACCTTCAGATAATCCACAAAGTAACTGCTCATTTGACGTCTACTATCACCCGCGATATCCTCTCACTGAGCTTCTCAATAATCTCGTGAGGAGACATCGTAAATTAATACTCTTCAAAACGGTCACACTACCTAGCCCCAGCAGCCTCGACAGGCACGAGCATCTAATCTTGTTATGTTAGTAGACATCGATAAACTGTTATAGTTATGTAAGTATGCGACTGTCTGCCTATGTCGCCGTTGCGGAACCACCGCCGTGCGTCAGTGCCAGGAAAGTTCAAGAAAATGTAATAAAAATATACAACGGGCGACACTCCGCTTCGACCGAAATATCCGGACCACTCGGTATTTGCCTAGTTGTTACGTTGTCGTGAACAGTCGGGAGAATTAAGATTTAGATGACAGCCCATTATCCAATTTTATTTCGAAAAGAGGAGAGATTTTTCTAAAAATACCTAAGTGTTTTGAATTCAGGGGAAGTTATATTCATTTTTTACTTTGCTACAATAATGTACTAATTTGCCACACGCACGGCTGACCATGTAATAATTTGTATGAAATTATCTTTCTTTCTATCTGTCTTTTTTCTGAAAACAGGGTGTAATTTTCCGAGAGACTTTATAATTGAGCACTTATAACTTAAACCTAAAAATTAAATGATCTCAGCGTTATCATAAAGTAATGTCATGAATAAAAAACGCCAATTCTGCTTAATTTGCTTGAAGGCGGCCAAGTTTGTTCAAGAGCATCTTGAACTCGCTTCAAGTCGCGTCAGCGATTTTAGAGGGCTCTCTCCATCCGCACTATTAAGCATCGCACCACTTTTGATGTAATTATCCGTCTTTTTCTACCACTATAAGATGTGATAGAGACGGGCTGACTGTTGTTTGTTCTATTTCGACTGAATTAGCATGGTACAGGGATCGGAGGCAATACGCATGCGTGGTCCACGCCCGCATCCACGCCCCGCCCGTCATATACGCCCACCTGTGGTCTACTGCTGTACTTCTAAATACCTACTTGACGTTGGTAGATAAACAGTACAAGAATACATCTGAATACTCTAATATGCAAATACCACAGTCTGAAAATCGTATCTATAGTGATCAGTTCGACACTTCACGATCATACAGCTACGTCACGTGGTTTCGTATTTTACTTAACGTTTGATACCCGAGTTAATAAAATTATCTACTATGAAGAGAGAAAAAATATAGTAGTAGTAGGTGAAAACAAACAGCATTATTAAAACTGGCATATATACTCACACAAGCCGAGCTGACACATCTACTAAAATACAAAACACAACCACATACTAGTCTGATAGCTAATAGAGGATGTACAGGATCTTAAGTTACAATGCCACTTTCAACGTTTCTAGGAGAAAGTATGTAATAATTAAGTACATAAATTACATGCAAAAGTTATCGCAAGGATAATTAAACTAAGCTCCTAATTATCTCAATGAAAGTGTGTACGTAGGAAATACCTATTAAACTACCTATTTCTAAAACGATTTGCCTACAGAAATGAATAATTAATTTAGGTACCTATACTCATTGCTGACATCAATACACTTGGTACGGTAGGTACAATTTAGACGCATTTCAGGCCAATACTGTCCTGTCACTTAATCGATCGTAGGCAATTTGATAATTTTGACATTTTGCGTATCGAAGAGGATAACAAACAACGTAGATCGATCTCCCAAACGTCGCAGTAAAACCCGATCCGATTGCTGACGAAAATAAAAGCGTTAATTCGATTAAAGCTTTCACTTGATTATATTCCATTAAAACAAGAGTGTCAGTGAATAATATATGGACAGTTGTGTTGGCGTGGAGGCCCTGGCTGAGCATCGATCGAGCTTTACGTCAATATGTAATTAACCGGGACTCGATGAGCGCAAGGCCAGGTCGGTACGGATAGGCCGCGTTGTATCGAATGCATGTTAGACAGCACGGCGGCACCGGCGGCGACAGCGACGGCGGCGACCCGTCGAGAACACGCTCACACCTACGCACACACAGCGTGCCCTCGACACCCGCCGCCGCCGCACCTAGACAATTACTTAGTAAGTGTATTAAACGAAATCCACCACCAACAAAACTCAATTCAAATCAACAAAATCTTACACGAACACGGCATAAAACATAAAGGTAAAGAAAACATTGAGTGTCGAGAACGATGCGTAAAGTGTGACGGCGGTGGGCGGCGCCCGCGACCGACGACGTCGCCGCCGGCGCCGCCCATGCTCTGGTATAGCTTTATAAAACGTAAACATTAAAAAACCCAATCGACTAATTCACACCCAAAACGAAAAAAAATCCACTCTCACGCTCACGCTTGCCATAGATACCTATGTGAAAATGTTTGATAATTTAGTCTAGGTGTGGTCCGCCGGCTGCCGCGCCGCTAGCCGTCAGGAGACGCCGCTCGCCTCATCTACCGAGACAAAAGTCAGCAAACTATATTTATACCGCCAAGCGATATCAACCTGGACCTTAGCTGCTCACTTCCTACATTTCTGACTTAGAAGCAGTTCATGAATCTCGTTATTTAAAAACTGTCTCCTCGCAATTGTCTTGATGAAGTATGATTCAATAACAAAGCTACATCGTGAGAAAAGTACGTGTTTTTGTAATGGAAAAGTTGGGAAAATACTTGATGAGTTTCCAAAACAGTAACGTTCAAAAGGAAATTCCGACCTAATTGTAGACATTACGAACGCACGTACGTGATTGTAACTGTGCAATGGAAAGATAGTTTTTTTTTTTTATCTTATCCGATCTTTGATGCAAGAAAAGATTTCGAGCTTTTCCGATAGAATCTAAGTTAGAATAATGTACGTCTGATTTTTGTCTCGTGAGATGTATTCAGAGCGGCATGCGGCGCCGCTAGTGCTGGCAAATATCGAAGTGTTGAACCACTGAACATTGATACATGATACAGATATGGTACATATGTAACCAGCCGACGGTTTACTTACCCATACGGTGAAGGCAGCACCGTTTGGTAACCGGCCCGAACACCCGCTGCAGCTGCTGCGGCCAAGCCGAAACCTGAAAAGAATATAACTTTGTTACTTTTTGGTAATTGGTACAATAAGTCGTTAAAGTCTTAAAAATAGGAGTCGAGCAAATTAATAAAAAATGAACCTTAAAGACGGACATCATCACTCTTTCATCATTGTCATTAATGTTCGTAAAGACGTTATTTTCAGTCTCACTTAGCGGAAGTGGCTAGAGCGAAGTCAAACTAAAATATATCTCGAAGAGATTGGACCACATCCAAATGACACGCGAGTCAACTTAGCGCAGGGAACGTCACTGTTAATTTCTTTTTATTGCATTGTTAAGTCGCGCGAGGCGGCGTCTATTTTGGTCGCTCGCCGCCCGCCCGGGCACCGGCATCCATGGACATACCTACCTCTTGACAAGAAGACGACAAACACTCGCTATAAATGGCTTTCGAACTTTGGCACAGGCCAATGTACGTTACCAAAACGATCGCTAAGACATCTGCCACCTAAGTGAATTGACGACACTTTCCCGGGTGTCATATACTAATTAGCTACCAGCGAATTTTTTTACGGATCTGTTATTTCAGGGCTAGCCATTTCGAAAACCAAAAATGATATGTCATATTTAGGAAATGAACAATCACAGTAATTGTGTGTTTGAATCATAATCTGTGATTAATGGTTAATATTCAGAAGAGCGTAACCTCTACCGGCCTATAAATAAGTTTGCTATTGTGTGGCGAAATTTCACCGGTGATTACAGTGGATCACATCCGCAGCTTCTCCGGATGGTGTTGCGGTTCGTTTGCTATGGGAGTAGTTGTAGTGACCTTGCTACTTTCAATACTGATAGATCAGATATTGCAATGGCTACTTGGTCAACCTGTAAAATGACCAAATATTTGTATACTCGTAATTGTAATCACGTTCTCGAAAACGGGTCTAACGATTTCGACCTATGAACTCATAGATCTAAATCGTTAGGGTTTACGAGGGCGAAAAATCGACCTAGCTAGGTCTCATATCTGGGGACATCTTCTCTATTATCTCGGTCGTTCAGGACTATTCGGAGGAGGTTATTAAGTTATTCGATGTTTAAAAAAAACATTTTGTTGCCTTCAGCAAATGTAAACCCATGTCTAACACATTCGAACTTCGTTTTATCATACATGCAGAATCTGGTAACTGGCGGTTTTGTGTCCACCACAATACTTAGATAATAAAACTAGTGCTGATCGACTCTGAAGTCTGGGGCTAATCGCGTGCCGTACAATGCGCGTGATGTGCCACCGCATTTGTTCGATCGATGCGGTGCCATTTGACGGCCGAGGTCGAACCACTGTCCACCACAAAGCTTATCTTGATTCATTAAATTTTTTCTCTTTCCTTTTATGTCCATTGTTAGTTGGCCTGAATGTAGCGCGCGATGGTCTTTTGTTGCTTATATGTGACCCAGATAGATTTTAGTCGTAATCGATTGTCAAATACGATACAAAAGGCAAACAGTTGAATTTATTCACAACAATGTAGAACAAAATATGACGCAGTGCAAACACGGTTTGAAGTTGAAGCTAAAACTAAAATGAATCAGTCATCAAAGTTTCGAAAGGTATAATTAGTCATGTCATGGGTCCTCATGAAAAATATTTCGGTAATTTGTGTGGGTGTTACGAATAAAGCTTTGTCTGAATTCCTGTGCGAGTTTTTTTTTATTTTCAGGACGTCTTCTGAAGCTCAGGTCGTCGAACTGCAAAGCCGACAGTAAGTGCTTAACGTCGCTTGTAAGGATTCTACGGAAATACGATTTTAGACGCGAGCGGCCTGAGCGGGATAGAAAGAGGGTATTATTATATTATATGTAGGCATTTGACTCGAAATTATGTACTCAAGTATTTTCAATGCCATCAACTTTTGTACGTTCTACATTTCCAAAATATATACATATATAGCACATAAACATGTCTAATATGAAACAATTCAAGCATCTCCGAGTGTAATTATTTCGAATATGAGTTCTAGATTTAGGAATACGAAATGTGTTTGAGCAGCCAAATATTCCCAATAAATTAAACTAAAACCCTCTCATTATTATGAACACGGTTTCATGTATACATTGTAGAATAAATATGTCGTATTAGTTTATCGGTACGAGAATAGAACTAGATGTGTCGTGGCCCAGTTTCGTATGACCAAACTGGCCGTGTTGGAGTCGTGACCGTCACGGTTTTGTGTTTCGCGAGCCTTTGATCTGACCGGTGTCGTCTTTGACACTATCCACCGTCAATCTGGTACCACCTATTTCGCGGTGCTGTAGATGATTGCCTGGAGCGATTAATTACATCCCTCCTCGTCGCGACGTCAGTTCCTGGGACACTTATTTTTGGACAAAACACGTGCGCGTATGAGCCAACGGCGATTTTTACGGCCGACGTGTCTTTCCTCTCACATCAGTTGGTAGCAGCAGCCAGTTTAAGTTATGCGAGATAAGTGTTTTTGATCTTTGTAAGTCAAGTCTTACTTATAGTAGGTATCTTTTTTAGTACTTCAGTTCAGTCACTTAATTAGAGAAGCTGAAAGATATCCCAGAATTCCCAGACATAAAATTGCTAGTTAGGTATGCTTTGTAGGTCCCGACAAAAGATAAGCTGGCGAGAAAAGATGAGGTTCTGGCTCGATGCCAAAGCTGGTGTCGCGGCAGAGTCGGCCGCGACGACGTTCCCAAAACTGCGTATATTTAGACAAAATAAAGAGCGCGCCGAAGACAAAACGAGACGCAACTCTGTTTTATAAATAACCGCGTCGTTCGCCGGACGGACTCAGCCTCGCCCGACCAACCTCTGCACGCCAGCTGTTGTACATAAATAATAATTAAGACACGAAGAAAGCTCCACGTCCATCTTTTGAGGATCATCAGATCAGTAGTCGAAAAATGTAGACTAGCAACTAAAATGAAGAGAAACGAGCTCTAAATGGTTTAAAGTGTAACTAGAAATGTAATCTACTATGTAGGAGGATTATCGGAGGATCGAAGGGCTTCGTGCGGAAGTCGTGGACGGGGATCGTGTTTCAGATGGTGACAAAGCGAACGGAACTACTACAGTGAAGTGTTCCTGTGTGAACTGGGGTCACTGCACGATGCTAGGAGTGTAAGCTGTTTTATGCCAGCTACCTACGCTAGCTCTACCGTTCAGTTTCCTTCAGCGCACAAATATAACCTGTAATGTTGGAAGTAGTCACAGTTTTTTTTAATGAATCATCGGCATTGGTTTAACGAGTGTCGGATACATACCGAGTAGAAAGATTAATAGACATACCTAGATACATAAAAATTGTAAAGTAGGTAAGTATATAGAGCAATGTAATCAACTAAGATTTTTGGGACACATGCCACACATCCGCATGATACGGAAGACGCTGCTATTTACTTGGACGGCGTTCAACAACTTCGAGGTTATTAGTGCGGCGACGACGTCGCAAATTAATTTATCTGTGAGCGCACTAAAACTGTTTTACTTCGAAATCACTGTGAATTTCCAAATATCTGGAAATTAACTAGGCAGATCATAATATGCCTAGAATAAAACCGTCAAATATTACAACGTAGTGTTTCAGTCTTGATACCAAATCAATGATTCGATTTTATTGCGTTTCGGAGAATTTCTAGAACCTACCTGTGTAACTTCGAATTTTGTGCCCGATTAACGGCAATAGACTAGACATAACTGGCGAAATGCGGGTGTATCTGCCAAACCCTTAGGGGATATCATATCAGGTCTCATATGAAGTGTTCCTGTGTACTGATGTGTTCAAGGATTATGTAGATTCAGTTTATAAATAGAAACTAATCCTGAAACAAATTTCTTCCATTAGTCAAATTTATATGACAAACGCATCACGAAAACGCAAGCGCAGTCTCAACAGTAATTAACTACGAAAGAAAACTATGTAGGTACCTATCGTGGATAGTGGTATCTTCCTGAAAAGTTTTACTGGTAGAAGAGTGTCACTTCTAATTTACGTTCAAAATCACATCAAAGCGATACTGTGGCGGTAATTACAAGTTTCCGTTGCAATAAAACAATGATAGTAACTATTGGTGTGAAGCGAGATCGTATCACAATCCACACGACCGCCATTGCCACCGGCTGACCATTATGGCTTCGCTTCATAGGTACAATAATTATAAACGATGCTCGCTTCGTATCGATTTGTGGTTATGCTTTTTGAAGATATGATTCTAAAACTAGAATAGATCTACATAATAGGTGTAACTGCTACGGCACCGCATTACTTTTTTACATGGTAGCTACATAATCGATTGACTGCGTTGATAGGATTTTAACGAGTAGGATTTTCTAAGATTAAACCTTAAACTTGACCTACTTATTTGAAATCATTAATGTAAAACGTTCCTTTACAAAGAAGCAGCTACAATTCGCTGGAAAGTAAACAATCTCATCAGTCATCACTCTTACGTCCATCTAAAATTACCACAGAAACTACATACGCTTAGAAAATTCGGCTAATTAAAGGAACCGAGTCTCTGTGCCATATCGATTGTGAGTGAGCGGCGCGTGCGGACCCATCAGTGCATTCATCGCCTAAATCCCAAAGACTAAATAAAAATAGTCGCTGGGGTGTGCTGGCCACTGCGGGGGGTTTGGGCACATGCATAAGTAATGCACAAGCGAAGGGCGCCCGGCGCACGCGATCCGCCTGCAATCCCAAACACAGGGACAACCCCTTCGCAACACCGCAAAGCGCCAAGCTATCCATTAATCAATGATGACTTATATGCTCACTGCTTAACTCAAGCTGTGCCTTTGTAACATCACTTATGTACTTGAGACGTGCATCGTTGGCCGACTTTCTAATTTTTCTTTAGAAAGCTCACTGAAATTTGTTTTCAGTGTTTTCTATAAGGTGATATGAAACGCCCAAAGTCCCACAGCTGGTCAATGTAAGAAGAGAGTATTCTTGGATGAATGAATTATAATTCTTGACACGAAGTCTTGTTTCAAGTATATTTCCAATACCTAATGGAATTAAGTAATGAACTTTAATAATTATTATATTAAGGTCGAATGTTTCGAGACGGTGGTCGAATGTTTTCGATTGGGATACTTTCATAGACAGGTGTGAATCGATTAGTGCGCTGCTCGTTCCACTCAATAATTCATAGTGTCGCCTCGTGTGTTTGGACAAGTGGCCCGCTCGGCCTTCATCAACACGCCCATATAATAAAACTTTAACAATGTTTTCATAATCGACGCCAGGCCCGCTGAAATCGCCCATTGGCTGCAACCACTAGCGTATTTAGAAACTGGGCTACACAAATTTCTTACCGCAGCAGTTAACGTGTACATTATGTATGTACGTAAACAGCAAACCTACCACCGCGATACAATGTAACACCACAATTTAGTTTCCATTTATTATATCGTGCAAAAAACACCTAATCAAACACAGCGGCAGTCATATAAACTGACTCGCTTGAAACATTTATAAAGATACCGAGTAATGTATTCACCTCCTTCATTAAATGAATATATAGAACTATGAATTTTGAAAAAAAATAGTCTTATGGAACTAACTATATCTATTTCCTTTTATTTCTACATACGCGTTCAGCTTGCTTATTTATTTTGGCGCGAGCCACGATGCGCGGGCGCCGAAGACAGACAAGCCGTTACGCCTCCATCAAACCCCGTGAATGGATTTCCATAAAAAATATTATTTCGGCCTAATCCAAACCAGACTTTCGCCTACTTGAAGAAAAACTGTATTTAACTTCATGAATATCAAAAACCAACTAACTGATTTGCAAAACAGTCCGTACAATGGAGGAGATATAATGTGTAAATACTGTAATTTAAATTCTGTCCTTTTTAATCTGTGAATAGGTAAATATTATAACAAAAAAAGTAGTTTTTTAGGCGGCCAAACTGAATGCGTTGCGCATGTGCGCATGCATATGATTTTATGTAAATCGCAGCCCCTCTATAACGGTAACGGCGAAAACGTTGTATTCGCATTATATAAGTACAAAACGGTCTCCCTAAAACCGGCCTAGCTAACGGTCATTTTCTTTTCAAAGCACATCAATCGAATCTAGATTAAGGGGATCAAAATTCGCAACGACTGTTTCGATTGTGCGTACGGTGAACAGACTCTGTGAATATTATTTCAACGTATCAGTATAAAGGTGCACGTTTGAAGGGCTTCGTAAACAAACACTGTGCCTCAGGCGTTGTGTATAAACCAATTTTACAAGACACAGAATGTAGACTAAACAGGCTTTGCGGCGGCAGATTTAATGCGTTTCCCGAACTGTTTCCAGTGGTGAGCTAAAACTAAACTGTTTGAATCAAATATTTGAGCGCACATGCTTTCAAAATTGTCGTCGGAATAATGGAAGTTGTTGACAACCCAAAGATTTTTACTGTCCTTTCAGGAGCAGCAGATTTTTTGTGTTTACTAGTACCTATAAACTTCTGATCTTCAGCAGAATTCAAAAGAACATTATGAGCGCGCTTTTTAAAAGTAACGTAAAATAAATGAATTATGTTTACAGAAATATCTACTAGAAAAAATCTTGATTTGAATCGATCCCGTAAAACAGACAGTTTTACAACCGCTTATCTCAAGAAACACCCTATGAAAGTTTCACCAGATTAACTTATTGGAGCATTTACATTTTTTTTTATTTTATTATAGTTCCGTTCGTCTTGTAAAGTGCGAACACGAAACGTAGACATCCGTAAACATGCGGATGAAATCCAACAAATTGAAGATTCTAGTGCTGATGACGCAGGGCTGCGATTGCCACGCGTGTCGGACGCACTCATAGTGCGCGCGCATATCACAGGAGCGTGGCATATGGCGTAGCCGGTACAGCGAACCAGGTGTCTCGTCATGCGCGCCCGCACCCATTGTGTAGCACCCCTCTACCCCTCCCCCTCCCCGCGGCGCCCGCGCAACTGTTTTCAATGTGTGCACTACCCGACACATCGAACAATACTGCGACCTCTAGTAAACGTTGCTGTAGCAAGGATGCGAATCCATTCATGCGCTCTTTAATTTTCTCAGACATCTGACAAAGTCTCGACGATCAGCTGTTCCGGCCATCAATGAACTGGTTTTTGTAACGGCCGTTTAATATTAAAAATCTGGACATTCTATGCATAAATCAGCTGTGCTTTTGCTAGAGGTCGTTCCAATTTTCAGGTATTATGCATAAGCATGATATTAATTCCTAACTTAATTGATATTGGGTAAGAAGTAGTTAGGTACACAACTAAGGCAATCAGAATACGAATAGGTTCAAACGTTTTGTTTATGTGATGTTCGTTTTACAAATCACTTACACTACAAAATAATCATGTAGGTACAATTTGTCCTGCAATCACTTGATAACTGTAATGGTTCTTTTGCATAAAATTATATGTGGCATGAGTTGCTATCAAGGTATTGTTGATTGCGTACGCGCGGAAGTTTCATTATGCTATGTCATTCATGTTAGTCGCCTCCTGGCCATGTGATGGTCGGTTATAGTAAATTGGTTTATGTGCTGGATCGTTTGAATCTCTGCCAATGTACCCTGCACTCGGCCCGAACGAATTGATTAGAGAAATTGTAATTAGTGTATTTTGATTATATGAATGAAACTGTATCATTCATGTAAAGTTTGTGGCGCCCAGAAGATTAGACATCTGAGAGTCTCTTCACATTTTGTGCATTCAAAACAAAAAAGATAGCAAATTCAAATCGTGTGTTCTCTAGATATGTATGAATTTTAAAATATAAACAAAGAACTCTTATCAGAATCGCTGATCAAAACTGACCAAAATGTTTGCTTCTACAACAACAATATGGAACTATTGTAATCAATTATAACTATTGCATATAATAATAAGTTATATACGTAACTATTATCAGTTCATATCGAAGATAATATTTCATATCCGATGCTATGATGCAGAACGCTAGGTTCATTAATCGTAACAATTCTTTTAAATATACTGGCGTGACAACAAAACTTATTCTGAATCCTTTTTGTATGGTTATTGTGAGGACAATTCGGTTGGTAGGTATGCTTCACTTACGAATTGATGTACCCTCATTAGTCTAAATTGCTGACTGAATTACGAACCATGATAAATTACGTATCGATCGATCAAACATGCCGTTCGGTAAAAGTATTGTAATTACGTGAGTTACGTAGCTTTTTCATAATTTCACCGGACACTTTTTCCTTGTACCAGGAATGTAGATGCAGAGATTAAGCAAAGGTTACAGTATGTCACCTTGCAAGGGTTGCGGTGCGTGTCCGTGGGGCGCAATCAATTAGCGGGCCGGGTATACCGAGCACTTCCGTTTCCGAGCGTTTAGGAACTTCCGGCGGGGGCGGAATGATCGCTCCCCATATTCCACGGTACAGCCGTCAGCGACACAAATTTAAGCGAGGCTTTCGAAATTAATACTTTAAAGTGTCGAGTTAAAGTTCAATTTGTTGCGTTTTAAGTCTTTTTAGTGTGTCTTGTGAGGTTGGCTGTACTAATCACTATTGTGTTCGACACGTCACCGCGGCAGTCGCAATAAATTGTAATTAATGCCGTCGTCTCTTATTAGTTTATAGACGATTAAAGTTAGGTTGCTTGATGTGATTGTGATAGACTTTATACAAACATGAATTATTTCAGGCGGGTTTTATTTCAGCGAATTGCAATCATTCAATTGATTGTTTTCAGAATTCGTAGCTCAAGCATGAAGTTAAATTATTTTCTTTGGAAACGTTATCTTTAGTCGATGGCAAGTCGTATGACCCTCTTTAATTTTAATGCTTTTTGATCAATAATATACAGCATGTTTTACGAAAAAAAAAAGCTGGGTGCCATACATTTTGGTCGAGATTGAAATACATATTTTTTGGCGATTACGACGATGGCCCCATGGAAAAAATTGTTTAGTTTAATGGTCTATGCCACATCCTTCAATATGACCACACATTTCAGATGCTGGATATCTACTTTCTTTGGGAAAGAAGTTACCCTTCCTAAAGAATCACATGTTAAAGTAACCTTCTAGGTTTTAACTCTTCCTGCTAATGTTGTCATTGAATGGCACTTTATTAATACCAAATTCACTACACTCAAAGATAACATTAAATAAATTGATATCAGAGCAAACGCTATCGGATCGCTATCGTGAACTAATCAAAAGATATAAATAAAACGACCCACTTGTGCCTTAGCGGTAATTAAATACATAATTTTAAATATTTACATAATTGAAAGTCCTTTCAGGATTAATGAATATGTAACTGAATTAAAGTGCATCCTGAAAAAGAAGCAGTGAAGAATGCCATGTTGGAAATTATTGCACAAATATTCAAATTAATTTTTCATTGCTTTTGAGGGACCTGTGGCCCTATCATCACTTTCCCACACTGGAAATAGAACTAAAACGTTCCTGCATTAAGACGCCATGGTAGGCCCCTGTACCTGTCAGCCCTTGTTGGAGAAAAATATGTATGGCTATAAGAGAACGAAAAGACCGAAAACACTGTGGATGCTCTTGAAAAATGATATGGTTAGAAAGGGGATGACGACTCACAGAGAAATATGGAAAAAGAAGACGTACGGCGCCTTCTCCAAATAAATTGGGAAAAGGGCAAGAGTATGTTGAAAACAGTAACTATGGAATTCATTGTTTCTTACAAGATTACCTATTAATATTTTTGGCACTACCACACGTGGTAATTTCACCGCAGAACAGTATTGTTTTAAGAGTAACTCATTAATCAGATCCAAAACGAAGTCACAATAATTCACAAATAAACCTAGGTACTTATTCCTTGCTATATTTATTTTTTAAATTTTATACAGTTACGATTAACATAGATAATATTATAAATTGTAATGCGGCACAGCACACATGTATAACTGACCCCCACGAAGGCATTGTATCACACACGACGCGATCTCACCATTTTTTTGTCCGTTGACAACACGCTGGCTTCGAAAATGAAGGCAAAGCACAAAAAAGAATCATGTGTACGTTTGTACGAACAAAAAATGCTCCTTTTACAAACAGCTGAGCGTTGATAAGCTTTGCTCCGGAGTTGCTGAGGTTAAACAACCCTTACTCCTTAGTTTTACTTAACCAAGCCACCAGTTAGGGTGATCAGTTATCTTATTATTATTCGTCTGGCAACGTGTCTTTGTAAACGAGTTTTAAATCCTTTCATTTCTGCCACAAGCACTGGTCACTTACGCCAATTTTACATGAGAATAGCGACAACATGGTATTTTTATTTGGCAACCCCGTATAGCAACGGTTCTAGTTCCTTCAGCCAATAGAAGGGGACAGTATTTAAAAAAAAAAACACGATTTCCTAACGCTATTTTAGCACTCATTATAATTTATCCAATATTTCAATTGTTTAGACGCAATTTCCTGTTCTTTTAAAATTCATCAAGTCGGTAAGTATATCGGTTGTTCATATTCGGATATTACCCAATTATTCTCGGTATTACTTGATAATAAATATCTACACTATTATTATTTTGTTCCTTGCTTGTAACAAAATGGAGAATGTGTTGTTCACACCACACTTTGTGGGTAGATGCCAAAATAGGTTGTATCAAGTGTAACGCGTAACACTATTTTGTACAAAATACTACATTTAAACATGAAATGATTACTCAAGTGGCATGTTAACAATACTAGTTTCCTTCTCTATGTCGACCTATTTCCCGCAGCCGGCTGTTACTTATCTTTAATATCGATAAGGCAAGCGTGTCACTAACCTGGCGCCAGGTTCCCTCTGGGTTTGGCTCCGAGAATGGCGAGATTCACGTTTGCTTTCCTCCCATCTATGATAGGATTCGGGTCCTTGCAAGCTCTCTCCGCCGCCGCTCGGTCACCCATTATGACCTGCAAACAAATATCCAACTTAGTCCTAACTTTTTAAACGTAATTTTATGCTGAATCCATTTTACTAACAAATACGTCGGAAGGTGACGTCGAGCCAGCATTACCTATTGTAATGCATGCGTGATCCGCAGGTCGCCACCTCATCGGTTCTATGAAGCGACCAATTCGAATTGACCTTCCTTGTCCCCCGCGTTAGTTTAAGGTTTGAATAGTGAGAATGACACAATATAACACCGAAAGTTCAATATAAATTGGAGCGTTGGTCTAAGGCAAATGCTTGATGACCTCCAGATATCGAAAGCCTGGAATAATTCAAAATTCAAATGAATTTAGGTTTTTTTTTGTCAACATACCGTTGAAATTGATTCAAATATATTTTGTCATTCGTCACTTTGTGTAGAATAGGTAGTTCCTACGGCACCAAAATCCATTTTCAAAGCTGGTTATTTTAAATACGATAATCACACATGAACAAGAAATACCCAGTGAAGTCTGAAATTCAGTAGGTAGTATTGTATGTAAATTTCCCCGGTATCAAGGAACAAGTATAAATTAAATAAGTGAATCGGTTAGGTGCAGACTTTATAACGTTGGTAAACCGTACAAATCGTAGTTAGGCGCGGTGTGCGATAACGAATACTATCAGCGCACAGCTAATTGCCAGTTAGCTGATTGGTTGTATGTTTGTTCTGCCGAACTGATCTTTAAGTAACTTCTAAGCAACACAAATTAACTTATTCAAATTTTACGAGATATTCAGCACATGTCGTATCGCAATTGGTTGTGTTTTTAAAATGAAAACGATTGATACACTCATTAAACATGGTTTGGATAGTTTATATCTATTTTTCAAAATACAGTACAGCAGTTTGACTTCCTAATTGCTTAAGTAAATTCAGCTACGACTATGGAAGGCCTGAATTTCAGTCGATGGACCATAGCGAGAGTTTCCTACAATAATTTATAACAGTAAAAGTTACTGCAGCTCGTAAATAGAGCGGTTTACTCAAAACAAAGCGTCCGTGGGCAACGTTTTCGCGGAATTACGATTTACCAATCGTAATTCCGCTCTGATCATCAAATGAAATCAAAATTTCACACAAAAATGACGTATACGTAATGTGTCTAACGTAGTTTCTTTGTAGCGTTTAGCGTAGCAGAAATGCAAATAATAACAGTTTAGATCTTTAGTAAACTCCTACTCGAATAACTACAAAAACTGGCGATGTAAGGTGGGTGAACCATGGAAGGCCATGCTCCTTCGAAGGCCAATTATTAAAATTTCGTAGTTATTGCCATGTGATGACAAATTCCTTCTATCTACATAAACATCCATCGAACTAGAAATCACAGAAGCGGCGGTGAATCGCTCGCGCCACTATTTTGGCAGTAAGGTCCCTTGCTTCATTGATATCGGAAATCGGCGACGTTAAAATAAGGTGGGTGTACCATAGAAGGCCACTCTAACAAATAAATAGTTATTATTCGTTTATTTACTGGATAAATGAAACTAACAAATATTTAAGTAATACTTTGTTTTATTACGTAATATATAAACCACTTCTTTTTATTGTAGATTTAATGGCTATTTATTAACTTTTAGTGTTAAATGTCTGATTTATTATAATGGCCTTCTAAGGAGCCTTGTTCCTAGCAAGGCCATTTTTAAGAGTTCAATGAAACTTAAGTTTAATCAATATTAATCAAATCTGAAATTTAAAAAAGTGGTTTATATTTTACGGAATAAAACAAAGTATTACTTAAATATTCGTTCGTTTCATTTATCCAGTATATGAACGAATAATAACTGTTTATTTATTAGAGTGGCCTTCCATGGTACACCCACCTTAACAACAATTATCACGTAGTAGTAAAAAACATTCTAATTTTAGTGCTGGCTTATGGGATCTTTATGTAGCAGGAGATTCAGTCTCAAAAAAGGGTTTGTGATTTCATTTCAATGGCAAAAAAATTGTTCGTCAAACATTGAAGCAGGTACATTACCAACTTATCCATTAACCGTTCAACGGTTCGACTTATCAACTAGGTACATGCATGCGAGCTTCATGCATTTTATGTGAAACATTACAAGAATGCACAGCTTATTTAAATTTTTACTTTTCCAACATCGTCTGTGAAGCCATAATACTTCAGCATTGGCACGACGTGTTCAAGAACGTGTAACTATTCCTTCAGTTTTCAAGCTAAAGAGTCTACAGATTTGTCAGATCAGACATTGTAAAAGTCTGACCACATTAATCTTCTCAGTAGAACAGATTGGAGTTATCCGGCCAAATTATCGATCGGAATAATCGAGCTAGTCTGCGGGCACCTCAACCTTCAGTAACATTATTTCCATTTGTGGAGCATGTTATGGCAAAAAAATATCGTATGCATTGAAAACAAAAATGCACTATGAAGCTACTAGCTCCACAGTGCCATATTCCTCACAATCGCGGAAACATAAATAAATAACACTCCATTGTCTAGATAAAGACAGTCATTATTTTAATATTCGTCGACAAGATACAAGTTAGATTCCCGCACTAGAGTAAAATATTTGTCATGACCTTCGCAATATGAAACTCAGTATCACAAATTGTGGTACGACCACAGAGCACAAAGAAGCCTCGGTGGCCACTGCCTAGTGCGATTCTGTGCTATGTGGGTAATTACCAGTGATCGGAATAGGTAGAGCTAATGTGCCTAAAGTTCAAGGAACAGAAACGAAAAGTGGAGACTTCCTTACGACAATTTTTTTTTCGGAATATTTGTTCCGAATGTCGGAACATTACTTAAGTACAACTAAAATTAGTAAAGTTAAACAACTATCGAATTCATTTACTGTTTCTGTTTAAAAAAAAAAGAGCACGATTTTTATTGATTAAAAAATAAAGGTAAGTAAGTGCGAAAGCTAATTTAATTTTCATACCAGCTTCTTTACCTGATTTAATAACAATAGAAAACGTATCTACTGGCTTTTTGAGAACGTTCTCCTTGTTGTCGAAGTCGGTTAAAAAGGAAAAATAATGAATTCAATTAGTTTACTGTACTATTCCTCTTAAAAGTCGTATGACCAAGAAATTTTTTTTTTTTATTAAGTAAAATAATAATACAAATATGTACAGATAAAAGAAGAAAAGTATTAAAGGGCGTCAAAAAATTCGTCCACATTGCTGTCAATAGGAATAGTGCCCAGAAGGCTAGCAGTATTGCCACGTTGTATAGCAATGCTGATTCTTTGACCCAAAAATAGGCCAGCCCTCTGGTCACGAGAAGAGTCGACCAACCGCTTGGCAATGTCCCGAAAGAGTAAGTGCGCACTCGGACCCCATGTTCCTAGTGTTTCAACCCCAAACAGCTCAAACACATAGCTACCAATGAGGTTATTGTATTTGCGCCGTGTGAGGTTTTCAGCACCTTCAGCAGCCGCCCCAGCACAGCCCGCCGTGCTAGGAAGATGGTATGGCGCAAGGGTGTCGACACATTGCATCCCACACCAAAGGCCGACCCAACTTCCAAGGCATTATGGTCACACCGTCTGGTGTCTTCCCATCGTCGCGTGCTAAGCCGTTGGGATCTAAAACGGCTGCCACCCCAGTGGTGACAAGAGCACGATGGATGATGTCATTAATGCTGGCGTGCCTTGCTATCCGACCTGCACTCCTACTGCACGAAAGACCATGGTACGCACAGCCAGCAGGCGGCATTGTTGGTTGACGTATTAATTAAATTGTTCCGTACCAACCTGCAGAGCGGCTCGTCCCACTGTCTCTGGGAAGACGGGTTTACGGGCCTATCCGTATACTGTACTGATTAATAAATAACATTATAATTAAATGTACTTAAATGATTCCAAGACATTTCCGAGTTTCAGAAAAAAATATTCGGAAAAAAAATTTTAGTCGTAAGGAAGTCACTTTTCGTTTCTGTTCCTTGAACTTTAGGTACATTAGCTCTACCTATTCCGAACACTGGTAATTACAATAGTTTGTTTTTATTTCATACTTTATTCTATCTTTTAGCGTGCTGTGTTTTAAATTTAATTGCCCATAATGCAAACGTGTGCTTTTTTTTATAAAAAAAATATACTTTAAGACGCATTTCTTTCACAGTGTAGTAGTAGCCTTAACTGTCTACGACGACGTAGCCCGTAGCCACAGGAGGCGTGGCCATGGTCCGCCCATATCACCGCGCATCGCGCACTCTTTATTAAACTTAAATGGACAGAGTTATCTTACAGGTTTAATAATTTATTGAGTTGTTAAGTTTTTTATACAAAGACAAATAAGTTAGGAGTCATTCTACGTAATGCAGTTTTTTGTTAGCGCAAATTCAGTGAATAGTTTAGTTTTTGGTAGTTTAGTGTTATTTTATTTTTCATGTATGAAGTTAATTAAGTAGATTTATTTAATTACATATTTTTTATTTTTCCATTTGTTCAAAACCAGTAGCATGCAGTATTATGTCTAAGCTACAACTACCTCATTTTTTTAAAGAAATTTCAACCTTGTCAAGATTACCACAATGAGTCAAAAGTAATCAACTGAATGTTTAATACTACCTAATTATGAATATAGAATGCATTTGTGTGTGCAATATTCAAAATCAATAATGATTAAGTTACCTACTAGCTTCGTGTGGCTTTGCCCTTGAACTTAAGATTTCTTAATAACATGAATAGCATTTAGTGCCAAAATAGCAAGTGAATTGTTAATATTTGAAACCTCGATTTGGCCGTGTATAAGAGAACTTGCAAAATGAGCATCATAGATGGTCAAGGAATGAATTGAGAAGAATCGAAAACTAACGATACTTGAGTACCTACTCGTAAAACTTTGTTTTTATACTAATTAGGCTTGCGATTGGCCGCAACTCGCCTGATGTGAAGCGATGATGCGGCCTAGGGTGGCCAAGGCTGGAAACACAATTGCCTTAAAGAAACCGATTAACCTTCGAACCTTGAATAGATCCAGATTATAATGTTCAGGGAACAGAGAAGCCGGCATATAATATATACAATAATATTCATTAGAACTTAAAGAGCAATACTGTGGTTAAAAAACGATGAAAAAAAAACTTACTGCAAAGGATAAGAGACAAAAGTAAAAGTTAAGATATGGACAGCGACACAGGAAACAGCTTAGTGTTTAAACAAGCGAATTTAGTTCACATTCTGCAGTCAATGAGTTGAATCAATTAATTAGCTTCCTTAAAACAATCCTCAAGAAGAAACTGAAAGGTTTTTTATGTTCGTTTCTTGCGCTCAAAAATTACCTATACGTGCGATTTCTGAAAAATATTTTCTTTTTTCTTTTACGTCAGTAATTTTTGAGTATCCTTTTAAAATATGTATCCAATTTGTTTCAACTCTGATCCATACAATATTACTTAGTTTTAAACTTACAAGACATAACAGCATTTATTGTAAAGGTAATTGAGCCGAAAACGATTTTGATTTCGTAGGCTAATTAAGCGATAAAGATTGCAACTATAAGACATAATCACGTCGTTAAACATTGTTATCCGTATCTTCAGAGTTTACTGATTAGGTACTTCCTCAGAATCTGATTTGGAAGCATTACTTTGAAATAATATTTTGATTTTACAGATCTTTCCTTTTTGATTATGCATTACATACTTAGGTTTGATGACAGAGCACAGAACATGACGATTATGTCGTTTACAATTTAGAAACAAAAACCTTTTTAGTCTTTTTTTTGTGATTCAATTACTGGCATAAAGGCATTTAAGCATTGAAGGTGTTAGTTAAACAGTTTTTTTTCCTTTTTTTTCTCACCGTCTCGCGTCTATCGCGTTTTATTGTATTCGTCGTTGTTAGATGGCAGTTGAGCCCATACGCTATCAGATGACAGGCTTTTGTTTCGTGCGAGTACTTCGGCACGTCCCGCCTGGAGCCGGCTGCGGCTCCGACCCAATGGCTATGTAGAGCAAAGGGACTTGCACCAGCTCAGACGAGTTTTAAAGTGGTAACTCTAAAAGGAACTATTATGGCACGTTATGTGTGTGCCTGTGTCCCTACTGTTCTGAATCCGATTTGAGAAGTAGATGGGTGTTGTCAAGATTTTAATTATACCTAGTCTGGTTTGTTTGAGATAGGTTCTTTGTTTTGTATTGGTTCCTAATGCAACTTAAGTCGACAGGTTTTTTTTAAATTTTTGACCAATTATCAACCAATCATCGATTAAGTAATTGAATAAGAATCAAAGTTTACATCCGAATCAAATCTTTGATCGTTTCTCATATTAATAAATCAATTATGTTGCAAACACTAATGATTTCGTCGAAACAAAATTATTACCTGCACCATTAAGTTTATGGATGGCTTTCAAAAATGAAATTTTAGTTTACAACACATAGTGAAGTGTTACGAACGATGAATTGCGATTATTACAGCTATTTGGATGTCACAGCGAGGGTGCTACGCGTCGTGTTCCCTCAGGGTCCAACCACCCCTAGCACGAATTGAAAATGGGGTTGTGATTCATTTCCCACGAGCCCCACGCTGCACCAAACAAAAAGCCTCAAACTTTATAACATTAAACTAGCTGCATTGAAAAAAAGCGTTGTTCGATGCAGCTGTTGTTTAGAAATAATTGTATTAGTGAAATAGCCAATAACTTGCAAATAATTAATCTTCAAATTATGCCGCGCAACCAATTCATTCTTCACACAATGATTCGCAAAGGAGTATCGATGCATCATTAAAAAAAAGTACTTATTATTGTAATATATTCCTGATTCACGTGACCGTGACATCGACATGTCTAATTTTGGCAAAGAAAATGTTTTTCCCGATATGACGCTACGCCGTCCTGAAACGAAAATCGTCCGATGATGATGCATCTTAAAAGCATTGCGCATCGTGCGGCGTGCCCTCTATTTTCAGTAGGTACCTGCATTGTTTGACATTTATACGTGCGTGGAACAACTTCCGTGTTTGATGTAATTTCGCGATACACCTCGTATGTGTACATGTATGTATTTAGCTGCCGGTGGGTTAGGTATAATGTAGGTAGCAGTGAGGTGCGATAACGCGCCAACCGTGCGATACGGTCGCTGTTTCAGCGACACAAGTCGACTGCGCACGAGCATTCAAAGTTTACGTGTCAATTCAGTTTCACATAATGCTTTCGTTTCATGAAAATAAGCTACGTTGTAGTTTCAGGCGACGTATTGTAAAATCATAGTCAATTGCGTAATTGTTGGTTAAAAATACTTACAAAGCCATATCCTCTGCTTTTGCTGGTCTGTCTGTCTGTGATGACGACCGCCTCCTCAATGTCGCCGTAGACCGCGAAGTGCTCTCTAAGGCTCTTGTCGGTCGTGTGGTACGGGAGTCCTCCAACGAACAGCTTGGTCCAGGTTGTGTCTTTCTGTCCTGGCAGCCCGCCTAGTGCCAGCAGCCCTTCGGGCTCGGCCGGCAGAGCGCCCGCCATCAACATGCCTTGCACAGCCTCCGTCGCGCCGGCCACCGTTGCACTCTGCTAACACTGTCACTGCCGCCGCTTTCACGGTCTACCAGTTTACGGGTCGCACGAGTGTGTAGGTTAAGTTACAGTTGTAAACACTGGCGAGTGTGCGAGAGCGACCGTTCGTCGTGGTGGTTGAGCGCGGACTGATGCTCGTTCGCAGCGCACGTGGCGCTCCGGTACTAATTTTAGCCCCCGCCGCGCCCCCCTCGTCACCAGATGCGTCGGCACCGTCCCGGCCACATGCGTTGCGTGCCCTACCATGCCCTACTGCCTGCTACCCTCCACTCACGCTTAATGATATGCCTCGTTATCACAGTTGTGTTGGTCTCCAAGTCTGACTTTAAGGCACCATTTGCCAATATTTGTAAAAAAATTGCGACAATATTCTATCTTTTTTCTGAAAAAGGACAGTTTAGGAAGGTATTTTTGCGGGGCCTACCTACCCAATCAATCCAAACATAATTTAATACGTATAATATTTTTAAACCCAATAATATTGAAAACACATAACTTTGCTTAAAAGCTCACATTATACTTGAACTATCTCTGCTGCTTTATGCAAGTTTCCCCAAAGCACAGATTTAAATGAACGAGGTATTTTCGTAAAAGCCAAAACCGCGCATGTCTATTTAAAACTAGAACAAAAGACAAACAATAATGCAGACACGCGTAAACAATTAGAAATGGTAATGAATTGGTCAAAACGTCTGAACAATGAGACCTCATAATACACTGGAGAATAAACATTTCAAGATATTCTTTGACCTTGCGTGGTATTTCTAAGCTATATGTACTGCCAAATAGTAGCCGCCAAAGACTATTAGGTATATACTCTATGGTAGCCGCAGTAACCTCGTTGGGACATTATGAACCACTGATGGTTTTTTTCTTACTCAGACCTAAATTACTTATTTTGTTTAAAATGAGTAAACGCTTACGTTTTATCTTAAGTATTTAGAATACAATACACTGTATCTATTATATTGACATCCAGCCGAGATGCTTGTATCTCTATAAGTAACTGTGATTTTAGGTTTTATTTTCCCTTGTTTTATTTAGGTAGCCTTACCTACCTTTGTCTTTTTTTTATTTAAAAAATAAATTAACTTACAAGATTGTAATAGCCAGTTGTAAAAATACAAAGTAATTAATTAAAACTGTTACATAAATGTGAAAATGATCAAAGAATACAACTGTCGCAACTTTCAATTCGAAACCTTATTCTGCCCCGGTCCCTAGAAATAGGGTCTTGACATAAAACACGGAGACAATAAAGTGATACGATACGGATTCTGTTTTCATATTCGTAACTCGAGAACCGTAACATAACTAGTACAATTATTATAACTTTTATGCAGAAATGAACAAATCATATCATCAGGACAGTATACAACGAAGGGGTTGGCAAAGGTGTAGGTATAGTAGATACACACACATCATTTCGTCACTTGGATACGTTTCAGTTCTATTGTAATGAAGATGACCCGGCACAAACTCAAACCCCGAGCTGCTACTAACTACATATTTCTTTCTTGAAAAACTTTAATATTGCTTCATTCTTGGATCCAGTCGTGCTTGCGACTACTACGTCAACAAGGATGTCTTTATGCATACGTTCCGAATTTCACTCTGAGTGGTACAGCTCTAAACAAAGTCGAGCAATTTAAGTATTTGGGCCACTGGATCACCGAAGACCTTAAGGACAGTGTGGATATGGAAAGAGAGCGCAGAGCGCTGTCTGTCCGATGCAACATGTTGGCCCGCAGGTTTTCACGGTGCTCGGGGACTGTCAAAGTTGCGCTTTTTAAAGCGTACTGTCAGTCCTTTTACACCTGCAGCCTGTGGGTTAACTATACACAACGGACATACAGCGATCTGCGCGTTCAATACAATAACGCGTTCCGGGTGCTGATGGGGCTGCCGCGCCGCTGCAGCGCCTCCGCGATGTTCGCGGCGGCTGACACAGACGGCTTTGCGGCCATCATGCGCAAACGATGCGCATCTATCATGCGGCGCACGCGCGACAGCCCCAACAACATCCTGCGCGCGCTGGCGGATCGGTGGGACTCTCCGATCCTGGCGCGTTGGATACGGCTGCACGCAGTTGTTTAGGTATCTGCCGCCATCATCGGAAAGTCCAACCGGTTCTGCCACTCACTTTCTTTCTTTTCTTTTTAATAAATGTTTAAAAAACCCATTGTTTATTACTAACACTAGTTTGTAAGCTCGCAATTTTACTAACAAATATGGATGTAATCTTAGGATGAATCTGAAATAAATGATTTATTTATTTATTTATATATTTATTTATTTATGAAAATAATGTATTTATCTTCCTGACAGTTTTCGGACACGGCGGGAAATCTGTCTCAGCAGAGATTATCGATCGGCCCGGGAGATATTATAGTGCACAAGTGTATACGCAAACTCTCTCTTTCCTCACACTCACGAAGCCGGAGGTATCTATCATCCCGCCTACGTCCTCCGAGCTACTACTGAGTAACACATTCCCCAATACAATCCGGGAATCGATCCCAGGACCCATGCTCAGCATTCGCGCTTGTGGTCACGACACCAACGAGGCGTAATTATATCAAGAAGCTAACCTAGGTATAGTTTATTTGCTCAAGGAGTTAGTACCCACTCTTGGCTGTGTCTGTTGTGTACAATTCCGGAATATGTATAGACCGGATGGTCGAACTAAGACTAAAACTAGGTTTAATATTTACGTTTCGCTAATAAATAAACGAAACCTCCATGATTTACTTGGAAAATGAGAGTCTATTTTGAAAATATATTACCCATGTTACCGAGGTATATAATTCATTAGTTGTGTTTTCAAATTAAAACTTGCGTTCTTTTTTATTTCTCAACTTATAGTACAGTCATTTGGTTTGAAAAAATGAGGTTACCTGGAAAGTTTTCCGGGAGTTTTGAAAATTGGTATTTTTTGATGTGCTTTTTCCGAACTTCAACTTTGCTACCTCGCATTTTTGCCGCTCACGCCGCCATTTTGGAATTATGGAATCTTCTTTCCTAGGTGGTGTGGGAATAAGTTTTTTAGCCGAAACGCATTTGAGTAATAGTCAAGTGCCAAAATTCTAAATTCTTTAACGTTATTTGCATTTGCGACAATCTTTCAAACTCCCTTATTGCAGCCGCTCTGACTAAATCATCAGTTTTCGCCAGCAATCTCTCTTTTAATTGCGGCGGCAACAATCTCCTAGTCTTTACGGCAGCAACAGCAACAATACTGAAGTTTTCGTATTATTTTATGACTCATTTATCACGGCGGTAATCTGGGATCTACAGCTTAAAATGGTATTAGCCAATTAATTAGATCAGTGATCTGAGCAAGATGTTAGTTACTTCTTGGTGCCCTTCCTGTTAGTTTATGCTTATCTATAATCAAGTTAATGCCTCACTTGGGTCCAATGCGTGTTGGTTGTCTGGGCCACCACTGCTCTGTAGTCTACATAATGAGGTTCTTCAATAATTAACAGATCCTTTGTAACCTATAAAGTGTCTTCGGAATTTTTTTTACTAACTTGCATTTACTAGGCTTTCCACTTGAAGAAGTCTTCACGTTGGAAAGTACATCGTGATTCGTGATACAAACTTTTAACGTGGATTTATGAAGTACATGGTTCTACACACAGCAACGTTACAATTTTATTTACAATACGTTTTGACCGTGTTGCAGTTTCGTATGAAACAGCAATTTTTGTGTCACGACGTCAGTCCCCGTCCTTGTATTTCAGCAATACATTGCAAATGGGTTAATGAACAGCACAACCTAAACAAAAAGGTTTGGCACTAAAGAAGTGGGTGTGGCAGAAGTTTGAGCCGATACGCTGTTACAAAAAATAATGCCAAATAACACCTCAAGAATACCAAATCAATGATCTCAACTACACAGGCTAAGTAACAAGTTTATTATCACAAGATATTTATAATTGTCAATCACAATCAATGGACGGTCTCGTATTCGACCGACCGGAAGCGTAAGTGCGGTGCGCCTGCTGTGGGAAACGCATTGTTCTTGTGAACACTATGTGGATCCGAACGCTTCCTCTACGTCACTAGTGCGGACTGTTACGATTCATAATCAGAATCACACACTATTTCCTTTTACAGTACCGTAGGTAGGTAGGTGTAGGTACGTTGAGAGGTATTCAGGTGATCGTAAATAGCACGGAGTTCGAATTCTAGATGCTTCAGTATTGCGGGCGATTTGCTTTGAGTGTACTGAGAAAGTTTTGTAAAATATAATGTGAAAGCTGAAGTTATCTTCATTCGAAAGTGAGGGTCTCTAAGGCTGCATAAGACTAAAATGACGTGTTCAAAATGATAGGTACTTTTCTTTTTCTGAATAAACTTCAGACGCCAAAATAAATACTTACTTCAATTAATTTTAGATGAATCGCAGATGCAATTGCTTTGACTCATCCGGTGCAGTGTCGTGTCCTTTATCAAGATTTAGATGCCTTCGCTATATTTTCACCCTAAATCTCAGTACTTAGGTAAGATTTGTATGAGTACTTACCTACAGATTTGAAGATATACATGCATCAGCTGTAGAATCAGCTGTTCATATTTTTTTGCACAATTTTATTTATTTTTTGTTTAATGTACCAAAAAGTAGGTAGTCGGAAAGAAGGACGGTACGGTACCTGATATGAAGGGTGAGGGGTGCCGGGTTCATTGATCGCGTCTATTGTCAAAGCAGCGCGTGCGACGGCAGCTGCACCCCGCCGCCCTACGCAGGGGTAGGCAGATGGTAGATATTGAACTATTTTTTTCTATCAAACAATATATACTATGCGTGATAAGTGAATAAAGTTGGTGATAGATGAACGGGTACAACGGTATGAAAATTAATATGGTGAAATATGGAGGAAATCATATCGTGTATAGTAGGTAAATCCAATAGTCATATTATAAGCTTTGATAATATAATGTCTAGATGGAGCGTCAAGTGCGCGCAAACGTGTCAAAAAGTGTCAACCAACTATTGGTTCACAAGTGCTTGCCCGCCAATCAGTGCAGATCGTGTCATACACCTAAAACTTCTTTAATAAGTCTATTTTTTATGTGATTTATGGGAGAATTGCAGTAGCTGGTATCATTATTTACGCACACAAAGACATAGACGCCTAAAAACGACGCCTGCACGCACACATACTTGAAAATGTTGACTCGTTTTCTTTGATACGATTGTAGGGCGACGCTCTATCTAGACATTATATAATCAAAGATTATAAGCAAGACTTCCTACTAAATATTATTACTAAAAAATTGTCTTACTACTCAAAAGACACCGGTCTTTAAAGATCTTCAATACAAAGACGCCAAATAAGAAAAGTCGTAATTATTCAAGCGCCTAAAACGAGTCATGTTTGAGATACCTACGTAGTCTACCGTTGCATCTTATTCTCACAGTGGGTAATTTAATCGGTAATTCAGTATAAAGTTGTCTTTCTATAAAACACGTTCATCCCGTTTATACTCTTTATCCAAAAGTCCAGGGAACGTACCTACAGTAAAGCTCTCACAGCATCCGCAAAAAGAAAAAGAATCCTTTTTGTATAAAATTAATAGAAAGTCTGCGCCATAACGCATCGGTCAGTTACTCAGCTCGACGCTCGCGCACCCCTGGCTAGGGCTCACATCCCTTGCAATTGCACGTCAATAACGGCGACTTTATCAAAAGCAGAGAGAAACATTATAAATATTACATAGTTTCTAACATCTTATTTATTTCTCTCTTTGAAATGATGGAGTTTTAAATTATATTGCCTATGGCTACGCTGATAAATGGCAATGACAAATTGTAGTTAGCCTTAAGTTCCAATTTTCTGTATAAGTAAACTAACTAGAAAATCCTACGCCTATTTAAGTTACGGAGACCCTGTAGCAGAAAGTGCCTTTAAGCAAGTAAAGTGAACTTGTAAGTTTTCAAGGACTTTACTACAAAGAAGATGGGGCAGAATGGGCCCAGCACTGAAGCGCTTTCTAACTAACAATAACATAAAGATCTCATCAATCTTAACATTTTATTCTATGACGGCATGACGCTAAGTGATCAAATGAAAAGTTACAGGAGTTCAAACAATTCAATTATTATTAACAATGCGTTAATTTAATTTTGTTTAACTTTTGCCATTTGGTATATATAATTTTGTTTATAACACAGTCATTCCTACTTTATAATCATGATTACTTCGAATAGAGCGACTGGAAATATAAAGCTACCAATATTACCTCCACATGAGGCACTTTTCAACGATGAATACGTTCAAAGTCCATGACAAAACATTATGTACATAATACCAAGATTTGGTACTTGGTATTACATAATTTCTCCAGGATTTGGCCTACAAAATCGGCTTATTTACCTAAGTACTACTAAGTGGTAGTCTCTTTGTTTAAAAATGAAATATGGCTCTTCAATCGATACAAACACAGCAGAAAAGTTGCCAGTTACGACATTTTGCCTATTAACTATTCCGTAGTCTAGAACAGTAATTATCTAATGCCCCTCTAAGGCCGCAATCGTATTAGTATTCCTATAAATAAATGCTATGACGGCTCCATATCTATCGAATCTGTGGACTGGTACAGACATTAGAAATGTGGGTTGTAACAATAATCAGTTAAGTAATAACTTTCCAAAATAGACAAACGTCTCCAATGTATTTCAAACGAAGCCCAAGGCCCAATATGATTAGAAGTGGAAGATAATTATAAAAACCATAATATTATTACAATTATTTTTTAAGTAATAATGTCTATGAATAATGTGGCCTACATATTTTGTCCAATATTTGAAAATTAAAGTCTATCGTGTAGGCACCACCCACTTATGTAGCTATCTATTTCTTAGTGGAAATTTTATAAATAAGCTAGTTCTACTATCATTTGGTATTCTATGATTGCGGGCTGTTCCGCAAAGTACCGCCTAATATGCCGCTGCACCCTTTACTGTTATTTCATATACTTACTTAGGTAAATTGTTTGCAATGCACCTAGAAAACTACTACGTAATGATTGATTAACTATCTAATAACTGATTTATTGTTTAAATCACATGGACCAATATAAAAAGTGAAAATATTCATATTGATTGTACACATATGCGTATGTACAGTCACAAGCACTGATATGTACGAGTGGGTTCCCTACTT
This sequence comes from Standfussiana lucernea, assembly GCA_964057025.1. NCBI lineage: Eukaryota > Metazoa > Arthropoda > Insecta > Lepidoptera > Noctuidae > Standfussiana > Standfussiana lucernea. Next base: position 5,929,549 of record OZ059785.1, read on the forward strand.
GAAATCGAATGACGTGAGATCGAATAACACTTGCTCAAAAACGTTAACTCGATAGAACTTACTTGAAATCGATAAATTATGAGCGCGACCGTTCACTACCTCGATGCATCAAAATCTCGAATCATCAGCAGCGCGAAGGCCAATATCTTGGAACACAGAATCATTATTCTGTGTACACGGTTCATTAACCGTGTCGGGATGCCCTATGTTCTGCTACTTGGCTAGGCTTGGCTAAATGTTATTCGATCTCACGTCATGCGATTTCAAGTAGGGAACCCATGTACGAGTATATACGTACAAGCAGTAACTTTCAAATGTGATTTTCTCCTACGATAACATTTGTAATTTCATGTTGTTACAAATATAGTATTTACTTATTTTGGTGGTTTCTCAAAGTTTCAATCGATAATTTAAGAGAAAATCGATTTTGAATCTTGCTACGTGTTTAACATATTAGTGATGTGCCTACAATGTCAGAATCAAGATCTTACAAAACTCAAAGCCCAATTTTACAACTCAATGAATCCGACTACGTTCCTGGCAAACGACAATGCAGTACCGGTCAAAGGCGGTGAAATGAACTGGGACTGCTCCCTGCAGTGGAACATTTAGGGCTTTTATTAATTAATTAAGCAATAACTAGTATGAAGCTAGACCATAGACCATAGATCGGAGCCGAAAAAGTATCTAGGTAGTTGTTAAGAACATTAAGTGCGTAGTCCACTTATACAAGCATTCGAAATATTACTAGTAACGTTTCACGTAACTTGTAGGTAATTCATCAGTACAGTCATACGTTTCTTTGGCTAATCGATACTAATTTAATTAGAGACAAATATTTGTAGTCAGCATTAGGTATTGTGCCAAAAAATGTTAAGTAACACCACCCACATTTATGTGTCTGTTAGTGCTCAATTACCTACTTCACTCTAGAAATTGTCCTAGAAATTCGATTATTAAGTGGGATAGCATATTTTTTTAGTGATGTACCCACTTGCCTATAACATCTTTGAACAAATTGTACATACATGTTATTATTAAGGGCCCATACTACCTCAGATGGCTTAGCATGATCCTCCGTTATGCCGAAAATACTGCAGCATTAATTTTGAAATAAATATACGGTAAAGTTAAGGATTAATGCTAGGTCCTATGTTTGACGAAAACACGATTCCATAAAATTTTCTCGATAGAAAAAAAATCCAAAGTTGTATTCAAAAAGTACTTAAAATTAGATCATGAAACTTGGCATACTAACTGAACTACCTATAAAGCAGGTCTTATGTTTTTTATTTTTTTTTAATTCCTGTTATTTTCACCGTAAAAAGAAAATACCTAAACTATCGGCGTCTTGAAGTTGGTTCTCTGCCGCCCGCCACCCGCGCTCAGTCTCGCTTCGGCTATCGAACGGGAGAGCTGTGTCACTTGCGCTCAGAACACACATTACGCAACAAGACGACGCGACGTAAAATTAAAATGTATGTACTTAGGTTTATAGTGTGGCGCAATGGTAAGTAACATAGATTTAGGAAACAAGGAGATATGCCCGGTAGACGAAAATGTATCGGAAACCTGTGCCTCCAGTTTGCCCCTGCCACACGGCAACTACTACACATGCAGTTCAGCAAAAGCAATAAGTACGCAGTCGCGCACACATCCGCATTTCTTAAAACAGAACGTACTACACGATCAATTATAAACCTTATCCCATCAATCACAGCGTGTATATACCATGCACCGTACAACTTACCCACACAAAAACATCGGTTGCTATCGTTGTGCTGTGCAAAAGCAATTTATTTTACATATACGCTAGTGATTGACTAAATCGGAAAGTTATCGAATCTTACATTTATTATTGTACAAAAAAAAAATTGGGGTCCTCAAAATAAAATAAATAATAAACTGCATGTCCAGAAAATATTATAATAAAAATAAACAATATGTAGCTAAAAAAATATTATTAAGTAAATTAAACCAATCAAAAATCCGGTTACGTTGGTCGCACGCGTCATGGATTATAGCCTACCCCCAACCCCAACTCAGAGAGATGTGAATTGTTAGCTGTCATAGCGTATTGAAATTGAAACAGTAGGTATTGTTGAACCCTGCTATGGTGTTTACTCACTGACCTGTAAAGTGGAAGTATTTGTGCAGCACTTGCCGCTTTGATATTACTGGGGTGGCACTTTTTGTCAAATAGTGTACTCTTAAATTTATATATTTTTCCATGACAGATTTGATAAGAAATAATTTATGTCATTATTCAATGGGAAATTGAAAAACGTAATATTATCAAAGAGATCTAATCCTATCGATCGATCAATAGCCTACGTTAGTCGACCTGCACAAGCACATCACTAACTTGCCGCAAGACGCCACGGCCGCGATGCATCCACTTAATAAAGTATCGTTTTGTGATGTTTACATTGCTTGTCCAGTCACTTAGCGGTAAACTTAGGTAGTGGTTAAGGGGCGATGTATTTGTTGCAAAAATAGTACAGTCGCTCTGATATTTGAAAACAACAATAGTAAGATAAAAAGAGCAAGAAAGAGGAGCAGTGGTATAGTAAGAGCAAGAAATATTTTACGATTTGTTGTTTTTCATGATTTTAAAGACAAATATAGTAAAATACTTGTACTAACACATGGTAAGTGATTCCATTTTGACGTTAGTAGGTACATTGAAACTAAATTTGCGATGTACAATTTTATGTTCATATAATGACAAGTTAATATTAAATTATGATTGATAATTTTATTAAGTACTTAGTACTCGTCCGATAATAGTGTAGTTTACTCTAGCAAAATCGCGTCGACTTCGTGTGCCCGCGTCACCGCGAGCAGTAGTGTGCGAGCGCGATAAAAGAGTGAGGTGGCGCGGGGAAGTGGGGGCCAAATTAGAATTTGAGCTGAGGTTCTATAGGCTCTTAAGTATAAGTAAAGAAAACTACGCACTCTTGATCACATCGGTAGGGATCGGCACAATAGGTAAGTACTATAAGAGTAGCCGTCGACCATCAAAACAATACTTTCTGTTTCTGTTCAGTATTTGCCAACGTGAAAACATTCCCACCACTTTGGGATGTAAACTATTTAAAATAATGTACCTAGGCTACTAATCTTTCTCATCATTTTGACAATGCAATCCTTCATTTACTTTGCGAGAATATTCTCGGAGCCTGTAACTAATCCATTTTCCGAACTTTGCAGAGCGAGTGGTGGCTTACACCTTCCTATAAAAGTTACGGGTGTATTTGTGGGGTCCCCCCGAAACCTCGGACAAGTCAATGGATTGGCCTTGATGAATATTGACTCTTGACGTCAATCCAGTGATGATTGTCCTCTGTCCAGCCCTTTATATCTCAAAATAGATAAGTCCGTCAACTAGCATTTAACAAAAATATCTTAGAAACCGTTTTTTTTATTTTATAAAATGGTTATAAAAACACTTATGTATAACCCGTCAATTCCTAATTTTTCAGTGCATTTCTGCAAATTGTTGGTGCTTATTTGGATTAAATGTGAGCATAACTAGCGTCCTATGGGTTATAAACCAAAATTACCGTTGCACTTGCCAATAAAATCAGATTCCAAGTATCAATCGGCTTGCTACGAAAAAAGAAACCCGTAGTAATCATTTATAGCAATGGTAAAGTATTCAATTAGACTGGATACGCTTTCGTTGGAATATTCATATAAATAAATATTCTTTCGAAAGTACCTGATAGATAGATAGTGTTTACCTCTAAAATACAAAAAAGAAAGATTTTCACAAAATAAGTTAGTGGCGTGCCATCGATTACTACGCCATCTAGTGTCTCATTTATAGACCCCGAACTCGAACGACCGAGTTCTCCGAACTCTTCACGAACCGTTATGTTAATACAGAGAGAACTCAGAGAACCATGTAGTTCTTCAGTACATAAGTAGATGTCGCCGCTATCGGTGAAAATTAAAACGTTCCTACTAAGAAGTTGTTGACAAAAATATTTGTGTAATAATGTAGCTTATCAGCATATGTTTTATTTTTAGCGCTGTAGTTAGATATTGCATTAAATCTATTTGGTAAAACAAATGAAGGACGTTTTATTATCTCGATCCATAACGAGAAGTCTTAGTAGGAGTGGAATATTAAAGCTTCTCGTTATGGTACGTTGCACCACATAAATTCCTGATTGCTCAACAGTCAACATCTCTCATACTAATCATTCATAAAACATAAATAATTATGACGTTATGTGCCACGTCACCGTTTAAAATAAATATTGCGTAGAGAGAAAATATGAGTCGTTTCTCGAAATTCTAATTGCAGGTGTTTATAGGGATGTCAAAACAAAACGGATACAAAGAATATTAGGAAGATTACCTCAATTTTTTTAGGTATATTTTTAAATCTAGATAAAAAGTAATTTGCGTGCGCGATACATTTAGAAATTTCGTTCGGGTAGTCAAGTGTAATCTGAAAATTACACTGTGGCATAAAAACCATTTATCATCATCCCACATAGCTTGTTTTTTCTAATGTAAACGGCGGCTACACCACGTTCCACCGACAAAGAATGTACAGTATAGGTACTGCATAATATTGTATGTGTAATCTAATCATGCGGAAAGTAGTTTGAAGATTTTTGTATGAAGTGTGGCCTGCCTAACTTCCGCCAAATTACTTTATTTCAAAATATCGGCCACGCATAAAACCAGTATCAATCAATAGCTGGCGTCAATACAAACAAGTCTTGTGAAAACAAAATCTTCTAAAGCGTCACGTATATAAGCTATCCAAGTCAGAATCTATTCACAGATGGCACAATCAGTACAACTTTAATTTTATTAGCCACACATAAGACCTATATTAATCAATAGCTGGCATCAATACAAACAAGTATTGAATGAGACTAAGTCTTATAAAGCGTCACATTTCCGAAATACAAGCGAAGATTGTAACTTTGATGGCTTATATTTCAGAAACGTGACACTTTAGAAGATTTGGTCTCATACAAAACTTATTTATTTATTTATTTATTTATGTACACACAAAACACATTACAAGAACAATACATAAAGACAAAAGAGCACAAAGGTACCGCTTATTTCATAACGCTTTTTTAAACTTGTTTGTATTGATGCCAGATATTGATTGATATAGGTTTTATGAGTGGCCGCTATTTTGAAAATAAAGTAAAATGGCGGAAGTTACGCACACCAAATAATTCAAAGCCCTTTCCAGGATTATTTTCTACACTACCGCCATGTTAAATAGAATGTATGCTAATTATTTACACAAATAAAAATAAACACAGGCTCCTAGAATGTCTACGAAAGTTTACGCGGCTTAGCAGCGACGTCTATAAGAGCCTACGCACCTTCATCGCGTCGTAGCCGCTAAGTCTACGACAAGCCTACACAGCTCCGACCGCGACGCGTTGTAGCCACTAGGTCTACAACAGCCTACGCAACTGTGACGCGTCGTAGCCCCTTGGTCTACGAGAACCTACGCAGCGTAGCAGCTGCGACTACGAGAGCCTACGCAGCGTAGCACCTGCGACTACGAGAGCCTACGCTGCGCTAATGCGACAAAAACGTTGCGATTGCGCGGCGTATCCGTACAAGGTAGACTACCGTGTCCGTTTACTCACACCTAACAAAAAGTGAAATCATCCGAGCGTGAGATTGAATTTTGATTATATTATACATATTTCGTACTCTCAGGAGCATGGTGCACCATTTTGATATTTGTTCCGAGCAGAGCAGATGACCCTTCTGTTCTCGTCAATGTTAACTGCAACCTAGTAGATTAACAATTAGCTAATAAAGCAACAATCATTACATTTACACTACAGAGTACCGAGCATTTGTACATTGCATGTCACAAACTACAATAGGGTGATTCATAGCATTGTAGTAAGTCAGTCAGTCAGTCGGAGCAGGCCAGATCAAGGTTGTCCGCACCTCACTCATTGTACACTAATAAAATATAATACCTTTACTACTGGCCGCCTGTGACGTCACAACGCTGTTAGCTCGTGTCAGGCGAGCTGGGACTTTGATTAGTTTTATATAGTCAGTGACATCAGTTTATTGGTCGTAAACCAAATCGAGAGATGGCATGATGTCTTTTCTGGGAATTCTGAAATTAGTGTACAATAGATAGTAGTGTTGAAGAGATGAATGTCAATGTAGATAATATTCTAACACTAACATATTTTCTTGAAATTGACCACCAACCCACACACAAACACTCACCACACATCAGCCTTGTTTTTCCCGGGTAGGGCAGAGGTATTGTTCTATATTATGCCAGTTATGTTTAAGTTTGTTAAAGGTTCGCCCCGAACCTATTGTCTACTACTGAAAAATCCCTAGTGGAAAAACCTGAAACATTGTGGGAATTGAACGCAGGACGTAATACTCCTGAACTCGAGCAGAAAGAATCTCTTCCTGAAATATTAAAGACAATAATTATTTTACCATACTTATCTACTATACTAAACTTCGATTGTTATTATATAGGTGTCCTACGCGTGTTTGAAATAAGTAATTTCTCTTCATTATCCAATCCATTTGCACCTGTATAGCAATTTTAAGAGCTATTCATAATAGTTGCTTGTTATTTTGCAAGGATTGCTAATTCCATTTATTTCCGAGTCACGGAACTGACAAATACATAAAAGTTTCTTTCTAGTATCAAAATCAAAGCATTTATTTCAAGTAGGCCAATTACAGGCACTTTTGCATTGTCGAAACAAAGACAGCAATAAAAATGAAGCTACAGTGCCAGTCACAAGACATAATAACTGTGAAAGTACTGTAGTTGCCCATTCCAAAGCGTAGATCTCTATGGAGAAGAATGGGCAAGAAACTCCATGGACACTCTTTTAAATAATGTTGTTACAAAAACCTTGGATACATCATTCTTGTTGAGATGGTACTATTGCTTGTTTTAATAGAACTGCTTCGTTGGCCATGTGGTCGCAAGCGCTACTGCTGATCATGAGGCCCTGGGTTCAATTCCCAGATCCAGCCACCACTTTGTATTGGGTTTTTCCATCATTCATTAATTCTCAGTAGCAATCAAATCCAGACTCCGTTCTGGATTTTTGCTCGGTTGTTGGTAATAGGCTCGTCCTCTATTACACGGGACTAAAACATAACTGGCCGAATGCGGGTGTAAATTTATTAGGTAAGTCTTTGCCTAACCCTTCGAGGATTAAAAGCGTGATATTATGTTTCGTAATTTTAATAGCAGTGGTCACCGGTCCGTCTGCTTAGTGTTGTGATATGGTGGTGATTAGCGTAATTGGTCGTTTATTGCAGCGGTCATTAGGAGATTTTGGAGGCCAAAGCAGAGGAGCGAAGAGTCTAAAAATAGAATCCATATAACAATGCAATATTATTATTTTGTTCGAACTTTTATGGAAACTGTCGAGTTGACGCAACTGTCGAATTCACAAAACTGTCCAATCAGCAAAACTGACGAATCAACGAAACTGCTGAATAAAATAAAATGACGAGTGAGGAAGACTGACCAGTGTTACGCGGACTCTATTCAAACAACCATTTGTTCGTTCGTCCCTACCTGACCCCTACTATTTCAAATGGGTACCTCTCTGCGTCCATTATGTGGTCAAGTTAAAATTGGTGTGGTCATAGGTACTAACAAACAAACCTTAGTATTTAGATAAGAAGGAAAATAGTCTATGAAAAATAATATCTAACCTTGAGGATGATTTGAGTTCAAGGCGAGGATAAATTTATTAATTAGCATTTTAATGACGTTGTTTGTACAATGTTTACACAACTGGCTTACGAGTCTCAAATATTGAAAACAGTATAATAAATAGATAACAATAGGCAATAGGCACCCATTACATGGGACTTACTGGCGAAATGTGGGCCTGCTATTAGGTAACCTTACCCTACGGGAATTACAGACTTGATGTTATGTTATGTACCTACATATTATAAGTAATAAATAAAATAAAAAACATTGAATCTCATGTGAACAGAAAAATCTACTTACCTAACCATTTGAAAATGAGCTTCAACAATGCTAAGTTTTCATATCGTCCTAGAAGTTTCCATATCGTGCCTGTATAAAACCTGTCTACCCACTGAGGTATTTAGGTGACCCGTATGCTTACGTCATACTGCTGAAGCCTTGCCCTTTCCATGTTGTGCTCAAATAGTAATGGTCGTCGCCTCGACTACCTCGTATTAATCTAGGTGAGCCACAGATTACGGCCGATAAATATGGCCATGGAACCTTTTTCGTCATTAGTCTGGACTATGACAGAACTATGACGTGACTGCTTAGGTACTCTGAGTCATGAGATGACTGCTCATGAAGTCATGACGTGTTGAAGGTGTTTTCGGTGATGATAATGAGTTAAGCTTTCTTATGGGGTTTTTGAATGTTTGTGGTTACAGCAATTTTAAGCGAAAGTATCTAAAAACATTGAAGATAGGTCTGACTTCACGTGTTCATAATTCTACTCTTTTTAAATCTTGATATACAAACATGCATACATCTTAGAGCTTAACAACGGTACAGGCTATATTTCTACAAATGACGTCATTTTCTAGACTATTCCACAACAACAATTTTCGAACAACATTCGATTTTCGAACGGCATATACATAGTAGGTATATATTTTAGACGGATATTAAGAGCAACTACCAAAATATCAAATAAAAAATGATTACGCAAGCAAATAACTGTAAGTAGCACTAGCAGCGGGTCAACTAGACATAACAAGTACCTAGCATAATGTTCGTAGATGATTCATAGATAATCAGACATTTTAAATGCCATTCGTATGGTACATGACTGATTGGAACCCTGAGTCCGTGGTCTGCGAACATCTTCTTAATAAGCAACAAATTATATCTAAGAAGGTAACTACTAACTAGAAAATTCCCTGGTAGGTACGCGGAATTCGATGAAAACTGAAGTGTGCATGATACGAATTTAAATGCGGAGTCTACACGAGTTGACAAAAAAAAGTGTAGGTAGTGGAATTTCGATGTAGTTTTATTTAATTTGTATAGGTAGGTATGTACGTGCATCAGTCTCGGTCTAACACTGCGCAGCCATTATGGAACTACTTAACCTTGACCACCAAAGTGAGGGCCCGCGAAGGTCACTTATTGTTTTATTTACCTATGTAGAGTCATCGTAACAACAGACATATTCTTTATAGATAATCCTTCATACTGTAGGTATCGTAAGTTCGTAAAAAACAATCCCATATTTCGAACACCAGCATCAAACCAACTGAGTCAAAGCGCCATAATTTTGGCCAATATTTAAAACGTAAGAAGTGCCGTGCATACGGTATAGTAGAAATTGTACTTAAAACTTTGATAAGAGAACTTTATTTCAAAAGTATAGTATGACATCATCTAGAGTTACGTCGCGTCGGGCGGCGGCGTCGAGGCCGCAAGACGTGGTCGCACCAGCTTCGCAGCGCAGGCCCCAGTTTGAAATAGCGTTCGCGGCAGTCACCACGTACGTTACAAATTCAGTGAGAAAAATAATCAAGCACTTCATAAATCATGGCGAATATAATGGGTGAGTAAACTATCTTTATTTAATAGGTAATTCATTACAATTTTACCGGTGAATTTTGCATCTAATTTCCGTATTTTTATCGTATCATTGACGCCGGCTGCCGACAGACGCCAAGTTTTCTAACATTTTAGAGATACTCTAGAGTGTAGGTAATGTAGGCGGTCTATATATTAAAGGATATTTCTAGTTTCACAGACATTCACATATTCAATAACCTAGTGTTGTTTTTTGAGAAGCCGGTGCCGCAAATACCGAACCGGCATTTTCTTGGCACAAGGCCAACACCGGGCGTGGTGATGCGGAATAGAAAATTGGTTAGAAACAATCAATACAACAAATATTCTAGGCGCCTGACTTATAAATATACGATTAACTATCGTTATGATGTGAACCATGCGGCAGCAATATGTGGTCATGTAGCCATACTTAATTACAGATGTAGGTATTTTTCAACAAGAATGCCAGGCTTGGTAATCTCCCACAATTAACTGGTTTTTATTATTTATGTAAGTTAGGTCACATTGTTTGATAGTACTTAGTAAACGTAGTGTATGAGATCATCCTCATTTCCGTCACCATCGAAGGTTACCTTACTGGTTCTAGGTGCGAAGCGGTGAGCCTGTTTATGTAAAATATTTGTTTTCCAACAAATATGTGGGTAATTGATAAACTACATTGAGATTATGCTAATTAGAGCCAAAATGACACGTAATAACACGATAATGATGGTCATACATGTAGGTAAACCAAGGTGACTGTACCTATAACATTTGCCTTTGATTTTTTTCGTGTGTTTTTCCCGAACCGTTGTGGGTAATTAAAGGCAAACACGACAAAAATTAATAATATCGCCTTATATATATTGCCTGGTCCATATAATGTAGGCATGCATTCATAGTGTCTAAGGTCAGACTGTTAGATTGGTCTAATTGACCTAATAGATCTCATGCATGCTGCGAAAATGTCTGCGCACAGTGCCGAACTGACTGACGAATGTCATATTTACTGATAACGTTCAAACATTGTTTCAAAACAAGAAAAGGTAAACATTATGTCATTACCTTCACGCTAATCTATGTAGGTAGGTAAATGAATATTTTTTCATCGTTATACAAAGAATAGCTTGCCAGCTACCGGCAGCGGTTCAATCGTCACGGTGAATTGCTCCTTAATTAACATCCAAAGTCATGTCTATTCTAGACTCTTGTGGAACACTAAATAGAAACCTACCTACAATAAGTATTTACGGTCAGGTAACTGTCCAGCTATTTACACCTACCTACTTACATAGTTTACTATTGCAACAAGGAGGAAAGGTTTATTTATATGTAGGTATTATGCCTTCCTCCCGTCCTGCAGTAATTTGTTTCGCTTGCTCGTAAACACGCGAATTGGAATACCTTCCAAATGGTCAGGGTGTGGCCAAACAGTTCAAGCCACAAAGTACTTAGCATAGCTACAACGTTGGATAGAATAAATTACATTTTATTAAAGTAGCTATCTATTAATAGGTTGGTATAGCCATCAAAGCCGTTATGGTTTATGTCTGAGCATGAAAAACAAAGTAAAACTTTTAGCGATGATTGCGATCTATAACGGAAAACTACTTAAAACAGAAGTGACTAAAGCAAAAGTTAACTTTAGAATCAAATTGTTTTAACAGCTCACTGTACCTACACAGTTCATTCCGAGCTGACTCAATTCACAGATAAACTCAGCTACAGATAGGCAGAGGTTGAAACAGAATTGATTTGATAGGATGACGTCATCGTGGACTACTTTCATAATAAGCGACGCGACAGAGTCCCACAGCGCAGGCGCCATGGCCATGGACGTGTTTCTACCGTCCAGCGAAAAAACAAGCTCTATATAGACAGCAATGAAAAGCTGCCACTAACGGTATGACATAATCAAGTTATGAATTCGTGGGTGCCGACTAGTGCTGGGACACCTAGCTCGCACACTCGCATACCAATACACCGGCCTATATTTAGAGTTGAGTAAGGACACATGCCTCGAATGGAAGGCAATGGCCGTATATCGTTGGACCAAATAGGAATTGAGGAAAGCACTAAGAAGTGTTTACAGAATTTTAAATAGCTCTAATGCCATCGACCCCGCGTATGGAATGCAAGGATCTTGTTAGACAGCGAAGATAGGCGAGATTTTAAATATTTTATTAGCAAATACTGATGGATCTTTAGATCACACAGTAACATATTTTTCGTCATAGGTAATCAAATTCTTTTTGTACATTTTAGGATGATAAGCTGTTTAATTTTAGTGAGATTTGAATATCATAAATTGACATAACATCACGCCTGTAATCAACAAAGGGTTAGGCAGAAATGGACCGTTTCATCTGTTGTGTTAAAATCCCATGTAATAGGGGGCGAGCCTATTGCCATCAACTGTGAGTAGCACTTTGCCCGACCTGGGAATTGAACCCTTGACTTCATACTCAGCAGTCGCCGCACTAGACCAACAAGGCAGTCAATATCATAAATTGATCGGCATTTATGTTACACATAATACTTATTCAAGTAACTGTTATTTACAGATTTGAATACCGAGGATAAACTCGAATACCACTTCTTCCCGGTATCGAGCGGCTCCGTGCAGTTCAAGGTCAGGACTGCCAATGATGCTCACCTTGCCCTTACCATGGGACCCCAGGATAGCACTCCTATGATTGAGGTGGGTACCTAGTAGATAAGAGACGACTTTATTTGTAATTAGTAGTAATCGATAAGTACCTTACTATTTGTTTTCTTATGAATTGCCAGGTCTTCCTTGGAGGCTGGGGTAACACTAAGAGTGTAATCAGGAAGAACAAAACCAAGCCCGACAAAGTTGAAATCGAGACCCCCAACATTTTGAACGGCGGTGAATTCCGTGGTTTCTGGGTTCGTTGGGACGGTGGCATCATCTCAGTGGGACGTGAAGGCGAAGCTATCCCCTTCCTCTCTTGGGCTGACCCCGAACCATTCCCAATTGCCTTCGTCGGAGTGTGCACCGGATGGGGCGCGACCGGCACTTGGAAGATTGAAGGTAAATGCTCTTAAATCACCGCTTACACTCATCATCACATAAAATGTACCCAACAATTAAAAAATGTGCCCTTTATCGGTACAGATGGGGCTGAATTCAATACTCCGGACCAGTTAGAGTATAGATTCGGACCTGTCCTCGCGGGTTCTCTGAAATTCGAATATCGCGGTCCCCACAACTGCCATGTAGCCCTGACGCCAGCCCCTGCTGAAGTGGATCCTATGTACGAAATTATGCTCGGTGGTTGGGAGAACACCAAGTCGGTTATTAGACACTGCAGGCAGAAGCCAGATAAGGTAGGATAGAATGTCGTCATCGTCGTTGTGTTATTTGTTGGAACTTTCGTTTAAAATTCACTGTTGGCCCGTAGGTTGAGGTTGAGACTCCTGGGATTATGCATCCTAACGAGTTCAGGCAATTTTTGATCGAATGGAAAAGCGGCAGAGTGATGGTCCGTGACGGCCAGACGGGCATGGTTATCATGGAGTGGGTGGATCCCGCGCCGTTCGGCATCACGCACTTCGGAGTGCGGACCGGCTGGGGAGCGCGCGGACAGTGGCGTATCACCCACTTCAACAATCCCGGCGCTCAGCCTCGTTGAGTTATCTTTTATTAGAGATTGCTTGGATGTTAATTGCTGACTTCTAATCCGCATTTAATGCGTATTATTTCTAAATGTTTTAATCGATAGATAAACTAAATGTTTAATCGTTGTCAACACCACCGTTAGACTAACAATAAATATTGTTTCCAAAAGAAAATAGCGTGTTAGCGGAATCCTCACGTATGGTAACGTTGTAACCCGAAGTCTGCATCCTGATGTTTCCAATTGGTGTTTGGTACGTTGGGTACATTTTGTGGCCAAGCTTTTCTCTTCTTGTTTGATTTTTTTTTTCTATTTACACGCCTTTTCTTTCTGTTTGTATCTGGACATGCACTACCTTTTCTAGCCCTATAGCCATTCGTTTAGGTATTTGATTGGCATAAACATAACTCACTTCTTCTACCCACTTTGATACGATCCTACACTTTGACAATGGGTAGAAGTTTGTTATGATTTTTAGTCCTACAGATACCTAAATAAATCGAATATAGACAACTTTTTATTAATAAACAACATTGCTAACGCAACATGCATGTCATGTTCACTGAATTCTCTAAGAACTAATTTAGCAATATATAGGCTAAGTCAGTGCATCCATGCATTGATAACTGAGACTGACTCAATAACCTACATAATTAGGTATTAACTCAATTTTCTTACAAAGCTGGTGATAGTGGCACTAAAGTTTTCGATATGAGCATTCGTCTTTGTGTAAGTAAGGTAATAGAATAATAATTGTACCATTGAAGCGATGATAAAATTGTTCACAGGGTACCTTTTTATTTAATTGCATATTCTTGCGTGTTAATTGCCTGCTGCCTGCTAAAGATAACCTGTCAGAACGCCAGCTCTTGCATATTTATTATTTGATGCACGTTCTGCTTATCCGACTGTGTGTTTTACAAAAGTTAGTGTTTATCATTGTTTTATGCATAATTTTGTAGTTCCTCCATCGGCGCCCGTGGCTGCACCCCTGTACGCCGCGCCGCCCGGCTACCCCGGTGCCATGCCCGCGTACAACGCGCCTCCCCACGTAATGGCTGGTGCCGGCAACTGGGTAGACGCCAGTGCTGGACAGATCCCTCCCGGCGCCGTCGTTGGTGGACAGGACTGCAGTGGTGAACCCCTGTACGTCGCCAGGGCACAACACGAGGGCGCTGTGATTCCCGGAAAACTTTGTGCTTCCCATGGATGCGCCTACATACCGTGGGGTGGTCAAGAGCACGGCAAACCTCAATACCAGGTAGGTTTCATGAATACTACTAATAAGATCCTAATTGACTGGAGCTGCACCTAAATATCAGAATATACAGTATAAAAACAACTGATTTTGCGCTCACTCCCCACTCCCCTTTGTTGCATTAATGTTCAACTAGAATCGACGACCATTTGGTGAGCATGATACCATACATTTATGTTACCATGCAACCACGATTAATATCTTGTCCATATTTAAATAAACAAACGTGAATCTTATCATTTCCAAACTCTTAGGTGCTGGTAGGTGGCCCCAACAACTGGGTGCGCACAAACGGATCGAACGTGCCCCCCGGCGCTTTCCCCGGCGGCCAGTCCGAGGACGGCGAGCCCCTGTACGTGGGCCGCGTAAACCATGAGGGCAGTCTCACCACCGGAAAGGTCCAGCAGTCGCACGGCGTCTGCTACATCTCCTTCGCCGGACAAGAGCTCGGATTCCCCGACTACGAAGTCCTCATGCCCTAAATAAAAAACGCAAATTGCAAATGAATCTCAGGATTAGTGCGTACGTGTAACTTAGGAAAACTGCTTCCACAATTAAATGGTGCATTTAGGTACCTAGATACATAATGTCTTGTCACGCTGTGCCTGTTCGTACGTATGTTAATTGTTAAAATGCACTGCATAATATTATTTTGTCTGGTGTTAAAATGTTATGTACCACATAAGTAACGACATCTATATGTAATATTTTTGTTAAATTATTATTAAATATTTACCTATGTATTTTAACGTGTTTCATTAAACCCCAAATTTTGTTGTCATATTGTTTCAAGCAATAAAAAAGGTGGGCGAACCTAAGTATGGTATAATTATCTATATCTCAAGATGTAAAACCTATTTGAATGTATCCAAAGATAGCCGTGTCTCACTTGCGTAAAAAGTTGTAATTTAATTATTTACACACATAATAAATCAATTTTTAACAAAAGAAGAATTTTATAATACAAGCACACTAGTTACCAACGCAAAGGTAGGTAGTTATTATATTCCAATTATAATGTAAAATGTGGTTTAGTGTACACCAAGATGTTTTTGGTCATTACAGTCTCACCGGTCATATTGGAATCGGTATCCCGAAAAAAATTTCATGAAAGATTTCACTGGCTTCCAATGGTTGATGGCAAATTACCTCCAGATGCAATGATTGGTGGGTTTGAAAATGAACATATTTACATTGCGCGAGCCTACCATAATAATTCGCTGTGTCCTGGGAAGTATGTCAAATCAGCCGGTAAGGCATTTGTCCCTTGGGGAGGCAGAGAACATTGCAAAGAAGATTTTGAGGTAAAAAAAGTATTGTTTTTTGATTTAGTAAAACCTTTTCACGTCACATAAAATCACGCATTTATGTCTGTTTTAATTAGGATTAAGCAGATGTGTACCTGTAGGTACCGTCATATATGTAAGTATGTACCTACCTTTTACACCATAATTTGAGGTTTGATAGTCCAGTCAAATAAGACTGAAGGTTACAAAAATTCCCATAGAGCTAAAAATTGGTATGAATGTTCAGAATACTATTATAAACGAATTGTGAAAAGTCCCCATCAATCCCCCTTGTGCAAAAAATTGTATTGATGATGAAAGATTGCAAAAATGGGGTTTTCGCGTTTTCCAGCTAAACCGTGAGTTTTACAGCAAAAATAGTTCAGACAAAAATTGTAGATCATCCGATTCTCTACAAAAAATGAATCTACACTTTTTTTCATAAGTATTGCCATTTCCGTGATATAGCGGTTGAAAGAATTGAAAAAAATATTTTATTCGTAATAAGCACGTTAATGGACTTTTATATACATTTTTGAACCGTTATACGAGTAAACATATGAGTCCCTATGTCTTACACATACAAATTATAAAATTCTTAGAATATAAATGAACGTCAAAAACTCCGCCCCTATTTTCATTTAGTCGCATGGCCTTGAGTAACATCTGTCTTCCATTCAATTGTCAGCGTGGCGATGCTTGTATACCTACTCCGTTTCAAAGGTCTCATACTCAACAAAATACTGTTAGTCGTAAGCATTCCTTCGTAGTGACAACTTGTGGCTATCGCTTATATTTTGTAACAAAGTTTGTGTATTTTACTGTTTCAAAAAAAACGGTAAAATACACACTACACACTTTAAAAATCTTACGTCGGTACTGCAGTGCTTTTTTTTTCTCCAACTCTTCATTTAATTCATTGCCGCAAAACAAACAACACTGATTGAAGCGAAATGTAGTTTCACTTACTCGTGTTCTAGTACGAGGCGGACTTATTTTTGATAAACCAGCTTCTTCTTTTTGGCGCCGTATTTTCACGGCATCAATGCTACTTTTTCGAGTATAATTTTTTCGACACTTCACATGAATTTTTACAGATGTCTGGTCTTTCAGGTACTCCGAAAACTCATCACCTCTTTCAATACTTGCATCAATTAATGCTTTCATGCCGCGATCAACAGTAACAACTCCACTTTCTGTCAAAGGTTGACTACAAATAAAGCAGAATTGCGACATTTTTTTTTTAAAACAGTAAAATGCACAAACTTTGTTACAAAATATGAGCGATAGCCACGAGTTGTCACTACGAAGGAATGCTTACGACTAACAGTATTTTGTTGAGTATGAGACCTTTGAAACGGAGCAGGTATACGAGCATCGCCACGCTGACAATTGAATGGAAGACAGATGTTACTCAAGGCCATGCGACTAAATGAAAATAGGGGCGGAGTTTTTGACGTTCATTTATATTCTAAGAATTTTATAATTTGTATGTATAAGACATAGGGACTCATATGTTTACTCGTATAACGGTTCAAAAATGTATATAAAAGTCCATTAACGTGCATATTACGAATAAAATATTTTTTTCAATTCTTTCAACCGCTATATCACGGAAATGGCAATACTTATGAAAAAAAGTGTAAATTCATTTTTTGTAGAAAATCGGATGATCTACAATTTTTGTCTGAACTATTTTTGCTGTAAAACTCACCGTTTAGCTGGAAAACGCGAAAAACCCATTTTTGCAAACTTTCACCATCAATGAAAATTTTTGCACAAGGGGGATTGATGGGGACTTTTCACAATTCGTTTATAATAGTATTCTGAACATTCATACCAATTTTTAGCTCTATGGGAATTTTTGTAACCTTCAGTCTTAAAAATTATTATGGCATTACATTACTATGCAATCAGTTTTTCGATTGTAAGATTTAATTTAAAAAAAATGCTACGACTAAATGTATGTTTTAATTTATTTTCAGATATTATGTGGGTTTAATGCTAAATGGGTTAAGACAAAGTCCAACTGTATACCTCAAAACGCAATCATCGGCGGACGCACCGGCGGAAACGAAGTACGTTATGAACCTTTGTACATAGCGAGAGCTTTGTATAACGGCAGCCTTATATGTGGAAAAGCCTATGCTCGTTATAATTTGTGCTATTTGCCATATGAAGGCAGAGAAATGGAAATATCTTCGTATGAAATATTAGTTATACCAGAAGACGAAATACTACAAGCTTTACCTTTTCCCTCATAAATATTTTAATACCTTTGCCTTTTCTCGACAGAATCATGGCAGGTTTTATACATGTTTCCATGTTAAAAGCCACGTGCATATTTAAAAATTTCATAATTAAACTGAATTTATTTTCAAATGTAAGTATTTCTGTAAAAGGTGGATAAAGAAAGATAACTGAGTTTATACAGGATGATTGGTAATTTGGTGCAGTCCTTGAAATGGGTGATACTAGAGCTAATTTGCAACAAATTTGACCCTGACAACTAGGGGTCCAATCTGGGTGGTTTTGGAGTAATCGAACTTTTAAGTTTTTTTTTATTTGCTCCTCTCGACCAAAAAAATGATGACAAATCTACGTCACTCAGAGCGTTGACATGATACTTTTGAGATAACGCATGAACGAGTGAATCTTTCAAAAATCAATTTACCAAAAAAGTTCTTTCACCCATTTCAAGGACTGCACTCAATTACCAATCATTCTGTATTTTTCTAGCTTAGTTCGGCGGACGTTGACATAATGTTGTGTCAAAATATCTCTAGCAGTGAAGCAAATACTTGTAGGAGCCCAGTAGGTTTTTCAACAAGCATATTTAGCATGAAAACTTGATAGCTGAGTAGATAAGGGGTGATGACAGAAAGCTACAATTATACTATGAAAAGTTTCAGACAGGAGCCCTTCGGGCAGACTCCGATCTTTCAGGTTTCAAAAAGAGCCCAAAAACTAACAATGAGCTTCAGCAACCAGGATATTCACCTCATCGTAAGTACGGGACCTGAACCAAAACCGCTGAAATATGAAATATTAAATGTGGATTAACACAAATCTATCATTCATTTATTAAGTATTTTCCTCGATCAAAAATAAATAACTTAATAATATACCTACCAAAAAGCCTACCAAAAGAATGCACTGGGTGCGTCATTTGAAAGATTAACATTTCTATCATCATTACTTAAATGTATTGCCGTCTAATATTAATGAAAAGTGTTGCGCCATATGCAATAAACACTATTATACGGGGTGGAGGAACACCGACGCGAAAACGGCCACCACATACTCAGTACATCATTCTGAACACCCCCACCCTTCCATGTCCCTTCCACCCGGTATTAAGCTGATGCCAGCAATACGGGGAAACCTCAGGAGTTATTAGAATTGGTACAGATCGTTGAAAGTCCAGGTGGGTTACCATGACCTGTTAGTGCAGGCATGTTTTAGTAGATACTATTGCGAGATTGGGTAAGAGATGGCGCTAGACAGCTACCACCTAAAACATTCCTGCACTAACAGATCATGGTAACTCCCCAGTTGTCCAAAATATTGGAATGCAGTTATATTCATTTTTAGTTTTTGTAGCTTAGCCCAAGTTATTTCTCCCAACGGGAGGAGTTTTGTACACCTCACTCCCCCCCGGGACGGGGCCCGCAGGTGAAGCGGGCCGGCACTAGTCCGGGGCAGCGGAAGTCGCATTAGTTCCCGCTGCCCCCCGACGCAAGTGTGCGAGGGAACACCGGTGTGGTTTTAGTCAGTACGAGTCTGACAGACCCCTCCGCTCTCCCCAGGGCGGAGGACATCCATTGAGGATTTCCACATCGTGAAAAAAAAAAAAGGTTATTTCTCCCAGTTCGAAAACCCATTTCAACACAATATACTGAACTACCCACCAATACCGAACGATAACAAAGTGTGTCCTTAATTGTCGATATAGGTACGGAGGAATTACATACTCCGGATGTATCCGGATGTATGTGTGAGATATCATATAAATTCTAAAGTGTCGTTGTTGGTTTTCTGGAATTTGAGTTTCGGGGTCTCAACGATTGCCACGTAGCCCTGACGCCAGGTCCCGCTGAAATAGCAGTTATGTACTACATTATACTCGGTGGTTGGGGTAACACTAAGTCCGCTATTACTCCCAGGAAAAGCTAACTAAGGTATGATAGAATGTCGTAATCGCTTTTGTGTTATTTGTTGGACTGTTGTCATTGTTGACCCGTAGGTTGAAGTGAATACTCCAGGATTTTTCAATCCCAAAAATTTCAAGAAAATTGCAATCGAATGGAGAAGAGGCTTAGTGCAGGTCCGCGATGAGAATGACACGGTTATCATGGAGTGGCAGGACGTCACTTCGTTTCGTATAACGCATTTCGGAGTGAAAACTGTTCGGGGAGCCACCGGAGAATGGCGTATAAAATTTCAACAATACCGATGCCTAGCAGTTCTGAATGATTTTGTCCATAGATGTATTATAAATTTTTTTCATCGTCAAAATTATTTTTCACTAAAAATAAATATTGAACAAAAGTAGGTAAACTCGTATAGTACCTACCAGATATTATTCTATGCTACTTTCCAAAATTTTCGCGTTATTAGCGCTTCGCACAGGTATTCTCTGACTACGATTTTGATATATGTACCTATATATGTAGATATTTAATGAATCCATGATTGCTATATCTTTTTGATGGAAAATAAAACTCGAATCTATTTTAACAAGCTTTTATTAGATTCACCTGTAACTAACAAACTTTGTAAAAAAATCTTAGAAGTTAAAGGAGATCACCCAGCCTCGATACATTTTTGGGCTATTTTCATAAGTAAAGTCAACAAAAATAAAATTATTATTTGTTATTCTTAACATAGGTACTAAACATTTTTGTATTATTACACCTAAATCGTAAGACTGAGAAGTTATTCAACCACAAATCACTACATACTTAGTATAAAACAAAGTCGCTTCCCGCTGTCTGTATGTCCCTATGTATGCTTAGATCTTTAAAACAACGCAACGGATTTGGTTGCGGTTTTTTTAATAGATAGAATAATTCAAGAGGAAGGTTTATATTTATAATACATGCATATTATAGTAGAGAAAACAATAGTATCTACATTGCACCCGTGCGAAGCCGGGGCGGGTCGCTAGTAAATAAATAAATATGGGAGACCAGATTGGTCAATTTTTTTTTGGTGGCCAACTAATATAAACGCAATAATTAAATAGAGCTTATGGATAGAAACATTTTTATTATGCCACCCAAGTTTAGTTCAATACCTAATCTTTTAACCCAATCTGAGTGATCTTCTTCCAGGTTTCCGATTGAGCTGAAATTTTATTTTAGAGTTAGCTAAGTGATGTCATTAGAGAAGAATACGAGAAATAAAATGACGTCACTCTAAATTCAATATGGCGGACTCCCAAAGGTAGCGGAAAAGCGTGTTTTTCGTTTTTTTAATTGTAATTTTTTTAACCCCAGACGTGAAAAAAATATTATTTTACCTCTGACTTGCCATCACATCATTCACATCACATCTGGCGGCAGGGGGGGGGGGTGTGACTGCATATGATGTAAACTTTACATCCATGCTGTCGTCTGCGTACCATAAAAGTCGCTCTAACAGGCTTAACAGGTCGTTAAAATGAAGCAAAAAATGGGTTGCAGAGGTTACCCAGCCCTGAGGGACTCTGGCATATAGCCGTTCGATCAGACGAGCAGCCATCAATAACTCTCCCAGGAAGTCCGATATCCAATCACACATAAACCACAGGGTAAGCCAATTTACAATACAGTTAGTGAAGCATAGCAAAAAAAAGAAAATAATGCTGATATAGAAAAAATGCTGTTGTTAACTTTACTGGTCCCGCGCCTTGACATCTTTGGATAAAACTTATTATAAACTTTTAGGGCAAACACAATTACTTTCTTTCGTAATGAGGGTTTAAGTTTTATTTAAGTTAAACTATAGTGGCCCGGTGGTTAAGGCTTCACCCGAATGGGTTAAAAATCCTGGCAAGTACTAATGTGAATTTTTCAATTCATCATTCATCGTGAAAAAAAGGAATTCAATTTGAGGGACTAAGTCGGATCCCGAGCGAAAGATTTTAGGGTACAATCCCGAGCGTAGCAAGGGATTATAGATTAGAATCCTGAGCGGAGCGAGGGATATAAGGACTGAGATGTTTTTTTCACGAGTGTCTACTCTACTTTTTACTATTAACTACAAGAAAAAAAAAATATTTATCACATTTTATCATCTAATCGGCATTAAGAGAACAAACGATTAAAATAGGTAAACATTAAAAACATATAGTGAAATTAGAAGTTTTCGAAATATTTATTTTTTGTATAATTCGTGCTTGTTTCAAATTCAAAAATGTTTTAACTCACTCATTGCCAAAAATAAAGTTTTATTCACTGATGAATCAAATGCCCTTTTTCCAGTAGCAACAATGGTATAAAACAAATTGTTATTACGACTGAAGGACATGTATCCATGGTCAAGAATAAATTATTAAAAATAAAAAAAAACAAATTGTTATTCTGCTGGCAATCTCACTCTGTCAGAGCTGTCAGTGTCAACTTTAAAAGGATTACGCACTGAATGTCGTGTGTGATGTCGTGAATGTATGGCTATAAGCAGGATAATCGATAGATTTCCTTTAAAATCTGTGATTTAAATGATATTAATTTGTGCAAAAGCTAGTGACTTAGTAAACAAGTTTCAGCAGTTGCATTTGGTTCTATTTCGCTAGACTACCTACTTATCTAGCGAAAAATACTTCACAATGGGTGAAATATTCGGTAAATATTATTTTCTCTGTATTTAATCATTTACTATTAATGTGGACAAATATAAATCAATTTAATCATCATAATAATGATCAATATACCGGACCAGATAAAATTGCATCATAATTCGTTGTTAATACGTGAGTCACTCCTTTACAGAGTTTACAACATGGCCAAAACATCAAAATATATTTTATAAAATCACAAGCAACGGAATTAACTTTGAAATTAAAGCTCCTGGTAATGCAGGCATTGGATTAGCAAGTAAACCAGGACCTAACTGTGAATATATGGTAAGAAAATTATGTACCTACCTACTTACTTATAGCTAGCTTTTGCCGATGGCTGCTCTCGCGGATCGAAAATTATCCCACGGGAATGTAGCCCGCGACACTTGGGGATTGACATTATTGAAAGAATTTTCAGAATCAGATCAGTATTTCAAAGATTACCCCTTGCATCCAAACTAATATTAGTTCAGATTTTATTTTATTTGCTTTTGGTATAATGTTATTGCTGGATGAATTGGTAAAGTTAACTGTAAATAAGTGTAAGTTGGTATTAAATAGTTTGTATAAATAAAACTTGTCTCTTTTACAGTTTGGTATAGGCCATAACCGCAACACTTGGATTAAGAAAATGTCACCAAGAATAAGCAAAGAATCAATAGAAACACCAACCATTTTGTCCTCTCAGGAGTATAGACGTTTCTGGATTTCATGGTATGGAGATATTCTGCGGTTGGGCATCAATGGAACACCTAAACCTATAGTAACATTCAATAGTAAAAATTCAAATTTGAAATATGTTACATTTACTGCCATTGATGATGTTAGAAACCCTGTACATTGGAAAATTGAGTGTGAGTGATATTAGATTTTTTTAAATTCTTTTTCCGTTTTGCAATGCCAATGAATACTGCAATTTTGAGATCATTATTATTGTTGTAGCTACCTTTACACTAACATAGGAATATTATGACTTTTTTCAGTGCCACCCCTACTAGAAAGGCCTCTAATGAAACCCATAACAGGGGGTGAACTATATTGGGTTCAGGTTAATGCAGAGACACAGTTCCCAGATGGTGCATACATTGGAGGGTATGAGAACGAAAACCTCTACATAATTAGGGCTAAACACAGAGGATCTTTGACACCTGGCAAGTTTGTATCCTCAGAAGGATTGGGATATATTCCTTGGGGAGGAGCTGCTAATGAAAAAAATGAATTTGAGGTATGTGTGCTACTGTTAAACCTCTACAACTTTCTGAATATTGGATCTACGAATTTTAGACTTTCATTGTTAGTGTTTCACAAATTGCTTTGTAATGTTGACATAGCCGTTTTTCTTCTACAACACTATGACCGAGCAGGCGAAACAGACACACAAAAAACAGTTACATGCTACAAAATACAGAGTCTAAGATTTAACAAACATGTAATCCACACCATTGTCCACGTTTTAACTAAAGGTTAAAAGAAGTGCTGCAGACAAGTACTTATAAAAAAAAAATTGTCGCTGCCACAATATTGGATAGTCTCTCTATCAGATACTCTTAAAAGTAAGTGTAGGTGTAATATATTAAGCCAGCAACCATTCTGAAGACTGCGTAGTATACTTTGGTTTGGAACCTAATTGTATGAACCAGACTCGCTCTAGGCGTAAAATTCTTAACAACTCTTAATTTAAATATTACATTTCAGGTTTTATGTGGATTTGATTGCACCTGGGTGCCGACAAAGCATGATAATATACCGGTTGGAGCTGTTGTAGCTGGCCACTCAGAAGATAATGTACATGAAAAACTTTACATTGGCAGAGCCAAGTATTTAGATCACACAATCCCCGGGAAAGTTCAGCCAACACACAAAGTCTGTTACATACCATTTGATGGAAAAGAAATAGCCATGGACAACTATGAAATAATGATAGTTCCGGAGAAAAATAGATGTGCTAACAAGTTCTTATTACCTAGCATAGATGATAGTATGATTGAATCAGATGATGAAAACGATGAAAATGATGATCACTCCATGAATTATGAAGATTATGATGAATATTTTTATGCTGAGAACCAGGGCCTGGTGTAGAGGTCTAGCTGCCTTAGGCTTAACTACGACTAAACGCCCTCAAGCTTAAACTATCTTAACCTGCCCACGAAGTTTATGAATTTTTTTTACATATTGTGTAAGGTTAATAGGTTAATCAATAATGATTTCGGTTTTATTATCTATTTAATAAAAAAAATAATTAAAAGTTATAATCGCCTGTTGGTCTAGTGATCGCAAGTGAGGTCTTGGATTCGATCCCCGGGTCGCGCAGTGTTTGTCGATTCGGAAATCCTCGGTAGCAGGCTGGAATCTGGATCTGTGTTAAGTTAATGGCAACAGGCATATAATCGCACTCCTTGGTGTGGGTTTATTAATCAGCTCTGCCATCGGGGACCACATGCGTCATGTTAACTAAAAGTTTTGAAGCCTGCAGGGAATTCATTAATCTTTGTTTAAGAAATAACTTAAAATCTTCGTTTTTAAATGTTAATTTAAGTATAAAAAAAAATAAAGGTAAGTAATGAATTATTATATGAAGGTCTTTTTCTTTCGCAAACCTCTCAATCACGTTTTCAAATTGCACGTTTTGTAAAAATAATTTACTATAAGTAACTAAACAAGAGCGCACGACCTGAAAAAATCGCTTACTCGGGTTTTAACCGACTTTTTAATTCATTATTGGTAAGAAATATTTTACACGTCACACATTAAATTCATATTTTTCGTGCCACAAAAAATACACGTGATTGTCACGTTATACCATCCCCCCCCTCCGGGGTTTTTCCCCCGTTTCTTGGTGGTCATACTGGCATGTCATACTAGTATGACCAGTGAGAATCGCTTGTATCGATGGTCATATTATTTTTATAAACATCCTATATGCATATTTGCTACATATTTATTAATAAAGTACAATTCGCTCAAAGTTCAAAACAAGGGTTTTATTTAATTTAACGAAGCTTTTCTAAAAAAAAATCCGACGCTAATTTCATTATGCAAAAGCTCTAGTTGTGCTTGCATAATTAAATCGTCATCATCGATATACCTACTCTTGTCGTCTTTCAATATCTTCTAAATCTCTCTGCAGTTCATATTCATGCTCTAACTTCACTAGTGCATTGAGCAATCTCAAGAGAGAAATTGGACCTTTTTTCTTCATTTCTTTGTTTATTCTTGAGTTCCAACTCTCTACCGTGTTATTAGTACGTTGTCTCTCAGAACTCACACACCATTGTGATCGAAAAGCCAAACACTTGAGCCAGAAAGTTTCCATATATGTCACGAATTTGCAAATTTTTGGTTTATTGGAAGATCCTGTTTTTATATACATCCAGCCCTCCTCAATATTTCATTCCGGAAGCAGTGCTAGGGCAGAACACAAACCCACAACCCTTCGATCTCTTTTACGGTTTAATATCAATGTTTTTGCCTTTTTCCATAAACTTTTGGTAAAGTGATAATAGCAAAATTTGATTTTTATGTCCGGGAATACTTCCATCAATGCGTTTGAAGCAGCAGTTGCACACTTTGGTTTCACTCCTTAGATACTTTTTTATGGTGGCTCACTAATGATGTTAAAGCGACATGTTATGTTACTAAAGTGTGCAGATGTTTTTAAAGCTGACTGTACCTCTATATCTACAGGGGACAAGAAAATTATTATATTTAGAGGAACGATGACAAGTATGACCACCAATACAAGCGATTCTCACTGGTCATATTAGTATGACATGCCAGTATGACCAGCAAGAAACCCCCGGTTTTTCCAACCCTCCCCTTGCTCAAACCTCACGTGATTAAAGGACGACCCCAGTCACTCCCGATGACGCGCCATCGCCCTCCTCCAGGAAAGTAGTAGGGAAACCAGTACGATTCTTTCCGGCATCGCCATCGTGGCCCGTCGCGACGTCCCTGTTCACGCCCCCTCCCGACCCTTGCTCGAGCCAGCCCTCGATGCTGAGCCAGTAGAGGCCTCAGCCTAATCTTAATTTTATAATTATAAAAATCATGTGTCACTTAAATTTTTTTTTTTTTTTTGAGTGAGAGGTAGTTTTTTCCAGCTTGAAAGATAGGACAGTTGTTGAATCTATGGGTGGTTCTGTTGTTAATAAATTGCACCCGGGCCCTGGCTGCTAGTTAGCGTAAATGATATATCAGGCCCCGCTGATAACATTATGTACCTAAATAGTAATTGTCAGTTGAATCAAATTAATGGTTATGATTTTTAAGTGAGTTTCGTTGAGAAGAGATGATATTGCCCAAGAAGTTTTGATGGCTAACACATGCAGTTAGGCTTGGAAATATGAATGGAACGAAAAATTTTAACAAAGTATTATGTTCAACATAGTTATGATAATAATAAATATTAAACACAGTTTAATTGGAAATAAATATCTATTTCATTTATTGTTTATTTTAAAATAATTTAATGGTTTTTTACAAGTCATATAAATATCTAAATATGTAGGTTAAGGGTTACTGTCTATTGATCGACGGTGTTCGACGGTTTGGCGTTGCCCATACAAAAAGAGCATCAAGTATGGGAGCGGTTTAGTCACGTGGCGTCGTCGATGCAAAAGGAGGCGACGTTAAAGGTATTCCTGTACAATTGTTGTTCAAGTGATGAAATACCACAAGTTATTGCCTGTGGTATTTCATCATCTGGTAACACTAATATTTCGTAATTACTCACTTCGACCTCATTGCCCTGACAGGGCAAATAACAACTTTTATACAGGAGATGCACTTTTCCACATATAAGTTTCCCCTTAATCATAGCTCTACCTATATACAAAGGTTCGTTATTCACTTCAGAATATCCACCAATAAATGCATTTTGTGGAATATAGTTGGTTCGTGTTTTAACCTACTTAGCATTACAACACGATTGGACAGTTGTCCCTCCCGATGTATTTCAAAACTCATGAATGCGAAAATAACAGGGAGTAGGGTTCATTTCCAAGTTTTGAGCTACTCTCGGACGGGCCCGTATCTTCGTTGACGGACCTAGAGAGTAGACCCCCAGACGCGTGGTCGGCTCCTTACGGAACGGTTGAACTCGACGGACTGATTTTTTGAATTTTTTTTTGCGATATCTCATCGTATAATAATAGTTTTTAAATACACTTTCATTATGTTACTACATAATGAAAGTGTATTTGATCAGTTACAGTCTACCTTTCGGCGTGCAAATTATGATAAAAATTAAAATAAATAGAATAATGTCACAAAACAAAATAGAATTTAAAGTGAACGTACGTCTTAAATGGTCTTTGCAATTAATTATCACAATCACAATCTGGATAAACTCATATCATTTAAAAAGTCTTTTAATGAGTACTAACATTTTCCTAAAGGTAGTGCAGTTAGCTTACATTAAAAATGTTTAAAGAGCAATCCTTAAAACCTTGAGGTATTCTATTATAAATGACAGGTCCCATTGTCATTACACTTTTCCTTAATAGTGCTGTTTTGTAATTACCCTAATGTAGCAAGTTCTTATATTGGCCAATGACGCAAATAACTTTAGATTGGTTTTTACAAAAATTGCCACCACATATTTACAAACATGGAAAATTCAGTATCATTAGAGACCGAAACACAGGTTCACAGCTGTCTGTGCTTTTAAGGTTAGTCATAGATCGAATACACCGTTTCTGGGCCTTAAAAATCTCCTCCCTCTCACTACAGTTATCCCAAAATATGATTCCAAATCTTAGCACTGACGCAATTAACCCATGATAAGCTAGTAGAAGTGTATCGCTTTTTGACCATTATAACTAACATTAATATCATCAGCGCGTATTTTTTGGTAGAAGTGCATTACTTTTGTCTTTTTTAGATTGATTATTAAGTTATTTGTATCAAGCCAATGTATAAGTAATTGTTTCTAATGTGTTATTAATTTGCATTATCATTCATAGTTTTCTTTATCGGTACACTTAACTATCGCTGTACTGCAAATAGTACCATTGGTTGTCGTGTCTGTCGTGGTAAGTCATTTATATATAGGAGAAATAGAGGAGGTCCCAAGACACTCCCCTGCGGTACATCGTATTTGACCTCTCTATCGGCTGATTTATATATGCTCACATTTCGTTTTAAGAAATTCTAGACATTTCTGAATGTTGAATTCGTCGTTCGTAGTAAGATAGGAGCTTATTAAGTCGAGAACATTTCCCCTCATACCGTAACTATATATTTTTTCCAGAAGGACGTCATGGTTTACCTAGTCGAAAGCCTTAGTCATATCGGTATATATAGCACATACAGAAGCCTTATTATCTACACTTGGCATTAAATTGCGTAAGAAATTGAATATAGCCATAAATGTATATGCCATATTTCCATTTTTTCTAAAACCTATTTGTTCGTTGCAAAATTTGTGAAATTGTGACATTAGTTCCCAGAGATTGCTTACTGTTAACGTCTACTTTTTCGATCTTAGTAAAAAAAAAGTCGGAAACAAGAAGTTTCTAACTCCGTAGTAATGTATTATTGGTGCAATTTCCTGACCAATATGTCATGAGATACTTAATCGAAAGCCTTAGTTTAATCTCAATTAAGCCTCATGCCTTATAATATATAGATGCCAGGTTGCAATCTACTACTAATAATGTCGAAAATAGTCATTTAAATCTTATAGATAATTAGTTGCCCAGCTTCTGTAATTGTTGCGCACATTTTTAAAGTTGTTGCACGCAAGTTTTTAGTTATTTCACAAAAACACTCAGCTGGGGTAACGTTATCGCAGCAAAACATTTTTCTTTTTAATGGGAATATTGAAATAAATACTAGCTATATAATTAGTTCGCATTAGTAGTGTCTAGACGAGGTAAATGTTGTTGTTTTAATGATTTTAAAATCTCGTTACACACCTTATTTTGTGCTTGTTATTTCTTCGGGTGCGAAGTTATTCAAGATTCTGCTGGAGTAATGTTTGTCGTTTTCCTGGATCTCTGAAACGTTTAAGCGGATTCATATCATCTTTTGTACACGAATTCGTAGAATTTGTTTTAATAGAACGAACATTTTGTATGGAAAATCGATAGATTTTCTTTAAAATCTGTAATTTAATAAGCAATTACTAAACTACATAATAAAATGGTATCTTAGAAAATGACATTTACTCAAGTAAATATTTTGACTTGTTTATAGAAACGGGTCTTAATGTCATGGATTTCCGCAAAGTAACGCCTGATTCTTTAATTTATCGGTTATGATATCCTAACAAAAGTAAACCTAGGTTACGACGTGAGCATTATGCTTAATTTTTGTGTGTTACGAATTTTGGATTACTCAGTCCGCTGCGCGCTGGTGTTGTCCAGTGCTTGTCCATGCTCAACAAAACCACTAAAGAGCATCCATGGACAAGATAGAGCAACTACTATTTTATGTCAGTCAGTCACTCAGTCAAATTCAAGTCAATGTCATTGCGACAATGTTGTTGTTGTGATTGTGCGAATGTGCGTTGAATAAAGTTTTATGGACGTAAAACACCTATCTAGAGAATTGCACAATATTATTGATAAGTGATTAAT
This sequence comes from Standfussiana lucernea, assembly GCA_964057025.1. NCBI lineage: Eukaryota > Metazoa > Arthropoda > Insecta > Lepidoptera > Noctuidae > Standfussiana > Standfussiana lucernea. The sequence continues at coordinate 5,959,711 of OZ059785.1, forward strand.
TACTATCACACACACGGTGCTATCACATACCTGCTGTTTTTTTCAACTTACTTATTGCTAAATAATAGAGTTGTAAACAATCCCTTCATAAGTTTAGAAATAATGGCAAATCCCCAAGGTATGTTAAAATAATACATACTACTAATAGCTTGTACTTATCTATTACTGGGCAGATGATGCCTTTCTATGGATTTTTTCACCAGGTGCAATAGCATTGCAAAAAAACATACCTGCTATTCAATCTTCTATTATTTGCTTTTAGAACTTGGATTCTATCATCAAGCAATTTTCAAGGCAAACAGTGGCGGAATCAGGTTCAAAATGATGGCTGTAAGCACTGTTAACCCTTCAGAGTTAACATTGATAGCACGCCATGATCCAAATGTTTGTCTCTATAAGGCAGGTATTAATTATGTAAATACTAAGTGATAGCATATGATACTTCCAATATTAACTTGTTTTCTCTATTGGTGCCTAAATAATGCCAGTTGCTCATCCCTTTTGTATGAGGCTCATCACCACAACCATGTGTAATAATAGATTTTCTCTTGCATATACAAGGTAGAAGTGACACTGATGCACAAACGGCTACCACATATGTACTTAGTACATCATTCCAAATGGGGCCACATGGAATTTTTTCATATACATTTTGACTGTGTAGGTATTGCACTTTTGTAGGAAACAGTATTATTTTTAAATTACCAATTAAAAATCTTTATGTGGGAGTTCAGACTGATGTACTGTATATTATGTGGTAACCATTTGTGCATCGGTGTCCCTTCTACCCTGTATATATATTTCAGCCATTATCTTTTCAAGCATTACAAGGAAAATATCATGTCCGTATGGATTGAAGAGCCACTTTTCGTATCTTAATTAAATTAATATAGTTTTTTAGTAGTAAGTTTAAAATTTTTGTAAGCTCGATCCTCGATTTTGTAGTATAATACTTCAAAAGTTACATGAATATAAAGGTGGCTCCTCATTCTAAACATCTGAATTGAGGAGCCATCTGGAACACAGAAAGTATTAAATGCATGTTTTTGAAAATTTTGTATGATTTAGTAGTACCTAATTGTGTATAGTGCCTACTAAAAATCTGAGTCCGGTACTGTTGATATTCAAGAATATACAGTACTTTTAATGTGGCTCCTCAATCTATACATAAGAGCGTGAATTTCTATGAAAGTAATTGGTCAATTTATATATTCACTCCAAAAACATTTAGTAGTAAGTGTGTTTGAATTTGTAGCATATGGGCAAAGTATTAAAACTGACTGAATTTAGCAAATAAACGCAATTTATTTGGATCCTCAATTCTGATGTTACTGAACCTATGTCCGTATGGATTGAGCCACTTTCACTCACTTTTTATAGTGCAAGCATGGCAATTGTAAAATTCTGTTAAAGACCTGAAATAAATGAATTTAATTTAACCCTTAACACATTAAACGCCATCATAGAAATTCTTGCAATTTATGTATTTTATCAAGAAATGTATGTATACTGTTTTTCATAAGAATCTGCCGTAGGGTTCCGTAAATATAACAAAAAAAAAACCCTTGAGGTCACCGCTGCCCCCCATGGCGCAATAAAGTAAACCAGATGAGGTCACCGGTGACCCCCATGGCGTTCAACGTGTTAATCGGGCAGAACAAAAAAATCAACTTTTCATGATTTAAGTGTAAGTTCTTGTGTCATGTTAGATGGCAGTGTACATAAAATAAAATATAAATTCCTGAAACTGAAAAAAGAGAGGTTTTTTTCGGGTGGGAAATTATTTCCCTTTGCCCGATTAAGTTTTTATTTTATTTTTATTTTAATAGAAAAATCAAATTCACACAAATGTTATGTTTCGGCATTGAATATCATAACAACGTTATACAGAATATGATAAATTAGTCAATAACAAATCAAATATCTACTTACGAGAATCTTTTTTGAAGAAACTTATCAGAATTGTGTCTCCACTCCATGAAAACCGCGCAATTTTTGCAAAAGTGACGTTAATCTGATTCTGACGTTGACATAAATCAGTGATAATTACTGATTTATGTCAACGTCAAAGATTATATTTGGGTAAAAAATAAAGCCAGGGGAGATGCTATTTTAAAAATATTCATGTATTTAACTTGATTGACGGGGTGGGAAAATAGTTCCCTGTGCCCGATTAAGGGTTAATTAACTTCAATTACTTGAGATCACAACGGAATCAAAAACCAGAGACACTAACATTTAGTATAAAATGTCTACTAAATAGACGGAAAAAAAGCAAATCATTTAATTTCCTAATAGTTCATGACAAAAATACCTTTAGTTCTATTATTATATTTCTTCGAAAGTGTATTGAAAACCGTCGTTTAATACACGTGGGCATTTGTTACTGCAGTTCTCGGCTCCAGAACACCTACGTCTGCGGCTCGTGTGTGAATTCCGCCTCGGCCGCAATAGCAAAGTGAAAATGTACTATTACATAATTTATTCATGGCACCCTTCAAAACGATTTATTAGGAAATTAAGTGATAGCTAACAACTTCGTAGATATTTACTTTTTTAAGGCAAGATTATACATACAATTAGTATAAATTTATACAAAATAAGATGTTGTTTTGTTCCAAATTTCGTCACAAGTATAGTAGATTAGAGGTAAATCTATTTACCGAAGCATCTCAATTGAGGAGCCAGTTAAAATGTGCCACATCTCCCAATTCACTCATTTTTAATTACTGACTCTTGTCCTACTATCTAATATAGTTACTACTAAATGATGAAGACATTGCGCATTAATTGAACTACAGCTTCTTTGAAAAATTACGAGTCGTATGTATGTCGTACGTACATATAGGAGCCACATATAATGTATGGTAATTTTTTTAATTTGAATACTACCGAGCTCAGATTTTGTCCAATACCTACTCTCAAATGCTACAAAATCATATCAAATTATGCTAAATATTACTCCATGATGTTCCTAGTTCTGACGTGGCTCCTCAATCCAAACATTTAGATTGAGGAGCCACTTTTATGTTCATGTAACTTTGGAAGTATAAAAAAAAAACTAGGATCAAGCCTACAAAAATTTGAAACTTACTACTAAATAACTACTTATATTAATTAAGATACGAAAACTGACTCCTCAATCCTTACAGACATAAAATATAAGAAACTGTTATACTTAATGATTATTGTTTCAGCTTACATTTGGATATGAAACCATTGTCTACAGTATTGGTGATAAACAAGAACAGAGATTTCCCTCTGCTGATTCATTGCCTCATGACCAACTCAAGGATTACTACTTAACTTGGCATAGTAACCAAATTAAAGTTGGGATAGTTGGTCAGAAGCCTTTTGTTAACTATCAGAAGTTGTTTACTGATCCTATTGTTGGGTACATCCTCTTCAAAACTAGAAATTACCGAGTTCATGTGGAGTGGATAATTGAATGTAGGTAGTTTTTATTTTAAGTAGCATTCTCATACAACTCATTTTTTTATCCCATATTTTATATTTCACTTGAACCTTCGTAGGCACTAATGCAAAATCCAAAGAAAGCACATTTAACATTGTTTTTTTTTGATGTAGCAGAATTTGCAAGAAACTCTCACAATGTTAACTTAAGTATGAGGAGAAAGTGAAGGCCAATTTTGTTAGGATATGTATTTAAGTATTTTTTATAATTATGAGCCTGATGTGTCCCACTGTAGGGCAAAGGCGTGACGAGCTGGACTGTTACCAAAAGGATTGGGCCAAAATAGCCAAAGACAGAGAAAATGTAAACAGGGAAGTGAGGATATGTAGTAGATTAACCAAAAAGTCGACGTCTTACCCCAGGGCCTGTACCCTCTCAGCCTCACAAGGCAGAGGCCTCTGTCTCAACAATAGGAACAACACAAGAAAGTTTGCTTAGTTAAGCACAGCACTGCTTTTTGTCTATTAGTCGCCCTTATACACCACATACATTTTCATTTGTAATAGAGGAAAAAAATGAAATTAAAAACAAAGCTCGTTTATTTCGCATTGCAAACAAAAACTAGGCTATCTTGAGCTTCCAGATTACCAGAATTACAAATAATTATGAAAAGTTAGTTTAGTGTTATCAATCCCACATACTCTGATCTTATTGGTGAGGTTCTTCAGAAAGGTCAGGTGCTTAGTACTCGCAACCGGCCGCGGCGTGCGTGTATCACCAGATGTAGGTATGAACGTGGACGAGGCAAAAGAAGTTTTATTGTAAGGATCGTAGCAGGTGGCGTTCTGTGGTTTCTGTCTACCCCTATTGGAAAAAGACGAGTTACGTGTTCAACCTTAAATTCAATTATTTCTTTTCGTTTCTACTAACAATACCTAATTATTATGATATTAGAAGTTTCGATACATTTTTTTTTCTTAAGGCTTTTTGCCGGTACCCACCTATAGCTTATTTTAAAATCCATCTGCCATCTGTAAGTTCCATTCTGTGCCTACTTATTTAATCTATCATGTAGGTATGCACAATAATAAAAACAAAATCGTTATGCTTTTATTTTTTGTGATTACAGCCTCGCCCGTTATATTGGAATCAATATCCTGTAAAAAATTTAGTGAAAGACTTCACTGGCATCCAATGATAAATGGTCAATTGCCCCCAGACGCAATGATTGGTGGGTTTGATGATGAACTAATTTACGTAGCCCGAGCTGAACATAATTTTTCGTTGTGTCCTGGTAAATATGTGCCATCAACTGGTAAAGCGTTTGTCCCTTGGGGTCACAGAGAACATGCCAAAGGAAACTTTGAGGTAAAAATAATGCTTTACATTTATTTAATACAAAGTACTTACTTACATACATTACATTTATATTGTTACGTCGTACGTACGAGATCTTTCGGGAAGGGACGTGATTCGGTGTGTTTGCGCTAAAGGCTTCGAGAAGCGTGCCATTGTTATTGGTTCAAGGTTAAGTAGGTGACTACTTATAAAAAATATTGGGAATTGTCATTGTAATTTCGACCGTGCGCCGAGGGCATAAAGTACCTACTTCTTTATTCGGTACAAGTAGGTTATTATTTTTTTGCCTACTACTTGGTAATGTTTTTTTGTTGATGTTTTTATCGAACCATTCTACACATCGCCGGAATGTTCGTGAATAATGGGGTAGTATAAAAAGCACAAGCGCCGACACACATGGAGTAGTCTGATTCAGGCGATACAACGGAGCGAATCGAAGTGAACTAGAAGTGCGATATCTAAGCGAATAGTGATCAGTAGTGTACTTGTGATTAAGATTTAAGTGTTTTGTGTTTAATAAAGTTATTAAATTGTCTGATTGGTAGTAATTAATTTATCCCATACCCAGCTCGTAACAATATGATTATTGTACATGTTCTTAAAATTGTCATAAAATAACTATTCAAGCAGTTTCACAAAATAGGTTTCAGTACTACCGCGTTCACTGATGGTCGACCCATGCGCTTTCCTAGGGGGGGTCATGACCCCCCAAAAAAGTTGTTAAAATAGCAATTTTTTGGAAATTGTATAAACTATTAACTTCCTGCTTAATCGTTCAACAAGAGAAACTAACTTTTACGAAGCAGAATGATCAAATTTTCAAGCTCGCTTCGCTCGCTGATGCATTTTACCCTTTTTTATTTTGTTTTGTAAAACCAAGGGAGTTACTTTTATTTTCATATCTGTATGAATTAACAAAAATAACCTAACACATCTTATAATTATGTACATGCTATACTTTTACAATTCTGCTAAAGTTGACAGACTTCCTCCTATTCTAATTTTTATATAAATGAACAAAAATAACTTAATTTATCTGAGCGCAAAAATTTTCGACCTCGCTTCGCTCGCTTTTGCATTCTCTTAAATTTGAAGAGTTTTCATTAGCATGAGTACTTACATAAGACCTGGATGAATGATCAAAACATAAACTTTAACCTACGCGATGTAGTGCTAAAATTTTTAAGCTTTTAAGCTGACATTCTACGTTATTTTAATTTTTTATTTATATAGTAATACAATTTCTGTATTAATTGTCAAAAAGAAAACATATCAACTCCCCCAATCTGCCTTTTGTAATTCGGGGTAGCCCCTCCCAACCAAATGCCTAGCTAAAGTCAAAGTCTTTGGATGGGACCGTGCCTGGGTCGACCACTTTTCAACCTTATTACTCAGGGGGCATAAAGGTTAAAAGTACTCGTCAATGAGCGCGATAGTAAATATGCTAGCTTCATTTATGACACAGTTTTTTTTTTCAGATATTATGTGGATTCAATGCTAAGTGGGTTAAAACACGAACCAACTATATTCCACAAAATGCATTTATTGGTGGATATTCTGAAGTGAATAACGAACCTTTGTATATTGGTAGAGCTATGATTAAGGGGAAGCTTATATGTGGAAAAGTGCATCTCCTGTATAAAAGTTGTTATTTGCCCTTTCAGGGCAACGAGGTCGAAGTGAGTAATTACGAAATATTAGTGTTGCCAGATGATGAAATACCACAGGCAATAACTTGTGGTATTTCATCACTTGAACAACAATGGTACAGGAAAACCTTTAACGACGCCTCCTTTTGCATCGACGACGCGACGTGACGAAACCGCTCCCATACTTGGTGCTCTTTTGTATGGGCAACGCCAAACCGTCGAACACCGTCGATCAATAGACAGTGACCCTTAATCTACATATTTAGATATATATGACTTGTAAAAAACCATTAAATTATTTTAAAATAATAAATGAAATATTTATTTCCAATTAAACTGTGTTTAATGTTTACCAACAATGGTTGAGAAGGAAACGCGGTTGAGTGTTTATTTTAAATCTCGACTAGTCGTAGTCGTATTTACTAGTCAAAATAAATTTAAAATGCACTCATAACCACATTTTTCTCAAAACCGCCATTTTGCAAGTACTGCGTTTACTGTTACGAGGGCAATATTATGATGATTAAATTGATTTATATTTGTCCAAATTAATAGTAGGTACATAAATGATTAAATACAAAGAAAATAATATTTCACCCATTGTGAAGTATTTTTCGCTAGTTATATAGGTAGTATAGCGAAATAGAACCAAATGCAACCGCTGAAATTTGTTTACTAAGTTGCTAGCTTTTGCACAAACTATTATCTTTTAAATTCTTATCTATTGCATAAGCATAAGCTCAAGCAATTACTTTGACTATAGATACGGGTGTTAATGTTATGCAAAATATGTAGCAAAAATATGCACATAACAAGCACACAACGATCCAAAACGAGATGACAGAGATAGCCAGGACCAAGCCTTTTGTCCCTTTCACTCAATTGACAAAAAATAAAAATGTTAAAGATGGTAGAAAATAATTTACACCGACTACAAGAAGTAAAATAAATTACATTCAGTCAAAAAACAAGTATCGGGAATGAAGCGGCAATGGATGATTTATTTATGTTTCCAAATTATTATTTTTTGTTGTTTAGGAGCTCGTGGTTAAATAATAACAGCCGCTCGTATGTACGTATACGTATTACCCAGTACTAACTGGGTTGTGGAGGTCAGATAGGCAGTAGCGTCATGTAAAATACTGGTATTCAGCTGCATCCGGTTAGACTGGAAGCTGACCCCGACATAGTTGGGAAAAGGCTAGGCAGATGATTTTTTTGGTTGTTGTTAGATTGGCATAACTGTTTTACATTTTGGCGGAGTTTGAGTTGCATCTGTTATTCCGATTAAATACAGTGCTGTTTTTGTTAGATCATATCTAGTACATAATGGACAAAAACATCAAACAAAGAGTTTGTCTTCAATTTTGCATCGCCAATGGAATTTCGTGTTCGGAGTCCCTGAAAATGTTACAGAAAGCTTACGGTGAATCGTCTTTATCAAAAACACGTGCAAGAGGGGTACAAAGCGTTCAAAAGCGGTCGACATGTGATGGAATATTTGCCTCGCTCTGGTAGGCCATCTACGTCTTCAACTGAAGTTAACATCGCAAAAGTGAAGGAAATAGTGACTGAAAATCTTCATTCAAGTTTGAGAGAGATAGCCGCTCAACTTTCTGTGTCTCACGAGTGGATCCGTACCATTTTAAATAATCACTTGGGTATGAAACATGTTGCCGCTCGGCTAGTCCCAAAAGACCTGAATGTTCTCCAAAAACTCAATCGCAAAAGATTCGCTGAGGACATGCTAGAACGAGTCAATTGCGACCCAACATTCATGAAATGCATTGTTACTGGTGGCGAGACGTGGGTATAAGAGTTTGACATGCAAACTAGTCGACAAGCTTCGGAGTGGCGCCTTCCAACTGAACCGAAACCTAAAAAACCACGCCCAAGTCGACCAAAAGTCAAAGCCATGTTGGCCGTTTTCTTTGACTATCGCGGTGTTGTGCACTCGGAATTCTTGCCGGAAGGTCAAACAGTAGGTAAATAAAAAATATTATTTGAGCGTTATGCGGCGTTTAGGAGAGCTAATTCGAAGAAATATGCCAGATTTGTAGAGAGAAAATTCTTGGATTTTGCACCACGATAATGAGCCTTCGCACAAGACCATCATAGTGAACGAATTTTTGACCAAAAACTTAAAAAGTATCATCGAGCAACCACCTTATTCACCAGATATGGCTCCAGCCGACTTCTTTCTTTTTCCTAAACTCAAATTACCACTTCGTGGCATCCGTTTTCATTCGGTAGAAGACATAAAGGAGAATTCGTGGCGAGAACTGAACTCAATTCCGGAAAAAGCGTTTAAAAATGTTTTCATGATTATTATTATTTTGTTTTGCCTAGAAAACGGAGGCGCGACGACTTAGAGGCGTTTGGGAGAGATTGGCTGGAGAAAACCGCATGGAGAGACCAGTGGAAGGCTATGGGGAGGCCTTTGCCCAGCAGTGGGACAATATAGGCTAAGGAAAAAAAAAGTGTATCGTTTCTGAAGGATCATACTTTGAAGGCGATAAAATAATTTTGGATGAATAACTAACATTTTGTGTATTATTGATCGTTTCTCGGTACTTTCTTGACAGAGTAGTACAGGGTGGCGCCGTCAATATGACAATAACTGAAAACACTGCCAGTTCATAGGGATATTTTTAAAGTATCAAATAAATGCTTACATCGAAATAAACAAAAAAGCGCAGAGATGAGGCGGCGCGGCGGCGCGGCGATGATTTCCACTGTTGGCAGGTACCTATACAACAAAGGTTAATAAAAATTATTAAAGACTTTTTTGGAAAAAAAAACTACCTATTCTGGCAAATCTGTAGTCATTGAAGTGAAGTGAGCATATTTGCGATTATAGCATACCAAAGAGATTGATATATCTCGTAGAACGCTATTTTGTTCCTTACTAAAAGATTTTCAAAATGTCATGCAATGGCAGGATAAATTTTATTACATTTGTTACGTTAATTCATAACGTCTTACTGTATGATATCTAAGAACGATTATTCAAAGGCAATAAAACCAACCAATGGCTCTACAACGTTGGTGCCCCAGATACAAAATGATTAGCCGGATAAGTTCTAACCGTACCTATATCGTAAGTCCGTGTTTGCTGTTGTTTACCTGCATCAAAAGTCCATGAATTACCCACGAAAAATGATAGAAAGCGCAGTCGAAAACAATATGTCGTTGTTTCTTTCTTGTCTGTTAATAACAACCTTATGGCCATCACAACACTCACTGTTCTTACAAGCAGGTATACTTCGCATGATTATCTCGAAAGATTTTCTGTTTTTATGTCGAGTGGTGGAGACCAAGATCGTAGCATTCGTAGCGCTACGAGCTACGCCGTAGCTTGTTTGCGTTATCCGCTTAGCGTTTCCCCAAATAAGTTGGGGTTAGCTTATTAAACAACAACTCCACCTTAATAATATACTATTCACTTTGTTTATGATAGAACTCGAAAGAAGTCGGTTAAAATTAAAAAAATAACACTGGCCGTAAAAAGCTGAGCTGAAAGAATAGTCACATCAGACAATTGAAATAGGTAATTGTCATTCTTAAAAATACCAGCACATCGAAAGAAAATGTTATTAAACTTTCAATTTCAATAATATCACCAATAATTGCAAGGACTGTTTCTAGAACAAGATACGAATAACAAAACAAGATGTCTACCCCGCAACCAGTTTCTAGTGAAGGCGCGGCCGCCCCTGAGGTGCTTGTGGCGGGGGATCCTGCGGAAGGTACAAGAGCAATATTATCTTATAACGTAGTATCAATTGAAAAATTGCAATTTTTGAGTCAAGTTCTGAGTTTGTGGCTTAGGTGTGTGGTAGGTAATAAGAAAAACCCCAACTTCATTAGGGTCGGCTTCTAGTCTTACCGGATCCAGTTGAATACCAGTATTTTACATGGAGCTACTGCCTATTTCCTCCACCTTCTTGGTAAGACTGGTTGTCACGCTTTCGAGCATCTGTAACGACTGTCAAAAATCTACTAATGACAGCCGGGGCCAACGGCTTAATGTGCTTTTCGAGACACGGAGGAAACGCGACTTGCTTCTTATAAAATCCATGGTATGTCACACGACGCCGCGTTCCCCGACCCTTGTTCGAGCTAGCCCGCGATGCTGAGCCTGTAGTCATAAATCAGCCCCTAAATAATGATATCGTTCAGATCCAGCCTGTCCCTTTGCTGTCCTCCCCCAGCGGCGATTTTTACAAAAGTTTCGTTAATCGTGTCTGTCGATTGTATACAACTTACAGTAGTATTAACTAACTAGACAAACTTTACTTTACGTTTCTTCTCTGCAAAAACATTTTAAACTATTTCCGTTGTAACTTATTTTCTACATGAAGAAGAGTAGTGCTAGAAAACCTCTCTTGTCCCATAGTAGATCTCAGCCACGTCTTAATTTTCCGCATTGCTGAAAAGCTCTGCTTGCATCCGACTGAGCTGACTGGGATCGCAATTGCAGCTTGAATTACTAATCAGATTAAGAAAATAAAGGATTTTTTATCAAATGTTAGGAGCCAATTTTGAACGCAAATATATTAAGGTATTTCTTGGTTCGATAGATTTTGCGATTTAGCCTGTGTTGCCCCGGACGGAGTGCTGAAATAGAACTCGGATTCGCGTTGGGCGCGAGAGACCTCTTTTCAACGTTTGTTTTACCCAACAAGAGCGAGTTTTGAACTTTAAAAAATACTTTGTTATTATGCACATAACCAATATTATGTTGCACTAAATAATTGCAATTCATTAATATCTTTAGTAAAAAAAAAAACATTGTAGATAAACCTGCGCGAAAATTTCGACGGGCTGTCAATTTGACTGGATTGGGCTTTAAACAAGGACATCGGGTTGTATGCGTATCAACCACCGAAACACAATAACTCGGAACTCGGATAGCCCTGACCCGGAAATGTGTGAATAGCGCTTTAGAGTCGAACTAGCTAAAATTTTCTAAAACCGAAGATGTGAATATTAAGTAAGATGTGAGTATTAAGTTTATTCTTTGGTACTGTGTTGAACAGATCCCGAGGCGCAGGTGTCGTCTTTCCCGCCGTACCCTCCGTACGCTGCGCCTGCTCCGCCGTCCGTAGCAGACGCCGTCGTCGCCGGCCATGGGCTGCGGCGGAAGCACAAGTCTGTGCCAAAGAAATCCGTACGCCCGCTTCCTAGGCCAGCTAGACCCAAGTAAGGCAAGAGAATCTTCCTTCTTTTTGTCTCCCGCTGAATTAGCGATTGGCAAACAGATTAGTAATTCAATATACCTGTGTTTTATAATATTAGACACGACTGACATGCGTTAAGGTGTCGCGAATAACAGACCAATAAATAGACGTGAAATGAACAGTGTTATGTGATATTGTACTTTATGCGCACCATCTGTTGACAGTCACTTTGACCTCCTCTTTACTACAGCTATAAGCTACTTGATGGTAACTTGATTCTCAATCGGGTGTTTATTCTAGGTTTCCCAAAGCGACCGACGTGAAGATGTCGCGTCAAGCGATGAGAGCACACGCGCGGTGCCTGCGCAGGCATGGCGCCATCCTCACCGATCGACTCGAGTACATGTCGAAGCCGCGCCGGCGCAATATCATATGCTTTTGGCGGGAAAACGCAGACACTCTGCCTGCTGATACGGTCAGTACTAAATATTTAGAAAATATATTACTATTAATTATGCTACTACTGCCCACGAAGCATACAATTGCCGCCTTGGACCAAAAAAATGGTTCGACAGGAAAAAGATTAAGGCAATCTTGTTGTTTCATTAGATGTTGTGCTTTGTGTTACACTCGATTCCTCGTGAAATAATCAAATCCAGCCAAAAATAACCTCCACTCAATTTGCAATACCCTTTTTATCTTTTCTGTTTAGATTGCTCGTTTGAGATCTATGTTGGATGCGGATGAACCATTTAAGCCTGATCAGGCCTATGCATATTTTGTCAACTTGAAAAAGACTAAGAAGAAACAGGCTGCGTAAGTTATGATGTTCTTCTTGATTCTCAATCGGGTATTTATTCTAGGTTTCCCAAAGTTTCTAAACAGTGTTGGCACTTTTTCATTCAGTTGGATGTTATTGATCATAACACTACCTAAATTAAACCTGCTTAAATATTTCACCTACTAGAGTAAGGTGAAATATTTCACATGGTACTCGTTTTTTTCTTTGTAGGCTTGAACGCGCTCGCGTTAGAGCTTTAAAGGCAGACATACATTCAATGTGCTCCGGTAAGAAGTTCATGTGGGCAAGAAATGCTGCTGTAGCTTTAGCTAGGGGCGTCCAGCAACGTTTATCTAAGCCTGGACGCTATGTGCTCACTGACGGGTAAGCTTCTCTCTGATATAATTGTATTCTACAACCTGTTTGCCAACCGTGGTAAAACTAAGGTTGGTTTCAGATTATCGTATTTTCGGCGCGTATAAGCTCGTTTTTGAAAGCGTGTGTAGGTCAGCGGCCCCGAAAACCATGACGGAAAAACCTAAACTTTTCCTTTTTTAATAAGATGCCGTTTCGTCACTTTTAATTTTGTTACTGATTTGTTTGTGTTTATTTTTGTTTCATAGAATGCTAAGATTGTCTGATATTATAATGAGTGATATTTGCGGCTTTATGAAAATGAGAAGAATGCCGTCAAGGCAATGTCCAGGAACTAAAGCGAATTTCATGATGGAGGTGTCGGACAAGGTAACCATTTGATAAAGAAACGTTTACAAAATATTTAGCGAATTCACGGAAACATAACAAAAAACATATCATGTTCTTGTGAACAGGTTGCCGTTTGGATTGACGAAATTCTATCAGAATCAGATGACAGAATGCTAATGATGGATTTCGATGAAGACGACGGTAAGTACGACGATATACCTAGTAGGTAGCGTTATGAGGAACTATTGTCAATATTTTATTTGGAGCCCGCGGTACTTAACACAACGTACAAAGGTAAGCCGTGCCGTTTGAAATTGTGACAATCGTTCATTGACGTGTTTGATCTTTTCATTACGTATAAAGTTTAAATAGTTCCGAGAAAAATGGTGATTTAACAAAAATCTCAAATGATATTGAACAATTGTTTACAAATTCAAATTTAATTTAATCCTTTTCCTTTACTTTTACCCAATTTTCTCGGAAACTCAAGAATTTCATCCATGGCTTAAGGTACGTTACTCAAATCGTTTCCTTTTTTACGAGAAGAAGTGGAAAGGTTCAAAGTGGAGAATGACGAGAATTACCAGCCCCCGACGGCTCCCGCGACCCCCGCCAGTACGACACCCGGCACCGCGACCCCCGCCAGTACGACACCCGGCACCGCGACCCCCGCCACCGAGGTCCCCGCCACCGGGACCCCCGCTACCGAGGCCCCCGCCACCGAGACCTCTGGCAACGCCACTCTCAGCGCCACGCCGGCCACCACGGCACCTGGCAGCCCACCGCCCAGCACCACGCCGGTCACCACGGCACCTGGCAGCCCACCGCCCAGCACCACGCCGGTAACCGCCGCACCTGGCAGCACGCCTCCCGGAACTCCCGGAACGCCTAAACCTTAGTGTAATGCTTTCAAATGAGTTTAAAGTAAGTACGGTGTATAGTTTAAGTAGCCGCACTAAATCAGAATCCTACTATTATTAAGAAATAACGTATTTGTTCACAGACGTGTCATTGGAAGCTCGAGGTGGTGGTTTAGATGGTGGTGACGGTGGCCCTGGTGGCCCTGGTGGCTATGTAAGTATACTTCAACATTTGATTCACTTACTTAAATTCCTCAATCCTGATTTATTAAATCATCATTATTTTAATAGGATACAATCAAGTCTGTCTTTTTCGTCAACAAGGAAAGAAAGAAACCATTGGCATTGCGACATTTTAAAGATAATCTAGAAACAGCCCTTGAAATAACTTATGTTTATAGACCTGAACCGACTGCTCCAACTTGATACTTATTGTGCAGTTTACTAATGATTATGAAACTTTAAAAATACCGTGACTAAGTATTGTTAAAACGTAATAAAAAAATATAGTGAAATTGAGAATTGATCTTGTTTACATTTTCCTATGCTATCTCATACAAGTGAACACGGTGGAATGAGGTAAATGATTTTACAAAATGAATTTTTGGTTGAATCTTCATTTTCCTTGTCTGATCAGTTAATGTTTCACTTTTAATTTTTAAGACGAAACAGGGGCTGCGATTCTCCATACAAATGTACTTATTCCCCTTTTTCATTCTGAATAATGCCTCTAGAAGTCTAGAGCAATCGTTTTTTTTTTTAATCAAGGTCTGCTGCAGCCATGTCTGCGGCATTACCTTTGTGTTCAGAAACAATAAGTAAAAAAAATATGACCTACCAAAAATTACACATAAAATGACCCATTTCTCCGCCCTGATTAGAGGACTACCAGACAAATTCGAATAGTTTTTAACATAAAAGAAATTGACAGGAACCTAGACATACTCCTTAAAATGATGCCAAAAATAATTGAGTCTGCCGAGTTTTCTAGGAGAGAAAAAAGGGGAATACGAGATGTCGATCTCGTAAAATTTTTTCAAATCGTCTATTCCGGGGGCACGCAATAGCAGCGCGACGGCAATTGTTTTTCAAATACCTGTTTTTCAAATTCCTCGCAGGCCCTGTTCCCTCTTAAATATATATTCTAAATGGAGAAGTTTCGTGATATTGATAACACTATATATAAAAAATCTGCTGTTTCCTACAAAAGTGTAATACCTACACGGTCAAAATGTATGGAACAACTGATTTTTTTTAAATAACCGACGAAAAATTTCTGTGTGGTTCAGAATGATGTACTGAGTAACTGGTTTCTGTTTTCGCGTCGGTGTCCCTTCCACCCAGTACACTTTGGTAAATACATTTTTTTTTTGCGGTTGCGATTTTTTTTTCTTACTCACCGTATGCATAAACTGTCCCTGCATAACTTCTCACAAACTTTAAAAATCTGTGAGTGGGGATCAAAATATCACAAAAAAAATATGGATAGTCTCTTAAGACCATTTTCGTGTAGCTGCATCGGTTAAGGTAGCTCCCCTTACTGCCCTGCTGAAAGTTTCCACCCTATATTCGTTAAATCCTCAATACAAATTTCTCGGTCATACTTCATGACATTGAAAATACGTATTTCGTACCATCTTCGTAATACCTTACTAACATGCACGCCGCATACCCACGTTTAAGTTACGAGCCCATCTATCCAAATACTTAGATGTATTTTGATACCCGGTTTCTGTACAGGGTATGCTGCGATACCCATACCTTTATGGCCAGGTATTAAGATTCGCAGGCGAAACTATGCCGTGCCGCAACGCACCCTGCGCACAGGCTCGGGTGTGCGAGGCAGAGGTGTACCTAATTAAACTTTACCCAAAAAAATATGGAAACTTCTCCATTATTTTTTCTAATCCCTCTAATCTCTCCGTTGTGTTCATTTGTGTCAGATGGAGAATGAAGATTTACATCATTGTGTAATTTATTGTTTATTTGTGAAGTTAAAACGGATACTATATGTTTTCAGCCCGGCACAGGGGTACGTGGTAAGAGGGAGGGTGAGTATGGACTCATAATGTAGGTAATAATTCAAGTGATTAGTTTTCTTCCATTAGTAAATAATTGCGTTTTTTTCTTTTTAGAGCGTCCCGCTTATATGAAACTTGAGGGTAAGTCTATGATATTATACAAGGTGTACAGACCCTTCACGAAGCCGTCAACCAAACTTTCTGTACATCTAAGTAACTTTACGCCAAAAATTATTGCTGGTAAACGATTTTTTTTTTTTGATGAAAAATCACGGTTTACGGTAAGATTTAATGTAACGCGCTCAAAACATTCTGTTGATGGATGAATTGAATAGTACAGGGGTCATGGAAATACCTATTTAAAGTAAAGTTATAACATTAAAAACGTTTTTTTTAAACTGGTGAAAAAGTGATCGCTATGACGGGAAGTACAAGTGCCTTTCGTCTTCGTTAAGGGTCTTTTCATACTTCTTTTCTCGTATAAGTAATAACTAATATATATATATATAACTAAATATTTCTATAAATCAAATTTAAAAGATTATGACATATACTTGAATTTTAGGGAATATGAGGAAAGCTTTCGATATAATAACGGATGAAATGGAAAAGAAGGGCGACGAGAATTTAATATCATATGGAAAATTTGAACAATCATATCACGAAGGCTCTGATGAGTAAGCAATATATTTATTTATGTACTCAAAAATATATTCTAAGCTCACAGCTAAAACGGTTATATGCTAACAATAACGCTAATTAATTAAGACTGACAACCCCGTATGTCAATCATTGGTTAAATCTTCGTAATTCTTATTTATATGTATATAAATATTGGTTTTAATACACAGATCTTTACAATAGTTCTTTTAAAACAGATTAAATATAATTTTGAAACAAATCAAATATTAGAAAAAGCGAAAAGAAAACCAGTGGAAAGCTAAAAAAACAGTTTCAACGACAATGACGTCCGTCAACGTCGTCGTCAACACATAAATGAAAAATTATGTATTGACGACGACGTAGCATATTTAGTCGGTGCCAAAAAAATCAATGAAACAAACAATACACCGACTTCCGAAAGTAAAGTCATTTCCACTTTTTGCGAAAAAAGGTTTTATTTTTGTATTTTTAATGTTTTTTTTAAAGTTTTTTGTTAAAAAGAAATATTTAAAAATGTACAAAATAAGATGAATTAATTAATAAAGGAATTGCTAATACAATTTCTCCTGGATTCTGAGCTATAACTATTTTTATTGGTGGCCCAGTAGACGAACTCGTTTTACGACTTGGATATCGTATTTAGGTTCGATCCCTACGTTTACTTTGTGCAATTAATGTGATAAAATAAACTGTACAAAGTTAAGGTTCACTGATTTCGAACAAAATGATACATAGACATTCTTCACAGGTTAAAACGTACGACTGATCTGACAGCTACGGAATTTAATGCGCAGTTGGGAGACAAAATTATGTCAAATCTGAAAGATTTGACCAAAGGCAAAACTCCGACTGAAATCGCCCCGGCCATGAAAAGTTGGTTAACAATTTTAAGATTACCGTAGGATTTTTAAGTAGAAGTACCCAGCCTAATTAAGAAAACCCAAGTTTTTTTAGATTTATTCCTCTATTGAGTCCCCTTTTAACTCGATTGACATTTTCAAAAACCCTTCTTTATTGCCCTGTATTTTTGCCTAACACTGGATTGAAACATCTTCACTACTCCATTTTGTTCTACTCGTATTTTGAGGAATTGCGGCAGCCGTTTTGGGCACAGCTTGTCCAAATTTTCAGTCAAGATACGATGCAGTTTCTGAAATCCCTACCTTATCTGCTAGTTTGCGCACTTGCAAACGATCATTCAATAACACATTTTGATTTTCTTCACCATATCTGGAATATTTTACTTGGCTTTTATATTGGTCAGACTGAAGTTTTTCAAATGAAAGTTTTGTATCGCGTAACGGTGACCAATTTTCTCCATGTTCAAAAATTTTGTGACAGTGTTCACTATTTTGTGACTTGAAACTCTAAATTTTAGTTTTATAAGGCTGTTACTCTCTTCCAAAGACAAACAATAACCGCCGTTTATACGTCAGGTCGGGTACTTCTGGGACCGCCCGTGTCCTCACTACTTACTTTTTTTTTCAGATATGATCGAAATATGTGCAAACAACTTGGCGCAAAATGCAGAGTATAATAGTATGGATTTAACGTTAATATATATTGATACTAGCTACTTAGATTTATGAGTTATTTTAATCCACATTGATGTTTCCTTTTGTTATCTTATGTCATTCAGATTCAATAAGGTTTGCTTGTTGCTTTCCAGAGGAAAAAGGCCCATTATTCAGATTGTTGGTCCAACAAATGAAAAAGCAGCCAAACAATAAACTGTATGAAAAGGGTAAAATAAAACGGACAAACGTTCAAGCGGCCAAAGAGTTAGTGTCAAAACCTTTTCGTTATTATAGTGAATATGAACACACACAAAGTACGAGTGGTAGGTACCTAACACACAACACAGACACACAGCATAACAATTTTTTCTACAATATTGCCTAAAATACCACTTACAACAGTTGTCTCTGTAAGGCCCAACGTCCACGATGGGACTCACTATCAAGTTAGTAGTTCGTAAAATCTTGTGTCTTTTAGGGCCGTTGAAATACTAGTGATGTGACATTCGAGAAATTCTTGAGTTTGGAACACGTTACTTAAGAGTGATTTCAGACTAGCGTATTAGCTTACTCGTGCGCCTCATTTTGCACTTCAAAACCGAAGGCACGTACACGCTCTATTTCCGGCGTGTGCGCACGGGGTGAGTAATCGCAAAGGGAGGCGTCAACCCTCGTACAGGTTGCGCGTGTGGCAATAGGCGCGCTTATACGCGCCGAAAATATGCCAATCTGAAACCACCCTTAAAGCGTCGATCTGTACATGTTCACTGTTCCGTTAATTAAGCCAAATGTAATTACTACAAGTTAGTTAACATAATGGTTAAAGGTATTTATATGGGATTAATCATCACCATTCTCCTGCCCTTATTCCAATTTATTGGGGGTCGGGGCAGCATGTCTCCTTCTTCCATACTTCTCTATTATTCATTATTAATTTAAAATACTAAATTTTTTAGACTTGAAAAGGCGCCAGGCCTGGAGACCGATCATGACGAACCCGCCTTAACAGAAAATATTTTAGGAAATATGAAGCGAATAGTAGAATCTTCTACGCCTAAGGACATGAAAAAGGATATGGACGGTATGAGGGCAATGTAATTGAAAGTAAATGCGTGTAATTAACATTATTAGTTTAAATTAATTTAATCTTTTTTTTTGTAGAAACGCTGGATCATTGTTCGAAATTCTTATCTCAGAAAGCTGTGGATGACAGTAAGTACCATTTTAACAGACTTCAATGAAAGAGAAGTTTCTCAATTCCACTGTTTTTTTGTACGTAAGAAGATAGTTTGCATTTTTCTTAAATCAAACGAAGCCTACTTACTAATCTGTTTCGCCAAAAACATTATTCTATTCCTGTTGACGTCGGTTTTTACTGTTTTTTTTTTTTTAATTTATTACAGCAAGAAAAATGTAAGTCCGCCGTAACAATTTGGTGGCAAATTTCTTTATTCCGCAGCAGTAAAGGCGCTTCTTTTAGCATTCACCTGTAATGTAGCTAACTAACAGTTAAGTATTACATCAATGAAAGAGAACTGAGCATTGCAGTGCGTAGTCACTTATTTCTGTTAAAAATCCAAGAATCTGGGAATATTTTGTTACATTACAGGCGAATGCTCCAATGTGGGGAGCGCATTAAGAGCAGGTTTCGTTACCTACCACTGACGTAATGTTGAAACATATTACGACCGATAATAATAATTAACAAATTTTCAGATGAACGCGGTCCTGCATTCGATTTCCTGATAAAAGAACTAGAGACCTATGGAGATAAACCTTTTTGTGACTATCCCCCTCTTGGGTCAAGGCACGCGGCAGCTTACGTGTGAGTGACTATTCAAATATTGAGAGATAGCATAATCGATAAAATGTACATACTTTAACCGTATAGTTCGATACTGCCCCTTAAGGGGTAGCAAACATGAAGCTCCGCTGGCTCAGTATCTGCCCCGAAAGGGGTAAACATTTAAATCACACGTCATCCTTATTATTTAAGTAAATATTTAATATTCTGATTATCAAATTCTATGAGTGTGCGTTAATTATGAGAGTTTGATATAAAGTTCATATGTCAACGCCATTAAATCTTCTGTATTTAGCGCGCAAATCCCTTTTAAAATAATCCAAGTCAATCATCGCCATTTTGAAGGAAGTGCTGGCCGAGGCTCAAAATTACAAAAAAAAAAAAATGGTTTTCGGACATCCAAGCTCCACTATATTGAGAATGATTAAATATGTGCCGTGACGAATTCATCCGTTGTTCAGCATAAATTAACAGTGGTAGGTAATGCTGAATTTTAATAGCTAAAGTTGAAATTTAATCTCCTCCTTATGAAGTCAACTACACTCGCAGACAAATAATAATGAGTTAGTAAATACGAAAAAATTAAAATAGCGGCATGAATGAAACTGTCTGTTGTAGATAATTTACCAATATTTTTTTCTAACACGCTATTATTGGCTTCACCTGTTAATAACCATGTAACAAAAACTGTGAAGTTAAATTTGACCCACTTCCCGGTTGCTGATTGAGCTGAAATTTTAGTTAAGTACATGTTTAGTTTGGATGTCATCCGTAAGAAACGAGGACTGATTGATGGAGTGGGATATGTTGCTAACAGCCTCTTTGGTATTCTAGATAAATGCAGATTAATACCACAACGACATAAAAGCTGTCCAAAAGAATGAAAACTACTTATTTGATTTGGTAAAAAACCAAACTTCAATAGTCGTACTTCAAAACAATTTGCTGAGGAAGAATGATCAAAATATCAAGCGACAATTTGGTTTAATAGACGACTTTATGGCGCAGACTAACACCAACTCAGCCATAGTGGAGTCTGAAATGGAAGTAGTGATGGCTACTAACTACTTCAACTCGGCCTCGCTAACAGCATACATGCTGATTACTAATTTAGAGAGGGTCCAAGAGATGCTCTTTGAAAGCCTAACTGATGTCTACACTGTCACTGTCTACTGTTTTTACTATTGTCTGGCAGTTTGAGTACTATAAGCGACCTACACAAATGTCCTTTCTTTGGCATTGTTCGTCGTTTCGTTGAGCTCCTTGAGTTATGAGTCGAGCTACATGATAACTGACAAATGCTTGCACTGGCTGGACAGGTCCACTCAAATCTGTGTGGTTCTTTCTTCAAAAGACCATCTCAGACACTCATCTGCATAGTCCTCATGCGAGTTTATCAAGATTATGTCTGGACCTTAAAAGAGACTATGACCTCTGAGTTTGTTTCGGTTGTTTCTTCTCAGAGTAGTCAGATACGAAACACCGGCCTCATCTAGTTTTAAAAAAGAAGACGTGTAAAAGTGTTTGTAAAAACCTATTTGCAAAATAAACATCATTTATCATTTATCATTTACAAAGGGCATATAGACATCCATCTACTTACATCTATCAACTTGATCAAGCAACTAACTGAAATCGCGGGCAAACTCCCGAGGACCTCGTCGTTGCCTGTCCGAAATATCAGAAACGATATCAAAGACCTCTACAAACTACTATACGTGAGAGCGCGAGTCACCACTAACTACTTCTTGTTCGAGATACACGTCCCATTCATCTCAGATGAAGACTTCACTCTATACCAAGCTACTTCGTTGCCTATGAAAACAAGCACAGGAACAGCCATCGTCCAACTTGCTTCGCATTACATAGCAGTAAACTTTGGGAAGAGCACTTATATAGAGACATAAGTGCTCTTCATCTCATCTTGTGATAAAGAGTTATCAGAAGATGACATGAAGCGGTGTAATCACATTCAACCAGGCAATTGGATATGCCACAAGAATCTACCTATATTCTACTTGCATAACAGCAATGCCTCCTGCGAAGCAAAACTATTGGGTCATCGAACTGTTATATCTTGGATATGACAGTGGAATAGCTGATGATGATCCTCATACGTTCCTGTCTAGTCAGCATATTACGACTAAGATAGAGAAAGCACGGATGCCTGTCGGCTCGGGAGCCAGTTCAGTCAGATACTCGGTACGGGTCGGAGGGCCCAATTATTATTGTAATACTAATTCCTTATAATTGCCACTTCTTTTAATACTCAATTAAAGTATTTCTTACCAGTTTACTAAATAATTCTTTTTTTAAAAACCTCTTCACGGACTCGCATAATATAATAGAACGACCTCACCTTGTGACATTAAAAAGGTGCTATGTAAGCAGGAGTGGATCGCGTTATACAAAACGAAAACTTGGCTGGCGATTTGTTGCGGAACTTGCACAATACGAATTGTCTGTGAAAATGATATCACTACACACTCCATGACTTTCGGGATACTGACCTTGGCCCAGGGTTGCTTGTTGTAATCGAATGAATTAACAATTCACTCGCATAACCAATACCTACAATAGCAACATGAAGATGGACCTTTCCATGAACATACCGTCGCTTAACTCGATGGTAAATAATATTGTGAACATAACACACAATATGTCGCACGATATGTGGCCAGAAGCTGCAGAATGCGAAGAAATCGACAAGCGATTAGCTATTATGAAAACGCGAGAAAACAAGCACCCATCTACCATTTCCACTCATGACATATGTATACCAATACGCCGTCTCTTATACCATTGTGGGAGTAATCATCATTGTTTCCGTGGGATGGTTTGTAAAGATATATGGACCATCTTGTCGCTCAAAACAAACTAAGAGCCATTCAGCTACGAACAATCAGCTTGAAGAGATCGAACTGCAGCCGATACAACACAGAAAGCAAGAAGAAAACATACACACGGCGAGCCAAGCAGAACTGCAAGCGGAACGTCCACGTTATGCAGGCAACTTCGAATAATTTAATGTATTTTTTTCTTTCTTTGTAATAGGGTTTCTTCTCTTGACAAGCTATCATTAACCTTCTGTACATCTTAGTGGGGTTGCCAACATGTACGGTCTCATCAACCGTACATTTACTTTGCGAACGCAGCAACCTTTTTGGATGTCGTGCGTCACAAATATTACGCTATAATTGTAACTTTTCATGCAAAGCAGATCGAGTTAGACATCAACTGTTGAACTTACCACTTGTCAAGAGAAAGAATCGCTACCACTACTTAAACTTGTACCTTCTACCTCTTAACATAACTGTGAACTCAACAGGTGGTACTTTCTCTCCACAACTAAACCAACATCAACAAAGTGATAGTGTACGGTGCCTACAACCATTGGCTCCTACATTAATTATTAATGCATGCATTGTCATGCACGGTTAGCTAAGTGATGTTATTCTAAATCCAATATGGCGGACACCCGAAGATGGCGGTCTAGTTATTTTTTATGCATTCCCATGATATGTATTAATGAACTTTCATCTGACATCTCAAACAACATTCTAGACCATAGGTTCCCAACGGGGGCGGTACCGCCCCCTAGTGGGCGCTGGAGCTTTTCCAGCGGGTCCAAAGGCAAATGAAATACCTCTATTTTCATGAAAAAACATTTTATCTAGCCGTTAAAAAAGGGGAATCTCATAACTATTTTGTAAAAGGGGCGTTGGATTTATTTTTTCTTGTAAAGGGTGCGGTAGTCCAGAAAAGGTTGGGAACCTATGTTCTAGACCACCTAATCTATTGTAGTACTACATGGTTTTTTTGGCGCGTGGCCATAGTCGAAACTAACGCTGCCATCTTGTTTTTTAGAAACAATTTCCACAAATGTTTACCATAAGCGCACTCCTGACAATGTCAGTCAAGCGCCAAAGAACCATACAATTGTAACTCTGTGTGTGTTCCTCTGTTTTTAGGTTAAAGTCAGCGCCTGGTTTAGGAAGCGCCACGCCCGATCCTAAGACTGTGGGAGATTTTAAAGTTAAACTTCATAGAATCGTAGACTCGGCTACACCTCAATCACTGAATGCAGATATGAACAGTCTGTTACTATTTAATCTATTTTTTTTGATAATGCAATTAAGTTTTAGAGAAATCTATTCAAGGTCATTATGACCTCAGTTTAGTAGATTTCCTTAGTAAAACAAGGAACCTCTAGAATTTTACAAGTACACCTGTGTATCAGTCAGTCCGCATATTAACTCGAGAGATTCCTAAACTTTCTAAGTTCTAATTTGGCATAATTATTACTCATGCCATTTCAAAGTATTTGTTATGTATTACGTAATATTCATCCCAGCTAAGCATACGGTTATTAATTAAAAAATAAGTCTATACAGCTTGCTCTTGCACTAGTAAGTATTAGCTTCGGCTGTTTACAGTTCCAAACGCGTTTATGTCTTTTATACCGAAGACCATTGGTTTTTTTCAAGTTACTTAATTAGTATCTTAGTTGTAAAGTATATATACATGTAAATAAGTTCTAATCCTTTTGTTTTCTTCCAGATGTGATTGATCTCTGTAGTAATTACTTGTCCGCGTACATGCGAGACAGAGGTTGGTTTTTTTTAATGTTCTTTTGAATCTTTCGTCACAATGTTGCTTGTGAAAAATTAATCCTCATTTAAGCCCGCACTCCCCCGAAGCGGAGACGAGACGAGAAGAGAGGAGAGAAGTGTTGTAAACCACCAATAGAATTACGTTATTTCCATGTTATTTCGCGTTTCCTTCTAGCTTTTGTGGAAACGGTTGAGCAGAGATGAGAGATGTCTCATAATTGTTCAGCCCAGCCTCCGCACTCGGCAGCTGCGTATAGCGGAGACGAGAAGAGATCTTAGCGGCGTGTGGTGAGCGGTGTGCAGCGAGCGTAAACGGTATTCGGTGAACGGTGTGCGGCGGTTTTTAAACTGGGCGTGAGTAGCCTGTAAACACATCTCTGCTCTGATCTAGCCAGTACACAGCTCCTAAGCGTCTCCTCTCCTGTCCGCTTCGCACGTCTCCGCTTTAATGGAGTCCTGCCTTAGACATGGTTCCTGTCGCACTCGAGATGTCATTTGAAAATAATCCATCAGTAACTTTAATTAACCAGCATACCTTGGCACACGTCAGCAAACTTAAAATATTTCCTATTTGTCATAATATGTTTTACTTTCCTTACTTTTTTTTACCTTTACCTTTTATTTCAAGCAAGTTTATGATTGGTTAAGTAAATAACGAATCTTGAGTGCTGGCACAAATCTTAACCTGCTGAGTTGGAATGAAATTAAGATTTCTTAATTATACATAATTATGCTCACTATACAGTTGTCACAGTTTATTTTAACATGTAGGTCCTGCATTAGCAGTCTTGTTGGAAACGATGAAGGGAAATCCAAAAAATGTGTTTGCTGAGAGGGAAAAGTATCCATTGGACTATGCAACCGCAGCTTCGGAGTAAGATTAATTATTTGTTTTATTTACATACCTTAATATGAAACTTACAATTCCCGAAGGGTGGGTGTGGGTTAGGTTAGGACTGGGCAAAATACATGCTTTGCTTTAATTGAAATACAAATTACAAAATACTATCTCGCAAGTATTTAAAATACGAAATACAAAATATCTTTAAGTAATGTATTTGAAATAAAAAATACAAATTACAAAATACGATTAAGAATAAAAAGTAATCCAGCCCAGCATGGGCTAAAAAGCAGAGTAAAAGAAGATTAATCAGTAAAACCAAAGTTTCCTTTCATGAACACTAGATTTTTAAATGTAATGTCAGACAAACAGCCTCTTGTTAGAGAATGAATAAAACCTGCTAAAGAAAACAATCTTTCTACAGTTTCTGATGAGCACAAACTTGTGTTAAATTGTATGAACACATTATTTATATTTGGATATTTGATTTTTATTTAATTTTTTGGTTAAACGTATTTATGTTACATACATAAAATACATTTATTTTGAAGTATTTGAAATACTAACTATAAAATACCTCGGTGTTTGGGTGTTAGGGTTCAAATTACTTTGATGTTGATTTTGATAATAAAACACGTGTGGTCTGTGCACGATGGAAATGGATAAGAAAGTTAGGTATAAATTCGTGTTTTTTCGGCTGCTCTCATACTTACAATGTGTTTGATTTTGATCTGATATATGAGTCGAAAATTCATGTAAGACCACCTCGATAGGGTAAGAAAGCGTTATTGTAAGGACTACCGTTATTTAAAAACCTATTTTTACGTGTCGAAATCCTCAAGTAGTACATCCACACTAGGGTGGGCGAAGGTCTGTCACCTCCTGCTGACTAAAATCACACGGCGTCTTTCGACGACCTCTGGCCGGGTGCTAGAGTAAAAAATGTTGAGGGTGTAATCTTCATAAGAAAATCGTATTTTTTTTTTTCTGGCTGCTTTTAACTAATCCAAAAAGCCTGTTGTCCGTTCTGATGGAAAAACGTCATAACGCTGCCCGACCAGGGTATCGGACCCACGACTTCATGTTCAGCTATTGTGTTTGCGATCTCTAAATAAACGATGCAGTTTGTTTTATTTCATTACATATACAATTTTATCGATCATTGTATTTATTATAGAATTGAAAATGCACCCGAAATAGTCCCATACCTTCCCATTAAAGATATTGCTGATGAAGGAAAAGCGAATTTAAGTAAAGACGTGGATCCTGCGACGCCTCCAGAACTTAAATTCACAATGAAAGGTAAGTAGGAATACAACGCAATCTCTTGACTTACGTATGAAATACTAGCTTAATAGCTAGCTAGGCTTCGCCCACATGGTGTTCGATAATTGATCCACGGGATCGTCCTACCGGGATGAAAAGTAGCCAATGTGCTTTTCTAAACTATATATAATCAATCTCTATGCCAAAGTGGTTGGGTAATTATGTATGAACCAGTGGCATGATTTTCAAGTCTGCGGCCACTGATGAAAAGTATTTCATTAGAAAGAACACAATAAGACATTAATTTTCTTCTATGAACAATTACTTCCAAAATGCATCGGAGCCGAGATATTTAAAGAAAAAAATGAATAAAAACATGTCATCATTTATTATAATTGTGCCTATTTTTTAATATATTCATTTGTTCACTGCTATTTCTGTCTATTAGTCGCAATTAGTTGTTAGGAGGAGCTCGTGGCTAAATACCAACAGCCGCACAGGTTGAACTACAAGGTTAAGCCGCACTTGCCTAGGTCGGTCTGTGGATGGGTGACCGTCATACATACCGGGTATCCCCCGTGCCTCGGAAAGCACGTTAAGCTGCGGCTGTTGGTATTTAGCCACGAGCTCCTCCTAACCACTAATTGCGACTTATAGACAGAAATAGCAGTGAACAAGTGAATATATTAAAAAAATAGTATATATATGATGACATGTTTTTTTTTTTTCTTTAAGCATCTCGGCTCCGATGCATTTGGAAATAATTGTTCACAGAAGAACATGAATGTCTTATTGTGTTCTATCTAATGAAATACTTTTCATCAATGGCCGCAGACTTAAAAATTATGCCACTTTGATCCAGATCCGATCAGCAGTTCTGGCGTGATTGAGTATCAAACATCCATCCATCCAAACTTTCGCATATATAATATTAGTATAGAAGTATAGATATAGATTGGATAATAAAACTTCAATTGAATTTGTTTCTTACAGCATTGATCCGCGATGTTGCTAAACATTTGTCTCAAATCGTCGCCATACGAAGTAAGATTTTATAATTCATTCGTAATACATAACACACAAACAGTAATACATAACACACAAATCACTGCGCTTATCGTAAAACGTCCACCTATACATAAGTCTATTATAATTACTTACACGGGGAAGAGGTACCATTATTATTTTTTTCTCATTTACCGGATGGTATTAGTTCCTACCACAGATAACCTCCTCTAGATTCCGTATCATAAACATTTTGTTTCTATTCGAGTTCACCAAATGTAGCGGTAGGCACGCGGTGCGCGGGGAGTGACAAGTGCAATCCGATTGGCTATTTCAAGGTGTCGTCACCAGCCGTAGTGATGGGGTAATGACATTAAATGTAGATTCTGACGTCGATATTTTTTTTAAACAGAATGATATATTATTGTTCCCTTTTTTATGTTGTAAAGATCCTACTTCATTACAATATGTAATAGATTACCGAATATTCCAAATGAACAAAGTTTTAACTTTTAACATTTTTATATGCCATTGGTTTAACTGACGGTTGAATTCGCACAAGACCTGATTATTTTTTTCAGAATAAACCGTAAATTGTATGTATTTCTATTTAATTGAACTATTTTGTCCAAATAAACAACAAAATATCGATGGCCACACCATGACCAAAGGTAAAAACCCAGTAGTTTCCATTATATTAGAAACTCACATTACCGATCATGCACCAGTACTTGTATGTGTGAAAAATTTCACGAGTTCACAAAGTATCCCTAAGGTAGTTACACAGATTGATCAATGTAAAGTAGCCACAGATATAGCTGACGCGGATTTTAGTTTTTAGTCATGTTAACTAACAACCCAAACGAGGCTACAGAACGGTTAATAAATACAATTACCTTCATTATCCCAAGCAACACTAAAACTATTAGTGTTCCCTCTAAGTTGAGAGTTATTAAGCCCTGGGTCAAACAGGGTCAATAGAGGTATATCCGCAATAGGGACAAAATGCATAGAGACCATAACAGAGCACCAGATAATTATAATCTTAAAATTACATACCTCCGATACCTTAATTTCTGTAATAAACTGTTAAGCAGACTTAAAACCGAACATGAGAAGAATGAATTAATAAAAGCAAAAAATAATCCCAAAGCGACTTGCAAAGTAATATATGATATACTCAGTAAACAAAATTCTAAAACTCCTACCACAGACCTTTTATCCATTTCTCGTGTCGACATAGAGCTCAGCAAAGCTAAATGAGTTTTTAGCGAATATTGGCAAAGAACTCGCGGCCAAACATACAATTACACCCACTAAACATGTTTCACATCTCCAAGACGAAACACAATCAAACTCTCTCGTCCTCCTGACTCCTGATGAAGCTGAAGTAGAAAGAACCATAATGAATCTTCATACGGATTCTGCTGCGGGTTGGGATGGAATTACAACCTGTTCGGAACGCTCATTTTCTAATTTTCCCATTTTTTATTAATTTTTTATTTATTTAATTTTGTTTCACGCGTGACTCGTACGAGCGTTGACTCGCTCATAAGATCGTATACGCACGAGCCGCGAAACTTGGCACCGCATGCCCGCTCATTCCACGTGTATTATTTTTTAAGCGCGCAAGTCAGTACGAGTTTATTCGCGCTACAAAATAGTCTGAAACCGCTCTAAGGAGACGAGAGAGGTGTGGAATATTAATTGCTATTGAGCACTTCCCAAAATAAAGTTCCCCGATTTTACTTGCGGTTTTTATTAAAGCACACTGACAGTGAAAAAGAGAACAAGCCAAACACTTGTAACAAAGAGAGTTTGTTTTTGTTTGTCTGTTTCTACTAGGTGGAGCAGCTGGTGAAAGATACAAAATGGGCTTTTTATCTGCGGTCAAAAAGGCTTTGGGGTCAAGACCCCTTTACAAATACAAGTCCTACGGGAAATCATATAGTGATGCAGCGGACGAGTAAGTAATACACAGCTTTTAAAAGAAATGACGCGAAACCTCGGTCACCCTATTTTTATTGTAGGTTAGTAACCAAAGAAATCTAGTAATCAGAAAAATCAAAAAATAAATGAAGATCACTAATAATATTAGAAAAAGAAAAAGTTTTTAAGTTGGGACATATCCTTAGAAGTACTGATCCGATTTTACAAATTCTTTGACTAATGGGAAGTACTACATTATATGCCCGAATCCTTAGGTATAAATATTT
The DNA here is from genome assembly GCA_964057025.1 of Standfussiana lucernea. Taxonomy (NCBI): domain Eukaryota; kingdom Metazoa; phylum Arthropoda; class Insecta; order Lepidoptera; family Noctuidae; genus Standfussiana; species Standfussiana lucernea. Next base: position 5,989,609 of record OZ059785.1, read on the forward strand.
AAACCATAACATGACTGAAACCACGGGAAACCTCGTATAATATGTTTTTACAAATGATTGTTTGGAAAGAAATGGGGGGGGGGCTTTTCCCAGCTTTAGGACAATATCGATTAATAAAAAAAAAAATCCCTCGAAGATCGCTTACAGTGAATTTATTTCGGTTGTTTGTACACACGCTCTTGCCAATTTTTTTCGGACGCTAATGCTGAATCTATTCTTGATCACAGAAGTAAATCGAGGGAAACTTTGTCATTGCAGCAGTATCAAAATGTATTTTACCCATTAACTTTCTTATAATTTTAACAGATTACATAACGTAGAATCTACGAAAGCTAAGGATCTACCAAAAGAAACAATCACTTTTGGTAAAGAGATTCATTCCGAGATGACCAGAGGAATACCAACGAAACTGGCCCCCACTGTTGTAACAGATATGTCATGTAAGTAATATTTGTAACAGCATTAAACATTAAAATTTGGTGTTTTGTGCAGACTATGGCGCCTAAATTAAACATTTACGAATATGTACATACAAAATGTAATGTATAAAACTTATTATGAATGACCTGTTATGAATCAGAAGTATCGTACTTACGTAAAAGAAATATCGTACTGTACAGCGCGATGATTAAACAAAGAAGTAGCTCGTGGCTAAATAATAAAAGCCTCTCGGGTCGATCGTCAGGTTAATCCGCGCTTGCCTGGGTTGGTCCGTGGATGTGTGACCACCCATACATACCAAGTTTCCTCCGTGCCTCGGAAAGCACGTTAAGGCATTGGTACCGGCTGTCAATTGTAGATCTTTGACAGTTGTTACAGGTAATCAGTGACCCGAAAATCTGACAACCAGTCTTACCAAGGGGTACCGTATTATCCAGTACTAACGGGGTTGTGGAGGTCAGATATAATACTGGTATTCAGCTGCATCCGGTTAGACTGGAAGCCGACCGCAACATAGTTGGGAAAAGGCTAGGCAGATGATGACAGCGCGATGATTAAACCCAAATGCACTTTACTGTTACTGTTAGCCTGTATCATCCCACTGCTGGGCAAAGGCCTCTCCCCATGACTTCCAAATTATTCGATCCAGGGCTAAGGTGGACCACTGATCGTTGGTTTTGTCCAGCTCGTCCCGCCATCTCCTGCGAGGTCTACCGCAAATGGTAAATGCACTTTATCACTCTTAATAAACTACATACAGCAGTTAACTGCCACTGCATAGGCAGTTGACGGCCTCGTTCCTTTAGCGGTCGCAAGCTTTTTTTTGTCATTTTCCTTGCACGTAATGTCCCTTCGACAAATAAATATTTTTTCTTTCTTCTATAATAACTAACTCACTGACTTATTTTCTAGCGGCTATGGATCTTGCGTCTATGCATTTAGCAAAGACTGGAGTTGAAAAAGGTAAATAAATTATTATGTGTGTTAAGCTTCGCAATGGTACCCACCTACGATTGGCTACTAATTGTGCAATGGTCAACAGGAGAGGCTATGGACTATGTAGTGAATCTTATGAAAGAAAAGGACAAAGAACCACTTGCCAAATTGCAAGGATATGAACAGACTTATGCTGATGGCGCGAGAAGGTTTGTACAATTTGTTTCATAATTTTTTAAGGAAATTCCTTGCTTCATATTTCTGAAAAATTCGTCTGTCTGACAACGTGAATAGCCTACCGAAATTAATGTTATTGAGTTGTCAAAATAAAAGGCATTGCCATTATAAGTGTGTATAGTCACAACGCTACGCTACATAACTTTTAAAAGTGTTTTTCTCCTACTATGTATATTGACTAAAATTTCAAGTTGTGTGTCGTTACTGTATTAAGGTTTGGTGCTCGTGATTGAACTTAAAATTTTACCTCGATCTGTACTCGTATATTCATTTTATTAAATAAAATCTTACTTGTAGACTTGAGCATGCTCCAACTCTACGTTCTGACGCTATTGATATGGGGGCTTACTCGGCTGTGAAGGATAAACTCACTGACATGACAAAACAGAAGCCGGAAGAGAAGTTTGAGAAGGTTTTACCGGGTAAGTAATAAATTTTCTTACGTATATACAGCGTGTATCAGAAAGATGTGATCGATCATATTAGCTATCGGTGTGGTACAGACTACAGACCATCAAAATGAACTTTCTTCATGGGACCAACATCGAAATCGAGAAAAAATAATTAGCTATCTCGTACAATTTGGATCGAGAAAGTATTGAAGTTTTGAAGGGGACAGCTGATTATGTTTTTGAGATTACTATGGTGGTTCCATGCAGAAAGTTGTTCAGTTTGATGGTCTGTCACCACTTCTGATACATGCTGTAAATTTATGAATGTTTGGTGCTCTTTCACGCCATAACTACTGGACGGATATTGATAAAGCTTTATGTAAATAAAATAAATAAATAATTTTTTATTGAAATGAAAAACTCAGTTTACAGAAACTCTGTGTTCGATAACAACTGCATTAGTATAAAACTTTGTCGCAGTCATTAAAATCAGAACTTAACAATAAATTTAACGGTGTAATTTATGTGAATTTTTGTTGTGCGTGGAGTGTGTATGTATGTGTGTGTGTGTGTGTGTGTGTGTGTGGGAGAGTGGTACTTTACAGTAATATAACTTACAATATCTTTATAAAAATGCCTTGTTCTGATACGCAGTTGAGTGATTTTTGTAATGTTATTTGAATCTCACTAGTGTTCTTCATACATCTGCCTCTAATAACGATGGATGTTTTCTTTATTACTTACTAGCTGACCCGGCGAACTTTGTACCGCCGAACCGTCAATGAATGTCTTGAAACTATGTATTTTGCTGCATGGGGTGCACTCGGGTTGATTCTCTTCAGTGAATAAAACGAAAAATGACTTATATCACCTTATGATATAAGTCATTTTTCGTTTTGACCACCTTACACTTTTTATTACTTTACTCTACCTACCTTTCTACTTACCCTACCTACCCAACCTACTTACCTGCTTACCTACCTACTTACCTAACCTACATAAATACCCATCCTACCCTTCTAGTACCTATGTACCTACCTATCCTACCCTCCTAGTACCTACCTTCCTATCCTACTATTTAAAGTGTAATTTACTTTTCTGTATGTATTTTTCCTGTAATGTGTTTTGCGAGTACTTTGGGTTAAATTATTGCAATTTTCTTAAGGATCTCTACACAAAATACGCGCTTTGGACGTGGAGTTGCGGACACCAGCCCGCTCTACAATACAAGGATCTCTACATTTTTTTAAATAAATTATAGCCTATGTTACTTCCTGATAATTTAGCTTTCTATTGGTGAATAAATGTTTAAAATCGGTCTAGTAGTTTCGGAACCTATTCGGTACAAACAAACTAACAAATAGCATTTCAATGTAAATTTTTTGTCATAAACATTGTTTTTTATACGCACAGGGATAATCGACGATTCTGCAAATTATCTGGCAGCGCCTTTACCGGAGAGTAAGTGAACATTACGCTATCATTCTTAGCTTTATTTTATTCACATTATGATTCATAACTGATAATGGATATTTTGTCTCCAGAGCTGTATCAAGTTGTGGTATTATTATTATTATAAGCCTGTGTTGTCCCACTGCAGGGCAAAGACCTCCCTTCCCTTTTTCCACTTTTCGCGATTTAGTGCGATTGTAGGCCAATCTTTTAAGAAGGAGTCCAAGTTGTGGTATGCACCATTTCAAAGGTTAGATATGATAAGAGCTTTATTTTATTGTGTGACACCAACAGTCAGGTGTATGGAAAGAACTATGAGTGATTTTGTTTTGGTTTACCTCGATGATATGTGCATTACTTCCGAGACTTTGAGAATTTGTAACAACGCTGTTTGTACGCTAATGGCTTGAGCATCATTCACCTACTACACACGACGCAACGGGGCGACAGATGTGCCCCCTTAAGCTACAATGACACATGTTTTCCCTGTACACATCTTACTGTTGGTACCTTACAGTATAATAAGGCTCTTATCATGACCTTTCAAATGGTAGGTATATACCACAACTTGATAAAGCTCTGGAGACGGAGGACATGCAAAAGCGCCCATTTGCTTTTCAGCAAACGCTGAAAAGAAACAAGTTTTAGCGGATTTAATGGGTCGAGAAGGAGACAAAATCATAGGAGCAAAAGATACTTATAAACAGACTTATCAGGGAGCCGGAGACGAGTAAGTCCTTGTTTATCTTAACATAATTATTATAAAATCACGTGATCGTGACACGCAAATCTCCAAAACTACGCATCCGATTTCAATGAAGTTTTGTGAATGTGTATGGTTGGTTCCAGCTTGAAAGATGAGTTTTGTGTAATGTCGCTAGTGTGTAATGAGTGCTTATTCAAACATATTCGGCCCTCTCTTGCACTGGTAGGTGCATCGTTTTTTATGCTTGGAGCTACAGCGAGCTAGTAGTCGTGTTTAAGCTAATATTTTGGCCTGACTCATCCACCATTGTCTTTTTTTTTTTAATTGCGGTCATACTTGTTACATATTTATATCAATAGCTGGGATCAATACAACCAGTGTTGTACTAGACAAAATCTAAAGCATTTTTTTCCGAAATATAAGGTATCAAAGTCGTGAGTTTAAGGTTGTTACTGTTATTATACCTGGATTTTAATTTGCAGTGTTAAGCAGTCACCAGTGGGTGTAACAAAAGCCCATGATGAAAAGAAGAAAAAAGAAATGGTTAAACAAATAGAAGCTGTTATACCAGATAAAAAGATGGAGCAGATTCTAAAAGGTTTCATTATACATTTTTCACACTACCTGCGCGTAAATGTCAAATTATATCTCATGCAATCCTAAAGTAAAGCCAGTCATTCATGCCCTAAGCTTCAGCTGGGCAGTAATATTGTACTGAGATTACATCACGTATTACCTAATTTTGTACATTTTCAGAACCAACTGCTGAAGGCGCAGCTTATTTGACAGACGTCGTAGAAGGGAGAGGTAATTTATTTTTCACACCACCTGCTCGTAAATGTCAAATTATATGTCATGCAAACCTAAAGTAAAGCAAGTCATTAATGCCCTAGGGCTGTAATATTGTTACGAATTTCATCGCTGCCCGCTGGGCTAATGTGATTTGAATTTGGAACCTTAAATAACAAATTGCATGAAAACTTTTACCAAAGAGTTTTCGCTGCGCAGGTTTTAGTTGCTGTCGATGAACAAAATAATTTTTCGTAACTTAATAGTAATATTATGTGAAATAATAAGAAACAATCATGTAAATTATATATATATATATATATATATATTAAACAAAAATAGTTACTACATTAAAAACAATTGTTTTTTACAAATGGTCAAGTCTAAAATGATTAAATAATTGACTCTCCCTATTTTTTAATCTGTAGCGGTAATGGCGGCAAGTCATCACAACAGCTGATTGAAGGCTGTGGTGCACACCCCAGGGTTGCTATATCGAGTCTTTTAATTTTCCGCATATTCAATCTATACCACTTAGTATCGAATTTTGTTTCTGTGTATGTATTGCTTGATCCCGTTCACGCACGACACCCTGCAATCGGCTTATTAAACGCAAGTTATTGTTACAAATTTGTAATTCGGCTTTAAAATGTCTCATGAATTCTTAAAGTTTACCTTATTTTTTTAGAGTTGTGATTTTTTCCAAGGTTTTAATTTTCCCCTAGTACGAGTTGTTTACTTAAAATAGGGAAATATATCTATCCTTAATCTCTCAACACTAGCCCACCCTCGCGGTAGAATATTGGTGCGCAACGCCATATTTCTAAAATCGAATTGGTTTTTATTTCTTCGCAGTAGGTGTGAAAAGTAGAATATGCTTCTCGGGAATAAAGGCGTCTTCGTCTTGGGCTAGCTTAAATCCTTCATTTCTCTCAGGATTCCAACTCGAAAGCTCCCTCGCTCCGCTCGGGAGCCCTAGAATCCCTCGTTGCTTTCGGGATTCAAAATAGTGCCCTTAGGGTAAGATACTCATGTGGAAAGTCAGAAAAATCGGTTACTTTGCAGATTGAATAAGAACTTATATTATTGTCGCTTATTTAAATTACAAACTGTCACGTGTTTCTTCATTCTTTGACATTCGTTTTAAATGGCTTTAACGCGGCCGATAGACGGATGATTGTGTAAAACTGGTAAATAATTCATTTTCCTAACTGTACTTACATGAGATTTTTTATTTACAGGCCAAGCGCTGAAAGCTATAGAGAAAAGTTTAAAAGAAGAGGGTCCTAAGGAATTTGTCAAAGTAGGAAAATTCGAGAAAGATCACGGACAAGTAGGGGAAATGTATGTATTAATTAATCAAGTTAATTTTAAGGGTCAGCGCAGACCGACGAAGTGGCGGCGGAGAGCAGTTTATCGGTTGCAAACTTAAGGCACACCGAGCGATGACGCGCTGATGTCATCATGTCGCCGCTTCGTCTATCTGCGCTTACCCTAAAAGACCCTTTACTACGAACAATCATAAATATACGTAATATTCAACGTTGCTAGGGTGGGTACTGCACCAAATTTAAAGAGCGAAAACCCTTCACCTGTTATATTGGAGCATGTTGAGCACCGCCTCAATGTACTACCGAAAGAGGCGCTTGCGGATAAGCCATTGGCCAAGCAACATCTGCCAAGTAACGTTATTATTCTAACTATTCTACTACATTAGCTAGTCACCATCTTCCTGCCCTTGTGCCTTATTCTTCCATTCTCCCCTGTCAGTCATTCTGTTATTCCTTCTTTTTCTTTCATATTATTCTCACACCATCCATCCATCATTTCTTCGGTCTTCTTCTCTATCTCAACGATTTTATCTACGAGTGTTTCTGCTATTTTTCGTTTCTTACAGGCATGACTGATATCACTGCTAAATACGTCGCTACTAAGGCCACGCAGGAATGTGAGTTATTGGTGCAGTAAACATTATTTTATAAGAAACACTTAAACGGGCCTTTGTCTCTGCTTTTCCAGGCTTACAAAGTTAAAATATTGCTGGCAAACTGGCAATAGTTGAACAAAAAAAAACACTAATGTCAGAATAGTACATTTTGATATATGTGGGAAAATTTTGTTATTGCGGCCGAGGCGGAATACATACACAAGCCGCAGCCGAGGGTGTTATGGAGCCGAGAACTGCAGTAACAAATGCCCACGTATATCAAACGACGGTTTTCAATACACTTTCGAAGAAATAATATAATGATAGAACGAAAACTACTTTTTAACCGACTTCAAAAAAAGGAGGAGGTTCTCAATTCGGCTGTATGTTTTTTTTTTTGTCATGAACTATTAAGAAACTAAATGATTTGCTTTTTTCCCGCGCTTTGCTTTTGCCAGGTTGAAGGAGACGCTTTATGAAGTCGCTAAACAGTCTAATATGAAAAACAGAAAATTCAGAAATAGAAAATACTTTTTAGTTTAGAACACAAATAAATGTTAATTTGTTGATAAAAGGAAATTATTTTATAAATAATAAGGCCGTTCAAACATGTGTCTCTTTGCTGTGAAAAAAAAAACAATCACCGCCGAATATAGTGTGGCAAAATCTGAAACTGTAAACCCTCATGTGTGAAAAATGAAAAAATCCACGAGTGTGAAATACATTGTATGTTGAACCTAATCATAGTGCGATAAGAGCCAGTTTTCGAGGAAGTGTATTGAAAATAGTCTTCCTGAGTAATGACGATAATGAGCTATCAGCGTACAAAGTAACGTTTCGACCGTGCGGCCACGTACTTTTTGTTTTTGACTGATTTCGTCTGTTTTACTAAACTTTAGGAGTATTTATTGCTTTCGTTAGTTTTGACAAATTAAGACTTTTCTTCTTGTAACAGTTTTACTTTATGAAGTCTTAAGCTTTAAAGAAATAATCAACAATAAAGAAACAACAAGTGCACGATTGCGCGGCCATAACTTCCAAGGTGGATATTTCGCAAAATATTGATCTAAAGTTTATAATTATTTTTTCGACAATTCTTGACAAATTCAGTCTTCAATTGACAAAAACAATTAGATCTCTAACCCAAATAGTTGCTGAGATCTCAATGGCCGCGCAATCCTCCACGTTATTTCTACTTTGACAAATTTTTGGTTTGTTCCCTTGTATGACAAATTCCGACAAATTTTTTAGCGAAGTTTTTTTTCTGTTTGGATAACTTAGCGGAGCAATCGTAACGCACACTGAAATTTAATTTATTGTCGTATTGTCATCCCAGAGCACATTAGTACTGTCTTATTAAAAAAAAAATTTTTCGTTATTGAAGGTGGTTTGGATGCTGCGCAACTAGCAGAATTAGACGCTCAAGGATTTAATGCCGAATCCAAAGCCGCAGCGTATGAAATATCATCATTGTCTTTTAGTCATATTCATTGAATCACCAATCATCTAACAATTTAATCAGGACCTATAGGTCCTATATCTATACATACATATGCATACGTATAGGAAATAATAAACTTCCAATATTGTCGAGTGCAGTTAGACAATAAGTCGGAACGAAGTTTATAGTGGTCGGATTTTCATGGGACTTTTATTGAGTTCCTAAATGTATGGAGAAGAGTTAAAAAAAAGTTAAAAAAAGAGTGAAGAAGTTAAAAAAATTTCGACGCTTGCTCTTTTTTTTAGAAATTCCTTCTCGTTTATGAATAACTAGCTGTTGTCCACGAACCAGTTCGCGTGGACAAAGTTTCATACATACTTTCTATCCCTATTTCCACCCCTTAGAGGATGAATTTCCAAAATTCCCTTCTTAGTGCACACTTACGTCATTGGAACGTTTGTGAAAAATTCATGCATAAAAACCCAGCGGTGTCAGCTGTGCGTTGATCGATCAGTCAGTGAATCAATCACCCCGTCAGTTTCTTACTTTATATATATAGACTTGAAGTTCGACGATTTATATTGCTGCGTAATAGTGTGACTTATGTGCACCCATTAAATCTATTCTATATATCTATTCTATTATTTAACACAATTTGTAGGTATAACAAATATTTCTATGGGCCAAAGTTGCCTGAAAATGAATGAATGTTGTTGATGTAAATGGCAATTTGGTCAGTTTATTTGTTCATTAATGTCGATGAAATGCATAATTATTTTAAGTTTTTTTTCTGAAAATTTCCTATTTTCTTCAGTTATTTCCAAAATACCGAATTTTTAGGCTAAGATTTTTTTGCAATAATTGGTAACTGATACTTTTTTTATAGATGAAGAAAATCACATATATGAGTAAAGTAACTAAACAATAATTTTCAAATATCGGGGAATCGTCTATGTATAAGTAAAAGATGACCATTTTTCTCCAAATGTTTGTATGACGATCAACGTAAATTTTATTTTGAAAAAATCCTTATTGTATTAGCTACTCACAGAGAACAAAAACTAAAAAAATATTCTTAGGTTCTCGATTCATATTGATTATTGCTGACGAATGGGGCCGCTAGCAAATTTACAAAAATAATCGTAGATAATAAGAGTAAGATAATGACGTAACCATTACTCATAATTTCTATCTATAATTAGTTGCAAGCTTGGGTCTCTGCGCCCCATTTGATACCAATACCGATACCGCTCTCGATTCTTAGCGATAGATCTCATTTGTCATGTTTTAGTTTTCAGCAATGATTATATGACTATATATTTAACAAGTCTCCTTAAATATTTTTCTAGTTTTTATGCGTCATTAGATAGCTAATTAAACAACAACAAAAAATGCCTTCAACAACAGAGACGATTTTCTGATATTTCCTAATGAATTTTTAGTCACTATACTCATGAATGTGGTTTTCTTGATAAATTTTATATCCAGTTATTCGCGAAAAACTATCGGCCACCAATTACAAAAGAAGTCTTAAAAAATAGGAAATTTTCTAAAAACCTTGAAAAAGGCATTTCATCGACAAAAATGAAAAACCAAGCAGACAAATTGGCGTTTAATGGATACACAGCGATATTATTTTTATCTAATTGCACTCGACTATAACAACAGAATATATAATTTAAAAAAACTGGTATTCAGCTGCATTCGGTTAGACCGGAAGCCGACCCCAAGAAAGTTGGGAACAGCTAGGCAGATGAAGAACAACAAAATATCTTAATGTTGTTAGGAAAACATTACAAAGTTAAAGTTTAAAAGCTTCTTCTCTTCCACTATGTTTGCTGTTCCTGACTTAATAATCTCATGATATTTTAAGTTACCATATAAGTACACATTGTGGATTGCAATAAATTAATATTTTTCCGAGAAACGATATGAAATAATGTGTCTTTGTGTAATGCAGTGAGGTACGTAGATAATGTGATGTGCCTTTGTGCAGTTAGACACGTAGATAATAAATATGTGATTTGTCTTTGTGGCTTGCAGTGAGGCACGTAGGTTGGCTAGAATAGCAGGTACTACTGTTCAAGAACTGGACGAAAGAGCCCCACCTGGTGAGACTCGAGAGCAACGTCGGGTGAGATATGCGGCACAACAATCAAATAGAGAAGAAGAAGCGAGGAGAAACAAGTTGGAAGAAATGGAGAGATTGGCACGAGAAGCGGAAGCAGAACGAAAACGACGAGAGACGGGTGAGGATCATGTTTTTTAATAAAAGCCCTGTGCAGATGACGGACTATTGGTTCGCCGGACAGAAATGACCGCTGAAATGAATCCGGTGCATTGCTTGCCGCGTTGTTTTTTCATTTATTGGCTGACGTTTATTGGTTAGTGCAAACGGTAGGAGAGCCCAGAGGGTTTTTAAGCAAGCATTATGAACATGAAAACTTGAAAGCTGAGTAGGTAGGGCGTGATGAGAGAAAGTTAAAATTAGACTATGAAAAGTTTCAGATTGAAGCCCTCGGGGCTGGGGAACACTTTCAGTTTAAAAAAGGGCCAACAGCTCACTACTGGCTGTTCAGCAATATTGATTTTCATCTCTTCATACGGGGCCTGAACCAAAACGACTTAAACAGGCAAAACTTCTCGAAGGTATTGTGGCCAAATAATGGGAACAAATATACATACATCACACACACACACACCACACTACACACACACACACGCACGTACACACATAAACAGAAGCACACACCGCGCCACGGACGCACACACATTTCCGCTGTACCACATTCCTTAACACCGCTGTGGTCTCCACTCTGTAAATCAAATACCGAGCCCCAAGATACAAACGAACTGTCTAGTTTAGGGCTCGCTAGCAGCAACACTTTATTAACTAGTTTTATGCCACTTTTAACATCTCTTATGTATAATTGTACCTGCTTATGTGTTACCTGGATTTTCAATTGTTCTTTCACTAAATCTGAAAAAAAAAACTGATTTAACGTATTTTTTTAACACTGAAGTGTTAAAAAAATTACGTAAAATCAGTTTTAACAACCTAAAACTAACAACGGGCTGTTCAGCCCGTTGTTAGTTTTAGGCTTTTTTGAAAACTGAAAGTGGTCCCCAGCCCGAAGGGCTCCTATCTGAAACTCATCATAGACACGACTGCAACATATTTTTCAAAAGTAAGATTTGAAATTATTACCAAGCCAAAGTGCTCAACAGTCTGCTGAATAGTCGCGAGAGCGAGAGCTATTCTGAGTATGAAGCGAACTGTCATGTGCTACACGTCGTGGAGGACGCCGGTATACGCGTGTTTCCTCGACTTGACAAAAGCTTTTGATCTGGTTTCGTATGATATACTGCGGGACAAGTTGAGGGATGCGAGTGTGACGACGGAGTACACCTCCTTCCTTAAATACTGGTACTCTAAACAAAAACACCGGGTGAGATGGGTAGGTCCTCTGTCGCACGATTACAGGCTCGAATGCGGAGTTAGACGGGGGCGGGGGGGGGGTGGTAGAGCTGGCCTCTGCTATTTAATTTGTACATCAAACGGCTTATCGAGCGACTGAGCAGTATACATGTCGGTTGCCAAATTAATAGAATATGTGTCAAAAACATAAGCTATGCAGACGATATGTTGCTGCTCGCAGACGATATGGTGCTGCTCGCAGTCCATCGATAAGTGGGTTAAAGAAGTTGCTTTCGACCTGTGAGGCCTATGCGGAAGGAGCACGGCTTGATATACAACTCAAAAAAAGTGAGCTTCTTGTTTTAAAGTCCCTAAGCAACAGTCACGCTGTGTCCCGCCCATAGGTCTCAACGACTTAGCACTAAATGTTGTGAATAGTTTATAGTATCTCGGTCACATTATCACGAGCGACCTAAGGGGACGACGGAGACATGACAGGGAGCGCAGGCCGTTGTCTGTGAGGAGCAATATACTTGCCCGCAGGTTCGCTCGTTGTACTACAGACGTCAAAGCAAGGCGTTCTGTCAATCATTTTACTCGAGATACACGCGACGAGCCTACGAAGTCCTGCGTGTCCAATTTAAAAACGCTTTCAGGATGCTGTTGGTACTGCCATGGCACTGTTGTGCGTCTGGAATGTTCGCGGAGGCTCGCACAGATGGCTTCCACGCTATCATGCGAAAGAAAGCGGCCTCCTTACTACAGCGCCTGCATGATAGTGACAACAGCATTTTTAAGATGATTGCTATCAGACCGGACTGCCCCTTCCGGAATCACTGGGTAGGGACAGATATAGGTCTGAATAAATAATAAATCTGTAAACACTAAAATACTAACGTAACTAGGACTGTGTAGTCTGAAAATAACGTTTAATTTATTTATTGCGTTATATTTGTTTTATGTTATTTAAGATAATTATTTATCTTTGCAGGAAAATATCGTGGTGGAGCACTAGGCGCTGGTAAGTGCAAAACATTGCATAGTTGAAAGAACACGAAGTTTTTAATTTCGTTTCGAAATATCGAAAACTATAGTTCAGAAGGTACTTTTCGATAAATGTTAATTATTCCACCGCATGGTTTCTGTGGCGCGTGGCCATAGTCGGACTAACGCTGCCATCTTGCTTTTTCAAAATAAATTCCACAGACATTCTCACAAATGCTTACCAACAGTGCTCTCCAATCAAAGTCATCTAAGAGCCAATTGAACCATGCGGCAGTTTTTACGAGTATACTTGGCTTGATTAGGTCTATTCTCTTGTACGGTTCTACACGCCCGGTAATACTTAAACAAAATTTTGAAAATCAACAGTACAGTAACTCGCACAACTTTTTCTTTTCATGCATATTACTTACAGATTATGACCCTGAGCACACGGCGGCGCTAGACATCCTGCACCAACAGCTGAAGGCGCACGGCCCCGAAGTCTTGTACGAGCTGCCACAAACCAAACTCACACACGAAACGGCTTCAGATTGGTAAAAAATCAATCGCAAAACTATGATGAGGAAGTTGATAACATTTACCTACCATTTACCGGTACCATGGTGGTTACAATGGATTTTAATGTGGTTTTCTTGTCCATTTTGAAGAATGATTTCTGGCAGGTTTATGCGCGGTGGGTTAATAGTTATACAATCACATAAATACTTGTTCAACGTGCAGGCTTGCTGATCCAAACCCCGTGAAAGTGGACAATTCAGTGAAAGAATCACCTGACACCGCGCGCCTTCATAAGAAGTTTGAGAGAAAATTCAGTGGGATTGTCAAAGATAAAACCCCAAAGGAGTTGACTGACGCCATGCAAGGTAGGTACCCAATTATTTATAGTACCTAAGTGAGTTTCATAAAGGTACTTTTTATTACTGATATCATTGAAATCATCAATTTGAATCATCTGGCCTATATGCTCTAATGCATCCTGTAATTGTGAGCCGGCCAGTCCCAGTTTAACCTCGCAGATTTACCACGAATTATTTAAATAGGTTTTGTATTAAAAAATACAATTAATTTGATTGTTGTTTGTACACAGATGTCGTCATTGAAGGCTCACGAAAAACTGCAGAATACTTTGTTACTTCAAGTGAGTTACAAATAGAATTGGTGTAAAAATACCCTTAACGCAGCCCGCAAGGCCCTTGTTAATTGTGATATTTTTTTGTTCTGGACCATTTATCTGGGTACTTTCTAGTTACGGTGATATTGGGGGTAACCGTTCCAACTTTTTTGCAAGTATTTTTTTAGTTCTAGTTTTTGTCTTTACTTTAAGAATATCTCCATGACCCTCGTACTATTCAATGCATCTATAAGCGCAATGTTTTGAGTGCGTTACATTGAGTCACAATATAAATATGGACAGGGAGAAACTACCTACAATCGCTCGAAACGGCACACTCACATAAACATGCGCAACGACGAGACTCCTTGATGACCGGCGCGGTGCTCTCAGTAGACGTGGGAAAAACTGTTATTTTTCGATCACTGCGACTGTTGTTACAGTTTCATAAAAATCACAGTGAAAAATCACTGCTATTTTGTCACTTCATTCACTATTGTCACAATACACGATTTACGTCACGACATGTGCTCCTGAATCTTTAGTTCCTTTGTTTAAAATTGCGCATATTTTTAAAACCACTAGATACATTTGATTTAAAAAATGCAGTTACGATACTTTATCTGAATAGGTGACCCGAAATAACCTTCACACTTTTAGAGGCTTAGGAATATCAATGTGTTTGTGACTCGAGTGATCGAAACAGCGATAGTTTGGATTTGGAACGAAGTGACTTTTTCACATTGTTATTTCATAACCAGTCACAGCAGTCACTGCGTATGACAGATCGCAGTGATTTTATCACTGTGACGTTACTTTTGTCACAAGTCTAGCTCTCAGTAGTAAGTGCCGCGTCAAGACGAGTGGTCACGTTTAAGTTTATCTCCGCGATCTTTTTAAAAATGCCACGACCGTATTGCGTAGTATACGGCTATTTGAACTCGGCTTCATCAAAACTGAAGCTATCGTATTTTAAACTTCGAAAGTTAACTATAGTTCTACAAGTTGTTGTGTGTTAATATTAAATTGTTTTCCGTTTTTAAACTATCGTCTTTAGCTGAGATTAACCGACGCCATGAGATTACCTATTTAAATTGTATTTGTAAGCTAGATATTTAAATTCGATTGATTGATTACTACAAAACAAAAATGTAAATAAAAAAAAAACTATATCAAAAACGTTAAAAGTTACAACCCTATTGCTTCAATGGAGCGTAGGTAATTATGTCCTCAACTAGGCTTATTAGTTTCCTTACTGTCCATATTTATACTGTGATTGAGTCCTACCGAAAAACTTGTACTTATTTTTTATTAAATGTCCTTTCCCTACAATAATTTTTGCGTTGCGATTTACTTAAATAAGTCGTCAAGCAAGCATTCTGTACATAAAAATGTACAGAATGCTTGGTTCACGGCTTCGTTAAGGATCCGTTTACACCGTGTGTATTTTATTCTTAATTTGAATTAATGTGCTAATTATTCCAAACTAGATGCTGCACTTAGGAACGATACTTTAAAATAATAATCAATCCATTAACTTAACATGTCAACAAAATTGATTTTTTCTAAGTGTGTGGAATTGTGGACTCACAGCAGTCACACCCGAAGCTGACCGAGTTCCAAATGAAACAAGTGGTCAGCCAGATACAGTTGATTATTATTTTTAAGTGAAATTCCTGAGTAACAAGGTGAGTTTTTTGAAAGAAATAAACTAATCATAAATTATTTTTACACACCAGATTACAAATCCGTGGTAAACGAAGGTTTATTGTCAGAAATGCAAAAGCGCGGTGACGAAGTACTTGTGAACGTGGATGGCGCACCAGAAAGCCTTTTCTTTGCCGCTCAAAGGTTTGAAAGTGTATTTAATGTTTTTATTCACTGCAGCTGGTGAAGACTCATCGCCAAGGCGAAAGTCAGATAATTATTGTTCCCGTCATTGAGTTTATCCTAAATCCGTACCCTACCTCAAAAGGAAAAATCGATACCCAAAAAAAAAACCCTTTGTTTGATTCCGACTGTTTGATTCAGTCTTTCCGCCTATTAAGACTACTCCTTGTCTACTTATCATTAATTTTCAGTAGGTCAAAATAACTACTATGAAACTACCTATCTTAATGTAAATATGTATTAAACGATTAACTTATAAATACTAAACTACTTACTTTGACATATACACACAAACAACTACAATTAATTGTGAATGTGACCCACAGATTCATACCCAAAAATCGTTTTCTAGTAGTTATTTGCACTTAACTTACACTGTCACTTACTTATTTTTTTCATTTTATTTTTTTTACTTACATTTTTTTTTACATTTTATTTGCACTTCTTAGATGTATTACGCGGTCACAATATATCTGCACCACGCCGCGCTCGCCCTAAACGTAACCTAAACCTCAACATCCGGCAGATGGGTAAAAAAAAAACATATTTCTAGAGATACGTATTTTGCACACCATACCGTGAATGTGACGTCGTCGAGCGAGACGCAGAGATAATGTGACCGAGTTGCACAGTATTCCTGATCTTGGTAATGGGTCTTTTACGCCCTGTAAAACGCATGGTACGTGACAATAATAAAATGTAATTGTAGGATTAAGAGAAAAGACCCATCGCTCGAAACAGAACCAAACTATAAAGTCGCCAGTGACGTAGCTAATGTATTGGATGAAGTGGCCCGTAGTCGCCCTATGGCAAGAAAGCTGAACAAGACAATGAAAGGTAGAGTGAAGCATATAAATATGGAGAAGGTCGGTAAAAACTCTCTGTGGATGGGGTGTCTATATCTGGGTTCCAATCTGACCAATGAGGTCACAAGCTATTATGAAATACAAAATGATATGTACAGATTTTCAACCAATGAAGATGTTTGGAACTAGCTATGCCAGCTACGTTCCTCATTACTTCTCCGCTCATTTGTTTGTTTCTCTGTCCTCAACTTCAGATTTTTAACTGTACTCAACTTTGAACGCCACCTTTGTGTGTGTGTAACGAGTGCAAACCCTGGATTCTTTTGAAACCTCGTACCTTAAATAAACTTTTATTTTTATTTTATTAAATTTATTAAAACTTTATGCACAAGTAAAAAAACTGTACAAAGGCGGACTTAATGCCTTGGGCATTTTTCATTTCATTTTGTTTTGAAGTTTTGTAAACAATTTCTTCAATTCCTGACTCACGAACTATAAGTCAGTTCTATTAATATGTTGCAGAACACGTTAAAGACACTTCCAACTTTTTGTCAACGGTGGTAACAAAACCTGGTAAGCATCTAGACAGCAACTTTTTATATTTTTATATATGGAGCTTTATAAATCAAAATATTCTTTCAGATGAATACATTGAGGGTTATGTCGCGCTGTTAGACCAATTGGATGCCGCCGATGACCTTACTCTTATCGAGGGTGACGCTCCTAAAACATGCAAAGAATCAGCGGACTAGTTAGTTCTGATTTACATATACAAGGTTTTGCATCCTCATAAAATTCAAGGAGGTTAAAATGCTAATGTTTCTTGACCCGAATCAATAATAAAATGGGTAGGTATTTTTTATATTTTTTTCTTAATATCGGAAATCGGTAAGTGTACACCACCCGTATTAAAACGCGGCCCGTCTAATACTAGCCCTTAACCGCGCTTTCACACACAAACAAACGCAGCCGTTTATTCAATAAACCGGTGATTCTCCTCTTTTGAGAAGGGCTTCATTCTGAAATAGTGTCAAATTAAAACAATTAAAAAAGCAACGTTTATTATTATTGACCAGGTACCGTAATTTATATTGATTATTTACGTCTTCTATGACAACCTCCTGAATTTTGACGAGGGTGCAAAACTACACCTTGTTTATAGGGTGACTGGTAATTAGTGACCGATACTTAAACACGTGATTGTACTCATGATAACAAACACTCTCCAAAGAAACATTTATTTATTTTGGATTACCAACGAGTTACATAACATTATCATTCATTTAATTAAAACTACTACAGAATACGTTGTCCTGTAACCAGGGACCATATTGGTTACCCATTGAAAGGGTTTTTGATAGGGTTTTTCTAGCAGTCAGTCAAAAACCCATAGGATGTGGGTAACCCTTTTGAACGGCTTAATTGACCATTTTGGCTACCCACTGAAAGGGTTTTCGATAGGGTTTTTCTAGCAGTCAATCAAAAACCCATACGATGTGGTGTGGGTCACCCTTTTGAACGGCTTAATTGATCATTTTGGTTACCCATTGAAAGGGTTTTTGATAGGGTTTTCTAAGCAGTCAATCAAAAACCCATAATATTTGGATAACCCTTTTGAACGGCTTAAGGGACCATTTTGGTTAAACAAATCGACTATGAATGACATCGCACCGTGCGTTCAAGGACAAGTAATAACAAAACAACAACAAAAAATATCTCGAGTTGGCGGAACAGTTTCATTTGTGTGAGTGAGCTTTCTTGCCGCAGTTTATGTGACATATAAGATATTCAGTAAAACGCCATCTTTTGCAAAGACCTCTAAAGAAAATGATTAACAGATGGCTACTTCTATGGGATCGAATTGATGTAGAGCTTCATTTATCTTTTTTTGTAGAAATTACGTGATTTATGAGTGAGTAGACAAGAAAGTTTTGATTTTTACTAATCTTACTTAAGTCAAAATCTGTCATTTAACGTATTTTAGTGATTGTTCGTTTCATAATCGTTACCTATGCTGCAATCTATGATTTTCTTTACATGAATAATTTATAATTTGTTCGAGTTTAGACCCCCGGAGTCCCAATGTGGTTAGTTTTAATGCAAAAGTATTTTGCGTAACTTAGAGAAGGTATTAGTTTTTGTTTCATTGCAATCCGTGCTCTTAATCAAAAGATATATGAATTTAAAGTGTTCAAGAAGCAATCGTCATCATTACTTATTAAGATACATGCAACGACATCTATTGAATCAAACTGGTACTAATGAATAAAGATGAAGTGCTCACAAGATAACTTTAAATCGACTTATCGGGTTTTTCAAAAAGTTATGATAGCAAAAGATACTTTAGAAGGCGCTGCTATGAAAATCTTCATAGCCTATATTGTTTGTTCGATCGCTTTTCATGTTTTAAATTTTAGCAGTTTAACTTCATGCTCGATAGTTGGCGTTGTTCATTTGATGCCAATTTCTGAATCGCAGTGTTAAGATTTTCCTTGAAAGCACGACCCTCGCCAGGTAAACTGCATCGATGTTGGTTATTAGGTGTCTTTCGTTTCGTTTTGTAAAAGTATTTGGTTTCATATTTGGTATATATTAGTATAATAATATATATATTTTGGTCTAAAATAGTTAAATAGTTGTTGTAAAAGAATTTGGTTTCATATCTATACTTATATTTTAAAGCTGAAGAGTTTGTTTGTTTGTTTTGAACGCGCTAATATCGGAAACTACAGGTTCGAATTGAAACATTCTTTTAGTGTTGGATAGCCCATTTATCAAGGAAGGCTATAGGTCTGTATGAAGTGGCTTATTTATTTACCTTCTGGCTAAGTAATTCTTATAATTATGTATTTAGTCTTAAGATTAACTTGTATTTCTCATATTAAGTGGATTGTATTCGTAATCGTTTTCTCCCGTCCTATCCCTTTCTATCCCGTCCTATCCCGTTCTATCCCGTTTTATCCCGTCCTATCCCGTTTTATCCCGTCCTATCCCGTTTTATCCCGTCCTATCCCTAATTATCCCGTTTTATCCTGTTTTATCCCGTCCTATCCCTTTTTATCCTGGTTTATCCCTTTTTATCCTGGTTTATCCCGTTTTATCCCGGTCTATCCCGTTTTATCCCGGTCTATCCCGTTTTATCCCGTCCTATCCCGTTTTATCCCATCCAATCCCGTTTTAACCAGTCCTATCCCGTTTTAACCAGTCCTATCCCGTTTTAACCAGTCCTATCCCGTTTTATCCCGTCCTATCTCGTTTTATCCCGTTCTATCCCGTTTTATCCCGTCCTATCCCGTTTTATCCCGTCCTATCCCGTTTTATCCCGTCCTATCCCGTTTTATCCCGTCCTATCCCGTTTTATCCCGTCCTATCCCTAATTATCCCGTTTTATCCTGTTTTATCCCGTCCTATCCCGTTTTATCCCGGTCTATCCCGTTTTATCCCGTCATATCCCGTTTTATCCCATCCAATCTCGTTTTAACCAGTCCTTTCCCGTTTTATCCCGTCCTATCCCGTTCTATCCCGTTTCATCCCGGTCTATCCCGGTCTATCCCGTTTTATCCCGTCCTATCCCGTTTTATCCCATCCGATCCCGTTTTAACCAGTCCTATCCCGTTTTATCCCGTCCTATCCCGTTTTATCCCGGTCTATCCCGGTCTATCCCGTTTTATCCCGTCCTATCCCGTTTTATCCCATCCAATCCCGTTTTAACCAGTCCTATCCCGTTTTAACCAGTCCTATCCCGTTTTATCCCGTTTTATCCCGTTTTATCCCGTTTTATCCCGTCCTATCCCGGTCTATCCCGTTTTATCCCGTCCTATCCCGTTTTATCCCGTCCTATCCCTAATTATCCCGTTTTATCCTGTTTTATCCCGTCCTATCCCGTTTTATCCCGGTCTATCCCGTTTTATCCCGTCCTATCCCGTTTTATCCCATCCAATCCCGTTTCAACCAGTCCTTTCCCGTTTTATCCCGTCCTATCCCGTTCTATCCCGTTTCATCCCGGTCTATCCCGTTTTATCCCGTCCTATCCCGTTTTATGCCATCCAATCCCGTTTTAACCAGTCCTATCCCGTTTTATGCCGTCCTATCCCGTTTTATCCCGTTCTATCCCGTTTTATCCCGGTCTATCCCATTTTATCCCGTCGTATCCCGTTTTATCCCGTTCTATCCCTTTTTATCCCGTTTTATCCTGTTTTATCCCGTTCTATCCCGTTTTATCCCGTCCTATCCCGTTTTATCCCGTCCTATTCCGTTTTATCCCGTTTTATCCCGTCCTATCCCGTTTTATCCCGTCCTATTCCGTATTATCCCGTTTCATCCCGTTTTATCCTGTTTTATCCCGTCCTATCCCGTTCTATCCCGTTCTATACGGCTGTTGTTTATTGTGATAAAAGTGAATATGTATAAAAAAAATGTTTCTTTGCGAAAGTTGTTTGTTATCATGAGTACAATCACGTGTTAAAGTATCGGTCACTAATTACAGTCACTCTACATATATTAGGATCGGTATATAATTCGTACCTAATATTTAAATAGTTAGATTCACCGTACTGCATAAAAAAATCGCATTTGTTTCGTTTATAAGTGAGTGAGATAATACAAAAAAAAAATGTTGAGTTTTGAATTGTATTATCTCGTTCACTTATGTATTCAGAAAATTGTATCTATCGTCTCTTACGGGATGTGCGAGCTCACTCTTCCCAGTTTAACCACTGTCACGCGACCTTAGTACGATAAGACCACATTTATTATGATTTAAATATATCGGTACCTGCTATAAAAAATGTTATAAATTGTAATTAGGAACAGCAGAAAAATCATTATTTAATTTTAATTCTGACAGAGCAACTAGTTTTTCATTTCACTCATCAACGTGTACAAAGAAATTCACTACGTCCCTTTTTGTAAATAGGTAATTATGTATAATCAGTGTCTGCAGTTCTTACTATTCCCATCTCGTTGCCTCATAAAAAAAAACCTTCAAGGACTGAGAAACTAAGTCATTTCAATTTCTACCTTCAGCCTTCGTCAACTCACCACGTTTAAAGACACCATTGGACTACCTAACAAAGCATTGCAAAGTGAAATTCAGCAAAAGCTTAAGAACATGATGTTGCATGCACCTCCAAGTGTAAAAAAGGTCAGCCCTCCGGTTATGGATAGTAAGTACGGTTACTGTACTTCCTGATATATCCGGACAAGTCCGGCAAAACTTGTCTCAAAAGTCTCATAAAATATCGTGTCTGCGTCTTAAGTTATTCAAGATGTTGAAATTTATTACAAAAATTGTAGAGCATAACCGTTTTTACCCAACTGCAACGAAGCCCAAAAGGAGGGTTGTATTATATATGTATCCAATTCTTTGTTCCCTCGTAACTCCTAAACGGATTAACCGATTTCGATAAAATTATACACATGAAAATTTGTTGCAAATTGTATGCTCTACAATTTTTATTATGAATGGCAACATCATTGGAGCCATTATACAGGGTGCAATCGAAGTCATGGGCATTATTTTAAACTAAGGCACTACTCATAATACTAATTGCATTAGGGTACTATTACGCAAATCAAAAATATTATTTATGCAAGTATGGAAAACCTCAAAAATGTAGTAAGTCATAAAAAGTATCAAAGTTGCGCACGCGCTATCGAATGCTGCTAGGCACACTGCGTGCGTGAGGTCTTTGACCCCGCCCGACTAATGTGACATAGGTAAGTTGATAACGATTTGATTATTAATATTTACATTCCAACTTGCCCTTCATACTTTGCCGGTTTAGGACGGTCAAAACTACGTCAAGTGACACACATTAAAAAAAAATATGTGTTTACGTAGATAAAATCAAATTTCCTGTAGTTTTGGCGTATTTACAAATTTGTAATCACATACAGTACTTACAATAATTCTCCAGGAGTCACGATGTATTTACCATTTGTAAATATTGCTGGTTTGTGTACCTAGCCTGCACATTACACGGTCGAGGCATCGTGTTCACAATTAGCCCACTAACACTTAATGCACTGCAATCCAAGGGTAAGACACAAGAGGCGCGGACCAATCGTAAATCAATATACTGGTTTGGGAGACCCACTCCGCGCAGGGGTGATATTCGTATTTTTGTGAGAGGGATCGGGACGGAGAGACTTCGTGGCGGGCGACATGCCTTTGAGCTTATTGTCATTGCTACTTGTAAGGAAATGCCGCGCGCGCGCAGGCTGGTCGCAATGACTAGTTATTTATTGACGTTTTTTTGTTTGTTTACTTTTAGTTAAGCACAGTACAGTGACGAGACAGAGACTGCGCTTTAAGATTTTGATACTTCAAAACTTATTGGCGTTTATGATGTATTTTGTTTATTTGCAATAATAAGCCTTTTGCTATATACTTCAAAACTTATTGGCGTTTATGAAGTATTTTGTTTATTTGCAATAATAAGCAATATGACTTATTACATTTTGAAGGTTTTCCATACTTTCATAAATCATATTTTTGATTTGCTTAATAGTAGTAAGTGCATAAGATTTGCCCTACCAAATGTCAAAACTAGTGATTGTGACATAGTATTGAATCAAGAGAAACTAGAATTCGTCGATGAAACTGTTTTCTTAGGGATCACGCTCGACTCAAGGCTACAATGGGGTCCTCATTTAACATCTCTTGCAGGACGGCTGAGCTCAGCAGCATATGCTGTTAGGAAAATCCGTCAATTTACTGATGTAGATACCGCGAGGCTAGTCTATTTTAGTTATTTTCATAGTATTATGTCTTACGGTATTTTACTATGGGGACGGGCTGCAGACATCGAGTCTATATTTATTCTGCAGAAAAGAGCCATCAGAGCCATATATAATCTATGTAGGCGCGATTCTCTAAGAGAACTGTTTAAGGAAATTAACATCATGACAGTACCTTGCCAATACATCTATGAAAACATCATGTACGTTAGGAAAAATCTGCATTTATTTAGTAAAAGAGGCGACAGACACCACTATAATACTAGAACCAGGGACCATCTAGTTCAGCCAGGTTTCAGGCTAGCTAAAGTAGACTCATCTTTCATGGGGTACTGTTTAAAATGTTACAATAAAATTCCTCCCGGCATTCTACAACTGAATGAGACGAAATTTAAATCTTGTATAAAACGCACACTATGTAGGCAAGCATACTATAAGTTGGGAGATTACATTGATGATAAAAATGCTTGGCTCAATGCTGGTCCTGCTCCACAACCATAGGGGCAAACTAATTGATTACTTTGTGAAGTTATTGTGGAAGCTGCAGAAGATTGTAATCATATCTTTGCATTGTATAGATTCAGTCTCTTAGTATTATATAATTGCATAGCACATGTGTGAGTTCTATGTACGATAAAGCTACCATTTACATCTTTTACTGACTCGAATTTGCCCTGGCGGTTGAGAGAATGTCATGCTCACTCAAATGTCTCGCTGATGGTGGCGCGTGTGTCGGGTCGTTTAGTTCCCTCCAAAATGGTTGAGTTGAATGATGGCTGATCCATGCGTCATGTTCGTGAACGGGCGCTGTCAGTTGTGACTGGTCATCTCGCAGCTGCTATGGATTATTGTATTTTTGAATTTTTAATTTTATCTTTTTATTCTGGACGCTCTTACTCGCACGTCTTTCTACATCGTTCTCACATGTATGTTTAATCTCGACATGAATGATGTAACCGAGACTTTGTAACAACATAATGATTTAAAAGAGTGTCCATGGAGTTTCTTGCCCATTCTTCTCCATAGAGATCTACGCTTTCGAATGGGCAACTACAGTACTTTCACAAGTTATTATGCCCTGTGACTGGGACTGTAGCTTAGTTTATTTTTTGTGTTTTGACATTCAAAAGTGCCTGTAATGGTTTAATTGAAATAAATGCTTTGAGTTGAGTTTTTTGAGTTTTGAGTAGTCCCAATGCAATTAGTATCATGAGTAGGTCCTTAGTTTAAAATAATGACCATGACTTCAATTACATCCTGTAGAGACCAAGATATTTGCAAAAAAAGAAAGATTTTTGCGACTTTGACCTTAAATAACTTAAGCCACGAAATTTTATGAGAATAAAACATATCAAAGTAGTCTTTCGTTGTTCTAAGTTTCCAGATTATCTCTCACTCCGATGGTGGCCCTTTTTTGGCTTATGTGACTGTACTATGAAAAAACATCGAAAAAAGTTTTTTGCAATTATAATACAACCGACTTCCAAAAAATAAAACTTGTAAAATAACCTTAATTTTGGAAGTCGCTGACAATAATGGAGAAAACTGAGATCTTTCTTTCCCACAAATATCATAGAATATCTTCTTCTCCCTTAAAGGCATAGTTTTTCAATAAAAAAAATGAGCTGATTTCGTGGTAAAGATCACGGCAGTCAGTAGTATAACAAACGCCAAAATGTATTATTTGTTCATTTTGTAATTTACTTTGATTTTAGCTGTCATTGCTGACACGGCAACACTATTGGTGTCATCGGTTATGCTTCAAGGTATGTACATAATACGCGTTAAATCTGATCGGTTTATCTTTTTTTTTCATCCTCCAGCTCGTATGCCAAGTTACTTCAAACGTTTGGTCCTACTGCCCTCTCTTATAATAAGAACAATAATAGATATTCACATTCATATCCCAGATCATATGCCGTTTCCATTCCAGAACTTTAATAACCGATTCACACACAGTGTTAAGACCCAGTGTCCACCTACATATAGATGTACCTTCTTATCCGTGCTTGTATCCATTCACATATAAACCATTACTGCTTTATTTTAGCTGGCAAAACTGAAGCATTGAATGTTCTTGTAGAAGAGATGGATGCAGCTGGAGAGGGACCACTCTTGAGACATGGAACCCTTCGCAAGTCTTTCAAAGAGGGGGCCGAAGAGTTAGTATTTTACACCTTGTAAACAAGACACTTTGGGTATTTAATTAATTTACTTTGGGTGTTTAATCTGAGTCTGAGAACCTTCTCAGCCCAGGACAAACATTGTAAACTAATGCTGCTGTATAACTAAAACTTCAGATTGAAAGGGAAAACTACAGATCAACTCGACGTACCCAATGCAGACCCCGTGGTTTCCAGAAAAGTACAAATAAAACTATCTAACTTGATGCAAGATAACACCCCACCTAAGTATCAGAAACTTATGCCTGGTAAGATACAATAGACATAGTGTTAACTATCATGACGTAACAATTTGGGTCTTTCTTACAATGAAGAAAGAAATAAAACATTGATTTCACATGACATTAAAACAATATTTTCAGGAGTCATCGAAGACGCCACAAAGTTTTTGGCAGTGCGTCTTCTACAACCACGTAAGATTATAACAACTTTAAAATAAAATTACCTAATGTTAAACGAGCATTTTGCTTATTGTATTGATTGTTGTGCACAGGGGTGATCAAGGTGTGCAAGTGTTACAAGAACGTGTTCGTGCAGTGCGAGCTGTGGTGTGACGAGATCCTGCGGCGCGTGGCGCGGCCGTGCTGCACGTGCTCGCGCCACGTGTCCGTGCAGGCGCTGCAGGACCTCGTACCCACAGACTTCATGCAAGTCAGCGAAGACCAGTCCCGCGTCTTGGCGCCTGGCGTCGAGATGGCCTTGAAACCTTGTCCCAATCAAGCCAGGACACGCGGACCAAATGCGAAACCCTATTGTCCTGCCCATCACCCGACAACTACTTCCTACCTCTTGCATTCAACAACTCACAAAAAATTGGCTTACTGCGAGCCCATGCAGCCGTCACCGAGCACTACTAGATTTGATTTCGATTCCCTTCACCTCTCCCCAAGCACCACTAGATTTGACACTGACTCCGTGCACCCCTCACCGAGCACTTCGGGTTCACCTTTATCGCCGAGTTCTTACTTCCTTACTAAACAATCCTCCCCCCTCAAATCTCTTCTGCTTGAAATGCACGACGATAAAGCGCAGTTTATTCGAAGGCAACAAGAGGAATTGCAATCTTTCGAAGCTAGAAATCAAGACCGGTTATTAGAGGAGATGTCGCCACCTTCGTACTCGTCGGCGACTAGTTCTTACAATTATAGAACGAAATCGCCTACAAAAATGAAACCCAGCCGCGAGCCGGCCCAACAATTTTCAAAACCGATATCTGAAACATGTAGTATTGCACCATCAAAGAGTGAATACAGCTCTCGTAAGTATTTTGTTTCTTTCAATATTAACTTGTATATTTACTAATAACCTCTACTACAACTGCAATTGTCCAGGAACCCCGATCATTACGTCGGAGCACAACGCGATTGACTGGGACTCCACGATGGTGAGCCTTCTGTGGAACGTGATGGCGTGGCGGGATTGGATACAGGAGATTATCGATCACGCCTTATCGTACCAATATAGCCCAAGTTTCTCTAGAGGTATTTATAACCTAGTTACATTATTCATAGCATGCATCCTAAAGAATTCCGCCATTTAAAAATACAAACACATTTTTTATAATTATGTAACACTAACCATAACTTTTATAGATGCGATTCGTGAGTGCACGTCGTGGTCCTGAACTTAGGCCACAGTTACTACGTTTGCCCATGAATATAAACAAATAGAGGTGGTGTGTGCTCTAGATTCGCTGTTACCAAACTCTGCGATACACACTCTATCTTGTATTGCACGACTGTTAGGGCATGTCGTGTAGCCATATCAAATTTCCAAACACTGACAGTGCTGCACGACCGAAACTTGCCCTGCCAGACTGGCAATGCAGGATCGAGCATCGTATTAATTAGTCCATGACACTCATCGGGAAGTTTATCTGCTTTAGGGAGGGCAATACACGCCCAAAGGTAATGTGCATTGTAAGGCGGGTATTCTCGGAAGATGGAATCAGTCCTCGAGAATACTCATACATGTCACGTGTCACAGAGCGCATCGACTACCTGAAGCAAAGGTTATGCATGGTCTAACCGTATCCGTTTGTATAGGCCAAGAGTGGATTGATACACTCAGAACAGCATGTTCCAGAGTGACGAAAAGTGGATTTACAGAACATGGGAGCGGCCCGTTTTCATTCAAGGAGTGACTGACGTGCATCTGCCGCCATCTGATTACGACGCCATGAGTGCTTTTTGGCGATATTTGAAAATGTGTACTCGAATATAGGAATAATATACGAATAAATAACATTAACTTAATTTCCAGGGGATACTGCAGTCTCTTGGGTATCATTCTATAGGAGAGTGACTACGGAAGCCTTGCAATGGCGTCAATACAATGTGTTCAGCCGTCAACTGACGACTAGTCTACATTTGCGGTACAGGGATAAAGAAGTAAGACAGAAGTTGTTGATCGACTTAGTGCAGCATGACTCTTGTGGCACTTGAATAACATTATCAGGAGCATTGCATTAGGAGAACGTCGCCGTCTTTTTTTTTCAATTTCTAACCCGCCCCGGGTTCTTCTGACTTTAGTTCTAATTAAGGCCACTGGCCAAACCTGGCAGAACAATGCACTATAGGTAGGTGATTCTTTTAAATAGGACAATACGGGGAAATCTGAATCCACAACAACACCGGGAAACTTTCATAAGAAACTTCAGCTCTTTTTTTATGATTTGATATCGTTTTCGTTTCGATTGGGACCAATCACGAGAGGGACGAGAAAAGCGATATAGATGTCGAATCTTGCTCATCTCTACATTCCGCACGTCTCCACTGTGTTAAAAATCAGGCCTTATAGAGCCTGTGAGCACTGCTATAATAAGGTTATTTTTGTATTTTAGATCGCGTCACCAATACGATCCAACGTGAAAACCAAAACTCATCTAGAATGCCAGGAGGTAATGTTAGACATCATTGATATGTTCAACAGATGGACCCAGTGGCTCACTTTAGTCGTAAGTAACGCAACCAACATATACATACCCTGTGGTTACCAACCGTCGGGATTTGGACGAACATGTTTGGCCTCCCTGTCCTGACTTGTCCAGATCTTACATTCATTTAGGTATGTATTTTTTGCGAAAATTAAAAAAGATATTGCTCAATATATATTGCTCAAGCATAATCGATCTCGATCTCGCTCAAGCACAATGTTTCTGTTACTGTTAAAGCCCGAACTACGGTAAATCCTAATTTAGTTTTCAGTAAAACCTAAGATTTATTAGCTCATAACGGCAAACGCCCGAACTATTCTGTGATCATCATTCTTTCGAACTTTTATCACCATACACTCGGTAGGTAAATCTTAGGTCTTACCATAGACACATGAAAATAAATAAAATGTTGAAATAAATGTTGTGGGCGAATGACTGTGAGCGAGCTGTGTGTGAGTAAAAATACGCATCCAACTTGGATGTAGCGCTCGGCGGCCACTGCCGCAGCTACGCTCGCTCGGCTCGCGCGCATTTGATAAAACGCGGGTCTAACCTTACCTAACCCATTTCTGTCAGGGAGTCCTAGCTTAATTACTGCGACCATCTCGACACGCACATGGTTGGTCATGGTTCCAACCTACCTAACCCATTTGGTTGCTCAGTTTAGTATTACTCGTACAATATGTCATCGATCATTCGCCAGATACATTTTTTCCCAAAAACCAACAATTACAACAAGGTTTAACCAACTGTCAATGGTTAAACCAAGCATTTCACAGTCTGTAATGGTAAAAATCCGAAAAATCGTCTCTTTTATATAAAATCCTAACATTTTCCAACTCATTTTGGGTAATCCTGAGATTAACTAGTAAAACCAAAGTTACCATGAAGGAGTGAGCCGTTATCCGCCAAACCTAAAGGTTCATCATCTGCCTAGCCTTTTCCCAACTATGTTGAGCCCGGCTTCCAGGCTAACCAGTATTGACATGGAGCCACTGCCAATCTGAGCTCCACAACCCAGTTAGTACGGGATAATACGATACCCCTTTGGTAAGACTGCTTGTCAGACTTTCGGGCCCCTGACTACTTAACGACTGTCAAAGATCTACAATTGAAAGCCGGGACGAACGGCTTAACGTGCTTTCCGAGGCACGGAACAAACTCGGTATGTAATGGGTGGCCACCCATCTACGGACCAACCAAGGCAAGCGGTGCTTAACCTGAGGAAGCCTGGATTTGTGCCCGGTTGATGGCAATAGGTTCGTCGTCTATTACATGGGAGTTAAACATAACTGGCGAAATGTGTGGGTGTACTATAACTGGGTACAACTTTGCCTAACCCCTCTGGGATGTTAGGCGTGATGTATGTAGTTGGGTTTGCTAGCAAAGGTAATTCTAATCACAAGCGATTCTTACACAACAGATAATGGAGTATTCTTCTTGCCAAATATAATAAATTTGTCCTATAATACAGGTCAAAGAAACCGATTCGTTGCAACAAATCCTTGGCTCTGAGATTCCGTTATATGTAATGTAAGTTATTCTCTTTTTATTCGTTTTATTAAGATACCGGCTTATAATAAAAAAATAACAAGACAAAAACAGTTACTTACTCTAAATGAATATATTAAAAAAACAGGCGTTGGAATCATTTGAAGACGAAAGTTGAAGGGTATTCCAAGGATTGGGAGAATTACCTTAAGTTTTTGAAAGTATCCTGGGAGCGAAAGTACAGAGCAGTTATTGCGGGTAAGTTTTCACACCGAATTATACTTTGTAATTGGTACATTGTGCGCAACTGCGTTTGGTACATTGTGCGCAACTGCGTTCAGGAGTGTCAGTGTCATTCTTGCTATACAGCATTTATCAGTAATGTGTGGTCATATTTCGGGGTGTGGTACAGACCATCAAACTGAACCACTTTCTCCAAGGGACCTCCATGTCGGCAATAGAGATGCCTAATGCTTCCGACATACCCAAATACTTGTAGGTCTCGGTTGAGGAAAGGGATCTGAGGAATACGGAATACGAGAGTTGAATTCCCACGGATTAAATAATCTCCCCTCGTTTTACATGCATGATCGCACATTTGTCCACTCCAAATTCCATCCTGATAGCGCTACTAAAAGTTTCAGTTACCTTCAGTAGCTCCATCAGTCGCAAATTTGTTGGCGGCAAAGATTTTCAAGTCATCCGTGTAAAGGAGGTGAGTTAAAATCTGAACACCTCTCCTCAACCGATAGCCTGAATCCTCCAGCAGTGTGCTCAGAGGATTCAAGGCCAAGCAAAACGGACTCAAACTGTCACCCTAAAATATTCCTCACTCAATCTTGATCGGTTCATCGTTCTCAAGAATCTGCCGACATCTTGTTTAGAGAAGGGCTATACACGACACCAAGAAAGTGCATAGGTACCCTCATAAGCCATGTATGTGGCACCGAGTCGTAAGTCTTCTTATGATCTATCCAACACGTCGACAGATCCCTCCGGTTTCGACGAACCTGTTGGCTTACGGCCATGTCAATAAGGATCAGCTCCTTAGTATCGCAGCACCCATTCTACATCCATTCTGAGAGACAGGCATTATTTAATTGCTATCAATATGTTGAAAAATGTTTGCACGGATCTCTTGAAAGCAGTTTATATTAACTGGTCGCGTTCAGTTTAATATCGCATTAATGAGGCCACATATTCGCACTTAATGAGGCCTGTTTTATGCATATTTTGTTTGTTGAATAGACTACTTGCCTTCACTGGAGAAGCGTGGCCCGGTGTGGGTGGTTTGTGCTGGCGGCGCGGTGCCTAGCGGGGCGGTCGCCGCCGGCTTATTCGATAATGAAGTCATCTGGGTTGCTAGAGCTTTGCACAGGTAAGCAAACTGATCACTGGCAAGTATTGAACACTGTGTACGGTCGGTTGACTGAAGGAAACTCGTCACCATTTTTTTTTGCAAAAAAAATGCCTACTGCACACCACCGGACCGGTGTGCTCAAGGTTTTGTGGGGCTCGAGCTTGTACAATGCAGATGGTAGTTTCCCCGGTCTACCGCCCGCTGGCTCTTATTAAGGTGAAGTGGCGCCGCCTGCGCCCGCCAGTCCTCCTGCAGCGGATCAGGTCCGCGAGGGAGTCTGCCTTCCGGACCCGCTCAGCCACTTCCTTCTGCGACATCGCTACCTAGGCTACCTAATACACTCAGCGGCACAGAATTTATTTGTGCTTACCTTCTTAAATGAAAAAAACAAATGTCCTAACAAACTGCTACTCGAAATTCTCATACACGATACCAAAATCGCCCGTAATCGGTTTGCTTATGTTTGGGCCACATTCCGTACCGCTGAGTGTAGTTTACTTGACTTGATTAGGTGGATTAGGTATCTCTGTACAACGGACTGATCGTTAGAGATTTTATAAATGGACCTTTTGTTGATTTGCCAAACATTCTTATACTCTGATAAAAAACTATAAACCAGACTATGTTACAAAAAGTATAAAGCTGGCGGGACCCATTTGAATATAAAATTATAAAAATGGAATGGGTCCCGCCTGCTTCCAACTTTAATTTAATTTGACCAGTGACACTCGCACAACCAAGACGAATGTAACCACGTATAATTTATAGATATCGGTTCAACCACTTAGGAGTCAGTAGGGAATAAAGAAACAGACATACATACATACACACAAACATAAAGACAGGTCAAACATATACATAACTCTCCTTTTGGGCTTCGCCGCAGTCAGGTAAAAAGGCTAGTAGGATGACTTTATTTCATTTTAACGTTAATTGTAAGGTTGACAACCTTAGATTACCTTAGGCACATCTACACAAATAGATTTAACTTTTTCATTAGCTTATGGTAGTAATTGAATACTCAACTGTTTGACTTGGTAGAACATAATTAGTAAAATGAATTTGTGTGATGATTAACTATCTTACTGTGCATGCAGGTGTACGATGCTACCAGCCACGTTATTGCCTTCCAAGCACTGCTGCTTAGTTTACGCGGACGGACAAGTCCACAGCTACACTAAATATCAGGTGAATATTAAAACTTAAATTCTTCATCAGATTTAGACTGCTTCCAGTCTTACTAACAAGGCTACCACGGAGTAAATACAAAGAGGAGATGGCCTAAGCAACTGTGCACTGTGATTCTCAACTAGGCCCTAACGTCATCATGTGGGCGTGGCCTTAGTCAGTGTATTGTTGGTGTTCGTCCTGTGCACAATTTTGTGAACGTTCCCATTTTACAGCATTGTTCGCGCTAGACGATAAAAAGAATGAAGTGTTGTGTTTTGTCTTGTAAAAATTACTCGGATAGACGTTCTGATGCTATGGATGGCATCACATTTCATTTGTAAGTAATTTTATGCGTAATTTATTAAAATAGTTCTAGAAAAATCTCCTAGCGTCGGCGTTTCCAAACATAATTCTACCCGACACTAGATGGCGACACTTGGTGTCATGGAAAATAAAAATATTTAGGTATGTAGAGCTCAGAACTAACATATTTTAATAACATTAATGCTGAAATTTGTTCAACATTCATTCCTAAAGCCCCTTTAATGACCAAAATGTTATTTTTGTAGTTTTCATATCATTTTGTAAACAGGCCGCCATCTATCTTCAACTATGAACAACAAACATTTTAAACAACAAAAAGACAGGGCCGTAATTAGAAATCAATTATTTTACTGAACGTCCCGCGGCTGCGGCTGTCTCATAAATGGAAAGTACTTAAAACATTAAATACGCTGGACATAAAAATACAATCTCCTATAAATTAAATATTCTATCTACAATTATTTTATTTATTGTAAACCATACCATACCTTTGTAAACCATCTTGATAAGTCTTTTTAACAAAATAAGTCATTTAAATATACAACATTATTCTTGATTTACACTAAACCTGAAAAGGGGTCATTGTTCTCATCTTTTTGAACAACTTTTTCTACGGGACCAACTTTGAAATCGCGAAAAAAAATCAGCTGTTCCCTACATTTTGACGAGTTATGCGAAAATAAATGTAGGGAACAGCAGATTTTTTTTTCGCGATTTCAAGGTTGGTCCCATAGAAAAAGTTGTTCAAAATGATGAGTACAATGACCCCTTTTCGGGTTTGGTGTAAACAAAAAATAATGTTGTATAAGAGAAAATCTAATAATCTTCATTCGTCATTCATCAGAAACCTTTTTTTTTTCATAATAAAATCACAATTTAAATTAAAAAAATACGCATCAAGATGGTTCGCAAAATTAATTTAAAATAAAACTACTCCCCGGTACGAAAATTCTGAGTACGACCCTTTTGCATCCTGCACTTGGTGACATCTAGTGTGAGATAGTTACGTAACTACAAAACAAAATCGACAGAACGAGCGAATAGTTTTGCTATTGACCGGTAGATGGAAAATAGAGAAGTGGGCGGGATCTAGCACCCCCTCACCCCGCAAAGTGTCACGCGTTGTTTCCTAAGGAAATCTCATTAGAACATCTCCTCTTTGTATTTACTCCGTGAAGGCTACCTATCAAATACTCTGTCTTAACTTATAGACTTTCGATCAGTTGTACTTGTAAATGTTGTAAACACATTGTTGTCTATGCAGACAAGAAGTAGTGCAAGTTATTAAAAAGGCGACCGTGTGGGCTTAGTTTGTTAGGGTTGCGTTGGAACCCATTGGGCAGTGAACTGCCCAACTGCCTACTCCCACGAATAAGAACCCTAAATGCTCATTTACAGAGACGCGGCGCCCGCAGCACGATAAACATGTCGATTTATTAAAAATCGATCTCTGGTTCGATTCAAATCGCACATAAGTACAACCATACTATTTGGTGTGGCAACAGTTTGTTACATGGAATATTACAAAAGTGCGACAAACGTAAGAAAACGAACGAGTTTCGGGAACTGCGCTATATTCGTATATGCGCTTGTGACGCCGCGTTGAACACCGCTGGCGACGCGGCGAGCGACGCTGCATTTCAAGCAAACGCGCGTAAAGTCGCATCTCCGTAAACGCTCCCATACATCGCCAGATGTTTGAATTGAAAGCAGGCCGCGCCGCACAACGCGCCGCGTCTCCAGAAATGAGCCCTAAATGCACTATCAGACACGCAAGAACCGCGAGGTAGCAAGGTGCAAACAGTGCGGTTTAGTTACTTCTACGTTAGATCAGTACGTCTTTTACGTACGTGGCACATCTGATCTGAAGGTGCAGGCTCGCTTAAGAAACACCGTGTCTGAACGCGCCCTTATGTTATGCCTGGGCAGGTGATGTGCAACGCGGAGGTGCGCTGGGTGGCGTGGCGCGGCGGGTCCGTGCACGAGCGCGCTGTGAGCGTAGCGCCCGGCACGCACGTCGGCCGCGTGCACTACCACGGCGACCACCTGCTGGGCACCGTGCACGAGCCCAACTACTACTGCTGCGTCGTGATCTTTGGCAGGCCCTTCGCATTCAACTGCTATGAACTACTCATGCTCGCCAGCGATGGTAACCAGTGAGCTTGCTTCAAACTACAATAGGCGGCAACATATTAGAAATGGGGTTAAGGAGTGGTTGCTCCACTCAGTTTTTGAATTTTTGTCGTCATGCGGCTGTTTTCCATTCTTGTTAAATTATCTTGAAATGTAAAGTTGTCGCGTACTGTACTTTGGGTCATTTTTAAGGTATTGAGTACTTCATGCGTTTTAGCTTTTGAAATACTTTGCGATTCCGATGAAATTCCTTGAATCGATATTTTGACCAAAAGGGCTCTTGTTCACAACCGGTTACGTGCCAAGGAGGGGTTAAGCTTGTCCACGGACCCACAGACGGATTTTGATAACATGCGCCGGGTGTACATCCGACCTCATCAAAAAGCGCTAACCGATTGTTATTGACCATGCACCGTCCTAGCCCCGGCCACACGGGGCACGAAGATGAATCGGCTCCATAGCGTTTCTGATGACTGAGCAAACAAGAGCCCCAAACGTAGTCATCCTTTTGTGTTACATTTAGAGACTGATAACATTAACACAAAATCAGGTTATACCAAATCGTGGCAGTGTTGAGCATTGTCTTGACTTTGGCATGTTGGGTTTGCGAGAATGTTTAAAATTGTCTTATTGTTTTTGATTGTTTTTATTTATATCAATTATATTGATTTATTTATAAAATTATGTTTTATTACATTGCACCTTTTCCTATATGTTACACGATATAACTTTTATAAATTAGCTGTCTATACTTTCATCTTGTTGCTCTTCCTTCACTTCCACTTTTTCTATAATGCCTTTCATCCCTGACAGTCGTACTAAATCTCCAGTTTTGAATATATCTGTGGCATTTGCTGCGCCTACGATGCACGGCAACCCATACTCCCGAGCTATTACTGCACCTGGAAGTTGCAAAATTGAATGTTTCATTTTCTTAGACAAATGTTACACATTGAGCCTTCTTTCTCTAAATACAAAAATCATTTACAGAATTTTACAACGCACCGTGAGATATAAGTCCACCGAGCTCGGTAACGATGCCGGTCAGGAGCGGGAAGTATGGCGACCAGCCGATGTCAGTCGCGTGCGTTATCAGGATATCACCACGGCGAAGATCACCAATCTGTTCAAAGAAACCCATAAGATCCCCGTTATAAACCCCTTATATATGAATTCAAATAGGATAAAATTTGGCATACTTCTGATTTGAGATCCTTGATGACACAGGCCCTCGCGACCACATCTCCCCCGCACACGGCCGTGGCGGATATCCTCACGTCGCCAGCCGTGATATTGGGTGCCCTAGGTTCCAGTTTGTTCACCCAGCCAGTGTTTATCTCCTCAAACTTCAGCTTACACCAGCTTGGATGGTACTGTTGGCGTTGCATTGCTCTGAAAATATCCCAATTTTTGTTTGTACTTCCTATTAAAAGCCTGCGGCCTCATGCCTGAGGCAAAAGCGCGGTGACGTGTCCGTTAAAAGTAGATCTTTGGAAAAACTCAAGAAGTCAGAGGTTTCCTTTAACTAATGCTTAAATCCGATTAAATCTCATGAAATTTGATGACAACTTTATATTGATTAGGCATTAAATAAATTGTCTCATTTAATGTGTCTAAAACTAGGTATTTCTTACTTTTTCAAAATAGCAGGATCTCTGGTAGCAATATATTTCTTCAGCTCTTGCTTACGGAAGAAGAACACGAGTTCAGAATTCGGTATGTACCACTTTTTAACTAATAATTTGCCGAGTCGGATGAAACCGAGTCGTACTTTGTGTATGACGAGCACCAGATGTGCCTTCGTGCCCTCTCTGTGGCGCACGGTCCGGTGACATAACGGCAGAATCCAGCGAAGAACTTTCCTGTAACAATTGATGTGAGGAATTTACACACATTGCACAGGTACTGTAATTACTGTAAAGAGAAATAGATTCGAGCACTACTAACTCTAAAATAAACACTAAAACTTGTAAAAGAACAACCTAAATATAAACTTGGGCACGCACCTTGTGTTTGACTTCTCAGGAGTTTTTAAAGCGTCAACAATCTCTTGGCTAGATTTTTTGTGTTTTACTCCCTCCGTGGTAACTCGTAAGTTTTGGAGTACTGTCATCATATTCTCAGGCTCCAAAACCCATGGTTTAGTAACTAAATCAAACTGAAAACAAAATTCATTGTCAGCAAAGAAAAACCAAAAGCAAAAGTGGTTGTGACACTTTCAGATCAACCATTTCTGTTCAAGTTACCTCCATTACGGCTCTGTAGCCGTGGTGTTCTAAAAATTCCCGAATATCGACGTAAATGTCATCATGAGCATTTTCTTTTAGCCATTTCAGGGCTTTCTTGGGGTCCTGAGCCCTAAATTCTTCCGCTAACCCAGACTTCTCCAACTTCTGTACTATATTAGCCAAAGCATTTGGCACTTCTGCTGATAGCACGTCACCCGAGCTGAACAATGAACTTATTTCACTGCATTGTTCAGGAGTAAATTCTAAAAGAGATATTTTTTTAATCAATATACATTTGTATCTAGACTTTATTTATTTCACTAATATAATGCAACACAATTCCTAAGTTACACAGGATAGGATTAATTTTAAATTAGACGGCTAGGCGAAGCCAGTTTGCTACGGGGTGAAATTTTACCTGATTTTCCCTCCAAAAATATTGACATGGCCACCACCTGGCTGGCAGTGCTTGCTCCGCTGGTAAAAGCATGGTTGTAGGAAACGCGTTCCATAACATTATGTGATTCCAAAAGAGCTTCAAACAGCTCTTCGGCGTTATCGGATTCAAGTTCAAAATTCACAACACTTGCTTTCATAGAGTCATCGACTGCCCACTTGGAAAATACAAGGGTCTGGAAGTCAAATAGTAATAGGTACATTAATACGTGTCTGAATCTATGGTTCCCGACAGTTACAACATTGATGTCTTGAGTGAATAACTACTCGAAGAGCTGCATCATTGCGATACGGTAGCGATGAACAGTAAATAAAATAATACGGTTTTACCTTTAACATATGGTGGATACCCAATAGCTTGTCGTTCCAGCGGGGCGGGTGTCTGTGCTGCGCTGTCTTCAATATCTGCTCGTCTGCCACTACGTGCCCATGAATAGCCATATCCATAATGCGTACTTGTACATCTAGTTCTTTGGGGGCTCTCTTGTATAAGGTCTATAAAATAAAGAAATGCAATGATGTAGGATCTACGTCTATCTATATCAAAGATATTCAATTCATATAAGGGTACCTAAACCACGCTAAGTGTGCTAACAGGTACAGCAGAATTTTCACACATTTAAGCGGTATGGGCTCATAAATCTTCAGTATTCCATAGCATACTCTGACATGTTAAACGTACCAGTGGTAAGAATATGACATTGACTACACCTCAGTAACAACGCTAGATACTGTTCCCACTGATGTGCAGTTGACTTTACCTACCTACACAAAAATAATGAGCCTAAGCATTTCCAGTCACTTGTGATGAAACCGTAGCAACATCAAGGATCCAAAAAAATAAATAAAGCGGTACTTACTTCATGCAGTGAAATAGCGCATCGATGGTGGGTAAACAATATGGCCTTGTCGTAGCCGCTTCCATTACAGCCGATTGCCTTGTCCATTCCGGTCGCCAACGGAGTAGATACCACATCACGGGACATCGGAGTTATTGGTTTAGGTAAAACCTGTGTACAGTAAAAATAAGTTGGCTGCAAAAAAAATCATTTCATTTTTATGCATTTTCAGGGTGTGTAAAGTGGCAGCGGAAAAATGACGAATTTCTTCATTTCAGTTTAGCAGATATTTCGTGTATGACGTCGTGTAAAATTTGTGCATTCACCATGTGATTTGGGGAGCTATTCAACAAAAACTGTTTCCGCTGGAACTACGTCATCCTACTGGCACTTTTTTTTTCCTATGGACGTTCAAGAAAAAAAATACATTTAACAATTAGTGTGTGCGAGAGGTAAATGTGTATGTTTAAATGAAATTTGTGTGTCATAAAACTGCGAAGATAATCAAGTTTCCGCTGCGCTGACGTTTAGCTATTAGATGAAAATCATATAAGAAGAAAACTGTTTAGTGCAAAGTTGTAATTTTTTTACGCACGTTGCTTTGAATTTTTGTGTTATGTTTGTAAAAACAGAATCTGAAAATAAAATACCGTTCAGAAGATATACATGTAAAAGTAAAATAAGGTTATTAGGTCCAAGTACTTAAAATAAGAATTATGGAGCCTATAACTTATGACGTTTATTTGTATCTTGTAAAGGTCTAAAATGTCTTGCCAAGTTTCGTTTATAAATAAATAATCTTTTATTTGCAGACCATATTGTTAGTATTGACATGAAATAAACTTATTCAACTATTCTTAGTAACAAATACAATCAACAAGTAAATCACAATAGGGAGATATAATAATATAAATAAATTAAACTAGATGCCCGTATAGCTACTTAGAGCCGACCTGTGTGTGCAGTCTCACCCATCGGCCAAGCATCGGGCAGTCCCACCGGTCACTCACTGCCCTCTGCTGTGGAAGCTGACACATGTTTTTTGCCGGAGAGAAGCGCATCGCTTTCGAATAATGGCAAAGAAATCATCTACAATCGCATCGTTTATGTGGTCTTAGTAATTAATGAGCAATGGCATAATTTACTACGACTGAACCACTATATAAAACGATATAATATATAATTATATATATATATTCCGATAATTAGTGTATTAATGCAACTATTCACATGTATAATTTCAGCTCATTACACTATATCAAATATCTCTATTGGCCCAGGGGTCCTGACGCTTACAAATAATTAAGCGATAAAATTAAAATACCAGAACAACCGCAATACATGGATAAATCGGCCAAGTTTGAATGGCTACAAAAAAGCGGCTGTGCAGTATACGTTCTAAAATTTCCAGTGTTGTACCATTATTGGATTGGTACAGGTAGACACAGTGCTTGAACAAGTAACTAATAAACTTATAACTTTGGTGATAAAAATATTACCTACCAAATTATGAGTTTATTATTAGTTCTCTAGTAGGTACCAAGTTGGTATCGGTCTGACAACGCGAACCTATGCTGCCGGTGCCGACCAATTCAGTTACAAACTTGTCGCCGGAGCCCGGAGAGTCAGTGTTTATAGGTGCTGGCTCTTACCGGTGCGGCAAAAAATGTAATCTGCCTGCGTTGACCAGCACTGACATCCTGCGCATGTTGGTTTGTCCTGTTTTTCACCAAACGGGGACGAGTGGAGCGATGCAGAGTCGTGCAAGATTAGACTAATCACAGGAGTGAAAACAGAGGCGATGTGATTGGACAATATACACTCCTTTGCAAAAAAAAACGGGCGGTTTTGATTTTTCTACATTATTGGTAATCATTTAGTTCTGAAGAGGTTTTAATAGCCAAACTATGTTACTGGCACTTAATAAAGAGTCTGGGTATGAAAAAAAGTTAATTCCAAATTCGAAATTTCGTTTTAAAAAATAATAACGCCTTTTTCAGTTTGTGACTTTTTACTTACTACTTTCCGCGGGTTTGCGGTTAAAAGGTGATCAGGCAATTAAAACTAACTTCTCGTTATTTTTGGTAGAATAATTTGTTTGTTGCATAACCCTGCCTTATTGTGCCTTAAAATTATTTTTGGTAGAATAATTTGTTTGTTGCATAACCCTGCCTTATTGTGCCTTAAAACAGATATTTTTATGTCGATTGTAATGGCAGAAAAAACAAAAAGAGCTAGTAAAATTATAGCGCTGCTGAAAGAGGGGTGTAGCCAATGTTACGTCTCACAGCGGTTAAACGTGAGTCGTTCATCCGTCCATAGAACCTGGACTCGATACCAAGAGACAGGTTCCATTCAGGGAAGGCAAGGTTCTGGCAGAAAACGTTGCACACAACCACGAGACGACCGCTTTTTAGTGACTCAGGCGCTGAGGAACCGCAAATGCAGTTACATAGACCTCAAAAGAAACCTTAAAGAGATACGAGGAGCACAAGTTAGCCTATGGACAGTGAGGAGAATGATTTTCGCGGCTGATATACGCAGTAGACGGCCAGCGCAAGCCCTCAAGTTACTCCGTGAGCACGGATTGCTCGATTGAGGTTCGTTAGAAATTGCCTATCTTGAACACTAGGTAACTGGAGTAGCGTACTCTTCTCCGATGAGGCTCGAATTTGTCAGAATGGTGAGGACCGACGTCGGCGAGTGTTACGAAGACCAAGGGAACGCTATGCCGACGTGTGTTTTGAAGAAATCACCCCGTATGGTGGAAGGTCCGTTATGTTTTGAGCGGGCGTTACTTCCAGCTATCGTACCGAGATAGTATTCATTGAAAATGGCTCACTAAACGCGCAAAGGTACAGAACAGAAATCCTTTGTCAACATGCACAACTCGCACTGACTGCCATTTACATGGACGATAATGCTCGGGCCCACCGTTCTGGCGACGTAGATGCTTATATGCAAGAGGTCGGTATTCGTCTTTTGGATTGGCCAGCGCAGAGCCCCGACCTTAACCCCATTGAGCACGTCTGGGACCTCCTAAAAAGGCGAGTACGACCTGTCCACTTCCACAGAACATCAGGGAGCTTAAAAGTGTGATCTCTGATCTCGGCTGATTTCCACACACATTCCACAGGACACCATCAAAAGCCTGGTGGAAAGCATGCCAAGACGATTACATGCCCTAATCGCTGCAAGGGAAGGTCATACTCGTTATAAATTTTTATTTTTTATGGCTTTTTTTATTCAAATACTCGTGCTCTTCATTTCATTATACCCATAAAAATGTCCATTTTAACACGGCTCTCAGTTCACGTTGACTAAAACACCGATTCCAGGACTTAAGTGTTAAAAACTATATTCTCATTGATAATAAGAAATTTCTAGCCATTTATGCTAACGACATTCTAAAAATATTAATATTATGATATATATTATAGAAAAGCCAATGACTATAATGTGCCCGTTTTTTTGCAAAGGAGTTTATAATAGGAGTTAAAGTATGAAATTGCCATTTACAGTAATAGATACTTTGAATTGACATTAAACCTTCGTGGTGTAAAATATTCGAGGTACAACCATGATTTTTGTTTTAAATATGCAACATTCGATTTTCGAATTTCAATTGTTTTTTTTTTATTCAGCTTGGAAAAGATGGATATTTCGAAAAACCGAGTAATTTTTGAATACGAGTTCTGACGCGGAACTAACGCGGCAGAAACGGCTCACAATATGAATGCTGCGTTTGGAGAGGATACTGCTAATGAACGCACCGTGCGTTTTTGGTTAAAACAGCCCCGACTCGTGAATCGATCTTCACCATTATTGCTCCATGATAACGCAAGACCTCACACTGCACGGGACACCTTTGTAACTCTACAGGAAATGCAGTTAGAAATCATACGTCATCCTCCGTACTCGCCACCTTCAACTTCCTTGCTCCAACTGTCTACCATTTTTCGTGATTTGAACAATTTATAGATGACAACGAAACCACTTCTGTAATATAACTTAAATTATGATTTAAAGATGGTTACAATAATACCAAAATCAATTGAGTTTTAGTTGAAAACAATTGATACTTATAAGAAGATTTTTTTACCTTTATTTGTACTTTAGATTATCTTACCTCGCCACAATTACCGAAAGAAACAATTTCGTCGTCTGCCATGATAGGCGTGTCCAGTTCAAACAGTAACTCCTCCTCAGTCCAACGGTCCAGAGATGTAATGGGGCGCGCTTGCAGGAGGAATATCTCATTCTGAGGATAAAAGGTTTAATGTAATTGTAACTTCAAAGTATACTTCACAAATCTTAATTGCTTCAAACCACTTGTTCTTTAACCAACATAAAAATGGTAGGATCATTGATTCCCCTGGTTGCGAGCGTTGTGATGACATCTCTTATTTCATCACAACACTCGCAATCGTGGGAATTGATGGCCCTTGAAACCACGACGCAGTCTCTCCCGGCCACTCTCCTTAT
Organism: Standfussiana lucernea; assembly: GCA_964057025.1. Taxonomy (NCBI): domain Eukaryota; kingdom Metazoa; phylum Arthropoda; class Insecta; order Lepidoptera; family Noctuidae; genus Standfussiana; species Standfussiana lucernea. The sequence goes on from OZ059785.1 coordinate 6,032,505, forward strand.
TTTTATAATGAAAGCACACAGTTCACCGTTTCCACTGTTTTTACCTATTGTTGCTTAAAACGATGTGACATTAAATAAAGGTCTCACGTCTTTAACAGCCCACTCGATGTCTCTGCCAGCGCCCCACAACTCTTCTTGAGACACTCCGATGGTAGCTAGTTTCAGTACTTCCGCATCAGTGATACAGGCCACGTTCCTTTCTTCCTCTGGTACATCTTCCATAGCGATCCCACTGCCCTCTGTCTTGACTCGACGAGTCTTGGACCCCAACTCTCTCTTCGAGATAGTGAGCTGACCACTCCTCGTCCGCTTTATTATCATGGTGTCAGGTTCTACTGCACCGGATACAACGCTCTGTAATTAAAAGGCTTATGATTTTGTATTCGTTTTATGTTGGAAATATCAGTTTGGTGCTCTTGCACCGATACTTGTAAAATAGTTGAATTTTTAAACATGCTTTGGTAACAGTCCATCTCTGAACAAAAAAAGGCGCTCGCAAAGCGCATATGTGCGGTAAAACATATTTGAATAAATACGTTCAAATATCTTTCATGCATACATACTTAAGCCCTCGTATTTTTCCTAAAGAGGTTACACACTCCTTTTGCTTCGATTACATTCATATATCTGGTCAAACACGCACGCCAGTTGCGAGCACATATTGTCAGACAAAATACAAAATTACCTCGCCGAGTCCATAGTTAGCGGTGATGAGCAGTCTGGAGGGGTCTCCGTGCGCCGGATGCCGCGTGAACATGACGCCGGCCGCTCGGGGCGCCACCAGAGCCTGCACCACCACGCCACCGCCACACAAACATGCCTGCCCGTTCTGTCTGTACCAATCACATTTTACATTCCTTCTCTGGCTCTCTTGTACCGAGCTTTTATTGGATAACATTTATTGAACAATTAACTCAGCTTATCGCACTCCACTGTTGGACATAGGCCTTTTCCAAGTTACGATGTAACACATCATTCTACATCTAGGTTCCAGTCTGTCACAAACACATTTTCAAAGTCGTCGGTCTCTCTAGCTTGGAGAGCCACAAACGTTTGCTTATAAGTATAGTTCAAACAGTAAAATAGCACCCAAGATTCCTAAGGATAATTTCATGAATCCCACTGCGAATATTAAAAAGGATAAGCGAGAATTTGTACCTGCGATAATAAGTGCTAGTGAAGGCGAACATCGATGCCCAACACTTCTGAACTCCCTCTATGATATCGCTGTCACTGATGCATCCAAGAATTGTTTCGTTCTGTCCAGCAGCTGACAACTCTTCGCTGTCTTCTCCTACAGCTGTATCAAAAATAATTTACTAGGAGCTAAATCTTTTTTACCTAACATTCTAACGTCGTTCTCTTTAGTTGCTAACTTACCAGATGACCGAACTGCGAAACGTAGTTCTGAGCCCAATTTCTCTTCGGTAGCTTTTATTCTTAATTCCTTCATTTTGATCAATATTTCATCCCTGACATCTCCCTTTATTTCTGTAGTCACAAACAGTTCAGATGCTCTGAAAATTTTAATACCCTCTTAGTCGAAAATACTTTTACTTATTTCTTAAAAACACTACTTTATTACTTCATCGTAAAATCTTGGCATCAAAATATAGGTACATACTTTTTACACAATGCTTTAAATGTAACTTCGTTATAATCTTCATTGGCAGCCTCTATATCGCGAATTGCTGCAAGCAGTTGAGGATTAACTTCCAAGTGCTTGTCCAAAGCTTTTGTGGTCAAACAGAATCCGGGTGGCACTCGATAACCCTGAAAAGTATACCGTATTCAGTTACTCAGAAATCATCCATTAATTCTGGTTAAAGAGGGTCAAAATTGTGTGCAAATTTTACCTCATCCTTCTGTATGGAAGCCAGTAAGGCCAGGGAAGCTCCTTTGCCTCCAACATACATAGGGCATGCGGCTGCGCGATCCTCAAATGTAACGCAGTAGCCCACCTCACCAGCTTGCTTCTCCGTCAACCACTTCAACAGACGTGGTGGAGTAATACGCGAGACCGGCTCCGATACAACTTTGGGAGTAAAATTTTGATTTCATAAATGCAAAAACAACAACTTTGTGTCACCAACAAGCAAGTTTGTTTGTTTCCATAGCTTCTTTTACCGTGCATTGCATACCTGAAGGTTCATATCCAAGTTCTAGGATGCCCGTGCCGGGAAAGCAGTTGATGTCAACATGCATAGTGCGATAAACGACTTTTTGTTGGTACGGAACCCCGCTGAACAGCTTGCCGCCATCAGCGTTAATTCTTAGCACCAATGTCAGAAAACTGTCGTCAGCTGGAATATTACAATTGTACTTCTAAAATATTAAGTTATAGAATCAGGCGTTACTTTGCGGAAATCCATGACATTAAATCAAAAATATTGTTAATCAAGGTTCAAGGTGTAATTCATTACACCTTAAACCTTGATCTTCTTTTCTTTTTTTTCTTCTTCTTGATCTTTCAAGATCAGCTGTTGCGAATGAGAATATTTTCGCCGGAGTTGTTGACTTGACTTCGGTGAGATTTTTAAGGTTTAACCCCTGAGTTAACCGTAAGGCAGTGGTTATCAAAACTGATATCACAAATTATACAAAAACACAGGTTAAGTTGACATTCCAAGCTTAACAGAATGTCAACTACTCAAAATACACGTACGTCTTTTCCTAAGTAAGTTAGAATACATCTGTATAACTTACTGCTCACATTTATCGTGTAAACATTGGGCAAGCCATCAGGCCGCTCACAGAAGTCAGACATCACTATATCAGTGGAGGTTATAGGCTTGGTCAAACAGTCTGGGAATCTGACACATCCAGATATGCAACTGAAAAATTAAAACGCACTGCATTAGTAAAACGAAAACTTTTAGATGAGATGCAAAAAATAAACTAAAAACCAGATAAACTGGAATGCTATCTTACCTGCCCAACTAGAGTCTCCATAAGTGCTGATAAAACTTTAGTCGATTCTAGAATATAAAACTAGCCGAATTACTCACTGAGTCAGTTTATTTTTGTACGACAAGCATCGTAGCTGCACGGCGGTCCCATCCTTGGCCAACGCAGTGATGTCGACGGAACGTCTGAGACCCTCATAAGCTCGGGGTGCCCATCTCCGCTCTTTCACCCCTCGAGTCCGCAAGAACACGCTTTTGTCGACAATTCCTTCCTCGTCAAACGATTCGAAACGACCTTGTGCTGCTCCCCATTGAAGCCAGCCTCCTTCTTCAGACTTGTTACTGCAAACGTTAATGGTAGTTCTATATTCTAATCTTCAGCTTATTTTATGTCTTCTTCTTCTAACATGTAAATCATTGGATCTTTAACTACTAGTCAGCAATAACTAGATTTAACTTACAGCATATAAGGCCACTGGTCATCTCGCCACGATTCGAGGGCCAACGCCCCCGCTGCTAGCTTGTTGCTCCAATCATCCGGGTATCGCACCGGTTTTGATATGCAGCCCCAACTGAAAATAACATTGAAACTCTTAAAAAAATGCGTAACATGCATAACTTCAAGGATTTTTTAACTTTGTGTATTTAGACCCGAAGGTTACAGAAGGTACTATATGCAGCAAAAATCAGAACGGGTAGTTCGAACTCCAACACAATTTACAGCTATCGCTATCTTCTAGCTGGCTTTTCCGAATGCCAGCTTTACATTTTTTTTTCACCTTATGGTGTCTCTTCAATTATTAAAGCCTGGGCATTAAGTCTGAATGTTTATAAAAATGTGAATCAATTCACTTACACGAGGTTTAATTTCGCATGCTGTGTGACTCCGTCTTCCACTCTTGTCAAGAGTCCATTGTATAAAAATCTGTAGCGTTCTTGGTCTTCTAGAATTTGGATCTTAAGGCCGTCAGCGCTCCAACCGCCCTCGATGTTCTGCCATGCACATACAGCAGTATCTGGGTGCTCTAGAGTCATAAAACCGCATATGAGAGACATGTGTGTTAATTGAGAAGATGGTTCTTAACAGGGTGATCGATCTGGGTTCGAACCCCGCATGTTGTTGTTGTATTATTGTACGCACAAGCGTAAATATCCGTTAGAGCACTGTAAATTGATTGATTAATATCATGCAATTGTAGATAATTTCGAAAACATGCTCAGTCCAAAATAAAACGTATTTAAATAGCAGAAAACGAAATGAAAAGATATACTTACGCGGCAACTTATAAGTAGTCCCATCGGGTAACTTGACGTGCACTACAATTTCTGCGAGCGGCTGTCTTCCGCACAGCTTGCGTATAGACAGCAGCAGCGCCGCGCCGTCGGAGTCGCAGGTTCGAACGGTGAAGCTGTCGCATCCCTGATACTGCTCCGGTCGAGGCAACTCGTCCAGCCGCGTCGGCTTCAGCTGTGACTTCCAGCGCCGCACGGCATACCGCGCGAATAACAAGCGTAGATGGTAATTCCAACCTATTACAAATATTTTAGCATAATTACCTGTAATGTTCCCAATGCTGAGGCCTGAGATACACCCTAGTCGGTGTGAGCGAGCGTGAGGGAGTGACCCGTAATCGACGACACGAGCCCAGTGCGGGTTATTAGATAAATAAATAAGAAATAATTGAGATAATTTTTATAATAAATAGCTAATCTAGAGAGTTTAGATAGAATCTACAGATTGAATCCCTTGCATATAAATGAAACAACAAATGATCTGCAGGTGGGCAAGGCTCGGGTGCCCGACGTGGAAGTTTGAAAATGCATAGGAAACGAAGCTGAATTGGCGTTTCATGAATCCAAGACTGGAACCGAAAGCAAGCCAGTGTAGCTTCAGAATGTTGGAATTGGAACAGCCCTCCCACTTCATTTGATCTTGTAGTAATTACCCAGGTTATTTTATTTTAAAGTTTTAACTAACTCGATAATTTTGTGTATACGGGACTAAAGTAGATAAGTACAATGCCTATCCCTGGGTTGGAGAAAGAGTCTGTCACAACATCTGAGTAAATGAGACAACGCATTTTCAAAAACTCGACGTGACTTCTCCAACAAGTGCCGCGTTCTGTTCATCTCACTGTGATGTAACTGTGCCAGACTGCAAACCAAGTACTACCAAGTGACTCCGTTTATACTAGCAGTGGTGACCCCATTCTGAAGCTATTTTCATTTAAAAAAAGTGCTTGTTACCAGTTAGTATCGCGATCATTCATAAGTCATTGAAATACCTACTAAATACATAGTTATGTTAATATATTTAGTACCTATCTTATATTGGGTAGGTACAGAATCCAGCACCACAATATCTAATCAAATTTAATCGTTTATAATCGTCTGACTAATGATAGACTATTCATTAATTAATAATAGCAAAAAATTCCTATTAATACTTCCCTGCAAGCGCACGTGACTTGGACCAACTAGGTAACATACCTACTCTTCGAGTGATTTAAGCACCAGACACACGATTGGTGGTAATTCACAAATAAACAAACCAAATGAAACATCTATGCAAATAAATCAAATTGAAGTGTCCGTTTGTAATTTCAAAATAACAGCTTTTTACAAAATGCACATGAAAATGTGTATGGAGAATTTAACAACAAAAAATAGTTATTTGTTATACAAGAGTGCAAAGTTGCTTTTTAACCGCGTGTTCAATTTTGATGACCGAGCAAGCGAAGGATTCTAAAATTGAATCACGAGCGCAGCGAGTGATTCAAAATTAGAATCCTGAGCGTTAGCGAGGGAATCAAAAGAGCACGAGGTGAAAAATCTTTGCACTCGAGTGCAACACGTAACTTTTCATTCCACCTCAGCGAGGAAATGACTAAATGCAAAAAAAAAACGTTAACAATCACAAGATAGGTACACTTTTATTTCAGTTTAGGTATTAATTACTACATTATGACAGGTAAGTATTACAGAATAATCTTTAAATTATAACAAAATAATACTAAGGTATAATTAAGAAAATTTTAAAGTAACGTTGCTACAGTTATTTAAATTGAGTGTAATATTTTTGTTTGGTACTGTAATATTGGTGTTAGTCACTTGTGTACTGTTTTTCGGTAAACTATCTGTCATACTTAATAGTTGTACCGATTCATCGGATTCCCTTGGCGTGAATGTTGGAGAGAGAGGGAGATGGTTAGGTGTTTTCATTTGTTTTCAAGTTTCTTGTTTTTAATATAAGGTTTAACAATGACGTGAAAAAATGCCGCGTAAAGAACCGCGTACAAAGCAAATTGAAAAAAGAACACCAAGAAGGTTCCGAGTCTGAGTTTTTAACAAATTAAAAAAAAGTTGTATGATATATTCGGCACCATAGAGGTAGCAGTAAATAGGTTTAATGTTTTTTTTAATTCACAAACTTAGTGCACACGATGTTCTAAATTCAATTTACTTTATCCTCTAGAGAATAAAAACGGCTTTTCCACTCAGATATTGAAGATTAAAAATACTCTTTCCGAGATGGTGGGATGAAAAAAATATTGTCTGTTCTGCCTGTCTGTAACATAAGCTGCTTTTATTTTAGAAAAAGGCAACAACAACTAGCTGTGAATGAAGTTATTACTTACCAACTTCTCTATAGTTTCCCTTATTCGGTGTTCGCTTCTTAATAAATACTAAGTAAAACACTATAGCACCGGTTATCAATCCAGACTGTAGGAGGATGTCGTATAAATCCATTTTAGATACTTTATTACACGATTTACACCAACAACTGAACAAGTAAATAGAAATAACAAATAAATTGTTACCACGATTAGCGTTCAATGTCAGCCAGAGTTAGAGACCTTGCTATTGATAGAGCGAGAACAACTGGCGTGCGTACGAGCGTGCATCAGACTATTGACCACGGAATTTTGCTATCAGTGTAGGTACCTAATCATTGCTGATAATAAAGTAATCAATGCTTGCTAGGTAGTAACTAATCCACATGTATTATGACTGAAATATACGACTGTGATCTTAATCCAGTTATCTTAAACAGATATAATATTTGTGACCTAAGAAGTCATTTATTTATCAGTCATATAATTATGAAGTTATGCTGTAAGTATGTGAAATAAATAGTTAATTTCATGTTTCTAAACAAGATCATAAACAGACGTAGACTGTACGACATAGCCACGGTTGCGCTCAAACTGTAGCACATCTAATTTCTTTTAAAATGTACGGGTTAACTTTTTCAATAGGAATGCATCTTTTAGAAATTATAAGCCAAAAAAAATATTTTACCCTTTTTAGTTATAGAATCACACACAAATCCTTGTCAAGTATCAATTTCGCAATTTCTTTTACTTGGATGACATTTTGCCAGCTATTTTGATTTCGATGTTGCAAAAATTGTTTTACACCACTGATATCTGTACTAACATCCCAAAACATCAGCACAGTGCAATTATTTGCGACCTAAGGAGTTTTTGTGTCTATGGTGACCTGCCTAATCCTGCGACGTTAGTCTCCTCCAATCTACCACATATCAACCCCTGATGATAAATAATCAACTATATCATTGTGTCAATTTTACCACTGTTATTAATTTTATACTTTTTTTTCTTTTATTAAATGTTTATCAATTTATCAATGTTATCAAATTTATTCAATGAACTTTAATTTTACGTCGATCTTTGTTTTATAATTTATCAATTCACCAAGAAAATTGTTTGTATTTAATGTTATTTTACGTATTTTACCTGTTTTTCTCTAAATGTAATTTGATTTAATTTATTGGCGCATATTACCTAAGTTAGCTTATATTTGTATTTTTTTTTTGCATGTGGTGTTTACATATAAGTAATTGTTACGCTGTTATTTAATGTTATGAATGTGCTATATATTATATATCTTTCAAAATCAGCTGTGTTGCCTGGCCAATCTATCACGAACTCATCTCAGCCATTCTGCCACCGCTTCCTAGTGCTACTATTTTTAAAATCCGGTAGCTTATCATTACTTGTCAGGAGGTAATTTAGATAAACTAATTAACCATTGATTCTGTCTATACCGATATTATGTTACATTTACCTACTAACGATAATATTTGGATAATATTAGAATAAATAAAACTTATCATTATAATTATAGACATCATTTTATTGCGCAATATAAGTCAACCACATTACATTCCATTCATAAACAAACAATAAATAAGGTCAAGTCTCATTTTAACAATTAATTACAGTACCCAAAGTAAATAGTGCACATCGAGGTTCAGAAAGAGCCTGCCACGCAAGTACGAGTATGAGCGACAGAGCCGACCATAGAATTATATAGGCTTCGAACCGTCGTACGCAAAGTGAAGCAATTTCAAGTTAGCCTTTTAAAGGCTAAGTACGACTCGTGGGTAGGTATTACTCGTGGGCTTGTGTGCGTGTCGGCGAACATTATTCTCAACATCAAAGCCTAAGGTCGGATATACAAATACAGAGAGTTAGTACATCTAACCTTATGTTTCTGAACATAAGGTAGGACGTAAAAATACAGAGAGTTTATTCATCTGACCATATGCTTGTGATGTCCAGTATTGCGTGCCAACCTCCGAGCCGATCTCATGGTGACATGGAGAGAGCGACTGTCGCAACCCCGTGCAGGGCACGCCACGATAGTGGCGATAAGTCCCCTCTTTGAGGAGTGGCTTGAGAGGCGCCACGGCGTCCTCACCTTCCGCCTGACGCAGGTCCTCACCGGACACGGTTGTTTCGGGAGGTTCCTGCACCGAATCAGGCGGGAGGAGACGCCCGGGTGTTTCCACTGCGAGGATCGACCGGAGGACACGGTGGAGCATACGGTGGAGGTCTGCCCCGCTTGGGCGGAGCAACGCCGTGTCCTCCTAGCGGCGATCGGCGGCGGCGACCTCTCGCGTCCGGCCCTGGTTCGAGCCATGGTCCGGAGCGAGACGGAATGGGAAGCCGTCACCTCCTTTTGCGAAGCAGTCATGCTAGCAAAGGAGGAGGCGGAACGTGAGAGAGAGCGTTCCTCCTCACTTCCCAGCCGCCGCGGGAGACGCACCGGGCGTCGGGGGCCACGTGGTGGCCCCCGGCCACCGTAGACGCAGGCCTGTGGCCGGTGAGCTAAGGGCTAGCTCGCCGTTCCTCCGTCTTAGGACGACAGGCCGTGTCGACGGCGCGTTCGTGTTCCACGCGCGCCTCAAAGAGATGTCAGCATAGGGAAGGGGCCCGCAAGGGCCGATGCCTGCCGGGTGCTGCGGGTTGTTCGAAAGAGATACCGCGGCCCCGGAACACAAAGGGCGATGAAGGAACATGGGTGGGTTTTAGTCAGTAAGAGTCTGACACACCCTCCCGCTCAGCCCAGAGCGGGAGAAGTCATTTGATGATTTCCCATCCGAAAAAAAAAAAAAAAAAAAAAAGTATTGCGTGCCGCTTATGCATTCCATTGTGTTTTTGCTTCAACTTTGAACGGAGTTTTGAATGAAACTATCATCGTTGAGACTAATCACTCTAAGGCAAGGCTGCTAAACCCCAGGCCCGCGGGCCACAATACGGCCCGCCAACGGTGATCAACTGACAGCCTTTGGAAAACAGATATCAGGATTTCAAACCAGATCGAAAAAAAAATGTTTCTCGTCCACCTATTCTCAATAAACCAATATCTAGCTAGAAATGACTTTACTGATTTTAAACATGAAAGTATACTTACAGCCACAGTAGTCATTAGAAATTGGTCCAAAAAAGTTACTATAGGCCAGTTTTATTTACTAGATGGCCTGCAATGACACGGAATCTGTATTTTGGCCCACCTTCACAATAAGTTGAGCAGCCTTACTCCAAGGAAAAAACTACACAGCCGAACCTCTTCTAAAAATCGATGTGCCATATTTACAGCCCAAATATAATAACGGCAAGCAACAAAACAACCTATACTATTTATGTATTAGGTATACAGGGTGTAACCGAATAAGCCCTAATGCTAAACAGAATAATACCTTTTAGGGGGTGATTCAGACCATCAAACTGGACAACATTCCATAAGGAACAAGACTCAAAAAAATTGGACTGTTGCGATTTTCTGTTACACCCTGTATTTATTTTCTAACTAGTAAGTAGTCTATACATATTGCTATATTATATAATGTCAACAGTTTTGTGTATATAGGTCAACTGACGATAGCGTAATCTATGGTTGTCTACAACAATACATGGAAGATAAAGTTAGCAAATAATTTACTAAATACATTACGATCTGATAATTGGTTTAACATAACATCACGTCTGTCATCCCAGAAGGGTTAGGAAGGGGTGCACCTAATAGTGCACCCACATTTCGCCAGTTATGTTTAAGGCCCACGTAATAGGGGGCGAGCCAATTGCCATCAACCGGCCACAAATTCAGATTCCATGGCTGCTACTGAGAAATTCCAGATGGAAAAACCTAATAGCAATTTGCCCGACCCGGGAATCGAAATAATTGGTTTAAATCATAGTTTAAATAGCTCTCATAAAATGTTAAGGTAAATAATCTGCGCTGAAATTAAATCAAGCATAATTTTATATCATAAAAACAAATTGTATATCTAAGTAAATAGATTTAACTTTGTAATATAAATAACTCCGACTGTGATGACGCAATATTTAATAACAAATTAATTTAGTAAATGCTTTCAATTGATTTTCTCTTCAATTCTTGATTTCATAACAAATCTTACGCTATTTCTAGCTATGCGTAAGCAAAATCGAGTTAACATAAATTTCTATATTATTACACAACCACACAATCTATAAAGTCTATACAATAAGTCCACATGTACTTACATAAAACAAATTATTGTCTATTATTATTACAAAAAATATCCAGTATAAATTTACAAGGCTCCGCGCGGCTGTCAAAGCAGAAGATTTGCTGGTGACATTAAATAATACACTATATTGTCAGTGGCATAAAGAGCAAAATTGTATTAGAATCGGCCCAGACATCAACCGGTTCATTGACTGGCTTAAAGTGCGCTATCTCGATTGCACTCTAATCCAATACAAATAAAGTCTATTATTCAATCTTATCAGTAAAACTTCGGCGCTGCGCTCCTCATAATCTGCACTAAGCCTTAAAGAATGATGAGTCAAGAAATGGTAAACAGCTTTAACTAACTACGAACACAGACACATCAATTTCTTCTGAATCTCGGTAATTACAACGAAAGTGGGTAAACTACATCTAAACCCGCTGTACCTACTATTAAATAACATTAAACATCAGATAAATTTGCGACAAAGAAATTATTTTAAAACTATGTTAGTACAGGAGATTGAACCCTGTTTCTTATCCCATTACATTAATCCCTATCAATTTCATGTCTATTGATTTTGGCGTAGGGTGGAAAATCGCAGGTAATTACCTGCGATTTTTCTTACACATTTATTGATGAGCTGCAAACAGAATCGTGGCCGCACCAGAGTGAACCAGAAAACCGCTCATAGGCTCATATACTAGGTTTTATATACCACTCTGTATTACGTACCGAACGCCGAATATTGAAATCATTAGATTGGCCCTACTACGCTTCACAAAATTGACACGTTTCTGTTTCGTTGTCCAAGACATAAAATTTAAAATTAATTTAAATTAAATAGTACATCGGTCACTTTTTCTGATAACCGAATCTACTATACAGAGCATACCCTTCTCATATCCCGCACGAACAAAGTACGATCGAACAATTTAAATCTTTACCGCACACGCGATAGAATCAGTATTTTTCAGGGATCAGAAGTCTTAAAATTATATACCAAGTAAATCCATAAAAAAATGTAAACAGTCCAATTAGCTAAGGGGCCGTCCTTTAATCACGTAAGCCACTTTTATAGCCCCCCCCTTCTCCTTAGTGATACGTCGTGAGGTTTACGGCTACCCCTCGTCCCCCTCTCAGTATCACGTTTATTTTTTTATTATTGAAAAGACAGATAGTTTCAGAAACTGTTTTAACTAAAAAATTTAAACAAAACCGGATATTTAAGAGAAAAATTCACTTACTCGGTTTTTTAGACCAAAATTCGCTTGCTCGGGCTTTGCATTCATTTTTGGTAAAAAAATATTTTACACGTCACACGCTACGCACACACACGCTACGCACACACACGCTACGCACACACACGCTACGCACACACACGCTACGCACACACACGCTACGCACACGCACGCTTTCGTCCCACCCAAAAATACACGTGATTGTCACATTATCAAATCGTGATTAATCGTGATTTTTTTCTAACCCCCTCCCTCTGTTCAAACCTCACGTGATTAAAGGACGATCCCTAAGCAATCCTGCAAAAAAATTATGCTAATATAAAGAACACAATCTTACATTATTTCATTGTTTTACAATAACTGTAGTATATCACAAATAAATTTAAATAATTATAATGTCGAATTGTAGTAGTAATCTCTCTTAAATATCTTATATGTATGAAATGCTGAAACGCATGTAGACTAAAGCTGCATTGATTATTCAATTAATCATATTACGGTCGCTCACGTTAGGGTGGCGTTATACACATTTTAGATTTTTGACGTGACAACGTCTTATAATTCGATGGAGCCGGCATCACGCACGAAAAAACATGACTCATGCGGCGTTACCTCGCTCTGAGGCGTTCCATTTAAGGCTTGAAGTGCAAGCGAGAGCGCGGAATCTATCGGAAACAATCGGTGACGTTGTCACGTTCAACTATCGTTAGTAAACCGACTTTACAGACAACCGATTTTTTACATGCTAGAAGGATGTTTGTATTGTCGTCTAACAGTGGTTACTGTTAGGCGACAAGCTAATTGACCATAATATTGCGTATATGGTCCTCCACCTGCGCTCCGACACACAAATCACTTACGTTGCCCAATGAGCTATGGGCCAAAATAGTCGTGGCAGCGCCTCCTAGCGGTAGGAGATGGCGAGACAAGCTGGACCAAACCAAAGAACAGTGATGCACGTTAGCCTTGGATGGAACTGGAAGTCGTAGCGGCCTTTGCCCAGCAAGGGGATGACGCGGTGACAGTACCGTCTTCTTGGTTGCATTTTACATAAATAGCAGGTAAATATTGGTGATAAATTTCATAACCGGCTACTGGCTTAACTTCTCATGCGAGTCTAGTTAGCCGAATTTTTACTATAGATAAAACCCTAAACACAATAGGAGCGAAGATCTATAACTTCTAGTAATCTATGCTAAATTAATAGGAAGAAAATTGGCTACTAGCGGCTTCTTATAAAATATAATATCATATTTCATAATAGTCTGTTTTGTAGAAAAAACACTATCATGATTCAAATAATTGTCAATATAATATCTGATCTAAAAATTCTGCTAAAAAAAATTGTAAAAATATTATTTTTCCTAAATAAACATAGCTATATTGCAGTCTACTAAATGCATGTTATTATTTTAGTCTTTTTGTCTTTATGAAAAGTTTTTGCACAAGATATCAAAGACAACAAAAAATGTCTTTAATAGTCCAGTCGTAGCGCTGACTCAAGTAGCACCTTAAACAGCCTCTTTATGGTACTATAGAAATCTGAAAATAATAATTTGTTGACCACTATTCTTCCTTCTGCTTGATGGGCTCCAGCTCCTCGGGGTTCTCGTCCATACTGGAGGCAGTGTCTGTACGGGTCTTGTCAACTGGGTACAACCTGAAATACACCATGAGTTTGTTTAGATAAATTAGAACTTTATTCTGAAATTTTTATTTAATAACTTCAGTTTCATGAAACGTGGTTTTAACAAAGTTACTTGGTTCTATAATTGATAATCTGTGGTCTTCCTCTTTCTTCATCATGTGATTAGTGCCTAACCTCTGCTAGAGGAAGTGGGCCATAATCTTCCACACAAACACAGTCCGGGCTCATAGATAAATAAATTCATTGCCAACACTGCCATTATCGCTACAATGAATGGTTTATTATCATGTTCAGAAACGAATTAGTTACGGCGATAATAATATTTGTTCAAACATAAAACGCATTATGCGTATGAGTGGAAAATTAAGTATTCGTGACTGAAAACCGCCGGTCGGCTTATCACGTACGAATGTAAATATGTGTAGTGATTGTTTGAAATGGCAGCAGGTCACGGGAACAATCTGCACATTGCCCTTAAACTTTAGGGGAGGATTTATAAAACAATGGTTCAATCTTCTGTCTTGTATGAACCAGAAGTTTGGGCCACAAAAAACATTGTTAAGTGCACTTTTTCATTAGTAAATTACACCCGTGAGAAGCCAGGGCGGATCACTACTTAATTTGTAAAATGTCAACTCACCATCTCTGATACAAATAAACTAGGAACACGAGATCATCTCTGAAGCAAGCTACCCGATGCGCGATGGGCATCGTTATGATAAAGGCGAACACATCGTCTATGAAAGTGTTGAAAGCCTTGTACATGAAGGCGCGCCACGGCAGCGCGGCCACCGAACGAAGTCGATAGTTCACGAAGAGCTGCGGCAACATGAACAGGAACCCAAATGCGTATACGCCGTTTACGATGCTGTGTAGTGCCCAGGAGTACCAACTGAAAATTATGACGTTATTTTTGTTTTTATTCCCAGCTAGTATTAATGTCCCACTGCTGGGCAAAAGCCTCTTCTCATACAGAAAAGGCATGAGCATTGATCACTATGCTTGTTCAAAGCGGACTGGCGATTACAGACTTATTATTAAATATAAGTCCAGGTTTCCTCGGGATGTCTTTTTTCACTGATGTCAACGATTGGACATTGTTGACATCAGTGATAGGTCCAATAAATAATAGCTATATCTTTAACTGCCGACGTTTCTGAGCAAATAACATATCTTAGGAGCTATTACAAAGGTTGACTGCTGCTGAATATGCATTTAACCAGTCTGTCCTAATACGCCTAAGCCTCGAGAATCAAGATCAATTAAACTTTGTACACATCGAAATAAAGTCGAAAATAAATAAGTAGAGACCGGATTATACGCAAATATATATTAACAATTAGCATTATATATTCCGAGACTAATCATTAGAATATATCACAACACATACCTCTTGTGCGGCTCGTAAACGAGCGAGTAGATGGCGCCGGCTATGCAGAGCGGGTACAGCAACATGGACAGATACTTCATGGCCTCGGCGTCTGCCTTGGCCGTGCTCCTCTCTCCCGCGTCGACGCTTCTGTCTCGCCATACTCGCAACCTCCAACCGGAGAACGATATGCGAATGTGCAGGACTTTTGTTACTTTCCATAACTGCAATATAAATGTAGATTGTACTTTATTTGCCGCTAATTTAGTAAAGAAATATGGATCGCGGTTGATAAGATCAGAATCTAATTTCTGGCATACTTTGGTAATACAAAAGCAGTTTGCAAGGGAGGAAATTTATTATTTAATAAAAATAAATGAAGGTGAATGAATAAACCCGGATTCATGAATATGAATAGCAAAAACAAACTTGAAGTACAAATCAGATCTGTAAAAATCTTCTTACCTCAATAATCGCGCTGATACCAGCTGGCAAAAGAACAAGAAGAGAGGTCTGCTCATCCAGCAGGTAAAAGTATATGACCATCTGTGAGAATGCCCGCCAGTATATCGTGCGTGCCGACAGCCCCGCCAGGGAGCGCTTGCTGCGCCAGAACGATACGTCATTCTTGAACGCCAGGAAGTCAAACAACAGCTAGAATAGAATTTGTTTTATTAGAGGCATATTCAGCTTGGCAGAACTAGTATCGGTAAATAATTTCTAAACAAAGCTAAATAAATAGGGCGAGGACTTGGTACTGTTTGATAAACTTTGAATAGACTATTATTTTTTCTTGGTATCTGGTTAAAACTTAAATTATAATCTAATTTTATGCCTTTGTTGTACCTCATCAGATAATATTATTATTTGTAAATTCTTTAACCAGATGTTGTGGAAATTATCCCATGGGAATGTACTACCAGGGTAAAAAATCTCATGTCCTAAATTTGGTCATGGTCTATCCAAATCCAATCAGGCGTAAAGGTATGAAAAGAACAGTCAAACTAGACTTATATCGGCTTTTATAATATAAGTATGGATAAAACTTACATGACAACTGGCGATCAATACAGTAGCTGATAGTAAATATAAGTTAGTATCAGCAAATATTCCTTTAACATCATCCACATCCTTCTGACTGAAGCCTAGAGAAAATAGTTGCTCCAGTGCCAACCGGACATGCAGTGCCAACCGCAAGGAACCATAAGATGTTGGCGATACATTCACTGTTATATTGACTTCTGTAGAGCTGATGTTTAAGAGTTGGTAATGTGATAATCTGGACTTCAACACATTGTGTTGTAATATAGGCAAGAATTTACCATTTCTGACCCTGAAAGAGATAAAATGTAATTACATCTGGAAGGTTTAGCAGTAGAAATCACTAAGGGTAGCAACACCTTCTATACCTTATTGATTTCTATTGAATTGCAATCAATTGCAGTACATCTGGTATTAAAGTGGATCAGGTACCATTTAGTGACCTACCAGATTCAATAATAATCAGTTTCATTGGAAGAATTAATCCAAATCTGGTGAACCCATTAAAATGTGTTTATGCAAAATAGGAGTACACATTACAAATTAGATTAGGGATGACACAATGTATGAACATGGCCAAGCATAAGCAATGCTCCAATATTGTGCCAATGTAAGTGACAATACAATCATCATCGAAGACAAGTTTGACCATTGTAATTACTGTTTCTTAATACTTAAGATTTTTGCTGCTAAGTTCAAATGATAAATTTTTACTAGTATGCGCATCATCTACATACTGATAGCTGCAGTCTAACAACAATCTTCTTGACAACATAATAAAGATCACTATTAATTAGCTTCGTATAGCGACAACTCGGGAGGCGGGTTATGCGCACATGAACAAATTATTGTTCAACCCATATGCTGGGTGGTTAGCACCTAAAGTGTTAAATTCCTGTTTTATAACTAAAAGTTATAAATTATATATAATTTTTGTACAAGGGGCAGGAGAATGATGATGATGAATTTTTGTAAAATATATTACCTTATGTAAGGATACAGCTCACCAGGTATTTTATTGGCAGGTAGTCTCAGATCATCGGTGAGAATGGACAGTGGAGCTGATGTAGTTATGTGAGAGTATGGACGAACTGATTTCTTTTCAACTACTTTTTTACCCTGAAAAATAACAAACAATTAATAGACCATAACCACCTGATAGAAAGCACTGGCATAATCAGATACAAGCATTATGTAGCTCACGTTTTGCTGAAGAAGATTGAATGTCGCAGCTTGTGGTTCTGTATGTGTGACCAAGGGGAGAGTGTGTATGGGCTCCGTGCGCACTATCTCATCAAATTCCTTGTATAAGCGGCCGTCATCCAATAAAACTGCATGCATAAACAATGTGCCATTGTTGCGAGTTTTACGCGGCACTTTCAATGTTATATCGCTGAAATACAAGTCAAAATCAATTCCGGCACTAAATTCTTAACACTTCGGTTTTTGTGCTGAAGTTAGACTTGCGAGGAGATACTTACAAAGTTGCCGGATTTCGATAGTCAAACTTGAGAGAAGTATACACTTTTGAAACACTTTCCACAGCAGAACCGTCTAAGTATGGATGCTCTTTTACAGAAGTATAAAGAACTAAATGCTGCACTGGATTTGAAGCTAAATAAGATGAAAAACATCTCTCGCCACGACTACATTCTGGCGGTATAAATATTTCAGCTAATGTCCATATAGTATTAATAACATAGACACCAAAAATTAACGTCAATATTGAACTAACAGATATATATTTCATTACGGAGAAATCTTGACTTCTTTGAAATGAAAATATTATAGTTCGTAAAATTACAAATCGCAATCGTGCCCTCGTTCACTCAACTGAAAAAAAATGTTATGTCACAAAATTGAAAATTGACAACCATGAAAGAAAGAACCGTCAATATTTATTTGCTGCATCTCATTTCCTCTTAGAAAATACCACATATCGCTATCCTGTTGTCTGTTGAAAAAGCGAGCCCGTTCATGCTTGGTGATCAATTGTTAAATTCTCACATCTACTTCAATCACAACTTACCGATTGACAAATTGTCGCTAAAAGGAATACATCACAATCGACTAAAATAATCTTTTTCTCTTTTATTGCATTCTTATAATAATATGTTGTTCGTCTTAAAATACCTATATCTTTTAAATAAAATTTAGTTCTAGGCATGAGTAAAGTTTAAGTAAAAAATCATAGACATGATAATTTCATTTTCTACACCAACTACGCACAACCCTCCTGTATATTGTTTTTTTTTGTTTGGGTAACATCATAATTTATGGGCGACTTCAAAACGTAATAAATCGGTGTTTCCTTGGAAATAATATTGATGTTTCATGAAATTAGAAGAAATACTAAAGGTATATTTGATATTTTAAGTTGATACTCGAACTGCTTAGCTTTGCGTCCCATATCTAAGGGGGCCTATGTGGCATATTGTTTTGACAGTTGTCACTTTATCTATCTGATATTTTGTTTATATTTCAGAATGGAAATAGTTTTTTGCAACCTCTGGTTATTGAGTTATTCCAAGGAGTTTAAATTAGCCCATAACTGAAAAATGTTAACACCGTATACGAATATGTGTCCAAGTTACCGTGGCAATGGATGCTAAAGACTTGAGGACGGGGTCTGCTGTGAGCGAACGCAACAATGACGGCAGCAAGTACTCTCAAGGCGGCGGTATCGCACTCCACTGTGACAGAAATAAGTCATATCAAGAAATTGGATCTAACTCATTGGGCAAAGTGGATGTACCGAACGCGCGGCCCTGCGCTGTCATCGGACCCGACCGAGTCGTGCCTCCGCCGACCGCCAGCGAAGCGTATCATATAAAGAAAGGTTCTGCTGAGCCATGGCCATGCATGGACAACGCATATCGACGACCACCCGAATACCCCCATAAGTTAACCAACTACCAGAACCCCACAAGAAACATATCACCAAGACAAACATTCCAAGAGAACATGCAGCGTATCATGGTGCCACCTACATACAATGCAATCAAAGTAAATGATGATACCAATTATGCTCAAGTATCTGATAGAAGTAATGGTCTATCTAAAAATATCAAGTTAAACATGCCACCAGAGGCAAAATTCTGTGATGTGCCTTACGCTGTTAATCCTACTAATAATGAACATAAAAATGTTAGGAACCCTGAAACGTGTTTACCTAGTGCAAATCCCACTCATACACGGACTGCTCACCATGGATGGCCTCCGGGCAGTGTTAATTTACGTTCTACAAGGATGTACAGTGCTCCTGAACTATACCAATATCAAGATTACCCCAGCTGTGCGGGTCCTCGACCGGTAGTGCCCCGACCTCATAGAACTGTTCCAGAAGAACCAGGCTATGTTTATGCTGAACCATTTTATCAAGAAGGAAACATTCGCTTCAAGCCATACCCAACTATAAAGGAAAGGTATCCTCAGCAAAGGTATGAATACATTGGTAATTATGCTAATCCATTCCATCCCCCACCTGGCTTTCCGTCTCATAAATATGAGGTACAGAAGTCTGTGCCACCTCACCCGTATCCCTCATACGCTCCCATGAAGTATGTAGATAGCAGAGCTGCTGAACCTGCTTTGGAAGGATATCAAAGAAATCCTCAAGGTCTTGGCCCCAACTACAATATTCAATATCGTAATCAAGTAATCCATCCAAACTATGGAGTCATTGCAAATAGTCCCCAAAATAAAATGCATTCATACCCACCTGATGCTCATATGAAATCTATACCTCCCAACAAACTACCTTATGACAGCAACACTAAAACATATATTGAATATGAAAATAGTCGACCCAAATTATATCCCCCATCTGAAAGCTACTTTGTCAATGAAGTGGTAAGAATGCCCATGAAGAGTCAAGTAATAATGCCTAATTATTCCACATTAAATATGCATAACATGCCACAAAATCCCTATTACAAGAAAGACGTCCATCATATGAAAAATTATGAACATATGGGTCACTTTAGAAATATGGACCCTAATTTATGTATTCATAATCCTATGTCAAGACATGCTCCTGTGTTTTCACCCAATACACTAGCAATTTCACCTACTGATTCCAACACCAGTAATGATACCACACAAACCCTTGGAACTTCTCAAGAAGACTGTGGTTATGTGAGCCAATCATCTTCTGCAAGTGTTAGAAGTATGGATTCTGGCATCAACAGAATACCAAATGAATACATTAGAAAATATTATGATAATAGATATGGACCAATAGTTAGAACATCACCTATGATGTCAAAGTCTCAATTAAATTCTAATAATAATGCATCCAAAGACAAGAAGCAAATAGATGTTAGACAGTTTTTGCAAATGTGGAATGAAGGGGATGAAGAGCAAGAAGAAAATGGTTCTAAAGAAATAGTAATACAAATAGGTTCTAGTGATAAAAACAATTTTGGCAAGTCACATCCACTTGAAGCTATGAATAGTCAGGAACAACTATATGTCCTTGGACTAGTGAATGTTCCCAGTGAGGAACTTGCAAAATATGAACATATTCAAAAAGTTTCTAAATTACCTGAGAATATTAAAGGATATAATAGTATTGAATTACTCAATCAGTTCGAAGAAGTGATAGAATCGTCACACATGAATAACTACAAGGCCCCCAAAGAGTCAATGTACCATATGCCAATGAAAGGAGCTCATCAGAAACAGGCGACAGGGGTAGTGCCACCAAGACCAGTGTCGCCTTTGGATGTGGAAGCTAAAATCAGTCAGTCTGTCATACATAAAGAAGTTGGATGTAATTTTGAAATAAAGCCTTGTAGTCCTAAAATGCTCAATGTAGAAGTTGCAGCACCCGTCCAAAACATTTTGGCTGAGAGGTCAATAGAGAAAGTTGCAAATCAAGTCATGCTGAAATCCCCCATAAATAGCATGAATGAAAATATTGATTGTAACATGATGAAAAGAACTGATCACCGTATGCATATGAGTGACAATTTAAGAATTCCAAGCTGTAAAATGATAAATACACAATTTTCCAGTAGCAACTCCATGGACCCAATGAAAAGTAGCTACAGTATTCAGGACTTGGAAAGTAACTCTGGCTTATGCCTAGCTTCACTACCCCAACTTGACAATGATATTGAATTGAACTTCCCTGAAGTCAACCAACAATTTATAAATGCTAATAAGGGAGACAGTACCGTTTTACAAAATTCCATAAGAGACTTGCCAACGCTAGACATATTAGATCAATCACCCAACCAAATTAAAGATAAATTCAATAATACAATTCCATCTAGACCAGAATATGATATTGTTAAATCACCATATATGGTTGACTCTGAAAAAGAGTTTTCTAAATTAAGTAAATACCGTAAAATCAAAACTTTTGAGCCTAAAGAAACTCTTATACAGCACAATGTTAATGCTTTCAGAACTGATAGTGTTATCATAAAAAATCCCGAAAACATAAAGAATCATGAAGAAAATTCGGATTTTACGAATAGCTTGAATAAAGTGATCATGGATATTCAGCAGGCTCCAATTAATTTGACTTCACAAGGAAGTCCTTCAAGTAATTTAGAAAGTAAATCTGATAACATTGATCTGCAAGAAGCAGAAAACAAAAAACAGGTGCCTGTGGAAATTGCAATAGATTTTAGTTTAAACAAAACAGGCATCCTTAACAGTACTTACTATATGGAAACAAAAGTAGAGTCACAAATAAATTCTTCAACACAAATCGTAGATAATCGTTTAAACACATTAAATAAAGATGATTCATCGGATTCGGTTAGCTTACTTCCTGTCCTAACTGATGAAGAAAATGAAAATATGAGTAACATCGATAATATAAATGAAACTTGTAGTCTTGGCTATAAAAAAGATGGTCAGGATGTACCAATCAAAGAAACTAATCAAAAGAACGATGGAGTAGGCTTGAAAGCAATTCCAGCAAGTAACAGAAGCTTTCAAAGAATAGAGATCGATATAGGTAAATGCAGTTCAAATAGCGCGGAAATTATTGTGGATGTTAGTAGTACAGTACCGGCTTCAAAAACTGAAATACCTGATAATGAACTTGTGAGTAACATTAGTAGTGAAAATTCAGAAAATGGATTCTGCGATAGTGAGAACTCAACAACCGATGAATTGATAGAAGACACAAATTGTACTTTAGCGGAAGTTGACTCAGAAATTTCACAAAATCCTCCAAATAGTATAGAAGAAAAAGATGAAATGGATAGAGCTGAAAACACTACCATCGTTGCTATGGATGAAAACTTTGGTGAAAATCGTAATTTTGTTGACAATATAAATAGTCCTGTACATGCTGAAACTAAAACCAATGAACGAAATATTGACACTACGAAAATTAATAATCCAAGCGAAGTAAGCTATCCTGTAGTGATTGAACAAATACAGCAACACCACGAAAATGTATTCTTAGCGAGAGACGAAACATGCAGTAATATCTGTGCAAGTTCGGACTTAACCCAATCTCAAAATAAAAATTCAATGCAAACTGTAAACTCAGAGGATCACATCGAATGTAAAGATATTATTAAAGATGAAGCAATTAAAAATAAAGAACGTGAGCCCTCCGTGGATGAATTCAATAACATTGTTGCTGCTGGCACCCCATTGGTCACTTGTGGATTCAACGAAACCAATGATCCTTCTTTAGAATCTGATCAGGATAGCTATGAAAATACAGACATCATTGTTGAACCGCAACTTAATAATGACATTAAAACTAAGAATTCAGGACCGCATCCGATTTCAAAAGACTTTGTGATAGACCAAATAAGTGATGACGTCGAAGACGGTATTAAAATCCAATCTCTAAATTCGAATTCAGAATCGAATACGATTTCAAAAGACTTTGTGATAGATCAACATACTAATGACGTCGAAGACTGTATTAAAATCCAATCTCTAAATACGAATTCGCAATCGCATCCGACTTCAAAGGACTTTGTGACAGATCATATAACTGACGACGTTGAAGACAATACGCGAATCCAATTTCAAAATACAAATTCAGAATCGCATCCGATTTCAAAAGACTTGATAGATCAACTAACTAATGACGTCGAAGACGGTACTAAAATCCAATCTCTAAATACGAATTCAGAATCGCAACCGATTTCAAAGGCCTTTGTGATTGATCATATAACTGATGACTTTGAAGACAATACACCAATCCAATCTCAAAATACAAATTCAGAATCGCATCCGATTTCAAAGGAATTTGAGATAGATCATCTAAGTGATGACGTTGGAGACAGTACTAAAATCCAATCTCTAAGTACGAATTCAGAATCGCAACCGATTTCAAAGAATTTTGTGATAGATCATATAACTGATGACGTTGACGACAGTACGCCAATCCAATCTCAAAATACGAATTCAGAATCGCATCCGATTTCAAAGGAATTTGAGTTAGATCATATACCTGATGACGTTGAAGACAGTACGCTAATCCAATCTCAAAATACGAATTCAGAATCGCAACCAATTTCAAAAGACTTTGTGGTAGATCAACTAACTGATGACGTTGAAGACAGTACGCCAATCCAATCTCAAAATACGAATTCAGAATCGCGACCGATTTCAAAAGACTTTGTCGTAGATCAACTAACTGATGACGTAGAAGACAGTACGCCAATCCAATCTCAAAATACGAATACAGAATCGCATTCAATTTCAAAGGACTTTGTGATAGATCATATAACTGATGACGTTGAAGACAGTACGCAAAGTGATTCCGACGAAGACAGTACGTCTCAATCATCAGAAGAGCTTTCTGACCGCGAAAACGAATTAATGGATTTTGAAGAAACATATTGCGAAGGTACACAAAGCAGTCCAAAAAATACAGAGCCATGTGACCTTGATCAGTCAGTTGATGACCCAGAACGCCAACACGAAAAACCGTTTATAAGAAACATATGGTATGGGAGTAAAGCATTATATTCACCATGGATTCAAAAATTACTTACGTTTTCTGAAGGAAATTGTAACAATACAACAATAAAAAATGATATCTACGTTGATAAAGATGTTTTGGTCGATTCTACCGAAACAGTAACTTCAGAAAATGATGGTCACGAAGTTTCTAAATTAGATATAACAAAAGCAGTACCACTAGAAGATACTAAAAATCAGTACAAAGAAACTGTAGGTAAAGATGTGAACGAAGAACAAGAGAATTTTAATTATACAATAAAGGAAACAGTTGATACCAGCGTCTTAAATGTATCTAATTTAGACAACAATATATATGAAATAGTAAACTCAGAAGATCACATCGAATGTGAAGATAGTATCAAAGGTGAAGCAAGTAATAACAGAAAAAGTGAGCCCGTAGTGGATGAAGTCGATAAAATTGTTGCTGTAGGTGCTCCAATGGTCACTTGTAAATTCAACGACACCAACGTGAGCTATCCTTCTTTGGAACCTGGTCTTAATAGCTCTGAAAATACAGCCAATAATTCGGACACACAACTTAACATTAATAGTGAAACTCAATTTGAAGAACCAGTGGCTTCTAATATAGAAGAAGTATTGTGCGAGTCGTTTTCAGAAGAAACAGAGCATTGTGAAGAACAGGCCGTAAATAAACAAGCAGAACTAGAATCATCTGATCACTTTGAACATGTACGATTTTCTTTTAATGGATTACAAGCAAACGACGTTTCATATAAAAAATGTCAGGGGCTAAAGAGATCATTATCAGATTCTGCATTAAATATGTATAATATTGATGAACGGCCGAAACAAGATGATGAAGAGAATGTTCAATTTATCTGGCCATTTAAGCGCAGAAAAATGAATGCGGTTGAAGATAACTTGCTAGCACAAAAATTGTGCAACATCATACATCATAACCGACGAAACTCTGTTTCTTCTTTTTATAACGAAGAAAATGTTTCGTTTTGTATTGTAATAGATAATAGCTGTATTATTGCTGAGGAAGAAAGCGAGGAACCAGAAAAAGTGTGTTATACAGAACTGTCTGAAGAATGCATAGCTGAAATAAAAAATAGCTGTACTAATCACGACGAAAATACAGAGACATTGCCGGAAATTGTTCCAAATCCACAACAAGAAAACGCGTGTGATTATTCAGATTCATTTATGTTGGACTGTGAAGAAGATAAAACACTCGAAGAATCATGGGATGAAGATGTTGGTTGTGTAGAAACAGTTATAAGTGACGATGTTGCA
Source organism: Standfussiana lucernea (assembly GCA_964057025.1). Taxonomy (NCBI): domain Eukaryota; kingdom Metazoa; phylum Arthropoda; class Insecta; order Lepidoptera; family Noctuidae; genus Standfussiana; species Standfussiana lucernea. The sequence continues at coordinate 6,057,727 of OZ059785.1, forward strand.
GAAGACATTGAAATCTGTGGACCTTCATCGCCAAAAGATGACGGTTTATCTGATAACGACGAGTCCGGTGTTTTTAGTAGCAGTGAGCACACTGACAGGGTTAAATTCATATATGGTGACAAAATGTGCAATGATGACGCTCTATTAGTAGAAACCTTGTATAAAACTCCACAAATGGATGTAAACAAAACTTTGTATAACAGAGAAACTCGCGTCTCGGAACAGTATTATGATAACGATTCTTTAGAAAAAATGTTATCAGAATCTAATGAGCGACCAGTGTCTCCTTATGTTCCACAGTTTATGGATGCAATGTTTCCTTCTGGAAAAGTAAATTCTAAAGAAACTCCAGAAAACAAAGAAAATATGGACATTGAAACATTTCCTTCATTCCAAAGCAAAGGTAATGCTTTAGATATCGTTGTAGACATTAATGTTGATAAAAGTGAGCGCGAAAATATGCATTCAATTGAAATATTTGCGAATACTAGAGAAACTGTTCATTCTTGCGAATCAAGTGTTGATAATGTATTTACATATACTCAAAAAGATGAAGATGCAATTTATACGTCTAGCTCTCCAGAAGTGTCGTCAACTACATCTGAGGAAAAGAACTCGGGTATATTACTAAAAATAACAAACTATAAAGGTTCTAGAATATCACAAATTAATGATATTAGTCAAGTTAATAAACGATCCAGTTGCAAATTTACCGAAGAAAAGGAATATTTGCATACTCATAATCGGCCATTATTGACAAAAGCCGCGCAAAAATATATTCCCCCATTAAAAGAATCAATTCGGGACCTAAAAGTGAAACTTTCATTACCTCAACACAGTCTTATGAAACTTAAGCAATTAAAAATATCCAAAGATGAACCAAAGGCGAATAAACAAAACTCAAGTACTCCACGCATTCCTAAGAAACCAAAGCCTAAATTTGAAGATGTCCTTAAAAGTATAGATGAAATTCAATTTAAAAAGCATAAAGAAAAGTCTAAAAAAACAAAGAAAGCTATTCCCAAAGTAGTCATTAAGAAAAATCTAAATGGTTCTCATTACGCTAGTACTTCAAATAAAGATGATTTCAACCCAGATTTGACAGGTAGGAAATGGCAACCGTGGGTGTTTATAGAAAAAAACCATTTCATTGATAAAATGGCGACAAGAAAGAAAACGAAAGCTGTGTACAGCCATAGGCAAGGAACGTATGTTTTAGCTGAAAAGTTTCAGAAGTATAAGTCTGCTAGCAGCGCTAAATTTGTGATAACGCCACCAATATCAGATAACCCTTCTTCGGGACTGAAATACACCATCAGATTGAAACATAATTACTGAGGTAGTTTGTTTTGAGCATCGCAGTTCCTTGGGTCTATTTATGATGATTAGCAGCCATATTGGCTATTGTGTTAATGGAGCCCACCCCGATAAAGGTCTCGTATTATCATTCCTAAGATCCCACTTTAGTTTTTTTTTAGTAGTTACCCTTGTTAGTTTATTATGTAGTTTAATAAAGAAGCCAAATTCAGTACTAAGTGTGATATGGAAACGAAAACAAAGACATTTTATTGTTTGATAGTGCAATTTGATCTGATCTGTAATTTGTTACTGTTTTTAAAATTTTATTGTAATCGTTTTACCTGCTGTGCCTGTCATTCCATTTTCTTATTAGTGTTATTGTAACTATTTATTTCATAGAATTGCACCTTCAAGATTTTAGTAGGTAGCCATAATTTATGAGTATTATCTCTGTTAAATATTTTATTCCAAATAATACTGATATTTTTAATTATGTTTATAGAATTTATGTTTAATAAGGTGATTTTTTTGTAATTTTAATTACATATTCCTATTGGCGGCGGAGTCCATATATTCGAGTACGCACGGTATATTGTTTGTAAATATTGTTCTTGTGTGAAGTTGTGTGTGCAATCAAGGTCACTTAACATTAAAATGTACTTATACCTAGTCTACGATAATTGGTAATAGAAGTCTTATTCCGATATATCTCATATTTTTGTGTACCTGTATTAAAAGAGTTTATTTTAAATCATGATATCGATTAATCGACTCGCTCCATTTGAATGTCTCGTTAACCCCTGTCTTCCGTCGCCAACGTTATGAACGTCGCTGTCGTGCGTATTGTGGTGCTGCAACCTGAACCCAAGGGTGAGCACCACTTGTGCATTCTGTGCATCATCCTTATATCAGCCGTCACATAAACAGCTTGCCAAAGACCAGATTATAAATGTGATTATATATGTCCAAAGAGCGCTGTACCATCGGCCGATATAAAGATTATGTACGAACTTTGATATTTGTGCATTGAAATAATCACTGTGTGGTTTTTAACAAAGATGTTATATTAGTGTTAGTACGGTCAGTGCCTTCGGTACTGTCAAGATTGCTCACATATATTATATTGTAAGCACATGTTTAATCATGTCTATTAGATATTGATTTGACTGCGACATGTGTATCTATGCTACTGTGTAGGCGAAGTACAAAATTTGCACACTTTAATTGTTAATACCATATAATCTTAACATGTATTTTGTAAGAAAGTGTTCGTTCAATATCATTCAATAATTTTGTTTGTAATGATGTTGCATTGAAACAACATAGTGTAGGTAGGTAATAAAATTAAAGCGTGAAATAACCAAAGCCAATACTCAGAAATAATAGATGTTGAGAAAGTGTGTACGTAGGTTACATACTTTGAATTTATACCTACACGGCAAAATAACTACCGATACGATACGTCTGGAAATTGAGGAACTCGGCGTATCATTGAATATAAAATATTATCCGATATATTGTCTACAAATTATTGCACCCAGAATTTATCTGGCATATTTTCATATACGTACCTAGGTTGCGAAGTTTAAATACATTTAAATGTTTCAATATACAGGTACTTGTTTACTAAATGAGGGCGCTTAAGAGTGCGCTGACAGTGCCTTTAACATTGTGCTGATATTAGTATACATCATGTATGTCATATTTTAGGACTACTTCATACGTTTTGGCCATTTTAAACATTTTGGAAATATCTGTTGATCTCATAAACAAGGCACTCACCGATTCATGTTTTGCCTTATCGTGCCTATTAAATATATTTTATTATTAAATACACTATTTTGATATCATGTACAGGGTGTTCAATAAATATACCAAATATAATAATGTGCTTTTAAGTCCCGCATACATGTATTTGCAAAGTGTTGCCTTCGTAGATAAAATATTTTAGATTTAACTATTACCTAATGTAAGTTATTAAAATAAAATTATATTTTAAATGTGTTAAAATTCCGTATAGTATGATCGGTAAAATTGTTTAATTTATTAATAAATCATAATATATTGTATGATAAATGGTAATTTTAAGTAGAAAATTAAGTTTTAAGGATAATAAATGTACAAAGGTAAAGTTAAGAAATGCGTTGATTTGTGTCCAGTGTTGATTTGGACGTCAGACCCTCAGTTGATGTTTGGGGCTGAATATTTACCAAAATTATAATTTACTAGAAGCACGTATATGTAATGTGATGACTAGACGAGGAGTAGCGCCGCCGCGCTGGCCGGTGCGCAGACGCAGATGCTCGGCGCTAGTGCTCGGTGACTGTTGACTGATTACTTCACGTTCACCAATACCATACAATTTATTTTCATTGTAGTTCGATACCTTGTATGTTTGTTATGCACTATTGAGTGGATTGTTGTTTTATTTTCTGCACTTGTTGGCCATTGTTATAACTTTAAGTTAATGGTATATTCTATTGTGGTTAAATTATTTAAATTAAGGGTTACGGATTAGTTATTATCGATGATTTTAATAATAATTAGATATTTGTTTGTCGTTTAAATGTTAATGCATATCTTGTTATGCCCGTAAAGCACGTGATAATGTATGGTGATAGACGTAATATTGGACACACTTGCTCTAAAACTGAGTGTTTATAAACCGAAGTGTGACACATTATACTGTTAATTAATTCCCATTAATTAACAGTATAATGTGTCATTATGGGATGTTATTATGTATTACATTTTCGAGTGGTACCTAGTTTTGAAATTGTTCTATAATTGACCAAATAAATGTGTTCGCAGTAATATATACGTTTATTATTTCTAAATGAATTACAATTACACTCTTTAAACATTTTACAATTACACCGGTATGTTGACTTTTACAGCTTCCTGCCGAATGGCGCTGATCAGTTCTTGATTCACCAGAAAAACGAAGCGAAGACCGGCAATCTGGATAAAACAAACAGCAATTGGGTTAACTATTTATATCATAGTATAAAAAAAACAATTCGGGACTATTTTTGGAACAGTCCCAAAGATTTTCAAAGATATAGATAATATTACTGAATGTTATCTACAAACAATTCCAAGGATATTATAATACAATAGCGGAGCACCATCTGCTTTATGAGTCGAGCACATACTCAACCACTAATCATTTGAGTATTTTCAAAACTCTTCCACTAAAATTGCCATGTACAGCAATACCTAATGACGACCAAAATCAAGGTTTGTACAATACAATGGGCATGATATAATCAGCAAGACTAATGAGACGCAAAACATTATGAGCACCCACCTCAATGACGGTGTTGTGATTAAGCTTCACTTTGTTCCCCGGCAACACTGGCCGGCCGTCCACGAATATGGGCCGTTTGCCCTCGGACGACATGAAGAAGTCCCCACTGTTCCTCAGGCGAATTGTGGCTTGCTTCCGAGACACTTTCGCCGCTGGACCTTCCAGTGTCAAGTCCACATCGATGGAATTGTCCCGCGTGCTGCGACCAACAGCAATCTAATAAACAAAATAAAACATATCAATTAAGTTTAATTTAATGTGTTATTAACGTTTTATACTTTTAAATTATGTGCTTGACGTAAGCATCTACCTACATATTTGCATACAATGTCTTTAAAATAATTGTAGGTACGTAATTAATTTTGAAGTTAAATTACAAATTGAAGATCATAATAATCAGTCAGTTAAATAAAATACACCAGTGTGTCGACAAATGAATTCGTACGTGTGCCCGTCGTCGTCGCCACTGCGCATGATATTGAACTATAAATATTGAGCCATAAATGCAGGCGCTAATTGATATGCTCGATTAAACCAGAGCGGCCGAACGATGGAATACTTCAGCATTCTTGCATTACCTGTCCGAAAAGAGCTACATAGTTTTCAAAAGGACATCGTTTCCGAACTTGTACCGATCGGAAAAGTTCTACAATGCGTGTGTGTATCAATAAAAATCCACGTTTTCCCCATAAACGTATAACTGTTCAGTGTTCACATAGTTACCCACGTGTAGTAATAATGTGCAACGATATCTTTCTTCACATGTTCGTAACAGAAGCCATCAAAATACTGAAACGGCTGTACAAGTTTTGCGTAAAATCGACGTTTATTAAACACACACGCAAGCAATTAAATCACAATCGAAATCGGAAACTAATTAATGTAGGCACTCTGAAACGAATGGTTTTAATAATAGCCGTTTAAAATAATACCTGGTTACAATAATTTATAATGATGGCAAGGAAGCGTCAGCACACAAATTAATACATTGTAAGTACATGTCTTATCTTCATTTGCGTAACTATAAAATGGCTGTGTATTTTACGTACGAAGAATGCATAAAATTATGAATTGTTGATTTTTTCGTATTCTTACATAAAAAACATGATAGGTACTTCGTATACATAATTTAAAAGCTAATGTGAGCAGACACTGTTTGACGTCGAATGGTGTTGATGATCTTGACTTTTTGTACGACTGTACTGTTTAATGATTCTGTTCATTAGTATTGTTATTAACAAACCAGATAGAGCTGTTGACATACTAATTGAACAGATAAGGTTATCAAGTACCTAACTAGTTATTCGTAAAGCTGATTATGTGTAAGTACCTCGCGATGTTTGTTACTGTGTGTATCGTGCATTATTTTCCTCTAGCTCGTTGGCTTGGCGGTGCGACTAATTTAAAAAATATATTTTTAATTGAATTCAATTCTTATAGTTTTCCGTTTTAATTTTGTAAAGTGGAACAAGTTTTGCTGATTTTTTTCCCCTTATACGAGGTCGAAAGGACACCGACGCGAAAACGGAAACTACATACTCAGTAGGTACATCATTCTGAACCCCCCCTCCAGCATATAAATTTCCTACAAAAGTGCAATACCTACAACACGGTCAAAATGTATGGAATAGCTGTTTTTTTTTTAATAACCGACGAATAATTTCTATGTGGGGGGGTTCAGAATGATGTACTGAGTACCTACTTAAATGTGGTATTTTCTTAAATTTTCGCGTCGGTGTCCCTTCCGCCCCGTATTTTTATCAAGACATGGTATCAATTTGTTTTTACATATTTATTTTATATTGAACTTCTTGGATACCCCATGCTATCGATCGGCGCGTCAGAGGCAGACTATTTGTACCTACGGTACGGTATCCATCTGCACATACGGTGAAAGACAGACAACTCGCGCCGACAAACCCTATATTTTCACATTCAGTCCAGCAGGCCCCGTAATTGTCCACATTTTTCAAATTAGCTTCCAGCTTTAAGTTTCATATCATCATCCCATCCTCTTCGAAGATCTATTAGAAAATTCAAATAGATACCAAAATGCGAAACTCGATCCGCACCAAGTCCACATCAGCCAAACAGTGTTTATAATTTGTAATAGCATCTACTTGTGGAGTCGTTGTACACGTTAATGGACACGTACGGGTTAAACACGATAAACTCTTTCGTTAAGAATATCTTAGGGCACGTACATACTGACGGTCTCATAGTTGGCGAGTGGATGGGGAGTTAAGACGGACAAAAATTTCTTGAAGTAACCATCCGTGATGGATCCAACAAGTAGGTAAGAAGTGCAATAGCTCATTGTCACGGATACTCAGGCGCAGTAGCTCAGTGACATAGATATGCACTTTCTTCGGCCGTGCCGCGGTAGTCTCAACCACAGTGTCACGACCACATGAAGGCGTGTTCCTATTGCAGAAGCACCGTTCTGAATAGTCGATGGAAACTCTGGAAACCAGCCATCCACTAGATGTTTTTTCTGGCATCAGTCCTTACTGTCAGTGGCTCATGGCCGTCAAACCGCTCCAATTAATTGAAGAGGAAACACAAACAACAAATAACATTATGTCGTGATTTTCTAACCTGAAAATAACACATTTTGCGGTTAATTAACCAATGTTATTAACACTAACGTTTCTTCATCCTTTAATGATATTCTACACAAATACGAAAAACGTTGAACCTACAAAATAGCAGGATCCGAAAAAAACTACACGCGAAAGCGAGTTTCGGCCCCCAGCTCGGTTTCGGCCGAAACCGAGACCAGTATTTTGTACATTTATACGTTCTATTTGCTTCTCTTGTTTTTACAGATTATTAGCATTATCACGAAATCCGCCCTAATAACGATTTATTTAATTTAAGCTTCTCGAATATTGATTTGAAACTACGACTGTTAGTTTTCAAGTTAGGAATGGGACAGCCACATGGTTTGTAAGTTACTAATAGTGAAGGAACTGTGCTGTCTGCCGAGTGAAGCGGCACCGCATGTAGATGGAAGTCTACGCCCGCATCCGCCTCCGCGCCCATAATTATGGTAAACTGTTTTTAGGTTTGTAAATTGCAAAGAAATTGTCACGGTCGCATTAATCGCCGCCGCCGTAGCACATAAGCCAACAAGGTAGTTTCAGAATAATACGTCAAAATCGATGATGGCTCAGCTTTTTGATATTAGCAAATTGCCAGTGTAGATTTTTTTACATCTTGTGATAGTATAAGTATTTAGTGTTTGAACTTAACCAACCATCGGTTAAGCTAAATAAAATAGAAAGGAAAACTAGATACGATAGGTAAGTTTGTAGCCCCAAAAGTTAGTTTTGGTTTTTAATTCTTTTAGTTTTTGAGATAGTCACTGGCTGACACTAACAGTAATAATCGTCAATATTGCAAAAACAGTGAGTCCATTTCAGATATTGAAAGCAGACAACCCAATATTTATTTTATTTATGAAAGGTTACGAACTCTAAACACGTCAACGTTAATCTTATTGAAATAATTATTTTAGTAATATCGTGCTTTTACAGTAAGTACTTGACTTTCGGCTCACTCAGGCCGACAGAGCGAGTTATGACTGATTGCAACATAACATGAATGAGTATGACAACACCCAGTGTTATACCAAGATACCAATCATTATTAGGTAAAAATATCGTTACATCAATGTAATATTATTGGTCCACATTTTTCCGGAAGTTGCATTACAATAATATCACGCTGTTTTTATTATGGCGGTTACTTTATTTATCTTTCTATAGAATTATTGATTCTAATTGTAACTGTTTTAAACCTCGATTCAGAGCGAAATAAGAAAGTAAAAAAATGAGTAAAATAAGAAATTCCCTTGAAAGAAAAAAACAAGCATTTTATTTTATTTATTTACGTTATGTTTTCAGGGTTATGTTTTATAGATTGTCGGCGTTTAATGACGTTAATTTAATTTTTAATAGTTACTTTAAATTAAACCTGTTTTCATTTATTTCGCGAACATCAACAAACGGAACGCATACCTAAGTTTCGTAATGTAACACCGTTCGCTTCTCGAATTTCCATTTGCTTGCATTCAGTTGAAGTGCAGCCATTCTTAGTACTGTAGCGATAAAGATAATGCGAGTTAAAACAACGCTTGCTTACTTTCTTCGAACATCGAACAATCAATATTTTGTGTGGTAACACACACATAACTTTTTAATCATAATATTTTTTGGAGACAGATTTTGAGCGGACCAAAATGATTTCCTGTGATACCCGTAAGCGGCTATGGGATTCAGATTGAATGATCAGCAGTACCCACCTGTCTGTAAGTCCAGCGAGAGGAACACTTAAATTAATATAATGACAATTTCCCACAAAGTGTGCTGTAAATCGTATGCTCACTTCTTTTCACTACTACTGTCTCACAGTATCGAGTGTCATACAATATATCCAGTACTCAAAATATGTAATAAAAATACAAATAAACGAACACGGACATAGCGTTTATGATAAAATATTTAAACAAATATGTAGTTCCCCCGTATTCTTATCCAATCTTATGAAACAAACACTACTTAAAACAAATTGATAAAGTGGCTATCTTTATCGAAACTACAATTAGCCGCCGATCGATCACGATACATACAATAGATAAACACATAAATAATGCATTTCTGTAATATTATATGTTTACCTACTTATGTGCAACGACATAAAGATAAGTTAGCAACTTAGCATACAACAATAATTTTATTTATTTTAGTTGCTCTTATACACCCTAAAGTAACCTTATTCAAAAGTAAGCAATAATTGGCTTTAATAAATATCTACCTACTCAACAATTTAGCACAAATCCCTTAAAAGTTGTGTAACATTGAACAGATGTCTTCAACAGGTGTTCACCGAAAATTACTGTTTCATATGTAAGTCAGTTAGTTTCCACACCTTGATAAACAATTGAGATCGAAAATACCTAATAACAAAATTACTACTTGTCTCAAAAACTAGCTACCGAATACTGCACGCTATTCACGATTAATTATTACCTACAAGTCAACATTTCAGCTTGTCCTTATCAATTTTCTGAGGTAGGTAATTAAACGCTTACTTATCAAATAATAATGTTCACTTAGAAATATATTTATGTAAACGGGCGCTCACGATAAAGGCGTTCGTTTCTACATTTATAGGATAATGTTCGTCGCAATTCGCAGTGCAATGTATTATTCGCACACCGTTATGAGATACAAGTGTTGCAGGGGCTTTTATAAAATAATACGTAAGTATTTGTCAACAAAAATAATAAACTGTGAATACGCGCTTAACTTCAACTTACTACGCACTAAAACGGTACCTATGTTATTTTATTATTTCTGAATTGCGCACAAGTAATAAAATGACATTTGGCCTGTCGCCGTCCTCGAGGCTAATTTTGTACTACCCTCCCGGGCGTAACAAAGAAATTCAGCATAATAAATTCGAATTAAAGTGTTTCCATATTCATTGAACGACGTAGTATGAATAGCAATAATTTTCACAATTCAACAGAGCAAACTTATTAGTCGGTGAGTGCTGTGATTGTGACAAAGATTCGGAGTAACCGCTTTTCCTATTTACGGAACCTATTAGTACTTCTAACATGGTTAGCGAGATGCTAACGGTAACGTCTGTCGTGTATATTTTAAATTGTACTAAATGAAACAGCCGTTACATGGTGACAACGGCAACTAACTTAGAAGACTTACTGTTCCGAAGAAAAAACAGTTCCACTTAGTTATGGACTGGTTCAGGTAAATAATTGAACAAGAAATGTCGGCGGGCACATTGCATCTAGAACCTTGGTGACATTACTTACTTACTCAAAAGCCTGAAGTGTATCTGTCGTACAGGGCTGTGAACTATTATAATAGCCATTCAGGACAAGAAAATCGATAAGTTTTAATTATGAATAACCTACATACTGCCCTCTAAACGCAGCAGGTAGGTTTACATCTGACAAATATTTGCTATAGCCTTGAAAGTGAAACAATAAAGTAATATAACGACGTGTTTTAATTACAATTATGTCGCTATTTGATGAAGATTTGTTAATATTATTCTTGTTTACTTGTGGATATTAATATTGTTTCATATTAGATAACTCAATTACATGCAATTATGATATATTACTTAGGTCCGTGAAAAACATTGCGGTTATTAAGATTGTGTACCAATACGCAAAATATTGTGGGTATATTTGAGAGCTGTGTTATCGTTGTTAAAAACAGGAAAATCCAGTTTGTAAAATAATGGGTAATATTCAACTAAATGGGTACCTACCATAGCGGGAATATTAATTAAATTAACCACTGTTTGTATAACGCTAATAATAATAACTAGATTATTTAAATAACAAAGCACTGTATTTATAAAGTTTTTGGTCAGACTGTTTTGTAAATGATGGTCATATTCACGTTTTATGTGATGTGCAAATAAAAGTGAAAAAAAAACTTGTGACATTGACATTTGCCACCGGCGAATGTCACAATTGATAACGATCACCTATAAAAACCAAAAGGTATTTATAATATTTTCATGAACGTGCTCAGGGGTACTTATTACTGCGTAGTATATACCGGGTTATTTACCTATGTATATAGAAATGACCCGATATTATCTACGACACAATCATGCATTTTAACATCAGATAACAACTTCTATTTGACGTGTAATGCTGTTTATTTACTATCGCAATAACGACCTTTTCGACTGTTGCCGATAACGTTAAGTCCACGTTCTTTATTCAATAAGATATGAATGACCGAAAAACTTTTTAATGATTACCTTAGTACCTACCTACTCAAAATAACTAATAACAATAAAATATCTAATGACGATAAAATATTAAACAGTTTTTTAACTTTTATTAAGTATTCAAGTGATGGTTTTGTTTTCGGCTTTCGGCTTATGCATATATAGGTTTCGGCAAATAAGTTGAGACCACATCGGGAAATGGATGGACGATGTCATTACTAACACATGCTCTATCAAGTATGGCGAATGATTACCCATTTAATTACTCAAGGTTTAATACAAAGTAAAGAATCGATTTATTGCGTAGAACCCTAGTTTCGCACTTTCGTGTGAAGACATTGAATCTACTGGAAATAACTTAGTGAAGCGAATAAACAGGCAGTGTATTACCAGAATTATTATGGATTAAGCCCACAACATTTAGAAATCTGATTCAAGGATTCAAGCGTGCAATGAATTGCCACTAATACTTTGGGCGAATTTCACCAATGAAACTGAACTCGTTTAGAACATCTAAACTGCGTTCAAGAGCTGACAGCGTCACCATTGCTATTGAATATTGACTGACTGCTCTTAAAACATAAGTTTCGATAACTTCCAATCGAACAAATAATTAATTAAGTCAAGTGTATCTTTGTGCCCTCGTTGACCTACTTGAAGTATGTACCCTGCAAAGAAGGATACCGCTCACCAACACTTGGGTTACACCTAAGCAGGTACTGCAAAGGGTAATCAGGGTAGTTACTTTTGAAAATAATTCTCTAATAATAACCAAGATAACATCTGCTCCTAAAAAATTGGTGACACGTTCGCTTCTTAGAACATTTAGACTAGACATTGATTGATGATGATGGACATAATATCGTAATTACTTTCAGGCTAGAACTGACTGACAAGAACTTCGCCCTTATTTCAACAGTGTTCTGAACTTCTTATGGTGGTTCAGGGCGCCTAAGGTTAGATACCTCTATTTTTCTGCCTAGCCCTTTCCCATCTACGTTAGCATCGGCTTCCAGTCTAACCGGATGCAGCTAAATACCAGTAGGTACTTTATATGGAGCGGCCGCCAATCTGACCTTCACAACACAGTTAGGTACTGGGTATTAAGATATTCCTATTTTCTGAGCATTTCTGAAGGCATAATACCCTAACATCGCGAGGAGCGTCCGTTGCAAATGTAAGCGGGTTTAGGCGAACTTATTGTCAGCGTTCGCAGCGTTAGAACGAGCGTGATAAAGCAACAGGCGCTATTGCTTAGTGCTATATCAGAGTTCCGAGTGAACAAGTTGTTGGCTGTGCCAAGAGACGCCACGTTGATACCATGCCTAGAGTCCATCTCACAAGAGAAGACCCGCGGTAAAAATGACAGCTACGAGTAACTACGTACTAATGAGTGGAACGTCGTATGACAGTAGCACCACATCTGCGAGACTTCTTCGTGAGATGCACTTTACATGGAGAAAGCGAGCGGTGCCAGCATAGGTTTGCACGGAAAACTTACCGACTGACTTCAAAAATTCGAAATGATGAAGTCACATTTGATTGGTCTTTATTTGCCTTAATTCCAGGCATTTAGCGATAGTGCTTTCCTCAAAATGGGTTCCGAAAGCGACTATAGATGGCATTTTGTCAAAAGAAAATTTCGACTGTTTTAATGAGACCACACCCCGCCATTTATTGGACTGCCTAATTCAGCTCATATCTTGAGGCTTTTTTTTTCTAAATACAGATAAAAAATTTTTTGGTCGATATCTGTCTGAATGAATCTTCAGATAGTTAAAATATGGACCCCACAGATCAGTACAACCAGAAGGCTTCTATGTATCAATAGAGCCATTGAATGATTTATATATTTTAGCAATTCATGTCTAATGTAATACGATGGCTTATACTCATTATTCATCGAACAGCATATAAATAACTACCATGGTATTATAATGAGCGTCACATAAATGTCAGCCGTGTTTGACAATTATCCGCGATCAATTATAATAATGTCTACTTATTTTGAATACACTGATGACCTCAAAAGGAGGATGTCCCGCAATTTATGAGGATTAAACTATTAAGTAGATTTTATGAAATGATTCATAATCATAACCAAAAGTTTTTTTTTTTAAATTGATGATAGATGAATAGATGATATCTTTTCAATTTGACGCCCATTGTTAACAAGACAGAAGTTATTGGAACCATTTCTAGCTTTTCATAGAATTAATATCATGAATAATTTAATGGAACACGTCATTTCTTTACTTATCAAGAACATAAGATCTTGTTTTTCATGAAATCATTTGGAAAATTTCTATAACACATTTCTATAACCTTAAAGGTGTTTCTTCTTTGAAATATTTCTAGAAATGAATTGCTTATTTACCTAAAACGCCTAGGTTACAACACAAATTGGGTGAGCACTTTTGTATTATATGTTTAGCCATGTGACGAACAAGTCAAAAGTTACTGATGAAATAAAAAATGTCATTACCAATTCCGTTCACAGCTTGGCCTGTGAGGACAGATATTACCGAACAGGATTAAGAAGACCTTTGTATAAATTAGTTAGAATATTTTAGATGGTGGTTTCTGGTTATGATGAAAAGCCAGAGAGAGTTCTTCAGTTTCGTTTATGTAAGGATGCCTCACAAGTGACTTCTTCTAAATCAGAGCCAAGTCAGAGGAGAAATGAAAGATGCTGTCTCCAGCTGCAATAAGCCCCTCCCATTTCCCCCCACCAACGCATAAACGTTAAGTGAAATCACTGGTTTTCTATCACTGTTTAGGGGAAGGTAGTTGACTGCACTAAGAGCATTTGAGGATATAACCCTACCCTTATGATATAACACGTTAAACTCAAAAAAGATCCTTATTGTTGCCTATAAAACCAAAAACGAAAAACGCCAACAAAAAGGTAACTCAAGATAGAAGGAATAAAGTAATAACTAAAATCAAGCTTACACAAGTCTTCACATCCACACTTTCTACATCTATGTATAGCAAACTGTAAATATGTAAAAAACGGTTTAAAAAAGAAACTGTATGTACAGAGAGATGGTCGGGTATCAGAAACTTCGCTCAGTGGATTCACCGGACATTGACCAAGTTCCACAAGTTTACCATTCCATCCTCTATTGATACTTGATGTTTTGAATATCCAATTCGCTTCTAGTGCCCAAACAATTGCCTTGTTATAAAAGAATGTTATGTAAACAACGGCGGCTACCACCGGCCCGTTCTCAAAACAAGGCTCACAGTGGGATTTTTCTTCTGTAGCTACATACTTATAGTCACAAGTGAATTGCTAATCCCTCGAGGAAAACTATTAACTTTAATATCCAACTTAATTAATTGTGTACGTAGTTATAATTACTATTTATAGAGTTTCGTAGCGCTAGTTGACAAACGGTGTAATAACAGAGTGAGAATTTTAAGCTACATTCAAATAAAACAACAATAATAATGTGCCTCATTTGTATTGTATGGTGTATAAATGCCACTAATGGTTTAAACATGACGCGTGCATGTTGCAAATTTTGAGTGGAATTAATCAAATTTGCATTGTTTCAAAATTAATGGCTGCGGAAATGTAGCTCGACAATGACCAAAGAGCTATGTCAAAGGACAAATACGGAAACGTAATAGGTAGGTGTTGTAAAGATAAGGAAGATAACACAATCTCAAACTTCCTTATGAAGATAAAACTTGTAATTGTGTACTTTAAAATAGACGACATAAAGTTATTGAAACGAGGGCAATCGATACAATATGACAATATGTGGGCTAGATAGTGAAATGAATAGATATTTTTCATGTTGGCGGGTGGTGACCGTGTCATTAGGGGGTGGGGGCGTCCTTGAAACCGTCGTCAGGGTCTACACGGCCAGTCGATGTGTTATACCGTACCCCATATTGACGGACGAGGGGGAAATGCGCTGTAGAAAAACGTAATTACGATGCATAACATTAATTCGTTTTGTTTGTTTTGTGGACTTTACAAACATGCAAGTGGCTTTTTTATGTGAAAATTAATTATGATTATGTGACTGTATTAGGTTTCCAAGGTTGAATATTGTCACTTTTACTGGATATATTCTATCTCGATTATCCTATTATTCTTCGTTGTGAGTGAGACGGCATCCTTGAGGAACTACTTCGTTTGCTTTGATGAGAAGAAATATTCTATAATTTATGTATATGTACGTTTGTAGGTGATCAAGAAAAAACTTTCACAATATCAGTAAAGATTATTTATTATTTTATTGGTGTAGACCCCACTTGCAGTAACGTTAATATAATTGATGCCCAATATCCGCGTACGTTAGTACATATAGAGAAGACTAAGGTAATAAGATACCTACGAGTTACGATGGAATATTTTGAAAACAAAAATCACATTGGCTTTGGGTGAGGGCGGTGAGTTTCCTTTATTTCAGAGGTCAACAATGAGTAAAAGAAAGGTCCTTGGAAGCTCAGAACGGAGAGATATGGATAAAGTCTTGACCAGCAGTGAGACAACGTGAGCGAGTAATAAAAATGGTGTTATAAAAAAAAAACTTCTAACAACATTTTTTTTTTTTGTCTCATTGACGTGAAACAGGACACCACAGGAAATTCAACAATCAATTCACGAGGATAAGTATAGCAGTCGTGATTGTTGTTATTGGGTAGACACTGCAAAGGGCTGATGTCTTCAGGTTACACATTTTCATGACTTTTCAGATAGGCAGGCCACAAAGTATTTACTGCTAACTCTTATGCTGATATCAACAATCAGTGAGCCAAGGGCGGTGATAGGTTTTGTAATTCGGTGACTAATATGTCTTATCGTAATCTGTAATTATAAAACTGGAGTAGCTCGTTCAAAAAAGTACTTTAATGATATTTGATCGAGTATAATTTTCAAGAATCTATGTTTGTTTTTTTATTTATTTAATATTTTTGATAAAAGTAGGTACCTATTGACATTGTTTGATTGATCGAACCGCTTAAAAACAAAACATATCTATCTATATTACCTTGAAATAGAATAATAAATAATAATAATATTATTAAGATATCGAATTAAGTAATGTACGTTTAAAGAAACACGTTCTTATTTTAATTTGTCACTGTCATATCATCAGACATGTTTGCCTTTCTTAATAAAAATAAATGTTGAGACGTTGGTTAAATTGCTGTGTTTTTTTAGTATGACCTACGTGTCTATTACCTAAAACCATTAAAACTCATAGTTGTCTGCTACTTCTTGTTTCACGTTATGTTTTCAGTGTATATATAGCTGTTTTAGGGATAAATTACATTTATGATGGAATTCCACAAGGATACAAAATAAAGAACTTCTAAATTCCTTATCGTGTCGTAATTATTTCCCAGTCACTCAATACTTGTTGCCTCTAGTCGCCTGTAAATCTATAGGCAATGAACAACTCAAACTCATACATAACTGGTGGCGCAATTTCTCGAGGCTACTAATAATTTGTATGAATTTGTTTGAGCTGAGGGTGTATAGGCTCTTAAGAGGCATACTTTTGTGAGGAATAAAATTGCCGTTGACCATGAGTAGAAGGGTGACTTGGCGAAACTTCAGCTAACTACATGGAGGGGCTACCGTTTATTGGAGTAAGTATCTTTAGGCTGACGATTTTTAAACTGTCTGTTGCGGACAGTACAAAAAGCATTACAGCAACATAGGACAAAAAGTACTAAAGCGCCATCTATGCCGCAAAGGAAGAACTAACATCAAAATTCTAAATCGCGCTATTAAAGTTATCGGCGACATAAGACTATATAGGAAAGTCCGATAATAGCTGTCGGGCAATAGCCCACCAGTCATCACACTCGTCTGGTCAGCGGATCCTCCCTTTTCTATGGGGGTTGAAGAACTTCAGACTCTGTTCTTCAAAACCCTAAATCTCACTTATCCACTTAATCAAAATAGGCGACTTTCTGAAATAAATGGTGCAAAGCATTTGCAAAAAGTAATGCTCGAGAAAAGCTTTATGTAGAGAGACGGATCAATCATCTACATTATTGATAATAATAATATCTTGAATGGATATTAGTCTAGTGCCGAAAGAAGTTTGAAAGCCGAAACCGACACAAAATTTTGGTATCTGGTATCTGTCTATGGTTTGGCCGAAACCATAGTTATACATATTTTATGTGGGTTTCGATTTCGGCCAAATATGCTATACGAAACGATATACTAATAGACGTACACGGATGCAACTTACTGTTTATTATTTTGATACTCATGGTGTACAAAAACCTATAATGAGACATTTTTATGAACAGAGTAGTGGTCGATCTCGCTACTCAAGATTTCACATTAATTTTAGAGTTTACGAAAATTCATATATTATTATATTATAATGACTATCCAATAACTATAAGGCTGCTACTGCTATTTTGTAAATTCGCAAACCATAGTTCTTATTACTAATGGTAAAAAAGTGCTGTTCCAACTCTTTTAAGTCTAACAACACTCGCCATATTATTACAATCAATTTTATATTATTGGAACCCAAACAAGTCAAAGGCCCATCTGATGGTAAGTGATTACCGCCGCCTACGGCTACCGGACATCGCAGATGTGTTACCATCGCAAAGACAAAGCTGTAATATTTTATGTGCTTGACCGGAACACGAGAAAGCTGCTTGCCGTAAATAGGTATGGTACAGGCCTAATGCTGAACTGATGTAGTACCTGAGGTAGTTGCGCTGTGCAGGTGGGCATGGTGGGAGAGCTCGGTCGTTTGCGTTTATACATATATTATTCTAGCTGACCCACGCAACTCCGTCTGCGTAACATGTTTGATTTGATTGATGCTCTGCTCATATTGGTCGCAGCGTGATGTTACATAGCCTAAATAGCTTTCCTCCATAAATAGACTATCCAACACTTAAAGAAAATTTAAATTTAAACCAGTAGTTCCTGCGATTAGCGCGTTCAAACAAACAAACGAACTCTTCAGCTTTATAATATTAGTATAGATTTATAAGTCTGGCCCTCCAGCTCACGAAGAGCACTTGCTGGGAAGGAACCGTATTCTTATGTCCACAATACACTACACCTGCACAGTTGATATCATACCTCTCTAGACCTCATGATGCATGATATAAGTCTACCTCACACCAACCCGAACTTGATTTTGGTATGCTCGATAAACGATACACAGCACTGCCACTCTTAAAGTCAATACGGCATAACAAATAAAACAAAATAACCTACCACTATTGACGACCTAACCTACCTTCTATTGATGATGTTGATGAACCTACCTCTATTGACGACACAGTACAAAACAGGTTCGTCTTACTGCTTTACATAGATACTGGTCTATTCACATTAACATAAGATTCAAGGCCAGGTCCATTCAGGTACACGTAACGTAAAAATCTGCTTGAATGCATAGCACCCGTCCTGGTCGTAATGTTCCGAAACCCAAAAGGCCCTGATTTATAGTAGCATCTAAAAAGTCATACACAAACTACGTTTCATAACTGACGGCACAGAAAATCCTGTATTGCGCAACCGGACCACACTTATCTGCGCCATTAACATATTTGCCGAAACGCAGCAACAACCGCCGGGCAAAAGCCCACCAGACAACTTCCTTATGGCCGGAAGATCCTCCCTTATCTATGGAGCATGAGGACCTATTCACTCTGTTTCTCATACCTCTATGACCCAATACCATGTGGAGGAACTTTAAAAATAAATAAAGCAACACAACCCACCTCTCGGGACCTCATAAGGAATCTGACAAGCCTGCCACGCAGCACAGCAAGGGTGTTTTTATCCAGCTCCGTAGAGGTCCCTGACAGGGACTGCACCAATACCTGCCAACGAGTCAGCGAGGTTTCCAGAAGACGGATGTCCTTTTTGTCCACTCTGAAATGTAAGACAAGATTTGAGATGTAGGGTGGAACTTTGAATCGTATAGAGAGCAGCAGTCGGCAACAGGTGGACCGCAGAGGGTCGAACATTGGACCGCCAAATTTGGTTAAATATACCTACCTACTCAATTTAAATAATATATTTATAGAACTTCATATGTTTGAAAGCCACATAGAATCTAACTAGTTCTTATTTTACAAGAAACTTGAATGAGGCAAAATAACAGACTAGTAAATAGAGTAGGTAAGCATTATGAGCTGTTTACCTCGATAAAAAAATCCAGTATCTGGTAATCCCTACTTAAAAGTAGGCCTAACCTAACCTGCTTGCCGACCCCTGGTATAGAGTGTTGCTAATCAGAATACTGCTATACTATCCTTGGCTTTGCAGGAGTCTAGCTACTATAATAGCAACACACCGGATTGTATGCATATGTATTTTTGCATATGCATATTATGGCTCTTTTTTGAAGATAATGGATATATTAGCTAAAATCGGCTGATCATGCATATTTCGGGCATGTTTCCTTTAATTTTATCTGTATCAAACTGGAAAAATGCAAAAATGTTCCAGAGGTGATACCTGCAAATAAAGCACTTACAACTCAAACAGTGCCCATTGACCTGTGGTACTTGAGTATTTTAGTTTTCAAGATCAAAAATGATAATATCTCGTGGAAAATGTAGTAAATAAAAAAAAAATAAAAAAACAATATTTTGTAGTACTTATTACTACCCAAATTATTTAGATTAAATGTTGTATATTTTAGCACCTATGTAGCATATTTCGAGCATTTATGATGCATATTTCGACTGTTTCAAGTTGCATAAAATCCGGTCTCTAATCATAACTTTGGGATGCTCCAAATACACAAATCCGAATGAATCAACCTAAATTCGTGTTGATAGTAACATATAACTTTTACTACGGCCTTAATGAATTTTAATCTATTCTATGGAATTGGACAAGGAAGCTAGAACCCCATAATCAGGTGAACTAATCATTTCACAGATGGGACTTCACTCCCTCTCATAGAGAAGAGTCCTGGGAGCTAGCAGTAGGAACATTACAGGCTGATCTCCTTTTCTTTATCATGGGGTTAGTGCCTAACCTGGTGTCACAGTTCTTATGCCGCCCATGGGCCTCTGACTTGGCTTTACATGCCGTCGAGAATTATCTCTCAGGCATGCTGGTTTCCTCATGTTTTGACAGGCTGATTATACTATACATTCAATCCATTGGTAGTAATAAATAAAATGTACCTGTCAGCTAGTTGCATCTCAATATCTGTGCCATCTTCCTTATAGTCTGGCAGCTCATTGTCATTCATTGTGTCTTCAGCATCAGAGAAAGTCATTACTTCAGATGAGCCTGCAAAATTATAGCAAAATATTAAATTTATTTTTGTAAAGTAGATATAGGCAGTTAAAAAAAAATCCCCAGATCCTTAAACTCATGCTTTTGTGCGAGTTTATGTATGTACCATAAACCAGTGACAGTCAAGTTGTTTTTATTTAGAACTAGCTACAGCAACAACTTAGATACTTTAATAATGGCTGATAATATAAATAAATACTCCTTCATACATCATGTAAATCAATAATATCTTACTTTTAGGCAATGGTTGTACAGTCTGGTTCGGCAACAGATGGTACTGTTTCAGGAGCTGCCAATGTGCCAACAAAGTCTTAGCTGTCCTTGATGGATAGAATGCATGAGGATTCTGGTCCAGTAACTCTTGAAATTTTTCCAGTGGTGGGAGAGATGACTGCAATCCAGAAAAAAAATTGAAATTATAACTTTGTATAAAAACATGACAATTTTATGATAAAATGGTTTTATTACAAACCAAAGAAACGATGGACGGACTGTGTGAAGGATGATATGGTTACAAAGGAGGTGTCTGATGAGATGACGAGTAATAGAGAAGTATGGAAGAAGAAGACAGTAGGCTGAACCATAGCAGGTAGCATTCTGTAGTTTTTGCCTGCCCTGGTTAAAAGGTGTGAGCTTCTCTATGTACTATGTATTTCGATCTAAGAATAATTTGCTGGCGTGGAGATTGGCACAACTAACAAAGAGGTATATGTTCAGAGACAGTTAAATTCAGACTGGATAATGATGATGATGTTATTGAAATAGTAACTTACAGGAACCATTGGTATTGTGCCAAGTAGTTCTTCTTCGGCATTTGAGAACAGTGCGTGTTGCTGTACCAATGCTACCAAATCTGGGTGCAAGTTACGCATAGCTGCAATAGCCACTCGTGATATTTCCGCGTTGTACAGCAGGGCATACCAACGTGACTGCAGCTCGCTGACTGTGAATCGGCACGAGAATTTCACTCCACGGTGGACTATGCGCAAGTCATTGGTCTGGAAACATACAGAATAAATTGTTAAAACTTTTTAAAGTATACAAATGAGTCCAATCAGAGTTTGTTTTTTCCATTTTTTTTTACCAATCATAATATCTTGACAGTGAAAGAAGATAGAAAAGAAAATCCTTACCTGTTGCACACCTTGTATCAATGCAAGATCATCAGTAGGCTTCCAACGTCCCAGATCTTTAGTCGAAAGGTGACTCAGTTGGCCTTTACGGCGAATCTTTCTACCAATGCTCCCTCCGGCTGACACTTTGCTGGAAGCCCTGCGACGCTCTGGAGGCGGGTGCGCGGGGGGTGTGGGCACGCTGGCTACCGGAACCTCCGACACTTGACTCGTATACGACTGTGTGCGCATCCTTTTGTCCCCTTTCCCGAGTGAAGACCCAGGCAAACCACTGTACTCGACCAGCTCATCGTCAAAACGCCTCCGTTTTATTGATCTTGAAGAACTGTAACGTGAAATCATATTATAAGTTTTACACTAACCATCTGCTAAGAGCGTTTTTCGGTTTTAGTAAATCAAACGAAAACTACCTGCGTCTTTTATTGTCATCTGGCGCATTATGAAATGGAGATCGTGTAGTGCTTGGGTACTCATTGCTGTCCGAAGCATTGGATGGTGTGGCTGGGAACTCCATTGTTTACACTTGACACCGAAAACAGAATATTTTACAAATGAAAACCCATTTCCATTTCAATTTCCGTCAGTAATCAAAATATTGATTTCACAGAGTAAAAAGAAACCGATTATTGATCGTCCTCGGATGTTTAAAATTAATTGGATGAAATTCTCGATATTGTAGAACAATTCGCTAATATCTCTCAATTGTCTTTGGTTTCAAGCGCATTTTAGTCGATTAATTTTTGGGCTACGCTACCACCGAAGATTACGGTTTTCACTACTCTATCTGTCAAGTATCGATGTCAAAAATATACGAAGCTATTTTGGGTTATGTTGTGGATGGATTTCAATTTTTCTTCTTAGCATATACCATTAATATGGCTCATTTAATTCGTGCAGTAGCGTTTAGACCAAAAGAAATAATTACAAGATGCTACAATAAAATTGTATTAACTGATGATGGTTCAACAATCGTCGCGCTTCATAAAGACCAAGAATTTCCTTATGAACACTCAAGACCTCTCCCAGAAGAAACTGTTACTGATAATACAGTTTTAAGAATGAGTGATAAACAAGAAGTTTACAGAGTATTCAAGGATTTGAAGCCTGAGATAGCAAGGAAACAGCTGTCTTCCCTAACCTTAACAACTGAGCATAGATGGTGGCCCAGGGCTAGAGACAAGAAGGCCAAGAAAACAGAAATGAACCGCCCTTATTTGTAAAACAACGAATGTATTAGTATAGAATATTGTAGTAATTAATAAAACATTTTTCATTAAACTGTATTTTTACTCATTGAAACTTTCCTGGCTTTCCAGACAAGTCTTAATTTTATAGTCCAAGCCGTAGACAAAATATTGAAAGCTCATAAATCATTAACATTGTAATTATTCATACCACTACTTGTTTATTGTAAGCTTACAGACAATGGAAAAAAAAATATGATTGTAGCGTTCATACTAAAATTTGGATCCTTTTTATGACCAGCGTTTTAATAATACCTTAAAACATTATAATAAAGCCACAAGTGAGTAAAATAAACTTCAAGTTCTCTGGTCAGTTTAATGCAATGTACTAATTAATATACCTCAAGTATCTGCTGAACCTTTCACCTTTGTAAAGATTAAATAGGAGTTGCCTACTTATTTATGTATAGGTACCTACAGTTTGCATAGAAGTTGATTAGCACACTTAACATTATCATAATTATGATACATTGCAGCATATTTTTATTAATTAAGTAGCAGTTACATTTATTCTTTTAATTTTACTCCTGCTTGACTGATTTCAATTTAATGAGTTAGGTTTCAAAAACTGAAATGCTATCTTTTGTAGCTGATTGTACAGAAACAATTTGGGCATGTTGCATTGCTGCATCGCCTGCCAGTTTACCATAGCGACAAGACAATATTTAAATACTTGTGATACTTATGTAATAGTTTCTAAATCATTTCTATCTACTATACAGTGCAGTGCACCCGCACCTACTTTGCGCTGCGCCGGGTCCGTCCTTCATAAATGTAAGTTACTGCTGTCACTGGCTATAAAAGTTCAGGGTTCGGCAAGTGAATCGATTGATCTTCGAGGTCAAGCTACATTCGTACGGCTCGTACTCTACACGTTGTGATCCCCATCTTATTATACCATTGAAGGTCGACTGCACCTTGAATAATTACTCCATGGCATAGCGTGAGGAGGGGAAAGCCATGGCCCCGGGCGTCGTTTTTCAGGGGGCGGGCCAGTAGGGCTACTATGACGTCTTAATGCAGGAATGTTTTAGTTCTATTTTGAGAGTGGGAAAGAGATGGCGCTAGATAGCTGTCTAGCGGCATTCTTTCCCGGTCATAATAGCCCTACAGGTCATAGTAATCAGATCAGATAATGACGATATTTTTGATTAATTTTAAAAATTCCTTTACATTTTGACCTCTTGCTATCTTTCATGACTAATGATGAAAATAGAGAACCTACTCTACCCCAGTGTAATTACTACCTACCTAGGTACTCATGTGACAATCTGAAATGATCATTAGGTATTACTTACATTGCCGACTTAACCCTACCTGTCCCTAGTAGCGTAGTAAGAGATTTTTTTTGTGGGCGGGCAGTAGGTAATTGCTATTATTTCAATATACAGTAGGTAGTTTTCGTCGGAAGGTAGGTTTTTTTGGGTAAGTTACTTTTGCAATGTGGGTGTTTTTGTTACAAATAAACCAGTGCCTACATAATTCAATCGTACCTACATCATATGGATATTCGTAAAGAAAATAAATGAAAAAAATAATGGAATTCTTGTATTGGGGGTATTTTGGCGAGATCAATATTTTGAGGTCTAAGGACTGAGACAATTTCTAAATAGCAAGTAGCCAGTAGTGCCAATTCATTGAAATGCGAAAAACGATGTGATTTGCAACTTTCTTGACCTTGATGACGATTCGATACTGTTTTAGTTCCAAATTCATTCGTAAGGCGATGTTATATCATGAATTTTCGACCCATGGTTATACAGGGTGATCGATATGGATAATGGGATAGTGTCAATAGCGGCACACAGCATTTTTTGTATGAATATGTAGGCATGTACCTACTTATGTAACAATAGTTGATTTTTTTGGTAATAATAACCTACTACTACTTGTGTAGTACCTAGTTACTTATCGAGAATTTTATATGAATATCTGTGACTTTGTATTCCATCGGGTTACAAACGTAATAATTCTGTGTAGAAATACTGACCCTGACATACGGCAAGACTAGCGTTGGCGCCCCGAGCGTGGTATGTCAAGCTCGAGACAGAGGGTAGGTATGCCTGGCAAAGAATCAGTTCGGCGGATCGCCACATTGAAGCTAACTGTACCTATACGTAGAGAACCGCAACTATCTGACCTTGTGCATAGCTTTCCACCAGGCAAGAATAGAATAAAGGGAACAATAGGCACATTTATTAATAACATTAACTCGTAACCGTTATAGAGGTAGGATTTGCTGTAAATATTTTATCATTTAAGTAAAGGATTATTTTATAGTGTTTGTCAAGAATGCCATTGGGCTATTTTAAAGCGTTTTAAAGTATTTTTTGCCGATAACAGCCTTTTTCAGGTAGTCGGCAATTAGACAACTTTTGGAAATAAAAAAGAATATATTTTAATAAATAACTTTATTTTTGATAAATACTTTGCATATTATAATTCATTTTACAATTCAATAAATTAACGATTCTATTAATGCAATCAATAGCCTAGTGTTCCTTTAATTAATAATATGTTAAACTGTTATAACATAGATATTTAACAGGTACTTAGATATTTGTTATGTATTATTTTCGTAATAATAGATGCAATTTTTACTCTATATTATTAATGAAAAATCATGTATTAATAACGTAGCAAAGTAACATTTCATTAACAGTACAATATATTAAAGGATAACATGCTTCTCTATCATTTTTGTACTACTTAGCAAGGCTTCGGAATTAGCCATAGTAATTGTCGTTAGATAACAGCTTATTTTAATATATTGCTAAAAAATATAAACTATGATTTTGTAGGTACTATTTTCCGAAAATACAATAATTTCTCGTTCTAAACACATTATTTATTCCTTCACATCCAATATCACAATCGATTGCTTTCTTTGGTGCTCTTTACATCTAAATATTGCACTTAAAACATCGACTAGTTCATCATCAGTCGCGAACCACATCTTAGTCCAACCATAAGTTTCCTATGTAATCATTGTAACTGGAAATAAGTTGTTAGCTGTGCTAATTAGTCTCTATGAAATAGATCTAAAATAAATAAAAAATGGTAAGTATTACAAAAATAGGTCTTCAGATTTATTGCATTATATGATGAGAGGTACGATTCAAAATAGAATTAAATAATGACACATATGTGCAGCCAAATGTCACGTGCGTTGGCAACTAGTGCGAGTCCTCGAACAATGAGTGCTCACAGTGTGTGACACCTGCCCGCGAGGCAATGACAAACATGCTAAGCTAACTACCACTACTATCAGTAAGCCATCACTCAAGTGCCATAATTGCCAGTCTTGAAGAAAAACTTAACATTAATAAAAATATACTCTCGGGAAAGACATTATTGCATACGACGAAGTCATCTCATGACTATAAGGCTAGGCAATTGTACTATAGTCAGATACCAATAGTTACTCGCTATATAGAAGTTTCAACATCTTATAAACTGGACATAGTCTTAATCTACATAAAAAGAGTTAAAAAATTATTTCTTCATCTTTACAAAAATAACAGCCATAAATATATTTATCAATACAAAACAAAATGGCACACGAGAATATAACGCAGATACAAAGTTCTTAATATTTAAAAATATAGAATTCTATGTGAAAAATAATAATTATTATCATTGTATCAAAAAAATATGGCGATGCAATCACAGTAAATTAATAAAAAATAAAATGTAGGTACTTTAAATCAAATAAAGCGTTTTAAATAATTTGATTATCCTCATAATTTTCTAATATTATTAAAGTGATTTGTAATGCTATATACTTTTTACATGAATGATTTTCTTATTATACTTTATTTATGTTATTATTTTAATTTAATATTTAGTAAGTATGATCAAATAACAGTCAAAATATGTACAGTACAAGATAGACTTTGAATTTTAGACCCTAAACATTAATTACAAAAATGGTTATAAAATACTTTAACAATAGACTTTTAAAGATATAGTAATCAATCTGACAAACAAAACCATGGCCCGCTGATTTTAATTTTTGGCGACATGCGGGCGCAATTTCTTACATTTCTCATCGGTATCTTATCGGTATTTTTTAGGCCAAAAAATACCGATATATAACTATATGTACTTACTATATTATAAAAAGTTATGTGTAAATGTTGTAAATGTCACGAGCGTTGTGTTCTCTTCAGTTCTCCACTATAACGAAATTGGATACGGCCTTGGGGAAGTAGCAGTGTAGTTAGGTAGGTATGTGCTCATTTGAATCTTATTACGTAGCAGTCAGATACAAATGGTCACACACAATGATAGTGTCGATCGTCTCCTAATAATGGTAGAGGTAACTTCGATCGAGACTTCGTACCCGGCGTCGTCTATTTTCCTCGTCTAATGAAAAATTAAAGAGAGACTGAAGAGAACTGTTTCGGTAGGGTCAGCGGATCCGATTGAGGCGCAATTCCCTGTCCAGCTGTTGCAGCTGACGGATGAAGCCTTCGTTGGGGTGAATGTCGCGGCGACAACGGACGGTTCCCAGCGCTTCGGCCAGAGACATGCCACGTTTAATCATGAGAAACGCTAGAGCACATGTGGCAGACCGGGACACTCCCATAAAACAGTGAACCAAGACACGTCCTAAAAAGAAACATAATTTTGGTCAATCAATTCCTCCCGACAAAAAAAAAACGTCGTCCTGAACACATACCTCCACTCGAAATTCCTTCGTCGATGAAGTTAGCAGCTATATGGAAATATCTTGAAATATCAGTTGAGGGCAAGTCCATGAGCTGAAAACCCTTGTAGTGCAGTCCAGGGCAGTCACGATAATAGAGGTGGTCTGTATCCACCTGGGTGTAACGCTTGCCTTCAGCGGTATTAAGGACATAGTTTATGCGCATACGCCTTAAGAATGCCTTGTCCTTTGCAGCCACTCTAAATTAACAGATGAATAAAATTGTATGAGGCAAATACTCTTATAATAGGTAGCTAGGTACATTAAGGTAGCAACGTATCTAGAGTACCAGCACGATACTGGGTATGCGCCATGCAAGAGGCGTGAAGTTATTAATACTTACGCGTCTCCGACATACAGGCCCGGATAGACTTCATTTACATCCGGAGTGGCATTGTATGAGATATCCGCGAATGGACGAGAGCGGAACGACGATAGTGAACTCAGCACGGATGACGGCGACGAGCCGAAACTCTGCGTATGAAAGGGACTTGTTATACATTTACACAAATCCTGACCCATATTTGATAACTTCCCGCAGTATGTTAATGTCTAAGAGCACGAAACGTTAGTTAGAACACAGATGCTTGAACAGATAATGCACAGTAAACATACATACATTACCAACAACGTAATTTCATTGCAAATATTGATAAACAACTGTAATAATTAGCATTTAGTGTCAAAGTGAGATAAGGATGAAAGCGAAACATCATTTATACACATTTTAGAGCGGTCATTGAATATCGCTTCGTATGATAATTATTTCCTGCAATTTGGGTTTTTTATTTTACTTGCAATAAAATTTATTCAAGAAGGTTTCAAAAAGTAAAAAAAAGAACAGCAACCACTAAGCTTTTCTTCATAAGATTTACACTTTTGAAAACAGAAAATGTTGTATCTGGTTTCTTTATTTTAACACAAAAAAAATGTACATTATATATAACATATAAGATGTAGGTATCTGTGGTCATATGATAAAAGCAAAGCATGCAAGCTTGATTCACACACACACCCACATACAACTCCAATGAAATCGAGAAATAATTTTGAGGAAATTGTATCATCTTAGATATTTTTAGAAATAATTAATAGTTGAATGAACTAAATTATACTTGGCAAACCCTAAGCCATTACTAGGGCAACATTTATTTAAATGGGTGAATTTCCACAAGTTCTAAGAAATACAAAAATGTTTTTTTCTTTTTTAAACCAAATGACAATTTCATTGAAATTTTCTAAGAACCTTTACCATACTGCTTGTGTAGTTGGAAAAAAAAACAAGCACAGCCAACTGTGTGATTTATGCATGGGTCACACAAACATAGGCAGATGATAAATACCATTAGGGTCCTTAGATAGGATCCTACACGTTGCTCTGTAGCCGCACAGTATGAATGAGATCTTGGGAATAGTGAGTACTGCTGATAACATAACATATATTATTAAGCAGCAAATATTATTGATATTATTTCAGCATTGTGAAAACAATGTGTCAACATGTTACATAAATATTAATAAGCATGTGTGATGTGTGTTAGATGTATAGAAAATAAATCAGAAAAATAGGCTAGTATGCATGAAGTACTGCATAAAAAAATTCACTGGTACATCCCATGGTCATCTGTTTTTAGATCAGAATATGTTATATATATACTAGTTCGACCTTGTATCTTTATAATACAATAGAATGTGACTACTTGTGTAAAACAGTTTCATGATATTTTCCGTCTACATCATAGGTAACACTAAAACACAGGACTTTTAATTTATTTAATATTTCTGTTTTAAGCAATGGTTTTAAAATACACTAAATAATAGAATAAGAAAATATTTAAATTAACTAAATCGGTAAAGTGTATTACACTGTAATATTACTAGAATAGACATCTTACTAACAGCTTTTAAACAAAACTAAATCTATGAAATAGTTAATTTATTTTAAAATGAAATAAAAAAGTATTAAGTAAGCAGTGCTTTTTTTTCATTTTTTGATTGCAGAAAGAAAATATAAAAACAAAAGTCATACAAAATTAAAACATGAAATGTTTTAAAAAAAAACTCAGCTAGTCCGTTTATGTTTCATAAATTATAAGAACACCAATTTCTTTTTGGACATAATATGTCTGACATGACATATTTATGTTTTTAAGTGAACTTGGTTTACAATTTCAGACAGCAGATTCACTTCAAAATAATGTTTTTCAATTTGGCATGCTTGATATTATGTTAATTTGTTATATACATATATATATATATAAATTGTGTTCAAATAATTCAGAACATAACGGTGTAGTACATACATCGCAATAAGTAACTTGACGTCGCGAATACCGGGGGTATAAAAGCTGTGGAAAAAATAATTTTCTATCTTTACTTTCACTTTCAACAACAAAGATAATTAATGCTATTTACAATTATGGAATGAAATAGCCGCAATATCTTAAAACAACTAGGTAAAATAGGAAAATTGATATCCCTTCTTTAAGTATGTATAGACCACAGCAACCTTGAAACCAGTGACTAATAAAAGGGTATAAATAGATCTGGGGTAAATTATGGTGAAATCTATTTTTGGTAATATGAAAATATACATATTTAATTCAGATTATAGCAAGTTCATAATCAACAGGATTCTTTAATGTGTTCTGGAAAAATAAATTACTAAAACGTTGTTTAAATAACGCGACGAAATTTAAAATATCACTCACCGTATCCCTGTAACTCATGTTGAAAATTTTCTTTGTAGGTTAATAATAATTAATAATATTTATAAATTGCGTGATTTTTTTTTGCGAAAACACTTCACGCGCAAAATATCGAAATTTAACTAATGCGCGCCATGACAGAACTAACTAGAGTGGAACTAAGAATGTATGCCTTATGGCTAGGTTATGATAAAAAGCAGTTAAGTTTTAGTTTTTTATGACGAGTTATTTATTTATTAAGTTGTGTACGAGTTATTTGCACACTGTTAAATTTAAAGTTATAATAAATTATCCACGATGGTTTTTCAAGTAACGTTAGTTAGTAACTAAACTTTGAAAAAGGTTATGAAAAAGGGCCCAAAGCCAAACCAAAAAAAAAAAAATTAAAAACAATCCTGGCTTGTTTACGCGTTTGACTTGTTTCGTTGTCTGTAGTTTATGGTATGACATAGGGAAGTGCACAGACGAAAAGAAAGAAAATTGAATCGATTTCACAGATTTCTTTTTACTTAATTATCCCGAATGATTTTAATTTCGCTGAATCCAATTAAAATCGATTCGATTCATCGATATTAATAGCGAAAGTGCCAGGGTCACTGACACGAACGGGCAGAAGAATATCTTATATCTGTTTTGTTTATTTAAACCATATTATTATGAATTCATATTATGTTTCCACTGGTGAAAATTTCATATAACAGTGTTGTCTGATGAGATTTAAGATTTCAATGAAGAGAAGTGAGAGACAAAAGGAAATTCAACATGTTTTTTGTCAATGCTTCACCAATTGGAAAGTACAGTTACGATGGAACTTGCAGATACAAGATCTCATAAAAGTTGCAAAGAATTAAAAAATATCCTTCCATTTAAAAAGTATTAGTAACGGGTAAACAAACCACTTCTATCACTAGCAACTGCGATAACTTATTACCTATTCTAATATCACAAAGTAACAGTGGGAAAGTTTTTAAACTGATATGGTCACTAACACTATTAATAACACAGACCGATTTGTCTGCTCACCCACCTGCAAAAATTTCAGTTTATCCTTAATCATGGTGCTTGCAACAGCACCGGAAATATCGGGAACTCAAAATAAACAGTTAACATAGCAAATACCCCGTTTTCAGTGTTAATGACAGTGGAAAAGTTCTGTTTGTCTTTACTTTCGTAAAGTTTTAAAAGACCAAGCTATGAATCGATTGTATAAAATCGAATCAAAGTAAAGACAAGACAAGACAAGTTTCTGAATTTCTGTTAAATGTCACGTCACTAGTTCGTATGTAACCGCGCCTTGTTTGCGTGATAATATTTCTAGATACTGTAAATCCTATACTAAAATATGATAAAAACTCTAAAGTTGTAACGTTTCTTCAGATTCCGGCTCATTTTCTTGTGAAAATGGATGAAAAGGAAGAGTTGCATCTAACCTCTCAGGAGTTGCAAGTTTTGTCGGAACTTGACAGGTACGTAACTAAAAATATTAAAACAACTTACAAATTATAGTTTTGGCATTAACTAGAATTGATTTTGAGTGCTACTCGTTACACAACTTTCAAAAATAGTTCTTTATTAGTGCTCATTGTATTGAAAACTTTCAAAAATAAAAGAAAAACAGTCAATGACGACTTGATCCTCCGCAAGTATTTTGTTGGCGTTAGGTACTGTCTTCTGTGTATTTTTCCAGTTTGTGAAATAGTTTTAGTTATTTAGAATTTATTGGCAAGTAAATCTCGTTTTCTTGGTTTTCATAGTGACCTAGTTTTAATATTGATGCAAAATTCCAGTCAAATACTATCCCATTTCATCATCTCATTGTTAAATCATTTTCAATGATAAATTCAAATAAATTGGATATCATCTGTAATAAAATAATTTCTTGATTTCAGCCGGCAGTTTGGTTTCCTGAAGTTACGTGGTACTGAACATGGCAGGACACGAGCACTTGTTCTTAAAGCTGTCAAGTATCTCGAAGGGATGCTGGTTCAAGTCAAGGTACTACAATAATAATTTTACCCTGGATTTATCAGTCAAAGTTAATATAAACACAAGTAAAGTTGAAATGTTATCCATTAACTTTTTGTAGAGTATTGTATAGTAGGTAGCAGAGGTAACAAACCAGTTCAGCTTTCTGAAATCTAAAATCTGCTGGCAATATGCCGAGGGAAACCTTGATAGCTAGTGCATTTAAATAGATGATTGATGCTCCTGTCTGGCTCCTGCGTAACACTCTTCAGGGCATCAGCTTACAATCATGGAGACCCATGGAGATATAGCCAGGTGACATGTTCACAATATCATATAAACTGTCATCTGACAAATTTTCAATTGAGAAGAAATGACTGAACATATAAATATATTTTCATGTTCCTGTGACCAGCTGACATTTTATCCACTACTTTATAGTCAGCTGACTTTTTTTTCTTCAAGATATAGGGTTAGCTATAATTTAATGAATTATCTATTGGGAGGAAATTATTAAAATTTGCGTGGAAGGCTACCGCTGTTTAACTCACCCACAGCTTCATGATACAACTCTCTGAAGCATTTTACAAGCGATCGCCCGAAAATTTATACTCTGGTTAGCGGACTATTTTTTTAACTAAAGAATGAATACTACATACTAAACAAAAATTTTAATTATTACCAGGAAGAAGAAAGGGCCTGTTCACCGGGAGCTAGGAGAGAAATATGCATAGACCCTAAAACATTCTGCAAACTGGGACATTTTCACCTGCTGCTCGAGGACTATGCTAAAGGTTAGATATTTGCAAACAATATACCTATACGGTGGAAGGAACACCGACGCTTAAACGGTTGCCACATGCTCAGTACCTCACTCTGAACCCCCCCCCCCCCCAAATAGTTTTTTTTTGTCGGTTATTAACAGTGATCGGAGTAGGTAGATTGATTTTTGGTACTTGTATCATAAATGCACACAGAAAGAATAACATGGATAAGCCATTTTTCCGGAAAGTAATTCCGGTATTTCCAGATTCAATTAAATATTGTTAATGTTGGTAGTGATATTATTTCTACTCAAATCAAAATTTAAAGGAAGGTATCAAAACTAAATTAATTTATTATTTATCTGTTGAATAAATAAATAGTGAAAATCTAAGTCCGTATATTCGAGCCAAATCGTGGTTTCGAGCAGATTCCAGAAATCAGTATGTAGACAAGCCAGGGTCAAGTAACGTTTTCACAACACAGTAACAAACAAAGAAGCGCACTCTACGAACCGAAGTAAACGAGTGAGCTACCTGGCATGTCGTCAGCAGGCGTACGCAGTGTTTTGATAACCGGTTAGTGCACCACCCATGATCCTTTGTTATGATTGGTCGTTGGGTTGAGTCTAATCATGACTGTGTGCCGTTAAAAAAAATGGGAAGAATATAATATTGCTCATTTTAATACAATTCCTACCTAAGTTCCGTTTTTTTTTATATAAAAAACCAATTTCGGAGGAATGTCCACATTAATATATACGTTTCGGATCAATGACCCCAATTCAATCTACCTACTCCGATCACTGGTTATTAAATAAAATCGGCTGTTTCCTACAAAACTGCATTAACCTACACAGTCAAAATGTATGGATTTTTTTTTAATAACCACAGACAAACTTCTATGTGGCAGGGTTCAGAAAGATGTATGCGTTGGTGTGCATTCCAGGCTGTATAAGAAGGTGGTATGTTGTGGTATATCCAAATCTATTGCTTCTACACACACCATGACAACCACCTATGAGCCATAGATAGGCAGCAAATATAGTAGTGGTTTTTGCAATGAAATCATAATAATCCGTAAAGCTCCCGCCTTTTCCCAAACTATTGAATGAAACCGGCACAGTTTAATTATTTATAACTTACGTTATTTATTTGACGGCTCGGTTGGCGCAGTGCTGCGCTGTGCTGAGTGTCGCGTCGCGGGTTCGATCCCCGTACAGGTTGTTGTTCCGGTTCTAGCTGTTTATGTATGTTAGTTTAAAGTTTGTACCCACGATACAGCAGAAATTCCTAGTGTGGGGTAACGTTATCAACTGAAGGAGAACTTAAAACTGATGTAATTTGAAGTTCATTCAAATATAATTATTATAAAACTAGCTGTGTCCGCGGCTTCGTTCCCGTGACCACGTATCCTTTTGGCATTGTCAGGGAACGTGAAGTCATAGTATATTCCAACATAACCTATCAGAAAATAAATGCTCCTTACACCGGCGAGCGTCATACTTTCACGGAAAATCTTAATACCGCGATTCAGAAAATGGCGTCAAATGAACAACGCCATCTAACGTGCACGGAGTTAAACTAAAATATAATGCATGGATAGATTTAAAAGTTATCTTGTGAGCATATTAATTAGTTAGTGCCAGTTTGATTCAATAGATGTCGTTGCATGTATCTGACGTAATGACGATAAGTTCTTTTTGAACAATAAATTCATTTTATATCTTTTGATAGAGAGCAGGGATTGCAATAAAACAAAAACTAAAACCTCTAATTTACGCACAATATTTGATAATATTTGTAGATTTGCATGCTTCTTCTTCACAGGAACTATTTGTAAATAGTTCCTGTGATTCTGCCTGTTCAGCTTGTAAAATGATGTACGTATCAGCCTTCACACCTACATTATTTAGTCTCCTCAAAATAGCTTTAATTTTGAAAATTATTCAGTAGCTTGTCTAGCTTGAGAATCGGATATTTAAAAAAAAAAATCAGCCAAGGTCTTGGTGTATTGTCAGAAAAGTAACTGTGACTAAATTTTTGTGAATTACGCAATTAGAGTGCTGTTGTTAGCAGGGACCATATCGGTTACCCATTGAAAGGGTTTTCGTTAGGGTTTTTCGAAGCGGTTAATCAAAAACCCATACGATATGGGTAACCCTTTTGAACGGCTTAATAGACCATTTTGGTTACCTATTGAAAGGGTTTTTGATAGGGTTTTTCTAGCAGTCAATCAAAAACCCATACGATATGGGTACCCCTTTTGAACGGCTTAATAGACCATTTTGGTTACCCATTGAAAGGGTTTTTGATAGGGTTTTTCTAGCAGTCAATCAAAAACCCATACGATGTGGCTAACCCTTTTGAACGGCTTAATTGACCATTTTGGCTACCCATTGAAAGGGTTTTCGATAGGGTTTTTCTAGCAGTCAATCAAAAACCCTTACGATGTGGTGTGGGTCACCCTTTTGAACGGCTTAATTGATCGTTTTGGTTACCAGCTTAATTGACCGTTTTGGTATGGGTTTTTGATAGGGTTTTCTAAACAGTCACAAACCCATAATATTTGGATAACTCTTTTGAACGGCCTAAGCTAAGGGACCATTTTGGTTAACCAAATCGAATATGAATGACATCGCACCGTGCGTTCAAGGACAAGTATACAAAACAACAACAAAAAAATTCTCGAGTTGGCGGAACAGTTTCATTTGTGTGAGTGAGCTTTCACGCTGCAGTTTATGTGACATATAACATATTCAGTAAAACACCATCTTTTGCAAAGAGCTCTAAAGAAAATGATTAACAGATGGCTACTTCTATGGGATCGAATTGATCTAGAGCTTCATTTATCTTTTTTTGTAGAAATTACGTGATTTATGAGTAGACAAGGAAGTTTAGATTTTTACTAATCTCTTACTTCAGCCAAAATCTGCCATTTAACGTATTTTAGTGATTGTTCGTTTCATAATCGTTACCTATGCTGCAATCTATGATTTTCTTTACATGACTAATTATAATTTGTTCGAGTTTAGACCCCATGGTAATATGATCTCTCGCTGAAGGGCATAGGTTTCAAAACGGAATAGCATGCGTTGACCGGCCGTGGCAGCGCGGCGGGCGGCGGCGCCTTTGTGGCTACTTACCTAGCTGGTTGTAAACAGGGATCTATGAGCTTTATTGAATGTGAAATAGAGTTCATTTTAGCTTTGCTGGCCGGATACCGAAATTACTTAATATTATTATGTTTTTTTCATTTCTGTTCTTGTTTATTACTTTATTGCAAGTACCAAACAAATGCTGTCATTTTTGCTGTTTGATTTTTGAACCTGGACGTCTTTTGCGGAGTTTTACTATATTATTATTTAGTCGGTGTGAAAACTTAGGGGTCTGCGAAATGATCAATCGTGATTGTAAATTATTACGTGTTTGTTGCACATAGCTCGTTTACGTACCAAGCGATTGATAATATTACTATACTACAATATAAATTGATGGCGATTGATCATTTCGGGGTCGCATTACAATAGGTAGGTATGTAGATATAAAGTTACGTAATTTATCAATCTAAATTTTCAAAATAGCAATTGTATAGTTTATTGCAATGGGCAAGTAGGTAAATATGTAGGATTGTCCTACATACTTACCTACTTGCCAATTCACGCAACAATTTGCGCAACGATGTTATGTCCTAAAGGTCCGACGTACCACTTCATTGTTGATTGATTTGTGTCATGGATAGATTATTGGTCACTAAATGTACAAAATGGAGTACCTACTAGACTGCCCTGTTAGGCAGAAAAGCGCTACGTAGGTACCTATCTCAAAGTTTTGAAGAAAATCGCCGAAATCTCTTAGCAATTTCAAAGAGAGATGTTTGACAAGAACCAAACTTATTAGTTGTTTTATTTTTGTTTAAGTTAGATATCGCTATTTGGCTTATATCATTACATGCGAAATTGTAAAAGCTATTAAATGTTATTAAAAAACAAAGGCAGGCCTCCTTCACTCGTTCGAAGTCATGCACTAACGTACATACCTACGGGGCTACGGCTCGCGTTCACCCAAACGAATTACATTTAACCTTATTTGTGTCATAGTCCTATACTTACAGTCGTCCAACGCAGACGTCTTTTAAAGGCGTTCTTATGCCTACGGAATAGAAGTCAAAATCGGTTGAACGGACTGTAAAAAGTTTTTATTAAATGTCTTATCTTATTTCAAACGACATTTATAATAAAATAAAGACAAAATTTCTACTTGCTCATTGCTCATTCAATTGATTACGATAACACGGGTATGTATTAGCGAGCGAGAATTTTTTTGCTTTCCGCCTCGGATCGGTTGATTTCTTTATAGTTGTCCGAGATTTAGGGGTCGATTTAGATGTCAAAACCCCTCCCGGGTTTGAACTTCAAAACCAGACCTACGACCCGGCCCCTGAGATGAGTAAGAGTTTCAAGATGAAGAGAACGCAAGAGCGAGCGAAGCGAGCCGGACCTAAAGAGCCTAAGGGAGCTTTAAAATTCAAGCTATTGCATAAGCTATAACAGAAATAAATCAGGCGTAGAAACATCTGGATCGAATGTAGGTGACAGACATTCCTGCTGATGTTTTTGACAATTCGTCATGGATCTGATTGACGTGTTGAGATTCGTCATCAGAACTTTCTTCACTCTCTGATATACTTAGTAATATTTTCTACTACCAAATATAAAATGATAAGTATAATAAAATGATACAAGGCATCTGGCCCCAACATTCGTTTTTATAATTTTGAAACCTAATACCTAAATAACAAACCTACCTTACCTACCATCTTCTGCGCAACTTCGTGCGAGTTAGCATCTTAGCACTTGGATGGATTTTGAGCATAAACTACATATCTGCAAACATCACAAATAACGTCACGCCTGTATTCCCCAAAGAGGTGTACCTAATAGACTAATAGTACACCCACATTCGTCAGTTATGTTTTTAAATCTCATGTAATAGGGGGCGAGTGAGCCTATTTGTAGGCAATACTATTGCCTACATGCTATCTACAAAGAAAAACTCAAACTATCTACAAAGTACTTTAATATTCAAGAAAAAACTAACCTTATAAATGAATTAGCTTGAAACACGCAAACGCATCCCAATTGATAAAAAAAGTCTACACGCTACTTTCGGCTCGGATAGATCAAAAGAATAATATAATATAAACTCAAAAACTCAAAATACGCAACTATAGTTATTGGAGCTCTCGCTCGTACCTACTCTCGCTATTTGTATAATACCGTCTAGTGAATTATAGGCAATGAGCGCCCGGCCGCCATTCCCGTACCACCGACCTAGCACAAGTTTATTGTATAACCCGAACAAAACCCTTATAATATATGGGTTTTTATAATGCCCTTCATTATAAATTATAAGGGTTTTGACCCTTTCACTGGGTTTCTAGTATAGAACCCATTCAATGGGTTATCATGCAACCCTTTCAAAGGGTTTCTAGTATAAAACCCATTCAATGGGTTATCATGTAACCCTTTCAAAGGGTTTCTAGTATAAAACCCATTCAATGGGTTATCATGTAACCCTTTCAAAGGGTTCTAGTATAAAACCCATTCAAAAGGGTTTCATAATGATAGAGGTAACCTCATAAACGGCTTACCCGTTCGAAAGGCTTAACTCTTAACCGGGGTTGTACGGTCCCTGGTTGTTAGGACTACTTACCGTACGTAATCAGACTTTCACAGGATAACACCTGTTTTCAGGAACACTAAAGAGTTCTGTTATTTCTGAGCTACACTCATACAGTCTTATTGTTTCAAGGAGCTGGTGGCTAAATAAAAACTGACGCTCGGGTCGATGTTCAAGGTTAAGCAGCGTTTGCCAATGTCGGTCCGTAGATGGGACCATCCATTACATACCAAGTTTCCTACTTGTCTCGGAAAGCACGTTATGCCGTTGGTCCCGGCACTCCCGGCTGTCATTTGTAAATCTTTGACAGTGGCAACATCTCAGTGGCCCGAAAGTCTGATAACCAGTCTTAGAGCCGGACTCCAACGAAGCGGAGACGAGGGGAGAGGAAATATGTTGTAAAGCACCAATAGAAGTTCATTGTTTACACTTCTCGTGTCCGCTTAGCTTTAGTGGAAACGGCTGAACAGAGGGGAGAGGACATGTGTCGTAATTGTTTAGCCCAGCGGAGACGAGAAGAGTCGTGAGTGAGAAGTGTAAATAACGAGATACTAGTTTCCAACACACTCTCTTCTCGTCTCGTCTTCGGTTCGGTCGTCCAGCCCTTACTGAATATGTTTCATTAAGGTGTCGCTTGTTTTTTTATGAAAACAAGCCATACTGTGAAAGTCTGATTTTGATGTCCAGCACGATGATCTTATTGATGTGAAACATCTATAGCGACGGGTCAGACCAACTGTTGTCGTGGTGACGCGTCGCCACGGCATGCGTCGCCATGTTATATGATATACTGTAAGTTCAGTTATAAACCGTGAAAGCCTAAAAAAATACACAATAATCAAACATATCTTTTATAATGCTTTACAAAATGCAGGCTATATGGAAGAAGAAAATGCAGATAGTATGTAGAAATACTTACTTATGTATGTAGTGTGTCTTTTATGCATATTACCTGGACAAAATAATTCCGATGTTTCACATCTGCCAGGCATCCCGCGACGGCTCACATTTTTTTTTAATCATCGTTTCTCATCATTTTTAATTACATTTGACTAGAACTTGGTCAAACCAACAGCTTTGTTAGTGGCATGACAAGAGTCATCTTGTGGGTGGAATCATTGTGAAAATTTGGATTTCTCATGAAAGATGAGAAGGGGATCCTCATTTGTAAAATCTAAATTGTAAAAATAATCTTAATATACAACTAACTTGCCCCTAAATAGCTTAACTATTTTCCATTATTCATAGTTAAAATAAGTGGAATGCCCTGTCGGGGTCTTTTCTGGTAGAATAACCTAGATCTTTAATAAGTGAATAAGAGCTACGCTTGCCTAGAAGTGTCCTATTATCGCTTCGAATCTTCGATGATAGTGGTCAATCAATCGCGAGCCTATCAGTTATAATAACAAAAAAGAACCGCTTATAATACCCTTATTTTCTATTCAAACAAAAATATTACTTTTGAAGTCAACCATTCATTTTGCGTTCGTGCGCAACTCAAGACAGGGAAATTCTAGTCATCGGGCGTGAGATGCCTTGCATAGCGGTAAGATTTTATAGGCGGCCAGTAACAGTTATAACCAGAGTTTATTACTATTACTGCGAGACAGACGTTTATGTATGGCGAGTTAACGGCTAGAACAGTAAAGTTATATTAGGAAGCACTCTAATGTACCCCCACCCCCTTCCATCGTATGCCCCATTAGTGATTATTTTTAGATTTTAAAGACAACAGTCGGTTTTATTAGAAAGGTATGATACCATGTCGTTTGTCTCACCCCTCTGCATGTAATTCATTGTCTTCTTCTGTATGTAAGCAGTGATAGCCTAGTGTTGTGACCGTGGGACTGCCAAGTCACAGGTCTCGAATTCGAACCCAAGCCTCGCATCTCTCATTTTTCGGATTCATGTATTGTATAATTATGACTTGCTTCGGTGAAGGAAAACATCGTGAGGAAACCAGCATGCTTGAGAGATGTTTCTCGAAGGCATGTAAAGCCAAGTCAGAGGCCCATGGGCGGCGTAAAAAGTCTGACAGCGGGTTAGACACCAACCACACGATAAAGAAAAAGAATTGTGTCTTGATCTGACTAGAACCTTTGGAGTCCTGGAAATTTCAATGTATGGAAGAAAATAGCCATAGCGAATGTCATTCCAGTGCCATCTCCATCGTGAAAAATGTCGTAGATCTCGGCTGAAAATAGATCCTCCCAGCACTAAAATACCAGCCCAAAATACCAATTTGTAATGCTAACGCGACAAATAATAACAATCAAAAGAAGATTTAAAAAAAAACGTGTGCACACAACATAACATAACGCCTGTAATCCCCGAAGGGTTAGGCAGAGGTGTACCTAACAGTACGCCCACAGATAGCCAATTATGTTTAAGTCCCATGTAATAGGGGGCGAGCCTATTGCCAACAAACGGGCACAAATCCATGGCTACACTCTCTTTCTGTAGCCACAGAGTCTGGATTTGTCCCCGGCGGAAATTGCTGACGGAAAAACCCAACAACGATTTGCCCGAACCGGGAATCGAACCCAGAACGTCATGCTCAGCAGTCACGCTTGCGACTACTAGAACAACAAGACAGTAAATAACGTGTAGGTGTGTAAGAGGAAAATAGCGTAGTAGTAGTATCGTACTGACGCAATTCTATCCCGAGTCGGGGATCCTGTCTTGGAATAAAATGTGTAAATAAAAATAGAAGTCGTGAGGTTGTAACCTTGACCATTGAACTCTTATATATACAAGCCGTAACGTTTACTTTCAAACTTTTCTTAGAATTTTGCTGTTTCTTGTCGCAGGTAACTGTAGCAGTTTTTCATAGAATAATAAGTTGACGTACCGTAGTATTTTGTAAGGATTGCCTTTATGTAATGTTGTATAAGTTCTTAGTGGCTTTGAGAAATGTTTCTTGGTTTTTTCCTTTCCACGTGGTCGACTTTTTGTCCCAAAAATTAAGTACAGTATGATCAATAGTAGGTACTGTTTATGTTTTTAAGTTTCGGGATTGGTCCAGTTGGGTTCCTTACTTCCCAACGTCTGAACTTTTCAACTATCATAATTTATAGTAATTATTTTTTATCAAGCAGTCACAAAATATGATTCCTTATTTATCACTAATCGTTGCGTCATTTAGTGGTATAATGCAAGACAAGTGTTTTTGAAAGCTTTGCTCTTATGTGTGTAATGTGAGTGTTTCTGATTAAATAATTATTGCTTCCAAACGAAAATCTAATTCTTGTAATCCTTTTCGCGCTCTTACATCAGTAGTGCACCAGTCAATCATATTAGTTCTAGTAATATTCTCATAGTGTAAGTAAGTCTTATTTCCGGGGATCATGTCCAGCCGTGAACATTTTCGGACAGACGTAAATTTATACTGTCGCGTGTCTCGGAAGGAATGATTTTCCTACATACAAACCAGTATAATGTGAAAAACACAAACTTGTTTTTTTTCTGGAAACTACGGTTTTCACGTTTTCTCACGACATTTATTTCCATTTGAATATAAAATACTTAATTCATTTGCTTACCATTTATGGTATGACTATTTCGTACGTATTAATGTTAATAATTTAAATCAACGCTATGCGTCACTCACGTATGTACCTACATGTGATGACCTAACACATATTTTTATATTGGCTATCATACGGTCATTGACTATGCTGAATAATTTAATATTTAAATATCCTAGTATTCTCTTCCTCTACGATAGGATAAGCTAATCAAGGCAAAGCCGTGGTTATTCCAAATTGGCTTTTATGGCTGTGTTTCCCGTCTTACGTAATAGATGGCGCTCTATATTCCATTGCAGTACACATTGTATAAAACAGCAATTTTAAACAGGGTTAGTAATACAAATGTGAGTTATATGACGAATTCTGGAAACGGTGCCTGAGTGTTGGCCTAAACTCGGGAACTGAGCTAAATCACGTCAAGATCACGGGGATTTCGATAACATTCGACTTTTTATTAACTTTCAAAAACAGGCTCTTCAAGTTCAAAAAAGGGGGAATAACAAGTTTTTGAAGTGCCTTGTAATGTGGAGTATTATTTTTATTTCCGGATACCAAAAATCTCATTCAATGGCATTTTTGGCAA
The DNA here is from genome assembly GCA_964057025.1 of Standfussiana lucernea. Classification (NCBI taxonomy): domain Eukaryota; kingdom Metazoa; phylum Arthropoda; class Insecta; order Lepidoptera; family Noctuidae; genus Standfussiana; species Standfussiana lucernea. Next base: position 6,100,707 of record OZ059785.1, read on the forward strand.
AGCATTTTGTTTATCTAAATTAGGATAATAATGTAAAAATATTCAGCCAGTAGTTTATATTCAAGAAATGACTGCCCAGGAAAATGCGCTGCCATCTTTTTTATTCAGAGTATAACATTAAACACCTTTAAAAATAATTGGTTCCCATTAGGCGATAGAAAATTCTGTCAGCTGCTCGCTATAAAAGGACGTAACTTAAGTATAGAAAGGGCAGATGTGCCAAGTCCAAGACAGCATTAAAATACTTGTGTGAAAATGTCAAATAAATTGTGTGGTCCCTGACCTGCGAACCACAAGGGGTGATACTGGTATTGCGTGACATTGATTTTTAATAAGTCTTATGTAAATCGTGAATTAAAATAACTATGTAGCCGCTTCTTTAGTTTCCTATTAGCTTTCATATAATTTGCGTTATTTTTATTTTGTTAAACTTATTATTATCTTTTAGTATTTAATATACAAGGTGGAACTGGAAGTGACATCGCCGCGAAAACAGTAATTAAAAAAACAACAGCTATTTCATCCATTTTTACCGTCTAGGTATTGCACTTTTGTGATGTGCTGATTTAAAAAAAAAATTGATAAAAAATTTCCCTGTGGGGGGGGGGGTTAAAATGATGTAAGTACAGAGTACGTGGTAACTGTTTTCGCATCAATGTCCCTTCCACCTTGTATATTTTAGAAAAAGGTAGTCAGTTCTCACTGAGACTATAATTCAAATCAGGATTTGTTAGTTTATTGCTAGGCTACCCAAGCTGCGCCACAACATCCTATCCTCCGCCTCCTGCATCCAGCCTGACCCAGTCACCCTTTTATCTGCGACACAGGGTGTTCTTTTCCTTTGTTTAAATTTTATTCTTGCCATAAAAAATATTAAACTTTTTTTTTTCAATGCTTGTTACAGCTATGTCAGCGTATCAAAAGTTCTACGCCTTGGAGCCTGATAACTGGAAGGACCCTTTGTTCTTGTATGGATTGGGGCTCTGCTATTATCACTATAACGCTTTTGAGTGGTAAGTTTTTCTTATGTATCAACTAACTGAATTACTGAAAGCAAAAAAAAAAAATGTTAAGATTTTGGGGGAGTCTTGGCTGTGGAGTGGGATTAAAAAGTATAACAAATAATTTTGGAGAGCAAGAGTTTTAAATATTGCGGTTATTGTTGCAGAATGTTGTTAATAGATTATTTTTTACTTACTGGCTTCATTCAAATATTTTTGTCGTGTATTCATGATTGATAGTAAGTTATCACTCCTAACTCAAGTTACTTATAGTTCACGTGGTCGGTTTTGGCACTCCAATCCAATCAATTGCAATCAATAAACTTATCCAACTCTAAAACGTCACCGTTTTATAAATGGTAATTTTTAATAATTAAAATGATTGACGATTTTTGTTTCTTAGAATTAGAAAGAATTGAACAAGTTCACGATATTATGTATTTACTAGTATGAAACTACTGTTTGTTCTATGAAGATACCATAAATGTGCGGGCTTTGCACTGCTTTCTACAGGCGCTGGAACGCTTTCAATAGGTTCCATGAAAATTGTTGTATTCATTATATAAAGTTTTCCAGATGAATGTAAGTACGTCAATGAAACGAATCTCGTAGAAACTAGAAGAAAAGAGTGTGTTATGTAAATAGGAATGTTAACGAGCTTTCCGTGTTTCGTTTCATCACGTCACCACATACCGGACGGACGTCGCTCTTCGGGAATATCTAACTACAACAATAATTTCGGTCGGAGGCAAAAGCTTCTCAAGCTGGCTGTGGCCCGTCATGTCGACATCGTGAGTCGTGATTCACCGGACGTAGGACGAGCGCGCGGGGAGCTGCGTTAGGGCCGGCGCGGGGGGCGGCGGCGCGGGGCTACGTGCGCGAGGGGCGCAGGGCGCGGCGGCGTGGCGGCGCGCGGTGCGGGACGGTGCACGCTGCAGCGCGAGGTCGTCGTTCGCTCGCTCGCGGCGCGTTCGCCAGTCAGGAGCGGGATGCGGTGACGTAAACTGCATCGGCGCGGGCCGCGACACCGTAGTGTAGGACGGGACGAATCGTGTTCGTATGTACCGTGTGCGTGCTGAACCACCCTGTGTGATCGAGTGCTTGTGCTGTTTTTGCTGACGACGTCTCCGCTCTTCACTACGTGGGCCGCTGCGGCCGCTCCGAACAGCAACGGATCCGAAGATCCCCGAAATGGTGAGTGCGGTCGAAGCTCGCGGTTTGTTTACGTCGGCCCTCATGCCGGCTCTCTCTCTCTACCTGCCGCCCGTATCCCTGCGTCGCGTTCGCACGCGACTCTTTCTATTGTGTTTTGTTTCCGAAATGCAGACACCGACGACGACGGCTCCGGACCAGGTTCCGTCGAGAGGTCGCGTTTTTGTTCCTTTCAAAGGTTTTTGCATGTTTTTTGTAGTGTTTTCGCAGGTAGCTGTTTGGTGCAATTCTCTTCATTCATCTGATGGTTCTTAGCGCAATATTGGCAGGAACAAGAAGGATAAATCTAATGATGGGGGTGGTCAGTGCGTGCGTTAGCTGTGGCTAGTAAATAATGAGTGTGCCGCCGCGCCGCATAAAATGTAGGTCGGTGGAGTGTGGCCGCAACAGTGCCGCACGCGATGCCTCGCCTCACCTCACCCTACACCAGCCCATTGCTTACCCATTGTATACAATGCCGAGAGCTCATCAATCACTTGCCATTGCGTACATCAAATCTACTCTCAATTTTGTTTGAGTAACTATGAACTCGAGCCAGACCGTAAGGCTTTCTTTCAGTTTTGGCTACCTGGTAAATTTAACACCAAATATATGTAGGATGGTCCACAACAAAACCTTTTAGAATACCTGAGCCCAACTCATCAAAATTCACATTGATGACTACAAATGGTTAAGTATGTCCTACTTGGAAGCTTACCTTCACGTCACCAGTGGACATACGTATCCGTCTGATGAGTAAGCCTTCATTGCCGTGTTATACAATTAAAATGATTTGCAGAGGGAAATCTGTGAGTCATGATTATTGACTAGAATCCGTTGTCCGATAGCTATATCAGTCAGAATTCGCGCACTTTTGTCTTGCGTCATTGGTCATTGACCGGTAGTGGCGACACTGCCCGAGTACTTAATGAGGCAACCTAAGACAGGCCTGGATGTACTTCCATACATAGGAAAAACCACTGCGCGCTGGGTTGTTCCGCTTGAGAAACTTAATAATTGTAATTTCCTGGTAAATGAGCTGTCACTTAATTATTCAATGGAATTCCAAAAGACAAAAAATATTTTATCCTTTTAGAATTACCTAAAAGCAAAAATATTTTTTTTTTTTGGTATTGTGAATTAGCTCAGCATATTATTATATCGGTAGACTTCTGGTTTTTGTTAGTAAAAACTCTAATATTCGACATTATCACAATATTATATTAACGTCAAGATGACGCAAAAAGTACAAACTTTACTTTGATATCTTTGATATCTAGCCACCATGTTTTATCTCATTCATCAGCGGTATCGTAATAGTTATCACGAATCATATTGGCTATCAGTCGAGGACCGGTGCGCGCATTATCTACGCAACGCCGCGAACCGCTTCCAGTAACGGTATTCCACTCCGGAGTCCTACGGCGACTAGACTTGCTAGGCTCGTTTCGAAAACTTGTTCATCGATATGCTCGCCTAGTCCTTTTTTGTAGAACCCCCGGAAGTGAGTTTGCTGATTTAATAAAAACAAGTCGAAGCTTCTTCTTAGATATGAATAAGTTGATTTTATATGACTCGACTAAGTTTCATGTACTTTTAAACACCTCGCTTTTTTTAGCACAGCTGGTTTTGTTACGCAGAATGGACTACAGATAAAATTTGGATAGGGATTGACTATTTCTCCATAAAATGCCAAATCTATGCCCCTCATAGCATAGTTTTTGCAGATTTTGTATAGATAGTTTTGAGCAGAACCGACCAAGCTTCTCCGCACGCAAAGTAGATTTGATAAAGCCAAAAATGTAGCAGATTTTGCACAAGGAGTTTTACGCCGTCAAAGCCAAAGTTTACTTTAAAAAAACCAAGTAAATTGTGAGCAGGCATCGTTGAGGCATCATTAATTTTATAAACGGCCATTTCTCATCAAATAAAATTGCAATTCGCAGACCATGAATTTATATCATAATAATATTAAGTCTTGTTTTTATTTTTCCGAGGGCGCATTATCATTCATTTATTCTTATGGATATTTTATATTAGAACGCTCCAGTAATCGACGCGTGGCCGAGTTTATGCGTATCGAACAATCTACAAAATATTACACAAAATGTTGAATAAGCTAGGTTCTTGAAATTAAAATGTACAATATAGGCAACTTATATCCATCCCTGCTGGGTTGTTAAATAATTCATTACATTATGTAACGAATATGAGTCAGCTGCTAGGTAATGTCAGACTTGTTGCTAGGTAATGTCAGGTCATTTAGCATCGATTGTGATGTTGTAATGAATGCTGTGTAATTGTTAGAGCAGCTTGCGGTGGCGCGTGCCGGGCAGGTGCCTGCCGGCTGCTACCACACCTGTCACGACATCAGCTGCTCCTTGAACTAGTTATTATATTGTTTAGCTACTCACGACTATGTGTATCCGTCTTTACATACAAAGAAGTCCTGAGCATTTGGTTCGAAAGTATCATCATTGTGTCTATCAGTTTACACGTGCGCAACGTTGCTAGGAGTTCAAGGAGATAATTTTGCAGATAAAACTGCTCTGCCAGTAAAATGTTAAACGAGAATACCAATGTTTTAAGTTTTAACAACACTGAATTAGCAACACATACGTACCAAGTATCAACGTAACGTGGTGTGCTGATAATATTGTTAGGTTTTACAACGCATTTCGTAGTAAATAAACAGACTGTGCGTAGAAAGCGATAAAATTTCTCGACATGTTTGCCTGCTCGCTACTTTGCACAGTAATTGCATTCGGTAGTTATTTTCACCATTACCGGTAAACTTCGCCGGTAGTTCGGACCGTATCCTGTCCCTGAGAGGATTTCACGTACAATGTTGCCGGCTACATACATAGAAACAGAGCTAGGTGAACAGCCAGCATATGCAACATAAGCATAGATAGTTTTAGCGAAGAGGAAGTCTTATTAGGGCCAGTTGTACGGCGCAGTTGGCAGGCGCGCTCAGCGTGTACCGTTTGAACGCATGATGAATATTGTTGTCTTCCAATCACCGGTGTTACCGATGAAAGCGTAAATTACAATACACGTCTAAATACAGCTTGATGTATTATCAACATTCACGATTCTTATTAATGTATTCGTCCCTCAGAATCGAGTTGGTAAAAAAATAAAATAATATATTGGTATACATAAAACATAATAACAGGTGACCTGAAGGTTTCTTAAATTCGACATTTCATGACTCCTTCTAGTCTTGTAAGAAACAAAAATATAATTTGTTTCTAGACTATTAAATTATTTATACAAATACACATCCATTTATACACCACGTGAAAATTATTACGTCAAACAAAACGACTGTGTTATTATTCGTACATAATATTATGTGGGAGTCAGCGTGGTTTGTTGAATGCTGCCTAGCAACATCATAGAGCGAGAGAAACCGGAATTGGACAGCGTTTCTCATGCTAGCCTGTTTTATTATGTGAAGTTACTGCCAAAGAAAATAGCGGTACATGCATGCATAAAGTTTTATCTATGTAAATTGGCTCGTAACAGGACTAGCAAGTTTTATATAGGTGCGCAGTAGAGGACGCGGTGTCCGACCCTAGGCTACGAGTGCATCTAAGCTGTTTTAGAGATGTGCGGGCGGGGCACAGGCTTCTCGCCCTTCGCCCCGCAGCTAGCGGCGCGTCACGTACGCACGGGCCCTTTCACGCACAGGGAGGGTACTGCGAGGGGCCGCGCGCGCACCGACAACGACAAGCCGACTATCGAGTTGCCGAAAACCGTATGCATTATTAGCTCTCCCCCTTCACCCATCCCTATCCGGGCCCTACCGACCGACCACCCGGCCCGATTTAGGAACGAAGCTTGACACCCTGCCTCCTCATACCCCAAACCTCTGCGGTGGGAACGACTTTTCGATTTAAGTAAGACCGTAACACGCCCTTTTACCCTGACGTAACGATAGAGTCTATATTTTTTTTGTAATCTAGGTCATGGCTCAGAGTTAAGACCAGGGTGAATGTAGTGATCTCGGCGCGCGGTCGTCGACACTAACGGATCGCTATTTATACCTGGTGCGTAGTGCACCGGAACTCGCTCGGTGCACTCGCTGCATCCGCGCCGTCCGCACCACCCGCCTCCGCCCTGTCAATGACCCCGTCTCCACGAACATTCGGTTCCCAAACCGCAGTGTCTTAACAATCATTAAGTCTTACATTAAATCGTCGAAACGAGTTCGTTTATCATGTCAGCTAGATGTCCAACGTTCATAATTCTGTTACAATAGTCGTAGGACTCGTAGGGCTAGCGTTGCGAAAGGTTCTGTAGCAAGCGGTCGCCCTTCGGCTTTGTTTGAGTTACGTAAGTAGACCCGCCCACATCTGTAGGGTAACCACCCACGCAGGGCATGAACTGTGTCAAGCAGCCTGTCCTAGTTTCCATGTTCACTACACTTTTTCTGTTTACGCGAGCAAAAGGTAAATCTTCGCCCCTGGCTTGTTGAAATAAAGAGAGAAAAATGAAAACACAATTACAATATTATGAATTCTTTTTTCCAGTTTTGTGTCCCATTCTAATAATCTAATTCATTTTCGCAAATGAGCGAATCTGAAGTATTAACATAATTATTTTACAACAAAATCTACTTATTTGCCTGTTTTCAGTGAGCAACGATTCCTGGGGAAGTACCTACCTACTTTATTAATTAACAGGATAAAGTAAAACTATAACGAATAATGATGTTGAATCGTAGAAAATTATTGTTCTGGATTTATTTTCCTTAATAACAAACTCTAATTTCCTGTAATTAGGATTATTACTAGTCTAAAAAGTATGATAAAAACAGTTAATTCTGTTACAATATTTTGCCGTGGAGTCGAGCGCCGTTGCGAGGTCCGGTACTCCGGTCCGTGTAAATTCGCAATCTCCGCGAGCGATGTCCGCGATGGAATTTCCGCGAAAAAAGCCATACGTCACATCTAGTGTTGCCAGGTGTCCCGATTTGCGCGGGACGTCCCGATTTTCAGGGGTCTGGGGACGCGTCCCGATTTGTACCTGATCGGGACGCTAAATGTCCCGATTAATCAAAATATGAAAAAAAAAAATACTAAATCTTTTATATCCTGAAAGATTATTTTATATCATTGGAAGAAGACGCCCCAGTGCGCACGTGGCAATTTTGTGATTCTGACGAAACAGAACCTTGTTTGACATTTTATCAAAATGCACTGAAAGTCTTACAGGATGCAGTGATATGTCTTGAAAACGAAACATTGCTGTTTTGAAGGTCACAAAATAATGCTAGAAGTTAGTGAAAAATTGAGGCAGAGAATTGAAGATGAATTTATGGGATTTACGTGTAGGAACTTCATTAAAAAGTTGCCTGCTGATAAAGTGACTAAAATAAAAAAATACTGTTATGCGTGGTACAAATATGTGTGTTCTTCATTACATAGAAACTAAATATGATCTCAAGAATAGCAGATTGGACTTATTTAAACCATTTTCTCTCCAGGATGATTCATTTACTTACGCGTCAATGGTTAACATTATTGAAAATCTAAAAATTGATACGTTTTTCGACATGGATCAACTTTATGAAGAAGTTTGTAAAATCAAAGAATTAGTGAAGGCAGCAGTGCAAAACAAAGACTTAACGCCGCTACAAAAATGGCAGAACATTTTTAAAGACAATCAAGATAGTAAATGTTCAAAAATTATTTTCTTTTATGGCTTCAATTCCAGTATCAAACGCAACGATTTATTCCATTCTAATACCAAAAACTAATACCACTGGTATTTGATTCAACTCTTATTTTTTTTCTATTCCGAACGGATACCACTTTTTAAATAATTTAATTTAATGTACGAACGAATACCAACAACTTGAATTTGGTACAGTCAGCGCAGTCAAACCTAATCAAAGTAAATTTGTTTTTCAATATTTTTATGTAATCGTAATATAATGCTTAAAACTTTCCAAATTCACTTCACTCCAATATTTTTACAAAGGTTAGCATAGGTAAGAGTAGTTTTAGTGAATCATCTTGCTATTTTTTTTACCTGCGAGAAAGGGTGAGTTTGCTCTATTGTTCCAAAATTCGAAACAACCAATCAGAGTCAAGTGTGACTGGAATGTTGTGCTTTGACTCGGAGAGAAATTTTATCTACATAAATTCCTCAGTACATTTCCGTGCGGTGGCGGTGGCGTATTGGTATCAGAGTGACAGTGATTTTTATTTATTAAGTGAGTATATTAATTTGTTCTTTTGTATAATTTACTTCTCTTTATTAAAATTAGTGTTATTTAAAATACCTATTATTTGATTTTTTTATCATAATCCAATCAAATGTAAAAGTTACATACAATATATAATTTTAATAAAGACATGTAAGACTTTCAGCTTTACTGCCTTTACTTCCTCGTAAATTCATATCAGAAGGATGGTGCTACATAATGGAAGACTGTCCTGATACTGACGCCATTCAAACATTTAATGACTACATGGTGTCACAATGGCTAGAGAACGAGAGTTTTGTAGACATTTGGTGCGTTCATGGTGAACGCCATCGAACCACAAATGCCGTAGAATCTTGGCATAAGAAATTAAACTCGGCTGTGCCAAAGAATGCTAATTTATATCAGCTTCTGAACGTGCTGAAAGAGGACGCAGATTTACAAACAGTGGTTGTTACTCAATATAAATCAAACGCACCCCCCGCAAAACGATGTGCACAGACAACTATTATGAAAAATTCGTGGATCACATACGTAACTGACCAACTCCTCAAAAACAAAATCTCCGTAGGTCACTGCTTAGAAAAATTAAGGGTTTAGCTACTAATTGTTGAAATATAAGAAATTATTTACACGTCATTTAGCTGATTATACTAATAGTTGATTTTCTGTGATATTTTATAATTCTTAGATTATAAGTGAATTATTCATATATGACGTTTTTGCAAAAAAAAATTGCTGATTCATTGCTATGTAAGTGATGAATGACTGATTAGATTATACAAAAAGTTGATTTTCTGTGATATTTTACAATTGTTAGATAAAAAGTGATTTATTTTTGTTAAAAATTTACCTGACATAGTTGTTATGAGATAGGTAGACGTGAATAATTACGTACCTGTCTAATAATAACTATGTCAGATAAATTTCAATATAAATTAAGAGTTAATTTTTTGAGATATTTTGTAATTTTTAGATTGTAAGTAAATTCTTCCTGTTTGATGTTTTTGCAAAAAAAATATTATACAGGTATAGAGAGGAACTAAAATTATATTAAAGTTGATTATTTAAGTGATATTTTATCATTGAACAAGACGTTTGCTAACAAAATTTGATTTTTTTGGAGTTATCTGTTTTTTTTTTCAATTAAAGGTCTTATATTTACATACAAAGCATTTTTACTGACTGTACCTTATATCTTTGAACTTGTTTTGGTATTAGTTTAAACAATGGTATCGGTTCGGAATAGAAAAAAAATATGAGTTGAAACAAATACCAGTGGTATTAGTTTTTGGTATTAGAATGGAATAAATCAACGCAACAACAGAAAGGGTATTTTCCCAGGATAACTTAATTTGGTCTGAGAGACGAAACCGTTTGACACTCGAGCATGTGTAAGCAGAAATTCAAATTAAAACCAACTTTAATATGACATGCAATGAATTTTATAACATGTTATAAAAAACAAGGCCATTCTACAGGCGGCAAAAAAAAAAAATAATAAAAACAAATAATTTACATTAATACTTAGTTACTTTATTCTTCTGAAGTGCGTCAATTACATTTAAAGTACGATTTTATTTTATAATTTCTACTAGTCTAGCAAGACTGATTACTTGTTATGTAAGATTAAATAGACTTAAAACCCCTTGTTTTTTTTCTTGTTTACTGTCCCGATCTGCAGCCCTAAATCCCGATTTTTTTGACCTCATGTACCGATTTACAACAAATCGGACCTGGCAACACTAGTCACATCACAGCACGTCACGGCATGCGCGGCAGCGGGCGGGCGCGTAACGTCACACCAAGCAAGGCCGCGGCTGAGTAAGCACACTGTAAGCTTTTTGTTTACACCACTACTGACTAATATGGTCGTGTGATGTAAGACGACATATAAATACCTATTGCATTCCTTTAAACATAATCACTGCTCTATTTTTTAACTCGTAAAATTTTGGTTTCTTCTTATTTTTAGCTTCGGCTCCACCTGATTTTATCGACGACTTATTCTTGGCCGGTTAAATATTTGAAGAGGTGTAATCAGAAAAATATTCCAAAAACGTACTTTGTTTGTACGTCCTGCACTAAAAATACCTGGAAATTCACTATGTTGTGCCTTTTCCGAGTAATTTGGGCAGACGGTTATCACTCAATATGTCGATCACGTAGATAATAAATGATTCGCTGGAACTGCCGTGCGTTAGCTAGGTAGGTACGTAAATTACTTGCGTACTTCACACTTGGCACATTGTGCCCAGATAACAACTGTGAATTGTGTTTATTAACGTCACCACGAATAGTGTTTTGTTAGTAAGTACATAAGTTTGGCACTCCATGACATCAAGCATACACGACATACGTGTTTTTATTAACACTGACCTAAAAGTAATTGAACTAATTAAGTACTTAGTAGCTTATTTTTACGTTTCAAAATATGATTGCCGCTCTCATTTTATTTGTGTGACTTATTTCACGGTTTCATCTACGGCTATTGCAACAAGAGAAAATAATTCGAATAAATGCTATAAATATCGACTCACAATGATGAGATGAATCAGCTTGACTTGCAGTTCATAAACTTTCTAAACTAACGTACATCGTATCCATGTGCCAGAAAATGTTTCTTCTTGCACTTATGTTGGTTGCCTGATATTTTTATGCAATTTAGATCGGCAGTATTTTCCTTACTAAGCACCAATCTTTCATGGTTCTATCCTTGAAAATAAATATTCCTCAAGTTTCAAGTAACAGAATTTTCGAAGAATAAGAACAGGCTTCTCTGTTTCCCGATCATTATAATTTAGATCTCTTCAAAGTTCGAGTGAATCGGTTTCTTCTAGGCAAGGGTGGACCCTTGGCCGTGTCATCGCTTCACATCAGCAAAACGCAAGCCTTTTTAGCATTTAAAAAATGTAAAAATAAACACATTCCAAAAGTCTACATTTCGTGTGCAAAAGAGCTGGCGCTACTAAACAAGCGAAGATATTCTGTGTTTTACAAACGTAAGTATATTACCTATACGTCTTCTGGAAATATTATGTTACGCTCACACGCATATGAGCACGCATAATTATCGAGCAGCGGAGCTATTCTCACGGATGCCGATCTGTACTTACAATTTAGCCGTCACATTGTACGCACAATGGCCATAAGAATTAGAAAGCGACCGGTGACCGCAAAAAGGTAGCATTCGAAAGGGCTCGGAGCTTGCAAGATTATGTTACGTCACTATTGAACGATCACAAATGTTCCCCTAGCGCTTCATAGCCATGCTAGGGAGGGCTCGCCATCTAATGTACGTCGCGTCGTGCTCGTGCGTGTTCCACCGATTCTAACATGCACGTATGTGCTACTGCCCTCGCTTTTGTCCGAACAACAATCTATGACGTCGATGAAGGCTTAAAAATTTCGTTCTCAAAGGGTTCAACCCTTCTAAAGTGTAATATTAGGGATGGGGCACATTTTATAATTCTGCTGCATGTAAATAAGTATTGTACTTGTTGGAACACTTGTGAGCTGTGTGTGAATCGTATGGGGTAGTTATCAAGGGCACTCCGCCGATTGTAATGTAATAATAGTGCAGAATAGTCTGTTCTTTTTATGTTAGGGGAAGTTCGCTTTGCATGTTCGTGATGTGAGTGCGCGTTAGATTTTGTGTTTTAAAATATTACAATTTTATTTCGGTTGATGCACGTTTTCATGGACACAACGCATAGAATTTAAGTATGCGTGATTAAATGATTGATATTGGTACGATAATCTTCGTTTTAAGCAGAAACAGCTGATGTATATTAATAGCCATTATAGTATGTTATACAATATGTGCAAATAAAACAGTAAGTTGAGTAGTCGGAGACGAGAAGAACCTGTTAGTAATGAAGTCGCATAATTTTGCTGAGCCACGAACATCTGATTTTATGGACATGCTGAATATCAAGTATTCAAGTCATGTGTGTGTGAGTAAGTCGCGATGTGCTCATGTGCAGCTGCGACCGGCTCACTTCCGCGTCCATGTGTCTTTGTATCTGTTTACTCGTGTTGTTTTATTAATAAAAAGAAACTAAGTACACTTGAACGCACAATTGTACCGTGATGCAAATCTGCCAGCGTTGCAACATTATCCGTAACCAGCCGAGGCCTCTGTCGCACTTACAATGTGCCTGTTAATTATAATTAGTGGCTAAAACGGTACTCGCACAAGTAAGTGTAGAATTATTGCGTATTTGAAGTTAGTCGCTTGGGATTAAAGCAGCTAATTTAAATAACAATAAAATTCCTAATATCGTAATGAACTTTATTCGTATCGCACGAGGGTCTTGCGACGTGTTATGGGTAGTGAAGAGTGCTCATAAGAATATAAATTACGAACATAATGCAACAATATTTTAACCGCCGGCTTAGGTCTCAGGTACCGTAAGCGTAGCCTCTAACTGCCGTGTTTATACTACCTTGTACAATACTAGAATAACTGGCTTATCTATACTCTATTTCTTCAGTATGTTAGGTATAGCATTGAAATCGATAATACGGCTTTTAATATCACAGTTGTTATCGAGAACTAACCTTATTTCGTCATCCGGTATTTGAACATGAAGTTTCTATTTGAAGTCCACCAATCTGGTACACATAAAAGTTTCATAGACGAGACGGTCGAAATTCTCGGTAGCACGACTTTATACATTTCAGAACTAATTTCGCTGAATAGAATTTTCTCGCCTGTAAATACAGACGACCCACATTTTCATTTGGCCTTAGAATAAAATAGAATTGGATATGAATTGCTCCAAGTTTATGAGCACTCAATTTCAATTCTGTATAGTGAACTGCGCGGTTACTGAAAATAGCCGGCGCATATCTGAAATATCGCGTTCATGAGATCATTTGTGAGTAGGTAACCCACTGAATGTGTATAAGTGGTATCGAATGGGACGAAAGTGGGTCAGCTAACATGACGTTGGCGATAAACGAGCCCTCGTTCATTATCAATTATGTGCATGGCGGCACGTATGTACGTTTCCTAAACTAGTGTGCCCTAACCAACGCCAACGTAAACCTTGATATCGCAATGTACGGCTGCACGGCAAGCGCCATCTTGTCGCCAGATCCCTTTCGAAAGTTTAGACCGCGAAATAGTACCAACGCTGATCCACCAAGTACAAACCAAGTGTTAACATAATCCAAGTAGCATTTATGAGTATAGCATTGAGTGTCGTCCGTCAGCTGTAAGCTACATGCAATCAAAATACCATTGTGTTTGCGAACTCTATTGAACGAAGGTAATCCTCCAATCAGCGGGGTGTGCCTCAGTATCGTTGCTATGCATAAAACATCAGGTGGCATCTGCTATAAAGGAAGTAATAAAGTCATGCATGTGTTCATAATATAATACACACTAAGATCCGCAGCCCGCAGCCATAGGACCTTCACTATCTAGTAATATAGTGCATACAATTGCAGTTTACATTGCATTCTGTTGCCGTGGAGCCAAGGTCGTGATGCAATCAGTACAGTCAGGAGAATTGTACGCTCACGTTGAATGTATCACATGATTGCATCGCTTGGTCACGGGAACGTTTGTATCAAATGGTAAAAACTATTAATACGGATTGCTTTTGATGCTTCATTTATTTTCCTTTTTATTGCTTCAACTATCTACGGTTATCCCATAGTATTATCGTCTCTGCTGGTCCTTGTATACCTTGTATCTAGGTTCCAGTTTAAAGCAGATCTACAAGTCAAGCAGTCTAGATATCCGTTAATAGGTCCATTCATGTTTTATAATCAGGATGTGGTGTCCATATCCATCTAACAAAAACATACATCAACTTCTCTGTATGGTGCACTGCCCAACCTCGTTTAGTCTTAGTCATTAATTGCGTAATTGATTTTTCCGGTTGTAAGCAGGATCGCACAAGTGTATGACTTTGACCTTATTTCTTAGCACCACATGTGCTCTTTTCAATCTCGAGCATCCCTCGTTATTAGGTTTATTATTGTTCGTATGATCCCCGAGGTCGGCTGTTCCGTGGGAAAGTATCGCGAGTTCATTATGTGCAGCCGGATCACGTGTCGACCGACGCACCTAGCGACTACTTACTTCAGTTATGTAAAGTGAGTGCTATGACGACCGACGAATGAACTCTATAAATAGCGGTCGATCCGTCCTTGAGCCGCCGCGACTGCAGAACTAGGTCAAGCCGAGGTGCCTCATGCCAGTGTCCTCTCCCCGCGCCCACCAGCACTCCCGCCTCAACATTGCTCGCTGTTCACCGCCGCGCGCCGCACCGACACGAGTGCGTCGCCAAACACCTCGAATACCGCACACATTCCATGCTTCCTGGTTATTTCTTTTAGTTTTACTGTTGTGCAGGAATAACTACGGGCGTCATAGCCCAAAACTAGTATGCTGCGTTTGGTTTTTGTCTGAAACTTACTTAATTTAAAAAATCCTAACATTGAACGTAAAAACTCTCCAGGTGTTTGTTCATTCAGTCAATTTAAATGTTCATTTGAATAGGAGCAAGAATTTCGTTTGTGTAAGTAGGGTTCTATACAATTCCCTTACCTGAGTGAACTGATAATGGCCAAGGTTGGGTCCGGGCAGGTAGCGAACCGGATTATAATCGATCCAGTCGTTTACTCAGGATATTTATTTTTGAAATACCGTCATGTGGTTCATGTATTGTAAAAAATGTAAACAGATGTACAGATGAGAAATCTACAAGAGAGTTATAAAAACGTAAAATTATTAAGCTAGTCATGATTTTTTATATTGGATAGCGAATAACTGCAAAGCTTAAACATACATGAATATTGTGTATTGTATTAATGTAGGTATGTTTATTGGTTATCTACAATACCATATAGCTACATAAAGAGCTATAATACTATACAAGTATGTAACTCGCTATATTCGTAGATATCAGCACATTGGCTTTCCGTACTTATACAAACGCTAAATGTACACATATATTATTTTGATCAATATTGTTATCTTGACAGTCGTATGCATGTCATATTACTTATCGTAGCGGGTGGGTGGGTGTGAAGTAGTGAACCATAAACCTAGTCGGCGATATCGCACAAAGAGCAACGTGTTATCTATGTGTAGGCCATAGGGGCACATTGGGCACTCGCAGCTCTGTTATACAATGCCTTATCGTTCTACAGTGACGATAAATACTACTTCGTGTCGCTATCCGTAGTGAAATTTTAAAGTTATCGTATTCTACATTGTCGAAAATAATGTTAATGTACTTAATAATTTTTTTTTTTTTATCATATCCGTCGACAAAACTTATCCAATGAAGGTCACAGTATGATGTAATTTGTTAATTGGAAATCATTTAGGAAGAAGTCTCGTAATTAAGTAAGAACTCTTTCAAGTTTTTTCATGGAACTTGTTCGAAGCATTCTTATTTCTTCTTTATATTTATGTCCCAACTGGCTTGTGTTCAGTCTACAGTGAAGGTGTGAATTTTGAGCATCGCGTGACAACCGGCAATCATAGCTCATTCCGAGGAACAATGAATGTGAATAAGAAGTTATGTGAAATACAATATTATGTATGTCGAGCATCGCCGGCGGCGACACGGCCGGTGAAAGCTCTCTATGGCCCGCACACTGTTGGATGCGTGTGTGTGCGTATAATCGTCATTTAATTTTAGTCGTGGGCTTCGGCGAGGTGGACTCGGCACAGCACCTGTCTCACTCCTTTGTTTCGGCTCCCAAATGTCAGCGGAGGTCATCTAATACAGGCGTTGTAGGCATCGGATTCGGACAGCGATCGCTGTCTAGACGTTGTGTTGCATCGTCCGATCGATTGCACGACCGAGCCTCAGACGGTCATCGACCCCGCGGGCGCATCGGTGACGTTACGCTCCGGTGATGCGCTCCTCAATAACCAACGGATATAATGGTTCAATTCCGTGTTTTGTATCTTACGCACCGCGATGTCCTCATCGCATTCTTCATCTTCTTATATTCTACGAAACGCATTATTATTTATCGTTTTTTTTTGCTTTTTCATACTAAGTTCTGTAAGTAGGTACCTACCTAGGTTAGAAAGGTAGGTATATTTCTGTTCCAAATCTCTTCTTTGAAATCAAAATGCGTGATATTGACCAAAAAAATTAAAGCAATACAATACGCTTTGAATGTGTACGGATAGATTTTAAGAAAAAAGAATGAAAAAACAGCAGCATTGTCGATTCATCCGTTCATTTCAAAAGTTTTCAATAGGTCTATTGAAGATTTATTTCACACAAAAAGTGAAATTTAAAGTTCGCATTACGTTTTGCTTTTTTTGTTCTCTTGTTCGGTATCTGGGTACGGAGAGTTGTTATGATAACTATACTCATTCTACCTACTATTATTTACAATCCGTCTGACCTTGTACGGCAGTCAAGTTCAGGCTGTTACTTTGACATTGTTTTCTAGACGGTGGGCAGAATACAAAGTCCTTTGTAAGGCTTTTCAAATGTTTTCGTAACGATTTGGTTTATTGCTTGCAATCTTTTGTTTTCCGAATGACGTAACAGGATTCTTTCTGCTTAACAATAGTCCGCACTCCGCAATAAAACTCTTGTTCCCCTTCATAATATTGATGGGGAGGTTTAGGTAAACGTTTTGACTGGCAGGGCGACAAAGGCGTTGCAAATGGCCCTGTACGTGTCGCCGGGGTTCACGCGGGCGGCGGACGCGCACCTGCGGCTGGCGCTGATGTTCAAGGCGCGCCGGCACTGGTCCATCGCCGCTGTGCACTTCCGCCGCGCGCGGCTGGCTCCGCACCAAGACGCCACGTTCACGCGCCTCGAGCTCAGCTTCCACGCCGCACACCTACTCGAAGCCAGAGGCCTTAGGAAAGCCGCTAGAGACGCGTACGAAAGATTACTCAAGGAACCTCAGTTGTCCTCCACTTTGAAAGCAGACGTCTGCAGACAATTAGGTGAGTTGAGGATTTGAGACATTAATACTGCTTTGGTGAATAACTGCGTTGCAATTTGAATGGAATACTCAAATTATTACCTGGTCATCATACAAAACATATGATGTGTGTAGGATGGCTGTATCACCGCTGTGTGTCACTTGGAGAGCCGGCGGCGCGCGCGCGTGCTGCCATCTGGTGCTTGCAGCGCGCGGTGGCCGCTGAGCCAGAGTCAGGAGCTGGACTCTATCTGCTCGGACGATGCTTCGCGGCGCAGGGGAAAGTGCACGACGCCTTCATTGCGTATCGGAATTCCGTGGAAAAGTCCGAGGGAAATGCCGACACTTGGTGCTCTATAGGGTGAGAAAAATGAAGACAGATTAAAGTCAGAAGTTAAATGATTGCTTGAATTTGAGGAGAGTCTTATTTTATAAATATCGTTATTGTTTTTCAGTGTATTATATCAGCAACAAAACCAACCGATGGATGCGTTACAAGCGTACATATGCGCAGTACAACTAGACAAGGGTCATTCCGCGGCGTGGACAAACCTCGGTAGTTTATATGAAAGCTGTCAGATGCCCAGAGACGCGTTCGCATGTTACACGAACGGAGGGGCAGCTGCGACCGCGTCGCACTCCGCTCTGAGACAGAGGCTCGCCTTCCTGAGAGCACATCTGGCACATGCGCCTATGCCCTCTGTTACTGGAAAGTAAGGGGCTGCTTTTTTTTTTGCTTGAAATAATATTTGCTATACGTTGCGTTGTTTAATGGATTTGATTACCATCTGTTCGGCCTTCATAAATAACTCATCTCATAATTCTTTTGCAGACGTCGTCAGCTGCCATCAATCGAGGAAGCCTGGAACCTGCCAATATCCGCGGAGATGTCGTCCCGGGCTCCTAAGTCCGCGCCCCCGCCGTACCCGGGCAAGCGGCCGGAGGAACCTCCTCAGTTAACTCAACATCAACTACAGACTCTCCAGTACCTACAGAAGAATTCCAACAACCTCTCGCCACAGCAACAAGTACTAACCTCTTGTTCTTGCATTCAATTTTAAGCTGATTCCCGAACGTTGAGACGTGCAACAATGATGCTGATTAGTGGAAACCCTGTCTCAACCTCCTTTTGTACTGTGCCTTAAAATTGTAATGACCACCAAAAGAAATCGGTCTCTTAGATTAAGTTTAGTGTGCTTCCGTGAACTGTCTAATAGCTTTAGTTAATCCTCTATCGTACTACGAAATTGTAGTAACGATCGTAATGTTCTTTTTCAGGCTTTGATGCAGCAACTACTGACGCAGTATCGACAAGCGCAGGCAGCGCGAGCGCGCACGGTTTGTACTGAACTTCATTTCCCTTGTTTTTGTTACACGGGCGGCAGGACTTAGCGTTATCGGTAGGGTCCCTAACAGTTTTGTTCGTGGTGATAATGTGATGTTTGTGTTACAGGTGACGAAAAGCGAAGGTAACGCCACCGGCGGCGACAACGCTGAATCGCTCGCCGAAGATCTGTTGAAGAGGTTCTCAGATACGCAGCCTGAAGTTAAGAAGGAGCCTGTTAGCAGTAAGTAAATTGATTTCTACCTAATGATACTCTGTCGGCTGCCCTCCTCATACTAAATGCAGTGCCTGCAAAATGTCGGTTTCGAGAAAATGGGTTGTATTTCTCATTATTTTACCAAGTTCCAAAAGCGGAAATTCGTCAAAATGGATATTGCAGCATTTACTACGGCAAAGACAATACTGGCCACTGACTGTCCCAAATCCTGTTGTAAAACCTCTCATCTAGGAATTTATTTTTACGATTTCTTACACTCAAGGCAGTAAACAAGCAAACTTTTTGTTGCTATCTAAAATGGGCCCTAAAAAGGTAATGTTCACATAGGTACATTTTTAAACAGCTGAGCAAAAAGTGACTGAGCGACCGTAGGACAGACAACACGATGTCCATCGAAAATTCTTTTGTATCTCGGCCTCTAACAGTTTACTCGTTTTGCTTGGAGTTTTGAACCAACGCGGTAGAAATCTTTAAGCATTTTTGTTGACTTTCATGTAAAGTGATAACTTAAAACACCAAAAGATCTTGGAAGTTTTAATATAAAATTGTATTGTTCTAAAATATCAGTAGATTTAATACCATTATAGTCTGAGAAACCTACCGCAAACTTAGACAACCTGCCTTGTTTTTGGGTTGAGCCTTCTACCTGCCTAAACTGTGCAAAAAACGTGCGTCCCGATCCGCGCATCTGTTAAGGCCACATTTTCGCCTAAGCTCTCTTTTAAAGCTGCCATTATGCTATAACTTTAAGCCATTAAAACGAGAATATTGAGAATAATGCGGTGGCTAAACTATCCGCGGACAATGCCGTGCAAAAGCTCGCGATTCACAAAAGCCTCCGGTCATCTTACGAATGATTGAGCGCCTTTGTTAACCTTCAAAACATCTATGTTTTATAAAAGGGAATGCATTACAGTTTTTGTTCAGGAAAATAGAAAATAAATCAGTCCTTGTTGTTGTTATAATACAGTACAATGGATTTTAATGATGATTGAGTATAAATAAACGTATTTGCTTTCTGCCGGCTCGGCTGGTTGAATTTTGTCGAGACATTAGAAAAGACAGGTTAAAAAGATTAAACGTTTAACCCGTATTCCTTATATGCATCTAACAATCGAAACACTCGTGAAACATTAGAGACTATTCGTGTGTTTAATGTAAACTCGTTTCATGTAGATTTTTATCCAAAATTTTTTTTTTTGTTTTTGATCTAGTTTTCACTGTCAATGTCATAATCCTCGACAGATTTGTTTCGCAATTTATTATTCCTAAGAAAATTGTTCTAAGCGAGAAATATGAAGAATAAAAATAAAAGTCAGTACAAAATGCTTTTTTCGATTCTAGTTACATATCAATTCAAATATGTAATATCCCGGTATTTAAAGATTTGTAATTTTTTCACTGAGTATTTTTACGCGAACAAGGACCCGATTTCTCATTATGGCTAAAGATGTCATCCTTTGATTACGGCATCACTTTTACTAGATTTTCAAACAATTTGCCGGTTGCCTGAGAACATTTTATTACAACTGTAATCGCTCCCCTGCATACAACATGAAATTACTTATTTGAATTACGATTTCTACGTTCTATGACTTAACATTGAGGCGTACGCGTGGCAATTTTATGGATCTTTTGGACTTATGCAGCAATAGTTTCTAAATCGAGACGTGTAATGTTTTAATTTGTTTTCAGTGGATAACACTAGTAATGCAGGCAGTAGTAACGAGACCGTGCTGGGCGGGCGGCAGCCTGTCGTGAAGCTGGAGCCTCTCAAGTCGGACCCACTCAAGCCTGTCACCTACCACATCGGCATGAGCTCCAAGCAGATAATGGATGCTTGCAAGTAAGTTTCGCGTCTTTACTCTGATTTAGCTTCCTCGTCGCGTGTCACTAACGTAACGTTTGACGCTTCAGGGACAACGCTGGGCCGCCCACATCGTGGTCGGTGCTGGGCGACGGCTGCGGCCCGCCCGAGCCGCCCGCTGTCCCGCCGCCGCGCCTGTCGCCCGAGCAGCTGGCGCCGCCCGCGCCCTTCGTCTACGTGGAGTCCAAGCGCGACGCCTTCTCGCCGCAGCTGCAGGACTTCTGCCTCAAGCACCCCATCGCCGTGGTGCGCGGCCTCACCGCCGCGCTCAAGCTCGACCTCGGCCTGTTCTCCACCAAGACGCTGGTGGAGGCTTGGCCCGACCACGCCGTCGAGGTGCGCACGCAGCTCATGCAGTCCGCTGACGAGAACTGGGACCCCACGGGCAGGCGGCGCGTGTGGGCCTGCGCCTCGCACCGCTCGCACACCACCGTGCGCAAGTACGCGCAGTACCAGGCCGGCTCCTTCCAGGAGTCCCTGCGCGAGGAACGCGAGCGGGGAGGTACCGCCACCGCGGCCGGCGGCGCGCTGTCCGACTCGGACGGCCGCGAGTCCGGCTCCGGACCCGTCAAGCGTCGCCGCGCCGCGCGCATGCTGCGCTTCGGAACCAACGTCGATCTCTCTGACGAGCGGAAGTGGCGTCCTCAGCTTACAGAATTACAAAAGCTACCAGCTTTCGCCCGCGTCGCCTCCGCTGCAAATATGCTATCACACGTAGGTCACGTGATCCTGGGCATGAACACCGTCCAGCTGTACATGAAAGTGCCCGGCAGTCGAACGCCCGGCCATCAAGAGAACAACAACTTCTGTTCCATCAATATTAACATTGGTCCCGGTGACTGCGAGTGGTTCGGCGTACCTGATGCATACTGGGGTGGCGTGCGCGATCTCTGCGAGAGACACGGTCTGTCGTACTTGCACGGCTCGTGGTGGCCGGACCCCGAGGAGTTGCGCCAGCACGGCGTGCCCGTGTACCGCTTCACGCAGCGGCCCGGTGACCTCGTATGGGTGAACGCGGGCTGCGTGCACTGGGTGCAGGCCACCGGCTGGTGCAATAACATCGCTTGGAACGTGGGCCCCCTGACCGCGCGCCAGTATTCGCTGGCTCTGGAGCGCTACGAGTGGAACAAGGTGCAAAACTTCAAGTCCATCGTGCCCATGGTGCACCTGACGTGGAACCTGGCGCGCAACATCCGCGTGTCGGACCCGCGCCTGCACCGCGCCATGCGCACGTGCCTCATGCAGACGATGCGCGCGGCCGGCGGCACGCTGGCCGTGGTGCACGCGCGCGGCGTGCCCGTGCGCTTCCACGGGCGCGCGCGCGGCGAGGCGTCGCACTACTGCGGCGCGTGCGAGCGCGAGGTGTGGCACGCGCTGCTGGTGCGCGAGCACGAGAAGCGCCACGTGGTGCACTGCCTGGCGTGCGCGCGCCGCGCCTCGCCCTCGCTGGCGGGCTTCCTGTGCCTGGAGGAGCACCACGTGGACGAGCTGGCGCAGGTGTACGACGCCTTCACGCTGCACCGGCCGGCCACGCCGGTGCACGCGCCCTCGCTGGTGCCCATCCCGGACTGAGCGGCGAGGGCGCGCTCAGGCGGTTAGTTTCGTTCGTAGTTGGCCCGCCCGCTCGACAGTCGTCGGCATCGGCACTTCGTTCATTTCTCCGAGTTTCGTCGCGGGCGACCTGAGTGACGACGGCGTACCTGTATTTATTATGTGTGCGAGTGTATGATAATTATGGTTTATGACGAGGTAGTTTTTATACATCGAGGTTTAGTTTCCGTGCGAATGGAGATCGTGTATGCTAGGATCGGAGTCGGATGTGTACTCGATCCGCTGTTCACAATTTAGACACAGTATTAGATGCTAGCTGAATCCGATGATTATATAGGTAATTATTGACAACGGTGTCATTGTTGACCAAGTAAAATCGTAACAGATGCACGTGATCTATTTTTATTAAGATGCGCCTGACTTTAAAATTGTTGTATGATGACTTGATGAAATATTTTTGGTGATAGATGTAATTTTGTAATACGGAAACTTATACAGTTTACACGCTCCTCGATCACTTTTGTAATTGTGCGAGATATTTGATATAAGAAGTCAATAGTCGGCGACGATTAGCCGATGTAGCTTGTACGTATAATGTAATCGAAGGCGCGGGCGGCCTCGAGGCGTAGAATGATAAGCGTAGTCGAGTAGCTACTAGCTAGGAATGTTCGCAGGATAGGCTGGCCCGCTGAAGTCTCAAGTGCTCACGTGTTCACCATCATATATAAATGTGTTATTTTTGTATAGAGGCGTATTTATTTATTTTTATCGTACTGTGACCTTAGTTTGATTTTTAGACAGTCTCTTAGCAAATAGTAGTATTAAGTATAATTGCACGCAAGGAGACCCTACGTTTTAGTAGCGTCTGGAGAATAGTGCTGCGATGTCCCAAAGAATGTTATAATGTACTCGTGTAGGCAAATGGAAAAAGCAAGATCAATTTAATGATATTAATATCGACATTTCTTAAATATATCTGACACGTTTGGGATCTGAAGTTTAAAATTTATTTTATTTTATTTAGCAAAATTGACTTATTATTATTTCATGAAATTGGACTGCATTAAAATTAAGCATAATTAAATTGTTGTTTCTTGGATCGATGTAAATTAGTATGGATTAGGCAAGTAAGCTCGGGTTGGCAGTAACGCAGGACATCTCGCCTCTGACACTTGTCTGTTTGTTGTTTCTGTTGGAGTTTTATTGATGTGTTTGTAACATTTCAACGTTAAATATTAATTTTTAAGTGTCAGAAGCGAGCATAGGTGTTGATGATATGGAAGTGTTCGTCGGATTATGTATAGCGATGCCGATATATTTATAAGTAACTAATAATAACATCACTGCCATGTATGACCTTACTGTTTATACTGTAAATTACATTTTTAATAAAGAACTTAAAGTACGATATGTTGTGTTTTTATTTGAGTTAATTCAGCTAAACTAAACAAAATAATGTTTCTGACTGATATAAATAAATGGATCGACCCAACACTCTGCGAGAATAAGACACTACTTCAATAACCTTCCACAAATAACACTTCACACACCGAACCCGGTAAGACGGGGAGTCCGCGTAACACTGGTCATTTACCCTCACTCGTTTTCGCACTTTAGTTAATTCGACAGTATCGTTGATTCGTCACTTACGCTGATTGGACACTTGTGTGAATTCGACAGTTGCTTCAACTCGACACTTTCCCTAATTCGCTATTTTCACCGATTCGACACATTTCTTCAATTCGTCACTCGAAGTCAGAGGCGGATTAAATGTCGAGAGCGCCCTAGGCAATCACGTCATCGGCGCCCCTCGAGCGGACATAGATTAAAAATTATAACTAGTAATAAGTAGTAGGTATACCTACATTGATGAGGATGACTGTAGTTGGCATTATTACAGGATTGTGTGGTACGTCTACGTGGTGATTATCCAAATTGGAGTTTTCATTTCTTTACTCCCAAAATGTATTAACTATAGCCAGACTCGGCACTAGCAAAAATTTTAGGCGGTGCAAAATCTTATATTCGCGCCTACCCCCAAAAACAAAATAAAATCCATTGCAAAGTTATAATAAATTGTAACTCAACCGACCTCAACCACTGAACCAAAATTGGTGGTATTTTAAGACTTGCCTCCCCCCAATTTTGTCAAAAGCGAACGAAGCGAGCTCGTACATTTTTCACCCCGCCTCGGTTAATTATTTTATACCAGTGTTACGCGGACTCAAGACGGGATATAACGTAGATCACGCGAAGACAGCAGTTGATTCATACGCTTTACATTTGCTTTGCCTTGTTTTGAGTTCGATTATTGATTGATTGGTTACGACTAAACGAAGTCGTAGGTAGTTGGACAAATAGTCACCGAAGAAAAGCGACCATTTGTGACAACTAAGACCACTCGCCTGACTAAGACTCAATACCTACGCCGACGAGGGACTTGTCGGGGTACGTTTTTGTCCGTCAAAATAAAAGTAAACTACATTGCATAACGTACTACGTGAGAGGCTGACGGTACCAAGTACAAATACCCCAATAAAAAAATAAGGACATCGATAGACCGGACCGCACAAACATACGGGGAAGTCCCTGAAAAATGTAACTGTGTGAAAACGGATTTTATTCAGTGTTGCCAACAGCGCTGGCCCTAATGTCGCCGTTTCTCATGCATGAAGTAGCCTAATATCGCCGAATTTCAGCTAAAGGAGCCTAAAGTAGCCCAAACCACAAAATATCAAGATGAATAAAATAAAATGTACTTTTTTATCAATTTATTCATAATATGTTCATAACACACTGATAAATAGGCATAAGCCATCTTTAAAACACGTTAATGAAATTAAAGTTAACATTTTAAAAACTACATAAAAAAAATAAAAAAATTGGATTATTCTAATTCGTCCTCTGCTAGCAATAATAAGGCATCACCAAGACTTTCGCCGTCTTCAGTAGTAGTTGATGAGCTAGTACTGGCGCAAGATCCACCGGAGAAATACATTTTTCTGCCAGTACAATACAGATAATTGCGGTAGTCATTATTCACAATAGAATACATGTAACTCTATTGCATTCTATTTGGTTACATAATAGCTAAGATAAATTCAGGGTATTCCCCGAAAATAAACAATCACAAACGAATAGGGTGACCATCTCAATATCAAATTGTACCAACATTACAGACACGCACGGCCGTATGCCTGTTTGCATACTAGGTAGTATAAATAAAACTTGTCCCTAGAGTAGCCTAATTGGCGACCAGTCGCCTTTTAGATTTTTTCGTCGCCGTTTCTCGTTCTGAGTAGCCTAAATGGCGAAAAATCGCCTACGTTGGCAACACTGATTTTATTTAGTCCACGTAGAGCGCTTTTTGTCTTCTTAAAAAAATCCGGGATTCCCCTGTACCGTTCTGTCGATGTCCTCGGTTGCTCGGGGGATCCCCGCCCTCGTATGTAAGCGATACATTTGACGGGTATAAAAAATACTCCAATAAGTTTCGTCTGCGTAGGACGCTGCCTTTTCAAGTGACAAGCAGATTGTCCTTTGCGAAAACGAATAAATGGACTGTTGGTTGCGGGAGGAACAGAATTCAGAACTTGAAACGTTTGTTTAGGGTGGGCACAATGGTGTTCTAATTCAATTAATTAAATCCACCTTGTCTTATTTCGTGTTAGTAAATAAATGTTGATGGATGGAGAGGGCGAGGAAGACCAAGCAAATGATGGGTGGATTGTGTGTGGAATGATGTGAATGAAAAAGGAGTAAATTATAGCGTGACGATTGACAGTGGAGAATAGAAGAAAAAAACGTTGCGCCGATCCCAATTAACATGGGACAAAGGCAGGAAGGTGACGTTGAAATAATTGGCGACTGATTTTCCAAAA
Source organism: Standfussiana lucernea (assembly GCA_964057025.1). Lineage (NCBI taxonomy): Eukaryota > Metazoa > Arthropoda > Insecta > Lepidoptera > Noctuidae > Standfussiana > Standfussiana lucernea. The sequence goes on from OZ059785.1 coordinate 6,126,902, forward strand.
TAGTTTATTTAAATCACATAATACATTAAAATACATCACTTTAAATAATAATGATAGTTGGATAACATATATTTGCATAAACTATATTTTTTGATGATGTAACATTATATGTCAATGGAATATTGCAATACATTTAATTCTAATCAGTGATAAACAAGCAGATCATTTAGATTAGTGCTGGAAAATTCTAATGTGTTCCTCATCATTTCAACAGCCATGGTGCTACTATACCAGCATGATCTACCTACAACGTAGATTCTACGTGGTTCATTTTATCTAATAAAATCGTTTCGCATCGGTAGATAAATTACTTTTCTAGTTAGTCCATCTAAAAATCAGTCCAGCGTTTTGATGATCAACTCGAAGTCGTTGTGAGGTTGAACCTCATTTGAGTTGATGTGTTCCGCTTTTCTATTCAATCGTGTCCGTCGATTAGGTAATTGTCTAACTAACGGTAGATGCAGATCGTGGAGGGGTACTAACACTCCTCTTCTCCCCAAAGGGGGGTACCAACCACTTTTGTGCCATTTTTTGTCACTACAAACAAACTCTCACTACTGAGAGGAATATTTTTAAAGCATCAAACATTTATCACTTAACTCAGTAAAAGCTTCGAGTCTAACATAACAGTCTTAAGTAGTCTACAGAAGATGTGTTGTATGTACAGTTTTGCAGGTTCAATTTTATAAAATTACACGACTACGTTAAAATTAAAAATTATTTAAGTAAGCCATCATAGCACCTATCTGTTATTAATTTATTGTAAAAGTATAATAAAACAAACTATAACGCAGAGAGCTCAATGTATTTTTGTGCGATGTTAGAATGCATGCTCTGGCATTAAATGTATAAGAAATTTTTAGCAAAATACATTTTAATATAAAAATAAGACTCCTGTGTCTCGACTACAGTTTGGCATGGTCAATTGCACAGCAACATTATTCTTATAATTAATAAAATATTAACTAATCTCATGTTTAAACATTCTAAAACAAGATAGCGGCCTTCACTCCTAAATAAAGATTTGGTGAAGACTAGTTTTTATAATATATGTATAATTATTATAAAATAAAATAAGTTTATTGGAAACAATCACATTCTTGTGCAATAACATTCCAACCAAAACATGACTTTGGTACTTAATTACAATTATTCTATCACTTTAATTGTGGATACATCAATACAAAATGGAATTGTTATAAATGCGTACACTCAGTGTGTACTTTTGAAAAATCTTATACTATGTAACGCGATAACCAGGGTTCGGCGAAGTGGTAGTGGACAAAAATGTACGCAATATGTGCCAAACACAATTACTACACATTTTGACAGTAAGAAGTTTTAAAATGAGCTAAACCCTGGTTAGTGTGTCCCAGAGGTGACGATGATGGTTTGAGTACATAGGATACGATATTGTCCCTGGGGAACTACGGAAGCGAATTTTCAATTCAAGCGTTCAAGTAATGGCATGCATTATCATCAGTAAACAAAAGTTGGGAGTATTGTGTGTGCTGCGGTGTCGTGCGTGATCCTCATGATGCACCGTCACGCAGCACGGGCTTGCGCAGTAGGAGCGCGGAGTCGGCCGACACGATTGGCAGCTCATTGCTGCAGTGGTACTTTATGAGATGCGGCACGCTTTCGAACACCCGATCCTTGGTCCGCACCTAGCGGGGATTAAAAATCATGTTATTGTACTGGAAGGTAACCCATAACAACTAATATTATTTGGAGTCGAGATCGTTTCTAGATAAAAGCATTCACATATTTATGCGGCTTTGCAACGAAAAACGAGTTGATAAGTTTTTAATTCCGTTTGATTCGGACTATTGGGGTCTTCGACACAACACACCTGATGAACGCCGTCAACAGACATCTGCAATATCAAAGGCATTTCCTATATATGCTCGTAAAGGCGTAATTACTGCGGAATCTAAACTTTTCAAATAGGTAATCAGCAACGCTGTCTGTGGCAAAACTGTATGAGGTTGGGGGTATAACTTTACTTTCTAGGCGAGCCAAAGAGAACTACTTCTACTGTGTAAATAAAAGATATCATACCACTCCATTGGGGTCGACGAGTAGCAGATGCTTGTGGCTTCCTTTTCTGGCGCCCGTCAGCACGAACTGGCCCGCACACGCCGCTGACTCGCGCACTAGAAATTCTCCATCTTCCACTACCAACTGAAGCAACACATATAACAATTAGCGTCGTGGCGCCATCTACAATGAATGTCACATGCAAACGAGGTATCTTACGTGGCGTCACGCAAATGTTACTACAAGCAGAGTTATCCGCGAGATTAGTATTTAAAACCCAGTCGACACGAATCTTTGAGCGGTAGCCCACCAGACACACCACCCGTATGGACGAAGGGTCTTCTTTTTTATGGATGATGACGAACTTATCATCATGTTCCTCAATGCCACTATAGTTTGACAAAAAAAATGTAACGAAAATGTATTACATAAGGTAACTAAAACCAATAATAAGGAGGTGACTGAGCTAACAGCTTCAATTGAAAAAGTTACGACGATAACCGTTACGTAACAGGCCGTCGTATAATGCCGTAAGGTGGGGCGCCCTCAGGCTAGCTCGAGCGAAAGCCTATCTAGAGTGATGGTAACTGCGGAGACGAAAAACACATGGCGGCGAAAAAATGGCGTCCGCTAAAAGTCGAGCAAGTACCCGCGCGCTTTTTTTTCAATACAGACACGTACGTGCACCCGCGCCCGCAGTCCCGCACCCGCGTGCGTGTTTTAGCGTACGCTTGTTTTTTCGGGCGGGATCGATGTGTGCGGATTGCAATCTCTCGCGGACCTCGTTTAAGGGCTTTAATAAGTTATGCGATATCAGCAAAAACTTACCTTTTCAGCAGTGACCCTAGAGATGGGTCCATGGAACCAGGGCTCGCGCGCCAGTAAGGCAGCCTGCGCTTGTGCCGACAGTGGCTCGGCCGGCACATCGCCCGGGGACGACGCCGACGCTGACGATGATGACGCAGCCGAAGATGAAGTCAACGGGGCCGCGGTAAACGGTTCTGTAATGAGAAAAGTCGGAGTTAAATCAATCATTCACCAGCTAGTTTTTATTTCTACGATTTTGAACTCAAATGGAAAAACGTGGACGGAAATGTGTCACCTTGATAGAATGCCAAGGAGTCATTGGAGTTTAGGGAGCATCAGCAACTTACATGACGTTTCATGTACAGCTGATTCGCTCGCATTAGGTAAATCATACAACGCTGAGTGAGTTGGCACTGGCACCCGCCGTGCGGAAATAGAAATTTCATATTATTTGTTCTGTTAAAAGTTGAAATTATATTACCCTTGATATAAGTTCAGTTGTTGACTACCAAAGGAAGAATTTCGATCCCTTGAATATATAACAAACTGGAATATCGATGATAAAAAAATATCTTAAAATAAAAAGTTCATTTCATCACTCAAGTCGATTAGTCGGTGCTTTTTGCCGACTACTCATCGACTACAAATATGGCTGGGTTGTCGGCTTTCCTTGCTTTAGTACAGTACATAATATGTCTAATATTATTGTGAAATTGAATAGTTCACACAAGCTCGATAGATGGCGTTGGCGTCGAAATAGATCTCGCTTTGGTTTCATTACAAGGATTCGGTTAGGGTCTCGCAGTTATAATCAAAAACATAAGCTTAGTTCCCTTGTGCTAGTACGATTTTTATTTTATTTTCAACCCTATCAGTGTTTCCATAAGTTCAATAGTCGCAACATATCCAGCTCGATAATAAACAGCAGCAGTCAACAGCACTATAAAATAAAACGTTATAATATTTTACATACGGTTGAAATTGGTATAGCAAAGAAAATGACACTAGTAGTATTATTTAACATGTTCGCAGAGCCTGAACGGACGATTATTGTTATGACTGCATTAGCGCCGTCATAACAATAATACTGCGATTATTACTCTCTTTCATCTGAGATCATTGTGTGTATGTTTCCGGTAGTAACTTAATTATACGTTATGTACTAGTACTACTAGCGACTCGGCCCTACTTCGCACGGGTGATAGTGATATAGTAGTCCAAACATCGAGATTCTTAAGCTATATCAAAGTTTAATAGTTATGTATTAATCTTCCGGACTGCTTCGATGGTCTAGTGGTAGTAAGACTCGCAAGCGCGACTGCTGATGAGGTCCTGGGTTCTACTATCAGGTATTGGGTTTTACTATCAGGAATTTCTCAGTAGCTGCCACGGAGTCTGGATTTGTGCCCGGTTGAAGGCAATAAGGTCACCCTGTATTACACGGGACTTAAAACATAATTGGTGAAATGTCGGTTAACTATTAGGTACACCTCTGCCTAACCCTTCGGGGATTACATGCGTGATGTTATGTTATGTAAACTTCAGGAATACATTCATAGATTGTTGGTGAAAATCCATTGAGGAGTTTATAAGAAGAAAGCGGACAGTCATACACACATACACATCAAAAAGCGTCTTTATTTTATACTGTTAGTGAGTGACCTAACTTAGCGACTTGGAGTTGGTATGAGCTGGTCAGGAAGACCTTTATGTCCATGCAGTAAAAGCGAAAAATACGTGATTCGCCTCGTTTCCGTTCGGACGACGCAACTCGACACCGCGCCGAACTAAATTTATCTTAAGTCATCTAGCTGATTTTGCGTCAATCCCTTTTAATAAGTGTAAAAAGACCTTTAACGAATTGAGAGGCACTTGTTATGCAGAACAAGCCATTCTGGACCAAGATTCTGCAAGATATTCTGGACCTTACCTAAGAACCTTCTAGCTCCTACTTTGAAACAAGTTTTTTTTAAATACAAGTTCTTAATGCTATAACTATACTTTAAATACCTCCACGAGCCCCGTACTGTTCAATGCATCAGTACAATGTTTTCAGTGCGTTACATTGAATCCTACATTAAACCGTGATTTCTCACTCCAATTCGTAAATAAAAGCAAGAGTATCCCAACAATATTTTTTGTGTAGAGTTACTTAGTTTGATGTACAGAATGCTTCGTGACGGCTTCATGAAGGTTAGTATAAAGTTTAAACGGAACTTTATAGAATAGATAAAGATAGATTACAGATGAGACTCACGCATGTCAAAGATGTCAGTATGATGGTTGGGCAGCATCGCTGTAGGAGGAGTACGCGGCGGAGGGGTCTGATTCACGTAGTGTCGCACGCTTTCCTCGCATCTGAAATAACAGAACACATTATATGATACACATACAGACTGGCCTCCGTTGCTAGATTAAATTGTTTGAATATAAGTGCAAATAGAATATATCACTTGTATTTAAACAATTTAAGAAATATTTATTGGGTTCAAGACTTAACCTATTTTACAATACTTGCATTATCACAGCATTAGCAAACTGCGCCCGTGTGGTAGATAATGGCCCCTAAATGATATATTATTACAGAATATTACGGTTGAGGTCCCTTTCCTGTCAAAAAGAGTATGAATGAGCACCAGCAGGGGGAATACCACAGGCTTGCTATGACCGTGGAATTAGGATGTACATACATCGGAGGTAAATTCGATTTAATAAAGTACGTACACCCATCGAAGTTGGTGGTCAACCACATTTCATCTCTATGCCTTTAGTAATAAGGTTGAAAAGTAGTCAACCGCGAACTTTGCCGGCTGTTATACGTTATCACTATTTTTAAAACACAACCAATCTCATAGTTCCTTTTCTGCACTCAGATTAGCGAGAAAGTAGGTAGTTGTAAAGGCATACTAATATGGTTAGTTTATCGGCCGTTTCGGCCAAATCTGTGACTTGTTCCCTTATTGATTGTAGCTCGACGTGGAGCGATAACCTGCGCCCGATATGGCGTTACCAAGTAAACAATAATGAGTCACAATGTATGTTTCCTAGAAAGTGAATCAATATTTATTTCATTGAGATATTGGGTTTTTTCTTACTGGCAGATAACAGGTTAACTGATTCATCTTCTTAGAAAGTGAAAAATATTTACGCCTACATACTCTTTTATCAACACAATATCAATAAGACGCTTTAAGTGACCAGATTGCTATTGTCGTTAAATTGCCGAATATCCGTCCAATTTATGGGTGGATATTCAGTAATTTGTCTATCCTGGCAACGATTACCTACGTCAGGGTAGGCTACGATGATTTCTGTATTCTACAATGAAGGCTTAATAAGCTTCTTTAATTCCCAATACTATACATAGTTTTCATGTTCGCAGGTGTATTGCAGCGACACAAACACATTCAACAAAGATAACATGATGAAGAAACGGGAATCGATATAAACTGCAAAAGATTGCTAAGACCCCTCTAGCAGTAGACTTCTAAGGTAGTCCTGACTGTTTTCGGCCAAGGCTGGCCGCCTTGGCCGAAAACAGTCATCTCGGAAGGGACTAACCATCTATCTACGCAGGAGATATTTTTTAGCACAAGTGCACTATCTTATCCCTCGCTCTCATAGCCGGATGGGACACCCATCTACCACGCCGAGACATAAGGCGAGGCATTTGGTGATGTCGAAGATGTACTTACGAAGATATAGGAGCAAGGTTGGCGAGTGAAGCCAGCGGCGGGGGCGGTGGGTGTCGGTACGAGGTGGTGGTGTCCGGTGGCGTCTTGTCCGGCATATCGTTGTAGTACTCACGTTCGTCGTTAGGAATGCTGCTCGCTGTACTACACAGTGATCGCGCTCCTCCGTTTAGATTTAACCTGGAAAATGGAAGTTGGGTTTCAGTCATCAAATGGTCTTGTTGGTCGTAAGTGCATGTAAGTGCACCTACCAAGCTAGAGGTTCACACTGTGAAACTCCAATCGCATTGCCCGGTCTAACTGTGAAGTTCACAGTTAGACCGGGCAATGCAATTGGAGTTTCTGTAAGAAAATCTTCAGTTGCAACTGAAGATTTACCAGGCCATCTGGGCTCTGAATGACAATAGGATCGCACTTCTGTCTTTGTCTGAATGCACTTTTGCTACCCCTGCTAAGTCTGTAATCATTCAAATAGAAAACGAATTTAGACTAAAAGTATATTCGTAAAATAGTACAGTTTGATATAAGTGGGGAAAGTTTGTTATTGCGGCCGAGGCGAAACACACACGAGCCGCAGGCGAGGGTGTTATGGAACCGAGAACAGCAGTAACAAATGCCCACGTGTATCAAACGACGTTTTTCAATACACTTTTAGTTTTTTGGTTTTAGTTTTTAGTCCAAATTGATTCAATGAAATAGAAAAAAAAAATGAAAATGACTGTGGGGGCTCGCCGCCTCACCACCTGGCTGTGGAATTTTTATTTCTGCACTATAGTGCGGGAATATAAGAAGAAAACCACGAGGGTGAAATCCATAGCATGTTGAAGCTAATTGTAGTGCGATAAGAGCCAGTTTTCGAGGAAGTGTATTGAAAAAGTCTTGTTGCAATTATCGTAAACAGTAACAGTAAACGTAATATTTAAATGTCAATGAATGTAGAGCTAATTATACCAATGTAGTGCGATGAAACTAAACAGAGCATTGATTCATTCATTGTTAGCTTGATTCATCTAGGGTCATTTCGCCTGTTCGCGTCCATTTAGTGCAGTTGGCAAGTTTGACGGCGATAATAAAAATATCCCAACACTAATTTCTGTGAAAAATTTATGTAATGTGTTCATTATATAGTCTATTTTAAGATTAACTTTTAGTTTTGTTCGAAACATCTTGTGTTTTTTTTTTAAATAGATAAACTTCAGAATTAGGCGTTTTACCCAGTTTGCGTCCACAAAATCCAAATTGCGTCCACCCGTGGACCATTTAGCGTCCACTAGCTTAGAAAAGGAATATAGGGGTGATATTTTTAAGAATTTGTAAAGAAAGATTGTATTTTAACAATTTCTTTATTTAAGAATATAAATATTAAAAATCAACATTATTATCAGTAAAAACATCACTTTAAAAAAATAAAAATAATTCTTCTCAACATTGATTGAACTTGAAATTAGGTAAGTAGTAGGAAAATAATAATTACACCTTTAAGAATAAACAGTAATCAGTTCTGTTAATTTTACCCTAAAATCACAAGGTATTTTACTATTGCTAAAGATCAGACTATTCACTACAGCTCTTGGTGGTCTAATGTATAGAAACACGATACAAGGTGGACACATATCTCCATTCGCATTAAATGTTAATAATACCGTTATGTTTTCTTTTTCATTACTTGGCTTTATTTGGTATAAGTTTTTGAAACCTCTTGAACCTAAAACTTTTCCTGTCTTTGGACAAAGAGCAAAACCAGACCTAGAGCTGGTTCTGGTCCCGGTTTCTTTACTCCATCTGGTCTGCGCCAACTGATTTTGTCCAATATTGTGGTCTTGGGAATAGCATATAATTCTTTTCATATTTGTCTTATTGATTTCGAATTTCATTTTAACGCTTTCTTTAAATCGTCTTCTGTGCATGTTCTCTTTTCCTTCTTCTTTTTTTCTCCAAAGAACTCATTTTAAATAGAAAAAAAATAAGAATTAAAGAAATTACTCATTTCATTTAAAAATAGAATTATAAACACGTAATCGTAATAAAAAATGTACAATAATAATAAATAATCAATACATTTTAAATTATTTTTACAACCAATTGTATCTAACGAAAATAGTGGACGCAATTTGGTTTACTATTATCCCCTGTAGGTATAGTTTGCGTCCATTGCGGACGCAAAGTGGAAGTTTTGTCAATTCGATGTAGTAATTCGCGTCCACCTTATTTTATTCGTTAAATATAAAAAACATAAGCAAATTCATAATTAATATTATTCCTTTTTTCATTATAAAAGTCTAGAAACAGCTATGTATCCTAAAATTCACATAAAACAATAAAAAACTTAACATCGAACGTGCCGCTGCACACTATTTTTTATCTAAACATCCCGCGTATACGCACTCCCTTGATGAACAGCCGAGACTAACTATTTTTTTAAACGGGATTGATTTGGCGCACGGACCTTTTGTCCATGTGTACGTGCCTCTTATACATTGAGGTATTAGCGGTAATGACTTTTCGTTTGATTGGTGTGTTAGTTTACTTATTTTCGAGGATTTTTAAAGGGAGATCCGTAAAATGGACGCGAATTGGGCGATGGACGCGAACAGGCGAAATGACCCTAGTTCAATTGTATATTTTGATTTCACACATGTGGTGATAGCTAAACAATCGTAATTATGTCTAAAAGAACAAATGTTTTTATGTTCCAGACATAATATATGGATTATTATGTCACTTTATGATAGTTATAATTAGTGGTGGACTAAGACTTGCGGAAGCCCGAGGCGGCAAAGATAAATGTTAAAAGTTTAAAAAGTAGGAGAATCCAGGATGTAAGAACGAGAGATCGTATTGCCCGTTCAAAAATGTATGCACCCGGCGTAGGACAAAATTGGTTGACTTTATACAGAAATTGGAGATATTTTGTTAAGTTCTGCAGAAAATTTAAGATGTAAGAAGAAGAAATGCTCGATATTTTTAGCACCACAGCTCAGAAATGTTTTACATTAACATTGATAGTGGCTCAAGGGGAGCAAAAATAAGTGATTTGTTAATTACCCAGCTTGTAGAAGTATTTAGGTCAGTAGGGAAAAAGAATAACTTTTTCCTGTTATTAATATTTCTGTAGTAAAATGACTTCATGTTTTTGTTTTGTAAGTTTTATAATACTTGTACCTATATGAGTGATATGATTCACTGAGGATAACTTCCTTTAAATTCTATATTTTTCATGAAATTGGGAATGTGGTCAGGTTTTTACACACATCAAGAATAACAGGAATAGATCAATACTTACGATGAGGGTTTCGTCAAAAATTCTTTGAACCGGAGTTCGAAAGCTTGTCCTATAGTTGCTATAACATCTTGTGCTAATCTACCGCCACATTCTAGTACATAACATGCTCTCCATTCGGCTGGAGGCACTGACTTGGCTACATAGGCTACAAAGTCTAAGGAGTCCGTATCTCCTCCGGATGCAAATGAGACTCTTGGCATGTCATGGCGGGCTATTGTCTCCCCGCCTTCGAGAGCTGCTAGTGTAATTGCTTTAGATGAGATCGTCAGGGCTACATTGGCTCCGGAGTGTGCCATCCGGGGACGAGCAGCAAGGGCTCGAACGGCAGCTTGGCATACTCTGCGCTTTTTGTCTGCTGATCTTAAGCCAGCTGCTGCACATACTCTGGCGATACATTCTCTGAAATATTAATAAAAAGTGTTTTTAGAACTCGAAATTTCCGTGTGTTAACACATTATTGGCTGCTAATAGTGTCAACACAGCTCTTGATAAATATTTTTCTTAAGTCTGTTTTGAGGTACTACATTCCACTCGTTGAAAAGTGAATACTTTACAGAATAATAACTAGCAGTGTGCAGTATTTGAAAAATTGCATGGAAGGAAAACTTATTTTTAAACTTACTTTGCTACTTGAGATCTTGTTTCAAAGTCGAGTTTCTTCATGGATGTTAAAACCTCCATACAGCCAATATACTGAAAAAATAAATACAGTTTCATAGTTTTCTATATTATATTTAAAACCCTCACATCTTTTATTTGAAGGGATAGGAGAGGTGTATAATACATCCTTAAATCCATGATCAACCAGAGCACCCAATATTCAAGAACTGGGGGTAATTCTACGGATAGGGAAGCCATCTTTAAAGCCCAAAAGAAATGCGTTCGTGCAGTATGCATGATCCAAAACACTGACAGTTGTAAACCATTTTTTATTAATCTAAAATTATTAACGCTCCCGTCCCTTTACATTTATGAGGTTGCCATATTTATCAAAAACAACCCTAACCAATTCGAAACCGTATCCTCTAAACGCCACCAAGGTGAACTGAAATCAATTTCCCATCAAACAGCCCTTTACTCAAAAAGTTTCCTAGGAATGGCACCAAAAATATTTAATAAATTACCTAAGGTAATAAAAGCATCAAGAGATACCAATACATTAAAAAAAACACTCCATAATTTTTTCATCCAAAAAGCATATTATTCTATCAATGAATACTTAGAAGAAAAATAAAAACTGTTTTATCTTATTTTATATTTTTAATACTTTTATTACCTAATTTTTACTTTTTTGTTTGCTTACTTTGTATTGTTTATGATTTGTTTTGTTTAATTTATATTTTATTAAAGATTAAATATTAGGTAATTAGTTATAATAACAGTAGTTTTTATATTCATTAAAACTACTGCCTGCAATTCTTAATGTGTAAACATTATTTGTACGCCTTGCAAGGCAGCACATAGTGAGACATAACCCTAGTTATAACACCATGTAATTACTTTTACCTATGTGTCACAAATAAACAAATTGAATTTGAATTTGTGCTTCTGAAACCTATGAAAAATTCAAAAAATTATGGACACATTATTATAACATATTCCTAGATATACAGTCATTGTTGAACTTTAAAGAAAGGGATGTATTGTAACTACAATATGATTCAATTATTGCCTCAGTATAACAGCAGTCTTAAATAATCAACATGTTACTACTGATTATGTCAGTTTTTCATAACAATACCTAGTACCTAATTTTGAAACAAGTAACAATTTATTGAACATGATGCTGTACTACATTTTTGAAGTATGTTAACCATCCCACAATTTACATTCAGAAACAGGATGAAATTAAATGGAAAACGATAAAACTATGTTTTATTTTGCATGACCATGATTTGAATGTACTAGTAGAATTTCCTGTCGTGATTCCTTTCCTTCCAAAGATACACTGTTTTTATTGATGTTTTACTTTTTTTAGAATGTAGTAATTTGCCTGGCACTGATGCTTACCCTGACTGCGTACGTGATCCCATCACTGGCGAGAACTGAATCGGGGTGAAGCCAACCCCTCGCCGGTTTCGCCACAAAAGTGCTGTCAGTCATCTCACACGCGACAGTAACGCACTGCGACGTTCGATTCAATGTTATTCTTCACACTTCACCTACTTTCAGCTATTTAAAAGGCGCTTTCATTATGATTCAGCTGATTAATTCACTAGTCGAAGTCATCAGTTATCTCAAAAGTTCTGTCGTTAAACTCTCAATGTGGTTTCTAAACTGTTCAATGTGATTAATTCATTGATTGTTATTGCTTTCAGTAAATAAGTAAAAGCGTGGGAACACAGTACGTTATTAAACTAAAAAACATTACGTTATTACACCAACACCAAGCAAAGTTACAACTTTTTTGACATAAGTGAACGAAGACGGAAGAACGAAATAGAGATCGCGATCGGCGAATGAATTGAATTAACGGAATGAACATTGACTGAGTTGAATAAAACGAAACGGTATCGCACAGATTAATAAAATGTGCATTCTGTAGAGGCGCACTGTTTTGAATGCTCGATCAAGGCTACGCTAAACGCTAGATATTACAAAACCTGTGAGGTTTAACTGACTTGTTCCAGCAAGTTCTCGTGTTTGAAAAATGGGAGTATCTTTATTTTATAGTATAAGAAAATATTCAAGTTTTATGCGAAATCTTATTGTCTATCTACATCTATATCTATTCTTCTTCTATATCTATCTATTCTATCTTCTATATCTATACATATGTATAATAAATCTGTAGACGTTTCTGTGCATTGAAAATATTTAGAAAAAAAAATAGTAGAAGTGTTAAAGGATAACAAACAGAACCTATTACGACTATTTTTTGAATTTTTGTCTGTTTATCTGTATGTGTGCAGTCTGTGAGTCTTCGGTTATGTTTGTTTGTTTAAGTATCAAGTGAAAATTACAAAACCAATGTGGTTAGTTTCAATGCACAAGTATTGTGCGTAACTTAGAGAAGGTATTAGTTTGTGTTTCATTGCAATCCGTGCTCTTAATGAAAAGAGGTTGATGTTGTCTGGTGTTTAAGAATCATCTCTCTCTATAGTTACTTTACTCTTTGGAATCATCACTATTACTTATGAGGCAAGGTTGCAAGGTTTTCTCGTTGAAATTGTATGTTATCCATTCGTTGTTTAAAATAACAATTACTTGTTAAAAATAGTTCGTTTCCTCTACTACAATAATAATAAAGCGAATTTTAGATAAATTATTAATTTATTCAGTAATAATCATTCACCCGTTGCATGTTTAGACAAAAACTCACGAAGACGTGATTTGGGAGCTCTAATTTATAGATTCTATTCAATATAGACTATCAAAATATATTTTTTCATCTTATGTATTATTATAATATTCCGTTTTAATCAACCATTTGAAGGCTTCTTCAAATAGTAGCCTATATATTATCACGCTATGTGCTTGAAGAGGTTCATTATGCCCGTATTCTTCAATTGTTTGTCATTTCAGTCATGACAAGCATGAGAACGGCTATTCATATGTTATATCAACGGAATAAACGGCCTAGCGGTTTCATACCGCTCTGTTAATTACGTGGTTGCAAGTACGAGCCCAATATTAATTTCACTTTTTGTGATTTGTTTGAATATTTTTTAGATGCTGTGTGATTTCCATTTTTTTAGTATTGATGTTGTTTGCATTTCTATTTTTCTTCAACAATTTCTCCATAAATTAATAGGAAAGTATGGAAGAAGAAGACATGCCGAGCCGACCCCAAATAAATTGGGGTAAGGGCAGGAGAATAATGAGTCTATAGGACAGATTCTGATAAGTTTACATGTAGTATAAGTATTGTAGTATAAGTAGTGTAGTATAAGTAGTGGGTTCCCTATTGGGGCCATTATTATTTGTTCTTTTTATTAATGACATCGGCGAGTGTTTCAAACATTCTAAATACTTAATGTTTGCGGATGACATGAAAATTTTTACATCAGTAAAGAGTCTCAATGACGCTATACGTTTGCAGGCTGACATATCTAGATTAGTTAACTATTGTAGAATAAATAAATTAGATCTTAATATATCTAAATGCTTAGTTATCACCTTTACCCGGAAGAACCGATCTTACGCCACCAAAGATCTTGGTATTTTTTTGGACAGTAAGCTCACCTTTGAGTGTCATGTTGAAAATATTGCCAAAAAGGCGTCCAAAGCCCTGGGATTCATTATCCGTAATGCCAATTCTGTATTGCGCTTACGTCCGCAGTCACCTCGAGTATGGTAGTCAAATTTGGAATCCAAATTATGCAGTGCATTCGGAGAGATTGGAACGAATACAAAGGAAATTCACGAGATACATAGGTTATAAATTTAAAATCCCTTATCTGTGTTACAAGGAACGATGCGTTCGATTCCACTTGTAACTCGGAAAAATATATCTGATATACGGTTCCTTGTGAAAATAGCACAATCAAGAATTGGGTGTCCTGAACTTCTTTCCAAACTTTCCCTGAATGTTCCAACTCGGCATTCTCGCTTGAGAAATCTTCTTCGTGCTTCTTACGCTCGCACAGTTTACCGTAGCAATTCTTTTTTGCTTCGCTCAATTAAAGCATTTAACTACGTTGTAATGAACGAACACCCCTCAATTGATTTGTTTGTAAGCACCTTAGCAAGTATTAGTACTACGTTGTCTAAAAGCTGTGTTGTATAAGATGAATTTGATTAGTGGTTTCACCTGCATGACTTTGTTTTAATATTTTATAATTTTAATACTAAATTTAGTCCTATTCTTTGTTATTACATTATGCTTAGTTTTTGTTATTTTGCTTAGTTATTAGTTTGTGCAACAATAGTTTATTGCTAACTGCGGAGGCTTGTAAATGGTTTTTCGTTGATTGCCTCAATATACATATATATTTTTTGTATTGTTAGCTGTAAGCCCCCTAAACATAATAAAATAAAAAAATAAATAAAAGAAGTATTTTTTTTCTCCATTAGCAAATGCGCGTCTTTTTTAATTTTTAAGGATATTAACCGTTGGGTTTAGGACCCAGGATAGATCATGAGTTGGATGTATTTGCTTTCGTTCATAAACTTCTTCTTAGCGTGCCGATGGCAATTTAAATTGATTCCCCCCAGAAATTGACTTTGAGTTCCTTTTATACTTAAAAAAAAGATGTACTAACAGGTTTTAGTTTAAATTAACATTAAGTCAGTTATTTAGTATATTATTTCTAGAGGATGTTAGGAATATACTATGACTTCACGTTCCCATGTAATGTACCCTGACAATGGAAAAGAATACGCGGTCACATGAGCGAAGCCGTGGGCACAGCTAGTAAATAATAAGATTCTTGAAAAGCAGCACGTGAGTACCTAGTCCTGCATGTTGTTATTTAAGAGAGAGAGATTTTTGAGAGAGGTTGGGGGGGGGGAGTGAGAGAGAGTGGGTCGTAGCCACCTATAATACAATTCTAAAGGAGATGAAACTTACTTAGTTTTATCCACGAACCACTTGAGAACCATTGAACAAAATTTGGTACTTCATAGACTACCTTAAAAACCGTAGTCAACAAGTCCAAATTGGTTCTAATTTAAGTAACGAGGAGATAGTGACATACGGCGTACCACAAGGTAGCATACTAGGGCCGACATTGTTTCAAATATATATAAATAATCTCTGCAACATATACACCTATGCAGATGACACCGCAATTATCGTCCACGGTCCTTCGTGGGAAGCTGTTAAAAGCATCGCTGAATCCGCCCTAAGAGAATCATGCACTGGTTTAACTCTAACCTCCTGATATTAAATCTGGCCAAAACTTCATATGTTCCTTTCGCCATCCGCTGCAACATGAAACCACCAAGCACTTTGTCCTTAACGGCACACTCATGTACAAGTCTTTCAACACATTGCTCCTGTCCAAAATTAAAAAGAGATGACAGCGTAAAATACTTCGGCATCCATATATGTAGACAACGGAGTAAGATGGGACAAACACCTAGACACACTTACCACCCGAACAATGTGACTTATCTCTATCTTTAAATCAGTCAGGGGGTCAGCTGACCATGATGTTCTAAAAATGGTGTATTTTGCTCTGTGCCAATCGGTGCTAGGGTACTGTATCAATGTGTGGGGTGGAGCCAAAAAGACAGGTCTCCTGTGGGCTGAGAGAGCCCAAAGAGCAGTCCTTAAAGTTATGACAGTGAAACCACGCAGATATCCAACAGCGCAACTTTATGCAGACTGTGGTTTTAACTGTACGACAGCTATTTTTGCTTCAATCAATTCTTAGGACCCATGGCAGTTTGGCTCCCCCCGACCCCAAAAAACGTAAACATATAATTCCCAGCATTAAACATAAAACGAAGTTTGCAAGGCACCAGTTTTACGTAATAAGTACGCACATTTATAATAAAGTCCATAAAAACTAAATATTCTCGGTCTCCCCAGGTATAAAATAAAACGTACAGTAATTGAATGGCTGTTAAAACAGGACTATCATGTAACGGAATCACTTTTAACCTACATCGCCTAATAAACATCCACTCTGTATGTGTAATTTACCTTATTTTTCGGACAAGAGCTAAACACTCCCACATCCATAACACACTACAAACATACTCTCACTTCATTCACTACACTCAACACTATCACAAAACACCCCAAACACTTAATCATCAAACATTTGCTCTTATACAATTCACTCTTCACTTTCAGACTCTCACATTTTTAAAGTTTACCACAAGTTCAAAAATGTACCCACTGACACAGTCCACTGGCACGTCTGCCACAATAGAATTATATATATAAGCATACCCTATAGCCGGGCACTGCCCTCTAAGATACAGGCCTAACCTAGTTTAGGGGACAGGGTTGAGCCTATTGTACTTATCTATCTAATGCTAAATTAAGAAGTCTAGAACTCTAATACGGAGCTGCTCTTCAAACTTCAACTGTGTAGTGGCAACAGTCTCGGACTAAAATGACTGTGACATTCGAGCGGACAGACAGACGGACAGGGAAAATCTATAAGGGTTCCGTTTTTTGCCATTTGGCTACGGAACCTTAAAAATAGTAGCTCTTCGTTATGGGGATTAGGGTCCAAGCTCTCTTCTCTAATTGTTTCTCTTATAAATGTTTTTCTTTCTCTCTCTTTTTTCCTTTTCTTTCACTTAATTATTCTTCTCTTATTATATGTGTTCTTTTAGGAGTCCATCTATCTATTGTTTCTCCTAGTATACATAAGTATGTATGTAGCTGTCTAATATCTTCACAGTTTAAAGTCAGTTTTCCTTAGGGGCCATCCATAAATTACGTCACACGAATTTCATGGTTTTTTTTTACCTCCCCCGTCTATGCTACTACATCGATCAGGATTTTGTTTTTATTTTGTGTTGAAAACAGGAAAGTTGGAACGTTATCAATCATTCAACTCAGTCCATTGCTCTCTCGCTTTTCCAGAGCTTTTCTAACCTTCCTTCTCTACATCCTTCCAAATCCTCTTTGGGATAAAACCTTAAATATGTTACGTTATAGTTTGCGAAATACGCTTTTGGTTATCTACTGAAAAGATTAATTCACCCCCGATCTACTGCAGTTGCGACAGATACATACAGGATGATCCGGGAAAATTTGAAACCAGTGGTAGAAAAATTGGGTCTCAAGTGTCATATTAGTAAACTTAAGAGTTATGGAAACTGCTTTCAAAGCTCCATCTCCCCTGATCACCCTGTGCAGTGTTAATAATAAAACAACACATTGATTTACACTATAACTACACCAAGCTAATAAAATAAATGACAAAAAATGTTTAACCTACATACATAAACTGTAACGTAACTTTCAAAATCCTATGTCTAAAATGAAAGCACATCAAAGCAGGCAACCTGTTTCCGGGAGTTAGTTATTCGCAACAGCGATTTCTATAACATACCTAGCTACTACCATACATAGCTATTACATAGGTATGTTGGCTACCCATTTGTTTACACTATGTACGTGTGGAGAGTATATAAACCTGCAGTTCTTAAGGAGGATGCTCTACTCGAGACCTGTCTAGGGTGTGCGTGCACGAAATTAATACGCCTTCTATACTCTGCAAGCCTGCTTACTTACTTACCTAGTTTTATCCCACAATTTTAAGGAAAACTTTCCAAAATTTACTCCAAAGTCCCGAGTAATTTATGACTTAAACTAAGTAAAAAAGGTCAGCGGGAATCTGTTGTTTTAATATCGTTACATGAATAACAAAGTTATGTCGTTTCGGAGTTTTGTCGTCCCGATGGGCGGTGGGTAAATGTTTATTTTTATTGTGCAAATCTACCCCCGGACATTAACTTAATAGCCGCCACGAGAATTTGAGCTACGGCCTACCCTGCCGTTACTCACACCGAAATATACATGCGACTTAAATTGTACACGAAAGCTGTTTTAGAACTAAAACAATAAATAATAATAGTGTCGACCTACGAAAATCGACTTTATTAAAGGATTAGTAGTAACACATTTATCATCACAAAATATTAACAGCGAACTTAATGAATTTACAGTTTACATCAATTCAGGGGGAATTAGAAAAGCTCTACGAACGGTGGAAACGCGCCCTTCGTAGCAGCGAACGTAGCAGCGTAGCGGGTGTCGTAGGCCGAAGCCGCGCGTGCGTGCGTCAGTCGGCGAGCGCCGCGCGTAGCCGCTCCACGCCCGGCATGCGCTCCCGTGCTGCCCGGGGACCCCTTCTAACATATACACACCACCGCGCGCCCCTGTAAGTACATTATTTTAATATAACTAGCAAGTAAGAAGAATATACCTAACTTTTAAGCACTTTTTCATTCAAAAACTGTCATGCGGAAATGGTGATTTCCGCACGTGGATCCATATTTAGCCGGCAGTGCCTTCCCGACGCACAGTAACAAATGAGCGGTACGTTCGATAGCCCACTGCCCCTGTGAGAGGCTTCCAAGTGAGCCCTTCCTTCAAGGGTTGTTCTGTATTCTGATTAAAACGTTTTGTTTTGAATGTAGATCAAGATTCAACTGTCACGTTTTGTTGAGCATTTGGGGTTAGTTTATGAATATTTTATAGTGTTTGTCGTTGTGTCGATTCGCACGTGGATTATGGTAATGTTACAGGTAAACGTAAACAGACCGGAAACGTGAGTAAGGTTTTTCTTTATGTAGGGATCAACTGTTTTTACTGGAATCCTTTTTCTGTAAAAAGTGGATCATAAAAGGAAAAACAAAGACCATTTAAAAAGGCTTTTGCTCATGATTTCATACTTTGTTACGTCTAGCTTGATCTCAAAGCACTCCTTTTAAGCGCACCATGAAAAAAAACGCATGGTTGTAATAAGGAAGTGCATACAACATGCGAGTAGTGCCGGCTGGCGGTGTCGCAGACTGCTCATTTAAAACGAGCTGGCTCGTCGTCGGATTCGACAAACAATTGCCGCTCGTCTGGCGCGCCCGGCAGCCGGCTCAAGCCTTTCAGTCTTTTTAGTTTGTCTACAATTCCGTGAGGCCTCGCCGAGACAGCTTGAAAGCGGCCCGCAATTAGCCCGAGTCTGGCAAGCTATTGCTTCGTTTTAAATCTACGGATTCGTTTTACAGACGACGGAAGTAATCTGCATGGTTGGATGGATCTTGCTGTCTTCGTCGTTTTTGTAATGAATACACATACAATACGTGTTGGAAATGTATCAATCATTGCGAATTTCAATTAAATCTCGAAAGTATGCTCCACGCCTACACAAATCAAAAGATTCAATCAGAACTTCCACATACAAATGTGGAAGTTCTCTTCAATCAAGAATAAAAGCGTGTACGTAACACGGGCATCAAACTTCAACCTTCTTAGTAAAACAACCGTTACATCACGTAAACTTAAATTAATTTCAAATACTTTGTTAATTACAAATGTTTGCAGCACAATTTCTGTGCTCAGTGTGAACAATAGCGATGTATGTAAATACACATGCCATGCGCTTAAGTACACACTTAGTTGTTTTACATTTAAATGAAAAGACAAGGCGAGCTGTGTTCCACGTCGGCCTCCATAATTAGGAGATTGATGCTGAGATTAACGCAATTACAGAGCTGGAGGGGACCAGAGATTTTCATCTCGACAAAACTGAATAATTTGTTACAGAAAATATTTCGTGCAAGAAAATTAGGTTAAGAAAATGCTTTGTGAGAGACCTCGCAGAATGCAGGAGGCGTCAATTAATCTGACGTAGACGAACTGCGATATTGATGCTGCCTAGCCGAGTTGCCGAGATGCTTAAAGGTTTAATATAATCACATCGATGTTGTCTTAGGACGCGGGTAGTGGTCCCAGTTCCATAATATAACTATTGGGCGTCAACAAAGCCGTGGCTTACGTGGCTAGCATCATTTATAAGTCGGATCCATACGGTAAAGAGCGATAGCAGGAAAAGGTTATTATATTAAAGAAACGATAATACAGCTATAGCCAATTTGGCACAAGCTCAAAGAATATAGTGTAATCTGTTTACTATTAATCTCTATTATCTGTCCATATATTCTTAGCAACGAACAGTTTCGTATACTTAAATGAAGTTGTACAAAAATTATCACATTTAACATCCTCATTCTCCTGCCCTTAATACTGCATCAGTGAGCGGAGTTCGCGTGGCTGAGTTTTGGGCTAAACATAATATTTGAACTTATTTGCCATCGATACGCTAAGAAGAAGAACCCAAATTATTTGGGGTCGGCGCAGCATGTCTTCTTCTTCCATACTTCTCTATTACTCGTCATCTCAGCACTCACCTCCTTTCTAGCCATATAATCCTACAGATTCACACAGTCCATCCATCATTTCCTTGGTCTTCCTCTACTCGTATAGCTATCTACATTCACACTCAAAATTTTCCTCGCTACATTTTCCTCATTTCTCCGCAACACATTACATGAAGAAAATTAAATGTATTCACAAATCACGCAGGAAAAGTTACAGGTATATTTAATTGAATGTCATATCGAATGATTGGGATTCGATATTTTCTCGATACGTCGTCGGTATTTCACGCCTCGTGAAACTGCGACGATTTCCGGATATTGGAAATTTCCCCGTTTGCATCGCAGTGCCATCTTGATGTTAACTGTTGGATAGTTTTCGAAATCTCATATTCGTTCCAAACCAAAATGATTATATTACACTATATTATGTTACTAATTATTTCCAGGACGTGGTAGTATGACGCTTTTGATAAAATTAAGCATTCCATACAGCATACCTAGACGATAATACATCCATCCAATTCAATATTTATGTTTTTGAAAAAAATAAAACCCACAATTCGTCATGAATACAAGTCCACCCTATATTAAGTTAATACAGTGTCATAATTGGATAAGCATTATTCTACGAATTGTAGGTACCTACTCATGTTTCCGTGGTCTACTGTTTGAAATATACATACCTAAGTAGTTTATGAGTAGGTAATCTAATAACCATTTACCCATTTACCAATTCTCTTGTTTTGGATTTGCTTTTATGTTTCACCTATCCTAAAAAACGTCAGGAGTCCAGCACCACAACGCGTTACACAGTGAAAAATTCGTATGTTTGACAATACCTAGCAATTATCTAGGTAGATATTGAATGCATTGCGAGTGTGTAGTGTAAAGCAGTTACCTCACAGAACGCATAATAAAAGTTCAGACAGACAAAAAACTCAATCACTTGCAACACAATGTAAATCGCAAAACAACAGTGGTTGGCAACATTTTTAAATGAAGGAGACACAAGAATAGCTTGGATCTGCTATTGTTGCGATCCTCCCCTACTTTATCAGGGACGCCCTGAATAAATGAATATTGGATTTGCTAATTAAGCTTCGTCAGAGTCAGCGGTGCACCTTTATTTATGTAACGTGACTAAAAAGGTAGGAAAGGCTTTGTTACCTAATTTGATGAAATGATTTGAATTTTTTAGAGTTGCATTCAATTAAAAACTCCTTTGTGCTGTGGTCTTGCCAGTCAGGTAATAATTAAAACATCGTTATTGTTTTGTTCATTTATTTAGAGTCAACAAAGACAAACTGATATTTTAATTATCGTAACTTAGGTACCTACTTCTGATTGAATTGTAAGTGGCGCGTCTTGAAATCGGGCCTTCAAGTTTCAAGTTCCCTCAAGAACTTGCTTTGTTAATGTTGATGTTCACTTTAAGTTTTGAATTAATAATCTGTTCAGAAGTGGTACACACAGAACTTTTCATGAAAATGAAAATTTGTGTTATATTTTGTTTTGGTAGCTGTAGCTTATACGGACGCACTGTTTCAGGTTTAAACGAAGCTTAACTAAAGCTTCAGGACAAACAAACCCCAATTTTCGCATTTTTTGAATACATAAGTCAAATCTGAGGATAAATATTTGAGCAGACGACCTATTTTCACCCTCAAATATTGATATAACGTTACTTAATTCCCCTCTTAGCCGACTTCATACATTTTACTCATATTACAGTTCCATTACTATTGTATTTCAGGACAATAGTCGTCGAGCCTTGTTCAATTTCCAATAACTATGAGTAACCTTAATGTAACGTTCATTCATTCGACGTTGCCTTCGACATTGACGGTATTCCAATTTAGTATTGGTCGGGTGAATTGTTCGCTTGCAATTCGTTTGTGTAGCAATAATGGTGGGTGTACGTATTATTCGAGATTCTATGAAAAGAGTAAAGTATCATGACGTCATTTCGGTGATGGGATCGCAATCGTGCGGAAATTTGTTCTTATTCATTTTGAAAATCGGTAGCATTTTGTATGTGAAATGGAAAACTTTTGGGAGTAAAAAAACTCCCAAAAGTTTTCCGGCATTTAGAATAATAAAGTTTCTGAGGTTACTGACCTCGCTAGATTTATGTAGAAATTCATTATTTTGCGGGACACAATACGATCATAATGTACGAAAACTTATTGGAATCTATAGAGCAAGATCAGTAATTCAATACCCATCGAAAATAGTTTGACTGTAAAAGCCCCCATAGATAACAAAAAGGACAGTTTCAGTTCAGACTTACCGCTGGTCGAAAACTAAAAGGTTTTCCTTCTGGGTACTATTTACAAGTATACGTTGACAGTTTTATCGATAAGGCGATTCCCTTCCCCGCCAACTTCACATTTGTTTAAGTTGTTTCGATAGAAAAAGGGATCTGCGGCGTACTGCGAAGTTGGGTACTTTGTCCCGAAGCCACAATTTATTAGTTTGCTTTCGATTCATTACTCTGCTTGAGCTGGGGTTCTCGTAAAACATCTTATTGGAAGATTGTGCAGGTTTATTGTCCTTTTTATTTGATGCTACAAGTGTTCACAAATAGTTTATGTAGATCTTTTACGGTCGTGTTTTATGCATGTAATTAAAGACTTGATTTTGTTTGTTCAGAGTTTCGTATGTCTCTCTTATTGAATATTGTCTTGCAGTCAGAACGATCTCCTTGAAAGGTTTTTTTTTTCAATATTATGACGGTATCCTGTACTCATTAAGTAAGTAATCATCTCACGCGCAGCATCATTCTGACATCTACATAAATCTGCTATCAATCGTGAAACGTGTATAATTGTGAGGTCCAATCAATACCTCATCAGCGATGAGCTATCGAGCGTATAGTTCCGAGTGCGGGCGGATAGTTAAATAAACTTTCCAAGTGCGGCCGCCCCGTAATGGATTGCTAATATTAGCTAAATCTTGTAAGTTTACACCCCACGCTGAACTGGATAAGTCGGTTCCATCCGTCTTTTATCCGGCGATTCGTTTCCCACAGCCGTGGGAGGGTGGCAGCCGAGGCAGGGCGTCGAAACGTTAGTTAAGTACTAGCACCGTGTATACGGGTAGCGCACAGTGAGTAATAGGTTTTTGAATGAAGGATATTGATGATTGATTGCGATCGAAGTAGATTGCGTTGGAGGGTCAGTCATTTTTTTGTTGGATTTTTCTGGCGTAGGCTTAATAGATCTCCGTATGGAAGAGAAATTGGATAGAATGTGGAAAAAGGGATATCGTGTGAAGCGTATTCAGCGATCGTTTCAGAGTAACATACAGATTCGGTTTACATACCATTCACTTCCTTTACTTTTTGTAATAATACTTTTTCTGACTACTTATACTTATCCTCTTTATTTACTTTGCTTATCGGTAATCTCTACTTCAGTTGATTAGACATATCGTGACAATGGATAATGGAATAAAACTTTCTTTTTATAAGATGTTCCATTGATGGAAATGAAGAGGGTGCTGACTGCGCCCTTTTTTACGACCAACGCTACTGTCGCTAGACTTTCTTGAAATATGACACGAGGAGGGCTCGCACCCGCACTCGATAAAGTATTGTGGTTCCCCGTTAACGGCCTTTTCTTCGCAATGAAATGACGACACAATAAAACATTTTATGTCACTACTTTTGTTTACTTCAAAGCGTGAGTTTTGATGACAGGAAAATGTAGAGCAGCCGCTGTTGAGGTAACAATTGTCTCGCTCCTCGACTAGCGTTTGATGTATTTCCCTAAAACCTTTGTTCAAGTGTCGCGAACGAAAATGTTTTTCTCGTGTATCGAGGCGTAAGCGACGTGCCGTGCGTACAATGTTCACGTCACCGTGAGCTTTCCTTTCAGCAAAATGATGTTTGATTTTCCCTTTAATCTTTGGTTATGGAAATCGATGACAACAATGTGTTCGTGCTTTGGAAATATTGGTTGGAGCTTTAGCTTTTTATGGTAAAAGCTTACAAAGAAATAATGTATTTGCGTTGTATATTGTGAGCGTGCAAGATAGACATAGACTTTGTTATAGGTGCCCTTGTCGGCATGCTGGGCGCGCGGCTCAAGTCATGGATGGAGGCGCAGCTGGGGCGGGCCAAGAAGCGTAAGCAGAAGCAGTCGCGTCAAACAACAGCGACGGCGACCACGGGGCCTCTACCACCTCCACATCTGTCCTCACCCGAGAGCGCTTACAGCACGGGGTACTCCACGGATGGTACTTCGCCAGGAACCGCCCCTGCCCCGCTCGCCGCTCCTCTCGTGGCACCCCCGCCGCCGCCCGCGCCTCCGACCACACATCTCTACCATGAGCCAGCCAAGGTATGTTTACGTTTAGCCATAAAGTACTTTCTGATAGCGGCCTAAAGCTGCGCAAATCCCTGAAATGAGACTTTGAACAGTATGGTAAACATTGTGTGGGTACTCGTGTGCCTAATCTGCGTTATAGAGCCTATTCATACAGAAATAAGAGGCTTTTGAAAATGGATTAGTGGTTAGTAGTTAGGGTGATAAATCTCGTAAACCTTATTCAAAATTGGTGTATAGTTCACTTATAAGATATAGGTAAGGAATGAGAATACAAATGGAAATACTAAGTTTGCTGACATTCATCCAAACTGTGCTTTTTATTACTTTAGTTAGTAAGGGTAAGTTGGTAGGAAGGGGCACCCGTAAAAGTAGTCATGCAGTACTGAAAAAAAAATTTGATGCAGAAAATCTCTCGTAATATTCCACTGTGCAATAAAATAACCTGATTTGATTTATTAAAGTTTATTGGCTCAACTGTTTTCACATGACCAGTAACCACAACCCAGAGGCAATATAAACCTCAGTATTGTCCTCAAAATAAAAGGCAATCGTAAAGTTTGGTGAACTGAACACAAACATATTTTTTTACTGAAGTTGTTTTTGTGGAAGGAATGATGGAAGGAGTGTCGAAGTAGGCTTCGTTTTCAATTTTCCATGAAAAATCAATAGGTATTGGTGGTTCACTCCACGATATCTTATTCAAGTTGCTAGTTAATTTCATTTATTTGTTTGCGTTCCAAAAGGTAAAAACAAGCTGATACAAAAGGCTTAGAGCTAGACTTCGCAGGCTAGCTGACTGGCTGGCTGGCTTGGCTAGCTGGGCTTAGTTTAGACGAGGGATATGCTTTAAGGGCGTATTCCGTATAGTTGTCATGAAAAGGGAAACTTTTACAAAGACTATAACCATAAAAAAGCGAAAACAACATAGGTAAGCTGCTTCATACGCATAATTACATAACTTGAAATTTTTTGGGGAAAAGCAGTTTTTTTCCAAAGTCCGGACGGAGGACAAAAAAGTAGTAGGTACTTGTCCGGATAAATTCGGACGGATGGTAACCCTACCCGATACGTCTGTATTGATATTAAATTCAATATTCTCCACCACAGAACCGATGTGATCAGTGCAGATAAAACAAACGAATGACACATTTAATTTATCATGTACAGTTTTCAATTAGCCCCACAGCTCATCCATTTTCACCCATCTGACACAATGCCAATAGCTGTCATTATGAACTTAATAACTCCATGCGCACACGTACTGAATAATATAGGTCTAGTGATGGGCCACCGGGCACCGTGCGTATAATATGTGCTCCCGGCTTTATTAATTAAGTAGACCGTACTAATTGAAGGGTGGACCTCCAGGGCTATTTAAAGTCGGTTGGCCTGCCATCGGTTCCAATTAGGTGTAGCGTTACTTGTTTGCTGGCTATGTGGGTACCTAAATGTAACGTGTTTGCTTAGATAAGCACGTTACGCCCTAGGTTAATGTGAGGAGAAGCACGGCTTGGTATTTTTGACGACCCGAATGGCGCAGCGGTAGTGAGGCTGCCTTACGTTCATAGGGTTCCGGGTTCGAATCCCGGTAGGAGCAAGTGTTTGTGTGATCAGCATGGACATATGTTACCGAGTCATGGATGTTTATATGTATTATAAGTATGTATTTACAAACAAAAGTATCTATGTAGTATATCAACTATCTGGTGTCCACGACACAAGCCTCGTTGCTTAGTGTGGCACCAGATGGCGCTGTGTGTAATGTCCAGCGATATTTATTTATTTATTTATATACAACAACAAAAAAGTGAACTTCTTTTTTTTAAAGCCCCTAAGCAACAGTCACGCTGTGCCCCTCCCATAGGTCTCAAGGGCGTAGCACTAAACGTTGTGAATAGTTTATAGTATCTCGGTCACATTAGCACGAACGACCTAAGGGAGGAAGGAGACATTGAGAGGGAGCGCAGGCCGTTGTCTGTGAGGAGCAATATGCTTGCCCGCAGGTTCGCTCGTTGTACTACAGACGTCAAAGTAACCCTCTTTAAGGCTTGCTACCAATCATTTTACTTGAGCGGCCTGTGGGTATCATACACGCGACGAGCCTACAATGTCCTGCGTGTCCAATTTAATAACGCCTTCAGGATGCTGTTGGGACTGCCACGGCGTTATAGTGCGTCGGGAATGTTCGCGGAGGCTCGCACAGATGCTTTCCACGCTATCATGCGAAAGAAAGCGGCCTCCTTACTACAGCGCCTGCATGGTAGTGACAACAGCATTTTGAAGATGATTGCTATCAGACCGGACTGCCCCTTCCAGAATCACTGGGTGGGGACAGTCATAGGTCTGAATAAATAAAAAAACTAAACACTAACAATACTAACCCAATTACTTAAGCACCATTGTTACTAACACTAAAATACTAACGAAACTAGGACTGTGTAGTCTGAAAATAAAGTTTTAATTTAATTTAATGTACCTAATACTTGGGTATTTCTTATAACAGACCCCATTTTAAGTACCTATTTATTAATATATTATATGGACACCTTTTTAAAAACTGTGTGCAGTCTTCAATATTAAATGAATAGTAATATATAACTGGCTTGTTGGCCTACTGGTCGCAAGAGTGACTGCTGAGCATCCTGGGTTTGATTCCCAGGTCGGGAAAAGTGTTATAGGGTATTTTCACCAGGAATTTCTCAATAGCAGCCACGGAGTCTGGACTTGAGCCCGGTTGATGGCACTGAGCTTGCCCCCTTTGACATCATCATCATTCTCAGGCCCTTATCCTAATTTATTTGGTGTCGGCATAGCATTACTTCTTCTTCATTACTTCTCTATTGCTCGTCATCTCAGCACCCCTATTATATTG
Source organism: Standfussiana lucernea (assembly GCA_964057025.1). Classification (NCBI taxonomy): domain Eukaryota; kingdom Metazoa; phylum Arthropoda; class Insecta; order Lepidoptera; family Noctuidae; genus Standfussiana; species Standfussiana lucernea. The sequence continues at coordinate 6,154,715 of OZ059785.1, forward strand.
GACTTAAAAACATAACTGGGTAAGTGTGGGTGTAGGTACTATAAGAAAAGTACACGTCTGCCAATCCCTTCGGGAATTATAGGCGTGATATTGTTGAAGTTATGTTATAAAATTAAAATAAAAAAATCAATAAATGTATATTTATTGATTTTATATATATATTACATATATGTTCTACACATCCCTGTTTGAGTATGTTAATTTATTTTTAATTGAGCTTTCTGTGTTTAAATTATTAAGGCCCGGTTTATATTTTCAACATCTAAAAGCAACAATAAAATTCTAAATAAAGTATTTGTTTTTACCCTAATAAAAAACAATAACAAACGAGCGTAAAAACTGTTCAGCAAGAAAACATAACTCCGTCACGAGTTGCCTAATTCATAACTAGATGGCGTTGTCGTCGAATTGAATCGCGCTATCGTTTGCTTACAGCCGTTTGGTTGGGCTCAGCGGCTGCGCGGCACAATTCAACTTTCCTTGTCTCGGGGAGCATAGTGCGCAGTGATCGTAAAGTGAGAGCACTTATGCTGACACCCACAAGTTTATCTTGTATACCCGCGCCCGGCTGCCGCAAGGGAGTCCGAGCGCAATTTTTGTATAGCCCTCTTACTTTTACAGAGGGCGAAGAAACTCTCATAAAATTCATAAACAAAAAGATAAAAGAAGTCTAAAGCATGAAAGAAAAATGTTTAAACAAGTCACTTGTTGTTTTGAACACTAGAGGAGACCCCCTTTCTCTTGAACAAATTCTAAGCTATGTGACGATCTTACTGAAACTTGTTAGGTACATAATGATACAAACCCTGATCGCCCTGATGCATATTCGATACTACAATTTCATTACCTTTAAATTTAATCAAACACTGTCATGTATCCCTAATTCCAGCGTCGCTCCTCTAACGTGGTGGTTCGCCGCTGCATTCCTGAACCAACTCCCATTGCCGTAGTGGTATGCGCCACACCATCTCCTCGGCCACGGTGCCGCATCCGGACCAACCCGTGGATGGGTGCAACCTCGCCCAACAGAAGGAGGCCTTCAAACATAGTGCATCAGCACTCGCTGCAGTGCCCACAGACTCAACCGCAGCTGCATCACGCTCCGTACTCACTTGATTCTCATGTCAAATATGGGTCCAGGTGAGGTGTCTTCACTCATTATTGTGATATATTTTTTCAGCCAGCGAATTGAGTTGGGGAAGACCATAGAAAAAGAGAATTCTCTAAGGAATTAATGAAAGAAAGATTAGTTAATGATAGTGACGGTTGACAGGGGAGAATGAAAGGAACGTAAAATCGTGTTCACGACAACTGTTTCTTATGATCCAATCAAAATATCAATAAGTAATCAAATCGGCCATTAAAATTGTAAATATCAAGTTGACACTACGACGGATACGGTGTAGCAGTTATACATAGAATTAAGATCATCTAAGTAGCACTGAGTAGCACCGACATAAAGTAGGTCAGTAGGACTATGATTGTTCAACGAAGTTATACTATAATTCAATTACATCATTGCGTACCTTTAGATGGATATTTGCATTTATAATAGCGACGAAGGTAGTGAAGGTGGAGGACCTGCCTATTAATATTCTGGTATCCAAGTGGTTGTAAACTTGTAATCAAGTTCAAGTGTTCGCAATTTATAAAGTTTGTGGTTTGAATCTGACTGATCCATATCCGAGAGCAAACATGGAATGTACGCTTTTCATCTGGTGTAGGCAATTCCTTTGATTTTTTGTAAGATGCAGCTTTGATTATATAATGTCCTTAGCAGTAAGTTTATAATTATTTAAGTTTTGAATATCGCGCGAAGCGAATGGCATCATCGCGCGCCGTCCGCATCGCTACACTTCATGCTATCCCTGTCGCACTTGCATAAAGCGCGCGAACAACAATGTTGTCCGCGCGCGTGTCGGCCAACGGTCACCGTGTGCCGCATGTCCAGTAGCGTCCTAAACACACTCGCGAGCGGGCGCGTACTTAACGCTCAGGCGTTCCCGCCAAAAATGTATACCTAATGCTAGTGTTGTATGTACTGTGAAATTTTGTAATTTTAATATACGCGAGTTTTTAGTTTTTACCGACTTTTGTGTGTCTGTTGTGTACGAATCCCGCCCTAAAACCTATAAATTGGTCCTTCGAGAGCCGGATCACAATGGATAGCCGCGTTGCTGGTGTTGTCACACGGAGCAAAGCCCACGCTGAGGCTGAGCTACGACCTGGAGCGGATACCACGTGTGTCACTACGATCCCGCGTAGTGAGGTTGTTGCCACGTGCGCGTCGACCGGGTCGCGATCAAGCCGCATGAGCCGCGAAGCGCTGCGCCTCCGTGCCGAGTACAAAGCCGAGGAAGAACTCGTCAAGTTAAAAGAACAACTAATAAGAAAAAAACTAGCATTAGACATCGCTGAGATCGAAGACGAAGAAGCAGAACATCACGCTCCGAGTGTTTGCAGTGGTCCTAATAACGTAGATGAGTGGATAAGCTCTAGTCAAGTCCCATGCGAGCACCTGGATTTACCGCCAGCGCCTCCCGCGCCGGCCGGCGCGTGCTCGACCGAAGGCCTAACTCGAGAGCGCGCGCGCGGGCTCGCGCATGCGCCGTACACCGCGGTCGGCGTCCACGCGTCGTTCGCGCCCGCGGCGGCTTCCTCCCCGCCCGCTACGAAATATGCGCCTGTCGCTCCGTCCGGGGCCACCAACACCGCCGGCGCCGTCGCAGCTTCCGACATCATGCATCTAGCCGACGTTATTATTACGAGCATGACTAAACGGCCAAGACAGATTTATGATCTTCCCATATTTGATGGCAGCCCAGTTGACTGGTTGGCGTACCGACGCACCTACGAAGCCACCGCGTCCAAGTATAGCTCGTATGAAAACGCCGTGCGACTACAAGCATCGCTCCGTGGCGCGGCAAAGTGTGCCGTCGAAGGTCTGCTGAGTACCGGGTCCGACCCAATAGACGTTATAGACGCCCTCGAGGAAGAATTCGGACATCCAAATCTACTTCTGGAAACTGCTGTAAATAAGATACGAAGTCTACCGAGGGTGTCCGACAGTGGCGTCGAGCTTCGAAATATGACGTGCGTCGTTCGAAATTGTGTTTACTTGTTAAAAAACATAAGAGCCGAGGGTTATATCAACAACCCACAATTAACTCATGAAATCCTAAGCAAATTAACCCACTATCAAAAAGCGCAGTACGGCGAGTTTGTTATGAAAAAAAACATCAATAGCAACGAAGATCTTCGTGTTTCGCCGAACATAAATATACTACTCGAGTTTCTGAGTTATTTGTCACGAGCGTCAGCTTTTTATCTACCACTGAACATAAGCACCGAGCAAAATAGTAACAGTCATCGCAACCGGACCACCGCTCCTGCTTACCCCGCGAGCTCTGCCGTCGCTGATAGCAGTTCGCGCGCGGGGCGCGGGCGCGCCGACTCCACGCGTCGACAACAACGCGAACATATTCACCGTGTTCACATCACCAGCGAGGAAGCTGCGTTATCGAGTGCATCGCGAAGTACGTCGTCGCAATCGAGTGTGTGCGTGTTGTGTAGTAGTGCGAGTCACCGGTTACCCGAGTGCGAGATGTTTATAAATAAGAGTGAACGAGATAAGTGGGACTATGTGAAGGTAAATAAGTTATGTTTTAAATGTTTAGTGCAAACCCATTCTCGTTATCGTTGTCGCGCAAAACGATGTGATAAGTGCCGTTCTCCGCATCACACACTTCTCCACTACGAGAAGTCGAGCGGCTCGAGCGCCGCCGGCGCCGCAGCCCCACCCGCGGGTGCCGCGGAGCAGACGGCTGCGCCCCACCTACAGTCGCCGTCGGACGCTGAGTCGGTAACGAGTGTGGGTGAGCGATGTACAAACACTAAAACGTTGTTAAAAATTGTTCCTGTTAGTATTATTGTGAACCATGTAAAATATAGCTGATATGTTTTTGCGAATTAAAATTCGGACGGAAGATAAGGGCGCGCAGCTCTTTTTGTGGAGAGGCCGGGACAGAGGGCGCGATCCTGATACATATGTAATGGACTCGATGATCTTCGGTGCTAAGTCGTCGCCTGCCTCAGCCATTCATATTTTGAATAAAAATGCTAGTGAGTTCCGAGATTCACATCCTGAGGCCGTCAAAGCCATCCACGAAAACCACTACATGGATGATTACCTAGACAGTGTTGATTCAATAGATAGTGCTCGTCAGCTGATCAAAGATGTCTCCATGATACACTCCGCTGGTGGATTCTCTATCAGGGGGTGGGTGACCAATTCTGCAGAGCTTCGAAAAGAATTACCAGCTGTCGTGCCAGGTACTATAAATTTTGATAAGTCTCCGTTTAATGGTGAACGAACTTTAGGAATGATATGGGTGCCAGAGTCAGATGAATTAGCCTTTGACTTATCGTTCAAAAAGGTTACACCAGATGTAGTTGAGGGCAAAGTTATTCCTACCAAACGGCAGTTCCTGAGATTTATTATGAGTATTTTTGACCCATTAGGCTTACTTTATCCTTACACGATAAAGTCAAAAATTTTGTTGCAGAAAATATGGAAATCTGGTATAGGATGGGACGATCAACTTAAGGAGGACGAGTTTAAGGAATGGGAAAAGTGGCTGCATGATATCAAACAATTAGATAACGTACGTGTGCCACGGTGGTACAAGCTTGGCCCTTCTGTTGTCGAATTACACGTTTTTGGTGATGCCAGTGAATCAGCCTATGCTGCAGTAGCATATCTTGTAGGTAGGGATGACTTTGGCCAAGTAACCGTCTCACTTGTTATTGGCAAGGCTCGTGTCGCCCCCCTGAAGGTAATATCCGTGCCCCGTCTTGAACTGCAGGCAGCTGTGTTGGCATGTAGGTTAGCTTGTACCGTCGTTAAAGAGCAGGGCTTGACAATAACACGCAAGTACTTGTGGTCTGATTCAAAAACCGTCTTAAAATGGGTGCATTCGGATCCTCGTGATTTTCAGAAGTTCGTTTCACATCGATTGGCAGAAATCGACCGGAAGTCCAACCCAAGTGAGTGGCGTTGGGTGCCGTCAGCAGAAAATCCCGCGGATGAAGCCACGAAACTGTACTGGCCTACAAATTGTAAATTGTGGTTTACAGGTCCAACTTTTTTATACCAGGATAAAGACCAGTGGCCGGTCAATGAGTACGACGATGCTGTTGATACGGATTTGGAACGCATTGAGAAGGTTCACCTTGTAAAGCAATATGTTCCGCTATTTAATGTCGATAGGTTTACCAGTTGGACACGGGCTGTTAGAACTGCAGGTCGAGTTCTTGCTTTTTTAGGTATGTGTCGCAAGAACCAGGTTGAGACGTTAACAGTTGGCAACGTCCGTGAGGCTGAGATTCTTTTGTTGAAACAATGTCAAGTCGAGACTTTTCCTAAGGAGTTGGCACTATTAAAGACGAAAAGTGCATTGCCTGCGGAAAGTAAAATTCGCGATTTAGATCCTTTTTTGTATGAAGGTGATGGGTTGCTTCGAGTCAGAGGACGCCTGAGTGCTGCACCGGAATTAATGTTTGACGAGAAGTATCCCGTTATTTTAGATGGGCACAGCTATACTGCGCGTCTTATTGCACTTGAATATCATAAGCGCGCTCACCACGCCAATACTGAAACTGTGATCAACAGTATAAGAGAAAAATATTGGATTACTCAGTTGAGACGTACAGTCAAATCCGCCGTATCTAAGTGTCAGCCTTGTCTTGTCCGTCGCGCTCGTCCTTCGTTGCCCAAGATGGGTGATCTACCAGCCGCTAGACTCGTTAATACTAGAAGAGCTTTTGTACATTGTGGGGTAGATTATTTTGGGCCAATGGAAGTTTCAATAGGAAGGCGCCGTGAAAAAAGGTGGGGTGTAATTTTTACATGTCTTGTCACTCGTGGTGTGCATATCGAGCTCGCGGCTTCGTTATCAGCTGACTCGGCCATAATGGCGATTCGACGCTTAATAGCTCGCCGTGGACAACCCTCTATCATGTTCAGCGATAGAGGCACGAACTTTGTCGGTGCTGACGCAGAACTGAAAGCTGCCATTCAGGCAATGGAAAGCGACCAAACTATGGATTTCTTGGTTACCAAGGGCATTTCTTGGCAATTTAATCCCCCCGCGGCCCCGCACATGGGTGGGTGCTGGGAGCGGCTCGTCCGCTCAGTAAAGACCGCACTTAAAGTTATTTTGTCGGCGCGTGCGCCTAAAGAGGAGTTATTAATTACATTGATGGCTGAGGTGGAAATGACCCTAAACAGTAGGCCATTAACCTTTGTAGGTATGGACCCCGATGGACCCATCGCTCTTACCCCAAACCATTTATTGATAGGTACAGCTACCGGTGCAACCACGCTAGGTATCTTTGATGCATCGGACTTAACAAGTAGAAAGGCATGGGTGAAAGCCCAAGCTCTGGCAGACATGTTTTGGAGACGGTGGCTCAAGGAGTATGTTCCAACCCTCCAAAAGCGTCAGAAGTGGTTGCACGAAGTGCCACCCGTAAAAGTGGGAGACATGGTTCTTATTTTAGAAGAGCATCAGCCTCGTAATGCATGGCCTAGGGGCGTAATTAGCGCAGTCCACCCAGGCCGTGATGGCCAAATTAGAGTAGTTACTGTAAGAACCTGTAGGGGCTTGATGAAGCGACCCGTTGTAAAAATAGTTGTGTTGCCTACTGACGAGTGTGTTCAGGAACAAGGGGGTGGAATGTAGGCAATTCCTTTGATTTTTTGTAAGATGCAGCTTTGATTATATAATGTCCTTAGCAGTAAGTTTATAATTATTTAAGTTTTGAATATCGCGCGAAGCGAATGGCATCATCGCGCGCCGTCCGCATCGCTACACTTCATGCTATCCCTGTCGCACTTGCATAAAGCGCGCGAACAACAATGTTGTCCGCGCGCGTGTCGGCCAACGGTCACCGTGTGCCGCATGTCCAGTAGCGTCCTAAACACACTCGCGAGCGGGCGCGTACTTAACGCTCAGGCGTTCCCGCCAAAAATGTATACCTAATGCTAGTGTTGTATGTACTGTGAAATTTTGTAATTTTAATATACGCGAGTTTTTAGTTTTTACCGACTTTTGTGTGTCTGTTGTGTACGAATCCCGCCCTAAAACCTATATCTGGCTTTAGAAATGCGAAGTTGAAAGGTTCTAAGTGCGTACTTAACCTATTCAAGTATTACAGCTGTGCTAAAACAGAGATACAAGATTTCAAGTAGATTGTATAACACACATTTTAAAACACAGTTAATAAAGGAGTTTTGGTGTTCTCTTTTAGACTGCTATGCAGCTATCAGCATAATTAAAAGACCTCTCAGTCAAAATGAACAGCAGATTTTTACGCAGGGGTCCTGAATTCATAGTACAGTACGACCACTTAAAGTTTGTAGTTGGAGGTGGCATTGCTTGTCAATTAAATATGCATCTATAAATGCCAAACTTGATAGATTTATTTTAGTTCTGTGTTTTTCCATCTGCACAGATATGTTGGTTGAAGCATAACAGTTTACGCGTCGGTGTTCCATACACCCTTTATGTTAAGTCAAATACTATTTGCACGTTTTTGTATCTAATTATTGTAACTATTTTTATCCCAAAAAATAATACAAATACACTGTAAATTCCAGATCACCGCATCTCTCCCCACATTTATCACCGGAGCCACACAGGTCGCCTTGCTACCGAGGAGCATCCAGCGATGAAGAATGCCGAGGCATGCGAACGAGAGGTCGGGAGACCGCCATACTGTCTGATGCTGACTTCGACTCCGATGGAGACACGGGGTTGGATGGAGGAGATGAAGATGATGATGAGACTGCGTCGCCGGGGAGAAGGCGGGCGAGGAGGAGGAGGCCACCGCGAAGGCCGCCACGATCTGCAGGTAAAAAGACTGAATGAATGATTGAACGACTGTAGTATAGTTGCTGCGATCTTTAGCTGTAGCAGTGTAAATAAATAAATACTAATAATTTAAATCTTTGTAATAATGTAAAGGTGGTAGAAATATGAATAAAAATAAAATAAAATCCAGAGTCAAGATATTTCTTATTTTTAAACAATGTACAAAACCATACATGGTTTGAATTATCAGCTCGATTTTCAGGAGCGACTCCACCTCGCATGCGTCGACGCAACCACGCGCCGTCAGCCCCTCCGGTCCGAGAGAGGGATCCTCTGCTGGAGGCCGACAGGGAAGCCGAGAGGAAGTACAGGGAGCTCATCAGAGAGGCGGAAAAGTTGCTCGTCACCGTGTCGCGAGCACCGCTTGAACCGCCACACAATCCGAGAGTTAGAGAGCTGAGGGCGACTGAGGTGAGACACGAAGCCTGGCAATTCCTGGCATTATGACCATTCCTTTATAGAGTGCCTGAACGTTTTTGAGATGTTCTTCAGAGATATAATCTTATACTTACTGATTGAGTTCGAGTACAGTTCCATATGAGACACGTTGCTTTTTTAAATTGTGCGAATCGAAGTTAAACCAAGTCTTTTCTTCTTATTTTCTTCTACTACTTATTTTTTTTCTGCATGATAGCCCGAACTGTGAATTCTTTTTTATCTTACTATTCCATAATAAGCACCCTAACCACAGCCCAAAACCTTGTGTTGTCAGGTGGAAGCTCCCCGTAGAAGCCCGGAGCGCACTCATATCACGAACTTCATGCGGGCCAACTCCCCCGAGCCCGTGAAGCGCCTTTCCCCGGTGGCGCGGCGCTCCCCGCTGGCGGCGCCGCCTCCGCCCCCCGTGGCGCGCCGCCTCGCCCCCCCCGACCCCACTGACAGACCCCACTCTGAGCCCCCCAAGAGGAAGGCTTATGCTCGGGATGAGGTTAGTTCTTCTTGCATGTTTGAACGTTGATGAGAAGAACTAATAGCAAGGTTATGAAAGTTTGATGATCTTAATTTCTGTTAGCTGTTCTGTAATTACTGCTTTACTTTTCACCTTTTAGTCATGTTGAATATTTCTAGTTGTTATTAACTTTCATCTTCTTATTTCTATAGTATAAGACCAGGGTCAAAAATGTGTGTAGTTAAGTAACAATAGCTGCAGGGTACTAATTTTGTCTTGTCTTTTATGCAAAATTATTAAATTATTATTAATCCATACATACATACTACCTATGGTGAAAAATTATATGGTGTTTAGAGGCAAATTTTTTACAAAGTCATGATTCAAATAGGCAGCAACAAATGGTACTAAACAAATATTCAATTGCCTCAAGCAAAGTCATGTTACATCCACGTTATTAAAGTCATTTCATTTACCAGGTCCTGCAGACATTGGAAGGTCTCCGCAAGAGTCTGCAGCAGCAATCAGCTCTGCTGGCGGTGCAGCGGACGCGCTTGGACTCCCTATAGCCGCCAAACTGTCCCCTTCCCGTCCCGCAATCCTAGGTATTAGACCTCTTTAGATATCAAGTAGTCAATGCCGATTCACGCAACATGATGCCAACGTTTTTTTGAAAGGATTTATTGTACATAAATGTAGATTGTTTTAAGTTGTTGATGCACTGCTCTGGTTGATTTCCTACTTCTGTAAAAGTTAATGAAAGACAATAATAGGAATATAGAGTACACTTACTCTTGATCTCTTTAATACTTTTCAATTGACGTGGCTGGAGTAAAAGTTCCGAATAGTCAATGGGTTCTTCCAAATATTTTTGAAACATCAGATAGTTTTAAAATCTGTTTAAAAAAAAAAACATTTTTTTAGATAAAATTTCGCTCGCTCGCGTTTTTTAGACGAAAAATTGCTTGCTCGGGTTTATAATTAATTCTTGGTAAAATATATTTCATATGTCACACATTAAATTCATTTTTTTCGTCCCACCATCGTGATTAATCGTGTTTTCTTTCTGAGCCCCTCCTATTTAAACTTCACGTAATTAAAGCAAATTAGCTTAGATTTTACCCATCCATTTGTCTCTGACAATCGTTTACCCTTCCGATTTTAATCTGAAATCAAGAGCAGAGCGATCAACACTAGTATAGTAAAATTGAAATGTCTGTTGTTTGTTGACAGATTTTTTTATAATCCTTGTTGAAAAGGGTTCGTCTTTTACTGAACATTTATCTTAATACTCTTTAAATTGTTGTTTACTAACTTGAATTCTCGAAAACAGTCATTGCAGGTCAAAGCAGATCAGTATCTTAAATATTGTTTGTTTACATGATTGTTTTCAGTTTTTCGTGTTTTTTGCTGGACCAACTTAGGCGGATAAGTTTTTATTGTTTGTTTACATTATTCTGTCAATTATTTCGTAATTTAAGGCTTTAGTAGACATGGTGGTTAACGTGGTGTTGTTGTTTTGACGCCACAGGCCTCTTAACTGAGAGTCAGAGTGATATTAAACTTTTTTCAAAGTATCTAGTAAAAAATTAAATGTTGGGGCATTTAGTAACAAGAAAAACGAAAATGGATGGACATAATAGTACCTAACTATTAACTTGTTACTAATAACTTGACAATTATTGAACATTATATGCAAAATTGCATGGGTTGCCAGCTGGTATAGGCATTGAAAAATAAAATCAAAATTTTATGATGGTCAAAAAATGTGTGTAATATATCAAAGGCAAAAGTTTATGATTTGGTGATACAGCCTTTCGAGGTTTTGGATCACTTCACTTCACATCACTTCGGTCTTCAACCTTTCTGCTATATTTTGAAGTTTTTAACCAAAGCGTACGAGAGTCTATAGTTAAGAGCGTGAACGGCAAGTAGTTGTTCCAAATACTCCTTTTCTCTAGTCCCTCCATAAGTTCTAGTCAGTTAGCCTGTCGGTAGTTAGTGTAGTTGTTATCTCCGTGTAGGCGAGGCCATTTCATTATCTTCCATATACTTGTAGTGTCATTTTATTAGTAGTACTTAGTATAGATCGTAATTGACGTCGTTTTGTAGCTCCACTGAATTTATGAACAATTGGAAAATGTGAGCACCTGTTAAATGAGACCATAGAGGTTTAGTCAAAACGGTACGGACAGTTAGTGAACAGGCCTCGGTCATCTGGCACTGACATCATTTTGGTCATCAGATTCTGACAGATAATGTGCTTTTCTTCTTTATCGTGTGGTTAGTACATAACCTGGTGTCAGATTTTTTATGCCGCCCATGGGCCTCTGATTTGGATTAACATGCCGTCGAGAAATATCCCTCAGGCATGCTGGTTTTCTTACGATGTTTACCTTCACAGAAGCAAGTGATAATTCTACAATACGCATATGAATCCGAAAGATCAGAGGTACGTGTCATGGGTTCGAACTCGAGACCTATGAAGTGCACCTGTGCAGTCCGACGATTGTGACCGTCGGACTGCCACTAGGCTATCACTGGTTAGATAATGTGCTGAAGTAGTAGTAGTGTGTACTTCGGCACATTATCTGAAAGAATCTGATGACCGGAGGCTCGCGCGTACCGATTTGACCGAACCTTAAAAGTCTTTTCGGAATAATATCTCATCTTCGCCCCCGATAGTAGATTTTGTAACTTTTGTAGTTAATTTCATAAAAGGGGTCGATGTTTTACAAATGTTCATATGCATAAGCAATATTAAACATAATATTTATTATGAATTAGTGCCATATCTCTCAGTATTGCTACAACGATGGTCGCACATACAGGTTAGATGTTCTGGGGTAGTGTCTGGAGGTAGAACATAAATGGAGTGCCATTGCATTAATCCAATGCCAATCCATCATTTTGTAAGCTTAGGGATTAAGCATCACCAGACACGTGCGTTTTGTCTTAACATGTAATCCTAAGAGTACACTAGCGGAATAACGCATATGTTGTCACATGTAATGAGTAGGTGCAGAAACGAGACAGTGCCAGAACAGAGCAGAAGCGACCTGATGCACTTCTCAATCATAGGCCGAGTTCTCTATCTTAGCATTGACTCGTCACTGTTCTTGCCATACTTTGGGCGTGCTTTGGTCATATGTTAGCAGTGTTAGCAATCCATTTATGATCTACTCTGTTGGTAGCGTATGTATCGAGTAGCGCCGTAGTATAGACTAGAGCGGTCTCACTAGGGTAAGGGCGACCAGTGGCCACGGCGTACTAAGACTGCGTTATTATATCTTATAATAATTAACTTATACAATGTTTACTCGTTATACTGTGTTCGTTCGGTGGCTGGTTGAGATCTCCACTTGTTCATGTCGTCGTTTTCGATGATAGCAAACCTTCTGGGTATTTGCTAATTCCGTGGTATTGAGGCATTTGCTTCAAAATGTTTCATAGGGCTTTTAAAAGTACAGTTGACAAAATATGAAGAATTGTAATTCATAATGCAGTTTGTCGCGCCCGGAATTTTAAATCTCAGTTACCAAAACTTGCGTCCATTTTTGGACCAAGCGGTTGAATTTAAGCCATAGTTAAATGTCTTCCATTTATGAATTTTCTAATTAAGCTCACATCTTGTTAAGCTAAAAGAATATTAAATTAATTACCCATACAATTTTTCTCTATGTTAAATGGAGATAAGAACCCATTTTGTATTGAAATTATCTCCTAAAATTTAAAGAGAGACGGATGAAGAAGTCTTTTAGCAAAATATATCTACTTAGTTACCTAAACGTGTTACCAGATTGAAAATGCATTTAAATGAGTGTTTTATTAAAAAAACCATATTAGGTACATTACGAGAAATAACCTTTTTTCTAGTCGGTTATTATAAAAGAAAACCAAGAGATTGCCTTGAATTTTAAACTTTTACGTCATACATAAATCTCAGCCATCTACCAAGCGAGAAGGAAGTCTATGTATATGGGCTTCCATATTTTTGTTAGTGCAATTTTGGGGGGATCGGCTATACTTGCGAACATCCTCCCAGCTAAATGTAAATATTTATCCACTTTACTTGTTCATTGTAAGTATAAATAAGATTTATACGTTTAGTTGAATTTTCATTAAAATATTATTCCAAGAATATTGTTTCATTTTGTCTTTCAGCCCTTATCTATGTCTACTTTTATACTTACATTTAGTTACAATTACATAAATATAATGAACGAATCACTTATCACTCATTGTTGACTTTGTAATTGATGGTTAATCAGGAAAACCCTCTGTGCCTACTCTATTTTAAATCTGTTACTACATTTACTCATTGTAATAATAGATGGCGCTGTGTTCAAAGTATAACATGGCGTTAAGTAGTTCATGCACATCACGTCAGATGGCGTTACCAGTATGTAAATCGAGTTAACTCGATGAAGGTTGCTATTGAAAATGATGCAATTTTCTAAATAAAACACTGATCATTGCGGCTATAATAAATTACCTGCAATTATCGGTAGAGGTGTAATTAATTGCACAAACCAACAAACAAATGTTGATCGTAAGTAGTTTATTCGCTAAGGTCGTTGAACTGAAAATAGTACATATTATTGATTATCAAACTTTGAAATATTATTTCTCTCTTGCGAGTAATTTTAGTACCTACTAAAATTATAGAAGTACAGAATTAAAAAAAAAAAAAACTGAAAACCAGAGCAACTTTAAGGAGTTGGAATTTCCTTTCAATCTTGGTTCTATATATTTCGAGTGTATTAATATAATTATACAAAAAAATACTCATTCAGCAGATTAAAAAGAGGGCGCAAAAAGAACATTTGGAGATGCTGGGATTTGAACCCAGGACTTTCAGCATGCGAAGCAGACACTCTACCACTGAGTTACATCCCCGATGGTGTACAAGTTTCAAATAGCCATATTGAGTGTACAGTATTATACAAGTGGAATAAACTAATTTGATCTAGTTTTGTCTCCCTCTTTTTTAACAGAATACCTAGAAAATGGACTATTCAGTAAGCTCTTGAAAAGGCGACGAATCATTAGCGAATATCAGACGAATAATTATACTGCAGCCGTAAGCAAATGGGTCGAAAATCTGTGAAAAGTAAATGGGGTAAAATGAAACTTACTAGAAGCGCTTTATCTTATTTAAGGTTTATTTTTCTTTTGATTGCGGATGCCATTATATGGATCTACAAAGTCTCTACGTTTGAAAATGTTTCGCCAATGAAGTTGCGTTTACCTGGCTTTAAAATATTATTTGTGAAAAGTATCTACACATAAGTATCTACCTATCACAAATCTATATTTGTAAAGAAACTCCGTAAAGGTCATTTATGACGTATTACGGCCAAATATAAAGGAGTCAACAAAAGCTTCCCTCCCCTATGCAGGCACTAATTGAATTAATAGACACATAATGTTACTCTATATAGTAAGTACAAATTGGGGCCGGATATTCAACAAATCAGGCAATATTGTTGAAGTCAATTCGTATTGTATGTTGACAAGACAAATACTAGGAACATTGAGCATTCTGGTACCGTGGTACGTATATACGAAATGTCTTCGTGTCCCGAAAAACGTTCAGATGGATATCAAACCTGCAGGTTTTATTTAAAAAAAACCATGTTTATTTTCCATATTTCCACAAAGGTCACAGCTGTCTGTAAATACATCATCGTAATCATCACCCTCTCTTGCACTCACGCCAATTTATTAGGGGTCACCAGAACATGTTACCTTTTCTCTTATATCAGCCGTCATTTCTGTATTCACCACTTTTCCATCCATATTATCTGCATCTCCTACTTTTATATGCATCCACATTCATTAAATAATCCTTTCGTCTGCGAGAGTCTTTATATAGTTTGCTTAGTATCTCATAGAACTTCTCAACAATTACACTGATATTGATGTTTCTCGTTACTAACATTTGCATTGATCCGACAGTTATGAATTTTAAAAGACATCTAAATCATTTCACATTAAATCTAAATCTTCAGACAGAGATTTCGACAAATGTATTGCGGTTATGATTGTGGTGGACTCACTAGTGACAGTCGCCAATCAACTTGTCATCAAGCATAGGAGAATAGAATAGAATAGAATAGAATATTTATTTGCGTAAAACATGGTATACAAGGGTGTTAAATACAAATTGAGGCACAAGCATGTTTAGCTAGGATAAAACGTAGCATGCAAAATAAAATAATATAAATAATAATAGAATAATAATAGATTTGTGTAGTGTAGTGTGCGACTTTGTTAACGACGCGTAAGTTACCAGGTTATTGGTCCATCGCCCTGGTTTATTTACTGACCTATATACCCATACAAGCATCACTAGAAAGAGGGGTCATGTCCGAGCAAGCACTTGTATATCCACACATACGGAATTATGCAAAAACTTATGGGACAGCCTCGATGGTCTAGTCTTTGCAATCCTGATGCATGATGTCCTGGGTTCGATTCCCAGGTCGGGCAAAGTATTATTGGGGGTTTTTTTCAGGAATTTCTCAGTAGTACCAGTTGATGGCAATAGGCTCGCTCCCTCCCCCTGAAATGTGGGTGGATTATTAGGTACACCTCTGCCAAACCCTTCGAGGATCACAGGCGTAACGGGAGAAGGTAGAAACCAGAACGCCACCCTGCCTCGTCTTGTTGTATTATAAAATAATCTTTTCAAATGATAATGACATTTCATTTTTTTCTGTGTACTTCGTAATTGGCGTAATGTTTTGTATAATCCTTTTATGTTTATGTACTGTCAGCTGTGAAGCTACCTATCATAAAATAAATAAATAAATAAATTTCTCTCAAGTTAATTTATCTAAATTACATAAGAAATTTAGATACATGTATTTTCTTTAGCCATTAGATCTTTTACATGATTTAAATTAATTAATAAATTGGTTTGTGGTCTAAAGATATTTGAAATACTTAAATATGTTTCACAATTGAAACTGATGGATTATTTCTAGAAAGCGTGCACGAACAGGTGTTTATTATTTCGTATGTAGAATGATACAGCCTTCACAAGGTCGCACAGAATTTTATAATTTACTTTAATGACAGTTCAGCCTGCTATTATAGCTAGTATGTTGGATTGAGCCCAAGGTTTATAAACCTACTTAAAAATAACTTAATCACCTTTTTCTAAACAAAGACTGTCGGTACTTACTAAGTAGGAAGCTAATCCATATAGCCATAAACTTTCGTGTTATTTGTCACATAGATCACTTAGTGTCTTCCACTATACGTGTACGAAAACTTTCATAAATAAATACCTAATACATATTCAAATTTCAAAAATTCGTCATTGTAATTGTCAAACCCTCGACATACAGCGTATCGGTAATGAAGTCACAACCTCGACAATCAATAATCCGTCAGTCAGGAAGAAGTTACAACTGATTTATAAACAAAATGCCTTGCGGGTGAAAATTCTATAAATAGAATTAAAATAAATTACGAAAAGTATGTTAATTCGCAAGGAAGTACGGAAATGATTAAAATTGTTGTCCAGCTGTTCCGGTTTGCGTGAGAAAGGCAAGACAAGGCAGTCATCTAGACCGCCTAGTCATTAAGTATGTTGTTAAAGTTCATCGCTCAGATAACTGTAATTTTATGTTCATCGTATTATAGGGTAAGGGGGCAACTTGCCTCTGGTTCGCGGCCCACATTACACGGAGTAGAAACAGTAGTGGAAAAGTGGGTACTCTTGGGCATTGTATTGAAAAATTGATAAACTGTTAATGATTCTCTTTAAAACAATAATGATGATGTTAATGAAATTAAATCCCAATGGGTCGATTTAACTGCGATACTTTTTTCCCATGATATTCTGGCCCACGCATTCGGCCAACTTTTCCACTACTGTTCCTACTCCGTGTAATATGGGCCGCAGACCAGAGGCAAGTTGACCCCTAACCCTATATGGCACCACGGTTCGGAAGGATTTATCTTTATTTATTTTACACAGGTTCTGACTTATTCAGATGATAATTGTTGAAGTCCAGTCAGTTAAAGTTCTGTTATCGGAGCAAACGGACAGTATTATTATTATGACTAGCCCATATTGACCCACTGCTGGGCAAAGGCTTCCCTCCATTTCTTCCAAACGGTCACAATTCTCCGCTACTTCAACAGGGAGTATTATGGGCCTTGCCTTATATCCAATATTAAAACTTTTCTTGGAATGTTGAAACATCTTACATGATACGATACATCTATGTATTTTATCTTCACATTATGTTTTTGTTAATTGCTACGGTTTCGCTAAAACATTTATTTGCAGAAAAGTAACTAAATAAGTAGTGGTTCACTAGAAACCGGGGCCGTAGCCAGGAATTTGGTTCGGGGGGATTTTACCCTAAATAAATAAGCCTAAAACTTAAACCCCCAAAACCCCCACAATGCCTGCTACAAGGCGTCCGGTAAGAGCAATAAGGTACATGCATTATAAATCGCACCGGTGGTCTTTGCCACAAATTGACCAATGCAATCCAGGTTATAAATAATTAAACCCTTAAACAAAACAAAAAACAGAACTAACTGCTTGCGAAATATCAAACAATGTGTCTCCTACATTCCAAAAACTTGATTTTATAGAGACCAGGAAATGACCGGTCATGTAATTAAAATATAAAACCGAGTTTAGCTATTCAAAGGTAATTCTAACCTCTATCGAACCCTCTTTGTTTTGTATGTAAAATATGTAAATTCATTTGTTTTGAAACTAATCTACCATTTGGACTTCGTTCGTAAGTAAATCACTTCGTGCTTGCATGGCTACTTACGTACTCATGTGCGTGTGTGTGTGTGTGTAAATATT
This sequence comes from Standfussiana lucernea, assembly GCA_964057025.1. Taxonomy (NCBI): domain Eukaryota; kingdom Metazoa; phylum Arthropoda; class Insecta; order Lepidoptera; family Noctuidae; genus Standfussiana; species Standfussiana lucernea. Next base: position 6,172,383 of record OZ059785.1, read on the forward strand.
AGCTTATGTTAACACTAGGTATGAATTAACATTGTTGAGCATTTTTTAAATGACGTAGTTCTGGCGCTTGTTAGTTAGCAAAAGGAGTGTTGATTTGAGATCGCAGATGTCTTATTAAGTATTTAATGGTATTTTTAGGATATTACTGTTCTCCTGACCGAATTTCGGTCATATCGGCTAATCTCAGCGCTATCGACGCAGAAGATAGTGTTAGTATTATAATATGTATAGTCAGGACTGCATTATAATTAGTGCCAGTTCCGTGCACGTTTCAGTGAAAAATGATCACTAAACTCCACGCACTTCACAAATAAATTATATTTTCGCCATTTTTAATAAAAAACTTTTTTGCAAAAAATAAAACCGACTTCAAAAACACAAAAAAGACTTTTGTTTTATTGATATGGTTTTTACAAATATTTGCCATGCATTTATTTTACATCGATAACAATACATTTCATGGTAGGTAATAGGCAAGGCTTATCCCCATTACAATGGAGCTTAGCATCATACCTTTCGAAATTTGGGTGTACTGTACACATCTGCGTACCCCTCAAAGCATACAGGCGCGATGTTATGTTATGAACTGATGTAAACAATAGACAGACATGAGATTTCAGCAGACCCAGTCCATTTGCTATCATTTATTGAGGAGTTCCGTTGCCTATCTCCGAAGTTCTTCATCAGATCTTCACCAAATTGAAATGGAACCACTCCAAGAAAGTACTCTTCCAAAAACTACCCAAATCGCTTCAAGTGTGCCTATAAAATTTGAAGAGTTCTCTCTGTTTCTCCTGGATCCTATCATCGGATCCTGACTTGAAGATCATGGGACCACCTGGAAAGTATACCCTTTCAAGCAAAAAAACAACCAAATCGGTCTAGCCATCTTCGAGTAATCGGGGAACATACATAAAAATAATAAAAAAAGGTTCCGACGAATTGACAACCTCCTCCTTTTTGAAGTCGGTTATAAAGTCTACATAACACATTGCGCTCTGGTTTTTTCAATACTCCGTGGTAGTTAAGTTATGAGGTGAGTATGACGTAGGTAGTAGTATTTTATGAATGTTTACTGTTTGACATTGTTTTTCTCGTTTGTGGCGTAGGTGGATGTGCAAATTATGACTTGTAAGTTTTCGAAAAAGCTGTATGGCAGAAGAGACATATTTTTAAATCCTTAAGAAACACCAGCAGATCTTAGTTTTGATAGTCACTGAAATTGATCAAGAAAACGTAGTATATCGCAATGGCGACAAAGAACAAACATAATCTTCTACCTTTTTTTTTTTTTTTTTTTTTTCCGGATGGGAAATCATCAAATGACTTCTCCCGCTCTGGGCTGAGCGGGAGGGTGTGTCAGACTTTTACTGACTAAAACCCACCCATGTTCCTTCATCGCCCTTTGTGTTCCGGGGCCGCGGTATCTCTTTCGAACAACCCGCAGCACCCGGCAGGCATCGGCCCTTGCGGGCCCCTTCCCTATAATCTTCTACCTACGGTATCACAATACCTTTACTAAACTGCCTCGTTGGTCTAGCGGTGGAAAGCGCGAATGCTGAGCATGAGCTCCTGGGTTCGAATCCCGGATCGAGCAAAATGTCATTGGGTTTTTACCGTCAGGAATTTGTCAGTAGCAGCCACGGAGTCTGGATTTGTATCCAGTTGATGGCAATATGCTCGCCCCCCATTACAGTTTTCTTTCTTTATCGTGTGGTTAGTGCCTAACCTGGTGTAAGAGTTTTTATGCCGCCCATGGGCCTCTGACTTGGCTTAACATGCCGTCGAGAAATATCTCTCAGGCATGCTGGTTTCCTCACGATGTTTTCCTTCACCGAAGCAAGTGATAAGTATTCAATACGCACATGATTCCGTAAAATCAGAGGTGCGTGTCTTGGGTTCGAACTCGAGACCTATGACTTGGCAGTTCAACGGTTACCCCACTAGACTATCACTGCTCCCCCATTACATGAGACTTGAAGATGTAACTGGCGAAATGTGGGTGTACTATTAGGTACACCTCTGCTAACCCTTCGGGGATTACTGGCGTGATGTTGTTTATGTTTCAAACAATTAAAGTAGGCGAGAAACACCTTGCAATCGGTTAGTAGGACTGTAGGCTAATCGAGACCGGAATGTTTGTACCCACACTAGGTACTTGACGGGTTTCTATTCTCTATGGTACACTTGTAAAGATTACGTTGTTGTATAACTAATTTTTTACTCAATCGTCCGTTTTGTAATTGCTGGTTTTGCGCTGCGTTTAATACTATAGTGTGGAAATTTGGGCCCATAGTTAGCACAACATAAAAAAATCATCTTTGATGAAGTCATCATTATGAAGTAAGCAAAAAAAAAAACATTAATTTGCATCGCAATAACTTTTGCTATGGAACTGTAACTTAACTGAACTGAAATCGCGATGTGAAAGTTTTGAGATGTTCCATACATTGCTGTCTATTAAAATTTCCAGAAACGTATGTTTAATTTTGATTTAATTATACTGTGTATTTGAGCAGCTGTTTTGCTTTTAAAACAAATATTTACCATCTATAAATAAATTAAGATATTATACCAAATCCATGTTGTTTGCGCTTCTATTGTTAGTAATAACATTGCTAATTAAATAGTTACGTAATTTTCGCAAATTATTCATATTCTAGAAGCTTTTAATGGTATTATTTGTATTCGTTTTTTTTTTTTAATATTCAATAATGATAACATAACATCACACCAGTAATCCTCGAAGGGTTAGGCAGAGGTGTGCCTAATAGTAGCCCCACAGTTCATCAGTTATGTCCATATAATAAGTTGGAGGCGAGCCTATTTACATCAACCGGATACAAACCCGGACTCCGTGGCTGCCACTGAGTAATTACTGAAAAACTCTATAACACTAAGCTCGAACTGGGAATTGAACTTAGGACTTCATGCTCAGCAGTCGCGCTTGCAACCAACGAGGTAGTTCAATCTTGATACATTTAATGATTTGACATGAATACTTATTTACTTTTTTTATTCTTATTATTTTTTTTTTATTATGTGTGACATTTAATGATTTTTATGAACATTTATTTTGTAAGTATTATTGATTTTATTTGATTAGTGTGAATGTGAGGACAATGTGGGTAATTTTTACGTTTTTTGTTTGTTTTTACTATTGTCTGGCAGTTTGAGTACTATAAGCGACCTACACAAATGTCCTTTCTTTGGCATTGTTCGTCGTTTCGTTGAGCTCCTTGAGTTATGAGTCGAGCTACATGATAACTGACAAATGCTTGCACTGGCTGGACAGGTCCACTCAAATCTGTGTGGTTCTTTCTTCAAAAGACCATCTCAGACACTCATCTGCATAGTCCTCATGTGAGTTTATCAAGATTATGTCTGGACCTTAAAAGAGACTATGACCTCTGAGTTTGTTTCGGTTGTTTCTTCTCAGAGTAGTCAGATACGAAACACCGCCCTCATCTAGTTTTAAAAAAGAAGACGTGTAAAAGTGTTTGTAAAAACCTATTTGCAAAAAAAAAAAAAAGATTTAAGCAACAAATATGTTGCTCCGATCGTCATCTTTTGATCTCCCTTTTTCGATGGTTTACTTTTGAATCGAGTAAGGTTATTCTTACTATTCAAAATACTTAGGTGGAGAGATTGGCCCTGTTTCTTGGCACGGAACTTCAACAAACAAAGCTATGTATTATACCTAGGTAACTAACTACATGAGGAGGAGGAGAAGTGTATTTGATTCAAGGCTTGTAATTAATTCCCGACAAAAAAGAGCAGTAGTTTTTTAATGTGTCTGTCTAAAGCGTCGTAGCTCCAAAACGGACACCGATTTTGATTCCGCTTTTTTCTGCATGTTTAACTATGAGTACAGCCTTCACACACTGTTACTGACAAATTGAGGACCGACTTTAGACCGTTATTCGCCAGAGCCTTGTGCCGCGGAGCCTCGTCTGCATCTTGTCCGTACCGCCGTACTTTGCCCGACCAAAATCAATCTAAGTATACATTAAGGACGTTTTACTAAACTTTCCTTAGAAAAAAACCAGCTGACGTCATTCGGAAGTTTTAAGGAACCATGATGACAGTGTATTATAGTAATCATACTAATATTATAAATGCGAAAGTTTGGATGGATGTTTGTTGCTCAATCACGCCAGAACGGCTGAACTGATCTGCATGAAATTTGGAACAGAGATAGGTTTTAGTCTGGAATAGCACATAGGCTACTTTTCATCCCGGTATACCGATCCCGTGGGTCAATTATCGAACTCCACGCGGGCGAAGCCGCTGGCATAAGCTAGTTCGTATATAAATGCGATCTAATGGAGTAAGCTGATGGGTAGCCCTGGGCAGAGTGGTCAGCATAACAAATTATCGTTCTATTATGACCATTATCGCGATTAGCGGCACACTTGATGAAAATTTTCCGTCAATGAAATCAATGCGTGGTTCATTGTACGTTACCATTAAATAGGCGAGCAAAAAATCGAGTAAACAAATATTTTTGCAGCTCATTAACACTTTAGTAACAGATCCTAGTATAGGATTATACTGGTGACAATTAAACTTGCGTGGTCGTAGTCAGGTACTACCTGCCACGGTAAAGAAGTATTGTAAATGGTCTTGCTTTTTTTCAAAAGTTTGGCTGTGGACTCTTATTTTTCGGACATTATTTCTTCTTCATTCGTTTTTCGTAATTATCCATTTGTTACAACATGTTGATAATTAAATTTTAGTACTTAGGATAAGTGTTAAATGGTCTCAATAAACGGCTTTTGAATGTATTTATTTTTTTATTTATTTATCTACTTACATTTACCATTACAGGCTAACCCAATGCGATAAATGGGCCTTAATTAATAATAACTTAATTTATACTTATAACTAATACCTATACTAACTAATATCTATAACTAATGATAAACAATGCATTCCTTGTGAATTCACTCAGAGTACAATAAAATAGGTCCGTCTCACTCGCTATGAGGTTGAGCGTAAAATCATACTCTCTCTCATCGTCACCATACTTAGGCCAGGTTTTCCAATCAGTGTTTTAATCATTCAGTGAATGGCCAGCTAGTTGTGAAACTGTTACTGTTTTGACTTTTGTGGTTTCTACGGTGATGTCTCATATCTCGATTCTTATAAACTATAATTATGAACGCACCTTTAGGTAAACTAAAGTCATAATAACATCCAGTACATGTGATCTCGGCAAAATCTGTAAACCTTTCGTCATCATATAATAATAATGATGACGTAATGTTCACAGATTTTCAAAATACGTTAAAATGCACATGTTTCAGAATTGAAGCACATATTATTGATATTGGTACGTCTAGCTAGTGCATCATATGTATTTGACTGCTTAATTTCTAGTTTACATTACATAACACCTACCTACATATTTATGATCGTGTCATTGCATATTAAATAGTACCTATTTGAAATTTAGGCTAATTTGATTCAAACTTTACAGCAAACCGTATCAATCTTCCTCTGGTACTTTAAATTACTTACTAGCTTTTATCCGCCGCTTCGCTAGCGCAGAAGTCAGAATATCTCCCACAGAAAGGTCTACCCCTAGGTACATATCTATACCAAATTTCATCGGAATCAGTTTACTCGTGAAAGGCTGAATGTTAAAAATTTACAAGAGACAATCCCCCAAAATCCCTCCCGCTTTCGCCACTTCCTAGTGTTTTGACTGCGAAGAAGTGGCGGAAACAAACTCCCCAGCAATAATGAGTAAGTCTATAAAATATGTGTGGAGTACGGACATGTCGTATAAAATAACCACCCAACCAACCACCAAATAACACAAAAAAGTCAGAGAATGTCAATAATTCGCCAAGTTCAAAGCCAGCCAGTGAATTGAGTGGCGCGGGCGCACAGACGACGCGACGCTAATTGCATGCACAATAGTGTTTTGCAACAGGAAAGAACTGTGATGTAACATCGCGCGACATCGTATGACTGTTCAGTCAGGACGACAATACGTAAAAAAATTACAGAAGAACCATTTTAAAATGCTAATACACACATCAAAAGTGTCTAGGGATCAAGCATTTTTATGCGGATTTCTTGAGATTGAGATGTGGCTTTGTAATAAATTTATGATTTTATAAATTTATATGGATCCTTTTTGGTGCATTTCATAATTTGAATCAGGAACTCTCAATCAAATTCGAGTAAAAGATGAAAATAAGCTGTCAATATTTTCCCTATAAAAACATACAACGCATTGAAGACATTATTAGTGCTACTGTTTCCCTACTACTGATTAAAACCAACGTTATTATGGAGCGGCGACGTCATTTAAGAAGAAATGCTCAGAGCCGTGGGAATGATAGAAGCTGGTTCCCGGCAACGTACTGTGGCTTTAGCTCTGAATACAAGTCAGAGTGTTATCAGTCGACTTTGGACACGTTACCGAAGCACTGGTACCGTGGCTGAGCGCCATGGAGGACGGTATCGCTGCACCACACGGAGACAAGACCGATACATTCAAATCTTAACTCGAAGAGCTCCAACAATAACCGCCATGATGTTAGCCGTGAGGCTTCATCACTCTTCAGGGAACTTAATTAGCGACCAAACAGTCAGAAACCGCTTGCATGAAGTGAACCTTCATTCCCGAAGACCGCTACGGGTACCACCTATAGCAATGCACAATCGTAGGGTTCGATATGAATGGGCTCTTGAACACAGAAATTGGGCAGAAGAACAATGGCGTTTCGTGTGCTTTTCTGATGAGTCTCGTTTTGGTATGAGACCGGATACAAGACGTATACGACACTGGAGAACCCCTGGACGCCAACAGCGATTAAAATCCTGCCAGGAAGTCCATCCTTATAGTGGTGGAACCATCATGGTATGGGCGGGTATTTGGATCGGCGGAAGAACTGAGTTGATTTGGATCAGAGGCAACCTCAACGCTCAAATTTATGCTGAGACGATTGTATCAGACGTCATCGTTCCTCTACAAGTGCAAATCGGTCCCTTATTTCAGTTAATGCATGATAATGCACGACCGCACACCGCAAGAGTTGTAAGACAGACTCTCGCCGCAGCTAACATCAATGTCCTGCCCTGGCCTGCTCAGTCGCCAGACTTGAACCCGATTGAGCATGCATGGGATATGCTACAGAGAAGAGCTCTGCCGAATATGGAGGGTATCCAGTCGCAAGAAGACCTTTTTTTGTTGTTGCAACGAACATGGGCGGCCATTCCACAGCGTGATTTGGATGAACTCATTTTGAGTATGCCAAACCGATGTTCTTGTGTTGTTAGTGTTCGCGGTAGAAACACGGATTATTAATTGTTTAAGTTACCCAATAAAATTTTAAAGAAAACTGTTATTTCAGTCTTTTTTTCGAACTTTAATGTTAGTGGTTCAAATGTCAAAAATCCCTTTATTAGGAAAATGGCAAATTTCTTTATTAATGCAAAGGTGACTTGGTTTATCGTTACTGTGACAAACGAAAACACTTTATTTGATGAATCCTTAAAGAAAATTTTAATTAATATCAATCAGGAGAAAAGTTATTGCAAAAATATATGTTGATCCCTAGATACTTTTGATGTGTGTAGTTAGAAGACCAAATTATTCGATTTAGATTGGGCACTCATATCTGAAATCATGATAGATACCATATGTCTATTTATTGTATGCATGGGCTCTTCTGCAAAAACATTGCTAATTACTAAATGAGTACTGCATGCTATAAGTATGACCAAGTTTTAAAATCTAAATATTTGGACGGCTGAAATGCCGAATATAGTGAAACCCATATACAACAGAAACAGTATAATATGCAAACCCGGAACAAGTGTCTAGTATTTTTATGTAAAGAATTTATGTACAAAATTTCAAAACTGTATCATGAAAAATCACTAAGCTATAAGCTTGTTATGTTACCTGGTTGTCCGTACAAATACATGTTCACCACGCGGCGCCCCGCGCCTAATGCCCGTGTTGTGCTACTAAGCGTCGCTCGGTGTCCAACTTGTAACTTTTTTTTAAATATTTTCGGGACAAAATATAACATGGTATAAAAATTATTGGAATCGATTCAGTTACTTATTCTGAACTAACTATATTCTGGTTTCGCATATACTAAAAATTAATAATGTTGTATATCATAAGAACTTATGTAAGCTACCTATATTCTTGCAAATAAATATAAATCATTCATTCAACAAAGATTAGACGATAGGACAACAAGAACATAAGTGACTGCATCATGGGGAGATTGACGTGTTACCCACAATTACCCACGCATTCCACCAGTGTTAAAAAAAGGAATAACATTACCCACTAATATGTAGGTAGGTGATCACTTCTTAAGATTTCCTCAGAAGAAAGTGCGTCAGATGAAAGATTTGAACTGTCGAGGAAAAGACATCCCACCCTTTCTCACTTCATCAGTCCAGCAGAACACCTTCCTCCAGGACAAGAACTGCAGTAGCCAAACCGTTTGCAGGCCCAGGTTGACCGCTGATGAAATAATATGGCACACAGACTCACGCAAGAAGTCTCGGTGAGAAGGCTCGCCGGGCCACGAGAACCGAGAAGGTCTCTACACTCATGCGACCATCTCCCGAGACCCGAAGAAACCCATGAAGCGGGCAAAAAGTCCGACACCGATCGAAGAACAGGCGAGCGCGAGAACGAGATGGCGAGAAACCAATCACATTCACGCTTCTCGGGTGTTCTCGGTGGTTTTCGGCGTGAGTCTGTAGGGCCCATAAGGATCGTCGTTTTAATATTGAAATTGTTAGCGTTCACTTTCTGTAGTTTTTTTGCTCATTGCGGTTTATATGTAGGTATAGTTAGTCCGAGTCTGCGCTGACCGGGGGCGTTCCAGTCACATGGTGTATAACTATCTTTATTGGATCTATTATCTACAACAACAATGCACTTAGTTCTTTCTAGTATGGTTTTAAGATACTTCTCGACCTCGTAAATCTGAGTACTTGAGAAAGATAAAATAAGCAGCTATTTACATAGGTTGGAAAGGACATCGACTCACAAATGGTTACCAAGTATTCAGTACATCCTTCTGGACCCCTCGACATAGACTTTTTTATTGATAATTGAAAAAAAAATCTGCTGTTTCCTACAAAATTGCCATATCTACACGGTCACGGTCAAAGGTATCGCTTATTTAATTTAGAAATCTCTTTCAGCGGTCCGGTTGGATAGATAGACATGAAACGTTTACGTTTACGTAACGTAAACGTTTTAAATTACCGATGAAAAATTTCTATGAGGGGAGATTTTGAATGATATACTGAATATCTGGTAATCGTTTGTGCATCAATGTCCCTTCCTGTATAATTGATTGTTTTTAGTGCACTAGCTACTTTCAGCATTATTTAGCAATAAATGAACACGTTGATCTCTAGAACGAAGTTATCATCGAAAACTTGCTCCTAACGAAAAACGGAAAACAGTAGAAAGCCAAACCTATTAAGTACCAAGCCACAATGTCGATTACAGCCTGAAAAAGCAAACAAAAGAATTGTACATAAACTATTAAAGTTAGATGAATAAATCTTAAAACCCCTTATAGGAATTTATTACGACAATAGTACGATAAGGAAGGAAAAACTGCACAAAGACAATGGAAAAACCAGGGAAAAACAGTTCATTCAGCAAGATTGAATGAAACGCATATTGTTATACTTAAGGTGGACGCGCCGGTGTAGCCCGCGAAATTCAAATTTTCTTACGTTTTTTGCAATTTGCCGGTCATTGTCAGGCTGTACATTGAACAAAATATGAACTATTTCATGAAAAAGTCATTCAATGGGGTTGTATGAACTTTGAGGGTTGTATTGATGATTTTAATGATTATAATTCTGTAACTAAATACCTTTTACATCCCCGAATCATATTTTGTTCAATGTATAGTCTGACAATGACCGACAAATTGCAAAAAACGTAAGAAAATTTAAATTTCGCGGGCTACCCTGGCGCAACCACCTTAATAGTCAAGGATAGAATAGCTAATTATATTCCTACGTAATAGGTCAGTACCATAGAAAAAAAAACAGATAACTCAGGCACTAATTAAGGATGACTTTAACCTCACCTCATTATTTGTGTTGAAACAGATTCTACGGATATTATAACTATATCAGGGTCATCAGGCCATTGCGTGGTTGCTAGTACTACGTCTTATTTTTTCTCTAGTCTGTAGATTTATTTTTTTGTCTTGTCTTCTAATAAAGAGGAGGACTATTATCCTTTCTAAGTTTTCATACCTTTTGCCATATGTACTTTTTCTTTATAGCAGTTTAAGCAGGCGTACGGGATGCAACAATCTTTTACTTTTTAGACGATTAGTTTTTTTTCTGTAAAAGAAGATGGAATTGTCTGGCAGATAACTTCATTTTCGCTAGGGTTAACTCTAGTTTTAAACTATGCTCTACCACCTATCCTGCCCTCTTAGCTCAAAAACATGCGGCCGAAGGGACCTTTGCGCTGCCACAGACGACGCGGTGGAAGTGGCTTAGTTCTGGTCTAACAAAATGTAAAATTTGTCGTGCCAGCGAAACGAAGAAGAAGAACCTGTCATCTACATTTAGCTTAAAAATACCAATGTTATGTTAGTGCTTCCTCCAATTTTCCAATCTAGCGCTCGTCGCGCGATCTCATCCAAGCGGTATGGTACGATACGACCGGATCGAAAGTTCTGGTGGCCTTCAATCCGACCAACGTTGGCCCAACAGAATCTAGGCCATGAAATGAGCGTAGCATTGTGCCTGTGGGAAGTGGCGATTACTGGCGCTGCTAATAGGGATGTGGATGCCTCTTTTGTGTGCATCGTATGATGCGGGCGACGGTTAACTGTCAATAATGAATTGAATTAGGAACGTTCTCGAATGACGGTGCAGTTTTTTATAGGAGGGGGCGGAGATTCAATCAGATAGTGGGGAGTAGTTTCGGATGTTATTGTCGCTTGGTGTGCATAAATGTAGGTATAGTATAGCTGTAAAAGCCAAAAACAGATTAATAGTTTTAGGTTAGCAGTTGAACATATTGTAGTGATATTTGTAGACGAATAATATCCAGCTCTGACTGTTTGGCTTGCCTTTCGCCCATCTTTCGTAGGTACTTACCATTCGGATTCATTTTGTCTTCTTGCCATGGGTACCTATACTGTTCAAGGTGTAACCAAGAACGTTAGAGGTTCTCATTTATATCAGAACAAGCTACGTTTTTTATATTTCAACTATGGTGTAATGCCAATATCTAGCAAGGAGCCCCTCGTTATAACAAGTATTATGCAATAAGTGGTAATAACACTGTTTAATTAATGACTTCGACATTAACTACGATGTAAATGACAGGTATTTATTAAAATTACTCGCTGACACGCCATTAGATATTTCCGCAAAAAACAATAATAAATAATGGCTATTCATATTTTGGCATAGCAATGCTGTTTCTAGACATGGGAAGGCTCATAGATATTTACTAAGGTACCTAAATAAAATTGGTATCTTATCGAAATCGTTTTTTAATGTTTAAGGTAACTTGCCTCATTGTCAGCTCTCGGATAAAGCAGACTCCGGACCGCCACGCCACATCAAAAGGAATGTCGTTTTTTTTAAAAATAAGTAGGTACTTCTATGCAAGGCATTGTTCTGCTTTTTTATTCATAACAACCGCACGTGGGTCAATAAAGGGCTCGTGGCTATTAAATAATAGTCGCACTGGTCGATCTTCAAGGTTACAGGTAGTCAGTGGCCCGAAAGTCTGACAACCACTCTTACCAAGGGGTATCGTATTAGTCAGTACTAACTGGGTTATGGAGGTCAGATAGGCAGTCGCTCCAGGTAAAATACTGGTATTCAGTTGAATCCGGTAAAACAGGACGTCGAAAACATAGTTGGGAAAAGACTAGGCAGATATAATGACTGGTCGATCTTCAAGGTTAAGCAACGCTTGCCGAGGACGCATGGGTGAACAAAGCACATTAAGCCGTTGGTGCCGGCTGTCATTCAGCTCAGTCAGATCTATGACTGTCGTTACGGGAAGTCAAAAGAAAAAAAGTCTGACAACCAGACTTATCAAGGCATACTGGTGTAAATACCCTTATCGAAGCCGATAGGCACTTGTGGAGAACAAGTGCCTATCGGCATAGCGATTTTTTTTTGTTCTGGACTATGGTTCAGGTTCTGGTTATCAGCTGCATCCGGTTAGACTTGAAACCGACCTCCTAATATGGAAAAAGGCTAGAGTTGATAATGTTTTAATACAGTAGGTAGGCCTTATTATTCAAATACATTTTCTTGACATAGCATTTATTTTTCCTTATCTTTTGAGTGTTACAATAGATTTACATATATCCACCTGTTTCGCTTAACCTAATTTGAATAAGATTTGTTTGACAAATAAAACTACGGTTTTCACACGTGTTATTGTGGATACTATTATATTTGATTAGACAGCATGACACCAAACGATGTAGTGTGAAATATGCTAATGATTGTTATGCTGCACAATTTCAGGAAAGTTTCGCTTTAGTAGACTTTGGAATATCTTGCTTTCGATCATCTCGGATTCTACCGCCATTGGTAGTAGGGTTGAAGAGATCAGTGGTGGTTTATCGCTTTTTCTTTTTATCTGAAAGCGATATAATATAACGTTTTTGGGGCTTGCTAAGATGATGATAGCCATGAAGATGAAAGGCTGTTCTTATCATTTGGAATTTTATTCATTATGTTGTGAAAACCTAGCTATACGTTCACGAAAATACACGATATTAAGTACGATATAAAACAATTACAAAACCAATTACCCACAATAGCTGTCGGATCAGTCACAAGTTCAGACGATCAATGTCACCGAGTTAAGGATCTTTTATTTACAAACAATCCTCGGTACTTAGTCCTGCATTGTGTCGGTGTCTACATGGAGGGGCGCGACCTCTGCGCGCGCGCATCCGATGTTTCGCCACCGACCACATCGGCCCTCGGGCGCACCCAGCGTCAGAGTTGTGGGGGCAAGACTCTATGTGATCGGGGTTTAAATATATTTGAAGTAGGTTTCAGATGAGTGATTAATGGATCTAGCTGCCAGCTCAGGTTGTGGTCAAGGGTAGCGTCAGGGCAATGGGGTATGAAACCAGGTAGGGTAGGATATAAAAGTTACTTTGTGACTTAGATAACAGCTAAATGGACTAATATATACTAGGAGAACGTGCAAAAACTCAAACTTTTTTTGATATGATGACTTGCGAGCAGCACATAATATGAGCCTAGACCCTGGCCTAGACAAAGTGACTTTCTACTGTTACGGAGAACATATCTCCTATGTCACAGGTACATCTAGTTTAGGAATCAGGTTATTTAGATTATTTTGTCCCTGTAATAAGCCTATGTTCTAAGTCTTATGGTGTTGTAATGTGATGGCTTTAAAAAAACATATTAGCGGTAACGATGATGGAAAAGTCAAATAGGTATGTATTGGATTGCCATAAACTACCGAAAAATATAAGTAAATCAATTACGTTGAAAGTCGTTCGCCACACTTACACTTGTCTATAATGCCCTCTGGATGTTTCTCGATCAGTACCATCAGGAGTACACTCTTTTGCCTTGACCAACTTTGACAAAAACGAGCATTCGAGCCATTCGCGCAATCTACGGCAAGATCTCCGAAGCCTCGATTGACGTCTTCAACTGATTTGGCTGTCAAGTTCAAAGGCAAATTAATTTATGTAACCTACTTCTGTTTTTTTTTTTTATTGTTAATATATATTTTTTCTTTTATTTTTAATCACAACATGTCATGTTTTCTAGTACACTTCGGTGCAAATAAACATACCTACAAATTTTTACGTTTGATTAAAATTTTTGACAGAAACTACTTTTAATATTTGACACAAGATGAGATCGTAAGTAATTTAGGAAATTGGAATAAAATAACACTTAACATTAACCACAAGTCACAATAATATATTCGATCATTACGGATTCGGTGCCAAATGTTGGCTGTCATTATGACCCACTGAAAGACAAACAGAACCACTGCAAATCAATCAAAAGACCCGTTATATTGCTGTAAATTAATTTTGAAATGAGGCACAGGCAGTTATATTAAACAAGGTAATCAAATCATCGGTCCGTCTTTGTGATGGATAATAATTTGATAAAAATAAGCAATGTTATTTTTATAAATACTTGTTTTAAGAATGTGATGACGTACAAACAAGAAGTATGGGTGTGAAAAAGAACAAAGAGTATAAGGGAAAAATAACGTGAAAACTGCTACTTACCACGCATTCAGTACATTTTTGAAACCGCTGTTTTTTTTTAAATAACCGGCGACATATGTCTGACCTGCCTAGGGAGTCGAGAATCATGTGCTGTATTAATGGTAAATAGTTTAAGAGTCAATGTCCCTTACCACCATGTAAAAACACTACGTACGTAATTTACGATCAAAAGCGGCGTTATTGATGTGGTTAATTTTCTGATAGTTGCTTTCTCAGTCACTGTAGCTAATGATTTAAAATGACGCGCGTAAATGTGTTTAGTAATAAGTACGGAAATTTCTCGGAAATCGGTGTCAATGGAGTCGTTTTATAATTGATTTTCCATGGTTCAACTAAGAACATCTACTCATCTTCATTCAGCAGTCGAGCAAAATGGACTTTGCACACTTTGGTTGAGAGGAGTGTACTCTCTATAATCGATTTTATCATGAATTAAATCATCCTAAACGGGCTGAACTTTGCAAAAACTTTGCAAAACTTGTTATCGACTAAGCTGATTAAAAACAATATATGCAGGTTGTTGCTTTGCATCCTTGTCAAATTCAAGGAGGTAACTATGCTAATGTTTCTCGACCCGAATCAATAATAAAATGGGTAGGTAATTTATTCGTAATACCGGATATCGGTAAGTGTACACCACCCTAAGTATAATACTAGCCCTATAACCACGCTTTCACACACACAAACAAACGCAGACGTTTATTCGATAAACGGGTGATTCTCCTCTTTTGAGAAGGGCTTCATTCTGAAATAGTGTCAAATTTAAACAACTAAAAAAGCAGCGTTGATTGATTAGGTACCGTTAAATTGATTATGTATTTACATCTTTTATGACAACTTCCTGAATTTTGACGAGGATGCAAAACTACATCTTGTATTTAGACTTTCCCTTGGTTTTTTATATCATGGGAAAAAACCAAAGTAATTTTAGGATCTGGCTGACGTCAAGGAACTTGCTTTACCGGTCGAACGAACGGAAAAAAGAACGAGCACGGGGTATTCAAACATAACATGACGCCTGCAATCGCTAAAGGTTTGGGCAGAGCAGAGATGTACCTAGTTACCTATCTAATAGTACACCCACATTTCGCCAGCAGTTATGTTAAAGTCCGATGTAATAGGGGATGAGAGATGGAGGGGTCAAACCTATTGCCATCAACCGGGTACATTTCCAGACTCCGTGGCTGCTACTGAGAAATTCTTGTCTTTGCTCACCAGTTGCATATAAGTAACGTGAACTCGTACATGTAGTATATAAATTTTAAAATAAGAAAATTTACCGGTTTTAAAGTAAAGAGAGTTGCGACTTTAAGTAATGTCAACTTGTTTGTTTTCTTTTAATTGTTTATTATGTGTTTTTTATTTTACGATACGGTGGGTCCAGACGGGGTGCGCACAGATTAGCGCGCGTTTTGTAAAAAACTGTATTTTTGTAAAAAATATCTTTTCAGCGAAACCCATTTTTACATATCTAATTTTCTTTTATTTGTAAGTTGTGAGTTTTTTTTTTGTAATTCATAAAATGTTGACAGGTGGTTGCAAAAAAAAACAAAAATTACGCAGTTTTAATTAATTTATAGCAAGCAGGATGTACGTAGATGAATTATATTATTTACTTGGCCACAGTATTAACTGTACAAAGTACACTGTCGAGCTATCCGTTAGTTCAAAACTAGTTAAACAGTTCGAGCAAATAGTTCTCACGCATCACGTGAATATATCCTGACACTTAACAAATAAAACTATGTCGTGTGTACCATATTAAATATGTCATATTTGTATACAATTTCCATGAACGCGTAATAATTAAAAAGAAAACAAAGAATCCGTCTTTGAAAGAGATAGATAAACAGTGTGCTTATGTAATTTGGTATTACAGTTGGCTTATTGTGAAAATGTGATGTAATGTTTATTTTGGCCGCGAGTGTAATAAAAGACATTGCTTGATTCTTTATGGCATTTTTCATCAAACGCATGGAATAATGACTTGCGTATTATTTTGCAGGGTCTCTGTCTTCATTTTATTCTTTGTGTGCTGCGTAGATACTTTATAAAAATATACATAAATACTCTTTGAGAATATCAATGGACAGTAAGGGCTCATTCACACGGGTTCCGTCATTGACGATTCGTCAAAAAACACGATACGTCATTACGTACGGAATCGTGTTTTATCACGATTCAGCAAAACATCCGAATTGGTGTTCACATTAGTTTCGTGATTTTTTGCATCAGCAAATCCGTAAAAAAAAAACACGATTCGTGATTTTTTGACGATCGTGTTAAAGACGATACATGATTTAAGACGTGTCTGACATTTTTCACAATTCGTGATGCGTGTGAACACGGGCATTTAAAAAGCATGGCCGCCGTCAAACAAAAAAAAAATGTATCGTGAAAAAAAACGGTTCGTCAAAAAAAAAAAAGGAATCGTGATCGTATGAATACGCTCTAAGTAGCAACTCTGGCATTCATAATTTGTTTGTTAAAATAGTTATGTGCGCAGTGTGCAGAAATTCTCCGTCAAACATTACGGAGATTCGTCAATTTGCATATGGTTACTTTGAAGGTCGCACGGTATCTCTTAGAGTATCTTATATATACAGTAGATACATGTACATATCATAAATTATCGTTTTGAACATATATTGTTTAGACAAGATTCCATACTTACATTAGCTCCCAGATGTCCAAATTTGGTGCAGTAGATAAAATCATGAGAATTTACATTTTTATTCATTGCTATCTGATCTAATAAATTGTGCCTTTGAATACTTTATTAAAAACTCATTGCTATCAACATTGAACGTGTTTTAAAGTAATAAGTAAAGTAGTTATTGTTAATAAACAAGTTAATAATGTATGTACCTATGTACCTGTGTCCGTCCTCAACCACGATACAATTCTAACACAACCTAGGGCTTTTTCAGTTAACCTAACTATAGCTAGAGGCAAAACAAGAGAAGAATATTGGACAATTTAGTCGAAAAGATGACAGGGGCAAGTTCGTTCTTTTTAAGACGTAGGTCACGTAGTTAACACATAGTTTCGAGTTCATCACAAAAATGAAGGCCAAAGATGACCAGTAGCAGACAAGTGGACCATAAATAACCTTTAAAGTACAAATAAAGTCACAATCATAGAGGAAATACTTGAGAATTTAAGACGAACCTGCGCAGTTGTCAACGGAGGTCAAAAAATATTTGATTGTCGCAACCTCGGCTGTTGCGAAACTGACGAAGAGAGAAAGTACGGGCTATATGGCAGGTACCTACCTACCTGCCTCCTCTACTCAGTGATGTGTGGTGTGAGGAGTGCCGTTAGCGAACATCAACGACTGCAGGCGGAAGTGTTGTGGCCATATGACGTGCAATAGCTTGCGAATGTACTGTAGGCAAAAGAGTTTGGTTGGTAGGACCAAGTGGCCAGGTGGCGAGGGAGAGATGGCTCTTAGATATAGCTGTCTAGCGCCATCTCTGTCTCTCTCTCTCTCTCGAAATAGAATTAAAACGGTCTTGCATTAAGGTGTCATTTTAACCCCGCAGATGTGGATATTCTTAGGGTAGGTTATTATTTCAAGCAGTAGAACAAAAGTAGCGCAGGCAAGGGAAACCCTGAACTAAAAAAGTAAACATTATTTTATTTATATTGTTTTTTCTGTTACCGTGGTACGACGTGAACGAGTTGTGGCCAAAAGCACTTTGTGTAAATTATTTTAAACCTACTGTTCTCATTATGGTGAAGGAAAACATTCTGACATCTATACACACAAGGTGTAAAAGGACCCTTCACGAAGCCGTCAACCAAGCATTACGTTACATACCAAACTAAGTAACCCTACGCAAAAAATATTGCTGGGAAACGACTATTTTTTGGGGTGAAAAATCACTGTAACGTACTGTAAACATTGTGGTGATGCATTGGATGTAAAGTTATAACTTTTTTTTTTTTAACTTGTGAAAAAGTTGGAACTTAGACCACCAATATTTCCGTCAATATTCCACGGCATGGTCTACGATAACTTCACGGTATAGTCCACGGTTCCACGGTATGGTCCAGAACGAAAAAATGATTACAATGACGGGTAGAACAAATGCCTTTCGGCTTGACAAGAAAACGTGTTGCGCCGACCCTAAGTAGAATGGGACAAGGGCAGGAAGATGCCGCAGTGACGGCCACTCCCTCTCACAGTAGGCTTGTGCAGTAGGAACTTTATTGGTTGATTATGCTTGTTTACTGTTAGCCAACTGCCTACTTATCTATATAGTCGGCTGTACAGTGTACAGTGCCCCATATCTTGTCAAGCAACGATATACTTCATGACATAACATTGGTGCTTTTTGCCTTGTCTGTTGCGCTATGAACCGAGAAGATGGTATCTACTGTTACTCGACAAGTTGGCTTTAGATATCCTATGTAAGTAATCCTTGATGTCGTTATGGTTTATGCAATTAAAAATTAAAATATTATCATCACTTCCTTAGTTCTAAGAATCATAAAGACGGATTGCTTCAAAATGTTTGTATTTGGAACAGCGGCATAGCTCATACAGTCATAACAGACCTTCAAGTACTGCACCGGAAGGGCGCCACCTCACCGTATATCTCGATTTCGATCCGAGGAGATGCAGCTTTACGGTATGTAGGTACGGTGGTATACGTCGCAGGATGGAGCTTCATAGAAAGAATCCTGAAAAGCTCGAGTTGAGGTGATGTTGATCCCAGGTAGTGCCAATGCCATCATAGTCTCTGTACGTTTTTAAGATAATTGGGGCATGAGAGAGGCCTATGTCTGGCAATAATTTGATGATGTAATTCGAACAGTACGTGGTACATAGAGATATTTCTAAGTACCTACGTGTGGTATAACCTAGAGGTGGTTTTGGCACAATGCCACATGGTGCACTGCCTCCTTGGTGCCTCTATACTCATTACTTACACAACTACTGCACTGCACGCGCTGAGGTCTTGTTTATATTTTCACTTGTGCGATAATATGTATTATGTGGTAAGAAATATATGGCCTTGATAACCTGTTACCAAAACATGGCGATAAGCGATAATAAAATATTTTAATTCTTACATAATAGGTAAGGGAGAGTGTGGCTTTAATTTAAACAACGCGGTTCGTCTTGGCTGCGGAATCGCAATGCTTGCCTTGGTCAGCTTATGGAAGATAGATGATTTTTCTCTACGTCCATCAGTGCTTTGGTTAGAAATTAATAGACTTCAACATAGTCATAGAGGACAGAAGAAACACACTGTAACATGGCAGTTATAGGACTATTTCTTTAATTTTGAACCAGTGGTGGTCTTTGAACCTGTTGGAAAACAAATTGTCATCATTAAACAGAATACTTATCGCAAATATTCTTGTGTTGACCTAACACATATGAATCATATTTCAATACAGTCGAGAGTTCGAGATTGTTTCAAAAGAATTGCGCGTTCAAAGGTTGCACGTCAAACGGCTTTGGACTTTGATCGATCAAGGTAAAGCACGTCTACGCATCGGTCAAAAACTGACCAAACTGGACTTTGAACGTCAATTATTTTTTACTCTGAAGATTGCGAAATGAAATACTAATATTTTGTATTTACTAATTTAGGCTAATATTGGGGCGGAAATCTAACAAGTAGACTCGAATCAATAAGGAAATTTTTGTTTCTGGTTATATTGGAGGGATATTGATGTTATGTACGTGGTTGCAATGTTAATGTTGACGATTATTATTGTTAGAGGAACTGATTTTGCGTTTGTTGAACTATGATAATGGTACTTACAGAGCTGAGACAGCAGAGGGCCAATTACACGGCGACTTACAATACGATGTACAGAAAGGTTTTCAGTATTTTATGACAGTTCAATACATTATTTACTTTATTTTATTGCTGATAGAAGAAGTTGTCATCTCAAAGGAGGTTTTTACAGTAAATCTATTAGAATGAATAAATTCTATGATATATACGGGAAACTTACGTGCTTAGTGGTCTGTGGAAGCAAAATAGGAAACAAATAACAAGAAAGAGAGCCGCCATTACTGTCAGTTATATATACCCATTTTAAAATGTTTATTGCGTGGTGGCCCGGTTGCAGCGTTTCAATTAGACTGGTTTCTGCATACTGCATATCTACATACTTCCTTAGATTTATGTATGTCCATACTTATGTGCACGTAAGACTACGTAGGTAGTTACTGATAGTGCCAAAATTATCTGAATTTCTTTTCAAAATAACTACATAATTTAGCACTTGTCAAACTTACTTATTGAAGCTTGTACGTATCTATTTAAGTAATTTTATTATCTTATATACTTAAGTGAAAATTAGCTACTGCGATTTTGTTTTTCATTGGTGTTTTCCATTCTTTGTTGTGATTTTTTTAATATACGGGGTGGACGCTGAAACGGTCCGAAACCACATACGCAGTACATCATTCTGAATCCCCCCATATAGAAATTTTTCATCGGTAATTAGAAAAAAAACAGCTGTTTCCTACAGAAGTGCAATACCTACACGGTCAAAATGTATGGAACAGCTAAAACGGCAGAGTTTTCTGTGGGGGTGGGGGGGTTCAGAATGATGTACTGGATACGTAGTTTCCGTTTTCGCGTCGGTGTCCCTTCCACCCGGTAAAGATAATAATTTTATCAACATCTTATGTAGGTATACTACTTAACTACTTAGGCCACATTACAAGTACAATCATATTTTATAAATACTTTATTTTTGGTCAGCTTACGAAACAGAGTGTGCATTTTTTATGTCATAAGCCTATGTTGTTACATTGAAATTATGTATTTACGCACAACCATTACATAATGTACATAACAATTATCTAACTTCAATGTAAACAATGTAATAATGTATTATGTGGAAGCCGACATTATATGGGTTTATTGTAACCATGACTCGTGTGCCGAATACATAATAGCATTAAGTATGTATTATATATCAGCCTAAGTTTTACATATTGTCATGTGATTTTTTATTGTTCAGCTGATTAAACAAAGAGATCAATAAATTATAATTTGGTACTATCAAGTTAACAATTGGCCGGTCATCGAATCCTGACTTATAAAACAATTTTAAACTAATATTATAAATGCCAAAAAAACTCCGTCTTTCCGTCTGTCTGTTACCTTTTTACGCATTAATGGCTGAAAGCAGTGTGACGTTTGGCTCACAGGTATGTATCAGTGGCGACGGGTGATTTCATGAAGGAGGGAAGCCGCAGCAAAAAAAAAAAAACAAAAAAAAAACTTACCAAGGCCAGGCGTAGTCCAGGGGGGGGGGCGTAGGTAGGGCGTACATATTTCTCAGTCCACCCTTACTATACGTGTAAGCACTGACTGATAGATTGAAACAGTGTCTTGCAAGTATAATAAAAGTGGCTTTGAAAAAAGCCGGTTGTGGTGTGATGAACTGATGACGTATGATGTCTACTATACTAGGCAAAACTACTACTACTACTTAACAACAAGACTACTCTACTCACTTATTCTACTTATAATAACTACTTATACTCTAAAGCTATTCGTCTATTCTTTCTTACAAAGTGCGCTAAGACATTATCATAAAAGCCGGGATTATTCTTAATTTTAAGTAACAAATGTTTCTCTATAGAAAGAAGATTCCTATTTCGATCTACTTTTCTATTATGAGCTTCATGCGAATTAGCGAAAAATGATTCTATTCTACTACACCCGAACTCGTGTAAATCTAAACAGCTGCGAATATGCTTTTCAGTTTGAACATGTTTTTTCGAGGAATTCGTCAGATTATTAATATCCGTAAAACCCCCTTTATTCCAAAGGCTACTAGAATCTGAGAAAAGTAGGCACGGGAAACAATACATTTTATTTAATTTACAGCTGCCAGTCAGCCATTGATATTTATCGTATAGAGAAACATTAAAATGTTTCACAAAACCATCTTTTCGTTTATAATTAATTGCCATATTTGGACGCGCCCGCCCGAGTTTTATAACATGTTTTTTATTCTCAAAACTTAACCTTGAAAAACTAGTTTCTTCGCAAAGCAAATAATCTGTGAGACAGCAGTCTAAAGCGATCAATGCCATCCTAATTCTAATTAATTTTTAAATCTACTCTAAATAGGTAAGAAATTTCAACTTGATAAACTATCTACTTACCCAAATACCTAATTTCAACGTACTTTTATACTTTATTTTCACTACACAATACACGCACAAACTAATTTCTAATTGATACACTAATCAATTCAATTAATACAACGAACAAATTGCAAATTACCTATCTAAAACAAAATAAAAGCCATTAAGTACTACATTACATTCATGCACATGAAAAATACGAATGCAATGCATTTGTTTACAAATTCTCGAGCGCCGAGCCCGAAGAATTACGAAATTTTACGAATCGAACCGAGTACGGCGCCCGCGCCAGTACATGCGTCTCCACTCTCCGATATACGCATCTCGTTTACTCGCAAACAGTTATTGCCTATAACCCGCATTATTCCGGCTTACCGACTCCTAAGATAACGCGTGTCACGTGGCTCTAAGTGACGTCATGACGACATAGATTTGTATAGACATTTTAGAAGGAAAAAGCCGGGACGCCTACGAGTTATTTAGGAGCAACATGTTGTCTTTTTGGAATTTATTGACAAAAATTGTAATTTTGGCAGGCGTTTTGTAATACATAATATTTAAATTGTAGGGTGTATTAAATACCTTCATTATTATACCCTACTGACTTGGATTTCCAAAGGGAAGCCGACAGGAATCGGCTTATTGCGTGCCTGCGCTACTGGTATGTATGTACATATGTGCTCACAGTATGATTTGGGTTTCGACAGGATACTTTTTATCATGATGGTAGGTTGCCAAGAGCGTTGCGGTGAGGCCTTGGGCAAAGGCTAGTTTCTGTTATCGTATTAAAAAGTTGTATTACAAGTATGTACCGTATTAAGACATTCTCTCTAAAAAAAACAATCGGGGCATTCCCACAAATACAAAGGAGACTGTCCAATTCAGTTACAATCTCTTAGTTGTCTGTCCGGTCTTTTACTAGCCACGATAAGGGCTGGCTACCATACTTCCTGATTCAAGTGATCTTCACAATTTGCTCCCATTCCCTTGTTGTGTCCTTGACATTAACTAAAGGCTATAAATATATATTTAAAAGTTGTTACAGTTAGTCTTTTTTTGAATCACTCAGCTTACTGTGTGTCGTTTCAAGGTTCTCGTTTATTGTGTTGCCTTTATTTTTATATGGCTCACGGGATCATTGAACCCTGTGAGATGTGGCTCTAATTATATTTATTTATAAAAGTTTTAACTGGAGCCTACCTACTATTGTAGGTAGGCTCCAGTTATTCGGAAGGTTTCCATAACATTTCATTTAAAAATTTGGTACAAGTGCATAGCTTCAGTGATTTGTTTCTAATTGTTTGTTTTATTCCTTAATGATGATGTTGGATTAAGCGAACTTGTAGGTTTTTGCAAATCTGTACCTAGCAATTAGGAGATTTTTTTTGGAGATTCAAGGCTTATTTTCTGACCTGGACCCATGATAGCTAATCAAAGATACAGTGTCGTGTCTATTATATGACAAAACTAGTTGTACTCAGTCTTATTTGGCCATCATCAAATCCACTCGTGCATGAATCAAAGAGTCTCATTTATCTTAAGTACATCTAGAGACTCAAATACTGCCAGATTTTTCTTTTACTGTACTTCATACTCCATTAGATCTTACAAGGATTTTCCTGCTCCTAGGCAAAGGTCTCCCTACTCTCCTGCCATCTCTTGCAAGGACATCAGCAGACGAGGAAATCCAACTATAAACTTACTAATTTATCGCCCCGTAAGTAAACTAACAGAACGTTAGGTGAATATTTGAACACTGGTCAGTGCCACGAACCGGCCCTCAAATAAAGTGATCATTTGCAGTCATGTTTGCTACACGCGGTGTGTTATTATTTTCGTTGGCTATACAAGGGCAGAGCTTGTAATTAGGGTACCGTTAAGTTTAACTTGTTATTCGTATAACAAGTTAAACTTAACGGACGTGTTGGTTAGTACCAACACGTAGTACATGCTGTAAAAACAACTATTATTTTAATGGCTTGTATAGATAGACAAATTGTAAGCTTCTTAAGCGTTTGGTATTTCTACAGCGAATTTCAACAGGATTGATATTCAGTTTTCGGTGAGGGTGGAAGGGACGGTTACCTATTCAGTAATCATTCTGAACACCCTTACATAGAAATTTGGCATGGGTAATTAAAAAAAAATAAGCGTGTCATTTGTGTGTCGGTGTCCGTTCGACCCTGTATAAATTTATGTTAGGCCCATGTATTTTAATTTTTCTAATATTGTCTCTGGATGATACATGCCTACCTCGTTTCTTTCCGATTGCGTTAGTGATGTCATAAACGAATGAGCATAAAATACCCAATCTTTTACCATATGATCAATTTAAAAACCGGAATGACCTGTTCATATTGTGTTGTTTTCCTGTTGAATTTGAGGGCTGGCGTATTTCTCGGCCAAAGAATCAGCATTACCATCCAACGTGGTAATGCTGCCAGCCAGTGGCGTAGCTAGTCCTAATAGGGCCCTGTATCAAAATTTTTTAAACCCAAAATGAGGATTATGAAATAAAGATTTTAAGAGAATTTAAGAGGATCAGATAAGGACAAGTCTTTATCGAAAAGCGAGCGAAGCGAGCTTCAAAAATATTAACTTTCTGAACCGCAATAAACGAAGTTAACGTAGTTAACGTTGAAGAGCGAGTGAAGTGAGCTTGAAAAAATTGGAGGTTTCTGATCCGCAAAATTCGCAGCTTTTATTGAAGAGCCAGCGGAGCGAGCTCGAAAAATTGAGGCTTTTGGGACCGCCATAAGTAAATTTTTTATCGATTACTCATTATGAGCCTCTTATCAATAAGAATTTGAGGTTATAGGAAGATTTTGTGGTTATTTTCCTTTACTCATCGGGGGCCCTTGTTACTTGGGGCCCCGTATCATTGATACGGCTGATACGGCGGTAGTTAAGCCCCTGCTGCCAGCCTTCTGCGCACTTTTCCTGTTGACAGCGATGCGGATGAACTTTATGACGCCCTTTAATGAGGGCTATCGTTTTTGAGCTGACCAGATGGCGCCACTGTCGAGTAAGGTCCTGTCATTAATTCTATTTTATACTTTAAAGTACCAATAACTTCATAAAAAGTTTATTTAATTACTTTTAACAACAAAGTGTAAACTTAAGGTACATATTTACAATATTGTATTTTTCCTTCAAGTACTAACAAATTAGAACTCCCAACTTGCTACCTACAATCTTCAAGTCATAATTAATCAGGAATGGCTCAGTCTTGACCACACTAGTGAATGTTAATAAAACTACGTGATTAAAAAGCGCGTAATGCGGGAACACTCTAAGCCATCTGACATTTCTGAAGACCTTACTCTACACGAACGCCTCTAGCGGCGAAATCATGCGCGATAGCCCCCATTGTTCTCTGTTTTTGATAAATGTACATATTTTAATTTTTAGTTTAAGTCTGTTTAATAAATAATGAACCTATATATTTTATGAGGAAGTTAATAAAACTTGAATTTTCAGTTCCGAGATGGCGTGGAACCTTCTATCTCATCCATGCGATCAGCGGTTTCTCACCTTTTCGACCAGTGAATGATCTGTCTTTACATAGAAAAATGTTAATCATGCCGATACAAAACGATGTTTTTGCTCGATTATTAATCAACTCAGAAAGTTTTCCACAAAAAGCATCGACGTAGCTTCTATTAATATTTTTTGCCATATTTTCTAGATCACAATAACAAGAACTGGATGGAATCTACGCCGCTATTGAGGGTACAGACCTCTGTTTTGTTGATATCATGTTATTTTTTTGCCCTATTACGTCAATCAATAAGTAAACTGCCATAATGCCTACCTGTATGAACTGCGTCGCAACTTTTTATGACGTCAGCATCTCTCGATTTTTTTTTGTGAACAACGACTTACCACTCCATGTAACTTTAATATGATGCTTGATTTCGGAGTTATAATCAGCCGTACGAAGAGTGAACAACTGTGAATTCAGGCGACTGTATTTGGTGGATAAAATACAAGGTGTAGTTTTGCAATCTCGTCAAAATTCACGACGTTGTCATAGAAGACATTAATAATCAATATAAATTACGGTAACTTGTCAATAATAATAAACGCTGCTTTTTAGTTGTTTTAATGTGACACTATTTCAGAATGAAGCCCTTTTCAAAAGAGAAGAATCACCCGTTTATCGAATAAACGTCTGCGTTTGTTTGTGTGTGTGAAAGCGCGGTTATAGGGCTAGTATTAGACGGGCCGCGTTTTAATACGGATGGTGTACACCTTATCGATTTCCGATATTAAGAAAAAATTAAAAAAAATTACCTACCCATTTTATTATTGATTCGCGTCGAGAATCATTAGCATAGTTACCTCCTTGAATTTGACGAGAATGCAAAGCAACACCTTGTATATTGTACAGGGTTGATGTAAGGTTTATAAATATATGTATTTCAATAGGAATCTTTCATTTAGTCTCATCTTAAAAATCCTCGGGTTATCGAGTTATATTTGCAAGAAACTTTCCTAAAACTACTACGGAAACAACAAAGTTAAACTTAAACTGGATTGCAACATAAATGCGAAAGTTACTTCACAATACTAAGTGATGGTTTACCACAAGGGCAGAGACACAGCAACGGGATATACTTCCAGAGTATCTAACGATGTTGACTGACGGGTTGTAATAATGATCGTTGAATCTCCTTTGTTAGGACTACTATTGTTGTTCTGAGATTCTTCGACCTTACTAAACCCTACAGAGGCCTGAGCTGATAGGTTACAAAATAATCCACGCTCACTGTGCTCAGCAGAGCTACACACATATTAGGGTCGCCCTGTGCTGAGTCATACGGTATAGGGCGACCCGTAGCTGTGGTAGGATCCCGGATTGTTCATAGATGAAGATACTAACAATAAATCCAGAGAATTATAAGTAGGGAGTCAATTTAAAGTTAACAATCAACCGATCATCGTATGATAATAATAAAAACGCGAAAGGAACTCAGCCTTTCCGTCTGTCTGTTACGTTTAGCTGGACCTGCAAAAACGGCTGAAAGGATTATGACGAAATTTTGCTCACAGGTAGTTACATACCGTATCAGGGCGATCCATAGCTGTGGTGCCATCCCTGACATTCCCATACCTACAACTGAGATACAGGTCATGCAGGCTCCTCTCCTGTATGTGAGAGAGAGAGAGTTGACCACATAATTCAGCACGGACCCATTGCATTTCATTGTTAGTGGATGGGGCGGGTTTCAATTAATTCTTGCCAAAAGATTAATGAGTGGTATTATACCTTGGACCTTCACACCGAACGATTAGGGTCTACCTTTCAAATAGCCAGTCATTAAAGTGGTCTAAGTTTACATTAATTAGGATAACTGGATCATTAATCCAGTCCTGTACAATTTAAGATGTTAATAAGTTTAAGATGGTAAAAAATGCGGTTAAGTGTTTGGGAAATCCATTATGGCGGATTGTAAAATAATACAAATGGTTTCGAAACTACTGGCACCGCCCAGTGATTTGGACAAATCCATTTAACACAGTAAATCCATTCAACTTGAAATATAAAGAATATTCAGTCGGATTTGGAAATCTTACACTTAAAAAAAAAGTGTAATATTCCTTTGTTACTTTGTCAAGTTTTCGGGGATACAAACTATCGACAAAAACTTAGACAATGAGGACACAAAAATGTTCGTAGGGATATTAAACCAATTCATTGACAGATTTTCGTCGACACTGACACGTAAAGTCATTTAGTCACATTCATGTTCTATGTTTGGTTCCAAGCGACGTGTACTGTACCGTCGAGTCTTGCAATACGTTTTCACTTCCTTAATGGTTCCAACAAAATACAGTACACTATGCTACGTCATAACGTGATGCCAGTAAGGCGCCAAAGCCATATTTATGGATTAGGCAGCAGCTGGATTTAAGGAGTAAGTAGATGCGTTTCGGTGTAAGAGACACCGAAACACCACTTATTACCATGAAGTCAGTACATGATACTCGACACCACAGAATTTGTCCGTTACGTTAAAAAAACCGAGGTTTTATTCATAAAAGTGCTCACTGTATGGCTATCAAAAACGCTGCCAGGGTAGTTCATGTAAGGTCCTATGTTAAAATAGAATATAAAACCTTACTTCTATAGAATGAATTGAAGAGTTCACTGATCCCAGCCCATGAATGACTAATATTAAGTATGCCACGGTACCCTCTATCGATCGACTTGTACTCTACTACGGATTCAACGTACTTATCTATGGGTAGTGCATCGGTGACCGTTGTACATCGCAAAACCTTCTGTCTCTATAAACCCTGTGCCCGATTGGTTTTCCCATTGACCGTAATTATTATGTTGAACCTTTAGACAATCTTTCATCTCCATCCATTTAAAGGAATATATTTAAAAAAAAACCTTCGTCTTTTGCTCATTTTCATTGTAGACCCTCAGTGGTTTAGGATATTCGTGATCCGTCAGTCAATGTTTTTTATTTTATTTTTAACTAGCGATCCGCCCCGGCTTCGCAAGGGTGCAATGTAGATACTAATGTTTTCTCTACTATAATATACATGACGTATTATACATATAAACCTTCCTCTTGAATCACTATCTATTTAAAAAAACCGCAGCAAAATCCGTTGCGTAATTTTAAAGATCTAAGCATACATAGGGACAAACAGACAGCGGGAAGCGACTGTTTTATACTATGTAGTGAAGTAGAAAGATTACATGCACGGTTGTCATTTTCACCTGTGCTGGGCCCGAATTCATATAGGATATAATTGGTATCATGTTCCATTTTTTTATGGCGTTTGTTGCTGTTACTTGGAATGTTTCTACTTCATTGTTTTTCTTATAAGACGTCAGCAAATCATTAGTGACGTCTAAAAACCGGCTCAGGAAATATTTGGCGTTTGTGGTTTTTTAATGATTTGTTGATGTATCGAAGTTAATGATATTTTTGTTTCGTAAATAATAGGTATCATTAGTATCTACTTTTTGTACTTGTTTCACTCAGCGAGTTCAAGGACTGAACAAAATTTTGGAAATATTTTAACCTTTAATTAATTACATACTTAAAGTACCTACGAAGCATAGGTACATACATAATTTTCTTCAATTTTTTACATTGCCGGCCTTCGAGCATGAACTTTGTTAATTTTTTAGGACTCTTCTATGAATAAAATTAACATAAATCAGCTTACTTAGCTATAGGTAATAAATCAGGTAAGTGGGTAGGTAAATCTCTATGTTGTTAATATGTGCTGATATTTTTTGGTTTTTAACATAATAATTGGTGTATGATCTATCTAATCCATCTATCTGGTTTACTATTTTATCATGTTAGTCTAATTTCCTTCATTAATTCTCCTTACAAATAATTTTACATGTTTAAATATTTCTTTAAAAAAACATTTTAAAATATAAAAAATAGTAGCCCACCGGTATCGGGAACAGGGTCCAAGCTACCGGCGCTCCAGATAGAGGAACCTCCTAACAATACGAGCCGTGACCAGGAGTACCACATTCTAAATCAAGCCCTTAATCCAGCTGCCTAACGAGAGGTTCTTCAGGTCCTGGTTCTTGGCAATCAGACCATTTGCTGAAATTAAAAATGAAGTGTAATTATTATTGATAGGTAGATGATTTGACTAGCTATAAATCCACAAGACCAAGATTCTTAATGATCTCTCCAGCGAGGATCAAAGGAAGTTGCAAATGATCAGTATAGTAAATCAATTCATCAGTAAACATCTAACAGATAATACACTAAGTCTTTTGACCAACGCCTGATGGTCAAATCAAGGTATGCGGAAAAGATGCAGTGGACTTTGGACTCGGAAAGTTAAATAGAAGTTAACAGGTAAGGCGGTCATGGACATCCACTTTGCGAGTTTTATCGGTTTCTCCCTACTAGAACTGTTATAGTATGACCACTTTAAGTGTGCAGTTCAAAGTGGCGTTGCTTGTCAAGAAAAGCATCGATATGTCGAACTTGGTTCAATTATTTTAGTTCTGTGTTTTCCCACTTGCACAGATAAGTTGGTTGAAGTGCAAGAGTATTGATTGAATAAGGAACAGAGTAAGTATCTAAAGACATAGAGAAGTGGCAATTACTTTCAAAGAGTTTCGTGTTTTTACAAGGATTTTCTACACGATTGACGTCATACGCATGAGGCCCACACCTCAACAATTTCTGTGTGCAGACGGGAGAACAAAGAAATAAAATAAAGGTATCAAGTTTGACATATGATGCATTTATTCTTGACAAGCAGCACCACTTTGAACTGCAAACTTAAAGTGGTCATTCTGTAGCTTATGTTGAGAAAATGTGACCAAGTGCCAAAATGCAGTGGACAAAGGTCGTTGGTATTTTATTACTTAGAAAATATGTGATATATTTAAGTACCTTTTGAAGTCGTCATACAACATAAATACAAGTTATAATTTAATTAAATAACTGTTTTGCAGTTCAGAGATCTAAAAATAAATTATTTGAATATGTTAATAATATGCTGTATTATATTTAAACAGATAATTTAAATGAACTAGCACGACATTGATCTAAATATTCTACAAATACAATAATTTGCAAAAGTATTTTAATGTGCGATTCACATTATTTTCCAATTAGATTGCATCTAAACTCTGTTTGTTTCTAGAAACGGAAGCATTTAGGGAGCTTGCTAGAATTTACCGCTAATTACATTCATAATTAACGCCGAATTAATGATTTTTCGGTGCGTTTGTGCGAGGTTACATCATTACCAAACAAGTTTTTGTTGTGTTTTGCTCTTTACAAAGGTATATTAAGTTCGGCCTCAATAAAGTTCACTGAATTTAAGAAAGCTTCAAGTATGAAAGTTCGTAATAAGCTTTTTAAGTGCTTTTTGATATTTGCTTGTGCTTTGCCCGTGACTGCTCTCATATTATACAATATATTAGTCTATGGTGACTGCGTCTACTGGATTTCAGTCGTTCCCTTATAAAATTCCACATGCACACCTCATGACGTGGTGTGGTGGATAATCTGACCCTCATACGGTTTTTTTAAGAATGCCATACTTTTCTCGGGATTCAAGTTATCGAGGTGGAAAGATAACATACTATTAATATGGTAATATTATAAGTATATATTATGTGTGTGAGTGTTTAATAAGAAATGGTGAAATAAACAGTCTGAAACTTTATTCACAAAAATACGTAAAAAAAATGTTGAACGAAAAGGTTGCTTATTTACTGATGATTTATATTGTTTACAATTTAGCAATTACCGTTTTTAAAATAAATTAATACCTACAGCCACAGAGATTGTAACAACAATCACTATTCCTTGTCGTGTTATTTATTTTTATATCCATAATTATATCAGGTACCGGCTATAGCACCAAGTCCTTGGGTACTAATTACTTTTAAATAAAATAGGTAGGTACAATAAAATTTACGTTCGCCGATGATAATACAGTGAGTGGATTTAATGCGTACGCGCATTGTAAAAAAACCTGAAGCAGGACCAGGCAGGGCCGAAATTGATGTAATATGAATACCTGTTGGAGAAGCTGTTTTTTTTCAGAACCCTTGTTGAACTGGACGCGTGTAAACGCAAGAGAGTCACTAACCTCAAGAAGTGCACACCACAATACAAAGAACATCGGTCACGGCCCAAGCATTCTGTGACTTGGCTATAAAATATCGCGAACATGTCTGATGTATGGATTAATCCGTTCCCCTAGGCACAATCATCACGGCACGATTGGCGCAGTGGCTGAGCGATTGACTGCTGCGCTGCGTGTCGCGGGTTCGATCCCCGCACGGAACAAATATTTGTATGGCCTACAGATAGTTGTTCCGGGTCTGGTTGTTTGTGTATGTGAGTTTAAATGTTTGTAAACGCACCCACGATACAGGAGAAATTCCTAGTGTGGGGCAACGTTTTTTTTAAAAAAAAAAAAAAAAAATCATCAATCCTAAATTGAAAATATATTATTTAAAAGCCGAGGGTGATAGAACGTTATACTTTAGTACAGGTTATGATGTAATAAGTCTGCCGCCATGACTAAAACCTCAGCTAAAGCCATTGATATAAAAACTATGCAGTAATATATATGTCAATGGCTAAAACCACAAAAATGAATCAATAACCTTTCTAATCTTTTCACTGTTAAGTATCTAAGACAGGTGCAGCGTAATGTGATTGCGCGGTAATAGCTTTGACAGCTCTCATGTCATACGTTCCGTTCTACGTATTACTACAAATGTCAACCTATCATTTGCAACTCATTTCGGAATACTTAATCCATATCCCCATCTAAAAATGATGTAATTGATAATACACTACAAAAATAAATAAAAATCTACAATAAAATCTAGTATTTAAAAAACTTTTTTGCAAAAAAAAACCGACTTCCAAAAAAAAACACAAAAAAAGTGGAAAATAACTTTACTTTAGGAAGTCGGTGACTATTGTTTGTTTCATTGACTTTTTTTGGAAGTCGGTTTTTTTTTTGCAAAAAAGTTTTTATTTTACCCTTTTTAGTTATCGTATCACACACAAATCCTTGTCAAGTATCAATTTCGCAATTTCTTTTACTTGGATGACATTTTTTCCAGTTATTTTGATTTCAAATCCAAACTGCTGAACCGCTTTTGATGAAATTTCTATGGGACCAATCGAGAAGTAAATCCATTCAGATAAAAGAAGAATTTTTCAAATCAGTTCATAAATGACGGAGATATGAGGTAACAAACACAAAAAAAAAACATACAACCGAATTGAGAACCTCCTCCTTTTTTTGAAGACGGTTAAAAAAGTAAACGCATAATGGTAGTGTTACTTTAGTGTTATGATGAAACGTGTACCACAGATAAAAACGGGACGGTTTTAGATGCGTTCAAAACCTATAAAAGGAAAAAAATGAAAAAAGTATAAAGCTAAATTATTTTATCAGCTCCAATAAAATAAGCTGGATCCCGTAATTTAACATACACCTAAGTCACTATTTTTTGACGTATCAATCACTGGTGGTCGTTTCATACATATTTTGGTCAGGTCGAATTTGACCGATGTTCTTTACTAAGTATATGGATGTGTCCACTGTCCACAATTACAAACACACCAGTAGCTGTAGCGATCTCACTCTCGGTAGCGTATTTTTTTATTGTATTGATGTACCTACTCATTTTTACAATGATCTCGATTTTTTTCAACATTTTTAAATTATGGTTGTTTAGATTTAGAAATGTTTTTTTTTTGAAAATCCAAAATAAGTTATAGAATACTTACTTTTTACATTTTTTAACTCTAACTGCCTTTGGTCAATTAGCGTTTAATAAGCTTTTATATTAATATTATGAGTATAGTTAATTGACTTTGTTTCAGTGTTAAAGCCACCACTTAAACTTAATAGGAGCATTATAATAGGTAACGAGATTATGGAGTTTTCTAGTCATTTTGCGTCAAGTATTCATCTAAACACATTAATAAAAATAACGATGGCAATGAATACCGCTGATATTTGCAGAATTATTCTTTCAAAGGAAAAGGAATGCCACTACATCTCAATTTGCATACGCAAGTACTATAACTTTAATTATTGAAGGCTCAACATGAGAAAAAAAGACACCTTTAATAGTAGCAGCAACACATTTGTCCACGAATAGATACAAACAAAATAAAAACCTACCAGTGAAATTTTAACTCTTTGTTTGCTATATTAGGATAGAAACAGAGCGACCATAGTGACAGAATCCCAAATGTCCAACCATCGCGTGCGACAACCGTAGACAACGGAAACGTCGCACGGTGTGACTCAGCCCTAACAATGGTCGCATGCTAAGACCCATGTTAAGCCACATGGCACGCGCAGCAAATCCATTGTAAATATGCAATCATGGAAATAATCAAGATTACAAACCACTTTGCAATACAGATAATTATGAAATTGCATGCAAATCGGAGTTTACGTCGGAGCCACAGGTGGCATTTGATATGCTTGTTATGTCAATCACCTCTTATTCTTGAAAATGTTTAGCTTCGTCTATAAAAAACTATCAACAATTCAACATCTGTTTTGTACTAGAATTTGCTGCAAATCTAAGTTGGCACACCTATAAATTCTTCAATGCTCACTACTATGTATGTTAAGTTGTTATGTGTTAGAGGCTGGAATTCTCGTGGCTAAATAATAATAGCCGCTTGGGTTGATATTTAGGGTAAGACGCGCTTGCTTAGGTTGGCCCGCCGATGGGTGACCTACCATTACATACCGAGTTTTCTCCGTACCTCGGAAAGTACGTTAAGCCGTTGGTCCCGGCTGTCATTTATAGGTCTTTGACAGTCGTTACGGGTAGTGGCATGAATGTCTGACAACCAGTCTTACCAAGGGGTATCGTATTACCCAGTACTAACTGGGTTGTGGAGGTCAGATAGGCAGTTGCTCCATGTAAAATACTGGTATTTAGCTGCATCCGGTTAGACTGAAAGCCGACCCCAACATACACACATCAAAAGTGTCTAGGGATCAAGCATTTTTATGCGGATTTCTTGAGATTGAGATGTGGCTTTGTAATAAATTTATGATTTTATAAATTTATATGGATCCTTTTTGGTGCATTTCATAATTTGAATCAGGAACTCTCAATCAAATTCGAGTAAAAGATGAAAATAAGCTGTCAATATTTTCCCTATAAAAACATACAACGCATTGAAGACATTATTAGTGCTACTGTTTCCCTACTACTGATTAAAACCAACGTTATTATGGAGCGGCGACGTCATTTAAGCAGGGAAGAAATGCTCAGAGCCGTGGGAATGATAGAAGCTGGTTCCCGGCAACGTACTGTGGCTTTAGCTCTGAATACAAGTCAGAGTGTTATCAGTCGACTTTGGACACGTTACCGAAGCACTGGTACCGTGGCTGAGCGCCATGGAGGACGGTATCGCTGCACCACACGGAGACAAGACCGATACATTCAAATCTTAACTCGAAGAGCTCCAACAATAACCGCCATGATGTTAGCCGTGAGGCTTCATCACTCTTCAGGGAACTTAATTAGCGACCAAACAGTCAGAAACCGCTTGCATGAAGTGAACCTTCATTCCCGAAGACCGCTACGGGTACCACCTATAGCAATGCACAATCGTAGGATTCGATATCAATGGGCTCTTGAACACAGAAATTGGGCAGAAGAACAATGGCGTTTCGTGTGCTTTTCTGATGAGTCTCGTTTTGGTATGAGACCGGATACAAGACGTATACGACACTGGAGAACCCCTGGACGCCAACAGCGATTAAAATCCTGCCAGGAAGTCCATCCTTATAGTGGTGGAACCATCATGGTATGGGCGGGTATTTGGATCGGCGGAAGAACTGAGTTGATTTGGATCAGAGGCAACCTCAACGCTCAAATTTATGCTGAGA
This sequence comes from Standfussiana lucernea, assembly GCA_964057025.1. Lineage (NCBI taxonomy): Eukaryota > Metazoa > Arthropoda > Insecta > Lepidoptera > Noctuidae > Standfussiana > Standfussiana lucernea. The sequence continues at coordinate 6,208,227 of OZ059785.1, forward strand.
CGATTGTATCAGACGTCATCGTTCCTCTACAAGTGCAAATCGGTCCCTTATTTCAGTTAATGCATGATAATGCACGACCGCACACCGCAAGAGTTGTAAGACAGACTCTCGCCGCAGCTAACATCAATGTCCTGCCCTGGCCTGCTCAGTCGCCAGACTTGAACCCGATTGAGCATGCATGGGATATGCTACAGAGAAGAGCTCTGCCGAATATGGAGGGTATCCAGTCGCAAGAAGACCTTTTTTTGTTGTTGCAACGAACATGGGCGGCCATTCCACAGCGTGATTTGGATGAACTCATTTTGAGTATGCCAAACCGATGTTCTTGTGTTGTTAGTGTTCGCGGTAGAAACACGGATTATTAATTGTTTAAGTTACCCAATAAAATTTTAAAGAAAACTGTTATTTCAGTCTTTTTTTCGAACTTTAATGTTAGTGGTTCAAATGTCAAAAATCCCTTTATTAGGAAAATGGCAAATTTCTTTATTAATGCAAAGGTGACTTGGTTTATCGTTACTGTGACAAACGAAAACACTTTATTTGATGAATCCTTAAAGAAAATTTTAATTAATATCAATCAGGAGAAAAGTTATTGCAAAAATATATGTTGATCCCTAGATACTTTTGATGTGTGTAGTTGGGAAAAGGCTAGGCAGATGATGATACTTTTACCCGTCTTTATTTCATGCATGTAGACAGAAACAACAGAACGCCACCTGCTACGATACCAACATACCTCCTCTTTCTGCGTCGTCCACGTTCATGGTCATGACGGTTGCGAGTCTTGCTAGTACTACGCACAGGGATAAACTTCAATTTATTTGACTAAATAATGTCGTGAGGGAAGTTTTGTGTATGAATGTGGAAGGGTATAAGAGTAGCGGAAGACCAAAGAAACGATGGATGGACTGTGTGAAGTCTATGGCAAGAAAGGAGGTGTCTAATGAGATGACACGTAATAGAGAAGTATGGAAGAAGAAGACATGATGCGCCGACCCCAAATGAATTGGGATAAGGACACGAGAATGATGATGGTAGGTAGTCTAGTGCTGGCGGCCGTCCTGTCCGTTGCGTTGGCTGCAGTTAGTTTGGGGATCTAAAATCGATCCCCTTTATCAATACTGACTAGGGTATAGCACAGCTTTCTGAGGTACCTAACTGGACCCGTAACCAGCGGTATTTATAGGTAAGTAATAGTAATATTATAAGTTTAATTAATAAACATCATACGGGTTCAAATTAAAACGTTTGCTTGCATCATTTCATTCATACATCAAGAATTTATTCAAGGAATTAGGTAGGTATTTATAGCATAGTAAAAAAAAACAATAATATTATAGAAATATTTATTAAGAGCGTTTACGCCGTCCATGCGCTGTTTGGCTCCAAAACAGTACTTTTCAAACCCTTTAATACCATCAACCCTTTATTTTACAAAAATGATAATTACTAATAACTTTAGGAAATTTCGTTGTCTCAATAGTTGGGGAGAAAAATATTTCAATTAATAGAGTATTGGTAAATTGTATCAAGATAACTCAACAGAGGTTTTCTTAATTTATCTTTTAGCGTCAGTTTCGACGCTCTAATTATAGGAAACCACTGGCAAACCTAATTAGATTTTTTTTTTTACCTATTGCTAAGATCCTAAGGAATATAGTTGGAGAAGAAATTTTTTTGATTTAGGTTTCTTTATATAAGAAATTAAAGTTCAAACAATGTAAAATATTAAGGAATTAAAATATTTTTTTCACCGATATATCTTACTTGATTTAATATAATAATAGCATAATATAATAGAAGAACATATGCTTTAAAACATCCAATTTAAAATTTCAAATAATTTACAGTGATTATTTTTCTATAAATATTTGAAAACTACTATAAATCACTGCGCGCGAGAAATTTCAAATCAGACCGCCGCGAGGCTTTCTAGAGAGAGGACATGTCGCTCGGCGCTCTGCCTGACCCGAGTTGACCTTAGTCGTACTTGGATGGATAGCGGACGTTTATAGTGTGATTAAAAAATCTTGGTACTTTGATGATTAATTTTTTTTATTATTATTTTTGATGACTGACAATATTTTTAGTGACAACCAATATCTACCCAATTTTTTTACATACGAATTTTATTTATTAAAACTTTTACTTATTTTTTTGTAAATAAGAACATAAATTGTTTTTAAAGTTAACGCCAACCTATTGTATTTCCCTCATAAGAGGTGTCACTAAGAGGAACATCGCGTCAGGTTAAAATATAATATAAAATAAACGTAAGTAAATCCGTATAAAGTGATTTATTTGAATAGAATAAGAAATATTTATTAATCAGTCACAAATCAATAATAATTAACGAAGTTCGGTTTCTTTCTAAAGTTTAGATCAACAAATTCATGTTTGAATAACTAAAAAACGACTTTAATATTAATCATAATTATAGCTATACTTGCAATATATTATTGAATACTTATTTTATGCACTCGTACTTTAGTAATCCGTGTACGTTCAAATTCAAATTCAAATTAAATTTTACTACAACAATTGCACTCGAACGGATCATAGTGGGTTAGTTTGACTATAGCGCGCGAGAGCGAGCTAGCGCTATACACACAGGCACGCGCGCTTCTGTGTGTGTAAAAAATGCATTGAATTACCTAAACTTGACTTCGCGCGATAGACGTAAACGCTCTTAACTCATATATATATTTCCAGGACAGGATTAGATATACCGTGGCGTGTAGTTCATAGTGCTTCTTAGTATTCCTAGAATGCAACTGAAATTAGATCAATTTTTCCTGGCATGGAACAAAGGTCGATGTTACGGTCAGCCAGTTATAGTAATTAACTATCAATCATAAGTCATAACACTACCTGTGTGACGTCAGCAGTCATTACTACATAAGACGTAGTTTTGTTGTATACACATTCGCGGAAACTTCAAGTGCCCGTGATTCGAGTTTAAGAAAAAAATAGACTTTGATTTTTTTCAAGTACTTACGTATAATATATATTATATACTTATATTATACTATACTTTATTTCAAAACCACTGCTCTCAAAACGGCGAAGAAAAACCAAAAATTCGAAGATGTGTCATCGACCGCGACATCGGTCAACTGGGCCCGCGTGGTGAATTAGAGACTTTTAAAGAAATAAAAAGTATTTATCTCGCACGCAGGACAACACAAAAAGGTTAAATTAACAATAAAACAAAATTATTTAAGAGCGTTTACGTCTATCGCGCGAAGTCAAGTTTAGGTAATTCAATGCATTTTTTACGCACACAAAAGCGCGCGTGCCTGTGTGCATAGCGCTGGCGCGTTCTCTTGCGCTATAGTCAAACTAACCCACTATGATCCGTTCGAGTGCAATTGTTGTAGTAAAATTTAATTTGAATTTGAATTTGAACGTACACGGATTACTAAAGTACGAGTGCATAAAATAAGTATTCAATAATATATTGCAAGTATAGCTATAGTTATGATTAATATTAAAGTCGTTTTTTAGTTATTCAAACATGAATTTGTTGATCTAAACTTTAGAAAGAAACCGAACTTCGTTAATTATTATTGATTTGTGACTGATTAATAAATATTTCTTATTCTAATCAAATAAATCACTTTATACGGATTAACTTATGTTTATTTTATATTATATTTTAACCTGACGCGATGTTCCTCTTAGTGACACCTCTTATGAGGGAAATACAATAGGTTGGCGTTAACTTTAAAAACAATTTATGTTCTTATTTACAAAAAAATAAGTAAAAGTTTTAATAAATAAAATTCGTAGGTAAAAAAATAGGGTAGATATTGGTTGTCACTAAAAATATTGTCAGTCATCAAAAATAATAATAAAAAAATTTAATCATCAAAGTACCAAGATTTTTTAATCACACTATAAACGTCCGCTATCCTTCCGAGTACGACTAAGGTCAACTCGGGTCAGGCAGAGCGCCGAGCGACATGTCCTCTCTCTAGAAAGCCTCGCGGCGGACTGATTTGAAATTGCTCGCGCGCAGTGATTTATAGTAGTTTTCAAATATTTATAGAAAAATAATCACTGAAAATTATTTGAAATTTTAAATTGGATGTTTTAAAGCATATGTTCTTCTATTATATTATGCTATTATTATATTAAATCAAGTAAGATATATCGGTGAAAAAATCATTTTAATTCCTTAATATTTCACATTGTTTGAACTTTAATTTCTTATATAAAGAAACCTAAATCAAAAAATTTTCTTCTCCAACTATATTCCTTAGGATCTTAGCAATAGGTAAAAAAAAAATCTAATTAGGTTTGCCAGTGGTTTCCTATAATTAGAGCGTCGAAACTGACGCTGAAAGGGAAATTAAGAAAACCTCTGTTGAGTTATCTTGATAGAATTTACCAATACTCTATTAATTGAAATATTTTTCTCTCCAACTATTGAGACAACGAAATTTCCTAAAGTTATTAGTAATTACCATTTTTGTAAAACAAAGGGTTGATGGTATTAAAGGGTTTGAAAAGTACTGTTTTGGAGTCAAACAGCGCATGGACGGCGTAAACGCTCTTAAAAGTGAACATAAGAAAAAATAAAACAAACCAAATTGGTCCTGTACAAGGCCAAAAGGCCCTACCTTACCATAGTGCTTAACATTAAAAAAAGTAACAGCGCTGGTATTCTGTTAAGGATATTCTTTTAGAGAGAGGATGCCTGCTTTCCATCTATGAGAACGATATAGGTTTATTATGCCTTGGAGGAAACTAGTTAAATACATATATAACATTGTTGGTATATTGTGTCGCATATTTAACAATAATAGCATCGCCATGCGTCGCCATGGCAAAAGATAATGCCGCTGACGTCCGCATATCTAATTACATTAAGTTATTCATGCATAGGAACTACGTGAGCAAGGACCAAAAGATACGTAATTTTTTATTCTCATATAAGGTCCTGGGCGTGGGGCATTTTATTGATTTAATATCTTCCATGTATGAAACTCTGCTCTTGAATGACGTACATCGTCCTGCATCCCTTTTAAATGTTCGCCAACATGTGAATTACAAATAAAATAAGACGTCACACATTCAAAATTATCATATTTAAAATCACGACTGAAGACTTGGCGAATCATACCTATTTAAGTCCTTGAAGTTCGAATTTACTGGAGATAAGCATGAAAAGCTCTAATAATTTTCGGATGCGATTTAATGTGAAAATCGGGTGATTGGCTGATATTGTTATTATCATAAAGCTGCATAGTACTAGTACTACCTACCTACACTACACAAAGCCAGCTGCCAGCCAGAAATCACAGACCTAAAATAAATATACCAAGTTTGACAAATTGATGCATTTTTTCTTGACAAGCAGCGCCACCTTGAACTGCACACTTAAAGTGGTCATACTGTAAATTGTAAGTACCTTAATGGCTGTCGACAATACGACCCATGGAACTCCATAAACTAGTTTTTTTTTAATCCCCAGAAAGAACAATAGCAGCACGGAAACTTTTATCAACGTACTCTTCCAGCCAGCAATTATTTGCATGCAAGAAAAAATGCACTGAAAATGCACTATGGCACAACGAGCATAACAATCTGTTTTATTGTTTGACGTAACTCGACGAATAGACTGACTCACACTGCGGGAATTTTGTACAGCTTTGCTAATTATAATAATTCTACCGACTGAGAAGGAAACAGGAAAATCTAGATACGCACTTATTAGCAAATTGTTATTATGTAATCGTAGGAATAGGAATAGTTTCATTTTCTTTGTGTTTTTTTTTATGACTGTAAGCTGCGTATGGCTTGGATACAAAAAATGCTTTTAACACGAGAAATACTAACACGAGTTTCTTTTTATTAATAATTATATTATTTTTGTTATTTCATTATTAACTTTACGTCAGATAGGTACCCACCTAACAGGATATAGAGGACAATGTACCTATTTTTTAATGTAAGAATGTTGTTTCAAACCTAAATAAGAAAAAAATTCATGAGAATAATTAGGTATAATAAATTCACTTTTAGATTATGTTTTTAATTAAGTGATGTTCTGCGTATAATGCTCTAAACATTTCAAACGCCAAGAGACACACCTTCAAAAACATAGACAAACAAGAACGCACGCAATCCTAGCAACCTTGACTTGTTCAAAATATAACGTAAACCTTTATATAACCTAAACATTTCTGTTAACGAAAAATTCTTCGCAATAATTATTGTAAAATTTATATAAAACGGCTAAAAGAGGTGTGTAGCCTTGTAGATGTGGCGCAGTACTAAAGTGCGGATTCACATCGTGGCCGGTTCGACGATCGACGCGTGTCAGCGTGTGCCCGAGGCCGCTTGCCTAACCGTCTCTATTGCTCAAGGCATCTACACCGTGGTCATTTTAATTATGTAACTGTTCCGTTCATAAAACGTAGTAAGTCACAAAAACTTTGCTTAGAATTAAAAACAAAAAGTGATGACGGATTTTCGACAGTGATGACGCCTGCGATTGGTCAACCTGCAGTCTTTTCGAGCATCGAGGAAAAAGAAGGAATGCATTGACCAGGGCGGTTGCAATCTGCAGCGGACCGTAAAGTTCATTCCTTGCGTTATTTGCCATAAGCTCTTGGTAACCCTAATCGCTGGTGTTTACCTTTACTTTGAGTTCATTCGTACTATTGCCGTTAGTAGATTTTCGTAACTTTATGATACGACACTAACTACTGTAGCATTTCGAGATTGAAGAACATAAGTAACACTAGAATTGAACGACGTGTCGAAATGCATCTATTGCCAAATGCATCCATTGCCAAATGAATCTATAACTTTTAACTACTTTTCTGGGGAAATAAGATGTGCAAAATTTTTAGATCAGTTTCGAGTTCTGGTTATTGATACTCGTAGGTCTGTCTTTCAAAGTTCATGGCAAAAGCAAATGTAATGTGTGTGCAATATTCAGCAACTAACCTGACCCAACCAATAAAATATGGATCTACGTAACTGTATACACGTTATGACGTTACATCTTCATAGTTTAGCGAATCTGCATCCATGCAATCTGATACATGATTTGTCGAGATTCCCATTACGTTCCATATTTACCCGACTACGGCGAAGCACAGTGTTATCTTTTTCTGTACACAAGTTGTCGACAGGTGAGATATTCACAGAAGACTAGCTAAATAGATAATGACAACCAGCCCTACCAAGGAGTTTCGTACTTATCAGGAACTGGATAGTGAAGGTCAGATAATCAGTCGCTCCATGTAAGATACTGGTATTAAGCAACAAAGTTAGGAACGGCTGGGGTTGATGAGGGGGAGATGATGATATTTTTTTGTAATGGTTCTTTTGCTTAATTCATATCAATACTTTACCAGCATACCGTGGCGTGTCTTTACACTGTTTTTTTCAGCTGCGTCGGATTAGACTGGAAGACGATCACAACAAAGTTGGGAAACGATTGGACAGATGATGACTTGTCGTTTCATATTAGTTCCTTATTTAGTCATGGCCACGTGTAAAATATAGATAAGTGCTGGACACTCAATAAATCCGCTTTGAAGATGTGTTTTATTGTCACAGTACCGCGCCGTGCCGTGACTTTCACTATTCATTATCGTCAATTTTATTGAGGCATGGTTTCTATCTGTGTGATTGAAGATTCGCATTGACAGTTACGGTACCTATGGGTCAATACGCGCTGGCCTTAGAAATCTTTCAACCGTGAGATCAAAATTTGTTGAGAAAATGCCTATCACTGTAGAAAAATCTCAATTGTTTAAAAATACATTTTAATTACTTTCTACACGTCTAAGTTAGAAGTCAAAGAACTTGACCGCACAGAGTTCATGAGTTTATAATTAGAACAAAGTCCTTTTCAGTAACAATACAAGGAAAGAAACAATTGATGACATGGCACTGACATTACGATGATAAGACGTGAGTATCACTGAGTAGCCATTAGGTGAGAACAATGTCCACTATGAGCCAATGACAACGTAGGACACACTTACTGCTGCTGGAATGGTTTTAGAACTTAAATCCCGCAATATAGTGTTACATATGGAAGAGGATATAGCTAGAAGAGGAGTGAATACTGAGCTGAATTCTTTTTGTGTAATGGTCCTGTTCCTAACTTAGATTTCGCCTGAGGGATGCGATGGAACGAGTGTGCACAGAAGATGCCTGTTCACTCTTTCTTGAAAGCTGACGGGTTTAGGAAGAAGGAAAGATCCATATTTTGGGAATAGAGTCATAAAAAAATTCAATGTTCCCAAATAAATTAAGACGTGGACCGGAGAATGAACTTTTGCTTGTACTCGTAATTTCGTCCATCTTATGCTACTGTATACATAAATAATTAGCAGCGATTCTGGTAATAAAATTTATTTTAGTTGCGCAAAGGTGTGCTATCGCTTGCATTAGCATGACCTACTGGCGGCACTCACGAAGCATTATCAAATCTCCATTCGTGTGGACGTTCACGTCCAACCAGACGGACGGGTAGACGTTTGTTTATATTTTTTTACTATCGGCCAGTAACGTGTTTCAAAGTTCAATCGACCGGAATAAGGTACAGAGAGGCGTGATCGGCGCGTGCAATGTCGTCTAATAATTTAATTGATAAAGAAAATATAATCACACTGACAGTGCAACTGGTTTTTTCTGTTCACAGTAGGTCGGACTGATACTGAATTACAAATTGTCATTTTCCATTGTTGTTAGAAGTGAAGTTTAAATTGTTACACGTGTAAACCGGCTGATTTGATCTTGTTTTGTAATTAGTAACATTGTATTGTGTAGCATATCTTTTAGTTAATCAGTTTTTTAATTATTTTACTGTCAAGAAGTCAAGAACACACCTATTATTATTATCTTTCAAATTGTTTCAGTCTCATCATCATCATCAGCTTGCAGCAGTATACTGCTGGAGAGACCTCTCCAATCACATGCCATTCAATTCGATTCAAGGCAACCCTCATCCAGTTGAAATGGGTTCAGTCAATATCGACTATTGTTTTGTCAAAATCTTAAATGATATCGTGAAAACTTGTATCTATATTCTGTACTGACTGCTATATTTTTAATCATTTAACATCCAATCTATTATGTCACAGCAACTAACCAAGGCGATAAACTACACCATGCAAGTAAAGTCGTAAATCGCTCTGCCACCACGTGCTCACATCGTAATACTCATGTAATCATCAAAATCATGATTGGTACACTCACTAGTACTCATAATTATGATCTGTAATGCTACACTGAGCTCGTCAACGAACTTACTTCCTATATTACCTACATTTGTTTATTGCGGAAGTCTGTTGTATAAAAGAACCAATTATTTATGCTATCTTTGCTTTAGTTTTTGTTGTAAATCTCAATGTTATCGGTGACAATGAAGCTGGCTGGATAAAGATAAACTGTGAATCATTGAAAATAGATTAGGAATAAAAAAAGAACAATTAGAAGGTAGCAAGATAGATGAAGCAATAGTTATTGGAGCTGAAGGATCTTTGAATAGAGATGTTCGAATAGTTAATGCTTGCGAATCTAGCATCAATAGACTTGTTACAACTAGGTTATAACTGCAATTTCCTCTGTGGATAGAGTAATGAACTTTGAAACTGCGACGATGTATGCGGGCTCATGCATTGTATATTCCTATGCATTGTCACGTTCGGTCTCGTGGTCGTCAAACTGTACATCGGAGAGAGGAACATTATCATTTTTAGGGTTCCGTACCTCAAAAGGAAAAAACGGAACCCTTATAAGATCACTTTGTTGTCCGTCCGTCCGTCCGTCCGTCCGTCTGTCAAGACCGTTTTTCTCAGGAACGCGTGGAGGTATCAAACTGAAATTTCTATATAATACTTAGTTCTACTGTCCCTGGAAGCTGTAGAAAAATCAACCTTCTAAGTCAACGCAATCAAAAGATACAGCCACTTAGGCCGCAAATTTCCGCAAATTTTCGAAACTCGCACGGGAATCAAAACCTACAGGGTACTTCCCGTGAACTTAGAATCTTGAAATTTTGTACGAAGTTACGTCTTATAGTACAGATATAGGGAAAATTACGAAAACCGTACATTTTTAGTTTCGTCATATAAAAAAAAGTTATATACCCACAGGTTTGTACGGAACCCTCGGTGCGCGAGTCCAACTCGCACTTGACCGGTTTTTTTCTTTATCATCCATATCCTGTTACGGTGTGTTGTTATGGGCGATAACGTTTGCAAGTGCAACGATATCATCTGTCAATGTCAGTGCGATATAATTATTATGGTTGGTAACAAAATCTTTCATACCAACCTACGGAATTTTAATTTGTTTATTTATCAATAAAAATCTGCATAGTGTTTTATGTTCTTGATACGAAAATAGAAAAAAATTATGATTCCAAGGCAAGTTACATATTTACATACCAATTTAATTTGCGAATCCTGACATGGATACCAATTTAATTAGGAATTTCCAATATTATCTTGTACTTTAAGGTATAGGTATACCTACGCCTTTTGGTTGTATCGTATAGTTTCCTTCATGGGCAACGCAATAAAATACTATAAGGACGCTAAAATCACGCAGTAAATCACACATCCAAAAATGTAGAACACTTGATTTATAGCCAAAACTGGTCCTCCATCTTGTAATCTTGAAAGGGAAAGAAGGGTTAGAGTCTATCGAAATGTCGGATTTCAAAATAAGACAAACAAAACAATGTCTAATCACTCGTGATTTACAAGAAATTGATTCCATCAGTACCTCCTGCTCTAAAAGTCAAAATGTTTCAAAGGGAAGATAAAATTGAGTCATATTAGGATCGCTCGTTCGCTACACTGACATGTTTTGCTGCAGCTAATTCAATTGATTCGCGTATGTGGGTGACACATTTGTCACTGGATCACCCTCGTGACTACCTATATCATATTTGGTTTTGGTTACCTACAGTCGAACAAACCAAGGTCATGAGAAGGAAATTGTTTGCATGGAAATTAGTTTAAATTTGGAGAAATACTAACATAATTATTACTGTTGCAAAAAAACCTGTAATCTCTTCCTGCTGTCATTGCAGGAATGCCGGAACATAACGCCACAGATAAAAAATAAAACAACGGTAATATTTGAATGAAACAAAATGTCTGCTTTGTTTGCCATGGTGCTAGCAGATTCATTACAGCAAAAAAAGACCGTTAAGATTTGCGGGCGTTTTAACAATCGCGAATTGTATCGAGGTCGAATTTTTTGTTGGAACATCTGACGACATTTAAATGTAATGTAGATCATTTGCCTATACAGTTTTGCGTGCTTAGTACCCGTGTGGTGTACTTTGATAAACAACATTATAAATCACACAGAATTTTATGAATTATGTACAGACATCGGCCCGTTACAAGGGAAATGAATGCTCATTCATTTCATAATCCCTTTCCTGGGCTGAAGAACTCAATAATTAATAAAGTTCTGTGTGATTTATAAAGTGGTTTCGGTAGTCTAGTTAATAAATACCCCATAGACATGTGGTCAGCAGGTTGATGACAGAAAAAGTTTAACTTCTAATTGACATCATCTAAAATAAGTCACATTTCACAAGCGTAGCTTAGCACAGGCATCAAACTACATGCATAATATGTCCTTTACATAAAACAAGGTTCATAATATAACACAGTGTTTGGGTTACATTTGCATAAGTTTGCAGTTTTTATGTCATTCAAGTAGGGACCTGGGCCTTTTTGAACTCTAAAATCGGAAAGTTTTAAAATAACTTAAAAAAATAAAACACAAACAAGCTTTTGACGTCATACGGACCTTTGCGGACTAACATGGAAAGTTTTTGGCCACTAAAGTAATAAATAAACCCGGGTATTATTTAGACCCTATCACTGAGGAATTTCATTTGAAGTCATCCAGGTAAGAATTAAAACTTTTTTGCAAAAAAAATATCGGTTTCTGAATAATGTTTAGTGGTTTTTTTGGAAGTCGGCTATTTCAGCCTTTTTAGTTATGGTATGATGGTAAGTAAAAATTATGGTAAGTATGGTAAGCACAAATTATTCTCGAGTATTCATTTTCTGTAACTTTTAGTAAGAACACATAAACATAGAAGAAAATATAAGTATTATAGAAGATAACTCATAAACTGCCCAAGCAATGTGAATAAAATTTATATGGGACCAATGCGCGAGATTTCTCTACTAAATTCAAAACGAATCCCGTAAATCGGACCAGAAAAAAAAAACAGTCGAATTGAGAACCTCCGCAATTTAGAAGTCGATTAAAAAGTATGATTTATTTTTTTATGTTGCCTATCAGATAGTTTATGTTCAGAAAGATAAGGACGTCAGAGATGGGATACAAAATATTGTGTAACCAGCATCTTTTCCAGGAACAATGAACTACGATCATCCATTCGCCTACCAAGCATAGACCATCCTCAATGTGTCATTAAAGGTTGAAGGCGCGTGCTCCAGCAGCCGATGAAGTAGGAAGACTATCACTGATGTATCGTTAAAACGACAAATGACGATTACGTAATCGTACACTAACAACTGAATAATTTAATTGGGCATTTTCTTATTTATTGGTAGTAGGAAGTGGCAAGAGTATAAAGACGCAGTTTATTATGTAAATGTCCATTTTTCATTTGGTATTGTGATGTAGCTCAAAGTTCTATAAGAATTGTCTGTGAACACTGAAGTTAGTTTATCAAGTTAAAAATAAAATGAAATCGTCAAGTTATCCAGTGTTAATTAAGGCAAATTCGATTGAGACTTCTTCAGTATCAAAAACACCAACCCATGGGACTTAAAGTCAAGCAAAACTTGAGGAACCATGTTCTGAAATCACCAACACATCGAGCAAGCGTATTTGTATGAGAAGAGGCATCCAGGGACACATTCTTACAAGAACGATTGAAACACGTAGTTTTCCTCATTTGATAGTCAAAAATAAGTGGGTGTGTCAACTATGATTTTTAGTTTAAGATATATTGCATTATTTTAATATCGTCATCATGACATGACAGTTTCGAAGGATCGAATCTCATTAAGCAGACAAATGTACTCATCTCCATTATTTAACTTGAGAATCACGATGAATTGCTTTTATCTAAGAAGGTTTGGTGAAAGAAAAACAATGAAGCAACTTACTTAGCTAGGCCAATAACAGTCCAATGTTGTCCAGCAACTGGTTGCTTGAAAGATATCTAATAGATGTTGATGAAGATGTAGATGTCTATGGACATAGCCACAACACCATTTCCTCCGTCTTTCTCATCTAATCTAGTCTTTACCAGCCACTTTTTAAGGTCATCAAAGATAGTAAAAACTGGAAAGGTGGTACAGAGATTAAAAATATGAAGTGGTATAAAAGACTTCTTGTAAGTATGTATAAAGTTTACAATTGTTTAGGGTCTGCGTCATCTGATCTTTCAAATGGGATTAATGGCTACCAACGCACCCATGCTACAGATCAGAAGGCACCTAATTATATCCTAAAACTATAGGTTGATTTTTAAGGTTATTTAAGGTCTTCTGCATGGGAGATTTGAAGGCTTTTTACCATATTCTAACTAACTTCTGAGGGTTTTCCTTAAACTTAGGCAAGGTGTTATACGATGTTGCAACAGACTCTTTTGGTTACTTCTTATTAATGATATCGGTGAATACCTGTAACCGCAGGTGGTACCTAATTTGACCACTCATTCTGACAAAAATGCTGTTTTCGGAACAGTACGTAGGTCAGTTTCGAATATACCTACTAACTTATTTCATCATCATAACCTTGCATTTTTCCAACTATGTTGGGACTGCTTCAAGTATATATTATACCTTATAATATGTATTATATCTTAAAGAATAAGTATATATTATACCTTATATATTTATTCGTTCATACACTTTATTTATTATTATTAACTGACAGTGGCATCACTTTGGGCCCTATCAGAATACCAGCGCTGTGACTTTTTTAATGTTACAGCACCATGCTGAGATAGGGGCCTTTTGGCCTCGTACAGGACCAGTTTAGTTAGTTTTATTTTAATTTGTTCTTAAGTTTACTTTTTTAAAATCTTGTTTTATTGTCAAGTTACCATTTTGTTTTGTCCAGTGCGAGACTAATAAATACTTGTTCTCTCCTTCTAAGTAAAACCCGTTGTAGCTTAAAACAAAAATTCATAATTTTTTTTTTCACAGAAACCTGCAAATGTCGGAAGTGGCCGGAAAGTCTGACAACCAGTCTTACCAAAGAGTATCGTATTACCTAGTACTAACTGGGTTGTGGAGGTCACAGATAGGCAGTCGCTCCTTGTAAAATACTGGTATTCAGCTGCATCTGGTTAGACTCGAAGCCGACCATAACATAGTTGGGAAAAGGCTAGGTAGATGATGATAAAACCACTTATGGACACGTCAAAACAAAGATGCACGCTCGGCTTGGTCGTTTACTACATAAGCGAACTTATGTTCTATGTGTGAGTGTCACATTGTAAGTGACACGGATCAGAGTAAAGACCTAGTTATTAATAGCTTGAAATATAAAGCAATGTTGAAATGAGCTCGCCGAAAGTAACTGGCCACAACCTGATATCTCTAGGAACTTAAAATACAGACGCTATGACATATATCTTATCCATTATCAACCTAGCATTAACTGTGACGAAATTAATCCTAAGGATCAAATCTATAAAATCTACAACCCAACTATTTATTTACCACCCGTAAAAGCGTTCATTATCTTCCAAAGCTTTATTGTCATTGATAACAGCTATCTTCATACTTATTGTTTGATTGTCTCATATCGATTTTATTATGAGTTTCGTGTCAAGTGAGTCACGGAATATCAAATGATTCACTATCAGTATTAGGCGTTACCGCTGAATCAAGAATCTCTATAATAAGATCAGTTGTTTTGGTCGCGATTTTTTTATTTACCTTGGGGTTTTATATAGATCCCAAGTTAAATGTTAATTATTTTATAAATTCATCGTTTACGTCGTCATTGGAAACGTTTCGTTATTATGGGGATTTACCACCGAAAATAACTTAATAACGGCCATAGGAATTTTGTTTATCAACATAAAGAGGCCATAGGATTTTTGTTTATCAACAGAAACAGAAATAGACAATACTGTTATTATTATAAAAAGAACAAAGTACAGTGTTTTAAATAAAATACCTATGTTCCTAATTCAAATTGCCATTGGACAGTGGGTCAGTGTTGCAATTGAACACAAAGTCCGATGGTAAATAAAATGTATAGCAATCACATCAAATGGGAAAGAATTTGACACCCACGACATTGTAGACAAACCACATGTCCGTCTAAATACACTCTTTAACCTAACCTAACCTGACCGCCAATGTCCTACTTTTCAGGTAACTAGTACAAAAATAATCAAAGGTCACTAACTCTAGACACAGCAATAAATCCATGTTAGTAATTGAAGCTTAAGTGTTCGTCGACAAATTTGTTCTGTCGATATTGATGACAGTACGACGACTCGATCCATGTGATGTTCACGTGCTGTGGTGATGCGTCGTGCATGACAGTTGTCACAGATAAAGTAGGTGCTTACTACTAATGTATGAATGAACGGTTATGACATTTTTGTTTTGGTGGTATTGCACTGATTGTTGGGAATTTGATTATAGGCGTTTTAATCTAGAAACGGAGTGACTACTGTGATGACTAGAAGAGAAGGAACAAGAAGACATGCTACGCCGAGCCCGAATAAATTGGGATAAGGCAGAAGAATAATTATGATGAGGATCGTCGCAAATTATAGAAAAATATGATGTAGATAGTAGAAGTTAATAGATTTCACCTTCAGCCGTTCAATCGCTGACAAAGCTGACAGCGAAACATGCATCTCACCTCAGAAACATTGAACATCAACGGTCACAGATTGGTATCTATTGCCTTAAGCAACTTAATGCAGCATTTGTACACAGACCATCGATTGTGGTCGATTATGCGCAGAGTCATCAGCTTCTAGACCCTGGACACAGTCATTGACTTGCCCACACAGTAAATACTGTAACATTTTATAACTTACAACCAAGCTTAAATTAGTCAGGCTGCTTGCAGCCGCATTCGGAATCACAAAGGAGTTTGAAATAATAGTTTTTTATTTTTCGTTAGCCTGAAGAGGCCCACTCTTAGGCCAAGGCCTCCCCCATTTCTTCCACTTCTGTCAATGTTCGCATGTTCTCGCCAATTAACGAGAAATTCATCCAAGGCGTTCCGCCATCTCCTCTTCGGTCAAAAGTTATTAGGAAAAGAATATATTTTATATTTGTGCGGTAGTGACAATTTAATATTATTCTTGTAAAAGTGTGATCCATTTTCTAAAATATATAGCTAAAGTCGCTGAAAGCCCTTTGGCCCCTACGTTTATATTCTGCAGTACCCACTGACTTCTGGGTCTGAGTCCATAAAACATCTCGATAAACGCTTGTGACGGCCACGTGAGACCTGGCTGCCCCAATCCGTGTGTTCGACCTGGATCGTCTGTTTATATTAATAATAGACCTTATTTGTCCCCAAACATCGCGTGGTATTGCGAATTGCGACTTCTCATAACTGTGATAGGTCAAATTATTATCGTTTTTTTATCTCCGCTAAAAATTTAATATCATGCAGTAATCACACGATGATGAATGATCTTGAGTTAAAATTTAGACCATCTTGCATCATTTACTTATTCTTTCACCTTTGCCTATATTTTTATTCTTTATTTCTGTAATTGGACGTGCAAACCACGTTTTTATTTCATGAAGATTCATCTTCACGTAATAAAAACGTGGTTTCTTCAGAATATAATTTATTTGACCTGTTGACATAATTATAATTAGATTAAGCTAAGCTAATTAATCATTCACACAGTTAATGATCGGAATGTTTGGTCGTAATTCATCGTTAACAGAATTCACATTATTTTGCTACAAACAATAAAAAGGTGATCGTTATTTTGATGTTCAAAGGTGATGATGTATTTGATACTTTTTGCTGATTACTCATATGAGATTATGGGAAACTAATTGATACAATTAACCTTTGTGAACCCTAAAACTGTCTTGTCCCAATACCAACTTGGCGTGCCAAAGCCCAACATGAACATGGTGGAACCTTTAGTAAGTCCTGGGACGTAATAGATCCTCAAGGAAGTCCTCACGATTACCTTTACCACAACTGGCAGTTCAAGACGTACGCTGGATTCATGCCAACTAAAACCTCCACAGTGGCAGTCCTTAACAGACTTTATATCTCCAGCGAAGAACTCCTGTGTTACAATGTAGCCACGGGATCCTACAATTTTATTCATCACTATCTTTAGCCATCGTAAGGACCCCCAAGTTGGTGCAATGGGGTCTTTATGGGGAGTCATGGGATTTAACAGATCTGTCCCCCACTGCATGCTCACTCCAAGTCACATGACGTATGAATATTGTAAATGCGATGCACGGAAGCAATTCGCCATGGTCAGTGAAGCTATTGTATTTAATTGTAACAAAGATGGACGCTGACAAAACCACTTGACCGTGGCTCCGCTACTGAGTCTGAAAGCAAGTGCCAATAGGCGAATTAATTAATGTAATGTGTGGGCAATTTTTATGGCTATCTAGCTTCCTTTAATGGTGTTAATGTTGGTCGAATTCCGTGTTCCAGATTAGAAGTAAATTTCTTGGGTATTTTAGCGCTACTGCTGAGCATGTGGTCCTGGGTTCCCTACCCAGGTCGGGCAAAGTGTTATTCGGTTTTTCCGTACGGATTTATGTCTGGTAGATGGCAGTAGACTCGCCCCCTATTACATGGGACTTAAACATAAACGTAAGACACGTACATAAACGTGAGTGAACTATTAGGTACACCTCTGCCTAACCCTTCAAGGATTACAGGTGTGATGTTTTGTTTGTTTTTTCTGTCACGCCACGGTTTAAAGTATTGAGTACCATTGTTTTCTTAATTTAGTGTAACGTTGGTAGTAAGTAGCGTGATGCTATTGTTTCATGTAATAGGCAGGTAATGGAATTTTTGTAATTGTTTTTCATTTGTGATATTTATTTTCAAGAGTTGTGTCACCAGCATTAATCAACTGAGTATAATTACTCAGTAGTAAAATAATAAGTTATTTTAACAAAAATAACCGCAGTCTAAGTTATTAAGTAAAATTGGATATAATTAACTTATTCAACTTCATTTCCCTTACATTTGCAATCACATAATTTGAAAACATTAATTCTTTAAAACTCGCAGTTGAGCTACAGCCAATTAATGTTCCTTTTTAATTACAATAACAAAACACTTGTATTACAAAATATGTACAAATGTTCAAGGTGTAAAACTTGTCTGAAAGTTCAAGTTTGGCTGCGCGTGCGCCGCGGCTGGTCGTCGGTCATCCGAGCATTTACGCAACATGGCGCCCGCCCGTGCGTCTGTGCTCATAAGTACGCGGTACGTTACAATCGAATAATTTTCAGCAACAGGAAAAGAAATCAATCGTAATTAGATCATGGACTAATTGTATGATGTATTATTTCTTTGTTTAACGCAATTTAGGCCAGAAGGCCATTAGGTTAAATGGGCTTTTGATTACAAATTGTTTAATTTGTTAGTGATTTATTTTATTCTTCTTAACGTGATGGGATTATAAGTAAGGGAGGGACGGGGGAGTGAGCTCATCAACTTCTGCAACGTCCAGGCATCAGGCTTGGAAAGCAGGACACTATATCAGAAATACAGAAGGCCTAGGAAGGCCTTTATACGCGTATAAAGCCTTCCGTAAATACGACAAACACATTCAAATATTTAGGAGGGATAGACGGGACAAGACGAAGAAAATCGTAATCCAATACTTGTTACCAAGTATGTACAAACACCTACTAAGTAGTAACAAGTCGGTCTGGTGTCGTACGCCTGCTTGTCTAGTAGCATTCATCATCTGCCCAGCCCTTTCCCAACTATGTTGGGGTCGGTTTCCAGTCTATATTTTACATGGAGCGACTGCCTATTTGACAACCCACAACCCAGTTCGTACTGGGTAATAAGACACCCCTTGGTAAAACTGGTTGTCAGACTATCGGGTCACTGACTACATGTAACGACAGTCAAAGATCTACAAATTACAGCCGAGACCAACGGCTTAACGTCCTTTCCGAGGCACGGAGGAGACTCTGTATGTAATGGGTGGTCACCCATCCCCACGGACCAATCCAGGCAAGCGCGGCTTAACCTGACGATCGACCCGAACAGCTGTTATTATTTAGCCACGAGCTCCTCCAAACTCCTCCACGAGCTCCTCCTCTGTCAAGTAGCATTTATGGGTCAAAATCGATAATTTTCGGGATGCAAATTATTGTATGACAATATTCCCAATGTTCGCTCTGTAACTGTTTTAAATCACTTTATCCTACGACTTTTATATAGTATAAAGTTTTCGGTAGTTTATGTCAATTCAATTTAATATAGACTTTTCCATTATCTTGTCGTTGATGCTGACAGAATGTCAGTATCGGCCCTCTGACGACGATTGCACTAAAATAATGGGCATTTGATCTCAAATGATTTACTTAAGTATCTGATTTGTTTTGTTCTTTATGAGGGAAGTCGTATTATCCAGTACCAAGGTTATGGAGCTCTGACAGGCAGTCGCTCCATGTAAAATACTGGTATTCAGCTGCATCCGGTTAGACTGGAAGCCGACCCCAATATAGTTGGGAAAATGCTTAGCAGATGATGATGAGTTTTGTTTGTAACTAATAGTTATTAAAGTATTGACTTCAAAATTTAGTTAAATTTTGAAATCAGTGGTTTATCTGCATACCGTTGCGTGACTGTATCACGTTTATCAACGGAGTACCAAAATAACTTTATGATATCCTATAGATGTTTTATTTTGTTTAACATAATTGATAACGATGTCTGAGTAATTCGCTTTATTTTGTAGATAAGAATTCCATATAGGTAATTTATATCTTGAATAATTTTCCTTGTGTTTAATGTTTTGTAATACAATAAAAACTACGTAGGCAATGCTTGTTACCAAATCCAAATCGCGACTGATAACTTTGACTCATGACAGAACTAACAGTCTATTTTATACCCTCTTCCTGTAGCATAAAGTATGAAATAGCGTGAATCTGGATATTTATAGGGGCTGATAAGTAAAAGCGAGCGATTCCTTCAAGATAACCGGTTTAACGCGAGCAATGTCAATGCCTCCAACCCTGAACATGGTGAGCCAGCCTAATAAACATTGATCAGGAGGAATGATTTACTTAGTAGTAGAATATCGTGATTACTTTCTTATTTATTTATTTAGGTAATAGTTAGTATCTTTGGGTAGGCCTTAATTTACCTAAATTACTATGCGAAAAGTCCAAATAAATGGTTTGCCAAAGTTCTTAAAGTACCTATCAGAATTATAAAAAAAAACTAACGAGTAGCGACTCACCCCTGCTTCGTACGGTTCTTTCGTCTTGAAAAAATATTGATACACATAAACCGTACGGAACAAATATTATAAATGATGGTAAAATCTATTTTGAAGTTTAGAAGAAAAACGCGATCACATACACGTGTACGGTATACGCGATTCTATCCAAAGCTATCATTTATATTATCACAATACAGGGTGGCGCCGACAATACGATAATAAATGAAAACACTGGTAATACTAGTTCATAGGAATATTTTTAAACTATCAAAAAAATCCTAACATCGAAATAAAAAAATAAAATTTGTTCAAACAAACTCAAAACTAAAACTGTCAAAAAAATAGAACATCATTTATTATGATTGGTTTACTAATCTTATAAATAAAATTCAAGGAAAGAATTTGTCACAGATTTTTGAAGTAGCGAGTTGGCAACATATGTTTAGTGTTTATACCGACCGATGTGAGGATCCTTAACCTGTCGGTGCTAGCCTAATAATCTACATCATGTTGAAAATGTTAAAATGAAAAATAATGTCCAAATGTGTGACTAAACTACTAGATATATTCGAATGTTTTTTTGAATTTTTTGTATGCAGACTGGAAAGGTCATGAGGTATGCGCAGTTCAATTTATTGTCGTATTGTCGGCGCCACCCTGTATACTTAGTATGTAATGTTGTCTTTATCACACGTCACATGAATGGAGATAGGTACGTTACATTACTTAATACCTACCCATTATCACATCTGCTACTACCATAGTAACAAATTTCTAATTAATGCCCAAGTGAGATAACACAGACACACACTATCGCCCATTTCAGTCGGAAGTTGTAATCAGAGCTAGTGTATTATTACATCACTATTGAGTTATGAAATGGTTTCATAATCATACGGTTATTTATCTATTTCAGTTGTTGCGAGCCTTGTAAAGTAGAGGCCATAATAATGTGCCCACGGCTGGGTCTCAGGCGTGCGCTTTTCGAGGGGTGGGCCGCAATCTATTACTCAGTTGGGGTTGATGAATGTATACCCATCTTTATTTTTGTTCGTTTTCAGTTTCACACTGAAATGCCATCCAGCCACCCAGCACAGAGCTTTTTGTCAGGCATCGAAATAACATGACAACACGCCTGCAGTACCTAATCCCCGAGGGGTTTGCCAGAGGAGTAATACTTAATAGTACACCCACATTTCGTAATTTACGTGTTTTTTTAAGGGCGAACCTATTGCCATCAACCGGGCATAAATCCAGACTCCATCACTGCTACTGAGAAATTCCTGATGGAAAACCCCAATAACACTTTACCCGACCTGAGAATCGAACCTAGTACTGCATGCTCAGCAGTCATCGGAATGAGAAATGTTAAACTGTTGAAACATCACAAAATGGTATTGTGTCGCATAGTTCTTTTGGCGCTTGTATTACTTCTTCAGGAGTGCGCTGTTGGTAAAATTATACGTAGAAAAAAAAAAAAACAAAATGGTGGTGTCAGTTCCATAACTAAGCAGCACTGGTAAAAGCACCAATCCCATTCTGAACGAATCACTTTCATACCTGCCTAAACAGTTTTATTTCAGTCTGGACAAGTTTGCCCTTAAATTCACTCGCAGGCGCAGCAGCTGCAATTATCACATATACCTAATATACGAGCTCGTATAATGCAACTTACGTAAAGAATGTGACCTGCCAAGTCGTTTTGGTGGCCTCGGTGTCCGCAAAATTTCTAGTGTAAGCTTACCAGCGTTCCTGTCCTCTGTCCACAGCACTGAAAAGCTGACCAGGAAAATTTTAGCTCTTTCCCTAGTTGAATCGGAAGTGCTGTGCTTACCTGGAAAGTGGCTTGACCGCATTCGGATCGGCTCGAAAACCCATTTTCAAAGAGACATTGGGATGAGCAGGTCTGCAGGTTGGTACGGAATAACCTTATCAATACGTCTACCAATACTGCTGAGCGTGCCCGCCTGCTGGCTGTGGGTGAGTGGGAATCGGGCCTCTGGCTTCAGGCACTACCGTCACATAGGCACTATGCTAGGTGACACAACCTTCCGGCCCGCTACATGTCTGCGATTGGGTGCTCCTTGTGGGGCTCCACATCGCTGTCAATGCGGTGAAGCAGTGGACTGCCTCGGACACCATGGCTTTTCCTGCAGTAAGAATGCTGGTCGGATTGACCGGCACGCTAGCATTAATGATCTCATCCGTCGTGCTCTTGGCACAGCCGGGGTGCCAGCGGTCTTAGAACCCAATGGCTTGGCACGTGTCGATGGAAAGAGACCAGATGGTTTGACTATAATGCCAAGGAAGTTGGGTAGGTCTTTGGTGTGGGATATAACTTGCGTCGACACCCTTGCACCATCCTATCTTCCTAGCACGGTGGGCTTCGCTGGGGCGGCTGCTGCAGGCGCTGAAAACCTAACACGGCGCAAATACAATAACTTAATTGATAATTACGTGTTTGAGCCACCTATTATTTCGGGATATCGCCAAGCAGTTGCGTCACGTCAGAGGTCACGTGAAGAGTCGACCAAAAATAGGCCAGCTAAAAAAAAAGGCCAGTCCTCTGGGGCTGGCCTTTTTTTAGCCAAAGAAACAGCATTGCCATCCAACGTGGCAATGCTGCCCGCCTTCTGGGCACTTTCCTGTTGACAGCGATGTGGACGAATTTTTTAACGCCCCACGATCTAATATTAGTTTGTAAATAATGTACATATGTAAATAACCAAGGGACCAAAAATAAAAAATAAAATAAAAAACGTAAATAAATAAATACGAACGTTTATCTCAGTAACGATATCTACTATTCCACACGCATCATGACTGTGTAAATCAATTCAAATACCTTTGCTGTGATTAATTTCCTATATTGTCTATATTGAATCAATCATTAAGAGTCATAGATGCGTGGCGCGTGTAGATAATCGTTTTATTACAATATGGTGTCGTAAGAGATAACATTATACGTCATTTTACATTATGAGCTTCAGGTACTGACTAGCTGTTGCCCGCACCCGTCGTCTGCATGAAATTATTCAAAATATTACTTCCCTCCCTATTTGAATCGGATTTTGTTATTTTTTGCACGGAACCCTAATATAAAAGTAGCCTAAGTCACTTCTCACAGCATCAGCTAACTGAAAATAAAGTCCCGTCATAATCTGACCACCGTTTTGGAGATTAGCCGGAACAAAAAATATGTTTTATTTTAAGTACCGTAATACTTTCATATCACAGCTTTTTGCATTCAGCAAAAAGCTGTTATTTTGAAATACACAAACAGACACTTCATTTTATTTATTTTGCATAGATTAATGTTTTAGTTCCTCTTGTTATCGCCAGAACTTGATATAAAAAGAATTAGAAATGACTATTCCTACTGTTATCTTTTAAGGTAAAAACACAGAGATATACCTTTTGTGACTCATTGGAAAAGTCTATGTTAAATTTTAGCCGAATATTTTAAGATTATCCTGCTTCTATACTTACAATAATTAAACGTTCCACGAAAAGAGTCCCGTTTGCCAAATTTCCCGGAAGTTGGTTAGTGAACAGATCCAAGTCTTCTTTGTCTCTGCTCGATGGTTAATGTTGAGAAAGAAAAATAACTAAAAGCTGTCTTACTATTTATATTAAGACAAGATTTAAGTTCTAAATATAAATTAATCTGTAAAAAATAATAAAAAAGATTATTCAACGTGATGAATCCATTACATTATCCCAACTGGCATTGAGCGTTATTTTTCTCTTATTGTAGTGAAACAAAATTAAAATAAAACTTGATATTACAGGGCGTATATTTATACATATAAACTTAAATGTCAAGGACCACTTACATATTAATAGTTAATACTAGTATACGCGCCTAAAGGTACCTACATATTCATTTAGCTACGAGTCTACGGCGCTACGAGATACGTAGCCAAACGTAGCAGTCCCAAATAGCACAAGGAAGAGATATAAGATACTATTTATGTAGAGAGCCTATCAGAAAAACTATGATCCCATACTCAGTGAGACTATACAGGTTGGAAGGGGACACCGAAGCACAAAGTGTTACCACGTATTCAATACCTTACATCATTCTGAACCCACATAGAAATATTACATCGGTAGCTAATTAGAAAAAAAATCTGTGGTTTCCTACAAAAGTGCAATACCTACCTACACGTCAAAATGTATGGAACAACAGATTTAAAAAAAAACTCCAACGAAACATATGGATGTGGGGGGGAGAGGGTTCAGTCTGAATGATGTTCCGAAAACGATGTAACCGTTTGTACGTCAGTATCCCTAAGCTTCCACCTAGTATAGTAAAACGTCAAATCATACCCACGATATACGAAGATCTATATTACACTTTTACCAACAGCAACCAGTTGGTTATGGTTCCAAATAAATTCTTGACATCAGATCAGAAGCATACACGTCCTCAAAAAAACCGTCGTAACACAAAAAAGAAACAATTTTGAGATATACAAATTCAAAGTTTTTTGTGTCCGGCCGATGATATCCGTAAAAACATTCGCGTGTGTCATTCGATGATTTAATTATTTTCGCAGAACCTATACTTTTGGAGTTTATTTTTTCAATTATGGATCAAGGAGAATTGAAATTGAGAAGGGTATTATCTAAAAACCTAACATTTTTGTGTTATGACAGTTTTGTAGAGGACATGCGAATTATGATATATGGTCGGATGTACCAATACAGAGAGAGAGCTTGTACATCTGACCTTATGCTTCTGAGCATAAGGTGGGACGTTCAAATACAGAGAGTTTATACATCCGACCTTATGTTTCTGATGTCCACTGTCCCTGGTTCGCTTTGTCTCGTCCAACGTATGTAGGTATAATTTAAATGTCTTTGGCCCATACCTAATATCTTAGTGATGTGGGAAAGAAACACCGTATATAAATAAAAAACGAATAATAATACATAAATTATTTTATCACGTTTTCGGCAATGCGGCTAGAATCACAATAGCCCACGACACCTATTAGTTAAGTACATTTTTAATAATTTTCGCGAACGTTGATAGTGACAGGGAAAATGGTCACCAATAATGTATACAATAACTAATTCCCCGACTGATAGCATAAAGATAGCAACTGATACCGAGTTTTATCGTACGTTTACTCCCTAAACCATTGGGGCGCACGCTAAGCTGAATGTTTGTGTACTAGCAAGCGTGTGAAGTTATAGGAAATAATATAGGTCGCGAATTTGAACTGTTTGGGAACTTACATCACGCCTGAAATACCCGAACGGTTAATTAGGCAGAGGCGTACCTACTTAGATAGAGGCGTTTTTAATTGATTTACCATGGTTCAGCTAAGGACATCTACTCATCTTCATTCAGCACTCAAGCAAAATGGACTTAGCGCTCTGGTTGAGAGGGGTGTTCTCTATAATCGATTTTTATCATGAAATAAATCAACTATAAACTTTTTGCAAAACTTGTTATCGACTAAATTGTATACTTCTGTTGTTTTTTATATGTATATCATGGGAAAAATCCAAAGTAATTTTAGGATCTGTCTGACGTCAAGAAACTTGCTTTACCGGTCCGAACGAACGGAGAAAAGAACGAGCACGAGGTATACTTATAACATAACATCACGCCTTTAATCCCCGAAGATTTGGGCAGAGCAGAGATGTACCTAGATGGCAAAAGGCAAAATAAATGTGAAATGAAAAAATGCAACCATGATGTTGTTTAGGAAGTGTATTGTAAACTTTATTTGTGTAAACAAATAAAAGTTAAACTTTACCAATTTAACGCCTCCGTGGTATGTGACCAAATTATTAATTATATAATTCAAGTATTTTTTTAGGTTAATTTTAGTGGGCATGTAGACACGTTCCCAAGTAATTAATTTTTCGAATGAATTATTCAGATTTTATCTTATTTTATGCGAGTAATTATAGTAATTGTTGCATAAATTATTCTGTGTAGGCAAGTAATTGCTAAAGATTCACCGATAGCTTATTTTTTATGTGCCTACTTTAGCTTTTTTTAAATCAATTCGCGTGATCAGCATATTAATATCTTATCTACATACATACCTACGTATCAAATCGCTGATGAAGTGATGAGAAACTATGATTTGACCTCTGTTTTCCGGATTAGAACCACAACTGTTTCGCCTGTCCGTTCATCCAAGGTTACCATTAAAAAGCTAGAAGGGTGATAATAATTTAGTTCATCTTTCGTCTGAAGTACTTGCCCATATAGGTATGTACGAGGCAAACAGCAGTAAGCCGTCATTAAAGTGATAACGTATAACTAGTTCAGACTTCCACGTGCAACTGTCAAGACCGTAGACCTTATGCTCCGGACATTAATTATTTAAAAGGCATCTACGTACGTACATATTTCAAACTAACGACACGCCCCGGCTTTGCCACGGGTATTACGGGTTGCGATTTCACAAAATATCGTAATTTTTTTATTCATCTATTATGTACAACTCGTTTCAAATTAGGTGTGTTCCATACATTTTGACCTTGTGAGTTAGTAGGTAGGTTTTTTTTTTAATTTGCCCATGAAAAATATTTGGCGGGTTCGGAATGATTGAATACGTGGTATTCGTTTGTGCGTCGATGTTCCGTCCACCGTGTACTTTTTCTCTACCAAATGATGGTGAATACATGGAATGCCATGGTGGTACCTCAGAATCCGGTGCGTAGTTAAGAAAACACAGACGGACAGGAAGAGCGACGCTATCGATATTTAACATTTTAATACTTAATCGATCGTTTATGCGAACATTTATGTGAACTGTCAATTGCGCTTGCAGATATAATCAATAGATTTGTGTGATAATTGTAGCTTAGTCCACTATACATAACTGTACGCTTTACAACAGGGATATCGGGGTATCTTTTGTGAAATTATTTCTCTAACTAATGTCTCAGATATATGTATCTGGTTGTTTGTTGTTTTTTTGGATCAGCTTCCGTATTCACAACTCACGCTCTGTACGATTCGGAAAATTTGTACCTACTTACATATATCACTTTCGGTATGTCATGAAAAAATTAGCGTAGATTTTCTGAATTGAAGTCTCGGACCGAGTTTTGCAAATTTGCTGGCTGTTGTTATTGGGTGCTCACTGGATAAGGGTTGTGCCACATCTAGCAGCACGGAATAGCATTTTTTTATTTGCTAGAGCGTGCTGTCGCGTACAATAGCACTCCCATCGTTTTTCACTCTAGCAAATGTCGGTTCTGAGCGACAGAAAAGGATAGGGTAAAAATGCGATTCTGTGATGATAGATGTAGGTCAACCCTAACTGACCATTCTCACACAGAAACCATCCATATGAACATTTTAGCCTGCAGGGTTATCTTCGAACTGTTTACTATGTAATTCACTAAATAACTGTTAAACAATAAGTCTTCCACGTGCAACCATGAACCTAATGCACTCGTACTTTATTATGGCATGTATAAACATCTGATTAATCCACACAATTGTACTTTTATTATCCGCTTTATTCTAGCAATTTAATGCCTAATAAAAGTCTTCGTCACATTGTATAGAACATAGACAGACTATAATTTTCAAAATGGCCGGGACATAGGTCTCCACTCTGGCATAATGCGGGCCCAGTGCTTTGTTAAGGAGCCCCAGTAGCATTATATATTTTTTTTACGTTTTATTTGCAGGTCAGTTAATAAGTTATATGTTGATTAAAATATGATTCGCGATCGTAACAAATATGGCTTTACAGAGCATTATGATCATTAAATCCATTGAAT
The DNA here is from genome assembly GCA_964057025.1 of Standfussiana lucernea. Classification (NCBI taxonomy): domain Eukaryota; kingdom Metazoa; phylum Arthropoda; class Insecta; order Lepidoptera; family Noctuidae; genus Standfussiana; species Standfussiana lucernea. The sequence continues at coordinate 6,236,428 of OZ059785.1, forward strand.
GACTTTTTTTTAAGAAATAGTCTGCTCAGTCCTGGCGCTTCCTCCTTAATAGGTATGCCTTCGAATGTTTTATTGGTTATATGACATGTCTGTTTACGGTTGTCAGTTTACTGTTTTGAGTCCTTTCGGACGTCCTGTGTTTTTTTGCGCAAGTGGATGGTTGCAAGTGTCTTTCGAGGAAATATCTTTCGCGCAAATGCACCAGGTTTTTTTAAAGTGCAGTGGTCATGAAATAATTTATGCGAATTAAAATTCCCCTTAGAAACAGTCGAATTCAGGCAAGAACTTTTGACACTCTAGAATTTTTCTACTTTGATGTTCCCAGATAGCAGTTCCTGGCAACGCTGCCGGCAAAGGCTAAGTGTGTAGTTGTCGTAATTCGTAAAGCCAGCGTGAGACGAAACAGGAGCGACTATGCGACCATCCATCTGGCACTGTATCATGTCACTGGGACCTAGAGAACAGATAAAATATACATTCCGTGCCTGGAAGCATGTGACCACTCTATTTTTTTGTGGCATCTCGCAGGCAACCTACGAGGTTGTCATCTGCTTAACCGGACTATCCTGTGGGTGCATAGTGTGGCTGCCTTGAGTGTAAGGCCTCCAGCCGGGGGCAAAAAACTTGCAAATTAAACGACAACACTACACGCCACGGGCCTGTGGGGTACGAGCCTCGACTTAGGGCGTCGCTGGACCTGAACGGTATCATTATCTAGGGGCTGATGTAAAACTACAGGCTCAGTGTCGCGGGTTGGCTCGAGCAAGGGTCGATTGGGTCGAGGAGACCACTCTATACTCTGCCACTAGTCTTTTATGTGTCTACGTTCTGTTGTGTACCCATTCAGAGTAGCCCGTCTAAGTACATTCGCACTCAACTGACTCAACACAATGCACCTCTAAATAACCTTTTAACAGCTTAAATGTCACCGCTTCGATACATCACAAATGCTTGATACATTTGTATTGCGATCCTCTTGACAATAAGCTAAGCTAATTGTGAATGCATTATCAAACATATGGTTGCGATAAAATAGATTATAATTCGATAATCCGAAAAACAGAAATCGAAACAGAGTGCAACAGCCCACGTACACAATATTGATTTGACCGTTGGAGAGGGAAAACCCCGTAGGTGAACATGAAAATGTAACGAGCTCTTATTACCATGCAAAGTTAGCTTTACTTACTACGTTTATATTCATACATTTACACACAACAAATAAGTAGGTACCTACCATTTATAAGAACCATTGCGGTTAGTTATTTAACAATAAAATATGTAATCTTGCTACTTATTGTTACTACTATAAATGCGAAAGTTTGCGACTACTTACGGTTGGAATGATGGATGAATGTTTGCTATTCTTTCACCCAAAAACTACTGAACGGATTTCTATAAAACTTTACAATAATATAGCATCGAAGATATTGTATAAAAAATTTAAAACGCGGGCGGTACCTATCTAGTGTTAAAGTAAGTACCTACGTTCCGTTTTAATTGTAGTACTAACATTTTCTCCAACAGCATTAGGCAAACATCTTATTAATGTTATTGTAGACACAAAATTCGATATCCATTACTATAAAATGTATATGGGAAAGGTTCCGCTAAATCATGATCACCTACAAGAAACCTATTTCAACTTTGTGAAAGTGAAGGCTAGATGCTAGCAAGTAGCAAGTCTAGCGAACAAAGGAAAGTAAGTAAGATATATCTGTCTGTAGGTGACGTAGGTACTATAATATTGTAGATCGAGATACATGGACATACAGCGTAGTCAGTGGATAAAAGTGCTTGGTAGAAGATTTATTCTTGCTTTTTGTTGGTTTCTAACTTAATATTTTATCCTCAGCAACTGGTATCTTTGTTTCGTCAGGACGAACAATAATGCCACCAATTCTGGTTCGAACTTGTCATAATCCGCGTGGATAATTCGTTATCAGCATAATCAACAGTACTATAAGATTGGTCCCACTGTACCCACTGTCATGACGACAACTAATCATACGTAAGAAGGTCTTCTATAAATGTTTACACATACATACGAATGATTGAACTTTCAATAACGGTGCAAAGGAAGACATCCAAACTACCACCATGAATTTAAAAGAAATGTCAACATCAATGGGTGCTCAAGTTGGCCCTATCTGGCTAGATGGGGTATAATCGACCCACCTCAGACACAATGCGAGTGTGGAGCCCCTACACAGGATATGCCACGCCTTCTCTCCTGCAAGTCGTGCACAACTAACTGCACCCTCCAGGACTTCAATGAGGCAAACGACAGAGCCGTCCAGGTTGTTACCTACGTACTGGAGAAAATCTGAGTCACGGTTTGCACGTCAATGTCCCTTACGCCCTATAGATTTAAACAAAGGCAAAAAATTAATTTCTAAGCACCCAACATGACTTGGTTTTAAAGGGTTCACGACCACATACGACCTTAGTGCTGACCGCGAGGATATTGGCCTGATTCAGTCTAATGCGAGCGTACATAATAAATTGCCTGTCCCACACTCTTATCTATTTTAGACCTAAATTGGGTTTATAGATAGGAAGGCTGAACGAAAGATCGATGATAAAGAAATTGATTGAGCACATGTTTATAGAAGCCAAGTTGCTTAGGATTATTGAAGAGTAATTTTTTTTATTTTTTTTTTATTTTATACATAAGCTTGCAGTATACAAGCAAAGCGCTTGATTATGGGCTGTTAAAGTTACACACAAGAGAAGCAGTGTATTGTCGTCATACTAAGTAGTAACAAAATGCAAAAACCAACAAAGTGTCGCTTAAGAAATCTTGTGAGGGGATTAAAATTACTGTAACTTACTGTGACATTATGGGACTATGACTTGGTGAATGCTCTGCAAAATGCGAGAAGCATAGAATAACAGAACAGAGACGCGGTCGCCTACATCCAGCACTAGAAGACGTCTTTCAGCTAATTTGATGATGATTTATTCGTTTGGTTCGCATTTGAAGTTGTAGCTCTAAAAATTCCATTGTATGTAAATATAAGCATTCAACAACATTCTCATCAAATTTTTACATTTATTATCATTTCAGTTTTTCACATTTTTATATTTTCGTAATTTTTTCCATGTGTTTTGTTATTGTTCTATCATCATTCGTCGGTTTATAGTTTTTGCTTTATTGCGTATTTTACTGCCCATTCTTTAAAGAATTATTGCGGCAAATATTATATAAAAATATATGTACGTAAACATCAATCTTACTATAAAAAATATAATGTCTTCTTTATTGAAATAAAAACAATAATAGTATAAAAAATAAGTATGTTCTGCATAATACATAGTGAAAATTAAAGTGAGAGAAGTACACAGATAGGTACAATTATTTATTTAGCTGACGGTAATAGTTATTTGTTATACAAGAGTGCAAAGTTGCTTTTTAACCGCGTGTTCAATTTTGATGACCGAGCAAGCGAAGGATTCTAAAATTGAATCACGAGCGCAGCGAGTGATTCAAAATTAGAATCCTGAGCGTTAGCGAGGGAATCAAAAGAGCACGAGGTGAAAAATCTTTGCACTCGAGTGCAACACGTAACTTTTCATTCCACCTCAGCGAGGAAATGACTAAATGCAAAAAAAAAAACGTTTATAATCACAAGATAGGTACACTTTTATTTCAGTTTAGGTATTAATTACTACATTATGACAGGTAAGTATTACAGAATAATCTTTAAATTATAACAAAATAATACTAAGGTATAATTAAGAAAATTTTAAAGTAACGTTGCTACAGTTATTTAAATTGAGTGTAATATTTTTGTTTGGTACTGTAATATTGGTGTTAGTCACTTGTGTACTGTTTTTCGGTAAACTATCTGTCATACTTAATAGTTGTACCGATTCATCGGATTCCCTTGGCGTGAATGTTGGAGAGAGAGGGAGATGGTTAGGTGTTTCATAACGGCTTATTTTTGATGTAGAAGGGCCAGTCCAAGGATCCGATTGAGGCTCTTTCAGTGTAATGGCTCCTACGATGCCTTCACATATTTTAGACTTATTTTGGATGGAATCCTCTATGTATCCCTCTACAACTGCATTGGACTTCCAGCCTCCGTGGCGCTTAAGGGACAGGAGATCAGCTCCGGAATCAGCCAAAAGTGTGGCTGAAGTTCGTCGGAAACAATGACCCGTGTACAACAGGGGTTCTGGAAGTTCAAGAAATGTTGCTATTTCTCGTGGGATACTGCCAATTTTATTAGTACCCATAGGCTGTCTAACACACTTTCCATTGCGATACTGTAGAAAAAATCGATTGATTGGAGTGTTAGGCGGGCGTAAGGCTTGATATTTCTCAACAATCGTTACGTATTCCTTGCGAATGACGAAGTGGCGGTCTCTTTTTGTCTTTGTATTAGGTAAATTAATTAATAGTAAGTCATCTGAATGTTTCTCAATGTTTTTGACATTAAGTTGTGTTAGTTCATTAGTTCGACATGCTCCGTTTATTCCAATAATAAGAACAACCTGTAACGTAAAGAGTATTGTAGTAGATAAATGAATAAAATTGATATGAACGCATAATTATGCCTATCAACATCTACTAAGTATACTATTTAATTGAGATTAATATACTTAAGTAGATACTGAATGTGCAACTGACTTACTTTTGCCGCCAAATATACGGAATCGGGTGCTTCGTTAAGAAACTTTTCAATATCAGATACTGTGAAAACCTTCGATTTTTTTGGTTGATGACCAGATGAGGCTCTTTTTAAAAATGCCACTAATTTAGGATAGGTATCGATATGTTTGTCTTTTTTCATGTTTATTGTTGCTTTTAGCATCGAATACGTACTCCATAGAGTGCTTGCTTTCTTGTTCTCGGATAATTCTATAAAATATGCCAGAAAAACGTTTTCTGAGAAAGTTTTGGCTCCTTTTGCTAGTCGCCACGTGTTGAACATATCGTACTGTTTTAAATACTTCTCGCGTGATTGTTGAGGGAGAAAGCTCATTTGCGCATTATTAACAGTTTCAGTCAATTCTGTTGGCGTCAAGCAAACTAACTCGTCGCTAGAATCACTCATTTTAGTTTTTTCATTTGTTTTCAAGTTTCTTGTTTTTAATATAAGGTTTAACAATGACGTGAAAAAATGCCGTGTAAAGAACCGCGTACAAAGCAAATTGAAAAAAGAACACCAAGAAGGTTCCGAGTCTGAGTTTTTAACAAATTAAAAAAAAGTTGTATGATATATTCGGCACCATAGAGGTAGCAGTAAATAGGTTTAATGTTTTTTTTAATTCACAAACTTAGTGCACACGATGTTCTAAATTCAATTTACTTTATCCTCTAGAGAATAAAAACGGCTTTTCCACTCAGATATTGAAGATTAAAAATACTCTTTCCGAGATGGTGGGATGAAAATAAATTTTACTAAATTATGTCTTTCAAAAACCGACTATCACCAACGTCGTTAAACTTTTAAATCCAAATGGAGCCCCATGCGTAGCTGAGTAGCTGACATCCATTAATCACAAACTTAAACATCTTGTAATATGACGGTATCCAGAATAGCTTGCTCTAAAACATTTTAGTGGAAGCCATCTAAAAATAGACCTTACTCCGTTATAATTTTGTACACATTAACTGGAAATTCATAGTATTTACGGTTTACATTGTATTTAAACATAAGCTTGTTCGTATTTTGTTAGTAAACCATACCTATCCGTCATCGATGAGCTAAATATCTCTGAATAGGAGTACCTATCTACCTACCCATATGTAAGTTTTCGTCTAGAATCAAGACTTCGCGGATTCTTTTCAGCATGTCACCGTAATCCGTGCATCATGATTCATTCTATGAAGACACTGTTTCAAAAGATAATCGTAAAATAACGTCATCGTGTTATTTACAATAAGCAGTTATGAGAACGTATTCAAAATGCCTGTGTTATGCCTGTGTATTTATTTCTTGGAAAGTAGATCCCGAATTAGACATGGAATGGATAAATTACGTGTTATTTGGATTCTCCCGGCTCTAAAAATATCTACGCTTTTTTTGCTATGAATGCAGAAACGCTTTTAGTTGGCTATCATAACATTTAGAAACACGCAAACGTTTAGTACGATGTGTCGAGCCATAAATTCTGCTTAAATAACTGCAGATCAAAGAAATCTACTAATTCGTCGACGTTTACAGAGAGCATTTTGCTGAAAGATGTTTTATTGTGGCAATAGTTTAACTCTCTACACATGTACAATTCTATAAGGGTCTACATTGTAACTGCCCAGAATATATTGACAGTCGGCGAAATAGGCAACCAAATTAAACGCATATAATTTGATGCACTGTTGAGTTTCATCTTCGCAAGTGGCGCTACCACTAAAGACCAGGATACACTGGACACCTTTTACTGGCAGAAGCGGCTTGCAGTCGTAAAAACGCGTTCGATGCACCACTCGGGTCGTGGAAATTTTCCTCGCATCGGTGCATTGTAGTTGCATCGTTCGGAGAGCTTTTGAACGCTCTTTATCTGACGAAGTGGACGCGACGCAAATGACGCAGTCGATTCGTATAGCTTTGTTTGAACATAGCTATGTAGTTTATACGAGATTCTAACGCTTATGTAGATAGATGGAATGTACTTTATTGTACAACAAAATATGGGTTGTATGGTGTAGGTACATACAGGTATGAAATCTGTGTTTACCATCACATGGATCTCAGCCTGATCTTGCGTTGCGAGTGCAAAACAATTTAAAAGCTGGAAAGTTTGGAACAAAGAAAGATGTCGCCAGTTTTCTTTATTCAAGCCTTTGTTTTTCAGACAACCAGTCAATCGGGTAGCATTCCATAAACGACATACCTAACCAGATTTTTATTTATAAGGTGGTATGAGGACGCAGCTTTCATTGTCTCTTAAAGATTGGTTCTTTAGGTTTTGGAGGTGCTAAAGTTGAGTTCATTATCTTTCAAATTGCTTAGTTACCTTGTTCTAAATAACAATGATTACGTTTCCTTTGATTTACCATATCAATTGGCTTGTAAGTGTTGCCAAATTACACATGCCTCATTTTAAAACTATAATAGCACCGGTCACTTACTCATTATGTGGACTCTTTAATGATACCTGATAATGATAACTTAATTGCTGGCTTATTTATTGATATGGAAAAATTGACCGAGGTACACATCATTAATTAATTACGAGTATACTAACAATCACGCGAACACGGCATGGCCGCGTGGAAGCGCTCTTTAAATATTATATACAAACGAGCTTTAAAACATTGGTATTTATTTTAGTACTTAACACTAACTCACTGCATGAAGTGCATGCAGTTCGCATCTTGTTGTTATTTTTCTGCATTACAAAGCTTTTTTAAAATCGTGGACATTCACCTCTTGTGAATGTCCATAATTTTAAAAAAGCCTAAGTTTCCGTAATATTGTGATAATTACGTGATTAAAGTTAATTATGACGCACTACCCATTCATCAACCCTCGCCTTTAGCCTAGTGGTGTGACCGTCGGACTGCCAAGTCATAGGTCACGAGTTCGAACCCAGGGCACGCACCTGTGATTTTTCAGATTCATGTGCGTATTGTATAATTATCACTAGCTTCGGTGAAGTAAAACATCGTGAGGAAACCAAACATGCCTGAGAGATATTTCTCGATAAAGCCAAGTCAGAGGCCCATGGGCGGCATAAAAACTCTGACACCAGGTTAGGAACTGACCACACAAAAAAACCCTCATTGGTTTATAGCCAACCCATATCCTCTCATACAGAGGAGGCCTGGGTCCAACAATGAGAACATAACAGGCTGATTATACACTACCCATAAACGTACCTACTCGTTACCACACACATAGTATTGAGCTACAGAATTTGTGTTTCACATTTGGATACCATAATTCACCGTTAATCTCTCTATTATTAATCAAGGGGCCCAATAAAGAAAGTCAACTTAATTTCCAATCAATCTAACGTTACTGATGTTACTTGGCACCTGGAACCCGTCTCAACTCACGGTCGTTAACCCAGTAGTTGACGGTAATTTTATTTATACATATTATGTTAATATGACACTACGATCATTAGATTTGTATTGCACCAGAATTAACATCATTTTGTATCTAAAACCGTAAATTATTTTTTGCAGCAGCAGTGTAATCATGTAGTATTTCGGTATCGAAACCCTCGGAAAGTTTGACAGCCACAGGCGTGTTGCTAAGGAATTTAAACCGCCATTTTTTTTTCCGTGGCAACATTTGGACCCGTTTTGGAGGTTGTCTTAATTCCGAGTCGAACTTTTTTTTAGCCCATCCGTTTGTGATGGGTCTTGAGAAAGACCGGTTCGTGATATCATGGTGAAAGGATTTGTCACCTAGTCTGCGTTACTGGCTGCCAGGTGTCCAAAATGCATCGGACGTTTGAGGGTTTGGGAACCTATTTTGAACATAACTAGGTCTTAGGACGTCAACATTAGATACTAATTCATTTATAGAGCCAAATCTCAAATCTCAGAACCAACAATAGGGCCTGTGTTTATCCCATCGGGTATTATAGGTAGATTAGACTGGCTAGCCTTTAAAACACTTTTGATTATCGGGACTATTCCGGTGATTTTTTTTTTCATTTTTATGTCATAGTTTATTTATTTATTTATGTACACACAAAACACATTACAGGAAAAATACATAAAGACAAAAGAGCACAAAGGCACATACACAGCACATAGTTCATCCTAGTTTGAATAGAAAGAAGCTTTCTACCTGCTTGCAGTAGGACTGTTCTCGTTTTATGGCTAGGGACCGTTTTTCAAATTATAGCTGTATTTACTCTATGATCCTGTATCAGGTTTATCGTCCGATAATGACGTTTAAGAAATCAGGTTTACACAGATCAAGTTAACAACTGGTAGTGGTTATGAGGTTATAAACTTATAACTCATAACCTAACTGGTTTCAATACGTCTTAAAGCGATTTGCGTCATTATTTGTTCAGTAATTTATGTTAAGTTTATCATTTATTGTACAATCTCCTCCGACTTGGCGGTCTACTAAGTGATGCAAGAACGTGTTTCTATTGAATGATACTAGTATTACTTTTATTACAAACAAAGAAAAAGAGTTTTGTTCATTTAGTCTTAAAGCGTAGATTTTTTTTTGTTAGCCTTTCAAGTGTCAAAGGGCTCCCCTTTCTCCTTCTAAACCTCTCTATCTTGTGCGATCTCTGGCCGTGTTCGCTCCAGAAAAAAAAATCAGATTGTCACACTATCCTCGCCGTTGCCGTCTACCTGTCGGTAGAAGATTATTAAAAAGTTCTGTCAAGTTAATCTCGCAGAACACATAAGTAAATACTGCATCGGATCAAATTACTCACCTTATTTTATACTACCAAATTCCGATCCTAGGCGTTGCAAGCGGTCACGACTTACTTTGCTGCGCTATGGATTTTCATAGAAAGAATCCTGAAAGACTCAAGTTGAGGTGATGCTGATCCCGAGCAGTGCTTACAACTGTGCGTGGTCAACGCACAGTTTATCCTCTAGATTTATCCACACGTCTCTATTTGACATTTAACACATTAAACTGTGTAAATCATTCACGCATGGTTGATGTTAATTTACTTTTCGCGAGATGAACGATTTTTTTTCTTAAGCCAATAAGGAAACTTGTTCTAAACAACAAAAACTAGAATTTAATTAAATTCTTCGTAAAACAAAGAAAATTCGCCAATCTGACAAGTAAATAAGTAGGGAGTTGAGACTTTTGTTTAATACGTTCTAAGATTAATAAATGCCATCAAATTATAATAATGCGTGGACATTAACTTGATGAGACGTTTTATAATTTGAAAGAATGGACATGTCTAACTGGTTTTTATACATATACTTTTAGATATAAATCATACAGGGTTTTCCCAAGGATTGTTTAGTTTCTATTCTAGATAAACTTGCTTTACTAATGATCAAATTGATGTTGGCCAGAGACGGGGGGGAGGAGCCACTGCTGGGGTCCATTGTAAATGTGTCCCCGCATCCCAGCCAAAAGTGACGAGGTGTGGAACACCGTGTGGTTTTGGTCAGTAAGGGACTTTTCTTAAAATTTTAATGTTTATGTTGTATCCTGATTATATTCGAGCAATGAATTGAATAAACTTTTTACAAAAAAATAACGGACTTCTTAAAAAAATTGAAAATAACTTTACTTTCGGAAGTCGGTGACTATTAGTGTCATTGACAAATTTTAAATCGGTTCATACATGACGAAGATATGAGGTAACAAACACAAAAAATACAATCGAATTGAGATACTCCTCCTTTTTTTGAGGTCGGTTAAGAAGTCTGACAGACCCCTCCATCCACCCGTAGGTGGTAGACATCCATGAGGATTTCCAAAAGTAAAAAAACTGGTTAAGGTTAATGATGTTCCGTGACGGTCTAATCAGATGGCGGCAATACCGCTGACATCCATACTTCCATAATTATAAATGCGAAAGTAATTCTATTTGTTTGTTTGTTACCTTTTCACGACTAAGCGTCTGATCCGATCGTAATGAAATTTAGCAAGGAGATAGATTACATCCTAGGGAAGAACATAGGTTATCTTTTTTTCTTACACCGGTACGCTACATCAAAATTTCCACGCGGACGAAGTCACGGGCAACAGGTAGTTCAAAATGAACGAAATGAATCAATAATAAGTGAATGACATCAGAAGTTTATCCTAAAATCCAGGTAGCAGACTCAAACTTTTTTTGGAAAACAAATAACGGCGCGTGCTAGACCGAAAAGCTAGCCGAACTGTTATGCGGATAACTCGACATGAGCAAATAAATTGATGCCTTAGTAAATGTACCTCCTTCTCGTTATTAAACAGTTATGGCAGTAAAAAAGTCAGATAGCTGGTTTTAGAGATCTAGCTGAACTGCACACGAATGGGCTTGCAAAGTACCCTAAGTAGGTAAGTATACGTTGTCTTTGCACTTAGCGCTCCTCTTTTTAGGGTTCCGTACCTCAAAAGGAAAAAACGGAACCCTTATAAGATCACTTTGTTGTCCGTCCGTCCGTCTGTCAAGACCGTTTTTCTCAGGAACGCGTGGAGGTATCAAACTGAAATTTCTATATGATACTTAGTTCTACTGTCCCTGGAAGCTGTAGAAAAATCAACCTTCTAAGTCAACGCAATCAAAAGATACAGCCACTTAGGCCGCAAATTTCCGCAAATTTTCGAAACTCGCACGGGAATCAAAACCTACAGGGAACCCCGTGAACTTAGAATCTTGAAATTTTGTACGAAGTCACGTCTTATAGTACAGATATAGGAAAAATTACGAAAACCGTAAATTTTTAGTTTCGTCTTATAAAAAAAAGTTATATACCCACAGGTTTGTACGGAACCCTCGGTGCGCGAGTCCAACTCGCACTTGACCGGTTTTTTTATTTAGATTTGTTTGCATTTAGTTGTTAAGGTTGTGAGCATGTTGTTTTGAACTTCGTGCAATGCAGTAGATTTCTCAGCTATGCAGGTAGATACCGGGGCAGAGAACAACATGACTTACACCAAATAATTATGAATTTTTTTCATGGAGATTTCAAAGAGTTTCGCCGAAAACAGACCTGTTGGTACTTAACGTTTCTACCTACTGTAACGGATTTTGAAGGCTTTGTACGAAAGGAAAATGCTACTTCCATAAATTCCAAAAACAACTTACTGTCTTGGATTAGCTTAGGGAATATCTAATTAGCAATTTCGAACAAGGAAGTTGATCACTACATACATTCCCGCTGTCTGTCTGTCTGTCCCTATGTATGCTTAGATCTTTAAAACTAAGCAACAGATTTTGATGCGGTTTTTTTTAATAGATAGAGTGATTCAATAGGAAGATTTATATGTATAATACATGCATATTATAGTAGAGAAAACATTAGTATCTACGTTGCACCCACGCGAAGCCGGGGCGGGTCGCTAGATAATCTTACTGTCTGCAGATATAAATTTGTCGATAACGTGCTTAATGAGTGCTAAGATTATCTAATTATTAATTACGCAATTATCTATTTTTAGTAAAAATACGAGATTAGTAGGTAAACAATATTATCACTAGCAAGTTATAATTAGAATTTCAGCGTGAATTTACGTAGATAAGTAAGTAGGAAGTAATATCGCAGCGTTTTAATGCACAATGCTTTAAATGTAGCAACTAATTAAAATTCCTATGTGTCACATCATTCCGAACCCTCCCGCAAAGAATTTTTTCATAGATGATTTTAAAAAAAATCGGATGTTCTACACATTTTGGCCGTGTATTGCAGTCTTGTAGGAAACAGCTGTTTTTTTTAAACACTGTTTTAAGCTTTCACGGTTTATAACTGAACTTACACTATCACTTACATTAATGGCCGAAGATATCCCGTAAGTGATTGTGTAAGTTCAGCTGTTTTTTTCTTAATAACCGACGAAGAACTTCTATGAGGGGTTCGGAATTATGTAAGTACCTAATTACTGAATACATGGTAACTATTTTAGCGTCGGTGTCGATTCGATTCCATACCGCTGAGGAAAACTGACCCGCTGTAGTCATCGAAGGGTTAGTTAGGCAGAGGTGTACCGTATCTCCTATATTACACCCACATTTTCCCAATTATATGAAATTCAATGTAATAGGAAGAGAACCGATTGCTGTCAATCGGCCACAAATCGAAACTCTGAGCTGCTACTGAGAAATTCCTGATAGAAGAACCCAATTAAACATTGCCCGACATTGGAATCAAATTTAAGACCCCATGTTCAGCTGTAGCGCATGCGACCACAAGAGACCAACGAGGTTTATTTCATTTTTTGTCTGTGAATAACCTAAGAAGTAGACAGGCCATGCTACTGCAACCGTACCAGTTTACTACCCGTTTTATTTAAGTGTTAAGTGCTCGAAGATAATAATCTTGTACCTATGATACTTAGCGCTTGGAAAATAACTGAGTGGCTAACAAGTGTGTAGTAAGAACTGTCGCTATGCTGATTTGCTAATAAAATTATTTAATTTATGATATTGTTGGCATGTGTTGTTGTTATCTAAGAACGAGCTATATTTCCCTTGAGTGCTGCAACTGTTCTACCGAATGATGGGGCGGCATTAATCGCCAGAGACTACTGTTTCCACTTGAAGGTTTTACTGGCTTCAGTATAGCTGTTTTTTTTTTTAGACAACAAGATCTCTGTTGGGTGTCAAACTTTGCAGAAATTAACATATTGTTTACAGCACATTGTTTAGGCAATCCTAATATTGAAGGGAGTTTCCTTGTGTGAAGTGCGAAATTGATCGAACGAGAGGAAAATAAACAAAATGTTGAGTTTCAAAACAGATAAATCATACAAATGTTACCGAAACGAACGTTGTCGCATAAACAGTTAGTACCCGGTTAAGTACCTCTTACTGACTCTTGTCACAAACTATTTAAAGAGCGGGTGTCAAGACTTAAAGACTGTACCTAAGTGCAAAACTATGAAGTTAGGAACTTGTTAAGTCGATGACAGGCCGACGACCGAGAACTACCAGTGAGACTAGAATATAGTCAGGTAGATAGGTAATTAGGTACGGCCGTCGTCATAACATGTAGCTCTTTCAAACATTTAGGTATGTTCCCTCATGGTTGACTCCGCATGTAATTAAAGCTACTTCTTCTTTATCGTATGGTAAGTGCCTAACCTGGTGTCAGAGTTTTTATGCGGCACAAGGGCCTCTGACTTGGCAGTCCAACAGTTACAACACTAGACTATCACTGCTCCTTAAATTAATAATTTGATTATTAATAAAGCTACTGAAATGCTTTTTCAGTCACATGAACAATCCACTGTAAAATAAAGTCACATAAATGTCCGGCCCGTTCCATCCTACAGCCAGTAATTACTATGACCGGCGTGAGCCTAGATAGTCTCAGTACATTGCTCTAGTTTATCGTGCCAAAGGTTAGCGGGTTAACCTAACCCCCAGAGCTGCGGTGCCGGCCGGCCGGTGCGTGCGTTCGACTTGCCACCGGCCGCCGCGCGCCGCGAGTTGCGCACTGCTTGTAACGACCACTGCGCATGTCAAGCCCGCCTGACCGCCGACTGACGTCGCTTAATTCTCTGGAACATTCGCGAAGCCTAACGCCCTGACGTCAGCTTACGTCACAATGCCGACTGCCGGCGAAGCCTGCTACATATCAGAAAAAATTACATCTAATCTACATAATAGGCACACTAACTAAGTATGTTTTTATGCAGCAGCGCGGACGCCGAGTCGCCGCCGCGCCAGTGTCGCAACTATCCTACTGGTTGTTTGACTTTGACCATTCTGAAAACATTTTTCGAGTATCTACCGATTAAATACACACTTAAACAAATTAAATGAATTTTCTAGTCAATAATCACCGGGCGCACAGCCAACTAGAATTAATTTTATCTGTTCTGTTAACCGTAGCCATTTTATCAGTTAATTATCAAGATCAGTTTAACGATGAGATAAAGTGGGAGGTGGTACGATCATCATACGATGTAGTTTCATTTGATTTTGTATCACCGAGACTTATTATTCCGAAACAAGGTTTCGTTCTACATCCAAGTTGATCGTTCGTTGTAAAATGCGTCTGCTTACAACTTTTTACTAATGGCCAAACAAGTTTAACCTGATCTTTCCAGTCCAAGGCAACGGCATGCACTGCGGATGGATGGACAGAGGCAGACCGAAAAGTAAAGATTTTTGCATTTTCATTTGTGAGAACCTTTCAGAATAAGCTATCTATTCCTACTGTTTGTTTAATTAATGTTTATTATTAATAACCTAACGTAAGTTGCGTACATACCATCTTGGACCGGCTCGATAGTCGATACTAGGAGTCGAGGACTCGTACCTATCGCATGCAACGCACACCGCTGCATTGCGTAAACCTCAGCCGACGAAGGCCGACATACGGAAACTTTGCTTGAATCGCAAATTGCTGCTAATTTAGTAGACTCGCGCACCTATTAGACTAGCTCAGTACATATTCTTTCACTACTACAACGTTCTTATATGCTCATCTTATTTTCTCAACAGTTTGATTGTGTTTATTATTTAGCATTGGTCTGGTTACTCCGAGTTTTCCTCGTACACTTGACATTGTAGTCCGTGAGACGCCCACCTATTTCATAAACATACAGCAATAGAATAAAGAATAGCCGATTCCAACGAAACGTCCTCGTGACTCGTGACATTCAGAATTGTTACCGACAAGAAAACCTTTCAAGTTTTGATACGTTACGGTAAGTAGGAAAGTACAGTGCACGTCAAACGTTTCAATTAATACGACATTGACCGATAAACCTCGGTTTACCTTAACAATTTCCGTGCAATATTTATTTTACATTATGTATGTCGTTTTTACAAAACATAACAATAACTGCTTAAAATACGACAGTAATTTTGAAGTTCATTTGAAAAGTGAAAAGTAATTAAATTACCCTTGAATAAGTTGCCTGCACCGCACCAACAGCATTTGCGGGTTAAAAAATTATTCATGTAACGTTTTGACGAGTGCGACTGCACTGACGATATCTACAGGTTTCTGCCTAATCTTCGGAGCACAGTTTCGGAGTTTCCAATAAAAGTACTTGTTAATGTCCCATTATAAATACTTGTTAATGTTGTTGTTTAATCATAAGAAAATACATCGTAGTGATTAGATTACACCATTTCAGTGTTAGGGGGCAATTAAGCGTCCCATTAAATTGTGTGATAATTGCATAAAATCCGAAATCCTTGCAATCACCCGTTGGTTGAGCCACAGTGGTCTTCCACAGCAGCATACCAGTTTCTCTGTGTTTGCTTAATAAATTGAAATAACTAACGCCAAATCCAATGTAAATTAGATAATAATATTAGCTAACAGCTGGCTAAAAATAATATGCAATCAAAACACAAGGCCAAGACGACATCTTTGCTAAATTCGTTATCAAATCGTTTGGTTTCAACTACAACAGCTACACCAGTGGCGGTAGCAGTTGAAATTGCATTTAATGTAGGTATGTAAAAGTTGTTACATATTGATATTATTAATAGAACTGTATGAACCGGCTTGAATCCAAGAAACACTAGTTTGTTTACATTCTCTTTGCCCTGTTGACGTAAATGTCAATTCTGCAAAAGGCAGCCGAATGAAGTTTACATCAACAGTTTTGCATCATTGCTGTGTCAACATAGCAAGCCTCTTCAGGTCAAAACAAACAAAACACAGGGACTTTGACCTTTCTTTGCAGTTCATACGTTTATGTCAATTTTTAAAATCGAGTTGTTACCTAAGACATGCGGGCATTTGATTACGATTTATATTTTAGAGTTAAGCTTTACAGACATCCGGCAGACCGCATGTTTTCCTATTAGGTAAACAGTAGGACATTATCAACTCGATTCTTTTACCATGCAAGGACGGGCCTACCTGAATTTTATGGGATCCCAAAACTTTATAGGACTCTGAAGTACGAACTTGAGTGAGAATTAATGTTTTGTCCAGGTCTGGTTAACGTGAAATCTCTCATTGTTTGACGTGTAATTCTTATCGTAATGAGAAAAAAATAATGGTATATTCTATCAGATTCTTGGCTTTCGCCAGATTTCTTTTTCAGACATTGACTCACATATTCCAGGGATTCAAATGTTTCAGGGTAATTAAGAAGTTAAGCAAGCAATCTATTTTCGACTTCTTTAATCATTTTTAGTCTTTAGTCATTTTAGTGTCTTTGTCTGCATACTGGAATGTTTTTGTTCCGAATCCCCATTGTATTTGTGTCTTGTAATATTGTGTCAGACAATTAGGTTGCTTCACCTTCATAATTGATGCGAAATGTATGACGAGATACGATTGAGCACGATACACAGACAACTTATCAGTCGCCTTTATCTCCCAAAGATAAAGAACTGCTGTTCTTGAAACTATTGTAACACTTTCTGTAATGTATCGTTATAACATTCAGGACACGATTCTCGTAAATTTTATCCCCTTTTCAGACTGTGGGGTGGAAATTCTGTATCGACCGCTTTAGGAGGGTTCCTAGAAACCTGTTTCATTTCTGAGATATGTTAACTTCGTGTATATTCGCAGTCCCAAGCCAGTACCTAGTTAATAACTCTTTAGTAAAATTGTGAAGTGCAGAACCGTTCGAACATTCCGTACAATTTGCAATATCCTGGCTGGAACCATTTAAAAGAAATCGAGGCATTTATTGCCGACTTCTAATTGGAACATATTTATGTGATGACCATGTCAAATGGCAGCAGACTATGTTTGAAGGGTACATCAATTCTAGTGGCTGTTGCTATCTGTCTGGAGTTTCAGATTACAATCGGCAATAAAAATTGTGACAAGTCTGTGTGTGTTTGTAGTCTCTGTCGATTATCACACATTTAGTGGCGTAGGTCCACAGCAGAATGTTTATAATTTTAATATCTCTATAACATACCCTTACAGACAAGGAATGTCGGTAGATTATGTCCTCATTTATGTGTAGGTATACTTATACATAGCTACACAAGCTAGGTATGTCGAGACAGTATGTGGGTTGATCCCACGGCTTCATATCGTTCCGTGCTAAGTCGAGACACTGCAGTCGTGTAGAGCCAACTCGAAATCGATTTCTAGCAGAGCGAGCCAGGCCAGTTTATTCAGTTCAAGGGCGCATTTGCCCTAAAAGTTATGCGATAGTTTTGTACAAGCAAATATTTATGACCCACCATTCCTGCATATCGTAAGCCTGCACGATATGGATATATTTTTTATAGCGAACCCAGGTTTTACGAGCTGTTAAAATTTTATCGATACAAGCCAGGTTCATGATTATTCGAATGGAGATTATTGAGTCGAATGAGCACTCTTTGCCGTGATGGCCTTTTCAATGGGACATCCTTTGGTTATTTTAGTCTTTATACAGTTAAAGACGACCTTGCATGACCTCGACTAGTTAATGGGCACTCTGTTGAAATAGTTTAAAACTATAATGTCACGACAATTTTATAGGTAGGTATTTATTATAGTACAAATATGATAAGGTACCTATTTCATTTCACACCTGCTACTAAGCCGATGAGAAATCTATTAATATTCTGTGTGCTTCTAATTTAACTAACCGGTAAGGTATGTTTGTGTGTGTGTGCGTGATTGTGTCTATTGTTCATCATGTGAGGCAATTCAAAGGTTGGATGAAAAAGAAACTAAGAAATAATTAAAAATTTAATTTATTAAATAACCTTTAACTTACTGAGAATCCCTTACACGCCGAGCCCAATAACCTATATGTACAGTTCGGCCCGCTTACTCTATATGTACAGCACGTGCAGGACAGGCTTCAATCAATCACAGGAATATTATGTAGTGTGCCCTAAACCGGTGCGCCGACTTCTTCTTGGTAGGATCTCGTGAGGTGCGCGGCGGCGGCCGTCAGCGAGCGGAGGGAGCGGCGCAGGCCGCGGAGGTGTCGCCGGCACGCGGCGGCTGCCCGTGCGGCCGACTCCCGCTCGTCCTCTCCCTCGATACCAGAGTCTCCCGCCGCACTCGACGCGTCACTTTCCGTGTCACTGAGGTCCGACACCCGCCTGCCTTGCTCCACGTGCTCCTCTGTGTCTCCGCTCGACCAGAGCAGCTCAGTCTTCAAATCGTTCAGCAGTGCGAACATGTTGAACGGGTCATCGTCACCCTCCTGTGGCAAGTTCATAAGCCGGCTGGGCACGAGCACTGTCTCGTCCATGACGTTCACCATTTTGACGAACTTCTCCATGTCATTCAGTATGCTCTGCTTTGAGAACTCTGTGTTGTCATTGCGGGCAATCTTGCGCAGGGTGTTCCTGTAACAATGGCAAAGATAACATTAGCAACATGACCCCAATTATTAGAATGAATGGCAAGTATGAGATAAGGTAAGAATTAACTTGACCCTAATTACAGGCTAAAATCAGTGTCGGACAGCATGAACAATGTTACATAGTCATTTGATGAAAATTACACCTATATAACACATTACCGGAAGAACCTATTTCTGTAGTTTTTCATGGGAATATTTTCAGTTCATGACTTAATAATAAGTCATGAAAATGGAAATGAGAAACTACTAATAATAGTAGTTTCTCATTTCCATTTATTGCAATTGTTCCGCAAAAGCAGCTTTAAAATATTTTATAGAGTTTAAAATGAACATCATGTAAACTGGTATTAAATTACCCAGCATTATTCCATTTTATTGTAAACTTTTAGAAGATGCTATTTGAACCGTTTCAAAAACTAAAAAAAATGACTACCTCCTGAATCAATTTGATGAATTTCAGTACAAATGGACCATCAAAATCTGCATTACGAAATGCTATTTAGTTTGGTGAAAGTAACAGACAACAATGCAAGTCAATAAGTAGGAGAAGACATTCAACAGCCACAATTATTTAACAGCGCTTCAGGAGAATCACCAAATGGCTTCTTTCAATTATCAGCTATGAATTGAAGTGTAGTATACAAGATATAACTAACAACTGTTTACATATTACATCATCTACATTCACTTAATATTCCTATGATTCACATTCATCACACATTCACACAACTGGTCAGTTGAAACCAGTGTTTAAAGAGGTTTTATTACCCACTTTTGCATACTTGATCATTTTAAATAAATTACAGATTAAAGTATTTGATTCTAAACTTATTATTATATTATATTATTATTATTTGTATATGAAATTCCTTGTATTAAAAACTTGTATAAACAGAACAGGATACAGTTAACATTCAAAAGAGGAAACAACATGGAGTGCTGGCAGGGTATTTCCAAAATGGAGGTTATGCTGTGTGAGCATTCTGGACTTTTACTGTACTGTGCATTTAAAAAAAAGAGAATTGGTCTGTATTGACAAGGTTAATAGTATAATAAGTATTCAAGACCATTTATTATAATAAATGAATGTTTAAAACTATGCATGCCACAGGCACAGTTTTCAAGCTCTTTGCCTTCATAATTTGTTTGATATAGAATAGAAGGAGACTAGCTGTGTGTATGGTAGCATACTTTGGTGACCTAACAATTGAATAAAACATGAGGCTCAAGAATTCGGCATGACCTGAACCTTGAATAATACATTCAATACAGTTACAAGATTGATGATAACATATTCATCAGATGTACTCATCTGCTTGTAACAGAGCCTTGATGCTTACAGATAGGTATCAAATGATAATAACTATGAAGTCACTTCAATATTTTCTGAGTCACACTCCGACACCGCGCACGCCCAGAACACAGGATAACCTCATCTATGAAACTAACGCCTAACTGCTCTCGGAAATACCACAGAACACCACCGGCACAACTGGCAATTTCTGGCTGGAATTTGTTGAAAAATGACTCGTCAGCAATGTGAAAGGTGGCCAGAACGCAACCTTAGCAAAAATCTTTCCAGTAAGATGTTTTAACTGCCACGTATATCATATTGAAACGTTAGCGTCACCTAAACTACAAAATGCACCACAGACGCTTCGAAGATAGGGCACAGGGCCACATGCAAGGGGCATGCATCCAAGCCGTGTCCATCGGTCACGGTAAAATTGTAAATGAACACTGTTCCGTACCTGCTATTCTCCAATTTGCTCGATATATCAGTGTTGAAAGACATTTTCTCGTGTTATTTAACAATATTTAAATATCACTGAACACACACGCCCCAATTTTTTGTGATGTCACTATAAAATTGACGTTTACGCGGCTTGCGAAACAACGCGAACTGAATTAAAATGACGGACTCCGACAAGCAACCGCACGCTACGGAGAGGTTTGACGTTTTGCTGGAGGTGGGGAGCGCTCGCGTATTTATATGACACGATCATACGATGCGGGGGAAGCGAACTTTGAATTTTATCAGTGTAGGTATTATGGAATAACTAACTAATGATATAAATTTAATCGATGTTATTAAACACTACAAATGAAATAAATAGTTCTGTTGTTATGGCGCACCGTTGAGGCCATGTTTCTGTCAAGAAAACAATATCTGCTTGAGTATAGTTACTCAGATCGTTCGGGCGCGTCCCACAGACAGAAGTCACACCACATACAGAGCCGGTGATTGGTTGGTTCGAGCCCCAGTCTTTTTTTCATTGGCTTGATAGTTTCGTGCTTTGCGCGGGTATTTTAAAATTTGGCCCGAGAGATGCTCATTCATAAAGTAAATTCTTGTTCATTCTACAACGGTACCTGTAATTATTTTTCTTTAAACTTTCAGCTTGACGCTTTAGATATTATTATTTAAGCTCTAATAAATCCTGAAATAAATCATTTTAATTTGGTGTTTTCAACCCTATGGTTACAAACCACTGAATATACATGGGTACCTACTTTCTTTCAGTAAATAAGGTGAAAGGTCTGTAAGAATATACTTTACTTATTGTATGCTAAGTGTTGAATTGATTGTCCCTATTTACTTACGTACATAAAGCCATATTAAACGTTGGAATATGCATGTTAAATAAGTGCCTGTTGATTTCGCATTAAAAATGCTGGATTTACGTAATTTAAAATAAATCTACAGTACTTTTGTTATTAATAAATGGGGTGCAATGAATTTTTAACCTTTCCGATAGGTTTTATTATCTACCTGCCTATTAACTAAAATATTTACCTCATTACTAAAATATTTTGGTATATTGTGTGATCCTAAGATACCAACGAAGACAAACCTTATTGGTCCTAAACGACAACGTTTCAATGACAAAATACATAGACAATGCATGTAGATAATACGTGCTTCTTTTGTTAATAAGATGGAAAGAATAAAAACTTCTTTATGAGTAGGTGCAGGAGTTGAACTCTCGTCCTAACTAAATATCAGACGTCAAACAGCCCGCTGCATCTATTTGTGTCGCACGAAAGATCTTGAAAGTGCATTGCAAACATACGTGGAAAGCTATATGTTGGTGGCGCATAGAATAGATTGTAGATGAGTAGGTACGTTATCGCGTTGTATGTAGCAATCCTTAAGGCGTGCTTTCACGAAGAAATAATCGCCACATGGTTTATTTTTATAGGGTTAATATTATATGAAAACACAAACAAAGGGGGCCAACATAATAGTTCTATGTGTACAAGAAAATTGCGCTCGACCAGAATCGGAACTAACTCCGCCATCTTGTTATCCCAATGCATTCATGTCATACTTTCACAAAATTAAAGATCCTTGTAGCACTGTAGCTGTACCGAGCTTACAGGGGGCCAGAATAACAGGTAAAGTTGTCCATCAATGGACGTCAAAGCTCGTCCGGAATGTTGGGTCATTGTGTACAAGATCGATTATAATTAATTAATAGGAAAGTGGCCATTGCCAAGCATTGACACGAACCTCTAAAGTTCAATGGCTAGTTAAACCTGACGGTCACGTGATGTATGGATTTTACAGGTGGCGTGTTGCATGATGCTGGCTGGCAGCCATTGGCATAACAGTGAAGGCCTTTGTAGACTAGATATTTTTTAACATAAATTCAGAAAAATCTGAACAGATTTCTTCTCGTGAAATGAGAGATGTCTCACAGTAAATTTTAAAGTAATTTGTTTGCCCTGAACAGACAAAATATGATTTCTGTAAGAACAACCAAGTTTTCCAACCGGTTTTATAATACCTGTATTTAGTTTATGCAAATGAATGATTCTTGATTCTTTAAAAAAACATGTGTAAGTTTCGAGATACCACCGATTAGCTCCAAAAAAAATCTGCTTACAACAACAAATTCTGGCAATTAAAAAAATAAGCATTGTTAGTAGCACACTAACTTTTCACATTCTGAAACACCTAATGACTTATTAAGAGTTACTTCCAATTACGAGTACTGAGGTAAGCTCGTCTTTCTATATTTCATAACCGACTTCATAGAATTATTCATCATCATAGGAAATTTTCATATTTTAATAGATTTTTCAAGAAAACAATGAGTTTATCCTCTATGAAAAAACAAATCATTAAAAGAAATGCTTTATCAAAAGAAACTTGAGACTTGATGGTTGAAACTTTGAGAAAGTTTCAACCATCAAGTCTCAAGTTTTTATCAGTCACTTCAAACTAGTACTAGCGTCCTAGCAATTCCTGTAATATTATTATTAGAACTAAATAAAACCAACAGGCCAAACTAACACTTTTTATTTCCTGTTAAGTATAACAGTCACGTCAAATCCACGCATATTTTTGTGATTGGTCACATGAAAACATTTGAACGTCGAACGATGTGATAAGGCCATATCATTTTTACTGTTGCCCAGATCAAGTTAAAGAGAACTAAGTAGATAGGAAAAATATGACTAACACTTTTAACAAGTTTTTTCCCAGTGTGGTTGGCAAAAAAATATTTAGATATGTTTGAAATCAAATGACAAATCACATCATTTGTATTAAAATGTTTGATTGTGAATAATGATTAAACATCTATGAACCTCTATCAATAAAATGAATTTGCCATTGACGGATAGATACGGAACCTGTCTTTGTAATCAAACTCAATCGACATTTACATGGTCATTAGCATGCATTCATATTAATAATTTCAGGTAACACAGGTATTGTTACCTAAAATTATTAATATTAATACTGATTTATAATGATTAAACAAAGCAATAATAATGCTTTCAGTATTAACTTTCCGACCTCCGTCACTTACAAAAAGGCAGAAAACAAAAACATTTTGTGTACGTCATATCGACGCCCATAAATCAAAATATTATTCGATTACTAGTTTTAGAGTTAGAGGTTGCATCAGATTATGTTTTTATCAATATATCGGAATCGCCTGAACATAACAAATCTGTCGTGATGCTAAAACGAGCGCTCTCCTCTTCAGTAATAAAGCCTGGATTAGTGTATCTCTAGACTGTTTGGCTAGCTAGTGACGTCGCCAATCTATTTATTATTTGCATGCATTACGCATCACGCGTGCGATATGTGGCGTTATGATGCTCCTAGGAAAATGTGACCAACGATGACTGAAAACTTAGATCCCTCTGACGCATTTAGGCAGGCTTTTCTGTTTTTAAAGCGTGACAGTCCATTTCCTCAGTTCCAAGTATTTAAACAAATTGGTCCTCGTGTAAAGCTTTAGGTACTATTCGGATTTTTCTAGGCAGGTATACTGCTACTGGTGGTACACGTAGTAGAACCAGGCTGGATCCACTACGTTTTAAAATTCTCTTACCAGCCAAGTGGCTCGTGCCATGATTATGTTTTTTGCTGCGGTTTTTGCGCAAACTAAAGCTCAAACATTTCTTTAACAGTTTCCTTATTTCCTCATCGTTTCCTTGTTATGAACTTAATTAAACTCCGTGATGAAACAATGAGCCCGACACCAATGTGTGCTAAGAACACTATTTATATCTGACACAAATTCGCCCAGAGACACATTCAACTACTTACGCAAAAAAATATTTGTATTGCTTAAAGAAGTAACTATCAGGACTGTTGTCAAGTCAACATGTTGTTAATTCGTTGGGGGTCAGGTTACCCAGGTTATCGGTGTTACATGTAGTGTTGCCAGGTCCGATTTGTTGTAAATCGGTAAATGAGGTCAAAAAAATCGGGATTTAGGGTTGCAGATCGGGACAGTAAACAAAAAAAACAAGGGGTTTTAAGTCTATTTAATCTTACATAACAAGTAATCAGTCTTGCTAGACTAGTAGAAATTATAAAATAAAATCGTACTTTAAATGTAATTGACGCAAAAAAAAAGAAGAAAGAAGAAGAATAAAGTACCTAAATATTAATGTAAATTATTTGTTTTTATTAAAATTATATTTTTTATTGGAATTTGCCGCCTTTAGAATGTCCTTGTTTTTTATAACATAGTTATAAAATTCATTGCATGTCATATTAAAGTTGGTTTTAATTTGAATTACTGCTTTCACATGCTCGAGTGTCAAACGGTATCGCCTCTCAGGCCAAATTTTAATTAATCGGGACATTTAGCGTCCCGATCAGGTACAAATCGGGACGCGTCCCCAGACCCCTGAAAATCGGGACGTCCCGCGCAAATCGGGACACCTGGCAACACTAGTTACATGTCACGCCAAGATCGCATGCACGACACACCCACTGTGCGTCATCTGAACATTATGAGGTAAGTAGGTACTGTAAAACACGTTGCATGCACATGATTAGAAATTCAACAGAGGATCAGCTTCAACAATCTTTGCCAACCAAATTATGGAGAAGATTATGAATTACATTTCTCATCTTCTGGAACAATTTTATTTTATCCACGATTCAATATATGGCTTTCGAAGCAACGGAGAGCCAGTCAATATATATATCTCGTAGTTGCTAAAGTGGACAGTAGTGATAAATTATCTACTGGTGCCTTCCTTGAGTTCCTTGACTTGCAAAAGCCTTTGATTGAGTTCGTAAACGTGTTGTACTGAAGAAGATGGAAGCAAATGACGTAATAAAAGGATTAAATAACGAGCAGTTTCAGCCCTACCTCATAGACCACACACGAGTAAGAATCCATATAGATGACAAGAGCAACACTTAAGGCAGCCTAAACCATGGAGTGCATAAGGGAAGTATTCTTTGGCCGATCCTAATTATAGAATGTCGAAGTCTAGCTTGATCTCTCTGTTACACTTTATACTCAATGCATTATGCCCATAACGCCCATGTGATACGCAATTTCTATTTGCATAATTACACGGGTCAGAATAGTAATGTGATCTTCTTTAATGAGTTGAATGAAACATCTTATACTTATTTTTTATCATTGGTGCCAGCGTAGCCGTGCGTAATGATTAGTACTATGATGCCGATCGATATACTTTCTACGTGTGTTATTGCACCCGTGCATTGTTTGTAAATGTGTTGTGCTGAATTGTGAGTATATAACGATTACCATTTCGATGTATAGTGGC
This sequence comes from Standfussiana lucernea, assembly GCA_964057025.1. Classification (NCBI taxonomy): domain Eukaryota; kingdom Metazoa; phylum Arthropoda; class Insecta; order Lepidoptera; family Noctuidae; genus Standfussiana; species Standfussiana lucernea. The sequence continues at coordinate 6,262,338 of OZ059785.1, forward strand.
GGACAAAGGTTTTTTTTAACAAAGAATGTTCGTCTGTAGGTAGGTAACAGTTTGGCGAAATGGGACGGGGTTCTGGTTTGTTTTAAGTTGAAATTGGAGTCAGTGAGTAGGCGTTATTTATGTTGTCAGGGTACATATTTGAGATACTGCAGATTGTACAGTAAGTAGGGAATTTGGGTTTACCTCAGAACTTAGTCACCCCACAGGTCAAAGAGCGGTTGCATAATTATGATCATCATCGCTGCAGAAGGCTAGTAGTTAAACTTGTCGGTGGCTACCTTATCTATCGTGAACTGGAGATCAATCGGGACTTTACCATTTATTTTGACTGAAGTGAAAAAAAAAACAAGTTTTGCAAGTCAAATCGGCGTGATTTCATTTACGTTCAAATATTAACTATGTAAGTTTGTATCGTAGGAGTAGGAGCAAACTGAGAGAGAGTAATTAAAAGCAGTGTAAAAGTCAATTTTCCTCAATTTACTTTAACAGCCGTAATGTAATGTTTAAACTAAATCATATGATGTTTCATTCAATTACCTGGTCCTGGGAGACAGGAAAAGTTATTTTGAAATGAAGAAATATGGGTTTCAACTACGAATAAGTTTATGTAATTTAGGTATTTTCAAAGGACATCAACCACTTTGTATGGCGATTGGGCTTGAACATGAACATAAATATCTTTCTTTCTTTTTCTTTTCTTTTTTATAAAAACGTTGCCCCACACTAGGAATTTCTCCTGTATCGTGGGTACGTTTACAAACATTTAAACTCACATACACAAACAACCAGACCCGGAACAACTATCTGTAGGCCATACAAATATTTGTTCCGTGCGGGGATCGAACCCGCGACACGCAGCGCAGCAGTCAATCGCTCAGCCACTGCGCCAACCGTGCCGTCATAATTATATTGCACTATTATTGATTTTATTGAGTGGCTTACAGTAGGAAGAAAACATATATATAAGAAGTTTTGTATCAAATTGGTCAAATAATATAAATAAGTCCATGTAAAGCGGGTTCATTATTCGGAGAAATGCTAGGGTTAACGTTTGAAGCGGGTACTGAGTCCGAGAGTGAGCCGGGGTCGTCGTTTAGAAAATCATCAGAATCCATTTTGAACAGCACAAGTCGTCAAAAATAGCTAAAGTCGAAATAATATTCATAATACGATACGAAAAAGAGCGCAAACGCAAAGCGATAAGCGAATGACATTTTGACATTGACAATTTGACAATCGGGTCTGGGTCAGTGTTGCCAGTTCTCTGCACTGTCAGTCGAACACTCGATTTGAAATCGATTCCATCGTGTTGTGCTGTTTTGTTTTGCGTAATTCTTTTGGTTATGGACCACGCCGGATTCCAATAAGGATCTTCAAGAAAAGCACGTGTTAATAATACCCGCTACCACGACGAACAAAACCCAAACGAACGAAGACGAATTACCAATGAAGAATGTTACTAGGTATGCCAAATCGCTTGAAATTTTGTCTCAGTAAAGCCTGTATGTATACAAATACACTAGTTTTTATTGTAGTCAAAAATACCTAGTAGTTTTGATTTTATAGTCATTCAAAGTTTCGAAAAATATCGAGTCCCGCTAACAGTCACGTGACCGCTTGTGACGTCATGTCACAACGCGCCGCGCGGGTCGCGCCCCGCTTAGTATCAAGTCGCCAGCGGTTGCGCAGTATTTTGTTGTTTTCGTCCGCGTATTACGTTAATAGTCTTATAATAGTAAATATTATTCGATTAATAAAATGTATGAAGGATTCGAAAAAGGGCAATCGGATAATCTACCTAAAATAGATGGATTAATGGTTGGCATTATTTATCAACAAATAGTGATTTCGTTGCCGCCGAAATGCGAGGAATAAAAATTCCTTGCTACTACTTATGCTTCATAGTTTATCTGTTTTAAATTGTTTTATTAAAACAAAATACCCAACTAATGTCGTAATGGAAGAATGCAACTCAAGTAGTAGAAGTACCTACCTACCATTAAATTTTTAGGTTAAAGACAACAAATATGTATTATAGTTTTGTAGCTATAAGTAGGTACGTATGTATATATAGGTAGGTACCGCTCTTCTTAGTAAATTTAAATGAATACATACATTGATTTATTGCAAAGTGCAAACTAGCTTCCGCCAGCAGCTTCGCCCCCGTTTCCCTCGGGAACTGTACATTTTCCCAGGATTAAAAGTAGCCTATGTGTTATTCCAGACTTCGGCCAGATCCGTTCAGTAGTTTTTGCGTGAAAGATAACAAACACACACATACACTCACAAACTTTCGCATTTATAATATCAGTAGGAAGTAGGATAGGTACTTAGGATGTAGATGTAGTGGGTTGAACGTTACAGATGTACTAAACCTTTTTATTATTTGTATTTTTTTACTAACAAAATACGTAAGGCAATTTAATTTAATTTAATTTTTGTTGCAAATGTAGATGTTTGTACTAAACCTTTTTTATTTATTTGTATTTTTTTTACTAACAAAATACCTACGTAAGGCCATTTATTTTTATTTGAAACTTATTTCAGATCGGCAAAAGACAGTTATGGCGATGATGCTATTGGTTATGTTCAAGTAAAAAGAGTAGGTTATTTATGTACGGTTAAATGTATGATTTCCTAGTATTTGGATTGGACATTTTTAAAAGTATTTAGGTATAATTTTGACGGCACGGGTGCGCGACCGCGAGCGGACTGAGTGAGCCAGACTGAGCGTGTTGTGCGATGACGTCACACCGTCACCGGCAGCCCGCGTCGTGCGGTTACAACTTGTTTTACTTCTAAATCGGAAACTAATTGACGTATCGAAGTAATTCTTTCACTAGTATTTTTTATTTTTGACAGAGAATATGGAGTGCTAATAATCAAAATTAGTTAACATTCTTCATTACGAACGATTCTTACTATTTTTCCCCGATATAGGCTAAACGACTTTCAACGTTTGTTCTACGTGGGCATGCTATAATCATGGCGGTAAGTCTCCTCTTTGAACAGTGTTAGTCAGTCAAAGTCTGACACGCCCTTCCGCTCCACCCTAGAGCGGGAGAAATAAAGGATGATTTTACCATCTCAAAAAAAAAATGTTGTTCTACGTAAAGTACTTATATCTTTTTATTCATGTAAGGTTAAGATGATGATGGTGATGCTGGTGATGAACCCTCCAACGGCCAGAGCAAAGCTTGGTCTTCCAGGAAAACATTAGAATTTTTCGAAGCTCTCGAATCGAAACATCAAAAATATCGATATTATTTTTTCTGTGTTTTTATTCTTTAGGCAACCCTAACTCAACGCCACTGTCACCATACAAATACAAATCAATTAAAAATCTTTTTTATTCGTTTTTAATATTATTTATATTGACACTCCCGAATAGGGACCAATGTTCAGTAAATATTATTACTAAATTATTTATGACTTCCTTCTTTCCCAATAGGGTTGTTCACGGTTAGCCCATTTTGGTTGAAGTCCTTTGTTACTGTATTATGGGTGGGGACGTATTTCAGAATTTAAAGCCCTATCCCAAGAAATTATTACCGCAACGAGTAATTTACGAGTATCTCGTTGATGCTAATAATATTATTAGCAATTAATCAATTTTATTGTTTGCTTACATGTATGTACGTTTTCCACGCAAATATTCCGTAAACTTGATTGCTAATGGCGCCAACCGTTTCTGCTAGATTCTGAATTTATTTATCTAGAATCTAATAAATAAGAGTCATTCTAACTATCTATTACCTAATTAAATCGAGAACCGTGATTATTTCTACATCTAATTTTAGAACAACTATCACAATTGAAACATTGAAATATTTTTATTTAGAAAATTAATATTTTCTAAGTTCTTTTTGCGTATGATGGAATTAAATACGTTTTAATACATACATACATAATGGCTAACTATGTATGGAATTCTTTTGACACGTGTAGATCGTACATACAATGGAGTAGGTCAGGTTTGGACACTTTGCCAAGAAGATGTTTTGAACCGCTCTAGATATGCTTAGGTGTTAAAATCGAACCATATTACATCAGGTATAGTTTTGTGGAAATTTTGACAGAGCGCGGTTGTTTATCTTTTGTCATCTTCAAATATCACATCAGCCCAGTCTGAGGAACATCTAGTCCTAGTCTTTACCGAGACACCTGGCAAGAAGCATCAATAAAGACAAGTCGCGCGTCTTCGCAAAAGAGCTTCGTCTCCGTCAATATCATGTGGCAACTGCCTCGTTAGTCTGGCGGACGCAAGCGCGACTGCATAGCGTAGGGGGTCCTGGGTTCGATTCTCGGATCGGGCAATAAGTACTATTGGATTTTTCCATTAGAAATTTGTGGCAGCCCGGAGTTTGGAAGTTGGCGGTATGATACCCCCGTACCTCGGATAGCACGTTAAGCCGTTGGTCCTACGCCTGATCTCTCCCCGGTCGTGTCGGATTGCCGTGTTACTATGAGAGTAAAGGAACAGAGAGTGCACCTGTGCTTGCGCAGTAATGCGCACACACTTATGCTCTATCATTTCTCCCACGCCGAAACCTTATCTCCGCTGAGTTGGGCCGCCGTGACTAAAAAACGGTCAGGAGGACTATTATGTGGCGTTTTTTTTTCTAAAGCTTGATGCCTCATATAATTGACCTACGCCCGGATGGTAGGTACTGCATTTACCTACATATCTATGAGAACCATGGCAGACATCTAGGTATACCCATATGCAATGAATCTTTAAAAAGTAAATACATTCAAGAGGGTGGTACAGGTACGACTAACCGCACGTCTATAAAATATGGCTTCTGAATGTCATGTCAATTTTTTTTAAAGTTCTGCTGACTGTACCTACTGTGATACCTGCTGGCATGCCAGTGGCAATTCTATTACTTGTTATACTTAACTGTACTTAAGTTTGGATATGATTAGAAGGCAGGCAAACCTCTTTATCATCACGGTTGCTGAGCAGGATATCACTATCAGCCATATTTACTTCATAGGGGATTGTATTCCAATAAAACTACTAATATCTACTTATTTGCTATCCGATAATATTGTTATCTTCGATGATGTCAATTGAGGCCCTAGGTAGTTCATTTCTCCTCAAAAACATCACGTAGCTTGCTGTACACCTTTCGATAAGACGTGGTGGCACTCTTGCTCTATGAGCATCTTTCTCCGATTCCTTTGCTATCCTCGAATAAGTGGTGATTTCCACGTTTTATAAGCTTACCACCTAAGTTCGCATTATCGAAATGTAGAATGCATGAATATGGAGGTGACGGCAACTGATCTACTGCAATGACTCCCAAAAGTTTATTACAGACGATTAGCCAGCGGTTATGGCGTGGCTGCCGGTCCCTAAGGACCTATTTCCTGCAGAGGTGAGATGACGATGTCGTGTGTCGTGTTCTAGAAGTTCCCGGTTTACACGGGACCGTTTTCGATGAATTAGTAAAGTGCGTACCTATGGGTTTGAAGGTTTGAACCTACGATCTGGAAAGAAGACTCGCATATCATTGCCGTTTACACTAGGCTGCCACTTCTCTCTTGAGGTACTCCGCGATCCCTACAAATTAAGGATCTTCTGTGTTCCGACGATTAGGCTAATTGGATGATGAATATAACTAGGAGAGTATCAATTGGTTGCAAGCATAGGTTGCAAGTTAAATCAATCTTGTGTATCATCATTAGATTTTTTTTTCTTTATTGATTTTGGGGGTTTTGATCCACACGGATATGGCAACCCCATTGTATCTTCAAACAATATATATCATGCGCACAATTATACTAAACTAAACACTACACTATACTAAATGGAATATATAAAAAATCTAAGACAATTCGAGGTTCACTAGATCATTAGATATTTGTTAAAATTCTATTACCCTACTTTAGGTCATCATTATAGAAGATAATGAAAAATAATCACGAATGAAAAGATTTATTCACTAGTTGCTATTTGCTATTATCTTCACGCAATATAAACATTGGTATATAAGTAGTTATTATGTAGGTATTTACATCACTATTGTAAAGATCGTCACGATTTGTGCTAATGCCGATACAAGGTCTTTGAACTCAATTTTAATTAAGTAGGTACCTACTATATTTTTGAGTAGATAAGTTCCTTTTTTTGACCAGATAGAGCTTTTTAGATTACGTGACAGCTTGGTAACAAATTTAGCTTTATTACTTCATTTATCATCATGTATAACTGTGATAACTAATGGGTAATCATTATTATTACCTACTTAGTGTTTGTTAAATACATAGGTAGGGTATGTACCTAAGCAAAAATATACATAAATTTTAAAGCTAAAGTTTTGTATCATATCTTTTAATGAAAAATAATAATAACAAAATAATAAATAAAGTGATCACTTATGTGCTTAACTCAAGTTATATTCTGACAAAGTCAGCCAAGGCAAGGTTAGGAAGTGTTTTATAATGGGATTTGGCCAGTACAAATCACTTCCGGTAATAGTCAATGAAATATGTTCATGAAGAGTGAATTATTGATTTAGTCATTAGACAAAAAATATTACAAAAACTAAAACCAAACAGTTTTTTAGCTTGCTTGACAAATTTTTAAACCTTTTATCCGAGCTTGTTTCAAAGTTTTCAAAAGTTTCGAGATTTATTAATTGTGTTTTTTTTTTACTTATTTGCTATGTTTTCTGCAAACTTAGGTCCATTTTTCTTAATTGGGTTGTCACTTATTAAGTTTTCTCTTAGATGCCTATGTAATTATGTTCATATAGACGCGATTCAAGAGCTGGTTTCGACTAGGAAGTTCAAGTACCTAAAAGTTGTTGTGTGCCTGGCAGATGCAACTAGCTACATACCTGTTTATTAAAAAAAAAACCGGCCAAGTGCAAGTCGGTCTCGCACACAAAGGGTTCCATAGCACCAAGCAATATAATAAAAAAAAAAAAAAAAAAATATCTTTATTTCAGACCCATTACATAGTCCATAAATGGTTAGTATGTTAGTAAATAATTATTCTTATATGCTATGTTAGTATTATTAGTCCTTTACTTATTTACTTATAGCTACCTATAGCTACCTCCACCCAACGCCTTTGGATGGGGCAGTCCGGTCTGCCAACAATCACTTTCAGGATGCCGTTACGAGTATTGCGCAAGCGTTGCAATAGGGAAGTCGCTTTCTTACGCATTATGGCGTGAAAGCCATCCGTGCCAGCTTCAGCGAACATACCCGATGCACTACAACGCCGCGGTAGCCGCAACAGCATCCTGAAAGCGTCATTGTATTGTACGCGCAGGGCGTTGTAGGCTCGGCGCGTATATGACACCCAAAGGCCGCCCGAGTAGAAGGACTGACAGAACGCTTTAAATAAAGTCACTTTGACGTCTGCCGTACAGCGAGCAAACCTTCGGGCAAGCATATTGCTCCTCACCGCCAACGCCCTGCGCTCGCGCTCAATGTCAACATCATCGCGCAGGTCACTGGTAACTACATGTCCCAGGTACTTAAAAGTTTCAACCACTTTGAGCTCTACGCCGTTGAGATATACCGGAGGTACACGACGGGGCTGCTGCCTAGGTGCTTTGAAAACTAAGACCTCGCTCTTTTTTGAATTGTATTTAAGGCCGTGCACCTCCGCATACGTCTCGCAGATCGATAGTAGCTCTCTCAGCCCGCCCATCGATGGGCTGAGCAACACCATGTCGTCCGCGTAACTCAAGTTATTGACGCATATACCGTCAATGTGACAGCCGACATGCGTGCCGCTCAGCCGCTCGATAAGCTGGTTCATGTATAAATTAAATAACAACGGCGAGCTCAACCCCCCCTGTCTCACACCACATTCCATTCTATACTCATCCGACAGAGTACCGACCCACCTCACCCGATTTGTCTGGTGAGCATACCAGTATCTGAGAAGGGCTGTATACTCCGCCGGCACACCCGCGCCCCTCAACTTGTTCCATAGGATCTCATAGGAGACAAGATCGAAAGCTTTTGACAGGTCGAGGAAACACGCGTACACCGGCGTCCTTCTCGCAGTGTAGTAATTGACGGTGTGTTTCAGGCTAAAGATGGCACTTTCTGTAGACACTCCCGCTTTGAACCCGAACTGGGCATCATGCACTTCTATGTATTGTGAGAGGCAGCCGTTCAACACACCGTCAAGCACCTTGGCCATGGTGGTAGCGAGCGAGATAGGTCGATAATTGCTCATATCGGATGTGTCACCCGTCTTGTTTTTAACTACTGGGACTACTATCGTTCGCATAAGCTGTTCAGGTAGATAAGAGTGACCCAGGCACAGAGTGAAAAATAGTGACAATACTCTGGGCAGATGGACTCCCGCATGTTTAAAATGTTCGATGCTGAGACCATCGTGACCCGGCGACTTACCTCGTTGCATTTTTGAAATTATTGTAGCCACTTTTTTCGCTGGTATTTTTAGGTTCTGCTCCGTCACAATGGTCTCAGCACCAACAGCACTATGAGATGCAGAGGTCAAGGGTGACCGTACAGAAAAGTGGTCCCTAAAAGCTTCAGCAATACTTCTGTGGTCAGTATTACCACCGACACTCACCGGGAGACTCGGCCTCACATTCATTTTATTTGTGTTCTTCCAAAAATGTTTAAAATTTCCAGTATTATGGCTAGAAGCGAGGAGATCCATTTTTAGCTGATCCTGCCTGTTCTGGCACCATTTGACAACAACAATAATAACAAAACAAAACAAACAACAACAATAACAATAACAACAATATGAACTCGGCTATCATTGTGCCGATTGTCGTGACGGCCAATGGCCTTATGGCCAAGAGCCTCGACGAACATCTTTCGAGGCTCTCTTTAGGCGGTTGGATCAAGGGCCTGATTCAGAAGGCAGTACTCCTCGATACGGCTCGCATTGTGAGGAGGTTCCTATCTCTGGAGCCCTAACCACCGGTAGCTTGGACCCTGCTCCCGATACCGGCGGACAACTATTTTTTTGTATTTTTAAATGTTTTTTTTATGTCTTTTTTATTAAGAAATATTTAAAAATGTTAAAAAATGAGAATGATAAATGAATAAAGGAAACAACAATAATAACATAACAATATTTAATAACAATATTTTTAACGCTTATTCATTTCATGTCAATTTACACTCAACAGCAAAACTACATCTGTTTTTCATAATAAGTTAATGAAAACAAAGTTATTGTTGCAGTTTGAAGTAAGAGTCCCGTGGTATGGTATGTATGGTGGATATATCTCAAAAACGAAATATCAAATTTATAATTTCACATGTGTTTTGTGTAGAGGTTCATAGAAGACATCTACTCCAAATTTCAACTGTATGGTGCCAACAATCTCTGAGTAAAATGGCTGTGACATACAGACGAACAGACGGACAGGACGAATCTATAAAGGTTTAAGTTTAGCCATCCGGCTACGGAACCCGGGAAAAACGTATGTAAGTAGGTAGGTACTGTAAAACTTGTAGCTATAGGTAAACAATAACAACCGTATAGGCGAGGAATTAGAGTCGTCGACATCGGCAAGGTAATCGTGTGTACGTCGTCGTGTTGTGTCCTATCCTATTCTGATTGATTCGCATTGATGTGGCTTCCTCAATCATGACATGATAGCAGAGTAGACGAACACACATGGACACGGAGATTTATTGAAGTGGACTACAAGCTATTTTATTAGTGTTGTTAGGATCTAAACATAAAAACTAATAACTAAAGTGTATAATTTACTTAGAATTACCATTACGTATTCATTCAAAGATTTAATTCTATTCATGGATTTATTTTTATTTTTTAATTGACATGAATTGAAATGTTAATTTTTATTATAGCATGCTTTTTATATTATTTTAGACCATTTAAAAAGCAAGAAATCAAAGTCTATTTTTATTTTATTTATTTACGAATTAAACCATTATGAAGTAGGTACTTACCTGCAGATAGACGTGACGTGTACCTATGCACAAGCTAGGCAGATCATGATAAAGTGAGGTACAAGTAGTACCTACCTAGCATAAACTATACGTAGAGAATGTGATTACACAATACCTTAAACATTGACCGCATTAACATCTACCATTCCGATTAATAAAAAAAAAATCGAAAACAATGTCGCAAAATAAAATGCGGGAAAAAATAAGTTAGGTAGGTCTAGGTATACAGGACTGCTGAGTTGAAGAAGAAACGTATTCAAGATGGAATAGGATATCAAATTAAGTTTTTATTGCCACACACAAGTTAGGTAACATACAAACCTAGAAAAACAAAATACAATGAGCAAAATTAAAAGAATTCAAAAGTATACCCGTACTGTAGCCGTGGGCTCCAAACTAGGCACAGCCTGTATCTTGATGGCCATATGTTCAGTAACACAGCCTGTATGTTCAGTGTGGCACAGCATAGCAAGACACAAGTAAGAATTCATTATGATTCAATAGTAATAATAAATTATCAAGAAATAAAAATAATGCAAAAATAATAACAATCATAAAATTTCAAACAAATTCATAAAATTGGTGGACATGCATCATCATCTGCCTAGCCTTTTCCCAATCATGTTGGGGTCGGCTTCCAGTCTAATCGGATGCAGCTGAATACTTACCAGTACTTTACATGGAGCGAATGCCTATCTGACCTCCACAACCCAGTTCGCACTGGATAATACGATACCCCATGGTAAGACTGGTTGTCAGACTTTCGGGCCACTGACTGCCTTTAACGACTGTCAAAGATCTACAAATGATAGCCGGGACCAACGGCTTAACGTGCTTTCCGAGGCACGGAGGAAACTCGGTATGTAATGGGTGGTCACCCATCCACGGACCAACCCAGGCAAGCGCGGCGGCTGTTATTATTTAGCCACGAGCTCCTCGGTGGACTTGGTGGTTGTGCATAATTAAAAAAAAAACATGATAACATTATTAAGTGGAAGGGTTAAAGAGTAGTGTTTGTGCGTGTGTGTGTATGTATGTTTCTGTGTGTGTGAGAGTTTGAGAGAACGGGCAGGGGAAGGTCTTGACTATCTGGGACTTCACGGGACACAAGATATTTTCTGTTTCAAGATAAGTCAGCTCCTGAAACCAAGTCTTTAGGTGACCCACGGTTTCTAGTTAAATTTCGCACGGTTTATTTTGAGCTTGGCACAAGCAAAGATAGGTCTATAACCAGCAGTGGGTTAAGTCGGGCTGCGGATGACGATGACCATGGCACAGTCAGCATCATTCTCCTGCCCTAATCTCAATTTATTTGGGGTCGGCACAGCATGTCTCCGTCTTCCGTACTTCTCTATTACTTGTCATCTCATTAGACACCTCCTTTCTTGCTGTATCATCCTTCACACAGTCCATCTATCGTTTAGGCACAGTTTGAACTGAAAAACAAAATTCAGTTCAAACCAGAAATCGATAGCCTAGTGTCAAAAGATATGGTCAATCACGCACAGGTCAAGGAGCGAACGGTTAGTAGTCATAAATAGGCTAAACTTAACCGGTTACTGCTATCTCTAAAACTGGTTTTGGCTGGTGCTTGAATTATCGATTATTTGATTTGTAATGTCATCTGAGTAAATGTTTGTAAGGAGCTTGTCGGTAAGAAGCAGTTTTTGCACACTGTACTGTTGTTTTTTTCTTTTTGTGAAGAAGGCGCTATCTATCTAAGTATGAGGTCACATTCATTGATCACTGATTTTCTGCAGATGCTAATTAGTGCTATTAATAAAATGTAATCTTATACCTATGCTTTGTTTAACTTGAGAGTGGCCTGTTGAGGGATGTAGTGATAAATTCATATGAGTCGGGGAATAAATAAATAGAAAATCATCTCTAACTCACTATCATAATAAAAGTCATAATCGAATGTGCAATACCTATGCATGTATGTCATAATTCTCCTGCCCTTATCCCAATTTATTGGGGGTAGGCGCAGCATGTCTTCTTCTTCCATACTTCTCTGTAACTTGTCAACTCATCAGACACCTCCTTTCTTGACATAATCATGCAATACCTACGTATGTACGAACCAAAAAGCTGAAGAGACTAACTTTTTCAAGACTTGTTAGGTCCTTGTTGAATCTAGATTGACTTTTGAATCAAGTTCAGACTAAAAGCGATTTGCAATCAATCCCCTTGAAGATAAGTCTGCAAGGTCATTTCTTATGCAATATTAATTTAAGTTTATGTAAGCAAACGGGGGGCTCGTCGCAGATTACCGAGAAGGTCGATCTATCTACGAGGTTAAGCGTCCGTTGGCACGGTCAGCTGGTGGATGGGTAACGTGACTGTTAGTGACCTATAAGGAATACGTGAGTTGTTATTTTTACCTATTGACTTCCTTTGTTGTTCTTTAGGGTACTTACTTATAATTAATACCTAGTTAATGTAGGTACCACCTACGCGATATGGTTTAAAAATAGAACGCGCTTAAAAATTCTGCCAATTACAAAAAAAAAATACTTGAAAAGAATAACAATCCTTGAGAAGATTGTACCTTAGTTATGTAAACTAATTAGCAAACGGTAATTTAACAATTAATATTATTCGCAGGTCGCAAGGCCGACATCACGGCTGTATCCTACTCATTAACTTAAAAAAAATCTTATATCTTGTTTTAGAAAAAGGATAATATTAAACTTAAAACAGCTTGAAATTGAAAAAAAAAGAAAAACAAACAAAAAAAAAATTTTCTCATCAGTCATTGTCTGCCATCTATCGTTTAATATACGTACTACTTTGTCACTAACATTTCTAGCCTTCGTTTCCTATGTGAACCATTTACTAATTACTGGAGTTGCGTTTCCAACCAGTTGTATCATCTAAATCATAGATGGCAGTAGTTGTAGTTGTGGCGTTGACCAAGTTTGGTGACAGATGTCACTACAAGTTTCACAATGTAGTGTTTTGTTTTCGTGAAATATTTTCAACATTTAGTAAAAAAAATTACAATACTTTTGGTGCAGTTTTGAATGCCAAATGTTACGTTATAACTCGAAGTGTATATGCTACTGAAAAATTATAAACTTACACTGGGGTAGTAAATGGACCCTTCACAAAGCTGACCTCAACCAAGCATCACCAAACTATGTAAATAACACTGCGCAAAAATAATGACTGGAAAACGACTTTTTTTGGTGTGATTAATCACGTTTTACGGTAGCACTTAGGACATTGTGATGGATGCACTGAATGGTAGGTACAGGGGCCATGGAGATATTTAAAGTGAAGTTATAGGTACAAGTTCAAGCTTCTTGTACTGTTATGTATTCTGTGGTTATACCTAACATTTAAAAACTTGAATTCTTAACAACTGTATACAAGGTATTATTCACTGAGATTCACGGTTGACCTTGCATTACAGTGAGTATGGCTGAGCGCTGCGGGATCTCCTCCCTCTATCTCAAAAACGGTTGGGCGTATGAAAAAAATTGTTAACAAAATTTGCCGCAAATTTTATGCTCTAAAATTTTTATAATGAATGTTAACATCTTTGGAGCTATTGAAGCCGAGATAATCGCGAAAAACTGTTTTTGTGACCTTTGACCTTGAATAACTTATGGCGCAGGCACGAGATTTTATGAGAGTTTTGAGACAAATTTTAGAACACTAAATTGAAGGAGTTTACGAGTTTATAGCTTATTATCTCTCATGCCGAGGTGAAACCTCTAATAGGACTGGACTGATCTGCACTCAGCAATCCGTGAAGATGGGTACGAACTATGTACCAATCATAACATAACATTACGCCTGTAATCCTGGAAGGGTTAGGCAGAGGTGTACCTAATAGTACCTACACCACCACCAACCGTTACCAATCATTTTCGATTCAATATCAATTTTATTGGTACACGTAGGTATATCACAATTAGGATTCCAAAGGGGTGATATCGTTTCGTAATGTCAACGCCGCTAGCCCATTTAAAAAAAACGTTTAGTCTAACCCTCGTATCTATAAACAAGTAAAAATGTATACTTACTTGAGTAAATGCCATTTTTAAGATACGATTTTTATTATGTAGTTTAGTAATTGGTTGAAGTTAGAACTGTAAAATGTTAGAATTCTTACTTATGCTTTCTTTGACGGTTCTTACTTCTTTTAAATTCTTGTCTGTTGCATTAAAAAAATTGCAAGTAATTGCTAAAGCTAAAGTAATTACTTTAACTTGACTATAGATACGGGTGTAAGTAATACGTACTTATAATAATTCATCTTATAGAAATCAGCCAATAAGGGTCTACATAATTGTTTTATTTTCATTAAAGGTAATTTTATTCACAGTCATTTGAACGTGTGCATTAATTGCAAGTGATGATCCCGTTATTGACATTAAATTATATTTATTTTGTCATTAAATAATATCTGTCTGTCAGTCCATCACCCAACATAATGTTAATGAATGCGACCGCTATGTAAATACGAATAACACTTGATACAAATTCATGGGTAAAGTTGACCGTGGCCATTGAGGGCACTCCGCAGCTTGTGGTCGCTAATCAAATTAAGCTTGGGATACTATCGGTTTGTTAGTGTGGAGCAGACTTTGCCAAAATGTGATACATGAAGAGTGTTAACAGTTTTAAAAGTAAGACATCATTTCGAGACGGCACGGAGTAGACGATAGGAATAGAGTATTGACTATTATCCTATCTTTTCTTAAGTTATCATGTGAAAGAACTTGAAGGACACTTTTGCACACAGCAAAACACTGCAGCACTGCTTTGTCAGCAGTGGGACAGTCATAACCAGAATAAAACCGAGCAAACGGTCTTTGTATGAAAGTGGGCCTTCGTAGCATCGTGCAGTTTTTCGTAGCAAGCGTAGCACCGCGTAGCACTTCCCGTGATTTAAATCCTGTCACTACCCTACTACCTGAACAAAAATTACAACTATCTATTTTTGAGTAGGTACGAGCGATAACGTTGCTGAACTGCAGCTCTCGCTTCTCAAGAGATGACATCAGTTGCTTATAATAATGCTGTACAGCCGGCAAGTTGATGTGAGGATCAGCCCAGTCCCTGCACAGGTCCACTTGCTCCTTCTCATTCAGCCAGTTGAGCTCAGCCGTCGCTGATTGGAGGAAGTTTTGTAAGGCGTCTAGGTCTGACATACGTTTGGTGCTAGTTGAAAGTAGACTTATTTATTTCTACGTCGAAATGGAAATAGCTCGCATTGAACAAGATGTTTCATCTACGCTGTATGGACACAATCATGCACATTTAATTTTGATTATTTCAATAATTCCAGGTTGTATTAAACAAACACTAAACCTACTGACTGTTTAAACAGTTGAAAGCCGTCTCCACTCTATCATATCCGAGGGATATGCAGGCGATTTCAGTGGTGCGGGATATGAACGAGTATGCAAACAAAAATGGACGCTCGCTTTGATTCCACGAGAGCTGTCCACACAAAAATTATAACGTGTTTTAGCTTAATTACTACTCTTCATAGTATATGGATATTTTATTTTTTGAATGGGTTGGCTGTATTCAATTAGTCAGAGGGCAGAATTTATCTTTTATAGGGTTCGCACGGGTGCAATGTAGAGACTAAAGTTTTCTCTACTATAATATGCATGTATACATATAAACCTTCCTCTTGAATCACTCTATCTATTAAAAAAAACCGCATCAAAATCCGTAAAAGCATACAGATATAGACAGACAGCGGGAAGCGATTTTGTTTTATACTATGTAGTGATTCATTTGATGAATTATTGTGATCTAATAAATTTTGGCAACATAGTAAAAAAATACAAACTATTAATTTCAACATGCATTCATTAAATTAAAATAACGCTCAATCATTTTCAGGTAAGATTATGTGCGCTATCGTTTTGGGTTTTGGTGTTACTCGCTCACAGGTTTTTGTCCGGTAGTAGACCCACACGCAGGCCCTTCCCCCATTCTAAACTTTCCAGTGGTAAAACAGACTTTTAAGATCTTTTTCACTTGTCGAGATTTTTTTATTTTCTAAGTTTTTGGCTATTTCCTTAAGTAAATAGTTTAGAATGCTTGGGACAGCATACGTCCAGATCGACGAATGCTGCTGAATGTTACGAACAAAATTTGGTCTACTTATTTTTCACTTGTGGGCCCCAGTTGAATTTATGATCAATTTTAAGCCATAGATATACATGTTCTTTAACATTTTCAATCGGCTTACTGTCACAGACATTCAAGCACTGGTGCATACATTGGTGTTCATGAGCCACCACTCTTGGTGTTCCTTGTATTTTTAAGTACGGTGAATTAATATGAACGAGTTTGGTATTTTGATAATTGATTGTTAGACCAACGTCATGTGCCCATTTACATAGCAGGTTGAACTCAGTCTGCATTAGCTTCTCCGCAGTACTTAGATCTCTGTGATAAGACATGTTTCATGTCGTCAGCAAATTGGTAGACAGAGGCATGCCGGAATAAGTTGCACATATCGTTAACGTATAGTAGGTACTGAGTCGGACCACGGATCGATCCTTGAGCAGTTCCATGATGGGTCGGAATTCTGTCGCTGTGCGCCCCCGCTATACTAACCACATTACACCTCTGTTTGTGATAGTCTTTGAACTACTCCAGCATGGACCCCGTATACCATTTTGTTGCATTTTTGTGTAAAGTACCTCATAGTTTAGCGTATCAAAAGCTTTGCTGAAATCTATTATAATGGTGATTACATGTTTTTTACTGTTAAGGTGATTATTGATTTCATCTGTAAACTGTGACAGCAATTGCCTGGTACTTTTATTTTTCTGAATTCAAAATTGTTTTTCATGAATTATGCCATTGCTTGACAAAAAGTTGTTCACAACAAATATTTTTCAATAATTTATCTATGCTTGTTATTGGTCTATAGTTGCTGGTACCCATATAACTGCCTTTTTTTGTGTATGGGTCTGACTTTAACTATTTTTAGGTGATTAAGATACACAGAATTTGATATACACCTATTAATCAAGTGTGTTAGAACAGATGTTATTTCTTTAAATACGAGCTTAATATCTTTTGCTCTAATCTGATTAAAGCCCGGGCTTTTTTGTCATTGAGGTTTCTTATTATTTTATACATCATTTTGTCATTTATCTTGTAAGTCGAATAGAAACATTGGAGAATTTTGTGTACAACTTTGTGTCAATAAGTAGCTGATTACATACAGATAAAACTTTTTTTTACATTTGTGTCAAAGTCACACGCAAACTTATTCGATACTAATTCAGGTTTTAATCTAAAAGATCTCAAGATGATGTCACGATGTCGTCTATAGCCTTCACATTTCTGCCTGTAAGTCTGTTAATTATCCCACATTCTTTAAGATTATTAAAGTTATTACATATATCCTTTTTTTACACACTTATTTTTAGCTTTAGACAATGATCTATTAGTTTTATTTCTATATTTATTATAAATCTGTCTGATTTTCTTATTACTGAAATCGTTTTTCCATATACCTAAAAGTTCTTTCTTTTTATTTGACATATATTTTAATTTATCCGTTATCCAATTACATTCATATCGTTTATTTAAATGTATTGTTACCTTCTGTTTACATTTGTTAAATATTGTTTGGAATTTACCTCTGACAAAACATTCATTCATTTCATTTGGATCATTCATTCCATAAACCGGGGCCCAGTCAACTGAACTCAGCTCTTCTTTAACTTTATCGTTATTAATTTTAATAATGTTTTATATTGTTTTTTTTTCGGGTAGAACTTGTAATTGCAAGATCGATTATGAAATGGTTAGCTATGGCGTTTTGCACCACAGCTGATCGCAGTGAATGGCTATGGAGCCGATCAAAGTCGACGTCACGAGTGAATCTATGATTTCGATACGCCAATTGCATTTTTTCTTTTCTAGTAGGCTGAGTAATGCAGCTTGCTACCCATAGTTCATATAACGATTTAAGATAATGTCAAAGAATAGGATAGCTATCACCATTTAAAAAACAGTTATTTTTCACTTTTTATAAACAAACTCTTATTTAGACTCCTGTATAGGGGGCCTGTATACGGCGCATAATAACGTTTTATAGCAATCGAAAGACTCCACTTCACCAAAGTTCAATACATTAGCCGGTAGTCGTACGAACGAAATACTTTTATGCACGTGAATAATAATGCCACCTCCTCTTCTATTTTTTCGTAACTCCGTATAAGGTGGGTGGACCATGGAAGGCCATGCTCCTTCGAAGGCCAATTATTAAAATTTCGTAGTTATTGCCATGTGATGACAAATTCCTTCTATCTACATAAACATCCATCGAACTAGAAATCACAGACGCGGTGGTGAATCGCTCGCGCCACTATTTTGGCAGTACGGTCCCTTGCTTCATTGATATCGGAAATCGGCGACGTTAAAATAAGGTGGGTGTACCATAGAAGGCCACTCTAACAAATAAATAGTTATTATTCGTTTATTTACTGGATAAATGAAACTAACAAATATTTAAGTAATACTTTGTTTTATTACGTAATATATAAACCACTTCTTTTTATTGTAGATTTAATGGCTATTTATTAACTTTTAGTGTTAAATGACTGATTTATTATAATGGCCTTCTAAGGAGCCTTGTTCCTAGCAAGGCCATTTTTAAGAGTTCAATGAAACTTAAGTTTAATCAATATTGATCAAATCTGAAATTTAAAAAAGTGGTTTATATTTTACGGAATAAAACAAAGTATTACTTAAATATTCGTTCGTTTCATTTATCCAGTATATGAACGAATAATAACTGTTTATTTATTAGAGTGGCCTTCCATGGTACACCCACCTTACATTGAATAATGCTTTAGTTCAAATAACGGTGTTATTGTATCTGTGATATTAATTATTAATTATAATCAGGTGGACAATCACGGGGCTGGTAGAAATAATATACTCTAAATGCGAGTGATTTTTTGTCAATGATCTAATGTTGATATGTAATATAAATAATTCGTTGTTTTCCGGTCTTATGTCGCAGGTGAAATCAATCCAAGAATTTTGTACTTTTTGCCTTAAGAAGAAATCTGTATGATTAGCAATCATAGCCAATCAGGGGGGTTACCATGATCTGTTAGTTCAGGAATGTTTTAGAACTATTCCGAGAGTGGGAAAGTGACAGCGCTAGATAGCTGTCTAACGCCATCTCTTACCCACTTTCGGAATAATACCAAAACATTCTTGCTCTAACAGATCATGGTAACCCACCTGGTGAAGCTGACAAATTAAGTGCAGGTAAATACTTACATTGCCAGGACATGAGAAACGGTTCCTTTGTAGTGTATTTCAAAGGCATACCTACCTCATTGTTTTATTTTGTAGTAGATGAGGATACAGCGAATCGCAATGACCTATGATCTCATTAATCTAGACAAGCCATCTTAGATCTCATCCCGGTCATTCAGCCAAATAAATCTTCTCAACTTGGATATTTCAGGTTTTGATAACAATAAGAAAGTATAACGCCCTCATTATTATGATACTGCGACAAGCGTGACGCTGCTTCACATAGTCTTGCTCAAATATACCCCTGACTGGCGTGACTCATGGCTTAACGTTAGATAATCATGAAACTTAATGTTCCTAATATAGGTACTGGGTCGCAATACCAACTCTGTCTTTTAATGTCATTAAAGAACCTGAGAACGCGATGGGTTTGGGTCTTGATTTTAGGAGAGACTAGAAATTATAATGTAATAAGTACCTAATTCACGAGTTTCAGGATCAGGTGAAGCTGCAGGTGAACTTATAACGCTCATGTGTTCCACTAAGTCTACTCTGAGACTTAGTAAAGGACTTTAGTTTAGCTACGGAGCACCTAGGTACTCGATATTGCGTCTTACAAATTCACTCAGTAATTTTGCATTTCCACCTATCGTTTCTAAATACAGCCCTTACAAGCACAATCGGATGGCTCCGATTTTAAATACATTTGCATAATTATATGTGGTGTCTTTCCACAGCCCATGGCCTATCTTTATCTTGCGCCGCATGTCCTGTAACTTATTCACGAAGACATAATGTCTGTGTCAGCGTATAGTGCTACGGACGAGTACTGAGTCAAACAAAAAAATAACTTCATTTCAAAGGATATTTGCCATCGACATAAGAAGAATAGCACAATATAGCTACCAAAAGGTACACTGGAGGTCCACTATGGCATTCGAAGGCACAGGTTTAGTTTTAGAAATACTTTTCAATACAGATATACACCCACGCACCTAAAACACAAGTCAAAGGCCGACCTACAAAACTCTAAAATAAACCAATAAAATTTCAGATCGCTACATTTTATATCCAACGTTATCTTTAGAGAAAAGGGAATAATAATAGACTAAATTAATTATTCCGCCCACCAAGGCTCGCAATATCAGAGCTCTAAAGACCGACTCTAAATTCTCTAAACCCAGCTAAAATGAAATCGTCTACAAGAAAAAGGGGTTTGTTTTAATGCCCATCACAAAATAAATTCTGGAAGACAATAATGTGGGATTCGAAGCGAGATATAAATTCGGAATAAAAATACACTCTGCGCTGTTGAGCGGGTTATAGTGTTGTGTCTATTGTGTTTTTATCGATTTATTGTTTTGATGTATTAGCTAGTGCGTTTCAGTTGTTGAAGATGATATTAATAGTTAAATCCCTGTTTGTGTGCATAGGTTTCATGTTTTCATTCTCGTGTAGCGTTGTAGTAACCAACAAAATCTATGTGACAAAACGTTACTCCCTTGTTGATTGCTAAATATCTTTAGCATACAAAAAGTTTTTATGTACCTATCCATAAAAACTTTTTGCTTCAGATCGTAGAACTGAAATCGTTCTAGTCTAATGGGCGACTCTTTTCAATGGCTAAGGTGTACGTTTAATTCATTGTAAGTACTACAAAAACAGTATCTCATGCCCGCCACTCAAAGAAAACTTGAGTTGGCACTTATATACCCACGCATGTTTAAATGCCAACGGAAGCGAGTGATTTAACATTCTACTGTGAGTCCTGTAGTAGAGGTGATATTACAGGAAGGAACTTTGGTAAGTTTAGTCGTACGCATTTCATAGTTAGCATTACAAAGTAATTTTTTTAATAGAAATTTTGTAGCAAGTTGGCTCGTGCCCTTCTAATGAGAATTTTAAATCACGTTTCCACTTTCTGAAGGCCTTCTTGTCAGGATTCTGACTCCTAGAAGATGTTCA
Source organism: Standfussiana lucernea (assembly GCA_964057025.1). Classification (NCBI taxonomy): domain Eukaryota; kingdom Metazoa; phylum Arthropoda; class Insecta; order Lepidoptera; family Noctuidae; genus Standfussiana; species Standfussiana lucernea. The sequence goes on from OZ059785.1 coordinate 6,283,506, forward strand.
TGATGAATTCTGTTGAAATTGAAATCTTTCTTAGCCTATTCCGTTTGTTTTCAGAAACATCGATAAGTATTACAATTTGACGTCCCTACCCCATCTCTACAGTACTAAGTCCGCGGCCGCGAAAGAGTTGCGACCAGCATAAACGTTGAGGCCGGATGAACAAATAAATGAGCCACCCGATCGATACTACCCGCCATCGACGAAATAACTCGATTCCCTTACAATAGCCACTTACTTGAAGCTATTATAATCGATGTCCTTTGTTTCAGTAAGATGTTTTGTCTTAAGTGATCTTGCGATTGTTTAAATGTTAATTTTCGATTTTGAGGTTTGTCTATGTAGGTAGAGGTGATTTGTGTTCTTTAGACGAGCGTGCGTCTAAACAACTACGTAGGGTTATAATACGAAGCAGACTAGGAACAAACAATTGTGAGGAAAACTTGTGAGCAAGTTGATATTTCGTTTTTTTGACTATTCGACTTTGACAGCTTCTCGGTTGCTTATGACACTTGAAGTAATGAGTGAAAGTTTTGCTTAGCGAATTTAAGGTCGAATTCAGGATGCAGTTCAGCTTCCTAACATTTGCTTCGAACGATCAGTTCTACATAATACCAATAGCTACAACTAAGGTGCCAATATCAATTACGTGAAGGCACGAGTCTATATAAACACAACAACTGCGCCAGTCGCCACGTGCCGCGGCCCATGGAGCGGAAAAAAACTCCGATTCACCGCCGAGTACTCGAAACGTTGTTGACACAGCTAAGTAGCCCCCGACGCCTCGCTTCATTTGCATTTCTCTTAATCTCCGTTATGAATAAAGAAAAATTCTTGGCGACGTTTTTAAGCGTTTCCCGAGGCCTTAGCGGCGCCCGCCTAATGAAGAGGAGCGGTGGGATTAAGAACCACCCGCGCCGCGCACTTTCGCGACATTACACTTTTAATTTGAACGAATCTTATTATTTTCTTTTGTTGATTTAAGCCCTCGAGTCGGGAGACGGGTCGAGACGTGACCTGCAGTGGAAAAATGCGATTGCCATCTAAAGCCAACCGTTTAAATGAACGAGATTGGAGCTTAAAAAGTATAATGGACGAGGGGGTGGCGGGGGGCGCGGGCGGCGATCTCGGGGGCGCAAGATGGCCGATTTGCGATTGAGATGAGACGCCCCCCGCCTCCGCCCCGCAGAGATCAAGCAATATAATTAAGTCAGCCGTTACGTAAGTATCCGTCTACTTATGCTTGAATTATATAGGGTAATTGTATTAATTTAATCGCATTACCTAGAAACGTGTGATTATAAGTAGGTATATATCTATTAGCCTATCATAAGATCCAATAACATGAAAGTATTTGCAATACAAACATGAAAACAATTTAAATCTCGATACGCGATACGGTGCTACGAGCTCACTGAGCCTCTCGTACACTCGTAGCGTCGTAGCACGTTAAGATGTTCGCATGAAAACGTTGCTCTGTGGAAAATACTATAAAATTTTAAGTCTTTGCATCTAGACGTGGCTTCATCCAACGTTTACGTATTCATAGTAACAGTCCAAGTCTTACACAGGCACCACTCTTCATCTAACAAGAGAAGCTTTACTCAATCATTCGCTCTGACTTGAAAGATCTTAATTGTAACTATGCATCGAAGAAATCACTTCTGAACTGCTTACAATAAGTCATATTTTCCTTTGTAGAGTGATGTGGCAGTTGTGATGTTATGTCTGAAGTTGGCTAAAGGCTATACCGGTGGAGATCGCCGTCGCTTCAAATGACAAACCTGATCTGGTCACGTAATGAAAAATGACAAAACTGCACGCTGTCCCGCTCCGCTGCCTCGGACCCAACGAATGGAAACGCTCTCCAGTGTAGGTATGTACTTACCTTCGATACAGTAAGAAGGCTTTAAGAAAAGAGGCTGTGCTAGATTGAAACTACTTCTATGAAACCTGCCTACGAAGTGATGTAGACTGGATATGTAGTTTTTCTTTATTTCCATAGCGGTGATACTTTCCCCAAATAGTGTGTAATCTGGTTTAGACTAAAGAGGTCTCAAACAAAATCCAGTTTTGGTTTGCGTTGTATTTCAGAAAATGTAGGCACTTCATTCATCATTCTAAAATATTTCTAAGTACTGAAACTACCCGCAATCTAATTCCACAGGTACATTTAACATTAAACTTTCGCCCTGTAAACTTCTAACACAGTTTCGACCAAAATTGTGGCCGCCTAACTCGAGACCACAGCTCATCCAAAAGAAACACTACAAACGCCAATCGGCAAAGACAAAACAAAACGTAATAAAGCCTTTCCTTTGAACGGCTCTAGAATAAGGAAAAGTTGTAAAGTATCCAGGGGGGCCGACCACAACCCCACCTGCGGCCCAAAAAATATGGCATAAATGAGTCGAAGGGGCCGCCTCTTCAGCCGCGAAATTTCAGCCATACTTGCAAACCTATAATCCTTCATAATCACCTTTACAAAGCAAAGATTAAAACCGATTCTCGCGCCCTCCGCCCACGCCACCCGCCTCCGACGCTTTTATATGCGAGACAGCGAAAAGTAAGATTAAATCATTATTTTTCTTAAGCTCCTCTCGTTTTTTCTCCGTTCTAGTGGAAGTTTTTTGCTTGGACTTTTGATGCGGACGATCAAAGACTTGTGTTCAAATTTACATAACATTCTTAAATAAATTGCGGGCGACTGGGGTGGCTCCACTGAACACGAAACGCCCGGTGTTCTGTATAAACTTATTAATGCGCATTCCGGATTGATGCTTAATGTACTATTAATTTATTCCGCGGATTAGTCAAGTGCCATCGCATAATTTACGAACGAAGATGTTTGGTGTGCTACAACTATCTATCTATACCTATGTCAATCGTTAAATTGTATTTGGTATCAGTGAAACTATTGTTCTCTACTGTTCCGTAACTTTAAATGTATTGTACGTAAATAATAATGCAACTATGGTTTCCTGCAGGACAAAGGAAGTGAAAGTGGGCGGGTCATATATGCCATAGACTGGATGGAAGATGGGGAAGAAAGTGCTGGAGTGGAGACCACGGGCGGCACGGAGGAATTTGGGGAGACAACGGACTACGTAGACAGACGATCTTATTGAAACTGGATAGCCATGACACAAAAACGCCAAAAGTTGAGAGATTTGGAAGAGACCTATACTCAGCATTGGCAGCATGAAGGTCTTATGACTAAAAGATTCAAGATTGATGATTATTCTTTGCACATCAAACTTCGTGCATAAATTAAAAGCTGGTTTTGTTTTGCCTGTAGATCATTAATTAGAATAGTCGGAATACTGATCGGGTCGACCACCGGTCTATCGGTTATGGAACGGTCTTAAACAGGGAACTGGAGACAATAAAATGAGACCACGGAAAATCTCCGTACCGTTTCATAACCAATTACTAAGTACATTCCACCTGAGCATAAGTACAACAAACATGGCGTATCCGCGCCTAACTTATCTTACTTAAGCCGAACTTGGTATTTAGTTAAACCTAAGCGTGTTTGTAACTTGTAGTTGTTTGTACACGTTGTTTAAGTGGTTGTTTGATTGTTTTAGGCGCAGGTAGCTGAGCCCATGTGAAATATGTGGCTACTTATAGTGTCGGTAAGCCAAGTTTACACGGTCGGCATTAGTTTTACAACTTAGACATGCTGTTACAACATACACTACGGTGTAAGTACGTTTGACAAGTAGGTACGCTGGAAAATTATTGTTGGAAACGTGTTGTAGCTTTGAAATTGGGATTATTGTATGTCTGATTTACTATGACACGTTGGTAGTACAAGTACCTTGGTGTTTTTTACATTATGATAAAGAAAAACTTTCAGTTTATTTTGGTTGCATCTCTTGAAATTGTACAGTTCTACAAGAAAAAAATGTTAACTACTTATAATGTACTTACTACCTATTTCAGTAACAGATAAAACAAAAAGCCTTCTGTTACACAGAGAAGAAACGAACACTGTTCACCACGCTTCGTGACTATGCTGGTAATTTCAGTCAAGATTTGCCCAAGATGTTTTCTTTAACCCGTCTTTAATCGGTCTAAAGACAATTACTTTGTCAGTTTGATAAAAGGTAATAGATGAACACTTCATGCTTCCGTTATCTGTACCCAAGTCCTTCAAATTCAGAAAGAGTATCGATTCGTCGTCTACACCTTATACAAAACGACGAAACACACCGTCTCGCCAACCTTAAAGCTGAGAGAGCACATTAGACCCAGCAGAGTTTTAATTTACGAAGTTATTGCTACCACGTCGATTGCCAATAAGTAAACACTGCCAGCAAAGTCGGAGTATTTAACTTAATTTTTGAGCTTCCACCGGGTTAATTGGGAGAGGCGCACTGGAATGTTCGTCACAAAAGAAGCACTTAAACGAATGACGAACAACGGCACTCAACTGGCTCAAAATAAACTTATCTCGGCCGGGCAAGGGTTAAAATGATTTGGAAGCTTGGAGGCAAGGCACCAAGTAATTGTAAGGTGGGCGAGGGTAGATGCTGATTCAATAATAACCGACTGTACCGCTAATAATGTTATTTATCGAGTTTTTGCGACGGATGCCTGGAGTAGAACTTGTATCGTTTACCTGTTAATTAGATTGCTTAATGTCATTTGGCTGACATTGTTTAGCATCGTCTGGTCTTCTGGTTACTTAGCGTAGCAAGCCTTTTAATCACGTTAGCTTTGTTGTTTGTTAACTGCATCCCATAAAAATCTACTCAAAGAAAACTCATGCTAGCCGGAAAATTCACGACTGTTCTAACTTGGACTTAGCATAGTGGGTAGTGGTACGTTTGTGTATATCGATTTCTGGCGTGCAACAGTTGGCTTCGACTCTTACTGGAGGGTCCAAGTACGGAGTCATGATACAGAAAATATTTGAGACTATAGTAATTAGTAATTATAGATCATCGCCAAAAATTCCAGAGGGTCGGATCGGGTATTCAAAAGGGGTTCGATGATTTGAATAATGTGACGGCAGAGCTTGATTCTTGTAAAATTACGTTATGAAACGGTTAGCCAACTACACATGTATGTCATCTATTAGGGACAGGCACAGTCTAACCCACAAGCCAGTTGTAGTCAACACAAAGGTATTGACAGCCGATACACGTGTCACTCCGCCATTGTGAACTTGCCCAGTGCCTGCCATATTGTGTGGAGGATTGGCATTGCGATGCGCGACCCCTTGTGTGTATCTCGAAATCGCAGACAAGGGAATCAAAACTTAGCACAGGCTAGATCGACGCTGAAGGATAGTGATACAAGATAACCAGAAATTTGTCATTTTTGTTTTAAAGATTGACGAAAATACAACGTAGATAGCCTTGCCTTGTTTTTTTATTTATGGAACTAGTTAAGGAGAAAAAATGTGTTTGATCGAGTGACATTTGTGTGTGAAGTAATGTGGTGTAAATTGTTATTTGTTTTAAGATAATGGTCCCAAACCATATTGTCCAAGATGCCTAATCTTAAATCAATACCTGAAAGACAATAAATAGAGAGACTTCTGCAACACCCACACAAACTAAATCCCTATTTCAGAAAGCATTATAGGAGACAACAATCAATTCAATCACATTAAGCCAATTTTCATTGTAATATCTTCAAAAAAGGACCACCGCTTCATTAGAGGAAGTTTTTCGTAATGGCGTCGAATTAACATAATAAATCTGCGCAGTGCCATCAATCAAGTGCCTGATGACTTCGTTGAAAAGGCTTCTTAAGCTTTCGCTTTCATCTAAAGTTCCAGGAAGGAAACTCCAACCATGATAATTATTTATTTTTTATTGTAGGCATCACTCAAGGAGATAAATACTCGTTTGTGCGCGTGCCTATGTACTTCGTTATAGATCGATAGTTATTGGGACAAATGTCGTAGGGACAGTTTTGAGTCTTTGAATATGGATGGCTATAAGAGGAGTGGAAGACCGAAGAAACGATGCATGAACTGTGTGAAAGATGATATGGTAACATTATTACATCTTCGTGCCGTAAAGGCTAAAAAGCCGTAACAGTTTTTTAAAGTGTGTGTCTCCGCTCACTGGTGAACGGTTTAAAGGAAGACTGAAGCTGTGGCGAGTACGTGTTTCCCTACGCAACCCATTTGTGCCACTTGCTGAAAATCTCCCACCTGGACACGAGTTGCCATGGCTGGCCTAGAAGTCTTTGAATATACTCCGGACACAAGTTGGCTGAAGCAAGGAAAACCTGTTCAGGTGGAGATTCATAGATGACTCTGCCCTGGAGTGTAAATGTGGTGTTGCCCCACAAACCATGGGACACTTGATATCGTGTCCTGCCTGTCCTGTTGCTTGCATATCACAGGAGCTGATGGACGCTACTGAAAGTGTCAAAGTCGTCGCCTTATTTTGGGCTGATTCAATTTAAGTTGTCATCGACACTCTAAGAAGAAGAATACACTAGTCTAGCTGATGGTCAGTGCAAACGTTTAATATATCGTTAGTAAACACTCGTGCAAAGATAAATATGCCGTGACGTCACACTTTCATTAGTAACTATAAAACAATTGACAAATTACGGCCTCTATCAAGTGGCTCGTTGGTCTAGGGGTATGATTCTCGCTTTGGGTGCGAGAGGTCCCGGGTTCAAATCCCGGACGTGCCCTGTTTTGGTGTGTTTATACATTAATTATAGCAGGTGTAGTGTAAATAAATAATTTTACCAATTTTTTGTACAAAAGTAGGGGATGATAAGGTTTATAACTATGTTTCTGGGTAGGTACATAATATTCATGAAAAGTTGTAAAAAGCCAATATTCTTCATAAGATACCAAACGACCAATAAAGTTTTCTATTCGTAGTTTCGTCCTTTCTTTGATTTCAGAATCAACTTACAAACAAGTTAAGAAAATGTAAACGTCACTAGCAGTATCAAAGTATACAATTCACAGTGGCGCTGTAAAATTTTCCCATTTGGAGTAGCGGCCGCTCATTTATGTAGTTTTAATTCCACCATTCCTTAGCTCGGAGCCGGGATCTTATTTCATTAGCCGGCCGCGAGAGGGAGCCACGCCATTTAGCTCGCAAGCTACAGAGCCGTTGTGGTGCGGCCATAGTGAAGAGACCAGCGATAATGAATGTATTGTTACGTCAGCCAGTAAGTTATTTCTGTGAAAATTTAGCTCGCAAGGTGCAAATGTGTGCGATAATGGCGCTATGGTGTGGTGCGATTTTCGTGAAGAACAGAGCAATATCTGAAGTATGGATCAACGTGCTGTAAGCATGTTCCAGTATAGGTATTTATTCTTTATTCGAAATAAAGGCTCGCCCCCTATTACATGTTACTTAGAAATATAACTGGCAAAATGTGGATGTGATCTATTAGGTACACCCCTGCCTAACCCTTCAGGGATTACATGAGTGATGTTATGTTATGTAATTATTAATACATTCAGTCAAAAAAACTATCGGGAATGGATGATTTGTTTACGGTTCCAAATTCAATTTATGTTTTTTTTTGTTGTTGTTAGATTGGCACAGCTGTTTTCCATTTTGGCGCGGAGTTTGAGTTGCATCTGTTATTTAGATTACATACAGAAGGCTTACGGTGACTCGACTTTATCAAAAACACGTGCTTATGAGCGGTACAAAGCGTTCAAAAGCGACATTTTAGAACGAGTCAATTTCGACCCAACATTCATGTAATGCATTGTTACTGGTGACGAAACGTGGGTTTTCGAGTTTAACATGCAAACTAGTCAACAAGCTTCGGAGTGGCGCCTTCCAACTGAACCGAAACCAAAAAAACTACGCCAAAGTCGATCAAAAGTCAAAGTCATGTTGACCGTTTTCTTTCTATCGTCGTTTTGTGCACGTTATCGCGCTATTGTTTTCTACTATCGCGGTGTTGTGCACTCGGAATTCTTCTTGCCAGAAGGTCAAACAGTCGACAAAAAAGCCCAGATTTGTGGAAAGAAAATTCTTGGATTTTGCACCACGATAATGCGCCTTTATACAAGGCTATCATAGTGAACGAATTTTTGACCAACAACTCAACAAATGCCATCGAGCAACCAACTTATTCACCAGATATGGCTCTAGCCGACTTCTTTCTTTTCCTAAACTCAAATTACCACTTCGTGGCACCCGTTTTCATTCGGTAGAAGACATAAAGGAGAACTGAACTAAATTCCGGAAAAAGCGTTTAAAAAATGTTTTGATGATTGGATTATTCGTTGGCGTAAGTGTATCGTTTCTGAAGGAGCATACTTTGAAGGCGATAAAATAACTTTGGACGAATAACTAAAATTTTGTGTATTATTGATCGCTTCCCGGTACTTTCTTGACAGAGTAGTATATTATGTCAAATATATTTTACCTGGGGGTTATAACCTAGGAATTAGCGCGCTTTTAGGAGGCTCGGTTTAAAAGTAAAACTGTAAACAATACGTAAAGGTAAATACATGATCCGTAGCCTTGCCGCCTGTTGCTATTGTTGTGTGGCTGCGCCATGCCATTGTATTGCCATTGTGGTTTTCGATAGGAGGAGCAGGGTTAAAAATAAAACATAATTAATAAACTCGCTAGCTAGTTTCCGCGTATCTCAGTCCTCAGGTTTACCTCACTGGTGCTCCTGTAAATACGACGAAATTGTACAGCTCACGCTAGATACTTGATCTGTTTATGTTTAAGTTGCCTTGTTCCTCTTATTAATTAAATGCGACAAAATGCGCTCTGTCAGGGAAACTATATAATGTAACATTGTGTAGAAGAACTAGGAAAGGTATGATGAGTATACAAAACTATTTGGCCTCACAAAGATCTTATAGAAATGGGAGTGAAGAAATGTACAAGTTTTACAATAGGTGGGGTGAAAAATGTCGTCCTCCGACTTCTGATGGCTGTTTGTGGTGGTTACTTGCACCCTACGACACCTGCAATTCTAAGAGAAGACATTACCGATATATTGCCCATCTTATGGTCAGCGTTTTTCTTTTGTCGTACTTGCATAAACAGTCATGTGTGGTAAAACTATTAGCCAGTCAGAGGTGGCAGAGGGGGGGAGTGGGGGAAAAGTCGAACGTTATTTTAGTATTGTAACCTGCAAAGAGGTTTTTTTTTTACATGGTATGAACTTATGAAGTTATGAAGGTATATATCGATTTTTCTCGACCTAACTTATATTTTAAATTGTAAGATGTATTTTTCTGAAGAAAAATAAATACGAATGTTTTAAAAGGCTCTTACCTTCCTACGCATGTTATGTTCACAACAACTTGGAATCTTGATCTTCAGCTTGGGTTGGTTTTTCTTGTAAAAAATATATTTTCAGAGTATTGACGTATTGACTGACGTACACAATAATAAGAATTTTATCAATCTATCTTTTATCACAAGCTTAACTTAGATAGTACTAACTGCACAACATTAGTTTTAGTATATGCGAAACCTGAAACACGTGCCTAGTATTTTTATGTAAAGAATCTATATACAAAATTTCAAAACTGTATCATGAAAAATCACAAAGTTATAAGCTTGTTATGCTACCTGGTTGTCCGTAGAAAAACATACTCACCACGCAGCGCCCCACTGTGCGCCTGCGCCTAATGCTTCTGTTGTGCGCGTATGATTGCGGATAGGTACAAAGTGTCGCTCGGTGTCCATCTCGTAACCTTTTTTAAATATTTTTGGGACAAAATATAACATGATATAAAAATTATTGGAATCGATTTAGTTACTTATTCTGAACAAACTATATTCTGGTTTCGCATATACTAAAAATAATGTCGTATAACTTGGTACTACATAATCATTACTTGGATAAAATAAGCAATGAGTACAAAAGAGGAAGTCTGAAAGTGGCGCCGTTGACTGAAAAGTTGTGTGGTAATCGGTTGTCTTGGTATGGGCATGTGATGCGGAGGAAAGAGGAAAATGTCGTGAGGAGAGTTTTGAGAATCAATGTGGATGGGTATAAGAGTGGAGGAAGACCAAAGATACGATGGATGGACTGTGTGAAGGATGATATGGCAAGAAAGGTGGTGTCTGATGAGATGTTATCATCTCAAGTAATAGAGAAGTATATGGAGGAAAATGACAAATAAATTGGGATGATGGTAGAAGTATGATGATAAATCATAACTTGTACTTTACTTATTATAATCAGCAAAGAACGTTTACTTGCTGCGACATCGACTTCTTCTCTGTGAGAAGATGTCAATATAAATGTTCACAATTTTAAAAGTATCTACTGATTTTCGAATTCTCTTTCAGTGCCCGATGCTGGCGACTACAGTAGTGGAAATACCTGGCATTGAAAAACATGAAAATAGGTTGGAAAGAGTCTTAAAAAGTCTTAACTTGTTTAAGTTCCATGTAATAGGGGGCGCGCCTATTGCCATCAACAGGCCACAAGTCCAGACTCCGTGGCTGCTACTGAGAAATTCCTGATGGAAAACCCGAATAACACTTTGCCCGGGAAACGAAATACAAGACACGATACATACACGACAGTTGATCTAATAACGAAGAAGTAATTAAAGAGATCGTGATTGTGTGTTCACTTGGACATGACATACTTTCCATTTCGTATTTAATCAAAATAAAATCTGAATGTTTTTTTGAAAAATATTGAACCAGTCTCAAGGCCAATGGACTTTAACAATTTTTCATCAGATTATGCCCCATTTCATTCGTATAACTGTGACAATGCCTAGCCGCCATTATTCGTGGCACTTTTTTCCGAAGCTTTTCTTGTAACGACCACAAAAACGACAAGGCTTAGTAGACCATTGTGAGTGTGGCCACCCGTCATCCCCTGATTGATGTTATTTTTAATTACAATTTTTAATGTCAACAATCTATAAATCTTAGTGCTTAGAAACGTAATGAAATATTCATAAAGAGATTTTCTTTTCGTTACTTACTTTTTTATTGAATTATATTGAAATTAATGGTTTTGAATTTTCTGTATTGATTCATTGTAACAAATTGTTACTCTGTTATTTTCCTAAGATATTCTTAATTACCAAAGTAATGGGCATCATTTTTGGAAGACCACAACTTAGTTACCAGAGTTTACATACAGTATGAACAAAGGGTAGCAATAGCAAAACTTGTCACTCACTCAACAAGAAAAAAAAAACAAATGAATTAAGACTCAATTTATTTGAACAAGAAAGTGTAACATTTTAATTCAAAGCTTAGGTGTAGTCTTCTTACTTGTTTTTCCTCGGAGTTGACTCTAAAATTTACGATTGTAAATAGGGCATTCCGTTTGTTTACTTATGACCGAGTAATTCGTTGAATCCGTATAATTACCGGCATTAAGATGATTCCAGTTCCCTCCAACAAAACGAAGTACCCCCTAAGTAATGTTAAAACATTCAAATGTCCACCGACTTTGCGAAAGGAACGTTTTAAACTTGGAGGTTATAAATTCTCGGACTGGCGCGGAGATTACAATTGTGGGAAGTAAATACATTGCCTCCAACAAAATAGGGCCCGTCCGGGATTTGAACCCGGGGCCTCTCGCACCCAAAGCGAGAATCATACCACTAGACCAACGGGCCGCTTCTGTTTTGTTTCAAACCTGTATAAACGTTACTAGATCATTTGTTTAAACACTTTAAGCTGTCATGTACTTCTAAGACACAGGCTTCTTGGCTAGTTTAGAAGTCAAACGTTCGTTATTAAACTGTCTCTGTTGTACAACATAATCTTAGTCACTTAATTGTATTGTTTGGTTTTTGTGTAAAAATAAACTTTTTATTATTAATACCTAAGCATCATCATCTTCCTGCCCTTGTCCCATTCTACTTGTGGTCGGCGCAACACGTTTTCTTCTTCCATTCTCCCCTGTCAACCGTCACTGCATCATTTACTCCTTTCTCTTTCATTCCTCACACAATCCATCCATCTTTTCTTTGGCCTTCCTCTCCCTCTCCATCCATCAACATTTATGTCCATCACTCTTTTAGTAGCATGCGTTTTATCCCTCCTCATTACATGTCCATACCAAGACAGATGACTTCCTTTCAATTCTTCTGTAACAGGCGCCACTTTCAAACTTCCTCTAATATACTCATTCCTTACTTTATCCATTCTTGTTACTCCACACATCCATCTCCATCCTCATCTACGCTACATGCAATGGTTTTTCATCCATCTTCTTCACAGACCAGCATTCTGATCCATACAGTACGGCAGGCCTAATCATGGACTTGTATATTTTCCCCTTTAATTTGAGGGGCATCCGTGGGTCGCAAGTTATTAATATCTAAGCATGAACTATAAAAATAACTTTATTCTTCATCGGCTCGTTGATCTAGTGGTATGATTCTCGCTTTGGGTGCGAGAGGCCCCGAGTTCAAATCCCGGACGAGCCCTGGTTTGTTGCACTTTTATCGTAGTGAAGATTTAACAGGCCGGTGTTATTAGAACCCTACGTTACGGGTAGTTCCTAAATTGGTGAGACGGTTAATTTCAAAATCAGAACAATGACGTGAAGTTGGCAACTGTTTTGATAATACCAAACAATATAGCCTAGACTGGTGACAATCGTTATCGAAACGTCTCATATTTCTACAACTACTGTCAACAGGACTGACATAGTCTTTTCGTTAGCTTATGTCAATTACAGTCCAATACATTGTTGACTTTTATCGTTGCCACTTTGTTTAGGCCCTCAGCATGATTCTATCTGTTTGAACATGGTTCTATATAAAAATGTATTCGGAGTAGAATAAAACAATCATAACGTTGGTTCATTCTGCATTGATCGAAATGCGTTGGTTATTAAATTATCTGCGTCCCCGTCCGTGTATCGGTATATTAATCGCAATGTAACTGCTAACGGACTGGTAGAAGGCAAAATGAGCAGCACTGGGCAGGGCTGCTACTCTCAGTTTTTTGAACTTTTATTTAAGTGGTATTTTGAGTTCTTACTTTATGAATACATTTTCATATTGAATGAACTTTCTCCGTACGTACGTACTAAGCTTAAATGAATTAGTTATGTTCCTCAGAAACAAAAAGTCTTAACCGGATGCAACTGAATACCAGTATTTACGATGGAGCGACTGCCTATCTGACCTCCACAACCGAGTTAGTATTGGGTTATACGATACCCATTGGTAAGACTGGTTGTCAGACTTTCGGGCCACTGACTACCTGTAACGACTGCCAAAAGATCTACAATTGACAGCCGGGACCAACGGCTTATCGTGATTTCCGAAGCACGGGGAAACTCGGTATGTTATGGGTGGTCCATCCACAAACCAACTTATGCAAGCGTGGCTTAATCTGAGGGTAGACCCGAGCGGCTGTTATTATTTAGACACGAGCTCCTCTTAGAAGTTTTAATTAGGTAACGTAAAATATCAAACCCAACAACTTCAGATGAGAGCTTCGCAGATTCCTAGATACAAAACATGTCATAACTCAGGACAATTGTTAAAACTTATTCGAATCCATCAATTTTTATTTCAGTTTCAGATAACGAGAGAGAATCATGTAGTCCCTAGCGTATCTTTCATTCAAATGTTCATGAAGTATGTTTATCTGTGTGTATTATGACTTTTGTATACGTTTTGTATTAGGGCGCGGATGTATCACCCCTAAGATTTGGTCGTTAAAGGGCGAGCGCTAAAATGTTTCTGCGTGACGATACGTCGTTTCTTAATTGGAAACTTCTAATTTCGAATAAAGCTTAGTATGCAACAAACACGCCTGTTTTAAAATAATATTATTTTGCGCGTTTCTTAGTAAAAAAAACCCATATAAATTGTTTATGCAATGCATTCTACTCAGAATTGTCGTTGGCCACTTAGTCCTTCACCATTATTCAAACTAAACGGCTTTATCACACATTTATAAACAGCGTATAATGGTTATCTGCTCAAGGCAACCTTTTTTCTTGCAGGCTGCTAGAAAAAATATTCATATTGGACCAAAAAAACATTTTTTTTTGTGATTAAATGATCAATTAAAATCATCTTCATCATCTTAAAAACGTATGTGATGTAAAGATTATGACCATCTGCTTTCTTTTTACTATTACTTCAACATCAAGAGAACGTCTCATAACAAATACTGTAACTCAACTCCACATACTAAGACCCAAAGCGGCATCTTAGCGTCCTCTGTTTGTTCCGATTGATAGGAAACGGAGCGATCCTTCAGAGGAAAAATGTCCCGGCTAATGATTTGCTAACGACGATATTTATATTTTAATGCACCCCCAACACAGATTATTTCCTTTGAAGACGTTTGCTGATCAATCGACGGAAGATCTCGCGATGTAAAATGAGCCCTGTGTGATCCTCGCTTCGAAGCTCCAACGGTTCGTTTCGAAGCTTTAAAAAAAATAAAAATAAACTGTTTCATTCTGAATTGAAGACATAATTCGTAATGTTTGGCGTGATCATTCGTTGCGTTTATAATTTGCTTTTGCAGAGGTTGGTTTTTAATAAAACTGTAAGTGACAAGCGACAATTCGACAAGTTTCTGTCATAGGCACATTTCCTGCTTTGAAAACTGAGCAGAACAGTAACTAAAACATAACATAACGCCTTCTTCTTCTTTATCGTGTGGTTAGTGCCTAACCCGGTGTCAGAGTTTTTAGGCCGCCCATGGGCCTCTGACTTGGCCTTACATGCCGTCGAGAAATATCTCTCAAGCATGCTGGTTTCCGCATGCTGGTTTGCTCACGATGTTTTACTTCACCGGAGCAAGTAATAATTATACAATACGCACATGAATCATAGAAATCACAGGTGCGTGTCTTGGGTTCGAAATCGAGACCTATGACTTGGCAGTCCGACGGTCATACCACTAGACTAACACTAGTCCACAGAGGTCCACATATAGTCAGAGGTGTACCTAATAAATAGTACACCCACATTTCGCTAGTTACGAGTATGTTCGTATACTACGTAACAGGGTAACAGTAAATATGCATTCTTTTATCCGATCCCTATTTACAAGTCCGGGTCACCTCACGATGTTTTCCTTTGCCGATGTCAGGGATGTCCAAGATAAACTTAGAAAGTACATATGAATTGAAAAAATCACATTGTGACTTGCCCGCATTGCAAAAAGGAAATGTACATTTAAACAGTCCCTTAGCAATTAAAAGGACAGTTTTTTGTAACTAACTTAGTAAGTCAATAGAATGCCTATCACGCATTACCTTTTATTCCGATTGGAAAGTCCTTTAAGTTATCAATCTACTAACATCCAAAAGTGGGCTCGTCCGGGATTTGAACCCGGGGCCTCTCGCACCCAAAGCGAGAATCATACCACTAGACCAACGAGCCACCTGTATGAACTACTAAAACAAAAGAACTGTCTGTAGCTAATTATTGTCGTGCAGAAAAAGGTAATTAAGGTTTATTTTAACGAGATTCTTAACTATCATGTTTTGTACACATTTAGTCACAACTGATGCATTACAGTGTCTATGCATATCTTTTTCTCTCATGTCATTAGCCAACACCACATGAGGCAGATATAATTATCATCATTTGTACTTATATTTGAATTGTCTGTAACCCTTTTACGCATAAACAGCTAAATGGATATTGATGAAATTTTGCAGATAGACAAACCATAACCTGGTTCGGACATGTGATACCTATTTTTATCCCGACAGCACGTACCCGGTTCGGAACCTAGCCGGGTAACCTCCACGTAAAGGCTATATTATCGAGGAAACTCGGCAATTTAGTTATCTGTGGCAAATTTCCAAGTTCCCTTTTACTGTGATACTTAAATTATAAAGGGTAGCACAAAATGTATCTGTGCTATACGTTATTTCATTTAAGTATTATCCTACCAATTATAAATATTGCAGAAGAATATCAGCATAAACGTTGGAAAAGTATCTATTCAATTCATTTGTGTATAAAACGAATGGTTACGGGTGATATTTAGACCGCACGATCGGTCGCGCGAGCATTCGGCTGTTAATTTGTTACATAACAGGCGAATGCAAACATCGAATCTTGATTTGTTATCCAAGATTCGATTTTGTACAGAAACATTCGAATCTGAACTGTTCCATTACAGGCAAATTTGCAAAATAAGGAATGAATGATGAAAACACAATGTGCGTGTGAATTGCCTGGACATACTTTTGGAGGTGTCGATTCGCAAACCAAAAAATTAGATTCGTGCGAATCGCCCACAGAAAAAAGAAGATTTTTAAAAGGTGTCGACTCTCACTTTTCGGGCAAGTTAAATTCGTGCGAATCGTCCAATAATCCGATGTAACACGGTACTGGACGCGGACCTGGAAGAAATTGGTACAATAGTCTATATAGGTATCTATTTAATGTATCTCATATCTTTGTATCTGTGCTAATTGTTGGCGAGCCATATAAATAAAATTAGGAGTGGTGGGGGTGCGATTTTAAATACATCATTTAGGTTTGATTAAGATATCTGGATGCCTGCGGAGTCATTGCGTAACACACACTGCGTACACTTAAAATGGCAATTTATTTTTTACTCTTATTTTCATAATTGAACAAAATACAACGCTGTGTTTAGGTTGTCCAGCTGACGATTTTTCAAACATGTGAAGCAATGGATTAAGATTTTGTCAAATAGCTTCGATTTGTGATTATTTGTGATAGAAAAGAGTGGTCCGCCATAGGGGTGCTGGCATCTGAGCGTCAACAACAATTTATCATCATATAAATCATCGTCACCATCCTTTAATTGTTTTTCAGAATCACCACTGGAAAACACCGTGATTTTTACCAGAGAGTTAAATGAGTAAATGATTTTTATTAAAAATGAGTAAATTAGTTTTTACAAAGACTTTTACACGTCAAAATATTTAAAAAAAAGTAAGTTGTCTGTTGTGCCATGATAGAAATAAAAACTCAGCACTTCTAGCTAATTTCTCTTAAATTCCCCAATACACTTACAAAATAATAAAGTACTAATAATCGTACAGTCTAAAAATCTCTCACAAACGTGTCGCGTGTTCCCCATCTCTCTCCAAGTAAGTAAAACACAGTACATACATTCTTATTGCGAGCATATCGGTTCATACTCATAACGTTGTATCTGGAAATTATTTGAGACCCAACATCTGCGGCCCGTTCCGCTTTGGAAAATAATAAAGTTCCGTTTAAACACAATTTGTATGTGAGATACGACGAATGAGGCGTAATAAAGTGAATTAGGAGAAATGTATTGCAAATAGGAAAAATATAGATGTACGTTTTTCTTTTTCGACGGTATACAGATGTGATTTCGATAAGATTCGGTGAAACATGTTCGGGTAAGTATTTATTTTTTTGTTGACTTGAGTAAGCGATAGAATATCGAAAACTGTCTCTGGTGTTGGATATTTTGGCTACTGAATGGGTAAAAATAGGGCTCGTCCGGGATTTGAACCCGGGACCTCTCGCACCCAAAGCGAGAATCATACCTCTAGACCAACGAGCCACTTGATAGAGGCCGTAATTTGTTAGTCGTTTTATTGTTACTAATGAAAGTGTGACGTCACGACATAGTTAAGTTTGTACAAGTATTACTAATGATGTATTTTGGGTGCAGGAGGTCCTGTTCAAATCCCGGACGAGCACTGTTTTATTCATTTAATTGGTCAAAATGTAAAACTAATTTTTTCAATTTAATGTTCTAGGAAATCTTTATGTCCAAACATTTGGAAAGAGCTTCCAGAGTTCAATTTCGATCTCTCTATCCAATCTGCGGAGATCCAATCTACGACTTATGTTTTTTGTGTCTATGATGACATTGATGTACAATAATCGAAGTGGAACCAACAAATACTCAAAATATTACTGAAAGATTACTTTAAAAACGGTTAAAAATCAGTCAAATTTCACACGATTCCCACAGATAGACTCATATTTATTAATTTCATACAGAAACAAATAAAAAAATCGGCTTCTTTCAACCGATCTTATCTCATCGATGAATCGATCACACAATCGTCATTATTAATCGATTCTTGTTTTAACAGGACACATCTTCTCGGAACACTTGACCGATGAAAAGCAGGTATTAGTTCTGATAGATTCGCACGTTACTAGGTTATTTGTTTAAAAGCAAGAAATAGGGTCAACAATAACAGGCCGGTGGACAAATAGCAAGTCATATTGATGAAGAGTTGTGTATGGTTAGACGTGGCAGGCGTTTGATTTTATATCGTTGACCTGTGTTTTGGCCAATGGTTCTGTATCAATATGACATAGCAGTGTCAGTTTAGCAGTCATAGAAATACTTCTGATCTGTAGCATATAAATAATATTTCCTTTTGTTCTATGAAATCCAAATAAAAATCCAGGATCATTTTCTGTCTACGGGGAATCTTTGCAACGAAGTTTAAAGTGTTTGTTACATTTAAAACGTTCTCATGGGTTAATTTATGTACATAACGGGAGTGAAGCCGCAAGCAAAAGCTAGATATTGTTATCAACTAGGTAGTAGTAGATAAACAGATAACACTGATTAGAGTAGAAGACTATCTCTTGATCTCTGTGTTCTGAATAAACGTCATAATCCATCTTTAACCATATTAGGTCTCGTCATTATCAAGTGCAGTGCTTTCAACAAGGCGCAGCAATAAAGTTACTGTCATTTGTACCAGTTGAGTTAAACGATTTAACCAATGAAGACTAACAGTATACCTACCTATTACTTGATTAATAGTTCATCTAGATTGCCTGAATCGTTGACCTTGCGGACTTAAAAAGAGCTTGCAATTGATAACATCTATTGGATTACATTTGCCGCGTCTATAACATTTAGTAGTCAATCTTACCCGTACGGGCAGGTATTCAAGCGGCCCGAATTTCCCGGAATCCGGCGATGATCCGACGACTCCAACCTTAGTATCTCCATCTATTCAACGCCATCGCCCCAAAAGTGCACTCTAAGAAAGCTATTTAAGGTACGAAATTGCTTCTATAGGATGCGAGGACTTGTGTCGTTTTTGAATGCAGCATGTCATAGTTGCCTCGATAAGATTGATCGAGTGGGGTAAGGAGACCAGATAATCTGTGCTTGAGATAAAAAATCGGTGACTTGTCAAATTCGTCGCATTCTATACTGAGGTTTTGGATCGGCCGTCGATCTTCGGATTGGTCTCGGATGTTTAAACGATTTCCGACGGATTTTGTAACGCTCAAATAACTTATTTGAGAATCTATACCTTTGCTTTTGGGATTATAAAGATTCAGCTTCGTTCTTTTGATTAATATAGGTAACTATAAAGGTAGTTTTTTGAAGTTATCAAAAACAAACCAAGTAAGGTATATTCCTTTTTACGGATCACGTTAGAAATTTTTATAGAAAACTTATAGTGAGCTATCGACATGCTGACCTATATTTTACAGGAGCTATTAGAGTCAACCAAACTAAAATACTTTTTTTTTTGCTAAACAGCATTGATTTGTTACGTTATGCCCTGAACATCCCAATGGGCTAAGATAAAGTGATGTTGCCATTACAAAAAAGCTAATATCAATGCCGTTTAAAGTTGTTGTAGAAATACAAAACGCTTTGAAAGCGGTTGTAAATTGTCACGGCCCTCAGGCTCTGAGCATTGATAAATTAGGAAGTACATATTCCCATTTGAGCACCGATTTTAAGAGCACCAAAGATATTCCCGATTGAGCACCCATCAATATTTTAGCTTGGTGTTAAATTGATGTCTAAACTAGTAATACATATTATATCGTCATCACTTTAATACCGTCACGTAGGTACAGTCACGAGCACCAATATGTATATACTTTCCTAAATTTAAAAGCAATTTATGCGAGAAATAACGATTGTAACTTGGAGATAGGATCTATTACATAAAAAAGGAGTTCCAAAATACCATATTCGTAACAACATGAAATATTAATCAGAACAGCAGGAGAAAATCACTTTTAAAAGTTGCTATGTGTTTACATATTGGTGCTCGTGACTGTACCTAACAAAGAGCATTAAATTATGCAAACGCAATACTTTTATGAATTCAGTCCTGTATTTTCCTATGATTGTTTTATTTTTGAATAGATTTTGCATAACTTCTTAGATTTCCTATTGACTTGGCGTGGCATTAAATTTATTCTCACGTAGGGGTATCTTGCAAGGCCAATGGTATAGGGAACCCATAACTAATGAATAGTTTATCTTCCTTGAAGAACTTAAGTTATAATAATATAGTCTGCGGTGTTTAAAGTCTTATTATCTGATCCTCTTTCTTGGTTAGTTTTAAATTTTATTTAATACTAGCTGACCCGCGCAACTTCGTCTGCGTAACATTTTTGATTAATGCTCCGCTCCTATTGGCTGAGCGTGATGTTTTATAGCCTATAGCCTTTCTCGATAAATGGGCTATTCAACACTAAAATAATTTTTCAATTCGAACCAGTAGTTCCTGAGATTAGTGCGTTCAACCAAACAAATAAACTCTTCAGCGTTATAATATTAAGTATAGATTTGCTTTTTTATATTGTGTATTGTGTACTGGTGACGTTTTTCTTTCTTTCTTCATACCATTATAGTAGTTACTCAGTCATCAGAAGTTCAAGATTCAATATGTTTACCGTTTGATTTCATAAAGGAACTTTCATTATGTTTTTAATGTACTTGTAGATTATATTATATATATATATACCAGCAACAATTCTTACTCGTTAGTACTCGTATTAGTTACTTATCCAGTCTTTTAGACTCTACATGAACAGCTAATTTCTTTGCAATAATAAGAAATTAGTTGTTTGAATCTCCTAAACCCATCATATAAACTACAGGTACCTGAGTAAAAGTCAGAAATCGAGTGACATTTCATTAATTATAATCCCAAAATCTGTTTATTTTTTTTACTCAATACTGATCCCTTTTTCGCAGCGGGTTGCAACATTTCTAATGGTAGAAGAGGTAATTTGATTTTTGTAACGCAGACATTAGAATTGATTTTGCTTTGAGGGTTGCGTTAGAGAATTGGTCATTGTATCATGATTGAAATCCGTTTCTTGCGATATTTTTTGTGTGACTTAAGGATTATTGATGATTATGCGATTACTTGGCGTTAAATGTTGGGGCTGAGATGCAATCTGTTACCACTGGGCATCGAGAAGATCTCCTAATGTTGTATCTCTTCGTTTAGTCGCAGTTATATTCCTGAGCCCAGCTGATTTCGGCGCAAGATGTTCGAAAATAGCTCATGATATGATGAACAAATTGGAGTGTCTTCAAGAAATTGTTAAATAAGAAAATATTTAATCGCTCCTTCCTCCGCATACAGAGCGATGGGGACACAAACGGACAACCGTAATACAAACCACATAGAAATTCTTCATCGGTAATTTAAAAAAAATTGCTGGACCCTACAAAAGCGCAATACCTACACGGTCAAAATGCAGCAGTTTTTTTTAATTACCTTTGGAAACATTATATGGTTTAGAATGATGTACTGATCATGTGGTAACCGTTTTTGCGTCAGTGTCTTTCCAAGCTGTACTTCAGTCTTATGTCAGAGGTAGTAGCTTTTAATGAACATGAACCAACATAAAATGAACAATGGATCTTAACCTTGAACAGATATGAAACATACAAACATAATGCTGTGCTTACCTACATACAAATTCAGTTATTAAAAAAAAATATGGACATAATTATCTATAACGAAACTTAAAATATTAATAAAAATACGGTTCAAGGGAACCGTATTTACTTTCGTCGTTTTTTCAGTTCTTTGTGGAGTTATAATTCTTTTCCTGAACGAATTCCCTTCTTCTTTAATTCAAGCCGTTCATACATTTACGTAGTTCTGTAAAAGCATCCCTCGGTCTTAATATCTACACAAATCTTGAATCCATATAGCCAAACCTCCAGACTCCAAAGCTACCAACTTCACAACAAAGCTATCCTCCCATTATCTTTCATAAACACAGCACACCGTCTTCAATCAACCGACTACAATCTCCATCAGCATGTCTGATCTTCATCGGCAGTTCGTGATAAAGCCGAGGGGGTGTTGGGGGTTGTGTCTCACCCCCGTACCTTCACCTCCCCCGGGGTACTGTCTCACGGTATGAGCGGGTAGATTAACACTCGTGTCCTACTTACGTTACGGTGTATAGATGTTATGTAGAGATGTCAGATTGAGTGAAGCTGTTGTTTTATCGAGGGTGCATCAGATAAGCTTTAAGGGAAAATGTGGAAGATTGAGTGTGATCGTTAACAGGCTCAGGATTCATAAAACTAACATAATATCACTCATATTCAGGTGGCGCCTAGTCTTTATGAAAACGGGCAAAAATCCTAACCTTTGTACATTCGCTTCTGTGGATTTGGTGAATCGTTTTTATTGTCTGTGAAAAATAACTAGGACTTTATCCAAGCTGTCTTGCAGTTTGGCGTCATACTTAATCATGTCCAACACATGGGCATCCACAGCAGAGGTGTCCCACATTGACAATGTAGCCTTCTTCAAATGAAAAGGATGTAAGTCTTTAATTGTTGTCAAATATTTCTGATTTTTTATGGCAGGTATATGGGGGCAATTAGGAAAGAGTCTCTGACTAATTTCATTGAACACAAGTTAAATCTTACATTGGGTGCCAGAGCTCATCGAAAACAAACTGTTCCCTAGTTGTAACGCTGCATAGTGTTTAGATATCCTTTGTTTGCAACAATAATGACATAACTCGAAAAATAAAAAATACAGGACAGCTTTTTTGTAAGTTCTAAAAATATTTTCAGTATATTGCCAATATATTTTTTGCATAGAGAAACTTTTTATCAAAAAATTAAAGGTTTATTTTACGTATTTCGTTACTTAATTTAATACTTGCTTTCCTTAATTTTATATTAAACTACAAACAACATCGAACAATCTAAATTTTTGAGTTATGTCATCCTTGTCGCAAACGAGCGATATGTAAGTGTTTTCTTGTACAATTATTTAAGGTAATAAAAAAAAATTGTTTTGTTTTTGTTTGTTTGTTAGCTGCAGCAAGATTTTCTTCTTAATTTTTGACATCATAAGTAACATTACACATTACACCTAATTACATACGCCCAAATAAATTGGTATAAGGTAAGGAGAATGATAACATCTTACCTGTAATCCCCGAGGGGCTAAGCAAAGGTGTACCTAATAGAACAGCCACATTTCGAAAGTTATGTTTAAGTCCCATGTAATAGGGGGCGAGTCTATTGCCATCAACCGTGCACAAATCCAGACTCCGTCGCTGTTACTAAGAAATTCCTGATGGAAAAACCCAATAACACTTTGCCCGACTTGGGAATCGAATCCAATACCTCATGCTCAGCAGTTGCGCTTGCGACTACTACAACAACGAGGCAGTCATAAAACTAACTAACATTCAATGAGAGAGTCTTAAATGTTTGGGACTGATATAAATTACTGTCAATCTTGTTGAAAGTTCTTCTAGAAATTGCTATGAAAGCAATTGACACTTGTATAGGCTACAGTAGCAATTAACTGTTTCAGTGAACCACCAAAAGATTCAGTTACATCTACATCATCATCTGCCTAGCCTTTTCCCAACGATGTTGGAGTCGGATTCCAGTCTAACCGGATGCAGCGGAATACCAGAATTTTACATGGAGCGACTGCCTATCTGACCTCCACAACTCAGTTACTATTGGGTAATACGATACCCCTTGGTAAGACTGGTTGTCAGACTTTCGGGCCACTGACTACCTGTAACGACTGTCAAAGATCTGCAAATGGCGGCCGGGATCAACGGCTTAACGTGCTTTCCGAGGCACGTTAGCGATATCTACATGACATAGATAATAGGTAACGTGTAATTCCTTAAAACCTGCATGGTCTGTCAATCCTATAATTAAGTAAACTTTATAAAACCAGCACCACAAAACAGTTCTTTAGTACTAGTTAGCCACCCCGCACCTCTTGCACGTCTCCATTGAACCTTGTCTATGATAACGTATGGAATGAAATATCAGAATCTAAAAATGCAGGCCTCCTTGAAAACCGGTGTTATCTCGCTTTCAAGCTGACGTATCAATTTTCTGTTTACTGCAAATAAGAACATTATAGCAATCGACCATGAACATGCATCATCAGTTCAAAGTCAATGGGAACGCCACATGTCTGTCACACAGCTAATAATTCATGATTGTTCTGTGTACCTTATTAACATTCTGAACGGCCTGGCTTCCTTATACGGAGTGATACCAATCGGTTTTATTAGTACTTAGTACGTTTTGTAGGCGAAACTTTGTGCCAGCTGGGAGATTTTTGAAGTGCCGTAGCTATTTTATATTCGTATGCAAACTTTTTGGTTGGAGTCCATGAAAGTCGCTTATGAATTTGAAGTCAGAAGAGGGATTTTTGTTACAACATCAAGGTTGGTAAACTGAATGGTGATCAGAGTATCCTTTTTCTAGCAAAAAGAACGAAAACTGCTGCTCATTCTCGAATTGTCCTTATTGTGGAAGGAGATCAGTACGTATAAAGTCTTGAGATGAGATCCACAAAGTAGGTCAAATTTTTGTATTAAAATAATAGGGTCTATGTGTGTACCCTGCTGAGACCGTGTAGATAAAGCTTGAATATACAAGCAGATATAAACACAAGGTGATTACAAAAGATATTACCAAAGCGAATACTCAGTTAATAAATTACCAAGTCTCATTACGGCATCACGCGGAAAATCTTGTTTTTAGCTTAGCATTTAGCGCCATGCAATAACAGCCGCTATTACTAGCGCAGCAAGAGCAACAATAGAATGACAGATAGGTCGAATAATAGATAGTCTGGTGTGTCGCAATCGCAACACAGGCAAGTACTGGCAACTAAGTTAGTGACGTGAGAGAGAATACTAGCGGAGGCAGCGGAGGTGGTGACGTCATCAGCCGCTTATCTGTGACGAGCGCTGGATGAGCGTGCTGCGTCTCGGATAGATAACGGAACAATGAGGCGAGCGCCGGTGGGCCGCATCGACCGGTGGGCGTGCCCCGACCCCGCCCCGCCAGACAGAGAGCGCCTAATCTCACGGATAACGGATAATACTAACCCGGACACACCCGTATTGGAGGAGGTTTTAGCGAATGTCAACGCCTAGCGACGCTATTGGTATCTCGGATATAGGTGGATTAGGATATGTATAGAAAAGTTTACCTAAGCTGCGTTTCAGGCGGTCGGCTTATGTAGGGGAGAGGGGGGTGGGAGGGGGACGCTGCGGGTTTTTAGTTTCAGTATTTTTTTCTTAACCAATTTATCTCACTTTTTTACAAAACAATACCTAATACACGTCCCTATAACAAATGAAAATAATACTATACACTTCTAAGAAAACCTATCGTTAATTTCCATTTCAGTTTTATAATAAAACATCTTTTATACAGAAATCAAGCGAACAGGAAATATCCTGTTCCGTTATCTAAGATCCCACGCATATACACGTTCTATTTATAATTATAAAACGTTGCTATAGAAACCACAGAGTAAATAGATTCTCTTGAAACATTCTGTGACACTGCGGACTGACGTTTTACGACGTTTCATTAACTGTAGTCTATGGTATTAGGAGATGTTGTATATTGAGATAGATGGGTTTATCAGATGTTTTAGATGTATAGTATTGTGTAATGTATGTTTTGAGAAGTTAATTTTAA
Organism: Standfussiana lucernea; assembly: GCA_964057025.1. NCBI lineage: Eukaryota > Metazoa > Arthropoda > Insecta > Lepidoptera > Noctuidae > Standfussiana > Standfussiana lucernea. Next base: position 6,309,155 of record OZ059785.1, read on the forward strand.
TTAAATTACTGTTATTTGCTACTGGGTAAACCTAGTAGATAACTGAGTAGCTAATTTCCGCGATCGTCTAGTTGAGTCTTAAGTGTTTTGAAAACACAAAAAAAAACAAAGCATAATAAACTTACAGTGATTAAAACACATACTTCCACACACCTACTTTATTAAATTTGTAGGTATTGAATACTAAATTTTATAACTCTGTTTTGTTGTGTGTGCGTGTTCTGTGAACTCCTTGTATCCTAATATCCTAAAAAAATATACTCATAAAGAGTATATTTTTTTAGGATATACACAATGTCTATTACTTAGTAAAATGTTGATTTATGGAGCTTCAGAATCCACATAAGCACATTAAACTATGATGTATTTTTGTGCGTTTAATGGTAAAGGAGTCAGTTAGAGATATTTTTTAAACTATTTTCAACCATGCGTAGGTTCTACGTAACTAACAAATGCACCTACCACTGTTCACCGATACATACGCAGACGCACAGTTAGTACGCGACCGCGAAGTGTTTGCCCACACAGTTCTCGTGAAAGCTCACATTCCTCCCGCGTTATCAGCCATACATTTATGTAACAGCTGTTTGCTATTCTGATCACCATTATTAGAGGAATTAGATAGATAGTTCATTAAGCATGTACTGGGTAGTGTTACATGGATCCTATGTGTTTGGTGGTACCCGCGACTTCACTTGGTGTCTATGAAAAAAGAGAACAGAAAAATCATTCGATTCTATGTGTATGTTCGACATACTTATTGCTGATTTTATAAAACGTGAAGGAAAACAGAATACTTAGGTATCCCTCAATGTCTCGAACGTTTTCAGCGTTTACGGGATAATAAACCTTAAGTGAAGCACAGGACCGGTCGAATTGACTTGAGGAAGGACTTTGCCTAGCAGCGGATGTCTTTTGTTAATATGATGGCGACGATGAAGATGAAGACAGGATAATGCAAGGTGAGCTATACGAGTATCTAATTAAGAGGAATTTCACTTTGTAAACGTTAACTACTGGAAAGTGATCCGGCTCGATAGGAATAAAATATACTCGTACTGGTTACAAATTAAATCATATTCGGTTTAAATCACGGCAATAGTTCAAGTTCTAAGGACACGATCACACGAACCGAAGCGTCAATCGCTCAGTCACGTAAAACGGTGACCACCGTTACAACTGGTTGTCCTTGGTCTAAGGCCATTTACATACTAATAAATACATGTGAATGAGATATAGGTGCCTAGTTTAAAGTAGTTTATATATCAGTAGAGCAGAGCATGCCTCCTACTTACCTTTAAAGGCAATTTAAATGATGGTGTTGGAAGATTTTTTTCAGTTCGTAGTGGACTCATCCGGTAGGTTTAGTGTTTGATGAGAAAGAGTAGGAAATTATGACGAGCTTGACTGCTACGATAAAGGCTGGTCTTAGGAGAGGGGTTTTTGGAGCAGTGGAAGGAGTGTAGGGGGTAATACAGGTTTATGTTGATATGATATGATTGTGAGAAAAGCTAAAAAAAAGTAAATAACACGCTTTTGAGTGACATCATTTTATTTCTCATATTTTTCGCAGCATGGGAATGAATAAAAAATAACTAGTCCGTTATCTTTGGGAACCCGCCATATTAGATTTAGAATGACGTCACTTAGCTAAGCATGCATTGTTATCCAAACTAAACCTGTGTGCAAAATCTTTGCTCAAACGGAAACCGGGAAGTGTGTCAAATTTAAGTTCTAAGATTTTTTACATGGTTAGTTAAATAGTTGCAAGTGGAGCTGATAAAAGCGCGCTAGAAATGGTGCTTACCTCATATTTGATTATTTTAGCTATAGGTACGTCAACAGTTTTCGGATACTAAGATCTAGATTTGTAGAAGATCATATAAATTGTGTACTTAATTAATTTAGGCTCTTTAAATAATACAAGGTAAGTAAGTAGATAAATAAATATCTACAAAGAATGTTATCGGTTCAGCTCCTGTAAATATTTTCGAATCAACTCGAGGCTTTTGTTTTGTGATCAAACAATGATGACGAAGTAAAAATAGCAAGATTGCAGCATTTTTGTAAACTCTTACAGTTTTGTGTTACCAAGATAATATTATTTTTACAAGAATTTTAAAATATGTAAACAGTTGATTACATAAGAAATGATATTTCGTTTCGGTTGTGCGGATGGATTACAGATTTGTTTTTTTTTACCTACTTACAAGAAATCTGTATGTGGCCCCATGTAAGTAGATACCCGTGCAAGGATTTCAAGGTAAGTAGATTTATAACTAGATTTATAAAAGATAATTTTGCTTTTTGGAGGATTAAAATTTTTTTTGGACCTCTAGGCCTTAATCTGTCAGAACCATCAAAATTAACCTGGACGTGAAACGAACTTTGTTTTAAGTGGATATTATGCAATAATACAGCAATAACTTCTCATTAAACTCCTGAATAAACTATTTCAGGAATTGTACACGAACTATATACGTCATGGAGAAGAAATACATCACCTCATACAAGCAAGATTATGTGACTTTGATGTGATAAACTAAGTACTTGCGTCTTTTGATATTTGCTTTATCGTAACACATTCATTTGTATAGAATTAAATGCTTCAGCCACTGAGTGGTGAGCTGATAGTAGTAAGCTATTATTTATCATCCGTGGCTAGCTATAGAGCCACAACGATTACTTAAAGTGCGTTTTGATTGCTTTTCTTATTCTGTAAACAAATATTGCTGTTTGAAATTTTGATTTTGAGAAGATTAATATATTAACAGTAGAAGATTTCTTTCATGTCATACTAGATTCAAACAAAGATTTACATAACTCGTGATTTTCGAATCTTTCTGGCCTTTTCGCTGCTTTAGATGGAGCTACTGCCTAACTCTGACCTCCAAAACCCAGTCAATAAGTAATACGGTACTTACCAAGTCTGTTTACAAAATATGAAAAGTAAGGTAAAAGGTACGGTACTGTAGCGTGGTAAAATCTTTTTAATAGGTGGTTTAAAATAGGTGCCTGTTTATCCCCGAAATGAATAGTGGTTATTTCAGTGTGAGTGATAAACTGCCTAATCAATTAACAATAACTATTTGAAACTGTATGAATATCAAAAAAATATTTGTACGCTTTTTGGCGAAACTTATGTCAAAATCCACCAACCCGTTTTGGATCCGCGTGGTGGATAATAGCTTAACTTAGATCCCAAGGGTCTCATAGAGAGCAGGTCTGTGTTTCAACACCGGGAATGATCAAGTCTGATTATTATATTAAAGTCCACTTTACCTGCATTTTCTTAGTTTTCATTTTGTTTGTTTAAAAATACATAGTGTTATCTTGGATAAGTAGTGGATAAAGATTAATTTTAACACGCATTACTCGGATTGTAGTAATAGGATAAGATTAATGGCTTATTTGAGCTTAGTGCTATCAGGATTAAATTAATCCGTGATAATTAAAGATGGTGTAACATAAATAGGTCAATGCACAGATTATTTATTTGAAAATATTGCATCTGTTTATTTCTAGAAAAAAGGTGTTTTCTTATAATTTGGTCGCTTAGTATTCGAAAGATTGTTTTGTAACTGGCGTGAATTACAATAAGTATTATTCTTGAAATGATAAAATAAGAACTTGTCAATGTAATTCTAGCTTTTCAATTTGAATATCTTCATAACAAGCTAAAAGACAGATCAAGTGTTTAGTGACGTTTGAAATCTGAAAGAAAACCTTTGAAGCAAAGCATCACAAATATCTACTTTTACTTCATGTAAGTAAGGTTCAAACTTGCCAGTTTATTCGATTTTCGGCTTCAATAAGGCTAGTGTTAAATAAATGTCTTAACTGGAAACTGTTACTTGCTAAAAATATAAAAAGAGGTTCACTTAGGTGTTGAATGACACACCGACAGGTTATTGACTATTGTCATTGTTTGTCGTCATGACACGACGTGTGTGTTCCAAGGTTTAGAGCCAGTAACAGTACTTATAATGTACCAATATAGATGAGTCAGTAAGGATTATTTTGGTAGAACGATTTGTTACTGGTCAAGCCTGTTTAAAAGGTTTTATGCAGAAGATATTGTGAAAGGTATGTGAAATTGTTTTTATTTACCTGATATATATAAAATTAGCAGTGCCATACAGGGTGCATGTCCTAATACTGTGAATACTATGAAATTTTAATACATGCCTATAAACCAGTGTTTTACATACAGTTAGCAAATAAATAAATATTACATTGATGAAACGTGAAATTCTGGATGGTCTAACAGAAGTTACATTTTGTTTTAATTTGAACTGCGTTTTTTTTTTGCCTTGAAATATTGTTTTGAATACGAATCGTCAACCATTCTAAAGTAGACCATATTGATAGATACCAAAGGTTTTTATGTTTCTTCTTTGTGTCGCTGGCAGAATAGGAATTTCATGCTTTGTGAGCCCAAAACTTCCCCTCTTCCACGGTGTCGACGTTACTATCATCATTGATTATCTTAAAAGAAGAAAAAACTATATTTGTAAAAAAATAAACTCGTACAATATGTGACCTTTGCTTCAAATACAACTCAAATAGTCGACTAATTAGCAAAATTAAAAGGGCCTTTTGCGTAGAAAACGTAAAAAAAATATCTAATACAAAGATGGTTGTTATAGCTATTCAACTCCAATACAACACCCAATAATCTTATACCTATGAATCTAAATAAATTGTCACTATTACACTGTATTGTGCTTATGTGAGCACAATGTACGGTTGTAATTTTGATGTATTGTCGAACTTAAGCAAAGGGCGCAAGCTTCATATTCATCTGGTAGAAAAATATATTTGATATTTACAAAGAATTAAATCGTTAGAGGTGCTATCACCGTGTGTGTCGCGTAAAGAAGACCTGACACATCACATTTGGAATGATAGATACAATTTTCTGTATGAGTGAGCGCGATGCTATCAACGAAACAGAAAAGTAATATTTTTTCAAAGGAATCTAACGATCTAAGTCTTTGGATATTTGTGTGATAAAACCAATGAAAAAATATCATCTTCCTAAACGACCAGTTTGTTTCGTTATTTTTAAAACGATCATTTAAGGCTCTTAAACCTTTAAGTAGCATTTAACATCGAGAGGTCACTACGTAGGAGTAGCTTTATCTGACGTTTACCGATTTAGGGATCGTCTTAACACAAAACTATGGTTCGCCACAATATTTATTATTAACAGTAGATATAACAAAAAAATTAACCACTTCTTCTCTTCTCCTTCTTTCTTGTATTTTTAAAGAAATTTGCAACAAGAATCTGTAATTTGTGAGTTAGATTAATAAAATTGACATCGCTGATTGTGAATACATTTGCACGACATGTTACATTTGCACGGCAGGATATGCTGAAACAAAATCACTGTAACACCCTATGTACCATATTCTAGCAAATAAATATTATCTTCTTCTTCTTCTTCATCGTGTGGTTAGAGCCTATAAATATTTTGATTGATTGATTGATTAAAGGTGATAAAAATATGACTAATAAATTATGATACTATTTTTAGGAAGATAGTTATAAAGTTCAATATAAAATTTTTTGATGTAACGGTAGGGCGAACATGATCCTTTATTGGATACGATTTTTTGCATAGGTATTTTGTTAACAATTTTCTATCTCGATCCTCTAACTCCTCATGACTGACAAACATCAAAAAGCACGTCAACCAATTTAGACGACCCACATGACAAAATTAGTATCAAAAACTATTGATCTGAACAGACAGCTCACCAACCTAAAAGCACTCTTACACTCTACATCATAGTTAATTATATAAACATATTTTAAAACAAAACCTGCAAAGCATCTCATTGTTTTATCCTCGGCACACAAAGAGGCGGTCGATACAAAGAAGAGCTACCTTCACTGGCCCACTTCTAACTGTCCATTATGTCTATTCTTGACTCTTTATGTACTTTCAGAGATCATCTTTTTGAGATAATAAAGACGGCGAAGTAAAAAGACGGCTTTTTTGGAGTTTGTTTAAATAAACATCTTAATCCGGGGATTCGGTAAATAATACGTAATTCAGATGTGGATTAACGGTTTATTTAAGCAGCCATTTATTCAAATTAGGCTGATAATCAGCACTTTTCGAACGTCGAGTTTAAAAAGCTGCATGAAAAAAGAATTGATAGATTTATTTTATTTGTTATGTTAAGATAAAAGAAGAAAGCCAAAACAAACATCCCCAAGTAATAAGATTTCAACTAGGTACTCTATTTAACAATCCAAACTTTGTGTTACTACTTAAACTGTGCCAATAACGTAGAAACGGAATATAAAAGTGAAGCATCCTCATATTTTATAAACATAAAGTCAGCAATTTCCATTATATAACGACGACACCTCTATTCATTAAAAAAATAATTATTATCAGCAAACGATTACAAAAACCCCCATTACTCACACATAGCAAATGATCATCTCTACTTATCAACATTAAACATTTAAAGCCTCCTCGTTAAACATCCGAAATTAAGAAAAATTAACCACCCCGGAAGGTAATAATGGCCACGTACAAAATTATGTGAAGCCGTGACAATTTTTTTCTTACATCCCAGAAGGCGGGAAGCCGCCGTGATTTATATAATGAATAAAAATGCTTCCTAGCGGGAACATCGGTATTTTACAAGGATACTGCAATTAACCACACTGATAGCTTTTCAAATTACCACGTTATTATATTGATGACTTCATAATTTGAACCTTCTAATTTCAAAGAGAATTTAACTTTCAGTCACTACAGGAAGAGATAGCAAATAACAAACTAGCGGTATCAGAACATAAAACAACAGTACAAATGATACTCAAACAAATAACACGAGTAGCTCTCAATAACACGTAATCTAATCGAGATAGCGCCGACACCCCTCAACAACAAATTAACCGTCACACGAAGCAATCTGTGAATTACAAGTGTAAATAATCCAGAGGACGCCCAACCACCACCGTGGGCTGGGCTTGGGTAGAAAAAAAACTCGTTAAAATAGCGGCTTAAAAAAGAAAAGCGCTGAAACGGGAAGGCTCGGGTGGTATCGGTTTTTCTCGACGCGGGCGGTTCGTTGGGCGGGGCCGAGCGCCAGTCGCGCGCCGCCGGCCGGCCCGTACGTACGTGTCGCAGCCTCACTGTCCGTCTGTCCCGCACCGTGCACATGTTGTGTGAATTTTCGGCATGTTGATGTCGTCGTGAATTGACAAGATGGACTTTCAGAGTGCAATGGAGACTTTTGCTGAGGCGTGGGCTGCGGCCAACACTGTGAAGTCGGAAGGTCCTAGCGATTTAGCTCAGGTTAGTTTGAATTTTTAGTTTTTTGGGGCCTAAGTTAAAGTATCTTTGATATCACCATTATTTTTACTGCTCATTATTTTCCTCACAAATAATTGTAATAAATGAGGAATACTTTGGCCTATATTTGGAACGGAAATGGATTTTCTACCACGTCATTATACAGGTTTAAAAACTTTATACCAAAACATTTAAAAAGTTTAACAAGCAGCATTATTTATTCTTAATCATCGGTCTGCTCAGTAAATGACTTTAAAAACTTAACACACATTGGGTACTCTCTTAATTAACAGAATTCTAAAAGTTTATTTATATTTTTACAGGTTTTAAAATTAAAACTATCTGTTATATTCCTTAACGGAAGTAGATAGTAGACAATGTATATGATATCTAATAATAAATAAGTGATCATTTAAGCAAATAGGAAATATTAATCACGGCATTTAAAACAAGTTGAAGAACTTTTTGAAAATATTCCTGATGAGCTTGCTATGTTTGATCCATCTATTTATAAGAATTGAAGTAAGGATAAGTAAACTAAAGATAATTGTAACATATCTGAAATAAACAGTTTTGATAATCTACAAGATCTAGAAAACTTGAATTCTCATTATAAAGGTGAAGCAGTGTTTCTAGCATTCCTAATTGACGCATAGACAATAACCCAAGTTCATCTAGATAACAAATATTCATTAGCATTGAAAATGAAGCCGCACTATATACTTGCATATATAGGTACTGAGACAATAGGCACTACGAGAATATTTTCAGCAAGGTCGAATCACAAATCTATTATATTATTATAATAGATAATTTAATAACAAACAATTTTGCCGCTTAGCTGTCTCTTAGAATATATTTGAAAGCTGTTGAACTAATAAATAAAAGATACTAGTTGAAGATGATTCTGTTGAAACTGTAGAAGCAACAGAATTTGATGAACTCACTAACTAAGAAGACAATTAAGAAGAAGAACAAGAACTGACTCTATTAATTGAGAAATTGGTTAATTTACTAATAAAGAAGATAATTTAGGTTAACGAGACCAAACAAGTTTTACCGTTGAAGAAGATATTACTTATTGTCTAGATAGACTGAAAGCTGAACATAACATAGCTAAAGAAAAGGCTAAGATGTACCTAGACCTGACAAAATAATAAATATCAGCGCTAATCAGTTCAAAGTCAAAATAATAATATCCTTCTGTCTATTCATACACGGATCAATATAATACTGTTGTGTTACTTGGATAGTTCAATCTGAACAGATTGAAGAAATGAATAAAGATGCTAGACAGATTCTTCGATTTGATAAGACTGCGATAAAAATAATGCAGGATATGAAAAGTTGCGAATAAATCCTGTGGAAGAATAAGTGTAACTAAAGAAATTGAACTTTATTAAGAACATTATTCAAAATAGACTTGAAGAGGAAATGTTTACAACAGATTTGGAGACTTTTATAATAGTTATCGTTAACCCAAAGCTACCACAGTGAAAAAAATATCTCCTTCTATTTCGTTTTTTTTCATAATTGACGTGATGTTGACTACGCGAAAACGTCATTAACTTTTTTGTTATTAATATTAGTTTATTTGCTGATAACACGAACTTATATAAGTTTAATGGTGACGATTTAGAAGACTTTATTTCTTTGCGATAAGGGAGATTTTCGAATGTCTGTTCGAATGAATGGGCATTGGTCGTGTCGGATGTAACGTTATCCGGACCAAAGCCACGGTTCCTTTTGAAGGGCCCCCATTGATTTACAGTTTATCGGAATTTCGTCTGGTTTATGTGTGAAATCCATACAAATGATGTGTGTGACATTCTTAATTAGTGTCTGTATTTCGGGCTCGTTATGAATGATCGATTTATGTCAAATATAAAGAGAGATTAATGTTTAAAGAGCTGGTTAAGACGGATTTAATGAGTCCACAGGTTACTGCAAACGACGCATGGGATAAGTAAATACTTTATCAAACAGCGTCGCCGTAATCTTTAAACTGTAATTACAGACCATAAAGTAGGCAATGTACACTAATACTGTACCGACTGGCTACCATGTCGAAGGCCTCAGTAATAACGCTTAATTACCCCAATCGTAATTAAAACTAACAATCATCTTTGAGATCTTTTTCTAATCGCCGCTATTACTGGTATTGTAATCAGCCATACTTGTTTGACAAATTATCATCGGGTTTTATTGGATGAAGAAATTGAAACAAGTCAACATTGCTAATTTAAAACTCATTACTTCGCTTCTGGTCACGCGGAAATCAATTAATAATCCGTAAACTTACAAGTATTAGGAAATATTAGCTATACGTAAAAACTAACAGGTGTTTGGGAAGAACCTTTTATATTATTTCCATGAAGTATGGAGCTGGGTAGTTGGTAAATTATTCGTGGTCTGTAAAAGATAATGATTCGAACAAGTTTTGGAAATATAAATACCTACTGTACATATTTGATGACGTTCCTTATAAATACATATTTTGCAAGCTTATCAAGGGTAAGTTTTGTTTAGAAAATCATCATTTGTACGAGTTTGATCTACAAGATATTCAAAATTACTCATTCTTTAACGACAACACAAATCACTAAGAAACAAACAAAAAATAATGTTAAGCAAATGATCTTGTGGGAAAACTCGCCTTCTTTGCATTCAATCGGATATTCATCAATTTCAGACTTCTTGATTAAACAGCTAATTACAATTCATAGCAGGTAATAATTGGAATTATTTTCCTTCAGATTAAAGACTCAGTGCGATAATCTAATAAATTCCAATAACTTTTCAGTCACATGGCTTATAAGCATGAACATTAGCTTAATAGCAAAGGAGTTATAGATTTTTATACAAATCTATTACAAATTATGGTATTTGCTACTTGTAACGGTACTAATGGTCTGCTGGCAAGCATTGTCCTTCAATAAACTCATCCACATAGTCTCCTAATAGACAAAGGCATCTTTTAAGTACCGCCAAAAAGCTGGGTTTTTCGCCTTCTGCACGTGGTGTCTCCCCGTGATCGCCGTCTCGCGTCCGTCCATTTCTCTATAGGGCGTCCCATATTTTATTACCCGATTCACGGTCACTATACCACTCAAGGATCTGTTTCAATCCGGAACTTTTTTCTGTTGCCGATTTCTGAGTGCAGAAAAAGTGTGATTTTGGAGCTATCTGTTTGGAAAGTCTGATTTGGATCACCTGATCTGGAGTCTCGACCGGTAAAATGACAAGACTCGGCTTCCATTTCACTCTGTTTATAAGACTGAATATCTTTAAAGGCAATGTAAGAACATTATCTACCACTTTTATCATATAACGTGAGGAAAGAATGAGAATTGGTTGATCTGAAGAAGTTTTTCATACCTCCAGTCTCTCGGTCTACAAAAGAATGCACTGCTTAGACAAGAATGACGAAGAATTAAAGTATTGCTAGTTTTTGTGGGCAGTTCCCTCTAATTTTAGACACCCAGATAGATGCTAATACTGTTTCTGATCACAATTGAAGTCCACAATGATAAGATTATCAACGGATTTCAAACTGTGACCGATGTCTATTACACTTTGATGCGAATCCAAATTCTATTGGGAAGGCCTTTGATCTTAAATTACTAATCGGGGTTAGAGGTCCCGTTACAAACATCTTACAGTATGACGGACTTACAGAGGAAATAGTTTCAATAGCCGTTCACTAATGAAAATATTTCAGTTCTTCTGTTTTTTGGATGGCACAGTTTTTTTCTAAATACTGTTAAACTGATATGAGTTAAATTTAGGCGTAGATTAATATATAAGCTTCCTTTTAATACTGGTTTAAATAGCAGTTTCCCAATAATATTTCGGAGTAAGTGAACCCGTCTTGTTTCTCATATACAAGAATATCTTTTGAATATTCACCTCATTGCACATGCATTATCCTAGTACAGACATCTAACATTGTGAGACTTACATTGTTTAATTAAGACTACTTTTGTATTTTACCCATTTTTGGTTCTGATTAAAGATTTATTATTATTATTATTTTATTGCACTAGTTCAGTCAACAAGTTATAAATTGCATCACGGTAACGATGGATAAAATGTTCATAATGTTCTACTGTTATCGATATTCTATCATTATCTTGCAATCTAAACTGATTATGGTTTACTTAAATAACAATTTAAGTACGAAACGCATTGGCGAACAGGTTTTTCTGCGGTTAGCGTTACGCGAATCAAATTAGAGTGTACGAACACAACGAACTATCCACATTTTTACCTGTAAGGAATCTTGATCTATTTGTTAGTAATTTGAAATCTGTCGTCAGCTGTGGTCGTTGGACATTAAGGTTATTTCAACTTAAGGGTTTGTTGTGCTAACACGTGCCTTCGATTGAGTCCGGTACGATTTTAATAATCGCGTCTTTTCTTATCGGTTTTTTTTTCTGTGTCGCCAACCTGTCAAGTGTCATTGTGTCAATAACGTTTGACTTAGCTGTCATGCAATGTTTAGCAATACTTTAATCTACTATTGTCGCGTTTAATTTGAAATTTTGAAGTAAACTGCAAAATAATGTATTACACTTCGAACGGGGTAAGTGAAACTTGATTACGAAAATATCAGCTTTTTAGTATCATAAAGAGATCAATAATCTGTGTAACATGGTTGGGCAAAACCACAAATCAAAATAGAATAACATAGGAACCGTTTCTTTATCATTGACTGCGTAATATCCGTAGTTATTAAAGCGTGTCTGTTACAATCGATCAAATGTAGTTCGGATACGACTTTTACCGAATAAAACGATAGTGATGTTTATAAATATTCGCCGAGTGAGCTAATCCATTATCGCGGATTATTGTTCGAAGCGATAACTAGCTTACGGGCTCCGGCTACGTATTGCTGTTATCGCGTTACGGCTTCGTTCTGGCCAACTTTGATAATAATGTGTGCTATGATTGATTTTTAAATTCGATTCCGATCATACAGCTGATTATATCAGTAAAAAGTCAGCTCTTATTGCAATCAATGGGTGAAAGTGATTACCATAATGTATCGCTATAGGCAACATGCGTTAAAAAACTAAAGAATTTCACCGCAGTTCTACTATTGTTATGGTTTTTTATCGAAGTGAAAAAAAAAAAGATTTAGTAAGCTTGTAAAGTGAGCCGATGAATAGATAGTCGATCGATAGAGTTGATTTGGTTGTTATAGGTTACTGTGAGCTGGGTGAATAGAGGTTAAGTCGGTAGTTGGTTTATTCTAGCTCTATTCTAATGTTTTCGCCGTAGAGTTAGATGGAGCCGTCTCATTTCTTGAACAATAAGATTTTCTAACAGTTCTCTAAAATGTCAATTTACTTCTAGTATTAGTGTACTGGCTATTTTATTGAGGCAATTGAACATTAGGAACTCGAAACGGTCTTTAAGATGACTCCACATTATTTTGTATGTCAACCGTTCAGAAAAACAGAACAGGGACGAACTAAGGAAATAAATAGCTTGTACGTATTCCTTTATTTCTATTTGTTTGTATATTTATAGCAAAGAATTTCACACAATTATTTCTCATTTTCCGCTATATCTAGTTCAATTAACATGAAGCCTCCGCATTGTTTGCCGATACGTGTACGAACATCTAATACTAGAAATGTATAACAAAACATTTTCGTGGACCGTTACTGATTCCAGATGATGACTTAGATGTTTCGAAAACGAAATAAAAACGGGTATAAGCACAATTACGTCTATAGTCGGCTACATAGAAAGTGGGCGCGTGCCACAACTCGACAAAAACTGCTGAGAGGTTTTAGAAGATAAATAATCCGTGCAATTAGACACGTACGGTGTGTCAGGTGAAATATTCCGTGGTTCAATTTGCGCTGGAGTCGACACAATGCGCCGGAGTCAACCTAATTACAGCACCACGCGCTACCGTTCTCTTTTTGGAGCCTATATCACTCCGACACCTCGCCATTATTCGACAGCTCCCATTTTTTTTCCATATCATATCTAATTTAATAATGTTAACTTCATATTTTACACATTTTGTCGCAGCGTGAGAAAGGTCATTGATCATAAGTTCCGTGAAATGAACATTACCTACGGATGCGCAGGCCGCCATTGAACGCGATTGATTGGATATTTTTTCGCTGGCTCATAAAATAATCTAAGTGTATGCTGGACTATTCGGCGTCGCTGGCTCGGGTGGCACGCGCTGCGCTCGCGCCGCTTACGTCGCGGTAATAGGCTCCATCTCGCGGATAAAGCAGCGACACCGTTACCTTTCTCAAATCACGTACACTATTGTAATATCCAATCGCTCAGAAATGAGATTGCGGCTAACAAGTTATTTACATTGACGTTTTAATATCGACACCGACTGAAAAAACTATTTAAAAAGGTAATTATAATGTGGTGTCTGTAATAGCCACCGTACGCGCCGGCATGCCGCCTTTGTGACGTAGCTAAGCTCCGAGATTAATTTTGGCGGCACAATGAACCAGTTTATAGTCAATAATACATGCTTTAATAAGTATCAGTTGCGATATTTGTTTGTCAGTTTGTCAATTGTGAAGTTTCGAAAGCGCGCGACTTGCGACGTGCCTGCTCGCGGAGCTGCAGGGGCTGACTCGATAGGATCTTTATTACGCTCGTTTTTTGAGAGAAAAAAATGATTAATATAAGGGATCGGCGCGGACGGATAAGTAGTTGAGATTGACGGAATGACGCGAGGTCTGTGACCGGGTGAGGGCGGGGGGGGGGGGGGGGCGGTGCGCTGCGAAAAGCCGCGAGGCCGCATTGCGTCGGCGCAGCCAAAAACTAACCATAAATTACTGGCTACTTGCTGGACCGCTGCACCGCTGACTCGCTGGACCGCTGACTACGACACGCGCGGTACTTTTTTGCCGCTCCTTCGATCCTGTTACAACGTAAACTTCTCACGGACATCAGATCATTATAGGCATATCTTTAAGAAATTGCTCTGAGTAATGACGTTCGGGAATTATGAGTTACTGCTTGTCGTATTTCACGAGAAATATCGTATTAAGACATTGTCATCTTAATCGTGACTCGAATGATGTCAAAGCCAGTTTTTGTTCGATGCGTTTCCTAAAATTACTTGTTACTGTTCTGGGGGCCCTCATTTTCTTATTAATACCTAACGACCTACCTTTTACGAAAAGAAGCTGAATAAAGACGAGTACGGACTCATAAATGTGGAATTTCGGTAGCCCAGGGCTTGACAGGGGCGAATTAGGAGTTTGCAAATGCAGTTTACCGGCGTAACGTATCCTTAAGTGGTAATACGATGTTTTTGTTTATTTCTGTACTTAATAAGATTTCGATTCTCGATTATTTTATATACTTATTCATGTTGGGCAGATTTATAATCGTACGTTGGAGCTGTTGTTGAGTGGAAGCCATAAGTTGTTATAATTAATTCAGGTAGGGACGTGATAAACTAATCTAGAGTAGAAAAATATAAGGTAAAAAATATAACCTAATCCAAAGAAGAGCCTTGTATGGTAGAGCCGAAACAGCTACACTACCTCAGATAAGATAGTACCTACCTAACCTACCTAATATACAAATACAATCTAGTTAATTTAACATTCAGGAAACGCGAGTCAACTGTGGCAACGTCGACGTTCAAGTCAAGTCCGCCCCTGTGTTAAGTTAAGGGTGCGTGCAAATCGTTCCGAACGACTACAAGTATAAATATGTTGACGTGCGAGGATCCCCGGCGCTGTAGGCGATCATGATATCGGTATTTAATAATAATACATAAGTAGCCAGTGTTAATACACGACCCGGGTCCCTTCGAAAACGATGCCATGCTTTGACAAGAAATAATCGTCCGTAATCGTCTGGTGTTTCCATAATAATACGAAAATAAAATAGCAATGCGGGTGCGCCGCTACTCCTTAAATATTCATTATACAGAACGTATCAGACAAAGAGTGGCCGCTGCCCGCGCTGCCCGCACTGCCCGCCTTTCTCCAAGGGAAGGCGACGCGACGCTCACTCTAGCGATTACGCGTTTTTTTTGCCCCCCTCATTATGCAGATTCTGGCGAAAAAGGAATAAATTTAATAACACGCGTTCGTGCGCATGCGTTATCGAACGCACTTGCTTCTGATAATCTGCGCGCGCGGCTTCGCACAATTACAGTCGGCCGGGAGAGCTCTGCGCCCGCGCACCACGCTGCCACGCACACAATACGTTTTTAATTTCAGTTTCATAATATCTAATATGTTACCATTCACAGGCAATGTAAGCTTAAGTTACTTAATCCGTCAAAAATGAAAGGTGTATTGCATTTGATTATTTGCTTACCGTAATTGAAATGATACGGTTGTTTCACTACAATGGATTGATACCTTTTATTTACTTATGTTGCATGATTAACAACGTAAATGAGATTGCAGCTTGACAAACATTTTCTGAGTAATACTATTTCTGGGTTACGAAATTAGATTTTTTTATGGTGACCGAATGTCGTACCTACATATCTACTTGTATTTAAAACGTAATTCCCAACTGAAAAGTTCTCCAGTAAATACGCGTGTGGAAATGCATGTGTGTCTTCAGCTTGTGGCGGCCTAGTACGGATAATCTCCGCACCTGAGGAGTGCAATTAATAATGGGCGGGAGAGCTTACATCTCGTGGGATCTGCAAACTCTGCTAAAGATTACTACTCACACGTACACACGAGGGTGGAGAATTAATTCGGTAATCACTCAATTACTAATGCAATGAGGCAGTGTAATTTATGTACTTAGCGTATGTAGTAGATAAGTAGCATGGAAACCAATTATTGTTTCTAAAACAATAATTGTTATTTCAATGAATGATTTGTTTATTCGCTGTTCGATTGCCAGCAATTACTGTTTTTGATTTAGGAATTTAAGAGAAAATATAATTGACAAAATTATCGTATCAAATTCTGATAATGAGTATAAGAAATCCATAAAATATAATGGGAATATTTGTGGAAGATATTGTCTCGTTATTTAAGGATTGTGGATGGAATGGCGAGTGGTCGGAGACGCGGGGCCGTCGGATGGGTGTCCAAGTGGCGGATCAAGTCGAAAACAGCCAAAAACTGGCCCCTGCGCCTTAGCCTTGAATGGTTTAGCCCTCTGGACACGAGCAAATAGCTGACGTGGCCCGCGGCCGCCGCGCCTTGCATACACAATGTGCGAGCACCGAGACAAAAGTGCAGTGGAGACGACATGCGCTCGAGTTTTTCGACAGTCCACCTTCATTCGCTGAAATTCTTCACACTTTTTGCCGTCTAACCTTACAGATGATCGATGTTGATGGTTTATCCTGATCTATAAAAGGCAATCACAACGGTTTTCTATTATTACCGCTCAAACGGAACAATGACGATGTAAGATACGTCAAAATCGGCCGGTCGTCAATCGCTCGGACAATGCGTGTCTAGACGGAATAATCTATAAGAAATACTCATCTGAAATCAAATACGAACAAAAAGCGCCTTGTCTAGATTCTATAGATTGTCTTGATGAGTGTTATCGACAATGACGTCTTATTTTCGTTACAATTTTATTTGCATGAAATCGTCTCGATGGTCGGCTGTAGCTCGGCCAGTAATGGAGTATTTCGTATTTGCTTCATTTTTTATTTTTTGCCGGTTCGATTACGCGAACGCGATCTCCTCATCATTCTCGGCGAAATTCGGGAGCGTCTCACCCGTCGAGCCTCGAGATATTAATTATTGATTGACGATAAAGTATGCGTAAATAATGTCTGCACGATATGTTTATAATCTGACTTTTTTCATTGCTCGTATCGATGAAATTTGATAGGGACTGGTTTATCATGAAAATTATAGTTTAGCCTTCCTTCATACGATGTTGCGTACTTTCGAAGAATCTTCAATTAAACTGTGCTCAACTCGGATTCCTGATCTTTAAAGCAATAATTAATTTTGTTATTTTTGCCTTTCAATTTCAGCCTTTATTCTTTCCATAACATTTCAGACAATGAGTTTGAAGTACCTACTTTCAACGCGGTCCTTAGCCAAAAATACGCCAAAGATTGCTATTCATTGATATCAATCACCGTAGTTAGTTTACAATAGGTTGTTTAATTATTGTTTAAAACTCCTTTTGGTCACACAACGTAGCGTCAGCTGTCGCTGCGCCGGCGCAGCCTGAAGAGCCCGAACACCCCACTTTTAATCCACGCTTAGCAAAAGTTACGGGACTGACTACTGCTACTGGGAACTTCACACATTTTCAACTATGACAAACTCATTTGTTTCATTTTCAGATTTCAGCCATAACAGGTTTTTCAGTTACTGATAGCTGCCATGGAATAAATTATGACATAATAAAAACCTCATAAGTTACATTTCTATATTCGCACTTTTGCACCTCTTAACTTATGCCCCTATAATTAAAGTCACAATTTGGTGGGCACGCGACACGCTCAATGCGCCTGAATATGGAATACCATAATTCAACAGTTTACAGTCCCATACGTTTACGATCGCGATATGTGAAAGATAACACTACACAAAGTTGACGCCGGAAATTCCTATAACTTCATAATTATCCGATCGTTATTTCGCAGTTAACATTACGATTTCTCGAATCGCGTCACTGCATATTTGTGGCATAATTATGGAGGTCCGCGGTTTTCACTGTGGCGAGTTAAGTGCGTGTATTGTGTTTAAAACAAAAGGGGCTGTAGAGACTACTAGAGTTTAATTTTGAAGTGAGAGTTAGTATTTGAATTGGTTTTAATCGCGGGATAAACAATGGGGAGGGTGCAGTGGTGCATGGAGACACGCCCTGCACATGTGTGCTTCAACTGTGCTGTGGACTGCTGTACACCGGCCCGGCCGCGGTTTTGTTCCGTCGTTCTTTTTCACAGAATAGATGAGTGTCGTCAAGGGCTCGTGATCGCGATCATAATTATAGCCTTGGGACTCATTACGCTTTTATTTCATTTCACAATTATGTTGCTTTACGAGTTCGAGTTTTTGGCGTATGAATGCAATAAATACTCAATGAAATTCCTTAACCTATTATCGAATCGAGGCATTTAATTTTAAATTCTCTACAATTATAAAATGTGCGTTGTTACTGAGCTCGATTTTAAACCAATTCAAATAGAACAATAGCCACTATTAATCTTTATCACTATAATCTGCTCATGTATTATTTACTCGAATGTTACGGTTGCGAGACTATTAGATTATCGATTTTATGTCACACAAAAAACAACTGCATAATAAGGCGCATGTAAATTGTATGTGAACGAGTTATCCCTCGGCTGGGGGTGAGTGATGCGAAACGCGTGAGCAATCATTGCGATCGACTCCCGCGCAGGGAAATGACGGAAATACACACACACCTACACGCACAACACACCTTTAGCACACACGTCCACACAACCCTATGTACATATTAGTAATCCATTGTCTATGCAAATAAATATTAATACAGCAGACACGTTATGTATGCAACTCTGTTTTCCACACTTTTTATCGTATTTTTGCGGGAATACAGGGCAATAACACAACACCATAAACTGTATTTTTATTTCATGGCAATGCATAATATCGTTAATGGGGTATTAAGTATAACTATCTATGCAGATAAGTTCGGGTAATGAATTTAACGCTTCTGATAACATCTGCAACTGTAACAAAGACATGCGTGCAGTGAAACGTTATCATGTGTGCGTACGCGCCACTTGTCGTGCACTCCCACGCACACCGACGCATACCAGGTTTTTTTCGAATGTAATAATTGTTTTGGTAAAGGAAGTTGCGGACACAAACGGAAAGTAATAACGAAGTTTTTGACCACACGCAATTGATATTACATTCTAAAGTGCATACAAGAATGTGGTTAATAAGGCTGGTGATTCTGATCTAGCTCGCTCAGACGCTAATGTTATTTCATGCGAAAGTGTAAATAGCGTTACGATTCATGAGCACGGACGATAGATAAGCTTTCAAAAAATTATTATCATGGAGTAAACGAAAAAAATTGTAATTACAGGGCGTTGCGTTAGAAATTGCATACATTTACTCACGCATCGGTATTAAGTAATTAATTCGCCGCCCGCCTCGCGCTATCGGCCGACGATCTCGCAAAACGCTCTAATCGAACGTACAACAATCAAAGCTCCGTTGTCTACTGTGAAAACAGTAGCGGCACGATTATAATTTGCGGGTTGCGGGTAGTTGGGAAACTCGTCACAGTCGCGCGACTCGTCCATCGATTTATCGGCGGATGCGTCGCCGATTAACATCGCAGGACTGACCGTTACACAGCGTAAGTTTTTCGCGAGAAAAAAAAAAGCACAATTATAATAATGATCGTCCTAGTATGGGATGGCCAGCGCTTGTTTATGCAAATGTATTTACTAATTAAGAGGGAAATAATTTTCAATGTAGTTTGCATGTTGTACGATGGAAAAAACTATGTAGATTCTCGATGGGGTACTGACTGCCGACCTGAACATTGTCACTGGCATACATAATTAGCTGCTAGAGTTGACTGATCTATTGTAATAGCAAATGTATCGATGACCGGTCTTTGATCGTATCGACCCCATTAATATACGTATCGACGCACTCCCGTAGATGTTTATCGATATTTATTTTATATCGATCCCTAAATTACGGAGTTGCGCCCTAATCTGAATTGATGCATTTCTTGGGAACAATTCTTAGTCCGTTACGCATTATAATTCCCTTGTTTGTCGAACTCTACGGCTTTTTAAAGCGGCTTAAATGTGAATAGAAGGCCGGGAAGTGAAGTAAAGGGTTCGTATAGAATGCCGGTTATCGCGTACTTAATCTCAGCGAGCAAATTAGGATTAATTGAACTTTTTCCTTTTAGTACTGAGCGTCTTTGTGTTCGTGCGTAATTCGTTCAACGTGTCACTCATGGAAGTATATGGAGTGGATAATATAATCGAATAACCGTTGCCTTCAGTTTCAGCTTTGAATAGGCATTTAAAGGATCCTTTTATTGAAGTAGGTTTAGTATATTGCCAAGTTATTTGTGTCATAGATTAAACGTGCCTAGAGTGCATGGTTGCACTCTACAATTAATAATCATTAGATTAGATAATGATAGCAATAAACGCTTATTTTGCTACTGGTTTAGCAAGTCATCAACATTCATTAGTAGACAATCATTAGTAATGAGTATTTTTAAACACATACCTCATTGTTGTGTAACGGGAAAGTTGATGGAACTGCATTGTTTCCGAAGTTCATGTCAACGTTGAACCTTAATTATCGAGTTAATGTTAACTTTTATGAAGTCTAGGTTTGTATATGGAATTATGATCGCTGTATAATCAAAATCAATTACAATAAATATTTTAGCGCAACTGCACCTATGAATTAAGAATGTTCGGTCTTGACCTGCGAATCTTGTCTGCTCTATGGAAAAAAAAAATTATAGAATAATTTGGGAGCCAGCCCGAGTATGTTTACACTTGCATATTTTTTTTATGAAACTTTCTTGCATCGTTTACTTTCCAATATTATCCACTGCTTCGTTATCTACAGTATCATCTTGTATCGAATAGGTCTAGTCCACAATTAAATAACTCAGATCTTCGTTAAATATGTTTAACGAAGATCTGAGTTATTTAATTGTGCTAATGCTTGTGTTGAATTGTGTTATTTGTTTGTTGCGAAGCTGAATGGCCACGGCAGCCACGGCACAAACCTAGTAAGACAGGCATTCAAGCCTCCCATCCATCCTATCCATCTATCCATCTGATAGCCATCCGCCTATCTTCATCATCTTCAACGACTGTATCACCTTCTGCTACAGTTACAGTACCACCCATTGATACAGAATCATCTTAGCAGACAGGTTGCTTGCCTTTTCGCTTATCGTTTAAGGGTGGATTGCACCAATCAAACTGGATACGACATCTAAACCACGTTCAAGAGCTGCCCAGTGTTTTTTTTTTAGCTATTGAATATTGAAACTGACAGCTTGAACGATTAGATATGCTAATCGTTTGGTTACATTTGTGAAATTCGCTATTAGTTATTTATTACTCAATTGTTTTTGCTTCTTTTCAAAAGGTTCTAATTTCAAACTAGTACGGACTGATTTCGAACCTTTTGTGGACATCTGACACTTTATCTGTCAGTGTCCAGTGTGATGAAAGCTGTCGTTTTAGATATTTTTTGGCGGTATCCAGTGTCTATAGCCACGTCTGCCATTGCGTTGGTATTTTTTTTTTAATTTTTTTTCTCCTTTTCTAATGCGTGTCAGCCACTCTTTGAGTTCCACGCACAGTGCGTCAGAATTAAGGGGCGAGGGGGTAGGTATCTATAACCCGATGGCGGTTAGGATCTCTCAGGTGTGACGCGACGGAAGCCCGCTATCATTAAGCTACCCACATGTAGTGCGTACACGCACACACGCAAGTCGTGTTTATGCGATGTCTTTGTGTGTACGATGGGACGGATTATGCGATGAGCTTTTTGTTGATATAAAAGTTTGTGCAATTTTTTTGTTAAATTGTTGTCCGGTTGGTGAAAAGTGTCTTGTTTTGAAAGGCTGGTTATTCTGCGCGTTCGGTTGTCTGTCAAGTATTTACGCAGTGTTTTCAGTAATTTCATGATCATCTGATTTGCAAAGAGCTTCATGAATTTGAGCCTAAAACTAAATAAGCGCACAACCTCTGCTTCAATCCCATGACACTAGTGAAAAAATAGTCGGTTTAAAAGGTCAACATTCCAAATTATTCTTCTTAATTTTTTTCACCTGTGAGGGCTTTGTCCTTTTCATTTTGGACATGAAATTCTTCCTTCGTATACAACTATTTCTATCTGACAGTGACAGACAACTCCATCAATCATTAAGTCCATCGTTTCTTCTTCCTCCATGGAAAAAAAAAAACAAAGAAAACCAAAAAAGAATTTGCTAGCTTTTTTTCTTCTATTCCCACATTAAGAAAAACACGCATATCCTCTTTGAAAAGTCTATATCTATTCTTCTTCAACAACAGCTAAAACAAAAATCGTCCAATCTAATCCCGACCTGTGCTTACATATCCGTGGATCCGGGGCGACACAGCCCGCTAGCCACCCGGCGAACAATAAAATGTGTTTGCGACTAAATATTACTATTTTCACTGCGTTCCGATACACTTAATCGCCTCGAATTGATTCGTTTTTGCACTATCCTGCATACTTTGATGCGTTTAGCTCAAGTCATGCGCATTTTTTTTATCGCTGGCAGCCGTTTTCCTTTTCTGTTTTTATAATTTTATCAGTTTGGTTACAAGTTTTCCGTTCTTGAGTATTCTGTCATAGAACGAATCCTTGCCATCGGGGAGGGATGAGGGATTATGCATGCAAGGATCCGTTGGTCAAGAAAGTTGATATCTTCTAACTTATCAGGGACTCAAAAAGATCGGCTCCCGTTCGTGACACAAAAGAGTACTCGAATTGGCGCCAACGATCACTTGTAAAGTGGTCGTGATTTAAATATCAAGAAATTTTTCTGCTTGACTATTACAAATCACAAAATTTGTCAACGGGTCCAGTAACCAGTTGACCAATTCACAAATGCACGAGGTCGAGTAGAGCTGCGTGTCCCGCTTTAGTGGACTCAATTGACTAGAGAGCCTTATTTAAATAGCTAAGCTTTGAAATTTAACTTTTTCGTCGATATCTACACGATGAAAACATCTTCTATCTACAAAATAACAAAATTATTTTCTTTATTTGTACTTAATTGTTTCCTTTTCCACTATTAACGTTTACATTGTTTACACAACACAAAAAGGTCCGTCGCACGTCGCCTACAAGGTGTCTGCAATTAGCCGGCTATCGTCTGCAATATCTATGTAATTACCTATTACAGTTCCACCCCATCTTTCAATTACTCCACCAATCACTATACTTATAACCAGCATCCGACATGAACAGTTTTTTTTAAGATACGCCCACATGAGAAATTCCTTCTAAAGTCAAAAGTCGAAGTCCATCTACTTCTAAAAATGTATTTGCAAATGTACCAAGTTATTAAGCACAGGGATTAAATTTTCGTCGATTTTGTCAACTTTTTGTACCGATGACACACCTCTACAAA
The DNA here is from genome assembly GCA_964057025.1 of Standfussiana lucernea. Taxonomy (NCBI): domain Eukaryota; kingdom Metazoa; phylum Arthropoda; class Insecta; order Lepidoptera; family Noctuidae; genus Standfussiana; species Standfussiana lucernea. The sequence continues at coordinate 6,332,595 of OZ059785.1, forward strand.
AGCTACTATCGATCAAGACTTTCTCTTTGTTCATTTTATTGTAATACTCGGTATCATATCCACACCCAAGTATTAGATTCTGTATTGTAAATAAACGACGTTATTTTTCATTGTGAAAAATTGTTAAGCCCAAACTTTTAGCTATTTATGCACATTAATTAGGTAATTTGAATATTTATACAGATTATCCTCTTGAATTGTCAAATAGATGATTTATCTTGTGATGTCATATACATTGTTAGTGGGAGACAAATTAGCTTCGAGTGTGCCATCTAATTAATACGAGATGCGTAGGATTAAAGCGGGTTTTTGTCCGATACGTGGTCACACTTCAATGTACGTTGGTTTAAAATTTCAAATTCTATTTGCTTCCTTGTTATTCCCTTATGCAGAGCATCGCGTTCTACTTTTTGTTAGGGGAATCAATCAGTATCAACAGGTGCAACGGTAATATTTACGGCTTTTCCGTAGTTGTTTTTCCGAACAGCATAGTGTGTGTTTTTCAATGTCCGTTCACTCTATTGCTTAGCATATTGTGTGCAGAGTGTCAATTTCTCACCTTCTATTGTTTTTCGAATGTTTTATTAATTCCCTCATCTTTAGCAATCATTAGAACTCCTACTACCAACCAGAAATTAACCCAATCTACATCTCCCCCATCTAAGTGTACCACACAAACGTCACCACGACCATTTGGTAACCTGTCCATAGCGAAGTCCTTGGCGACCCTTCTGCGACACAATTCCGTATGTGCTGACATCAGAAGCTCGGATTGCCGATAGCATAAGTGGCTATATTTAGAATCTGTGCTACTGATTAATGGACGTTTTAGTGGGGCGTGTGTCGGTTATGGCTAAGTCATCTCACGTCCACAATTGACACCGTAACCCCTAGGCTTTAAGACTATCTTTCATCACCACCAATTTAGCAATTGTCTACGAAATATAGGAATCAATCGTCATGATTTATATTTGGGTGCTTGTATGGTGGGGATTAATTTGCCTGTTGAGTGGTTGGAGGCTTTATACGGGGCCTGTAAGAATTTTCGATATAAAACCTCGCAAGAGCGTTTTTAAGAAAAAATAAACTCGTCATTTTTATAGAAAATCTGGAATGGAGTGTGTCCTTTTTCATCTAGGAAAAACAAGAAAACTAGATTTCCATCGCCCGCGAATTAGTCTCAATATCGCCGTACTTGTGTTGAATTCCTATTAAGAATCAAGAAGATATCTAATTCATAGCATAAAGTGATCGTATATCATTCTCGTCATAACTAACATGCATAAGTAGGCAGTAGCATGGTGGCTGGAACGCACAGATGAATAAAGAAATGACAATTCTTTTTTTATTTTATTAATATGCAAAACTTATACCGGACGCAAGTTTAAAGCGCGGAGCGAGGAAATGGAATAATTGAATCATTTTGCATTTTGCTTTTGTCTGCATGGCTTGTTATATCAATCACTCTATAAAGACTACATAGGTATATACTTTTGGACTAAAGACCTTTTGTTGTTAGTCCAAAAATGGACTTTGTCAGGTTCCATGATTTTTTTAAATTTTATGGTATCTGAATTTTTAATGAGCATCTGTTATCAGTATCTTGATATTATGTGTTGCTACCAGATCGGTCAGGAAATATTCAAATGATCCTGATCATTTGAATATTTCCTGACTAGCAGGACCTAGTTAATCAATGAGATTTCGTAATAACAAACAATATAAATGCAAGTTAAATGTTGTATGCTTTAATTGGTGTTGTTTTCTTAATCAAATATTAACCATAAACCTTTATAAATGGACATCCTGGAAATATATACAGTTTAGATATCTTGTTTTTGTGACTAGTTAGCTACTCTAAGAAACGTGCTTTATTAACTTGTAAGGAATTTTCTAAAGTTGATTGAGCGATAATGTCTAGTCATGATTACTAAGGTGAACTATTCGCTAGCCGCTCCACACTTGCACCAAGCACGTTATCTGCAATTACTATGCATCGCAAGGACGTCGTGCCAAACATGTTAGGCACACGAGTTTAGTTAATAGTTTAAGAGCCATTTTTACTATATTCACCGATATCACATGCCCCGTACTCGTAGAATACCTAATACGGAAACGGAAACTTAATAAGATTACCTTCCTACTAATGATAAATTTCAAATACCTATTCATTTATACCAGATGCATAGTTTTCCATCTTTTTAAATACCGACCGTTTGCGCAATTTGTCTATACTTTTCATTAAACCTAAATTGATTTAAGAAAGTAGACTGTGATATCGAGATTTAATTAAGATTTAAGATTGCGTAGAAATAGCTTAGACGACATTATCGCGTTAAAATAATGAACAATATACTCAAGCAGACCTAAATAATTACTTCGAATGTAACTAGTTCTAGAACTCCATTTTGTCGAAGTAGATTATGCGCATCGTTTGTGTTTTCTGAGAAAGTTTAAAGGAGGCAGGAGTTACTTTGTAGTGTCAAATAACTGTTAGGATGGCATGGTCGCCATAGGAATTGCAGCGATCTCGTCTGTCTGGGAAAAGTCTGCTCGTCTTGTCCAAACGTAACGCGTAACGCATTCCGCTTGCTGCGTACAAATATCCCTATTTGTGGTTTAGAGTTAGAACAATAGATTACTGGGCGACGTTGTACAATCGTCCAGTTATCTGTACCGACCGGCGGATGCGATAGTGGTAATAGCGGTTACTATCGAGCAGATAGATTCGGCTCCTATCAGCCCTACATGGGAATTTATACTCGTGTGTATGCGTACAAGCGTAATATAGTTGTTTCGTTACACGAAATGTACCATAGTTTGAGATAAGGAGCCATGGGTTTATGATCCCTGTCAGCAACATGTTTCGGAGATTAAACAGTAATAATAAAGTGGAAATGGTTGCGTTATTTCATATTATTTACAATGTTACTGTGTTAAGTGTTGTTTCGATTCCTTTATTCCAGAAATAAGCAATACGCACTTACCTACTCGGGATCAATTAATTCTGTTTCAACTTATTTTATCAACTTTTCGATGAGTGGCAAGAGAAGACGAGTGATAGTTCATATAGTCGGTAGTCGAGAAACAATAGCTTATCGGGCACTTTGTTCCGATAGGCGTCAAATCGTAGAGTCATATCAAAGCTGTGTATATCAAAGCTTGTAGTTAAAGTTCAACGCACAAAGTGCATAATCGTAGTAATCAGTTGGAGCCAAATGTCATCGACCCACTTATCTCGTCCGTCCATCCCTTTTACAATTACAACAACAAATGAGTAAGAGTCGTGCACCGATATGCATGCATCGATACTGATGCAGAGGAATAAAATCCTGTGTGAACGAACTCTAATCTCTGTTTTGTGCTTCCAGACTCCGGCGAGATGTAAACGTGCGTACGCACTGATAGATCGCTAGTTATACGTTGTGTTTCAATCGGCTGTCTCATTCGGTTTGTTGATCCGAGTTTTATTGAGTAATCCGATACCGAGAGATAAGTAATCGATGGTCTGTAATCGAGATGTTTGGGCAGAACAACACTTTTTTATCTTAATTACCTAATTAGATTAACAAAACTTATCTCTTTTACAATATTAATGATAGGATGCGAAATGCCGGTTTGCTGAGCCAAATGACAGGACAAGAATTAAAGATTAGTAGTGATGTGCCAAAAAATATTTACCGACAACATTTTTGGCATAATCACAGAGCGATAATACCGAGTTAACACCTTAACTGCCGGTCAAATAAAACTGAACTGTTCTGATTTACTACTTTATTGCTTTAAGCCTATTCCGAAGCTTGATTTTGGGGTTCCAAAAGCACACCGTCATCAAACACAGGTAGATTCTTCTTTCATCTTTACAAACGACGTCCTTGTAAAGTTACCGTTAAACTGATGATCCTGTTTGTAACAATATTGTTTATAACTTCTTAACTGACGTAATGGGATAAACAATGGTCCAATAGCAAGCCACGGATATCTCCGGTATTGTGTAGATGTCATAAAACACAGGTAAAGGCTACCTCACTTGTAGGAACATCTTAATTGCTTTAAGTTCCACAAATCCGTCAGCCGACACGTTTGATTTTTGAGCTTAGTTTCGGGACTTTTTATTTTTTCGTTTGTTCCGTGTAAACACGATTTTTTTTGCTGAAATAGCTTTAAAACCGTATCTACCCAGCATAGAGATGTCACGGACTATTATCTATTATACCATTCCTTCAATAACCGTCGGATGTAAGAATATAAACAGTTGATAAATAAACTATATAATTTAATAATTTATCGTCTTCCTGACCTTTTCCTTCATTTGCTTTTAGCTTTGGTTATTGTAATTAAAATCCGTATTTGGTGCGGTAATATTATTTTCATGGTGTAATATTTTTATTTTATTCAAGTCATTGGAAGGGCAGACGCACACGTCATATCAACTGTATTCAACCCGTATGCACTTTACTTAGAAACTGAACTGTCGAATAATAAGTGCATTGTGTGACCGTATACGTATCACTCGGATTAGTGAGGGGAATACGTAACGTCGATAATTTGCACACCCAATGGAGCGAAGACTGCGACAGGTGACGGAATTTTTATCGTTGGAAGAATTTATTTCAATTTAACTAATTAGCTTTTTGTGAAGTATTTTTTCTGTGACATTTCAATGGATACATGTTGCATTCATACGTGTCTCTAGTCGCATTTACTTTTAAGAACAAAAATATCTCTTTCGGCCTCTTAATCTAACCAATAAGAGTTTATCAGATGTCCATTATCGAAGGTCCTGATCGAGGTCAACGACTCCATGTGAGCATATCGACACATCGACAGCGGCGGCAGGGCGGCGCGCGCCACGCACTTCCGACGCGACGGATTTGCCGGAATCGGCGCGGGCGCATCAAACGCGCTGCAAAATTCGGACGGAGGCGCGCGCGCGTGAATCAATTTGAATATTTTTTTCGGTGCCGACATGGGAATGGCTACCTCCCGCCATGGGCATCACACACAATGTTCGCAATACTGCTCAGCACTCGACTTAAACAAACGTTTTGACACAAAACAAAGAATTTTTATAGCGCATAATCTCAGCATGTAGAAGCTTTATGAGTCGTCCCGAATTTTTTCGTTGACATTATGCCTCCATATTACATTCAGATGGTCCTTGTCGAAATTAAGGCGCATATTATTAATTACGTTCGTTCAAGAGAGCACTTGTAAAAAGCTACAATTTAATTACGAAAAAATGTCGCCGCTTATTATTTTTTTCAGACGGATTCAGTGTATCCGAATTGCGTCGAGTTGGAGCCCACACGGGTTTTCTTGCTACCAACATCTCACGTTTTTGAGTAGCCGTAATATTTAAATTGCCGACATAGCTCCTCCGGGCATACCTTGCATGGGAATGTGCGGCGGTCGTCAAAACCCGCTTTTACCGAATGCGTTATGCGCTCTCCAAACGCACCGGACTCCGGGACTACCGCGCCTTCCTTGTCTAACTCGCCAGCGAGGACCGTCGCAGACAAAGAAGTAATGGTGGAAAGTATGACTACTTTTACTGGACGTTTGTTACGTTAGCAAACGCATCCCGCCTAAAATTTTGCATGGATGCGTCGCGCATGCGAAAATGTGTTCGGGCGCACGTCGGCGGCGCACGGGCACGTATTCAATATTACCTGCCGATGCATATTAATCAAGGAGGAAGTTTTGTCAACAATATCTAATGTGCTCTGCGAACTCGCCGCGGTGCCATTGATTTATTTTTTGTTTCGTATAAATTCGTTTCCAAAGTACTTTTATAGACGGCGCCATATTAAATACTGCAATATTGCATAATGTATGACACAGACATATTGAAAACAATCGCTATGATTGTTCACGATAGACGGTGCTCTACAATATCTCTATTCGCCGCAAGTGGTTTAACTGGGTTATTCCATTTAAATCGTTCAGTACTTGAGTATTAATTAGCGATAATCATGATGGCAAATAATCTTCGAGTCGATTACTGACAGGTTTATTCTTCAAGTGGGAATATCTCGAGTGGTTTATATCGTTTCCTTGATAAACACAATAAAAAAATTCTTTGAATAATGTTATCTTCACAATCGTAATAACATTTATATTAAGTGCTTAAGTCATTCTGTTGCCAAGTATATGTTCGGGTAAAATAGTTGCATTTTATTTAAAAAAAGTTTTATACTCTCATATCAATTTAATCCAACTAGTATTGCTATTTTTTTGAGGTATTAATATCGTTAGCTATACGATCCGATAAGAAAGAGATTTTATCGATATCACATTTTTTTTAAAGCGGTCGTACCTATTTTTAGAAGCCATACTATCATTTTATAACAAGTTCTGATCTGAATGAATGAAGTTTAAATATTGGTAAAGATAACAGAAGGTAGAAACTCTTTATTATTAAATTTATTCTATAAATAACCCGCTGGAATTAAATAACAGGCCTTGGAAGAATATTAAAGAAATCAAAGTTTCAAAGATATCATCATCAGTTGTTCCACAGACCATTAAAGGAAGCAAAAGGAGAAAATTAGAACCCAGACTATCCCAAACAAAATATCGAAACACCGAAAATGACCATTATAGACCGGAAATCCATATCAAGAGATTGTCCGCAAGATAAAGTATAATAACCGCGGAATAGTCAAACACGAAATATTTCCGTTGAAAAGTGATTCGTGTCATTTGTTGAAACAAGTCAGTTAGATAAAGCACGTGTGAGGATTATCCGTGCCGCAGCCCGCAGTCCGAAGATATGACGACGTAGTACACTCACGAGTACCAATATGTATACACTCAGCAACCTTTTTAAAGTTTTTTCTCCTACTTGTTGATTGTTATTTCATGTTGATTGAACATAGTATTTTTGAACTCATATTATTTTGATATAGGCCTTCTTTTTAGAGTGTCGATGGCAGTCTAAATGGAGTCGGCCCAGATTACTGGGCTACAAGATTGGCGCCCTCGTATGTGGAACACCACATTTGCACTCCAGGGCAGAGTCATCGGTGAATCTCCACCAGGTTTTCTTTGCTTCGGCCAACCTAGCAGTCTTTAATTGGACTCCGGAAAGTCTAAATAAAGACTGAAAGTCTTAGGTCATGCCATCTTTGAGGTCAGCCATGACAGCTCATATCCAGGTGGGAGATTTTCAGCAGGTTGAACGAATACGTTCGTTCCTTAGACCGCTCGCCAGTAAAATAGGTCTTAACTCTTATCCCAATGTTACTATCGTTATTCCTCGACAAGTGTATACAAATTAGTGCTCGTGACTACTCGTGAGTGTACATACACCGTGTTATATCGCGATACGTGCATTATCGCACTAAGTCGCGGATTACCGCACTGATTTATTTGCTTTATCGCGTACTGTCGGAATTCACAAAGAGATCGGGACAAGATTGCGCGTACTTGTTTTTGACTGACAACGTCATTGGATTTATTTTTATCGTCTTAGGTATTATATCATTGTGATGTTTTATATGATGGTGGCAATGTGGCATTAAGGATTTCTGAGATTGTGAGTGTTAAGGAATTCCGTGAAACGTGTGCTGTTTAATTAACTAAGTAGAAGACGTACTTATTCACGTCATTTTTTATGCGTCATTCTCTCATCTCATCTGAAACCTCAAATCATCTAACGCCAATTCCTACTCGCCTAATACGGGCCTTTACTAACACCTGCAAACCTCAGTCGGTTACAGTTCAATTACTAACTATTTGTTTTTAATTTAAGCCCCAAATCTTCAACATCTACTTAACTGTTACTCCACCAATTTGAAGGCATGCCAATGGTGCGTAACGGTGAATGATAGTGAACCAAATCACACGTTAGAACGTGAAGCAATAACAAAAGCTTTGTGAGGGATCCGACTGATTGCTCAACCACTCACACGTTAGCGAAAGCCGAACAAATTAACTTAGCACTTCGATGCCTAGAAACCATTTGTTTCCAATTTGTGGGTTCGACAATATGCCCTATGTGTTTATCCCGTCCAAAAACAGTGCAAATGACACTAATTACCATTGCCATTGTAGCGGGGCCGTGTTAATAGATTGCTCATACCGCTCTGAATTCTACTGGACCGTATGATGGATGGTCCATATGCGATGGAGTTACTCAGCTTACACGTGGATGCCAGTAGTCCACACTGTTTGCGAACAGTAGTTTTGTTCTGTGGTGCATTTGCCTCGAAACTCAAAATTTACTTTTAATGAATCATCGCAGAATCACCTTTAGATTTTCAAACTGACCTGACTGATCCCTCGGCATTGTCTTAGAAACAAGTTTTCGCAAGCACTTCTTCGGGCTCAGTTCCCAGGTCGGGCATATTTTTATTGAGTTCTTATGAGGAATTGCTGCTGTGTGCTCACTGTGGTGCACCTCTTCATAAACTTACTCAGTTTTGTTCGGCCAATGCTGTGTAAAAGCATACAAATCGACCTATTTCTCATGATTGGATATCAAGTGACCGAATGATTATGTCAATAGATACGTCACCAATTCCCTCGTGAACTATGAATCTGTACCTTTTGCTTTATATGTCAGTACTGGCAGCGTTGTTTGCGAATATCCTCACTGCTTGGAGTTTGGACCGCCATTAGGCTTCGCATACACTGGCGGATTTATAAAAATAGAATATGTTTTGGAAACTGTCAGTACCATGGATGAGGCCTGAAATGGAACGAGCGTGTCCTGAAGATGCCTGTACAATCTGTGCTTGAAGACTGAATACGGTGCTTCTGACTATCTGTGATATCTTATGCATTCCTACCTATCTATATCTTATCAATGCGCTAGCCAAAAAGGCTGATTCCATTAAGTTATGGTGAACGAACAAGATTTTTCACTTACTTTTTGACATTATCTTCTAAATCCCACTCGCAAAATCGTTTCGTCTCTTTATGTTTCAGAGATTAAATTCGGAATTTGTCATCATGAAGCAATTGTTTTGCTATCTAGACTAGTTTCAAGACTTCTTCGTACTGATTGAGACTGATCACCTAATATTTCGATATCTACGAGTATGATACCAGTTCATCATCATCTGCCTAGCTAGGCTTTTCCCAACTTTGTTGGGGTCGGCTTCTAGTCTAACCGGATGCAGCTGAATACCAGTATTTTACATGGAGCGACTGCCTATCTTCCACAACCCAGTTAGTACTGGGTAATACCATAATACGGTACCCCTTGGAAAGACTGGTTGTCAGACTTTCGGGCCACTAACTACCTGTAACAACGACTGTCAAAGATCTTCAAATGACAGCCGGGACCAACGGCTTAACGTGCTTTCTGAGGCACGGAGGAAAGCTGAGTATGTACTAGTTCGTGGATAGTAATTAGTGTTTTAGGTGGCTTTTTTATAAATTAAGTCACGATTTAATTTGTGGCTTTTTCAGTATTAGGCGCTTAGTCACTTTTCTATAGACCGTTGGCTGGTTACGGCTTATATCTTTTCTTTTGATTAAATGGGCCTACGTTGATGAGCTGTAATAGGCTAGAGATGATGATGTTTATATGTTTAATAGTTACCAGTACTACCGAATTCATATGTGGTCGTACGTAATTATACCTACTTAAATAGTGTTCTTTTATACAGAGCGTTCATACATTATGTAGGTACCTTTTCTGATATGCCTTTGCCGCAATAATAACGCGCAGCAAAATAATCTCTGCAATGTAAATGAGGATTATTATAAAAGTTAATAACATAATAAATCTGATTTTATGACGAGCAAGAGATAATACTATTAATATGGCAGATAGTAAAAATATATATCCTTCGCTGTTTGTAAATGAGTGATTAACTCAGATTAATGAACGAGGTTACAATTTGTTGAGGAATTGAGGATAGTTCAAGCGAAATCTTATCGGATTCTACGAATATTTGATGAAATAGGGGTCAAAATTGCATCATGATTTGGGTAAGATTATTTTTAATCCGGTTTTTTTGGTAATAACCTGGTGTCTTTTGAACGCAATTTATTCGTAAGGCATAAACATAATACGTGTGGAATATCGCCTTGTTTACATACTATAATAATTATCATTAAATTGGTCAAATATCTACGTTTGAAACTATTGAATTTACGATAAAGTCAACTTCCGTTGTCAAATATTTGTATTAATGTAGAATGTGGGAATCAGGAAATTGATTAATTTGGTCTCTAATAATTATTATTGAAATAAATTTATTTGATTAACATTCGTTGATATCAAATATGTATGTACATACTTACTTATGATTACACTATGCAGCAAAGTCCGTAAACTATTTCAACGTGACTTGTAGCTGTCTACACTTCTTGTTGAAACAATTTTTGATCAATTACGTATAAAGCATAGTTAGGGCGAATCTAAGGATTTAAATATTTCGCAAGACATTGAAATTGGAAAATAACGCTGTCACACTTCCTTGAAGATTTGTTTTTATCGTGAAGTGCGGATCGTCCACTTAAACTTAATCGACGCTAAACTGATAAAGTCATAAGCCCCATATAGTTCCCATAAATGGTGTAGTGATTGAAACTTAGAAAATTCCCGGCAGTTTCTATGTTAAACGCGTTTATGTGACGTCTAGATGTGGAAATTATCGCCTTCTATAAGTTCAATGGAGCGCTTTTTTTACTGTTCTATTTTGATTTTATTTATTTTTGTGAAGTGCCGGCACGTGTATTTTTTTACTTTTTATTGAGGAAAACGGGCCAGTATTTTGAATGGTAGTGATTTATTTAAATAAACAATTATTTTGGACAATAAAAATTTATTTCGGTACATGAATTTCCATTTAAAAGGCTCTCACTTCGTCCCTTCATTGTATTTATACGCACTATTTGCGGCGAGAAACTTCCCTTATTTACAAGCCGCAAAAAAAGACAAAAAATAAAACACAAAACTAGTCTTTTTGGCTTTGCTTTACAGCTTTGATTGCAAAACCTTCAGTTGGTCCCCCGTTACAACTTTAAAACATTTTTTTCTCGAAAGAATAATCAGCCAATAATATCCTCCACTGCTGGGCATTAGGCCTCCGTTGTGAGAGGGAGTGGGCCGTAATGAGAGAGAACCACACAATTCTAGTGCGAGTTTGTGGCCGTCAGAGATGTCTTCGAACCCTTGGATAAAAAAAAATAGGAAACTGGCATGTCCTATACCAGATTCTTTATTTTTTTTAACCTTGCTTCCTTCACCGTTTCTTGAAAGAATGCTCTTCAGTCCTGAAGAATGAAGAATGCACTAAAATAAAACAGACACTGCCACATCGAGCACGTGTAAATCAATCACATTATATTGAGAATTCGACTTACTATCACCGGATAAGCACTTCTTATCTATCAAATAAATCTGTGAATATAAACCCTGTATTGATATCCGTTGATAACAGGCGATTAACTATCGGTACCTAATAATGATAATTTGCGTCGTTCCTCGTAATGCGCATAGGTCTATGAAGTTTATTCCTGGAGGGATAAGTACGATTAATGGACGTATTGACTGCTGGCTTTTTTATTGCTGTGTTAATATGAGGTCAAAATGCATACAGGATTAAATAAAACTAACTAGAGAAACTTACCAGTCGTGACTGAGGGGCTAGACAAAGTTAAATATTGTAATTTTTGTCTTTTCCGATGACGGAAATTTCTTTATTGCGATTGTCGGTCCTTATAAAAAAGAGTCAACTCTGTATTTTAGGTAAAACAGTACTGGCCGGAACCCTAATTTTACTAGGATGAGTAATTAACATTCATTACAAAAAAATCTTATCCAGCGTGACTCTGCTAAAATTCCGTGTAGCTTAATAATCACTCTTATATTGTTATTCTAATAAATCGTTCAAAAATATAGTATTAGTTAATATTATATACCAATATATCCTTTCCAATCTCTAAATAAAGGATAATTCGCGAAGCACAGCTTTACATTGACGAAATAAAAACACCCGTAAACCCATCAGCTGACCAACTCACAACTAAAACAATGAACCGAATTGTATCAACAACACTCAAATGTGTGAATGACGTATCACACATATTTCCATTGCGTGGTGACGAAACTTCTAAGTCACGGGCGCCGTAAGCGTACAGCGGGGTATCCGACAAATCCTTAAATCGACATGGCTAAACAAACGATGGATACGGGAACATTCCCGCTGCTCGTCTGGATTAGGGCGCGCTTAAATCCGGCAGCCGTGCGGTAGTCAGTGTAAACATGGGTTAAGGGCGCCGCTCTATGAGACGTCGCATAAGTAGAGTTACGGTGTTTTTTGAGAGGTGTAAAATGATATGAGGTTTTATTGATGTGCACATTTCGGGTGTGATCGACTGATTTCGATATCTGCCAAATTCTTTTCTCAGGATTTCTATACAGTGATTTTACGAGCCAAACTGGTGTTTTAGGTTTCCAGAAAACTTAGGCAATCCTGTTATAAAAGTGCTTAAGAAACAAAAAAAAAAAAGTGATTGGAACTAAAGAAAAGCTGAATGCAAACGTAGATGAAGATTCAATACCGATTAACTTCAATTCTATACATAGACTGTAATTAGACACACTAATGAGAATAAATAGTTATAACAACTGTTTAATTCACCCAGCACCAAAAACAACTTACGAACTCAAAATTGCGCAACATATTATATTATACACGCTTTGAGGCACGTCGTAGCTAATCACTCGGTATCACTGGTGATCCTCCATGGAAGGTCAGAGGTCGGATCATGTCCGTGGCATCAGTGACTGGCACTGACGAAATTGGCTCAAAAGCCGAGATAACTTCGCGTAAACTATAAAAATCTGCGACGTATAATAACACAAATCCCGATTAGGTTGATACTCACTGTTTGTCGGGTTGGCTAGCTTCGAAAAACGTAATTTTAAATTGTTGTGTCTGATTTCTATTGTACTAGTACTGTAAATTTTAGTTTTAACTTATAATAAATACAATTTCTAAAAACTCTAAAAATGTTGTTATTTGTTTTTGTAAAGTCTCGTCAACGCACAGCTTTAAAAGCCGCTAGGTCTAGAAGCATACTTTTTCAAAAGAGTTCCTTATATTTATAAAGTAAGCACTAAGGAAGGATTTAAACAAATCTTGACTTGGAAGAATTTAATGGGAATAAAAGGTTATATGGAAGTTCGTCATTATTGTCGATGGAAAATCCCATCGGACGCAGGGCTTGTCCAGAATAAAACGCTGACCGTTCTACGTATCCGTATGTCACGATCATAATTCAACTGTTAGAGCTGTTATCGAAACTAATTGTATGTCTCAATTTTATCTATTTTTATACGATTCATACCTATTTTAATGTTTTAATAGTATTAGGAGTTACAGTGGAAATTTTATAAATGTACATACATTAAGTGTCGTACCTATTTATTTTGCGCATATCTTAACGATTACACGTAATACTAACGCAAAAAGTTTAAAATAAAAAACATAATTTTTCAGTCATATAGTTTCTAAATCGTTAGAATTATGTATTACGAAATAAATAAATGTGAAGTCGCGTACAAATATTTGAAAGGCAATTTGGTACGACCTACGTATCACTGAAGGTTATATATACAACTTACAAAAATATTAAAAGTATTTAGGAAAAACCATCTCGCTATTTTCAACACGTTGACAGCTCAAGAATTAAAAGATAAGCTCACATGATATACAAATATAAGTGGTTTCTAAACGCTATCTTGTCTAAATAAGAGCATAAATTAATCAGAGCCGTGGTTTATAGACAACAGGGGTAATGCCACGGTAAATATTACTATCATAGTGTCGTGTCTGTCTGTGTGTTTGTGTGTCACTTACTTGCCTCTGTATTCGTCAGATTAGACGGGAGGTGGTTATCGTGTCTGCATCATATGAGATAAATATAGTAGGCTAATTTTGGCGCGTCATCTTAAAGTTGTATATCTTATATTTGTTGAAAACTTCCGTTATTTACAAATTTCTAACGAGAATCTTCTGTAGATACTATAGTGTCTTCGTTTCCTAAGAAGGATAAATAAATCATAACACGAAATAATACGAAAGCTTATCCGCGTTTATGATGTTAATGACCAAATCCCGTACCTTCTATTTAGTTTTGATTTATGTTAATACTATCTTATTTTTTTTTATCTCTATGACAGAATCTATACAAATCAGGGGGCCTAAAATGGCTGGCGCTTTAGCAGAATCATTCTAGGATAACAATATGAATCACGTTACAATTCTTAAAATGGTCACAGACGCAGTTAATATATATTATATGATTCTGCTAACGCGGCCAATTTAGACCCCCAAAAGTAAAAAAAGTAGCATAATAATATCTTCGGAATATTCGGCTTTCTGAGAAATGTTGGAAGTAGGTTGGGCCACAACCAATGCCAAACCGTTTCTTGCCCCGTAACCATGAGTATCGTGTTCATGGGTTTCATGCCTGTCTCTCACATAGCTAAACTCATAGCTATCATTAAAATAAACATATTTACTAAGTATCAGTCGGATATCTATGAAAATAGTAGCTGACAACCGTTGAGCCCTGTTTGTACAGCAATTGTAACAATTATGATTTACATATTTGCCGATCTTGTAATCTGATGTCTTATGACTGATGTTGCTGTTACCTCTATGTGCTTGTTGTAATGTATATAGTACGTAACTATGTAATATTGACTGAAGAAGGTCGGTAGTTGTTTCAATGTTGGATAATTGTATAAAAATTGAGAAAAGTAAAGAAAATTAAAAGTGCCAATTCGCATTGGGCCCGCGTGGTAGAGTATTAGATATGGCTCAGGCCTTCTCATTCTCACACGAAATAGGCCACAGCAAAAGGAACTTGATAGGCTGATATACATATACTTATACTTAAGAAAAAAAAAATTAGCTTATTTAAAAAAAATACTAATTAGGTTTGTGTTTGGCCGCAACTCGCCCAATGTGACGCGGCCTAGGGTGGAGCACGCTTGCCTAGAAGAAACCGATTTACTCGAACTTTGAAATTAAAGTTTAACCACTTTTAACGGGGTTTAATTTTTTGGAGATAACCAGAGGCAATTTAGTTTGGATGTTACGAATAAAGACGATGATGACAATATAATTTGTTAAGCTTAGTTAAATCAAATCACTTCCAAACATTCTAATGCATTAATTATTTGTCAATATTGGCACTAAATGTGTGATAAACATAATATAAACAAAAGTAACACATCAGATTGTGGGAATACAAACAGGATTATCAGCGATTACTAGAAGAACAACAAATTTCTGCGTAAATGACTAATTAACTTATTTCGGTCATTCTTTGTAAGGGTTTGGTAACACCAAGATTTTTTTCCTTATAAAATATAAAACTATACAGTGCCCAACATCATGAAATTAAGCTATTAATTGTAGACGTTGTACATAGTTAATAAGCTCTCGGCCTTTTTAAACCCATAAACATTTCATAGTAATGACTCTTTAGCGTGTTTTATCTAACGGAATCTAGGTAATATCTAATAAGAAACAGATAATGAGATTCACTTATCCGTTGTGTCCAAGCACCCAAGTTTAGAACTTATGCTCCACTGAAATACCTATCCATAAATTACAAGAACAAAATAGAAATATCCTCAAACCCCAAATTAGAGGGTGAAACAGAAGCTGATTTGAAAATTATTATCCACGATGACGTTTCTAACTCAATCTGCTTTTGGGGGACATGGTTTCCCTGTGTTAGCTTACTTAGCTAACACAGGGAAACCATTTCCACCAAAAGCTACTAATTATTAACCCGCAAATCTGTAACACAAAACCGCCCAGCAAAGCTCAACAAGTCCCCAGTACACACAAATCGTTCCAAATAAATTGTAAAGTTCGGCGAACATATCCATTGTAATTGTGGTACGTGCTAGCCGTGATTGCAGCAAGAGTTAACACATAATACATTACAGTTTATGTCACAACACAATCAGGCTCCGCCGAGGACGAATCAGGCGGCGACGCGCGTAATCTGGGTTAACAGGGGTCAAACGACATCACAAATTCCAATACGATATTAGACGTATCTGTGGCGCGAATCAACGATTCTATGGACGGACAAACTGTGCGTGCTATTGGCCAACACGCCCCTGCCTTGTTCGCTTCATGCGGCTCATTTTGCACATGCACTTTGATTGTGCACGTCAAATTGCTCAGAATTGGTAAGGGTTAATTTATTGTTGAGAGCAGCCAAGTGTACCTCCGCGACTAGATCATTTCGCTCTTCATCTCTCCTCCAATACCCTCTTAAGTTTCATGATTCTGCTACTGAATCAAAAATTATAAGATCATTTGTTATGGTGTATCGGGTATGGTGTGTTGATTCCTTAATTTCAATTAAAAGCTCTGTGCTCATTTTGTTTTTCTGCGACGAGATTTTTTGTGTCAACTTTAATATTATAACGTGATGAGATATGTCGTGTTTGCACATCATTAACCTTATTAAAACACTATCATTCGTTGTGAGTTTGCCGTTATGTGGTCAAACCGGCGTTCAGTAACAATATTCAATGAATGTAATCAGTGCGGCTCATGAACGTTTTGTATCGACTGACGCAATGGCCAAGTGTCCAATTTGTATCTCGATTCGCCTTAAGTGGTTCGACTTTTCTTAGATTAGAATACATAAAGATGTGTACTTTATTTTTCTTGTGAGATCACTCGCCGTTTTATTCTCACTTGCTTTTGAAAATATAGTCATTGTAGGCAAAGGTTTAAGGTTCTCTTTTATACGGTGAAAATATACAAAAATAATAAATGATACAAGAATGAAAACTGAAACACCCAGAAACAAATCCTTATGTCAATCTTTGGATCCAATGACTAGACAATATAGACTAGACAACGGGAATTTCCAGATAAGATGCTTATCTTGCTTGCAAACTGTATTCCAGTTGTTCTTGACCATACGCGAGATATGACGTATGCCTTCATTGACTTCTAGCAAATTGGCAGTAAATTATAAAATTGTCACCTCTGGTCGTGACTCTTTTGTCTTATAAGTACGAAGGTAAAAATAGCTATTTTAAGTACGTTGACTATTTTAAGTGTATGTTTCAGAGTGACGCGCAAGTGCTAATCAAAGGAGTATGACCGAATTTGTAATCTGATTTCCAATCGTTGTACGTAAAGTGTGAAATGGTTATTTCTGTTGATTTTACCGTTTTAGTGTAGGCCTTGTCGTGTCATCTTGCTTCTATTACAGTTTTGAGTCTTGCAACTTTTTGGTAACCTATTGGTTTTAGGTTGATTTTGTTCTTTGATCTGAAAAAGGTTAAATAAGTTGCATTTTTGACATGTCTGGTCATTTTACCGTTGAGTCCATAAGAGACTGTTTTTGCATTGGCTAAAACGAACACACCAAATACGCCAAACAGTCTTCATTAAAATCAGATCATGAATTAAAAACGGTATACGAGTAATAACATGAAAAAACTACAGTTACATAATGCACAATATAATGTACGGCAACGGTTCCCTTCGTTTGTCGATACGTTTCAAATGTCCCTCACGTCTGCCTTTGACAGACACTGTGCGCATACGCAACCATATTGCACCAATGCATGCAAGTGTACCAGCGCAAATTGTAGAATTATTCATTATTATTCGACCTTAATGGAAGCTATGGGGGACCGTCTAGACACACAACCATAAAAGCATGGATAAGCCCGTGTTAATGTATTGAAATTATCCACTCCGTTATATTAATTGGGCGTACGCAAATTAAATATTAATGCTTAGATTATGGTTTGCAACAATTAGCTGCGATTGACAGTTTATGTTTCCGTTTTAGTACACTTGTTTAAAAATTTAGATTGTTTTTGCAATATTCATCATTTGTTTAGTATTTTCCAATTATGGTGGGGTCGGCTCCCAGTTTCACCGAATACCAGTGTTTTACATAGAGCGACTGCTTATCTGACATTCTCAACCCAGTTATTGGGCAAAACTTTATATGCACTTTAGTAAAACTGGTTGTCAGACTTTCGGACTTCTGACTACATCAAAGATTTACGAATGTCAGCCAAAATCGACACAACCAATATTTATTTTGCAACTCATTATTATAAGCAACAACAAAAAAAAAACATAAGTACGCAATATGAATATCTATCAAAATCTAAAGCAGATGTGAAAATTAGACATCCGTGTTTTTACATGGATAATCACGGGATTAACGAAGACCTCGAGGTTAACGAAAGATTAAATTATTGTTTAATCGTTATCCTAGTACAAATCTTATACTAAGAAGTTGGTATCTCAGATAGAAATAGATAGCCTATCAAAAATATTTCTGATTACTGTAGATTAATTAGTGATTAGTTTAGTACATGTTTTGATTTTTAATTTAATTAATGAGACAGAAATAATTTGATTTGTATTTCTTCGATTAGTTTTTGATATGGATGTGCGGAATTTAGAGTAGATTTCACCATTAAAATTAAACGTAATCAGCACATTTAACGGAGTTTAAGAGCTGTCAGTTCCACCACATAGCAATAATGACACTGACAGTTCTCAATCATGGTTTACGTATGCTGATCGTGTTTTGGTTCATTGGTGAAATATGCACAACAAAATTGCATTTTGTATTGCACAGAGGTCTTCTTGACTAGCTACGCCAAATATTTTTTACTAAGAAACACTACTGCCTCGTTAATTCTGCATTCATTTGTTTTTTCCATACTAAGTTCTAACCCGCACTTTTCTTTCGCAGAATCTATCAGCGGAACTCAGGCGCAGCAAGACGCCGCCTCGCCGTTCGCCGGAGGAGCGCGCCGTGCCCCGCCCCCCCTCCGCCCCGGTCCACCACGAGCGCATCCAACACACCCCGCACATCCCCCACACCCCTCACCTCTCGCCCAAGAAGGAGGCCTTCAACAATCTGCTGAACAAAGGTATTACTGGTGAGTACACCATTTTATGATAGGTCTATGATTATGTCTGGGTGTTAGGGTTAGGCACGGTTTTGAATACAGCCTCCTTTTAAACATGTCGCTGGCAATCTATAATGAGTCGGCCTAGAACTTGACTACGAGTTTGGCGTAACCGCTAGCGTCTATCATTTCTTGGATCAGAGCATGCAGGACGCGATACAGACAAGGAAACAGCACCACATTCGCAATAAAAGCATTGACAAATGGATCACATTAATTTCTTCTGATAGACTCTATAGAGTCTTAAATCTCATTGAGTCCTGTAAATGGAATGGTATTATAGTAACCGACTGAAGTTGGCTGATCTCATATTATTCCACATTATACAGAATAAAGTTTTGAGGAAAATTCTTATAGATGGCGTTATTGACATAATAGGTGCAGGATGGGGCTCTACACTACATGCCCGCTACTGTTATAGTCACCCCTCATTATCGAGTCGAGCTTATAAGAAGCCAACTCTGACAACTAAACTGATGTAGAGCAGATTGCACACC
This sequence comes from Standfussiana lucernea, assembly GCA_964057025.1. Taxonomy (NCBI): domain Eukaryota; kingdom Metazoa; phylum Arthropoda; class Insecta; order Lepidoptera; family Noctuidae; genus Standfussiana; species Standfussiana lucernea. The sequence goes on from OZ059785.1 coordinate 6,352,050, forward strand.
GTTAACCAAAACTTAAACAACGATTAACTAGATCACAAAAAAAAAACGTTGACAACCGATTTAATCAACTATTTTTCTATCAAGCCGTCCCTCAAATGTCTTTTAAAACAAGTAAGAGTGCATTATTCGTAGTCACGCTCTGTTCTTCGGTCCCTTTGTATAACTACGGTTCAGCTGTAGTCCTAGTTAATCTGATGCCATTATTGATTCCCCGATATCTATAGGTCGTTAAATCAAACGTTCGCATTATATGCGCCAGTGATTTCAATATTTATATGCGTCAATAAAATCTGTCTATGTTTATTGAATAGTTTCTAAGGAGTCACCTTTCTGGTGTTAGTTATTCTGTGCCGTTTATGTTTTTTATTGTGATTGGAAGAAACTTTTAGTATGTTTATCAGGAAGGACTTGGAGAAGGTTCGTTCGTTATTTCCTGAGTGCGAATTTCATCAATGAAGCTGAACGAGATTCCCAGTGAATTTAAACTGCGTTTCAGAGTTGCCATGTATCATCACTGCTAAAAATTGGCACTGGCCGTTCTTGAACTCGGTTTAGATGCGCTGATCGCGTTCGTATTTATTGCTGAAATCTGCTTTAAGGAAACATACAACTTCCATTGATAAAAAAGTAGCGTTAAATTGTTACATATAGAATATTTTTATTTGTTAACTTTACGTGGAAATGCGTTAAGAATCAATAAGTAAAATGTGATAAGGTGAGGAAGTGTCACAAAAATGAATTAAATTAAATGACCGATAATGTTGATCAGCTGCTACTGATAATATATTTTAGCAGTAACATCCTTAAGATTAGATATTATTTTTAGAATAAAGCATATAAATTTGGCCTAAGAATTAAATGTCCTCAAACCGGAAAGTACTAACCATTATAATTCTGTAAAATACTCCTGAGTCACAAGATACAACCTGTGGCGCTTAGTTTTTGGCGCATCGAAGATGTTAGCTACTGTTACTATAACGTTATTGTTATTATTATCTGGAGGAAAAATATCTGCAGTTTTTCTTCAAAAGCCCTTGACGGCTAATGAGCACTCCCCCTAAATCCACGCAGCTAATTTCACGTCCAGTTTGGCGCGGCATTGCGCACGAAACCCGAACCGACGCGGTTTCAACTTCCCATACAACGTTCATACCCTACCTAATAATTTCCCATTCATTCTCCTCTTTATAAATCATAATCTCTAAATCTACCGTCCTCTGTCCTTGTCTTTTAATAGAATTCCTTTATGTTCCGTCCCTCTCTAGTTCTTTTACCCCTTAAATCTAATCCGGGACATCCCGTCTGCCGTAAGGCACGCTTAAAAGACTAAGCCCAAGTGCACACGCATTGGGCACAATCTGACATTCATAGAGTGTGTTCTAAGTTTAAGATATTTTTTTTTGCGTAGGTCGAAAGATAAATTAAACACATAATAGGCATACAGTAAGCGTTAGAATTACGTTAAAGATTTATTTGTGAATAATTTTCAAATTTTAGAAAAATATTTTCATCCTTGAAGTTTTAGAAAACATTAATTTTGGTATTAGCTAGCTACTTAGATATTATTTTGATTTCATCGACCTTGTGTTGCCTGAAAATAATCATTATTCTTTATCGTATTAGCATAATTGGTAGCTGAAGAATCTGAATAAGCATAAGAACACAGATCAAATAAAATTTTATTGTCGGTTGCGCAAACAGAATGAAAAATATGAACAAGACGACTATAAGTAGCGTCAGCAGAGGTGAGCTTGTCCGCGTCCAGCCAATCGAGCGGTGAGTTAATGCCTAATGCCACTAATCGGGCGTTATAAATCATTATTAATTTCGAATCGGGCCGCGCCGCCCGCGCCGCTCGCGCCGCCGTCGATCCGCGCCGATTAGCGATTGCACAATGCCCGACGGATTACGCTCGACGTCGAAGATATATCTTTTTGTCAAATCGTACCTGTGTACAGTCAGAAGATTGAATCTAGTAGGAAATGGTTTGATTTTTATTTGTATTTGTGATGTAGAGCTGTAGTTGGTAATATATCATTTCGATTAATAATAATGAAGAATTATGTTGAATAGTTGCAGTAGTCTTTTTAAGTTTAGGTACAAACAACTTCCATTTCTTTTTACAGATACATAACTTTTTATGTAATGAAGAAACATACGGGACAGTGAAACATAATAAGGCACAGCCCCGTACCTTATGTCAGCTATTAAAAAGACTTACCAAAAATAGAATCGAAAATATCTTAGATTTCACTTAGTTGATTCCATTTATTACTATTGCCATGCAGAAATATGTGCATGTCAGAAGTATAGGGTACCATCAAGAACAAAACGTAAAAAAATATTTTTATTAATTTTAAACTTTCGTTGCCGACCCTACTTTACACGAATAAGCCAGTTTTATATAGATAAGCCGATTTATATTTTTTATTATACCTTATTATAATCTTTTATTTTATATGTAAGACATAACGTATGTACCTAAGCATGGTTTTATGGTTAAAAAGATCGGTATGTTTTTAAAATTTATATGTAAATATTCCTATAACAGGTAGGTTTATCGCAGAAAATCGACTATTGAGTAATAATATTTTAGATATCGTCATTAACTGTGTATCTTAAAATGTTATCTTGATTCTATATTTATTTTTATGCTATATAGATAAATATTTCAATCGGAGATCAGATTAACCAAAGTTTTATTAATCAGAAAAACATGTAGAAGAGATTAGTAGAAGATTAGATGTTAAAAGCCAATATTTATTTTCTAAATCAGATGAAATATATCATTATTAATGGGTCGTAAAAACCATGTATGTAAATTCGTACCTATTGCTAGGTAAGAAGGTAGTGTTTTAAATGGCCAACTTTCAGGTGTACCGCAAGCATGAGAAAGCTGAAATAGCTTTAAAAGTTTTTTTTTCCTGTTTCGGCTTTAAATAAAATAAAAAATAGTACACATTTAAAGTCAACACACGTCCAAAACAATTGCAACCTATAGAAAAATACAATTAGCTACACTGATATGGGACAACCACAAGCGGAAGCGGTTTCACACACTAGATACCTAGCTTTGTGGTTAGATATTTTATACCTATTGAAATAAAATTTAATTTAATACATATACGTATTGACTGATTGTGTCATAAAATTTAAAGTATTTGGGAATATGACAAAAAAATAAAAGTATCCGCTTTAAATTAAATAGAAAGCACGAAATAGTTGTTAGTTTTTGAACATAGTTCGTTGTATATAAAGCCCAATTTACACAAAATTATATCATTCAGTTAAAATACGGGCTAGTATTATTAACCTTTTTTGGGCTTCGCAGTACTTGGGTAATAAAATGAAGCTAAATCACATCCCAATCTTAACCTACATATGAACTATGATCGAGCTAGCGAACCGCCTGCTCAAAGCTTCGTCCTACTCAGTGAAATATAAAAAAAGCTACCCACGTATAACAAAAAAAAAACATTAAATTCACAACACTGTCATCATATAACGCAGCGGTACGTACTATAAGCGACACGTATTATAAGGGGCAGCACACACGCGGGCAGAGCTTTATCTCCGCCCGACACGAGGCTGATCCGAGCGGGATGATCCGGATCAACGGGATTCGGGATCCGTAGGGGGTGTGTGTGTGTGTGTGATCGATTTAATGTTCGACTTACGTGATGTTTGTTTGGAGGTGTGAGTGTTATTGTGATCTTTGGTAAAGGTATTGTTGGATAGATAAGTTAGGGGTTAAAAGTTTTTTTTTTAATATATATTAATAAACAAGGAGTAGGGAACTGCTTAGGATTAGATTTTTTTTATTTTAGCTTTAAATTCAATTTTTAAATTTAGGTAGTCCACGTTTATTAATGAAGTGGTTAATGGATTAATAGTGGTAGGTGGGTAGTCAAAATATTAATTATATTATTTACTGATAATTATACTGAAGAGGTAATAAAATTCATATTGCGTCAGAAATCTGAATTTCTAAAATACGGAAGATTAAAATGCACTTTTCTGACGCAGTTTACAAGCTCATTAGAATGTCTGTTATCTTTTCTAAATCCGTATGAGATTATGTGTTGAAATGTTTGATATTTAAATTAATAAAATTGACAAAATGTGACGTATTTTGTCCAACGATAAGATGCAAAACAAGATAAGATTTTAAGATAAAATCTAAATTCGTTCGAATTCTGAGAAATAACAGATTTAGAGCTCACCGAACCTGTACTATTATGATAATACAAGACAATAATCGTTGCTATTTAAAAAGTCCATTAACTTATCACATCTAGAAAGAAACAAACGTGTAGTCACAAGCAATGAAATGTAAACACTTAGCAAAATTCAAAAGCTTTTTCTCCCGAAATAATGGTTTCTACTTTGAGATAAGACCAATAGTTCCTTTGATAGTTTGTGATAATATGGCTTCCAAAATACTATAATATGTTCGTGAAACCGTAAAACGTTAATCAATACAGTAAGAGGAAATCGTTTTTGAATTTTGCTAAGTTTATACATTCCATTAGTCGTGACTGTACAGTACTTTCACTGATTTTTTAACACACGAACACTTTGCCTGACCCGGGAATCGATCCCAGGACCCCATCGAGGCGGTTCAGCTTGCAATCATATCTAGAAATTTGTATATGTATCTGTGACTACAACTGTACGTACATGTGTCCCTACAACTTTTGATATCCGCGTCGAAAGGCAACCCTATCAAACAGCGCCCCTAAAAAAAGCTTTTAACAATATAAGATTAACCGATAAACTGCACAATTGTGCTCGGAATAGCAATTATTTACAGAAATGCATTACTTTCTCTAGAACCATGATAATTAGTAGCCGCCTTTGCGAGGACAGGGGGGGGATGAAAGCTCCCCTACTCGTGGACTCGTGGGTGACCGTTTGTATAAGATTCGACCTTGACCGACCAACATAGAAAGAGTCGGATATTGTTTTACACGAGACAGATATATAATATTTACGCCTTCGTAACTAAAAACGTAATAACTTCAATCGGTATTTGGTACTATATTTTCAGTTTCAGTCAACCTTTGGGTTGTAGTTGTAGACAAGTAAGTATTTACTTTTGCGTGCATACAGTACTTGTTTAAAAGGTAGGTACTTACTTATTGAATCAATATCTAAAATCAATGCTTAACCTAATGTAACTGAAGTTGTTGTAAAACATTTAAATTATGAAAACTACAGATTTCTTAAGTGAGAAAAAGAAATCCGATTTTCTTTGTTATATGAAACAAATTACATGAAATATATATAATATTTTACGACTTTAATCGTTACGTGTCTTGCGTCACAAACAGGTGTTATCACCATTCTTTATGGATAATTATGATAATTTTATTAATTCAAATATATCAATATTTACAAAAAACATGCCTTTAATTATGTATATATTGATTTATGCATCTGTTATCTAGAGTTTTCTCTTCTATTGCGTTATAAAAAGTCAGTTTTCTCAGTTATAAATCTGGATGTGGTTCAATGAATTCACTTTTGATATCAATAAATATCTTGTAATCGTGTGAAAGTATGCCTGAATCACATTATGATAAGTTTACTGTTTTTATACGTCTTGTTTGTATGTAAACTGCTCTAAAGCTCTGTGATTGCTTATCGATATAAAACTTTACTGTAAAAAAGTACTTACCTAAGTAGGTTTAAAAAATTACTCCAATTTTTGTACTTTCAATTGTTATTGAAGCTTACCTAATACTGTAAGTAACATACATATATAAACAAACACATTTCTTCCCTTTTTACGTTCACACAGAAGTTAATATTTAAGTAAGTACCTAATACAAAAACAGCCAAAATAACGAATGACAACACACAAAAAGCTCTTAAAATTCCCTTTAAAATTTCGAAGACAACAGGCGCAAAGATTAACTCCTAATACAGTCTAATCTGACCACTAGTGCAACCACAAAACGATAAATTCAAAAGATTCTCCACATACATTTTCCATATTTAAAATCCATAATATTGTCGACCTCGAGGTACGTCGTAGTCCCGTACATCCAGATTTGGCGGTCGCGTAATCCGGCTTAGGACTGATCCGAGTATACGTGTGTATGTAGACACCCTACGCTTATATTGTTTCGTACGTAGTGAGGATACGTTAAGTGTTGCGGTGGATTTCTGTATCCATTTTTTGTTATTTTATTTCATTGTTTATATAAGGCTAACATGGGACAATTTTTAAACAAAATTTAACCAACCCGGGAAGCCATTCACTTATAACCTAAAAATAGTAGTAGTTGTGTTTCAATGTTGGTGTACAATAAAGTACATTCTATTCTATTCTAAAAGCTCACGAGGTTGTCTACATTTTCCTGAAAGTATGAAACGTCCTGCAACGGACACATGGCTTGAATGTGGTGTTTATAAGATCAAGCCTATCAGGGGTGTAAAACGAATTAGTAGGCCAGCCTCGTCGCTGTGAAGAAGACGCGTATAAACTTGATGCAGTTTGTATAATTTTATAGTAAGTAAATCTTTTGAAAAGTTTTAAATCATGCTATTTTTATGGCGAAATGTGTCACTGCACTACATATATTTACCATCTTTTGTACCACATTTAACCCAATTTTTTTTTTCGACTTTGACTTTGAACTTATATGTAGACTTCAGTAAATTATTGAAAAAAGTTAATTTGTGAAAAAAAACTATACGTGAAAAACCATGTCTGTTCAAGGCAAGGTAAAACCATGTCTGTTCAAGGCAATAGGGCATGCAATTCAGAAGATCCACTCAAGACACCTATTAGGACAACAAAAGTGGTGCCAAAGATTGCAATATATTATTATAATACGGATCAGAATTTTAAGTTTCTATAGTGTTCCTACCTTAAGTGAAAAATGACATAAGTGTCAATTTCAAAGTTCTGACTACAACACAACTTGTGGCCTACCGTGACGTCTTAATGCAGGAATGTTTTCGTTATATTCCAGTGGGGGAAGATACAGAGCTATACAAGATGTCTAGCGCCGTCTGGTCAATCGTAAAGACACTTCCACATCAGTCGTAAACCCCAGTGGCCAAACAAATTATGTAAACGATCGATATTATAGCGAGTATCGATAATCTCCCGTTGGTCATCACCTTGGAATTTACGGGCTCTTAGCCTATAAACTATTATTTACATTTCATAGCAATAATAAACGTTATAATCTTAAATATTTATGTTGGATCAGTTTATTGATTATTTATTTATTTTATTTTATTTGTTGTTGGAAGGTTTTAGGATTAACATAAGTAGATTTGTTGTAAAACCTTATTCATCAAAATAGGTCCAGTCGTTTTGGCGCTACGGTGGAACACACTAAATGTGAGAAACGTACATACATACATAGAGGGTGTAAAAAGATCCTTAACGAAGCTGAGATGTACTTGTTCTGCCCGTCATTGCGACTATTTTTATGTTTCGGGGCCATACCTGGGAGCCTTCTAGTTACGGAGATATCGAAGGTCAAAGTTCCAAAGGAGACGATCTTTTTTCGGATTGACTCCGTTTTCACACGTATTGAAAATTCGAAAGGCTATAATTTCAAATCTCCATCCATGTGCATATGTTTTTAGGGCGTTACATTGGGCGCTATCGCAAACCCTGATTTTTCAGACCAACAAATAATCGTGTCCCAGGAATAATTTTTGCGCAGTTACTTAGTTGGATGTACAGAATGCTTCGCGAAGGGTCCGTTTACACCTTGAGAACTGCTAAAATAATAACCCTTAATCGTTACAGTATCCCAAAAATGCATTAGTGAATAAGTCGTTGGTGTGCCATAATTAAATAAACCCTTCTTTTGACTCGGTAAAAAAAAACAGATTTGACACTAAAAATGTATATTTTCCCTTTTAATATTTCATAAACGGAAGAACTTAGAAAATCGCTGATGACCAACATACATATAAGAAGACTCCGTTATACTATATAAATTACGTCACAAATCCCCGGCAAGTTATTCAACGGGATCCGGATTTTAGTAATCCGGTAGGAGATGTATCCCAGACCGTGGCCGGCCGCTGCCACCTAATCTGCCTGATCCGGATCACGAATACTTAGCTCTATATGTATGTTCTACTTAGCTAGCTTTCTACGTGTCCGAGCTTCTCAGGTCTTTGTTAGGAACTAGGATTTTCCACTGAATACTGGTTCGGAGCCGGTTCAAACCCGATTTTACTTGTTAAATCCGTTTGTTTTTATTACTCCGAATGGACGGACAAAAAGTCGGATCTGCGCTGTGTTTGTTAGAATTCGGAGCGTGTTTCTTGTTGGCTATCAATTAAAATAACGGTTTTTCAGTGGAAAACATTGTGCTGTTCCGATTTTTTACAGAATTTTGAAAACTCTTTTGTTACAGGAAACTTTTACTACTGCAAGCTTATGGTAGCGTGTCTTATTAAGTAGGTAACAAATTTGTCATGTCCAAAACAAATCTGTTCCTCAATAACGATTAACTTTTACCTAATTACACGGAGGATTACATTACCCAATCATATCAATGCAATGGACTGGTTATCACGTGCGTCAGGGGCGTGGGGAGGCAGAGGGCGGCGAAGAGGGCCTCCATCAATCATCTTGAGATAATCTCCTGTACTTCAGCCTAATTTGAGGCATGCACTCGGCTTAACGCACACAAACGGACAGTTAGGGACCGGTTTCACGATGAGCTAGCTACTAACTATACGAGACGGTGGAAGTTCGCAAATGATAATCGTAAAAAGATTCTGATTGAACTTTTTTGTGTAGTGAGGAAGAGTTTATTGTTTTTGATGGTAGCTTTGTTGCATTTGGATGTTTGCTGTTACTTCCTATCTTGACTTCTAAGATTTTTAACAATTTAGAATAAACCAAAAATGATCTTAAAATATTGGGCATTTTTGCTGTTACGAAACTATGTAGTTCGGAAGTTTAGTAAGTTAACTGTCGATCAAGTTTATAAAGCACATTTCCCCAAGGCATACAGTTGTAAGTCGTTTGTCAGATTCAATTCGAAAACGAACGATAAACGGCTTCTGATTACATTACACATACATTTCAATGTGTGCGTATCATAATGCAAATCCTTTACGATTATTCTTTTGTGTCTGACTTTAATTTGGTTTTAAAGCCACGACTACATACATAACGTCCGTTCGTACAGTCGTAACTACATGGAGAGGTTTCCGTGTGTGTTTTAATCCGGCGGCAACAACAGAGAGAGGCAATCAGCTGAGCCTCTGATCAATCGATAAAAAATCGTGGCGGTGGAGTTGTGTGGACAAATAAGCGTGGCCTGTAGGCTCTGGTAACGGATGATCCGGACCATTTGTCAAGATTAGGCTTACGGGCGGAGGTGCGGATTGTCACTCCTGGTGCGCCCGCCGTGCCTCGGGAACGGTCAAGCGAGAGCTTTTTGTCGTATTACGTCATGATACGAGTGTAGGAGGAACTCTAACAATGTTTGTCTTTTTATTCATCCTCAAAAATACGTCGGTGTAAAACCCAGACATTATAAATTATGAAACAATTGTCTAGCGCATAATCCTCAAAATAATAATTTCATTAGCAGCACTAAATCTAAATACGTTTTTGAGACAATTCCTCTCATTGTTTAGGGCATCGTAAAAACCATAGAAGTGAGCGGCAAAGGCCTCGTTCACCCTAATCGCGGGACCCCGTCTGGCAGGGCTTAGGGACGGCGCCCTTAACAAAATCTTAATCCCTACAAAGGGTTAGTAATATTATCTTATTACAGTCGCAAGAAATAAACCTTTAATTCTCAAGCTTCCTTTAAAATATGGACGCTATTAAATTTATGTGCTGGAGAATAAATAAATAGCATTACCTAGCCAATATTGACTACCATTTTTTTACATAAGAACAATACGAATATTTGAAGATTTAATCTGACTGTAAAATTAACTCGACAGTCATGTATTTAACGTATATCAAGCACCTAGTACTGGAAGGAGCACTAATACAGGATATCTATATTAGAAAATCCCAGCCATTACGTGGATCATTTGGAGACAGATCAAAGCAGCTGCTCATATCTTCATTCTGGTGTCGCGGTAATCTGGTGACGTGTTGCAGAAACATAAATTTGGCTTCAATCGCACATTCAAAGCCCATTAATCGCGGATTCAGTGTGGACGCACCTTTAATGCATGCGCTGGGTACAGGGATGTGCTGATTTTGAAAGATACCTAAGGTGTTTTATTTATTAAAAACGTAACCTTAGACTTATGTTGAATACAAGAAAAGGAAGATATGTTATTTTTTTCTCTGTCCATTGGGCGTCAGCTTTTCCGTTACAGTTACTACAACGTAAGTGGAATAAAAATCATTATTTAAATCGTACTTTGCAGTGAAGTAAAAACAATATGGATCCAGATCATCAACTCATCAAACCAACTCAAATATGTATACATACATGAAAATGAAATCTATTTTTACATAAAGACCCATCGTCAAAAACAAACCCTGTGACATTAACTCTGATAGATTTAAAGCTTTTCTTAAGAAGATTTAGCTCCCAAATCATAGTTTCTTCGACAACCCTAAGGGATAAACCCGCTACACACACATGGCCACCACTACCGGTGTATCTCAGGAGATCTGATAAGATTCAAATAAGGGATTAGAGAGGGACGCGGCGAGGATTTGCGCGGGACAACTGTAGGTGCGAGCGAGATGGAAGACAGGATTATCCTCGGACCGCGCCAAGTGGTGCCCGTACGAAATATGTGACGCAGTAGCGCTAAGTATGAAGATTTAGCTTTGGATTTGAAAGAATGCAAAATTAAGGTATTAAGTGTGCAAGGCTGGCTGCCGACGAGCCGGTGTAATCGGTTGCAAGTTCTGCGTTGCATGTTTTTAAAGGGATAAAATACATACATATGTATTAAAAAGTTGTAAGTCAAAGTATAGGTTATTTTCATTCAATGTAAGGTTGATGGGGGAACTCTATAATAACGTTTCGATAACAACGTTTGTGTTTTAAGTTCATGGTCTGTTTTTATCTTCCAATCCAAAGATTCTATTGAGTGACAATGAAATGTTACCAACAAAAATGGATATCCACAATATCGCATGTGGCCTTCATTAGCCCGAAAATAATACATCACGACTCTTTATTTGTTAGCGGCACGTGTACATACCTATAAAGGCAAACAAACCCACACATATTTGTATATTTTCCCGGAGCGCGGGATTAAGGTAAGGCGGGATAGGTGAAATCCCAGTATCCGGGATTGCCACGTGCGGGCCTTTTTCAGGATTTTCTCGCCCCAGTCCCTTTTACAATCACTTTTTATTTACAATACAGCCTACACGAGTCAGGTGACAGTTGTTCGTGTGTGTTTAAGGACCAAGGTCGTGCGTGTTTGTGCCTTATCGTATTATTTTTTTAATCGGAAAATCTGAGGCTTTATGTCAACTAACTTGTTCACGAGAACTGCGGACATTTTTGCGTTTTCAGTTACGTCTTTTTGATCCGAAAGTACGCAAATAGGCACAACAGATTTTTTTTTAAATATTTAAATCGAAACTCCCCGAAATGATTTTATACAAAAGCAACTGAATCTGTTTTAATCTTAAAACACGTATTTTTTATGCATGTATACCTACGGATGTATGCGGCGGGGTTGTCAAACCCCATACATTAAAAAGAATTGAACTCAATCAGGGCTGAAGTTTATACTTTTTTATTCTTTTTTTCCGTTCCGCTGAACTAATCCTTCGGCTTATCTTCAGCTTGCAGTAGAAAGCTACCAGAATTTGATCGTTGTTGCAAATTGTGTTTTAATTGTGTGCGGTTAGAGTTTGATATTGTGTGGAGGGGTTTTATTAGGGGGTTCTTCGGTAGTCAATGAACCTCGTAGGACGAAACCGCGACCTACCGTAGGGGTTGTGCAGTTGTCGAATGTTTCTACATTCAATGTTTCGCTTCTTAAGTCTCTTTTTATTACTGTGAGATTTAAGTGTTGTAAGTAAAATGTCGTAAGTGACTTAGCATTTTACAACTTTTTAGTGGATTTTTAACTAAGACCGTATAATAGGTGTAGTGTATTTAGTCTTCTACGTACTTACTCCTTTCAATAAAAGAAAAAACACAACCCAGTAAAAATTGATATCGCGTTAGATAATTTCCAGTCGAATTGAATCCCTTAGACAATTCAGTGCCGTTTCTTTAATTCCAAAGGATTATCTCAATTAATATGCAAGTCCGTGTCTTCACGGGCGTATGGGTCACAATCGATTAATTTTAAATCTTTTAAGTGGAGTATTCTTTGAAAACTGGATTATTCGCCCGGCTTAACGTTTGCAATGGGTAAATAATATTTATTTACAAAATTTATCGGATAAAAGTGTAGTATAGTTACTTTATTTTTTACAGTTACTGTAGGTAGAAACACCAAACAGTTTTAATAATTATACCCACTCAATAAACAAGTGAGTCCTCATATGGTGGATTTATTCCAGAAATGGCAGGGAATCGCAGGATGCTTTTAAAAACATTTGCTTTGTCCTAATGTACTAGTGGAACACTTTCGCATAATATATGCGTCTGTATACCATTGTTTGGTCTTAACAGGACCGTCTGCCACCACTTTAACGATGTTTTTGTAGGTTACTTCCAATAAATTAATTTCAAAAATACAAGTTACAATTTTTACCTTATCACACGTAAAACAAGGGTCACGATTATGTTTTTAATATTATTGGAAAGCAGCAATGCTGAGCCCATGGAGAGCTCGTTATGTTGGATATAAATATTTTATTCCCGGATAAAGTCGGATTCGGCATAATCCCGCGTGGACGAGTACAAAAACTGATAAGCCACTAGTACGATTAAGTTGAGTTTTTGTAACGCAATATCGTAACATCACGCCTGGTTTTCCCCGAAAGGGTGAGTAGAGCTTCCTAGAACACTTACGTTTTGTATGTTATGATTAACTCCCATGTAGTTTAAGTTCCATGAGGCTGTTTCTTAGTATACCCATTTCGCCAATAGTAATTTAGTCCCGTTTAATATAGGGCGAACTTATTGCCATCAACTGCACACAAATACATGTTCACACTGATACTGAGAACTTACGAATGGAAGAACCCAACAACACTTTGCCTAACCCGGGAATAGAACTCCGGACACATGCTCGACAGTCGCGCTTAGTCGCTTACGACTACTATACCAACGTGGCAGAAAGAGTTTTTGTAAAATTTCTATTTTATTAACCGACTTCAAAAAAAGGAGGAGGTTCTCAATTCGGTTGTATGTTTATTTTTTTTTTTGTTTTTTTTTTTTTTTTTTTGTGTTTGTTACCTCATATCTCCGTCATTTATGAACCGATTTGAAAAATTCTTCTTTTATCTGAATGGATCTACTTCCCGATTGGTCCCATAGAAATTTCATCAAAATCGGTTCAGCAGTTTGGTTTTGAAATCAAAATAGCTGGAAAAAATTTCATCCAAGTAAAAGAAATTGCGAAATTGATACTTGACAAGGATTTGTGTGTGATACGATAGCTAAAAAGGGTAAAATAAAAACTTTTTTGCAAAAAAAAACCGACTTCTAAAAACAAAACACTAAAAAAGTGGAAAATAACTTTACTTTCGGAAGTCGGTGGCAAAAAAGTCAATGAAACAAACAATAGTCACCGACTTCCGAAAGTAAAGTTATTTTCCACTTTTTTAGTGTTTTGTTTTTAGAAGTCGGTTTTTTTTTTGCAAAAAAGTTTTTTTATTGCTTACGAGCCTCATTATCTGCAGTCAGATGGTATTGACCGAAAACAGTGCAAAGGTTACGGATAAAAAACGGGTCACCGATTTTTGGTATAAACGTGTGTGTTAAACACGTTTTTGACTTGACAGAGAGATAACTCTTCAAAATTATGTCACAATTTTTATACTAAATAACTTAAGCGTCTTTGAAATTAAGATGTTTTGAATTAATTTGTTTTACGTATCAGGGTATTAAAACTTATCGCTAAATCTTTTAATATGTTGACGATTAAGTAGGAAGCGAATGACGACATATCTACACCAAATTACACCAGAAATAACTATTTACAATGTAAAAAAACTATTTTTTAATTATAAAATGACATCTATTAGATAGTAAAAACAAAGATAAGAATTTTGATAAAAACTAATGGATAAGTCACATTAATACTTAGACTAAAACTTTCCGTGCTTAAAAATCAAAAAAGAAATAAAAGTGAAATATGAATCGCTTTTATATTGACAACGTCACATTTTCTTAAGGCTAGTACACACCAAACACGAAGCGGCACACACTCTCGTTACGGCTTAACTTCCCGTCGAACTAGTTCGAAAATGTCGGACACAACTTAACGCATCGCCTAGCATTCCCCACACTACCCTAGTAACCTTACCAAACATTTCCTTACGTAACTCGTCAAAGAAAATAGCATGAAATATCACAGTAATTACGAACAATATTTTCATCCGGCAAATGTACGGTTTTTGTTTACCGTCGTTTGATGTTGACGTATTTGGTCTTATATGTATCCAATAACGTTAATGCTCCAAGGTGCCTTTATGGTACCTACCGGGAGTTTCCTTTACCACGTCGAGAATATCAATTGATTAGTGTAATGTAATAACACAAATACGGTGATTCATCATGGTGTTGTCGAATAAGTTCCTGTCGGGTTGTCTGATAGTCTTTATGACTTCTGTATTAAGGTTTTGATTATCATAATGGGCTTTGAAAGCAGGTAACAAAGGCTTGACGTCATAAAGTAGACCAGGATTATGTGTCCCATACATGAATCAGTTTTATAATAGCGTTACTTGGAACCGTCGCCATCGCGGCTTGCGGTCTAGGCTAGGTGTAGAAAAAAAACTTCCTGTACGTGACGTTAGAACGGCTAAGGACGATTCAAGATTCTATCACCCGTATATAAAAACTAGTAAAAGTCATTACTTGAGTAAAAATAATAACTTAAGATACGATTTTTATTCTGTAGTCTGGTACTCTAGTAATTGCTTGAAGTTAGAACTGTCGAAAGTTAGAACTCTTAGCTTTGGTTTCTTTGACGGTTCTTCGTTCGTTCAAATTTTTGTCTATTGCATATAAATGGTTGACATACATAAATAATTATTTAAACACAAGTAATTACTTTAACTTGACTATAGATACCAGGATTAGACGTAGGTTATATTAACACTATCTTTTTCGAGTATGGGTGATGTAGATTTATTAGAATTCGTCGCCAATAAGTTGCTGTTACTAAAAGTCCCTAAATTCTTGTTTACATTTTCGAATATATACTATAATATAATATAATAATATATAATAATATATATAATATATATACTATCCTGACTGCTGAACAACTATGAGATACAGTAGCGGCCAGTGCTTTGATTCACAAAATAAATATTAAATCTCAGTCAATATTAAACCTACTTAAAATAGATGAATTCCGCATCACTCGTATGAGCGCTATCGCTGTATGAATGGTTCCCGTTCCCGGCGAGCTCGCTCCGCGGTCCGCGATCCGATCCGCCCGTGCCCGCTTAAGCCAGATTTCAATAGAGTATAATCTCACCCTAATGAATCTCCAATCCGGATTACCGAGGGGCCCCTATTATAGATGAGCGGCGTCCATTGCAAACGAGCGGGATTTAGTTTAGAAAAAAACTTTGATTAGTCTAGTGCGCGCGCCGGTTTGAATACCGAAAGCTGATTATTATTTCAACGTTGCATAATACTGTTTCACATCTGTTTTCATTCTTTGTGCCAAACAAATAATAGACATAATTCCCTCTGGCGTGTTCTATCTCATCGAGACACATCAAGGAACTATGTCTTAATTCAGATGTCTGATTCCGTCCAATAAATTGTAAAGGGCGCACGACACTCGGCTAATCCCATTGGCGGCATTAGAACGGCTTTGTGCGGACAGATCGCGCTCGCACGCCGAAATTACCTAGCAATTGGTAGCCGCGCCGAATTGCCAGCGGGCTCAGTCTAAATCGGCTGCAGACACTTTTATTGCCCGGCGAAATCCCGCTGACCCGAGCTCGAGCCGATCCCGGCTTCCGTTTTATCCCGGCCTCGCTTAATCCCGGATTTGACGTCGCTTAATCCGAACCCGTGTTGGATATCGCGTCGACACAGGCCTCGCCCGCACTCTTGTTTCTATACTCTCCTATATTGATTTCGGATTTCACGGCGCACCTCATTGAACTCGCATAAAAGCACGCGTAAACAAAGCGAGTGCGGACCTTTTGAGCATTACCTCGACGAGCACGCCGATATGATAACGAATTAATTATATATTTTTATTATGATGAAATAATTCCATCGAGACAAAAGTAATCCACAGCTATCATCCTGGCACGGGATTATGGAGCGCGAAATGCATCGCATTCAGATATTTGGACTCAATGATATAAAATTGTACGCAAAAAATGAGCAGATTAATTTGTATTTTCATTGGGTGGTGCGTTATGCGAAAAATTGAGCGGTCGGGAAGCAAATGAAAATGATCGCCTCATATTATTTTATTCTCTCGGATTGTCGTTCGCAAAGTGCACTACTTACCAACTCGAACTGAAAACTCCGTTATTGAATTATTGATGCAATTTCGCTTTGTTTACAGTGAATAGAATTTAAGTTACGTTCGCCCGTTACCGATTCTAATGTACTTTGACGATATTTGCATAAATCATGATACAAATGTACCATTGAGAAGATGATGGTATTAAAATGGTACATTTGCGTCGACACACGGCGCACAACGGATTTGCCAAAATACATAATTATATTTCGCGTTTAGAAGCCAAAATTATATTTGATGGCAAAGTGAATAGTCGACTATTTCCCATTTTAATGAGGATTATAGTTTCTAGTGCATTTAGTGCACTTCGCGCGGTAAAATTAATTACTAAATCGAGTCTGTCTGCGCGCACTAATAGAACGATTCGTTTCAAAGCCTACTGCGCGTACAATTTCAGTAATCCCACCTTTTGACTGACGTTTAAATTGTCTAACTTTAATAACATGTTTCTATTGCTGTGTAGGAAAATAATTATACAGTTTTAATTATGACTAAAAACAACATTTTGTAAAGGAAGGGTACTTTTGTTTTCGTACTTTATATTCGGCTTTTTGAGAAACGAGTTTTCGTAGCACATTGCTACATTGCTACGCCAGGGACTACACCGCCGCCATCTTCTAATAAAATAGTAAGTTTATCTGTAAGAATGTTTGTTCAACTGAAGTTTTTTTTTTCATTCAATCACGTCCCTAATTTGTAGACGGCTCGAAGACTTAGAGAATGCGTGGGAAGATTTTTTTTGCCATCGAGAAAAATATTCGCCTGGCGTAATATTAGTTTCTCTATTTTAACTCTATGCCAAATATAGTGAATTTAGATGTCGAAGCTTTCAGCCATTAATAAGCTTTACAATATAAACGAATATACCAATACAGTCAAAATATAACCAATTTGCGTCTCAAATCATAATGACCATTCATGGCCAGAACTGAACATTAGTACAATTTAGGCGATAATGCCGCTAAGTCCTCGTTCACACTGCTGGTATTATTGCACGACGTTAATTAGTCTGTGGCCATGGCTGCGGCCTAAACAGGCTTTTAACTTTTCAAATGCTTTCATTAACTGCATGCGATTATTTGGTCCGTGTTTCCACAGCCATTGATTGAGAATGGGAGCATTACCGGCTCTGTTAATACAGTTTTAGCCGATTAATTTATTTAAATGCTGATAATGTGTTTTATTGTTAGGTAGAATATGTTGGCAGTTGGTGTTCATTTAAATGGTTATTTTAGAAATTAGTTTTGCATCTGTGTTAGTTTTATTATTAGAGGAGCTCGTGGCTACATAATAACAGCCGCTCGGGCCGATATTTAGGTTAAGCCGCGCTGGCCTCGGTTGGTCTGTGGATGGATGACCAAACATTAGGTACATACCGAGTTTCCTCCGAGCCTCGGAAAGCACGTTAAGCCGTTGGTACCGGCTGGCATTTGTAGGCCCGAAAGTCTGACAACCAGTCTTTCCAATGGGTATCGTATTATCCAGTACTTACTGGGTTGTGGAGGTCAGATAGGCAGTCGTTCCATGTAAAATACTGCTTCCGGTTATTCAGCTGCATCCGGTTGGACTGGAAGCTGACCCCAACATTGTTGGGAAAAGGCTAGGCAGATGATGATCTGTGTTGGTTTTATTGAGGGTTTTGATTTCGACTTTATTTGTATCTAGGTACTTGCTAAGCTTGCTACGAATGATTTTGATAGAAAATATAGATACCTACATGTTTCAGGCTGGCCTGGCAGGATAATTCATACAGCTCTGTCTGTCAAAATGATTAATGTGAAACTAATTTTCATTTGTTTAACTATATTTTGTACTACATAATATGTACACTCACAAAATATATTGGTATGGGTGCTCGCTTAAAGTAGACTACTAACAAATTCGTAACTAAGTTTTTTTCTAACAAGATTAAAATACGAACTTTGCAGTAGGTAGGCACAGTCTACTACAGGTAACATGCAAATGGTTCTAATGGGAGGTTAGACAGAATAAGGTTCATAATCCAATATCCCTCGCGCAGAGTTTTAGACAAGTGAGTTTGGAACAGGCTCGATTAGTTTTAACCTAACTTTTTGCTCGCCAATGAAATGAAATTAAGCTTAAAACTTGTACGTTGTGTTGGTGATGGGGCTTCCGTATCGTTTAATGGATTGAAATTGTGTATGTTTTATGTGGGATGTGTTTTCATGAAATTCTTACTGAATGAATGTTGCAGATTCTTTTGGCGCTTAAATTACTTTGACATGGTTGTTGGTACACTAACCAAAAAAATGGATTGAAAAAACAAGATGGCGTCTTTGGCTTCGCGCTAGTAGATCCTTGAGTAGATATAACTTATTTTATTCTATGAGTTGAAACAATTATGTTGAGACTACTACTAAGATTTAAGTTAATTAGGGGCATCTGTTACATCTTGTTTGAGATAAGAATATATAAAGGCGCTTTTTAGATTTAGGGCAGTTTTTAAAAACGAGTTTCTTTTTTCACTTGTAAATTCTAAAATTTTGTCTCTCGAAAGCACCGCTTTAAAAAACAGGTCATGCCAAAAAAAACGCAGATTTTCACAAAAAAAAACAAATCCGCCACAAAATCAAGACAGACAGTAAACAATCGAAGTACGTAGATAAGGTGAACTTGTATAGGTCGGTGTCTTACTGTCTTACGTGTAAAGCGCGCCTAATCCGCCGCCCATCCGCAGCGCCGCAAGACGCCGCTTGTTGCTTGCCCGTGGGGCTTCCCTACTCCGGACAAACTTGTATATGTATACAGTATACATGATACATTAGAGACAGATTTAAACAAAAAAATATAGGTAAGAAGCGATAGGATACTTTGAAAAAAAGTAGAAGGAAATAGAAAATTAATTTGTCGTGAACATTGCAGGTTCAGAAATTCGTTTGTTCTTCTGTGTTTTGCTCGTTTAAAACAAGTTGGAAATCCATTGTGGTTCTGGGCTTGTAAGAGAAGTGAGAAGTTATTTTTTACAATAAGCGCAATGAAACTGATCGCGATTTGTATTGTATATCAGAACTAAATTCAAAGCTGTAAGTGTCATGGCTGTAACAGCTCTTCAACGCTGGCAGTTTACTCGATCAGCGTATCATATAAAGCGAGGCAAAGACTGTTTGACTTTATCTCTGCCGCTAATGTTCAACGAAATATAAATTCTAATACTAGTCTTAAGTTCGCTGTTTTATGTAGACCCAAATACAGGGATTAAACTATACATCTAGTCTATTTGACAATAGGATTGAACAAGAAACAATGTTCAGTTCTTGAGGTATCCCCGACGGCCGACGGCCAGTTTCCTAAACCGCCACAGGATTTAGTTAACCGGCGGACGCACATTGGTGCAGATTAATTATTTATGCCCCCCACTGCCCGAGGGTAGGTTTAGCGCCCAGACGCTCTCCGATTCCTCTCTCATGCAAACTATTCGTCTTAACGCAAAATTGACGCGCAAACTTAAATATTTACAAATGGTATTTACGCTTCAAACATTAAGGTCGCTTTTACTCTGACTGAATAATTTAAAGGTCCTTTGTCTGCATTGTCCGGCATAAAGATCTGGGGGCTTGCGATGACCACCTTGTCATGGCGAGCTTTGCTGTAAATCTACGTTGCATCTTTGCCGTGGCGTAATCGCTTAAGCCCGGCTGGACTAGTCCCAGCTAAATGAATACCTATAAATTCGTAGACGAGTTCATCGTTTCACTGTAGCTACATTATTATGATACAAGCGATGGAAAATCGATAAAACGAGGGTACGTCTTCCCTAACAATACGTATCGAGTTATGCGTACACGTCGTCGTTTTAATCCTTAAGGCGTAGCAAAGCACGTAATATGTAGAAACCTTCTTAACCTAACAGGATTATCGTGCGGAGGCAAGCATTTCACGGCCGGATCACGCCTTGCCAGCGGCTCGGCTAAGGCACAGATTTTATTACACAAATGAGATTAATACTCAAACGCACATTGTTACGTAAGCCGTAGACGTTGTTAACTGCTACGTGTGATCGTAGCGCGTAGGGGAATATATCTGTCGTCTGGCGATGGCGTAGCGGATCTACGATACTTTCTGTTTTAGGAGATAATTATACGTTGAGACGTAAGTAAAAATTATTTCAAGTAGTCTTTATGAAAATAGTGAAGTTATGTTTAGATAAGTCGCATCACAATAAATATCATTGTAACTCAGTACAGAACAAAGACAAATGAAAGTCGAACGCGGGCTTCTACACACACGCGATGCGACAATTTCTCGGCGCTCAGATATTTTCGCGGTGTCAATTAAAACGCAAACAAACGTCGCCCTCAAAAAGGCCATTTGTAACGTAGAGACAATCATAGCTCCCGGCGTAAACTGACAAACGACGCCGCGATAGCGAACGTCTAAACCGAGCTTTTGAACTTCTTTGACGCGCAGTCGATAAGCGCGCCGCAGCGACAGGTTATTGTGTCTGTAGCGTTCTTAACAATGGTGTTCGTTTTGCAAGTTTTCACCCAGTCGTAAGTGGGTAAATGTGTTACCGATTGACGAGGGGTGGCACAAAAGCTTGAGAGACACACGACACTCATTCACAGCGAGGCATCGCGTTGCCGCAACAACGGTTAAGATAATGATGACGTTTCCTTCAGCGACGCCCTTTAAATACGCGACTGTATTAATTACCCTGCTGGGGAGTTCGTTAAATCGTATCGGTGTTAAAATAGAATTTATGTGTTTTGTTTGACAAGCGATGTGTGTTTGTTCGTTTGCATACCTAATGTTTCTGTATACTGTACGAAAGATACATTGAGATAATAATTTAGGAATTTCACAATTATAAGAAATATCTTTAAGATATTTTTATCCTTGAGACATTACTTGCAACAAAATAACATATTCGCAAATCACTAACCTTCAAAAAGACATCACCGAAGTGATTAAACAAATCCTCTTGACCAAGACCACAGTACTTTCTACCAAAAAAGCATTAATGAATGACTAAAATGGTGCCAAACATAGGGTCGATCTGTGGGGATGAATTAGGGGATGAGTTTCTTAATTAAAGCGACAACCATGACAGGTGGAACGCCTCCACCAATTGTAAGCGTTATCTTTAGGCATTGTCGACATGTACACGCTTTGCCTTGAATCACAAAACAACTTGATTAACT
Source organism: Standfussiana lucernea (assembly GCA_964057025.1). Taxonomy (NCBI): domain Eukaryota; kingdom Metazoa; phylum Arthropoda; class Insecta; order Lepidoptera; family Noctuidae; genus Standfussiana; species Standfussiana lucernea. The sequence goes on from OZ059785.1 coordinate 6,373,823, forward strand.
TGGTTGAATTCTGATGTTGATCGTGAATAAGTTTAGTATGGGAAAGTTGGGAATCACAGTTATAAACTGTATTGTGTCCATGTCGAACTGATTTACGCATTAACATATTATTGTAACATTTAATTATAATATATCAGATGGTTGGATTTCTTTTAAGGAAGAAGGCTGATCTTAGTGTAGTAAGTATGCGCATGAAAAGTTTTTCAAATAAATATGTAGTTCTTATAAAAAAAAAATGATAAGTTTTGATATAGGTATTGATTTGGTCTTTGATGTGGTATTATTAAATTATAATTTGGTAACTATTCCAAAACCTTTGAGCCATACCGCTCTTTAGCAGATTCTCTACTTCAAAGATTTGTTTCCGAATAAATAAATAGTTTCTTTATTAAACATAGATACTGTGTTAAATATTCTTAAAAGCCAACTTAAATTGTGTCAAATTGTCATTTTATTAAAGTCTTGGACCATTAACAGCTTGCTAAAACTATTTAAACATAATACCTACCCAACAGTTAACCGGAACTTGTAGTAAACTTAAATCTGAGTATTAAAGTAGAGTACAATAAAGGTTGCAGGGCTTAAACCTAAGCCTTACGGCGTCTGAGACCTAGGTCATGTTACCTACGCAGCACCCAGACAGAGCGGTCAGTTGATACCCATGCTAGGCTTAGCTTACTTAAGAACTGATGCAAGTACCTAAGACCTAAGTACTTGCAGGGATATGAGAGTTTGCGTTGCCGCTGAGATTTTAAATTTCGTGTTTGATTGTGGTCTGTGAAAATTTTGTATGAACTTAAAAATTGTCTCATTGGATTAGTTTTAATTGCGCCTGTAATTTGTTTTCTTTTGAAATTTTAACGAATCCTATTTTGGTATTTGTTATTTATTTATAAAATTTTATTTGCTTTTTTATCTTAAGTTCTAGTGATACAGATTTTTTTTTAATTTAATTTTTAAATTATTAACAAAAGTCCTCCTATATTTTCCATTTTGTTCTGTAAGTTTTTCAGCACAACTTTCTCCTGATCTGGTGCAGTCACATCCAAAAGTAAAGTAATAATAACTAGTACCAAAAATGAGTATCAACCTTTTTAAAAAATCCCAGTCACCAATTCTTTTTAGCACACATCAGCGTAACACATTCAAGTCAATATTTCTCCAAGTCTGTTTTCAGTTCAGGTAGATGTATTCGCATTGTTTAGACGAGCATTAGACCGTCTGTCCCTGGTCAGGTGAAAGTTTAGGGGCACGGTAAAGAGATTAGCAGACGACCCTAGGTGTTAGTCCACATCCTGTCCAGTTCTAAATTAAACTGTTAAACTTAATTTTTGAGTTACTGTTGCTGATGAATTTAATTTAGATGTTTGAGATTTGGGGTGAGTTAAAATTTACATATCTGTGTTATGTAAATAAACGAAGGTAAAAAGATCTTTTGGCGAGTGGTCAAAATTGGAACTAAGGACGCCATCTTGTTTTTTAATACATTTCACAAGCGTTAACCAACCGCATTGCCTTTCAACGTGATTTGATCGCCAACTCACCTTTGTATCTCTGTGGATATGTTATTTGGCGATCTGATCTTGAATGTCGGGTTAGAAAAGTTTTTCAGAAAGAATAACTTGCCAGAATCAGAGTTTCTGTAACGATGTACCTATGAACATTGATAAAAGAGTTTTTTGTGTACAAGAAAGTTTTTGGATGAATGGAATAAGTTAGAAACTGGAGATCAAATATTAACATTATATTATCCATTTTTTCTTTTATTGAAATGAACTTCTTCTCTTTCGTGTGGTTGGTGTCTAACCTGGTGTCAGAGTATTTTGCCGCCCATGGGCTCCTGACTTGGCTATACATGCCGTCGAGAAATTCACCCAGGCATGCTGGTTTGGTTTAATCACGAAGTTTTCCTTCACTAAAGCAGGTGATCATTGAAATCAACTTAAATGATATTTATTTTTGCAAGTGGGTTACTAAATTCAATAAGACTGTATGTACCTATATCTTTTTTAAACCGGCACAAAGAGTAGCATATAATACTAGCAGCGACATTGATAATCACACCATTTTCAGTAACATTATAATAATAAAACATCCGTGCTTTCCCCCATAACAGAACACGTAATTACGTTGTAAATATCGCTCAGACAAAGGCTGATACCCATTACCCTATGATGGCACGACACAGTATTTGCTAGGTTTCAGCATCCGGCACGCGAGACTTATCCGATCGAAATAGATCATCGCTCACGAATGGCCCTTCGATCAACACGCGAATCCAATAGTACTCGCTATAATTCGTTGTAATGTTATAGGGATGTGTACTGATGTGCTGAAAAATGTTTAATAATATAACGTGGCAACGCTGCTAGTCTCTAGGGCACATTACCCGTTCACAGCGTTGATGAGTTTTTAACCGACTTCAAAAAAAAGGAGGAGGTTCTCAATTCGGTTGTATTTTTTTTTTTGTGTTTGTTACCTCATATCTCCGTCATTTATGAACCGATTTGAAAAATTCTTCTTTTATCTGAATGGATCTACTTCCCGATTGGTCCCATAGAAATTTCATCAAAATCGGTTCAGCAGTTTGGTTTTGAATCAAAATCTGGAAAAAATGTCATCCAAGTAAAAGAAATTGCGAAATTGATACTTGACAAGGATTTGTGTGTGATACGATAACTAAAAAGGCTAAAATAAAAACTTTTTGCAAAAAAAACCGACTTCCAAAAAAACACTAAAAAGTGGAAAATAACTTTACTTTCGGAAGTCGGTGGCAAAAAAGTCAATGAAACAAACAATAGTCACCGACTTCCGAAAGTAAAGTTATTTTCCACTTTTTAGTGTTTTTTTTGGAAGTCGGTTTTTTTTTTGCAAAAAGTTTTTTGATGCCATTTTTTAGTTGATTGTTAGTTTAGTTACCGTGTATACGGCCAGATGTATGAACGTGGACGAGGCAAAAGGAGTATTTAAGGACCGTATCAAGTGACGTTCTGTGGTTGAACCTGTAGGTAATTTTGATCCTGATTTGTTGCGAAGAAAATAGTTTAGAATTTTTGAATTAAAATAAAGCGAGATTTAAAAACTTTTGAAAGATGAAGAAAGTCAACTTATCACTACGAACATACTCGTACATAAAGCGTCCCTCCACACTTTCTAAACAGCCGAGTCAATTAAGCCTCTGTTCTCAGGGCGGGGTCTGGATGAGACTTTTAGCGAAATACTTATGCTAACACCGGAGTAAGTACATACACGGCGCTCACGGTTCATTGTTAATGCTTCGAGACTCTTGGAACATTACTAGACGGGCCATTCTATAGAAAAACATGTTTCCAAGGATATCACTTTTGTGAATTGAAATCGTTTTCTCCTCATAAAGTTTTTGAGTTTCAGTCGTTAACTGAACAACGCTCTTTCTAGACTGCTTGGTCTTGTGTGAACTTTATACAGGAGTTTGATAAACTGAGAACGGGTTTTTTTTCAAAGGTGTTGGGTCAAAGTAGTTTTTTTTTTAAATACGTTGCCTTAAATACTTAAATAGGCGATGAAGGATATCGGTTTTGTTTGTTCATGGCTAAGAAAGTATGTAAATAAATTTAAGCCTACTAAACTAAATAGCTTTTAATTCGTTTGATAAGAAACTACCGCAACTTTATCTAACGAGAATGACGCGTTATTTTTAAGGTTTTCCTTTGAAACTGGATAATTCTACGGAAAAATTTAACATACTTGATCGGAGTTTTTGAGTTTGAGTAATTTATTTTGGGATGGGATTAATATACGATGCAAACTAGTTAATAAAAAATCAGCTAAACAAAAGCAACTTAGATTAATAACCTTAACTTCATATTACAATCACCATTAGGTACCATGTTTTGCTTGTTGTCAGAGTGAGCCATAATTACGTATTTATTTTGATATTTTTAATCTTAATAGTAATAAATACAGAATTTAATAGCTGAGGAGAGTCCAGTGTCATAACATCAACCTTATCACATCTGAGTAACGGTAAAACCACTAATTCCCCAAACACCGCGCTCGCGCAATCCAGTCACTTTACATCCGTGTATTGAAGTTAAGGGTGCGCGTTTCCAAGAGACGTTGAATTTGATTCGCAACATATCTGCTTAAGCCCTTACATCCATTGAGACAGGTGCGTACAGTTACATGTCAGTGATGTCTTGCACCATTAGACGGATTTGGGACGAAATTTTGTTAGTGTGTGGAATGTAGTGAATTTTTTGGATTTTCTAGATAAATATTGTGACAATAATTTTTACTGGGTGTAATCAATATTCTAACTATCCCTAAAAATTAAAGTTTTGAATAATAGTTTGATTTTTCCATCAGGAATTTTTCAGCAGCCCGGAGTCTCGATTTGTACTTGGTTGATGGCACTAGGCTCACCCCATATTGCTTTATGAAATATGAATTTACCTGATTTACTCTTCAAGGGTTAATGTTATGGTATATATGCTAAAAAATGCTACCGCAAGCTCACATTTCCTTGAAGAAAAAATTGTGAAATACTCGTAGTAGACTGACTCTTTATAGCTGAAAACGGAAATTAATCATCATCTGAAGTCCTCTTCAAAATTAGCTCTTAAAAAATAAAAAGACATCATCAACAATACAAGCAAAACACGATCGCGCACTTCACATGTTCGCCCAACAATTCCTCTGTTGTATTATTAAGGCGAGACTACACTACATAGCATGAGCCATGAGCTAATTCCTTTAAGTACGAAGTTTTAATTCAGTACTTACACAAGCCGACAACCCGGTGTTGTGTACCGAACTCTTTTCAAGCCCTCTTGGCACAGCTTAGCTTTGCAGCGCGTATTATGAAGTGTGCTACAACAATTATTCTGTTGTGGGGAGGTGGATTTTATTTAGTTGTTTTATTTATAGTCAATGTAGTAATGTATCTTCTTAATATTAAATTCTAAAAATCACGAGTCACTATGTTCGTACACGCTTATCTCCGAAACCACTAAACCGATTTCAATGAAAGTTTGTGATAGGCATGTCTGATTGATACCAGCTTGAAAGATAGGATAGGAAGTTTTGGACCCCCACCCGTTACCTAGCTGGCGCCGTTTGGCGCTGGGGCGGGTCGCTAGTTGCTATATTATGTTTAAAGGCATCTGGGTTACACTGAATGCGGAAGGCGGAGGTCAGGGTATTATGGCGCAGCCTAGGAGAGGCCTAAGTCTATAGGATAGGCTGATTTGCTGGTTATGTAGCTTATAAGTGAGCATAATAAGTACACTGGGTAAAATGAAATTGTAAGAAGGTTTGCTTTTACTTTAGTTAAAAAAAAAACTCAAATTTAGCGAAGTATGGGGCCTATGGGCGGCATAAAAACTCTGCACACCAGGTTAGGCGATAGTCCTGCGATAAAAAAAAAAAAAAAAATTAGATACATCTTTGTATGCTCCTGTCTTAAACGATTTCAATACATTTTTGTGTGTTCATGTGAAATGGATAATCGAAGTAGTTTTCCATAGGAAAAATACACGAAAACAATATATGTATTTGTATTAAAATAAGCAGATTCCTATTAAGCATGATATTCCAATTAGCACATTATATCCGCCTGAAAAACTACAAAATCGGATTATGTACCAACGTTGGATTCCTATATCTTCCGTGGAAGCTAACACTCGTATTCGCAAAGTAATAGTATTGTGTTAAGTATTAGTGAAACTGGTAGGTACAGACAAACCAGAAAAGATTTTACAGTATAGTTTCTGATACACCCGCATCTATAAACAAGTCAAAGTGACTATTTGAGTAAAAGTACAAGTTATTACTTTTACTCAAATAGACACAATTTTTATTTTGTAGTTTAGTAATTAGTTATAACTGTCAAAAGTTAGAATTCTCAGCTTTGCTTTCTTTGACGGTTCTTACTTCGTTTAAATACATAACTATTGCATGAAAAGGTTGCATGAATAATTACTTAACTCGAGTAATTACTTTAACTTGACTATATATACTAGGGTTGGAGTCGCGTCCACATTTGGCTATACAGTTATGCCATCGCTCTGTTGTCATACAAACAATTTCATCAAGAAACCTTTGCCAGCAAACCTAAGAAAATGCTTCAATTCTTTCTTCTTTACCCTTTGGATAGTGACCTGGTGTCAGAGTTTTTATGCTGCCCATGGGCCTCTGACTTGGCTTTACATACCGTCGAGAAATATCTCTCAGGCATGCTGGTTTTCTCACGATGTTTTCCTTCATCGAAGCAAGTGATAATTATAAAATACGCACATGATTCCGAAAAATCAGATTCGCGTGTCTTGGGTTCGAACTCGAGAACTATGGCATTGGCAGGCCAACGGTCACTCCACTAGGCTATCTATCACTGCTGAATAAATAATAAATAAATGCTTCAATGAAAAAAATAAAACAATTGAGCACCTATTCTTTTAATCACGAGCTATCGGTTGCTAGTTGCACTTGTGACAAAGTAGCGCGTTTCTTAGCTCGTTCTAAGAGCTCTCGGTTCGTCTGTCTGTCTAATTGCTGTTTTATGTAGCGAGCTAATGAACGTTGTATCTCTAAACTTGCACTGATTTGTGCAAGACGTACTAAGATTAATGGAAGTTAGGATAAGAATAGAGGTTTTTTGTTGTAATTTTGAAGTCGAATTGGTAACTTTATATTAATTAGCCGACTTCTAAATAAGGAGGAGGTTAAGTATTCCACCAGCATCTTTGAAAATTGGTTATTTTTTTTGCAAAAATGTTTTTTTAGGTTCCTTACTTTCGTGTGATATTTCTTTTATCAATGAAAAGGATTATTTATTGCCAAAAAATAGGATGGCATAATATTATGGTTCTAGGGGTATCTTATGATGCGAATGTTTTCCTAGTGAGCTCTTGTAAGGTTTACAATTATCACGATACTTCTACGGCTTTACTTGTCAAATTACCTTACTATTTTCTCATTTTCTTTCAAAACTGCTTTATATGTACATATTCCCCGTAAGTTCAAAGGAACGGTCAAATTATGAATACGGTAGTTGACACATTAATCAATTGAGATACTTTTTATGAGCAGTCAGAACGCGATTCCACCTTAGATTTTGTATGGTAATAGCACGCTGTGACGTCACTATTTAGTCATTGACTCAACTATTTATTGATTTCAAACCAACTAAAAATCTAACTTGGCAATTAATCGGGTAATCAGGTTTTCATGTATAAAGTAGGTGTTTTTTTTAAAGAAGTTGTGCTTTGGAATTATTGTTGATGAATGGTATGGTTGGTGTTTGATGGTGGAATGGTATCAAATACCCTAATATACAATCGCGTCCCAAAACGGTGAAGGAAAACATCGTGTCTGCAAATATTTTCACGAAAATATTCGAAGACATGTGACATCTACCCACCCGTACTCGGGCCACGTGGTCGATCACAGCCCATTCCCACCAACTGAGAAGAGGCTTTCATCCCAGCAGTATTTTTCTGGATGGTGCCAAAGCTGGTGTCAAAGTTTTATACGTTTTTTTTTTAACCCAGCAACATTTTTTTTTTTGGGAACAGTATAGGCTGAATATTATTATGCAATCACTCAAAAGAGTATAACTTTTTTTGTGGCGGTACTTCGGCCGCTCGAAGCTAATTCGATTTAATTTTATGCCGGATTCGAGATAACACGTGTGTGGGGGATTTGCGGCACAGGCGCGATGACGTCACAAGTCATTAGTGTTCCGTGACAAAGCTTTTGAGTGATTTTATTTAGGTGACAGGAAAGTGAGTTGGTGCTTTACAAGGAACTTGAAAGTTCCTAAGTTCCTTGAAAGTTAAAAATAAATGTACATTTATTTTTATCGAATAGCTTTTTAGTACGTTGCGTTTTTTACGGACTAAAAAATCTCTTCCACACATTTTGATTTTGAGTTATTGCACTTTTGCATGAAACAACTGATTTTTAACCGACTTCTAAAAAAGGAGGAGGTTCTCAATTCGGTTGTATGTTTTTTTTTTTTTTTTGTGTTTGTTACCTCATATCTCCGTCATTTATGAACCGATTTGAAAAATTCTTCTTTTATCTGAATGGATGTACTTCCCGATTGGTCCCATAGAAATTTCATCGAAATCGGTTCAGTAGTTTGGTTTTGAAATCAAAATAGCTGGAAACAATATGTCATCCAAGTAAAAGAAATTGCGAAATTGATACTTGACAAGGATTTGTGTGTGATGCGATAACTAAAAAGGGTAAAATAAAAACTTTTTTGCAAAAAAAAACCGGCTTCCAAAAAAAACACTAAAAAAAAGTGGGAAATAACTTTACTTTCGGAAGTCGGTGGCAAAAAAGTCAATGAAACAAACAATAGTCACCGACTTCCGAAAGTAAAGTTATTTCCCACTTTTTTAGTGTTTTTTTTGGAAGTCGGTTTTTTTTTGCAAAAAAGTTTTTGTTTTAATATCTGACGGAACTACTACGCTACCAATTTTAATTAATTTACTTTCGTCAATATCAAAATCCACGCTACCAATAACAACAAAACTTCCAAAATTACCTGCATACCCGTTAAACAAGCTAGTCTACCCAAAATATGGTCCCACCTATCGCATTTAATTAATAATCAATTCCTCGTGTATAGTTTCATAAAGCAAGGGTTTAAACTGACCAAAGGATCGTCTCGGGCGGCGGTCGGGCCACAACTAAACCCCACTAATCCAAGCTGGGTATTAACTCGCTGCCTAGGTGTAGGTGCTAACCTGCAACTACCTTCCCGAAGTTTGTAGGGTTGACTGAACAGTGCTTGTGATTTTAGTGGAAATCTTTATGGTAGGAAAATTTTTAGATAACTAAAGAAAAGTTCGTTTGGAGATAATATAATAGCTAAATCATTTAATACATATACATTGGTAGCTACACATGTTACTTGGTATAATGTACTATTATAGATATTGAAATAAACGTATCGAATAAATTATTCGATCTGATGATTATTTTCTTTTCTGATGTGATCAGTAAGTCTTAATATCGTCATAATCGTGGATCAGTGACAGATCTGACATGAAGCTAAATGATGCATGTGATTTTTAAAGAAAATTGTTTAATATTTTGTTGTTATTTAATGTCATCTTAAATAGGGGTTTGATTATTTTAATCACCTTATTTCGTCTTAATCTGTTCTGACATACCTATGTTAAATTTTACAGGGCAGCCATTTCAAATATTTTGTCGTTTTTTTTTTAGTACGACATTTGCAATGTTGAAAATTTACATACATCTGACAGTAGGATTTATTAATAAACCTGTGTCAGGTGTAATTATGTATGTAAATTTATTTTCTTTAAAAAAAAACGACAAAATATTTGAAATGGCTGCCCTGTAAATTTAACATAAATATGTCAGAACCGTCACTGTTCTATGATTAAAACGAAATAAGGTGATTAAAATAATCAAACCCCTACTTCTTCTACTAAAGAACTTCCCCACGAAAACTATCAAAACTTAATTTCAGCGATTACGTAAACTGAAACTCCTATTCAAAAGTACATAACCCGAAGGCTAACACAGCTTAACGCACCTCCACCCTGTTATTAAAAGATTATTGTGGCGGGAAATTTATAATTTCAATGTAACTACTCACTATGTTTTGTGAACCGAATCCCGGAATAGTATTATGTAAATTCAATAACTGTGCGCTCAGAGACGTCTATTGTTTTCAACTGATACTCTAAATCAGTGTTCACCGTAATAATATTGAATATGGGTGATATTTTGGGATTGTTTACCTACCTGTGAATGTATGAAATGACATTATTGTAAACGCGCTAACTGTATACATTATTACAATTAAAATCGATTAAATAAACAAAACTAACAATAAATTATAAAAGGCATCAAAACACTCCGCCTCAACGCTATCAGCTGATGTTGTGCCCTGAAAGTTGTGGCGTTGCCACGTTGTATGGCAACGCTTAGCGTCTGGCCAAGGTAAAAGCCAGCACTAGGGTCATGGGAGGCGTCAACTAGGTGTTTGAAAATTTCCCTAAGAGGGCTGTGAGCACTCGAACCCGACGGTCCCAGAGTTACCTTTACGGTTACTATATTTACACCACTTGAGATTCTTCCTTTTAGTCTATGGAACTATTACACAATAGTACATCATTCTTCAAACACTATAACAAAATTAAAGTAATTTTCTTCCATTCATCAATTTTCTTTGACGAAACACTTCCTTCGTAAAAGAAAAACTCGACAGATTTCCATTAAACGCGCCGAGCTATTAAACGGCTATAAAAAAGCGCATTGAAGCAGCAAAAACTATTTAATATCGCAACAAAGCAACGGCACAAAGCGTTGGGCGCCGGCGGCCGTTCCTTGCGCAGGATTAATTATTATTTTAACATTTCAGTAGGTTTTTTCCTCGTCCGCGAGCAAGTCAAAAGCATTGCTTTCTCGCTTGAAAAGTTGCTAAATAATTAAGACGCCTTCTTAGCGACAGCGTTTCAACGTCCAAGAGATACTAAGTAGGTGATTTTTCAGAGGAACCCCGTCTTGGAAAAGATTTTTCCATTAAGTACTCTTTTTGTCGCGGTTCGTTAGACGTTCAGGGAGATCATGTTTGTAAATTATATTTGTGGTAGGTAGGTTTAGATAGATAGACAGTCGAACTTCTACAAATATCATCAACTAATTATTGACAGTCCGACTGGAGGCAGCTGAGATACTGTCTATCTAACCTCCATAGCCTACTTATTGCGTAACACGACAATCACTCAAGGGTCCCCGCCTATCGCCTTGAGTGATTGTCAGACTTTCAGGCGTCTGAATGGTATTCGAATAAAAAATAAGAAAAAAACCTTGTGGTGTCCTATTATACAGTTTAAGAAATCCTCTCTCTATCTTGCCCTAGGTAAAACCCTGCCCGTCCACTGCGTGGTTGAGGCAGTAGCCTCTCTCGAAGAAGGCGCATGGCGACGACGAGCTGTGGTAGAAACTGACAGCTACGTCATCATCCCTGCTGCTACCGCCTTCCACGAGCTCGTGCCTGCTGCCATGATGCGACTTGGATACCCTCACGAGTTGGCTGCTTCTGCTAAAGGTACGTTACTTTCATGTTGGAAATTAGGTAGGTACCTAAAGGATGAACGGCCTCCCACAAGATCGGCCGATAACAAGAGGAGTTGGACAAGTGGAAATCTCATGCAAAACGGACTTTCAGTATAACATTAGCTTTGTCGGTAACTCGGTACCTAGCTTACCTACGGGTGGTAGGGACACCGACGCGTAAATGGAAACCACATACTCAGTAGGTACATCATTCTGAAACCCCCACACAAAAATTTTTCGTCGATTATTAAAAAAAAACCGACGGAAAATTTCTATGTGGGGTGGTTCAGAATGATGTACTGATCATGTTGCACCCAGTATATCAATTTTCGTTTTCGGTGATAGAACGCATTTTTGTCTGAGCCCTGAGGCGATGGTCGCGAAATTCAATAGATGCGAGATGCACTGGGCTGATCGTTGTGGCGACGCTCGGGGAGGCCTATGTTCAGCAACGTGTTTTTCAGGTGGAAAACGTCCACTGACAACGTCCGACAATGATAATGTAGACAAGAAAAAGACTTGAATTAAATCGTAAATATCATGCCAATCAACATAACATTCAATTTTGTCATTCTAGGAAGTGAAGCTGTGTTAAATGCTAATAGGCTAAAAGGAAAATTGCAAGGAATACTTACATAGAGTTTTCTTATAATTTTCTCATTGACCAAGGCTCAACTTTATATTGAAAATATTGAAACCAATAACGTCTCAGCTGCGCGAACCTTACCGGCTGGTTGTGTGTGTTCTACAAGATCTAAAATCTTGAATTTCCTTGTCACCAGGTTCCGTAGTCATAAACAACTGGAAGCCGTTGCCATTCGAAAGGATCTCTGATGGTCCTTTGGCCACTGTCGGCGAGGTCTTGGGGGAACTGACAACTGTCGCAACCCTCAGGATCCAGCTGCTTCGACCACGGCCCACACCACTGCAGGACATTAAGGACAAACTCTTGCGGCTGCTGTTGGTGCAAAGCAGACCTTTGCTCATGTCTACTGGATGCCCTTTGGATGAGGTACGTGATTTACATCATTAATAAATAATAGTTCATTTCCTTAACTTGTGCTTCCAAATTGATACAGAAACTAGGTGAGCCGTGATTTAACGCTAAGTACTTTTTGAGAAAAATCATTCGAAAGCATAATGCATGCATTACAACGCCTCCATTGCACAAAGTAGGGAAACTTGTAAAACCAACAGAATCAAAAACAATAAAGCATCTCCCGCTTTTTACAAACACAACCCCAGTTATAAAAGAAGTAAGCCGCAAACAGTCGTCATAATCTTTCAACCACACGTACATTCAGCAAAGCTTCCGAAAACATCTGTCAAATCAAATTACATCAACCGATTGGGGCGTTAAAATTATCCTGATGGGTGACAATGAGTACACGGTACACCGAGCTAAACCAACATTCACAACGGAATGCCATGTCCTCGGTTTACCCCGGGAACAATACCCCGAACTAAACCTTTACCCCTTACCCCCTGTTACCCCTTATTAACGTGGAAACTCATTGTTTTCCATATTTTAAGCTCGCTTTGTAAGGCACGCTTTCAATCGAAAACATTTATCCTAGTAGGTATTGTTTGTTTTAACGATTTAATTAAAGATTGAGTGCTTATTTCCTTAAGATTCGTGATTTTGATATTGTGGGCGGTTTTGTATCCGTTTTGGTGGCTTTTATTGGAGCTTTTAACTTTTGTTACAAAATTTTAACGATAATACTATAAAAACAATTAACTGTAGCAGTGGGACAGCACAGGCTAAAAAAAAACTGTAGTCAAGCTCTGAAACTGAATGATTGAGGCGGCAATCTTCACTTATTTGACAATAAAATGATGTACGGTCGAACAAGCTAATTGGTAAACAGTTAACTTTTTAAACATATTTTTTTAAGCATGTGTTTGTATGCTTAAAAAGTTAGTGCGCAAATAGTTAAAATTATTAATGTTGACAGTGTAATAGAACGATGATTTTTTTAACTGTATACTAATTAGCTTGCTCGACCGTACATACCTAAACGTAGTTTTTATATACCATTTTTTTTAAGTCAAGAAACTACAAAAATAAATAAAAATAGCTCATAACAAGCAATGATAAGAAGGCTTCCAAGTCCCGTCTGCCAAATAGCTTTCATCTGCCAAATCACATAAAAATACTGGCACTCAAATCACTCGATATCGACGAAAATTAACAAGAACTTTGGATGAAAGACGAAAGACAGATTATCAAAACTCTTCGCTAAGTAGGCGCGCGTTCTACAATTTGGTCTTTATAATTGCGAGGTGACTGCTAAGACCCTGCTAATAAGGATCATCGCTCGGGGGAAGAATTAGGAAGCATTTGTTTTCATGTTCGCGGCTTGAGTCTTCACAATGAGTGGGCTCATAGAAATTTTGATGTCATGATGTTAATGTTGTTCGTCAAAAGCTGCATGGATTTTGTGAACACTTTATGTATTACTGCGTGTTTCATGATTCAAGTAGGCAAAAACCTTTTTTAAGTTCATGTTCATGTTCAACGGCATGGATTTCAACGAATGTTATTTTCATTTTCACAACTTTTTACCATTATTTTTCAAACCACTTATATAATTAACTAAACTATTTGATCTTCAATTGTAACTGTATTTAAAGACCACATGAATAAGAAAATGATGTCGAGATAACTAAGAAAACATTAAGACAACATTTTCATCAACTCAGTAAGTTCTAAAGAGATTTAAAGCTCTCGTGATAGAGAACAATTTGTCGACGCGATGAGCACCTGTCTCATACGCAAGATCTCCATACATAATAAATTTAATTGAATCTGCGTCTCATCCGCGCCTCGCTACGCCTTATTATATTTTCTAAATATCCACCTTGTAGCGAACGGGTTAGGGCGGCGGGGGGTTGCCCTCGTCTTGCCAACTTGAACCACACCGAAAGAGGGTTAAAAGGAGTTTTAGATGTACGAACGCTTTTGATCTTATTAATACCATAAAATAATGCTTTATAATCTTATTAAACGCGAGGTTAGCGCTCCATGCGCGCCCTCCGACCATAACCGGCTCACGGATATTTCAATTTGGAGTTTACAGTGACATCCTGTAGTGGCACGGTTCAGTTACGTCATTTTAAATGTTCTGTAATGCCTTGAAGATAATAAATGAAGATTCAACTGTCTAATAGACAGCTAGAAACAAATTGAAGTTGTAAAGTCAAGTCAAAGTTGGCGCAAATGAAGCAAAGGAACTCCCGACCGGGGCAGATAATCAAACACCTCGAACTTGAAGTTGTTAGCTAAACGCCAGATGAACTCGGCTCTATGATATTATGGTAATTTATCTCACGCCAATTTGCGCCACTTCGATTTTAACTCGGAGCAAACTTTTGGACGCTCGAGGAATATTTTATCGAAGGGGTTTCCCGTGCCACCTCGATGCAGGATCAATTTTAAACCATAAATCTTCTTTAAGACTACTTTCTTACTTAATTTCGAAATCTCTTTGAAATTTCAAGGTTCTTTGTAACGGGTTACAATTTAATCACTCCTTCAAGCGTGCGTAAGTAGCGTACGTACACAACGAAAATAATATAAGATAACACTAAGCCCATTGTGTTCAAAGTTGTCCTTTTAACTACAAGTATATCAAGAAATGTTCGCAATCACACACCGAATTACGTACTTAGGCGGATTACACGTGACGCGAGTTATCACGCGCAGGCGCCAGCTCTCGTAAATCTTCCATGAAGCTGAAACAGACAATATCTGAAAGCAAATATGGCCTCACTATTTAAAAATATAAAACAAAGAAGCGGATTAACGTATCACTCCAGCGCGGCGCTAATACCTCTGACATGATTTATAGGCACAATCTCGATGTGTAATACTTACAGTTAATTTAACGTCTGATTTAGCAACAGTGCGGAGCAGGCCTGCGCCTGACAACTCGCTTGACGACGTAATCACTGGCATTGTTCTATGTAATCTAGCGATACGAGCAGATCTCGCTTGCATAACTGTCAAGCTGGGTAAACTGCGCGACGCAGCTATAATCTGACAAGTTCTTTATGATTGACTACTTGCTGGGCGATTAATACCTCTCTAAACAAGCACTCCTGTTATCACGCTCAACAAATAATTGTGAAATTTAAACATCGCATTGGAATCATTCCGAGTCACACGGTTGATTAGATGCTCAAACAGCGGCGTCGCATTGGCTTGAGGCATTTCGGGTGCTTTGTTAGCGCAGTCGGCGCGGTAACGATGCACGGAGCACTTAGTCCGCGGCTGCCGGCGCTAGTTGAGGGCGGAGTGGGTGGATGCTAATTGTTGAGACGCCCTTCCCGCTCATTGTTTTAGAGCAGACCATGATTGAAGTTTTGTCGGTGCGCGGGAGTGATGCGCACTAACCACCGAGCAAACACCTCGCGCCGAGCGCGTCAGAAGCCGGCCGCCCGACCGCTCGCGCATGACACATGCATTAACAGCCGACCTAATATTTTCATAATCTAATGGCGATGTTCTGTGAAACAATGCTTCATGTTTATTCAAACAATTATCTCTGTATCTGTTGCTGGTTAGACTGACCTTAAAATCGTCTAAAATTGTTTGCGGTATCTTGTTGTTTTATTTACTGTTCGAGTTACGTTTGGTGACCTTTCTTTTAAAGTGGTTCTTTTTTGTTACAGGTAACATTAGCTCAGATCTGTCGTGGCCAGGACCGTACTCCAGGGCCACACAATTTTCACGAGCCATCTGAAGAGATGCGTCGTAAATTTGAATCTTGGTGGAGTGCTCAAGTGTCACCCCGCCCGCCGCCATTCAGCCCTCGTCGATACCCATCGCCTGGTCCCAAAACTCGTTCACCTACCCTGAACACAATACCAGACCACTTACATCCAGCGCTACAGACTGTTCAAAGTCAATATCCTACTCAAAAGACTAGAATGCGAACAAGCTTTGATCCTGAATTGGAACTGCCAAAACTACAGCGCTGGTTTTCTGAGAATCAGCATCCAAGCAGACAGCAAATACAACAGTATGTCCGAGAGTTAAATAACTTAGAATCGAGGCGAGGACGAAAGCCCCTCGATGTCAACAATGTTGTTTACTGGTTTAAGAACGCGCGTGCTGCGCAGAAACGCGCTGAGCTTCGTAATATCGGTGGACTGAGCTGCCATCTCGGGGTGAACGGGTTCAATAGTAGGAGCCACAGTCCCACAAACGGATCATTGATGGCAGGCAGTGACACTTACGGTTCTCAAGACCACAACTCGATGAAGAGTCCTATCCTATCAGGCAGTCCGGGAAGATACCCGATGTCGGTGATGTCTGAAGATAATTTGTCTAATGGTGGTTCAGACTTAGAAGATGATGGTGGTGACATACATCCAGATGATAGGCCTGAGAGTCCTGATGCACCCCTCTCTTTGATTACAACTAAGAAGAATAATGATCATGATATGGAAGACAGGCCTGAGGAGTCGCCAAAGCCACCCGATATAATTAAGGTGAGTTTCTATACCTACATAATACACAGACGTCTAGACACGATTGTACAGTCTTGAAATCAATTACTCATGATTAGATTTTTATAAGGCCACGCTACACGTAACCTTTTTTTACAGACAATGTTGTGCTTAAACTATCTAATACTGAAATTTCCTTTTTATTGTCACAGGTACATGACATCAAGCAAGAGCCAAGAGATTTGAGCAAGCCTGACAACACAATCTCGCCGCAACGCTCTCCGGCTAAGAACAGCGATAGCTCGCACAACAACAACAGCAATAACAACAACAATGAGGACGAGAACGGAGTTGGGGACGACCATGACGGTTCTGATGAGGATGTGATCCAGGAGCGACACTACCGGCAAACGTCGCCGCATCTAGATCGCCTTCCCTTCCCCATGGTGCCTAACCACCCGATGTTCGGCCACGGCATCATGTATATGAGCCAATACATGAGCGGCTTCCCCGGCGTCGGCGCAGTCCCCGGAGAAGGCGCCAGCGGCCTCAACCTGGCCCTCGCAGGAGCTTCGGACGAGCGACGCAAACGTAACCGAACCTTCATCGACCCCGTGTCGGAGGTCCCCGTACTAGAGCAATGGTTCTCAATGAACACGCACCCCTCGCACAACCTGATACTTAAGTACACTGAGGAGCTGAACAGGATGCCCTACAGGCAGAAGTTTCCTCGGCTAGAGTCGAAGAACGTGCAGTTCTGGTTCAAGAACCGAAGAGCGAAGTGCAAGAGACTGAAGATGTCGTTGTACGAGCCGGCATCGCCCGGACACTACTCGCACCCGGGGCACCCGCACGCCATGGCCGAGAGGAAGCTGGTGTGAGCTAACTGCGCTCAATGATAGTAAAATGTGAGAGATTTTTGTGTTTGTGGCGTCGCAGCATATACACGAAAGACTGATATCGAATCGTTTAATGGTGTGCAGTGCCATGTTAGTATTAAGATGACGACGCGCGCGTCATCCCAAATTAAAACAGTTCGTATTATTCAGAGGACTTTATTAGTAACTGTTTAGATTATTAACGATCATAGTTTTGCTTAAGGTAGACTAGACATATTTCAATGCGATATCATTATAAGTTTAAGGTAGTAGTGTCAAGTTATCTGATAGAGCGATCACATCGTATTGTTTATTGTGTACATAGTTGTAGGTACAAAATTACTATCAAAGGACATTTCACAGTTGTTTGTGAACGAATCTCAATATCTCTAGTAGTATGTATGTACATAAGAAACTCAAAACTCGGTTTTTATTTATTAAATTTTACAGTAGTTGTATAATAAATCTGTTGTTAGAATGTAATTAATGGATACTCTCATTAAAAGTTCCACTTAAATTATAGCAAGGTCGAAGTATAGAATGGTATTCAATGTTATTCTAATTATGTACATTATTTGTATAATTAGTATTGAGTCATAGTAATAATGATATTATATTGCACATAGTATACTGGAATCGATACTTCTGATATTATCGGTCGGTGTTCGGCGGCCGAATGTTACGCACATTCTGTATTATGTACTCCTTTGTTATAATGTTAAAGCTTCCTCAATCCAAAGATCGGTTAGTGTTGTAGAGCGGTCACGGAATTACTGATATCAGTAATTAGTCACCCGTTGTATTGGGCAGAGTGTTGGGTTGCAATTAGAATAAAAATGGTGGCAATATTAAATCGAGCTGTGCTGATTACTCTATTCCGTTGATGACGGCTTCTCGTTTTGTAAAAGTTTATGTGTGGGTTATTTCATAGTTCCATAATGCCGCTTTGCCTAGTAAATCGGCTTGCACCAAACAGTTTATGTTACAGTATTCACGCATTTATCGATTGAGGCTGTTTCGTCACACTCTTGTTTTATAGTTTTAGACGCATCATAGTTGTAATACGACAGTTTGTTTTGTTGTTCTCATGTTATGCTTGTTTTCGTGAAGCTGTGATGAAATTTCCAAATATTGTAAATATTTTATTAATGTTAAACATAAGTTTTATTGTAAAACTACGTCACTAGGCTCACACGAACAATTGAAGCATTACCGCTTAGGTAACGAAAATATTGGCTAAATGTTTATTCGATTCAATTATATAAACGAAAATTTAATTGAATATAATATGAAAAGAAGTTGTTCTTTTATTTACCTTCTGTTTTCAAGATTTTTAATACCTACATAAAATAATCTTTCTTCACACCTGTTGAAGATCTGGTTTTATCTAGGTACCTACCAAAATCTGCCTAAAAGACAAACTTACCTTCTAGTTCTAAAATGGTAGCTTTTGCTAAACTGTTAGTTTTTCAGTAAGTACACATATGTAGTTGGTAAAAATCATTACAGTTTACGAGCCTCTGTAACAGCTGTTTCCCCGAGTTCATAATGAAGTTCATTGCAATTAATTTATCAAACACAGAAGTATAAAATAACAAAACATATACAATTAACGATAGCAGATCGTTTTGCTTTATCGAAATACAATGAGGGTAATAAAAATACCATAACACTACAGTTCACAATAATTAAAACTTGCTCCAAAGAATATTACACTATACTTAGCTTATCTGTGCCTACATTAACACACAAAGCAATAGATTACACTTATCGAAAAAGAGAATTTACAATCGAACGCCACATAATAATATCATACAGTCTATCGCTTGTATGCAACTTGCTCAGTATATTTTGGCAGGCGGCGAAAAAGAGAACTAAAGCTAAAAGTACTGAATTTGACATTTCATTGACATTTGCCACTGCAAGCAGAGTCACTAACAAGTACCAAGGTACACTGGGCACCCTCTAAACCATTGTGGAACTAAACATGTGTCAATAGTTATCTCCGAAGCTTCGACGGAAGCGGTCGTCGGGACCCAAATCACCTGTCAAAGTTGCAAGTCTTGGTGTAATCGCCAGTATCTGCAGACATCTTTGTCAACACTTCGATCTTTGTGGTGAATGACCGGCTGTTTCGGGGTTTCGCACAATATTAGGCCGTACTATAGGTACCTGCTAATTTTGGTGCAAGGCGCAAGTTCCAAACTTTGACGCCGAGACGAGTAACTTTGTAGTTGTCGTGATAAGTATTTTCGGTTGATTTAAGCTCGGACGAAAGGACCTACTTAACTGACCAGCACAAAATGAAATTAAAATAATATTAATTGAGCGTAGAGTAACTCATTTAACGCACACACAGAGAGTATTATACAATTTTTATATTAGTTGAGGATGCGAATGGTAAAGTCTCGTCTCATATGGTCAGGATTTAAAAAAAGGATAAAATGTTCTCTTCTCAATTTAGGGTATATTTTTGTTGCTAAGAATTAAAAAATATCAGGAGCCTGTACTAATTAAATATCTGATAAACTACACACATCTGCCTGCTATAATATTTTTGCCAGGCGCATAACAATATAAAGCAGATCCTCAAAGAAACTTCTTAGTTTCGATTCTAAGAATAATTATTTACGTAAAATAAATACTCCAATGAAGCACACTTCTTGCGCTGATATGCGTCTCTTGACTGCAAGAGTGCCGCTCGACTAGAACGTTCCACTTCGAACATAAGGCGAAACGGATTATACCAATTAGAGAGATTTAAAGTTCGTTCGCGGAATCTTTCTTTGATCGTGCACACTCTGACATTCTTATCTATTCTTTAGCGTATTCGCTTTTGAGTGGCATCTTAATTATTTGGAACTCATTAAGAAAATTTTCGAGTTCGTAAAGTACGTTCTAATGATCAGTGTTTACCTGAAGAATCTATTTACTTTGAAAATGTAACTTTTTAATGATGGCGCGAGGTGTTAAATATTTTTTTCGAAACATTACGCTTTTGTGTGCGTTTGCTATGACAAATGTTACAGGCTTTGTTTTTATTTCCAATAAGTTGTACATGCTTTATTGTTTTATTACTAATAATGTAATGAGATAAGTACATAGCTTCATTTTTTATTATATTGTCCAATCAATTAAGTATTATCCGCATGAAACCTACACGTACGGGACCTACTTTCGCAGATTAATATTTCAGCAACGGAAATTCATTTAATAAAGCACAATACGATCGTACTGATACAAAAGCATTTTGAAATTAATCCAAGTCATTCAGCCTTTTTGTCGATGATTTCGACGGGATTATTTCATGTTAAAATTATCGAAACATTAATTAGTATTCTGAATGAAAAAAAAAATGTAGAACGAATTTTAGTGACGTGATATTCATGCGTATTATAGTGCCAGTTGGGTATTTGTTGCTAAAGCCGGGATCTCTGATTGTTACTGAGCACTTACTAAATGCTACGTGTGTCTCGTGTCAAACTACGACTGCAAGATACATAGAAGTTTAAGTCAAAGCACGTATTTAGTAATGTTTACAGACTCCATGGCTAAAAAAAGAGAGGGACAGATAGACCGCAAACTGGATGGTTGACAAATATCCGGGAGGACATGCAAAAGGTTGACTTTGCCAGCGAAGCGAATAGCGCGCAAAAGATTAAGAAAGCCGTCCGCTTAACGGACAGAGTAACGTTTAGAGATGTCGTCCTTCGTTCTTGTGCATGGGAATTTTTTCAGAAACTACAATATGCCTCTACAAATGTGAAAAATGACAATAATAACATTGCCCAAGAAACACATTGCTTAAGTAAAATCTCTATAACACTGACCTCCAAACGAACGTCCATTTTCTAAGACCGTCAAGAAAAAAAATAAACAACTTTGTCGTCATGTTAATATCAGTGGGGCATTAAGTTTTAATCTAAACAAACTGCCTGCCAGCCAGCCGGGCATTTATGTTAGTTAACCGTGGATTATGACGGCGTGTAATAACGCTATTTATTATATTGTGCCAGTTAGTGCTGGGTTGGTCAGTGCTGAAGAGAAAAATAAGTATTCACTATGGCGCTAGAGTGAGGTTATACGTCACGAGAGGTAGGTATGACTTACTGCAACTATACATATAACTAAACTACGATAAGCAGTGATAGCCTAGTGGTGTGACCGTTAGACTGCCAAGTCATTGGTCTCGAGTTCGAACCCAAAACGTATTATATATAATTATCACTTACTTCGGTGAAGGAAAACATCGTGAGCAAACTAGCGCGCCTGAGAGTTATTTCTGGCATGTAAAGCCAAGTCAGAGGCCCATGAGCGGCATAAAAACTCTGACACCAGGTTAGGCACTAACCACAGGATCAAGAAGAAGACTAAATAATGATGGGCAAAGTAGAGGGGAAACGTGGTGATGGCTGAAGACAACTGTCTTGATTGTAAGTAAATGGCCGAAGTCACGCAAAGGACAAAGTGAAATATTTGGAGTTGAAATCTAACCTTTAGCAATTGGGCTCAAATCCAATATGAATTACACATTGAAATAGGTAAGTTTCTAGTCGTCTTGCTACAAAGGCTGATTGGAGATCGTAGTAGGTACATAAGTTTTATGTAGCTAATTTTCGTGAGAAGAATTCAACTGCCCATATCTGATGCTTGATTGATTTCTACCTGATTATTTTTGTTTTTAGATAAATTACTGAGTTGGGCCTGTTTGACAGTTCCGCATTAGATTAATTAAGTTAAGTTTATTTATTTATTTAACAATTTATGTACACACTAAATACAGAAATCAAGAAAGGAACAGAAAAGAGAGTACAAAGGTATTGCTTATTTCTAATGAAATCTCTTCCAGCAAACCTGCGAAAGGAGATACTAAAAAGAAGACATAAGACATAAATCAGATAACTATTTTAAATATAATATACAATATAAGAATATACTTACATACGTATAAATACAAAGATACATACAACAATCCTATAAATACAATATAATAAATAATAATAGATACTTATGCAACTATGACGAAATGGAAAGTAGACTTGTAAGTTCATTAATAACTTGATGTGGCCTACTTATACAACCTTCCAATAAAAAACCCGTACTGCTTTTGACAATGTGTGAATCGAGGATCAACTCTCCCATAAACAAAGTACACTATTGAAAAAAAAATCTTGAAAATCTGTACGCCAATCCAAATACAACACAACTAATTACAACTTTTATTTTTCTCGAGCCACTTAAAGAGAGTTATTAAGCCGAGTGCATACCGCCTGACATGCCCTCGGTACGGTACAAGACAAGACAGTAAAACTCTTAAGCCCGCCTCATAGCGGAAAGATTTACTAGAGCAACTTAATACGGCGTAATATCGCTGTCTGTCCTCTGCCTTACATCCGAGATTAATAACAAATAGGAGCTTGTTATTATTTATTTTTGTTGTTATTATTATGTTGGTCGTAAGCTGAGAGTTGATCTTGAAGTTATTACGAAGGGAAGATTGTTTTACTAAAAGAACGGATCCTCCGTTCACCTAGCTAGATTACTAGACTATGTGGGTAATGTGGGCACTCGGACCAACTCTTTCCGTGACCAAAAGGCTGGCCTATTTTTTGGCCAAAGACTCGGCATTGCCATCCAACGTGGCAATGCTGCTAGCCTTCTGGTCACTATTCCCGTTGACAGTGATGCGGGAGAATTGTTGACGACCTTTAAATCTTTTCTGCTTTTATACATGACGTACATATTTTTATTATTATTTTAAGTTTGCTTATAGTTTGTAAATTATGTGAATATGTAATAAATAATAAATGTCCCCATCCCATTCAGCAAAAAGCTTCCCAAAAACATTCTAAACAAACATACAAATAACACTGTAAGGTTAAACACAGAGGTCCAGTGGCAGCCCCTCTGCCTGTCTGCGGGCTTTAGTTATGATATAACAAGGAGGCCGGCTAAGCCGAGGCTTACGGTAGATTTTATTAATTGACATGACATTCTTTTTACATCATGTTGTCTAAAAATGGAGGGATGGTGGATAAGAGGAAGTGGGCAATAAGTGGTTTGGTTGTTTGCTACGAGTATCTGACGGACTCGATGATCTGATGATGATCTGGGATGTTTGGGCCCAGAAGGTGGTCACGTCAATCGTAGTCGGCGTCTGTAGCATTTTTTAAGGCCTCTTAAGTGCAGGGGAAGCGACGGTAATCTAACAAATAGGTACAATAGGCCGCATATGAAAAGTAATGGTCAGCTACACACTCCAGAGTACCTTTGAAGGCTTATAACTTTTGTACGCGCTGATATTCCCGTTAGCTTCATAAAAACCACGTGTCTGTCATGATCAAGTATCGTATTTTACTTGTATGATCTTGGCGCCCCCACGCAACCGTTTACGTAACTTTATGGGCGCGACCAATTAAAGGTAATACCTAAAAAGTGAAAACGAAGCTCATTTGATATATGATATTTGCAAATAGAACATCAAACTTCTAATGTTATTTACATAACAGACATAGATTGGATCTGCCCACTCAGTCCTTGTTAACAGCGTAAACATCCTTACCATCGTTAATCTCCTTATTTTGACAAGAACCGTAATCGCACTTTCTTTAATAACTCCCTATTTGCCGGGGCAATAACTCAGGGCTGATCTTACATCGTCTTAAGAAGATGAACCACCCCCGGATATGTTAGTCTCATTTTCGCTGCCACCACTCTATGTTATATCTGCACGTCCATATATGAAGATATTTTTGGTTTTGTGACTGTGATAATTATTGTATTAATAATGATGTCGCACTAATAATATGATTAGGTATGTTTGTAATAGGTAACATATCCTGGAAGAAAAAGAAAATCGTAACCGTAAATTAAAAAAATCCGATCCGATGATTTTCACGAGTAATCCCGGTACCACTTTTGATTGTCACCTAGGAAGTTGATTCTAGGCACCTTCTTAAAATTAAGTGAAGAAGGTGCCGAGTGAATATAATTATAAGTTACAGTAAAGTGAGGCCTATGGGCGGCATAAAAACTCTGACACCAGGTTAGGCACTGACCACATAATACAGAAGAAGAAGTTACAGTAAATATGTCCGTTTAACCACCTTTTTCCCCTATTTCTATCATATGGTCTAGATCAGCATAAACCGACCAGCAATAAATTCAGTAATCATTGTCAAACTGCCATACAAAAACTATAACCACTCTTCACTCAATAACCTATTTACATTAATGCCAATAACACTTCACACTCTGTTCCTAAAACAATAAGAGCTGCGATATCGGGTCGCGTAGTCGGTACGTGTCCCGTTTTTTGTAAAGGACGAGCGCGTCGCGGTCGGTGTAATCTGGAATCTCCCGCCGCCAATTTATTTTCATTAGCGATCATCCTCGGTTAATTTTATTCCCTACTTACCCCGCCAAGGATCGGAGACAAACGCTGGGAGGTATGGAGAGGGATTTTTTACTTTTGAGACGATTGATTGAATGTTATTGGCAAATGAAGAAAACTATTGTTATTTTTAAAAGCGCTTAGTTTTAGTGCCTCGTTGATAGTTTTTTTTTTTTTGTTTTTGGAAAATCTAAAATACTGTAATTATAAAATATTTTAATTTCATAAGTCTTGTACAGAAAATTGCTGTATCTCTTAAAATACTTATTCGCACTAAACCTTAATCTCAAAAATACTGAATTCAAAATAGATCAGCATAATACTTAGACGTAGACTGGTAGAAAATTAGCGAGGGAAATCCGCCTTTGTACGGTTATTTTCACTTGTGTATGAAGTTTTAATAAATAAGAACATTGAGACGGATACTTTACCATACACATTGACCAAACGTTCAAAGTAATAATTTGCCAACTCAATGAGTCAACTATTTATGCATATCATACGATTAAAAATCTAATTTTACTGTTAATAAAAAGCAATTGGGTTTTCAGGCCCTACATAATGCTAAATATTTTTTTGTAGAAGTTTTGGAATTATTGGTTAATAAGGTGTCAACTACACAGTTGTTACCAAATACCAAGGACCTTAAAATTATGCTTAAATCGGTACCTAATAATTGCATGCAAAGTTGTTTATTTACAAAGTCCATCTCCACACTACCTCCCAATCCGCTCCAACCAGTATCCAGAGCCACAGTATCTGTGAGTTGCTTAATTCATTTCCACAGGATAATATTATTTTTTTACTCCCCCACTTTTTGTGATGAGCCACGGCTTATTTTTTATTCATTGGGGTGGATACTCATCTCGATTCATCCGCCGTTCAGCCAGATTGAGGTGTAATCAGGTTGACAGTTGCTTTGTTAAATGCGTTTTAAAAATTAAATGAAATTGAATCAAAATATGTATTTGTTTTGATGAACAGATATTGTAGATAGTTTTTTTTTCAATTATTTCCTGCCAAACGGTGTTAGTAAAAGCTTAATATAAGTATAGTTAGGTAAAAAAAAACATAGCTCAGATACAATAACATCACGCCTGTAATCTGTGAAGGGTTAGGCAGAGGTTTACCTAATAGTACACCCACATTTCGCCAATTATGTTTAAGTCCTACGTAATAGGGGGCGAGCCTATTGCTATCAAACGTGCACAAATTCAGGTTCCGTGGCTGCTACTGAGAAATTCCTGATTGAAAACCCAATAACAATTTGCCTGACCCGGGAATCGAAGCCGGGACGTCATGCTCAGCAGTCGCAATTACGACCACTAAACCGACGAGGCAGTCAATCGAGGTAGCTCAGATACTTACCCGAAAAATATCACTTTGAACCGGAACGCTTAATAAATTCATTCTGTCTCGTGACTTATTCTGGCTCGTGACTTGTAATTTGCATTACCTGGTTTCACTACTTCAATGTAATGTTTACGATGAACTCTGAGTTCCCACCAAATTATAATGTTACACGACTTTGTAACCAATTCATTTGTAAATAATGCTTGGCTGATTGTTATATTCTAACAATGTAGAAGTAAATAGTGTATCGTTCCCATTCATTCGTTCTTATCAACGAAACCCTTATTTAAAAATAAAGAGCCTCATTCAAAAATAAAATTTTCTTGAACATAGCTATGTTCTGAGAGCTACAAGAAATCGTAGCTTTTAGAAGAAACGGGGCCTACGCAGCTACGCCGCCTACGCCGTAGACCATCTACGCGTGTGACGTTTATATCGCTTTATGAGTCTATACTCATTTGAACGTATTTCGTAGCTTAGCTCATTATGTGCTTTCTTCAATAGAGTCGAAATTACTCATTTTGGGGCGTAATAAACGTATTTGGGGTAGCTATATAAGTTTAATCAAATAGTTTGCGGTTGGGTTTTTGTAATATATTTTACTCCAGGAGCTAAATAATATTAGCCACTCGGGTCGATTGCCTGGGGTGGTCCATGGGTGACTACCCGTTTCATACTGAGTTTCCTCCGTGCCTCGGAAAGCACGTTAAGCCGTTGGTCTCGAATGTCATTTGTAGATAATTTGACAGGTAGATATTCGTTACGGGTAGTCAGTGGTCAGTAGCCTGAAATTCTGACACCCAGTCTTACCAAAGGGTATTGTATTACTACTACTAACTACCACTACTAGTACTAACTGGGTTGTGGAGGTCAGATAGGCAGTGGGTCCGTGTAAAATACTGGTATTCAGCTGCTTCCGGTTAAACTGGAAGCCAACCCCAACATAGTTGGAAAACGGCTAGACAGATAATATAATACCGGTCGATTAATATACAGTTGTATATAGCTAGTATGTAGATATAACTGAGCTAATTCTCTTCACAAACATGGAGCGATTTTAAGCTTTGATTAAAGGCTCTAGATAACTAATTGCAGTAGTACTGTTTCAAAATGGTTCCAATACAAACCATAATTACGTTCAATTCTTCTTCTTAGCGTGTCGATGACAATTCAAATTGAGTCAGCCCAATATTTGGCGACACGCAATTCCAACAAATATTTATCACCGTGTTTTGCTCAAAATAACGTCAAGATCGCAACGTTCAATTGAAACAATCAAATCAACAAATCAGTTTAAAACAAAATAACATATTACACACGAACATATGGGGCCACAAACCACCCGGGTAACATTTTATTCTTACTAAATCTGTGCTCGAATTAATTTGTCGCGCAAAATTAACGCATGAGTAACTTCGCCCGCCCTGACATCTAGCTAAATCGCACTTATGCAGCGCAACACCGGGGAGGTATGTGGAGCTGATGATACCGAAAAAGTGGCTAGCTATTATGCGATTTTATGAATATAAAATATTAAATGTAAAATGAAATATTGGATGAAAGGAATAGACGTCATCTGAGAAAGTGAGTGATAATTTTTAGTGGAGATTTTTCAGGGATTTAGGTTTTCACTATAACTTAAAAAAATATTTGGTTTCAAATTCGTTGGTAAATAATTTTATTTGCACCAGAAATAATGACTTTGTGCGTTTGTTTAAAATATCATTCCGTCGGTGTTAACTTCATACGTTTGACAGAAATGAAAAGGTTTAGTAGAGTAGTTAATCACAACCTTACCTTATACCTTACGAAGTTTATCTTAGCCTTTTGAAGCATAGATAGCAAAAAAATATTAGAATTCAATAAAACGATACAACACACCAAAACCATCGTAGCAGTTCTGTTTTAAAAACCAGCAATTTGATGGGTGATATATGATTTTATGGGTATCAACATCTCTAGAAACATACAGTTAATTTCGTCCGCGCCACGTTTACCGCGTCCTCAGGTGAAAAGATCCCACGCTATGTCTGCGTCTGGTTTAACTGTTTACTGTTCTGCCGAGCCTGCAACGACGCGGGCGTTGTGATACAGGCAACAATAGATGAGAGTTATGTCAGGACCATTGCGGTGAAGACCTCAAATCTCGCTGATGAAAGGATTGCTGTTGGGTTTTGCATGTCAGGATTTAGATATTTTATGAAAACCATTTGTTTATGCTCTTCTTCTCTTGTGTTTGCTAGAAGAATCGATGTTAGTGTGCTGACACACTTATTCGATTTGGATTCGGACTTCGGTGTGATTCGGCAGGACTGAGCGGCAAAATCGAATAACGTAGATAAGAGTTTTTTTTTAACGTTGCCCCACTCTAGGAATTTCTCCTGTATCGTGGGTGCATTTACAAACATTTAAATACACAAACAACCAGACCCAATTCAACTATGATTGGATCTGCGACACGCAGTACCGCAGCCAATCGCTCAACCACTGCGCCAACCATGCCGTGAAAAAAGGATAGGGAAAAAGTAGTTCGGCTTAGCTCGGCCGAACATGATCCAGCGTGGGTAGATGTCAAACAAAGTTTACCGATCGGCACGACCCTAGTAAAATCCGAATATGTATATGTAGAAATTTCTTTGGATCGGGTTTGTTCAACAAAATATGTGCCGACCGAGACAAATTGTAGCACCCCTTAGGTCGTTGTCTTAGCGAATCTTACGGCAAATGAGTTTATCGTGTACTTCCGAATCTAGGGGCGGCAACAAAAAAACAAAGGAACAGAGTGTTTCACTTTAAACACTGTTTTTAATCGTTATTCCTTCCTACTTCCAAAACGTTCCACACCAAACTCAAGACCTGTCACCCACCCTCCGTTTACAACCAGAGACAAAACAAGTTAATTTTTAACGAGCACTCATCAAAATTGTTTAATTACGTCCCTAAGGGACAGCTAAGCGTGAAACGGTCGACCTAATCAACCGTTTTGGTTAGCAACCGTAACTGCAACAATAAATGGTAGATGGAGTGGCGCTCCCTTGCGACAAAATCAGGAAATTAGCTCTTAAAAATACAAGTTCGTTTTTGGTGACAGTGAAGTGATTGTTTAAGTGACAATCGAGGTTCAGTTGTTGAGCAATTTGCGAATGACGGTTGCTGAACCTGTTTCGAAAAGAAGTTGAAAATAAGGTTTAAGACATTTATTTCTCAAAAAGAATACATCATCACCATCATCATCGCCTAGCCTTTTCCCAACTATGTTGGGGTCGGCTTCCAGTCTTACCGGATGCAGCTGAATACCACTATTTTACATGGAGCCACTGCGTATCGGACGTCCACAACCCAGTTAGTACTGGGTAATACGATACCCCTTGGTAAGACTGTTTCTCAGACTTTTGAGTCTAAGACTGTTTGTCAGACTTTTGAGTCTAAGACTGTTTGTCAGACTTTTGAGTCATTGACTACCTGTCACGACTGTCAAAGATCTACAATTGACAGCCGGGACCAACGGCTTAGTGCGTTTTCCGAGGCACGGAGGAAACCCGGTACGTAATGGGTGGTCACCCATCCATGGACCAACCCAGGCAAGCGCGGCTTAACCTGACGATCGACCCAAGCTGCTGTTATTATTTATTCTCAAAAAGAATACAATTATCTTAAAATGAGTAATACAAAATTACTTATGAAGAAGGTAGGTACTTGTAAATAAATAAACTAATTATTAGGAACACAATTTTTAGTGTTGTGGGTAAAAGGAAAACGTGTTTTTTGACGAATTGTCAATGACGGAACCCGTGTGAAATAGCCCTGAGGTGTACCTATTGGAGGTATAGTTATCTTACTTAGTTAGTTACAATAAATCTTAGGACACTTACTGAGTCTCTAAAGACCCAGACAAGAACTAACTTCTTCTTCCTTTTTCGTAAAAAAAAATCAGGCACGTAACATTCTAAAACATTACGTCATCTTTGTGCAGGAGTATTCTTTTCTTAAACTTATGACAAACAAACAAAAATACACTCTTCTTCTTCTTCTTTATCGTGTGGTTAGTGCCTAACCTGGTGTCAGAGATTGTGTGCCGCCCATGGGCCGCTTAAAAATACACTGTGACGTCAAAAAAATTCTTCACCCCCTCAAATGTTGTCCCCAGTTGTTTTACACAATACAGCTTTCTTGTGATTACTGCAACTTATTTCAAAGAATCTGCCGTCGGTCCCGCAGACAATTGCACAGATAAGTAACATTTTTTGCGAGAGTTTTTCACGATTTTTAATTCGTTTTGTTTTTACTTAACGGAGTGCTGTTTCCGTTGCACTTGATGTGTTTTTTATTTATTCAGCGGTTTTAATTTTAACGATAACAGCGAGGGAAATTAAATTAATTGATATTTTTGCTATTTGTATTTTATTGAATGTTTTCATAGTGATACGGCTTTGTGACGTTCCCTGCTAGGTAGTAGTTACATTGGTGATGTTTACTGTTCAGCCGTCATCTGCGATCTTCTCTAAGACAAGATCTTTGTCTCAACCAAATGCCAATTAGAAAAAGGACCTACACGTTGCGTCTGCAGAAGACAGTACAGCATCAATCTGAATTTTTTAGAGAAAAAAAAATGAAAAATTTGAATTTTCCGAGATTTCTCTAAACTTCAGAATGTAAAG
Organism: Standfussiana lucernea; assembly: GCA_964057025.1. NCBI lineage: Eukaryota > Metazoa > Arthropoda > Insecta > Lepidoptera > Noctuidae > Standfussiana > Standfussiana lucernea. Next base: position 6,404,644 of record OZ059785.1, read on the forward strand.
TCGCAAAAATCTGTGGTTAATACTGCAATATTGAGAAATAACAATTATCTTGAAGAAGATGAATCAAACATCAAAGAACCGATTGAAAGCCAACATTTTACTCATAAACTGTTTCTACAACGTCATTACAATAACCTGAAACCTTCCAAGTCATTCCTTTATCTCCCTCAGAATATTTTTATAACATCTGCAAGTACATTCAAAGGAAAATGAAGGAATAAAATACAGAGATGTGTTAAGCGGAAATGTGCAGCGGAGCTAATGCGCGGTTTATGCGACAGATAAGACTTGCAAGCGTAAATGTGTGCAGTTATCTTACCATCTTTATATAGAAACGTAAAACGAAACGTCGCGAGATGAATCAAATTGTTTTTCTTGAGTGATTTGGTGAATGGACCATATTATTATCTGGTAGGTAAATAAGGTGTGTTTAGCACTTTGTACCTGGTTCAGAGAGATACTCATTGTAAAGTGATGATCCAGGTATGACGACGTAATGAATCTTATAAATACTTGCATCCAGCTACAGCCATCTGCATCCGGTTAGACTGGAAGCCGACCCCAACATAGTTAGGAAAAGGCTAGGCTGATGATGATGAATTACTTGGTTATTTTGTTAACCTCATGTCCCTCAAGAAAGCCATTTTCAAACTATCGCCGTTCCCTCTAATAGCTATGGCAATCTTTCTTTGTTCTTTGTTTTTTTTTTTCAAGAAAGAAAGAAAGCCATAGCAATGAGGTGATTGATTAGTTTCAGTACCAAAGAGTTTGATTTAGGCCCTAAGATCTATTTAGTTTTAACTTTTAAGCTTCCTGGCAAATAATTTAATTAGTGTAATCACTGAATACATACTTTATTCGTGCACTTTGTCAACGATTTTACCCGCTCTATAATTCCTATTCAGTAGGAAATTCGAAAAAGGTCTTATTTTCGTCTACCTTCATCATAAAGGGAATGCAAAATGTTTAACTATCTTTAATGTTTTGGGTTTAGCGTTGATGAGTCAGTCACTCTTCTTCTTCTTCTTTATCGTGTGGTTAGTGCTTAACCTGGTGTCAAAGTTTTTATGCCGCCCACGGGCCTCTGACTTGGCTTTATATAATGTCGAGAAATATCTCTCAATCAGTCAGTGAGTGAGTGACTTAAGACTTCTCTTTTTATTGCTCGATTTTACAACACATTTTTCTTCTTTATTTATCTCCAATAGATACAATTACAACCTCTTTTCTCTTCTAAACAATTACTATAAAACAAACTCCATGCCGTTGATGGCTTCGTAATTAAATTGATATCAGGTTCTTTATTATCTCAGAATAAGAGCAAGTTGTAAAGTGCTACGTCTACATAGCAAAATTCAATAAAAAGCTAAAAGCCAATCTTATCTTGGCGAGAGGAAATTAAGAAACAGCGGCCATCTGACACGGTGGCTCTTTCCAGATCTGTCACTAGGGATGGGGAGGAGATGCGATGTGAAATGTCGATGAGTTTAATTAAAGAAGTCGTGTTTATTAGGATTTGGAAAACTTGAGGTTACTTTCGAAAAAGCTTGAGGCTGGTTTATTTTGGGGCGTTTTTCTTGGCTACTATTTTAAAAAGCTCTAGAAAGGAGATGACACTGACACAACTTTTCGACAGGTCGAAGTTACACTTCTTTGAAATATCGTAGACAGCTGAAAAAGTGACAACTCTTGTAGTATGATTTCTTTTATTATAAAACGATGACGACGGTACTTATACTTTACTTATATTTAGTACTTTCGACGGAAGTTTTGTTCAAAAACGAGTTTCATAATCCTCAAATTGACCTTCGTTTGAGCCAATTGGCAAATGATTCGTATCTAATTAGGGCTTAACATAATATTGCAAAGCAATAAAATAGCAATAGATATCCTTAAGCAATAAATATTGACTAAGTTAATTAATTTCCCCGAATTCCCAAGAGCCTAATCGACAATTTAAAAACCTGGAGCACAACACTAGACATTTTTAAAGATAGAGTGTTGAATGCGACAGCGACACGACATCGGGTTTCGTCGAACCGCTGAAATAATTCCGCCGAGCGGCCGCCGGGGGAGACGACGGAAACGCACCCTTATCTGGCGCGGAATACCCGCTTTTTAAACAACTCACTTCTTTATTTGTATTTATTCCACATCCCCCCCGCCCCGCCGCACCGCGCACAACCCCCTTCCGCGCCCGTGTTACCACATGAATAGAGACGCTACTTAATGGGACTTTCAGTTCCTAAGTCATCATGTTTTTTAACAATATACTCGGTAAGATAAGTAAGGAGGTCGACGTTGGATAATAAACGGAGAAAATATACGTGTTGAGTTCGGGGAAATTTGAAAGAAAATCTTGATGCTCTGTCATAAATAAGCCGGCATGGTTAGAAGTTTGTTGTGAGCTTTTTATATTGTTTCGTTTCGTGGATATTGTGGCGAATTGAAAAGGAAAATGGGCAGGTGAGAAAAGTTGGTAAGTAAATGATTTCATTAAACCACCCACAAACACAACATTGTGGAAATTACACGAAAAACAACCCACATTTTTTCTACTCCAACTGAATTTCCTCTAAAAACCCTATCATGATTTCTCCTAAATAAAGTCATAGCCTTATAATCATCAAAACCCACAAAAACCTGTAAACTCGTCTACGGGGTACAGCTTTTTAAATCAAGAAAACTATAAGAAAATCGTCCAGTATTTTTCCTGGGTAGGTACATGACCATATCGACCAAACTCCAACTACTTTTCTACAAAAATCCTCAGCACATTTCTCTTAGATAAAGTTCTAACTCCGTCATAACTCACAGTACCCAGCATCCTCGTCTACTGGGTACAGTTTATCCGTTATCGCGCGATGCATTACCAGCAGTAACAATATCATTACGGGGGCTATTCAACATTTTTATTATTGCCTTACTATTGTCTTATGGCGCGACGGTCCCAGATAACGGAGGGGACACACTGATGTTTAGGTTAGAGAACTTTTTTGTTGGTGAGGAATTGATATAGAATTATTTTGAACGTGGGTTGCAATTATCCTTCAAATCCTTCTTGTAATTTTAAGGACATTCGTGTCGATTTACATGTTTTTCTTAGGCTATCAAGACCGCATTGTATGTACTTGATTGAGCAACAATTAAGTTTCCTCCGTGCCTCGGAAAGCACGTTACGCCGTTGGTCCCGTCTAGGCTGTCATTTGTAGATCTTTGACAGTCGTTACAGGTAGTCAGTGGTCCGAGAGTCTGATAACCAGTCTTACCAAGGGGTATCATATTACCCAGTACTAACTGAATTGTGGAGATAGGCAGTCGCTCCATGTAAAATACTGGTATTCAGTTGTATCCGGTTAGACTGGAAGCCGACCCCAACGTCGTTAGGAAAAAGCTAGGCAAAGCTGCACAGATGTATATTAAAATGCATCTAAATGTAAAAGCTCTCCGTCCCCTCCAACAAATCAGAACAACCGTCTTTTATCCTACCCATCCGTATTCTATAGTTGTAACTCGCAACCGCGATACGTTCTAGATTTATGTCTGTAATGTTTGTTGTTTCACCTTCCGCAAATAATGCGCCCGCGCCATCGAGATTTATGAATAAGCCCGTTTGTCTTTACGCTGATTGGCTGATAAAGGGATGGCGTTGGCGAGTAATTTTACGGCTCCGGTGATTTAGATTAAGAATCTGGTGTGAAAATTTTGTTTGTGAATCGTTTATATTGATCAATACATATAATAATTTTTAAATAAATCTTGATTCTGAAGTAATAATTCTCGTAAGTTTAATTGGAAAATACAACTATCAAATACCATTTTATTTGGTTATTTTGTGGGACAAGCACAATAAATAGGTAGCCATAAACATGAACACATTCATAAAATTAAATAAATATAATATGTTGAACTAGCATTTTCAATTTTAAAATCGTTCGTAGTTAGTGTTAATGCCTCTGGTGCAAGCTGTTTTTCCTACTGCCATACCTTATTTGTATTACCTATAGAGAAATGAATATAAAAACTGGCATTGCTAGTACTATCCCTTTTTATGTTTGTACCACACTCACTATCATAACCTCATAATGATTTACTCGTCACAAACTATCCCATCAACATCGCACTAACAACTAAAACCGCCAATAAAACAAACAAATAACAACCGAACGTCGACCACAGGAGACCGCAAAACTAACGTAACAACGCAACGTTCAATTATGCAAATACAAACCCAAGGGAGGCCGAAGATCCCATTAATCATTATCTAAATTAATTTCAAACGTTTAACAAAATCTCCTCTTAGTTTCTTAAAGTCACAATAAAGAGGATCGCGGCGCGGCCATAACTCATCTGTACCTAAGATTACTGATCTTTAATCCCCCCTCCCGGCTTCACTTAAAGTTAAGATTTACGAGCTGAGGTATTATATTACCGCCCCCCAGAAATAAGCTTACGTTTGTGTCTATGAAAAAAGTTTGCATGGCACGCCTAGTGTTTCGAATTATGGTTAGAATATAAATATTGATTATTTTTTTTTCGCATTTTAGCGTAAGTTTTCAATTTTTTCTTGTCAATTACATGATTGTATAAGTTATGTTCAATTTACATTGCTACTTTATACAGCTGAATGATCTAGGTCGATTTACTTTAAGTTAACAGGAAAGTAATAATGATAAAATTGTTAAGTTTATTAACAATTTTGGTTAAGGTTCCTAATATTGAGTGGGTGCACTTTTCTGCCCTTTAAGACTGACCGTACTATACTCCTCTGTCCTCTAGGGTGGAATCCAAAAAGACAAACGCTCCTTGTCATATAACGCAGAACGAATAACCCTTTTGAATAGTTGAATCACTATATTGTTTGAGATATCAAATGATAATATTTACAAGGTGCCGAGAACTACCCATTCTTAATTCAAAAACATTTTTGTTAAACTTTTCCAAAACAAACAGTACGGCCAGTGTCAAAATGATAAATGTGAGCCATTCTACCTCTTTTTAATAAATCCATCCGCTGTATAATGATGCAGCAGCTTTTTACCTTGGTACTGAGTTAAGTGAAGAAATATTTATGGGTATAACTTTATTTAATATCCCGGTGTAACCCCGCATGCTCCCTTAACGAAAACTTTTAAGCTACATAAACTACTTGTATATTGCTTACGTGTTGGATTTTATTTAAGGATTTTTAGAAAAAAAAAATAACGGAAAACTTTTTGAGTGATTTAGGTATGTCATGGTAAGTCACGAAAATAAGTGGTGTTTTTTTTTTCTGGAAAATAATTCTGGTATTTACCAACTTTTTGAAAGCCTATTTAACACTTCAGTTTTTTTTTCAATTTTCCATAACCTAAGCACTTAGCTTAGGTTATGGAAAAGCGTATGCCATTCTTTAGTTAATGCAACATCATGTGGATACAAAACTAGCAATACGCAGCCTCACCCATCTGTGTGCTTTTTTAAGATAAAAAACAACAAAATTAATTTTGGTAACAAACGCTACACACACATTGCTAACAAAAATGAAATACTCGTGAAGAACCTTTAATTCTCATGCAACCGAAAGAACGACATACTGCAACTACCACCCTAACTACCTAGAACGAAAAGCAACACGTAATTAAAACGTCAACTTTAGCTGCACAAAGCTTTTATCTCAGAACTTCGGAAACACTCGAAACTTTCCCACAAAGGTGTTATTGAAAGATTGGAAATTCCCAAGCAGGCACATATTTCACAAGCTATCTACTGCCCGGATAATATAAGAAGATAGAGGACAGAGTCGGATATAAAATATGGCGTCCTTTCATGAATCTTATTAAGATATCCTCCGAAAACTGAGAGAGACAACACTATCACACATACTCATAGGTATGAAAGAGACAGACGTATTACTCGGTTTACGTATATTAAAATAATACAGATATGGTTAAAGAGGTGCGCGAGTTGCCGGAGAATTTATAGTCTCTATGAATATGATTTTCTTTAAGACTGGATACAGTTCCCTGAGAGACGTTTAGTGTCAAACTGCTATTATGATAACACGAGTTATTGCGTGTATTGAGTTAAGCGTTACATTTTATGTTCGTTTTTGGAAGATTTTCCGGGAAAACACTGCAGTGTTTCGTTATGACTCAAGCCGGCGGCATTACAAATCACTAAATATTTATTGTGCAATTTAAAACATCGTTCTGTTGCTGACAATCATAAAATGATGGCAGAGACTCGGTGAGGGATGGAGGTTTGCAGCTGTTCTGTCAAATATTAAAAAAAAAATCAGGCTTAAAACAAAATAATGGATAAGTGTAACGCTAATACCAATTTAAACAGTATTGTACAACGTTAAAACATATTTATTGAAGGTAACAAGAAAATCACATCATAAAACGTAAAAAAAACTATTCACTCACTCAATGACATTCTCCGTCAAACATCTCTTAATCCGCGACTGTAGTGTTATGGCATACAGGTCACGAACCACCAAGGAGTATTTATGCATTGCGTTACTTAAGTTAAATTGACCAAAGAAATTAGGTACACAATCGGTCAAGGCTGATGACAGGGCAAGGATTGCATCGTCATCATATTTGACTAAAATATGAATTTATCTCCCAACGGGCTAGGCCACAAGCTAGCTCGGTTCAGCTCATCCCCTTTTTCTTTTTAAATGACAAAAATATGCAGTATTCATAAACAGATTTTTTTTTAAGTTTACCTATGTTAATCCAAAATAATTTAATTAGTAAAAATAAGCTAAACGGCAGACTTAAATGATTGTTCGACTCCTTGAACATTCTAAAGTGCCTGTTAATGGTTTAATTGAAACAAGTGCTTCATCTCAAGATAATCATGTGTATAAGAAGTCACCACAATGCCTGCATCGTACATACATGTGTGTCTCCAAAGGGGTGTCACATAATTCATAAGTTTCTTTCACGTTGCACCCTATCGCGGCTAACATGCAAAATAAGTTCGGATACATCGGTTAGCGGGAACCGATAATAAAGTTTGTGGACGCCGCCTTAGGTGTCACGGGTTAAAATATATTGATGAATATTTCTAGGAAACTCATTTTATGGGTGTTTAGTAGGAAAACACCACGATTGTCAGTGTCGTTGGATTTATTTTATAAGATCTCAAATGTTTGGGGCGAATAAATCTATTTTGACGCATACATACAAACATGCATACATAAACTCATGCCTTTTTTCTATGGGGTTAGGTCACAGAGCGCCACCTACTACGATCCTTACGTACTCCTTTTGCCTCGTCCACATTCATACATCCAGTCATACACGGCCGTCGTTTGCGAGTACTACGCACCTGATCATTCTGAAGAAACTCACCAATAAGTTCAGTGTATGTCCTTCTAGGCCCTAGAATCTAGGGCGTCCCCTCCCGGCGTTGACATTCACATTTGCCTTGTTAATACCCTTTGTTAGCATAACTTTGACGTATTTCAATCCAAATACGAATCAAAAATTTAAATCGTTACACGTATCCTCGCCGTACTGAGTAATATTTAAAATACGAAAGTAGCTATCTCTGTCTAGCTATGTGTTATCTCTCTCTACTCACGCCTAAACTACTGAAATGATTGTTAAGAAATTCGACAAATAGGTAGCCTGGGAGGAGCTGCAGGAAGGCAAACTCTTTTTATTCTGGATATAATAATATTTGAATAAAAAATTATTAAATTCGAAATACACCCAGATGAAGTCGGGTTGCTCTTGCCATCTAGTACCTTCTAAATTTATACTACGAGTAATACTATAAAGAGGAAAGATTTGATTGTTTGCATTGAATAGGGTCCGAAACTAAAAGACCGATTTGAAAAATTCTTTCACCGTTGGGAAACTACACTATCTCCGAGTGACATAAGCTATATTATATTTTCAAAAAAATTAAGGATCCTTACTAAAACTCCAATAATGTAACCCAAGATTTAATAAAATGACCTAAAAATACCTTACATCGCGTGCGCTGCTAAAACTATTGATGACAGAAAAAAATAATGTACTACGACTTTGCAGAACACATCATTATCTACAAAAAGTGTCGCGACAGCATACATATGTCTAACTTTTATGTCACAATAATTGTTCTTTTATTTTTAAAATTTAATTGAAATGCCGCCGCTAGAAAAGGCTCTTTATTTGTGCCTTGGTAGTAATTCTTATCAAAATAAATTACTTCATACTCAAAACTGCTTCAATACCTTTATATAACTTTTTGAATTATTCAATTCGGACATTCCATTCGAAAGATATCACGTGTTCAAAAATGTAAGTATTAGAAAAAACTCACCTGGTCGCCGCTCACTCCGCTCGGCTTGCTATGCGATGTAGTCGTCACTGAGATGCGGGCGGGGAGTTAATGTTGAGAAATTCGGCTCCCTACGCAGCGGTCAAAAAATTAATAAATAAGTTTAATGGCTTTTATTTGTAGTTATGATCGTTTTACAAACATTAGAATTAAAAATGAAATAATCGAATATAAAAAATAACAGAAAAATAATATAAAAATAATAACAAAAAATATATATATAATATCCAAACTTTCTTTATAATGTACTCTGTTTTAGCAACCCGGCGCAAAAAGAAGGGTGTCTGTGTGTGTGTGTATGTGTTAAAATTTATAATTTTTGTGTGAATTACATATAGTTTTTATATATTTTTTTTATATTGTTTTATATGTGAATATTTAAAAATGTAAAAAATAAGAAAGAAAAATAAATAAAGAAAATAATATATGATAATTTATTAATTGAATCTGATCTCTAAAATGTAAGTACATGTGTCATAAATAATGTAAATGTTTGCATGTAATGTCTGAATGGTAAAATATGGCTGAACTTTGATATTTATAACAACTGTTGTGTATAACCCATATTTGAAAAATAAAATTCTATTCGTCCTATCCCGTCCTATCCCGTCCTATCCCGTCCGTTCCCGTCCAATCCCGTCCTATCCCTAACTTTCCCTAACTCTTAACTCCTGTTGTGTGCGATTAAAATAAAATATTTTAATTTAAAAATGATCCTTTCTAAAAACGTTTGCAAGTATTGATCATAGGCGCAGCTGCCATTCTCATTCAGAAAATCTTAGTAAGACCATACAGAATCCACGTTACCTATGCATGAATAAACAACACGACGTAACCTTGTACAAGCGTCCCATTCAACCACTTAAAACACGTGTCAATCTCAGCTCCAGCAAAGTCACTCCCGCCTTCATTCTCCATCTTGTTCTAAAAATACCGCGAAATGCGCTATCATTTAATTTACCGAACGAGGGGCGATATGCAAAAACTCTTCATAGTCGTTTATCCGCACATAAATAACATTAGCAGTGGGTACGATATCGTGCGAGTGTTTTTGTAATTACCTTATAAATAATCATTCGGTGCGTCGTAGATTACGGTTAGGTTGAGATGATACATGGCACCTGGCGAGATTGAGGGAGTATGGAGTTGAGGAATTTTATGACTTTTGTTTTATCATAAACTAGCGACCCGCCCCGTTTTCGCACGGGTAGTAGAGCATATTGAGTTTTTTCGACACTTCCAACAATTATCGTCATATTTCAATCAATTTACACAAACCCTTGACAAGTTATATACCTAAACCTTCCTCATGAATAACTTTGTCTATTTGTGAAAACCACATGAAAATCCATTCAGGAGTTTTGAGTTTATCGCGAACAGACAGACGTGGTGAAGGACTTTGTTTTATACTCGTAATATGTAGTGATACGTAAGGTGTGCTGAGATTTTTGTGAAGAAGAGGTCCGTGAATGAATAAACATTAGCAGTGAAACAAAAATTGGAATGATTTTATTACAGGAACAATTAATACCTACTAATTCTAATAGGTCTCCATTTTCCATGTAGCTCCGAAGTGGTGGGAAAAACAAATGGAAAATGACTATACAAATAATTTATTTCAAGAAGTTACAACTCATTAAATATTCGTAGTCGTATTTAAAAGTCAAAAAAAAAATGCAGATACAGAGAAAGCATATTAAGGGCCAATTTCACCAAAGAAACTGCGATCGGCGTACCTAAACCGTAATCAAGAGCTGTCAGTGTCACATATTGATTGACACTAACCGACTTGAACGCTGTTTACGTAGAGTTGCTGTATATTCTCTACCTACACATTTTTTCTTACCTTTAACCACCTCCTAATCAAATTCCACCACACAGTTTCTATCAAAACTTAAAGCAAATGCAAGCGTAATAAAGTTATAAATATTCATTAAAATTATCGCTATATGGAATAAAGCGCTTCGCTCGCTCAGCTCAGCGTATAAAGCAAAATGTCCTATTCTTTATCCCCTTTGGCAATCATGAGAGAAGATACGGAGAAATATGATGGCCATTATTCAGCGGTACTTTGTCAACATGCGTTTGATAAATTTATATTACCTGGGTTATACTGTATAATCATTTTTGCCGGTATCTTGTGTGGTGGAGGGGAAAATAGGTGTGAGAGGTGATCTGCGTAATGAAGTCGGGAGAGTGTATGTGGGCTGTGAAGTGGTGTTTTTTGTGGTAAAGGAAATCTCTGATCGGACGGTCTGGTTTAAAATTGAATTGAGCTGTTGTGGTGACCAATCTATCAACAATCCGTGGCAGCAAGTATTCGAACACAGGTTGAGGTTAGCTGACATTATGTAAATGTGACAAAAGTCGACGCGTTACAAAAAAGGGTTAAGCAATGTCCCGTCGGGATTTTATTACAACATTTATTTTACAAATAAATTGACATGGCAATAAATCAAAACGGTAACCATCTTTTGGAAATTTAAAACTACAAACCTTCAATATCCCTAATAACTTCCAAAAGATACGAAGAAATCTTGTACCTAAACAACTTTGTTCAAAAGTAATAGAACCATAAACATCTTAAAACCGTGCAATAAAGCATGGTTCACATTAATCACGATTTAATACGGGCAATAATTAAAAATCTCATAGGTGCCGCTCGCTGCAACTCACTTAATCGTTACCCCATTTGATAGATGGCGTTATACCTCCCACGGTCTTGCAACCTTTTCACATTCAACGAAGCAAGGCTTTCTGAACCGGTTGGGTAGAAAAGTGAGGTTATGTTTGGTTAGAAAAGGTTCCAAGACGCGACCGTAGATAGGAGTATTAGGAAGCGTTTACACGGGAGGCACGTAGTGTAATAAATAATATAGTAATCAGTGCGATTCCTTACATCCCGCCTCTTATTAGGCGAGAACCTACATTCAACATTCTTGCTAATGCCTCGGCTTACTAACACATGTGGGCCGGAAAGATTCACCAGAATTTATTGTACTTCGGCTTATGAATCATAAATAAGGAGGGGCTAATTAGAATTGCGACGACTACGGAATACACTTACGATTTTGTTAACGTTACGTTGTTAGCTAGCTCAATATTGTGTTGAATTTACGTGTTGTTCGCTGTTTATTGGGATATGTTCGTCGTTAATGTGAGTTGTAGCTGCTGCTTATATTAGATGGATCTTTTTTAGAAAGAAATTACAATTGTATTTTTTTTTAATCTTATATTCATTACTTCCCTGATATACAACACACTTTCTAGGAGTCTAAAAGTATTTTGCACAAGACTGCCCTATGTAATGAAAGTGAGCACTAAAGAAGCTTTTTATTCATTTATTTGCAAGTTATCAAGTTTTGTATCGAAGTCCATCATTATTGCCTTTGGGAAAACCCATCGGGCTTGTCTTCAATCGAATATCTACTTATTTACAGCAGTACTTTTCTGTCTAGACGTTTGCAACCGAATAGATAATTATAACGATCTAATCTTCCTAACTGATCAGGATTAATTTGCAGAAAACATATTAATCGACGATAACAGAAAAATATGTTGTTACCAGATACTTAAATAAAAACGTTGTTGCAAAAAAAATAACCGACTTCCAAATAAAAAATTTTTTTTTGGAAGTCGGTTATTTTTTTTGCAAAAACGTTTTTATTTTACGCTTTTTCGCATCACACAAAATCCTTGTCAAGTATCAATTTCGCAATTTCTTTTACTTGGATGACATATTTTTTACAGCTATTTTGATTTAAAAACCAAACTGCTGAACCGATATTCATGAAATTTCTATGGGACCAATCGGGAAGCAGATTCATTCAGATAAAAGAAGAGCTATTCAAATCGGTTCATAAATGACGAAGATATGAGGTAGCAAACACAAAAAAAATACAATCGAATTGAGAACCTCATTCTTTTCTTGAAGCCTGTTAATAATTATGTGGCCATAAACACGCCACAGACTTCCACAATCTACATCAACTGCTAGAGAACGAAATCCTTGCTAGCATTGCGATCACTAACAAAAAACGTTTTTGTTAGTGATCAAAATAGGTAGGTACCTCTGCCTAGGTACTTATACTATAATACTTATGTGAAAATGTGTATGTTTGTGAGTTTGTTAGTACGAATGTCCGTTAATCAATCACGTGAAATTCGGCAACCGGGTAGACTCTTGGACAGTGTACATAGGATCATAGGATACTTTTATCCCGATTGCAAGTTCCCGTGGAATAATAATTTAAACGAACAAAATCGCAGGCAAAACCTAGTGACATTATAATTAACAAAAGTTACAAAAGAACAACACACGGCGCATCCGATAAGGCTGTATGGCACATACTGTGTGCCGATAATTCCGAGAAATTATGAAGTTATAACAAGTTCGCGAAATAAATCTCCTTCGCGCGGTTATCGAAGGAGGCTACGCGCTACGTCTCACGGGGTTGCCAGATATGTATCTATGTAATGGTTTAGGGTAATTAATTACGATATAGTTGAGATGGTAGGATAAATAATGCTGGTATAGAAGAGGGATTTATTGGTTTATGGTCTTGGAAGATGTCTTGTTATTTATGCTACTGATAAAAAGAAGTTGAATTTGTTATGATATACGCCTGAAATATAGAAAAATACACATCTTAAAAACATTGTAAAATTAAAAACCAAAATGTGACATACAATTAAAACATTAAATCTCAACTTCATTTCCCTATAAAGCGCAGTCCGTTAATATTCGCTAGACAAGAGTGCGAATAAATCACAATAAGCTGGCAACTCACTAACCCCACGCCGCAGATGTATAAGTCGTATAAAATGTATAAGATGTATAAGTGGTAAGGTAAAGAATGGAAAGTAAAGTTGAAGCAATAAATTAATTGGCTCTAAGTTCCGCGTAAGACGGGACCGCGCGTGCGGGATGCGGGATACACCCAAGTTTAGACTATTAATTTAGGACTTAGACGCCGACAAATATGGATACGTGTGTGTGTTTTCGCATTAATTTCGACGGGACGGAAAGAAGTGATGTGGATGGGAATGTTATGCTTTATGGGTTATCTGACGAAAAAGCTCTGTGTCGAATGTAATCGTAAAGTCAGTAGTGTTTTAATTATAGCGTTGTAGTTTCAGGATTATGTCATCAATTTTTTTTCTAAAAATGAAGGCAATCACTCCTTTTGCTTTTTAATCATTTTGGAATAGATACGTTTAAAATACGATGTGAAAATTATAAGACATAGGAACCTTGTGTTAGATAGGTACCTCCCTAATTATGGTAAACCAAACAGACATTACCTATAATATTCAACACCCATAACCATCCATCCTAAAAATAAATTGACCGCGGAGCCCGAGAGCCCTCACAACACTAGTGATTACCATAAATAAGTAGAGCGTCATACTAACAACCATTTCCCATCCCTAGCGTATTGAGGGTGCCATTACGCTCTGATTGATTCGACTATAATGACTTTCGACGAAAGTTTTCGCACTCAAAACGAGTGATTTCGTCAATTTTACGCATTAAGTGCGAAAATGGTACAATAAATTTCACTCAGTGATTATTGGCTCACAACTTAGTGATATTAAAACATTTATAGATTTATTCTAATTGTTTCGAAGAGTAAATCCTTTTTTATTTATTGGCCTGTTTAAAGTTTTTTAGCGACGATCGTTACACTTTATTGGAGAACTCATTAAATAACGTGCTCAATTAAGAATTGTCATAGGCACTTTATTATTTTGGAAATTACACAATCATGGGAAATCATGGTAAAGTCATTTTTATACCATCATGGAAGACATGCCAAAGTAAGTAATTTTTACAAATACCAAAATACTAATCATTATGAGCATCTATAAACTCGAAGCTGCTGCGTGGAACCGTCGCAATGTTTTTTATGAAACTCCAAAAGTATTTTATTGTGATACCCGTAATTGTTTCCATACATTACGCATCGCCGTGCATAATTGGATTATTAAAAGTCATTGAAAAGCATTTAACTCTCGTATAATATTCAATTTACTTTTCATTCGAACTTCGAACAAGATTTTTTTTTAAATCAATCTCTTTTAACTCTTTCTTTTTTTACACTATGGTGAAAAAAAAAACTCATAATAAAATAAATTATCAATAGAACTACATTCGATTACAGTTATCATCTTATTCAGATGTCTGCAACTGAGCACAGGTTCCTTATCATAAGTCAGTACAACGAGCACTTTGGGAGAATATTGGCATAAGCACCACATTTGGCAACGGGTCGATGATCGCCGTATAACGTTGTTCTGTTGCCAATTTTAATGGCATACTTCTCGAACCTTTACCAGAAATTTAAACGAAAGGTTCGAGAACCTTTACCAGAAATTGGTAAGATGAAAAGGTGACGATTAAAATATACAAGGTGTAGTTTTGCATCCCCGTCAAAATTCAGGAGGTTGTCATGGAAGACGTAAATAATCAATATAAATTGCGGTAAAAAAAAGCAAAAAAGCAACCTTTCATTGCATTTGCTTTTTTTGTTGTTTTAATTGGACACTATTTCATAATGAAGCCCTTCTCAAAAGAGGAGAATCACCCGTTTATCGAATAAACGTCGGCGTTTGTTTGTGTGTGTGAAAGCGCGGTTATAGGGCTAGTATTAGATGAGCCGCGTTTGAATACGGGTGACTTACCGATAATATAAAAAAAAATACCTACCCATTTTATTATTGATTCGGGTCGAGAATCATTAGCATAGGTACCTCCTTGAATTTGACGAGGATGCAAAACTACACCTTTTATATAGAAGACTAAGGTATCAATCTCGCCCCTATTACATGGGACAACTAGCGGTACTATTAGGTATGTACTTACACCTCTGCCGAACCTTTCCGTTATCACAGGCGTGATGTTATGTAAGGCCAATCAATACAAAATAATATCCTCCCTGTTCTAACTTATAAGCTATGAATCTGATTACCACTAAGAAACTACCAGTACAAAGCTATATAAAAAAAAATAAGCGACAAAACAAACACTTGGATGACATATTTTTTCCAGCTATTTTGATTTAAAAACCAAACTACTGAACCGATTTTGATGAAATTTGCTATGGGACCAATCGGGAAGTATATCCTTTCAGATAAAATAAGAGCTTTTCAAATCGGTTCATAAATGACGAAGATATGAGGCAACAAAAACACAAAAAAAAAATATACAACCGAATTGAGAACCTCCTCCTTTTTTTGAAGTCGGTTAAAAAGCAAACTAACTAAATCCCATAACTTATCTGCATGGTCCCCACATGATCAATACCAAAACCATATGTGAACTCTAACAAAGGCCTCTATGTTTGTTGAGACCCCTGAGGTTGATCCGGTATTTCTCAGAATATTCAGATAAGAAAATCCGACTACATGTAGTTAAAAAAAGTGCATGGGTATAAGTTTTCGAACGACCTACTTACAAAAATAAATATCATTTCATATCAAATAAAACCGTTACATTTGTTTCATTACTATTGAAACTTGCATCAAATGACACAAGGCTCTACCACAATAGAAGCTTCTAAACACAAATTCAAAACAACAACACAAAAGTGCAGCACGTGGTTTCAGGGGGCGTATACATCCGCGGCTCATCCCCCACCTGTTGCTGATCCGGCTGATCCGCCCCCGCCGGATATGCGCGGATATAGCGCGGTGCGCGGATATACGGATACGGCGATATCCGGACGCCACGCCTCGCGACGCCCAACGGGTTAGATTTGTCGCCGGGTAAGATTACTGAAGAAAATACACAACACATAGGTCTTATGTGTTAAACGATATTTTCAAAAAGTCGTATGGCTGTTTTCTTTGAAGAATTGGGCTTAGGTTTGATTATAATACAACTACATAACACTTAAGATTGTATTAAATATGTCTTAATCTAGATTCTAGATACTAAACAAGTATCTATAAACAAGTCAAAGTGATTACTTAAGAAAAAGTTTAACGTAAGATACGATTTTTATTCTGTAGTTACAATTCTTAGCTTTATTCGTTCTCACTTCGTTCAAATTCTTGTCTATTGCATAAAAATACATAGTTGCATAAGTAATTACTTAAACTCAAGTAATTACTTTGACTTGACTATAGATATATTGTAGAATTAAGTCCACCTCTGTGTTTTATGCTTCAAATAATTAATAATATACGAGTGTTAGTCTAGACTATATTTAGGAGATTATCGAGCACCGTGGAGAATAGAGTACGCGCAGTGTGAATTTTGGGCAAAACACATTTGAACTCATTTGCCATCGATACGCTAAGAAGAAGATCGGCTACCAAGGTACTAACAAAGCCAAAGTTCAGGATGTTTTTTTTAATCTCTCTTGTACTCTTGTAATTGTCTCTCCCTTAGCCTATCCAAAAGTGTTGATCGTAAAACAGTTGCAGAAAACGCATTTAATAATAAAACACGTTCAAAAACTTTCAATAAAATTTCGTGGTTTACTCTTGAATATGATATTTATAACACCTTCTAAGTCGTCCAAGGCAAAAGAGTGCGTGATTTTAAACCAGTTAGCGACAAGCTGCAGACGAAAATACGTTTCCGCCTCCGCAATCATCGGGTGATAAGGAAAAAAACTTATTTTCCTGGAATCCTAATTAAAAGCCAAGTCAAGGCAAGATAAAATAGAACTTGTCTTCAATGAGAGCGTGGCGATGGATTTTCTTAGAAAGAAATCTCTACGGTGAACATAAGCGTTTTATGCTCAATTTAATAAGAAATTACTGGAAGCATTAAGTGGATAATATTATCAATAAATTACGTTAAAACAAAGTCGTGTTTTGTGTCTGTCTGTGTTACGATCGGATCTCCTGTAGGTACTCAATGAGTTTGATACGGTCTTCACCATAATTTGGAGCATTTATCCTGCATATACTCAATACTGGCAAAAGATCTTCTTACCTAAACCAATTTTAAATCGAGTGTCCACAATTATATATATACTAACTTTAGTTGTACTGTGTGTGTGTGTTAAAAATGCTCTACTTTGTAGCTTATTTCTATCATCAGCCTACAGCAACTCACTGCTCTAGCAGTGAGTTGCTGTATGTCTGGATATGTCTACATATCCCTCTCAAATCGCGCACTATTTGACTCGATTCCTGACAACTCCGTTCCAGCTGCCACCAGCCACCTTTCAACGATCGTCACCCCGTCTAACCTGCGACTGGGGCGCCCAGTCGATTCACGTTCTCCACTCAAGAAAACAAGATAGCCAATACATTCAATTAAAGTAATTAAAGAACCATACCTCTTAATTAAATAATTGAGCCCCATTCGGCCGGCCAGACACCCTTTAAACCTACAAAGGGGTTGAAATGGCCGCTACAACGAAGTAGTTCGTCCAAATTCATCTTACCTTTAAGACGTAGTTAGACCGACGACAACTAAACTCCTAATTGGCACCGAATCGAATTACAAAACGGGGAATCGAACCCCGATCCTGCACTTAGCATGGATCCTTTTAACGGTTTAGTGAAGACGGATCCCCTTTGCGAGACGATATTTGGCAATTAAGGGATACCAGCGCTTTAATTCGTGGGCCCTCGGTACGTACGTCTTTGGGTGATGTTTTGTTTCTCATAAGTTTGATTGAGTTTCTATGTAGGTACGCATGCTCTGTGAATTCGACGATTGATTTGAGATTTGATGGTATTAAACAAGTGTGATCTTACCTTTTTTTTACTAGCCTGCTCTGTCCCACTCCTGGGCACAGTCCTCCTTCCACTCTTTCCACTTCTTGCTAACCCGCCACCATCTCCTTCGTGGCCTGTTATTTTGGTGGCGGAGCGGTAAACAGAGTCCGTTCATAACTGTGCGCGACACAATGACACAGCGGACCCATTTTAACTCGCTCATTCGCTTCGCTTACTCGTTCACAGTGGAAGCACTTCTATGAAAATTTGCGTTGCGAGTCGAGCGGAGTCCTTACGGAGTCCGTTAGAAATCCGCTCAAGTCTGTGACCACTTTTGTAACTTTTTGTACTCTTTTGCTCCGCTCCGTCCGCTCATTCACAGTGGAAGCATTTCTATGAAGATTGCCGTTGCGAGTTAAACGGAGTCCGTACGAAGCCCGCTCCGCTCGCAGTGGAAGGCGGGCATAATAAAGGGCTAGAAAAGGCGCCAAAAATAACATCAAATTAGGCGTTTGACGTTTGACGTAAAACATCTAAAAGTAATCGTGAAATTGAGTGGGTTTTACTTGGATATAAATATATAATATGTTGCTAACAGTCGGGCGACAAAAAAAGTCTGCTTTGAGAGCCGAACTACTTAAGACTTTTTTTATCAATACCTACTTCTGAAATTCAACACAGTTATATTTAGTTAATAGTATAGTTAGTTAATTAACCATCATATGGTTAGTTAACTAATACGATTGTTACAATGTTTAAGAAATATGACAATAGGTATTTTAACGTGCCTCGTAATACGTAGTCCGGATTTGTGCCCGGTTGATGGCAATAGGCTCGCCTCCTATTACATGGGACTTAAACATAATTAGCAAAATGTGGGTACCTACACTGTTAGGTACACCTCTGCCTAACCCTTCGGGGATAATAAGCGTGATGTTATGTTACAATTAACGAGCCTTTTTAACCTCGCACCTCAGTTTCTTTTAGCATTCATTTCATTAACTTTTCTATAACTCCTCTATTTACTTGAAAAAAGATTATGGAAGTGAATTCCTGAAAATAAAACGAATTTCCAGTCAGCCAGTTCGAAATTCGAACTAGGTAGCTACTACTAATATGACGTTAGGACATGATCAAAAGATCACACGTACTGACATTACGGTCAGAGTGGTGACCCAGAATAGTTGGACCACAACTTGTCTGTGGACACAAGATGGTACCGGCCACTTTGCTGGCTGATAGTTCTAAATTACCGGGAGTCGGTTACACTGTAGGCTTCAGCGTTGGTTAAACTCAGGTTAACGAATTGATGTGACGGAGAAGCAAATATTGCCAGTCGACAAGGTCTTTTTGATTAATTTCCTTATAATTTTTTTAGGATTTCTTTGGAATGTACTTATGAATATTATGAGATAATTTAATTCGTAGTAATCTCTTAATCTTCCTCTTGATACTGTATTAAATTATGTATTCAATTGATCAAGTCAAAGCTAAAGTTAAGTCTTTTCACGTGTCATGAAAATATAATTTAAAACCATATTTGTGTATAAAGTATACAAAGCAGTAGTTACCTCCTCGGCACAAAACACGACTATCAAAGTATTTTATTAAAATATTCGGTTAAACTATGGTGCAACTAACCGATCTCCTTGGTCATCGTGCGCCAACCGTCTTTAGAAGCATTACTGGGAAATGCACTAATGCCTCTCCGATACCGTGGAAAACTGTTAAGGGGCTGGTTAGGGGCTTTCTAAGATACTGATATAATTAGTGCATTGTGCCTCTAACGTCCAATACTAAACTACAACCCTCCATCTTCAGTCAACAACTTCAACTAACAAGGAATTTTGAACCTTAGGCTTCAGACGTACGACACACAAAAGAGGTTTTAATGTCAAGAAAGATGCTTGCCAAGGCATAGACAAGTTTGCTTGAGTTACTGGCCGCATGCAAGAGGTCATTATCATCCAGAAAGCGGCGTGGAAGCTTTTGAATTTGGAACGTTGGGAGCTTATTAATTCAATATGGCGGCATCGTCTTGTGCATTAGGCCTCCTTGGTTTGACCGGTAGACTTGCTAACGTTCTTCGTGTACGAGGTATAAGTACTTTGTATAATATTTGAGTGATTTTCAATTAAAGCGCTCCTTTGTTTTGACTTAGAGGTCAGGAATTAAGCTACGTGAAATGGGTATGTGATACTGAAGAGTGATCTGGATAGATTTGATATACCTAGGCCAGACTTTAGCAGGTAACTAGAAAAAATGCAAAAGCACATTGATATCTAGCAAAATGCTGCATCTATCTTGTGGTGTAGATGCCTAACTTATTACTTACATATCTGAAAAACATAACACTCCTTTTCGGGCAATCGTGTAAAAAAAACCTGTCCTAAAAATATCCCTTGATATTTTCCTTCAACATGGAAAAGTCAGACACAAACGCCATCACAAGCCAAAACACCAAAACGAGGCAGATACGCCAATTTATTGCGTAACCAGTGTAATCAGGGCAGTGCAAAACATTTACAGCGGTAGGTACGGCTTGGCGAATAAATATGGATCTTTTAAAACGCGCCGCCTTCCTAATTGCCTGCAGATGGACCGGCGCCAATTACGGGCGACATTTAGCTGGGAGTTCAACTGGGCCGATAAATGGTGCAGATACCTTACTCACTTAGTGCTTGAATGACTAATGACGTCATAAGCCCTACATTCAAAGCTCGTTATCTTGATGTCTTGATTTCGTGAATGAATCGGCGTAAGTAATTAAAATGCCTATACGTGGGTGGATTTTCTGATTGATTTCTTAATGAAGAACTCTGTATGTTATTTTTGTATCAATGACAGTTGGAGTAAGCATCGACATAATTCATGATGATTACATCATCCTCAGTGTGTTTGTTTGTTGGTAACGCCTTCGGGCTGAACGGATTTCAATGGCATGATTTGAGTTAAAACATAGGATACTTAAATTTTATTTTATATTTGCTTTTTTATATTCTGTATTGTGTACTTGTGGCGTGTGCCAATAAACGTTTTTTCTTTCTTTCTTTTTCTTTACTTTTTGCCGGCAGGACATTTCTTTGCATTGGCCAAAGCTTGTACGTTGATATAGAAACGCGTCGATATGAAACAAAAAAACATGTTGTCATCCGTGCATGATTCTCATGTTTCTCCATACATGACATGGCGTCAAACATACAGCTACCATCATGCATAATGCATATGTATCTGTTTACATACCTATGTAATTGTTGTAATAAAAGTACCGTCTGTAAGTAGCAGTCGTAACAGTAAAACAGCCATGAAACTCGTAAGCTACGATCAGGGCACATTAGCCTTACGATAGTGCGCACTTGATGGTCTATTGGAAGACTTACGGCAGTTCTGGGCAGGCAACAACAATAACAATGACTATTAAATACAATTGAACTTGCACTAACAATATTATTAGCGAGTATTGTTGGTCTACTACTGGCCTCTCTAGTTGAGACTCGATCATCAATCACCGTTTACTCCCATTCATCCACTACCTTGCCAAGGTCACTTTGACCCTGTTTTTTTTTTGTGGTGAAGAAGCTCCCTGTTCTTACACCAGCTGATAACATGGGTAGTTCAGTTCAGAGCTCGAAAAAACCAGAAGGCGTAGACCCGTCCCCTTCTATCAGCAAAAACGATGTCAAAATCTCTGGATCTTAAGATTTTTTCCTTTATTTTTTTTTTCATTTTTCCAAACGACATGTCATATCAGCCGAGCCTTTCCTTAACCATGACTAACATGGTCAGTTTTACTGTATGCAGATGAATTTAAATATTTTACAAGGATCGACTCAGCACACCTTCACTCCTGCACGTCGTAGACCCTCATGGACTTCAATGTGGCAAAGGACAGACCTATCCAAGTCGCTTCGTACTGGTCGGATAACATTTGAGTCATCGATTCGAGAAAAAGAAGAAGAAGGTTCGACTGCCAGTACCAACTCAGTTACTTCTCTTAATTTTTTTGCTGTCCATCGTTTCCTCCAGTGTGTATAGCGTCGGTAATGTGCGCGGTAGTTTATGTGGAGCGCGATAGTCGGCGCGACAGAGGTTATTCGTTCCGCTAATGTTCCCTTGCATCTAGTTTGCATTTGCAGCGCAGTTGGACCAAATATTTAGCCAAAAACTGATGGGAATGATGTTGGTGGTAGAGGGATGGAATTGATGATGAGGGTTTGTTGTTACATGGTCGTTTTATGGCGTTGTGGGTTGGTAGATCAGGTTTGTTGGGTTGTGCAAAGATTACACTACAGAGGTGGTTCTGAAAACTGACGTATCTACCTAACTCAAACCATATGGGATATTCTACCTATGCCTATGATGAGTAAAGTATTTTGAAGACAATTTTTTCACTTTTACTTTCAGAACATTCCACCACAATTTGTAAAGGTAACCAAATAATAATAATAACCACTGCATTAGCAGGGGTAACTACAAAATAAACTCTCTCGTTTGAGAATTCACAACAAAAATAAGGCGCGAACCAAGGCGAGGCACGAGGCGTGCAGTGGAGGGGGAGGGGGTGGCGCCTCGCTCACACTATTTTCATTTCGTGTAGTGCCACATTTAATTTTGTTGAAATTCTAACGTAGCTTTGCAAAAATGTCAACTTTATTCCGCCTCAGCCGGCGTCTACGTTTCACTCCGATGCTTTGCTTCTCCATTTTCTGGAATGTTCCACAGTTTCGAGACGGGCTTTGAGAAACTATAACTTTATGAAAACTTATACACGAGCTCTGAAGTAAGACGTGGCTTCCAGCAAAAATTTATCAAAGCGTATTTAATTTTCGTTATGACTTCTCTCTTGACTTTGCCGACGGACAAATGAAGGAACGGTGTGTAATGCGATGTTGCTGCAACGGAAAAATGACGTGGGGAGACTTGGAACATCTGGGTATTGGTTACACAGTATTTGAACATTCATTCACACAATATGTATACATAAGAAACCAAATTGAAAAAATTGTTCCTGAAACAATATTCAATTAACAATATTCACAATATTATATATATGTTTTAACATATAAGTATTAGTATTAGTTATAAATATAAATTGGGTTATTCCATGAGCACGAGATTCCACATACAAGTTAGAACCACTAAAAAGAGAGAAGAATTAAATAAATAATAGTATTAATTAATAGAAAGATCAACATTCATTGTTAAATTTTGCATGCCAATACTCAGGCAGAATGTGCACGGGTCAATATATATATTTTTACCAACTTTTTGTAAAATACCTACATTCTATGCGAATAAATGATTTGATTTGATTTGATTTGATTTGATTCAATACATCAAAAATTCGAACACCGTGAACCATTGATCAATACGTCTGCGGTACAAGCACAAAGCGTTCAATCTTATAACCCATCTGAAATTCATATTGAAAGTCGATCGCATAAAGCCAAGAACACACTGTAAAAGGCTGAGCTCCCGTGGGAGGTGGGCTAAAAGGCCAGGAGCGATAGCACTCATCGGACGAATAAGCTTGTTTCCCGACTGCCAGGTTTAGGGATGCGACATCGACTCAATGCTGTTTTATTCTGCTGCCATCAATACTTAAAACGGTTGTGAACGGTTTGGTGATGTTGCTGATATCGATATTTTAATAATATTTTAGAAATAATGGGGAAGAGACGACGTGTTTTGCTCATTTTTTTTACATAGAACTATGAGAACTGTTTACATTATCGTTCACGAGATACAAAAAAAAACCGGTCAAGTGCGAGTTGGACTCGCGCACCGAGGGTTCCGTACAAACCTGTGGGTATATAACTTTTTTTTATATGACGAAACTAAAAATTTACGGTTTTCGTAATTTTTCCTATATCTGTACTATAAGACGTGACTTCGTACAAAATTTCAAGATTCTAAGTTCACGGGAAGTACCCTGTAGGTTTTGATTCCCGTGCGAGTTTCGAAAATTTGCGGAAATTTGCGGCCTAAGTGGCTGTATCTTTTGATTGCGTTGACTTAGAAGGTTGATTTTTCTACAGCTTCCAGGGACAGTAGAACTAAGTATCATATAGAAATTTCAGTTTGATACCTCCACGCGTTCCTGAGAAAAACGGTCTTGACAGACGGACGGACGGACGGACGGACAACAAAGTGATCTTATAAGGGTTCCGTTTTTTCCTTTTGAGGTACGGAACCCTAATAAAATAATTAAACTCAGCTATGAACGTTTAAGGAGTTTGAACACTACACTGTATCATTTTATGACCGTGCTGGAAAAGAATAAGGCAAAAAAAAGTATTAGACTATGCCCACTAGACCGTCCCGTTACCGACCGACACCGTCGCGTGCCATGCACGGAGCATCAACAATTTGTCTGCGAGAATATTTATCCGGTGCCGATACGCTCCGTGCATGAGACGCTACAGAGACGGAAATTTCTAGTGGGCATAGTCTCATACATTTCAATACAAAGAACATAGGGTTATAATTGCGTATGATGACCGTTCTAAACCAGTAATAAACGGGTATGATACGCTGTAGATATGTTCTAGTGAGCATATTAGTCGTCTCATGCTTCCGAGCTTGAAATATTCATAGGACGGTCATGGTATGGTACGTTGTAGGGCAGACTCCTTTAACAGCTCAATTTAATGATGAAGACATCAAATATTATGGGGAAACCAAGCGTTATGGTAGGCTTTCAAGGTAAAACAAAATGAAAGATTAGGACCAATTACAAAAGTCTTCCCAATAAATATACTAACAGCAATATTTTTCAGAATTAAATACGGGGTGAAAGGGACACCGAAGCGAAACCGGAAACCACATACTCAGTACATCATACTGAACCCCCCAAATAGAAATTTATCGTCAGTTATTAAAAACAAAATCTGGTGTTTCCTACAAAAGTGCAATACCTAAAGTGAAAATGTATGGAACAGCTGTTTTTTTTTGACGAAATAGGGAAAGTGTCGAGTTGAAGCAACTGTCGAATTCACACAAGTGTCCAATCAGCGAAAGTGACGAATCAACGATACTGTCGAATTAACTAAAGTGACGAGTGAGGGAAAGTGACCAGTGTTACGCGGACTCATAAAAATATGATTACTTTTATATCTAAGAACTCGATATACCGTATCATCGACAGTCATCCCCTGCCTAATATAAAAGGATTGACATTTGATTCGGAGGACGGGCGAAGTAGCGGATTCAGACCGAGACAAAGTCGACTTCGAATGGGTTCTCCTTTAATAATGGCAAATATTCAGCAGATATTGAAATATATTCCTAATTTCTTATTTGTCAGATATGTTTGAACACTGAAAGGGGACTCGTCTTAGGCAACTTTGTATGTAAAGGTACCTATTTAAGTGCCATTTTTCTGAGAGGCAGCTGAAGATTATTTATGGCTTTTGCATTGTGTACTTAGTGGTCAAAGATGGCGAATATAAGTAAGAAAGGTATCCAAAAAACCCATACGTCACACTCCTAAAAACACCAATTTCATTGATAGCTTCTTGCTAGCCTCTTTCAAAATTCTAAGCGCAAGGTACCTTTGCTGTTCTTCACCACATCATCTGGCTAGCCTTTTTATTACAACGTCTAACCGGATGCAATTTCAGTTCTCACAAATACTTAAACTGAAGTTGTGACTCGCATTTGAATAAGCTGTACTGTAGTGCCATTAAAACAAAAACGTACACATTACTTGTAAAAGATCAACTTAAATAGAAAAACACAGCCTGTTATACAGATAAAAAAGACAATAACTTATATACCACGTAACATCAAGATCAAGAAGTCAATAAAGCAAATTGGCATCTCGTTTCGGGTCAACCGGCTTAGCGGACGAAGGGCAAATCCTTAGTGGGCACAAATAAATACGGCCCGAACCTATCATATTTCCCTGATCTCCTCTCGAAGGGTCAGCAATACCTCGCTCTTACAACCTTGTAATACGAGGTTCTGATCCCCAATTGATATGAATGATGTTTTATTGTTTTTGGGGTGCCCTCTTTTTATTTTGAAGGTTTGCGGTTTGGCTTAATGTGCTGACTACACTATTGATAGGTTATTTTTAAAACAATAGCTGCCTTAGTGAGTGAATAAGTGATTATAAATATATTATGTTCACCAACTGCGCAAATAAATGATAGGTAATGTATGAGCATGAACTCAGCTGTGGAATCAACACTTGTACGTACCATACCATCCAATCAGGATTATAATTAAACCAGTACATACATTTTTCCTCTTTTCTGCTTAATGGATATTTCACTATATTTCCCAACTTAAGACGCAGAAGGACCATGACCTACTAACAAAACCTGAAAAGCTCTACCACATGTATCAACTTTGAAATGTATGTATTGTATAATTATCACTAGCTTCGGTGAAGGAAAACATTGTGAGGAAACCAAAAATGCCTGTGAGATATTTCTCGACGGCATGTACAGCCAAGTCAGAGGCCCATAGGCGGCAAAAAACTTTCGACACCAGGTTAGGCACTAACCACACGATAAAGAAAAGTAGATACCACATTTATCTACTATGAAATATTCCACTAGATCTTATATCAATGTTTCCAGATAGTCCTACATAGCCCGGGTAGTGCTTTTTTATTCCGAAGTTTCCACCAAGGAAGCAAAAAGGCCACCAATCTTTCTGGCCACTCCAAATCCGGTGGCAGACAAAATTACGTCGGTTAGTTGTAGCGAAATATATCTCAAAATGGACGGTGCAATCCCAAATCTTTAACAAAATAGCTCCCCGGAACACTTTAAGTCTAAGTAAGTGGCGTTCGGCGGTCGAAGATTTGCTGGACCGTCTCTAATGGGCTTTATCCTTATTTATTGAACTTGCCGCCGAAACGGAAACGCTACGGAGTATCTTTAAAGTTTTGATTATGTTTTACATTAGCAGCATAGGTCGAATATCCTTCGACATTGCAAATGGGTGGTGCCAATTATTATTAATTAGACAAACTGTTTAAATCAACGATAAAGAAATCTCGATTTCCTCTTGAATCGAAAAATGTATTAATTGAATGTGTTCTACGCATTAATTTAATACATTTTAGGCAGTCAATACAAAGGACAATACATCTAAGGTAGGTCTTAAAAGTATTTCACATTAGGGACCTCATAAATACCACTCAACGGCAGGCTTGTATTTAAAAAAATCTTCGATATCTTATGGTATCTGCAATATTTTGATGCAATTACCTGTTATTAGTCATCAAATTAGTTTTTGAGTCGTTAAAATGCTATAGTTAGGTCTTCATCATACTACACATGTACATGACATCTAATCTTAGGATGAGTACGTATTTTATTCTACCAACGAAAAATTCTTAAACCGCTCAAGTCTCAAGTACTCAATTCAAGCCAGTGCAGCTTCAAACATTCATTCTAATCGATGGGGCTTATCAGCGAACATCTCGACCTCCCCATTGAGAGCTAACTTGGTGGGAGGGGGAGGTAAACAGGTCAGGACGAGCGCAAACAAGCTCAGACAGGCGTGACGATTCGTACGTGTCGCGTTTTTCGAGACCATCAACAGTCGACACCTGCTCTCATTAATCCGGAGCACTTAGGATTTTAGGGTATTGAAGGTAAATGATTGTTTAAAATGGTCGGAAAGTAAGATAAAGTTTGGTTTTATTGGTTATCTAAAAAGGATTTTCGTTATACCTACAATGTTACATTTTGTTTTGAGTAATTGTTGTGTGTACAACTTCCTTGTATTTGCTAATTTGCTTGCAGGTAATAAGTAATAAGAATACGTCGTAGTCCATACAGGTTTTATTGGATCTCTGAACCACAGATACAAGTTACCACAGATATAAAATACTATTTTAACACACAGATTATTAATTATGCAATCATTCGCAACATCACTCCCGGGGCACAATGAAATAGGTGTATCTAGGTATAAACGTTATACAATCACAAACTTGTATCTAGCTATTCTAAAATTACCACATAATGCACAAACTCGTCAACAGCACTTAGAAACAATAAGTATTCTTTAATTAGTGTAAGACAAGTATTAAACAATCAAATAAATCACACTGTAAGCAGTCTCGGATGGAGATCAAAGCTTTAGATAAATAAGGAGTCGAAATTCAATCATGAATATTATGAAATAAATCAATCTAAGAATCTAAAGGGTAGTTTTATTGTACGACCCGACCTAGTCGATGTAGAGGGGGCAGATGTAGGACACTGAGTACCACAGCTGGAGTCATCAGCATCTGATGACTCCAGCTGTGGCTCTGGCACCAATGCTCTCAGGGAGGTTGTTCATCCATTCTTGAGATGCTGCTGAGACTTCTAGAGGATATAACTTTTGATAAGGTCTTACCTTTTCACCTGAAGCTGTCTGCACTCTAGCTGATCTCGTGCAACCGTCTTTGCCTGTAAAATTTTTACTAGGTTGGGGTCTTGTACTTTTGGTAATGTACCACAAAGTACATCTTGTTCCAACGCTGTCATTGTGGTCTGGTATGTATTTTCTAGGTTACTTACTTGGAGTTCAATGAGTCGGTGTGATTGTGCTGTCTTCTTTACGCCTCCAAACAGTGAATGTCCTAGACTTTCACTGCCAGTTACCTTTAGTCCTAGTTCTTTTGTCAGCTCAGCCTTTACATATGTTCTCTGTGAACCGGAGTCTAGAAGCGCCCTCACCTTCTTCTCTTGGTTGTTACAGGAAACTTTTACAACCAAGGTCTGTAATAAAGTTGTTCTATTATTACTTGTATAGTTACTAACTACTTCTATTTTTTCAGGTTTATCCGGCTTGTCTTCAAGAGTATTATCAGTATCTGTTTTCTTTTTTTGTTCACAGGTTGGCCCCTGAGACTTCATGTTAGGACAAAGAATAACATGATGCCGTCTGCTACAAGACAAACATTTTACATAAGCTTTACACTTTTTTGCCATGTGTCCTCTTTTAAGACAAATATAGCACCCACCCTTCTTTTTGACAGCCTCCTTTCTCTCTTCTAGAGTAATAGCACTAATTTTACCACATTCTAACGAGTTATGAGATTTATCACAAAAATAACAAAGTTCCTTACCATCTTTTTGTTTGTTTTGGTCGTTGGATTTTCCAGTGCTTACCTCTTTTGACACTAAACATGAAGCAGTTGGTACTGTGTCCGTGTTGCTTACAACACGTGCTAAATTGCATCTTTCTTCTGCTTCTACCTCTTTACGAATAAATTCTAATAGCTGGTTGAGTTTTGGCTCCTTGTTAAGGGGTAATATAGCCCATTCAATTAATAATTTATCAGGAAGTGCTGACTCAATTAACGGTACTAGCATACATTCATATTTACCTTTTGTTATGCCTAATGACTCAAGTATTTGTAAGTTTACACTTATTTTATCATATAAAACTTGAACTTTAACACTGTCTTTCTTTAATACTAAATTTAACAATTCTCTAACGTAAATCTCTATTAGTATCTCTTCTCTTCCATATCGCCTCTGTAGAGTCTTGATTACGCTGGTATAATTTTCTTCTGAAGCTGGGTAACTTGAGACGAAAGCTTGCGCCTGTGAACCTTCCGCCATCCCTTGTAATAAGTATTGCAGCTTGTCTTGAGCCTGTAAATTCCCATCCTTGTGTATTTTTTCGAATTGGCTCCAAAATGCCAACCAATTTTTGGGGTTATCATCAAACTTCCTAATTTCAAGCTTCGGCAATTTTAAATGCGGTTTTGTCTCAAAGTATTTATTTTCACTATCTCGTTCGGTTTTCGGCCATCTTGCTTTTAACTGAAGCCATTTTCTTCTGTAAGAATCGCAAGTGTCGCATTCTTTTTCGTACAATGTTTGGTCGAAATCTTCCGCGCTAAGCATGTTCTCCTTAATCGCTTCGTCGAGAATCTCCATCTTCTTTATTTTCTCTTGGAGAAACTCAAAGTCAGTGATGGTGTTAGCCGTCCCTTCGTGTCGGGTGAACACACGCCGTAACTGGTCGCGCTCCCGCGACAGCTTCTGGAGATCCATCTGACTGTATTTTATTACTGACTATTGTACACGGTGTCACCGGTCGCCAATTGTTGTGTGTACAACTTCCTTGTATTTGCTAATTTGCTTGCAGGTAATAAGTAATAAGAATACGTCGTAGTCCATACAGGTTTTATTGGATCTCTGAACCACAGATACAAGTTACCACAGATATAAAATACTATTTTAACACACAGATTATTAATTATGCAATCATTCGCAACAGTAATAGTCAAAAATAGGCTTTCAATACTTTATGGTAGGATTCAAAATAATAAAGTTTTTTTTTCCTTAGCCTATATTGTCCCACTGCTGGGCAAAGGCCTTCTCCATAGCCTACCACACTTCTTTCCATGCGGTTTTCTCCGGCCAATCTCTATCTTACAAACGCCTTTAAGTCGTCACACCAGCGTTTTCTAGGACTCCCTCGGCGACGACGCCCGTCTTCTGATACCCACTACGTAGCGATTCTGGCCCATCGGTCCTGATGCATTCTACAGACATGAACCGCCCAATCCCACTTCAACCCAGCAGTCTTATGGCCCAAAATGGCCCAAATAAGAATATACGCAATAAAATAAAAATTAAAAAATACAATCATATGATGGGTTTCTACTTTATGAACTAGGCTAGAAATAAGTTTTCCACCTATCCAAGTTTGCATAGCAATGCTGATGCTCTGACTAGGGTTGCCACCACCTAAACTGAACATGACAAAAACTAAATGTTACTATTGTGACTATTGTTTGTTTCATTGACTTTTTTGCCACCGACTTCCGAAAGTAAAGTTATTTTCCACTTTTTTTAGTGTTTTTTTTTGGAAGTCGGTTTTTTTTTGCAAAAAAGTTTTTATTTTACCCTTTTTAGTTATCGTATCACACACAAATCTTTGTCAAGTATCAATTTCGCAATTTCTTTTACTTGGATGACATTTTTTCCAGTTATTTTGATTTCAAAACCAAACTGCTGAACCGATTTTGATGAAATTTCTATGGGACCAATCGGGAAGTAAATCCATTCAGATAAAAGAAGAATTTTTCAAACCGGTTCATAAATGACGGAGATATGAGGTAACAAACACAAAAAAAAAACATACAACCGAATTGAGAACCTCCTTTTTTTGAAGTCGGTTAAAAAGGAGATTTTCCGGACACCCAAAAAAAATATGAAGAAAAATACATCGCATGGATATCTTACTTTACTATGGAATTTCATACAAAAATATGACTATATTGATCGAGTTACAAATTATGAGTGTTTTTAAGAGTTACGAAAGCCGATGTAGGATGCGAGAGCAAGCGAGCTCGATATTTTTTGCATTCTGGTAGATAAAAATTATGTTCACACGGTGTTGTAATGAGAGTCACAAAGAGTGCAGCAAGAAATCGCTTACTTTTGCACCCCCTGTTCGGGGCACCCAAATATGCCACACCTGGCCTGGAGCCTGGATTCCCTTGATACGGAACGTGCACAATTTTTAACCGGACACTTTTTAAAACCCCGCCCGGACGGTCCCGGACGCCCTCCAAACTAAGACAAATCCGAGGAAACCCGGACGGATGGCAACCCTATCTTTGACCCACATATTTTTCAGGTGAAGTTGCCTGGGATAACTCTAGGTAGGCACCCCTTATATAACACCATTTTTTCTAAATTTGAAATCTAGGTCATATTCACTTGCAGGAATATGGGTCTTATAATAATTGCATCGGTAGTACCAGTACCAGTTTCTTTTAGAATCACTTTTTTTTTCCTTATTTCATAACATAACACAACATCACGTCTTTAATTCCCGAAGATAAACCCACATTTCGCCAGTTATGTTAAGTGTTGCTATCAACCGGGCCAGCCTCCAGACTCAATAGCTGCTACTGAGAAATTCTCGATGGAAAAACCCAATAGCACCCAATCCAGCACCTCATGCTAAGCAGTCGCGCTTGCAATCCATAGACCAACGAGGTAGTCGTTATTTATACGGAGCCTTGATTCTAGCAAGATTACTGGTAGGCGTCCGTTTGGCCGCAGTCAACTTAGGTGATGGGATCAAATTCGCTCGTCGCTGGACTCGAAACTGCACGACGCGCTTCACTATGTCAAAAATAGGCACAGATGGCAAAACATCGACTGACAAGTGATGACTTCTTCTCGTCGGAGGAGTTCCGACCCTCAGTAATGAGGTATACGACACGAAAACGGGTTAAAAAACCAGCATAGCAACAGAGCATTTGCACAAAAGCAACAAAACTATATTATA
This sequence comes from Standfussiana lucernea, assembly GCA_964057025.1. Taxonomy (NCBI): domain Eukaryota; kingdom Metazoa; phylum Arthropoda; class Insecta; order Lepidoptera; family Noctuidae; genus Standfussiana; species Standfussiana lucernea. The sequence goes on from OZ059785.1 coordinate 6,436,921, forward strand.
TTGCTCTGACTTAATTTGTAGCGAGCGATCATAAAATGATTACTGAAAACAAAATGAAAATTACATAACAAAAACCTCAAAAAAATTGGTCTGTATCAAGAACTGTGGTTCATGACAGTGCCAAAGTGGGTGTAAACAACACACCTGACTTACTTCTGACTTTATCTTATCTTTGATTACATGGGGCCTACGTTGTAAAGTGCAGATTATCTAAAAAAATATAATTACTAACATGTGATGTTCAAAATACTTTAATTTATTTTAATTTTATTCTCACATTTTCATGAATTTCGCACCTTTAACGACAACTACAAGTAAGTACGTTTAGTGATTCATGTATATTTCGAGGTGAATATTTCTTTGCATTGACGATAAGTCGATAACTAATCAGTGATAAGACAACACTGATAATGGTAAAAAGGTACAGGTTGGTTGTTATTATTGATATAGGAAAAATCCCGGCGTTCATATAGTTTTCAGCAAATAAAATATAGGGTAATTTCGTTTAATTGTGGAAATCTTTTATATTGTAAATATCATCAACTACTTAGCTTCCCAACTATGTTGTTGTTCGGCGTTCAGTCTAACCGGATGCAGCTGAACACCAGAATTTTACATGTAGCGACTGTCTATTTGACTTCCACAACCCAGTTATTACTAGGTAATACGAACCCCTTAGTAAAACTGTCTGTCAGACTTTCGGGCCACTACGAAACGAAACTACTACCTACGAATTAATGGATTGATTATAAATAGCAACAGACACTTATAGTAGACGCGCTACCGTTCACGACTTTTCTGAAAATGATGCCTCATAAGCTGCCTTTTACACCCACGGATACAAAGTCTAATCATAAGCTAAAATAATGAAATCTTCAAACACTTTCCAAAAAAACCTCATCCTGTACATAGTGGACATTCCTACGAATTCTGAAGCCCACCTAGTATCGCTAACTGTACTATCTTCACCATTACAAATGCAATACTCAACGACGTCAGTGAAGTGATAGTTTTCGTCGACGATAATATAATTTCCGTGAACGATATTATTTTTCCGTGGACTACATTTCACTAAAGGATCCGTACAACATGCTGAATGTTCGACGATAATTTTCGTCATAACATCGAGTGGTTTAAATGTGTGAAAATGTGTCGATAAGCTGTGAATAAGTTCGCATATCCAATGGCATCCGGTGAGTTTTATGACAATACATGCTTTTACAAAATTCGGCTCAATTCGTTCGGTTTTTTTGCAGTGTATTTAAGCCTATTTTTCGCAGAGCGTTAGCGATTCTGTTGTGTTCAAAATAAAGGCTAAATCCAATTGGAAGTTTTGTTTTTATTTAAAAATATTGCTTATTGTACACGCGGATTCGTGTTTTAAGATAATGTTTGATGATGATATATATACATGTGTCCGTAATACTGCATGTTGAATAGTACTTTTTACGTGGGTTAATGCTGTTAATACTCCTTGCTGTTCCGTATTCAATTACTTTTATCCCTTGAAATGTATTCGTGTAGGCGTCTGATAAGCTTATTTATTACTTTTGTACTCGCTTTTCATTCATACTCGTAACGTTTTTAAACATAAAGGTTATTGCCGTACAACTAAATACCTACTTATTTTAATGAATGAAATGTCTTCACTACGCAGAGACACACTACAGACATGTCACTAAGCATGGTAACAATGAGACAAGAACACATTATTAGATCCAGGAGTAAGAGTGAACGAGACAGAAATGTCTTAAGGTACTCTATCGCCTTCGAATCAGCAAAGTTTTTGTCTGGCTCCAGACTGAGGCCCAACAAAACGTCTGTGAAAAATCTTCACGGTACGAATTCTTTCGAAAATATTACCCAACCATCAACTTAATACAGTACAGTTTACAGTGACTGTCAGACTATCGCTATCTCTTAATACGTACGCTAACAGCTAATCTATACGCTCTGTACGCTTCACTACCATTTTCCCTCCAATAAAAACTTACCTGATTGGCTCGTGGCTAAATAATAGCAGGCGCTCGGGTCGATCTTCAGGTAAAGACGCGCATGCATGTTGCTTCGTAGATGGGTGACCACCCATTACATACCGAGTTTCCTCCGTGCCTCGGAAAGCACATTAAGCGGTTGGCTACGGCTGTCAATTGTAGTTCTTTGACAGTCGTTACATGCAGCCAGTGTCCTAAAAGTCTGAGATCTAGTCTTACCAAGGGTATCGTATTACCCAGTACTAACTGGGTTGTGGAGGTCAGATAGGCAGTCGCTCCATTTGAAATACTAGAATTCAGCTGCATCCGATTAGACTGGAAGCCGACCCCAACAAGGCTAGGCAGGGTATGATTATGACAGACTTAATATCAGACAGACTTATCAGAATAATGTGTATGAATGTGAAGGGTACTAAGCCGATGGAAAGCTTATGAATTAGTGCAATCTGATATTTTTTTAAACAAGTCTTAAATTTCACCTCAATAAAGGAGAAGACCACTCTCTGTCCATAGGGCAGCTTGGCCCATAGTTCGAAAGAAAGATAAAGAATATAGATCTTACGACAGTACACTCATTCTTCAGTTTTCAAGTACATACAACATTAGACGTACCTAAACGTCAATCCTCCTTAGATAAAACATTTCGTAAGGCAAATAACATTATCAACCGCTTGTGGGCTTATCAATGTTAAAACTAAGGCGCTACAGGTAATTTACTTTAGTTCATAAGTCGGTCAAGAGCGGCTAGGGAGTTCTATTTATTTGAAGAATAATGTCACAGTGTAGACTACTTCGTTGGTTGCGGAGCATGAGGTCCTGGGGTGGATTCAAGAGTCGGGTAAAGGGTTATTGGGTTTTTCCATCAAGAATTTCTCATTAGCGGTTTGTGGCCGGTTGGTGGCAATAGGCTCCCTATTGCATGGGACTTCAACATAACTAGTGCAATGTGGGTGTTGTACTATTGGTCTCTTAGGTACACCCCTGTCTAACCCTTATGTAATAAAGTCACATTACTTTCTTCGGGGTATGTCCATAAATACAGTTCATAACCAGTCAATGTTAATACAAAGGTGGTGACGGCAATACGACAGTATTGTACCAATAAAAAAAAAAACAATTATATGTGTCCAAATTGTACCGATTGGTATAATTTGCACTAATTCGCATCTGGAAATAGAATTTAAGGACCGAATTTGGCAAAGGTTTTTGAAGTAGCGAGGTCGTTAACATGTCGGTGCTGACCTATTGCTGACATAATGTAGAAAAAAAAAATTATGTCCTGTGACAAAACTACTGGATATATTCGATTGAATTTTTGTATACAAACTGGGAACGTCACGAGGTATACGCAGTTTAATTTATTGTCATCGCCACCCTGAATATATATTTGAAGTTTCTCTGTGATTCTAAATAAATAGTTTTTTTTTGTTTTTTCCTTTGTTTTTTTTTATTCTTTCGTAGTACTTCTATATCGTTGTGGCGCAGCTCTGCCTCTCGCTTTCTGTTTCTCTCATAAATCTTTTTATTCTCTGTATAATGATCCTTGTTAGCATCGCCTATCAGCTGTTCGTTATTTTTATATCCTCCGTTTTATAAATTTTGTCAATATTAATGAAACTTATTTTTTAAAAACAGGCTGTAGTCATACTCAGTTTTTTTTTTTAAGTTCACATCAATTTTTATTTTGTTCAAGCTAACATGATAATCTAAATAAAGATAAACTACCACCCGTAGTTAGTAAGATAATAATACTTAAAAATTAGGTAACTACTCGTCATCACAGTTATACAGATATAAGCGTTGTTTTATCTTGAAGATAATGTATAATAAAATCAATTGGGATAAGGCATTGCTCGGTCAAATAATAAAATGGAGGCCTACGTAAGTACACTAGTGAGCTGTGATAGCGATTGTTAAATCATCATGAAGACGTTTAAATTGTTCAATTACTTATAATTACTCGTATAACAGAAAGATGAGAAGCCCTTTTTTCCAGACTTTATAAAAAAAATTGTAAAACCCTTTTGTAAGCGATCTCACTAGCCTCGATGTCGGCATTTATTTTACATTTATTATCTGGTCATGGTACACACTTAGACCATGCAATGGGTTAGAACATAGGATATTTTAGATAGGCTAGTGGAAGATGGCATCTTCAGGGTGGCTCTACCGCAAAACCCGTTTTTGTCACCAAGCAACGTATCTAATATTTTTGCGAGCCTAGTATCATCATCGTCACCATTACTCCTGTAAGTGCTTAGAAAAAGTTATTACCGCTTTTCGTCATCACTTAGGCCATGTTCTGATTGCCTACCAGCATTCAAATCTTGTTTTCAGCCAGGTCCTTCAAATAATTGACCAACATCATCATCCTACAGCAGTTTACTACTGGACATAGGCTTTTCCAATCGCTCGCCATTCAACTCGATTCTCGGCAATACTCATCCAACTGCTACCAGGCACGTCACTCCACCTCCACCTCAACCACCTGAGGGTGCCCACCTGACGCTTGCCAATTCGCGGTCTCCACATAATAATACGTCTACCCCAACATCGTCTACCAATACCTGACGAAGCTCTAACTATCCTTCCAGATGTATTACTACCAGCGCTACTGGTATGGCTGATTCCGGCCCTGGTGTCTGCAGGATTGGTGAAGCGACAGGCTGAAGACCTTGAAGACAACTTGCCCCCATGCCGCACTTACGACATGGACGGTCTACTGCATCTGGACTGTTCGAATCGAGGATTGAAGGACTTGCCTGAAGTGTTGGACTTTACTGTAAGTATCGGAAGGATGGAATTGTCTAGATATTCAGTCACGATATCATGACTATTAGCCTTGATCAGGCAGTTTTGAAGAGGCCCGTAAATCAACAAACTGCTTTACGCTGACGATGATTAGGTGGTTTTTGCTAGTGGGTGTCAATATTTATATCTTATAAAAGGGACCTAACCAAAAAAGGACATTTTCCATATATGTTTATATTTAATGTATCTTTTAAAGTGAAAGTGCCATTTGAATTATTTATTTTAAGTATCCACCTATTATTCCAATAGTGTTATGCAAAAAATGGCCTAAACATCATCAGATTTCTCTTTATCTATCAGTTATCTTTTAGTTATGCAGTATTCGTAATAATTAATCGAACATTACAGAGCTTTTTATACCTAATTATTGTTTTATAAACAGTACATTCATATTTAATAGGCAATAAGCAATTTTCATATACATATCTTAATATTGATTATAATCTGAAATGAATATCACATTTTGTTTATTTCAGGCTCAAGTACTACTGTTATCGAACAACAACTTCTGGACGTTTCCGGCACACCTACAGAATTTTTCTCGAGTGGTAACGCTCGACTTGTCAGGAAACCACCTCAGTCATTCAATTCCCAGCTATTTACAAAACTGGGTCAATTTAAAAACTCTCAATTTATCCAATAACCTATACGACACATGGACAACCAATGGACATAAATATTCCATTAAAAACCTGGACCTTTCGAAGAATAAAATAAATGTCGTAGATGACAGAGCATTCACTACAATGTCCAACTTACGTTTCCTCGATTTATCGGAGAACAGAATTAACGATTTGCCGCCCGAAGTGTTCTCTGAAGCGCACAACTTAGACAGTCTCATTTTATCCAGAAATTACTTTTCTGACGTGCCCAGTTTCCAATCTCCTTCGTTGCGAAGTCTACACTTGAGTAGCTGTCAAATCGCAAATATAAATGTCGACTCACTCGTAGGAATGGGTTCGCTATTGGAACTCGACTTGTCCATAAATCAGGTTGAAGCGATCCCGGAGAACCTCGCCTCATACACGCTACAAGAGCTAATTTTAAGTTACAATTCAATAAATGCGTTAACTGACAACAGCTTCTCGTCGTTACCGCACCTAGCGGTACTGGATTTGAGAGGAAATGAGTTCAGGGATGTATGGTCGACTTCACACTTTGCTTCAAACCCGTTTTTGAGGGAAGTCTATGTGAAAGGAAACCGTTGGAGTTGTGAGGGTTTTAGCGTTAATCTACTGTTAACTTATGAATTTCTGACAAAGGAGCCAACAAAGATCGTTGACAGAGAGTCGTTAATTTGCTACACACCGTCGAATGTGACGCAGTTGAGTTGGCAGCAGGCGTACATCCGGACGTGGCACCCGGTGGAGTCGAGCACTCCTCCGTTCACTACAATAGCATTGATGGTGGGTGTCATCATCGGGATAGTGGTGACGTCATGCGTGTGTCGCGGTCTGGTGTCTCTAACTGGACCTGACCAGACCAGATCTCCTCCCGATACCACAACTCAGAATCTCAACGGTACGGCTACCCTGCCTAGAGTCGAATCTGTTATTTTGCGGGTGCCTCTGGATCCTCCGCCGAGCTATGACGAAGCGCTTCTAATGCCTCGCTTGAACTCCTCTTTCCACTCTTTGCCAGATTTCATAGATGAGGAGGAACCGAGAAACTACCGCCGATCCAGGTCTATTGGTGATCTTACAGAGACCAGGCCAAGGATAGGCGATAGGAGGTCTATGAGACGACCAGTTGACATACATACTAGAATATCGATTGATTAATACTAGCCCTCTACATTAATAAATCGATATTTCGAGAGATATTCCTCTGTGAAGTGGATACTATCTTCCTTTGATTACATGGTTTCCACTGTTGAACTGTAACTAGACTTGACAATTTGGTTGTAAATTAAGTCGGATGATTTTATTTAGCGGCCATTGAAACATGTTTGATATGACAAAACCCTCGCACCCTATTACATAGGACTCCTAACATAACTAGCGAAATGTAGGAGTTGGTTCGGCACACCTCTGTACAGCCCTTCGGGGAATACAGGCGTGATTTTATGATGTTGGTGACCATTGAAAGCAATGCTAAAAATATATTGTCAGTCAGCGTAAGTTGGTCTTGACAAAAGATAGTTTATTCCGTTTTTGATGGCTGAGAACCCCAACCCATTACAGATTAACACAATTTATAACATTTTATAGTATTAAGTTTCGTAACTTTCGGGCTTGTGATTGCCCGAGACGACTGTCCTAGGTACATTGTATTAAGAAATTGTAAATAATTTATTTATTATAAGAATTAACTCTAAAACTAAGACTTGCCAATAGGTATTATTTAAAATTATGTTTTAATTTGAGTTGTTTGTAAATATAATTACATTAGGTTTAAATTGATTGTTATGTTGTTTTATTACCGTCAACCATACATTAAGAATTTTCTTTTGGCCCGAATAGTTGAATTAGTTAACTAGTAGTGACATCTGTCATCAGTTTTGAGAAATACAAAAACAGACATCCTTGGGCGACAGGCGGTCGGATGAGTGAAGAAAAAGTTCTTACTTTCTGCGGTAGATGGCACTATTCTCAATAAAAAACGGCGGCAAAACGTTTCACAATCAAGTTAACGTTGATTATTACTTCTTAGCATATTTTTTTTGTAAAATAATAAATTTATTTTATAAATATTTCTTAAAAGATGACGTAGTTTGAAACAGAAGGATTAGACGCCAAGAAGCTTTGATTAAGAGAAACTTAACAAAATCTTTATTAAAGGTACTTCCTTGTCTCCTTTTATTTGAAAAAATAATAGGTATGTATGTAACGACATTCGATTTATAAAACATCAAAATATAACATGAAAATGAATCAGCTATTTTATTCTCTTACATAACAATATTAACAGAAAACCCTAGGAATTAGCCAAGTAGAGATTACCGCGCCCCTTAGCACATACGCTTTCGCCATTCTTATCATCAGTGATAACGTCACGAATTTGAGTCACACAATGTAATCGCACCGTGTGGACAACACGTCTGGAATTAAAAGAATTGTTCCAAAAAAGGGACAGATTAAGGTGTTTACTTTAGCACGAAAAGTGAAGATAAGTGAAAAGTAAAGATAATGTGAGTTAGTTACATAAATGAGTTTTGAATTAAATTGTAAGGAAAAGGTATGTACCTACTGTTTAAAATCGTGAAAATTAAGTGTCCACCTCCGCCATTTTCAGGTGTAATAGAAGACGTCTTCTTCTTCCACCCAGTGCTCGAATAATAGAAGACGAGCTAACATTAATATGAGATATCTTTAATTAAATTTTATTCGTGATAAAATCATACTGGTCAGATCAGATAGTGAACATTTTGCAGGCAACTGTAGGATAAGGCAATATAGGTTGGTACTCAACACACCAGTAATTAAACATTTGGCTAACGAGGTCAACAACCACTTGAAACTTCACGTAAACAGTTGAAAATAAACTTATTTATTACACCTTTAGTTTAGTCGGTATCTCCCCCAGTAATTTTTAGAATCTTTTTAGTCAAAACGTCTTTCATGACTATAATCGGTTTTTACACAAAAAAGAGCTGAATTCCATCAAAATTAACTCAATACCTGAATAGTTAATTAGTACCTACATTAGCTACACCTGCCCAATCCCATGAAAACCCATTTTTGTACCATTTGCCCTGGATTTACTTCACGTTTTCGATACAGATACGCAAAGTCGACCCAAATTTAAGTATCCTACTGTTTTATCAATAGCTGATAACAAAGATAAAATTGTTGTATGTACTAATGCAGCGGTTATTCATGGTACATAAATAGTTTTTTGGTTCTGGTCTTTAGTCCTTCATAAACAGTTTCGAAACTTCGTGCGTGACAAGAAATTTTAGTAAGCAGGTGTTCAGTGTGATCTTGTTTTCCTTCCTTGATATGAAGAAATAATCCGATTAAGAGTATGTTTTTGAGTAATTTGTGTTAATCTACGTATTCTACGAAAGTAGTATTAAAAAGATTGAAGCCGGTATTATTCTACTGGTAACTAATTGATTTGTTAATGGTCTTGAATAAACGATAGAAAATAGTGTTTGATTAGTGTTCCTAACACAGATATATAAAAAACAGCACAACTTGTTTCTTATTCTATGGTTCCGTATATTGACTGCAAAAGTTAGCCACTTTTTGTGTTCAAACAAACACCCACGTACCCTTAGACGCAGGGCTTTAATAGCATCTTTCTAAATCATAGTGTCCTGATTTCTAGTTATATCTTACCAGGTAAAACAGTAATCGCTCTTTCAGTGTTTACTCTGTGCTCACAGCACAATACTCAGCTATGATAGTTTTATCAGCATTCGTTACAAGTGATTTATTAGCTAATGATGAACTGACGATTTAAATTACACGATGACTCAATTTAGAAATATATTTATTGATGATTGTTGTTTCTGATGTATCTGATTCACGTTTTCTGTATCACACATAAACAGAAGATATCAATGCAATGACTAAAACGGATGTTATAATCTCCATTTGCTTGTGAAGTCCCTTGACTGGCACTGCACACATATGACCTGATGAAATACTTATTAACTTTTAATTCTGACTGACTAAGATAAAAATTAACAAAGTATTTTTTTCATTTTCAGGCCGTAATGAGATCGAGACGTAATGGTTCGATTACCCGTAGCACTATGTGTTCTAACACTTATCAGTTTAGCGAACGGAGCACCAGATTTTGACGAAGAGCTCGGTGATCTCTGCTATACTTGTCTGTGCAGTGCAGACAAAACCAGTGTTGATTGCTCACGCAGAGGATTGACTAATATACCAAATGGATTCAGCAGTCAGGTAATATTTTCCTAACTAAAGTGTGAAAGTAAAGTCAATAAATATTGTTGTGTTACTCATTGATATGATCTTATTATGGTTCATAATTTCTCCGTTTGTCACATGGTATAATAATTAATCGTTATAACTTGTTTATTTACAGGTGACGAAGTTCAATATTTCAAATAATGAAATTTCAACATTTCCTGGGAGTTTGCGTAAATTCTACAATTTAGTCAGCTTGGACATAAGTGGAAATCGTCTCAACGAATTGCCACAAGATGCATTGCATAACCTCACGGCTCTTGTAGAGCTCAATTTATCCAGAAATTATTTTGATTCGTGGCTGAGCCTAAACCCTAACGATGCATTCCAGCCAACAATAAGCCTAAAGACGTTAGACTTATCTTACAATAAATTTAAAACAATGGGTAACTTGGCAAATCGAGAGCTAATCATAAGTCCCTCTATAGAAACTTTGATACTGGAGCACTGTGAAATAGATTCCATACACGGAAGGTCGCCTTTAAGTGGTCTTACTAACATCAAGTCGCTTAAATTAAACTCAAATCCTTTAATTAGAATACTAGGTATTATGTCATCTTCTTTGAAGAGCCTCGACGTCAGCAACTGTGCTCTTGGCACTATAAATCACAACGAATTAATGTATTTACCATCATTGATCCACTTGAAAATGTCTCACAACTATCGCTTGGAGCTGTCTGCATCCGCATACAATTTATTTTCGGACTCTTTAAGATATTTAGACATATCATACTGCAATGTATTACAACCAAACCTGCAGGGTTTTCCTAGTCTAAGAAGAGCAATCCTCAACCACAATATGATCAGATTTCTAAGGAGCAACGAGTTTGTCAATAACACTTTGCTGGAATATTTGGATTTATCTTACAATAACATCGGATCACTGAAAAGTGATACATTTCGAGGACTAACATTTATAAAACATTTAGATTTATCTTGGAATGAAATAGCGACTATACCAGAAGAAACCCTCCTTGAAATGCCTTCGTTAACACAATTTAAATTATCTCGAAACTATCTCACGACTCTTGGTCATTTGAAATCGAACTCTGTGACTGTTCTTGATATGAGTTCATGTGAAATAAGCAGTATTGGACAAGATTCTTTGGAAGGGCTGCAGAGTCTTATAGACTTAGATTTATCCAGAAATCTTTTGTCGCATATACCCGATAGTATATCATCTAACACGTTAAAGTATTTAAACCTCAACTATAACAGACTAAGTTTCGTAAATAATTATACCTTTTTCATGCTTCCTCGACTTATAGGTTTAAGTGTTATTGGTAACAGATTTACTACAATCTGGAGAAGGTCTTATTTTGAGTCAAATCCATATCTAGAAAGACTCGATTTAAGTGATAACATGTGGAGATGCGATTGTGTAGACGGAAACATGTATGATTTCTATGAATTTGTCACTCTAGAACCTAACAAAAAGGAAGAATCTTACAACCTCGTTTGCAATAGCCCGATTACATTGATTGGACAGTCGTGGTTAGAAGCCTGTTATTTTGTTTGGAATCCCTCCGAAAAAGTACCAAATCCAGAAGGTTTAATATGGTTCATAACTGTAATGATAGTAGGGTTAACTTTATGCCTTCTGTTAGTGAATTGTATAAGAAGATCCATGCACCGTCGCTTAGCTGCTCTGCAAGCTGAGAGAGAAAGACAAGTGGAAGAGGCAAGAGATAGGCTGAGGCAGTTAAGGATACGTGCAGAGCAAGAAGCTTTATGCAACACACCTGATCCACGAGATCTGATTGCACCACCGTCTTATGATGAAGCTCTCTCAATGCCCAAAGTGAGTGCATCCTGTCATTCTCTAAATGAAACCGGTACTGGTAAGACTAAGAGAAAACGGGGTCGAAGGAAAACCAAGTCTAGTGGAGATTTACTGGAGGAAACTGAGAGAAACGGGGATGTTCCTGTGATGGAAGATGTTGAACTATCTGAAGCTTCAAATGATCGCCGACGTCATAGACCGAGGAGGCAAATAAGCAGATATGGCAGCCATGAGGTAGCCGAGCTAGAACAGTCACCCGGTGCTCGACGCAGGCGCATGTCTGAGTACAATACAGAATATGACTCCCAGAATGACGACTCTACGACTGTTGAAGTTCAGGCAGAATTGGAACGACCCTTGCGGCCCCGAAATCGAAGATATTCCAATGATGACATCAGGGAAAGCGACTTTTGAAAGAGATTATCATTTTAAATATACGTAGAAGTAACTTTGAACAATACGTCCTATTTAGTGCTTATATTATTGATTAAGATAGCATATACGTAAGAGTTTTAATACTTATGAGAAATAAATTTGTTCTAACAAATGCATTGTTTTATTATTTAGACAATATACAACATGTAGGTATACCTACAACGATCGACAAGCAACATAGAGCCCTTGCCCACCACAACTTTTACGCGATGTTATTTTTATGCGAACTCAAAACGGTCGCGTTAGTCGCAATGTTGTCACTGGCTGAGCACCTTCGTAACAACGATTCTGTAGGCATTGCTAACATCGAAATGCTATCACTCGTTATCACGTTTCCAACGCAGGACAGCTGCAAAAGTGGGTGAAGGACCTTACGTACACATTTTAAAACTTGACGTAAACGCCATCTATTAACGTTCTTCCGAACCAGCTTCAAAATTCTTGCCTCAAAAGTAGTTTCTTTATATTTTAGAATTACATAACACATTATTCATATTTTATCTATTAATAATAGAAACTTATGATTATATTTAGGTAATCGAGTTTTATCGGTCTACGAGGTTTCTTGCCATGCCAGTACATAGTTACAATAGCCACACAGTGATTACATTACTTTAAGACAGATGTCACCACTTGTTGGAATGTAGATTCGCTGTATTGCGATGTTCTACCATTGTCATAACTCATAATTCTACAGGTCTGTGGGCCTGGCACTATCGTGCAGAGTAAATAAACGTCATGTAAGTCCGAAAGGCTACAAATTGAAAATATTATATTATCAAAATGAAATGGTATTTTCGTTTAAAATTCGTTCGAATTTAAGTTTAAGTAACGCGTTTATACTAAGGCTTCTGAGACCGGTTAAATTCGAAATAAAAAGAGCACACTACACGCCTTGGTTTTGCCTACTGGTCTCTACTCCTAGCAAGGCGAACTTGCTCGTAAAAGCAATATTATCATAATATTTTATTCATGAAATCATTTTTTTTTAACTTTTCCCCACACTAGGAATTTCTTCTGTACCGTGACCCGGAACAACCAACTGTAGGCCATACAAATATTTGTTCCGTGCGGGTATCGAATCCGCGACACGCAGCGCAGCAGCCAATCGCTTAGCGCCAATTTATTGTGCTGTCAATATATTAATATAATTGTACCATAAGAACTTATTAGATGTGCTCTGTCAGTTCCTTAACCTTTAACAGTAACGTAGCAACTTTATCTACATTAAAATTTATAAGCTGGAACTTCGATAACTAGAAGAAACCGGAACTGAACCGGATAATCTTTAATTTCGTTCGATATAACTCAATAGAAGAATTATGTACTACCGAGCCACTGATGGTCGACCACTTTTCAACTTAATTACTTAGGATATAAGGGTGAGAAGTGGTCGAACATCAATGAGCGCGTTAGTACCTACGACTGCTTTACAATTTTTAACTGTGCTTTGAGGTAGTTTATCATTTTGGCGCATTTTTATACGTTTTGCATCAGGGACAGGGTAAAGATCATTAAAACAAAGGAAAATTTGATTCAACCATTTATATCGTAAAATAGTTTTGAAATAAAAATACATTTATTTTATATTTGCTTACTGAACTATTTATTGTTCTGTTTTGTTCTTTATTCTCAAAAATCTGGTTCTCGATAAAAAAATGTTGATACGTTTAACAGTTAACTATTCATTAACATTATTTAAATAAGGTCAGTAAAAGCATAACGATACAGAGTAATTAATTTAAAAGCAGCGTCTTAGTTTCAAAATAAAATAATAAAATTCAAATACAAAGATCTACGAAATATACACTAATAGAATTTGAATTAGTTATATACATACATAGACAATAGTTCAGATTACTTAAAATAAATGGTATCACATTCTTAAAATCTAAACTCAATAAAATTACTAAGGAACTTATGCTTAGCCAGACCATGAAAGAATGAATCTCTCCACAGAAAATGAGAAAACAATAACTAAACATAGCCAGTTGGACCTTACGTTGTTATACATAATTGTTTAGAATAAATATTCTCAGGGTAGAAAGTAAGTACACAACCATTGAAATATAACAATTCAAGAATTGTACCCCATACTATACACGTAGATAACGCAGAATAAACGTACCGAACAGAAACACAGGACACAATGTTTGTACAACAACATGAATCGGTCGCCACTCGTATCATCGTACAGTTACGATATGAATTTCATGTATACTAACAAGGCTTTTACAACTATCATGAACATGGCAACACTTTTTACACGTATAAAAATATTTTTATTCTTATTGCGCAATATATTTTTATAAATATATTATACCACTAACAAAGTTAAAATAAAGGCACTGTCGACTACAAACACACTTTGGCAGCAAAAGTTCTAGACTTACACGCAATCGAATTAATCGATTTCATTTCTTCACACTCGAGATTTGACCTAACTACACGCACAATATAATCACAGAATTTCGCCAATGGTGAAGTGTTTGCTGTTTGACACTGATATACACGAAGTATTATTGTCCTTTCAACTGAGGCCGGATTTCAAGTGGTCGGCTTGAGCGCGTCTGATGGAGTTATGATAATGTCTCCAGCGTTCGATCTACTTCTGGTGACTAGTACCGGTGTTTTGGGTTTAGGCGTCTCCGTCATCTTTATGCGTACCCGGCCCATGTCAGGCGAGTACACCGGAACGTATTCACGAGACGGTGACAAGAAATCAGAATCAGTATTTTGGTCCCCATTTATTAGAGGTTGAGATATGTCGGAGTCACCAGTGCCGTTCAGTTTAGGAGTATCATCATCGTTAATGGGTACAAAAATGTCTTCACTCGATAATGAATTGGCATCTTTTTTGGAATCAGGAGATGCAGGGTCAGAATCAAAAGACGTCTCATGTTGTTGTGGTCTATCATCTACTAAATTGTTATCTCTTGAACTGCTCTTATTTTGATTCGTGTCTCTCGGGCTATCAGTTCTTAGGCCATTATTGTTTGCGTGGTTGACACCATTACCATGTTCTCTATTTTCAGTTTTTTTTTGGGGTGTCTCGTGTGTTGGGACTAGTTCGTATTTTCCATTGACTTTTTTGTCAACAGGAGCCTCTAAGCCGACCGGTTTTCCCAATAACGATTTATTCATGTCAACCATTTCTTTCGATGCCTTTTCCACATCTCTCTTTTGTTGCCGAAGAAGCCTTCTGTCTCTTCGTTTTCTCATCTGTCCTTTGATTATCGCAAACCCAATTAGTCCCACTAGTAATATAACAATAATCGCAATGCAAACATACGTGCCCGTTTTGTGTGGTGCTGGATTTTCGCTGTCAGCAATTTGACCGTGCACTTCAGATGCTTTCGTTACTCGAATTTGTTGAAACTCTGTAGTATCACGAGGCGTGGGCGATGTTGGTTTTTCCGTCGAAACTTCCGTAGGAGGCTTTTCGTTAGTGCGCCAGTCATTTCCACCCTGGAATATAGGTGACATAGGTTCGATCGGGGGATATTCGGTACTCGTTGTTTCATTATCATCTATATCAATTCTAGTAATTGGCCCTGTGTTTAATGGTACGTAGGGTGTAGTGGTTGTAAAGTCAGGATCCCCAGATCCTTCAATCATTATATTCGGATCTCCAGATCCTTCAATCGGATCTTCGGTGGTCTGTTCATTATCAGCAGTAAAACCTTCATCAGGATTTTCCTGCATTTTAGATTTCATAAATATGATCATTGTAGTGTGTTCGGCATCGTCACCATCGCCTGAACCTTCTATCTGGCTATAAGGTGACGGCGACGAGTTGTGTCCCACTTTCATGAACTGTAGCTGATCGTCGTCTTCCACGGCAGCACTTCCTTGTATTACATTGCCATCATCCAAATCACTTTTAGCTACAAGTGGCATTGATTTTAGTGCAGTGGTTTCTTCTCCAATTCGCACTGCATCAATAGGCTCGTCACCCATCATCATATCCATAAAGTTATTTTCCGTTTTAGGAACTTTGCAAATATCTTTCGATTTTAGTTCTAACCAGGATTTCCCTTTGAACTTTGTAGGTGAAGCGCATTTGACATTATCTATATAAACGTTTGCAAGAAGCAAACGATCGCGTGCCAATAAGTTTTCACACGAACAGTCCAGAGGGTTTCGCTCCATTTCTAAATGCTCCAGACCGACCAAATGTCCTATATCTGAAGGTACATCTCTCAATAAGTTGTTAGTTAAATCTAATGAACTAACGCTTGAAGGTAAAAGAGCGAAGGAAAGCTTTTGTATCCTGTTATTGGCTAGATTTAGATGCACTAATTTCTTTGCATTATGGAAGAATTTATTCAGCGTCTGGATGCCGTTCGTAGAGAGATCCAGCGTGACAACTTCTGTAAGCCGGTCGAGTTCGTGGTTGAGCTTCGTGATGTTGTTGTGCGACAGATCGAGAATGTTGATGTTGTGATGTTTCTTGCGAAGAGTGAACTTGTACAGATCGGGGAGACTACTGCAGGTGGCACGGTGAAGGCCATCTCGTGTGGTGTTGCATACACATCCGTCGGGGCACACAGATGCAAGGGTCGGTGCAACCAGCACTGACAGCGCCAAAACACACGCCGACACCCGAACCAACGCCATTTTCACTTGAACACAGCACCTGGAATAAAGAGAATAAAACAAATTAATAAACAGTCATCATCATCAATCAAGATAAAAAAGTCATTGATCATGTAATGGGCGTAGTTGTTCCTACTAACAATTGTGACGCTTAAATGACGTGCGGTAATTAACGTCCATATGTTTTAACGTTAATCAATTGTCACATGGTTTAAAATTTCAGCCGTGACGCAATGCAGCGTCCACTTGTTTTATAAATATTTATCAATGCAATGCAAACAGAGATGAACAAGGTGATATATGTAGCAGAGGTGTAACTGGTAGGTCGGACGACCGGTCGGTCATCTTGTTATTATATAAATCACAACATCCCTCTCGCTAACTGTCATCTAAATATAGGACAGAATATCATAGGCAAAACGGGCCCCTGCGGTCTATTACAGTCTCCACCTCTCCAATTATTGCAACTGCAGTTAGCCGGCAATTTGAATCTACGCGCTTCCTTTCATTGATAACGGCATCTGGAGTCTGGGCTACGTTTTAAGCGTCTTTCATGCTATAACTCTTGTATGATTTTAGTACCGGCTGCACTGCCCGGTCGCCTTCTACTGCACATTTAGTATTCTCCGCATTCCTATCTCCAGCTTTATACAAACCGAACCAAGCATTATATCTAGTGAGTCAGTTTTTCTATACAGTTTGTATAGGTATCAGATACATCCTAAACCTTATTGATCTTAATTTTAGCATGTACGATATACACGTGTTTAAAGTTGCTGACTTATTTCTACTATTTTGCTTTGACCTACAATTATTATAATTTAAATTGTCTTAACTAACGTCAGCATGTCTGCTATCATTTGATAACCGACTGTAACTATTCCGGTTTTTATAAAGTTTGGCAATAGTCTAACGTTATAAAACCAGTTCTTGGTTCCAGTTATTCAAAATTATCTACCATACATAGTTCACGTTGTCATCCATATGATCAAATTATCTAATCAGTTGGTACCAAATGGTGGAGAAATGGTCCATCTTGAGTGGGATTAAAAGCACCTGTCAAATTTACAAATTTGGCATTGGGAGCATCTTGGACATTGCATTCAAGTGTGGTAATACTAAAACGTATAACATCGCTGGATATTAATTTCACCTTTCTAACCCTCTGTATTTCCTAGCAAATCACCTAGGACCGTTAATAATTACGTACCTAATTTTAAATTCGTTCTATTTTGGTCCGCGTAATAACATCCTCGGTGCACTTGGCCGCTCCGAGAAGTGGTTCAATGTTACCCTGCCAGGAAGTAGACAGTTACCCAGTTGTGCGAATGTGCTGCCAAACGAGGTGGGGGCGTATTGTTTGGACCCACAGGGGCTAAAATTGCGCAATAGAACACGAATATTTTTAGCATTCGTGGGGACTGACTTTGATTATGTTTCAAGGTAACATGCAGATTTGAATATAGTCTGAATGGGTGGATTTATTTTTTAAACGGATTGATAAAATGACAGGTATTTCCCACGCATGACAATAAGAGATAAGCTCCTACATTTTTCATTTATGTGCGTTTTGATCGTAGCACAGCAATGACTGAACTCCTTGAAATATTTTTACAGATAATAAGGGTATGGAAAATAAACTATACCATTGCAAAAAAAAACACCGTACATTGCTTTGAGTACCCATTTAAACTAACTGGGAAAACTCGGTACAAAGAACTTAATGGTAATTAGAAAATTATTCATAGAAGCCTTTTGTCACAACCATCATTAGAGGAGGTCGTGAGTTAAAAGCCTCAAAAAGTAAGTACATTCAAATGTCTCAATGAGGGCAATGACCTCCAGTAAATGATCCTTGGACCTAACGCTTTAGAAGAATTTATAGTGCTGGCTAAAATAATGTCAATATTTATATATTTTTTTTATTGTTTATTGCAGGAAATCTCATTAAATAGTGGTTGTACAAGGCTAAGTATATTTTTTAACCAAACAACTATTAAATAATTTTGTAGCCCTATGCATAAAATGTTTAATTACAATTTTTTAATGTTAAAATATAGTTAGCTAATGTCAATTATAAACAAGATTAGTTAGCAACACCTAAAACTCAAATTACAGATTTTGGAGAACTGGAAATGTAAAGAAATAAATAATACGCTGATGTGAATACCGATAAGAAACTAGTTAATTTTGGAACGTTTTCTGACAGCGAATAATATTAAGATTAAATTCTATTAACCAGCAAGACGAGAAACCGACTGTTTGCAAATGAAAATGATGTAATAACCTTAAAAGGAAAATCCAGACGCGTATCAAGTAAAACAGAATAATAGTACATGAACAAATGACTCACTCATTGATTAAACAGGCCTGCGCGTGATATTAAAATTATGGAAATAACATTATATATAAAGGGTTTTATACAATGATGAAAGGTCTGACTCACAAATCGAAGGTCAGACTCACACTGGGTGACCGTGGGTCTGAAATGTCACACGTCTGTCACAGCAGCCGATGCAGGGTGCGATATTGAAGTCAGATTTACAATAATAAAAACAGCTTTAAGTGGGAATAAAATTATGCGCATTTATTTCCGGCCTGTACAATCTTATAATGCAACATGGCGATGCTTAAAAAGCAGATTTTTATTTGCGTTTTTATTTATACTGTTGAATTAATGGGGAGGTGTTTGCTCAGCAGACAGATATTACAGGCTACATTAAATAAATATCATGATATACCAATACGATCAAGGAAAGTGTCCTTATCGATAATTATTCAGTTACCTTGCGTGATTCAGACGCAGACAAACCGACAGAAATTATGTAAACTGTAGTCTTTACCCTCTGCAGCATTAATTCAGTCCCCAGCATGCCTTTAAAAGTGCTTTCAAAGGAAAGACATGGTCTCATAACTGACGTTTAAACATGGTCGACCTTTAATGTTTTATGCAACAAGCACGCAAGTTCTGTCAAAAAGACATGAAACGGTAAAGTGTGAATCGCCCCGAAAGCTTCCGACGCCTCTGTAAAGAGTTGCCAATTTATAAACCGCTTGTAAATTGTTTTTTATTGTTTTTGCCTTGGCAAGCGCATTCAGAGATTTATCACAGCCATTTTACTTAAAAGTGAGAAGTGCGTGTTTCAATAAACCTTGGTTTTATGTATGGCGAGTAAATATATTGTTTCGTTGATCTTTATGTGCTTTTCATTCCGGGTATTTTTTTACCTTATACCCGGATAGAATAAACATTCAAATATTTACAAGTAGAAACTCTAGTGTACACGAGACTTAAAAAATCTCAACGCTAAAAAAATAAAATAGGTACCTGCTTCCGGAACGCATCGGTAAAATTCAATAACATGATTTTCATACCGCCTGTCAGTCCGTGTGATTGAACATAACGTAACAGGCACAACACGACAGCTTGATACCCGAAACCGAAACACTAATAAAGTCACCGATATCGGAATTACACCCAAATTCGGACCCGATCGACTGACAGCAGTCAGTTTCATGAAGACACCATTAATCATTCTCGTATAGTAAGACTTAAGGTAACCGCTACCTTATAAAGCAACTGCTTTATCATACGACCTTTCGTAATGGAATATTCAACATTGATGTCCTGAAAATAGTTATTGTTTACCTTCTGTTAAGTAAACAGAAGGCAGATTGGTCATGATTTATGAAACGACCTCCTTGCATGTGTCTGTGCACTCATACATATGCAGCAATTCAGCCTTGCGTCTGTAATGTAAGCAATATGCACTGTATTGTAGTTCTGCCCTACTTTGGACCGATCTGTTGCGTTATGTCTCTTGATCTTGGTTGAATTTATTATCATAAAAAAATCATGTTATGCCCACTGTTCAAAGACAAACAGTTTTACTTGAAGACTAAAGACAACTTTTAAACTGTAATTGTGAATGAAAGCCCTTCATTAGAAGAAATAGCCCTATATTTTCTAAGCGCCGAAGACAATTCTTTGCTGACGAAGAAATACAATATTCTTGTTCTTATCTGTATCTAGGTAAGCAAACGATAGCTTCTTAAATAACGTCTTTCTAGAACAAACACAAACGGCTAATAAAATAATTTTGAAAGCTTTCTAACCCTGTTCTAGCCGCTAAAGGTATTTATTTGACTTGAAGTTTAGAGTTAATGAACCGGTAACTTTGTTCTTCGAAATTGTGTTGTATTGGATTGCGGCCGCACGATTTTTGTTTCGATGAAAATATTGATTGATTTCAGTACCTACAGAGTTCTGACCGAGTGAATCGGTCAGACCGAGTGAATCGGTCAGAACTCGCAAGTCGGTATAATTGTAAAATTTAAGGTAGACCACAGTGCTATAATTATGCTAATTTATAAAGAAAAGAACTAGCTATTGATCTTTACGATTCAAAATTAGAATGAATCAAACGCAAAATATCTAGATATGTCATTTTAAAGTAAAGTTCATGTATAAAAGAAATAGCTCCTGAATGATTAAACCAACTCGGCTGACAAGACAATGTATGACAAACTCCATAAGACAACATTCATGCTAGATCTTCGCAACACCAGTAAATTATGACACAGAGATAAAGAAGATGGAAATGCCTTCCCCAAAAGAAAGTCGATAAGTGATTGTTAAACGTCAAAACACCAATAAATCATGCAGTTTTCAACCATTTGTTATGTGGACTCACATCCTCATTCCTTTCCCACGTCACGTCACTTTGTAGGGGTGGAGCTTCCAGAGAGAGAGTTATATTGTGCGAAATTTGGAGTGCTTATAGACACAAAAAATCTATCTTTGGATCTTTAATATTGTGCGAAATTTGGAGTGCATATAGACACAAAAAATCTATCTTTGGATCGTTAGGTAAAATTGTCCGTTCTATTTTGCTTTATGGCAATTAGTATCAATATCGACAATGAGTAAATATTAATCTTATATATGAGTAAATATTATAAATACAAATGTTTATGAGGACGGATGTATGTATGGATGTTTGTAACTCTTTAACGCAAAAACAACCGAACGGATTTATATGAATTTTGGCACACGGATAGTTTATAACCTGGATGTGTAACCGTGCGGCCAAAAACGTTCGACGCAATATAAAAACAAATAGGAATCAGGTTTTCTTATCACAAACACAAGAAAACAAAACACGACGATCGGTTATTCCAAGTCTAAAACAAAAGTCAAAGCAGTATTTGTAATTCCCGGAGATGATAGATAGCCAATATGGAGTGCTAACTGGAATTAATTACACGCTTCGGTCACTCATTGGCGCCTGTATTTTAATTAGGTATCGTGGATAAGATAGCTGGCTTCCAAACTAGTTGCTAAATGATTGTTGTTGGCCAGAAAAGGAAACGGCTGTCAAACTATCTTGGGGCATAATAACTTAGTTGCTAATTGCTGTTGTAGAAAGACAGATACTTGGTCATTTTTTGCAGGAAACGATTTCATCTATACATATAAAGCATTGTTGTTAATTTTATCCTCAATATAAAATTAGAACCAGAGTAAATTAATATTTAAATTAAAGGTTTTTGTAACTGTATTTTAAATTTCCTGTCTTGTGGACGAAAATAATTCTACAAATAAATAAATGAGTCCGTGAGCATTAAATATATGTAGTCTGCATTTACAGCTTAGCATAGCTTACGATATAGCAAGAGTTTGAGCCGCGAATAGTGAGCATTAGCTGAGGACTGAACCCGACACCGACTGCCCACTCGACTGCGAACATGGGAAAACTGGATTTCAACTATAAGTGCTTACCTATATACATGTGTATATACAGAACTGTGCCTACACATGCACAGTCCTGTGCATGAAACGCCCAAGTAACATAAGCAATGTTAAATGACATGTGGCAATGGATTATAATAACCACAGAGTAGTAAATATGGAGTTAGAAACCGGATTTTAATTTTCTATATATATACTGTATAGATACAGGTACTATCTTGAGGTCGTGTTGGTCGGTATAGATGCGAAAATGTTTAGCAAAATTCAAACTTTCATCGTTACTGCAAAATATTTTGTGCTAACAGATGGCGTGTCAGAAAATGCATATAAAGAGCAGCAATAAGTTCAAGATCTTGGGCCATAAGCCCGGCTATCAATCTTCCTGAAGAGCGAATTTAATCACGACACCAAAAGCGTTTCTCATAAAGCTCGAAAGTTGTAAATAAAACCACATTACATTAGGCAGGTTGAGTGTTTCATTATTGCTGTTTATGCCAGGCCGAATGTGAAATACTGGTTTTAATACAGGTCAGTATGAATTTACGAAATGCATATTGCATAAAACCACATCCTGCAACGTACAACAGCTGGGTATTAAGCAGCATTTAAAGCTAAACATAGCTAGAATTTAGAAAAGGAGGAAGAGGATACGGCCTTCCTAAACAGTTGTATACTAACGTAGTTATTATCTCACCTTCACCTATAAATATTTAGTTTTTATGCACTTGAACCTTAAGATATATTTACGTTAGTTACAACTCTATCCATTACACGGGCGCGTGGGCCGACAGCCAATAAATTGTGAGATAAATGTACCGACGCTACAGAGACTCGCCATTTCCCTAGCATTACTATAAGCGTTCCAGGAAATAGATTGTATATCACCATGATTTGCGCGAATCTACTGACGTTTCAACAGTTCATTTTAACCTCCTTGCTTGGTATACGTTCAGAAAAACAAACGAACCTCTGCTATAAACCCGAACATAGGTACAGAATATTCGAATTAGGAACCAGAATCAAAAAGGTTCAATGAAAGGAGGTTATGGCTCAATTTATTGAACCAAACTTTTTAATCCTCACCCATCAAGCAGTCGACACGTGGCAGTAAACAAAATGTTGCAGTGAATACAACAAAATAGGATAATTGCAAAATTCCGCGAGCTCAATGCTAAAGAACCGTTGATTCACTAACTAGGACATCGCATGTTTTCGCAATACGCTACTGTATCACAATAGGCATCGCAGGTACATTTTTCAGGCGCGTATTGACTATTCCATTGATCAGATAGTTTGTAAATAGTCCACGTTCGAAACAATGCTGTTTGATGAGTTCTGTGAAACGCAAAGAAATGAAGTATTCAAGTTTTTGAAAACAACTATCGATTTTAACTTTCCGTGATTCTAAGGTAGTTATGAATTGGAAACAACACGGCCACAGTGGCATAATAACAGATGATCAATGATATGTAGCGAATATCATAATTCCAGCTAAAAAAATCCAATGAATCTTTTGCTAAAAATAACACTAGCAGTTTCCTAGTGGAGAACCTCTGAAAATTGCATTTGATAGTTCCCAATAACTTAAGTCTGGATACAAATAGATGCAATGTACATTATAAGTTTATAACTATGCAAAACCTAAGTCCAAAGGCGAGTGCAATAATCCCTAGAGTTTCTTTGAAGCAATAAAACACCCAATCGGTCCTCCACTTTCCCGCATTAATGCCATCGGTTTTATGCGTTCGCGCATGCTGTCGTAAAAGCCCGACTGTTCCCGAATGATCCCGATTGTTGCTGAGTTACCTCGCACCGGCCTATCGGAGCGAAGTGTCATTATGAGAAATAGCCAATGATTTGCAATTCATAACTGAGAATCAAGTTCATGGTTGCGATTCTCGCGTTGCTTCGCTTAGTTCAAATCGTAATTAATTCTTGTAATTTAAATTCTTAAATGAATATTCAAGATATATTTGAAACACGCGTCAAATATCTTTACGAGGCACATAAGTACTGCCAATACTTATGGTACGTAACAATAGGTGATTTTGTATTCTTCAGATTTTAAATGATTTTATGTGATTGATGAAAAAAACAATGGCCCTGAATTCACATTTCATGTCACTAGAGCAATCTTCAGTATGTCAATGCAGAGGAATGGCCCACGCAGTCTCAAAATAATCATTAAACTAGAGATTTAAATAAAAAGTATTCATTTTGAAATCAAAATCATAGAAGACGTCATAAACGTTCTAGATAACTACAAGCTCTAATTCGAAGAACTATTTTTATAAGAAAACTACTTATGTTGCTTTCCTTTTTCTCGCAGATCGGTTTCGCTTGCCTGGGTGGTAGATTATTTTCCAGCCCCTCGCACAGAGCAGAGGCCTATGTCGTAGAAGCGGAATACCTAAAAATAGCCAAATTAGATTATCCTTTAGCTGTATATCATCATCAAATCTAGCTACTGTATGCTACTGCTGGATACAGACACACACTACCGTACATTATCTTGGAAAACCAGGGTGTAATATCAACATCAAGTCAGTTTACAGTTTTCCACAAATCAGGTTTGTTTGTAGCCATTCATTCAATAAGTCTTTGACGAGACCTTGCCAGTGACAATTCCGAGAAGGAACTTACCAAAGGAATAATATCTGATCAAGCGATTTACGAGCTTGCTTCCACAAAAGATTTCGCCATAGATCTTATAGATCTTTGAAACGAAAGTGCTATAGAAGCCAAGAACCAGTGTCACCCGAGAAAGCCAAACCATTTACTGATCATAAATATAGTTCACTGCGCGATCGATCAACTTTCATAAAGGACCCTTTCGGTACAATCTGATGAATGTCAGGTAGCACCAGGTAATCTGTTACATAATAAATAATAATTTGCATGAAACTGTCGTGTTGGAAGTAAAACTTTAAATGATGTAAGTTAATGTGATGTAAACTTGTTGGTCGTGGCCCGGGCATTACCGCTTGGGCGAGTCTCATTACACTGATTGTATTTAACGATTACTTTACTAATTATTATACGAACATGCTAATTGAAGTGTGAGCTCTAATTTAAATAAGTCGACGAACAGTAAAATGTACTTCGTTTTTTCGTTCACGATGAATTAACACTGCAGTTGTTCCTTTTATAAAAAAAAAACTGTTGTAGGTGTTCAAATAATTTATAACAACACAAATGCAAAAATATTTAGCGGTTCACCAAATTATTTATAGTAGTCATTTCTCACCTCTACAAAGGTGCTACTTACGTCCTTACAAACCGCAGTTCTTCGACCGATCACAATGAAGTACGAACTTTCTCAGAAATTCAAAGAATATTTGATAAACATACCGCTGATTCTAGCAGACAGGCCAGTTTCAAAGATCCAGTTCCATGTAATGAAGCTCAAACTCACAATAATACCGTAAACTGAGATGGAAAACAAGTGACTATCACGAATCTTAAAGATAATGGGTGTCAACAAGCTGACGCAACTCGCTCACATCACCACATGTAACAATATGCACGTTTCTGCTAACAACACCACTTATATCCAACAATCAGTTGGTTTACACTGAGAAGATTTCACTGCATTTGAAGTGAAAAGTCACATTTTATTTGTGGTACAAGGTGAGGGAGACAATATTCACACTGGACTGTCGCCAAGTGCGGTAAAGAGAATTACTAGAGAGCTAATTGTTTAAAACCACGTGCACCATCGTTGAATGATCAGCATGGAATCTTAACCCATTTTCCTGTTAAAACAATCAAGCCAACGATTAGCTTGATGATCGGTAATGAGATTTGAATTAGTGGATCGTTTCATCGAGAATCTATTAGCTGTTAAACACGGTCATTATCCTATTTTTGTCCATCTACGTGATCACTGCAAACCTTGATTACATCTAACTCATTATCGTTAACTTATTATTGAATGTTTTAGCAAAACTCTTTCCTTTACTAACCATTATTATCGAAGTTATTTCTTAACTAATATTCTATTGTTTCATTGTTTCAGATCAACAAGTCGCATCTAGGTCAAAGAGTATATTTCTCGTATGGTTTTCCTATCTGCGTGTTATCAATAAATCAAATTAAGGTCGATCCAGTAATTTGTAAAGACACGGCTATTAATAGTGTTATCAATATGGAGCTGAAGACATTGACCCCGATTGAATTATCTCGTTGCAACCTGTGTTCAATACGGATCCTGTGGGCTGCTGTGTCTAATTGAATGATATGTCGTGCATGGTATATTTTTAAACGTATACTTCACGGCTAGCGTATTGAGAATAGAAGGAAAACACTTTTCTTTCTAAGAAAATCCCGTAATACCTGCGCCCACTTAGTGCAATCGTGACCGTATCTATGAATTTACGTAGAGTTATCATTAACCTTTTGAACGCCAGAGCATAAACGCACGCGCGTGCCCTCCACGCCAAGCCACAATTTCACCGCATACAAAAAAAATACGTACAAAATGAACACGGATTCCAAAACTTTATCAATATACAATATTATTAAAGAGACAAGACTAGAGCTTAAATATTTAAGGTATACAAATAAAAACACACAAAAGTAATGATTTAATTGTTCATTTCGTGTGATAGTGCTTCACATTTTTTGTCACATATTTGTGTCGTTGGCGTACAGGGCATGCGCTTGCTTGTCACGTATATGTGACAATGGCGCTCAAAAGGTTAAATCGAATGTCTCCGGAAATTGCCGAGCGCACCCGAGCTTCATCAAGTCATCAATGACAAGAATAAACGCGCACACCATAATCTCCAGCAGTCGTATCCACAGTAATGAAAATGGACTGCGAACCAAGGTGTGTGTGGTCATTACAGCTAATTTATAGCTCAACACTTTCTTCTATTTATGGAAACGTCTGTAAAATATTTAAAAAGCCGTTAGAGGAATTATCTTTTTCATTGTTGATGAAATAAGACATTTATGTGGGTCGAGGGATGCCAAAACAGCAATTTTATTGGCACTTAAGAAAATCTATGGCTGTTTTGTTTGCAAAGAAAATACCTATATCATTTTGATGATGTCTGTTTATAGCTTAATTATGCTGACAAACTAAGCAAGAATGGGCAATAAGTACTTTCTAATTTATTGTTCACTACAGCTCATAACTGTTAATTGTTAAACAGGACAACTAATAAGCAACCTTCAGTTAAAACATAACATCATACCTGTAATCTCCGAAGGGTTAGGCAGAGCTTTACCTAATAGTACACCCACCCAGTTTAAGTACCATATAATAGAGGGCGAACCCGTTAGTTCAAACGGGCACAAATCCAGACCACATGGCTGCTAATGACAAATTCCTGATGGCAAAACCCAATAATATTTTGCCCGACCCGCCAATCGATCTCAGGACATCATGCTCAGCTGTCGACCTTCATTAAATTTATATCATTAGGTAAACCAACTGCCATTTCACATCAAAACACGAAAAAAAAATAAAGGCGCAACCTGGCCTTAACATTGACACGCGTCTCAAAATACTCCTCCATGCTTGTGTACACCTGTCAATTTGCTAACACCCTCGACACCACTGACGTCACTGCCTGATCGAGTGCCACTCGATCAAGTACTGGCTTACTAGTACAAACTGGCACGTTCGAATGCGAATTCACTTTCATCAATCTTCGTGTTTGCTCGTGAATTAAAAGAGTAATGCTCACACGCCCGATTTGATCTTCGTACGTTTTCTTGTTTGTTGGCATATAAACAGACACGTCTTTAACAATTGTTGAAAATAAAGATATATTTTTCTACTATTCTAACATGTCTGTTCAATTATTTTATAGAAGAGGTATAGACAGTGATGTGTCGCTTATCGATAACTTTAGGTACATTTCTAGTTATGTCAGTATAGTGTGTACTTTTGCCAAAACTGTCATCTACCAGTGTCATGTACATTATACGTTCGACCATGCAGCAAAGTTTTTTCAAAATCTGTATTTTGAAAAAACTTTACTTACCTTTGTAAGTAAAGTTTAATACTTAACATCCGATAGGTATTGTTTTTGTAACTTCAACGTCATACGTACGTCAATTTACGTGTTAATAATAAACCATTGACTGTCAATTTTACAACACAAATGCGTTGTTACCACGGAGTGGATTATCTTAGAATTATTATTATTATTTAAACATCAGAAGACACATTCATAGACGTCTAGGTCAATATTCTGCCAGCGTCGACGTGTTTCGGTCCAAAACGATGACTAGAGGTGCATTTTTAAAACAGTACACGCTCGAAAACCTAGACATTTCATGCAAAAATAATTATCGTCATGCGTAATATTTATTTTAAATATAAAACTTCACAAATGTGTTTCATATATCGGTTCAACACATTTTTATACATTACTAGCTTATGCTCGCGGCGCCAACCGCGTGGAATTCAGAAAATGTCCCTCGCGGGATAGTACTACCGGGATAAAAAGTTTCCAAATCCACGTTATAATCTATCTGTGTTCCAAATTTCATCCAAATCCGTACAGCAAATTTTGTTTGAAAGACTAACAAACATCCATACATCCTCTCAAACTTTCATATTTATAATAGAAGTATTATATATTATTCATAGAAATAAACGGTAGTGGGGCACGGTGGCGCCCGTCATGATGTGCGTAAACAAGGCTGTTTGCAAACCAAAACCCATATCAGAATTGCTAAACTTTTTTTCACTGTTAGTTCATATGGAGTAAACATGGACAGTGATTTGATAGAGGTTAAGAGTGACGTGAAGGTAATGGATGACTTTGAAATAATATATAATGTGGAATAATTATGAAATCGGACCAAGTCAGTCAGTTACTATGGTACCATTCAATTTACAGTACTTGATGAGATTAAAGGTACTGTAGAGAGTCTATCAGAAGAAATAACAGAAAATGTGATCGCATTTGTCAATGCCGCGTTCAAGCAAAATTACACACGACACGTTATACTTGTACTGACAGCAATCAGATTACGATGCTGTTCGACTTATTACCACATAAGTTTATGTATATCCTATGTATCTGTTCTCCTTAGGCGACCTTTGTGATCTTGACATTAATAATTACCTTTTACCTAGCGTATGAGATAGAAAGGATAACTTAACAACGACATTCGAAGTTCAAGGCTATTTTTTTTTGTCTCTGACCTTATTGAACCTTTATACCTTTATAGAAAGAAAAGAAAGAAAGAAAAAGTATTTATTCGTCTCGCACTGGACAAAACAAAGTGGTATTTTGACAATAAAACGAAGATTAAAAAAAAAGAAAACAACGTAGCTAATTAATAACTAGAAAAAAAACAACCCATACCTGACCTATGACATGGCGGAAACATAATTAACATCGATAGTCGATACATTTCAAACGTAAGTCGTCACATCCCTATAAAACAATTGTTCACAATTTGAAATCGGAAACCTTGATTTTTTGCCGTCAAATTACAGGCTATACAGAATTACATAGTAACGTACATCTCAAAGTTATAAAATAGGTAAAAAAACAGCGACATCATACGATTACGTACACGAAAACAATTATTAAAAGATAACAGGGTTGTATAATTGAAAAACTGAACTTTAAAATCAGACGTGAAATAAATACAAGATAAGCGGCTTTTTTACACTCGGCAAGATTTCGATTAAAAGCTGTGTTAATAAAAATGGCTGCGTGAAATGTCAGCTGCTTGTCATTCCGCCCTTTAAGATAAACCAGAGACATGTGTAAGATAATGCTTGATAACTGATTTGTGAGCTCCTGGCTGGTCTTAGATGTGAAATAATCAGCAGTGACACGATCTACTGTAAGTTAGTTATACCTATGTCACCTCTTGTGGCCTTGGTCAGTCCGCCAGT
The DNA here is from genome assembly GCA_964057025.1 of Standfussiana lucernea. NCBI lineage: Eukaryota > Metazoa > Arthropoda > Insecta > Lepidoptera > Noctuidae > Standfussiana > Standfussiana lucernea. Next base: position 6,467,051 of record OZ059785.1, read on the forward strand.
TCTTATCGTCTAATATGCGTAATTATAATACAATGAGTAGTTAAAAAGAAGCGTTTGTAGCGAACTGTAAAATGTAACCTAATTATAAAGTCCGCAAATGAACTCCACACAGAACCACTGGTCGTTTTTTTTTTTTAAGAATTTTTCTTTTCAATTATAGAATCGTGAAGAAAAAATAGTTCACCGTAATACTAGGTCACTATCACCAGGCTAGTTCTGATAACAACTACGCGAATACATTACGGTGGCCCAACAACTCGTTACACGTAGTAGGAGAGCTGGCACCGAGCCAAGGCATAGTTATCTGAGACTAGGAGACGCCCCGTAGACTAGGAATCATTAGGAATGCTAGGAATACCGACTGATATTTAAGACGAAACAATTAAATAACCACTGTTAGTTTTTAGAGGAAGTCGGATTTAGATTGTGCGTAGCAGACGGTTTTTTGAATACTTTTTTTTAAATTGCATAACAAGAGTTTTGTTGGTTCTTATAAGATTCATTGCAACTTTTTTTTTCTATTCGTTCCATACAGCATAATATACATTTAAGGAATCTGAATCATTTTTTTCAAGGCACAAGCCTTCAAAGAATCTTTTCCGCCCTGTGGAAATCTTACGTTTCATCACTATGAGCTACATTTTGTCTACGGCGTAGCAGTTTCCGGGACAATCATTTTTGAGACTAGATAAAACTAATAAATAATAACTCTTATCATTTGCACGTGTGCTTACATAGTTTTCTCACTAATACTTACTTCGCTATTCAAACATTTACCTTCTTTGCATAGTCTTACACTATAATCAGTATCACTCCAAATTACACCAAAATTTACGTTATTACCTGCAATTAAACTTGCGTAGGTTATAAAAATAAAACCTGAGAAAAAACCCGATTCATAGTTTTTTTTTGTTGAAATGCGTCAACGGTCAAACTTCCAATCAGCTAAATAATAATATTACAACGGAAGATATATGCGGTATTTATAATTCTACGAAACTTTGCTTTACTTTGCAAAAATATGGCTTCAGGTTTGTATTTCGTATTTTCTTTATCAAAGTAGTTATCAAAGTAGGTATCTAATCAATGAAAAACTTGTAGTAAAACCTGTGCAACTGATTATTCATTCAATGGTTTAGGTAAATTGACTTGAATGAAGCCCATTCTTTATAGGAGGCTAGAAGGCAGCTGGGTGGAATGCATTACAATGGCGGTCATTTACAAAAGATGCAGGGATCTCCATACATTTATGTTTGGTTTTAAAGAGAAACTAGATTTCGTCGATAAAACGGTTTTCCTGGGGATTACGCTGGATTCGAGGCTACAATGGGGTTCTCATTTAACATCCCTTGCGGGGCGACTGAGTTCGGCAGCATATGCTGTTAGAAAAATTCGTCAATTCACTGATGTAGATACCGCAAGACTGGTCTATTTTAGTTACTTCCATAGTATAATGTCTTACGGCATTTTGTTATGGGGACGGGCTGCAGACATCGAGTCTATTTTTATTCTGCAAAAAAGAGCCATCAGAGCCATATACGGCCTCTGTAGGCGCGATTCTCTAAGGGAACTGTTTAAAGACATTAACATTATGACGGTACATAGCCAATACATTTATGAAAACATAATGTACGTTAGAAAAAATCTGCATCTTTTTAAAAAAAGAGGTGACAGACACAATTATAATACTAGAAATAGGGACCAATTAGTTCAGCCAGGCTTTAGACTCGCTAAAGTAGACTCATCTTTCATGGGGTACTGTTTGAGATGCTATAATAAAATACCACAAAGTATTCTTGAACTTAATGAGACGAAATTTAAAACATGCATTAAACGCACACTGTGTAAGCAAGCTTATTACAAGTTGGGCGATTATATCGCTGATAATAATGCTTGGCTCAATGCTGGTCCTGCTCCACAAGGACAGGGGCGCATAAACTGATAGCATTAAATAGTATTGTTGGGGCTGCTGAAGATTGTTCAACTGTCTTTGCATTGTATAAATTCAGTCTTTTTAGTATTATATAGCAGCATAGCCTATATTGTGTGAGTACTATGTACTAGAAAGCTATCAGTCACAGGAAACCTACTTTTTTTACTTTTTCTCGACTTGAATGTGCCCTGGCGGTTAAGAGTATGTCATGCTCACTCAAATGTCTCGCTGATGGTGGCGTGTGTGTCGGGTCATTTAGTTCCCTTCAAAATGGTTGAGTTGAATGATAGCTGATCCATGCGTCATGTTCGTGAATTGGCGCTGTCAGTTGTGACTGGTCATCTCTTGGTTGCCACGGTTTATTTGAACTAATTATTTTGTTTTTTTAATTGCCTTTTTTTTTGTACTGTGGACACTTTTAACGTGCACGTCTTGCTACATCGTTCTCACATAATGTACCATCTCTACAAGAATGATGTATCCAAGATTTTTTGTGAAAACATTATGATTTAAAAGAGTGTCCATGGAGTTTCTTGCCCATTCTTCTCCATAGAGATCTACGCTTTGGAATGGGCAACTACAGTACTTTCACAGTTATTATGTCTTGTGACTGGGACTGTAGCTTCATTTTTTATTGCTGTCTTTGTTTCGACAATTCAAAAGTGCCTGTAATTGGCCTACTTGAAATAAATGATTTGATTTTGATTTTTCACCATCATCATCATCAGCCTACAGCACTCCACTGCTGCACATAGGTAGGCCTCCTCAATCGTACACCACTCAACCCAATTCTCGGCAGATCTCATCTAGTTGTTACAAACCACCCTGCGAAGATCGTCGCTCCACCGAGCCTGAGAGCGTCCCACCATTTATGGTGTAGGTTTCTATAATGACTTAGGGTTTTCCATCGTGACGTGGTGGACAAACCAAACCTTATAAAAGGTTTTTACGGCAATAATGATTGTTTACAACCACACGTCGTCATCTAAATGAATGCTTGCTGTTGAATTTCCAACGGTTTGCTCAGCACCGAGAATCGAAATTCCGACAACGCGCTTTTATTTTTCGCCTAATGTCACAAACTATACGTATACGTAATTGTAGTTCAGACACTGTTTTAAGCTTTCACAGTTTATAAACTAAACTAAACTTACTTACCTACTTTTTAATTCACTTACGGGATATCTTCCGTGGTTTTCAATAATTGTGAGCTCCCAATATTAATTAAATTATTGGAATATTAATTAAATTATTGGAATATTAATTAAATTATTGGAATATTAATTAAATTATTGGAATATTAATTAAATTATTGGAATATTAATTAAATTACTGGAATATTAATTAAATTATTGGAATATTAATTAAATTATTGGAATATTAATTAAATTATTGGAATATTAATTAAATTATTGGAATATTAATTAAATTATTGGAATATTAATTAAATTATTGGAATATTAATTAAATTATTGGAAGCTCCCAATAATTGAAAATCACGGAAGATATCCCGTAAGTGATAATGTACGGTTCTAATTATAGTTTTCCAGATGCATGCCTACCAACTTATAAAGAAGTTTTAATAATTATCGGAAACAAACCATGACCTTTTTCTCGGTACAGAGAAACCTACATATTTATCTTAGGAGTTGAACGGTTTATTTTCCTCTTGGGCAATCGTTTCACTGAATTTGTTTGTTTTACCGTTCCTTCCATACTGAGAATATTATGGACATTGTTCTAAGAAGAATAGGTTATAAAGTAAACTTGTGATGAACATCTTTGTAACAATCGTTCATCATCTGCCTAGCCTTTTCCCAACTATGTTGGGGTCGGCCTCCAGTCTAACATGATGCAGCTGAATACCAGTATTTTACATGGAGCGACTGCCTATCTGCCCTCCACAACCCAGTTCCTACTAGGTAATACGATACCCCTTGGTAAGACTGGTTGTCAGACTTTCGGGCCACTGACTACCTGTAACGACTGTCAAAGATCTACAAATGACAGCCGGGACCAACGACTTAACGTGCTTTCCGAGGTACGGAGGAAACTCGGTATGTAATGGGTGGTCACCTATCCACGGACCAACCCAGGCAAGCGCGGCTTAACCTGACGATCGACCCGAGCAGCCGTATTTATTTAGCCACAAGCTCCTCCATCTGCTCTCATCTTTGTAACAATCGTTGATGGACATAAAACAAAGATTCACTGTGTATACGTAGATATAGTAGGTAAAGTAAGCCAAGGAAAACAAAAATAATTACTCGATACCAGCCCTGAGTCTGGATTTATGCTGCTGATGATAATAGGTTCACCCCTCATTACCTAGGAAGGTAACACATAATAACATAACGAAATGTGGGGGTATTATACATATATACCTATAAGCACTGTCATTAACTCTGGCGTGATGCCTATATGTAAAAAGATGTTGAAACAACTGCATTAAAAATTAGATGTGATTACCTGAATTACTTTTTAATAATATGCTCAATTTGATATTTTATTCAGTCAATGACTGTGCTTAACATGGTGCACTAATGGTACAGCTGTTTGGATGGGTCCCAAATGCATGCACCTGGGGATGACTCGCTACGGCAGGTGGGTAGCGGCGTATATAACCACCTGTTACGAATACTTTACGCATTGCAGAAAATGATAATACGATGACGACATTGATAAGTTAATTACTAGGAAAGAACTTCAAAAAGCCTGTTATTCAAGTTTCGTTTAATTATCATCAAAATCATTGGTAGATTTGTTCTACAAACAGCTGAGTATAGACCTCCTACATTTTGTACTATGCTTCTCTGGTCTGCGCGAATCAAAATCAGGGCTTTTGAATTGAATAACAGAAATCAGTAGTTCGACATTATGAATTATGAATGCCGTAATCCAATACTTCTGGTTGTTGCAATTTTCAATACTTCATGGCAAATTAATTAACAGTATTTAAACACTAACAGAACGCATAGCCTTACAAGAAATCTTTGAAAAAATAACCAGTTTTTACAAACCGCGGAAGTTCGAATTACTAACCACAAAGTATGATGTAAATAAGTCATAAAAATGTTAGAACCAAAACTTTATATGCGGGTCATGCGTGTCTTACTACAATTAAATTATTATTATTATACGTGTCAGTGGTTTTGTGTCAAGAGGAAACATCCCAAATCGTGACAGAACACGCTCAATGACTTGCATTTGTTTTTTATTTTGTTTTTTGTAACCGCTTGCAAATTGACACACAATCACAAAGGATGATATTTAAGAGTTCTATAGGTTTGTTAGTATGAGTTCTAAAGGATCTATGTGACGATTATCTGTAGGCACAGAATTAAGAGCAAACAGTTGAGATACTAAGCAGGAACAAGCCTTATTTAATTACTGGTACTTATTATATTCTTAACCGTACATTCATTCTTCATCGTGTGGTTAGTGCCTAACCTGGTGTCAGAGTTTTTATGCCGCCCATGGGCCTCTCACTTGGCTTTACTTGCGGTCGAGAAATGTCTCACAGGCATGCTGGTTTCCTCACGATGTTTCCCTTCACCGAAACAAGTGATAATTACCTATATAATACCCACATGATCCCGAAAAATCAGAGGTGCGTGTCTTGGGTTCGAACACTACGACTTGGCAGTCTAACGTGACACCACTAGGCTATCACTGCTTGTAACCGTACTAAGTAAATGACACATTGGTCGATAAAAACAACAATCAAGAGGTTTCAAATTCCGGAATTTGTTAAGTCTTCTTGAGATAAGTCATTGACATTACGAAACACAGGCAGGGGCGTAGCTACCGCCGTATCAAAGATACGGGGCCCCTGAGTAACAAGGGCCCCCGACGTGTAGAGGAACATAACCACAAAATCTTTCTATAACCTTAAATTCTTCTTTATTGATAAGTAATCGAAGAGAGTAATTAATGAAAATTTAATTTATCGCCCAAAAAGCTCAAAGTTTTCGAGCTCGCTCTTCATTATAGAGACTTACTTTATCGCGAAAGAGAAAGCTCCAATTATTCGAGTTCGCCACGGTCGCTTTTTAATAAAAACTGCCTAGAAAGCTCAAATTGTTATTTCATAATACTGTTTTTGGGCTTCGCCGCACTAAAAAGGACCCCCAAAAATTTTTGATACAGGGCCCTATTTGTACTAGCTACGCCACTGAACACTGGTAAGGTGAATAAGTTTAAGAAAAAACCTCTTATTTGTTATTATGTGGAGCAGGAGGTACATAATATGAACAAACATCAAGAATTTAAACATTATGCAAGTCAGTGTTTAACTTTTATTTGATTGCAGTATTTGCAGCTCCCAGACAATGTGAAAATATTTATCTACAAAACACATTTTTTTTTTAAAAGACAGTCAGATGCCTATTAACTAAATTATACGTTAGGTATTATTTAATTACAAAAAGTTTTATCTAATCACTGAAGGTCGAATTTCTTTTATCTTAATTATTCAAGGTTATCTGATACTACCTACATTTGCTACCAAAATGACAATGCTTGTGTGACATATCACATGTTTTACAAAATGATAATTATTTACTTTTTATTACAAATATGACGTCAATTGCTGGCCAACATTTTACTACGTGTGGATCGGATCAATCGCGATTAAATAAAACATTTTTAATTGGATTTTTTATCATGAATTTTCTTTTTGTTGATCGCACTTCACATGTCTAACAGTTGACCAATGAAAACCAAGGGGTGTTTTCACTGTTGGCAAGAAGAGTAAATTTGTTAACAAGTAGGTACGTGCGGTTTACCATAGCTAACAGAACCTTTGGAACCTACCGCTACAAAGCCGCGATTATAGGATCATAATATCAGGATTAAAAGTATTAGCGCGTACATTCCACATAAGTACAACGATAACATCATTAGCATTCCATTGCAAAAGTTCTTTCTAGTTTTTTTTTACATAATTGAAGGTATGCACTAAATCAGTAATCACAATAAATACCCATTATAGCCTGCCGGATTTAACAAAGTATCAATTACACCCACAAAACAGTATTTAATTACCAATTGCAGTCTTTAGCAATTAATTTACATATTTCATTTTTTTAACATGATATTTAATTTAAATATTAGTATACGTTGTCAAAGCAGGTTAATGTCACTTGAAGAATTTAAGCGCGGATGTGAAAAACAAGTTTTTGTACAAAGATATAGACACGGGTAGTTGAACGTTCAAGATATGATGCTTATTTAAGTAGATAGGTAGACACTTTTCACCCTTATGTCCTAAGTAATAAGGTTGAAAAGTGGTCGACCGTCAGAGAACTCTGTAGTACCTAATGTACTAGTACATAATTATGTGACGTCAATCTGGCAAAATTTGCTGTCATTGTTCTTTTAATCTTTCTAGCACATCAAGCTACAACAATCTGTCAAATTTGTTTAATTGATTTTCAACTTTACTGTTATAAAATTAGGGTCAGGATTGTTTGGGAAAATTTGAGAGTTTCGGGTAGCTTGATGTGCTGGCGTCTACTCTGTACATGGGGTCTAAAATGGCCACTTTAGCAAAATATTATATGATAATAATATGAATACGTACAATTACGTTACAATTCGTAAAATGGTCACAAACTGATAATTCAACATATTAACTGTGTCTGTGACAATTTTAAGAATTTTAATGTGATTCATATTATCATCCTATTATGTTCTGCTAGAATGGCCATTTTAGACCCCCAGTACCGTTAGTGAGCAGTGGTGGCAGTGGCAAATTAATGATACCTTAGTAAATTCATATAAGTCGTGGGGAGGGTCTTTGCCCAGCGGTGGGATAAAGCAGACTAACAGTACCTAACAACAACAGTGTAGTAAATTTTAAGGTACTAGGGACTGTTAATTGTTTATCATTTTTACAAACATTTTTCTAACGTGACCTAAAACTTTTATTGTAGATATACGTAACATAACAATGTCAAATAATTACACTTTTTCTGCAAAATCAATTCATTTTATTTATAACAAATCCAATCAACAGTCTACAGTAATTATTTTCAAAGAAGCTTCGCGATTTAACATTACCTTGTGACCGATATCAGTGCAATTGAACCCAACTAACCCCGTCCAACTGATAAGTGATGAATAAACGGGTTGTTATGAAAAATCACAGCTATTTTAATTAATGCATTAAACCAGAGATAAGTCTTTCAAGTAACCGTAATGATATACCGACTGATTTAATTTAATTTACCAAGTTCTGCTTAGATACTTAAACACTGCAAATGTCTAAAAAAAATAAAATTGTTTGATTAGAGTACATTGAACTTTGTCTTATTCCATAAGTGTGTTTGTCTTATTCCATTTTAAGATAAAAAGAAGTGTCAAATTTTAATCTCCTAGTAAAATTAAACAATCCGTATATTTACAGTTACGATATCATACGATAGTCGTGTTAATTTAACATTCGTGTGATTCTGTGTTTTATAATCAAAACATATTTTTGCTTTGCTGTTTAATGACCCACGTAAGTAGCACTATGTGTAAATTGACTGATTAAGTTTTAATAATAACATTGATGTTTTATAAATATAATTGACAGAAGAAACAAAGAAAAACAACACGACTCAGAAAAATACACGAATTAAAGTAAATCGTGAAACGGATAAACATGAGGAAATAGCCATAATAGCAGCAGAAAGTGCATGAACAGCAACTGAACTACAGAATAACATGAAAGTGATTGGTCGATTACTACTTACTAATGCATATTCGACCTATAATTCTACCTGACTACCTCATGTGGCTACAAAGTGTTCTTAGTCAGAAAAATTGTAAGTGTATATTACAAAAATACAAAAAAATACAAAAATATTTATTACTTCTCAAACATTGTGTCATACATAAACTGAGGCAGCCCCAGTAAGTTACAATAGTACTTGTGTCGGAGCTGTCTCGCTCTTCCCGTAAGTGGTATCCTAACAATGAAAATGAAGTTAAAGAACAAAATAAAATACAATTAAAAAGGAAAACAAACTAAAAATTACATTTACTGACATATACTGTACATATTGAAAACATCTTTATTGAGTATTGTGTGTTAATGGATTATTAATTGAAACTGATGTGATGCATGCATTGAAAGTTGAGGTTACTTGTACTATTAATTGTAAATCCAAAGCTAACTTTGAGTCTTCATAGCAGGAAGTAAGAAGCAAGATATTGAAATAGATGTAGAGGAAGAGAAACAAGGCTAGTTCTTGTTTCCCATTTTATGCGAAGGTACAAATCTATCACCCGTATCTATAGTCAAGTTAAAGTAATTACTTGAGCTTAAGTAATTACTTGTGCAATTTTTTTTTAATGCAATATACAAGAATTTAAACGAAGAAAACAAAGCTAAGAATTCTAACTTTTTACAGTTCTAACTTTAAGCAATTACTAAACTGCATAATAAAAAATCGCCTCCTAAAAATGACATTTACTCAAGTAAACACTTTGACCTGCTTATAGATACGGGTATTAGAGGCTGTTTCAATGAAATAAATTGTGGATGAATTGTTTGAAAGAAAACAAATGACTTAGAAGCAAGTGAATTCATCGATGACCCCAACTAAATTTATATTATGATACGAAGATAATAACACTACAAATATGTTAGCAAGGGTCAGGCAAAGCAAACTTATCGGCTTACAAAAGTAAGCCCATAGGGATGAGCGGTTATAATTATAACTAAACGGTTGCCCGACACTTCTCAATTTAATATGCAGATGGTAATCTGAATCTTTAATTAATATTAATCACACAACACCGGTAATCAGACAGCACTTCCAGGAAAACATCCTCATCAAACTCGTATTTTCTCTACGAAATTGAACGGAGAATCTACGTTAGAGAACGCTAAAATTGCATGAATATGCTAATGAAAATACAAACCGCAAATAAGCAAAAAAAAAAATCTAGAATGTTTTGCACAATTTAAGCAAAAGTATGACACAATTCGAAGAGACCAATTGACGACAATCGAAGGAAAAAGCAAGCGCTGCAAAAAATACTAAAGCGGGGCACATTAAAGTAGAGCACAATTTTTTGCAAGCTTGAAACATATTATAACGAAATTCGATAGCACCAGTATACCGTTCCACTAAGTTTAAAAACCCCGAAGTTTTTTTTACGCAAACATTCCTGGAAGAGAATTTGGAATTTTGGCCTCCGAAAGTACTGTTATCTACGTTAGATAAGATTCTTTAATCTGTATGACGCTATCGAGCATTTAGAATATCTATTTAAGTACCAGAGTGTACAAAAACTAGAAGTGAATCGTTTATCTAACTTACGTCACGCTTTTTATGGTGATTATCATAAAATTAATTTGACCTGACTCACTGTTGTTTGCTAGAATTATCCGCCATTGACACTGAGATGAAGGCAATGTGCAATGCTCAGAGAAACCCGTATTTCATGTCGCAAGCAAGTTTTACGAATAACTTGTCAAGTCATCACGATTATGCATTATCTTAGATGAACCCTCTGACTCTCTTAATATTTCTCGTAACAACAATGTATATTAAAATTCGGGAAACCAGTAACATGATATTGTGCTAACATTTACAAAAATATACAAATATACAAATATACAATACACGAATATATTTTTCAGTTAAATCAGAAACCGCGTTGAATATGCGACATTTCTTTAAGAATTTAATTTCTTAGGTTCGTGAAAATATTTCTTCCAGATGAACTCAGCAAATTCGTTGTAAATTATACGCGATAATATCTTGAATTAGGGATGTGCAGGCGAGGTTATCGTGCTACCAGTAGTACATATTATCCTATCGATAGTAAATCTGGCATGATGTCATATTGGGACTCAAGTTACAGGCTTTTGCAACGTTTCGTAAGGAAACACCGGTGTGCAAATATTTGAATATGCGATGTGCGTCCATAAATGAAGTGTGTGAGGCAATCGGAATTAAAAGTGGTAATAGCGATATGAATGATTGCATTGTAGTTCAATAATAACTGTTGTAATGAAGCAGGAGCTCAAATAGATGTAACAGTTATGTAGCAAGATTCAGACGATGAACTTACACCGGTTAAATCTTTAAAGCCAAAGAACAACATAAAAAAAATGTCTACCTAAAATGTAGCGTACTAGAAAGGGAAAGAAACTGGAGTAGAAATAAAAGCCAAGACCCAACTGCATTCAATTCACTTCAATAGCATCAATTGAAGATCGATTACGAAAGTATCTACACTTTAATTAAACCCACTTGCCCCATGTTCATAATTGAATCCTGATGTGACAATAACAATGGGAAACAATACTTATATAATACATTAAAAACACGTGTAAATTACTAGTGTAAATCTTTTAAAACGTGTAAACCGTTCGAAATTCAGATTCTCTTTCTTAACTGAGAACCAAATAATGTAATGTGATATATGCGAATAGGAAAATAGATGAGCAATAAAACGTGACAACGTGCAAATAGATAAATTGTGACTGTTTATTTAACTACGAGTTATAAATACAAATTGCAAATGAACTTTAGACTCAGTTGACCCCGGATTGTGAACTATAAACTATTGAAGTTGTATCAAACAAGCCGTCAATGACAAGTCATAGTTATTTTTAAACAATAATGCCTATTGGTATGGAAATATATAATCATACGATAAATAAGCTTGTCTGTTCGTGTTATTTATTCCTTTAAATGAGCTTATCGATATTGTAATAACGAAAATATGAAATGACGTTAATAAAATTTAATACAGACCGTAAAAATGAAAGGAGAGATTGTATTAAAACAAGCAAGCAATTTAAATTTTAAGGAGATTGCTATCGAAGTGGACCAGTTTGTTATTTAACATCTGTTAACATTTTGAAAACTGTTATAAATTAAACGCTAAGAGTCAATGCAACACCGTTTCACGGAACAGATAGAAATCTCGAAGTTTTCACAAGACAAGCTATCCATCACAAGTATTGAGGATTATTTAGGTTGTTTAAATCTACATTTGAGCCGAGTTCGCTGCTTTCGGAACATTGACTGACAACTTAACAACAATTTATATTAGCTCACCTTTATAATAAAGACGTCATCAGTGTTGAAACATCCCACGTCTTGCACTTCTGCAACAAGAAAACAAAATATAAAATTGTGCGCCAATATGAAGAATACTTTTTTTATCTCGGACTGAAAATAGCAGTTTTATTGGCAGAAATATAATAATAAACACAGCTGTCTATGGTGGAATAATAAAATATTCGCAGGAGGTATATCAAAGAAGCCGAATCAACGAGTCCATTCAATGGACCCTGATACAAAGGCGAGCCCCCGAACAGATGTTACGGCGCCTGAGGCAACTATTATTATCATGTTGTGCAGGTAAAATATCATACGATCTTAACGAGTAATCTGTCTGATTCAGAGAGCAACGGTCGCGTGAATGAACATGCAATACAAGTCTACAGATAAATAAAATAGGTGAAGTCAATTTTCTTTATGCAAATAAATCACAAACCACTTATTTTATTACTTTATGAATTTAAGTGTTTATGCACCGAAGGTTAAATCACTATGCGGTATAACTAAAAAGGAGATTTGATTAAAATGGCGTTCATTTTCGATATCTATATTAAATGCTTGTGAGAGCGTCGAATAAAAGGAAAAAAGAAGGTGATTTTGTTAAACAGGAAAACAGTACTAAGAATATAATTTAAAGAATAATGTATTACATTTGAATTAGTATTTCTTCGCAAAAAAATCAACTGACGCATACAATTAATGCAGTTTTAAAATAATATACTATAACGTGCTTGCCATGGTAGTTTCCTATTTAGGTTTCAATAATAGGTCATAGGTTATCTAAGATCGGACCAACTTCATAGCTTACACACGATACGGTCGCGGGGTACCGCAGGGAGCAAGCTTGGGCCCATAATTATCCACGTTTATCTTTCGTGGGAACCATACACCAATTTCTATTGTCTCCTTCTCTTGTAGAGGACACTGCTTCCTATTCGATGTATAGAATAGTGTCCTTAATAAGATTAGATAGACTAAGTTTAGCACTTTACGTTTAGCTAAATAAGATATTTGTGTATTTATCGGGTTTGCGTGTTTCCTTACCATTGCAAGTCTCTTTCCGGTTTTGAACCGGACCTAGTCTTATCATCCATCTATTTTTCGAATAATTCCTTTACATATTTCCAAAGAAAATAAAACAAATTGTGGTTTGCATATAGTCGTGCTTTGAAGTACAAGTGGCATGAGTCACGATGATACACTAGGACCCAAAATGTAGGCCTTGGACGATACTAAATTATCATTTACCATCTATTCTGAAAAACCCACAAACGTCTCCATTATAAGAACCAGTTTGCATAACACTGTGACGTAAATCAATAAGGTAAAGCCCACGTCATAATACCGCCGTATTAATGTGACAAGGTTACTGATAAAGACTGACTTTGATTTGACTCGACGTGATATAGACTAACATTTAAGTACCATTTTAATGTATATGTTGTAGTCGGACATTACTTCTTACTGCAACAGTTTGAGAAAAAAAAACATTAAATTGAATATTAATGCAAAAAATGTAAATGGCTGAAATTGGATTCTTGATTGTTATTGAAAATGGCAATTTAGACGGTATAAACTACACAAATTTTAATTTCAATAAATATCAGCTTTTTTCCTGTATTTTCATTGTCATAAATTATCATAATCTACGTCTATAACCTTACCGTGTTAACTTAGCTGATTATTAATTTATCCTCAAGTAACTATCTATTAGGAGCGCTGACTTCACCTGTGTCATAGCAAACCACGATGACACATTCATGGGTTGTAAAATAGTTTTAACTTGATTTTAGTTTGAAACACATACCATCAAAATATAAGCCAGTTATCCATGTAATAGAAGCCATAAATTAAAAACTTAATTCGATCAGATAAATTACTTTCCCCGTGGGTGCGTTTGTAACAAGTAATGAAGATTATATTAATACACTTAACACAGCGTGTACGAAAGCAAATTACCCATCTACCTATGAATTATAATACCATCTGGCTTTGTCGGTAGTTAAAATAACGGTGAATACAAACCGCTGCAAATACCGTACGGAGCATAAACCAAAAGAGGCTTTGAGCTGCAATGGCCTCTTATTGCTAAATTCGGACATCGTTAAGACGAACTCTACGTTACAAAGCGTGTATTAATTATGTTTACTTATGCTAACATGTGTGTCCTCATTGCCTAGATATCTACTCGTACTAGCATTAGTGTTTATCTATTCAAAGGCAACATATCCGATTTCTGAAAACGTATCATGTACAGCCTTGTAACATCATGATAAGACTAAAATGACAAAAACGACATCATCCGTTTCGTGACCACAGTTATTTCCCGTTTTATATTACCGTTATAATGCAAGACTGTACCAAATTGGCAACCTAGACGCCGTGTAACAAGCTGAACGAAATGCGAAAAAGAAATATGTACCATTTTGGTTTCAACAAGTTATCAAGAAGAAACTTAACTATTACCAGCTTCAAGGGTAACCAGTTTGTTTGTTATGCAAGCAAAAAGGGAATATGAATGAACCTTCCTTACAGAAAAAAACTTGCTTTTGACGCAACGCCATTCAGAATAAAAAATAAATAAATAAACTAACTAATAATAACCTTCGACGAGTACCAATACCGGTTAATCCGGAGAGTTTAATACATACGGACATAAAGATTATGAATTAGTAACGCTCATAGTTCTCAGAAGATTTTATGTCACAGTAGAATGGTAAGAACAAGGTAAGGACAATCAACATTTCAGTGTTGGTCAATGGCAGAAATGTCCCCGAGGTGAAAGTAGACAACTTTGCAAATAATAAGCGTGTGGGTCGTATTTGCGAAACGGATCATACAAACGTCAGTCAGACGCTAATTAATGTAACACCAAAGATGAATGCCTGCTTGATTTCATTTAGCATTTGGTGATGAATGGCGACTTTAGACATGGTCAATGGTACAATTATATTGTTTCTAACAATGATGGATACAAAGATCAATTTGGAAGTGTCGATATTTGAATAAGTAACGTGTTTGACAACATATCACGTACAAATGTAAATTTTAATGTATTGAACAAATACTAAAATATGTAAATTGTAACCATATATCACACGGATCTGATATCAAATGCAGACAACAATAAAAAGAAGTATTAAAATGTAACTAATAGGCCAAGATGCGGTTTGATAATCTACTTTAAAATTAACTTGCACATTAATATTGATTAAGAAACAACTGCTGCTCATCAACAGAAAGTCGAAGATAACAGTGTTTGCATGTTTCTGCTGATATCATGGCTCATTGCAACTGGCGTGATTGCTGGAAAAATTGAACATTATTATTCATTAGCTTTATAATCAGGAATTTATATACAAGATTTATCTTTAATGTGGTAAAAAGCAAGCTGAAAATTACTTCGTTGAACGTGCTTAACGCGGAACATAATATTGATATAAAAAACTAGAGACTAGACGAGAGCTCATTATTAGTTCTTTAAAGTTCTCAGACGAGCGTGTGTTGTGCAAAATTAGACACATTTGCGGTTGTCTGTAGCCATGCATTAGTGCGTAAATTGCACTAGACTACGTTTATTCCCATCGGCTGCACATTAGTCGGCTCGCAACTTGCTGCAGGCCTTCGTGGGAATCTCAGCTAAGTAACATCATCTGTCGATGACTCGGACCATCCTCTTGACGACCCGAATGGCGCAGCGGTAGTGAGGCTGCCTTACGTTCATAGGGTTCCGGGTTCGAATCCCGGTAGGAGCAAGTGTTTGTGTGATAAGCATGGACATTTGTTTCCGAGTCATGGATGTTTATATGTATAATAAGTATGTATTTACAAACAAAAAGTATCTATGTAGTATATCAACTATCTGGTGTCCACGACACAAGCCTCGTTGCTTAGTGTGGCACTAGATGGCGATGTGTGTAATGTCCAGCGATATTTATTATTTTATCCTCTGAAACGCTCCATTTATAATATTGAAGCAAAACGAAACTTGGTTCATTTATTTTCTAAAGGATCACTAAACTGTCACGGCGGCTGATGCTCTCAGTTTGGTTCGAGATATATTTTAAGGACCGAAACTAAATAGTTTACGTATTTGCTTTTAACCTTTACGACTTGTTCTCCCCTAATGGCTATTAATAGATGCAGCATTCCACCATAATCTTATATTGTCAACTGTTCTAATAAAATATGGGATTTATTTACAATAAACAACGAAGAATAATTGGTGGTCAAGATTCCGATCATTTAGATGCAAAAGAAAAAAAAATGCCTAGAGAATTCAATAAGTTTATTTTATTCAAGATCACTATGATACCAAAGAAATATAGTCAGTATCAGTTAGTAGATACCAATGTAAATGTGAGCTAGTAACTAGTGGAAAGCTGATAAAGATGTTTACCCACACAAGGTCAGAGGGGTGACACGACCACTCTGTTGACATACTAAGCATAAATAAAATATCGTGCTAAATATAAGAATTCCTAAAGTAAAGATCAAATAACGCTGCAGATGTCGGGGATGAACTGATGACTGATGACAAAGAAGCAGAGTTGGGTAAAGAAATTTCCTTATCAATAGCTAGTCATGTTGCGGTAGTTTACCAACTGTGCGGTATAAATTATGGCGTTAGCGATTGATAGTTTAGGAAGACGGTTATTTTTTTTTTATAAATGTCATCAGGGTATGAAACACGTTACCTCTCACGTGGTTGTGTTAGGTCATGATATTATCACTGCAGTGGATGATAGCACTTTAAGTGCAAATATAGGTGAAAATAAAATAGGTTACTTAGGTTAACTTACGTCAGTAACCTTGCCACTTATTCCAAAACAATCTATCTATGTATATATGTTAATACCTCATAGATTATAGTCTTATCTACTCCGATAAATAATGATCTTTACTTCAGGATGTTACATACAAACGGCACAAATGTTTTTGCGAAACGTATTGGTTTGCAAGCGCTTGGTCAAATCCGTAAACATGAGGTGCAAAGTGATGATTATTTCCTGTTTAAATAAAAAAGTGAATCTAAAAAAACCAATGACAAGAGCAGTTCAAACAAATAAAAAAGTCTTGGCAGCTTAGGTCATTTTCACAGAATTCGTTGCGTTAAAAATCAGGGGCGTTGCTGTAGGTGTGTTTGCTGATTCACTACTTTTTTTTCAGTGACAGTCGCTTACGACGTGTATACTTAATGATTAAGTAAGAACCCACGTTTCTAAATGTGGTCATATTTATCATATTGTTCTGATCGAATGTGTTATACTTTTTGCATTTTTTTCCCCTGTGATACTTCGGGCTGATCATGACATCATTCATGCAAATGAGGCTGTCACGGATCACTTTCGATTATATAACACGGATAACATCATTGACACTCGTACACATTTCGGAGACAGCATCCTGTTATAATTCTGTCATATTAGTAATAGTTTTGTTCGGTGTCACTAATATAACACATTACAAAAAGCAGAAATGAAAAAGTAGCAATGGATAAATGGATTTCTTTCAACACTGAAGTGTTTATTGTTTATAGTTGTTATATACGATGTTTGAAGATTATATTTACAAAACAAACTGAATCATAATGCATCGATCTTAAAACCTAATTCTATTCATTTTACTTTAAATATGGAGAACTTTTCAAACAATATGAATAGGTTTAAAGAACTCTAATGAGCCGTCGTAACCTCGCAAACTTGTATAATTGTGGAGAAGCACGCGGACAAAAAAGGGTCGTAGGTAAGGCAATGGAAGGGGATGGGTACGGCCACAAAAGGGACCTCAGTGTCGGAGGTCTTGTAAACAAAATGTAAAGGAAACGGTTTTTTGTCGGGTAGATTCGGGCGTCGTCGGCGAGTCCGGCGCGAGCGCAGGTAGGAATTTAAGAATTTCTCTAGCTGTGCTCGCTCTTACGGATGTTATCTTGGTTACTTACAAGTACAAACGTTGCTATCTCCGAGCCAACTGTTTGCACAAATATGGACGACCTTCCAGCCTGCATACGTGACTGTGTTACGTGGCACACAAAACTGTATTGCCTTTTATCTAGAAACCATCGTTTCTTGAGTAGTTTCTGAGGTTTTTGCACTCGTAAGCATCCGGAACACTATTTTGCCATTTTCAGAATTACGATGAACTGCAAGATGTAATCTTGATGCGTTAAACTTTTTCTCAGGACTAAATGGCAAGGACAGTCTTTATCGTGAATCGTTTACACATTAAGACATACCTTGCTTGGTGTAATGATTTTCTTTTAAATTACTTTTCATTTACATTTTTGTCTAAATCTCAACAGTCGAATTTTTCAAGTGTCATAGCAAATCATATAACTTAGATAACATAGAGCTAGTCTAAACGACTGTTTAAAACATTCAGTGGTTTCAGATAAACCAAACAGGTTTACGCGGTAGATACATCTGTCCATCTGAATTTTGAGTAGTTGTCCTTGGCTAGAGGTCAGCGGACATACAAAATTCACAGTAAGCTAGTCCCCTACTGGTCCCACTCTGTATTTAAAGTGACGTTCCATTGTACCAGACCTTGAATACGTTAAGGACCAGACAGGTCAACTGAATTCATGTGTACCCTCTTTAATATTAATCGTGTTGAAAACACAGTTTTTCATTTGGGTCGTGTTAAAATTTTGACGATGTTTTGTTGTTTGGCGTTACGTTTATGTTCGGTTTTTTTTCGTTTTTGCTTTGTTTCACTCTATTAATATTGATGTGTTTTTAAGACTCTCTTTTGAATTTTAAATAGATTATCAATAACGTCAACGATCGATAATTAATTAATTAATTTCAACATTAACAACTTTTTCCATAATATGTTTAGATCATCGTTTAGAATCAATTTGAATATCTTCCTCTTTGTAATATGCAGAAAGCAGGAAATTGAATACATTGTAGTAACAGTAAAACAAGAGAACCACTGCGTTATCATTCGCATCTTATATTTTTAATTGCATTACACCGTTTTTTGCCTGCTAGGATACTTGAAACTCACCAAGGGTAAATTATGTTCTATCTTCAAAAGTGCCATAGTGCACAGCATTGCATGAGTGTGTGGGTGCTATTGTTCTGAACGGGAACTTTCATTTTTGTCATGTGTTAATACATCTGTTGTTGTCATTGTTATTATCGTCTGCATGTGAATGCTACGCTAGTTTTAATGAGCAATTTTGGAAACCACATGTAAATGTTCTGCTTAGTTGTTCGGAGGAGCTAGTGGCTAAATAATAACTGCCGCTCGGATCAATCCTCAAGTTAAACCGCGCTTTCCTAGGTTGGTCTGTGGATGGGTGATCACCCATTACATACCGAGTTTCCTCCGTGCCTCGGAAAGCACGTAAAGCCGTTGGTCCCGACTGTCAGTCGCCCGACGTCAGTGGCCCGAAAGTCTGACAACCAGTCTTACCAAGGGATATCGTAATTACCAGGTACTAACTGGGTTGTGGACGTCAGATAGGCAGTCGCTCCATGTAAAATACTGGTATTCAGCTGCATCCGGTAAGACTGGAAGCCGACCCCAACATAGTTGGGAAAAGGCTAGGCAGATGATGATGTAAAGTTCTGCTTAATTGGTCACGTTGCATGCTGAAGTTAAATGCGATTCATCAATACATTTGTGATAGGGAAGAAACCGAAACTGGACCGATCTGGACGTCATCAAGTGATTATACTTAATGAATTTAAAACTAATTAGCTGACAGATACCACCATTTTATGCTACGATGAATCAACTGAATGCAGGAAGCCGGACATTTGTAAACTTTAAATAAATCAACACATTAATCACGGGTACGTATTCCACGGCCTCTGTCTGCACATAACAATTAGATGAAGCCATATTTATATTGGAACAATTGAGTGTGTACAACTGGACAATTATGCCAATCACGCGTCGATTCGCCAATGCATTTGCGATGCAAAACAATACTGGGTACATCGCTACAATCTAATCAGATGCTATTTGAATTATTTCGAGGTACTCATAATAATAGAAGGAAGTACACAATGTCGTCCAGAACGTTGTAGTATGTTATTACTTGCCTTAACTCTAAAAGAAAAGTTGACGTTAAATAGGTGTGTGTCATGTATGGCCTTTACATGAAATACACCTATTTAACGTTAATTATTACGGCAGGATTTGTCCTACTAACATAATTTCCGTCAATGGCAATGCACGTAAAGATAATATTGCAATTTATTCACTGTCCGCAGTAAAATTATTATAGCAGTCACTTTTTATTGGAAATAACAATCAAAGGTACAATATTTTTCCTGTGGTACAGCCAGTAAAGCTATCCGATGCACGACAAATCGAATTCCCGCATAAAATCAATCCCGCATCGAGTAAAACATGGTGTTGTTCGTCTAGGACACGTTTCCGTATCGAATCAAACACGTTTAGCTAAAGTTTCGTTCAGGTCTTTGAACTAAGAAGAACTTTAGTTCCAACTAAAGTTCTAAAGTTCACGACATCAAACCGCGGCTTAGATTATGTTACGAATGATTCCAAATATTTGCCTTTAATCCTAATTCCTAATAATACATTTATTATCTTCCGTATTCCGGCATTTCTCGCCAGTCTGTCGAGTCGAATGATACGATGATGTTTACAATGCGCCGACGAATTTGGACGCGGTTTGTCCCACTTTTCGCCTCAACTATACATAGCTTTAACGAACTGATATCGCTAACCTGGGCATGGAAATATTCCTCGCCATTTGCGGAGATAAGTGATCTAGTGAGTGGTGAAGGTAATAGTAGTAAGGCTCGGTAGCTGATGGTAAACATGCGGCATGAGACGAGAGTAATGGTGTGGATCACTCTCTGTCGCGCGGCCCTTTTCATCCGCCTAATTAGTCGAGACGAGAACGACTTTTATTTTTTTCGTTGACACACTGATCTCGCAAGAATGTGCACGAATTTTTGCGGTCTCACATTGCTGAAATTCGAACGAAAGGAATATAAATCACAGCCAAGCAAGTGTTATCAAAATATGCTGTAGATTTTACAGATAATAACGCAACGGTTGTACTTGATAGTTTCATGTCTAAATTGATATGAAACTATCGCAACGAATCGATTAAACAATATAACCCACACCACATTTGAAACTTTAACTTGATATGATGTTTTACTAAACAGAATTGACAGTTATATGAGACTTAATCTGTAGGCATTAAAACGAACGATTTCGCATAATTATTACCAGTTAGTTACAAGCTCAGGAGTAATTTGAGTAATTACGGTGTAAGAAATGGTTATTGTGAAATCAACATGTCTGTAATTATGTTAGAATATTTTTTTAATCACACAAGTTGTTGGTAGGCATTTTAAAATATTATGAAGTCTGAATGTGTTTTCATTTCTAGGAGTGGCAATAATTTTCATAGTGTTTCGTATTTCTACGACGGCTTCCAAATACCTTCATTTTTCTGCTGTCGGTATCGCTCATAAATGTCACTTTGTCTAAGCCTCCACTTTTTCATATAATATTGTATTCTTACTGTACAGTCAGCAAAAGGGGTAGCTGTGAAGCTTAAAAATATTTATCTGATCCTTTGAGAAAGTATCATTGATATTTAATGCCACGGTCTATCTTTGTCACACGGTGTATCTTTTCTATATGAACGTAATAAGCTACAGCCCTACATTCCCCATAAAAAACTATTAAAAGTACGGTGTGAATTAGGCTATAAAACCTTCGGAAGTAGCACAAACTTTTACGTTATTTGTTCAAAACAAAACCCTCATAAAACTTTATGTTGACTACTGAAGAAAGTAAATATAGTGGTTGGAAGACAGTTTTGTAATAGTACGCTATTGACGTCAATATAAAAAAAAATCCTATAGGTACAATTTCATCATTTATGATGACGGTGTTTTCGTATACTTCATGGCCTACCATGACGTCGTAATGCAGGAATATTTTAGTTCTATTCCAGTGTGTGAAAGAGACAGAGCTATACAAGATGTCTGGCGCCATCTCATTCCCACACTGAAATAAGACAAAAACATTCCTGCTTTAAGACGTCATGGTAGGCAACGGTGGTCGTTTATATCACAAGGTTTATGTAAGCAGGTTATGTAAGAGTCGGTCATGCGTGCCGTTGCACTGAAATGATCAGAATGTTTGCAATGACTACTGAAGCGATACTACTTCAGTTACAGCTACGCGACTGTGTAAGTGATTTCTTTACTGCCTGAAGTAACTGGTTTTTGTGACAAAGAATGTTTTCAGTGCAAAAACAGTAATGAGACGATTTTTTTCCTTAAAAACAAGATTACGTTGACGCAGTTGAGTGAAATTGAGTCGTGTATTTCTTATGTAGGGTATTATTTTCAACGCCTAAATTAATGCTTAAATAAAAGCGCTCTGTTAGAAGTCGGACCTTAGCGTATCAAGTCTGTACTTTAGTAGCTAGAAAGAGCGTAAATAGTCAAGAACTAAATAGAATTTTCGAAACAAAATATGCCTCCATTTAAGTAAAAATCCACGTTTTATCTTTCTTTGCACCTATAAAACTGGCACATTAAAGACCTCTCGTGTGTCGTAAGTAAATGTCGATTGTCGATGCAAACACTAAACGTCTCGATATCTAATCGAATGACCACACTATAATCGATTCCATGTTTATTGCAATTTCGAATTCGATTCTCGAGAAAGCGAGAATCGGTATGATTGGAGAGCTGTTGGTGTGGGTGGAGGGACCTGTATTGTCGTGGCCAAGTTATAGGGCTTAGAAATATACCGCATAGGGCCAATGACCAACCAACCCCGACGACCCGAATGGCGCAGCGGTAGTGAGGCTGCCTTACATTCATAGGGTTCCGGGTTCGAGTCCCGGTAGGAGCAAGTGTTTGTGTGATGAGCATAGACATTTGTTACCGAGTCATGGATGTTTATATGTATAATAAGTATGTATTTACAAACAAAAAGTATCTATGTAGTATATCAACTATCTGGTGTCCACGACACAAGCCTCGTTGCTTAGTGTGGCACTAGATGGCGCTGTGTGTAATGTCCAGCGATATTTATTTATTTATTTATTTAACCAACTATATCTAGAGTCGTCAGTCTCATTGGCCTTGTGCTCGCAAGCGGGACTGCTGAGCATGAGGAACTGGGATCGATTCCCGGGTCGGGCAAACTGCTGTTGGGTTTTTCCATCAGAAACTTCTCAGTAGCAGACATGGAGTCTGGATTTGTAGGTCAACCAGGCGGTCGATGGCAATAGGCTCGCCCCCTATTACATGGGACTTAAAAATAACTGGTGAAATGTGGGTGAACTATTAGGTATACCTCTGTCTAACCCTTCGGGAATTAAAGGCGTGATGTAATGTATGTTTGTTTCTATTCAAAAGAAACAATATACGCACATAGTACAGCAGGTCGCGTGTCAATGGTAACACTTTGACCTTGAGCTGGCCTGGCGTAGTACAAGTTAGTGTCAATAGAATAAGAGCCGACTTCACTGACGGTCGACCACTTTTCACCCTTATGACTCGAGTGATAAGGTTGAAACGTGGTCCCCCGTCAGTGAGCGCGGTATTACCCATAACAAAAGTGCAAGTGCATTCAAAAAGTGAGCCTTGTGCATTCAGCTGGAGTGAAACATGATTTTTTATTGGGCACCTTTAATCTGCTCCATAGAAACCGGTACATGTTCCTGGTTACCTATTCTTACATTAATCAAGGATTACAATCACTTTATTCACGACAAAAATTTTTAACGAACCACGTTGTTGTATGCAACAATACAAACAAACAAATACAGAAATTTTCATTTTAGCAAAGGTGGAGCTTAAGTGCCAACTGGTTACAGGTCTGTAGTTTGTTTGTGTACTTGCTGGCAATCAGTACTGCTCACCCACGTTCGGCGTAGGCGTTATGTCTCTTACAAGATAGGCCCTACGAACATAATTAACTGTCCCTGAGGCGAAGCACTTGATATTATTTACGGGACACGCATGATTGTGGTGGGAGACCCGGTTAAATTGTAGGAGCGTTTCTTTATTTACATAGGTCATGATATTTGCGGATCTATACTAATATTATCTAGAGGATATGGGGGTTTAATCTTCGAAACTACTGTTCTGATTCTTTCACTAAAGCGAAGCTACATTACCCCCGAGTGTCATAGGTCAATAAAACGTTCCCGTGGGATGATTACTGACCATAACACGAGACAAGCCGCGGGCAGAAGCTAGTTCACGAAATGTCTGGTAACACTAAACCACATGGTATCAAAACTTTTACTGTCACTTACGGAATATCTTCCGCGATAATTCTTTTGTATTGAGCTCCCGATATTTCGACGCGGTTGCAAGCGCCATGATCACGAGATGATGAAGAATGCGGGTGGATGGTAAAAACTTGTCAGGTGCAGACAAATCTGTCCACCCTCTTTCTTTGTCTTTTGCTACGCGCACTACTGAGACTCGGTCCAAAGTCACAGAAAAACACAAAGGAACAAAGCAAAACAAACAAAAAGACAGAGCAAAGTAGCGCGTGTTTTGAATGATTTTTGTCCCTTATGCTTTGATTTCGCCGGATAGGTTATTGGTGACAACCATGTCAAAATTAATTAAATTAAATTAACTTAACAAGTGAATTGGCAACTAGCGGAGGGTTCTTTGGGATACCAAAGCATTAGTACAACATACAATACCAAACGCAACAAGTCTAAAATGACAACAAATCTACAATGCATGTGCGTTTTAAGACCCAATTTTTCACTCTCAATTATTGCTACTTAAACTGTCATTACACGCTTGAACTAAACCGTTAATTAGAACACTAAAAACGCTGTATAATTACAAATAAGTACAATTTTAAATAACTACGCGCTCTTCGCTGCCCAATAGCTGCGATCGAAAAAGATTGCCATTAAGAAAGAGGCAGCAAGATCAAGAACTAGTACCTACATAAAGATTGAGGATGAGAGAGAACTGCCTCGTTCATTTAGTGGGCGCAAACATTACTGCTGAGCATGTTGTTCTGGGTTCTATTCGCAGATCGTGAAAAGTGTTTTATTTTACTTTATTTATTTATTTATCTACTTACATTTACCATTACAGGCTAACCTAATGCGATAAATGCGCTTTAATTAATAATAACTTAATTTATGTATAAGTACGGTATTTTATATTTTTATTTTATATTTTCTATACGGTACTTCTGGACACGGCTCGTATTGTTAGGAGGTTCCTCTCTCTGGAGCCCTGACTGTAGCTTGGACCCTGTTCCCGATACCGGTGGGCTACTATTTTTTATATTTTTAAATGTTCTTTTTTATGTTTTTTTTGTAAGAAATATTCAAAAATGTAAACAATAAGAAGAAAAAATTAATAAAAAAAAACTTAATTTATACTTATAACTAATACCTGTACTAACTAATATCTGTAACTAATGAAAAACAATGCATTCCTTGTCAATTCACTCAGAGAACAATAAAATAGGTTTGTCTCACTCGCTATGAGGTTGTGCGTGCGGAGTGCACGCGACAGCTTCGCCTCCCTTAAAAGGTTGGTCCGAGCGCGCGGCTCCAGTAGCAGTATTATTATATTGGGTTGGAATTTCTCAGTAGCAGCCACGGAGCCTGGATTTGAGCCCTTTTGATGGCAATAGACTCGCCCCTATCAAATGGAACTTAAATGCTAATTGGCGAAATATGAGTTTACTAAGACTATGAGAAATGCCTCTTACACTTCGAGGATTACCTATAGGTGAGATGTTATGTCATACGAGTACACACAATTTCTAACCAATACCTGCTACCGAACAAGATCGCCTTCAACGGGAGCAAGATCAAGTACCAGGCAACTGTTACATAAAGAGGATAAACAAACTGAAATAGCTCGCGGTTCCACGTTATAAATGGCTACCGGAGCAATATTATAGCTTCTTTCAACACTAAGTTCGTGGGTATTGTGTATGCCGAATTTTTATTTAACACAGTATAAACAAGGTTAAGATGATTAACTTGAAAGTACTTGTAATACCACGAACGGAAAACTGATGCACGTTTTGTCTAAAACCAACCGACACTTATTATTGCATTGTGGGAATTTCAACTCTCGTCGCTAAATGTAGTGTTGAAAATCCAACACAACCCTTTTATTTAAGCATTTCTTTACGTAACGCCTAGTGTAAGTGTAAACGAGTATGAATGTTTCCATAAACTACGAATATGTTTACAAGAAGGTTGTTGTACGCGTAAATATGGGTGCGCGTGTTGAAATATCCTTGACAATAACCCAAAATTATAGGCAGTGCATGAAGTCTAAGCTAATTTAGGAACAGTCTCCGATCTGTTCGAAGAATGAACGAATGGTAATCCAAGCTGCATATCATGTGGACTCAGCCGCGGATTTGTAAGTAAAACAGTGAACACCCAACAAAAGGAGTCAATTAGAATAATACCTACATATATTGAAAGTGGCGTTCTGTACTTTCTGTCTACCCCCATGGAAAAACGCGTGAGTGACAATGTTGTACAAAAATGGAACTTCATCTCTATTCGTCTTTGCCTCATTTCTACGTTACTATCTAAGTACACGACACGTGTGAGCAATCATCATGTCCACATAAATGAATAAAAATGATACCCTCCTTAACACACAATGACACAACCCACTCACAATATTAAGCACTTCGCATAAAGTACTTATAAAAAATGCAACATAGTCTACCCCACTCTTCTTTCATCTTCGCCACAAAAAAATTAGTTACAATAGACCACCCCAAACCGATCCAATAAACATACAATTTTATTTTACGACCAATCATTAGGCGACACAGATAAAACATAGCAATAAAAATAATGTCAAGCAACCCCCACGACCCTTCCTGGTAAAATCGTAAAAGGGATGTATCTATGTCACCGAATAACTCGTTAAGTAACAATGTCGATACGGCAATTGATTATGCCCGCATTTTGGACAACCGACATTAACCGCCAATTGGGTTATTGATAAACGCCAATAAGTTTCGCTTGGAAAGAGGTAAACAAACTATTATAAACAGTAATTAGTAACCAATTACGTGTTTCTTCGTAGAATCTCCTTCCAAATAACAAAAACAAGCAATCAATTGTAATATTTCTTACGTTATCTTGATCAGAATAAAATTGCAGTGTACATCCAGTGTTTTACAAGTTCATACATCCTAATTACATCCTTGAAATTGCGGCTTAACATGAAAATATTGCACTGTATTTTATAAGTTTTATAACTTACGATTTGTAAACGGCCCGCCTACCCGTCTTGCCACAGCTTTATTGAGAAAATGAACGTTCGAAGCATGTTTGTCTACTTAAAGCGCATATTTCTGCTATCTACGCGAACATATTACGACTATTTTTGGTGGGTAACGGTTAGAAAATATCGTACGATTTATGTGTTCACACACATTTTACGCTATACGGATACTAATGCAAAACGCGAGTCTTTAAGCGTCTAGAAGTCTGGTTTTACGTCGAAACTTCCAAATCAAATTGGACCAATTCTTCACTCAAGGAAGACATAAACTTTATTGTGTACCTATGTATTTAATAAAACTTCACATAAGATCTCCTCATATTAAGCCAAATAAAAAAGAAAAGTCGACCACTTTCCTGCAATGTTTATTGACACTAACAAGAGTCAATACATCGGTATGTATGCCTGATTAATCCAAGCCTGACAGATTCATCGTCATCTGATGACAATATTCGTCTAACGAGGCGATCAATTACTGCGCTTCTTACATTCTTCACATGCATCAAACAGGAACGATTTACAAAAATCGATAGTGATTGTTTTTTTAAGACTGAGACTAGTTTCGTAGGCTATCTACAAACGTTGATGTCGCTGCGTTGATCAACCTTCATGATATCTTATCGGTTATCACAGTAAGCTCTTGAATTTTTATTACATTGTATTATACGCATGTGATATAGTACTATATCACATGAGTTGCTCAAAAAGAAATACATGCAAAGGTACACACATTTTGTTAGCACAGCTGTTTCATTACTTCAGCTGTCAAAATCTGCATGTACAAAGAACTGCGCGTTTTTTAATTGCTAATTGAATA
Organism: Standfussiana lucernea; assembly: GCA_964057025.1. Taxonomy (NCBI): domain Eukaryota; kingdom Metazoa; phylum Arthropoda; class Insecta; order Lepidoptera; family Noctuidae; genus Standfussiana; species Standfussiana lucernea. The sequence goes on from OZ059785.1 coordinate 6,495,149, forward strand.
TAACACGTGCCCATATTTGCAATTCCCTTGAAATAAAAAGTAGCAGACGACCTTTTATAACACTTGTATTAACATCATTTAATTTGACGTAATATGTCGCAATTCGCATCATATGCTCCATCTCGAAGTTTAAACTACAAAGATAGACATCGCACCTTATAACGAAGTAGACAAGAATTCTCACTAGTTTTGGTCGGCAGCTAAAACTTGTCTCGTCTGCGCGCCGCCTTAAACGACACGGAAGGAGTTTCTTCCCTACATGGCCACAAGTGGGATATATAGTGGCTAGAAACAGGTCCCCTGGAACGATAATAGTGGTCGTAATAAGCTGAAATAGCCGTGTGCGTGATAGCCGACAACATTAGGGGGTCCAACGACCACTTACGATACCGCCTGGCAGCTGTATGAGTGGAATATTTTCGCGTTTGACTACTTATTTTCTAAATTTAGACTCAAATGCGAGAATACATGCAGTTTGTTTCTATAAAATCGTTTACAATAGACTGGAACTTCTACTGTGTAATTAAATACCCAAAAGTGTGTATATAAACCGGTAGGATAACTAATTCTGTATCCTAGTTTGAATAATCAGTCACGCGACCTACCTATTATAATTACGGGCAAAACATCTTCATTACATGCCACACACGGCTTACTACGTAATAACAAGCAAGCTCTCTGTCTGACCCGTAACCCTTTCGTTAATTATAATCTTGAATGATTTCCTGCAACATTTTCAAAGGAAACTATGAACTTTACATTTATACGGAATCATACGACAAATTAAACTCATTTTACTTCGACACTTCAAAGGTTTTATTCAATTACTTTCCTTGATTCGAACGATCGACTTTAAACTGAGTTTAAAACTAGCACAAGGAAGTCTTACTGTGAAATCTAATTTTAAACTTAAATGATGTAATTAGTTTATTTAACGTACTACAGTATAGTATGTATGGAGCAAAAAATGGTGTCCAAGTTATCACGAGTTTATTGCAAAAACAACTCGCATTCACGTGTCACATTGACTTTGATCTAACGCTATCAACAGTCATATTTAGTTGACGGAATTCATATTACCTCTCAATTACTACTATATTTCTATTACAAACAAGCTTGCCGCGAAAGAAATCTTCAAGTTAATCTAGACCTTATAATTTCACTCGTAAGGCTGTAATTTAATGCATGTTTTCTGCCTATAAATCAATCTATGATAAATCGCAGATTTTAACAGACACTCGAACAGTTTAATACCGCTTTAAGGCGCCGAATCTATAGAAAACGGGGCCAAATATAGTCGTCATTAGCACTTATTGACTATAAAATTGTTAAATGATAAGGCTGCGCCTGCGACGTTTGGTCATAGTTAACAGTTGAGTTATTAGTTTCGAAAGTGGGGGCCAGAAGCGTCTGGCCGTTGAATTGCTCTTTGTTCAATCGTTTTTGTGGGCACTCGACTGTCTTCATTTTAAACCATCAAAGAATTCTTTGTGAGATACCCTGGGAAAGTTTTCGTAATTCTAGATAATTTTTGTATGTTTTAGATCAACCATGTGTACTCAAATGTGTGATTTGTTGATACAAAATCAATATTTTTGTCGCCGAAAAGATAGCCTTATCGTTGATAGTGATGTCACAACACCGTTTGTTGCAGATAATTTTGGCGCATTCAAATTATTTGAGTTGCATAATGTGGGCGAAGAGATATCTTGTGTCTATTTTAGTATTTGCAGATATTTAATGTGCACTTCTGTACGAGATAGCAAGATTGTATTGTTTGATATTTGGTTAAATAAGAACACAGGATTAATTTCATATTAATTTTTATCATGCAGTGTTCTCATGCCGAAAGTTGTTATAAAACGGCAATAGCTTACTGTGACGTTCCCCCACGTCTGGAAACTCATGCGCACAAGATCCATTATTGTAGCAGTGGTGCATAGAGCAGTGAACCTAATTTCTTGCTACAGCGCGCCAAATGGTAAAGGTGTGGACCGACGCACGGCAATTTACACTTCAAACGTTTACACATTGAAGATAAGGCTTTATCAGCGAACTGTCAACAGCGATATCTGTTCGTGTACATTAATCATATTGTTAATTAGTTTGTCGTTCTCATGAATGTAATGAGGCATCAATTGAATCAATTACAAGTAGTCAAAGGTGCACAGTGGCTTCGTTTATCGCGAAACGTGATTTGCAATATGGTGGAAGATAAACCAAGGAATATGATGAATTTTCATTTAACATTATTTTTTATTTTGTAAGGTTACTGAAAAATATTAAAAGCTTGTCCAAGCTCGTGGATTCGACCTTGGAACCACGTTCCCTTTTATGTGCTGTTTGATACCGTATTAGATTTAGGATTAGATACCCAAACAACCGTGAGAATTTCTCCAGACAATTGGAAGAAAAGTAAAGGGTAAATCTATGAGATATAGAGCCAATAATTGAAAGACATTCGACATCCACCAACCATCACTGGTCCCACGACAGATTATGGTTCACTCCCTCTCACAGGAAGTAGTGGGTACAGGCTGATTGTACTTATGTTAAAAGGTATATAATAAAATACATTGACTGGTTCAGCAGAATCATCCTCGCTTGGTAACCATCAATATTTCTGAATGATTGACCAAACATGCATCCCATGAACGGTTTACCAGAGCCTTGCGTCAGTAGCTAGGTAAATTGAGCTATTATTGTCACTGCAGTCACCAGGAGCTTGCGCCAACGCATTCAGTATGCCTAATAAGGGTGTGACGTAGGTACACAATTTCATGTTTTGATTCGCATTCCTCGCTGCTTTAGTACCTGACGTTCGTGCATGACGTAGCTGACATAACGCAATGGACTTTAAAGTGGAACTATAAACTCAAAATTGGAATAGGTACACGGCTATAGACTATAATTACTACTAATACTCGTTACGGATAGCCAGAAACCAGAATTCAAGTCGAATCGTGTCACCCAGTAACTCTGTGATGGTTGACAGACAGTCAGCCATTCCATATCTATGCTTCTATACTAAAAATTATTATAAAGCTAAAGAGTTTGTTTGTTTGGTTGAACGCGCTAATCTCAGGAAGTACTGGTTCGAATTGAAACATTATTTTAGTGTTGGATACCCCATTTATCGAGGAAGGCTATAGGCTATATAACATCACGCTGCGACCAATAGAAGCGGAGCATCAATCAAAAATGTTACGCAGACGAAGTCGCGCGGCTCAGCTAGTTAACAATAAAGGTATTCATCTGGTTAGAGTAGAAGCCGACCCCAATATAGTTGAGATACTAGGCAGATCATATAGACCCAACTACTATTTTGTCGACTAAAAAAAGGAGAGTATGTACCTGTAATCGATTTCAGCGGAAAGATAAGATTCAAATTGGCTTCCATCATTGACGATTCGTCATATAACACGATACCTACGTCATGATGGATGGACGTTCACATTGCATAGGGAAGATTCGGGAAAAAAAAAACGAATTGATGTTCACATTCGTTTCGTGATTTTCCGGGAGCGAGCGCATCAGCGAATCCGTCACAGAGAAATCACGATTCGTGTTTTTTGACGAACGTGATTTTTAAAAGACGATGCGTGATTTAAGACCTATCCGTAATTTTTCACGATTCGTGATGCGCGCGAATACAGGTATTTTAAAAAGCATTGCCACCGTCAAATAAATTGATGTATCGTGAAAAAAGACGATTCGTCAAAAAAAAAAACAAATCGTCCTCGTGTGAATGAGCCGTAAGTTGTGTTACGTATCATTCTTGGAACAACGGATTTTTATATCGTACCGATAACACTGCAGAAAAATAGTTATCGCAACTGCCTATTATTTTTTTGAAATCGTCTATACCGAATTATGGGTGACTGATCTTTTGATAGCGAAATATTTTCTTCATGAATTTTTGTGTCAAACCAAACCTATTTAGGTAACTAAGACTATCATTTAAAAACACCTTCAAACTTCAAAACGACCTTACCGTCAACATCATTAACATTACTTATTTGAATTTAATTTTCAGAAACATGAAACACACAATAATGTCTATTTATATAAACATCGAGCCGACAGCACTGTGTACTTACCTACTCACACAGAACTTTACAAACAATAGAGATATTCCTTTGTTTTCTGCACCGAACAACGCATCGCCCAGTTTATTTAAAATGATGGCAACACTACTTAGAATACTCCACAATAGTCTGGCAACAATTACAATAGCTTCTACGACGCCCAATCGTCGCATAATGGTCTATGGTACACGACTCTATGACCCATTAAAGCAGCCACACCTCTACTAGAGATGTCCTATTTACGCACGTTAGTGAATAAGCCCATATAAAATCAGTCACGCGTAAAGTATACGGTACAGCACTAAATTATTTAACAACTCGCTTTTGTCGAACATTGCTGGTGACATTTCAATTTTGATCTTCAAAGCTTGACATGGCAGGTAATGTATGGGTATCCAATTAAATGCGTCGTTTGTTTAGTTTGAAATTGGATAATTATTTTGAAACTAGCTGTTGACTTTTGAGTGCATGATTATAAACGTAGTTAGCTGTTATATGAAATTACAGTGAGAATTATGATTATGTTGTTTAAGTTACTTTGGGACGTTTTTGTGCAGTAGCAGTTTCAAGGTCTGTTAATGAAGGCTCATTTTTTGACCTCAAGAAGAACGAATGTCAATATGCTGATGGCAAAATATTAAATTGTTATGATGCTGCAAATCTTAACAATGAGCTAAGCTAACAATGAATTTAAGACATAACACATTGCAGGAACAATAATAAAATCTCGGTTTTATGTTATGTTAATTCTTGAACATCATTAATTTGAATAGTGTCTTGGGATCGAAGGTTAGAATTTAATGCAATGACGCTAAGCTATTCAAATCAAATTGCAATTTGTATCTTCTTATTGACTACACAGGAAAACTACAAGATTACACTAACACGTTTAAGTGATGACAAAAAAATGTTTCAAATGAAAGATCTACCTCAATTTCAATTTTATGGGTGATTTTTCAACGCTTTGGGTTTTTGACTCATAAAATGACGACCAATGCAGAATTACTAGGGAAGAACAAGATATGCCAAATAAATTGGTATTAGGGCAAAAGAATGATGAACGATTTTTCACCACCATTTAATCACATGCATAGCTTGAGACCTTATTAAGACCAAACCTGATGTCATCACCAGCGCATTCTAGCATACTAGTGGGGACTTAAACAATGGCCCAATCATAGAACTCACTTATGCTACGTTAATCAGATTAGATATGCCTGTTGCTACGATTTCGAAATTAAACATTGCACCATACAGATTATAATTTATACTAATTATAGCTCAAAGTAGATGAGAGTAAGATAAACCGAACGTTACTATTTTCTATTTCGATTCAGGAAGAAGTAAGTTTAATACGAGTAACCTTGACTTTTGTATTACTATCTGCATTCTGTAATTTGTATATTATTGTATCTTACTCAATATTTATTTTCTCATGTGAATTTGTAGGTTACAATATTTACGTCTAGAGGTACAATATTACTATCTTGAATTGCTGTAAAAACTTATAACTGATGATTAATGGATCAATGTGTTTGGGAATCGAGCTCAGTGGTTCTGCAATTGCAGAAGCTAATGTCTAGAAAACGACTGCTAGAAGAAATTGGCTGATAACAAGACTATCAACAATTACCTATACTTTTAGTGTTCCGTAGCCACTACTACTTTGCATTTAATAAGTCATATTTTCATCATTTTTTCTTATTTCAATCTCCTTTCACAGTTTCTCTCGAACATTTAGGAATTATGATGTTATTAAAGTCGCTTGGATACTGTAAATGCGCCGTTTATACCATTTTAACTTTCAATAGTTCCTCCGTTAAGTACCTATAAAAGAATCTATGTGAGTACCTTATCTAGTAAACAATAAATGTATTTCTATAGCAAAAGAAAGTGCCTGTTAAAACGTTCGCTACTAATTTCTGTCTCTTTAGAGAAACTCTAAATTCTAACGTTTTCTAAAATACGACAGAGTTTCTTGTTAACCCGACGTTTTCCCTATTAAATTGCTTCAAATGTAATAAGTACACAGTTAACAGAATCACAGCATAATAACTTCAACCACTATCACAGAATGATAACATATATAAATAAGTACAATCACGTTTACACCTCATGTTATAATCATGACATGAATTTAAGTGTTTATGATGAAATTAATAAGAACAACACATATTATTAGATACTAGCTTCTGCCCGTGTTAAAGTTTCTTGTTTGAACATAAAACATATGTAGGAGTAAGTATGAATGACTCGGCAATAGCGTATCTTTCCAACAGTGGAATAATTTTTAAATCACATGAATAATTTCGGAGATTACAAACAAACAAACAAAGTTTACCTCTTCTACATTTGTGATATTAGTATAGATAAGATAGATACAACAGGAGGTAGGTAAATCGTGCTATATTATTATAAGTGAATATTGACTCATAACTACTGGTACAAAACGACATATAGGTTTACAGACCAAGCCACTGTTGTGTGACCACTGGGGACGCGAGATAACAATACCGGTCCATATTAATATCTGTACATACTCCTCGATACACCAGTGTATACCACTGACCAGTGGGACACTCGATACTATAACCAGGCCACATTTCAAACGAATTTCGATCTATTTATCTAGCTAACAGATTGCAATCTGGATTACCTGACATTATTCACCGCATGAAGACCTAATGACACCATTTTTTTATATGACGCAAGCGCAATCGTTGATACAGATTCGCGAACCAAATTATATCGTGCTGGGGGTGAAAGTAGACGTGCTTTCACTGCATTCAGCGTTCAGATGAAATAATTTTTAGTTCGAGACATTCTACAAGATCAGATGATACGCCACGTAAAAGCCCTAACCGGTGTTTAAAATTGATACATAAAACTTACTTGTCACAAATGTATCGCCCACTTGCAATAAATTATCATTTGTAATGTAATAACGGTGTTTAAACTAAGAAATGTTTTTGCTCCACATCGACTAATATAAATTGGCAGTGACAAAATTAAATGCTTTGCATTAGTATTCGTCAGCTGGCGGAGATAAAAATCATGGATGGAAGACGAGTTTGCCGCTGTATTATATTTTGATACATACATATTTGTATTTGTTTTTAGTATTGGAATATCTAACATTATGTAGATACCGCTAAATGTTAACCAAACTGAGGATGGCAACCGACTACCGCACACAAACGTGGAATCAGTATTAAATAATTCGTTGGTCACGTTTGTCTACAAACGTCATATTCACACGAATTCAACAAGTGTAAAATGTGTAAATTCTCAATTAAATTTTAAATGTCCTTCGTTTACGACTATTTGAACTTAAATTGGACCTTATACAACAAGTCGTAAGTATAGTTTTGCATTCTCGATAAAGTCTATGTTTAGAATGTGAAATTATCATTTCCGTCAAAAAATATTACGGTGTTGCGGTGCGAATCAACTCGTAGGAAAGCTTGACTAAATATTTTGACATAATCATAGATTCGATACAAATACGTTACTCTTAGCGTAATAGTATTTTGGATAGACCAAAACTGAGCGTATCAATATTCATCTTAAAGAAAGTAAACACCAAGTTAAAAGCTATTGAGGATACAGATAGTCCGAAGACGAAAAGCCATTAATGTCAAGATTACCCCAATTAAATACTAGAAATATATCATATCACTAAGAACATTTAGAAATTGATAAAGATGAAACAGCCAGTAATCTAGCCGCAGCGACTCTCACAAATGACCCTAGATCTGAGCACATTAGCGGCATTGCTATCGAATATTCAGCGAACACGAGAGGCATGTCAGGACTTAGAGGAGTTATAGGTACAGTTTGCCATACGGCTATTATCATGGTCGCTTCGGCGAGTGAAAAGCAATGGCACTCACCTACGACAGCCAGATACGTTAACTTCGTGCGTCGCCATATACGGCTAATTCGAAATTGCTTGCTTTGATACGGTTAAGTGGAAATCTCATTTTCGCTGAGTTCAGCTTCTCCGGAAAGCGTTTGAGTTCCTAAGAGATTTGATGGAGGCTTTTGTGTTTGAGCTTCTTTGGTCATTCAATTAGTACTATTTTGTGCCAGGAATATTATTTTGTCCAAGATTGTGTCCGTCATTATAAGAAGGTATTTCATTCGATCGACTAATGCTCCTCAAATGGTGTAATATTTCTCACAGAATGAGCACCATGTTTAATTAATTGCAAAGCATTTGTTCTGCTATTTACTAATTATTTCGCAACATCATACAATTTTAATGTTGCAGTGCCAATTAAGGTTACGCAATCAATTTTTAACTATAATTCAAATACTGACGAAGTTAAACGGACAATAGCCAGTTTTTTAATCATACGAATAAAAAACGGTTTATCGGCAAACATAATCATAGCCAAGAATCATCGCCAAGTCCGCAATCATGGCAATTCAAAATTTTATTACCAGTAATTTGACTTTCCGTTCCGAATTGAGACTTGTAAATATTTTTTATCGTTTGTACGTATAGATTAGAATCAAGATTCTGCGTGACTGAGATCTTGAACGTTTTACACGTTTTAAAAGAGAAGACTTGTTAGAAATGAGAGCAGAAGAATTGGATCGCAAATCGCAAAATACGTATACCGAAGCCACATTTGATCATCACATTTTCTGTGATCCCTCTATGTGCGGTGCGTACCTATGCGTCATAATTACTGTCTAAAGGCCTTGTCTGATAACATTGGTGTGATGGACTGCGTCCTCTATTGGATGTAGGCGCGAGATAAATGCGTTCACTCGACATGTGCAACAATTACTGTGTTCTACAATACAACAGCGATACATCGTGGCACCAGGGAGGCGTTTCTTGTGAAACTGCACATATGTTCAGTACAAGCTTTTGTCTTATTTTCAAGTCAAACAGACATGAAGTCAACGTCCATTCTCTGGTTTCCGGTGACGATAATAATTTTCGCGAGTAAGTAAGTACCTACACATGTGTTGAAATATTGACTTGAATTTCGTATTATGCAAATATTAGGTTTGGACACAATTGTTGACTCATTTTTCCACTCAGAGGTATCAATTCCAAAATCGTCGCGAAATTGAGAGTCCAGTTCAACTGTATTGATCGTGGTAAATTCGGCTGTGTTTTTCTCAAGGGCGAAGATAACATGTAGGTACGGCACTGCTCTGACCAGCCTAAAAATTCGCTCAAGCGCATGATTCATTCTAGGAGCAACGCATCGCTACCTTCATCTTGTATGACGTTAAAGTAAACACGACTAGAAGATCACTATTACCAAGATAACTATATCATAGTAAATTGTCCACAAGAAGTCGCTGCAAGAACCACTATGCAACAGCAACCACTTCTAAAGGAATCCTGTAGCCTTGACAATCCCAAAAAGCGACGCCAACGTCATTCTTACTCCACAACCGTTCGCACCTGGCCATCAGCTGTTTACAAGTAGGTACCAGTCCCGGTATAAAATGCAACGGAGAGAAGGGTCGTCCTAATTCAAGTAAAGACCGTTGCGAACGTCTTAATGCATGTAGTTTGAGGAAATGAAGCGGTTGGGCTCCTCATTGCAGGTGGTCGAGAGGCTTACCGTAATCGTTCGCTAATCATGCCACTATTATGGGGAGATAGCCACGTAGATTGCACTGTGGGATCAACGGGTTATGAAACTAGGAAAAAAACGTTTTCCATAAGTTTTCATAAAATGAATAAAGTTTTTATGTTCGATCTAAGTTTTGTCATTAGCTAACGATAATATTGTGATAAAAAATATTTAAACAATGACGACAATTAATTTTTCAAAAAAAAAAATGCTGATTACTATCAACTCAATTATTACTAACAATAACGAAACAAAAAATAACCTTTGGTACATTACAATGTACCTAAGGTAAAACAAACAACAAAAAGATTTGGAAAAAAATAACTCCTTCGGAAAGAAACAAAATAAATTACGACAGTGGTTTGGTTAGATCAAAATTGAAGCATACATTCAATTACTTTTTATTTGCACGTAAGTTAATGCAGACTTGTTATTTAAAAGTCAATCGTAATCATTCCTCGATACAGGAAACCGAATAGGCGATGTAGTACATAATAGTAGTTTTTCTAAGTTGTGACTTTGACCGCTAAACTTAAATTGAAAACGACAAAACAATTCCAAGAAAAAAAAGAAATGAGGAACTAGTCACTGCCAGTTATAGTTATGTATGCCTAGAATTTAAGATACAGTTAGTTAGGCATTTACTAAGAGAAGGTACTTGAACCGAAAGCGAGGAAATCGTAAAATACAATCATAAAACGTGGAAAGTACTAGCCAGATGGTACGTACGTCTATTATATTGGTAGATATTTATTTGCCCACTGCGATTCTCGATAAGATATCTATTTATCAGTGTTAGATCGCAATGGACATACTATTAATCGGTAGTTATTTTAAACGTCATAATTATCCCTCGAAGCGATTTCCGATGTAAACGCTAAATTGATTTATCTCTAACGTACCCATAACCAAACACGTTTTCGAGATTCACGCTAAGCAATAAAATGGAGAGAAAATAATTAGGAAACGCACGATAGGCTGAACCTTGGACACGTGTGAAGTTTGTGCTCATCCGGTGACACACAAAATTGGATAAACTACACAAACTGACGTAAGAACGATTAATTAATTACTAACCTAAGTTAGTTAAGTAACAGCACATAAAATATCATCCGAAATATCACTCGAATACAATTTAAATCAATTGTACGTAAGCAGGTAGTTGTTAAACAATTGACGCCTCGCAAATTTATTGAACCAGGTATTCCAATTCCACATGATGCGTTTATTCAACAAGTTTTTGTTAATACAAACGTAAAGAAATGTTTAAAAATACTTACCAAGGATAGCGTGCAAATTACAAACTATTTGTATCGTTACTTCGATTCGTTGTCGTATGCACAATTTAAGTCCTCGGCAGATTTTTTTCTGGAACACAAAATTCCGCTCACTATCGCACTGTCACTTTTCGAGAACGGCCGGCTTTTTTTTTAAAGTTATCACGCCAATGTGTGTGCCTCCGTGGGAACGGTGCGTGGTGTCGATTCGATGGATCGGTGCGGACTGGCTGGCTGTCGCACGCCGGCCGCCGACTCCGAAACTCGACTTGTGCTCACTAGACACTGAATAGGGGCATGCTGTGCATAATCGTCACTGTGCATCGGTGGATCCAACTTGGGAGTTTTAAAAAGTTTGCAATAAAGTTTGATTAATATAGACCAACAATAAAGTACCTATTTTTTATTCAGCAAATTGCATCAAGCAACCATCAAAATTTGCGGTTTTTCTAGAAATTACATATCTCGGTCTGACAATTTAAAGTATGATACGTGTAATTTTGACAAACAACACCGTAGCAAAAACCACTGAAAGCATTGACCGCAACATCGCGTGGATGTAATTGAGTCTGACTACTCGGTAACATAGAATATAGTGTTCATCATCCAGTGATTATGTGCACACTGACACACATGACGGTGCTGGATTAACACTGTGTCTAATTGTGGGAAAACGCTGCGTGCTCGGTTCAAGATCGTACGACATCGACAATCGCGCCACCTCGGCTATTCGCGCCTTTTACTAAACACATTTTTTTTTTATTCTCGTGCAGATGCAATAACTTTTTGGATTGAGAACGTGTTTTTATGTCTATTTATCATTTTTATTGTGAGACTGGTTACAAACAACGTCAACAGTTATAAGCATTGTCAAACAACGTAAACACGTCGTCGAGTAACTGATGTCATTTTCGATCAATTAGGTTATCCTTATCTATGTGTGTAAAGAAAGTGCTTTTATCTTTTCCAAAGAAATTCAGTATTTTGTTTAAGTATCTTTGTTTTTATTTAATCATTTCATCTTAATGAGATCGGCTTAATGAGACCGTGTGCCTAGCATAATATTAACTTAGTTTGAAGACATTATTCATATTTTTTGTAACACTAACTGTGCTAGTCGTAAAAATCAAATCAGCAAGCTAAAAGTTAGTTGTATTTTCGATTCAAATATAGTTTTAAGTTACGTGTTAGGGTTTTTTTTGCAAGCCATATAGGTTGGAAACCATAGTAAACAGTCTTAATAATGTCCACAATTAAATTAATTGCTTGGCTATCTCTTAAGAGGTCATTAAGAGTACAAACGATAGATATAATAGCTCCGGAGACAGTTTATCGATGGTCTAGACTTAATTGTTTGTAACAGCTATTATTGACTAAATTTTCCAACTCTTGGTTTAAAATAATGTGTTCTAAGAAACAATCAGTATTGAAAGACAATCATTTCAAAATATTAAATTGGGTATTTTTGCTGAGTAAAACGTAAATAGGCAACGCATTTGACATTGACATAATCAGGTGACGTTAAAGGATAAAAAATAAACAGAGTAGTTGTTAGTATTCTTGAACACCGCTGACTGGAGAAGTCATGGTCAAGGACAAGCCAACCCCTGAAGAAGCAGAATTACAACAACTGGAACAAAAGTATTAAAGTTCTATACAAACTTTGATCCCCTATTTAACCAATTAAGGGGATTATTATTCAAGAATCCTCCTATAGTGCTCACTCTCGCTACAAAAAGAACGCTTTTGCAGAGTTTTGTATTCCCAGACCAAGCAATTTTAGGTGTGTGTAGTCAACACCATGTATACAATATGGGAATGTATGATTTTGGAGTATATCATAAATAACATACATCATCATCATCACCATCTTTCTCTGATTGGTTTGGATTGGATGGGATTTGCTACAGGAACAATATCCCCATAGTCATACATCAAGAATCCTGATCATAGAAACATCAGAAATCCAGGCCAGTCATGGTCAATAGAATGAAACCTATCCAGCCATTCTCATCCCGTCATTCTTCGCTACTATAAATATCGACCAGACTAGTATTCAGCAACGAACAACAAGTTGTTATGATGCAGCAATAAAAGAAGCAATTCAACAACAAAATCATTAAACAAAAATATTTCTTGCTTTAATTCGAAGCTGGTGATTGGCTAGACTGAAATCAAAATAAGTGGCGAGACATCTATTCGATGATTTCACAAATTTACGCAAATAAAACTTTTCGCTTCAGCATATTTGTATTTCAACATGTAATCAATGTCTGCGAAGCGTTCCGAGTTCTGATTAAGCAATTACAGTTGACATAATTTATTGGTAATTGAAGCCTTGTTTTAAATTATCGGTCTGGTAATATTAATTATTGAATGTGGTGATTAATAAATAATTATTAAATGTTGATGGATGGAGAGGGAGATATGAAAGAGAAAGGAGTAAATGTAGCCGTGACGGTTGACAGGGGAGAATGGAAGCAGAAAAAGTGTTGAGCCGACCCCAAATAGAAAGGGACAAGGGGATGATGATAATATTAATTATTGGTAACTAGCGACCCGCCCCGGCTTCGCACGGGTGCCATGTAGATACTAATGTTTTCTCTACTATAATATGCATGTATTATACATATAAACCTTCATCTTGAATCACTCTATCTATTAAAAAAACCGCATCAAAATCCGTTGCGTAGTTTTAAAGATCTAAGCATACATAGGGACAGACAGACAGCGGGAAGCGACTTTGTTTTATACTATGTAGTGATTAGCCACTTTTGGTCATTTTAGTCTGAAAAAGACCAGTTGAGATTTCAATGGCATTTTCAACATAGTTTACAGTTCAGACAAACGATTGTTGATGTAATATTCATGGGAAAATATATTTCTATGGAAGCAAAGACAATCATGGAAACTATTGGAAACATACTTATTCTACATACATACATAACTTCATCTTCTACACGCGTCGGTGTTTCTCTATCGAGTTGACCCAAAACTTTGCCACGAGTTTGGCGCCACCAGTAGCGTCCATCAATTCTCGTAGCGTGCTAACAGGATTATTCCTCAACTCTATAAGATTGATTTTGGGAACCTCTTATAATAAAATTTTTAGACCACCCTTGCAGTTCAGGTTGCATTGTTTCCGTCATTCTTACCGTCCAGAATCATTTTGTTATGATTGTAATTAAACATTCATCAGGCAAATTGTTTATGTAATATTATTTATATACATGTTTTCCGAACCATCTGTGACATTTCATCTGAAGATGACCTAAATTCGGCTAACCGAATTTGTTGCCTGAAGAACTGATTTTATGTCAGTTCTTCAGGGAACATCGAGTCCGAAATTGCTTGCGACCGAGTCTTCCAAAAAATATGTATGTACATGTTTTCTGGGTGTCTGGGTCGCAAGTCGCAAGAAATTGAATAGAATTTGGCTGCCCTGGCGCATACCCCCGAGTCCGACGGGATTATATTTGCAAGCAAGCTCAGTGCAAAAAATGATTTGCACATTAATATTTAATTAGACATTTATTATTGTTTTATCTGATGTAAAATGAAAAATAATTAGAAGCTGTTTAGAAAGAATAAGAATGGTGGCTAAAAAAAGCACTTACTTACATTTAAACTTATTTATTAATAAAATAGTTATTTGTGAAAATGTTTATTTATTTTTAAAAATATCAGTAGCTTTTGTCGAGTGTACATTTGGAAATCGCAATCATCATAAACGATGTCTCCCAGAAAGCATAAAAATACAGGTAGGTAACTTGTTTGCTCGGGAAAATTCGGTAAAGGTGACCGGGAAACTGGATCAAATTACGGAATGTTTACTTATCGAAAAAGGAAACTTGTGTTTTTTTTTTTTTGCCTATCCGTATTAGAATTATTTCAATAAATACGAGTAGTGCAAAGATGGAAAAAATGAAATAATAGGTATTTTGCACAATACAATAACTTTGCACCACTTCTAATAAAATTAGCATGTTTGGTTATAAATGAACCACCTGACAGAAACGTAGAAATCATCTAATTGTGATACGAAAACACTTAATAGGGAGAGAAACGGCTGCGTTTCTTAGATACTATACTTAAAAAAAAAAAAACTTTTTTTTTCTTTTATTTAAAACATCTTTTGGAAAACACTATTTTAAACTATTACGGTTTATAACTTAAGTTACACTGTCACCACATACGCGACACAATAGTGGAAAATCACGGAAGATATCTCGTAAGTGACAGTGTAAGTTTTTTTTTTTTATCTTTTGGAAACTGTGGCTTTTAAAAGCTTCATCATCACCAAATAATACAATATGAAATGCAAATGAAGTCATTACAGAATCACCCATAACAAATATGAGCATTTTGAATTGTAATTATAGAAATTTAAAATCTTAATTACTGGTAACGAACACAAATAGATAGTTTACCGTTAGGTTACCAGTAAAGGACGTATCTTAACAACTTTGAAAATATAATCAGTGAGCTTTTAAAGTCGCCTTGGCGGCACTTTATTGGTCAGACAAAAGTCCTCCCGTGGCGCCATAGCATAATGTACGACTACTAAAAACTGTGTTAAAAGAACCGTATTTATTTTTTTCGTTAAAATCCTCGAGAATTCTATATAACATGGTTCATGCTAGGTGTAACATTGATAAAATAACCATTTAAGATTGAATAATTTAGTGTAGGTGTAGGTATTTGCTGAGAAAAACCTTAATCAATATTCTATTTGGACATCACTTAGTCAAAAATCGAAACCTTTAAAAAAAACATATTTTAGGCACCTGAACCAGAAATCGCTTCGAACTAAATAAATATCGTTTTATTAAAACCAGAATTGTAGCATCTCAAATATAAAAAAAAGCATAACGGACACCATGTAGCAAACATTACCTACGTTAAAAAATATAAACTGACATATCCAAAAACTTATTCCTCGAAGTATGATAAATATTCTATGGGATGCAAAAAAAATTAAGTTTACATAAGTTAAAAGTTATCTTTTCCTCCTATCTTACCAAGGACTGTGCGTACCGCAAATATTATCTTTTTCCACGTCACTTAACTTATTTTGTACAAATGTTGCTCAATTTGCGTCATCACAATACTTGCAACAACTGTTTGTTTATTAATTTTAAAATCAATATCAGAGATTACAAATTTCCGGTAGATATCGATAGTAATAGGAATTGTTCTAGAAGTTTCTTGGTAACATTTATGCAGATACTCGAATTGAGATACGAGTAATCTCACATTTCATCTGTGTTATTTTAAAGATAAAACTTTCGAACTTCTATATTTCATTGCTAAAACAATAAAATAAAGAAGTTCCAAAGTTTGCCACCCCCAAATTTTTTGCTTATTAATACCTAATTTCTCATGATTTTCGCGACTGCAACTAATTTTAAAGTTACATCTTTGATAAGAACAGTAGCAAGCGATAGCTAATAATTTTCTAAATGTAATATTGATGTAATATTTTCTAAATGTAATATGAAAGCAGGCCCACCTCGTTGTTCAGAGCAGGGTTCAGCATCCGCGTATTATCAGCATTGTTTTTTTTATATGAGCATCAGCATCCGCATCAGCAACAATCGATGCTGATTTTAATGCTGACATTCAAGTCGTGACGCGTTCGTTGAAGGCGGAACTTAGCGCGAGTCACGTGGAGTATTAACCAATCGTAGACAGTTACACAAAAAAATATATAAGTTGTCTTTTATTCAAAATCTGATGTCGCATTTACCAATAATTTTATAGTAAGATATGTTTAATTTAAGTAATTTATTCATATCAGCATAAGAATCAGCATCCGCTGATACTGATCTGAAAAAATCTGCTTCAGCATCCGCTGACACAGCAAAAACCTGCATCAGCAACAACCCTAGTTCAGAGCTACTAAACTATCTGATTCTATATCTGCAATAGGTAATTGGATCTTGACAACTTGAAAATATATATGAGGGGAGAGGTCCATACCTATCTACTACATATAGGTGCCTATTACATTGTACTGTATTTGATAATGGAAAGCCCCCAATTGCTCTTGATGTTATATCTTTGGGACTTTCCAGAACAGTGGGTTTTGAGGTTTGATTATTTATAGATGTCTGGACTGGACCAGTATGTCGTCAGGTCATTGCTTATGAGATCTGTCTGGGTCTAAGAGAGCACAATTATACTTGCCTTTTTTTTTCGGCAAACCCCAGTTGTGGATATGTGCCTTATTAAATTAAAACTTCAGAAGCCTAAAAGATGACATAGAGAGAAGTGGAAATTATGATTTTCCTACTTCTCCGCTATTCTTTTCTGGTTAATTTCCTTGCGGGATCCAAGGCAGTTTTTGTTTCTCTGGGACTTCGTCCAGCTTCATTGTCTCGGTGCTTTTCTGGTGGTCGCCACTGTTGGTTCTGGCTTTCAGGAGTTGCAGTAGTTTGGGAATAGTGTGGCGGGCGTGTCCCAATATAAAAAAAACCTTGTAAGTCTAATAACCAGTTTACTTTTGGGATCTTGGTGTGGGTCAGTAAAGGGTTTTACACCAACTGAACCTGTGGCGTACCACTGCTGGTCCTAAGCTAGTTCTCCACTTTGCTTAACTGAGACCATCCCAATGGTACTACGGTTTACACCATGGCGATCGATCCCTGTAAAATATTGATATTATTCAATATCACAAATAATAAGAGAGGACTAGTCGATGATGATTCTGAAAAACGTGTCAAGTCGGTCATTAATTAGGTAGTAATATTTTAATTGAACTATTAAACCTAAGTGATCGTTTTAAAGGTTTTTATTCCTAACGGCCTTCGTTTATCAGTATTTATTTAAAATTTATATGATTATCTATCGTAGTAATACAAGTATCGTAATACATTCTTAGTTTCTACTGTCAAGTCTGTAAAAGTGGGGTAAATTAATTGTTTAATTAGGGTTATTGCATGGTCCTGTTTACTACCATAACTATACAATGGATTAATATAACATGCAACAAAAAAAAAACGGGTTCTGTGATCAAAAATGTTTATTTATTTATTTAAACTTCATGTACAATAGTGGTACATAGGCGGACTTAATGCCACAAGGCATTCTCTACCAGTCAACCTTTGGGTTAATTTGGACCAAATTGTGATAACAAAAAAAAAATATTACTTGGTTTCGAAAATGTATATGCTTATACTGATACTAATACACATATACAATTAAAATAAACTAATAAATATTTAAAAAAATGCCAAAATAAAAAACGATAAACCTGATAATAATTACTATGACTGGAGTTCTAGGTAATTGAGAGCTATTTAGTCTGACTTAGATAGTCGCGCCGAACTTTTCTTTTAAAAGTGAATTTGCTTTCAGCTTTTTCAATGGCAAAACGTAGCGCGTTCCACAGCTTTATAGTTGAGATAGAGTAAGAATTGAACATAAATGTTTCCTGTTCTTTGGGAAGAAAGGAAATGAAATGAGAACGTTTTGTAACAATAGCAACACGCTAACACCAAATCTTTTTCAACGAAACAGCTACGAGATGTCTACGAGATTTAGATGTAGGATCATTGCTCTGGCTCATAAATAGAGAGTAGGTATTTCGCAAAGAAGTTAAGCATCTATCTTATGTTATCTTTGGCTAGGGACGAGCAACAAAGTATCATAAATTCGTAACATAAGAAGTTCTAACGTGAAATTTCAGTCTCATTGTAGGTTAGGGTACATAATTCCTACCTACTAACTCAAATTAATACAAAATTAAATGTACCATAACGTTACTAAGCAATTAATTTATCGATTAATCACTATTACGATAAATTCGTAGCGATTAATCGATTATGAGTTGGGCGTTACCGATAATGACGTATATGCTACGCGAACACATTTTCTAAATACAGTACTTGGTTTAGTTAATCCCAGGTTGTATCGGTTACCGTGTCTCGATAAATTCCACAAATTAAAATAATTGGTGCTGACGCTAATAAAGACGTGAATTAAAATTTCGTAACTATAAACTGGAATTTATAACTGAAATGGACCAAAGAGAGGCCTATACCAACAGTAGGTGAACTTGGGCTGTAGGTAATGATTATGACCATAAACTATAAACTTATAATGAACATGACCATAAAAAACATAGACTCGAACATAGAACTTACACCTTTTTTTGGTAGGTTAAAAAATTTACAAAAAATCCGCTACTAAACATTCAGGGACAATTTCGCAGCTCCTTTACACGGTCTAGATGTACTGATCGCATTAAGTTTCATTGGCGAAATTCATCCTTAATCTTGCTAAAAGAGCTCCTACCTCCTCCTTTGGTTTTACTCACTAGTCAAAGATAATACGTTAACATTGATTCGAGTCGGATGAAATGCGAATTTGCTTATCAAATGACTTCCTAGAATATGGCCGGTTGACACCTAAGGAATAATCGTCCCTTATCTCCGCTATCACCTGAAAATTATTTAAAGAAATACATCGTTACCTCAGGGTTTGTGAATGGTGATGACGCAAATTTGAACGAAATTGGTTGAATGACGTGTAAAAGTTAATATTGGCGGTACGCGCAATGTCAGGTAAGATAGAAGGAAAAGATAACTTTAAGTTTAACTTTAATCTTAGTTGTCATCATGACTTGCTAGTTCCAGGAACATCGCGGCGGGAGATATACTATAACTATGTGTATATTAGGATTGGCCTACAGTGTAAACGAATATTTCTAAATTCCATTTTACATGGAACGACTGTCTATCTGAGTATATGGCTTTCTCAACTCAGGTACTCGGTAATACGTTACCCTGTGGTAGAACTAGCTTTGAGATTTCAACGTTACGATTGCTAAAGATCTACAAATGACAGTCGTAATGAACAAAATATACGCAAAAAAAAATCAGCCGTTCAAAATAGGAGCTCGTGGCTAAATAGTAACAGCCGCTCGGATCAATCTTCAGGTTAAGCCGTGCTTGCCTAGGTTGGTCTGTGGATGGGTGATCACCCGTTACATACCGAGTTTCCTGCGTGCCTCGGAAAGCACGTTAAGCCGTTGGTCCCGGCTGTCATTTGTAGACCTTTGACAGTCGTTACAGGCTTACAGCTAGTCAGTGGCCCGAAAGTCTGACAACCACTCTTACCAAGGGGTATCGTATTACCCGGTACTAATTGGTTTGTGAAGGTCAGATAGGCAGTCGTTCCTTGTCAAATACTGGTATTCCAACAAAATTCCAAGAAGCCAACCCCAACATAGTTGAGAAAAGGCTAGACAGATCGTGACTCTTCTTTAAGTTTAAGAAAGACCCTGAATAAAAGAAAAGGAAATGCAACCACAACAGCATGCCAACATCTCCACGTGTGAAAAACACAACATAAATAAAATAGAAACTAGTGCCCACCACATAACCCGTCGTTATTGAAAGCCCAACAACGAGTCAGTTGTTTTAACGGCAAGTCATCGCACGATAACAGCGACAATTGTCGCATTTGCAAGATAATGGAAGACTGGAAGAAGATAATCTGCCTCAGTGCGACAAATTACGTGCAAACTAGTGGCCTAGTTCAAACAAGTGGACCGTCCTCCGACAAAGACGTGTTACCGTTGAATTGTGTGGGATTTTGTGGTCATGCACGTCATTTGACATATCTTCATGTCATGCCTGTAATACTCGGAAGGGTTAGGCAAAGGTACCTAATAAAATAGGAAGTTAATTAGCTTTTTTTCGTGCATTTTTGACCTTGAATACCCATCCAAGAGGTCTAATTCCACACCCACATTCCGACAGTTATTGTATTGTATAGCGGGCTGGTGTCCGCAACTCCATGTCCAAAGCGCGAAGAATTTGTTACAACTATATTTCACCAGTGTGTTTAATTCCCATGTCATAAGGGGGGAGTCTATTGCCATCAAACGGGCCCATTCCCAGACTCCGTGGCTGCTACTGAATGTTTCTTATGGAAAAACCAAATAATACTTTGCCTGACTTGGGAATATGACCTTGGACTTCATGCTCAGCAGTCGCGCTTGCGATCACTGAGTCTTACATAATTGTTGTTTAATAGAACTATTCTCTATGTCCAAAGTACGCCTTGTCGCCAATCGATCGCACGTCAATGGTAATACTGTGACCTTCAGCTAGCTATGAGTAGTACCTAAGGATTTTCAGAAGAATAACAGCCGATTCACACGAGGACGATTCGTTTTTTTTTTGACGTATCGTCTTTTATCACGATCACGGACACGTCTTAAATCACGTGTCGTCATTTAAAAATCACGTACGTCAAAAATACGAGTCGTGAATTTTTTTGTTACGGATTCGCTGATGCGCTCGCTCCCGAAAAATCACGAAAGTAATGTGAACGTCCATCCGTCATGACATTTCGTGTTTTATGACGGATCGTTAATGACGGAAGCCGTCTAAATGAGCCCAGAGATAATATACTTACTGATTTAGTTACTACTGATGTGCGGACTCTAATAAAAATAATACCTAATTAATATCAGCCTGTTGAGGTATTTTGCTGTTTAGAAAGAGGAAAGTAGATAATACAGGCTTTGGTTTTATTCTAGACTAGAAAATACATAAACAAAGTTGGAAAAAGTTTAAGTGTTAATAAGTTTTTTCCATTTTTTTTTTGTTTTTGTAGCAGTTCAAAGCTTGGATTTGCGCCCAAATTATGACAATAGGCTCGCCTTCATTACGTGAAATGTAGCTGTAATAATGGTCACCTCTACCCAAATCTTCGGGGATAACAAGCGTGATGTTATGATGCGCTACATCACCAATTCACCATCATATGTGGGTAAGTACCTAAATAATGTAAACAACATTATGATTTAAAAGAGTGTCCATGGAGTTTCTTGCCCATTCTTCTCCATAGAGATCTACGCTTTCGAATGGGCAACTACAGTACTTTCACAAGTTATTATGCCCTGTGACTGGGACTGTAGCTTAGTTTATTTTTTGTGTTTTGACATTCAAAAGTGCCTGTAATGGTCTAATTGAAATAAATGCTTTGAGTTTGAGTTTGAGTAATGCATGTAAGTTCAATTTTATTCTAGAAAAAGTTTACATAAAATAACTCAAATGACCTACACATGAAGTACCTCAGTAGGTATCAACTTATTTACTTTTCCAAACAATAGCTGTAGGTACCTACATAAAATAAGTTAATACAGCATTTCACTTTGGAGATTGAAAAACATGTGCATGTGGATTGAGTGATCCTTTCTTCAATCTTAACAGAAATCGAGGAAGATTTAATAAAAAATTGTTAAAACATTATGGCGAAGGTACAAAACGATGTAAAAGTCAATAAAGTGTATCACTCAAACCGCGTGCTTTAAGAAAACATAATGTACGAGTATATCTCCCTTTGCACTTCTTCCGCACACGGGCCGTATGAGTGCTCTTAAAAATCAATACCATAATACTAAATAAATACGTATTATTTTTGTTGTGTAATATGACTAAACTTAAGAGTGAATTTGTTAAAGAATGACTGTGACAAAACTTATAAGCTGAAGGAAGAAATTAGCCTTTATATTTTCCTCCAATATGCCGTCTGAGTGTTCCATACTTCGACCTCTATCTACTTATATATACTTCGTAGGCAGACTGAGATTGTATTCAAAATTGCTAAGTGTTTTACTATAACTGTTGTTACTATAACTTTGCATATCTTCTGCTTTTATAAGGGTCATACTTTAAGAAATATCATGATTCGTACATTCCTAAAGGAAAAGACTGAATAGGGTAGATGTGATTTTTTTATTTTGTGAGACTGTTTTGATCAACTACCCTCATCAATTCTTATTTTCAACGTTTATTAATTTATTGGTTAGATTCAACAGACGCGACAACGTAACATTACATAATAATTCAGTTTTGTGGTGCAATATTATTTTACAGTGTTGTGTAGTGGATTTCCGTTTATTGATAAGTGATAACGTATAAAACCGGGAATATCTTTTTGAATTTATATTACTTACTTAATTTGATTTTAAACTCAACACTACTACTACTTGAATTTTTTCTATCGTACAAGATGTACAGACGACGGCATATCAAGCTAAACACTGCGGCACCTTATTTAGTGTAATAGGTGTAATGATGCAACAAAAATATAGTATGATGTGCTGGCGCTGTACTTTTCTTAGATTTTAGGTATTTGATGTTTTTCTATGGTTCCATAGTCAACAAAGAACGCTTATAGTTTTACCATGTCTGTCTGTATCTCAGATATTCTTAATACTTGAAAGCTAATTTGACATAGGTATAGATTTTAATATCGCCGACTGTGGTAAAAATATTCAAATAATTTTTATTTTTGCGCCCCGCCCCATCTTGTGAGATATCGTTGAATAGGTTTTTTAAAAAACTGTGTATTTTCCTGTACAATTTTTAAGTAAGATAAGCCGTTAACAATTTATTGGAGTTAAAAGTTTACTTTTTTGTTCGTTTATTGTTTTGAGGTTTGTGTCACACCCCTGGCTGAAATAATAACCCCTATACATTGAGACCTAAATTATATGTAAGTACTCGTAGAATATTATCAAATATAACGAATTTTAAAGGAAAAAACATTGCAGGCTGAGAGAGAGTAATCCTTCAGAACCCTACTGCGCGTGATCTAACATGATTGTACTTGGCCGGTTTTTTTTTACTTTATAGCAATACGCAACATCCAAAAGTCTACAGTTTTTTTTTCAGCAACGCTATGAAAAGAGGACGGAAACTCGTAATTGATCTAAAAAACCAAATGGATCTTTTTAATAAATATGATCAACATTTGCAGAAACCTGACATTAAGTACATCATCTGAGTAGCCTTTTCCCAACTATGTTGGGGTCGGCTTCCAGTCTCACCAGATGCAGCAGAATACCAGTATTTTACATGGATCGACTGCACATCTGACCTCCACAACCCAGTTAGTACTAGGTCATACGATACCAATTGGTGAGCCTGGTTGTCAGACTTTCGGGCCACTGACTACCTGTAATGACTAACAAAGATCTAAAAATGACAGGCGGGACCAACGGCTTAACGTGCTTTCCGAGGCACGGAGGAAACTCTGCATGTAATGGGTGGTCACCCATTCACAGACCAACCTAGGCAAGCGCGGCTTAACCTGAAGATTAATCTGAGCGGCTGTTATTATTTAGCCACGAGCTCCTCCTGACATTAAGTGCAATCCCATTTTCTCAGCCATGTCGCAAGAGTTAAATGCTAAAATTTCGCCGATACTTTTGTATGTTTGCATGCTTTGTCTTATGGACTCACTGATTATTGAAAAGTTGTGGTCTTCATAAATTTTGTAAAAATAAAGTATTTTATTGCGTTATTTAAATATGGTCACCCTACACGATGTTTTTCTTTAAAAAGTTAAAATCAATTATCTAATGAATAATAATAGTTAAAAAAACATAAGATATATCACAATACAATATTATAACACAATATTTACTATAGTATAGTATAGTATATATTTTTGTATTTATATGCATTGTATTTATACTACATAATAACTAGTGAATAACTTGTATTATTTTAAATTTTGTATAGTATTAGCAGTACACCACTGACTACCCCCCATTTTTTATATTTCATGTTCGTACAGTCCATCCAAAGGTCTGGAAGATCGCTATCAGCGATAAGACCGCCACTGTAACCATAAAATTAACAATTTTGTAAAACCGTTCTGTTTCAATTTTGGTGTACAATAAAGTATATTCTATTCTATAGTATTATATATCAAGTTATAGTAAAAAACAATTAACAATTTTGGATACAATCTCAGTCTGCCTACGAAGTATATCTAGATAGATAGGGGTCGAAGTATGGAACCCTTAGATGGCATATTGGAGGAAAAAATAAAGGTTAATTTCTTCCTTCAGCTTCTAAGATTTGTCTCACTCATTCTTTAACAAATTCACTGTTATGTGTAGTCATATTACACAGCAAAAATAATACGTATTTATTCAGTACATATTGATGATTGATTTTTAAGAGCACCCATACGGCCCGTGTGCGGAATGAGTGATCCAAATTAATCGTAATAAATTTGGAACGGGACGTGCAAGTGAATTCTCAAATTGTTAATAGTTTTTAACTATTCACAACATTTTTTCAATATTGTAATAAGAAGTGCAAAGGCTTTATATTCTGAGATATACATTATGACGTTTTCTTAAAGCGCGCGGTTTGAGTGATCCACTTTAATGACCATATCATTTTCGTCTCAGGTTTAACAAAATTTTAACTTAGCCATAATGTTTTAACTATTTTTTACTAAATATTCCTGGATTTTTGTTAAAATTGAAGAGAGGATCTCTCAATCCACATGCACATTTGAAAAACGATGAGTAACAATAATGTATTCAAGACAATGTTGTAATACTTTGCATATTTGTTTATGTATTATGCATATACCTATTGTAATTGTGTTCACGAAACACAAATATAAATCACTAGCAATGAGTTCTTGACGCATTTACTTTGAACTGTAAAATGAAGTCATGTTTTGAGATAGTTTGTAAATGAGTAACATACATGATGTACATTGGACATTAGATTAAGTGTAGCCTACATATCCATATTTCATGCACTCTCATTAAAATGTTGGACTCATTGACTCCTCAATCCAATGTGTGTTCGTTTAAGGCAACCATGTGCAATACCATGTGTGATGGATAGTTATGAAACTTATTTGGTAACTAAACTAAAATCAGCCAAAATTACCGCAAGATATTTACTAGTTAAATTGTGAAAGTTGTCTTAGAAGATAGGAGCCACCAAAATCTTCAGAGGAGACTGCGGATCGGCCAGCTGTGCGCGGGACGACCCTAAACTAGATGGATCGACGATCTCTTATAGACTGAATGCAAAAGGCAGACAACCACCGCAATTTGGGAAGTTCCTACATCCAGCAGTGTTCTGCAATACGTTGATTTAATCTCTGACAAAAGAAAATATAAAATACATATATTACCAAACTTACAACCACGGGGCAACGCCAGAGGCATAAGCTAGTATTTAGCCATTAGACTATTGTATACAATTACTGGATATTATTGGCAATAGTTCCTACATTCACAATTCACGTGACTCCATATTTACTACTATCGATAACCACCTGACATTTGGCACCCGATGCGACAAAGTACACATACGATTGTCTGCGTATATAATCTAGTGAACACGCCTAGTAAAAGTAGATAATAGCGAATAACTAGATATAACTAAATAGGAGCGGGGTTTTATCTACATCCGGCACTATAGACAAGACAGTTTTGGAACTACCACATTTGAAAAGATAATTGGATAGAGTACATAGGGACGCCATGTGGCTAAATCTTTGGGTACAATGGCGGTCTTATCGCTGATTACGATATCTTCCACCTTTGCAGGGCCGTCTTTACCAGGGGGTGCAAGGGGTGCAGTGCACCCGGGCGCGGAGCGCCCGGGGGCGCCTGTCGACCGCTGAATTTGGATATTTCATTGAACTTATATACTTATTACTTACGCCAAATATGTATGCGCAAGCAAAAAAAAAATAGTCGTCAACAATAATATTTTTTTTACTTATAATACGCTTTCGGCGTTTGTTATACCGCATTACTACACTACACAAATAACAATACAACACGCGCGCGGCAAAATCTCTAATCCAAAGAGTGTATGTATGTTCGTTTGACACGTTGCCGCCCGGTCGCCTGCACTTGAAGCAAAATGATCTCTAAGTCAATAGAGTGTAAGTTCATTTGAAATGGGCGCGCGGCGCGGCACCTGTGCGTCTGTCATAGGCGAGTAATTGCGCTCTTTGACATTGCCGCCCGGTCGCCCGCACTTGAAGCAAAATGATCTCTAAAGTCTAAGTCAATAAAGTGTAAGTTCATTCATTTGAAACGGGCGCGCGGCGCGGCACCTGTATGTCTGTTGCGTCCTTTGACATAGCCGTCCGGGCGCTCGCACTCAACGAGAAATGATCTCTAAATCACTACAATTAGGTGTAAGTTCATTTGAATTTACAGCGCGGCGCGCGGCGCCTATGTAAGTGTCGGTCAGTGATTGATCTGATTTCTTCTTTTAAGTAATTGAATTCGTTAGCTCATTTCATTTGCGACAACCGGCGAATTAGCACGGAAGTTCTTAGAGAAAAAATATAATGGTAAGTAAGTCAATTTTATTTTTTAAGTGTTAGTGTTAGGTACATTACAATCATTATCATCACATCATTTGTTTATGAGAGAGAGTCATGACTGATTTGGTTTTTTGTTTATAATTGCAAAAATACAAATTCTTAATGTTAGTGATTGATAAAAAACTACTTACTTTATTTAGAATAAAGAAAGAAAAATGAAATACTAAATAAAATTTGATTTTATTGTAGTATATATATTTTATATAGATGGCCGAATTAGGGGATATAAAGAAATCATCGGGTGCTCAAAATAGAAAAAGAAAACTGGACAAAGAAGAAAAAATTAAAAAGCTAACTTCTCCGATTGACTCTTTCTTTCGACCTGGTAAGTTCAGTCAGTTGGTACCATAAATAAAACATCTGAACTGGCATAAATCAGTGACAGAAGTCGCTGGTGTATCCCGCCTGGGTTCGATCCTTAAGTTCCTCATTGAGTCTTAAATAAAGTAGGTTTTTATGATTATGACAATATCTAATTATCTGTGTGTAATGTCCAGCGATATTTATTTATATTTATTTATTTTATTTATTGTTTTTTGCGGATTGCGCACCGGAAGGCGCAATGGTTAGTAACTAACACTCACTCTTGTGCCAAAGGTCTCGGGTTCGAATCCCGGCCGGTGCAATATTTATTTAAATACATACCTTCTCAGACCTTGTGTTAAATTTTTGTATTGTGTGATATGTCCCACACGCGTTCCAATCTTGGAGATTATGGCAATAAATAACCCCATAGTTTTGGAGGCTCATGTCTAACAGTGGACTGGACTGTCTGTACTTATATCTGTACTTATATGGCTTGTGTGTTTGTGATTTGTTTTTGGGGATTATGAATTATGTATTTTAATGAAATAGCCGCAGGCGAGATCCGCCAATCGCAACTAAAGTATTTTAATTTCTTACTGTTTGTGAATCGTGAATTTAAAGAAACAGCTCGTCCACGTCCCCGAAAAAGACATTTTGATTACGAGGCTGCAGATGAGCCCATTTTAGACCCAATCAACAAATTTAAAGTATGTTTTTATTTTTTCTACTGGATACTGCTATTTCGAAATTAAATGAGAGATTCGATTTGCTGACGGAACACAATTCAGTTTTTTCACTCTTCCAAAACATTGAATGCTGGAATAAATTAGAAATCCATGAAAAAAAATCTCAGTGTTATAGGCTCCAAGAAAAACTAACATTTAAAAATAGATTTGATATTGACGGGGAGGATTTATTTAATGAATTAGAATTGTTGCCAATATTTTTTCCCAATGCTGAACAAGTACTCCCACTGATATTTTAAGCTATATAATATATTCTAATAATTTAATTTCCTCATTTCCCAATATCTCAACAGCTCTGCGTATATATTTAACACTGCCTGTTACAGTAGCAGAAGGTGAAAGATCCTTTTCAAAATTAAAATTAATAAAAAAATATCTTCGTTCAACCATGACCCAAGACAGACTGACAAACTTAGCCATTGTAAGTATAGAATCCAAAATTGTTATAAAAATAAATGATTTAATTAAAATCTTTGCCAACTCAAAAGCAAGAAAAATTGAGTTTGTTTGATGTATGTGTATGTACATGTAATAATTAGATATTTAGTAATCGAAGTTTTAAGTTTAATTTTGTTTTTTAGAGTAATAAATAAAAAAATTATCAAAATTACGTGTATTGTGTTTTCTTGGTTGACTAGGACCCCTTTCATAAAGTGTAAAAAAAAACGAGGGCGCAGGCTGAGTCTCGCACCCCGGCGCAGAATAGACTTAAGACGGCCCTGCACCTTTGGATGGACTAAACTAATAAAGGGTAAATAATTAAGAACTCGATGCATTTACTTCCTAAGAAATTCCCAATAGTAATCAGATCAGCCAGATCAGCCAGTGATGGAGCATAATCTTTTATTTTTTTAAGTAGAAGTAACCATGGGCCCCAAACTAGGCACAGCCTGTATCTTGGTGGCCCAATATAAGCACTGAAGGCAGATTGAGTAATCGAATGTTCAGTGTGGCACAGCACAGCAAGACACAAGTATGAATTCATTATGGCTCAATAGTAATTATAAGTTGTTCAGAAATAAAGATAATTTAAAAACAATAATAACCATCAAAAATTAAAATTAAATTCATTAAATTCTTCTTCATCTTTTTATCATATCAAGAAAGAATTAACTATCCTAGCCTTTATGCCAGACTTTCACAATAACAAGTCCTAAAAATAAACAATTTAACTCCATCAAAAAGCCAGACCACACAGTAAAAAGTTGGACATGCAGATATACAAGTATTTCAGGCTACGTAATGATAAAATGCCGACGCAAACGAGGCCAGTGCATTCGAACGAAAACCGCAGACAGTGCGACGCGTAGAATGCACTTCTATTAAAGCCTCGACACACAATAGCTTTCCGGCCGTGCGATTTACTATGAGAGACTTCACAGATAACTATCATAACTATCCAGCCACACCTAACATTGGCTGTTAGCTCGATGGTAGGTAACTTAACAAGCGCATGGTTTTGTGCACTGATAGAACTCAAACTTCAGAATGGAAATTGTTTCATATTGAATACATTTTTGAAACTGCACACCTGATAACTGTTGATTTCTAAAAAAAAATTTACAAATTATCTGTGTTTGAACGGAAACTACAAACCTAGCACGATCTATTAAGCCTTGATAAGGTAAAACAAACTCAACGACATTCGTCTTACGTGTAGAATTTTGTCGAAAATCGCACAAAAAATCTGAAGTGTCTCTGCCGTGTCGTGCCGTAATGAAAATTGCAAAATCTGACTCGTGACAAAATATCAGACAGCTAATTGGGCATAAGGCTTAAACGTTAATTGTACCACTGGCTGACATTTCTATTTGCTAAGAGATTATTATTGAGAATGAAGTGAATGCGGCAGGATATTACTTACTGCGTTTTCCTGGCTAGCGTTGATTCAGTTTAATGTGGTCGTATGTTAATCACGCTTAATTGCAAGGTGCGATTAACTTCTTAGCTCTTTAAAGTAAACGGATGTCTAAGCAGTTGCAAATATCTTTCTACTGATTAATTAATAATTGTCAATTCGCAGTGTTTACTGATTGCTTCGTGTGCTTGAGACGATTACTCGTTTTCAATTTGGCTGACCGTTTGAAATCACGTTGCTGTAGCGCATTGTTATAAGTGATGCTCGTAAACCGTTATTTTTCTCGTATAAGATATGTTTCTGTTTGATATATCTATAGGAACCCATATTATAGCTTTTGCTTAATCTATGTATCAAGTACTGAATAAAATGGCTTCAAGAAGCGTATCGGGACGTTTCTTAACAAGTTGGACCGATGACTTTGTGAAGGGCGCGGGAACCTGTTGGATGGGAAAATCGTAGGAATGGTCCATGTGGAGACGCTTGAGGGAAGCCTATGTCCAGCAGAAGACGTCTTTCGCCTAAAATGATGAACCTCTAATAAAACATAACATTAAATCACACCCGTAATCCTTGAACAGTCAGGCAGAGGCGTAACTAATAGTTCACTTTTATTAGCCAACGTAATAGCGGACGGCCATATTGCCATCATACGGACACAAATCTAGAATCCGCTGTTGCTACCGAGAAAACCCTAATCTAATAAAAACAAATAACTCACCAAATACACTCATTACGGTACGTGCTCTCATAGTTTCCAATTGATGAAACCGAACTGAATGAACAATTATGAATGGATTCATAGAAGTTCTAAAACCGTGACGGACGACGGCAGGCGGATGTTATGGTAGCGCAATAAACAATCAGCGAACAAAATAGTAATACACATACAAAATAATATATTGCAATTTAAAACGGATAGCGAACCGTTTATATCGATAAACGATCGTAAAGATTTCATTGGCTGCATGGAGTGAAAACATTTATTGTACGCAATTTTCTAAATGTTATGGAGATTGCGTATGGCCATCGTAATGCAATTTTGATTGGTGAGTCGTATTCTGATGGATTATTGACTGAAATCTTATTCATTAGCATCGAAAGTGCAAAACAACAATCTTAAATACGTAATAGTTTTGTAGGGTTAGTCCCTGAGGCACCCGTGTCGGAGGACCCCGAATACGATAAATATGAATACATTTCTTTGTTTTGTTTTTTCTATTGTTTTCAACTTGTACGGTCGACGTAAAAAGTGCTTAAATGGTATATATATAATGGTATGGTGCTTTAATGTTTTAATGGTATATATTTAATGGTGTAGTGTTTAATGGTGTACCTGTGGCTGCACTTGAGGTAACTACGAAATTAAAATAAATGA
Source organism: Standfussiana lucernea (assembly GCA_964057025.1). Taxonomy (NCBI): domain Eukaryota; kingdom Metazoa; phylum Arthropoda; class Insecta; order Lepidoptera; family Noctuidae; genus Standfussiana; species Standfussiana lucernea. Next base: position 6,526,593 of record OZ059785.1, read on the forward strand.
AAGTTAAGTAGTGATTACTGTCTGCTTTAGACATTATTGACGTTTAAACTTCCCTTAACTTTAAGCAAAGTTTATGAATAATCACCTAAAATTATAAAGCATTTACGAATAATGATGAATCAATAATTTTGCAGCATTTGTAATTAATTATTTTCACACTAGAACTATTTAAACATTGGCCAAGAACAAGACAATAAACCATAATTAAAACCAGTTAATCATATTACAAGAATTTGTAATACAAGAATTATGTTTTTAGAAAGACTTTCGCCTCAATAATGTTGACACGAATGTTTTATGCATAACAAGCCAACGAAAGGAAACAACGTTAATAAACACGTCGAAAAGCTGATAAAATCAAATATTCTAACGGGATTGCTAATTATCATGCTACACCATAACATGGCCGACACATTAACACTAACAGAGAACGTACAATGGACCCCATAACATCGAATGACATTAGTTCCCCTCCTACAAATAGGGTTCCCTAAAACAATTACCAAATTAGAGAAATTGTGGTCGGAGTGCGCAATAAATCTTTGGCCCCCTAGCGAAGGCAGTGAAACGTGAAAATGTCAAATGAATTAAAGTTTGAAGTGGTAGATAATGTTGTACGGTGCTACAGTTCGCTCATTGCTTTATTTGTAGCATGTGAGCTATGAACGAATACATTTGTTACTAGAATTAACAGTTTTATTCAACTGATACACAAGTTGATCCCGCGGAGTGGTTCATATTGAACTGCAGCTGTATCATTTGCGTAGCGTTGCGTTTGAAATCAAAACGAGATTTGATCTTTACGAATACTGCACAATACATAAAAAGAACAATAACTAATAAAGGAAAGAAAATGTCTATACTGAATACCTTCTTAACATGAATGTGCCTACCAAATATTTAGTGGAACATAATACTTAATTGATGGAAGTAATTAAGATTCCATAGCCGTACAGACTGCTATGACAAAAAAAAAAACTTTGGCTAAAATTAAACTTCAACTAACTCCATTTCTAAGTTAGGTGTTCGATTTTCTTCTGAAGAACCAGGACACCAGAAGATATAAGGAGGCTGTAAGTAATACCTTAGTAGATTTCTATAGGCACGGCTATTCAATGGAGATTCCCTTTATAGTCTGACAATAAGGCATAAACTGCTGATTCCATACACATAACATGTATCCCATATTCTCACCCATTCAAGTGAAAGTATGACCGTATTCATTTCACGCCACTACTTTACGATTAACGGATTAACTAATAGAATTTAGCGAGTAATACTACTTGAGCCCGACCGGTGAAAGCCACTAAAACATAATTGCTACATCTAACAATCTTAGTAATTGTTATTGCTGTACTGTTTATTAGATAAATATGTGTTTGAAGAAGTTGGGCGATAAAAATACTGGTATCTCAGTGTGTGGTTATGTCTTTAAAAACTTATAAATTGCCAGCGGCAATTGGTAATGTGACCAGCATTATCAAGTTGTAAGGATTTAAAATTAATAGTTACACACCAAGTAATACCAATTTCCACTATGCAAATCCTGGAAATTGCGATCTTCAGGGTTAAGCAGCGATTATTGAGTTAGCCCGTACTGAGACCACCCAGGCTGTTCCTACGGGTAGTCAGAAGGCTGGAAATCTGACAGCCCGTCCTAGCAAGAGGTCACATTTTACCCAGTAATTGGGCTGTAGAGATCAGATAAGCAATCGGTCTTTGTAAAATACTAGTGTTCTATTATATATTCTACTAGCTGATCCACTCAACTTCCTCTGCGTAACATTTTTAATTAATGCTCCGCTCCTATTGGTCGCAGCGTGATGTTTTAGACCCTATAGCCTACCTCGATAAATGTGCTATCCAACACTAAAATAATATTTCAATTCGGACCAGTAGTTCCTGAGATTAGCGCGTTCAACCAAACAAACAAACTCATCAGCTTTATTGGTAGTTAAATATTCTAATACCGGTATTTTTCTATATATTCAAGTCTTATGAAGTCGACCACAACATGGTTGAGAAAATGCAAGGAAGAAGATGATGTAACCAAATATCGTTTTGCTTGTATAACCTACAGGCAACGAACAAATAGCCCACGCAGCCTATTTGTAACCTATCATAACGACTAATATCTTAATCCTAATGACAGTTTTCTCCATTCAGCTCACATCCGCAGAAGACGTCTCCGTAATCAATAAATAAATATTCAGCCAACTTTCTAAGGGCCCAGGGAAACGTTAACAAGGTATACACCGCGTTTACCAAACTGGGATATATAAATGACCTGAGTGGAAGCCGTTGGGAAACCAATCCACGTCGCAATGGTCCACTTGATTCAGTGCTACGATAGCTCGGCTAATTAACTATTTACTTGTATACGTAGGCTGGGCTGGCCAGTTTTTGAACATGTTTTGAGTGTAAAATGTAATTATTTTAAGGATTTCCTGCTTGCCTGATATTTGTGAAGCATTTATCGTAATAATAAATGTCGATAGGCTGTATCTACCTGTTTTTGAAAGATCTTTTGATGAATTTAATATTTTAATAAACGCTGCACTATCAATTCCCGTTGCGAAAAATAAAAAAAATACTACTCAGTTTGGCGCTAAATATTTTTTAAATAGCTATACCTAATAATTTAAAAGTTTCCCACAATCTCTTCAAACATCTTTCGCCAGTCAAACGCAAGCACAACAGACTATTAGACATTCTTTGCCAGCAATTTCCATTGTCCTCAAATGTACGGTTAGGTACCTTACTTACATTAAAAAGCCGAAACGCAATCTTATCGTAAAAGACAAACGAAACAGCTGCACAAGAATTACTTGAAACTTCTTATCTTTGACATGGAACGGAAAAGAGCTACTACGAAACTGGGACTAACTATTTAGAGAACTTGTTTGTGTAATAAAACAAACTAGTATTTGACAAATCTACGTCTGGTAGACGTATCCTTAATTAACGTAGGGGAAACACGTCTATAAAGCCAGTGCTTATTTGCAGAGAGTATGACTGTGTGACCTGTGCCTTTTCACCTTTACGCGTATACAGAACTTAATGATGCTTGGGCCAAATAAAGTGCGTTGTTCTTGTGCCTCGCGTGGTATGTCGCATATTTTGAATTTCGCTCTTGGAGTTTCGAGAGGGCCACCTCGATGTGTCAGCCCGGGGCATGTCTACCTAGTGTGAGACTGCGGAGGGACTACCAGTCATGTCCAGCTAGAGACATGTTACGAGTGATGATGAAGAGACATTTAATAAACATTAAATAATATAGGACAATAAACAGGAGCTTCAGATATAAAAGTGTAAACGGAACTGTGTTTATAAGACTGCGTTGAGTGTAGTAGCATTTCTAAAGAATTAATCATTTTATACGATCAGTCGGTGTCGTCCAGAAATGGTCTCAGCTGTAATGAAATAAAGTTTAATGACAACTTATATCTCAGAGCCATAAAATACTATCCTAGTCTATCTTACATCTCAAAGAAATTTCTGCCGAGTGAATAATAGCCGTGACATCACAATTAAAGATTCAGCAGTAAACGCCTTCAGTCGGGAGGAAACGGGGTAGGATGTTATTATGATGACGTCGTAAATCAGCGGATGTCGGCGACAACAAAAGCGACACACGACTAGCAACTCACCTGTAGAGTCGTGGGCGAGGGCCTTGGCACGACGAACTTGAGGCCTTCTAAAGTGCGAATGTTCGGGCTTGAATGAGAATATTTTTAGAACGGGAAACTCTGGGTACACAACTGGGATTCCGGTTTCGGGAGCAACGAGGAACGAGCCGTGGGAGGCGGCCTTGGCGCCAGACAATTGAGGTCTTTCAAAATGAGAAGTAGTCGCGAATTTGAGTTTTGTTGTGACGAAGTAACTTGAATCAAAAACATGAGGTGGGTATCGAGTTGAACTGAATGAAGAGCATTTGTTATCAGTGGAGAGCTTGCACCTCTTAACGAGCAAAGTTCTTAACACACTGGTTTTAAAAAAGTCGAATGGTAAACTAAAATGGTTTAAGTCAAGTACCACCTTCAGAATATTGACAACAAAAGAAAGCCCCCTAAATCACCCACCCTTCATTATAATAGAAACCTAACAGAAACTCTACCACAATAAGTAGTCAGCAGATAAACGGCAATCACCACCTGAATGTTGGCATAGATAGTGCTTCAAATCAAATGAAATTTATTCGAGAAAGGTCCATTGAAACCAAGGACATTTGACACTGATATAATCAAAAACACTGAGCTATAAATGGACACAGCCACAATTCACTAACTTCAAATCCCCGTTATTATAGCTCAGTCATAAGTACTCAGTAATATTTCATTGCATACAATGTTGGATCTGATAGTAGGCCTCAAAGCAGCAATCCTTTCGGATTCTATAACGCTGTCTACTTACAAATCGCAATCGAACCGGGTGCCGTGGGAGTAAAACACGGCATAGTTAACTCCTATAGAGTGAGACGTGGAATGCCTTGTTAGAGTTTAAAGGTACACTGTGAAGAGGTCTGGTGGTCATTGAATGGCAGGCATCGTTATTTTACATAAGACGTAAATAAAGCAAATGTAACCGCAATCAACGTGGCTACTTGCGAGGCCGAAGTAATTAAAGTTAGCTAGACGTATGTATATTGTAATATTTATTAATTATTACATTTATGCTATCGCTAAGGCAATTGTGTTGCATTGTGCATTTAACATCACTCGTATTTACCAATATTATTTAGTAATGAAAAGCCCAATAGGTATTGGTGCAACGCTAAATGTTCATGTTCAATACCACATCCGTTAATAACTACTCCGTTTTCAAATAACACATTGTTTTTTAACCGACTTCAAAAAAAGGAGGAGGTTCTCAATTCGGTTGTATGTTTTTTTTTTTTTTTGTGTTTGTTACCGCTTATCTCCGTCATTTATGAACCGATTTGAAAAATTCTTCTTTTATCTGAATGGATTTACTTCCCGATTGGTCCCATAGAAATTTCATCAAAATCAGTTCAGCAGTTTGGTTTTGAAATCAAAATAACTGGAAAAAATGTCATCCAAGTAAACGAAATTGCGAAATTGATACTTGACAAGGATTTGTGTGTGATACGATAACTAAAAAGGGTAAAATAAAAACTTTTTTGCAAAAAAAAACCGACTTCCAAAAAAAACACGAAAAAAGTGGAAAATAACTTTACTTTCGGAAGTCGGTGGCAAAAAAGTCAATGAAACAAACAATAGTCACCGACTTCCGAAAGTAAAGTTATTTTCCACTTTTTTTGTGTTTTTTTTGGAAGTCGGTTTTTTTTGCTAAAAAGTTTTTGCTACCTATGTTTATATAAATGCATCGTATTTGAATACATGTAACTGCCATTACTATCCTTCATCAGGAAAACCCACATTTTCGTCGGCAGCGAGCACCGATCCCCTCTATATCACACCATTTTTATCTAACTAATAAGTTGTTTTATTTATGTTCAGATAAAAGTATTGTATGCAGTACTTAATAGGTAAAACATTAACATCCTTCCACAGGAAAAGCCCAACGCTGACCCGGCTGGGCATAGCGATAAACACATGCAACTTACGTTTCAAACCACATCCGTCCATTATCACTCCATGTCTCGATACTCCGTGGTGCAATAACACGTAGGATTCTGAATCAATTTGTCCTACACAATGAACTCGCAGTTATTCAATTCTGTTGAATGCCCTTCACAGTTACTTATCGGAGTGTCCTTGGATAAGCGGGGATCCGTTAACAGCATGGGAGGCAAGTGGGTTTGGATAGATTGTTTAATTATGGATACTAAATAACATCGTTTTATTCCAGAAAATCCATAAAATTGTGAGTAAAAATGTAATTCAATAGCTTTGTTAGTAAACATGTAGGTTCTGAAACAATAGACGATCGGGTAATCAAGTTAAAAGGGTTGCAAATATAGTAAAGACATCTGCTTAGTCTAAATAGGTTGAGATGACGGTAAGAGATTGGGCCTCCTCGGTGATTTTTAATAGATCATTAGGACGTCGATTGAAGTCTCGTACTGTGTGTATTTTTCGGGGTATCAAGTCCACCTGTCCACGTGAGGGACTAGACAAAGCCGAATTGTATCAGTGATTACGATAATGGAAACGTCAAAAAGTATTGAATTGACATAAGCTACCGAAAAGCTTACGTCCAACATCTATGTAGAAAGACGTTGTCGAAATACGAAACGCTATGAGCAAGCGATTGTCATTTGTCACTTTGTCAGTCTCATCAGGTGTAATTTCTTCTACAGGATGTCTTTACTTTAAATCTCGAATTCTCAATGAACAAAGATCGGAAAATTATATTCTGTAATTGATTTAAACCTCAACTCGGAGGTCTTCCGCTGATACGTACCTACCTACCATTGTAACCTACACTTGATTTACCAAAGGAAACCACAATTTTGTTAGTAGGCTAATTATTAATAGACATAAAAAAGGCAAAATAAAAAAGTATACTGTCATGCTGTACCGAAATGTAGCGTTCCATTGTGATAGATTGACTAAAACAGGATCAAACTGATAAAACAGGTGGATTTGAAATTCAATCACCATGTTTTCCCTAATTAGCACCACTAGATCAAATAGTAGTAGATCGTTAAGGTTATAAAACGTTTTTTATTCATTAATTTTATGATTTATGTAGTCATGAGCACCAATATGTAAAGACTAAGTAACTTTAAAACTGATTATCGCCTAGTGTGTTCTGTTTAAAATTGTACGTTGTTACGAACATGATATTTTGGAATTCATATTTTTATGAAATACATTCTATCTCGGAGTTACAGTCGTTATTTCTCGCGAAAATTGCATTTGAAGTTTGGAAAGTGTAACATATTGGTGCTCGTGACTGTGCACACAAGACAGAACACGAGGAAACATCATGACATAACTTACCGTACAAAGGCACAGCTTATTTCAAAAGAAATTTCTATCAGCAGGCCCGAGAGAGGAAAAAATAAATTTAGACAGTAGTGTGAGAACAGGAAGAGAATAACATTTGTATAGAACGAATGTCTTAACCTAAATATAAAATATAAGTTCACATATAAACATAACACATAACATCACGCCTGTAATGCCCGAAGGGTTAGGCAGAGGTGTACCTAATAGTACACCAATATTTCGCCAGTTATGTTTAAGTTCCATGTAATAGGGTGCGAGCCTCTTGCCATCAACCGGGCACAAATTCCTGATGGAAAAACCCAATAAAAGTTGGTCCGACCCAGGAAACGAACCCAGGACCCCATGCTCAGCAGTCGCTATTGCGACCACTCGACCAATGAGGCAATCGCATATAATAAATAAAAAAATTAAAAAAAATATATTTTTTTATTTCATGCATTGAAGATAAATAAAAAAAAATACATGAGTGTGTGTAAAAATTAATAATTTAAAAAGAGTTGTTACATTTGAGTTTTTGTTTTTTTTTCAATTTCATATAAGTTATAATTTATACATAGTTTCTTAACATATTTTCATTTCAATTTTGATTTCTTGATTGCAATAGCAATATTATATAAATAATTAAAATTAAAATTCGCATAAAAGTACCTCTATACAGTTGATGATACCAAGGTTAACTTATTCTGATATCATTTTCCTTATACTCTTTTAGGTGACTTTTCATATAGCTAGGTACAAATGTCCTGTTGTCGTTTTCAAAGGTACATTTTTATTTTTATTTTATTTTTTAATAAATAAATATCGCTGGACATTACACACAGCGCCATCTAGTGCCACACTAAGCAACGAGGCTTGTGTCGTGGACACCAGATAGTTGATATACTACATAGATACTTTTTGTTTGTAAATACATACTTATTATACATATAAACATCCATGACTCGGTAACAAATGTCTATGCTCATCACACAAACACTTGCTCCTACCGGGACTCGAACCCGGAACCCTATGAACGTAAGGCAGCCTCACTACCGCTGCGCCATTCGGGTCGTCAAAACACATAACAACCCATCGTAAACATAGAAACCCATCGTGTCGGTGCGGTCTATTATTACGATAAGGTAGAATTGCTGCAGCGGTCTGCGGTTGCGGTTGTCTTCGGAATTGTATCTTGGTTATTTATTTATTCATGTACACGAAACACTTAATTGAGGAAAATACATAAAGATAGAAGAGCGGGTTATTTCATTCGTTTTTTCCAGCAGACCTTCGACAGGACATACGTACCTAATGTGAATTAGGGAAAATTTTTCTCATGGAAAACTGATCTTTATGCCTGAGGGTTTAACTCCGGTCTTTTTTATCGTGTGATTAGTGCCTAACCCAGGTTAGTCAGAGTTGTCAGTTTTTATGCCGCCCATGGGCCTCTGACTTGGCTTTACATGCCGTCGAGAAATATCTCTCAGGCATGGCATGTTTTCCTTCACCGAAGCTAGTGATAATTAATCCGAAAAATCTGAGATGAATCAAAATCATGACTTGAACTCCGATTAGAAAAACTCATGTCTTACCATGTGTAAATTACACTTTTTGATCTTGACCTCTTCAACTGCGCACCACATACAAAGTGCTTGTTAACATTTTAAGCCGTTAAGAGCCGTTGACAGTAGGCATGCGGCGTAGAACTGCTGGACAGGAACTTAGTCATCTCTCTAGATAAGGATATCCTCTACGTTTATTAAAACGAGGCAGCCTAGCAATCAAATTAAATTGAATTTTATGATAACATAATTTAAGCTACATTAGCATTTTTTATATCATCAAATTCCCTTTGATATCATCAATACAAAACTTTAAATACACCTCTTACAATTTAATTTCCAATAATATTAGATACTACATTCAAATTCAATAAACGAACGAACTAAATTCCCGACTAACACCGCATTGGTCGTAGCGATACATCTTAAGATATATCTCGTCTTGTTGAACACAAACTGGAACAATTTACATGACTTCGCGGCAGTACTGAAAGCGGGAACATAACGGAAAGTTCTCAAACCGTATAATATATCTGTTACTACGTGATACTCCAGATAATTAGAACTACTTTCACTAAAATGAATATCGAAATATATACTTCTCTTGTGCCTATTCCTGATTGCTTGATAGATATTCAAAACATCTCGAAAATATCGTGAAATATTTGGTAGTAAAGAGTCTAGATCTAACTCATATATAAAAAAGTTTAAGGCCAATAAATCAAAGAGGTCGTGATCGAGGTTAAAATAATATTAAGTGTCGATGCCACCGAAAGGAAAGTCACATAATCAAACACAATAAAAGTGTCTGGTACAAAATGTTATTTCCTTGCAAATGGTCGTCAAAATAAGGATGTCCTGAGAGCTGACCAGTGCACCGTCACGTCACCGTACGGACAGATTGTTGTGTAGACAAAATAATCCCAGGGTGGGCGCAATCAATCTTCATACGTGGAGCCAAATTAAACTGGGACTCCGTCTCAGTTGGTACTGGTGGCAGGAAAATTGCACATTGCGGTTTATTTTTAGGAATCGTTTTTTTTTTATATCATCAGACATTTAACAGTTCGGGGGCCTAGACTAGCAGCAATCGCTTTCAAATGTTTCATATTTCTGCAACGCCTTTCAGAAGGGACAACACTAACTATTCGACGGCTTATGTCAATCCAATGCATTTTTAACTTCATCGTTATCGCTATAAAGCGTCAGTTTGTCAGGTCCAAATGTTAAATAGACAGAAGCAGCGTAGTTAAGTGGTGCCACTAAGTTTTACCCAATTACTTACAAAAACTTCAGTGACCAAAATATAACCATCAAAAGTCCAAAGGCCCATTGGACCTGTTGCATTTCAATAACAATGAAAAGACTCTACATTTTACTACCTAATCAAGAGATTGGATTTTCATTGTCACTCTGTATTACAATCCCAACTCTATGATCCTACCTGAATAGCGGTTTACCCCCTTTCCTAATATACTAAAAGTCACTTCATCATTAGAAGTTTATTTGTACTTAAACCCTTAACCTAACCCTTCGGAGATCACAGGTGTAGCGATGATATTTATGTTAAGTATCGCTCGTGGCTTGTACTCATAATAGTACCGACGTACGACTCGGTGTGAGGTCGCTTTCGTTCACGACCTAAGATCACTGAAACAACACATTTCTCTGCTTACCTATCTATACAAAAAAAATCAAGTGTCTGTTTTTAATATCAAAATAACAGCTTTTTACTGAATGCATATGAAAGTATATACGGTACTCGTAACATTTTTTTTTGTATGTCTGTTTGTCGGTCTGTCGGTTTGTTCCTGCTTAACTCCGAAACAGCTTGACCGATTTTGACGGGACTCTTACTGGCAGATAGCTAATGTTATAAGGAGTAACAAAAGCTTATTTTAAGCGAAGATAGTCAAGAAAGATAATTATGTTTGTTACAAAGTGTTTATTGGTAAATAAAAAGACGTGTCATACAAATAGCTTGTTTTTCTGCAGAAAAAAGTCCTTTCATACACAGGAATGGTCTTGTCCATAAAGGAATCTTTGAAATCTCATGGGACCTCCGTACGTGACGGTTAATTCTATATATACCAAGTCATTCATAATTTTATTCATATTAATAATTTTATTTGCAATAAGTATTGGTACATATTGGTCTTAAAGTCAGTAGTTGAGGATCCTGATATGTCATTCATTATGTTCTATCTGTATAGAACATAATGAATGGTCATTCGTTCTCGTTCCCATAACCCAATTCATTTGAGCTCGGTGCAGCATGTCTTCATCTTGCATATTATTAGTCATCATCCCAGTAGTCACCTCCTTTCTGGCCAGATCGTCTTTCACATATTTCTTCCAGCGTTTATCTGGTCTTCTCCTACTCTTATAGCCATCAAGCTGTGTCGTGAGACGTTTTCCTTAATAAAATAAATGGTAAAGAAAAATAAGACATTTCTGTCTTAACTTTTCTGCCACTACTACTCAGTGCGCACCCGCATTTCAACAGCAATCTTCGCATTGATATAGTTAGCGGTCGTCTGCGCGACCTTGCGACCAGACCAGGACACAATTACAAGTGTTCCGCCACTGGCTGCGCAGGAGCACAGGACAGGCGGCACGTGCCATCCTTGACTGCATCCTTATCAACTGAGACACGTAACGAGGAACATTTCGTGGTTTCATAAGGAGATCAGATAGGTAGTCCTCCATGGAAAATACTGGTGCAGCTACATCTATTTAGGTCATTACATGTAAAATACTTACATAAAATAGTTTACATGTAAAATCTATACCGATTGGAAGCTGACCCCAACGTAATTAAGAAAAAGCTAGAAAGTTGATGATAACATATGGTTTATAGTCACAGCTCATATAACTGCGTCCTTATGAATGGAAACACGCGAACTTTTGCGACAAATTCATGGTTATTTTAGATTTTTGCATCACAGCCATCTTTGCCTGTTGTGCTATTTAAAGCCTGACATAATACAGCTTCCACCCCGGAAGCTGTTTGATACAAAAGTGCAATACCTACACGGTCCAAAAGGAACGAGGAAGGGTCGGTATAGAAAAGCTGTTTTTTTATTGCCGATGAAAATTTCTTCTTTCTTCTTCTAGATATTTACCACAAATATCACGTATTCGTGGTATTCGTTTGTGCGTTAATGTCCGTACCACCCTGTAGATTAATTCATTTTATGAGATACAGCTATGATACCAGAAGGTCTAGTCAAGCGGCAATCGCTTTCAAAGTGTTACGTATTCCTTCAACGACTTACAACAACTTGACTAAAACTTTCAGAAGCTACCGGAAAGTTTTAGGTTTTATGGAAAATGTATGGGACTGACAGATCAGCCCCATACATTTTTGACATTTCCGTCAGCGATAGCGTGGGTTATATCAATGTTATTTAGGAATCTTTAGAACTTTAGAGCATAATCGCGCAGAAAAGGCCGCACGGAGGAAAAAAAAAAATTTGCACAAAACTAAAATTTGCAATAGATAGCAAACATGTGATTTATTTCATCCCAGTTATACGTTACCTTAACCAAGTCTAATTAGACGAAGTAGCAGACCAAAGCTAGCAGGCAAACCCATATTTAAATGAACACGTTCATGGGTAGAATGAAAATAATAAATTGCCGGCTGAGCAATTTGCAGACGCAGCTCAAGTACAATCGAGCACATCAATATTTACTACACAACTGACGAATAAACACACACCTAGTTAACTAGCTTATTATGCAGTTAACTTGCTTTATTGCACTCCACTTAGCGTTGCTTGTTGAAACATTTTATGTTAATAAAGCACTTTTCAATACACTTCCTCGAAAACTGGCTCTTATTGCACTACGATTAGGTTCAACATGCAATGTATTTCACCCTCGTGCATTTTTTTCATTTATCACACCAAAGGGTTTTATTTTTCCTGATTTTGCCACAGATAACATTAAACAACTGTTCAATTCCTTATATCGGCGTTGATTGCTTTTTTTTTCACAACAAAGAGGCGCATGTTTTTAGGGACTTCATATTTAGTGAAAAATTTAAATTGTGTTTATGAACAGAATATCGTAAACAAACATTATTATTTATAAAATAATTTGCTTTTATAAACAAATTAACATTTAATTGTCTTCTAAATTAAAAAGTATTTGAATGTTCTATTTTTCATATTAGGCTGTTTAACGGCTTCATACCTTTGCCTCTCCTTCAACCTGGCAAAGCAAAGCGCGGGAAAAAAAAGCAAATCAATTAATTCCCTAAGAGTTAATGACAAAAATACTTTTCGTTCTATTATTATTATATTTCTTCGAAAGTGTATTGAAAACCGTCGTTTGATACAAGTGGACATATGTTACTGCAGTTCTCGGCTCCATAACACCCTCGCCTGGCGGCTCGTGTGTATATTCCACACTTTCCCCCAACAAACTTTCCCCACTTATATCAAAATGTACTATTTCGTATCGGCAAAACCACGTCATTCAAAAAACTCCACGTTCTAATTTCGAAGTAGAACTCGAAAATGGTTAAAAACACTTATCGAGTACGTTAATTGATATCGAGTCATGCGATAGCAATACTATTGTACTTCCGAGTGCAATGACTTTACAAACGACTGTGCGGCCATCAGGTCAGCTACTAATTTACTACGGTAGGCCTAGCACGAACATGCGGAGTAAACGTAACGGAAATTCGGCGGTGTTAAAATTAAAAATACTCTGTTCGCACATCAGACTTACTTATTTTCAAGACTTTTTTCATAGGCTGATACTAATTGTGCTTTTCACAAATGAATACCATTCAGTGTGGGAAAGAGACAGAGCTATACAGGATGTCTAGCGCCATCTCTTTTCCACACTGAAATAGAAATAAAACATCCTGGTCAGTTGTATTTCGACAAAAAAAATTACGTTACGTTTACGTCGCAAGTTTGTGCTAATTAAGGCGTCTGTTGAATGTGTGCGCAGGATACGCTTTAGAAATCGGGTTACTTGGCATTTACTTCATAACAGTAATTATCATTTACGATAGAAACGCAATTTCCTTTTTACGCTTGAGGCTCTTAGGGGCGTTTTATGACCGAGTAAAACTTGAAGAACATGGTTTTAAGCACTTCTCATCTATTATTTTAGATGTTTACGAGAAATTATTTTTAACTATAAATACGTGACAGCTCGTAAAATTGAGACATATTAATGTTTTAGAAATTGATTCTTCTGTGTACGCTCTTTCTGGTAGTAATATTTAAGTGCCTTTCAAAAGTTATAAGAATAGCTTGAGCTTTTCTTTATACAGACCTACCTCACTGTAATTTCTTTTTTTATATATTTTTATTGGGACTCTTTATATGCAGTGAAAACAAAATTATTAACAGACATGCATGGCCGAAAACCAGTCATAGCAGATTGAAATATTGTATCGTAGTAAAATGAAATAAACCAAATAGTTTAACTACTATGTTTTTTTTTAATACATCAGTGTGATATTTTTGAGAAAGTTCGCGATCGCGTGTTCCAATCACTAAGGTTATAGGATATAAGGATGCACTTAAGGTTGAGACGTTCAGGTGTTGCAATGCCAACTCGCCTCCACAATGTTGGTGTGAAACGCCACTCTACTGGTATTATCCTCTGGGCCTTAAGTACACATGAAATTCCCTTAATATTTCGTTTATATTTTTACATATTTCTTTAAAAAAATAAATAAAAAAAAGATTAAAATTTAGTGTCTAATATTGTTGGTAGCAAGGTCTATTAACATTATTATGAACGTAAATTAGAGAATGTCAATACATACATTTATATGTAAATATATACACTCGCGCCTTTTTCGCATACCCATGGTAACCAGATTTACACCAGTACACATAATCTACAGAATGCCACCTGCTACGAGATCTGAGAGCTTCGACATCGCTTTTAATGCGGTTCTTATTTCCACAACCACATACAACGGGATTGACATTTCGATAGCTTATGTCAGTCTTATACATATCGTAAGTTTTCCACCGTCATTATTACGGAGAGAATGTTTTTTTGGTAATTTTTGCTGAATGATTGTTTGTTTACTTATTTCAATAATAATTCTACGTAGTCGGACATTAAGAAAAACATAAAATGAGATAGTTAACTATGTATAAGTCACACGAATGATCTTAAACTTTTCATAGCAGTGGCTGGCCGTGACCCGCTGAATATATTTTATTTTACAAGTAAACAACACAATTTACTGTTTACAATAACTTTATTTAAGGTGATTATTTGTATTGGGCATGTATGTTAGTTATCAGCACTTGATGCAAAGGAGGTCAACCACCTGTGGTTTTATCAAAATGAGGTCACTTGTTACAAATGAGCGGAAAACCGATCAATACCTAGAAATAAATAAGAGTTACATGAACGATTACTTTCTATGTCAACATAACGGTGACAGAGTAGAAGACTTTTGATCCCAATATCATTCTGCAAGTATATTGATCGTTTAGGCTGGCTTGATCGTTCAGGTTCCCCGATAAAAGGTTTTGTTTCGTTTTAACTAATAGGGCCCACGGCTGTATACTTAGCCTGTACTGAAAATGTTTCTATCTTCTCAACTTAATGACACTACGTAATAATTAATACCTCTAAGGTCCATACTCTATACTTATAAAGTGTACAATACAACGAACAAAAAACGAGGTAACAAAAAAGTTAATTAAGGTAGGTACACTTTAAACTGCAACGTTTTTAATGAAATAAATGTAAAAATGCTTATAAATTAAGAAACTACATTATATTATATCTCGTAATAAACTTATTTATATTGTAAATAAGTCAACATTAAACACTACGCATAGGTTTGGCTTCCTCAATTTTCCAACGGAAAATAGTAGTTACTTATTTTAATTAAATACGCATAATTATGAACTTGGCAGACCAGGCAATAATCAGCAGTAGGTCAGCCCACTTGATACGCAGTGTTTCAATTTTACTCTTTTTTTTTAATACTTGACTTACTTTGATTGAGGTAATGGCTAGGTGATAAAAAATTCAATCGGACACTTTTCTTCCTTGTCCTCTTGCATCTCACAAAGCCTAAGCCCTTTTCGTAAAAAAATAAAAAAAATGTCGTATGAGACGATATTATATGTAAACAAGCAATAAAATAACAAATCGAGGGTAGACAAATGTTTACGATATTGTTTCTCACGGTCTTTTCCTGTCCTTTGTAATTTGTTTGGGTTGTTTTCGTCAACAAAGGCATTTTCGCGCCACAGATCGGAAGGATATATTGAAATATTAAATGACGTAACCGCCTGCTTAGGACACATCGACGGACTTAAAGCCAATTACACATTACAACTGTGGCACCAACTAATAATGCGCGTCTATTTTAGGTCATGAAACAATACCTCCATAATCCACAGATAAAGCGAACAGTGAAAGCTTTATCGGAACCAGGTTGATTTATTATGAGCATGTGTAACGAGCTTTATATAACGCCATTGTGATATATACGTACAATAAATGTTTACGCACGCAACTTCAGTATGTATGTAGAATGTATGGTTCCCGTATATTGTCCGAAGATACAGAAAGTACAGTGTAATCGCATGGGAAAGTGACTAAAATTCGAAATAAACAATTCGGAAATTACTTTTAAAAGAAGTCTATCAACCTCTTCTAGTGTCTGAAAAAGATTACTGATAATAAGATAACAATCAACCGTAATCACCGGTCTATCCGTCAAGCTTGGCGAGTAATCAATATGTTTGGCAGTTTTTCTGTAAACCCAGTAAATGTGGCATGTTATCTTTGATAGGCCTAATATTAACCAATTGAATTTTTTGAGGCTATTGAGATATAGTATAAAAGGTCCGCCACACGTGCAGAACTGGGCCATTTCTTCTCAATACAATTAACCTACAGTCAAAAATTGAGGTGGCTAATAATTGTGGTGTCCGTTCCAAGTAATAACAATCCCATTGTCCAGTTACATTAACGGCCAAAAGATTATATGACGCGAATCGTCTGAGAAAGTAGGCCTGTCATTGACTTTGAGCGACTAGACCGGTGGTAGACGGTGACGGGGAGCAAAAAACGTATAGTTGTAAACAGCCTTATTTGTTTAGACACTGCTGACACGTCCATTGCTGCATTTGTTTCAGAACTTCAGAGCAATGTTCAGGTGACACAGCAATGACTGTGCGCCAACAGATTCGATTGTATGACTATGCGATAGTAGTCAGACGCAGTAGAGGTCGTTTTTGTGTTATTACAAAAAGTCCTATCACAAGCGATCTTGTAAGGTAAGCGTTACTTACAATAGATGATAATAATTATAATTTAGTCCATGTTGAAAGATAAGTCATGGCTTACTAAGAAGAACAAGATTAATGAAAGAACGTTACGGGAAAATGTTTTAATTATTGTTTGGCATTTGGTTTAAAGTGTTCTACTTTTATATTAATTAAAATGAGTCATTGTTGCTTAGTTAGTTAGCCTCTTAAGGAGAGCAACGTATTACGGTTAATGTTAACAGCTATACCTTGAATTGTAATATCTACGAGTGAAGATAGGAACCGTTCACTGTACACCGGGCAGTCTGCCTTGATACCAACCTTGGTAACTGCTATAACTAATGCTAAGCCGAGATGAAAAGATTAGCCCCGATTTTTTATCAACACGTCAGGACAGATGAAAAATTATTGCCACGAAAGATGATGAAGAAGATTACAACCATATCGAAATAAAGAGGTACCTCCCTAGGCTCTACTTCTACAGCAACAGGATAGAAAATTTAGGAAAAGGTATGGTAAAAAAAAAAAAGATTCCAAGCAGAAGTAAACGTGAATAACAAACAAATTGAGTTGCATTTCCTGTAAATAATAAAACTGATAGGAATATTGAAAGTGATAAGCTTTGACGGTCGTGCGCACAGCATTTATCATGTTAGCGGCGCTCATGTGAAATGGGGCAGGCGCTGCTTACTCAACCAAGTGCTGTGGCACACTGCAGGGAGCGACTCTATAGATATTGTATCAAATTCGATCAGGCTGGCGGACTTCATCGCGGCCTGCTGTCATCAGTAACATCAGATGCATCGCAGGTGCGTTACCATCCCATAGGCAAAGCTATCTAGTCTAATGTACCTATAAAGAACATAGCAACAGTGCTTATATTGGTGGCCAGAAGGTCTTAAGTAGGTAAGTCACAATGATATAATTATTCTTTTTTCTATTGCCTGATGGGTTTGCTCTTGACCGCGATCACTTCTGATGAAAAGCAATGGATGAGGCTAACAATGGAACGAATTTGCCCAGAAGATGCCTGTTTACTCGTGTTTTGAAAGCTTATTCTACGAATTGGCGGTAGTAACAAGTAATTCGCTCTAACAACAGATCTATAGGTAAACAGGCAAGTAGCAGAGCGAGTGCAACAACACAATAGAAACAGCTATCGTAACATCATTTACTCCATACACTGCGAATATCTTTGTTCGTCGAATGTCTATCAGTTCTTTGACTTCAGTACCTACTAGCAATCATAAATATCCATTAAGATACAATGGCCTGCTGATTGGCAATAACATGGTTTCACTAAAAACTTCTAAGGTCGCCAGACAGTAATCAAAGCGAAATAATCGATACCAGGAAACGACGTGCAGATAAAGTAAGTTCATTTGAGAACAGTTGCTGCAAAGAGTATTGGCCAAAAGAATCTCTGATACTTAAGGAAATGTATGAATGTGGATAAA
The DNA here is from genome assembly GCA_964057025.1 of Standfussiana lucernea. Classification (NCBI taxonomy): domain Eukaryota; kingdom Metazoa; phylum Arthropoda; class Insecta; order Lepidoptera; family Noctuidae; genus Standfussiana; species Standfussiana lucernea. Next base: position 6,544,811 of record OZ059785.1, read on the forward strand.
TAGAAGACTAGAAGAACACCAAAGAAACTATGGATGCACTGTGCGATATACTTAGCTAGAAAAGGGGTGAGTACTAAGACGACGGCTAATATAGAAGAAATTATGGAAGAAGACGTGAGTCGTGTTGTTCTTACCCCGTATAAACTGGGATAAGGGTTCCAAATAAACTCAACCGCACTTCCATGGAAAAAAATATTGACAGCACATTTATATCGTAACAACAAAGCGTGGCGTTTTCAAAGTTCAACTGTCACGTTGATTGTACTAAGATTTAAAACTTCCGATAGCATTTCTCTCGCTCATCCAGTACAACACAAGCTTTCAAAGCAAACATCAGAGTCGTTGCATCACATAGGAAAAGTGAACGCTCTCAAGCAACCACCCGTTGTGCCGATAACTGATTTTATAAATATCAGCGCCGAATCACTTGGCACGTAATGTTCTTGTAATGGTGATAATCAAAATTAATTACACGCAACTCAGACTGAGAATTGCGGAGGAAATGAAATATTATCTACTGTAAAAAGTAGAGTATTCTTTGGGAGGTAGGCGTACTGTGCTATTGCCCAATCTTTCCAGTAAAATAAAATAAACACACGACTCGGCTACCATTTAAGTAACGCCATTGAAAACATCCTACAAAGAAAATGATCATTATAAAGCTTCACATATACCCATAATCAAAGGGAGGTTCATGACAATTCACTGGTTCACGGAGATGGATATAATTTAATTAAAGATAACAAGTAGGTAGTAGAAAAATGAAAAGGCGATCTCGATCTCTTGACTTGGGAAGTTAACTGATGAAGACTGCTCGTCAACACCAAATCTTAGGGTATTTTTGTCTGAATAATTTTAATTATGATTGCAACCTGGGAAAATATCATCCTTCTTAATCATAATTATCTTAACACTTTTTACTCATAACCTTACACCTTACCCTCATAACTTTACTTAAATTAGTTTTAATGTTTGTGAGTGTTTGTGTGTGTTACACAAACATTAAATTACCCCCTGTTTATATTTTATGTTCGTACAGTCCATCCAATGGATGTCTGAAAGATATCGCTGTTAGCGATAAGACCGCCATTGTAACCATAGAATTAGCAATATTGTAATGTTAGTGTACAATAAAGTATATTTAGGTTTCAGAAGCAAAACTTATTAAAAAAAACAAACAATCTTATGCACGTTCAATTATTATTTTAATAACAAAAGAAAAGTACTCTACAAATCAAATTTATTTACACCGACACAATTAATAAAAAATAAGACACCAATCACTTCGTCTAACAAAAATAGCATGTACTTACAGGGCTCAATTACAGCTTTACCATTTAAAATTAAATAAACAAACTCTTACAAATCACGTCGACAACTACCGCACGCCAGGACGACCAACGAGCAAATGACCGACTCCTCCGCGTTCGCTGCCTTTTATAGGCATCATTTTACGATCGGAACCTATTCCCTAAATCGGCCTATCCTGACGCAGCGTCGTCCTCGTCGCAGTCCTCGTCGCAGTTCTCGTGGTGCTCGTCGCGCACCGGGGCCAAGTCCGCAGATGAGGGCTCACCACTGCTCCCGGTCACCTCAGCACTAGGTGGTAGGGACGCCGATGATGACCCTGCACCGGGATCACACACTTCGTCGTCTGAAATGTGACCACAATTTAAGAAAATCTTGTCTTTAGCTTATCAAGTATTTGCACACACAACCTGCAATCAATGAGATAAACATTGGACGTAATTAGAGCTCTCATTATTTAATCACTCGGTTTTCACGTCGGCCCATGACGCGTTGTCGGCGGTGTAGAACTGCATCTGTGAACAAATCAGACAGAAGGCGTCCCCGCTGTCTGAGGTTGACGGAGGCATCACTGAATCGCACGTCAACACTTATCATAGACCAATACCTCTCACTACAGGCATGTCTATCAGGACGGAGGCATCACTGAATCGCACGTCCCATTACATATTTCACATATCAGTCAAAAACACATAAGCCCGTTAATTTAGGGCGGACGGAGGCATCGCTGAATCGCACGTCCCATTACATATTTCACATATCAGTCAAAAACACATAAGCCCGTTAATTTGGGGCGGACGGAGGCATCGCTGAATCGCACGTCCTTCACACATGATCCTTGATCACGTACCATTGTGGGGGACGGAGGTATCATCTGAATCGCAACACAAAAAATCACAATCAGGGTACCTGTACTTGTACGGGTAAGTAAGCCGATCTGCCAACTTTTAACTACTCGTATTGGAGTAACTGGATAACGAAATTAAAAAAAAAAACTAAGGCGTAACAATGTTTTAGTGAATGTAGCTAAGTATGATTAAGGAAAAGCTAGCTTAACATATGGCAAAACGACTCACCAAGTCCGCACGTGTCGGGCCATTGCAACTCACCCTCGAAAAAGGCTGCGCATGACTCTGGACACCACTCTCCGTTCCAGGGTACCATGTACTCAGCAGCTGCCTGAGTAGTCTTGCCGTATGAACCACTGACAAGCTTCAGCTGGTAACGGTCACTGGGTAGTACCTTAATCACTCTATATGGTCCACGCATGCCAGGATCTAGTTTTCCTGTAGACTGGGAGTATTTGATTACAAACACCAGATCGTTTATACTAAAAGTGCGTGGTGTTCGCCGCTGTTTGTTGACGTAAGAGTCTTGTTTAGCTTGGTTGCGAGACAATAACTGGTGGGCTCTTGTTCTGTCTAGTTCCCGCCGGCCTTCATAGTTCTGACACATCTCCTCAGTGACATCACGAATTAGCGTCCGAACAACGGGTATGGTGGCTTCCGTGCCGACCAGGAGTTTTAAAGCTGAAGTTTGTGTCGTCTTGTGTTTGGTAATATTCAAGACAAGTTGAATCTTCCACAGTTGTCCCGACCATTTTGAATGCTTATGATTTGTTTCGATACGAATCATATTTAAAACAGTCCTGACATATCTTTCTACTTGTCCGTTAGCATTGTGCATTTCGGGCGTTATGAAATGAATATTACAGCCAAATTCAGTTAAAAGTTTAGAGAATCCCGAAGATTCGAACATTCTCCCACGGTCGGCTATTATAAGTTTAGGAGCACCGAAGAGTGATATCGCGTTGGTAAATGTGCGTTTAAGCTCACTCACGTCTTGTTTATAAATTGGATATAGCAAACAATACTTCGTGAAAGAGTCAACTATTAATAAAACAAACTTATATCCTTCGGATTCGGGTAATGGACCAAGTACGTCCATATGTAATGTTTCGAAAGGGGTATTAGGCTTTTCCCAGGACGTAATTGGTTGGTGAGGGGCTCTAGGGACACGTTTACATGATATGCACACAAGACAGTGTTTTATGTATTTTGCGACGAATTGACGGAGCCCGGGAAACCAGAAGTATTTGAGGATTAAGTCGAGGGTTTTCTCCGCGCAGATGTGTTCATGCTCGTCATGAAAAATTCTCAATAAACTTAACCGGTGTCCTTTGGGAATAAAACAAAGAAGCCTGGCTTCTTCGCCCACTGGTGTGTAACGATAATAGAGGAGGTCGTTTTGTTCGACGTACCGTTGAGAGTCTAACTCTCTATCCTGTAATTTCTGCAGAAGATTTTGCGTCTCCTTATCTGCAGACTGAGCGATTTGTGCCCAATTGCGTGGCCTAGATATTTGGTGCACTTTGGCATCTGGGACTGGGTTTCGGCTAAGGTAGTCTGCATGTGCCATCATGGTACCTTTTCTATAATCGATGGTAAAGTGAAAGTCTTGTAAGTAAATCCACCACCTGGCGACGCGCGGAAGCAAGTCCTTCTTCTTTTCGGTGGCTTTAAGGGCATTGCAATCGGTGACGACTTTGAAGTTTATGCCAACAAGATAATGGCGAAAATTCTGCAGTGCCCTTACAACCGCTAAAGTTTCTAACTCATAAGAGTGATACCTGCTTTCGGCGCCCTGAGTGGCTTTACTATAGTAAGCGACTACATGCTTCGTACCATCAGCCTTCTTCTGCATTAATACTGCACCATAGCCAATGCTGCTGGCGTCAGTATGTACCTCAGTAGGTAGGGACTGGTCGAAGATGGACAGTATTGGTGATTTAGTCAAGCAGTCTATTATCTCTTGCCTAACCCCTTCTTGTTCTTGACCCCAGCAAAAGGTAACTTCTTTTTTCATTAAGCGTGCTATGCAAGCGGTTTTAGTTGCGTAATTCCTAATATATCGTCTGAAATACCCTGCCAAACCCAGAAACTGTCGGATTTGTTTTACGTTACGTGGTGTTTGTGCATCCACAAGAGCTTGGATTTTTCGGGGGCTCGGCCTAACCTGACCCTGACTTATTACTCGCCCCAAGTACTCAACCTCCGTGGACAGGAAGGAGCACTTTCGCAAGTTTATCGAAAAACCCGACCTAGTTAGCGTTTCCAGAACCTTTTTCAATAAGCTCAACCCCTCATTAACAGTGTTGCTCATACAGAGTACGTCATCGACGTATACTAACACATTGCCCGCCTCAATATGGTCACGAAGGGTTTCGTTAATAATTCTCTGATAGACGATGGGAGAGTTCGTCAAACCGTAGGGCATTCGAAGATACTCGTAATGACCTTCTGGTGTGACGAACGCAGTCTTGCGAATCGAATCGTCTTCAATAGCTATCTGGTGAAACCCCGTGGCCATATCAAGGCTGCTGAAGTATTTAAAGTTGCCTAGTCTGTCTATGTGGTCGTCAATTAGTGGTAATGGGTACCGGTCTCTAACTGTTAGTCGGTTGAGTGCCCTATAATCGACGCACATCCTGTCGCTACCATCCTTCTTCTTTACCAATATAATGGGGCTTGCATACTCGGAGGTGGAGTCGCGGATGATGCCCTTATCCTTCAAATCTCGCAAAATTTCTCGGACTTTAAGTTTTTCTGAGTGTGACAGCTTGTAAGGTCGGTAGGCGACAGGAGTATCGTCCGTGAGATTTATAGACATCTTACCGGTTGTGACAGTAGTCGAAGCAGTGCCAGATATAAGGTATTTCGAGAACAGTTCTATTAAGTTTTTAAGACACTCGAGTTCGGCACCCTGAAGGGGTGAGTTAATATATAAGTCATCGTTGAGTATTGCGTGTACGGCATTATCAACGGCTCGAGTTAGGCGCTGACTATTTTTTGTACGTACGTATGTGATGCCGTCACGGTTAAGAATGTCGGTTCCTATCACAACAGGGGTAGTCATACACGAGCCTGGCACTACGACGAAGTCGGCCTCCAAAGAGATTTCATCAAACTCAATCGTTAACGTAACGTAGGAGTCGGCTTGGACGGCGGTGTCGCTGATTCCCTTCAAAACGCAGTGCCTAGGTTTCCGTTCACAGTTAAAGTATTTCAATGCATCAGACGAGACTAATGAGATATTTAAGGCTCCACTGTCGATAAGGACATCGACAGGGATACCCTGGATAATCGCAGTCTTAAGGTCGCTGTTTTGCGAGGAACCAGCCACGGGCGTAATACATAAATTAATGTTGCGCTTATTACGTGAACCTGATCTTTCCTTAGCAAAACAAACGTCTTCACTATGTCCCGGTTTTTTACAGAAGTTACAGGTTGGCTTATTGGCATTACTCGTATTGGTATTCGACGCCTGGTCAGTTTTGGGCTTCTTGGGGCAATTGTGGGATTTATGTCCGGGTTGCCCACAGACAAAACATTTTAAGTTTGATGAACGATTATTAGTCGGTGGTTTGGAAGGGTGGTTCCGGTTTTCTAATTTAATGCGCGTAGGTTTGGCGTAAATTGATAAAAATGAAACTAAATCGTGTATCTGTAGACTGGCGTTGGCAGCCGCAGCCCTAACCTGAGCGTCTGTTATACCGCGAATGACTATCAACGTTCTCAGTTCGTCGCTTAAACCCTTAACTATTTTGAGGCGGAGTAAAGTTCTTCTCGCATACTCGGCGTATGTGCTATACTTGTCAGAGGTCGTGTGCATCGCATCATAAAGAATATTTGCATAATCAAGTTTTCGTGGGCACAAAGGCTTAAACTCTTTAACGAAATTATTCCATGTTCGGTCACTAGTCACCCACTCGTTTAGCCAGGTGCGTGCGTCACCCTTAAGGCATATCGATACGCGCGATAGACACTCCGAGTCTCCCCAGTTATTAGCTACCCTAGCTCGATCAACCTCCTCACACCACGCATCTATGTCATTGATAGTAGGATCGAAGTTAGACACAAAATATTTTTGAGCTTTGTCAGAGTTTATCGACCTAATTGCTTCAGCTAATATTCGCGCCGAATCTGTCACACACTGTTCGCTGCGTGAGGGTATGTCGACACTCGGTCCCTCAGTCGCAATACTCTCAGCTGTGGGTATATTTAACGCGGCCGTAGAACTAGGTAACAAAACCTCAGATATCGATTTTCTAGCCTGAAGGGCCTGGCCGTTCTCTAATACACTAATCGGAGGAGTATGAGATCTTGTCAGCGTGTTGTTACGAGCTAGCTGGCTATGGCACTCGGTCACGTTACGTGATATGGGACGTTCTGATTCTAATGTATTTAAACGAGACAGAATTGACGCTAACGTTTGTTGCATTATTACGTTTTGATCACCAAAATTCATTCGCGAGCGCGCCCTACTTTGCGATCGAGATCTGCTAGTCCCAATCCTGGAGCGAGAATGATTTCGCGAACGAGATCTATCCCGAGATCTATGGTGTCGACGTGACTTGTCACGAGATTTATGCTGCCTGTCAGCCATATTTAGTCACAAAACAGGTACTAAAATTTGAAATAAAACGGTCGTTTGGTGTCTTATTTTTATAACCGACAAAATCAAAAGTGAATATTAGTGAGCGTTCTTTTCTGGATATAATCCCACTTCTGAATTTAGGTTTCAGAAGCAAAACTTATTAAAAAAAACAAACAATCTTATGCACGTTCAATTATTATTTTAATAACAAAAGAAAAGTACTCTACAAATCAAATTTATTTACACCGACACAATTAATAAAAAATAAGACACCAATCACTTCGTCTAACAAAAATAGCATGTACTTACAGGGCTCAATTACAGCTTTACCATTTAAAATTAAATAAACAAACTCTTACAAATCACGTCGACAACTACCGCACGCCAGGACGACCAACGAGCAAATGACCGACTCCTCCGCGTTCGCTGCCTTTTATAGGCATCATTTTACGATCGGAACCTATTCCCTAAATGTATATTCTATTCTATTCTTAACTCAGTTTAATTTGTTTTTCCATTCCAATGATTTCCAATAAACAAGATGGTGTCAATCTATTTATATATGTACGTATAAAGTAAGAAACTCACTGGCTGACTGATTCACTGACTGCTGGGTCTAGAAGCATGAAATTTTGCACGAATTTTCCTTAAATGACGTAAGTGTGCACTAATAAGGGATTTTTGGAAATTCAACCCCTAAGGGGCTAAAATAGGGGTTGAAAGTTTGTATGAAACTTCGTCCACGCGAACGAAGCGCGGGCAACAGCTAGTTAATTATATTAGCAAAGATCTTTCTAATAGCGTCATTACTTTGACTACCAACTTTCTCTGAACATGTTCAATAAAACTCCTAAGTATTAATAATTGTCATACTTATCAATCATGTTACCTAAACATTCAACTACTATTGATAAATGTATAGTAATTAATTAATATCATATTAACATTGTTGGTCGAATATAATTGATGGGGTTTTGATTTAAAATGCGACGGCCATTTTAAATCGATTTAAATTACGTTCACGGTTAAATTTACCGAGTGAATGAATGAATGGGTAAGGTTTAGTTCACTTCGTTATTTCGTTTCCTGGTCATATTTTAGAGTTGAACATTGCAGGGACCGTTGGCGTGATTTAGTAGTGATTCTAGAGAAATCTAGTGACGTTTTAGAGTTGAGTTCGCACAAAATTTCAGATTTAAATGTGTCATTACTGGTAAGAGAAAATGTGCCTACTAAAGCAAGACTTGTTGGAATAATGTGTCGTAACACGAAAAAACTGACGGATTTTAGTTTTCAATGCTTGATTATCAACATGCAAAAGGTTGCATTTTTTTTTAATGTAATCAGCTAGGTACATACTTATTAAAAAAAAACACATTTTATTTATTTCAGAAACAACTATCTATAATTTTGTTAGTAGGTACACTTAAAAATATGATAGTAATTAATTAATCAGACTAAACTTGTTTCTTTTGCAGCTACATAGTTATGAGATGTTTCATCCCTGAAACATCTCGCAATGTTTCCCAAACAAAATTGAATCATACAAAACAAACTTTGGTACAGACAAATGTAGGTAGTTCCAACGGAATCAAATTTCTTTAGTTCAATTCGATCTTCTCAATTCCATTTAATAGACAATGTTTGTTATGATCTCTGGACCAACCGGTGGTGCTGCTGAAACACTAATTCATCGTGGAATGTCGACCTAATTACTTCAAGAATAAGGCTGTGTGTTTATATTTTGTGTGATTTATAGTTTGTATTAGTTTTCAAGTGACAAATGACTCTTGGTCCACCACGCGGGTGGTCGGCATCATCGGACGATGCTACCATTTATCATATAAATTTCACTTTATATAGAAACTTCATACAAACTGCGTCTTTTCTAAATCGTGACTACATCTGTACGTACGTACATTACACTGAAATAATGTAGACATATTAACCTTTCTCTCCGGATTTCCACAACTTTGAAATGTCACGTGTACAAACATGTTTTAATCGTTCTCGCAGTCACGAACTGATGCAGATAAGAGATGGCAGAAATAACTTCTTAAAATGAGAGCTTTTTTGCTAAAGTTTCGCTTAACTCTTGCCAGGCGTACGTAAAAAGGTACCCTACTTATCTTAACCGTACTGTTGATACGTGCTCTACCTTTATGCATTCCTTTTAGTAGCAAGCGTTCCCCTGCTACGCAAATTAACGTGAAGGTAATTTTCTTTTTAACCTCTACAGCCCCGCTGATTGAACAGCCTGCTCAAGTTGTAAGAGTTAAAAAGGTTTCTTGCATTATTCCCGGAGGGTTGCCTTTTAGTGACATTTTATTTTTAGTCCTCTATATGCCAGTAATATAATAAAGTGTAGGCCAGATTAAAATTAAAGTCGAAAGCCGTATCCGTTATATGCATAAACTAGCCTTTACTCGCGGCGCCGCTCACATTATGTACGGAAAGCTAAAATTAACCCTTAAAAATTGACACTTGCAGACAATGTAGCTTCACGTTAGTGAAAGAATTTTCTGAATCGGGTTAGTAGTTCCGAAGATTACGAACTACATACAAACTAACAAACAAATTAAACCTGTTTATAATATTAGTACAGAAGTATAGAAATGCGTCCTGCAATAAAAACCATATAAAATTACAGCCACTAGGAATTCGGAAACAAACCGAGTATCTACTTAAGTTTGCGTTATTTTATACGCATTTTGGTTCAGTTACTAAACCAATAAAGTGTGGGAATCTAGATCGTTGGTGGAAGTAATAATAAAACAGGATCAAGTTATCTGTAACGTTTCAATCTAGTTGCGGTAATGCAGTGAAGTAACTAATTTAGCGGTTGCGAGAGATATAATACTCATTTGGTATCTGGAAACAAACAGTGTTCTGGTGAAACACGTAGAGTTAGAAGATTGTTTTGTTATAGACTACAGCTTTGTTTACAGCTGGTAGTGTAACTGGTGTTTGTTGATGGACAGGTGAAGATCAAAGGCCTTCTCGTTCATCGGGAGGCACATAAGGTGTCCCTGTGTAAGGCGGTAGATCTCACTACGTTGCAATTATCTTATTCTGTTAGTTCTATTTCAAAAGTTCAACAATTTACTTAATGCTGACTGACTTACTGATGGTAATGATCTTGCTGTGACAATGACTGCAAACCTTTTTCATGGTGTTAAAACACTACTATTCACCCTAGCGACCGTTACAAAATCATCATCTTCGGATAATCTTACCAAAGAGGTTTACAAATGTTTCAAAATAACCATTTGTTTGCTCGACTGGTTATGCCAAAAACTCAATGCAATAGACACTGTGTCATTTTCATTCTCTGTAATTTCTTTAATTTTATAAAACACACAATATTTACATATTTGTATTTATATGCATTGTATTTATACTATATAATAAGGAGTGAATAACTTGTGTTATTTTAAATTTTGTATAGTAGCAGTACACCACTGACTAACCCCCCCCCCCCCTTTTCTATTTCAAGTTCGTACAGTCCATCCAAAGCGATATGACCGCCATTGTAACCATAAAATTAATAATATTGTAAAACCGTTCTGTTTCAATTTTGGTGTACAATAAAGTATATTCTATTCTATTCTTTACTAGACTTTTTACTCATATTTCATTCTAAAAACTTTTATAAGCGTTACTGAACAATAACAACAGTTACAAGAACAACAGTGCATGCAACAGTTCAACGATCAAACATTAATTTAACAGCACATTAAATTCTAGTACTCAAATCTGTAACCGAGACATTCATTGTCAACTATTGACCACACTTCAGTCTTCAGATTATCTAGGCAAAATACTTCTGGCGAGACGCCAACACGATCTAGCAAATTACAGTATTAGATACGACAACTACATTTAGAACTATAGTTTCTAGTGCCTTGCTCATAGGGGTGGGTATTCTTTGAATGTTTGGAGATGTGGTGTTGAAGTATCGTGGTTGGTCGTAACCTGATGACGGCGCAATCGGCAACCGTATCGAGTGTCGTTCCGGTCCGGTGCTCGCCTTCGTCTCGACCTGGCTGCTCGGTGTGAACGGAACCTATGTCCTGGTCACGCACTGGGGGTGGATGATGCTGAGGTTCTGCAGCAGTTTAGAAATAACTTTGATTCTGAAAAGTATGGTTATAGATCCTTGTGAAAAAGCGTACCGAGAACTAGGAACTACCATCAAGCTCGCATAACGTGTCTTCCGCCGAACAGGGGACCTAATATGTCCGTTTTGGCAGAATCATATTAGGATAATACACAGGGATAATAATATCAATCACGTTATAATTCTTGGCGGCCATTTTAGGCCCGCAGCATTGCTATGTTACATTTATGACATTTCATTCTTGGATCTCGGAAAGCAAACGCATCAGCGATATCTCTCGAGCAATATTGTCTATCCAACAAAACTATACTACGGTATAGTAGGTACCTACGCAATTGAACAAGACTGTTGTTTCATCAGTCTCCTGCCCTTAACCCAATTTATTTGGGGGCGGCGTAACATATCTTCTTCTTCCGTGCTTCTTTATTACTCGTCATGTCAGCAGTCACCTCATTTCTAGCCATACCATCCTTCACACAGTCAATCCATTGTTTCTTTGGTCTTCCTCTATTCTTATAGCCTTTCATACTCAAAATTTTCCTCACTACGTTTTCCTTATTCCTCCGTTTATTAAAAAAAAAATGAAGCTTTGAACTGAGCTGAAGCCTAGATATTTTGGCCATGATCATACCATTTTTCCTGATATTTTATCAGCTGACGAGAATTTATTCGCTTTTCTTCATGAAACGCTTCAAAAACGCAGCGGTTTCAGCGACTAGTGGGTGGCCCCGTCCGAAGATCTTCAAGGTTTTTATATAAGACAGTACCGTCGCATGCGCACTCACGTTTATAATTACTTGCCACGTAATTAGACAGTAGACATGAAATCACTGCCAAGGACTGTCACGATTTTAATTATTCGGAATATTATGGAATAGATGCGTTCCGCAGAAACGAAATATATTACAGAATAATTCACTTATTATTTATTTTTCTTTTATGCAGTACTACTACTATTAAATAGAACTAATACACAACTGGCAAAAAATATATACAGGGTAACCTATGGGGTCTGCCTTACCCGTCAGAGACCACAGATGTGATGTCATGTCTTGTTGCGTTATTATTATAATTCAATATTCAACACAGTTATACCTACTAGTGAAAGATCTCAAGATTTCGTTCAACGATTTTCCTCAAATTGCGTAACTTTTGAAGCTATAACAGTTATTATAAAAACTTTTACACTAGACTGAAGCTGATATCAAAATAAAGAAGTAGGTACTCGAATACTTAAATGTCGATTACTAGTTGCTATTTAATAAGAGAGGTTCACTTTCACTATTTCTATGGCATTGGTACTTGTATGTATGGATAACAGAAAATAATTAATCTTAATACAAGGTGTAGTTTTGCATCCTCAAAATTCAGGAGGTTGTCATAGAAGACGTAAATAATCAATATAAATTACGGTACCTGGTCAATAATAATAAATGTTGCTTTTTTTAGTTGTTTTAATTTGACACTATTCCAGAATGAAGCCCTTCTCAAAAGAGGAGAATCCTCGTTTATCGAATAAACGTTAACGTTTGTTTGTGTGTGTGAAAGCGCGGTTAAAGGGCTATATAGTATTAGACGAGCCGCGTTTTAATACGGGTGGTGTACACATACCGATTTCCGATATTAAGAAAAAAATATAAAAAATTACCTACCCATTTTATTATTGATTCGGGTCGAGAATCATTAGCATAGTTGCCTCCTTGAATTTGACGAACATTAAAATGATTAGAGCACAGTAGGTTCGCGATCCGATTTCGAAACTAAAATTTCGAAGAAATATTTATTTCACACACCCACCCATACTTGGCCTGTGCGGTGGATCATAGCCCTCCCTCTTACGGCGTGAAGAACTGTCCCAGCAACTTTATAAGCTACTTTCATATTTGAATCGGATTTTGTTAACAATTTCAAGGGTTTTATCTTTTTGCACGAAACCCTAATCCTTATTCTAAAATTAAAATAGCCTAAGCCATTCCTTATAACACCCGCTATCTGCTAGTAAAAGTGCCGTCAAAATCGGTCCAGCCGTTTCGGAGATTAGCCGGAACAAACAGACAAAAATTTAGTTATTTATTTATAAGTACCGTGTATAATTTCATACGCATTCAGTAAAAAACTGTCATTTTGAAATTACAAACAGACACTTCAATATTATTTATCTGTAGATAATATTAAGTTCACAATCTAAATGCCTGTTATAAAGGTCGTATTATTGACGTAAATAGTTTAAAATGACAACTGCAAGCAACCCCAAGGTTCAATACGGAAACATAGCTGGTAGCCTGTGCTAGCTAAATCAATTACCACAACACTTAGAACAATGCCCGTGAGCCTTAATAACAATAATATCCCTATATATATCAACAAGTTGGATAATTACATTATTATTTCAAGAAGTCGTTTTTTTTATCAAAGGCCAGCTATTTATTGTGGGTCAGTTGAACCGGGGGTCAATTGTAACGAAGTGAGATGGCTGAGGGGCGTAAACTGAATGACGCAGGTCAATTGGTGCTGTTACTCATAGTCGATAAGTGTGATTTTTTACCGACAACTTTTTGTGGGAATAAAACTCTTTGGACCGTCTGTTAGCGGTCCGCAAAATGAAAAGGTTTACATACAGTTGTAGTTTTGCTGTTATCCAGAAAGAATAACAGATTAATTTATGTGCTCTGGACATGAGGCCGGTTTTTTTCTTCTTGTGGGGGCTTGTTCTTGACCTCAATCTTGCCTGATGGAGATCGATAGACAAAGTCTGCGATGAAACGAAAGTAGGCACCATTTCATTTTGTGAGTCAGTTTAGTTAACAATTCAGTCACTAGCCTGTCACTGACCCTCGTGTAGGTATACATTGGTAGCAACACTCAACTGCATCTCCTCTCCTCATTAAACTGCTTTCTGAACTATTTCCCTGGAGGAAAAAAAATATAATACACCAAATCCAAAATCAGCGATTGCACGAGAAAAACCATCCATTCGTAACATTTCATCTGAGCTGTCGTTAAATTTACTAACCCAACAACACAATACACAAACGATTCCTAACAATAAATGCATCAAGTGAAACAGAAGACTGCCCAAGCAAACAATCGAATGCGCTTGCGCCGGTCGCCAACACACGTGTGCTCCATTGACACATGTGCAGCGCACATTGAACGCACTACAAGTGTACATGCAAAAACATTGGGTGACATGACATTTGGAAAAAACGGGCACTTGTCTCTGCTGAGTTTTGAGCTTCAGAATACATTGACCCTTAAAAAGTAGATGCTCTTCGGAAAGGTACTTAAGTCATTAACATAGCAGATACTTGGGAAAATGAGTGAAATATTTAAGATTTCCCGTTTTTAATGAACTTTTACTAAATAGGCTTGCGTTTGGCTGCAACTCGCCTGATGTGAAGCGATGACGCGGCCTAGGATGGAGCACGCGCGCCTAGAAGAAACCGATTCACTCGAACTTTGAAGAGATCTGGATAATAATGATCGGGAAACAGAGAAGCCGGCAGTGAATTCCACAGACTGGCAGTTCGCACTGTGGAAGCATAGGGCTTTGTACGGGTCCGTGGAAACTATCCAATATAGAAAAAAAAAACTACTGTGCACAAAAGCTTACAAGAAAGTTTATTAAAACCGAATCACCTCGCAAATATAATACGCATTTTCCAATCATCGCATCAATAGCATCGTAAAACAAACGCATGACCTTTGTCGACTCTGGCGCATTATAATTTAATAACAAAATCACTTTCATCGCCTTTCTCTGGTGACAGAGCTGATGGCGAACTAACGGGTAGGTAGGTGGGTACCTCGCATCAATCAATAGCTCTATGAAAAAGCTGTCTGCCAGTTAAATGGACAACTTTCGCGTTCAGTACGTACTACAATCGTTTGTAGCGAACTAATCGCCGAGGGTTTAGAGCCCCTGGGCTGCTTTCTGTGCGATGCGGCCTGTAAGGCTGAGTTCACACCAAAAAACTGAACACAAAAACATTCATTTTGCCCGTGACTCGTTCCATGTGCGTTCTCTGTCCGATGTGGACTAAGCTTTATGTCTTGCTATATTTTTTATTGAAACGAAAGTTATAGTCTATCAATCTTGACATAATTGTGTAACTATGGCTAAATGTTAGACGAATATTTATTGGTGGAATGTTATCTGTAGCGGTACATAATAGGCCGATTGTTATTTTTTTTGTTTTGACAGATAATTTCATTGTATGCGACAAAGCATTGATCTTTATCGATTTTTTGTGTCCTTTAGAAACTGGACTGAATTAGCATTGAATGTCCTAAGAATTAACCTCATAAGCAGAGAGCTTTCAAAGTGGCATTCGCTTTTAAAACATTACATTTCAAGGACTTCTTACAGAAATGAGATAACATAACTTTTCGATAGCTTATGTCAATCAAATACATTTTTGTCCCATCCATCATAAATATTTAAATATCGCTAATCTAACGTCACTTTTTCTTGACCTTCAGATGACGAAAATCTAGATATTTCAAGTATTTGTCTTGCTTCGCTATTTTATAAGCATTACACATTGAAATGAACTTATTTAACACTTAAATATTCGATTCATAAGTTATTACAACGTATATCTCCAGTCACAATGCATTGGATTTTAATGTCTTAATATTGCTTCCGATTTCATTCAAGTTTTTGTATGAATCCGCCTTTAATTGTTTAACTGAAACCAGTGAAGCGACTTCATCGTTCATTCACATAGCTTGATCTTTCCCTCTCTATTCAACTCACGTAAGTCGAAAGGGACAAAAATAAATTCAGTAAGCGTCAATTATGATGTTTTTTAACAAAATAAACCACAGAACACTGTAAGTATAAAATATTGTGGAGGTGGCAATCCAAGATTTGACTTTATGGCTGTTTTATTGGTCTAGCGATTGCAAGCGCTGCTAAGCTCATGGTCTTGAGTTCTAGTCCCGAGTCGGGCAACGTTTTATTTTATTTTTCTGTCAGGAGTCTCAACAGCAGCGGGGAGGCTCGATTTGTACCCACTTGAGGGCAATACGCTTGCCATCAACTACATGTAAACATACCTGGCGAAATGTTCTTGTACTATGGGTACACCTCTGTTTAAACCTCCTGGGATAACAGGTGTGATGATGTTATTTATATAATTTAAGATTATGCGCGTGTTCTTTAAAAGGGATCAAACAATTGCCGAACCGATATGAAAAGATGAAGAAAAGTGAATGCGGAAGGCGGAAAGCAGTGGGTTTACTTGTCGAACAACTTGGGAGAGATTTAACACTAGATAAGTTCCTACGGAACGTGTTCTAGAAGAATAAGTTGAATATTTTACCATAGTCATGAAAACATAACGTGTAGATACTTGTAACTACATACTATTATTATCGCTTACAAGTATAGCAGTTTATCCTTTCTACAGATTGCTCGGCTCACATCCAGAATTCAAACTTGTTCAGCTCGTTTTACTCACTCGTAAAACACCCCGGTTTGATGGAGACTGGACCATGGAGTACTAAAGTAAAGGAGACCTAGTGCGTTTAACTTTGAATTTATATATTCTGAGGGAAGAGAAGCTTCAACAGTGATGTGATAACTCCAGCATCATACAATTATTTAGAATCAGCATAGATTGAAACTACAACACCAGGGAAACATTATCCAAATCTCCGACATCCGATTTCTTAGTCAACGGTTATCACGGTACATATTTCTGTGAACCATAAGAAGCAAAGCTTTGCCTGGAATAGGTGTCAAAAGGGGCAAAACGAACGGTTGGCACGCAGCCAAAACAATCGCAAGAATTATCTGAATGCAGCCACACAGATCAAACAGGATTAACACTGAGAATTCAAAATTTAATGGAGGGAATTTAAAATATCGTAACGGACATTTTAGCATGCTGTTGGATCTTCCACTTTCGGCGCTGAGCCAAACGTTGCAAGTCCAATGTCCCATAATGTCCGTTATGGTGTTTCAATTTCCACCATCGATCTGCAGGTACATTTTGTGAACAAATTGTTCTTCCATTTGCTATCTACTCTTTGCCCTGCCTATCGAAGGCATGGTTACAACTGATCGGGGTACGATCCTGTTTGTAACAATCATCGACGTCCTGTCGACACACCTGCGTTGTACCAACCATACTGGCACGTAGTAGGTACCTGTGGGGGATCTTTGACCTTGCTTGATGTACTGAAGGTGTCGGGTAGTAACGAGGTATGCTAATGACTTTTTTTATAGGTACCTCTCACAGATGAATTGCAAGTTGCATTTTGTTTTTATTTTTACACGTTTCATTTTGCAAGGTGTAAAAGTGTATTTGAGTTTGAAGGCATGAGTACGAAGTTTAAACGCATCTATGTAACTGAGTTCGAATTCTTTTTCTAATATCTGATTCAGTATGTTTACAATGTTTAACGTTTTAGGAGCAGTGGGTGAAATAGAGTACCACGCGACTGACATGACGACTAATAGAAGTATGTATAAGAAGGCATGTAGCGCCGAAGCCAAATAAATTGGGATAAGGACAGGAGAATGATGGTGAGATTTTCAGTAGTTCTGGCGACAAAATTGTAGAAAAACCACACTGCTGTTCAAGAAAACCAGAACCCAACCCTAAGGGAAACCTATAGAAAGGTGTGTGTAACATAGAAACAAAATGAACACGACTCAACACCTACGCAAACTTCAAATTCAATGATAAAATCAATCCGCAAGCGAGAGACGAACCGCGTTAGACGTAACAGCATCTTCTGTGTCAATTTTTACAACCGCTAAGTAATCAATTAAAATTCTAAATCATTTCCAATTGATATCGTGTCACATATCTATCTGTTGTAAATGCGCAATAACATCTAATTCTAATCTAATCGATTAAGCCATAAATTGTCAAAGCCGTAAAGTCATCAATAGTTAAATTACCATTGAAAGCAATAAAATAACATTTAACGTTTATAATTTTTGTCAACTCGCATGAGATGTAATTACTTTTTAATTTTATAGTAGTTATTCTTTTATTTTTATGACGCAAATCAATGAATGTAATATAGTAATAAAACCAGTTGATTTGTATTAAACTTGTTATGATGTTCTTAAAGAAAGTTTTCTTAATGAAGAGCATGTATTTATGAGTAATTAAGAGGTCGTGATTTTGTTTGCGCCTACGCGATGTAGTGAAATCATTTACAACGTGAAACTAGTTTTAGCACGATCTCTTAAATTCACTTTATAGAATCCTTAAGGTTTCTCTTTACTTCAGACTCCATATTTCTTAATTATTTTGGAGTAGGCCGTAAAAGTAGAGCGATCATAAGACAATCTGACTTCGGCCTTAAATAACCATTTAAATGCTGCGGGATTCTCATATTTTAATCTCAGTGCGCAATCTGTCAAAAATACTTTGTTTACCCAAATTTTTACAAGTTTTTGCAGGGTAAGTCCATTTGATAATTATTATCAGTTAATTATCCATGCTGGCTCATAACTCTGTAATTTTTACTAAAATCGCTTTTTGTTTTAACGCTCTTGAATTCAGTCTAAACAGGGTCTTTTATTTTCGGCATTTTCATAACTAAATATTACAAAAATAATTATCAAGGTATATTACCATGATAATTATCAAAGTATAATTATCGAGATAATGTTATCACTTCGAACCCTGAGTTTTTCACATTGACTGTCGCTGAGATCAGATTGCGACTAGATTATGAACGTTTTTGATTTTGGGGATTGGATTTCTAGTATCCTTGGTATCCAAGAGTTTATTCAATCAAATCCACAGGGGTCCTTGGACTTTTACTTACATAGGTAGAACATAAAAAAAATATTTTCAAACATCACCAATAAATTTATTTATTGCTTGTTATTGAGGAGCTCGTGACTAAATAATAACAGCTGCTCGGTTCGATCGTCAGGTTAAGCCGCGCTTGCCTGGGTTGGTCCGTGGATGGGTGACCACCCATACATACCGAGTTTCCTCCGTGCCTCGGAAAGAACGTTAAGCCGTTGGTCCCGGCTGTCAATTGAAGATCTTTGACAGTCGTTACAGGTAGTCAGTGACCCGAAAGTCTGACAACCAGTCTTACCAAGGGGTATCGTATTACCCAGTACTAACTGGTTTGTGGAGGTCAGATAGGCAGTCGCTCCATGTAAAATACTGGTATTCAGCTACATCCGGTTAGACTGGAAGCCGACTCCAACGTGGTTGGGAAAAGGTTAGGCAGATGATTGCTTGTTATTGAAACTGGACTCTGGACCACTAATGAGATCAAAACGAATAGTTTGAAATTAGCCTTACGAGTTGCCCGTAATTAATAGATAATAAAAAATAATATATGGTAAATAATAATAATTTTTATATATATTTTAATTTATAGCTCTTTAAAATAAACGCTTTGTAAATACAGCTATAATTAGTAATGGCTTTATGCTTGTGAATTTATTGTGATGCATCTATTGTAAACATAACAAAATGGTTGTCATGTCGTTTCATATGGTAGATCTTGCCAGCTTGTATACCTACCATACATTTTGAATAATGTCCTCATTGAATTATACAAAAGGTTCAGGAAGCCTAAGTTTTAACATTAGTGTCAGTAAGTGACCAAGAAAGGCAGCAAAATAAGCGCAATTACAAAAAAAAAAATATTTACAAACTGTGGAAAATAAATCACATAAACAGTCAATATTTTTCGTTTTTTAAAAGCGTAATGGACGATGTATAGACACCGTTATTTTTTTTTATTTAGAAAAGTGTCTACAAAGACCTCTAATATAAAACGTCAATTACGTTTTTTATTCGTAAAACACCTCTCTTAAAATTCGAACTCTTAATCCTATAAGATGACAGACAGCCCCATCCTCAAACCTATGGAATGTTAATGGTACATTTATCAAAGCCTTACTATGTACCGAAGGACCAAATTTCCTTGGCACGCGGCGATTCAAGGGACTAAGTACAAAAATAGACTGAATTTGACGTTCCCCTTGACAAGCAGCGCCGTTACCAAGTGTCAAGATACATTGGTCGTTTTGAACCATTACAGATCACAGTCTAGAGGAATTAATTTCAATTTATGAGTTTATTTGGGAACATTAATATTTTGTAAATCACTCGGTGTAACAATTTTATACTTAACTTGGAGGATTTATTGCGGTATCGGGCAATTGATGGCACTTACATTTTAAGGTCTCGTAACTACGAGACACATGATGTCCTGTAACTCTTAACTTTGTGTTTACCCGTGTAGTATATATACTTATCTATTTTACTGGCACGGTGGTCGAGTGGTTGCAGTCGCTACTGATCATAAGGTCCTGCTTTTGATTCCCGGGTCGGAAAAATTGTTATTGACTTTTACTAGTGTTGCAACAGAACTCTGCTTCCGCTTCCGCTTCTGCAGAAGTTCCGCAAGCTTTTTCACTTCTGTTTCCGTTTCTGGTTCCGCAACTTTATAACAGAACTCTAAACGGAAGATACAGCGAGGAGCGCGGGGGTGGGGGCGCGTGAACTGCTGGACATGCATGACGGAATCGGCGCGTGCGGGGGTTTGGCGGGGGCGGTACACAAACGCGTCGCAACGAGTTTGTTTATCATTCTATTTTCTGTTTCATTCTGCGCATCACCGCGCCTCGTGACGTTTAACGTAAGCTCGTAAATCTTCTGTTGATTTTTTCTTATTTTTGTTACTTGTTACTTAGGAACCTATTAGTTTTGTGTCTAGTGCAATTATGAAACCAAAAACCAGTCCCATTTGGAACTATTTTGTTGAGATTAATGACTCAAGTGCCCGATGCAAACTCTGTGAAAAAGTGTATTCGCGAAAAGGTCGCACGACTACAGCGGAGCTGGTTTAATATATATATGAAGAACACCGAAACAGACTCAAAGGTGTAAAAGCGGCCAAATTACTTTTTATTAAATGTAACTTACCTCTGTTTAACTTTGAGTACTAAAAGTACAAAATACAATTATGACAAATTCTATTACACAAAATCTGAAAAAATAAAAATGTGTTTTTTCTTCATAGTATTAACACTTCCGCTTCCGCTTCCGCATCCGCATCCGCTAAGATTTACTTTTGACATCTGTTTCCGTTTCTGCTTCCGTTAAGACACTTCCGTTGCATCACTAACTTTTACCATCACGAATTTCTCAGTAGCAGCCACGGAGTCTGGATTTGTGCCCGATTGATGGCAATATCGCCCTCACATGGGATTTAAACATAACTGGCGAAATGTAGGTGTACTATTAAGTAAGTACACCGCTGCGTACCCCTTCGGGGATTAGTGGCGTATGTGTATTATGTATGTTCTTATCTATCAATAGCTATACATTATTTCATCTTATGTACATAGGTATGAAGTATAAACTTATTTATCAGAAACATGTAATCGCATAATTATTTCCTGATTTGCTACTGACATTTGAGCTCTATAACCTTTAGGATAACCACAATTTCCTAATCATATATTCCGCATAATCTTACTTATTGATATAATCAATTACTTACTTGTAAAGAGGTACGTAGTAAAACAAACAAAACGTTTGTCAATAAAAAACAAAAGCAGACTAAATACACAATGATTGCATAGACATAAACGCGCTGTCTACCGCTTCGAATTTCAGCTGAAATTCGAAGAAAAAAAGCAGCCTAACTAACTCCTTTCAACTTGTGTTCCTTAACTTGTGAAATAAACAGTGAATTCTTCAAAATAAAAACTGTAAGCAAGGAAATGAATTTTAGCTGTCTACAGTTAGATTCAATTTCCTCTCTCGTTTTATTTCACAAAGCTGTCGAGCTATTTGAAACGGATTTATTGCTGACCTCACAAGGCACTCAATCTTTAGACAGGACCGCTTCACAACTTATACACTACCAGGCTGGAACATTAATCATAAAACCTCGACTACACATTTATTTGTTCAGTAAAAGATTTAATAAACGTTCTTTAGAACTTGACATCACTGAATTTTAACACCACTAGAGACCCGCCCCTGATTCGCACTGTTTTTACTAATTTACAAAATATCGAGAGTTCTTTATTATATATGCAAATTGAATATCAACGCTACGAAAAACTATGACTGCTGCAAAACACACTTGTTGTGTTTTGTTCGTCGCTACACCAGTGCGGCTGACGTGATACGCGTGTTTCGCTCGGCGCCTGCTGCAAAACACACTTGTTGTGTCATGTTCGTCGCTACGAGAGTGCGGCTTACGCGCTACGCGTGTTTCGCTCGATGGGTGCTGCAAAACTGACTTCTTGTGTTTTTTTCATCGCTACGCTATCTAGTGCAGCTTACGTGCTACGCGTGTTTTGCTCGACGCCTGCTGCTAAACACACTTGTTGTGTTTTGTTCGTCGCTACACCAGTGCGGCTTACGCGCTACGCGTGTTTCGCACGATGACTGCTGCA
This sequence comes from Standfussiana lucernea, assembly GCA_964057025.1. Lineage (NCBI taxonomy): Eukaryota > Metazoa > Arthropoda > Insecta > Lepidoptera > Noctuidae > Standfussiana > Standfussiana lucernea. Next base: position 6,567,088 of record OZ059785.1, read on the forward strand.
AAACTCACTTACACCAAAACTGCTGGTAAACACAATATACACACTTGGTGAGTTTTACTATTATTTTGTTTGATGAGTTCTTAGATACGCCTGTGTAAATTTAATGGGCACAAATGTAGGTGGTATACAGACTGCAATAGAGATTTATGATGGAAAACAGATCCAGTGACTGAATCCAGCATCCCACATTCAGCGTGCATCTGCATGAAAAGGAGCCATTGCACAGCATTTTCAAGCCGATCAAAAACGTTCTGTAAAGCTGTAATCACTACTTTAGTACCTAAAGGAACGTGGCATGAAACAGAGTCTCAGTTACAGCTATAACCTTATTACTGGGTAACGGTTATCGCCGTGTTATGTCTAAAGCTCGCTAAGTGACGATCAGGGGTCATTAATGATGTACCTCGCGACAGACGACTATCAGACATTAAAATGCGAATGGTGCAATACATAAGAGCCAAATAAATATTCGTTAAAATTGGTTTGCAAAGAGAAGTTTCATTTTCTTGTTCTAAAGCAGAATTAGAAATTAGAACAACACTATACATACAATAGATTCTCTCAAATCTTTTATATTGGAAATCAGTGGGTTTGCCTTTACAATATTCCTAGAATGTGGAGATTTTTCCTTCTAGTCCATCATTCGTATTCAAAATTTTAAAACAAATATAAATATATCACGACTGACACAAACTAATTTCTAATCTACTAAGCCTCAGTCATTAACAGCTCAATGACAGTAAGGTTAGAATTTCTTCAAAATAAGTACCGACATAAACTTTTAATCTCATATGACTTGCGCCGGAGCTCGACGTGGGAGTCTGGTTGGCTTTTCGTATCGATGTACTACACCGTAAGTAATTAGTTACTGTCGCTATTAAAGAAATCACCCCTTGACTTAGTGTGGGTGGACTGTATTGGCTACTAGGTGTGGTTTGAAGTTTCACTTTTAAACAATAGGTTGTGTAAGAAGCTAATTATAATAATGTAACTATGGTACTCTTGTATCTATTTAGACATGAGCAAAATACCTTCTTACCTTATAACTGTTTATTTCATAGAGCAGATTAAACTTTGGCACGACTGTATTACACATTTATTTAAACGCTAAAACTTTCGATCTTCGGAGTTTTAACTGATTCATTTGATCGAAATACGTCAATTTATATAATGCACTTTTGATAACTTCCAAAATCAGTATAGTTTGATTAATTCACTAACAAAAATGCACATCTCAAACAGCTAGGTCTAGATAAGAGTAACACAAAGATGAGTACCGAGCAGTGAGCACTAAGAAAGGATATTTGGATATGTACTTCATATAGGGGTTAAATAGGGGGAAAATAAATAAATAATCATCTTTATTACTTAAACAGAACTGGCAAAATGTGGGTGTACTATTAGGTACACCTCTACCTAACTCTTCGGGGATTACAGGTAATGTTATGTTATGTTTTATTTTATTTCACAAGAAAGTGGTTACAAATTGTGTGAAGTCCCTGACTCCTGTGCTAGGTGAGAAACCTGTGTTACAAGAGCCAGTGTCCTCTCCCAGGACGAGATAAATTAGGATGAAAATTTGTTTGGAAGTTTGTCAATGGAATTCCCATCGGGTTCCCGGATTACATAAGAAGAAACGATGATCAAGGAGAGTTAGAGAAAAGTAATGCAAAAAAAATACAACGGCCAATACAGTCCAACACGACCATGCCCACATAGGAACCGTGTTGCAACCAGAGCGGTTGTGATGATCAGCGTCGAGTGGCCGATACGAGATATGTGGCCAACATTATATGCAAACAGTTATTATGTCATTTAGCACACGTGTGGGTACCCATTGTATGATTTAATGGTAACATTCTGGTCATATATTGGTACTGGGAAGTGTGAGGGTATGTTTACACCAGTAATCTGGAATTATTTGCTAGAAACTTTAGGAAGAATTGTTTATTTCAACTTACGTTCATAATGAGGTTGGTATGAATTTGTGAAAGTGCAGTTTTTGTCTTGGTATAAGTATAATATTTCTTGAATTAAATAAAACACACTGCTTTCAAACCGGTAAAGGAACACATCATATCGAAAACGGCATGTGCTACTACCACAAATTTGAAGACATGCGACATCCACCAACCTGCACTGGGACAGCGTGGTGGATTACGACCCATTTCCTCATAAGACGGAAGACCTGAGTCCCAGCCGTGGGAACGTTGAAGTTAGATGCCCATGCTGTAAATACCTTCTTAAAAGTAAGATGAAGAACGATCAGTTATACATATATCCGCTATTTATATCTCATCGCTACTTGTCGACGATTTACAACTTCACTTCCACTTCAATCCGTTTTCAGTGTTTATTTATGTAGTTTTTTATCCTTCATAGCGCGAGCCGTGTTTATTCATAAAACTGCCAACAAAGTGAAGTATGACAGTGTGCGCTTCATTTACTCATAGTAAACAGCTCCAGAAGTTTGTCCATGCTAACATGTTTTTCCACTTATTCGTTTTCTATTGAAAGTCGATGACAAACAATACTTAGGTTTATGGAGAGACACATCAACTGACAGCACGTTCACACAGCTTCCGTCATAAAACACGATACGTCTCGACGAAATGTGTTTTATCACGATCCGGCAAAAAAAAAAACTTATTGGTGTTCACATTAGTTCCGTGATTTTTCGGAAGCGAGCGTATCAGCGAATCCGTCACAAAAAATCAGGATCCGTGTTTTTTGACGTACCTGATTTTTAAAAGACGATACGTTACTTAGGATGTGACCGTCATTTTTCACGATTGGTGATGCGTGTGAACACGGGCATTAAAATTTTCAGTCCCACGCCGACCACGCGTTTTGATATCACGTAATACTCCCATACCCATACCGGTAACCACAGGGATTTCCTTGTCCGTCTAACCCACAATAATTATATCTGATAACACGCCAGACATTACTCGTAAAAGTTTTCCCGTCCGAGAAAATGTAGCTCCGCCGAGTTCAACGACACTTTGACGTAACCCCTTGATAGACTGCTTGGCGTCTCAGGCGCCAGACCGTAGAAGTCTTTCAACTCTTTACACGACAATAGCTTATGTAACAGCGTGGCATGTTATAATAGATTGGCACGAGATAAATTCCGTCGCTGACAGATTGACGCGAATTCTATTTTCGGAGGATAATTTTAGCATGATTATTTCGATAGAATTTATATTGTTTAACATAACGAGTATTTTACTGACTAGGTAGGTTTCAAGCCTTGATGATTCTATTTTGGGCCGATAATACGAATTAATTATATGAAATAACTTTATACATTCACACACAGACATAATAACACACCCATTTTGTCAGTTTTGTTACACATACAGGCCCCAGGAGTTCCAGGATGTTACTGCGAAATTCCTAATGGATAAAACAACAAAAATTTTAAGCTGGGGATCAAAGTATCGAACCCAGGACCCGACTGCCTTGTTGGAACCGCTCTGCTGCAGAAAATTATGTTATACATTCGCATGATCCGTATTATACTCGCAAAGTGTAGGCACCTATATAACATTAGTTTCGTAACAACAAAAAATATTGCACAAGATCGATCGCAATACAGCCAGTAATTATGTTTCGAAATAGATTTCTAGTTAGGTTTCAATTGTGACTTGTGGTTGTGGCCATATTCACTGAAGTAACGCCCATATGGCCAAGCAAGTGAAAGAAGTAATCTTTGACTTTTCAAGTTCTTTTATTTGCTTCTGTTACATTGATAAATATTCAAGTCTTTGACGCCTATTGTTACATTATGAGCTGACAGAGTAGTAGCTTTCATGTATGCGAATATTAACATGTTAAGAATGAGAGTCTGACTTCTGTCTGTACTTAAAGTATACTTACTGTTTGATCATAATTGTCGTTCGATATGCCGATTTTTAATTATCTGTCATCTTCTCTCTCATTTTCTCGATTATATAGATCGTTGCCTTCATTACGATCATTGTAGTGAGCGTCATTGTTGATTTTTCGTTCTTCAAAAACGATCTAATGATAATCGACACAAACCTTTCGATTTCGAACTTTATTCTGTAACATAATATCAGAAAAAATACATAAATATTATAATTACAATTTCACTTTACCGTTTCCATATAAAAACGGTAGACTGTATAAAATGCAAGATGGCGCAAAAAATACTGCTACTATAAATAAATAATATATTACTGTCATTAAGTTAGATAGAGTAGCTATTTATGCATGTATGTGTGCATCGCGGTAGGGGTCAGCGACCTCGAACATTGTTAACGTATACTGAGCTAGACGTAATGATGACTCGGGCCTCTGATAAATTAATAGCACATAAAGTTTACTATGTAATGAACTAATGGCATAGATTAAAATATATCGTTCCAGAAGACTGTAATGAGTTTACTGCTCTATGTCAGTCAGTCTTCAGCAGTCGACAGCAGGATAATTGGACATATACAGGGTGTAAAATGAACCATCCCATAGTCTTTGTGTACATAAATCAAACTAAGTTAGGTACTTAGAATAAAATTAATTGCTGGGAAGTTATTTTAATTGTTGGCATGAAAAACCGCTGTTACGGTAAAGCGCAATATAACATCCCAGGCATTATCTGATGGCAAGAAGAACACGTGAGCCTAGGCTTCGTTTAACGTCTTTCTACACCCGTACAGTCATTCCAGGATACAGTGCAGACGGAGACGGGCAACTGCTGGTTGTTGATTTCGAACTTGAGGTGGACAGATACCTGTAATTCTAACTACATAGTCAGGTTTAACATGGTAATTAATTTATGCCATATTAGTAGTTAGATTACTTAGAAATTGCGGTGTTTGAGACGAATATTTTAATGACATAATCGGCAACAGTATGTTAGCGATACCCACATTTAACAAATAATTGTAATAAACAAGTTCCGGATTTGACAGATAGTCGCAGGTACAGCGCCGGCGGCCATTACCAATTGGAACGTTAGTCCGAACTGTTGTAAAACTATTTGGTATTGATTATAATATTTCAGGAAATTGAAGACTGTGTATCATTTGACCTGACTCCGTTAACAGTCAGAAGTGGTAAGAACTAAGAGTGTTGGAGAAGTTCTCAGTCTCCGCCAATAAACATAGTTCTGAACAATGGCTTCCAGTGGTAGGTCTAATTATACTCCGCCTTTGGAACCGAATATACGTAATAGATCATCACGCAATCCTGAGCGTATCCAAGAGCCTAGAAGAAATAGACGTTCCACGACAAGACCTAATCAAAGACAACGTAAACGTGATACATACCGCAACAGATCTCGTCGCAGAACTGCATCTGATACCTCGTCCTTGTTATCATATCGGCGTCATAGTAGCAGTAGTACGGATTCAGAAAGCAGTCATTCCGATTATCATACCCAGAATAGGCGCAGGCCTCGTTCTAGGCGACGTAGCCAGCATCGGAAACGTAAATCTCGCTCATCGCGCAATGACAGTGATGATACCAGCTCTACTGGTTCTGAACACAACAATCGAAATAAGCGAAAGCGGGATTCGCCCGACCTGTCACGTAATTCTTCGTTCGCAAAACGAAAACGATCTCGTTCGAGAATTCGCTCTCACCGGAAAAGTCGATTCAATGCTCACGAAGAGAACTACTTCTTAAAAAGGTTCTCTAGAATAATTACAGGCAATCGTTTTGAAGGATCGCAAAATGTGATCTCAGAATTCGATCCAGACACACATTCACAGTCAGCAGAAGACTGGATTCGTAAGGTGAACGAGACGGCAAGAATATATGGTTGGACAGAAAGGCAAATTATCTATTATGCTATACCGAAACTTTCTGGCCATGCAAAGAAATGGTACCAAGGAAGGAGTACCATTGATTTAAGCTGGAAGCAATGGCAGAGAAAGATAATAAAGACTTTTCCAGACGATCGCAACTACGCCGATCGTCTGACGGAAATGCTTAGCAGAAGAAGTAGGAGAGAGGAATCGATGGAAGAGTATTTCCATGAGAAGGCTAGGTTGGTGAAAATGTGCGGCATTAAAAGAAGAAACGCTGTGGATTGCATAATTAGCGGTATCTTTGATAATGGCGTGAGGCTAAACGCCCAAGGCGCCAGTTTTAAGAGGACATCGGACTTGCTAAAATATCTACGCCGAATATCAAAACGAAATTTAATCTCAAAGAGAGACACTTTACTTAAACAAGACTCGCAAAATATAAAAAATTCGGACAATAATCGTAACAATATGTTAAATAAATCTATACCCACAACTAGCCGGGCAAAGTCTAGGTCGTTTCAATGTTATAATTGTGGTGATACTGGGCATGCGGCGCGTAACTGCAATAAACCTTTAAGAAGATGTGATAAGTGTTCCCGACTAGGCCATATGACACAAAATTGTGAGCTCATAGGTACTCGACCAAAAACTGATCAAACACAAGAAAATACGAATCAAAATCCTACACAAAGTGTTCTACAAATAACAACAAATGAAAAGTCAAATTGTAAGTATTTTAAAACTATTTCTGTTAATGACGTATCGGTCTCAGCTTATATAGACTTCGGGAGTCAATGTACCTTAATCCGAGAATCAGTTGTCAAAAACCTTGACGTAGTCCTAGATAAGATGGCACTTCCAATTATTAGGGGATTTGGTTTTGGAAGTGTCGTACCAATTGCTAGGATATTTGTGACTGTTGTAGTAGATGCGGTCCAAGCAGATATAGAAGCATTCATTGTACCGGATCATTTGCTTAAGACGGATGTTCTTATTGGGCAGTCTTTAACGGAACTACCCACTGTGACCGTTCATAAGACTTGCACTAAATTAGTTCTTTATTGTGATGATTCCGATATGGGGAGGATAGATGTTTATAATACCAGTAACATCTCAATGAAAGGTTTACAGGATATACAAGTACATACACTAGATACGTTTTCAGGACCATTATTTATCCCAGGTAGTGCATGCTTGAAACCCGGTAGCGAATACATTCTATTGCAAGGTGTCTACCAATTTCATGAAGGAAAGAGTCGATGTATAGTTATGAATTTGTCGGATCATCCAATTAATTTCATTAATTCTAAATTATTATCACGAGCAATAAAACTAAACAATCAAGGTCCATTTACATCAAAGCATGAACCTTTGAATGTGAATTCTATTCATCTAAATACTCGGTTGTCTAATACTTGTGATAAATCCGACACCATGAAGAAACCTATTACTTTAGATATGTTAAATATTGGCCCCAAAGTGGCTGACACTGAAAGGAATCAGTTATTAGACCTCCTGAACAAGTTTAGGGACTGTTTTGCATTTAATATGCAAGAGCTTGGACTGACTCATATAACCGAAATGACGTTACGTCTTAACGACGATACGCCTGTGATTTATAGACCTTATAGACTACCTTTTAGTGAGCGTGCAAAGGTACGGGAAATGATAGGCGATATGTTAGCTAATAATATTATAAGAGAATCACAGTCGGCTTATGCCAGCCCTATAGTGTTGGTTCGGAAAAAGAACAATGAATACAGGCTTTGCGTAGACTATCGGGCATTGAATAAAAAGACAGTAAAAGACAGCTATCCGATGCCAGTCATTGACGACCAGCTCGATCGATTAAGCGGCAAAACATACTTCACAAGCTTAGATTTGGCATCCGGTTATCATCAGATCCCAGTGGCTGAGGAGTCGCGTCATGCAACAGGTTTCGTTACTCCTGACGGCCACTACGAGTATATGAGGATGCCATTTGGTCTTGTGAATGCTCCTGCAGTCTTTCAGAGTATGATCAATAAAGCACTGGGAGCCCAACGATTCGAGCTGGCTATCCCTTATTTAGATGATTTACTTTCTACGGGTAGTTCATTTGACGAGGCATTCCGCAAGCTGGAAGCTATCTTACACCTTTTACGTAATGCCAATCTCACCCTTAATCTACAAAAGTGTTTCTTTTTCCAATCGGAAATCGACTATCTTGGTTATGAGATTTCCGAAGCTGGTCTTAAACCTGGCAGTAAGAAAATAAGCGCGGTTTCTGAATTCCCAAAACCGACAAATGTACATCAAGTTCGTCAATTTATTGGCTTGGCCAGTTATTTTCGGCGTTTTGTTTTTAATTTCGCTTCTATTGCGAGACCACTAACTCAACTGACCAAAACCGATGTTCCCTGGCATTGGGGTGACGAACAAAATAATGCATTCGAAGAATTAAAATCTAAATTGGTAGTTAGACCTGTACTAGCTTTGTACAACCCAGATCATACTACAGAGGTCCATTGTGATGCCAGTAAATTAGGAATTGGGGGTATATTACTACAGAGACTTAATGAAGAATACCTTTTTAGGCCAGTTGGTTATTTCAGTCGTCAAACGACCCGCGAGGAAGCTTTTTGGCACTCCTATGAATTGGAAACAATGGCAGTGGTCCTTACTTTAAAGAAATTTAGAGTATATTTGATCGGTCTTGAATTTAAAGTCATAACAGACTGTAACGCATTACGCACCACCTTGGTAAAGCGAGATTTAATTCCTAAAATTGCCAGGTGGTGGCTGATGCTGCAGGAATATAACTTTACTATTGAGTACCGGCCAGGTCATAACATGCAGCATGTCGATGCCCTGAGCCGGAACCCCATCTCGCAAGAGAACATCCTAGGTGAGTTGGAAGTGCTCAATATCACGACTGAAGACTGGCTTCACACGGTACAGATGACAGATCCGCGGATAAAACATATTAAAACTATTTTAGAAACAAGTGAAGATGATATAAAAGACGTATTCAATAACTACGTATTGCGAAATGGCAAAATATATAGGCGTGTAGGATCCAAATTAAAATGGGTGGTACCTAATTCGGCGCGGTGGAGAATTTGCCAGCTTAATCATGACGAAGCGGGTCATTTCTCGACCGATAAAACTATTGAAAAGATAGGAGCCGATTATTGGTTCCCAAAAATGAACCGCTTCGTCAAGAAGTATGTTAATGCTTGTATGAATTGTGCCTATAACAAAGAAATGTCGGGGAAAAAGTCGGGGTACTTAAACCCAATTCCCAAGGTAAACGCAATATTTCACACAATACACATGGATCATTTGGGTCCATTTATTAAAAGTAAAAGAGGAAACGCATACATTCTCGGAGTCATTGATGGGTTCAGCAAGTTCATATTTGTTAGACCTGTTAAGAATACTAGGTCTAAAACTACAATTAAAGCGCTCGAAGATATTTTCGCAACATTTGGATGCCCAAAAATAATTATATCAGACCAAGGTACAAGTTTCACGTCTGGCGAATTCAAAAATTTTGTCATGTCGATTGGAGCCAAACATGTCCTAAATGCAGTAGCAACACCTCGAGCAAATGGACAAATTGAACGCTACAATCGAACAATTCTAAATTCGCTAGCCGCTATGAACCATGGTTTGGACGAGAGAGACTGGGACACAAACGTTGCAAAATTGCAATGGAGTCTAAATAATACAGTTAATAAAAGCACTGGAAAATCGCCGGCTGAAGTGGTATTTGGGCAAAGAACCACATGCCAGGCGGAAGGAATTCTTAAAGGGGCTTTAGAGACTGACGCACAGATTTCAAATACTGATAGGGACGAATTGAGGAAATCGGTGGAAGAAAAAATTATAGAGGGGCAGAAAAAGATGAATGAACATTTTGATAAAACGAGGGCTCCAACTAAAACATTTCAAGAAGGTGATCTTGTCATGATTCCTAATAACAATCCAGACCGAGGCAAGAGCAAAAAGTTAGCTGCAAAGTTCAAAGGTCCGTTTAAAGTAACAGCAGTGCTGGACAAAGACCGGTACGAAGTATCTAGCATTAAGGGGTTTCCTCAAAGACAGTATAGGAATATTTTCCCGGCTGATCAGTTAAAACCGTGGATTAATTTCAATTTATCACCCGTAGTTAGCGATGAAAGTGATAATAGCGATTCGGATTCGCTTGTCGAATAGTAGAAAAGCGATGTGTGTTTTTATATTATGTATGTATTTGTATATACATAAGGATACTATGCTAGATTTATAGTGGAGTGGCCGGTAGCCCTTAAACCAATTTCCATGTCATTTACAGCTTAGATTGGTGTCGATAACGGAGAATCGGCATAATTCGGTTATTTACTGAGAGCCTGATGAGACAGCGCTGATGCGGACAGGCTGTTGGTAGACCGTGGCTAAACGGCAGATTATTGATTAATTGTTGGCAAATTGCAAGCTAATGGCTCTCGGGTGGCCTGATGAATGTGATGACCCAAGAAGGTGAGCAGACCGTGGCTTTCGGATGGCTAAACGGGAGCTACCTGCAATCTGTTGTTACATTACTATATGGGCCTTCGGATGACCTCACATGAAGAACGACTTATAGTAGCAGCCTAAGTCTTCATAGTTTTGAATTAGTTTGTGCAATTATGTACATGATAATATTTTGTGCATCATATTTACATATAACTATTTTATGTTTCGATCCATTTATATAGTGTTTTTGATTTTTGATTGCTAAGACAACATAGAATTGTATACTTAATATGTCATTAATTATAAATTGATGTGATGTTATGTTTATGTTAAAATTCATATTATTTCTACAAAAAAGTAACTATATTTTATCAAATGCAGTGTCAGTGCTATGGATTACACCTATTTAACAGAATTTGTTAATTACTAAATTGGATGTTTTTTTTATTTTTTTTTTAAATTTATATTATATCTTTTGTTTTGGTATGAGGCCATACCCTGTACGATAGAATGGCCGAGTGGAAATTAGGAATGGGGACATTCCTATTGCAGAATGGCCGTCTGTTAGCGATACCCACATTTAACAAATAATTGTAATAAACAAGTTCCGGATTTGACAGATAGTCGCAGGTACAGCGCCGGCGGCCATTACCAATTGGAACGTTAGTCCGAACTGTTGTAAAACTATTTGGTATTGATTATAATATTTCAGGAAATTGAAGACTGTGTATCATTTGACCTGACTCCGTTAACAAGTAGATACCTATGTTTTTTTTCCTTAGCCTATATTGTCCCACTGCTGGGCAAAGGTCTCCCCCATAGCCTTCCACTCTTCGCTCCATGCGATTTCCTCCGGCCAATCTCTTACAAACGCCTCTTAGTCGTCACGCCAACGTTTTTTAGGCACCCCTCGGCGACGACGCTCGTCTTCTAGCAGCCACTGCGTAACGACTCTGGCCCATCGGTCCTGATGCACTCTACAGACATGGCCCGCCCAATCCCACTTCAACCCTGCAGTCTTATGTCCCACATCAGCGATTCCAGTTTTTGAGCGTATTGCGGTATTACGAATTCTGTCGCTGAGCTTAATACCCAATACGCTACGCTCCATCGCCCTTTGGCAAACCTCGAGTTTGGACTTTTGCGACTCGGTCAGGGACCAAGTTTGAGCACCGTAGGTTAGGATGGGCAGAATGCAGATGTCGATGAGTTTGCGCTTCAGGCATAAAGGTAGGTCACCCATCATGACTTCATGGACCAGTAGCTCTTCCAGGTGTTCTCGACTCGGCGGTCGATTTCTCGTTTTGCCTGTTTTCGAAGGAAACTGTTAGCAGGCCCAAATAAATGTACTCATCGACGTAGTGGATTTCTTGCCCATCTACCTCAACCCTACTTTTTGTGCTATTAGGTCATGACTGTTGTATTTGACCGATTCATCATTAGTCCAACCTCAAGGCTTGCTGTCTCAGATCTTCGAGCATCTGTTGTAACTCGGCAGCAGTTGGTACAAATAAGATGATGTCATCAGCGAAACGAAGGTTAGTGAGCTTTCTGCAACCGACTGTTATACTTTTACTGGACCATTAAGGTCTGCTAGGTTCTTGAATACCTCCTCTAGGGTGCTTGTACATAATTTGGGCAAGAGAAGGTCACCCTGTTTAACGCCTTTGTCTTTTTTGAATTTTTGACCGGGAAAGTTGAGTGTAATGTATGCTGTGCTATTGCTGTAAATTACTTTGAGGATATTGATATAGGTTTGGTCTAACTGTTGGCTTTGTAAAGAAGCAAATATGGCTGCATGTTTCATACTGTCAAATGCCTTCGTACAGTCCACGAAGGCCAATAATAGACCTACGTTATAGACGGAAATAATGAGTTAAAAAGGAAACAGCGAAAAAAACCTTATCAACATGCCATAAATTACGCCATAATCGTTGCATAACATATGGGCATAGAGATAAAGTTTAAAATGAATAATATAAGTACTGATTTTTTTTTAAACATTTAGTAACAATTTTGATCATCACTTCTACTTGCATATCATGGTCGCCAAAAATATCATTTAAGTACCTCTATTTTATTCAAATAAATTTTACTTTTAAATAATTTAACTATTGTGCTTATTGAATATCTTGTACACAAAATATAACGATTCGATGCACTATCGTTATGACTCACGTAATGCACAATTTAATCTGTGTTCCGGAACAGTGCGGATACTAGGTCAAATACCCGATGACCTTTACCGCCAATTATGTCACTGAATCGAAGCAAACCTTTTTTATTTATTTTTGATCCATGAACAATATTGAAAGGCGAAATAGCTAAGTTTTTCGACTGAAATCTAAAGGATTTTTTCTAGAATCATCTCGTTCTTATATTTTGACGGCACGGTTTTGGCGTAGTTTCTAAGCGATAGGCTGCTGCGCTGCGTGTCGCGAGTTCGTAGTACGCCGCACGAAACAAATTTATATATGTATTTTATATATTTATTTTATATATTTATTTATAATTTATTTATTTTTTTGTTATTGTGTGACCTACAGATAGTTGTTCCGGGTCTGGCTGTTTGTGTATGTGAGTTTAAATGTTTGTAAACGTAACCACGATACAGGAGAAAATGGTGTGGCGCAAGGTTTTTATTAAAAAAAAAGTACCCACCTTTGTAGGTATTGGTACCTACCATGAACTAATGAGAAATGAGTTTTTAGTAATTAGATATACAAAAAGGACTTCTCATCATCCTCTTGAACGAGGACTTCCTTAATAGGAGTGTGTTGGAGTAATTAACGCTATATTCAAGTACCTACTTACTGCCTTTTTCCAGACAGTATCCTCAAACTACTCGAACTGGTACTCGAATTGGTAAAAAACTTCAATTAAATGAAATTTAAACTCAACACAATTATATTGTTACGTACAATAAAATATAGTTATGGCACCTATATGTGTGAAATAAGGACAAAGGATGGTGATCTCATCTCTTCGGTGAACCGTTCAAATATTTGATAACCGCATGTAACAAAGAACCGCTTTCCTTTAACGACTAACTCATTTCAATACCTACTACTACCTACTACTATATGTTTTTAAACAAACCACATAAACAAACATAAAATTATGTATACCAATATAGGTACGTTTGTGAAATTTAAATAGTTTATATAGTACTCCAAGTTAGTCCATACAACTCATAGGTCATCAATGCTCTTTTCCAATATTATAAAAATACGTATTTAATAAACTAGGAATCTAGGTAAAAAGCCTAGCTTGCTAAATCAGATGAGAAAGACAACTTATAAAAAAAAACTGAAATGAGTAACACTTTAATAAGTTCAAGAATCTGCCCTCAAAGGTTTTAGTCTCTAAAGCCGTAGACACTTCAAGCCTACTACACCAAAAGCTATAAAAGATCAACGAACTATAGGTACATGCACATGCGCGTACGCACCGGATATTACTCTCGCGATAATGTTATCCACTTCCGAACGATAATGTACACTTTCACGGATTACATACTTTTTGTTACATCACTTCAGCTACAGCCATTAAAATGGTTTTATTACTGTTTACTGTAACACAATTAAAAATAATTGTGTTTCAATGACATAATACATTAATGCTTGGATTTTACTGTGAAGTTTTTTGGAACTATTTGGGACTGTAAGACTCTTTTTCCTTTAGTATAATGCATATGACATATGTCATTTATGTCAATCGGTGTTACCGAATTTCGTGTTTCTACAAAGTCTTTCAACTAGAAGCGTGACTGCTGAGAGCATGAGGTCCGGGGTTTGATTTCCAGGTTGGGCAAAGTGTTATTAGGTTTTCCATCAGAAATTTCTCAGTAGCAACCACGGAGTCTGGATTTGTGCCCGGATAATGGCAATAGGATCGCTCCCTATTACATGGGACTTGAAACTTAAATGTCGAAATGTGTGCGTACTATTACGTAACCTACACCACTGTATAACCCTTCGTCCTACAACCTTTTCAGAAGCTTGCTATCGCTGATCGAATGTCTTTGTCTAGGCCATGGAGTCATCACCTCACCACAGCTAGCCACCAAGACTCAGTTTATCTTTGTTTTTATCAATTACATTATCCCCAGCAGTGCCTTTATCAAAATTCTATGAACTCGTAACATTAATTTGACACATATCTTTATAACTTCCGCAGTTTTTACAAAAGTACTTCCTAACAATCATCTATTCATCATCATCTTTAATCAAGCCGCCAAAACGGTTGAACCTCAAAGAAGCCTCAGCATAAAATCAATATCGTTCAGTTTTATTATTTGTCGAGCATGTTATATGAACCACAACTAGTCTGATAGTTAGCAAATCACAGAAGCATCGATCACAATCCCGGTCTAAGCACCCAGACATAAAGAACTGATGGCCGAAACACCCAGTTAAAAAGAGTTGACACAGAAACAGCCGGCCGAAAACGAGACAGAGACTGAACCTACTAAGTCCACCGACCCAAAACAACTAAAACAATTTGATAATCAACTAGGTCTACAACAAAGGCATAACATGCAACATCCATTACAGAATAACGTGTCATATCAGAATCCTTTGCCGTTGAATCATAGCTTATCGCGAACAACTGCTTATTTAGGTCTGCAGAAGACGATAATACACAAAGTGGGTCCTTTGTTTCGTAAATTCAATTAGATAAAACAGATATAACTATTGTTTTCGAAAAAAAAAAACATAAACGTTTGGACAAATATGACACTGCCTGACTGGACTAACCATGCGTTATGGGGGTTGGGCCATGAAACAAGCAGTTACCATTTTCGTGACAACAAAAACACAATATCAAACTGTCCGGGAAAGACGCAGAGAAACGTACAGTTTAATTTGTGTATCATACGCTATGCGGAGAGAGACCAGAGATTCGGAAATTTTAATATTTTCATCTATTTTAAAGCAGAACATAATTACAATTATCTAGATGTTGAAAGACGTATAGAGTCAAAGCCATCAATTCCAAAAAGACCATAATCTACCTTTACCAAGACGATTCCCTTATTCATGCTGTACCCGCGCTTTCAATGAACAACCGCGCAGTCTCCCGCTGCCCACAAGGCCGCAACCCAAAAGATAAACAATAATTTATCTGTCAAAAAGTTTGAGTGTACGACAGGATGCCACAGACAAAGAGAAGGTTGTAAATGAATAATAAAGGGACGGAAGCGCGTCAACCTTTCACATTGTTCGATTCGACGCATGACCGGCCATACGGTTTTATGTCTCCATTTTGGTCTATCGCGATCGGAGTAATGTATCATCAATTATATATTTATTTTCTACGATTGGTTTAATTATTCGAGGAAAAAGCTCGAAGTTTCCGTGGCAAGGAGTGACCTCCAAACGGAGCGATATTGGCATTGCTTTTGTACTTGCCATTGATTCGACATGTTTCCTTTTTGGCAGGAACCACTTTTTGTATTGGACTTATGTCAAAAGAATATACGTGCATGCCTCCTTAAGTGTGCCAAGGAGCTGGTAGTTGAATTCATAAGAAATTGAGTTTAAAGTATGTTTGCACAATAGTGAATCTATTTTGAAATGCAATTCCTAAAAATAATTTCCCTACCAAGAGTTCCTCCACATAGCAAATTATGAAATCTGTTAAAAAAAGTTTCAACGTAGCTCAAAGCAAAAATGACGACTGTAGTAAACTCAAATTACCTAATTAAGTAAGCATAAAGCCGATTAATAGGAGGTAAGCAGTTTTATTAAAGTTTGACGTTTCATTATTTCAAGGTTTATAGGTTTTTTTTCTTGGTGGGGATTCCCGCACTGGCCTTACATTGCAAATATACAATAAGTTCCAACAATCTCTAGTAGACAGAAATAAATTCCAGTTACTATGTATTCAAAACTTTTTGTAAATTCAGCATACATAGCACAATAATGTTCAAGCATTTCATACAACAAGTAACATTAATTTGATATCACATTTCCGATGTTTGCAATAATAAGAATAGTAACCCAACATTGTATCAACTGTAAAGGAACAAAGAGAATCTGGTACCAGCGGTCACTACATGGAACTATTATATTACCCAGAACCAATACAAATAAGATATAAACCACATTAGCGTTTTATTTCACTAGTTTGACTAACTTCTGCCCATCGGCTTCACAGAATTACTTATTTAGGTATGAGAAGAACAAGTGCACCACTTAAATATAACAGTAAACTTAATGTTAACATTACATCGCGCTTGTAATCCCCGAGGGGTTAAGCAGAGGTGTACCTACTAGTACACCCACGCCAGTTATGTTTTTTAAGTTCCATGTAATAGGGGGCGAGCCCATTGCCATCAACCGGCAACAAATCCAGACTCCGTGGCTGCTACCGAGTAATTCCTGATGGAAAAACCCAATAACACTTAGGCCGACCCGGACTATCGAACCCAGAACCACATGCACAGCAGTCGCGCTTGCAACCATCGACATCGACCATCGACGCAACACTTAATTTTGTTCATGAAAAAGCAAATATTCAGTTTCAAACACGCAAAACAAGTCATGTCTTTAAATGGTGCAATCCTACATATTTTCAACTAGTACCACTTTATTTACAAATATATCTAAAACGTGAAGCCAACATTTACATAGTATTGTAGTGAAGAATGTCGGCGCGTAATCCGATCGCCGAGTTTCCTTTGAACGGGGAATCGAAACCGGACCATTCTGTGTACTGACGTAATGCTTTCTCAAAACCAATATTAGTGCGGCATCATGTACTACAATACCCCATTTAAAAGAGACGGTGTGATCCCATAAAAGATTACCTGGTACTTGGAACTTTCTGATTTTGGGTCCTTGTGGAAATCATCGAACAGCTGAGTGTGCATTATTTCAAATTGAATTGTAGGTCACAATTAAAGAACTGTCATTTTTTACTGAATGATGAGAATAGAATAGAATATACTTTATTGTACACCAAAATTGATACAGAACGGTTTTACAAAAATTATTAATTTTATGGTTACAATGGCGGTCTTATCGCTTATAGCGATCTCTTCCAGACAACCTTTGGATGGACTGTACGAACATAAAATAGAAAAAAGGGGGGTAGTCAGTTGTGTACTGCTAATACTATACATAATTTAAAATAATACAAGTCATTCACTACTTATCATGTAATATAAATACAATGCATATAAATACAAATATATATATATATATGATATGATGAGCTATGTCATCTTAGGTTACCGTGTCTGATCAGTAAAGAAACGATAAAGACATACTCACCGTACGGTATGGCAAGAGTAAGAGCAAGATTATAGGAGAGTAGAGTAAGAGGAGCTCGTGGCTAAATAATAACAGCCACTCGGGTCGATCTTCAGGTTAAACCGCGCTTGCCTAGGTTGCTCCGTAGATGGGTGACCGCCATCCGCGACCGTGAAAGCACGTTAAGCCATTGGTCCCGGCTTTCATTTGCAGTCGTTACAGGTAGTCAACGTAGAAAGCCTGACAACCAGT
This sequence comes from Standfussiana lucernea, assembly GCA_964057025.1. Taxonomy (NCBI): domain Eukaryota; kingdom Metazoa; phylum Arthropoda; class Insecta; order Lepidoptera; family Noctuidae; genus Standfussiana; species Standfussiana lucernea. The sequence continues at coordinate 6,584,855 of OZ059785.1, forward strand.
CTTAGCTAGGGGTATCGTATTACCCAGTACTAACTGGGTTGTGGATGTCAGATAGCCAGTCGCACCATGTAAAATACTGGTATTCAGCTGCATCCGGTTAGACTGGAAGCCGACTCTAACGTGGTTGGGAAAAGGCTAGGCAAACGATGATGAAGGTTTGGCCAAGAGTGTGATAGACCTGTTACTTATCCATCGGTCTCGCATAGGTACTAGAATTTTTTGTAATAGTCATCAACATTTTTGATCTTAAAAAAAATTTGACTCTTTTCTCACCTCAGTAGCCCGTCTGCACCTCTGAATGCAGTCAATCAATGTCACCAAGTCATTGCTCTGTTAGAGTAGTTCCCGGTCGACCACTAGCTATACTGACAGACAGACGGTCTGACAGGTCAAACAACATTTCACTCCTCACATTTTAGAGAACCACTTAACGGATTGATTTGTATGTCATTGTTTTTTATGCGTTTTAAAAATAAAAGGATCTATCTAGTCGAGATTGAAGAAGGTTTGTTTATAATTTGGGAATCGGAGGAAAATGTATCGTCATTCGTCTAGTCTACGTATTAGGAACACAGGAATAAGAGTACGTGGTTATATGCGTCCCCTATTACATGGGACTTAAACATAACTGGTAAAATGTGGGTGTACTATTAATTAAATCTCTGCCTAACCCCACGGGGTTTACAGGCGTGATGTCATGTGATGTACTTTTTGAAAATAAAATTCTCATATTTTGTACCAAGTTGGTGCTGTATACTTACCTACCTACCATAGACTATCATCTTCCTGCCCTTGTCCTTTATTATATGGGGTCGCCACAATCCGTTTTCTTTCTTGATCCATTCTCTCGTGGTTTAACATAATTATAATTTATGAATAATGTTTAAATAGGTAGCACAATATTTAACTAAGTAAGTAGTTTTTAATGCCGACTCCGCAGAAAGTGAAGCCTGTTGTTTTAACCAGTTTGGCTGATATTTAATTAATTTATGTTATAATTGTGTAAGAATTGATGTCTGCGATTGCTAACTTGACATTATGCCTTTGTTGGGCAACTTCGATTTTCTTATCCTTTTTCTTGAGCAACTTCTATTAATTTTCTTGAAAAACTTGTTCATTGATCGTCAACTACAGTCAGTAAAACAAAGTAACCAAGAGTGAAAAATTAAGAGAATTTCTTCAACTACTTAATTTCTCGAAGTCAGTCGTAAACAAACAAAGACACAAAGCATCCGGGTGGTCCTCCATTATAACAGCAGGAATGACAGCCACTTTTTATAACCCCACACTAATCTGATTAACAATAAATAATAAAATAAAATTGTGACCACGTTCGGCTGCATAAAAATATTCTATACATGTGCGTGGCTGTGCATTCTGTGTCCTAATAAGTAACAAAATGTCTTATCCCATACCAGTTCAGTTTCGAACAAGTTTTAAATGAATCATGTATGTTGACGCTGATTTGATTGAAAATGAATAAATTAGGAAGTTAACTTGAGGAATCTGATTGGAATCATAAGAAAACCGGCTTGGGAAAGATTGCATTATGCATAACGTGTGCTTAGTTATATGTATGATGGACACCCAATTGACATTTGTACTAATATCAGTTTCGAATTAAATTCAAATAAACATGAAACTTAATATTTTTCGAAGCATAGTCCTTCTAAGAACTCAATGACAACTTATTCTGTGTTAAATAAATGTTTATGAATAAATTATGTATTTATATCGAACAAGAATTAAGTGCTAGATGGCTCAGGGGCTAATAGGGGCATTAATTAATTTAATAGACCCCATAACTCCATGGATCTAGGTCCAATCGCAGACTAACGGGAGTCCCAAGAAACGACGATGTTATTATCGCCACAGATTTATAAATTAGCGGAAATGGCAAAGCGTTCGTTCGTTCTTCATTTTATACTAAAAAGTGCTTAAGAGAGAAGAACAAGAAGAAGAAGAACAACAAGAAGAAGTCTGTTATAACATAGATTTTGAGCTTAAAAAATAAATTAATTGAATTTTTATTTTCAGACTACACTCCATAGTTTTGTTAGTATTTAAGTGTTAGTGACAATTGTGCTTAAGTACTTTCATAGGTGAGTGACGTTAGTGTTTACAACATTATTATTTATTTAGATCTGTGACTGTCCTCACCACGTGTCTCTGGAGGGGACAGTTCATTCTGGCAGCAACCATCTTCAAAAAAAAAGGTTATTTAAATTTTGGTCATCTTTAAACTCTCCCTGAGTTTAAATATCCAGACAGGCAAGCTAGTATATAAAACTACACATACCTACTACTATATTTTGCACGTGTAAAATAATTGATAGGCTTGTAGCCAATCAATAAAAAAATAAACTGCCTACAGGTGAATCATTCACACCAGTAAATAGCAATTTACAACAATTTATTTTTGATGGTAATAGATCACTAACATTATTAACTATAGTTAAATGATTTTATCGACGTATGTATCTACGTCTTACGAAGTTAACTGTAGACCATTCAAAGGGCATCGAACTTCTTAGCAATTTATTTTAAAGGAGGAATCAAAGGCATGGTACATACCTTCATAACTCAGCTGTACATTATGTATTCTTGCTATTTATTACAGTTGTCAACAGCTCAATTCTGCATCAGATACAATGCAGAATTGAGCTGTTACTGTGTTTCTTTTGGCGCTTACTTCTTTTCTTTTTCGCGTGGTTAGTGCCTAACCTGGTGTCAGAGTTTTTATGCCGCCCATGGGCTCTGACTTGGCTTTACATGCCGTCGAGAAATATCTCTCAGGCATGTTTGGTTTCCTCACGATGTTTTCCTTCACCGAAGCTAGTGATAGTTATATCAGAGGTGTGTGCCTTGGGTTCGGACTCGTGACCTACGACTTGGCAGTGCGACGCGTGATGGTCACACCACTAGGCTATCACTGCTTTTCTTATTGCTTTTTTTCTGTTATTTGACGCTTGAAAAACATTGCCGGGGGACGAAATTGGTTTGTGTTAAATTAAAGCCAGCAAATGCATCGATATAACGAGAGTTCGACATTAGTTTCGATTTGGCAATGCGCAGTGTAACACGTTACCCGTAACAATAATTCCATGGAGCGTTTGGTGATTCAGGGTAGAGTCGAAGGCACGAGACCACGTGGTCGATCACCAACCCGATGGACAGATTGCATCAAATCTGTCACCAAGATCCTTGTGGCAGAATGCACGCCGTGCGGTCAATAGAGACCGGCGGAAAAGGATCGCGAACCAGCGCAGCGACCGCAGTTGTGGGCGACCCTCCATGACCACGAACACTCTGTCAGGAGTGAACGACTAAGAAGAGAAAAGAGAGTGTAACAAAAAGTTAGATTACCAAGATACTTTATACAGTAGCAAGGATTTAATAACGTATCATAATGAGCGCTACACTCTTTCAGCAGATTCTCGCACTGGGTCTGCGTAGCGGATTCCCAGAAGTGTAAACGTAATAGGCTTATTTTTAAGAAGATGACAGGACGGTGGTCAATGTTTGATTACTGTTTTGCCCGTCGACAAGTGCCATGTTCATAATGATCATCAGCTATTAAACTTAATTTTATAATTTAATCAAAAATTTTAAGTGAAGTTATTACAACCTGAATGTACTTTTACGATGTTAAGTAATTAATCGGCGTTGTTACAATTTATCTTGCACTCCTTTCTCTTTTAATGGATCATTTATAATAACTAGTTCAGGTAGCTCCCGGCTACCTATGAGACCACCTACAGCGGTTCTCTGTTGTAGACGCCGTATAAGGCTGCGGCTCCAGTATATGTGAACTGATGATTTACTTGTTATTTTGCCAGTTAACCCTACGACTATTCTAGAGTGTCACGCCACGGTGTTAAATAACTAGTTCGCCATCTTTGGCAGGCAGCCATATTTAACCATGCACTGACATCCAAACTAAACATATGCAATATTTCAGGTCAATCGGAAACCGGGAAGTGGTTAAAATTTAACTTCTAAGATTTTTTGACATGGTTACTGGTGTAGTTAACAAAAGATTGTTAAAAATGTTTACCGATGACTCCTACGTAACTAAGCCCTTCGAATACTCTCCAACTATGTTGTAACATTTCTAAGCTTACATAGTTGCGAATTAATAGCAAAAAGTAAAAGCACATATCTGATAGAAAGTGCAACATAATTCTCATTGAAGAGCCTGTGAGAACAAGATACAGATATCTTAAGACCGATCACGGTTATTAGAATCATGTAAGACTTTCATACGAACAGTAATGAGGTTTTGATGTATCAAGTTGTGTAAGTGGCCAGGATTCAACCGAAGATTCTGTTTGTTTGAATAAGGAACTATAAAATTCTTTTTTCTTGTTTTCAAGTTGAATGCTCTTTAATGCGTTTTGCATTACATCACGAGCAGATTACGTAATCAACAACTTTATTGCAATTACATTTTAATTATATTGTACTACAAGTGTCAATATATTTTAGTATTGTCAAATATTTATGGATCTTAAGACACAACTTAGATATTGAGGTTTTCATAACCATATAAAAAGCATAATGTCATTGAGATCATCACATCAAGCATGGCCAAAACTAATTTTAATGGTTTGACATCCCATATGACACATTAAAAAGGTATAGTAAGACTTCACTTTAGGTGTGCAGTTCAAGGTGGCGTTGCTTGCTCAAGAAATTTTGCATCGATATGTCAAACTTGGTACATTTCTTTTAGTTTTGTGTTTTCCCACTTGAACAGACATGTTGGTTAAAATGCAGCAGGACAGTAAAGGCCAGACCGGTACGGCAGTTCAAACGGACGAAGACGGCTTCTGTCAGATACTTCAGTAAGTACATTTTTGTATGGAGGTGGCATGTCCTGAATCGCTCCTGCAATTCTTCCATACCAGTTTGAGTGATATTTTTTTACTAATGCTAGTCTTTTTCATGTTTTAACACAATAAACTGGCGTCTAAGTGCTACATAACATGCCCGTTATCTTCACAAACCTGCTCATTACTAGAAAAGTCAAGTGCCAGTTATTCTGCAAATATGCGCATAAACAAATGGGTCGTAACAGGAACAGTGCGCAAACGCATACACGTGTATTCCACTAGGTGCGAGGGTCACGGAGTTCACTTCATATTTACCAAACATGCAGGATGCGCGCGTGCTTCGTCGTAGACTGCCGTACAGTTGTGTAGTATAGTGTGCACGTTCAATATTTATCTTATTTCATTGTTTTTTTTTTTGGTGTACGAACTATTGTTTCCTATGCAAGATGGCCACTTGTGAAGAGGTTTTCAGGAGGAAAATAGCAGCGTATGAGATTGACTAGATAAAAATTAAAATTAAAAAAGGTACAGTAAAATTGTAACAATAAGCAACAGAAGGTCAATTACCCAATCTTTATTTATTCATGAGGTACTGGTGCCTTAAAATTATTTTTAAGGCATCAGTTGATAAACAATGTCTTCTCTAATTGTTTCCAAACAAATAGAAGTAGAAACTCAAAGCTGCCATTAGCAGTAATTTACTGTGTAACCATGTATAAGTTAATTACTTTTGTTTCTTGTAAATAATAATTGCTGAAAATACGCAAAATACGCGCTTTGGACGTGGAGTTGCGGACACCAGCCCGTTAAACAATTCAATACAATACAAATAATAATTGTCTTTCTTTAACTCTTAACATTTTGCGCTCGTCTGTACCCGCGGCATTCGTTGTAATTTTATTGTACTCTATACTGATTAGCGTTCACGGTCTGCCGGCGCGGGCGCACTATTGGCTCTCGATATAAAAACTAATTAAGAACCTAGACACTGTGAACTATCCGATGCTCTATTATCATCATTAGAAGTCAAATAATTAATTGATTGAAAACCAGACCATTTCGTATCATCTACAATCCTGAGGTGTCTCCTAACTGATTTCTGATTGTTAAATAGTTCGAAAGATGTACAGAAAAACGTGTATGCTTTCGGCTCTACTCGACCAAATTTTAAATTTAAAAAAAGAGGTCCGTTACATCGTTGGAATACTTACTAAGTTAGGTCACCCACAATTTAGCCACGACTTTATTTTCGTCAAGAAAATGTATTATTAAAAAAAAATCCAGCTGGCTCTTCCATAAAATAAAATAAATAAACGATAAGTCTAAAAACACAATTACAATAAATAAATGAAAATTATATACAGACCGACTTTCAGGGCTTTTCATTACATACGTTTTAAAAGCTACTTTCAAAATCCACGTTTCTATCTATGTATGTAGATAATATCAGGGTACGAATAACATGTTCATAAAAATGTATATACTTCTCATAAACATAAAACAAAACGTTTATGTGCCTCGGTTTAACGACGAGTATAAAATCTAGTTATAACAGAGCCCCTTAATTGGCCAGGATGAAAGTCGGCCTGTGGTTAGTGGACAAGTGAGAGCAAAAACTCCTACGCAGACAAATAACGTGAAATTATATGGAATAAAAGCTTAAGCAGAGATTAGGATAGGCTTGGACTTAATTTATGTACAATAACGATCAAGAGTTCTAGACCACCATGTTTAAAATGTATACTTACATAATATGTCTAGGAGTTGTATTGATCAAGTTGATTTTGGATTTAACATAACATAACATAACGCCTGTCATCCTCGAAGGGTTTAGCAAAGGTGTACCTAATAGTACAACTACATTTCGCCAGTTATTTTTGAAGTCCCATGTAATAAGGGGCGAGCCTATTGCCATCAACCGGGCACGAATCCAGACTCCGTAGCTGCTACTGAGAAATTCCTGATGGAAAAACCCAATAACTATTTGACCGACCTGGGAGTCGAACGCAGGACCTCATGGACTCCCGGGTCGGGCAAATAGTTATTGGGTTTTTCCATCAGAAATTTCTCAGAAATTTATGATAAGTCCAAAGGAACTGCCTGGTATAGTTACCAGGCAGTTCCTTTGGATTTATCATAAGCAATAGTACGAGTATTGTACTGGCTGCCACAAAAACACTTTAAACATATTTTTGTAATAGACACATGTGGTTGCTCTGAAAATTAACCATTATTTGTTGATTTCATTTATCGATCGGGTTCGATCGTCTTGATCGAAAGTTTCACTAATTATATTCTACTTATATACAATATGACAAAAACCTCTTTTTGTCATCAACTTAAACTTTAGTACTCAGCTTTCCTTTCAACCCACGCTCTCATTACGTCATTTTAATTATACAAAGTAAGAACTTCATAAAGGTCACTTGATTAAAAGTTTAAAAAGCTCTTGCATAACCTTCGCTTTCTCTTCAAAAAAAAAGAAAGAAACGCATGTAAATCTAGATAGTTAAGTTCTACAACACAAACTAAATTATATTTGAGAGTTGTCTCGTTAAAATTATAGCCCCGAGAGTTTATTTCCTATTACGAATCTCAGATCAGATATGACAGGCAATCGCAGGTTTCGCTGTAGGCTACTTTAAGAACAATGTGCGAAATGGGGCAGTGTTTGAACTTATTATTAGTTACTGCATAAGTTGTAAGTCTTACCAAAGGGTATCGTATTATCCAGTAACTAGGTTGTGGAGGTGTTCAGCTGCATCCGGTCAGACTGGAAGCCGATCCCACGACTAGGTTGAGATCGGTGCATAGGTAGTAAGTAAAGTTATGGAAAATGTTTCGTGAATATAAGTTTAAGTACCCGCTAAAGTTGCTTGTGAACGAATGCGCTAGAAATCCATCGCTAAATAGTAATAATAAAAAATAAGAAATATCGTATTAGGCTTTTAATGCTAATGATGCAAGCGCAGTTGCTGTTAAAATAAAGGGCCCAAATTCATCACAGCGAAGTCAGTTTTCCAAAAATATTTTAGACTGCCTTCAAACCTGACCAGACTCCTGAATATCAAAGGCAAACAAAAGACAGAAAAACGAAGACGTACCTGCTACTTAATCTGCAGACACCAATGACTAAACTACAAGACACTAAACACACCAAATTGATCTCTGAAAGACAGGCAAAAAAAAAAAGTCAGTTGACAGGAAAATGGTTTCGACAAATAAGAGACCTTTTAACATTCATCATTAAATTGAACAGTCCCTATCAATTCCTTATCACGAACTTGACTCACATAATTACAGGGAACTGTTATCACTGGGCTGGTCACAATTGGCAGATGTGTGTCGTGGGTAAAGAGCTTGTTGTATTCGTCTAGATACGGCCAGCTGTGACCAGTACAACAGAACACCAAAAATTTCCCTGAATATTGATGATTAAGTTAGTCAGTACTACCTAGCAGTCCATATTAGTGTAAATGAAAGCTAAAAATATAATTATATTTTTACTAGAGATGACTAGCCGGAAAAGCCGACTATTAGGCCATATTTTTAGTCGGCGAATAGTCAGCAAATAGTGGGCGACTAGTCCGCCGAGCCAAATAGTATGTGCTAGCAATCCACATTATTTGCCATTAGGGTAATTTGCTATGGATAAACTATGTCAGTAAATTGCCTAAAAATCAAGCTGATGTTTTCACGACCCTCAAAATGAGAAACATGCAGGTCCAATACGAAGACCGGCCTATAGGAAGCACAAGTATTTATAATCACTACACAAACCTTCGTAATAACATATTTATACTTCCGCAGAACTAACGGTAGTATGTCCAATCATTTAAATAGCTAAAGCGATGAGTGATGACTGTGTAATGGCCGTTTTAATCCCTTTGGACAAGTTTACTGTTAAAGAATCAGAAATTGAGGCCAATTACCAGTGACGGTAACAGCGCAACGACAACGTATAATCAAGTTGAATTTTTACATCAAGACATGTCATCAAACAAATCAAATGAGGGTTACTGATTATTTGGTACCTTACTGTCTAAATAAACTCCCAGAAGAATTGCAAACGTTGTATATAACTGGTTCGAAAAGTTACACGTACAAATCAAAGCGTTTCCTGACACAACATCATCTGTAAATTGCTTTAATTGTATATAACGGCTCGCCTGCACACAGATAAACCCTGAGAGGTTTCCGTTGTGTGGCTAGACTTTTTGTAAGAATAATGTAAGTATTTTAGAAAAAAATAAAAAATAAAAAAAAAAACAAAAACAAAACTGAGCAGTTGTATTCAATCAGCTCCTTGAACAAAACATGCATAATCAGCGTATCATTTAATCATTGCTGGGGAAACAGGCTTTCTCTCTGAGCGAGGGTTAAACAAGTTGTGCGGATTGGTGTATGTCGCATGCTTTCTTCGGTCTTCCACATGGATAATGTCGTCAAAATTAAAAGTGTCTTCTTGAAAAATATAAGATAATAGAGCTCTAAAATCATGATCCCAAATGCAAATGATATATTTACCCGATACCCGCTTTGACGAGGATAACCTAGACATAGTTTTATAGAAGATAGAGACAGACTAACGTACTACGAACCACGCCATAAATATTCTTGCACTTCTCAAACAAATGGTAAAAGCTTCATAAATTAAATATACAACATTAGGAACACCCATTAGATACACAATCTAAAACAATTTGATTAAAACTAGCATTGGGAACTAGATCATCTGAATGCTAACTTCCATTTGAGATAGTTATTGCAATCAATCATTTTGCAGCGCATCCATTAAATCTTGAGACAGTACGGCGAATTTTATATCGTTGTTTTTCTGACGTGCAATGACGAAGATATAAACAATAAGTACTAATTTAATTCAGTTCTCTGTTTTGCAACGTTTCAAGATAATTATACTAGACGCGTACATAGACCAAAAAACTTTCTTGGAATCAAACTAGCGCAATAAGTCCGTTATCCAGCTCAGGGAAAAATCTTTGCACACGTTTATATCCTCAAAAGGAGAGTACAATTACAGTATGTTTTTATCTTCAGCGTCTGAATTTTTTAGGTTGTGTTCTATCTGCCAGTCAATCAGTCACTCGCGGAATAGCTCCATATAAGTATTTTACATACAGATATACAATCGTTAGAAGTGCAGTTTTCGCTTAATTAAACTGTTCGGCGTACAATATCGTGACAGCTCAGCTGTTACTGGTAAAATAATAAGCGGCAGTGATCGCCGGTGAAAGCTCGCGAAGTCGCGGCAAGCTTTGAAGTTGACGTCACCGAGCAAGAAGCTGAGGAGCGGACAGTAAGCTGCGCAAAAAATACTAGTTGAAATAATGATAGTATCATTTATATCTGTTTATACTCGTCTACGGCCAAGTATGTACAAGCTTGTTAATTCAGTGAAGTAGTGAATGATCATTAGAGCATGTAACCAATTACTATACCCTACTTTGCGTTTGGTTTGAAGATCGCAATGATATAGTAGTAAAAAAAACAGGATGAATAATATCATAATCACCACGGAGGTTTGATGATATCAATCAAACTATTATACGTAAGCAGAAAGGTTATTTACAATTTTCTTTAGCTTGAAATAATCCCTTGATCATGGCTTACGACATCTACGCTTAGTGAGAAATTGGCCTTTTGTTTCACGAAATCCACTCAGCAAAGAACAAGTACAGCAAACTTTTAATGCAGCTTATTATGTAAGTTAATGTAACCTTTAAAAACAATACGATTATTCACAGTCAAAATCACTTTGTATCCTTTCCAAACCTTGAAGTTGCCGCTAATGTAATACATTTTCAAGAAACAAGCAATGTCATCCACCTTTCAGGTGACTAACACTTTGTATTAAAGTGTAAATAATTAATTACGACCACAAGATAAAATGGCTGTGTTAAAAAACTAGCTGCATTAAGCCACTTGTATCTGAATTTAAAATGCTTGACTCTACAAATTGCTTTTAAGTATTAACATAAATGTTTAGGAAATAGCAAGAGATAAGATGGCAAGATTAAGTGGATATTTAACTTTTAGCCCACTTGTAATATCTAGTCATTTACATTTAAAAAAATGTTGATGCATAAAGCTTTCTATCTGCTTCATATTCGAGAAGGACCGCAAATCGATTTCTGAACATGAATGTCAGGGTTCCTCACACTGTTTTGTTTCATCCCAGCCCATGTCAGTGCTGTTCTAGATTAGTGAAGGAGTTCCAAAGGACTAATGAAACAGCAACTGAATCCATACCAATTTTATTCTTCCAGCAAAAAGATTTTACCCAAAAGGATATTTTTGGGACAAGCCCGTCACACTGTTCCCAAACCACTGCAACTCCTTAAAGTCAGAAAAGCGCCTAGACAGTGAAGCACGACGAAGTGCCAGAGAACAACGAAAGCAATCAAAAAAGAAGAGTATGAAAACGTAATTTTCACTTCCCTCCAAGGCAACAGAAGGGGTACGTTCTCAACTGGGATAAGCCCAGTTGCCTATCACCACGAATAAATAAAGGAATTGTCACCAAATTAAAATTACAATAGCACTCCACACCTAACACAATTCATAACTCTTTGTAACCGAACAGAAATGTAATATTTTACCCGCGACCGGAGTAAAGCACCTCAGGCCCGTGATCTATGGATTCGCTACTACCCTACCAATTTATTACATCCTAAATGAATAGTATAAAGACTACTGGGTATTCGAAAGTGGACACTGATTCTAGACTAGGATTTATCACTGGTAGACGTCCTGCCTGTCGATATGTTCTGAAGTTCCATTAGTAATGCCAGCGAAAGTGGTTCCTTGATGTCAATTATAAAGATAAGTGTGTAGTGCATGGTACGGTTAAGTTATGGCTATGTAAATATACAAAGTGTAAACGGACCCTTCACGAAGCCGTCAATCAAGTTACTGTTATTATTATATACAAAATTATTGCTGAAAAATGATTTTTTTTTGAGGTGAAACATAACGTTTTACGGTAAAACTCAATGTAACGCACTCAAAACATTGTGCTGATGGATTCGTTAAATAGTAAACGGGTCATGGAGGTATTTAAAGTAAAGTTAAAAAAACTTGTGAAAAGTTAGAACTTTGATCTCCAATATCTCCGTAACTAAAAGGTTGCCAGGTCCAGAACAAAAAAAAATATCGCAATAATGGGGAGAACAAGTGGTAACTTCGTTAAGGGTATATTAAATTCACACCCTTTATTTTACCCGGAATAGCAACACGAAATCAAAGGGCTTTTAATGCCCAACATGAAATTAACTTAGAAGAATTTGTGGCAGTGATCTGTCACTGATTGCGAAAGCTCCTCGACCCTGTAATCGAGGATTCAATTATTATAGAGCGAGAATGAGAGCCAATGTAACAAACGATATCAAATAGACAAGAAGACTGGAAACAATTCTTTATTTTTATCTGCTCTTGAACTAGTCCATTAGGTTTAGTCCCTGATAAGTTGATAACGTATTGAGAGTAGAGTTTTTCAAATTGATATCTAAAATATGAATATAAAAATATCAGGAAACGTAGTGAAGCTTAGTAGCTTTAAATGAAATGTTTCCATTTTCAATATTAAATCATGGTCGTTATTATAACACAGATCCACTGTCCGTCCGATCCACAGATCCATTCAATGTCTGATGTAAGTACATTTCTAAATCTTTGATCAAAATCAACAAGATTAAAACGACGGGAAACCGACACTCCAATGTTGATTGACAAATTCGAACGCATCACAAACATTGCACATCAAAAAATCACAACAGAACTTTCTATTTGCTAAACATTCAATCAGAAGGTTGCTAATCGATTTTGACTTTCACGACCAGACATCGAGCACATTGATAAATCGTTATTACCTAGCTATCGATTTAATGTGGCTTCACACTAGCCGGCATCGGCGATGTAATCAAAGAGATTCCTTTCAAACAGCTTTCTGACTTTATTTATGTCTATGGACACTTCGTAGATACTGGTAGTTTTGTATTAAACTGGGGAGGTTTATCGATTAAGCACTAATATTATCAAGGGGTAAAGTTTCGTCGTTCGAAAAATTTTCGTCGCTTCGGTTGAAACCAAACCGGTTAAAAACAATCGGACCAGTAGTTCCGAATATTACCCCTTGGTAATCTTCGGAGCTAGTGATCCGATTCCGAAAATTCTTTCGCTGGTGGGAAGCTATATTTTTCCAAAATAGATATTAATTAAAACGTTCCTGGGAGATGAAAGGAACGGAATAATTCATTAATTGAATTGAAAAGATCATTACAATACCCACTTCTGACACAATTCCTCAACTCTTTAGATTTGTTTTCGTTGTTTCTTTAACTGATTGTCCCGTAACATTATCCTACGTGACTGACGACACGATTTGGGAGCTCTCTGACTATGGTTCATACAACGGCCTACGCGCGTCTGCACATGCAATTGTTTTTGTTTGAAAGTTTGGAAATGAATTTTGAATAGCTGTTGATATAAAGATAATGAGCAAAGTTTTACCTAATACTTTAATTACCTAATCTAGCTGTTACCTAATCTAGTGCATTGTAAATTCGAACTCCTTCAACAATTTCGCGAGCAACTATTTCAAGCGAATCATCGTAGTTTACATTATAACACTAATCCAATGTTCAGTGATTTTTGGAAATTATTTCGATATTAATTTTAATTAATTTTTCTGGAAGCATTGAAGTGTGAATTGAGTTCGTCAAGGCCGATTTTTTTTTTATTTATAGAGATGATTTAAAAAAAATTACTTTGTTCCAATGGATTCTGTACCTACCCTAAACTTTTTCATGACTTATACAACCTTAGCAAATATATGGAAATTTTGCATGATAAATTAATACTTAGAGCGACGCAAATTAGCGCCATCTATCTATCTTTTGCTGAAGCTCAAGCCTAAAGAGTCATTATAGCAAAACACCCAAACTGTACATTCTCTGCAGTAGAGTACCAATGATTAAGAACTTCCAACGTTCCACGAGATGGCAGCACTCTTAAAACTTTTCCATAGAAATAGCTTTTATGGGTTCTTTGGTTCCAACTTTCTATGCACTTAAGACGATGGTTTCGGTTTCAGGTAGACTTGCTTATATGGTTTGATAAGTCTAAACAGTGTTTTGTAAAAAAAATATGAAATAATTTTACTTTGTTATAAATCACACTCATTTCCAGCGTTTGGCACGCCTCGTTTTTATTTAAACATTAGCGTCACGCGAACAAAGTTTCATTTGTTTGTACAGTTTTAGAACAGGTGACATGTGAAGGTGTAACGAAAACTAAGCGCAAATTGAATTTTTGGCATATTTTTCGAGACAAACGAGCAAATATCAGACTTGCTTGACATTGTTCAATTTATTCGACGCACCGGTGTGATGTAGGTTGCTGCACCACAGGTAAAAGACGAGGCTGATAAGAATAGTGCTGTCTCTTTCTGGGCAGAGGTGAATCGCGCGGCGCAGAGGAGGTAGGAGGCCATCTGGGCTTACGTCCGTCACTGTTCAAACAAGGCTTGCCTTCCTAGTCCGCGCTTTACTCGACAACCGACGAACGAACCGGCGGCGCGGCGCCATTGCTCTCGACGTATCCGCACGAACGTGACTGTGCCTGGTTTTCGCTTGTTTTTCCTTCATCGATCGTGATAGAACATCATTACTGCGCAGTGTAAAAGGTAAGGTACTTTTAAGTTGTTTTGGAAGCAGTGCATCTTGTTTCGCGAAGTGAGTGCAATCGAAGCGATAGTTTAGTGGGCTAGCTCGAGCTTTCTCGTTTATTTATGCAAAGAATTTACCGAGGGCGGTGTGTACATACAGGCGAGTCGGAGGCTCGCTGGCGAGGCGCGGCGCGGCGCTGCCTCCGCCGCCTGCGCACCCTGCGCGCCAGCGCTCTGCGCTCATCATACATTCGTGTGTCAATTTTGGTAAATCACGTGCCAGTTTCCTATCGTGCTCAGTGTTTCTGTGACTTGTGTATACTGTTTGTGCCCCTTGGTGTTGCGTTTCGTGGTACTGCGTCGGTTGTCGCCTCCAAAGACAATAAGGTTACAGTTTCTTTGTGTTGTGAAACTTGTGAGCATTCGTCTTCATTTCTTGCGCTGACGCATGTCATTACTTACAAATTTAGTAATTCTCCTTGAGTTTATGCGCCTTATCATGCTTGGTATTTGTAGTGAAGTACTTCTCAGTATAAAATTATGATATCCATACGTATTCGGTAACATTTCAATAGTTTACTACCAACGTTGAAGTTTTTAACTAGATAAAGAAGGATATACACAAAGATAATGCTTGATTCATTGTTTCCTTGAAACAAAACAACCAATTTTAATCTTTAAAGATAAGCCAATCTTTAGCAATTAGCCCTAATGTCATCATCATTCAAGCATAACATACAAGTGAAAATATTACATTACCTGTAATCAAGCCTTGTATGGCGCCTGGATGTTCCATGATAAAAAGTTCACTATGATGTGACTCAACGATGACTTTCAACCTCAACAACTAAGTATTGAACAAAATAAATGTTTAAAACTAACAATTACGAAGAGGTGACATTAAACTGGAAATTGCATAATGAGTACGAAGAAATTGCAGCAGAGCGGAGCTTTCTCCAATAATTTTACCTATTCATTGCACGTCGTGCGTCTGGCCAAGCAACAGAAAAAAAAATTCAACGAAGCTACTGTATTCAGCTTCAAATTGACGTAACGTCATCGAACCAGACAGAAGGTCCTTTCACGGACAAAATTATTATTTAGGGGAACACTGGCAATGAACTTTGTGAACAAAGAGTAACTATTGCAACAGAATGTCCACATAACGTTAGAAATGTGTGAAGTGTAGACCAATCTGACGACATAAAGACAGTTATTATAAGTGTTAACGTAATAAAAGCTGACCTTCGTCGAGAAAACGTGCCAGAGTGAGTGTCTACACTCACCATTATCAGAACCTCATGATTGATGGAGTTAGGCCTGCTTTCAAAGGAACTCCTAATTAAATTTGTATGTTGCCTTTTCTTTTTTACGGTCGCGGCTTTCTGACCCAGATGATTCATCGGAAGTCTTAAACCAATCTGGACGCCTAGTATGATATGCATTATAAAAATTGCGACGTCAATCAGTTCCATTTTCAATAAGCAATAAAATGTCCCATTGTTCCCCAGTGGATAAATCAATGACTCCAACTTTAATCGATTCCAATATTTTCTTAGTCTTCATTTTTTCTCGTCACAAAAGGCGCACTTGGCCATTGTTTTTCCCCGTTTTTGCAGTTGCTGAAAAAACTATTACTAAGTATAATATAACTTAGCTATTCCATGTGCACTTGAGTTTATTTTAAGTACAGTCGCAATAAAAGGCGTAGCTTCATTTAAACCTCTTCAATTGAGGCTATTCATGTTTTGAATGGGTCGGTCTGTATTCACCCCGCGTTGCAATAAAATCCCAATTGTCTAAGCGTTTCCTGTCATTACAGTTGTTGTTGTCACGGCACACATTATCACAATACCGTATGTGATATTCGTGGTATGGTAAAATTTAGATTTGCTAACACTATTTTTGACAAACTGCTGTCATGTTCATGGTTCGTTAAATTTTGATCTCGTTGAATATCGGATGGGAACTAACGAAGCATGTAATTTGCTAAATGATTGACCTAATTGCGCCCATTTAAGCATGCAGTTCGCAATAGGGACGTGACATCAGATGGACTAGTATAATTTGTGGATGGTAACAATCAATCGGCTCAATTGATATAGACGGTTGCGGATAAAGACAAGGCTAAGCGCCCGCGCCGGCGATGCGACGACGCGGCACATAACACGGTCATGTGATCCTTTATACAACGAACAACTTCTAACAGTCAACTATATTTTAAAAACTATTTGTAAAACACCGTTATCCGAAATTGGACTTGATGTCGACCACTCTACATTTGTAAATTTTACAATAACTCCGTTAACTTTGTGCTTGTTAAGCCATAATTTATGATGTCGTAAAGATGCTGATTTCCATTTAAAGACAGTCGATCCAGTCATTACTCAAGCAGAATTAAATAAACTATACTTCGAAAATGGAATAACTTAAGCGAATCTTTTGTTTTTCTTGACCATTTGAAGAAACCCGAGAATTTGTATTCTGTGTCACCAGCTTCTGAACTGAATACAATGCCTTTGGTTTCAAGAAAGATTTTTTTCAGGTTTATGTAATCGAGCACTTTAATTGCTTTAATAGCCATTTAAAATCTCAAGAATCCATACGATCTGTATTTTTCGTAACAATAACAATGTTCGGTAACTGCGAAAAATTTATTTAAAGTTTAATTAAACTTGAGCATAACAATCATGTTGATGTTCTGTTTTGTAAATTATCTTTTCGAAAAAAGTAGAGCTGGCTTGATTGAAATTTCGCCATAAATGGCGTATTTGTAACAAACACAATTAAATATTACTTAATAGTTCTGAATTTTGATGATGTTATATTTTAGGATATCAGAGGTCAATAAACTATGGTCTTTGTGTGTTTACACACGTGTATTTTATTGCGTCGTTGTGTCGAAGCTCGTGATACAGGAGCACCTCGGTTAAAACAATATACATCACTCTACTTACATCCCCACGGTCGCTGAAACGCTAAAATATGAAAACATTCAGAATATTTTTCACCTGTTTTTCAGATTTACTCAACAACCATTGTAATAAAAATTCTAGTATTCGCATACTTACAAAAATAATAATAAAATAAAGAGTCATTATAAAAGTCTGGAAGGCGGTACATCATATAGTTTAAGAAAAAGCTAATGGTTCGAAACGCGTCTACCTAAGGGCAGGAATGAAGGGCCAGTCGTGTTCTGAGAAGTGCACGGGGATTCCAGACATTCTGCAAACTGCACGCACGCCGGCAAACCTTTTATTCAGCACACCGCGCCGACTGCTTTGAAATAGTTTTATTTGCATTTTAAGGAAATCATTTGGATGATTACTGCTGCGGGTGTTTTACATTTCTTGTTTGGATGCGTTTACGCACAAACATGCGCATGACTCCTCACACCACGTTGCGGTGCGGCGCGCAAAGATAAGTGACAGAAACAAGCTGCTAGACATTTTCTTGTAACTAGTTTCAATGTCAACACACAATACGGTTGAAATAAAAACTAAACTGTTGTTCTAGAAACTTCTGAACACGTTGACGACGATTGTTTAAGTTCTGACAACACAATTAACGTCTTTAAAACACATTTTGTTTGGTAAAAGTATTTCTGTTTCTGATTCTCGTCACGTGGTGATTGTGTTGTGTTGTTGTTATATTTATCTATGCCACGCCCATTCTATTTATATGCCGATTAAGATTGTCATACGATAAATACATTACAAAAGATGGTGCTGCCAAATCTTGTTTGAAAACTGGCAGTTTCGTAAATCATTTTAACCACAGACAATATATCAAACATGACGTAAGCCTGAACAAGGCTTTATTTGACTTCATAAAAGCAGGCACAGGTAAAAACATGATGTGACTGTGTGTTGTTATTCTATTTGGCAAGTTCTTTTGATAAACTATTCGTACAATGGTTTGTTGCACCAATAGTAGCAGGTTTCTTTGATAATTTTACCATTTGTTTTTAAAAAAACATTGCAATGGGGAATGAAATAATGCCATTTTAATTTCAGTTGAGTTTTTAATATTTCAGTTTCCTTCAATTTCAAACTAAGCTTCATTTCCTGCCTCACCGCACGAACAAACTTGACATTATTTACTCAACAGCTCCCAAGTGCTTAACATTGTGCTATTCCTAATTGTTGCACGTGCTCAAGAAAGCATTTCTAACTCCTAAAATAGGATATACAGTCAAACACACAGCTCCTTCTATTACCCGCGTGCCAGCGTGTGGAGTGTGCCCAGTTACATACCTTATGTACCTACTTATGTGTAGTTCTCTAGTGTCTACCTCTATATGGACTTGTGGCCATCAGTCGTCACAGTCTGTGAGTCCGGTGACATCATTAACCGTACTCGCATTGTTTAACTACATCCTAATTGAATTTTCTTCTATTTCAACAAAATAAAACGCTCATGTACCAACTCTATTTGCAATGATGACAGCATCACTCGTTTCGATACTTGGCCACAACGCGTTGCAATCAAGTTTATAATTCATTACCTTTCCACATTATTCATGCTCTTTGTTTTGTCTTAATTGTCAAATTATGACGGATTCTTAGAGGATTGTTTATTCATGTTTTAGATTCTGTAATTGTTGTTAATGTTAACTCAATAAGAAATGGTAATTTTCAGAGACGATTATTTGGATTTCTGATGTAAATTCTGAAGTAATGTATAAAGTGATCATGAGTAGCTTCGATTAAGTTTCGACATCAAATCAAAACCAGCAGATACGCAACCCGGTGCAAAATAAGATACACAGAAACGTATTCGTACAACTCCACAAGTGAATGTAAGTCGTTACTTCAATGATTCTGTAGGCATATATAGTAGATTTAACGACCTTCGAAATCACCTTTATCGTCGACTCAGATACTTTAAGAAACCGTAGGAACGACGGAAGCTGAGTCTGCGAGCGAAGCCGATGACGAAGAAAATTTCACTTTTTAAATCCGGTCCGTTTAACTGAGGTTAACATTTGGGCCAATTAGTGTTCCTCGATGAAGCGGACGGAATCGCAAAGGTTTTTTGTTGGCAAAATTTGATTCATAATTCTAACAGATATTGAAAGTGTTAATGTATTAAAGAGATCTGACTCATCAGCCTGGCCTGGACCAATTGTAAGAATAATAAAATAAAATTATTCTATTGTATTGAATTTGTATGTATTGTGAAGGTTACTGGTCTAAATTGTTTTGAACATCTGTAATTTGTACAAAATATAGGATAATAAACAAACATTCTGTTCTAATTAATACAATACAAAGCTTCAAATATTTGAAGTGCCTTCTTAATTATTAACATTATTTCCTCATCTATTGCTGGATAATACAACTTTTATATGAGAATAATTAGTTCGTATCTTGCAGTATTTACAAGCATGGCTAGAAACAACAAATACCAGTACAGCAGGTTATTGTGTTTATCAATAACGATTGATAAACAACATAACATTACGATGTTGCATAATTACTTACTAGTTGTTAAACCAATGTTTGCACTATAATCACCTTTTGCTCTTAGTTTAATTATATTAGCGACATCAGACGTTAGTTTATAGCTTTAATCTCTGATTAACTTTGTAGTCCATAAGCTGTGAAACAGTACAGGAAACAATTTAAATGTTAACCCCCTTGACTTTTAAAACCTCTCACTGAATATAAGTCAAAAATATACAAATATACTGATTATAAGTCGGAGTTCACTCAAATCAGGGTAGTCATTTCCTAAATTTTCTTAACATAATCATCTTAGGATTCCATTATAGATTTTTAACTTGCATTGCGAAAACTCTTGCGCATGATTCGTCATCATACTTTGTACTGTCTATATTGTGTGTCCAGTTAAAACAAAGAATTTTATTCCTCAAAATATCCAATAAAAAAAAAACGAAGAAAGACTGAAAAGATAATATTCACTATTTATAATATTTCTTTGATGTCTAATTTTGATAGAAGTATGCGCATAACAATGCACTCTATAAATAAAAGGACCAATAAAAAATATAAGTTAAGCATTTGTTTTCGTCACAAATCTATTTCAGCCATTGTTATTTTCCACAGTATAAGTATCAACCATTTAAATTGTTGTTGCCTCTATCTACAGCGGTAATTCCGATGTACAAACTCGCTTACGTTCACTATCGTCTCATTTTCCTGATAACCTGAATAGCCGTGGTTATCGTGAAAAACATTGACTGCGGATTGTCAGATACTAGCAACGAAAAGTAAACGTAAAATGGAAACAAACTTCATAAAATATGCAAAAACATAATGAAGCCTTAATACCCTAAGACAGACAGCGGGGTGAGAGTCGCGAACTTTGATCCCACCGTACTATTAAATGCAAGAAACATACTCAAACATGATATAGATAGAGCATTATGACTGTGAACCAAGTCTATAAGCGAAAGGTAAAGATATGCATTTTCTTGATAACAGAGATGAAATGATCACACCGCTTAGTAATTTAGACGCTTGACATCTTATCGCCCTGGAATTTCTAGTTCAAACAATGAAGCATTATAAAAACAAGATGATTTTATCTGTACAATCTTTTTAGAAGATAGAGATAAGGTTAATTTAAATAATGGGGCTACAACAACCCTTAACACAGACAATTAAAGTGATGACAAACGAAGACACTGAAGCAGTTATTGGTCTGATGGGATTCAGAATTTTAATTCATTTTGTAATTAAAGCATCGATTACACAATAATGTGTAATGGAGCTACAAAGTCAGTGTCAAAACCTTTATTTCAATTAGGTCATTAAAAGGCCCTTTTCTACAATCTGTTTTACGAGTCTCAATGTTAATTTGTTATCTAACAAAACAGTTACGTCAGGTTATACATCAATGATCCGCAACGAGCCGTTTCAACGAATCCCTCGACGACAATACAGCGGTCATGCTTCTTAGATTCCTTGAAACACTTTGAAATCTCTACAGAGCACTTCATTCTGTGTAAAACTGTTATATTCGCATCTTATACAGCATCTGCTTTTTAACAATAGTTTTAACGCTTAACAAATGTTTCGTCGCAAATGTCATTCATTATTGTTAATCACTCTACTTCAGATACTCTTGTCCGAGTACAAGAAGGTCATGTTTCGTTAAAAATTTCCTTCCTCACAAAGGAATTTATAAATATCTTGAGTTTTGTTCAATGTTATTGGAGTGTTCTCGGTGAATTATGTTTAAAAAAACTTCTCTCTTGTCTCAATTTTTTTGTTGAGCGAGAGCAGGACAGAGAGTCCGCCATTCATATACATTACGATTTGTAACCGCACAGCTTGCGTCCCCTCACTAGTTGCATTCGATTTCTCGGTCAAATTGAAAAGCCCCTCGTCGAGTGGGTTCTGGTTGAAAACTGTGGGTATCTAATGCAGCCGGTTGTTCCGTGGGTGTGTTTTTATTTCTGTAGGTAAGCGTCGGCGGCAATAAGTAATAAGGTAAACATTAAGCAAGTGAGGCCGCGACTCGTCCAAGCAAGATTCTTTACTCGTAATAATCGACGTCTAAGCCCACATCAATCGTTTGATGTTCTTGAATAATGTGTGTCACTTCGTATCTTCTTGTGTTATTTACTTTTGAGTGCAAATTGATTGCTATGACATCATATTTTGGGACTTTTGATTTTCAACCTCAAGCCAATGTTTAATTTTCAACAACAGTTTGATTTGCTGTATCTCTGTCTCTAATATCGTCGGTGTCTTAGGATCTCCACATTCCTACATTACTGTAGTTTCTACTATTTCCACACTATGCTTGGTTAATTACGAGTAGATGTTAGTTGATAACCGGCGAGGTAGAATGTTTCAGATAAGAGGTCGTGCTAACGGGAGGCTACCGACATAAACTTTATCTTCTACCAACGGTAATTCGTTGTTTATGTTTTCGACTCTTGTATCTACTTAAAGTGCTTATTCATTGTACGTGTTTTGGGAACAATTTTAGTATTTTTATTGTTGTTATTAAGGTGCTCTTAGTTTTTAGTATAGTGGTGCTTCTAGGAAAATAAATTGCTAAGTAAGTGTGAAACTGCCTGTGGAGATTAAAATACGTATTAACCAAAAAATCAAACTAAATTGTTGTTTTGTTAGTCGTTAAAAGGTTCTCCATTGTGCCTTTCTACAGCTAAATTGCCTTTTATAATTCCAAGTAGAGCTAATACTGTTGTTGATGGAGAACGGCCAAATCCCACAGAAACAAAATTGTTATTCAACTAAAAGATGCATCCGAGAAAAGTTTCCATGCAAATATTGAATGTGTGGTATCTTTATTCATTCTGTCTACAGCGTGGTATTTGGCACACAATAATAAACCAGTGCAAACCAATGTTTGCGTTGCTTCATCTATCGCATAAAGAGGAAAATGATGTTTCTCAGTCTTTACGTAAACGAATAACAAAGCCTAGACTCGCTTTATATTCAATTTTGGAATATTTCGGATCGATTACCGAGCTGTAACAAATACTGCAGTTGTTTTTTGTGCTTTGCTAGTTACCTTGTCGATAAGTGAAGAGCAAGCAACAAAAAATCTTTGCTGACAAAAAATATCTTCTTAGAACTTTTGGTCGTCTACCTTAGCCCTAACTCAACAAGGCGGATGAAAAGTGGGACATATGGCTCTGGTGTTCGGTTCATTACCTAGCACCGTTGTGGCCGAGCAGTTTTCAACCTTATAACTCAGGACGTAAGGGTGAAAAGTGATTAACCGTCAGTGAACTCGGTCGTCTTGTGGTACATTATGGGTTTTTATACTGTCTGCTAAAGCCTTGGAATGCAGATTATTATCTACCTTATTATATTCAAATAATGACGGAATTTGCAACGACAATATACTACCCATCTGCCACCATTGCTGCGCTTATGGAATAGTAATTTTGACATACTTCCAAAAGAAAATGCAAGATGATGAACTGTCGCAGTTCGAAATTCTGTTTTTATAACATAACATCACGCCGGTAATACCCGAAGGATTAGGCAAAGGCGTACCTAACAGTATGTTTAAGTCCCAAGTAATAGGGTTCGCGCCTATTGCCATCAACCGGGCACAAATCCAAACGCCATGGCTGCTAATGAGAAATTTCATCCGACAAAACCCAATAACACTTTGCCGGACTTGAGAACCGATTCCAGGACCTCATGCTCAGCAGACGCCCTTACATCCACTAGACCAACGAGCTGCCTCTTTGGTAACAGAAGATTACTCTTCTGTTTCTCTCTCTATCTGTTCCCGTGCGAGTTTCTGTTTTAATTCACTCATTCATTATCATCACCATCAAATTAGTCATACGAGTAGCTAGAGTATTATTCAAACAGAGATCAAAGTAAATAAATCTACCGTTTAAACAAAATATAAGATGCACAACCAACGTGACCACTTATCCACAATGAACAAATCACGTAGAACGGACAAAGAATGAGTTTCATGATGAAATATTAGTTTTAGTACAATAGTCAGGTACATTATATTAGGGGTTAAGGTTTGAAATTGCCGATTTATACTGCAAAATTAAAACTCGTTTTTTCCAAGATGTAACATATTTATTTAATCAAAATATTTACCCTCATTATCATTAACATTGCTGCCATCTAATCGGAAGTTCATGCCTTTCCGATAGAACTCTGGGGATCTTGATTTGACAAACTGTGTGAAAGCATTTTGTACTGCATCTTGGGAAGGAAAATTTTTACCAAGTAGAAAATTGTCCAAATCACAAAAAAACTGGTAGTCAGTTGGAGCAAGGTCTGGCGAGTACGGAGGATGACGTATGGTTTCTAACTGCAGCTTCTGTAGAGTTACGACGATGTCCCGTGCAGTGTGAATTCTTGCGTTATCATGGAGCAATAATAGTGAAGATCGATTCACGAGTCGGGGCTGTTTCACTGCCAGTTTCGCCATTATTGTTCGAAGTTCGGCACAGTAAATCTGCTGATATTGCTTGACCAGACCTGAGAAAGCTATACTGAAGAACTCCATGAAGAGACCACCAAACAGTTACCATTACCGTTTTATTGGTAAGCTTTGCTTTAGGGCACTGTTGCGGCGTTTGACCTGGGGTCAACCACTGCATTTTACTTTTCGTCACATGTCAATGAGTCAATATTGTAGGTAAGGTAACATTAAACCATGCTGCTAATGCCTGGGTAGTTTGACTCGGATCGGCTTCCACCATCTCCTTCAATTCAGCGTTATTCACCTGTGTGGGCGGTCTTCCACATGGTTCTTTCTTCAAGTCGAAGTTTCCATAAAAGTTTCACTCGAATATCTCACACCATGAAGGTTTAATGTTAATTCAGAGGACCTATTACTATAAAACGGCAATTTCATACTTTAACCTCTATTATTATTATACCGTTTCTCGTAATGCGCAGTTACGCCGATCGATTTTGCATGGGCATTGAGATTGGAACGTTGCCCGGTAAAGACCGCATGTTATTGGCACGTAAATTATATTACTGTTGAATCAAAACTATTGGAAAAAGTGTCTCGTTTCCCAAAGATTTGAAATCATAAGATTCTCCCTATCGCGTCGAGAAATGATTGTTTCTGTTTCGTTGACATCATCATATGCCTACTCCTGCTCCTAACTATCTTGTAATTAATTGCTAGCAATTGACAATTCTGTTTAGAATTGTCTCTTTATCAATTATATCCAGAAAATCGTTCCTATCTATCTTTCCATCTGATTTGGGATGTGCGAGGTCTCTCTTCAGGATGGGCACGCTTTTCCGCGATCGTCGTAAGGATTTCAATATTTGGTGTTTTCTTTGTTTTTAAGAGTACTTTGACTACTTTGTAGCTAATCTTCTTCGTCGTCATTTCATTTGGCTGTCGTATGGACGTAGCTAGTCATCATGATCTTACTTTTTATTGATACAGACTTCTTTCTTTAAGCTTTCTTTATAAGAATACCTTTCGAAACAAGGATTAGCTCTAATATTATATCTACTTGTATTTAAGTGCTGTCAAGTTGCCAGTGAGATCATTATCTGTCTCAGTAAGTAACTGTTGCAACAAGATCTGTCTCTACATTATTATGAAGGTATTTGAAAAACCCATGTAGAAGGTAAACGTTTGAATGCTGAATTTCTTTCCACAATTAATATTCATGATTGCCCCAATAAACGTGTTGAAGTGTGGAAATTAAGGTTACTAATGCATCGATGATTGAAACTTCCTCAGCGATGTGACCTCTTTCTATCAGGCCAGTTAACCTCCGGAATCACGGCTGACCTTTTTAATTACTAGGACTCTTTAGTGAGTCCGCTGTTGTTTATGATTTGGTTCGATTTATAACTCTCGAATTTGAATTTAGAAATTACTGCCCACTCGTTTTATGTCGCTATACCTACTGCAGATTGGCAACTTGATCATAACATAACATCACTTTTGTATTCTGTGAAGGATTACTGTATGTGTTCTACCAAAACACTGTCCGACCAGAGAATCGAACAGCAGAAACGTTTACTACAGCTAAACCAACGAGACAGTACACCCGATTGACACAGTTTGTATTAAAGTATTTACTTTTTGTTTGATTCAAAATAGTAACAAATACGATAATTATAGAAACAGAAATATTCCTGGCAATCCCTAGCAGCTAGTTCCAACATCTCCTTTACAAAATACTCGAACATAATATTATAATTTAAATGTACAATATATTATATGTTTTATAATTTAATCTGACTTTATCCATGAAGTGTTTATACTCGGCTAGTGTATATAGTCATAAAGTACACGTACTTATTCCACGTTATGTAATAAGCAAGCTGTGACTTCAACATGTACTGCGGCGACTACAAAGTGCCTACCGAAGTACCGGTTACCTATGTCGAATAAAATGTTGTTTACGCATTCGATATACCTAAGTATTTGTACCTATTTAGTTTATCAGTAACTTTGAAAACATGGCAGAAAATGCATTTGATACAGTTTGAAATTTCTCATAATTTTCCAGGAAAGTAACCCGCGGTTTCTGAAAACCAATTCAATTATTCGCCGCAAGATCATTAATCAAGAGATTACATTGTTGCTGTTTTTCTTTTTAGTTCAACAGATTTTAAAGCACATTCATTAGTGGGGATCCTTGATCATGCGTTCAGAAACCTCGAACTGTTTTTCAACTTGGTGGAAAGCAAGAATATCGCAAATATTCACGTTAACTCTCCCACAAATAAAGAAAACGAGCATATACATTATTGACAGTATCGTAAATATTCTACAGGACAACGTAAGAATTCGATATTTTGCACCGACCGATAACGAACCTACTATATTATTTACGAATTAAATATATAGAGCAGCAACTGCGTAGTTGTACAGGCAAAGAAATTCAGAACAGGTCTCATGGGCGTTGTACACCTACTTACGATAAATAACGGATAAGTTATTTCAAGATGGGAAGGAGCATGCTCTTTTGCTGAAATAAAGTACTACGCCTAGTCGACATTTTAATACAAAATGTGTTCATTTTTCGACAGGCATCTTGAAAAGAATGGGATTTGAGAAGACTTCGATGGTATGAAGTAAGATCCCAGAGTTCACGCAAAGCATCTATAATTTCGGCAAACGTAGAGTTAACAGCAAAACATCTTCTTTTACAAAACATCAGTAAGCCATTCATAGACAGATGTTAAGAGCCTGTGAACATTTACTGATGAATGTAATGTAATACCATGAATATAAACCATAGTAATTGAGCATCCTCCACACGTCTATGGTAATTAAAAGGGCTAAACAACTCGTGCCTGACCATAAAGTGTGATCTCATCAGCGTACGAGTCTCAAGTGTTAATGCCTCTTAATAAATCCAATGCCAGTATTGCTAGTACGTCGCGTCGTCCAATTGATTTATTTTAGTCGATGACGCGTGTCAGCCTAGGAGCTAAGCGCACACATCTCTAATGGTTCAAGGACAAATAAGGTAGCAACGCAAATTATCACCTCTATGGAAAGGACGAAGCGGGCAGATATTTTGATAATATTCCATTTTTAAATGAGAGTAAAAAGCGCTTTAAAGCGATCAAAAGTGTACCGAAATGATTAGTGACTTTCAATTTTATAGAAAAACGCTTTAAAAGTAATAGAACGTAGCAAAAAGGTTTAATGATTTTCAGCTGTTTTTGCCCTTGGAGTTCACAATACTAGGCTGCAAAGAGCTACATTGTTCGAGAAAAAGTATTTTCCTTTCTTTGTACTAGCTATTTCAATCGATAACGTTCTTAAACATAGAGAGCTATAAAATTGCGCTTGAATATTATCTAGCTACCTGTAAGTACCTCGAACTATGATCACGCGCAGATAACAGGCGTTATCATTTGTTTTATCAGCACGTATACAAATAATACTGATCAGTGAATGTACTTAGACACGCCTACTAGTGGGGATTTAGTAGCGTGAAATACTGAGGTTGTAAACTGTATTTGTAATAGAGTCTAGACTGGGTACCTATTAATTTAAATGCATACAATGGCTTCTAATCACTATTCTTACAAAACATTGGATAAAAAATCTGTTGGATTGGACGTACTGCACGAATAACACAATATGTAAATAGTTAAAGCCTGGAGTCACCCACTAAGCAAGGTAATGTCGACAAAAATTTTAAATGCATGGCATATTACTGAGGAGGCGTGGCCAACTTGCGCCTGAGTATAAATCACTGCGAATAATGTATGTAGATTTACAATTCAGCTCATGACCTCAGGAAGATATATACGATTCTTATTCTCGAGACCAAATTAGCGAATGAATATTTGGCGCCTTTTGATTTAATGGCGACACACGGACGGAGGTGGCAAAGTAATAGATGACAGGTGTCCTTGGAAATTTTATTTTGTTGTTGGGCTACAATACTATAGGCTGACAAAAATAAACTTCCATTGTTAGTTCTATATCGGTCAATAACGTTTAGATCCGATGTAGTTGTGGTTTACAGTTTGTTGACATCATACAGTTATTTTTCGTTTGAAATGAATTCATAGTAGTTATCGATTGGTTGCGTCAAAGGTAGAATACTAATACGACATGCGATGGTGTTTCAAAAATAGGTACTTTCATTCATAAATTAGTCAGGCTATTAACCACTCTTTTGGGGAGAAAATATACCCAAGGTGGAATTTATGATTCACGATTTTTATCTACGAGTGTGGCTCATTTGCGCTACATTCAAAATTTGTCTAAAGCCTAATCACACACATGAACTAGCATGCAAACTAATGCAAAGTATATATATATAGGCTCAACTACTAGTAACCTATACAGTTAAGAAGTTCTAATATCAGAGAGTTGAGCGTGGGAGCCGCTTGATCAGGAACGAACGCCTATAGGAAACGTTTAATATCAGCAGAATGAATAGAAATTTTATTACTGTGAATAAATCTAAACCCTTTAAAGGATTATAAGCTAAAGCTAGTTATGACGCGATAAATAAGTGAATATAAGGAGCCCAAAAGTGGGACAATCGGGGCTTCCTACATGGAGGTCTCATGGTGCGTCATCGAACCCACGTTTTGTAATGAAATAAATTTCGTCATTGACAGAGTTCACTACCATAATGTGGTCGAGAACATAACTTTATATTGGTATGCGACCGTTTTCGGAACGGCTTATAAGATTCAAAGACAATCGACGGTCGTTTTTTGAACATTAAACGACTTTTTCAGTACCTTACGTTATTACAGGATTTATATGTAAAGTAGCCTTCAACTTAAATCCATTCTACTGTGTATTTTTAGCTCGCAATCAAGTTTGCCAAACCCATAAATACAGATTAGCAATTGGTCTGTTCTAGTAATTGCCACGACAATAACAATAGAAATATTAGAATCTATAAATTGAAGTAGAGAACAAACAATAGCACTTGAACTACAGTCAATCGTTGTAATAACTGTCAGTTTTAAAATAATGAGCTTATTTTTACCCTTGAAGTCTAATAGATAAGGTACACTGAATTGTGTTATTGGAAACGATAAAAGGAGAGTCCGCGTAACACTGGGCATTTTCCCTCACTCGTCACTTTAGTTAATTCGACAGTATCGTTGATTCGTCACTTTCGCTGATTGGACACTTGTGTGAATTCGACAGTTGCATCAACTCGACACTTTCCATAATTCGCCATTTTCGTCGATTCGTCACGTAGTTACATTCGAAGAAAAAATATAATAAACAGTTAATGTGGATAATCTAACTTGCTGTAAGGAGATCCCAATTTAAACCAAACTTCAACATGTGTTTTTAAAGTAAATTATATTAATATGAAAAAAACTAAAAACTTAACTTCTTACTTACTTGAAAACCCCAAAATGGAGTTGACTTCCGAGTTTCGAATATTGAATGCAGCATACATAACCATTATTTAAAATAAAAAGTGTTTCTGGGTTTTTCCCATCAAAAATTTCCAAGTAACATCACGGAGTCTAGATTTGTGCCCGGCTGATGGCACGGAATAGACTCTAAATGCAATAGACTATTACATGGACATGGACAGGACGGACGGACATGGACTTAAACATAAATGTCGAAATGTGGGTATACAATGGGCAAGACTCTGACTAACCCATTGGGGAAATGCAAGCGTGATGTTAATGATATTTCTTTTTTATTTATACCCAATTTGTTATATCAATCTCCAAGTGTCTGTTAGGCTAGCACAGTTCCTTGCGGTACGCCATAGTAATTCGTTAAGTATGGGGACCTATAGGTTACCTGAGTGTTAGTCTCTTTCAAACCAATTGTAGGCAGGGCCTCTTATACCGTACTGTTCTAATTTATTTAATAATTTATCATGGCATACCATATCGAATGCTTTGGTCATATCTGGAAATACAGCTATAGGAATTTCTTTTTTGTCTACTGAACTAAGAATTTCTGTCATTAATTTAAAGCATGCCAATGGATGTATTCTTAATAAAACCGATTTGCTGTTTACTTAAAAAAAATAAGGTAGCCCACATTTCAAATTCCATGCGAAAGGCTTAAAAATCGAACATCTCTCTTTGCAAAGTTACAATACTTGTAATACATAAAATAGCCATTGTATCGCATTACGATTAATATGGAATACACATCATTGTACAATTTTTACATACATGTAACATGTAAACAAAAAGTATTTAGATACAATTTGAGGTAAAATTCCACTTTCGAGGAAAGAACTAAAAATTGACGTAATTGTCCCTAATCTAAAGCCGAAAGTACTCAGTACTTAAGTAGATACTCCATCTCTAGATATTCTGACATTTCAGTCACATGACCTATGCACCTTATGCATTTTCTTTCGAAAAGTCTGTGTATCCATTTATCTATACGATGAAGTGTTGATCGTCTACCTAACCCCTTATGAACACTTTAGAGTGGTATAATATCTTGTTATCTCTATAGCAACTTGAGGCAATTGAAGAGAATTGACTAGAATGAAGTTTACAGCCGATGACTAAGCATTAAAGTACTGACAATAGAACACTATCGTTTATTACTTTACCTGGTATTACGAGAATTTTGACTTGGTACGTTTTCTTTTTCTTCCTGTACTTTAAGATTGTAAGATCGAGTAGAACAATGCAGACTTCCAAATAATAAGCAATGAAGTCGACTCTCTGAAGGAGTCACTTTTCGCTTGTATATGTCACAAATCTCACAATATGTGTTATACCTAACAAAATCAAATGAGCTACGGAAAACCTCAAGTCTAGCATCATCATTGCTATGATTTATTGTAGACCGTACCATTGTTGTTGACGTTGCAAGTTTGGTTCAATTCGCAACTTCCAAAGATGTTGCGTGGTCATGAATTTTCTTCCGTTACAATAGTCAGATCTCATTTCGAATACTTTAAATACCGACTGAATGCATATTTCACTCACGTGGCTTTGTTTTTTTCCGCAAATTTCATGACAATCGATTTTTTGTGGTACGAATTTTAATTTCGCTCACATTTCATTATTTTGTTTTCCGTATGAAGTCATTTGAATAGACCGTGGCGGTCGCGATGTATAAAGTGAGGACAAATGTACAAGGACAGGTTAAATTATTATTTTTTATGTCCTTGACTCTGCTTTTAGATTTTAATGGTATCAGGACTAATTTTAAACTTAGGTAAGTCTTACCCACTGAGCCTGTCACATTTCACTGCTGAAGATGACCTCTCCCAAACTGCACCACAACCCCCCGGTCGGTAACTATGTGTGGTTTGAACAAAATCACCAGTGAAAACAGATATTAGCGGCAAATTTCAAGCAATATTTTTTACACTACCAAAACCCTCGTAAAACAAAATCATGTAAAACTTCTACAACTCATGAAGTGGGCGTTAACCACACGCTACGAGTTTAGTAACTACTAAGTAAAGTTTCGTATAATCGGACCAGGCAATAAAGGCGCTAAAGCAAACACGACGCCATTTTATGATCGCGCACGAAGTTAATTTCGCGCCATCACGGGATGTGACCCAGATGACATTAAAAAGTGTGAACAAAAAACATGAATTAAGGCTAATTTGATGTTTTTTTTCTGGCGTAGCTAAATATCACTACAGTTTTACAAACAAAAAGTTTTCGGAATGAGGATTAAGGGATTAGGTGGATGAGATTTCGATTTTCACCTTTTTGTGGTTACATTTCACACTAGTTCCATATTGTGCAAGTCGTTCTTTCCATTTTCCCCAAAGTTTAAAATATATAACTTTACGACCACTGTATTTCAGTTTTACGCTTCGTAGAGGATGAGGTGATCAATATAACACAATAAAATTCAATGTTTTCATAAAAATATATATAAATCATCATGATTTTTAGCCATTTCATATTGCAAAACATCGTTTGAAAAACAATTCATATTCTGAATCATCAGTCTACTAATACGGTAATTCTTGAAAATATGCGCAATTAAAGTTTGAAGTAAGTAGGTACCTATCTGTAATATTTTACTGGGCTACAGAACCAGTTTTCAGACCTAGAACACATTAATGAAGTCATAGCCATTTTCCCGAACTAGATACGTCGTGTTTATGTTTTATTTACACCAAACAACATAAAAACCGGACAGGACTAATAAAAGATCATGAAAATTCAATCGCCTAGCACGTCAAACCAATAATTTTAACCTTTTCGATATGGGTCAATGTCCCGTTAGGTTAGCACTTTATATACCGTGATTATTCTATAGTACAATATCGCTTCATGGGCCACGATTTATGGTGCCATGGCATTTATGGACACAATGAAACGTACAGGCTTGATACAACGCGATGACGGAAATATATCGGTATCTATAGTACCTACATGTGGTTGTAGCGTAACGGCTGTCTGGGTTTAGAATACAGTTCATATGCCATGGTTTTATGTTTGCCTGGTACCTAGGTCTAGTTAAGGATTGTTCTTCTTGAGCAATTTCATTATTTACCTACCATTTCACGACAGTAATTTTATTATACGATTTCATTTCATAAGTTGACATGAGTTTGTTGCAGACATTAAATCAAATTGTACCTACGTTTTCGGAACATATTTTATTGATCAAATTAATATTATGCAGACAGATACACAAGCAAATAAATAAAATACAAATTTACACACCTGCATGACAATATGTGTTATTCTTTAAGCAGGTGGTCCTTTTCATCAATTACAATCTGGTTGATAAAGACATATTTTCTCAGACGAAGCAATCAAGTAGAAGACTAGAATTTTATTTCATATTCAATGTTTACAATAATTAAAAAGACTAAAATTAACTAACTACAAACTATAAAAGAGCATCAAAAAACTCCTCCTCAACGCTGTCAGCCGGTAATGTGCCCAAGAGACTGGCGGCGTTGCCACGCTGTATGGCAACTATGAAGACTAGAATAATTAGAACAATAATTCTAACCCAAATCAAAAACAAATAAAATAATTTGATTAGCCAAGAATATAACGGGTACCTCTAGCGGCCTGGCCTTATGGTTCAAGCCCTCCTTCCATAGGCAAATGTCATCGAAATGTCAAATTCAGCAAATTTTTCAAAGGCTCTTAGGCTACTGAAAGCTATAGATATAAAGAACTTGAGCACTCGCCGCGTGGTCTAAATTACTGTAGTAATTATAAGCGGCCTACACGCTAGCTCGGAGCACAAACTAATTGGTACGGAGAATTTGAGCCGTGTCGGTGTAGACAGGAAATCGTCAGGGATTGAATTGCAGCTCATTCGGAATCGCTCTACAGGCCATGCACGCTTGATTATATTCATCATAATCATCATTTAGTATAGTTTATTTGTTTGTTTACTGTGTTTGTTTGGCACAACCTCTTGGGCTACCTGTTTATCTATTCAAATGGAAAATAAATGATATCCAATCGATGGTTTTTCCTTTTCGCGTATTTATTCAAATTAATTCACCAGCACTGCTTCCCTCGTATCTACATTAGCTCCAGAATTAAAAAGAAAGGCTGTGTAGAAACAACAGTTAGGAAAAGTTTAAATAGGTACCTTTCACCACTTGTGTGGTAAGATCTATAGGACAAAGACCAGCAAATCACTACTTCGGTTAGGTTTAACATAACAGAAACTAAGCCTAACCTTGGCGATAAAACAAACAGCCCTCTTGTAATTAGCTGCACTATAAGCTGCCGTTCGTGCAAAACCGGTGTTGTTGATGTAAAATGATCCTGTGCCTAAATTTCTAAAGCTTGCAAACGTAGCCTGTTGTTAGCACACACGAAAGCACGCGTGTTCCAAATGTTTTGCATTGCACGCCATGTTGAAATGTTTAAGGGAAATCGAGGAATATTTGCGGTAAAAACTGAAATATTGAATGACTATATAGTAGGATTTTCCCATTATCCTTTTTAATCTTCCTCGATAGGTATAACATTGGAAGTTCGTAGAACCTAGGATAACTCAATGAAAATTCTTTAGGAATTTTCCTCTGTGATTCAAAGCCAGTAATTTTCTTCCTCATCAGTAATTAAATTCCGAAAACGCTTAAGAATATACTGTATTCGCTATTTATTTATAAAATCCAGTTTATCCTAAGGAAAAACAGTTTACGTCTACGTGCACATAATCGTACCTTAATGCACTATGATGTCAATTGAGATAAATAACATGGTAGCGAAAATAACCATAAATATTTCCAAGAAACCCTCAGTTTTCCTATCAACGGCAATTATTTGTGATATCGGCCATCAAAGTTGTTCTTTACTCTTCTGGTTTTGTTGTTAAGTATACTTACTCTAACTTTTCTATTGGAGGCCTCCACATTTGTTGTGTTATTTGCAAATCTAATGCATGTAACTTTTTTTATCAATTTTGCGATTTATTTTAGGAATGGGTTGGTTCGAAGTGGCGCTGGACAATAGTTCATGGAAAGTCTTGGCGGAGGCCTTTCACCAGCAGTGGGTCAATATAGAGAAAAAAAATACAATTAACCTGTGTTTTCTCTAAATTGACGCAAAACGTGGAGCTAAACACACTTGTTATTGAGAGAAAGTTGCTTTTGTAGACATCTAAGAGAAAACTGCCAAATCTTACAGTAGCACTAGTATACATTTATTGTGTGTCAATTTAATACAAAAACTAATTAAGTCATATTCATACATATATCATATTTCTGATTACGCGAAGCCCCGTCTGGCTGTCTCAAAGTTGTGAACCAACTGGTTTATCTGGTCAAACCCTGGTACGTACAGATGTCCGTCCGTCGCGGGCGCAGCCACCTGGCACATCATGACATTTTTTACACATTTAGCTATACTTATACCTATTAAGCACAAGGACTTGTCATGTAGGTCATGTAAACTTCTGCATTGATTATTATCTGAAGCAAATATTTGTGATCAACTTGGGGTAAAGCAAGACGCTTACAGTCATGTTACGTGGCTTGCTATGTTAGTACATGAGATATTATAGATAGTGTTTTTCTTTAATGTTAACCTATCATAGAAAATGTTTTTTGTCGATCACTCAACATGCCAAGCAGTTTGTGCAAAGTTATTTACCACAAAAAGTATATCTACTCTTTTACTGCCAATTACACAACAATATTCTAGGTTTAATACGCATAAAACGAACTTATATATATATATATTATAATATAACACACGTACCTAGGCAAAAGAAACTCAACAATACTCAAGGAGTAACAGACAGGACCGTGAAAACAAGGTCTGTCTGTCGCACAACAAAGCGTACGCAGAGGACAAACAACACCGAGGTTCCGTTCATTTGCATTTATTTAGGTAATAATATATTTACGGCAGCCACCTGGCTAGCGATGTAATGTGATCCGTCGAAATACCACTCTATTATGTTACGGTTCGCAAAAACAAGATTTGGGACACAGGTGGGATCAAAAACAGCCTTTTACGGCAGATGGATGGCAAATTGTTCATTCAAATATATAGTTTTACACATAAACCGTCTTTATAATAACGTACCATAAAGAACTTTTATGCGTCTGATTAACAATTAATTTTTGATGTTTAAACGTCTTTTAACTTCAAGTAACGTTTCTGAATAAGAAGAAAAGTCTCATATTTTGATATGACTTCAGAAAAGAAAATCACTTTCTGCTGAAACTGTTGACTATTTTGTAAGTCGGATATAAATACGACTATTGTATGTAAACAATCTCAATCTGCTTTGTAAGTCTGTTGTGTGGTACATAATTGAAACTGAGCCAAAACTTTGCCAACACTCTGGATTTCATACCGCAATGCAAATCAATGAATGTCTTGATTTATGTAGCTCAAATTAAACTATTCGGAACGGAACATTATAATGCAGATGCTGGAAAAGTAGTCACTACAGAATTACACAACTACGGCTGAGATTATTCAATATTTAGATATTTATAACTGAAAATTAGATGGTATTACAATTTTAAAGTTTCTGTTTTAGCTAAAGATTGCCAAGCCGCCATATTTGTACCTCACAAAGAGATTTAAAAGACTTAAAGTATTTGAATGTCTTTGGTTCCTCAGAAATAGTGATCACACTATAAAAAATCGGCTCGTAATAAAATAAGCCAAACAAACTAAGTTTTTCGCTGTATCACTTAGTTCGCCTATTGAAAACACCTTATTAATATATATATATCGATTA
Organism: Standfussiana lucernea; assembly: GCA_964057025.1. Classification (NCBI taxonomy): domain Eukaryota; kingdom Metazoa; phylum Arthropoda; class Insecta; order Lepidoptera; family Noctuidae; genus Standfussiana; species Standfussiana lucernea. The sequence goes on from OZ059785.1 coordinate 6,621,476, forward strand.
GTATGCGACAATGGTTCCTTTTCAAGGTGTTCTAAGGGCTTTGACTTGGTTACTGAAAAATTTGGTTCAAAGTTTGTCAAGGTTGGTAGCAATGTCCTGTGTCCTGCAAGGGTACTTAAAATGGCGGGCCTCAGGTGGTCCCAACACATGTCCTTTTTAAAGTGTTCTAAATTAATTAATTTCACAAAGTTGTCAATACTTGACACTAATTAAAATTATTATAAGTACTTTTAATGGAAAATCATTTTATATATATTTATGTGAATTTGAAAATGTATGTTCAAATAACCCACAGTGGTCGGTGAGTCAACATAGTTACTTTTATTCATATTTGCATACACGATATTTTCAAACACTGACTTAATGTGTTTATGAAACATTTATTTTGTGTTCCCAACCTGAAACGTACCTATTATTGAATCATTCAAGAACATTCTAGACGCTGAAAACAATAAATTACTGTAAACTTTGTATTAGTAGATAAGGTTTAGGTGAAGGCTTTAAAAAATTACCGAGTCATCAACATCATTGAATAAAAGTTAGGTACAGGAAAAAACACCCAAAACAGAATATAGAGTCGCAGTAGGTACGTTTGTTAAGTAATTTGATATTAAAATGTCGAATTGTACTAATAGATGAATTTTGACAAATTATTGCAAGAACTCCTTCCACGGTAAAAAGTCAACAACAAAGCACGTAGTTTTTCCTGCCTTGTCACTACAAACGCCGTGGTTTCCGTCATTTCCTTAATTTATCTTAACAACTGATAATTCGCATTGTCATGAAGAAAAAACGTTACATTTAAAATAATTAAGTAGGAAAAGAACCGAGGCATTGCTGTCAATAGAGACAAACAAAGAGATCAACCTAACTTTCTTTATAGACTGACGTATAAAAACTAGGCAAAGGCAATGCGAGCGGCAGTCAGGACGTATAATAAGCAAAGCCTTTTTAGTCAGTGAGACTAGGCCTCAACGCCTTATTGGAAACGAATCAAAATAGTACGTCTATGGCTTATAAGCAGGACACAGTTTACGGACCATCGCTTCGTTTAATTTAATGATATTTGCAACGTTAGCCGTCTTTGCACTGTAAAGTAATGAGTCCTGAGTTTAGAGTGAGTTCTCAGTCGGAAAATAAACTTCACTCGGGCCTAAGAGGTCTAAAGAAAACGTTATGGTAGAATTAAATACCGTGTTATTTTTGTAGGATGGTTTAATGTATTTTCACGGCACTACATGTATTTTTATCTGACACAGTCACCTATATTAAAATTACTTATGCTGTATTTAATTAGTATTTATAAACTGAAAATGTGCTGTATGCACACACTATAATTTATGACTCAACAAAGAGAATCAACAACTAAATAAATACTCATGACAGCAATAAATCTGTATACCTATTACATAATAAACTACGATTGCATTGACAATTTAACGAGCACCTAAAGCAGTCGATGATAATATTATCTCGATTCTCGACTAAGCAGATTGGTGGCCATTTTGGTAGAATATTAACGGTAGGCAACGGCGTGCATTATAATTCCAGTCGCGACAACATATAACGACCTTATTCAGCATTCAAGGCGATCACAGTCCGACGCAGGTTTAGCTAATTGTCTGTGGTATGTGATGACTCGAACAGACTCGATTAATCGTTAATTGACCGTTGTGGTATTATCTAAATTATCTACCTGAGGTTCCAAGATAGCGTACCACTGAGGCCAACGTCAGGACTATTTCGGTTGTTTAATGATTTCATTTTGAACAGGGCATTTTGGCCTGAGATTTTATTCAACGAAGTAAGCGAATGAAGTAAAGACCCATTTTTTTAAATTCTTAGTAGGTTTTATGTTCATGATATTCATGATGACTCGCACCATGTCGAATGTCTACCAAAATCCTAGTCAACACTGCAACGTCTTAAGTACACAGAGTTCTCAGTACACCCACCACTCTGTGACCGCATAAGCCGTACCAAGGACCACTAAACCACAAGATTCACCCGTACTTCCTTTACACTGCATTCTTCCGACAATTATGGCTAAACTATGTATGCAATAAAAACGCTGGCTGAACAAAACAAAGTCTCATATATCCGCATTAATGCGTGGTAAACGATAAGCTATAGACTTGTTTACTTATAGAAAACCAATACGTTAGTAATTTAACACTACCAGACCATAACTAACAGCGAATAGTGAAGCAGTTTCCCTTATTTTCCATGCAAGGATGTGTGCATGGCACTTTATTTTAATACCGAGACCCGCATGAAGATAAACCCAATGAATGTGCAATGAAATTTCGTTTCATATTCCTTCCTTAACTTGAACACGACGCAGTCAGGCTAGGCTAGAACAAGTCTTAGTACTTGCGCCTCGGCTAGCCACGCCCATCCTGTGCTCGCGTATCGATGCTTCGATATAATTTACGCGTAGGTACTCGATTATCGATATATGAATCGATATAGTAGTCGGAACGCAGGGTTCATGATTTGGCCAGTGACCCGTGCCATGTGTTTGATTCATTCTGAGTTTTCTTTTTCTTTTTGTAACTGGCAAGTGAATGACCATGTGCAGAGCAATCTAGATTCAAAATTTCTCTGAAGTCATTTTGTTAGTATAAAATATGAAAGCATAACAGGAAAGTTTACAAAATTATTTCAAAAACTTTTACACTTCTATTTATTTGCTAACTTTGGTAAAACGACACAAAACTAACATTAATTTGTTTTTGCTACAGATTTTAACTGACGAGTGCTTGGATAGCTGAACGAGGCAATAGGTAGGTACGTGTTCATTTATTTATTAGGTAACTATTTTTTGTATTGATAAAATCGACCTGAGTACTAATTGTGGTCCTACTTTTTGAAAGTGCGATAGCTGAAAACAGTGAAACAACATATAATTAAGAGACAAAATAGCGATCATCTCCAAACAATTAATTTAACAGTAATCATTTTGTGCCTACGTAAATTTAAACCGTAATATACCAAAGTCTATTATTGGGGACAACAATAAATAAACAACCACACAAATAATCATTAAAATATTCACTATAATAAACTAACTAGCAAACATAAACAATTATGTGGATATCGAGTATATGAATTTAGTTTATTTAATAAAATATTTGCTCAATTCACCTATCTCATCTACATAATCCTCATCTTTCTTAGTTTCTTGGAAGCAATAACATTATATGTCGGAAAATGTTTAATCATTAAAATAATTTATATTTAGCTACTTCTGCTCTACGATTGATAATGATGACAGGACAAACTATTTGAAACATTCTTAGTCAAAAATATATTTTTTATCTATGCTAAAGAGTTTGTTTGGTTGAACGCGCTAATCTCAGGAACTACTGGTTCGAATCGAAAAAATCTTTTAGTGTTTGATAGCCCATTTATCGAGGAAGGCTATAGGCTAAAACATCACGCTGCGACTAATAGGAGCGTAGCATTAATAAAAAAATGTAACGCAGACGAAGTTGCGCCGTTCAGCTAGAATCTGTAAAGATGATGACCCCTAACATTACTTGATGACGGTTATTGGTTACGAAAGAATGACGTACAGTGATATACATATATCTACCTACCAATATAATAAATGTATTTTTATAACGCGACCTGAGAATCTGGACACATTCTTAACGGAGTGGTCGGAGAAGGCTAATGTTAAACGAAATAGGAAAGCCATGGGGAGGCTTTTGCCCAGCTGTGGGACAGTGTAGGCAGATATAAAAAAAATCGAGCCAATGTTCCCAAGTTTTTAGGAACATTGTGTCTCGGAAAAGTTCAATTGTTTCCCATACAGAAAACCTGACAAAAACTAAACATTTCCGTAGCTTTGACAGCTAGGTAATTTCAGTTCAGCTGTTGTAATTTCTTGATCCAAATAACGACTTATTTGGATGGATAGACTAGTCAAACCGATTAGGCTTTTATCCTACACAAGATATGACTAGGTACTACCGAGTTCACAGACGGTCGACCTCTTTTCAACCTTATTACTAAGGGTATAAGGGTGCAAAGTGGGTACTTCTCAATCTCAAATTGAACAGGTTGTTCAGGACACGTCAGGCCAAATTGTGTATTTCAAAATACAAAGACTTTATCCTTTTTAATTTCCTATAATCGTCAAACCTAGACAAAACAAAATAGAAGAATCTACAAACATACAATGATTGTCATAGCAAGCATAGCAATTTAAAATTTTAAGTTCTGATTTTTATTTTTTAGTTTTTTTTATCTTTGCTTTTGTCTCGACTTTTTTGTTAACGACTGCGACGCAGTTTTATACTAAAGCAGTTATTATCGAACACAGAGTTTCTGTAAACTGAAAATTTATTTATTTATTATTATTATAGCGAGTAAATTGCGCATGATACTGTAATAGGATAACGTCTGCAATGCTTAGGTACACACTACATACCACAGATATGTATGTGCCGAGTAGAAAATTATCTGTCATCGAACACGACAAATGAATTATTTATACGTTTATTAGTTCCGTACTCGTATTATCCTGGGTTTGTCTTCAATTTTCCGCTTATGTAGGCGCCTAGTGTGATACCTGCTGTATGTTGTGTACTATATTCTTGTGAAAATATTCTTCGTCCAATGTGTTTCGTGTACAACATTTTAGGGATCCCGTTTTTAATTCTATGGTTTTCCCTTTTTGTCGTATCGATGGAAAAACTTTAAGCGTTTTTGCTTTATCCATATCATGTATGTCGGTGTTTGGCACGGGCGGCAAATTTCCTAAAAAAAAGTTTTATGTTAGTCTAAAACTTTTCCAAAATCTAGAATAATATTATCATAAATAGGCGGGATTTACCTTTATAGCCAATTTGGGGTTTTCAAAACTTCTTTTGAGTTGCGAAACAAGAAACCTTTGCCAAGAAATAAATTATCAAAATGAGAGGTTCATTCATTAAAACATAAGATCCGTGGATAAACGTTAATTCTAAAGGCACACTATTAAAATTTCTGATGAAACAAACTAAGATCCCAATGCCGTTGTTACCTGCTAAATGGTAAACACACAATTTAGTCATATTCTAGCTAGAGAATATTGTAGACATTGTAGTGTTTATCTGTACGTCTGTTCGTTAGGCACTAAATCACGTCCGACCCAACAACAGATGAATTGGAAGTAAGTACACAGAATAAGCTGCATACGGTACAGATATTTGCGCGAAACTTTCACCGCTGCTAGAATTTCTAAATAGAGCTAATAAATAATAACATAACAGTTACCTACATTATAAAAGTGTCAGCAGATTGGCTTTTCCCGTAACGTAATAGAGCAAAATTCATAGGCAATCTATGAACATAATTATGTAAATAGATATTTATTTATCCTTTTAAAAAATCCAAACGTCTTAAACGCCAATCGGGGAAATCCAGTACCCACGCAAGACAGAAAACTTGTTACAGTTTAAATTAAATTCTTGAGACGTGACGTCACGACATGGTTGATTTAGGTCAAGATTATTATTAAAATATGTCAATCCGAGACACGGGCTATGCATTTTTGCACGCGCCATCGCGTCACTCATACTTACAGCTGGGCGGCCCCCGGCGGCGATTGTATGCAAACTAAATCATTCATCTAACTGCGAACGTTTAATATGAGCGTTTAATTGCCTCAACCAAGTCGCTTTCGGTATCGTTATTCGACATTGTTCGTAAAGCCAGCTTGGGCCATGCAAATACGCATTAATGATTTATGTTAGGGATGGGCTTGTTATGTATCCGTCTTCGGGTCCGCGAGACGGCGAGCCCGCAACCCGTTGAATGGACTTCGCTTGACCTACAGATTATGTATGCTATAAGGAAAAAGTGAATGACGAAAGAATATGACGTATGTTGTACTAGAGTTATCGAGATTTGTATGATGTCAGTTTTTTTAAACTGAATACCTCAGTACCTGCATAATCGGACAGTACTATGACGTAGATATAATTACTCTGTCTGGAATCGCCATATTGCTGACGTGAGCGTTCGTCACATTGACATCGTTTACTGATAACTTTATGAGAAAGGGGAAAATACGTGGCATTGTTTTAAAAATTTAAGTCCCAATAACAATGTCATCAAAAAGTCACTAAATAACAATGAGATTCAATTTACAAAGTCAGACTTCCCTATAACCCGTGTAACAAACAACGTTTATGAGTAACTGACTCTCATAATCACGGTATTTACCTTAAGAATTGAGGACAAAGTAGGCAACACCGCCGGAACTAGTTATCTCATTTCCATTTTAATTAAAAACAAATCAATTAATTTATTAATACCACCACATAAAGTGGCATATGTGGTATGACACCATAAATACATTGGTACCACGTTATGATAGACTATGCAATAATATTGCGCAACACACATACCAGTGATACAGCTCATCAATTGCCAGCTTTTGTCCATCTTCCATAGCATATTGACAGCTGTTTCATTTTTCAAACTGACATGGTCACCAACACTATCGTTAACACTGAAAAAGGCATATTTACCATGTTACGGATAAACAGATCCGTGATCGTGGTGCTTGCAACAGCGCCGAAATATCGGAAACTCGAACTGAATAGTAAACATGGTAAATATTTCGTTTTCAGTGTTAATGATAGCTGTTTCATTGTCTGTTATTAACCATTATTCTCCGCTTTATACCATTCTTCTCGGGTTTACGCGATAATGCCAGTCATTTATTTTTATGTTTGTCACTCGTAGTACCTAAGTCTTATGTCATGCTTAATCTTTGACACCATTTTCCCCTTACATTCCGCGATATTCCCTAACTTAAGCCAGCCTTCACTATTTTTCTCGATCCTATCGGTGTAGACTAGTTTTACTGTGTCTGTATACCCGGGCTATATTTAATTTTAATGTATATAGTAGTATACTTATAGTACATGACATCATTTTCACCTTTACACGAAAGTTCTGTTTAATAACTAAAAGGTAGAAAACTATGAAATAAAACTTGCAGAATTGTCAATTTCTCGAATTATTACCAGTCGCCTGTCGGTTTTCTTAAACAGGCCCCTAGTTTCAACTTTTGATTGCCTCTATGACATCCCTACAAAGCCTAGTACGTTCACGGCGAGTAATGATCGAGCACTGTCATGTCTAGCTTTTGAAATAATGAAGCACTCGACAATTTTGTCTCGTGTTATGTGACTGTATATAGCAGTAGTATGAATGTTGTATGTAATCTTTTCTATCAATTTGTTACTATTATATTGATATCTAATGATAATGAAGGATGCGACTTTTTAATGCAGAGAGCTTATCTAAGTAATCCAATTTTATAATAGGAAGTCTTATATTAGTTATATTGCAGCTTCCTTGAACGAAGTAGCGCTTTGAAAAAATGGCGTTGGTGCTTAAAAGACTGCCAAGAAAATTGTAGGTACTAGACGCTATATGATAATTATCACTTTCTTCGATGAAAGAAAACACCGTGAAGAAACCGAACCAGCATGCCAGAGAGATATTTCTCGACGGCATGTTAAGCCAAGTCAGAGGCCCATGGGCGGCATAAAAACTCTGACACCAGGTTGGGCACTAACCACATGAAAAGCAGAAAAAGATCTAGACGCTATAAAGTAAGTGGGTGTCTACTCTTATTCATGTCTTTGTAAACCTTTTCAAAAAACGAACACTGCATTCTTAGTTACCTATCTTTCTGACCTGGAACATACATATAACTCCAGTGAAATTGTTAACTCGAACGGGAAAAGGTAATAACAACCTCTAGTTCAAGCGCATGTTGGTTATCCTCAATAATAAGAATTACAACATGTAGAGGAAACAATACACAATTAATAATGGCTGACATGACCGTAGAAGGTTGCGTTCTGTGGTTTTAAAATTTTTCAGTGAATTTCAGCCACATAGAAAAATGCAGTGAATGACTGAGCAGTGGTTAGCTAAAGCCGACTTGTTGATACTTTTATTGGTGTTAAATCTTCTTTGTACAGGTGCCTAAATCAAAGTTTAATCGCTTATCGAGTCTCTTTGTGTTGAGAGATCGTCTGAACTACACAATGGATTTTGATACGGTTTCCACAATATTTAGTAAGAACAAGTATTCCGAAACGTTAAGATGTATAAAAACCTTAATATTTAACTTAGATATAGCACATATATCTCGATGTTTTGATACCTCGCCACATCATCACATGACACTGTCTAATGTTAATCATTTGATGTCTTGTCTGTTTCTTTTGAAATCATTCTCATTTCTGTGGTTATGGACGTATTTCTGATGTTTCTCCTTCTACGTAGAAACACTCACAATAAAACCGTCCAATCTGAATGAGTTGCAATTATCTAAATGACATTAGATCACAATCAAGACACACTTGATTGGCGACAGTCCATTGTTTTGAATCTCGTGTTTTGTATAACACGTCGACAGTGATTGAACTTATTCAGTTATTATTACTCTAACGGAATCCAAGCAGATCTTTTACTTTTCGTGTGGTTAGTGCCTTCCCTGGTGTCAGAGTTTTATGCGGCCCATGGGCTTCTTCGAAAAATATATGTCTGGAATGCTGGTTTGGCTTTCTCGCAATGTATTCCAAGTAGTCAAAAACAATTTATAGCCAGATGATAACACAAATAATAATTTATGTATAACGATCTAAGTTGCTAAATTAATTTATTTAAGTACTTTTTCTGAGTGCTTTTCAGAATAATCTCTTGTTTTTTCTACCTTTATGAAACTGTCACGAAATTCAGTAATCCTCCTAAGCTCTTTTAATTGATTTCTGCCTGAAACATTCTCAGTCATGAAAGATCAAAGTTATGAAATTTCAGCTATTTTTTAAGTAATTATGAAAACACGAAAGTTCAATAGCCTGTTTCTGTAAAAAATAACTTTAATAAGGTCCTTTAAGAACTTAACGAAACAAAGACACCTGAAAAACGTAAGACAATAATTATACCAATTACTAGCCTAAGTTTTTCAGGCGTCTTTCAAAACATTGTGTTATTATTAGGTATTCAGACATATTATCTCTCTTAAATTGTTTTTAACACATTGTTTATGTGTTTTTATTTATCAAACCAGAATATATACCTATCTCAGCACCGTAATATGTAGGTACCTATATTGCGAGAGACTAGAAAAACAAGATGAAAGTACCTAAGTGTTTACCTACTAGTTTATGTACCTATATAGGTACCTGTAACCACATACCACATCTATTTTAACGTCGTCTCTGTGTACCGTAGAGCTCGTTCACTTATCTTATCACAGTTATCCCTTATCAGGGATACAGAGATGCGGTCGCGTCAATTTGATAGTGCTACATTGTTTTCCGTTCACCTCCTCCACCATAAAGGTAAAAATCAATGACCCACCTTATCGGCGAATTTACGCAATATTACAAACAATAATAGAATCGAGTGATAAGATTTAAAATTAGTACAACTTTTGGAATCTAATGCCAGACTATTGACGCGAAACAATACGATCGTCGTGACCTCGGCATGTAAACATACATTAAATTAATGTTTTAGCATCTCGTGAATCATCGTCATCGCTTCGAAAAACCGAATTGTGGTGTCGGAATTAAAATATAAATTGGAGTTAGTCTGTTGGCGATCGGGCGCCGAGTAACACGTTTCTACAACAAGTCGCCAGTCGCGCTACCTCTCGTGAGCACGTAATTATCTCAGAACAAATAACATTTTCCCTTCGTACACTGTGCCAATCGGACAGTCAACATAATTTTGTACGTTATTGTGCGCCGTGACTTATTGTGCTGTGGTTGATGTGAAAGTGCTACGACTTTCTACAATAAACTAGTGCGAAACTTGTCTAGTTATATGAATTAAGTACCTATTGATATAAGCGAGACTCAATCCACTTGGAGCATTAAATTTAATGTAAGTAGAATACTCGTACAGTCGCATACAACGTCGTAAAGTTATATTGCCTGAAGCTTTTAAACAACATTATAGAATCTGAACTTTGAGAAAAAGTCGACCATTGTGTATGAGACAGCTAACTAATGAAAACTGTATGTTATGTTTTGTAAGTACATATATCTTTTGTTGGAGATCCTTAGTAACTAAATAAAACTCTACTTTTGAGGAAAAAACGCAGAAAGAATTTTATGTGAACTGTAGAGGGAAAAAGGAAAATAAATTATTCAATAGGCTAATAAAATTTCAAGTGTTATTGTGTTTCAAATGTTACCAACTAGTTGTGTGTACCTGTTATTTAATATTTGTAGGGACTCTACCTAACCCGGTCTTCCGCTCTATTGCTCGATCATTCTACCTTAGTATAAAATAGTATCTCTATTTAATATAACTAACTTATTTCCGCAACTTGGACCGCATCGAAAAAATATATATTGGGGAACTCGCATTTTACATACAAACTTACAATAGACAAAAATTAATAATAACCTTCATTAAGTTCCTGTGATACAAAGTAATCTCGCAAAGTAGCCGTTTTATAGCAATGTGTTGAACGAAGTCACGGCACAGAGCAACAGATGGACAAAGACCGATAAGATTCCACGCGAACAAAGCTACAACATCTGTGCACCGTATGTGTAGTAATTGGGTACACAACAATCAAGATACGTGTAGGAATATCATATTTATCAGGCAGGGAATACCTACTAATATAAAGTTAATGTGTGCTGTTTACTATAATGTTATACGACCTATCCATTCTACGGCAAATCCAATACGTTGATAACTTTGATGACCACGCACACGTGTTTATCTGCAAGCTTAAAATAACGGTCAAAAGGATTATTTTTCAAATGTTGTTTTTCATTGTTCCGGACAAAACAACGTTGTTGCCATATTGTTAGTTCGCCAAATACGCATTTACAAAAAAAGAAATTGTTTCAGCCATTGTTTCCTACTACTGTTAGTTATTTGTAAACGTGACCCGCATGTTTTTTTCGTGTTTGCAGAAAATTTCATAATTGATGTAATATTTGATTGGCCTAGAAAGTAATATTATGTATTTGTTGTTTCCAGAGTTCGCTACGAGATGGGGGCGAGGTCCCGGGAGTTGTTTCTGCTCCTGGCAGTGTGTGCGCTGGCACTCAGCGAGTCCGTGAATAAGGTCGCTGACGGCAAGAAGAAGGAAGACGTCGACAACTTCCTGTTCCAGTACGACGACTTCGACGCTGCCGACGACCAGGAAGTGCTGTACAATGAGAACAGACCGTGCCCAAGGGACTGCATATGCACTGTATCCCAAGGATACAGAACAGCCAAGTGCGATCGACTTGAAATCGGCACACAGAAGTTCGGCGATGACATCACTGACCTTGTCATTGAAAACGCCGACCCACGGTTCCCCATACAGTTGACAGACTTCATCTTCAAGAAACTCGGTCTCCATCAGATTACAACAGTGAAGATTGTAAACAGCACGATCGATTTTGTTGGACCTAATGCATTCCACGGCCTTCCTAACCTGTATGCAGTTAATTTATCGAACGATAGACTTAAGATTTTACACCCAGAAACGTTCGCTCATAACAAAAAGTTAGTACTGCTGACACTCGCCAACAATCCGCTGAAGTTCCCCGCCGCGGACTCTCAAGATTATTTCTTAAATACGTCGTCGATTCAAGAGCTCGACATTTCGTACTGTAATATGAAGTACATCGCGGCCAACACTTTCACGAACATGCCCGGTGTCATGTACCTGAACCTCGCCGGCAACAATCTGTCCAATATGGATCCCAACACGTTCAAGAAGTTACTGGACTTGGAGGAGCTTGACCTGAGCGACAATGACATTAAATCGTTGCCTGATGAGATCTTCTCAGAGAACAACGAGCTCGCCACTCTCCACATTTCAAGGAACCCTGTGGATACCGTTTACGGCCTGCAGATCTCCGACCTGCTTACTCTTAACGCTGGACAAACTACAATTCGATTCGTTGGACCCTCCATGTTCAACGGTATGACTTACATTGCCAATCTCAATCTTAGTGGCAACAATATTGAAAAGATCCATAACCAAGCATTCCACAAACTTGTAGAACTTAACTATCTCGATCTTTCTTTCAACGATCTTGACTTCATTTCCAACATTCTCATTAAAGAAAATATCGAACTAGATATCTTCAAAATCTCCAACAACCCTAAATTGAAGCACTTACCCGCTGAAGGATTCGAGTGCTCTGTTGATCAATTTAACATTTACTTGTTCGACGCCTCGCACTGTGGCCTGCAGGAGATCTACGACAATTCTTTGAGGACTTTCTCAGCTTTATCTGTAGTTAACCTGTCTAACAACGAAATCAAATCCATTGGAACGAAAGTTTTCACAATGTGCCCTAAACTAGTTGAAATCAACCTTTCGTATAATCAACTCACAACGTTGGACCCGAAAGTTTTTGAGAAAAATAACGAACTGGGAAAATTATACCTCCAAGGCAATCCATTAAAGGTACTTAACGCAGAAGTGTTCGTCCACACGCCAATGATCACATACCTAGACATGAGCCACGCTGAATTGACCTCACTATGGAAGGCAGACAAAAACCGTTCACCAACACTCCTCAGTAATTTAACATTCCTGAACGTTTCTCACAACCGCATTACTGAGATCAAACAGACTGAACTCGATCACTTAAACAAACTAAACGCACTTGATATCAGTAACAATCCGCTTGCCTGCAGCCACGACTTTGAGAACCTCATGTCTTGGCTAAGCAAACGTAAAGTGTCACCCAACTCGAGTGGAAGCACCAGCATCGCTAATCTAGGCAAGGACACGAAGGAAGACGACCTCGGCACTTACAGCTGGGAGTTCCTCACCCGCAAGACCTGTGGAAGTGCCGCCGTGGTACATCCCGTGGAGCCTCTGCCGCCAGTATCAGATGAGGAGATTTGGGAAAGAATTGATACTGATTCTCAGGGCAACTTCGATCTGAAAAACACATTGGATGACAATGATGGTAAAGTAGCCGCTCCTAAAAATGATATTTTCTTAGACAACGACATGATCGACGATCAAGGCAAAGATGCCGATGATGATGATGACGACGAAGCAGCCGACGACGACGATGAGGACGAGGACGAGGATGATGACGACGCTAGCGAGGACTACGACGGAGACGACGACGACGTCGACCTCAAGGTTAAACTCATTGAGAAGAACGCCACCAAGCCGCTCCCACGAGTCAACGATACTACATCGTCACCGATTAACGACGTTCAGATTAATATCAGATTACTTGAAAACGAAATTAGTAATGAAGAATCATCGGGCACCATGTACTTGTCAGCCTCCGCTGACGAAGAGGAGGAGCATAGCCACTACGGATACTTGTGGCCGATTTCGATCGCCATTTTAGGAGCGTTGCTACTGCTCATTGTCATTGCTAAGGTCGTGATGTTGGCTTGCACTAAGCGGACTAAGCAGGTTAGATATAACAGTGCCATAATTGCGGCTATGAGTCAGCCAGGTCGTACGAAGAAGGACTGCGGGCTAGTGTACCAGCAGCTGACGGAGGACTTGGCCAGCCCGGCCACGCCCAAGCTGAGCCGCTACACGCCGCTGCACAGCGTCACGGTGAACGCGTCCAACATGTCGTACGAGAGCAGCCCGTTCCACCACAGCAACATCGTGCCAGAGGCCGTCTGAGCCCCGCAGAACAAACACGTACATCATTATGTCAGAGTTAAAACTCTATACTAACAACTGCGTTAACTCTTACATAAGCAGTAAGTGATAGTTGTAAGCGCTAGTCACAGCCGAATACATAATATCTAACAAACATTTCTTAGTACAGTGCCTTTATGATCACTCTCGAACAATCGCGACAATGTTTTCAATCTAGCGCTTTCTGAATATTAAAGTAACAAATGAAGTCAAATTACAACAAATTAATTTAAGATTATACATATTATATATTATACAAATTAGTTGATAGGTTTATTTTATGTACTTAAAATTATTAAAAATTAAACACTAATCATTTTTGTTTGTTTTCACCTGCAGCTCTGGAATGTCGCCAATCCTATTCTCTCTTCTATTTAAAAAATAAAAGGAACAAGGTAGGTATCTAATGTATATCTCAAGTACCTATAAAAGTCTTTGATAAAAGCCCCTAAACAAAATTAGAATTAAAAAACAGATTTACACCTACCGCTGTTGTGTCTCTGCATCACCCAAAGCCTGATTGGTAGAGATTGCCTATGCCATTAAGTCCGCCTCTGTAATCTATGCTTGAAGTGGTAAATAAATATCTCATGATGAATTAAAACGTGCCATTAGAACCGTAAATATTTATTCAAAAATAACTTTGTAACAACTTGATTTCATCATTTTACGTAATATAAAAATAGTATTTCAACAATATAAACTACCTTTGTTATCAACAATATCTAACAAATATAATCTACACTAGGTACATTAGCTATTTACATAAATATCCGAAACCGTAGATATGTATAGTAAAAGAACTACCCACTTATTTACGTATGCTTAAATATAAAATATAATAGGATTTTACACTGTTTCTACAAGCTGCTAACTATTATTATTGACTTGCTTTAGCTCAATAAATGGTAAGTGAATCTTCTAACAGTTTGGACAAATCCTCTTCTGTCTGTGGTAGTGGCGTCAAACTCAAAAGTCGTTTCTGAAATAAGAGAGTTTGTATATTTATCAATTACGAAAAAAAAAACAGTTGTCTTTGCAATAGTATAGCGGAAGGTAAAGTCAGATGACAGTTATAATTATAGTGGAAAAACTCAATGGAGAAATAATTGAGGAAACTTTATATGTCCGTAAGGATTGAGGAGCCACTTTTCGTATCTTAATGAAATTAATATACTTATTTAGTAGTAAGCTTAAAAATATTGTAGGATGAATCCTCGAATTTGTAGTATAATAGTTCAATAGTTATATGAACATAAAGGTGGCTCCTCAATCCATATGTTTGGATTGAGGAGCCACGTGGAACACGGAAAGTATATAATGAATATTCTTTAAAAAATTGTATTATTTAGTAGTAATTGTGTACAATGCCTACTAAAAATCTGATTCCAGTACTGTTGATATTCAAGAATATACAATACTTTTAATTTGGCTCCTCAATCTATACAAGAGAGCGTGAATTTCCACAAAAGTAATTGGTCAATTTAAATTCCACTCCATAAACATTTAGTAGTAAGTGTGATTGAATTTGTAGTATATGGACAAAGTAGTAAAACTGAGTGAATTTAGTAAATAAACGCATTTTCTTTGGCTCCTCAATCCTGACGTTACTGTATTGAGAAGATACTTGAGTTATCTGAGATCAAAACGGAATAAAAAAAACAAAGACACTAACATTTAGTATAAATGTCTACTAAATATATATGCACAACATAGTATGTATTTGATATCTGAAAAAAAAATAACTTTTCGATATTCCTTAAGACTTCGCTATTAAGGGTGAACATGTTATATTAATGAAACCAGGATAACTAGTTTTTGTTTTTTTTTTATTTTACAAATCTACAATATCGGAATACAGGTATGTACAGAGGTTCTTCATATCTTTAAGGTAGGTACTTACTAATCATTTTCGACATAAGTTACAGTATGCATCAAAATTGGTTTGTCGGTGCTTTTACGAATTTGAAATTGGAGGGGTGAAGCCGACAATAATGTAACGTCCACCAAAATAAAAATAAAATTTGTTAAAAATGGCAATCCATGCGATGCTGTACCCGTTGGCAAAAGTATTAAAGTGGATTTGAAAAACACTTGTTGCTTTGATTCAGTCATGCATTTCTTCAGTATAGCATATATTCAAAGCAGAAATTTTCGAGAAACATTAAACATATACTCTGATGATTTAATTCCTCAATATATTAAACTCTTATCAGATTCTGTTATTGCTAATGACTGTGATATATACAAAATGAGAGCTGAAATCGGCGTTTTGTATTTTGATACAAGAGAAAGCCACTGTGAATTTGCTTGTAATTTGTCCTTCATTTTTGAACATATAGCTTTGAAGTATTGTTTTAGTGCAATTTTCAGTAAAAAGTGTAGCAATGATTCATGCCAATTTACTCCAATATCTAGGCAGATCGCATTTTTGTCTTTAAACCTAAATATAATTTCTGTTTTCGGAATCCAAAGTTTAGGAGATGCTATTTGTATTGCAGAAGAAAAAAACATTTGTACATCTTGTAACCAGCAAACAGTGTACAAATATAATTTGTCAAACATAGTATCATTTGAAGTAAATGTTTGTATAAAGTTTCCAGTAAACGAGGTACCACAATCTATAATGATTTCAAATAGATCATATACATTAATAGGCGTTATAGAATTTATCCCTCCAATTAGTGACGTTGGCATGGGCCACTATAAATGTCACTACCCAATAAAGGACGAGATGTTTTGTTACGACGACTATGACTGACTATGACTGTCATGGTAAAATTCGTAAAAGTACCGACAAACCAATTTTGATTCATACTGTAACTTATGTCGAAAATGATTAGTAAGTACCTACCTTAAAGATATGAAGAATCTCTGTACATAAGTACCTGTATTCCGATATTGTAGATTTGTAAATAAAAAAAAACAAAAACTAGTTATCCTGGTTTCATTAATATAACATGGTCACCCTTAATAGCGAAGTCTTAAGAAATATCGAAAAGTTATTTTTTTTTCAGATATCAAATACATACAATGTTGGGCTGTGCATATATATTTAGTAGACATTTATACTAAATGTTAGTGTCTTTGGTTTTTTTTTATTCCGTTTTGATCTCAGATAACTCAAGTATCTTCTCAATACAGTAACGTCAGGATTGAGAAGCCAAAGAAAATGCGTTTATTTACTAAATTCACTCAGTTTTACTACTTTGTCCATATACTACAAATTCAATCACACTTACTACTAAATGTTTATGGAGTGGAATTTAAATTTACCAATTACTTTTGCGGAAATTCACGCTCTCATGTATAGATTGAGGAGCCAAATTAAAAGTATTGTATATTCTTGAATATCAACAGTACTGGAATCAGATTTTTAGTAGGCATTGTACACAATTACTACTAAATAATACAATTTTTTCAAGAATATTCATTATATATTTTCCGTGTTCCACGTGGCTCCTCAATCCAAACATTTGGATTGAGGAGCCACCTTTATGTTCATATAACTATTGAACTATTATACTACAAATTCGAGGATTCATCCTACAATATTTTTAAGCTTACTACTAAATAAGTATATTAATTTCATTAAGATACGAAAAGTGGCTCCTCAATCCTTACGGACATAACTTTATAACTTATCACAGATGTATTATACCTAGATTATAATAATAATTATTATGATTATCATGAAAAATGTAACCTTTGGAGAAACCCGCTAATGTCTAAAATTATATAAGACATGTTGTCTAATGGCAGAAATGCAGCGCCAGCCCCAAATATACACACTTTTACCAGTCGGCTTTTTTTAAAACTAGCTATGGCCGGTGTTGCGTACCTGAATACTCTGAGAAGAAACAGCCGAAACAAATTCAGAGGTCATAGTCTCTTTTAAGGTCCAGGTAGGTTACCATGATCTTGGTCAACTCACATGAGGACTACGCAGATGAGTATTTGAGAAGGTGTTTTGCAGAAAGAACCACACTGATTTGAGTGGTGAATGATGTTGTCTAATACCTTGTTACATTTTTCTATCCACGATTTATATCGTGACCCGGCGGGATACAGATATCAGTATTACGTGAAAGCTAAGACTTGTTATTAAACAAAGAATGACACTAGACAATAGATTAATACTATAGGGGGTGACTATATTGCCATGAACAGGACAAATATCCAGATTTCAGGCAGTGACAGAAAAAAATCCATTGTGATGGTTAAACCAACGCTTTACCCCCATCTTGGGGACCTTTTTAATCACCAACAAATTAACACACACAATTACCTGTGGCAAGGCTCCTTTTACCAAATCAGGGATATCTTTACTGGTATATCCTAGAGTGCTCAGTCCGTTTTCAATCTTCATCTTGTCCATATACTTGAGTATGGTGTCAGCCAGTACTGGCCCGGCATCAGCTTCCTTCACATTGGAGACATCCGTGCCGAGTAGGTTGGCAGCTTCAAGATGCTTCGCCGGGTCACTGGGGCCGGTGAAGCGGAAGACGGCCGGCGCTGTCATCACGACAGATAGACCATGCGGGATGATTGGATCTGAACTAGAGCGGGAATAATTTTTAGTTGTAAGTAAGTAGCGTTTGATATCGGGTATTTGAAGTAAGTGAATTTGATACCCCATGTCAATTTGCCTTGTAACCATTTTATATACAACATATTGTAGTACAGGAATTATTTATGTTGGTACTCAATTTGCTTATACATGGTGGAAGGGACACCGACGCTAAAACCGTTGCCACATACTCAGTACATCATTCTGAAAATCTGCTGTTCCTTACATTTTGACCGTGTGGGTCAATACCCACAAAAAAATAGCTGTTTCCTACAAAACTGCAATCAGTTTTGTAGGAAACAGCTGTTTTTTTTTTAATATTCGACGAAAAATTTCTATGTGGGGTTGTTTTGGGTTACCGGGGTTGGGTTGGGTTGGTTCCACGCTGTATGTCCCAGACTATACATAAGTACAAGGGCATTTCGTATGGTTAGTGAAAGATCAGGCGGTTCAAATTATGGAAAGTGGTTACCACGGCCTGAAAGACGACCCTGCAAACATCAACGGGTCAAAGTTGAATTGTCTCATATTTCTGTAATTTCACCACCTTTAGAACCGGAATACAGCCAGCCAAGCTACTAGCTGGCGGTAGAAGTAGATAATAATCCATTGAAACTATGTAAATAATACTTATTCATTTGGTAACATGAACAATGTTACTTAATATTATGGTATCTAAAATTCTTCATCATTATGGACTGACTACCTGTAATTATGGTACACTGGGTTTGTAGAAGCTTTCTTTGAGGATGATTTCTAGGAGAACTATTTTGAACCAACCTCAGGCTCATGTTTCAAAACATATTCTATAAACTGTATTTAAAAAAAAAACATAAGGCGTTATGGGTAATGAGGTCGTTTCGTTATCGTCGCTTCAATGTTAGTTCGGTGGGCCATTGTCTCGAAACCGTAACCACGCATTTCCTTCAGCTCACAAATGACGTAAACGGTAAACATCTGATAAAAAACGCTTCTGATGACTATTTACAAGAATTGGCGGGGATGTTGCATTTAATAGGCCATGGTTTTTAGGTTACAGTGAGCATAAAATGTATTGGCTTGTTTTTTTTTTAAACAGAAGTTAAACAATAGAAATGGATGAACGAGAATGGCCAGGATCTAGGTCACTAGTGTACAGTTATTGAGGTCTGGGTCTAGTTATGACCTACATCACTACATAGTATAAAACAAAGTCGCTTCCGGCTGTCTGTCTGTCCCTATGTATGCTTAGATATCTTTAAAACTACGCAACGGATTTAGATGCGTTTTTTTTAATAGATAGAGTGATTCAAGAGGAAGTTTTATATTTATAATACATGCATATTATAGTAGAGAAACATTAGTATCTAGATCTACATTGCACCCGTGCGAAGTCGGGCGGGTCGTTAGTCTATTTCTATACTTCATCGATTATGCATTACTTCAATATTAGGTACTTCATGTGGTTAGACGAGAAGTACCTAGTCGTTTTAGTTGTTTACAGTGGGTAAAAGGTAAACCACTCACTAATTATATTAAAATTATAAACTAAAATTCAAAATAATGGTCAACGCCTTCTTATTAAAAACAGGAAAAACCATAACAAATTCTAAAATCTCTTACTCTACTATTCGCAATGTTCTTTTCCTTTTGGCATATCCCAACAGACAAATAAAGCAAGTAAGTCTAGTACATGTACTAGACTTACTTAGTTTATTTGTCTGTTGGTTCTGTCTGTAAAGAGTCTCTTACGACATTTACATCAAATAACTTTGTCTACTGTATGGCAAATATAATTCGCCTAGTTACCTACCCATAGTCCTCAGGCACAAAAGACTTGACGTTCCCTGCAATAGGGTACGCAAGTCCGTGGCACAGATGTACCCCGGCGTTGCCGATGCCGACGCCAGCCATGGTAGCCGCCAGGTGCATTGAAGAACGTGCCTCAATGTCATCAGGGTTGTAGACTGAACGGGCGAAGTACTTTTTAAGCGTCTGTGAAACAAATACACATCAGGATTCTAGATCTTTGTCAATACACTGGACATCTCCAGCTCCTTACCCCACTACGTTTTTGGAGGTAATTTTGTCAAGATCTTAACGAATCTTGTCATTAGTTTTTTCTACGGTCTATCATTCTGTCATAATGACGTTAGCTGTAAGGTCAGCAGAATGACGATATATAAATCCACATAGTAGGACGATAACTACTAAATGTTACAGCCCAAGGCCAAAACCTGGACTTCTTTATCATCCGAAGCAGAAGTGACTGGCTTGGGAAAGAGTTTGATGATCACAGCTCTAGGTCACCGACGACCAAATCCAAGCTATCCAGCTAGCCAACCCCTATTCATTCCCACTTGAATGGATCAAAGACACAATAGACTACCGTATTATAGTTTGTCCGAAACAGACAAACACAACGATGCGCAGAATACTTGCAAGATTTTCGACACATTGATGTATCTGTCTGATTGGTATCGCAAACTAATAATCAGGTATGCCGATGTAGCGCTCATAAAATTTACTACCTACACCCCAATGCCACTTCACGCGTGTCCCAGAAAATTTAAGGCGCTATTCAAATAAGCACTGGCATTGAATAAAGTTATAAATAATTTAGTATTCTGCCAGACAACACAAATTAGTACCTAATGAATTACATCCTCCATTTGGTAGCAATAATAGCAGATCTATATAAGATTGAAGACGATGTGTTACGTCAATCGAATCGGTTATTCCTTTCAAACCGGTTCCGCTAATTACAACGCTGACTAAAATGTTTTTGTCGTGATTCATTTTTTTTCTCGATGATAAATCATTCGACAACTTTGCTGACATAATTAGTTCATATGCGTCATGCAATTGATACTGCATTTGGCTTGAGGAAGGAAAACTTTTGTACATAATGTCTCGGCTTAGTGGAAACAGCTAGACAACAAAATTCCAGTACCTATGGAGTTATCTATTCATACATGGTCGCTCGTATATTCTTAAGTATTTAAAGATATAATCAATGTCCGTGTGGATGGGCTACATCAATCACAGTAACGCATAGCAATTTTGACCAAAGGCAAATTTCATGTACAGGCGCCAGCATATCAAGCTACCCGAAACTTTCCAATAAAATGTAAAATTTTACCAATCAACCTTGAACCTAACTCTTAACGATAACTTTGAAAATATCGTATATAAATTCGACAGATTGTACAACAACCTGTCGAATTTCAGTCGGTTCAAGGTCGAATGGAAAAATTTGACAGTTGCGGGTAGGTGGATGTGCTGGCGTCTGTACATACAATCATCATCATATCATTTTCCTTTTTCATATTTTGTAAAGAACGCCCAAGGTTTTGCAAACGTTGACGAAGACAGGTTTGAATGAATCGATTCCTTAAGTAATGACGAAATAATTTCGTGTAATAATGACGCAAGGAAAAGGCACGTTATTTCATACTTATAAGTCTGCTGGGTTACAGATATACAATATGTATTATGCAATTACTGATAACTGGGTAGATTGGAGGTGTCCAATCTACTCAGTTATCAAGTAAAGGAACAAGAAGCTGGTGAGCTTCTTGTTCCTTTAAAATATGAGGAAATGAAGTTTAATGGAGTTTTGGGAAAGTTCCAGCAAAGTTCCTTCTGCACTGCGAATGCATCAGTGTCGTTGCTTATGTCGTAGCCACAACTTTAACGTAATCAATCAATAACATAATCCTCTGTTGTCCCACAGTAGGGCAAAGGCCTGTCCTTCCTTCTTTTCTCAATCTAATGCAAATCTTTACAATCCTTTGAAAATATGAGTCTAATTCAAATCAGTCATCTTCTTCTGGGCCTGCATGAGTTTTTTTTTTTTTATAAATAGCCAATAATTGTCTTCTTAGCTCAGTAAAGACGTGAGGCCTCTGAAGAAATGTCTCAAGCTTCCATCTGATTGTACGAGTCCAGGTCGTCTCACCAACTTTATCTGGGTCACCATCGCTGAAAATGACTAAAACGGAAACTAACTAACCTGTAAGCAGAACCTTGCCCAGACGTCAGAAATAGGGTTGCTGCCTTGGTACGTAGGTCTTAAAGCAGGGTTGGCTGGCGCCGGTCCTCTCTCATTGTAGGGAACTGCGGTGAAACTCTCCAGCGCGTGGCAGAAGATGTCGAAGCCGGAATAGTTCGATACCTACAAGACAGGGAACACTATTGCTCATTTGCATGCTGTTGGTGTTTCAACTATTGGCGCCGTTCCGAGTGAGTAAAATCCAACAGAGTGCTTATATTTAGGTATTTATTTAGGTGCTTAGTTTTAATGAAAACTAGCACATATAATTAATTATTTACAGATGCCAAAACAAGTCAGTCAATTGAAAATAAATCACCTCACTGTGGTTTGCTAGGTGTACCCCGGTCGTTTATTGGGCACCCTCTTACTGACTGCTAGCTCGGGTGGCAAGGCATGACTACAAAATTTCTTATAGCTCGCGCCGACAAGGCAACGGACCAGGTAACATCTGCCTTTTCCAGCTTATTTTACAAGTCTCAAATCTTACATTTTGTTTAAGCAAGGTTTTAAAAGACAGGTGATAGCTGGTACACAAATCAAAGATATGTAAACATGACCACTAACTATTTTAGTAATAAATTAAGGGGCTGACTACCGAGATGACGACTAATAGAGAAGTATGGAAGAAATCATGCTGCGCCGACCCCAAATATATTGAGATAAGGGCAAGAGAATGATGATAATTAAAGTAATATAGACCTTCTCTGGCATAGTAAGAGTATGTAGAGGATCGATCATAGCGAGAATCGGCCGTAACGCGCCGTGCGATATGCCAGTCTTGGCGTGGATCGACTCGTAGTCGAAGATGCTGACTCCAGTCGTCTCGCTGCCTGTACCGCTTGTTGTAGGTACTGGGAAAGAAGTAATCTCGATGAATTGCAGTTTTTTATTAAATATTATTGACGTTAGATACTATGTATGTTCCAAAGAGAATAAGGTCACAAATAAGGCCATATTTACAATAGAGCGGTTAAAACAATCAACTTACACAAAAACTTGAACTACCTTAGGAGCGCGCATAAGAATGATTTGGTTATACTTGTCATCAATAGATGGCGCTGGTACAAATATATAGTAAATCAAACTGTGCTACAACAAAAAATCTAACCAAAATAAAATCTATCTGGGTTCATTTAAAATAGAAATGGTAATACATTTGCGAAATCTACTAGACAAGCTACAATTTATTCACAACACCTTGCAAATAGATTAGTGTTTGCATTAGGTTATCATTGTGCAAAGACGAGGCCATTGCATGTGCTAAGTACTGCTAAGTGCTAATAACACCAAAATCCAAGCTAATAGAACAAAATTTTTACTCACTGGCAATCATAGGTTTCAGCTGGACATTAACAGGCTTCCCCTTGCCCACTGGTGCGTTAACATAGTCTAGGAGATCAGCGTCAGGATCAGAAGCGTATAAGTTGGCGGCTTTACAAGTGTCCATCACGGAACCCCCGCCGACTGCCACGAAACTGTCGAAGTCATGCTCCTTCGCGAACGCTATCGCTTCTTTGAAGCTGTTGAAAAATGGCTTTTTTATTAGCTGTTGCTGTATCCCTGCCAAGCCAAGGCCTCTGAAAAGCCCTCATAAGGCGAGTTGTTGAGATTGGCAAGGTTCACTTGTAAATTGAAATGATATTCTAAGACCAGCTTATATTCTAGAGAGGGTAACAACTTAAATTCGGAATCACAGATAAGTATGAGAGTTTATGAACATCAAACTCTATTTGTCTTACATGGCAAAGTTCAAAGTCAACAACCAAGGAACATTTCTATTAATCAAAAATCATCTATGTACAACTAGTGGTAATAAACGTAAATTATATAAGAGACTGAATTCGAATATAAGCTTACTTTTTATATTCCTGTAAGAAGAAGTCTACCTAAGTAAAGGAAGGGGTTTTTATGCAAGCACTCTAGGAAATGATGACCGCTTTACCTAATGAATTGCTAGCCAGAATTGTTTAGGATAACTTTAAAAATAAAAGTATTCATTTGATAACTCACCTTGTATCAGTAGGTTCTACTCGGACTTTATCAAACACTTTATAATTGATTCCATTTCTTGTGAGCGAGTCAAGTGTAGCCTTCACAGGATTCAATGCAACAACGTTGGGATCGGTCATAACACATACATTCTTTGAGTTCATGTTGACCAAATCTTGGCCAACTTCCCGTGTCACACCCAGTCCATATCGTACAGTTGAGCATTTTATCTATAAATAAAGACATAAAAATGTAATGACATAATATTATTTTATGTTGAATTTTGTCATTTACTAACTGGTTGTGGAAAATTACTGGTGTTATGATTACAATATACCAGCCTACAAAGTTATGAATTTTTAACTAAATAATAAATCAGGAAAATGTTGCGAGGAAAGTTTTAATTATGAATGTTGATGGCTATAAGAGTAGAGGAAGACACGGTAAAGGCGGTAAAAATTTGTTTGGCTAATCGTCTGCGAAATCTTTCACATTAAACTAAAAAGCTGGAAATAAAAAAAAAGTAATTAAAACACTAAAAAACCTGACTGCAGTCAAAAACTCATTTGAGTTTGAAAATATAAAAATAGAATGGCTCCGCCTGCTTCCAACTTTTTAAAATTTGCTTGTTCTTAGCTTTTCAGTGTTTTTTTAAATTAAGTTTTTTACCGCAATCGGTTTTTTTAATTACTTACTTTTTTTGTTTTTTAATTGTTAAAGTTCAAATTTCAACAGTTTTTTTCCTAAGTAACAACTTGGGCTTAAAATACTTGGAAATGGCCATGTAAAGGTTATACCTATAAAATTGCCAAGAAATTGGTGTGTTCAGTGTCATGAGATAAGAATTGATAAATGTTTCTTAACAAACTGGCATAAATTGATAAGATAGGTATATATGTATAGTTTTGATAATTTGGTTATTTGGCAGCACAAATCATGACAACAAAATTGAAGAACTGCTAATAAAACAAAAATTCTTACTTCAAAAGCATAGTCTTTCTGTGGAGTAGCATTTGAAACTTGGATGTTGCCTCGATTGCCATGAGCTGGACACTGGCACCTTGAAGAAAAACATACAAATATTTACAGGAAAACAAATCACATGACAAACAACTATTATATGTTGTCATATTATTATGGCTAGTCTATACTGTCCCATAGCTGGGCAAAGTTCTCCCTCCATTGAATTAAGAGAAATGTGTATCCATGAGTCCCGGTTCTACACCACTTCTTGCAATTCAAAACAAACAATAAATAGCTTTATTAGAAGTACTTACGACGCAACATTGATTGTTCTCAGTAACTCAAATACTCTTTTACGGTTCCCCATTCTTTCGTGTCCTTTGCAACTGGATCAAAAGTCACTAGAAATATTTATTATGGACTTTATCTCGCGGCTTATCACATAAAAACACGACTCGCTTGACAAGAAAATCGTATCTATTTATATTTTTAAATGAATCTGAGTGATAACTGATGAGTGAATAACTTGCTATGAGTTTTGTTTTTTAGATTTAACTATTTTGATGCCTATGTTATCGCTTACGATGATGAATATTCACTTATAATAAATATTTACATTACTTTATGTTATCATTTATTGATAAAGGTAATAAAAAGTAATTTGTAAACAAGAATTGAATTCCCGCACATTGACGACTGTCACTTGCCACTGTCAAACAATTTGTCATCCGTCCGGAAATTAAATTTTAAGAAAATTAATTTACGTTCGGAAAATCTACAATGTTAACCTTTTGAACGCCATTGTCGCCTATACGTGACAAGCGAGCGCGTGCCCTGTACGCCAACGACACAAATGTGTGACAAAAAATGCGATACACTATAACACGAAATAAACAATAATATCATTTCTTTTTTGTGTTTTTATTTTATATATCTTAAATATTTAAGCTCTTGTCTTGTCTCTTTACTAATATTGTTTCTTGATAAAGTTTTAGAATCCCTATTCTTTTTGAAGGTACTTTTTTTGTATGCTGTGAAATTGTGGCTTGGCGTGGAGGGCACGCGCGTGCGTTTATGCTCTGGCGTTCAAAAGGTTAAAGGATCCAATCCATCGTAATAATAATAATTTTAGAAAACAGAAGCGAAGATTTAAAAGAAATAACAAGATGCACGAAATACAACTGTAATTAACCTAAACCACCACAAATCATAATTAATACAATTAAGCAAGTAGGTACACAAAATAGGAAAATATAAATAAAATATAAATCTTGCAGCCCTTTCAGTGATGTTCCCGTCACGAGTCACACCCAGTCACACCGGATTAGAGCTGTTATGGTACGGTAGTCGCTTTTAAACTGAATTGGAAGTTGTATGTTACTCCTTCCCCCTAATAAAATTGTAATATCAAAAAAGCTGCAATATCAGACGTTTGAGAACATTGCTGGGATTCGTGCAACGTACCTACTGACTTAACTGTACCCTGCAAACTTGGTGCCCATTAGATTTGCAACCCTCTGACAAATCCTTTCACCAGCTTTGCGTAAATACAAATAAACCGAAGTTTTATTTGCGGAATCTTTGCCGTTAAATGCCGCTCAGTTGTTTATGCGTCACAAGGAAGGGCACACGCTCACACGTTGCGTACGCTGCTGAGTCGCCGGCGGCGCCGCTGCTACATAACGTTGCGGTGCCGCACAGCCGCATCGCTCGTGTGCCCGCCGATAGGCGAAATCTTTGCGGTGCGGCGCCGCAACGCATCGTGAGCTCTGGCACTAAACCAATAAAGCGGTAAGAAGCTGCGATCAACTGATCATACATATAACTATAGTCACTTGGAGTTCTATTATGAATAGGACCTTTGTGCTAATAGGCTATTACCAGCGGTTCAGTCGTTTAGCACTAGTTTCGTCTAGCGACGCATACGCATAGAGCCATATTGATTCAATGTGTGGCTGGTTTCAGGTGTTTTTAATGATGATTGAAATTTGATGAAGAATCGAAAGTAAGTTTAGGGAACTGGGGGGTTACCATGATCTGTTAATATGAGATGGCGCTAGACAGCCGTCTAGTGCTGTCACTTTCCCACTCTCGGAATAGTCCTAAAACATTCCTGCACTAACAGATCATGGTAACCCACCTCGTTACTACGCAAATTAAATAAAAGCCAAAGTAGACATCCAAGTGATGTATTAATAAATTCATACAGATTTCGTTCACATAATACACAATAGAAAAAACTATCTCAACTACAACTCCATAAAGAATAAAACATCTTACACGCTATTAGCATCATTTGGTTACATAACTTTCAATAAGTAACGTACTGACAGGCTAAAATGGCATTAAAATATTTCATCACATTTAGATTTCACAATATATTAATAAATAAATACAATTTATACATAAGACGAAAGAACAAAACAGGTTTCAGCATTTACTTAAATAATATATCGAAATCTCTCGAAAAAATCATTATAAATTATAATTCTTTAACATATTTACGAACTAATAGGTAAAATATCTATTTACACGACTGCAGTGTTGCTATAACTACATGCGAAATTCATTCATGGCAACAATTATAATCATCACAATTTACAAAGATTCTTTCATAAGAAAAAAATCTTGATACCTACTTCGTATCATGCGATTGAAATGTGGGACTGTGCACGCAAAGATATGATCACAAAATATGATTAACAATTCTAAAATTATTGCTATTATATGGGTAATCAAATGTATGTGGAGTACGCTCACTTTAGTTAATACTTATGTATGGCAACGCGCGCGGTATGTAGGTAACTATATCGTATATAGGTATTAGCAGTATCACTATTACTACCTATGAATATAAGTGATCGTTTAAGAACTTAATATACAGAAAAACTACGATTATAAATATGGGAATGTGTAGTTGTGAGTACATGGTATCTGCTCGAACGCAACGAAGAGGAAATAATGAGCATATAATATTAAATTTAATTACATTTGTTTTCTTAAATAATCTTCCGTCTTACAAACGCGATTACCTATTGCTATTATTACGATACTTTCGTCTATTAAAATGTGGAAATTGTTAAAATTTAACATGTAACAACAATTTTCAGTGTCCATCGTCACTGGAGAGACCATAGGCGAACATTATCCTCGTATAGCAACTATAAAGAATTTCTTTGGTCCATATTTAATAACGGCCAGCAGATGAATCAGCCTAAAATACCGAATGGATCGTTCGATTATCAAACGACTATACAGTTTATACACATATATGTAGTATAAATAATTTTTTCGGGCCTATAGTCTCGGAGTAAGGACACGATATCTATAGACAGCATGCACCAACAATCTAAGACACCTCAATATCATCTACTAGAACAAACTAGACAACAAACAGTCACTGGTCCGATAGTTTGTCGCTGATATATACCTATCTCTTTCACTACTCATCACAATTACATATTTGGCAAATCTAACTGAGCTGTAAACACATATCTATTGCTTCGTTTACGTGAGGCGAAATACTGGTGTTACGAAACTATCATTTATTAGCTTACGAACGAGAGCTAAATAGAACTTTATCTTTGACATAATGATTGTTACCTTGTACACAAGCTTGGATAGCATCAACAAGGTTTTTGTTATTTAAAACCAAGTTGCGTTGGAAACACGGGGGTTAACATGACCTGTTGTGCAGGAATGTTTTAGGACTATTCCGAGAGTGGACCATCTCTTTAACTCTCTCTCTAACTCTAGCAGATCATGGTAACCCCCCAGTAATTCAACAAACCAGCTGTTACTATTGCTGATAATCTGTATAAACTAATTATTTTAATGTACGTGACACCAATGCTAAGACTCGATTAAAAATTTATAAGCTAGGAGATCACATTATAACAAACGAAACAACCGCACAATCCATCAAAACTAATTTGGTAATTCCAAATGGCCTGCTATAGAAGTTTCTTATAATGTGATTCAAAAACTAGCTTATTACGCTACAATTCTATATGAACAAGTAGAATTAATCAATATACAACACCAATTTTTCACTTTGACTAAGAAATATTTCGGAATTATTATAATAATAAAAAGAGTGAGCACTTGAGCTTAGGCTCTTCACAAACGTCACGCCAACCAATGTTTTCGAAACTACCAAACTATAGAAGACAATACATATTACAGAAGTTTAGGAAAAGATTTACGAATGTTGACAAAATGTAAGTAAAAAATCCGCGTCGGGACGGACGGTCTACTGGCAAAACTTACAATTTGGTGTTATAAATTCGTGGCGACGCTAAAGCAGTAACTAACACGTAGGGAAACTATCATAACATCTCAATACTGTGTACATAGACGACTGTCCAAATGTGGAATGGTTAAAATGTTAGAGTATGAAAACCGTGTATAATAACAATGACGTATATGTTTTAAACAGTAGTATATTACAGGACAATCTATAGTGAAGTCAACGCCGTAAAATAAAGTAACGTTGATCGTTTAGCTGCTTCAACATAACTATTTTACAACATTAACGTGTGTTTATGCCGTGTGTTGAACTGTGATTGTATAAAATACTAGAATAAATAAGCTCGTAGCCGTACAAACAAAATTCAAGCCTTAGGCCAGACATCGAAAGTAAAGTATTTATATTTGTAATTCTTAACACTTCCAAGATAGATTTACAGTGGTGTTTTTTTTTTAGTTATTTTGAACACATAATCCATTCAGTCAGACTCATCGATAAAATCCAGCCCTATAATAACCAGCATTTTTGGTTTCCATTATCATTAAAAGACGAATATACATACAATACAATAAGAATTTAATGTGTTACGACACATGTGTCGTAGACACGGAGCTCAATAGACATTTTGAATACAATCCCCAGACTGACTGGAACATTTGAACTTGTCAGTATTATGGCCTTGGGTTCAGCTTGCTAAGCAGGAATACAATGTCAAGCTTGCAATGCTGCGGCTGCTGGCGTAATACGTGGTTACTACCGATATAGATTTAACACAGGTTTTCTACGAACATTGGTGTTGACCTACGTTCCATGGCTGCCAGATGTTGCGTCTCTGTCTGCCTTAGTCGGGTAGCATGTGCACGAACGAGACGGGGAACATGCCCCGCCGGCTGGTGCCTTCTACCTGTCCCTCCATCCAGTTGTCGTCTTCAGTGCGTTCGTTGATGACAACAATTACTTCTCCCTCGCGGAATGATAATTCATCCTCATTGTCTGCTGAGCAGTCATATAGCGCGCGACACCGTCGCAGCCCTCCTCCCATCTGGAATAAAAAAACGTGTCATTTTCATTTTTTTTACTTTGCCCCTCTCTAGGAATTTCTCCCGTTTCATGGGTGCGTTTACAAACATTTTAACGCACATACACAAACAGCCAGACAACGGAACAGCTGCTTGTAGGCCATACAAATATTTGGTCCGTGCAAGAGACGAACGCGCGTCACGCAGCACAGCATCAGCAGCCAATCGTTCAGCCACTGCGTCAACCGTGCCGTATTTGAAACTTGCTAAGCGTTGCGTCAGAGCTCTAAAGATGAGTCTTTTTTCTTCCCAGATTTCATGCTCTACTTAATTCTACATCGATCATTCCAATAACTCACCATCGTGATAGACGCCGAGGGCGACCGTGAGTGTACGCTCGACGTATCCGACACGTCGAGCGAGCGACTATCACTCCGCCGCGACCGCTCACGCGACCGTGAGCTGTCGCACGACAACGCCGACTGCAGCCGGCTGTCGTCCAAACACGAGTCTGTCATGTCGCAGAGCTCCAACGACGAGTCTTGACTAGAACATTCCTGTGAATTGGGACATTGTCTTAGTAAAAGGAATATGTTTTTGGAGAACAAATACTATCAGCTAAGCTTTGTATAAAGTCCTAAGGATTTTGAAATATTTGACGTTAAATTGCTTTAAAAAAAAAGAAAATCTTAAAAGCTCAGAAATGTTTATTTTCTAATTTGATAGCTAAGTTTTATTTAATAAAGTAGTGAATGTATTTAAAAATAAATAAATGATGCAATGTTATTCATGCAGAACAGTTACAAAAGTTAATGTTCCACACTTTTTTGGGAGTTGGTTTAAATATTAATAGGAACAAAAAAAAACTTAAAAACATTATATTAGATGGGATCCTAATAAATTAAATATCTACACATAATACATGTATTCTATAAAGGAGGATCTAAAACAAAGGGAAATGTTTATTGAAATACAAGAAAGTACAAAGCTGTTAGATAAATACGGCATGCAGTGAGGGCGAAATAAAAAAAAAACCATAAAATACACATAATTGCAGCAAGATGCATAGTTTATGGTGTAAGTATAGGAACCGATTGTCAAGAGTCTTGTATTGCCAAAAGTAAAGATCCCTCTTATTTGCCAACATAGAGGAATCAAGCCGCGAACACAAGTTGCACCGTATTACAAAATGGTGTAGGCTATTATCAAGCCATTTGATCATTTCTTTCGGAGACATAAAAGCTAAAATAGCGTGCAGAATTTTGCGGATTACTCCGGTACCGTGTGGAAAGTTATTTGTGGTTTTTAGTATTGCACGTTTTCGATGTTTTCGGTGTTCTCTTGACAATAAAAAAATATTAAAACAATTATTAATAATAACAATGTAAGGGCGTAAATCAAACAAGGGTAAGCGAGTAAGTACACTAAGTTCTCTGTCTGTCGTTCGTTACCCTTTTCAGTTTCGCTTTCACAGCCTTTTCCAGGTGCAATCTATTTTTCTTCTGTAGCAAAAACAAATATAACCCTGTACTATTTGAATATAATGTTAGTCGTTATAATTTTTATTTTATTAGTATTTTTTTTCTTTCCAATAATTGTGTTACATTAGCAGCCATTGATTTATGTACATTTTTTTTTACAAATTCCGAAACGGTTATTTCATAAATTTTGTCACGCTTTTGCAATCAAATTCATAGAAAAATTAGATACAGATGTACCAAGTTTTCAATGAAGTTGATTCAAAAGCGTCAGAAAATTAAACTATTTGTGTCTCACTCACACCCCCTTCTCTTATTGGAGACAGACAGTATAGCGCACAGAGGCTCCACTGCAAGTTTTGTAGGCAGTCCATATTTAGGCCGCTTTCACACCAAACGTATAGACATCTAGTTTTAAAATGTATCGGTGTAGTTTTTTTTTTCATATATTTTAAACAACAGCATTTGGCATTTGGCAGCATACATCCGTTTGGTGTGAGCGGAGTCTTAGTTTTGTTTACATAGTATTGGGTCAAGGCCATGGGCCAAGAGTTTAATGTTCCGGGTTGCCCCAGTCAGAATAATTAAAGCAAAGTATGATGCACTGATAGCGTGGACACAATCTACATAAAAATAGATACGACAGTTGCCCCCTTTCTAACAGGACACTCGAGCTGGCCTGGAGCACTTGAAGACCTTGATCTGTGTGACCTGACCAATATTTTAAGAACCGGGAATGTTGACTACCTACATAACTTGCAGTCAAGATACAGATCATCCCATCCCATAGTCTAGCATGATAGATGGACAGTAAAGTAAGGTACAGTGCATACCTTCCTCGGCGGCGGCGTGGGCTCGTCCCGGTGGTGCGCGCC
Organism: Standfussiana lucernea; assembly: GCA_964057025.1. Lineage (NCBI taxonomy): Eukaryota > Metazoa > Arthropoda > Insecta > Lepidoptera > Noctuidae > Standfussiana > Standfussiana lucernea. Next base: position 6,654,327 of record OZ059785.1, read on the forward strand.
GTTGTGCAGCGCGCCGGGCGGCGGCGTGGGCGGGGGCTGCGCCGGACGGGGCTTCGCTTGTACACCGCCTACTACTGTGGACGTACAATATTGTTCATTATTTTTCCTATTACAGTAGTTACGGATAATGTTGCGATGTTTTATGGGATGCATGATAGAACTAGATCTGAACATAACTGGTAGATGTTGGCGTATTCTTCTTCTTGTAACACGCAAGTTAAGATGGAATTTCAACCAATAAAAAGTGATTTAAGGTTCTGTTTTTCCTTAAAACGTGAGTCAATGAATTTTTAATTTTTAATGTTAGTGTTCATGTATGTGTCCCATACCGTGCAGCGAGCGCGCGCTGTCGGCGGAGGGCGAGGGCGTGGAGCGCGCGTGCGGCGCGTGCGGCGCGTGCGGCGCGCCGGGCGGCAGCGGCGCCGCGCGCTTCTTCAGGCTGCCGATGTTATCTGTAGGGTCAGCTTGTTCTCTTAGCATTGCGACACTATCAACATCATAAGGCTGCAGCGTGTAAGTAATTTTTTTTTACGTTTTTTCTCAAAGGGGTTGAAGATTTTTGTATGAAGCGTGGCCTGCCTAACTTCCGCCATTTTACTTTATTTTCAAAATAGCGGCCACGCATAAATCTCATATTAACAAATAGCTGAAATCAATACAAACAAATTATGTTGTGTATGTTTTTTTACTCAAAACGTTTTAGAGATTAAGCTATCCAACTTAGCATCTATTCACAGATGACACAATAGGTACAACTTTGATTTTATAAGTTTTTTTTTTATGAAACCAAATCTTCAAACTTACAGTAATTACCATTGGCTGAACTTTGAAAACTAATATTTCGGAAACGTGACGCTTTAGAAGATTTTGTCTCACACAATACATGTTTGTATTGACGCCAGCTATTGATTAATACAGGTTTTATGCGTGGCCGGTATTTTGAAAATAAAATAAAATGGCGGAAGTTAGGCAAGCCAAATAATTCAAAGCCCTTTATACAAAGCGTTGAGGTAAAAGAAGCGCCGCCCGCCTTTGAGGGTAAGCTGTTACGTGTGTAAGTATAACGTTTATATGATATACTCACAGACGTTAGGTTTCCTAGGTAACGTGGTGGGAGTGGGCGGGGCGTGGTGCAGCGAGTCGCACGTAGAAGACCTTGAACGTAGTACGGGCGAGTCTCCCGCCGGAGGACATCGCTCCGTAGTTAGCACCGCGCCGCCCGCGTATGACGGCGGTCGCGAACGGGGACACTTCTTCTCAGGAGTTAAGCTGCCGTTTTGCTGTTGAGAGTAGGAGATTTATGTAAGGTAAACAGTAAATGGATTATATCAGCATTCATAATGCAAATAGAGACAGGTGAAGACATGCACCGGAAAGAAACTTAGAAGAAACAAGTACTGCGAGGGACATTGAAAGCATTAATTATTACTGATCACGAACCAACAAATAACAATCTATGAAGTCAATGACATGCACGAAGGAAGGCAACTTCACATATCGAGAAGATACGAACATTCAAAATACAGCGATATCAAGATCCGTGTATAACTTACTCTTTCGTCTATAACTGTGTCGTCGTCGGAGAAATCTGTTGAGCCGTCATCGTGTGATAAATTCCAGTCTATATTGATATTCTCAAATATACTCTTCTCTCGTTTATCCACATTTTCCAACTGAAAAACAACACTTCAATAAAGCATACAATAGCACCGAGAATTATGTTCCAATGTATTAATTGAATATATTAAGCGAATGGTTTGATACTAAACATACATATACCCTCTTATTAGGCTAAACATATTTAAGACACTGACATTCCCATGAAATCGAAAAAAAAAACAATGTATTTTTGTGATTTGTGGTGCAAGCTGACCCCAATAATACAAGATATAGCATAATCTTCAATGTAACCATATATTTTAAAACGGCATTCATTTATTTCCCCATAGACAAACGTTAAATAAACAATAGACATACCAACTCCAAACAGCCAAGGTGGCCATACTGCCTCGCGATCTGCAAAGCGGTCCTGCCGCTGGCGTCCTTGATAGTGGAGTCTGCGCCCGCCTTGAGCAGCAGCTTCATGGGCTCAGTTCTGTCGGTGGCCGCGCACAGGTGCAGCGCCGTCATGCCCTGGGAGTTGGGCTTGTCGAGCAGCAGGGACCCACCGTTTTGGACTAGAAAATCGACTATATGTAGAGAGGAACCGTCGCCTATCTCCCGAGATATCGCTAAGTGGAGTGATGTTTCGCCGAGGTCCTGGAAAATGTGATTTTTTTTTAGTTAGCTTAAAACTTTTATTTATACAAGGTGGAAGGGACACCGACCCTAAAACGGTTACCACGTAATCAGTACATCATTCTGAATCCTACCACATAGTTTTTTTTTAATAATCGACGAAAAATTTCTATGGAGGGTTCAGAATGTGTACAGAATCCGTGAGAACCGTTTTTGCGTCGGTGTCCCTTCCACCCTGTATATTTCTGATGCTGTATGTTATTGATTTCATTTTGCTATTTTTTTACATTTTGAGTACTAAAGAACAGTAGGTTTTAGAACAGTTTTTACACAACTCGGAACCAAGCTGTGGGTGTTTTAATTTTTTTATCTTTTTACTGCGCTAAACATATCGACAGTGGACGTTTAGATTTGCAATTTTGTCCCACTACACCTCACAATGTTTCGCCAGCGCTACTAACCGAGCCGGGCAGCGCAGCCGCCAGGTCGGCGCCCTCGGCGTAGGCCTGCAGCAAGTTCTGCAGGTGTCCGTTATTCACAGCGTGCTCCACTTCCGACAGCCGCTCGGCCGCGTCGCAACACGTCTGCGCCGCAAACGCCCTGTATACGTACTTCTCGCGAATGAATCGCAGACGGTTCTCCCTGGAAATAGATTTATTTGTCAGGGTATAATGGCTTGAGAATGGTGGACTGGCAGAAAACATAGAGTTCAGCTTCGAGGTAATGTTTTTATAGCAGTTTATCTTGAATGCCGAATGTAACTTCGGCACTCAACACAAACACTTATTTTGAAGCCCGTCCTCCTTTTTTGCAGGAAATCTGCCTCTTCGACTGGTCGAAATGTTGAGATTTTAGACGAAATTTGATTTATGATGTACCCTAAGGTGTATATTTAAAAGAATATTGGAGACTTTCTTTGACTTCGTGAATATGCAAACTATACGGTGTATCACTTTGAGTATATATGTAGTGGATTTTTGTTTTATAAATATAATTATATTAAGTGATCAAACCAGAAACGTACATGGAACTCTCAGGCGTCAGCTTATCCCTGTCATCAAGTGTGTTCTCCATAACCTCGTTGAACATCTGGTTGCCCATATTTCGCGCGAGCAACAGTTGCGACGTGCTGAGTCGGTCCAGCGTCAGTGATTGTATGCGAGATATGTGCACGCCGAGCTCTCGGTGACTGCCTGAACACTCTATGCAGACTATGACTCCGAAGTTTGTTGATAGCCAGGTGGGGTCTGGAAAGTAAGAAAAAAGAATTAGTTAAGCACACGTCAAAATCACCATCCATGGAAGCCTTGTTCTACACACTACTTAGTAAAGTCTTCCTTTTTTTGTAACATGCTTCACTGAACTTTGCGAGTCTCCCTCAGGTCTTACCAGAGATTAACTAAATCTCATTACCATGGTTTCAATACAACAATCTTATCATCATCACCTCAAATAGACAGATAAGCAGAATGTAGACTGTCTGTGGCGTGTTAAAGCAATTCAGTGTTGATTTAGCGATATGGGTAGTGTATGGACTATTCTTATATTGTAGTAGTATGCAACTTGCACAATAGTATTATAACCCTCACGAAGCAACGGCTGTTTCGTGTGGTGGCTTTAGATAAAAAATATGATACACGACATAACCGAATTTGAAGGTTACAGTTATCTATAGGGTGAGGAAGTCCTCTGTCCATTCAATGTCACTGTGGTCAAGGATAGGAAATATCAATACGATTGTGATAAAATATTTTTATTTTTGCACAAAAATTTAAAATCAAAATCACGTGCGGAAGAAATTTAAACAAACTTTTAGTATATCTTTCCATAATGACTGTTAACTGTTGAGTTTTATGGCTTGGGTTACACCAGTTACTTTTCCCCACACGGGTGAAGCCGCGAACATTATCAAATAAAACCTACCATTAGTAGATCCACAGTCAGCACACACTTGGTTGCCAGGCATGGCCCGGACAGCTCGTATGATGGACCGCTGTAGATCCAGCAACGAGTGCCCGTTGTCATTGCTCTCGCCTGCCTGCTGGTGGAACGCCCTCATTAATGCGCCCTCCTTGCAGTTGACTAGGACTGATGTCCATGCTCGCTGCTCGTTCTCGTCTTCAGCTTGGAAATGGTATGTTCGGTTGTCTGTAAAAGAGAGTGATAGTTGAAAGGCTACCAGTATGGTTACTGAGTGTTTCTAAAAAGGAAAAAAGCAAACTTAAACTAACCGAAACAAAATTATTTCGGGATAAGTAATTTTATTCGGGATAATCAAAAAATATGCAGGCCAACGTTTAAAATGAACAAAAGATCGTCTTTTTTCCAGTCCACTTTCACAAATTATAACACGGCCACCCATATTGTAATTGAGGAAATACGACTTTCGAGTTTTCAGGCCATTTAAAATAAGTCTAACGAAACTTTTAAAGAGATGCCAGTATGTATTTACCAGCCATAATTGGATAAGATGTTGCATCATAAATATTAAATGAAAATTGTCTAACTCGTTAAAGTTTCACCCCGTATGGAATCGAAGCCTCAACTTTAGTTGGATCCTCTGCAAAGTTTCTACGTAGTTCGATATTAACGTTAATCTTGGAAGCAATACTGTCGAACTACGACAAATAATTAATACTCACATGAGACTAGATCAAATGCCCGTTTATCATCAGCGGCAACTTTAATTTGGCATGTAAGGAGGTTGACCCTGGCTGGCGTCTTGTTCTCGTCTGCGTGGAAGATGTCGAGGAATCCTTCCGCAGTGACGCGGCAGCGGCGCTTCTGCCACACGCGCCGCACCTTGCCCTCCGACTTCTTGAGCAAGTAGCCGCTCCGGCTCACCCCGTGCTGCTTGTCGCCTTGCATCTGGTGCAGAGAGTAGCCACCCACCGATGACACCACCTGGAATACCGACATGCGCAAGTAAGAAAAACACGATAAACGAAGGAAAATAAACAAATCTAGCTGTTTTGCAAGCAACAGTACGACTAATGCGCCGCGACTACAAATATCTGGCAACTCATCGTGATTCTCAAAATTCGCGCGAGTGCAAAATAATAAATGGCAAAATTCACTACCTCTCTGTCCTGAGGCGCAGCTGCCCGCAACATGTTTCTGAGCTCTAATAACCTCCGTCGTTCGTCGTCTTGCTGCTGCCTGATCTTCTGCAATTGTACACTCAAATCTGCGACGTATACACCAAAGTGTTCAATCGTCTTCAGGCCGTCTTGAAAGTAATTCGTCTGCGCGTGATAGTACTCCACCAAGTGTTGGAGCAGCTCGATCCCCTTCTTCGTCTTTATCTCGTTGAACTTTATCAGGTACTGCAACAACAACATCTATTTAACAAAGGAGCTAACACTTCAACAGGGCCAGTCACAACAACGATCAAAAATGGAATGGAGCCAGTTCATTGGGCACTGGGCAGACAGAACGACGCCGAAAACATCGCGTGGGCACGAGCATGCTTATTACTTCATCAGAGACCGTGTTTAATGGGACGCGAGACAGACACGAGCGCGTAGCACCCGGGACTGTGGAAACGCACCGATATTACTACGTGCCCTTCCGCGAGTTAAAATTATACTTGATGACGCACGCGCACGCGCATTCGCGATATAGTGGATCCAGATTTGTCTTGCAGAGTTGTGTAATAATAATAAAGCTCAGCGTGCGACCTTGCACAACTTTCTTGGCATAACGCCGGTTTAACTTTTATCTTTTGGTTTGTTGTAGTAAAGTTTATTACATTCCTAGAATGTACACTTCTGGTAACTTGTTACAAAGCTGGCCGCTGTCGCTGCACGTCGTTGCAGTATTTATTATAGTTAAGCGTTAACAACAGAGGTAACTGCGTGGGCTGTGGGTATGTTGTGGCTGAAGCGGTATTTGCACCGAGTGAGTCGTGGAACAAAGCGAGGGTCAACGCGTCGTCGGCCCTGCGCGGCGCAAGGCCGGTCGACGACCTGACGCGCGCCTCCGCGGTACCGCACCGACCCAACAACCACAGGGCTTCTAGGTTTCTTTTTTAGCACCTAACAAAGAGAATGGTTATCGATAACTTTGATTGCGAAAGTTCCCTAAAGAACCTACTTGAAGCTCATTCAACCATTCAATCTAAGTTAAGTGTGCTTAGAATAATCACAACTTTCCGAAACATTTCTGTTAAAACCTCATTAAGGTTGTGAAACATATCCCTTGCCAACTTTCGCATTTGTCAGACTGTCAGACTTTGAGCAAACATCCTAACTAAACCAATGAAGTTGGGTCGGGGCTGGTGAGCGGAAGTTCGTACGGTAGAACATCAAACCAATGGGATAGCTGTGGACCAACAAACAAATAAGCGTACTATGTACACCAACGGTTAATTGGACATTATCGATAAAATAATTAAAGCGAATAACGGACAATGAACTGTGTTGGAATTTTAAAACAAATAAAATGCATGCATTTTTATCATTTACTTGCAGCTAGATTACAATTTTTTTGTTGTTTTCATGAGCTTTCGTTTGATAAATAAATTAATATGCAACGTCGCAGTCGTGATGTCCGAAGCTTGATCCCGGAAAAGATTATTAAAATTAAGTCTTACAGGACCTTTAAGAAAGCTTCATTTTATTAATATCTTACCCACTATTCAACTGTCTATAATAATTATAGGCAATTGTAGTGGGATTTTCCATCAATGTGTAATTGCGGTTTCTTGTATCTATTCATTTTCTATAAATAAATGCTAATAGGAAAACGTTATTTTCTTGTTGTATTAGCGATTTATACTTTTCACTGAATTTACTGTTAACATTATGACATACAAGCACTTTATTTATTTGTATGATGTAATAATTTATTGTATGTATGATTTAGGCAGTAGGCGCATGGGTTTATATGGGACAGGAAAACTCTTCATAAAGATCGAACTTAATCCATAAAGTTTTAGGTGTTTCACATGTCATTCACACTCATGCAGCGTCACAAACATCGAAACGGAAAAAGACTTGTATGTAAAATGAACAAAAAAACAACTGAGATATTATGTTTTGAACACGCTGTAAATTAAAAATATTGTCAGGATTTTCAATATAAAAGTTATTTAAAGTTTAATTCATGGAAAAGCTCGGAATAACTTGGATTAAAGTTTTCTAAAGCATGTGATTAAGTTCCCGGGGGTGCTGAAAGGATGAATGGCGAATGGAGAGCTTTCAAACTCGGATGCTGTGTAGAAACTTAATTCTGTATCGTGATAACATCGTTAGGTCTGTAACTAGATTCTATGCGGGCTAGTGCTACTATCTTTATATAAGTGTATAAATTGCAAACATAATAAATATCCCTTTTTCAGTGTTAACGATTATACTATCTTAATGTTCTGTATGTTGGCTATCAACTACTAACATAGAGTTGTACTGAGCCTAATTTTATTACTGAAAGTGGTTTAGTTGATAAGCTATTGGAGGTACACATGGCTGCTGCACAAAATTTAAGTCCTGGAGAGATTTGATGGTCAAAAAGTAAGTCTTAGACTTACGTATCTGAAGTTCACTTCTAATTTAAAAACTCTTCACCAAGGCTTCAATGTCACAACCACGGAGTAAATACAAAGAGGAGATGGCCTAAGCAACTGTGCACTGTGATTCTCAACTAGGTCCTGACGTTATCATGTGGGCGTGGCCTTAGTCAGTGTATTGTTGGCGTTCGTCCTGTGCACAACTATGTGAACGTTCCTATTTTACAGCATTGTTCGCGCTAGACGAAAAAAAGAATGAAGTGTTGTGTTTTGTCTTGTAAAAATTACTCGGATAGACGTTCTGATGCTATGGATGGCATCCCATTTCATTTGTAAGTATTTTTATGCGTAATTTATTAAAATAGTTCTAGAAAAATCTCCTAGCGTCGGCGTTTACAAACATAATTCTACCCAACACTAGATGGCGACATTTGGTGTCATGGAAACTAAAAATATTTAGGTATGTAGACCTCAGAACTAACATATTTTAATAACATTAATGCTGAAATTTGTTCAACATTCATTCCTAAAGACCCTTTAATGGCCAAAATGTTATTTTTGTAGTTTTCATATCATTTTGTAAACAGGCCGCCATCTATCGTCAACTATGAACAACAAAAAGACAGGGCCGTAATTAAAAATCAATTTTTTACTGAAATTAAAATTAAGTTAGTTAAATTTTAAATGATATAGGTTTTAGATTTCCATCCGAAGATAATCTAAGACAGCAATGGATTACAAACATACTGGTTTTGTAAACCATCTTGATGTCTTTTTAACAAAATAAGTCATTTAAATATACAACATTATTCTTGATTTACACTAAACCTGAAAAGGGGTCATTGTAATCATCTTTTTCTCGAAAAAAAAATCAGCTGTTCCCTACATTTATGTTGGTCCCATAGAAAAAGTTGTTCAAAATGATGACTACAATGACCCCTTTTCGGGTTTAGTGTAAACAAAAAATAATGTTGTATAAGAGAAAAATCTAATAATCTTCATTCGTCATTCATCAGAAACCTTTTTTTTTTTCACAATAAAATCACAATTTAAATTTAAAAAAATACGCATCAAGATGGTTCGCAAAATTAATTTAAAATAAAACAGTACTCCCCGGTTCGAAAATTCTGAGTACGACCCTGTTGCATCCTGCACTTAGTGACATCTAGTGTGAGATAGTTACGTAACTACAAAGAAAATCGACTGAACGAGCGAATAGTTTTGCTATTGACCGGTAGATGGAAAATAGAGAAGTGGGCGGGATCTTGCTAGATCCCGCCCACTTCTTTCCCCCTCACCCCGCAAAGTGTCACGCGTTGTTTCCTAAGGAAATCTAAATAGACCATCTCCTCTTTGTATTTACTCCGTGGTCACAACAGTTTATTTTTACTCTAGACCTAAAGAAGTCTATTTATTTTATTTTATTTATTGAATTAGGTTCACCAACAATTGTCACACCGAATACAGAGACATAGCACATTCATAAAATTAAATAACAACGTAACAATTACTTATAGGTAAACACCACATGCACAAAATAATAAATTACAAAGATAAGCTAACTTACTAGGTAATAAGCACCAATAAATTAAATCAAATTAAATTAACATCACATATAGAGAAAAAGAGGTAAAATACTTAAAATAACATCAAATACAAACAATTTTCTTAGTGGATTGATAAATTATAAAAAAAAGATCGACATAAAATTAAAGTTCATTGAATAAAATTGGTAACATTGAAAAATTGATAAACATAAAAAATATATAAAATTAATAACAGTGGTAAAACTTACACAATGATATAGTTGATTATGATTAGGGGTTGCTTGGTAAAGTCACTTTGGCTATGCCCATTTTGATCTTTAATTGCAGCGTCGAAAATGTCCAAATAGATTTCTAAAATGCGAACAAAATGCGCGAACGCAATCGATTCCTAACAATTTAAACAACATTATTTCAATTGTTTTAGCGCCTTATTGAGTCTAGCCAATCGCAGCGCCCGATTAACAAACGTGATTTAGCAATTCGCCCGTGAACCCTGTCTGCTGCCATTTGGCAAGTTTGTCGCAGCTAAAGATATTTACCGAGACATTTGGCATTGCATTCTGCACCACAGATAGTCGTGTATGTTATGCAGCACGCGATTGGCACTCACTAACTGTTTTTATGTCTTAAAAGGGACTAAAGTTTTGCTGAAGTATTGTGACAAATGTTACACTTAAAACTGATGCAATGATACAAATTGTGTAGGGAACCAATAACTAATGCATTTTTCATCTTTCAGTAAGTAGTGCATTCTCATACGTGCTTTGCCTTTGCACAGTTTTTCTTAATAAGTTCGTGGTCGTATAATCATCCAATAGTCAATTGTTAAGTTCTTCTTTCTTTATCGTGTGGTTAGTGTCGAACCTGGTGTCAGTTTTTATGCCGCCCTTGGGCCTCCACTTGGCCGTTACATGCCGTCGAGAAAAATCTCTCAGGCATGCTGGTTCGAACTCGACACCTATGACTTGGCAGTCCAACGGTCACACCACTAGACTATCACTGCTTAAAACTCGCTCAATAATAAATGCAGTAGGTACAGATTCAGATTTGGACTCAATAATACGTACAGATTGCCATGGACACACTTAGAAGAAGATTTAAGTTGTATAAAATCAAAATGCTTATAATTTACGAACATCAATAACGATTATTCTATATGGAAGCGTGTAGCGTGCCAATATTTGCTAACCAGCATAATTTTACTATCTTATCAATATAATATCGTAAAACTGCTAACATTATGCGGTTGCTAATAAAATTATTTATCCGTTGTTGAACAGAGGACAATTTATAGGGATAGTGTAATACCTGTTAAGCCTACGTGGCAACTGAAATTCAATTTTTAGGTTTCCATTTGTAGAGATATTGATATTGTTGGATTTTACCAATCCTAGTATAAACATTACAGCAGTACGCTAAATATTTCATAATTAAATTATCACCTTTAATTCAAGCAGACACCTACAAATAGTTATGGTTCAATTCTATATAAAATTATGTATCTCAATGAAAGTAAATAAACCAAAAGACTGAAATGTACAAGATTGGCACGAAACCACCCGATCAAAATGTTGAAATGAACGATAGAGCTAGAATTTTGGCAGCGTATGTTTAATGTAACTGTACGCCAGTGTCATTGCCAATGTACATACGACCTTTTGCAGCCACAGGTTATGCGCATAACGCCACTAGAGCTGTCCACAATGACTGCTATTGCCACAGCTATTGTATGGAGGCTAACTGCTACACTGCGTAGGTAAATGGCTGTCACGGACATACATATTGTTAGTATTGTTGCACACGCATTGTTAATTGCATTCTGGGGCATAAGCCTTGCATAGATGTGCGTCGGCGACAGTTATTCTTTCGGTCATTACTCCTGTTGCAAGACGCGAACAATAGCTACCTGTCTTGACTTAAAGCATGCTAAGTTGAGCTTATCTTGTCAGCGATGCTCGCGGTTTAACTAATAAAGCAGTATCAATATGCTGGCTATTTATATTCCTTTGTGCAAAGGACATAGTAATTAATCTTGCAGACAAGAATGTTTATAAGAATGAACATTTGCAGTAACAGTTCTCCCAAATCCATCAAAAGAGTCAGTACTCTTTTGATAGGAGTGCAGTCACTCCTTCGATTTATTCAGAGAAAGCTTTCGATAAAACTGGCCGTATGAATGTGTTATTGGAGCATTTTCATTAGGTTAAAACATCAAAGGCAATACAGGCAGTACAATATATCAGCTATAAGTGCACGTGTGAGTGGCACGCTCATTAACAGCTGTCACGCGATCTGTGTCATTAATTAACGTGGTATTTGTGACCGTGGAGCGGACTAAAGAGTGTTATGCTTAAAGTATGGGGGACTAGGGATATGTCGGTCCTTCAACGTGAACCAGTATCGACAGCATGGAGGAGGAGAAGATCCCAACGGATAATTTACAAGATTTCATAAATCTAAACATAAATTTCCTGAAAGGGTATCCAATATTGAATATCCAAACCCTGGAAGCAAACTCATTGAACCGGGCTGAAAACATACGGTACATAAACGTATACATACACCTACCCCGTTCAGTATTTTCCTAAAATTTATCTAACAAAGTACCACCATTTGTTACGAGCTGTTGCCCCCAGAGCGATCATTTACAAAGCGTAATGAGAAGGCGTTGCTATACAGCGCAATGTACGTGTATAAAATTACTTATTAAAGTGGTAAGCGACCAACAGGTCCTGCCCACAGGGCGTGTGAAATGAAGCCACAAATTGCCCACCACCAATTATTAATTATCCACCTTTTGGCTTAGCTCGGCTACCGGCCAAATGTCAGTCGGTGTCAGACACACTTCGCGGAACAGTATTTAAAAGGGATAATGCTCTTCAAAAATAAAACCATAAGCAAACTTGATATTTGAACCCCAATTTGTATGAAGAATTGTTTGTTCCAAGAATCTTGTAACCAAGTCATTTATAATCCTTATATGTCCGTGATAATCATCATAAAGTCCAAAATGGATTAGTATCGGAATGTCTTAAAACTGTGCTAAGACGGACATTTCGCCAAGATAGTGATCGTATTTTACAGCTATAAAACTAGAACTAGGAGAACGGTATCGTAAAAGGCATGGTTTATTTCTGCTAATGAATAGTTAAAGCATTGGCTTTGCATGGCCAAGGATTTTTTCAGACTTTATGGCAGACAAGACACTTTTATGTTAGATGCCATCTTTTGTTGGGAAATAACGGAAGACAAATAAATTGGAATCGATACTACATTTTCTTGCGAGACATCCTTAAAAGCACTAAGACGTAATAAAGCTGCCACATAAAACAAATAAGAAGCCAGAAGTTATGTAAACAAACGGTGAGTTTTATTTATATTTGAAGCTCTTGAAGACTAAATACCCCGAGATTTGTTTGCGTCGTTTTAAACACTTTAAAGTTAAAGTGGGTAGTGAGTTTTTATGGTACTTTTCAGTACATTTACTATGTATTTCAGCTAACTCACCTCACACATTTGCAGCTGGAACAATCTCCTCTCCTTCTCCATCTCATCTGCTATCTCAGCCGGTGTCACCTCACTTCGGATGAGTCCAGCTTCCTTCGCTTGCGATTTCTTTTCTTTCTCAATTTTCAGGTACTTTGACTCGTAGTCTTTGGACGCTTTGTCGAACGGCCTCTTTAGATCCCCCTTCACTCCCCGCAGGTCACCTTTTAGAAGACTATCGACCGGAAACATGACGATGTTGTTTATATTTTGCATCTGGAACAAGAAATTAGAGAGTTACATATTTATTCATAAAAGCAGTAACCATTTCAATATTGTTCGTGGTAACATGATATTCATTTTGATTCGTCCATATCCGTAAATTCAATGATTGGAACAATAACAAGTTCTGTGACAACCATCAAAGTGAGCTCGTCTAAAATTGTGCACGGCTTATTACGTTGCACAACTTGCATTCCTAGAGTCATTTACCCGCGATGTGATGCCTCAGTTGCTTCACTAGCGCAGTTTTGACAAACAAAACACTCCACGAGCCCACGAGGTTGCAAATGCATCGCCCGAATAGGCGCCAAACGTCGCGTCGTGAATTGAATAATGATGCCAGGTTGTGAAACCCTAATGTGCCTTTGGATATGACTAAGCACCATTGGCAGAAGAATATTGAACGTAGACCTTGACCTCAAAACGAAACGTAATTACTAGTATTCATAGTTAGTTAAACCTATCAATATATTTTATTGTAAGTAAGCAGTTACATCATAACAACCGTTTATGCATTGTTACCCGAGAACAGAACGTAACGAGGCATGCTCCATCATTAAGAATGTCAGTAACAATAATGAGAGCCATGAGTGGAGCAGATAAAGTAATTAAACAGATGAGAACAAAAAGTCAACATGCTACACTGGAACCTCGTTCACGGAGGGTCGATTATGAAATCAATGAAGCGAAATGCTCCGACAGACGAGACTCGGGAGGCAATAAGGGACAAAGGGTTGATGGACACAATGAAACCTTTCCTGAACACTGTTGCTGGTCATTGAATGTTGCGCTAATTAAAACGTCACAGGGAACTGGGGACATGTGTACGTTTAATTTATTGCCAGAAGCGAAACATCGTAAATCTTTCTATGTAAACGGGTTAACGTTTTCCATGTTTCAGAACGTCAACAAATAAATAACGTAAGACGTGTCACTTAATAATGTAACTCTGTTTAGGTAACAGTGAAAGAAAAACGTGGGGGCATTGACTGCCCGTCCTTAAGTCCAACAGGTTACTGATGTATGGCATTCAAAGCGGTTTTGTTGAACCACTAGGAATACTGCTCACCGATTAAGGGAGAAAACCGTAACGACCGGTAATACTACGATTGCTAATTTCTGATGCAATGACTGTAGTACAAAAACTTGACAAACTAATAGTAGAAGAAATATGAAGTGTTTAGAAACAAACATACCTATTTTTAACTCTTTGCAAATGATGCTAAATTACTAACGCTCAAAGAACAATTAGTACATTTAGTACTATTTTACGAAAGGTTCACGATACATCATATGAAGACAAAGATACTCCAAACACTCATTCCAGTTCCAACCACTCAAATCGCTTTAGCACCAGGATTTCGGGAAAGGACAACGTTGGATAACACAAAATCGATTACCGCGATAAATTCATTTTCGACAAGGTTAATCAATTCAGCGAATGTGTCGCACATAGCTGCGGGCTGGTGGAAGTGCAATCTGGCGCGATCTCGATACAACTCGATACTCGGACACAATGTTATCCGCACGCGATACCAGGGGTACCACGACACGCTCGATTAATCGCGAAACGCCTATCTGCACGCAGAATTGAATTACCAAAGAGGTTTCGCTTTCCGCGTTCTGTGAAGTTGCACAAGTGTCACTGGATCAAATTCGAAGGGTAGCGTGAGAAATGCCAATGAAACTCAACGCTAAGACAAAATTGAAGCCCAGCCCAAAAAGCAATGAGGTCTCAAGAGTCAGTTAATGTTTGAGATTGACATGCTCGGAAACACACCCTTTGTAAGTAATTCAATTCTCTTTTGGCATAATAAATTTGATAAAGCGTGACGATTAAATGATCAATTTCATTGATACACTGAATATTATCTCACAGATAAGTTTTGTGTATAAGTATCGATTCCGTTACGTCAACGGCTTTTTGTATTGATATTTCATGTGACTGTTTTATGAATGGAAGGAAATCATCACTTGATTCAAGTCGCACTTAAACCCCTGCTCTGTGCTCTTGAAAATGTTAATTGTATTGAACTGAAAGACGAATCAGTTCAATTACGTTCAAATCATAATGAGGATCGCAATATTGCAACAACAGCAGTCCAATACTTGATAGTAAATAAGTTTAAAAAAACACTAAAATGCTAAGAACAAGCACATTTTAAAATTTAAAAAGTTGGAGCAGGCGGGAGCAATATCATTTTTATATTTTCAAACTCAAATGAGTCCCGCCTGCTTCCAACTTTTTTAAATTTTAAAATGTTCAGTCGGGTTTTTTAGTTTTTTTAATTACTTTTTTATTTCCAGCTCTTTAGTTTACAAATGTGAAAGATTTCGTAGACAATAATTAGCCATACAAATTTTTACCGCCTTAACCGCGTGGAGGTACTCTCAGCTTATGTTGTGTTCGAAATTCGAAATTCCGATTCAAAATTTATACCCCGTGTCACTTTCACAATTAATATGATTCTAAAGCCACCTTTGAAGCTAAGGTTCAGGCTGCGAAGCGTGCCAAACTTTTGATTTTGGCGCCAAAAATCCGACATTTTGTTTTTATTTTTATATACCCAGTGTCACTCTCACAGTAAATACGAATCTAACGACACCTCTCAAGCTAAAATCCATCGAGCCGTTCGGGCCGCAGAGCGTGCCAAACAATTATACATACAAACATACATACTCTCGAAAAACATAACCCTCCTTCTGGCGCAGTCGGGTAGTTACTTCAAAATTACAATGACGACGCTGATAACCCGAAGAAGTGTTAACACAACTCATTACATCATTAAGCTCGTAACGAACGTCAAAATTAATTAAGTACAAAATGGGTGCAAACGAACGTTTTTGCTGCACTAGTTACGCGGTGTAACAATGATCATTGTTCGCATTGGGCGCAACGAGAGCACGTGCGATCCGTACGCTTTATTATATTGTATGGTAATTCAAAGTCACACGCTAAAACACCGGTAAAGTACGATACTCATAATAGTAATGTTTGTAGTCGTTTTTCCCCAATGGTGAGGTAATCCGGGGCTTACCGAGAACGATGAACTAGTTTTGCCTATCAGTGAAATCTGCTATATGGTTCTATCACCGTTTTTAACCAGAAATATATCCTACGGTTGTGCATTCTATTAGCATCTTGTATTAAAGAAGAAGACGTGTAAAAGTGTTTGTAAAAACCTATTTGCAAAAATTAACATCATTTCATGTCATTCCATCATTTGAATCCCATGAATTGATGACATTGGAAGTCTTCATAACTTTCAAATAACTCACACTCATCTGACCCAACCCCGTACAAAAGTGATTTCGTGAACCGCAGTCATTTGTTTTTCATTTATATCGAAATCATTTGATATCGACAGTCACTTTTATGTGCAGATTCAACCATCACAAGAAATTACCAACGAAGTGTTTTTTTTATTGCAATCCTTTTTCTGAAGCACCGAATTGCTCAGCATACGAATGTGAAATTACTTGGGATATTGGGACCGAACTTAAACATTATATTATACACGATACTAAACTGTGCTTGGTTTATTTATCCCCAATAAAACACAATATTAACGGTACCGGAAGAGAGAGGAGTTCCACAAACTAATTTCGTGAATATGAAGAATTAATTTCAACTATGACGCTTCACTTGAACCACTTCCCAGTAGCTTCAACTTTCGTTGATTGCTTCCACTGAAATTAAATGAACTACCAACAATCCCACACTTCATTTAACTCCACTAATTGGTAGGGAACTCGATGATAGTATTTACAACTCTTCAATATTCTAACTGGAACACATTGCGTGCATTATGTAGAGTGCAACATCGCCTTTGATGCTCGTGCAAGATAGATAGAATGCTCTAGGCTAGATCGTTTTAGTACATAAGTAATAAAGTTAGGAACAAGAGTATCGCCTTTAAAACGTCGGTAAATTCCTCTTGCGAATACATGAATAGACACAAAAGAGCGAGTGTCGTGTTCTATATATTTGATGAAACACTTGTCGTAAATAATTAATTAACTAATTCCCAAATGTACAACGAGGTGTAAGGACTTAAAAGCTGTTGATTAAGGCTCGTAAATAAATTAAAATTCAGAGGACTCCGAGGGCGTTTACCTAATCAAATATTTATACTTAGTGAAACAACAAACGAATATAACAGGAGAAATGAATGATCCTCTTAGTGAAGCAAATGGGCAGCTCTGTAATTAAACGCATAATCTAAAATACGAGGAAAGCCCTTTGGGATTGATTTTGTTCATTTGGTAAATTGCGATCGATCACTTCTTAACCTATAATGATCAACGCTATTTATCGGAAAATCATCTGGAAATGATGAGAGTTGTAATTGTAACCAGCCATTCCGGAATTACTCGAATTGTAAAATCCCTGACATCCATACATGTACTTACAGCGACAAGTCATAAGAATGGAATCCACATCAAATGGTATTAATTGTGTTAACGTTTGATGAATGGATCATAACACGACTGCACAAAGCACGAAAATGTTGTTATACGTCGCCCATAAAAGTAGATTGTTCAGACAAGTATGCGAATAGACCAGACAAATAGCCCAGCTTAGCTGACTTTAGTCATACAACTCGTACATTATTATGATTACTGTAACAGACACAATTTGGAGTGGTAAACGAAGCGGAGAGCGGCCATCTCCTCATGCGAAACGCGACAAGTTGTCGAGTCATCGGTGAGTAATTCCGGACAAGTTTTACTTTGGAACGATGCAGTTTCATATAACCCATAAAAAGTATCACATAAAAACGAGCTTACGAGAACAAAGACACTCAAGAGGCTGGTATGTACACTAAGAAAATTGACGAGGCTTCATATACGCATTATTATCGTTTGAAGCCGTATATGAATGGTGTGCGTGTGCAAGCATAAATAGTGACAAGTTGTTATCCTATTGTCTTCGGACACGCCTTTTTATACGCAGTTTTTATTTTAGTTCTAAGACTTTTTTCCATGTCTTGCCATGGTTAATACATATACTCGCAAAACCTCCAGTCCGAAATCAATGAATATCTCCCGAATACAATCAATAGAAAGCAGAGGCCTTTCCAAGTCCAATCCTGTTTGCAAGCCTTTGAGAAAGGCTTCCGAATGAGATTAATAATTCAGAATGAGATTCCCATATATTTGGGACATTTCTTTCAGATATTTCTTTGAAAGCATTGGATGATAGAATTAATGGAAGCAATCTAATTACTTCAAACGAAAATTGAGTTTCATAAAGCAGAGTAAAATATAACTTTACACATGATCAGGGGGCCATGAGGAAGGACAAAGGAGCAACATGTCAAGGCCAGGTCGAGGATTCTGCGCAATAGAGTTGGGGATTCGGCACGTATTACAAGAACTGCAGAAATGGAGCGAGGTTGGACCCTTGTTGAAAATTGTGCTTAACTCTCAAACTATCAAGGTAATATGGAAAATTGTTAACATTTTATACGTATTCCTTTGGAGTATGGACGAGCTTTTTAAACTATATGAAGAGTTGACATCCTTCGAGACTTGAGATTTTTCGAATACACCTAGAGCTCAAACAAAGGATTTTTCCGTTGTATGAGGATTGGTCGATTGCAAAAATAATGCTAATGAAACAAGGCATGTCTTCTGAATTATCAACAATCTCAAAAATATTTGCGTACCTGAGAAGTGTCTTGTGTTGTTTACATGGTAAATTACAGCATGTTTTTTTATGGTAATTAGAATCGGTTGCTAACCATTTACGAGCCCTGTTTAGGTTAGTAGCTAGAACGAATGTAAATATGCTTATTAGCAAAGTAATTACAACCACAAATAAACCGTAAACGTTTCACAAAACAGGATTTGGTTTACGAATTTTACGATGCAACATCAACTGTATTTACTGGCTGGCAACATTAGGCAGGTCGTGTCATCACCCTGACCCATTTACAAGCAAATCTGCTGTGCGCCTACGCGCCGGTATCTACGTCAACCGTCACTTATCGCATGTTTCAAACTCAACATTTAATAGCCTCGTCTTCCAAGAAGGACGATTGGTTAAAATACTAACATGAAGATCTAATTACACTATTTTTAGTATGAGGTAATGCACTGGCATGTTTTGCACATCCATAATATATTGCTCATCACAAGCGAGCGGCATTGGTTTTGACGACCCGAATGGCGCAGCGGTAGTGAGGCTGCCTTACGTCCATAGGGTTCCGGGTTCGAATCCCGGTAGGAGCAACTGTTTGTGTGATTAAGCATGGACATTTGTTACCGAGTCATGGATGTTTATATGTATAATAAGTATGTATTTACAAACAAAAAGTATCTATGTAGTATATCAACTATCTAGTGTCCACGACACAAGCCTCGTTGCTTAGTGTGGCACTAGATGGCGCTGTGTGTAATGTCTAGCGATATTTATTATTTATTTTATTTATTTATTCGAGCTTGTTAACCTGAGTTGATTATGACTTTTGCCAAGATGAGCAGTTAGATACAGCCCCTATTAGCACACAAATAGTCTATAGAGAATAGTGGGTGATCTTATGTCGATAAAGATGCCCCAGCTGGCTAGTTTATTTATGAGCACCACTAAATAGACGGGCTATCCAATATATTGAAGGACACAACATCAATTACGGGAGAAGATTGATTAATGTCAGCCTGATAATAGATTGAATACAATGCTCTGTTATTGCGAAGATAACGATGTTCAATTAATTTCATACGTGCAGTTAATTGCATGGAATAAACTGATGCGACGGCAAAAGTTACGAGGCTTGTAATTAAACCTTTTAAAATATTGTTTCCATTTCATATCATTAGTCAAAATACCATCCAAGGAAACAGCAGAAGAAATATCAATCTGCGAGTGGAAATTGCTTTAGCGAAAGCGTCATAGAGAAGCAATAAATCAGTAATGAAATTGTCGCCGTTTTTCAATTAATTTTGAGTTATGACGTTTAAACGAGCCTATTCCGTCTGCGGACTTATATTGGAGTCGGGACGCTCTGGCTCCCTCCACGAGATGTTCGCGAGACATCCGCCGCAGGCTCCCTCAATAGTATAATTTCCGTTTGCTGTTGCGACGGCTTCTGATTACATTGAGATCGAGGGTTGATGAGCGACTTGATACTCTTGAACAAATTCGCACTTTGTCAAGTTCAGACTACTTCAGACGTTAATAAGTTACAAGAACTGATACAAAACAAAGAAAATACTGTCACAAAGTTAGCCATAATGAGAGGAAATTGTAATAAAAATAATCGTGCTCTCTAATACATTGTGGCTGATTTAGTTACATGATTTGGTCCCATTTGACCACACGAAGGTAATAATGGATCTTACTTTACTCTCTATTTTTCTTTACAAGAAAGCCATGGAACTTTATGAAACGTGCGCAAATTCAATGTTCTAAATCACGTATGTTTACCATCATAGGTTCCAATTTACACCTTGTGTTGTGGCTTGTTTTCTTATAACTTTATAACCTGTCTGTCTACGCAGCTACGACTGCTTCAAGAGATTAAAAGTGAAAGCTTAAACCTAGTCATCACTTTCACTGTCAAGGATATGTTTATCAATGATTTTATTTACTTCGTTTATGTTTAAAATTAATATGATTTGAGGTTATTCGCGTGGCATGTAAAACATTCTAGCTCGTAAATATGCATGATGTCGGTCGATGACCGTATTAGCTACCGCTTCGTGCAAACACATACAAACGGGGACACTGTATGTTTGTGAACTGGAAATTGTTTAAACTTTACAATCAAATCTGTTTAGTTATTGCGTTCAAATATGGAAATTGATTTAGGCAGCAGAATGTTCCATTTTATTTTGATTAGTTCACGTACACTTCCAATTACAGTTTAGCGTATGAAATTGCTGTCACAACACAATTTTCTAAATTCAAATTGAATTGCCAAAATCTTCAGTTCAATGTAAGTAACTATAAAGCCAGCAACATGTTGAATGTATTGAAGCTAGAAATGGTTAGAAAACGAACGAATTTCTTTCTACTGTATATGCAGTATTTTCTCTTAGACTGGTTATTCATTTCTAAAGGAAAGTTAATTTATAAAATCTGCATGTTCTTTGACCTGGATTAGATTTTAAACAGTTTTTGGGATTGTGATTTATCGCTATGGAAAGTGGAGCATAGTTTTACGAAGACTTCTCTTCGTCTACGCAGTTTGATTCACTAGCAGATCATTGGTAGGTATTCTATTTAACATGTAATAACTAGTGACAAGTTCATTCATAGGTTCGTAGGTACTTACGACAAATTGTGGGAAACCAGAAAGTGAGAGACCAACAATTCGCTGATACACTTGTACTGGTCTATGCAAATGGAGTTGATTCGAGTTATGTGTGCTTTGTGTATTTCCAACATACCAATGTCTTCATGAGAGCAGACAGTTCTTTGGTGACGACAGCGAACTTGAAGAATGCGGCGCCGATGTCTGGCTCCGAGTCTTTGCTGAGGGCGTTCCCTCCCAGTCGCTCCAGCGCCCGGGAGAGGTACATCTCATTGTCCACGTGAGCTACATACAAACAATTGAGGATTAGGAAATTTAATGTAATACGCTGTCAGAATAAATCAAACAATCTAAGCTAGCACGTGCACAATTACAATCAATATTTGTTATATAAGTTATTGGATAACAAAAAGTTCAGAACAGATGAGGAAGAAAAAATGTAGCCAATATAGTTAATTAATCGCAAAAGTCCAGCACAATTTTCTTCCAATGAAAAATTCTGTTTCACAAAGTTTCTAGGTTGTTCGACAAAGACTCGTTTTATCTTCCTTGAGCCGTCGGACATTTAATTAGTTTTCCAGTCGGATTTACTCGGTCGCTATAAAGAGAAGCGCCAGTAAAGTTAGCTGCGCTTAACTGCAGCTTGTTACTCGTCCACAGCCGTAAGTGCTTCGTATTTAATTGCAAGACTTTTATTTGATCTACAAACTTTAGAACAACTTAATAAATAGGCACGTTTCGTTCGAAGGTGAACATTTCTCGTAGCCCGGGATAAGAGCTCCATAAAATAACATTTTTAAAGAGGATGTCCGCTAATGAGTTCGGATTTATTTATAGCCGTTGCTGACTTGTTGCTACGAAATTTTGGAGTATAGCAACAAATCATGGGTCCAGTTAAAAATAAACTCAAAATAAAGGTGGGAAACTGATGAGTTTCGCAGATCCGTGTCGCGGCCCACATTTGCCTAGCTCAATCCCACCGACGCTTTTTGAATATTAAATGGCAAAGCACAGACCTCACGCTATTCAATTTCTCCGTGGAGCTCTTCTTTAACCTTCCACTTAATATGAGGTTTACATAGCCTCGGGCGGCGTTCGTCAAACTGGTCGCCCAAATTGCCAATAACAAGGGATTTTAACATAAAACGAAAGTGATGTCGTGACTTGTAACAGTAAAATGTACTAAACAGCTAATTGGAATTGTAAAGGCTAACGCTTGACAAATATTCCAACAAAGTTCTATGTACAGTGTGAAAACTTGGAAAGTAAGCAACAAAATGCTGACCAAAACACTAACGCCTAAGTATAGTTGGATACGTTCCAAGAACGCGTCCTTCCATCCATTAAGGTTTTACAATAAGTAGGTGCCTACGTGGAAGTGTGAACATAGTACCTAAGTGGGTATCAGAAAAAGATAAATGTACCTGCCTTTTCGTTCTTCCGAGAAATAAAGTGAATATACATAGAGCACCATCTTATAGGTAGGTACTATAATTATAAAGTGAGATAACCTGACTGATTCATCAACGCAGACTACGCCACTAAAATCTGTAAATGTGACATTTCTTAGGTCCCTTTTGTGACGTATCACGTACCTACGTCATCTACTAAGAATGATTTTAAAAATACTCCCTGTTAGGGGTTTAAAAATATGGGATGAAAGTTTGCATGGTAATTAAGATAACAACGCCCTGTTTAGTAAAATCAATGAAAAATGTTATTAGGGCTTTTATTTAAAAAAAAAAACATGAATCAGGTTTATCACATTTTTTGAAATCCTACCACTAGTATGATAAACAGGGCGATGAAAGTTTGTATGGAGGAAGTCGGTTATTTGCCCAGACAAATTGACAGGCAACGTGCTAGTCTTCCCTAAACCTAAACACCGCATCATGGTGTAGGAATGTTGGTGTTTTCGATTGGTTGTTTTTGCCAGCGCGTGCTCGCGGAGCGCACGACCTTGCCAGCTGCGCCAGCGCACAATCCGAACTCGCACGACCAGTTCCGAGTGCTCGGCTTGACGCGGCCCGACACAGGCGCTAAACGCGACCACAATAAACAAACCCTAGCACGCGATGGAATTGCACTCAATAAACCTGTAAGTGCTTACAACGTAGAAAAAAACTAAAACGTACTATTTATAAAACGCGGCAGCGGTCGCGTGTAAAGAATAGAGCAGTCGAGCACTTAAGTGGATTTAATCTCATTCAGGTTATTTAAACAGAGCTGCGACGGGAAACTGAATAATTTAGTAGTGTAGCGGACTATTCCACCTCACAGATATTATACAGCACGTAGGGTATTTTGACAATATTGTGTGCAAACTAACATTTTATATGTACCCACTATGCATTGATTTTTATTAACAGATTTTGTATAAAAGAGACCATTTTTTCCAAATACAGACATTCCATATTCAACCTCACCACGAGTCTCATTTTCATACCTGCGTACCTAACAGTGGTGACCCCGACGTGATCCAACTCCGAGAAGCAATAATGACCTCGAAAGCGAACGATGGAAACGAAACATCATTACCTCAGAAAGATTCGCACGAACTGTCAGCCGTCTCGTACAACCAACGGATACCACCTCTATGGAGAAACAGAATCAAGCTTTGGTTCCTACAATTTGAAGCGATCGTGTCTGCTGGAAAACTAACCGACAAGGAACTATCAGAGCTGCTCATCCGCCAACTCGACCTACAAGATCTAGATGAAATCCAAGACATCATGTTCGATACCAAGAGTGCAACAGAAAACAACAGATACGCCACCATGAAGATGAGGCTCATCCAAACCTACGACGAGAGCGACCACACTAAACTCGAACGGCTACTGTCCAACGTCGAACTAGGAGATTTGAAACCTTCGCAACTACTACGCCGCATGCAAAATTTGGCCGGTAACAACATCGCTGAAAACACGCTGCGTGTTATATGGACGAAACACCTACCACCATCAGTACGCGCCATTCTAGCTGTGAGCGAAACTATAGCCAAGAAAACCGAACTAAATGAGTTAGCAATAATGGCCGACAAAATGCTGGAACAACTTCACCACCAAATATCAGCAGTACACAACACGACGTCACCGTCAACACCACCCACTCCACCTGTGGCTACAAATCATGAAAACGCATTACTTCACGCGAAGATCGACATGTTGGCGAAAGAAATATCGGAATTAAAAACACACCACAGCCGCTACGGAAGGCAGCGCGGGCGTAACTGGCGAGGCACGCGTCATCGATCACGTAGTTCATACAGATCGCCGCATGGTAACCGCCGGTCCGACTCAAATCATCAACACAGGACCGAGTACAACGATAATTCCGTTTGTTTTTTTCATCGGAAATTCGGCGGGCAAGCGCGAAAATGTACTAGACCATGTACTTATGAAGAAAAACACCTTTCAAGCTCGGGAAACTAAAGCAGGTGCTAGCAGAGACGGAAACTAGCACCTGGGAAAAATCACACCGTCTATTTCTGAAAGACAAGAAGACAAATCTAAGCTTTCTCATCGACACTGGTGCAAACATATCCGTCATACCACGAAAACGCTGCGAAATCCTGAAGCCAACCGCATTCAAACTATATGCAGCAAACAACACTGAAATAGCTACCTACGGTGAAAAAACAATAGACCTAGATTTCAACCTGAGACGACCATTCAGATGGAAGTTCGTCGTAGCAGCAGTCAGTAAGCCCATCATAGGCGCTGATTTTTTGAAGCACCATCACCTACTGGTCGACCTCGCTGGAAAATGTTTAATCGACAAGATAACTAACTTGTCAGTGAAGACATCCATCTGCAAATCTACAGCACCAACCATCAGAACCATAGACCTGGAACAAAAATATCATGACATATTGGCGGATTTCCCCGATATTACAAGACTTACCACTATGAAAAAAACACCGAAGCACAATGTCGAGCACCATATCGAAACAACAGGGCCGCCATTATACTGCAAAGCTCGTCCACTGCCACCACACCGTTACGAAGCTGCGAAGAAAGAATTTCAAACCATGATGGAACAGGGATTATGCCGACCAAGCAAGAGCCCCTGGGCCAGTCCACTTCACGTGGTGCCCAAACCAAACGGAGACTTACGCGTGTGTGGAGACTACAGAAGATTAAATGCCATAACCAAAGCAGACCGATATCCGGTACCGCGTTTGAAGGATTTCACTTATCAGTTGCACGGGAAGCAGGTATTCTCAACGCTTGACCTCAATAGGGCATACCAACAATTGCCCGTCCTGGAAGATCACATCGAAAAAACAGCCATCATCACACCATTCGGGCTATTTGAATTTCCCCGGATGTGCCCAGGACTGAAAAATGCTGGACAGACTTTCCAACGTTTTTTTCACGAGGTACTCCACGGACTCGATTTTGCCTACCCTTTTGTGGATGACATCATTATTAGTTCCAGTACAGAAGAAGAACACAGACAACATTTACGAACCGTCCTACAACGACTGAACAAATACGGCATCACTATAAATCCATCGAAATGTGTACTAGGAAAGGAAGTGATCAAGTTCCTGGGACACACTGTCTCACCAGATGGCATCAAACCACCAGCAGAAAAAGTAGAAGCAATCACCAACTATCCACTACCCACAACCGTTGAACAATTGAGAAGATTCCTTGGCACCGTCAACTTCTACAGAGACTGCATCTCAAAGGCAGCCGAAATACAAGCACCTCTAAACGCATATTTGCACAATAGCAAGAAACGGGACAAAACAAAGATTGTATGGAACGACAGAGCCAAGAAGGCATTTGAGCTATGTAAAGCTGGCTTACAAAACGCAGCATTACTAGCTCACCCCTCACATAACGCACCGATCGCATTGATGACTGACGCCTCTGATAAGTGCGCTGGCGCTGTACTGCAACAATACGTACACAACAAATGGCAGCCACTGGGATATTTCTCCAAAGCATTATCACCTGCGCAAGTCAAATATAGCACATTCGACAGAGAACTATTAGCTATATACATGGCCGTCAAGCATTTTAGAAAAATGTTCGAAGGAAGACATCATATAATATTCACTGATCACAAGCCGCTAACCTACGCGATAAATAAAACATCGACAGACAGCGAGACGCCACGTCGAGCCAGACAACTCATTTATATCAGCGAGTTCACAAACGACATTCGTCATATCAGTGGGAAAGACAACGTAGTCGCAGATACATTATCACGGATCAACACAGAAACCATCACCTGTCCTACAACGATCGACTACAAGCAACTAGCTACAGCGCAAGAAAGAGACAGCACTATAGATGACCTAAAGAAGAAAAGCAACTTACAATTCAAGCGCATAGTCCTACCAAACACAAATTGCAAAATACTATGCGAAACATCAACACAACATATTCGCCCGTACCTACCCGAAACATTTCGCCGAGCAGCCTACGAAAGTGTACATAACCTCAGTCACCCCGGCACGCGCACAACAAGAAAAATACTCAAGGAAAAATACTTCTGGCCATCAATGAACGCTGACGCGGGACGATGGTCGAAAACCTGTGAAGCCTGTCAAAAGTCAAAAGTTAGTCGACATACTACAAGTCAAATTGCAACATTCCCACCATCGGAACGATTCCAACATATCCATGTCGACATTGTTGGGCCCCTTTTTTTTTTTTTTTTTTTTTTTCGGATGGGAAATCATCAAATGACTTCTCCCGCTCTGGGCTGAGCGGGAGGGAGTGTCAGACTTTTACTGACTAAAACCCATCCATGTTCCTTCATCGCCCTTTGTGTTCCGGGGCCGCGGTATCTCTTTCGAACAACCCGCAGCACCCGGCAGGCATCGGCCCTTGCGGGCCCCTTCCCTATGCTGACATCTCTTTGAGGCGCGCGTGGAACACGAACGCGCCGTCGACACGGCCTGTCGTCCTAAGACGGAGGGACGGCGAGCTAGCCCTTAGCTCACCGTCCACAGGGTTGGGCCCCTACCACCATCACAACATGGACACAAGTACCTACTCACTATCATCGACCGGTACACGCGATGGCCCGAAGCATTACCTCTTCACGACATAACTGCAGAAACAATTGTCGAAGCGATTTATAAAGGCTGGATATCAAGATTTGGTTGTCCTATCACGATAACTAGTGATCAAGGTCGTCAATTTGAGAGCCAACTCTTCTCTGAATTAATGAAGCTAATGGGAATAAACAGCACAACAACAACATTAACATTATTTAACATTTTAAAATTATACATTCTAGGTGTATACGTGTGAGTAAACAAGATTTATCTTATCAAAACATTGTCTCGTGAATACTAGCTCAGGTTGAGGTAATACTGCACGGTGTGAAATGAGAATGTTGCAGTCGCGAAATAGCTAGCGCGTGCGCACACTGCCATGTAAATCACGATTCACGTTACACTCCTAATAACAGGCAGCTAGAGCAAGTGTGGGGTGTTCCCCCATGATATATCTCAGGTTCGAAACAATAATCTAATATGTCCAGTTACACCGCAGCCAGCGAAACCAGACGTTCGACCCACTTTCCTTGACAAGTCGCACATGAAAGGAAATTCATTCGTGACCGGCCACCGCGACTCGGATCGGTTTATATTTCAATTTGTATTTGTTCAAATGCTGAAACCGTACTTTGAAAGATAGAAGAAGATAAAATGATTTACATTATAAAGCCAAGCAGTCTTTTCATTCAATTGAAAGACTGGTTCTCGTTCAACCCTTTTATAAATTGTAAGCTCAGTCAAATTGTGAATTGCTGTGGTTATTAAAATCTGCTTACCACCTTGCATTCAGTTGCACAACTTTGCAGGCATCGACATTTTTAAGCCGCGCTTTTTTCATGATTTGATTGCTTGGCTGTAAATTACGTAAATTAAAGAAATTCGTCGTAACAGGAAGGAAAGTTATTAAATACTCGCGTACATTATAAAATCAATCCGAAATGATATAACAAGTGAATGGAAGTGTTTACAAATAATGCATTAATGTCTGTCTGCAAGCACTATTTGTTGCGATATTTGGGTCATTCTAGTTCAGCGGGTTGAACGGCCTTTCGTCCTAGCAAGCCGGTTCTGTGCTAGGCCTAAGCTATGCATTAGTAATTTCTATAGTTTTGAATATTGAGTACCCAGTCCTTTGCACTTTTATGTCTCAATTTATTGGAAAAACTGTGGCATGATTTTACTAATCGCAAAATTTTACATCCCAAGTTCGAATTCCGAACAAGACCTGTAAACGGCGATGCAGTAAAGTAATGGAAAATCAATGATAATAGAACTCCTTATAATCATTTATAAGTTCATCCATTTCATCACCACCGGATTTGTGTTCTCCGAGTCTCCAACACTGCGCAGTTTCTTTGTCAAGTATCAAAATGGGATTTACTTTTAAAGTTACCGAACATGCATCGGATATCTCATCTATTCCAGTCTGCTATTCATACCGTATACTTCCTCTATTTCTATTTTTAATCGAGTTTCATTCTCGTGTCGCCTGTAGAGAGGAGAATACAAATAAACGCGTCAGAAAGTATTTTGTCCGGTTGCCGTCTGTTACTGACTAAAAGAGGACTAGACGATTTTATTGGCTTTTGCTAGCTAAAAATGTGAAGAGTATTTCTCATTCGTATCTCCATGGAACCAGTGGGAATATTACTTTGTTTGAGAAGAGGCCTTTACCCAGCAGAGGGATAGTATAGGCTGGTATTATTATTACTTTGCAAACAATTGGATAGTTGCCTGGTGTTAAATTGGAGCGAAATTTATACGGTACACGTGAACGCCCGAGTATCCTTTTGTTTCTTTTGGCACAAAGTTGAGGCCAAAATTGTTTACTTAGGTGCGTACTACTCACCATTTCCAGAGTTATGTATTGCCTTTATCGCCTTTTTCAACTTCGTTAGGCCATCTCGGTCGAAATCCAACGTCTGAAACAAGATAAAGAAAACATTAAACATGCTCCATGACGTCAATCTGGCGGTGAAATTTTTTAAATTAAATATTTTGTCGGCAGAAACGTCCGTTACGATTGCGGATTGCGATGTCGCAATCGGATTCGCTCAAAACTTTTTTACGTGTACAAGCTGTCACCGGCAAAAAGAGTCGTTTACAATAGGAGCCACGAGCCATTCAACTCGATTTGGGAGCCCAGCGAACATCTGTCGCCCCAGCCGGCGATCAATCAATGGCTCCCCTTGAATTAAGCAATCGGCCCGTACCAAAATAAAACTCGCAAGTCGCAACGATTCGGTGCACCTTGACTCCTGTATGGCTCAAGTGTTCGTGTGCAGTCGGCTTGAGCGCAAGCTTCTCTCATTGATGTTGATACAGTACGATAAGAAAACACTATCGAATTTTGTGTCAATGACCTTTAAAATAAATAAAACCAATCATTTTTGTTTAAAAACTCTGTACCTAAATTAATGTGGTTCGAGAGGGTATTATTAATTTATTACTTGGTACTGGTATGCTTTGTTTTGTTAAAATAATAGGGGTTAAAGTATGAAATAATCAAATCAAAATCAATTCAAAGTATCTATTACTATACGGCAGTAATAGATACTTTGAATTGACATTAAACCTTCATGATGTGAGATATTCGAGTGAAACTTTTTTTTTACATTATACTCAGAAGATATTTCTTTAAAAAGATGTGCAACATTCACAATACAAGATCCCCAGAGTTCTATCGCAAAGGCATAAATGAACTTCAGATTAGATGGCAGCAATGATAGATAATGAGGGTTAATATTTTAATTAAATAAATATGTTACATCTTGGAAAAAAAACCGAGTTTTAATTTTGCTATACATAATTATATAAATCGGCAATTTCATACTTTAACCCCTAATAAAACAGTAATCGTCAGCCTTGGTTAGAAACATCGATCATCGAATCGATGCATATTAAAATGAATTCATTCATAACACCTGACTAATGTGGAACGATACAGTAAATAAAAATCATTATGATCGATTAAATACTAAAAATAGGTAAGTAGTAGTTATCTATTACAAAGTGCATCAGAAAAGAAAATAATTGCATGGTGATTATGAGCGAAATAACACACGAGTATTAACCATAAAGGGTTAAACGACATTAATTAGAATAACTTAATGAGGTGATAACTGTTATAGTGTAACGGATCTTGTATTATAGCGCCTAACGTGGCGTGACGAAATAAACTAACCCGCCAGCAAACACTGCCCTGGAAATGACGTTGTTACTGAAATTACCAACTTTGTGTTAAGCTCTAGAATTAAGCAATGCGGTTTTTATACTGTACAATTTATTTCCGTATACGAGATTTAGATTTTTTGAGAACATAATTAAATGCCACGTTTGCCATCAAAGCAGAGGTAAGTAAAGACCTATTACAATATCATCGTTGACGATGTAAACTTAAATTATGAAACGTCCATCACCAAGTTACATAATCCGCATTTATCCAAACATAAAGATGATAAGTACGAGATAACAGAAGACAATGAGAATATTCGCTTTCTTGCTCGTGACCACCGACGCATGAAAAGTTGCGTAAACCACGACATCAGACGCACAAAACAAACGTAAGTCATCGTAATCTCTATTATAATAATAACGACTATTACAGACCCTAAATTGCATTGTCATAATTATCTCAACTGTCAATTTTCATATCGATTACGTCATGTATTGTATCTTTTTCGTTTCCTTGCAGTGAAGGCAGAGTTGCACTGCAACGATATGCGGCACCTGCATCATAATGAGGTAACAGATAACATCTAAAATGGCAGCGAAGCTTGTACGCTTAACATATCACGACGTAGTATGTACAGCTATTTTTAAACAACATGCATTTGTTCCCCGCCTTCCACCTGCAAGCAATTTAGTAACCTACTTCCTTCACTCAACCTGTACATTTTGAACAGTGGATTGTTTGAAGAAAGAAACGCCAAAGCCAGTCCAGTACCTGACTCATTTAATAAAGCACAAATCATGTGCCCTGTAATCCAGTGACCCACGCTAAAAGCCGCCTATTGAAGGAAACTAAACTACCTTTACGCCCGTTAAATCGACCTTACATATTACGTTAAAACGGGCCAAGAGAGTTAATCCTATTAACCATTTTACTAAAACGTTTAGCATACATGAACAATGTAACCGAGGCTAGAGCCGGGCCTCGTACAGTACACAATAGTCGTTGTTCCACTCATAGACAAACTCCCCCTTTGTTCTGTCTTCTAAACGGATCGAACTATCACCTCTCAGTTCTGCACGCTTAACGCTGCGCAAGTCTGCATAGGATTTCTCAAAACGGGTCACATCTCTTTACAGTCACTGCTCTTGCTCGCTGTTTATTACCAGCTATTCTTTTTTAAATAAATTATCGAATTCTCATAAATCGGACGTCTATCGAAATTAGCTTACACCCATTAAATTGGATCCTCCCAGTTGTAAACACCCGCGTTTTACTAACTGAAGGGTTAACAAGGTGTAACATTTCCAAAATTTATTGAGCAATAAAATAAACAGCTGTATCAAATAGGTCGAGTAATTAAAACGTCAGTCGCATCTGTATACATGATATAGAGTTGATAGTAATAGCAGAACAGTGATTGCTGTAGCACAAAGCGTAGGATTTCAGCACAATGATGGTGGAAGTGAGTCATCTGTGTTGTTACTTAATTTAATGTGTTTTGTAACCAGTAACCACAGTTATGCGTCACATACGGATGTTTCTTTAAGATATTTTTTGCATCGACAAGTATTGTAACTTTAACTCCAATACCCGGTAAGATACCTGCATTGAATTTTATTTGAATGGTAATTTTCAATGCAACAGCAGCGGCAATTATACGGCCAGACAAACTGATGGGGTATTTCGAGGAAAAAAGATTCGTTAGAAGAATCAACTGCAAAAGGGTCGCCCATGGTAAGTGGGATCCTGCAGCGAAAGCGGTTGACCTTGCGGATTTATCCTCCGACTGACGACGAACGCGAACGATCAAGAAAATTTTGCCAAATTGAAGCAGTTTAACTTTGAAACCAACTGGAAGAATTCTACAGTAAATTTTAACAAGCAGTGTTATCTGGAGCGAAAGCCATGGAATTAATATTTATTTTACTTGATAATTACGTTAACACGTTTTCGGGTTTACTAAGGGTAAGCCTCGCAACCGCAACTTAATCCCCGAAGATACGATTACCCTATGAATTATGAATACAGTCAAAACATTTACACGATATGGTTACGACTACATATTTTAAATTGTAATCAACATGCATACCTTGTTATAAAATTAAATTAAACTTAATCAGCGAATAATTTTAACAAACAATACTAATCTGAGATATTCAAAATCAGTTTGTTAGAAAGTTATGAACATTGCCACCATTTGCAGCAAAGCTCAAAAACTTTCTCTACTAAAATGTCCCGAGGGGATCACTGAATCAGGCGCTGAGTTTTCCGATTTAGAATAAAACAAGATTTTTACTCTGAATATAAAAATAGTATTTATCTTCGACTACAGTAACAGCTTCTAAACTACTGTTTATTTTTACAGGTTAGCATTGTAAGGAATTTAAGAACATTTTATTGCACCGACACCGACTAAGTATAAGGATCCTGTTTACGCTATCGAATTACCAAAACATGAGCAGTGATCTTTAAACGTGTTCGTTTATCCGGGGATGTTGTTTGTAAACACGTTGAGTGAGTTTGATTCTCATTAACACATTAACATGTTGGGCGCCATTTACGCCTCATTTACTGATGAAAACATTTTGTTTTCGGTTAAAAACCTGATAGGTGAGGTGATGCTTAGTAGGATATTATTGGGCATTCTACCCCACCTTCCGTTCCATCGGCTCACTCCGTTCGCCTCGTCACTCTCGGTGGAGTAGAATGCCCAATAATATAAATGAAATCCTACATAGCGCAGTAAAATACTGGTTCGGCGCCTATTCCACCCGGTGGATTAAACAGTGTAGTAAAATACTGGTTCGATGCTTATTCCACCCGATGGAGCGGAAGGAGGAGTATGAATTCCTAAGTGCAGTAAAATACTAGTTCGGCACCTATTCCACCATTTTAGTTCTAAAACTCAACATTACCTTGTTAACTTATTTTACCTTGATAACTTATTACCTTATTTTACCTTGATACTTTGTTACAATGAGTTATAAATGTCAATGTAATAAATTATTGACTCATTATTAATATAACCGTTTCAAGCAGTCGTCATGAAATTTGTTAAACAACCACAATCGTTACACGTAAACAAACTTTGTGTTCATTCTCAGGAGACTGGTTTTCGCCATGGAGAATTATTACCTAAATCGGTACGATGCATCATTTGCGGGCCGTCAAATTGTGGAAAAACTAATTTATTAATTGGCCTTCTTATACACGAGAATGGTTTAAGATTTCAAAATGTTTATGTTTATTCGAAAACCTTGCAACAACCTAAGTATGTTTTTTTAGAAAAAGTCTTGCAACGAGTACCAGGTGTTTCATTTCAGAAATATCATGAAAATGAGCAAGTACTGAGTGTTCAGACCGCAAAACCGAATTCTGTAATTGTATTTGATGATGTTGCTTGTGAAAATCAAAGTAGTATGCGTGATTATTTTGCTATGGGGAGACACAAATTCATCGATTGTTTTTATCTAAATCAGACGTATAGTAAAATCCCTAAGCAATTAGTAAGAGACAATGCAAACCTAATCGTACTTTTTAAACAAGATGAAAGAAATATGAGACATGTTTATGAAGAACACGTCAACACTGACATGCCATGGATTGAATTTCGTGAAATGTGTTCAAAAATATGGAGTATACCTTTCAATTATCTTGTAATTAACAAAGATTGTTCCAAAAACAAAGGATGTTATAGAAGTCAATTTGACACGTTTGTAGTCTTTGACTAATAACACGAATGCATATATAAGGTTATTACCTGCCTGCCATTATTATTCACCCTACAACGCTAAATCAATTACGACCTATTTTATTAATATGGAAAAATCATTAAAACGACAAATTGTTGATGCGGCAGAAGCTGTGAAGATAAAAATACGAAAAATGAGAGATGCTGAGATTAACAATAAACAAGCACTGGAATCTGTTTTCAAACCTGTAACAGAACCTCTCAACCTAATTGCTAATGCTAGTAAGCAAACTCCTCCCCTGCGTGCTAGTGAAGATTTTGCTGATGGTCCGTTTACTAACGAAACTGGTAGTGCAGGAAGCAATGATAATAATGGTGATGAAGACAAATATGAATCCGATATCAACAGTAACTCTTCATATGAATCAGTAGTTGAAAGGAATCAAGACTATGATACGTCATCCTGGTCAGTATCTTCAGAAGCGTTGGTAGATATTCCATTTGGGGTTAGAGCAGACCACGGGAAACTGATGTTAGGTTCTGCTTGCATAACGATCAACGATCAATACATCACGGTGGTTGGACGTAAATACCGAAATACACCTGGTTTAAAACAGTTGTTGCTTAAGAAAGATGTAGACCTAAGTTTGGTTACAGATAGTGATATGCAAAATTATAAATCGATGCTACTTGATACAAATGCACATCGTCGAGACTATGAACCAAGTAAACCAATAAAAAGTAACAAAGGACAAAAATATTTGCAAGTTATTAAACCTCTTTTTCAACTGAAGAAGACAATTCAGGGAAAAGGTCTACCGTTGATAAAAAGGTGGAGAAAAAACGTAGACTTAGTGTACTGGGATGATCCTAACGAATTAGTGGAAAGGTTGAAATTATTGATTGCGTCTAGAGATGCTGGCAACACAGGATTAGATAATGAAATTATATCTATCATTGAAGAATTACGTGAAAGTAAAGTTATAAATAAATAAGTATTTAAAAATGTGTTTATTTTACTATCATCCTCTCAAAACAACACACCTTAAACATGAACGTAGACAAATTTGGACACTACATTCACAAAAGAATGCGTTTATCAGAGTTATTTGAGTTTAATGAGAATGCACTGGTAAAATCAGAAAACGGAGATTTTGATTTAAAAACATCAAGACTGAGAGGAATTAGATCTCCAGTAGAAGCAGACGATGCTGTGAACAAGGATTATGTAGATCTATTGAATGCTAATACCATAAAAGAATTAAATAATCTAGTTGTAAACAAGGATTATATAGATCGATTGAATGCAAAAATGATGAAAGAACTTAATAATTTGATTGGTACATTACGTTCACAAATCATAAAAGATGCAAAGGATACAGTTCAAGCTACTTTAAAAGCAAGGATACCTGAGGTTTCAACTCATTTGCAAGATAAGTTTTATACTAAAGCAGTGGTAGATAAATTACTTCAAAAAACTTCGTAATGACAAAACAGCAAATTGTGAATGAAATACACAAAGGGGTACGGAGAAATTTCCTTCGACGTTCTGTTATTTTGAAAGGAATCAACGACTTATGGCAAGCAGACTTGATGGACATGCAAAACCTAAAAAAGTATAACAGAGGTTACAATTTCATCTTAGTGGTGATTGACTGCTTCTCAAAGTATGCCTGGGCTGAACCGTTAAAATCAAAAAATAAATTTGATGTTACTCGTGCATTCGAACATATACTGCTTAGCAGTCGTAATAATCCGGTTAACTTGCAAACTGACATGGGGACCGAATTTTATAACATCACTTTTCAAACGCTTATGAAAAAGCATAACATTAACCATTACTCATCGTTTTCTACTAAAAAAGCATCAATTGTAGAGAGACTGATTAGAACTGTAAAAAATAAATTATATAAATATTTTAGTCTCAATGGAAACTATAAATGGTTAGATCTACCATTGGAAGATACATTGAAGAGATATAACAACACAAAACATCGCACTATTCAATTTAAACCAGTAGATGTAAATAAAAGTAATGAACAAGTAATCAAAGAAAATATTAAAAAAATAAACAAACATGATTTAGTTCCGTGGAAGCCTAAATTCAAAGTTGGTGATTGTGTCCGTATAAGTAAATACAAACATAATTTTGAGAAAGGTTATACTCCTAATTGGTCGACTGAATTATTTATTATAAAAAAGGTAAATAAAACCTTACCAGTAACATATCACATAGAAGATCGACGAAAGCAAGACATATTAGGAGCTTTTTACGAACAAGAACTGCAAAGATCTATTTATCCTGATGTATATTTGATAGAAAAGGTTTTGAAAAAGAAAGGAAATAAATTGTATGTTAAATGGTTAGGTCTGAACAGTGCAGAAAACAGTTGGATTGAAAAAGCTGCAATAATGGACTAAGATATTATATAACCATTTTTCATTTGAAATCCGATCATTATAATTTGAATAATGCAAGGGGGTGGACTAGTTAACGGCATAATTAATAATCTACCATTCGAAGTTCATTTGCCAGGATACAATTATTGCGGACCAGGAACCAAACTTCACAAACGCTTAGCGCGAGGTGACCGAGGTGTAAATAAGCTAGACGAAGCTTGCATGCAACACGATATTGCGTATACAAACCATACAGACTTATCAAATCGTCACAAAGCCGATTTAGAACTACTCAACATGGCTAAACAAAGACTTAAATCAAAAGATGCAGGGAAAGGTGAAAAACTAAGCTCTTGGCTAGTTAACAAAGTTATGAAAGCGAAATTAAAGTCTGGATCCGGCATTAAATCATTTAAAAGCTTAGTTTCAAAAATAAAATCGAAAATTAAGAAACTCAAATGCAAAGATAGTAAGACTTTAATAAAAGCAGCTTACTTAGCCGCAAAAAAGTTATTTCCAAACATTCATCATCGAATTCGAGTACCCCGAGTAATACCCATACCAAAGACTGGGGGAGTTTTGCCTTTAATTCCAATTTTTGCTGGTTTATCTGCTTTAGGAACTTTAGCTGGGGGTGCAGCTGGCATTGCAAAAACCGTCAATGATTACAAAGCAAACAAACAAAATTTACAAGAAACAGAACGACATAATAAAGCTATGGAGGCTTTAGTGTTGGGCAAGGGTTTATACATTAAGCCGTATAAAAGTGGTAAAGGATTGTTTATAACATCTTCAAAAAACTGAAAAATATGCTACCCAATCGACCTCTAACTAATGTAGACATCCGAAATTATTCAAGAGACATCCCATATTTTCGTGGGATCTACATGAAGGATCAACTACCTCGGAAGCCGAAACGCATTGAATGTGGTATCGTTAACTTAGACAATTCTAAGAACGAAGGAACGCATTGGGTAGCTTATGCTAAAGTATACAATCACTGTGAATACTTTGATAGCTATGGAAATTTAAAACCTCCAATGGAATTGATGCAATATTTCAAAAATTGTAATGTGTTTTATAACTACACAAGATATCAAAAATTTAACGCAGTCAATTGTGGTCATTTATGTTTAAATTATTTGTGGAGTTTTTGGAATAAAAATGTAATATAAAATATATACTTTTCTTTCATTTCAATCATTTGCAAGATGTCACTCACTTTGTCGATAACTGGAGACTCGTCAGTGTTAACTACATACTATCCTAATACGTTGCAACTAGATGGAGAATATGAGTGTGCATTATTGCACTTTTCAACATTTAATTCTATTCCAAACATTGATAAAAGTAATAATAAGTTCTATTATGGCATTAATGAAGTTATTGAAATACCGGAAGGCACTTATGAATTACAAGATGTCAGCGATTATTTAAAATCCGAAATAAAAGATGCAGCTATCAAACTACGGTGCAATAATAATACATTAAAAACTACAATATTTTGTACAAAAGACATTAATTTTATCAAAGAAGACTCTTTTAGAAGACTATTAGGATTTAATAAACAAATCTTGAAAGCAAATAAATGGCATGTGTCACAGTCTCCAGTCAACATTCTACCTACGACCGTAGTCAGGATTGAATGTGATATTGTAAGCGGTTCCTATGTAAACGGTGAACCCAGTCATATTATTCACGAATTTGCACTTAATGTGCCACCTGGATACAGGATCATAGAAATCCCGAAGAACGCAATATACTTTCCAATCAATCAAAACAACATAAGCTGCATACATATCAGGTTGTTAGATATAAACAAACGATTAATCAATTTACGTGGTGAAGAAGTGCAGGTGTATCTGCATCTTAGAAGAAAAAAATGATTGATTACAATAAAAATGTGTCTCAACAAGTTAAGAATATCAGTTCTGCTCGAGCTACCTATCAAATAAGACCTCTATCTAAGAAGAAAATAAAATTAACTAAAGACAATAAAGCATTCCTTAGAGCAATTGGATTGCTAAAATGAATATCTTAGACGTTTTATCCGCTCCTACTTGCGATACTACTATAGAAGGAATCGAATTTCATTCCTACAAACCCTATGTAACGAGTTTTAACAGGAACGATGAAATCCGCATATCTATCAACCAACAGGACTTGTACATATTACCATCAGCTAGCACCCTATATTTGGAAGGAACTGTTAACGTTACCAAAAAAGATACGAAGGACAAAGCTACTAGTGTCAATTTCACGAACAATGCTCTACTCTACTTGTTCCAAGACATTAGGTATGAGCTAAATGGAGTGGAGATTGACAAAATAAAAAATGCAGGTATAACAACAACCATGAAATCACTAATTTCAATGAACGAAAGTGAATCAAAAATGTCTAATGCTTGGGGCTGGAATATTGATGGTATAAAAAATATTGATGGAGGAAGATTTTCTGCTTCAATACCACTTTGTAACCTCCTCGGTTTTGCTGAAGATTTTAAAAAAGTCGTGATAAATAGTAGACATGAACTGATATTGTTACGAAGTAATACTAATTTGAACGCTGTAAAACTGAATACTGGCGAAGTAGTGGATGATGTTCAGATTAATAAAATCATATGGCGCGTACCGCATGTTAAAGTATCAGACAAAGAAAAAATTGGTTTGTTAAAAGTATTAGAAAAAGATCGCCCACTTCAAATGATATATAGAAATTGGGATCTGTACGAATATCCAGCTTTGCCTAAAACTACAAAACATACTTGGTCTATCAAAACTTCATCTCAAATAGAAAAACCAAGATACGTTATTATCGGGCTACAGTCAAATAGGAAAAGCAATGCAAGTTCAGACATGTCTCAATTCGATCACTGTCATGTTCGAAACGTTAGAGTGTACCTCAATTCAACTTATTTTCCGTATGAAAACCTAAATGTGAGTTTTGCTAATAACAGAATCGCTTTATTATACGAGCAATACACCAGATTCCAACAGTCGTATTATGGACGTCGTCCGGAGCCCATATTAAGCGAAAAACAGTTTAGAGATTTAGCACCGCTGTTTGTCATTGATTGTTCTAGACAAGCGGATAATCTAAAGACAGGTCCGGTTGTGGATGTGAGAGTAGAAATTGAGAGTGATTCAGAGATACCAGATAAAACTTCAGCATACTGTCTCATTCTGAACGATTGCATTGTTGAATACAAACCCTTAAGCAGCATTGTCAAGAAGATATCATGAAGGCGGATACCATTATAGTGGAACTCCAAGGATTTAAAGATTCTATAAATAATTTTATTGTCAAAGAATTGGCCATTGCGAGTCAGGATCATACACAGACGTTCTTGGTAAAACCACCATATTCATTCCATTACCTAACACAAGAAGAAAAAAAGCAGGTGAGGTGGTTAGAAAGAAATCGAGGAATTTACTGGAGCGAGGGTTACATAGACTACAAAGAGTTTCAACGTGTAATTTTACCATTCTTAGAAAATAAAAAAATTATCACAAAGGGTTTGGAAAAGATTAAATGGATTAAAGAGTTATGTGCAAACTGTGAAGTTATCGACATAGGTGAGAAGGGATGCCCTAATTTTTCAGAATTAAAAAGAAGGTTTTGTAAAAATAAAATTGATTTTAATTGTGTGAATCATAAAATGAATTGTGCGTTGAATAATGCTATCTGTATAAGGAAATGGTATTTTGATAATAACATGTCTGTATTTAATTTATTTTAATTATTATTGTGTTGAACAGTTAATAAAAAATGTCTATCTACTTATGAGTGTTTTATTTAGTATAATCAGGGTAACCTACATAACAAACTTTAAATTAGCTGCAGTAACATGATATAATTATAACATGTAAAATTTAAATTTAATTATAAAAATACTGAAAGCAAATAACCTACAATTATACATCACACTAGAGCTAATTTAGAGTTCGAGTATTAATAAGTAATAAAAAAACGTAAATTAAATTATGAAAGAATATATTTTTATTTACTTTTTTACATTATTTGCAATTATTACAATCTAATTATAACTACCTACCCAAAAATAATAAGTACAAGATAAAATACAAAGAGTTAATTGCAGTAAAACATATATAATTATTTCATATTTAACATTTTATACATTCAAAACACTAAAGAATAAGAAAGCAAATAAATGGTATACATTCCTAATATTAATATACCCAAATAACTAGTAGATTACTTACATAATTTATTATTACTTATTACTGCAAATTTTACACAACAACTTATAAAGTAGGTACGTACAAAATAATGACACCAGTTAATAATAACATCTATCTCCACAAAGTTTTTTTGATATTTTATTAATTAACGATTGCGTCTCATCCATAACATGATCCACTGATTCAGTCACTACATACTGCACACTTAACATTACCATGTCCTGATTATCACTTGCAGGTTCTTGTTGTTCACTGATATCCAACACTTGTACCTGGATCAGTCGTAAACCTTTTTTCTTCTCATTGTTTATCAGGAATGATTGACTTGTATGCAGATATGGCTTCTGTTTTAGACACTCCCGTCTTGTTCTAGGCTTCTTGCTGGCAGGTTCGTAGTCTTGTCTTGCTCTAGGCTCCTTGTTGACAGGTCTTTGTTGTTCAGGGATATGCCAACTTAAACTCGGAGTCGGATAACCTTGAGCGTATTGTGAGAAGTCGATAATATCTGGAGAATCACACATTGTCAACGATCTGAAACAAACAAAATAATAATTAACTAAATTACATAAAAAAACATGATGAAATAATCTTATAAGTAGATGGGTACTTGTACAATACTTACAATTTCGTTTCGTTTTTACTCGATGTGATATGACCGCTCCGGCTGACTGTCTAATGATGGATGTTACTCAATAATATGCAATTAGACTCCATAAAGCATTATGCTGTGATTCAATTTCATGTTTCAACATGTTCAAGCTTGCGCCCGAGCACCTGTTCGGTGTCAAATTCTGCACCGCGCGTGCTTCTTCAAAGCAATCCAATATTTTATCACATTTTCGACGACACGTTTGGCGCATTGGTTATGAACTCGTCTTGATGCATCACAATGGTAAGTATTAGGTTATAAGCGTGTTGCTAGCTGCGACTAATTGCGCCAAATTAGTGTCGCGGGTTCGATTCCCGCACGGAACATACAATAAGTATTTGTTCCGGTCTGGATTTTGTTTTC
This sequence comes from Standfussiana lucernea, assembly GCA_964057025.1. NCBI lineage: Eukaryota > Metazoa > Arthropoda > Insecta > Lepidoptera > Noctuidae > Standfussiana > Standfussiana lucernea. The sequence goes on from OZ059785.1 coordinate 6,696,150, forward strand.
ATGTTTTATTTTTTCGTCATTATTTAATTTAATATAAATAATTACAATATTCTGAAAAAATTAGCAAATATCAGCCTGGATCAAAACATGATTGTATTGATGCACCGTGACTTTGTCATCAATCAGGAATGGAAATGAAACAGATATAATTGTGATCTTAAAATACTATTTATTTATTACAAATAAAAGAAAACATCATGTTCATGCGGCACGACATTTCATACAATTTTTAAAGTCCGAAGTTTTGGAAATGAATAATAAACATGATTTAATAAACATGATACGTCTAAGTAGGATACGATATAAAAAGTTAGTAAATATTTTAGTATTTTTTACGAAATGTCGCGTAAACATTCTTAAAATTAATTAACTACTAAATAAGTTCTAACATTATTTGCTACAAGTAAAAAGATAATAATATCTATTTTTAAATCTATTTGGCACCAAGAAAATATATGTTTTACAATTACATTACACATTACTTGTATCTGGAGCCTGCTTTAGGTAATAGTCATTAGTAGGTACTTACATAATATTTCGTCTTTACATTTAGGACGTTATCTAAAATACATTGTAAAAAATGTATCTACTGTAATTACTTACATTTAAAAATAATGGTAACGCATTACATAAATATGGTTGCGTTACCCCAGGCTAAAGTAGAAACTTTATCAAACGATAACAATCGTTTATCATCATTGTTTGAAAGTGCTATTTTATTTACATCCTGAGTGTATATTTCATGTTTTATTGATCTGAACAATACATTTTTTTTGCGAATTACATTGGAATTGTACAAAACATTTTTATAATCTAACATATTTAAATTTTTAGTAATACATTTTTTTGTACCTTTTGCCTTTTTAATTGTTTTGTTTAACGTTTTAATACAATAAAGCTTTGAGCGCAATCCTACGAATTCTTTGATAATGTTGCCACCCATTTCATCCTTAAACAGTCCTGGAACCTTCTTATTAATAATTGGTAAGTTATAGTCATTGTTACAGTCATAATTGCTGGTATCCAAATATTTTAGAAAATGGAGCTTAAAGTCTTTGTAAACATCATTACTCTGTACATCATATACTAGACTATCTGTGTCAGTATAGCACAATTCAATTCGGTTACCATAAAAAGGTTTTATGATAGAGTAGTGAAAGTCGTACATGTGAGTCTTAGATAATTCTAATACTGCAAACCCTATGTAAATTGGTTTATCAAGTATAATACGTACAGGTTTCATTTGGATTGCCACTAAATCATCAGAAAATACAGAGGTGCTATGAAAATATGGACTGGCTATCAGTTTTTCAGCACAAGCAGTCTTTTTCGTTTTATTGTTCGAGTCACACCACTTGTTTACTAACTTAACGTCTATTCGATGTTCATTATTTTCCAGGGTCTTTCCAAAAATACTATTGTTCAACAATTTGAAAAAATCTTGTTCAAAAGTTGACTCTGCTTTTTGACGTAACTGGGTGTTAATATCAATATATTGCTTTAAAAAACAACTTTGCTTAAATATAATAGCGCGATGGATCCTTCTCAATACTAAACCGTGCTGTAAACATTTTTTTAAATGTACGTAATGAATAACATAGTGATATTTATCATACAAATTTGGTATTAGCTTTTTATTCTTACCACCAGGTGGCAAGCATTTTTCTGGACAAAAGGGAAAGTCATTGTGTTCCATGTGCAATTTCTCCGGATATATTAAATCAACTTCAAGAATGTAACCGTTTTCCGCAGTATCACTGATGTCTGCTAAGTTCAATTGTAAAAAATCAATTTCTTGTCTATTTATAAATCTAAAATCGGAATAGGGTAGGGATTGACACATGCTATAACCGTATAAATTGTTACAGTCTAAATAAATTATAAATGAATTTGGAAGGGTTGGATCGTAAGTATCTAAATATTTATGATTGGCTTTGACATGTCTTTTGGAACACATACAAACACCTCCTCGAATACCTTTTTGTATCATTCTAAAAATTTCAACATCACTAATCAATTCTAATCGAACTCCTGTTTTTGCATTGCATCAAAAGATAGACTTGGTGCTGTAAGATAGAACGCGGGATCGAGATTGTAATGTAGTTTACAAGTTTTTCGAAAATTTTCAAATACATCTGTTAGCAACAGAACATCTGTTTTGAGATATAAATCTGTGTACATACCCATGTTTTGAATATTAAATACTGACCAAACAGATCGAGCGTGTTCATAGTCTTCGTCGTTTATTGTTTCATTAGTTATGGAGTTAAAAAAATATTTTTTAGAGGGTAAACACATATCTTCATAACGTTCCCATTGAGACATATAGTCATATGGATACACTCCCTTGCGCGTCAGTAGGTTAAATTGTTTTTTATTAGGAAAATAAGATTTTAATTGTTTAAAGTCTTGTTTTTTCATTGTACTAACCAACTTTTCTAAGCTAGTTCCTAAAAACTTGAAAGAATCTACAAACCGTACCTGGATGCTTTCCCCGGTAGAAATCGGAATAAACTTAGTGAATGAAATATAGTTTTCTTTTGTTTTAGGTATCACTTTAATAGATCCAGGAGCTTCACCTAATTCTTTTATAAAAAGATGACAATCGTATCCGGACAAATTATGAAAAAATACTGGCAAAAATGTTGGTAGTTTGTATTGTAAGTTACAATAACTATGAGCTGCGCCACGATATTTACCAGTCAAGTGACAATGATCGCGAACCCTATCGCCGAACAAGAACTGTTCACAAATATGACATGTCATCGCGTTTTCAAAGTCGTGAGCATTATCATTTGAGTAAATCATAGGAGCGTTATTTTTTAAAATATCGTAAATTTTTTTTGAATCTTTGTAGATAGACTTCACAAAATTTGATACACAATCCAAGCCGCGATAAGAAACGTAACGATTGTGACTTTCGTCTAGCGTACACGTGATATGATAAGCGAAAGCTACAGGCACATGTCGCTGTCGCGTTACAGTACTCGCCTTAGTGGGGTCAGGGTCACAAGATTCATACCGTTCTAGCATTGTTTCAAAATCTGCGTATATAACAAATGGTACAATTTGCTTTCTATTATAATTTTTAAACTGTATGCAAGAACCCCTTGGAGGTAGTTCAGTGGCGACCCCGCCACAACTATGCGAACTAAGATTATCGCATGAATTAAAAAACATTAAACAAACCTCACAAAAGTACAGTTTACTGTGGTGTTTTGTTATTTGATTTTTAACAAGTCGCGGCAAGTCTTTAATGAGACAGTAATGTGACAAATCATCTCTTTCTAAATAAAGTAAATGAATCACTTTTCCGTTCAAGGCTTTTGGTTTGTAAAGCGGTCCTATGACAGTATCATTTTTTAAACCATAAATGTAAATGCAAATTTCGGGGTTATTCACTTCGAACCGCGCAATATCTGAGAAATTCACTGGAAATGACATGTCCTTTACATTTAACACGTTACGAAAATCAGGGTAAGAAGATACTCTTTCAGGGTGACTCTTAGCTGGATATAAAGCAGCAACAACAGACCATAAAAAACAATACTCGTCATTATTGTGGATATTAACACATGCTTTTTTCGATTTTATTGCAGAAGGCAATTCGATAAAGCCCGAACCGCGTAAGGGTTGATATTTGTTAACATTGACTTCCAAATGAGAACTGCTCAAGAACGTCCACCCACTGTCTCGGTCCTGAAATTCTTCTATCTTTTTTGTTAAAATGTTTTTTACTTGAGACGATAATGAATCAAATTCATAATTCTGATGTATAGTAACGTTTTTTGTGGCAAATGATTTCATCTCCTGAGAATCATTTTTAAACATTAAAAACAACGCAAAATATTCGAAATTAACTTTTATACAAGTATGTTTTTTAAGAGACATGTCAATTAACGTTTTAATTTTGCTCCAAATATTATTAAGAAAAGGCTCTAGAGAACAATTCTCAGACGGATCGACAATTCTATAAGAAGCTATACGATTACGAAATGCAGAATGTATTATTTCAACACCATCGCAAAAATGTGAAACTGTTTTGTTTTTATGATTAGTACTACGTAGGTGACCTGTCCAGTGACTGCGCTCAACAGATGTGTTACAAACAGTACAGAAAGGCATTTTAGATTAAAATAGTTCTAAACTTACTATTAGATGTTGCAATATATTATTATTAAGATTATGATGTACAACAAAAAATACCTGGATATAATAGAATATACCTGGTGCCCAATAACTTAAATATTTATTTTATGTTTATATTGTCACTATAAAAGACGGGCTCAGAATCATCAAATAATTCATGAGTCCGTCTCATAAAAACTTGGAGTCCGTCCCACTGCGGCGTGTTACGGTTTAGCTGCACTTTTAGAACCACCGAGGCTTTCTTCCACCTATCCTCTTTAGGGGTGGAAGCAACTTCGGTCTTGTTGTAGACTTTTACCTCCACATAGAAGTCCCCGGTTAAGTTCGCCGTTCGTCGCACTTTGCCGTTGGCGACACGGCTGCAGAGGCTCGAACCGAAGTCTCCAATTGAGGTCGATGACGGAATGTAGTCCACCAAGCCAAAAAGGTCCGAGCTCGAAGTGCGTCGTTTACTGTAAACAATTTAACATAATTCTTATTTATAATAATTTACACAACACATTACATTACATTTATTTTTTAAGTGGCGAATTGAGGGTGTATTATATACTCCTCTGTCGAACCCTACGCGGATAGAAAGCATGATGTTATGTTATATTAATTCCAATAAAAATACCTCATGAATTAACTGTAAACATTCCTGCAAGGAATAATAATTGGAAATTGATTTCAGCGCTCTCTGCGTTACAGTTCGAAATTGACTTAACATACACAACAAACACCTAAAGTTAAAAGCAGTTACACAAAATTACCTTGATTTCGATTCTGACGGCGTGGTGCTCTCGAGAGCTTTGCGCTTCGACACCTTCTTTTTTGGTTGCACCTTCGCAACCTCGGCTACAGCTGCAGACCGTGTCTGGAATTCTGAATCGGAGTCAGACCTGAAATGGAGCAAATAAAGATTAATTTTTTACCTTATAACTATGACTTGATGAAGACTTCCGATACAACAGCCGGCAGGCAGAAACCAGGTCCGTAGCTGGGTAGTGATTAAATAAATACATTAGCAAATTCAGTAAAGTTAGTAGTACTTACTTACATTTTTTAAAGTTGAAGGTTGTACGAGTATAACGTAACTAATTATATAGCGAAGGTAACCGGTGTTTATCACTGGAAGATACTGAAGGGAATGTAATATTGTGATCAAAATTGATTGATTTTATTCATAAAAAATACCATTTCAGCAATATTTATCCCATTACAAAATTAAACCTTAACTACATGTTGTCACAGTTGTATGATTAATTTATGTTACTTAGGTCTAATTAAATCGTAGTGATTGAAAATTGTTTCCGTCAAATTGCAATTTTATCGTGAGAAATGAAATAAAAAACCAGCTTTTTACCCTCGCCGACAAAGGTGACGACGATACATGACACTTATGATTAATACATTACGTATTATAATAAAGTATGTATGTTTGTTTAAACCTTGATGTAAAACTCCGCATGACATCACACATGTGAATTAAAAAAATGATTTTTTTTCAAAGATGCAAGGTAAGACGTGCTGAAAGAAAAATATCCTGAAAAATTTTTTTGTGCATAATAATCTATGTAAACGAACTCGCGTCAAAAAGTTAGTTCACTAATATGCTGCAGTAAAACTTAACATCAATATAAGTAATATCATCTAACGTCTAAAACGATTTTTTTATAAACATTTCATGCAAAGGTTCAGTAGGTACTGATATTAAGATTCATCTTTCAAACAATTTGTTACGAAACTTTATGATGATGTTCCTAGGATCATCCTCTATTTAAATTAATTGCATTGATTAGGAAATCCTATAAAGATCAATTTTAATCAATGACTGCAACATGCACAGCGATCATCTTACAGTGTAATTGTTGAATACATAGAAATGACTCATACATACACCTCGTGTAACAAAGTTCGAACACTGCAAATTTACAACACGCAATTTTGCAAACTTTGAGATTCTTAAGAATCACTTACTCCTACTGTGAAAGCTTAACACGATCGGCGCTCCGGCGCCGTTGTCAGGCGTTTTACAAAGAGTATGACACAATAGATGACCACGGGACGGCACACGAACCGTTTCGAAGGCAATTGTACGAGTGCGAAAGCATCTTAATAAAGCACAACGCAGATTAACAGACCAGCAAAGCAACCAGTAGTAGTTTGTTAACGTGTAAGGTAGTGTTAGCTGTATGAATTAATTAAATTAAAATTTGGATGTCCTTGGTGTCCAATCTGGGACCATAGAAATAGAATGTGTGTGTACATGTAGGTGCATGCTATTTCTTGCTCTGTGAAGAGACATGAGACAATCTGTCCTGAATTTTAGTTTAATGTTTACAGTATCCTATAATTCAGATGTCCTTGGTGCCCAATCTGGGTCACAGAAATAGAATGTGCTTGTGCCTGTAGGTGCATGTTATTTCTTGTTCTGTGAAGAGACATGAGACAATCTGTCCTGAATTTTAGGCTAATGGTTCAAGCAGCGAGCTCCCTTATTTGTTAACATGTAAGCTAGTGCCAACTGTATGAGTTAATTAAATTAAAATTTGGATGTCCTTGGTGTCCAATCTGGGACCATAGAAATAGAATGTGTGTGTGCCTGTAGGTGCATGCTATTTCTTGCTCTGTGAAGAGACATGAGACAATCTGTCCCAAATTTTAGTTTAATGTTTACAGTATCCTATAATTCAGATGTCCTTGGTGCCCAATCTGGGGTCACAGAAATAGAATGTGCGTGTGCCTATAGGTGCATGCTATTTCTTGCTCTGTGAAGAGACATGAGACAATCTGTCCTGGATTATAGCTTACTATGTTCGTATAGTTCCATTAGTAAACGAAATATGTGTGAAACTTGTTGTTATAAAAACAGTCAGCTAAGGTAGTGGTTATGTGTGAAACTTGGTGTTATAAAACTTGTCAACTAAAGTAGTGGTTTAGTGCTCAATTCGAGAATCTGCGGTACTTGATCGAGGTAAGTCATCAGTATTTTATTACACTGTTTAATCCACTGGGCGGAATAGGCGCCGAACCAGTATTTTACTGCGCTATGTAGGATTTCATTTATATTATTGGGCATTCTACTCCACCGAGAGTGACGAGGCGAACGGAGTGAGCCGATGGAACGGAAGGTGGGGTAGAATGCCCAATAATATCCTACTATGCTTCAGCCGAACCATAACAAAGAATAACTTAATTCATAAGTAACAAGACTAAATAATAAATAGTATTTATTGTTAAACTTATTCAAATATACAGCAGAAGTTTCGTTGCCAACGGCAGCAGGTGTTAGTTCAACTTTGGCACTGGCTTATCTGAACATTTATTGTGAAGCCAAGCGATGCATGGAAAGTACTGTAAGGAATAGCATATTATATCACTGACTACATCTTAATTCGACAGGTAGATACGATATACAGTGGTAATCTAGATTATTGTCAAAATACGAGTAACACAGAACCAGTTTGTCAGTGGGCCAAAAAATTGGAAGCCTCAGGCACATCTCAGTCCACATTACTTTTAGTAAGTATTACGTTGCATTACGGTCTGTTACTCATTCTTGACTGTGATTTTCATGCTAATTAATTATCTAAACAGTTATAGTTTCATGTAAGTATTTTATTATTTAAACAAACATAATTAGTGTTTAAATCCTCTTGTGACCTGACAAAGTGACTCACTGTTAGATTTCTCTTATCGTACCAATCTGATAATCTATTTTGAGGGTAATTACTCAATTAATTGTTTGTTTAATTACTGCATCCCGTAAGACTAAACATTAATTTCCCACCCGGCAAACTAAACTCAGTATGGGCTGGTCTCTAGCGAATTCAGTAAATTATTTACAATCAGACGTGTGATCATCGTAGGTTCTTAAGTACAGACATTAAATATTTACATATTGATTACAGCAATCGATCATAAACAAAATTTGAGTGTAATAGCACACCCACACTCATTTAAAGAGAAAGTTCATTACAAAATGTACCAACACGGCGAGTAACCACAAGCAGGTACTTTCGCTTTATCACATCTGATCAAGGAACACCACATGTTATTTTTACTGTTCGATAAGCACGAGTATTTTACCTTTTTAGTACGATTGAATACCCTCGCCTTTAGGCTACTGGATCTTATTTATTACGAAACGCAAGCGATTCCGGTTCTAATTAAGAAATAAGAACGAATCGATATATTAATTCAGAAATGAGAACCGAGGATGTTTCTCTAATCAGATACGAATATTATGGTAAAAACCTTGCTCTGCAGGCTTTACGCATACATTACATTCTTCATGATAGTCGTAAAGGAAATGAGAAAGCTGAGCTGACGACATACTTACTATACGAGGTGTGTTCAAAAAGTAACGAGAATTTTTAAATTTCGCGGGTTTGGAGAGTCCGCCTGTATAATTTTTTTTTTATTATGTTGGTACACATGCCCCTGAAGTACGATAAAATTTTCAGCAATATTCATTGCTTACTTTTTAAGTGGCAGCCGCTAACGTTAGACGTGTTTTTCGAGCTCGGCGATTTTCGTTTGTGAAAAAAAAAATGGATCAAAGAATTTGTATTCAATTTTGCGTAAAAAATGAAATAAAGTGTAGTGAAGTTTGTAAAATGTTAACAAAGGCATATGCTGAGTCTGCTATGAGTAAAGCAAGGATTTACGAGTGGTATAAGCGTTTCCAAGATGACCGCGAAAACGTTGAAGATGACGAACGACCCGGACGCCCAAGCACATCAACAACCGATGAAAACGTGAAAAAAGTGAAAGAAATGGTTATGAACGATCGCCGAATCACAATCAGAGAAGTCGCTGATGATGTTGGCATATCAGTTGGCTTATGCCATGAAATTTTTTCGATGTTTTGGGTATGAAATGTGTGGCAGCAAAATTTGTTCCAAAATTGTTGAATTTCGAACAAAAACAGCGGCGAATGGAAGTTGCTCAGGAGTCGCTAAATGAAGTTAATAACGATGCAGAACTACTAAAACGTGTTATATCGGCTCCATGTGACTTTTTTCTATATCCAAAAATAAGGAGAACATTAAAAGGCCGTCGTTTTACAAGCATAGATGACATTAAACGCGAATCGCTGAAAGAGCTAAAAGCTACTACAAAGATCGAGTTTCAAAAGTTTTTCGAGGATTGGAAAAAGCGTTGGCACAAGTGTATTATATCCGCGGGGGATTATTTTGAAGGGGACAAAATAGATATTGATGAATAAATAAATATTTTTTTCATAAAACGAAAATTCCCGTTTTTTTTTGAACACACCTCGTATTATGTTGCATCTGTCTATCTGCAGCATACAGTCGAGCAGAATAGTTCTCGATGTCAAAATTAAAACCCTATGAAAGGAGAACATAAATTTTGCAGGCGAACTCTCGATTAACTTTGAAGCGAACAAAATGCACAGAAAAGGACCATGCGTCAGATTGGGCTCAGTGTCCAACAGAGCTATTGCATATGCCATTGTAAAGGATTTTGTACGTACTTAAATTGTTACTATTGGTACCACCTTCAATTCCATTGCAGAAAAAAGATATGCACCTAACTATGTTTTGTAGAAAAAGACAATTGATACTTAGATAATCAGATAGAAATATAGCTTATTTATGGTAGGAGAAAAATATTTCTTGCAAAATAACCCCATGGATTCTTCACTAAAATGAGTTGATATCTTTAGATTTAGTGTTGCACAAGTATATTCCAAGTGATCTCATCTCTGTTGCTGGGTGAGCCCGGAGTTCATACATTTTTGCCCATGGTCCTTTATCATCTTCTTTGCTTTTGTCTTTTAAATTGCTTCGTTCAAAAGTCGTAGCTCAAAGATGTTAACTTATTTTATGCCTAAAACAATATGGTTCCCCATAATTTGTTTTGGCCCATTTTTAATTCCATGGCGACCGATGGTAGAAAATGTTTTTGTTTATAGCTTTCCGTTACATCTTGATGGGCGTTTCGGGCTATTCCTATTGTACTGCATTGAAAAGGTGCTTATTGTGACTAGCGTGAGATAAACGACCGTACTCTTCGATGACCTTATTATTCGATGATTTTATTACTTTGTTTTATTTATTTTCGCCTCGGCTTCGTTGAACTCCCAATAGACTTGTGTCTGATATTCTGTAAATAATAATTTAATATCCCAAATCGAAAGCAAGATAACATAACAAGTAAAGTAGCAAGTTCCGATTTTATTGCAAGCAAGCAAACGATCAATCATAACAAAGATAGCAACAGATAAAGAACCGATTGAACACGAGCACAACGTAATAAGTTAGTGCATTGTTTTATAATATTTGGCTGAAACGTCTTAGCAACGATATGGAAATATATGTGCCAAATAAGTGTTTGTTTAGCTTGTGAATGATACAATACAGGCTGGAGACGTTGCATGTCGCCGTTTTTATTAATTTTATTTGTCATCAATTGTCATATTTCTTACGGCTTCATTTTGTGTTGCTAAAATTGTCTAATTCTTCTTTCGTGATAGGTGTGTCTTCTAGATAGGTCGTCTTTTTAATTAAAACCAAAATATTTTGAAGGTTCTTCATATTTTAGCGATATTTTACAGTTTCAATGCGCTTGATAGTCAAAACGCTGTATACAAAATCTGAAATTAGTCCGCTCTTGAATGGCACCCCAGGTAGGTCTCAACCGAGTAGCTCGTTCATAACATATGGATACCTACTTATTCCTCATACAAAGCTCTTTGGTCGAAGGGTTAAAAGCACTACCTTTTCATATAAACTTTAAAGTATAGTAACCTGTCGTGCTCAAGTGCCCGTAACTCTATCGCAGAGGGTCTGAAGGGGACGAGTCTAATGCATGCCGCTCTACCGGCATGCATAATCGTGCCTGCATTGCCGTGGTTTAAACTACGCCATTATTGCTAGGAAACTACTATCTAGGGTATTATGTCTTCATGAAGAAAATGTTTTCTGAATAGTAAATAGGTACGGTGCGACTCTGAAATCACCATAAGTCAAATGAAGGACGAATTCATAAAATACTGCGGTAATAAGCACGCAATGCCTATTAAGAGAAAATTTCGGCGAAGAAGTCACTGAACGTTGAATTTAGCATGACTAGCCACCATACCTACAAACATGTTTTACTTTGATTCATTGATTATAATCATCATATTATTCATCAGCCAGGACAAAAAGTGTCTTAGTTCAAGTCTCCTCATGTTATAAACAAACACCGCAGATGAGTCACACATGATTTTTATCGCCCGATTTTTATCTGAGGTGCTTGCTTAGCCGAAGTCTTCGCTATGCACCGCGAGATAGTGGCACTGGTGATGATTCATTGGCTGTTGACCTTTTAAGGCCTATTCATACAACGCACTTGTAACAACGAAACCGATAGCTCACCAGTAAATGGGTTAACATTATTCATTTTTGTCTTGGGTTTTGAGATTAATTAGACATTTTAAAATAAAATATTTAATTTTATTTAAAAGTCAAATGAAGATCGTCCACGTTTTGTATTATTTATAATTGAATTTGCATACTGCAATGTATTTTTTTTTATGTTATCACTTGGCGCCTCCGAGGCCGGCTTAGAAAGAGGTGGCGAGATGATCTGGACGCGCATCACGAAGACTGGTTCGAGGTGGCGCAGGAGAAGATTATCTGGCAGTCTATGGTGGGGCATTTGCCCAGCAGTGGGAAATACAAGGTTAATAAAGAAAAAACATTTACCAGAGTAACCAAAAGAATTGTTTAGGAAGGGACACAATATTTAGCCGACTTCGAAGAACGTCCGTGACATATTAGCAAACCTAAGTAAAAATTTCTTCAAATTCATCCCACATCCTTCGACCTTCGTGAATAAAGAGACCTTTAATATACATAATGTGCAGTATTATGTACATGGATGTATGTATATTACGTAGATATGTATAGGTCCTTTTCCATTGTTGTTTTCTTTTTTCTCGGAACTCACTGACTATCCGACAGTGATTAAGTATTGATTCGTTTATTCAATTTGTACCCAGTTCTTGCTGGCTATAAGCCAAACGTTTTAAACGCACGCAGTGAAATGGTATACGATGCTGAAATTACATAAATTAGTTGTTACTTTAAGACTAGAGTTTAGTTTTATTTACTTTTAAAAGCAAAACATTTCGTGATGTGTAATTTTAAACTGTTCTTTGCACTGTTTAGTGGGAAACTGTAAAATAATTTTGAATCTCCCCTTAATGGGTTGTCAGTGTTTAGCCTCGATTGCAGTGGGCTGGCCATACAATCATTTCCCAATCTTCTTATTATCTAAGTGTCCCTGTCGTCAAAATGTCATCAGCATTCACTGTGCGTCATCGTCATAACACTTCTGACCAGTAGATAATTCAGTCTTGTCGTGTTTGTGGGCTACACTGCAATTTATCCCAGTGCACGGCCTCTTAAACCTCCATTAGATTATCTGCATACGACAGTGAAGCTATGTGCCATGATTGATATGCATAGGACGTTTTCAATATAGTAGTGCACTATTTCATTCCTTTTCACCTATAATAAATCAGGAGTTTATATGACAGGGGAATTCGACAGCTTCTAGCTTCTGGCAGACTTTAATGAGTGATGGCCCGAATTAAAATTAAAATTTCAAGTATTTTAAATTCATGTTAATGACTCGACTTTCCAATACATGATTATTTTTAAATTGATAATTTCCATAAGACCGCCTAGCGACCCAGTGACCTACGTTCATTCGTAGAGCTACCACCTTTCTATCCGAGTTTGTTTTACTCGTTGGCGGAAACGTGTTCCGATATAACGACCACTGGTCAGTTAGTCCGCTCACGCAGGAAATTGGAAACTGCTACTTGTATTTAGTTTGATAACAGAAAATAACGAGTATCCAGCCAGTTGCAATTTACACTTCTATTTGATAAGGATTTGAACTTTTGAAGGATTGTGACCGTGTAAAAATTCAGAAAAACTGCAGAACCAAAAAACTTTTGATCTATGCCAATGTGAGTTAACATTGATTCGCTCTTTTTATTATAGGAGCATCCGAGAACAACGTAATATCAATACACCATTTTGTAATGATCATGAAATGTGTTAGAAGAGCATGTCTAACAATGAAAATAAAATGCGAACTTCCGCAGCCTGAAACTTGTTTGTCGATCAGTCGACCAACCGGTCAAGGTTTCCTTTTGCAATGTAGTCGGAGAGATATCAATGTCGAACTTTCTCTAAACTCGTAATCCCGGTTCTGGTGTTTATTATGCGGAATATGTTAATTCTTTGTTTCGTCTAGTATTACGACTAAAATAAAAGTTTTGATAGCGATCGAGACTTGCAAATTCAATGTGGAACCATCTTGTTTTATGTTCAAGAACTATAGGCAGGATAAAATCGCAAGGTGAACCACGGAGGCTGTGTTTATTGACTATAAAATACTTGAAGAGGACAGTTGAGGTTCCACCAATGATGTGCTAAGAGTAACGAAGAGTTTCATATTGAAAAAATAATTTAATTGCAGCCTGCAGACCATGCGTTCTTTCATAAAATCTTAAGTAAGTAGCTACATATTGCTTTTGCTACTGAATCCTCGAGTAGAAATTGAAGAATCGAATGTCTCATTTGAAAAGTCTAGTCTAGACAGCTATACGTACTTACTTATTGCAAGGGCATGGGGACCAGAGATCGCATCAAATTCCGTGTCTGTGAGTAGATATTTCGATGAAACGCTAAGTTAACAAGTTCGCTGATGCTGCGAATGCGATTCCTAGCTTTTATATGTATGGACGTATATTTGAATAATCGTAAATTCTGAAGCGTCTACCACGATTTGTAGGTATCATTACTGCTTATGTGATGCCCACAAACATAAAGTAGGAATCGAATAAGGTTAGGCACATGGAAACGGTGCGTGCATCGCTTCTTCAACAATTTTGTATGGCTATCAAGTGTACTTTGATACAATTGTATTACGTTAAAGCTATAAATTTTAACTCAATCACAATCGTTCAATATCAGTTATTGTAAAATCTGATTACTAATGCCTCAAGGAATCCACAAACCGTTTATGGAATGTAAAGGTATTTTTTAAGAATCTAACAAACATTTTCCCAATAACTATTTTTACGACTACGTGACCGTATGGTTGATAATACGTATAACCATTTGAATCGTTATTACCAACATGCATTTAGGGGAAGAGATCCATCAAGATTTGCCGTCGTGTTCAGGAATACATACAGCTCTCGGCATCAAACCCTTGACCCGGGCTAACAAGAGCCTCCTAAGGCGTTTATCGAGGCTCAAGCCGGCAGCCGCTAGGCAGTTAACCGTCACGATCATTGACAATGATTGCCAAGTCCTCATCCCACATCAATACGTCAACAGTGTCGTATGTATACTAGACTATATGACCCTGTTACTTATTGTTATGAGGTTCGCGAGATTGTAATGGAATGGTAAATGGTATGAAACGGAAAAAACAGTTTTTATTTCATTGCGTGGTCTCCCGGCGTGGTTTACGTTTTTTTTTCCGACAAATTGTCCTGTATCTATTAGCACTGCGTAGATCAGATTCAGAATATTTATATTCTGGGTTCTAGAATGCCTTTATTTATAGCCTCTACGATACATAAATTACGTCGTGCTCATCACGGGCATACAGCCTCGCTGATACCTTACTCGTTATTTGAATTTGTTATTTACTACGGTATGAAAGCTTCTTGCCATAGACTTTTTGAATTCTCTTCTGCTCAGAATATCGAACTCGGTCGGTCTTTCTTGCCTTTATCGCCAAGAAAGCCGCCGGAAGTAATGTACCAAGCAGAACTCACCTGAACATTGGAATGCTCGACAGATGTCAAGCGTGTCGTCCCCTAATAAGCATTTCCGGTGGTTAGTCATCACGACTTCCTTTATAATTGCGGAGACAATATCTTTGGATTTTCGTCAGATTTTATTAGATGGTAGCGGCTATACGAAGTTATTTAGAGAGCCAGACTACTAGTGCAACCTCAGCTTAGACAAGATTTGTTAATAATAAATCGAAGTGTTTGCTGACGAGGATCAGGATTATGCATCTAGAAAGTGCTCCATCATGGATACTACCTACCTACGTACATTTTTATCAAAGAGTAGGTGCCTATTGTGTGTGTACCAATCATAAAAAAGTTCCCTGATAGGAGTATGCCTGAACTTACATCTAAAATTCCAGACAAAGGAAATGTAATGTAGATTCTTCTACTTGTTAGTTGTTGGCTAGTCCAAGAACTACAATAAAAGCCCGAAATAGAGGGTTAAAACCATTACAGATTTGTGTGTTCTTACAAATTATGAAGGCAAACGTTGCGTTCAGGAATTCCGCAAGCGTCCCTTTGGAGCAACTTCCTTGAATAACTAGCACACACGCTGTATAACCATATCTGTTTCTCTCGACGGAGAAGTTTCGGTTCCGTGTTTCCATTGATTGACCTGACTGAAGAAAGAATGGCAAAACAAATTGTTCATTGATGGTGATGATTTGTCGAATGACGACGCCAGATAAATAGGTACTAGGTAGGTCATTTGAAAACTGAAAGCGAATTATCCGAGATACAACCTTGAGCAAACGCATTTTACCCCGGTTGCATTAGCGTGGTCCTAGAGGTGATTGGGAAATTCCTACCTAAATTAAACGCAAAATCTGTGTATAATTAATTCATCAACCAAAGTAGTAATGATGCTATGCCGATACGTTGCGATACTTTTTTGCAATGCAACAGTATCGTATGGCGGCCGATCAGCGTTCCTAATCAAATTGCAGAATAACGTCGACAATTCATATTTATTGTTCTTGCGTGGGCACAATTTATCAGGGTGCGTAATATTTTTTGTCCATACTATGGGGGCGTTTCCAAGGTCGAGGCGCTCCAACGTTCATAGCCTAGTCCTGACTCGCAAATATTTAATAAATTAACACTCTCACTTGGATAAACACGGCATTATAACGTATCGGCTTAAACTATTGGTAGGTAATTACGTCGAACAAATAAACAGATGTGCTTCAAGATGTTTGTCTTTTGTCAAGTAAAAGTAAACGCGGATTTCATATTTTGCAATAAAAACATCATCGACAAGTAAGTGATGAATAATAAGCCAGTTACACAGACTTATTTTATTGACTTGACTTTGTTTAATCCGTTTTCGGTGTGGTCAAAATTATTTGCACTTGTTACCCTGTTTTTAAACAGGAAGATAATGTTTTCTTATCTTGTCAACCGTTTGGCTTACATTTGTGGGCATTCTATCGAATTTTAATGGCTGTAATTACCTCTTCCAAAGCGCTGATAGTCTGACGACATTGTGGCATGCGGGATACGAACGTAGAAGTAGTAGGTGAACTGTAATCCTCTCGAGTTTCCTCAATGAATTCACCGATACCAATAAGACCCGGCATGGTGGTCAAACACGAAGTTCCACTAGTTCAAGTCCAAAACTTCACATTCGTCTATGGTTAACAAATTACACAAAACTAACGAACATCAATATGCAAATTGAACACATTATCACCTGCAAAACACTTCTGCGCAAATAAAAACAATATCGCATCTAAACACGTCAACTCACGAACCGCCCATTCTCAACAAAGATGAATGAAGTTACTAAATTGATTGAATTGAACGTCGAACGACGAGGACGTGGACCGAATGTAAAATTGAAATTGAATGAGAACGATACTATTCTTTAGGTTGTACATCCTGTATCCGGTGCATAAGTACTTCAATGTTGAGTTCGGATATTTCATTCAAATGTTTGAAACCAAACTTACTATTGAATTTTTTGCACATTACTGAAATACATAACGCAACTACGCAATTATGTAAAACGTGCTAATAGAAATCTAAGTTTGAACTGAGGAATATGACTTTTCAAATCTGAGGTTTATAGTAGTCTTTGGTTTCACTGAGGAATATGAAAAGTCATTATTCTTCCGTTCCGTTAGAAAAGTCTAACGATGCATTTGAAATTTAATGTTTTGTATTCCCGCATAATTTAAATAAATTTATGTAGGTAATAATGAGCACAAAAACAAATTTAACATGTGTTATAGCTATCCAGTAGAAAAGTTACAAATATAATACAGTCTTTAAATCACCAGACTATATATCCGAACACACAGCGGAAGTCATACGTGTTGAAAACACTGACTATCAAAACATTGAATGAAGAACTGAACGATAAAAATATAATGACGGAGCTGTCACGAGGTATGTGCGGCCTACTTTGGTATTCTAAAATTTTAAGAATATTGTTTACCTCCGGTTTTTGTAAGTTTTTATCATTTAAGCAGAACAAATAACACGACATTGAATCTTTAGACCATAAATTGTTTCGGAGAAAAATGCATTTTGTTTATTTACATGCAAATAATGTGTGTGAGAAAACAAAACTATTTTCTGTCGGAATATTATATCTCTTTTCGTATTTTGAAGCAACATACTACTGGAACAGTTACTACAGTTTTAATTCTATTTGAAATGATTAGTGGATTAGTTCTTGAGCCGTTCTCTTTACTTACATTGACAAAAACTGGAGATACAATACATGGAGTCCATGACCTATTGTTTATTTCGTTACAGAAATCGGGGAAATCTGGTCACGATTATTTGACCATCGTCCGTTTCTAAATGGTGAAATAAAATTCATGCTGAAGGAGTTTGAGGTATGTCTTAATTTATGGGTCTTTTTTTACTCCAACTTGATACACAAGATAGTCCAACTTTCAACATAACAATAATTCCTAATTTTTAGGAGAAGCGTGGAGACCGGGAAGTTGAAAATTTGTTTGCTATACTTGAAAAATTAACAGATATAAAAGACAGTCAGGCAGACAAAATTAAAAAGACTGGTGAAACAGGGCTTCCAGTGTTGAAAGAGAAGTTGGAACAAGCCTTGCAGCTGAGTGAAGAGGTTGAAAACAATTATCTTGAATCACACAAGGTATTTACAATCTATACTTCTATACTATTTGTAATATAATATAATAATTATAGACATAGAAAACTCATTCAAATGGATAAAGAAGCAGTAAATATCGCCATCCATAGAAGCAGCAATATTCGCCATACACGACCAGGCTGTTATCACACATCAGCATGAACGTGACATTTTAAGGGTAGACATAGATGGTAAATGTCGCCTATGTGCCAACAAAGACGAAACGACGCAGCACATTATCTCGGGTACTAAAAATTAGCGGGCGCATACTATGTCAGGCGACATAATAACTTGGTTCAGTATGTGCACTGGTGTCTGGCCAAAAAAACACAATATTGAAGTGTTGAGTCTGGTGGAAAGAAACACCAACACAACCACAGGTTAAAGAAAATGAACAGGCTAAAATCATGTGGGAAATACCTATACAGATTGACATTACCATTTATATAATAGATCATACATTTAATTTTAATACATTGCATAATAGACCGGATTTAATATACATAGACAAGAACAACAATATCATCTTTTTAATAGACATAGCAATACCTTCAGACTACAACATAGGAGCTTAAGAAATGGAAAACTTAGCAAATACCACCTTTTAAAGACAGAAATTCGACACCCATGGAATACGCAAACCAAAGAATCCCAATAGTAGTAGGAGCTACAGGCATAATAAGTAAAAGGTTTACATAGATACATAGACCATAACTGAACATAACAATAGACAGCAATTCTACAAAAACAAGCAGCCATACACACAACCACCGTACTCAGTAAGGTATTTGGAGACACTGTGTTTGTTAATCTTACACCGAGCACACAAGAGGCCACACCTGACACTCAACAAACATCACACACTGTACACTCACAACAATCATTCGTCAAACAACATTCAACTACCTTACATACACCAAAAACACAAAATTATGCATCAAACACACAAAGCACAATTAGCGCATGAAGAAGGAGATAGAAATAGGGGAAATGGATATCTTTTTCCTGCGGGATGCAGGATGGGATATTCATTAAACCAACGCTAGGTTGAGTATCGGAAAAAAACCGTATTGTAAATGGGAAAGTTGAATGGGTGTTTGTTATTCAATCACGTCAGAATGGCTGAACGGATCTGGATGAAATTTGGCACAGAGATAGATTATAGTCTGGAATAGCACATAGGGTACTTTCACTCATCAAAATTTTCGAACAAAGTCGTGGGCAACAGCTAGTTATTAAAAATGCTTTGTCATTTTTGATGTGTCACTAGTCTAGTTATGTTACAATGATGAAAGCTTTGTTTAATTTGCAAAATAATAACCTGGCTGAAATCGTTGAAGAAAAAATATTTTTAGTCTTTGAAGTGGTAATTTATAAAGATACTGGTTTGGTACAAACAACTTTTTTTTTCTTTCAGGTGCATGAACAACGCCGACTAGAACTGAAGGAAAAGAGGCAAAAAGAATGGGATCAGTTCATTGATGATATGAACTTCAAATGTCAAAGAGTAGACAACACTTTTGAAGAAAAAGAAGAAGAACTAAGGGACTTGTATGCTGACCTGAACCATAAACTAAATATTGCCAAATAAACAATGGATTCCAAAGGATCACTTCTTCATACTAACCTCAGGATCTTCCCATCAAAGTATTTAATAGATTACCTCAAAACTATACGTATTGATGACAATGTACCTTTAAATATCGCAAGACTGTCCAAAGGAGAAAGTTATGAACCCGAACATACAGCACCTAAAGAACAAACAAAGACTATTCCAGTACATCTTAATAGCAATGACATTGAAAATTTAAATAAAATAATAACTCTTGTTAAGGTTGAAATTGAAGAAGTCACAGAAGAAGTTGAACAAAAGAATGTTGAGAAGAGTTCTAAAGAGGACAGTACAGACAAAGCCGAGAAGAGTGAAGATTCTGAAAAAGCAGACTCGGATGAAAAAACAATATCTAAAAGAGAGCTAAATGAAGATTATGCCGAGGAAGAAGATAAATTGCATTTAACTACTGCTGATATAGACTGGCTTTACACATATTTGCAAGAACAAAGAAAAATAGGACCAAATGGAGACAAAAATGTCCCATACTTACATGTTCTATTAGAAGGTGCATCTATTGAGATGCCAGAAAATCAAGTTATCAAGAGAAATCCTGTTCTTGAGGCTAGGTGTGTTAAATTGAGGTCTCAACAGGATGCTAGGGAATATCGGGCGATGACGAAATCTGTAGACAATGTTAGAATGAAGTTTCCAGAAGATAGTATCTCTTATCAATGTAAGTATAGAACAATTCCTGCATACTCTATTTTCATTTTAATTAAGCTGATCAATTCACATGATACAACTATGTAACAATGGTATTATTTAAGAAGTGAGAGTGTTGTGAAATTATCAGTTTAGCTGTGAAAAGTACTACCATGAATGTTATTGTAAATCAATAATGAATGATCCATTCATAATTATGTTTTTGTATTTTCAGTGAAGCATATAAATCGCCAGTTGATTGCAATTGGGCAGTTCATCCTTTCAATATTTGCTGGATTCCTGTTTGGGTTTAGAGGTGTTGAATGGATGGTGGGCAATATAGATTTTGGTTTTAGGCTATTACTAGGCGTAATGTGTGCCCTAGTAATTGCCCTTGCAGAATTATACTTCTTGGCCAAAAAATTGAATGAAGAATTGAATGTTACGGAAACTGTACAGTTGGGTGGTCCTCCTCAATTTGCAGAATCGTCACCATATTATGTGCCACGAATAAGCAACAAGGTGAATAATGATAAAGAACATCAGGACTAGTTTATGATTTGTGTTAAGTACATTATTATGTATATTTGTTATTATTTTGTCATCTAATACCTACCTACATAGTTACAGGATTATGAAAATGGTGTTATAAACTTTTTATTTATTACAACTGTCTATTTTTATTTGACTAAAAAAACCCAAACTCTTAACAGTAACGTAAAAATTAAAAAATTGCATAAAACTATGTGACTATTCTAGAACTATTTCATCACAAAATTAATAATTTAATAATATTACGTTAACATTAACGTGACTAAGCATTTTATATAGTTGTCCTACTGAGTCCTAAACAGTGCCTAAACATTTGTGTACTATGCAAATGATCCAACCTAACCCATGAAAGATATTTATGCTGAGTCATAAAATATTATATCCACATTAGTTGTAGGTACTAAGAAACGATTTGTGGAAATTTCACCCTCACATGGGATTAAAGTTCGCATGGAATACTAGAGATAACAGGTAACATACACAAGCACAAAAATTGTTAAGAACCTCCTGACAAAGAATCTTATTTTAGGCAAATCCCGAACCTAACGCGTACGAAGTCACGGGTAACAGCTAGTGATAACACTTACATTTATTCAATTAGATCACAGCGGGAGGACATCGCCGTTACAAATTGACCGTAGCGAAGCTGGAAAGCTGATCTACATAGGTATTTAGGGCAAATATGGCCAGGAGTCGCAAACAACGAGGTTTGAGAGTGAACGGAGACGTAAGACGGTTTTGTCAACTTTGCCTTGCAGTGGGTCGTGTTAGTCTTTCCATAAGTACCTATGTATACTTAGACTTTACGGCTAATAAAAACGGATAAGACTTAAGTACATTTCGACTAGCAAGTTCTTGTACTTACAGACAAAGAATATTTTTTGTCTGCAGTAGAGGACTTAGCCAGTCGAAATCAAAGCTAAGGCTTTGATCATGATTACCTACTCAGCAGTTGGTGGAACAAGGCTGCCAATGAAGATGATGATTACCAAACCATATTTTATATTAACATAGTTGCCTAATTCGCATTGAAAATATCACACAAAATTATTGAAAGCCAGGTTCGAACCCGCAACCCCGCAGATTTGGGTTGAGAAGTGGATAGTGAGTAGGGTACGGGTACCCTCAGAACAATGACTTAAGGAAGGTAGGTACCTAAATATCTTGGTTTTCGGGACGTAGGTACACAATATGTGCGTGATAATATTATGTAGACCGATATGCGGCTTTGTTTGTACCCTATCGGGTAGTTACATTTTCGCCTACCTAGTATAGTGCCTATAGATTTTCTTTCGACTTCCAGAGTGACAAAAGCAATGTACATAGGTAAGTACATACTTTAGTTTGATGAAATAAATGACGTTGCATTTCATGATGGAAACAGGATTTGGGTTGAGTTCTTAACTTTATTCACTTATAGGTACAAGTTATAGTGGGCCTGGAAAACGGGAAAGAACTTAAATTACTTTTAGCCTTTATTATGTACGGTATTTTCATTCAATGCAACGGTTCAATTCAATACAAAGGTTTTTTTCAATGTTAGCCTCGGTTGGTAGACAGTAAACAGGTAGAAAGTTTGCCGGAGACATTACTACGTCATCAGCTCTAATATCATCATCATCCACATCCCGTCTTCACTTCACCCTCTTTTGACTATCTTTGCTTCACCCACGGCTGGGTAGATATAGGCATAGGTCATAGGTATGGGTTGGTATACAGGCCTAAGTCTAAGCAAAGAGACGGAGCTTTTTTGCTGGTTTTTATCTCTACTTAACTGTGCCAGTCTCATCCAGGTTCTCAATAAAGTCCTTGTAAAGCCAAGCGTACGCCAAGGCGGTTTTGAAAGATACCTACAAAAAAATCCTCCCATATTTATATTTTAAAGATTTTTTTTTTCTTTCCTCAAAAAAATACTGCTTGAAAAGGAGTTCTCTCGCGAGTTCCTTAACAATATTTAATTATTTTTAATATTGAGCATTACTTGTAATCCAGAATGTCAGCTTAAACGTGTTTCAAGGAGAACGACAAGGAAAAGAAATATGTTGATGCTACAGATATAAAGAAACAGGCTATGGAATGTTGACGATGACTTTTGGTTTTGACAGCTCTATTGCACAACAAAATATTGTTTTTCTCAACTGTTCCATTCGATGATTCATATTATTTTGAAAGCCATATATACCGTGTGCGGCGTTTAACAACATTCATTCAGTTTGAAACTTTATCACAAGTGCGACGTATTACTGTGTCAGTGTTTATTTACTACCAATAATTTCTTTGTCAAGCTCGAACAGCAGGTAAGTTTTTAAATAAGCTTAATGCAGTACCTATCTACAGCTTTTACGCAGTAAAGCAAGGCTTGAATATAGGTTTGAGCTTTGTCGCATCATGAACATCATAAAATAATGAAATCTCAAGTAGACTTTGGAAGTCAAACAAAATGGCTTCTAGATAAACAAAATGGTTTTAAACAAGTAATAGATAGAACATTATAGATTTTCCATTGTGTTTTATTTATTTATTTTCAATGCTAATTTAATGCTTTGTAGTTAAAAATACTCGAAATAACAATTTTTGGGTAGTTTTGGGAGTAGGTGGGTAGTTTTTTTTAGTTAGCGAAATTTAAAATAAGTTACTAATATTTGGAAGTGATATTAATTTATTAACGAGGTAAAAATACTACAGTTGAATATTATAAAATTCATTAAAACGAAAATGGTACCTAGTGTTGCATCATAGAAAGTCAGCAATATTTTTGGTACCTATGTACTGAATTTCACTTGACTTCCTTAAATTAATCATCATAAAAACTGTACAACCTACCTTCTATGATTGCTCATTTTGATAAAACCTATGTAAGTACTTTTACTTGCAAGACAAGCATTAAAAACACATTTATTTCAGCCATGGAAGACCAAGTTCCGTTCAAAGTATATGCATTCTGGAGGGAGGGCGAGAAGCCGGAAGTCAGGAGATTTGGTGTGGAAAAGAGTGTGGTCACCAGTTTCCACTACTTGAATGCTAAGCTGCAGGATGTGTACCCGGGACTCAAAGGGAAGACCTACTCTGTAGCTTGGAGAGGTAATTTCTAATAATAATATAATAATAATATCAGCCTATACTATCCCACTGCTGGGCAAAGGCCTCTTCTCAAACAATTTCTAATGAGTCATTTAAAAAAAAAAATTACTGAGGCCTGGTCTATTTTATAAAAAATCTAGTCCATTTTTAATTTCAAATCTAATAGATATGAAGATAATGGGGAATACCTTATGTTCCAAAGTCTTTTCTCTCTATTTTGACCCACTTTTCATTTGTTATAAATATGGATTGATTTCCTTTAATAGTTAATTATGCCATCACGTGTCATGACATGACGTCCACAGAACCATAGATTAAACAAATATATAAATAAAATAAAAAAAATGGTGACCTCTGAATCATGAATTAGCATTTGTTTACTCATTTAAATTCTGCTTCATACATACTCTTTCAACAAGAGACAATGGTTTTTGTAGGGTTTAGCTAGCAAAATGTTTATAGGACTTTGCTCTCATTAGTTTTAACTTTAAAATGTAGAATATAATGTTAATTTTCTTTTTCCTATTCAGATGACGATGGTGATGATGTGGTTGTATCATCTGACGATGAAGTGATGACTGCCCTGCAGGCGTTGAATGGAGATGTCATCAAACTTTTTGTCTATGCCAAGGCGGATGAAGCTAAAGATGACGACTGCGACATTGTCTTCACTGCCTTAGCTGGCAATCCAAATGGTAAGTTTGTGTTACTAGTTGTTGTTTAGGACTGAGGATATGCTTGAAAAGATGATGCAACAACACTCTTTAAGAGGCAATACATACATAGATGAGTGCTGGCACAAGTAGGCACTTCAAATACTAACTGTGAACTACATATATGCATATCAGTATCATCTGTGTAGCCTTTTCCCTACTTTGTTTTAGTGGGCTGTAAGTTGTAGCGGATTACTAGTATTCTACATAGTGATTGTGGACTTTAAATTACTCATATATCATGATGGTGATTTCTAATTATTGGTGTCATATGTATTAGATAAGTACTTTGGTGGCAATGAACAGATCTTTCCATATTGTTATGTCTTCTATTGCATTTATCAATTCAATAACTTTCAATAGATAGTTAATTTATATTCAGATTGAAAGTAAACAATGTGTGTTATTTGTTACATTTACACTATAGCATTTTTATTTATAATGGGTCTTATAATGTTCGATAACCTTGAGTAATTAGAATTGAACATATTTTAATAAATCAATGTTTTGTAGGACCCACTACACCTGGGCAGCACTATGGTGTGCAGTGCGACTCTTGCGATGGGCCTGTCATCGGGTTCCGATACAAGTGCTCTGTCTGCGATGACTACGACCTGTGCTCACGATGCGAGGCCGCGGGTCTTCACCCGGAACATTGCATGGTGCGAGTGCCCACGCCGACCATGCCTGTAAGTACCACAGGATGCGCATATCCGCTTTGTATCAATGCGATTAACAAACATTTTTTTCACAAGTCCTTTGTTAATTGATAATACATGTAGGTATTTTACGTTAACAGCGCACAGTTATTAAAGCTGCAATCAAGAGGTCCCGCCATTTCTTGAAGTCCGTCGCCGCTACTATGGGCGAGGATTGTCCCTACAAGAAGCATCGCAGCGAGAGGGGTGGAGACAGGAAGCACCGCGGGCACCATGGACCGCACGGACCTGAGCAGGGTCCGCACGGCCCGCACGGACCCCACGGCCCGCACGGACCCCACGGCGAGCACCACCGCCGCCGTAACCGTGCCAGCTGGCTCGACACTTTCGCTACCTACATGAACGAGTTCGCCAATCTCGCTGGAGACATCGACCTGACAGGAGATGACGGAAAACCAAAGGCCCCAGAAACTAAGACACCAGGCCAGACTCCCGCTACACAGGCTCAAAACCCACAAGAGACGCAAGAGAAAGCACAGACTGGCACCGAATCCACTCAAGCTCCGAAACCTGAGGCTAGCACTTCTGCACATGCTCAGACTCAATGTCCCTTTATGCCCCGAAAGACAGTTAATGTCTTAGACATCCAAAACCTCTTAGAAAACTTCATCCGCGGTAATTATATGCCCGAGACATCTCAGCCTCAGCCTCCGACTCCAACTGCAAATGCTGCCGCCCCAACACCAGCTGCAGCTGGCGACGTAGATATGGGACAAGGAGACAGGAAGGCAGCTGAAGCTGATATTTTGATTTCTGCTAACACTGAAACTTCCTCTGCTTCAAGTGTCACTGACTTGGGCAGAGATGCTTCCCCTGACAAAGCTGATGACTGGACCATGATTAACAAGGAGAAAGGTATTTATAGTTCGATACTACTATGTAAACATAATGAACAAATAAAATGTCCCTAGAATTGTTATTAAGTATGTTATTATTTTTAAGATTTGATGGAGACTGCCAGTGCTCTTCCTGCCGCCCCGATCGGTTTCAACTTGCCTGAAGAGTTCCAAGAGCGTGTGAAGATCTCCACAGGTGCTCTGTACCCACCCCTGAACCCCTCTACCGCCGGTAGTTATAAATTTTAATAATTAACTTTTGTGTTGTTGACGATTTGTTTTGTAATGTGAAAGTTCATTTTCTGTCTCATTTTTCATGGTTCAACATAATAAATTCTAGCTTCTCTATTTAGTTTTCAAAGATTAAAAAATATTAGCGTGGTTTAAATTCAACTTAATCAGTTAGAGACCGTCCAGTATAAACTAACCTGCTTGGTAGGTCATGATCTATCACTATTGACACATGCTGACCGTTTAGTGTTGAATCCTAAAGAGCCCGAAGTGCTGAAGCCTACGCCTGCGCCGACTGCGCCGTCCGCACCCGCTGCCGCCGCTCCTGCTCCCAAGCCTCAGGAGAAGCCGGCTGCTGCCAATCCGCAGACTCCACCTCAACCCAGGCAACGTCACCCACGTAAGCGTTTTTTTTCTATTGGACAACTCCTGCTAGGGGATACATTTTCATAAATTCTTCCTTAGTGTTCACTTTCGTTTTAAAAGGAATTGTGTTGCACAATGTCATGTTTCTTAGACCCAGTGGTTTAAACTGCGTGAATTTATCTGTCAGCGAATTTAAGATTTTTAATAAGCAGAGACTAGGGTAGACGAATTAAGGTTTGTTTTATGTTAACATAAACCATCTAGTGGATTATTTCGAAACATACATGGTCGTAAGTTAGTGCAAGTAACTGTCGGTGACCTTACGCCAGTAAAGTTGCGCATCACGGCCATAGAAGTTGGGAAAGAGATCATTGAACTCAACATTCACATCACCAACTTATTTGTAATCTTAGTTCAGTTTCTTTATTTTTCTTGTATTCAATATTATACTGAAGCTATTTGTGTCTCAAAGATGTTTTTATTAATAAGGTTCAAAATTGAGTAAGAGATAAGTTCAGAATGCAGATTATAAATGAATGCTATGTATTTATTTATCATTCTTAGTAAAGCACATGATTCATTGAATACAAAGTTGGATAAAAGTAAAATAATACTAAGTTTTTTCCACTAAAAAACGTCATATCTCGGCACTAGCCTACTTATCTTCTTTATCGATATGAAAGTAGGCACTTAGGATTATGAATCACTACTGTATTGTTTTGGTTCAATCGATTATTATAGCTGGCTAAGTACTCAATGCGGAACTTAGTCATAGCTGATTTTGTACAAATACTGCGTCGTAGATATTAACAAAAAGAAGGTCATGTCAAGCAGCATATCATGCTGCTTGACATGACCTTCTTTTTGTGTTCCATTTACTCATGGACAAAAATCTCTTGAATTTCAATTTTTGATGGACACTATCTAAACTCGGTAGGTACTTTCATGACCTATAAGATTATTGTAGATTTAACCATTACGTATGAAAAATGGTTGATTATGTGAGGGCTAACACACTTAACTTTAAGTGTATGTACAAAGTAGAACGAAGTAAGCGAAACCGAGGGTCATTATCGCTAGACTGTTGGTTGTTGCACAATATTGTTTACAAACTATGACGCGCATAAAGGTCATAGGAATGCATGTGAATATTTTTTCATTGAATTTCCTCTGCACTTTTGGCGTGCTTGGGGTTGGTTCACTACTAAAAATGTACGACATTACGACAATTTGCCTGTTGAACACTACAGGAGAAAATGTTAAAAATGTAATCTGATTTAATGTGCAGTTCATGAAATAATCTTTTGTTTTTTTTCTTTCCACAGAAGCGCACATTGATGCGGCGATCCAGCACATGCTGGCAATGGGCTTCACCAACGAGGGCGGCTGGTTGACCCAACTCCTCGAGAGTAAGGACGGCAACATCGCTGCTGTGTTGGACCTCCTTACCCCAGTCAACCCCAAGAAGTAGACGAAGCCTTCTTTTGCCACATAAGGCCTATATTAGTTATTATTTTTCTTGATTAGGATAACGATGTTACTTCACATTTATTTTCAAATATATTATTATGTGATTGGTCTCGAAGGAGTCATACCATAAAGGTTATCAAAAGGATGTGATAGAGATTAAGATGGAAAGGAATAATATCTTGCTAATTTAGACATGTAACGTTTGCCCTATAAACATTATTATATGGGTGCAGGGATTAAGATAATAAATACAATATAATCCATAGATTTTGTAGTTCTATTTACTCTTCTCTCTATCCATTGTATTTACTGATCTTGCCTTTCGTAGTTTTAGTGAAGGTAAAATTATACAATAAGCTATGAACATATGTATTTATGTACTGCATTATGTATGATTTGTAAAAATCTACATTCCTGAAAATAATAATACGTATTCTTAACATTGTGACGTAGTTGTTTTTGTTTAATTTCTTTTACTTCCTGAAATGTTTTTACTTTATATTAAATTCCAAAAAATATTTTATTCAGTGTGGATAATTCGAAACGAATGTGATATTTAGTTATGACTGAATTTATAGTAGTATCATACATTTAGTGACATTACTAGGTATATTAGAATATAGTTTTATGTTATAATACCGAAAAATACGTATGTATTTAATAAATTTAATGGTTATATCAATAAAGAATTTAAAGGGAAACTGAGTTTTAATGCACATATTTTATTTTAGGAAACCATATGAATATTTTTTCGTTTTGATACTTTCTTGCCTCTCATTTATCAATGCTTTTGCTAATGCTTTGTCGAGTAACTTAGCCGCGACACTGTAAACAAAAATATAAATTTTAATTTCAAGCAATCTTCACATTTCTTAGGTACTATAAAATCTGAGCAAGATGCAACAAATAAATTCTGTTTACTAGTCACCTTATATTACTGAACTCTTTAGTTCAGGGCCATATCATAATTCAATAATTTTAAGAAATAATAGAAAAAAAACCTACATTCCCTGGTTGATGGCATCTTTCAAGGTCTTGGGTGCAACACTGCCCGGTCCATTCATATCAATTGTACTGAATTTGCCCCCTATTTCGCTTAAGTTTTCTTGATCACTGTAGCAGCTTGGATTCCCAGTGATCCCAACGATGAGTGATACGACACTGCAGCTTTCCTCTTCTGCTGATGGGTCTACTACACATTTGTCACCGATTTTACATAGTGTCACCTGGAAATTAATACAAATTAGTCAAAAAGTGGAAAGGATGCTATGAAGTCAATTTTAATAGAACAATTAAAAAAAACGCCGATATTTCGCACCTAAATATTAAATCAAAAAACGCCGAAAGGCGTCCGTCGCAGCGAATGGGTTAAAATCATTCAAAGCTCAAGTACTCTAGTTCATCACACGTGTTTTTCCCGTAAAACTATGATGATAGGCGGAACTAATGCATGTGTGCCATGGAAATAAATGTGTGTGGAAAAGAGGCCTTATAGGTGGATTCTGCTTGTGAAAATATTATAGCATGGAAACAGGCCAATAGCACTATTATTTGTTTGTTTCAAATTGTCTATATTCTAGTAATCAAATCCATAGTTATACAAGAGAAGAATGACCAGTCAATGTGGAAATAAACATTTGAGAATATACTTCAAGGAAAGAAAGAGTAAAGCAGAGAATGCACCTTACCAGTAAAGGAGCAGTTCCTACATCCAACAGCTTACTGTCGTATGGGTCATCTGACAACTGCAAGTCTACATCACCTCCATCCATGAGTATTGCCTTCACACAAGGTATCCTTGTGTTAAAAAGGGCAGCTTTCACAGCTAATGACACAGCATCGCATAGATTGCCTCCACATTCCAATATCTGAAAGAATCACAAAATAATTCTATAAGGATTTCATCAAAAACTAGTTTACTGACTGCAACACATTCATATTGCGTAATCAGCCTTCAGGCCAAAGGATTCTTCTCTGAGAGTGGGAGTGAGCCATAAGCCACCACATAGACCTAGTGCAAGTTACCTTATGCAAGTGTGGGATTGGCTGAAGCAATAACAAGTTATATAAGACTTCATGTCCTTACCAATATATCAACAAAAAGTTTCCAGCATTGTTTGCCCTCAAATATACACAGTTGTTTCAAATTGAAAGCCTGTGACGATTGGTATGCTGCTTGCATCAAGTTAGCTATACTGATAGCTAACTGTTCACCGCCCCTGCCTTCAAACTGTGGAGTAGCATTTGCTGAACTGGAAATAAACAGATTAAGTTTATATTTTAGGTTTACAAAAATAAATATTAGATTTTATTTCATAACATTATGTACCGAACATGAGGTTTTGGGTTTAATTTCCAGGTCAGGCAAAGTGTTGTTCTGTTTTTCCATCAAGAGTTTCTCAGTAGAAGCTAGGAGTCTTCGTAAATGAGTAATGTGGGGTCCTATTACATCATCATTTTCCTGCCCTAATCGCAATTTATATGGAGTCGGCAGTTGGCATGCAATAGGGGGGGTCCCCTATTACATGGGACTTGTATACGACTGGTGAAAAGTGGGTGAACTATAATAGTAAGGATACACCTCTGCTTAATCTTTCGGGGATTATGGGCGTGATGTTATGCTATATTTTTTTAAAGAAACTATGTTTTACTTTATCGACTCACCAATCAACATTAAATTCAATCTTGCCCAAGTCAGGTTTATCAGGACTTGGTATGTCTATTTCAGTTTTGACAGCAACAAGTAAATCCGTGTTAGCTAGTCGAAGCCTTGCTGATCCTGTAGCACTGTCTACGAGGCTTGTTTCGAGCTCCATCGGCCGGTAATCAATGTTCGATCGTCCATCGGATCGATAGTCATCCTGTGCACGATATAATAAAATTAAATGGGCACGATATACCAAAATTATAACAAATCGCTTTTGAGACAGCTAATTCATTTTCCGCAAGCAATTGTACAGTAAGAAATTAAAATAGAATTTCTTTTAGGGTGGTTATTTGAGGTTATGTTTAAACTTACTTGTACACCGTGAACGACAAATAACTTTTCTGATGGACTAAGTAAGAGTCCTGCCATTTGGGCGGCAAGGTAAGTCTTTTAGTTTGGTGGAATAAATATCAAAGCACAATAATATTATGAAAAATTGTTTTGATTTCAGTTACCGTGAACAACACAAAACAAATGTCCACAGAGTACATTATAATATATGAGAATAGAGTGGTCAGTCGCCTTGGCAGTAAAGCGCCATCTATTGATAATTTTAGGAACTACAACCGGCTATGTATATACGTATAGGTAGCGAGTATAGTATACCTCTCCTATAGTTTGTTCCTTTGCAAAAAATTATAATTAGATCCTGGATTCATCTACGTTTCCTCAAACTGATGTGAGAGTAATAGTAAATTATCAGTGCAGAGAAAACGTACATGAATACAGGTTATAAGGGGGTAACAATAAAACTCATTGTAGAGTAGACAAAGTATATTTATTTGTGTCTCTTTTTATAATATTCAATACATAATTCTTTGACAACATCGTTATCTGAATTTTCTGTTCTGGTGCCATTTAATAATAAATTCACATCACGACACCAGTTATGTATGAAAAATTTAGAACAAAATTCAAATAAAAAATCGATCAATTCTTTTCTGTGGTCTGGGCAAGTCAAAAAGTTAAAATCAACTACCGTGTACAAAATTGTTTTCATGTAACTTTTATTGCGAGGTAAATCACTCTTTTTTTTAAAAATCGATGTAAGAACATCTTGTATGGCAGAAAACAGCTTTAGAGTATTTTCGGAAGGGTAGGTGAGTGATTTGAATGAAGACTACTCTCTTTTACTTATGTATTCATTCAGTTCTGTTTTATCATTATTAAATATAATTCCCTTACATTTGTTGCAATTTCTGAATACTTTTTGTTTTGCCTTTTTATTACATAACCGGTTACGTAGCTAAGCTGGCTAATAATTTTAGGATTTCTGCTTTTGTGACTAAAATCTATAATTTCACAATTTATGTCATCAAAATCAATATCACTGATTTCTGTTATAAGATTAATGTCTTCTTTTGTCAGTAAGCAATCCATAGATTGAAAAATTTTGCAATCATCTTCTTCACAATTTGACCCTACAGAATGATGACTTATATGTGTTGGAGATATATTTCTATAACCATGAGAACGTATAGATCCAAAAAAATTCTCCAGTGGATCTTGATTTAAGTGTCGCATCCAGAATGATTTAATGTTATACTCTTTAAATAATTTATCTTTCAACAATTCAATACCTTCCAGCGTACGTAACCAGTTAGTTACTGATGGCACACTACCTTCCCTTCCCTCTTTACTGACGAATTTAATACATTTTAATATCTTTTTTGCTCTTGCCCATACTTTGCTATGTTCAGAATTTGGCGTGACTGCTCTTAAAAGTAATTTAC
Organism: Standfussiana lucernea; assembly: GCA_964057025.1. Taxonomy (NCBI): domain Eukaryota; kingdom Metazoa; phylum Arthropoda; class Insecta; order Lepidoptera; family Noctuidae; genus Standfussiana; species Standfussiana lucernea. The sequence goes on from OZ059785.1 coordinate 6,728,907, forward strand.
CGCTCCTTTTTTTCGAGTTGTCATAACTGCCATTCATCGAATCGAAAAGTTCGTCGAAAAACAGCAAGACGTCGGCGGTATCTCTGCACTCCCCAGGAAGTATTTTTTTTTCTGAAAAATTAGAAATAAAATTAATTGTAGAAATATGACTTTTAGATACACTTTGAAGATGACCAAAAGCAGCAAATAACAATTAATTAATACTATGGGTCAGATAATCAGTGCTATAACATAGCTTAGAAAGTTAGCTTATTGTTAGCTTAGTTTCAAAGTTTCAATGAATTATTTATTTGAGTGGGATGGATTTGAAATATATCCCCATTTAATATATTATCTTTAAAGAAATTATGGACTATAGGTAAATACTATAGGATCAGGAATGTGTATCTGATGGATGAGTGATTATTATACTACTCACCGGCTAGGTATCCCATACTGGTTGCAACAGTTCTGCTGAATATTTGAGTTGCCATCTTAACCTTCATTTTAGGAATTTTTTTGGGTCAATGTGGGCTTCCGTTAGATTTTTCATCATTTTTAGTCCTTTATAGGAAGGATTCTCTTCATAAAGTTTTATTAAATGTTCCCATTTCGCAACTTTTACTTCATTTTCTATTATGACTTTCATGTCCTTCGTAATTAAATTATTCCTATAATAATAATGCCTGTAAATGAAATACATACATATTTTAAATACCCTGAATTATGCTGATTACATACAATTTGTGTCATTAGTACCTATGTCAATGAATGGAGATAGGTCAATTCACCAACAATTAAAATTAGTTGGAAAATAAGATAAATTTTATTATTAAATATTTATATGTATTTATTCATTGTAATTTTAAAGTTCAATATTATGTTTCCTTTAATTTGATTTTTGTATAATTAAATAACAAAAATGTAATTTTTTTACTATTTCGAGGCACACTTTTTTACAACTAAAACTATGAATAACAGTTCTCCAATGAATATAAGAAAAATAAATGTTTCAAATACCTTTTAAGTGCAAGGTAGGCACTGCATTAGCACTTAATCTTGAACTTCTTGTATGATATTTGGATTCAAAATGTTTGTGACATACTTTTCTATTTTTAAATATAAATTGGCTGTCCAACACCAGAAGATCTCCTCCAATTGCGTAAAGCCAGGTTTTAAATCTGCCATCTTCTTTATTGGGGTTGGGAAACGAATGCAAAACTACATGGCAATCTTCACCTGGAATTGGAGACATAAGTTTATTTTTTGGAAAACTATGTCTTACATACTTCTGTGATAAAGTCCACAGTTAAGACTGTATGAATACTTTATACTTACTACGAGCTGAAGTGCAATGACGAACACAACATCTGAAAGGAGATGCCATTGCGTCAAGTCCGGATTGGAAGCAAATCGAAGTCCTAATAGGTAGTGCGCACGGGTCAAAACAATATAAACAGAGATATCGATGTCCTTTGAAATAGCAAAAGTTGTCGAAAAGCCACGAAATTATTAGTAACACAATCAAAGCAACATAAACAACAACTTAGTGTGCCGGCCGGGCGCAAAACAAACAAATTCCGTTCTATACAGAAGTATATAAACGGAACTTGAAAATCTAATTGTTTTAAAAGTCGTCTCCTACTAAAATATATTATTTGCAAGCACAATTATAAATGAACAGATTATTTTATTCAGTTTTGCATTTTTACAGTTTGCGTTGCGCTATCTTTTTGAAGAAAACAAGTATAATTCAAAGTTAATAATTGTAGACATTCTGCGTAGAAAGAAATGGACAATCAGAGCAAAATTTTAGTGTTGCTATTGAAAAATATGTGAAAAGTTTAACAAAGCGACATCTCTTGATGATTTTCGGAACTAAACCTATCGTCCGGTCACCGTAGTTGCTTTTTTTCTATGGACTGCTAAGACCGTGCAAATGTCTTTCAGTTTGACAATGACATAACAAACATTTTCTTTTTTTTTTAAATAAGTTTAATGGCCTGGTTGCTGAGACATTTTAGCCAATAACAAACAAAAGTTGAACGCAGTCACAGACAATCAAATCCGACTGACTGACCCAAATCACGTTTAACTAGGAATGGATTGAACAATTTTCGAAGTAAATTGAAAACAATTTTTACAAAACAAAACTATAGCAACCTACAATCTATGAGCTACTGAAAATATTTTTCTAATTCTAATTGTTAATTTACGTTGAAAAGCGTAAAGCTCATTGATGAGGGAAAACAAAACGTCGCGTTTCGCGGGTAATACTTTGAGAATATGGCGGGAAATCAAAATATGGGCTAATAACTAGATAAAAAAATAAAAGTTTATAAAAATTGGTAGTATGCAAGTGATGGAAATACTAATGAAATGGGCAAGTCAGTTTTAGACCTTAGAATATTTTTTTTAGAAGATTTTAAAGTAAGCGAATTTTTTCTGTGGTGGAAAGTTGACAAAAGTTCGGCAAAATCGATTAATTTTAGTGTAAGTTCGTTGCGGACACCAGACCGTTAAACAATACAAGTAGTTATGTACCGACTACCTATAAGGTAAGTAAGTAGATTTATATAATTATATACCATAAGTATAATAGCACAGTCAGTCTGCGTACCTTTTTTCGCAAATAGAGGCAATTAAGTATTTTAAGGTACGTTATAATCAGTAGGAACAGTAGGTAAAGAATAAGTGGTAGTTAGTACTTACTTTATATTACTGAATCGGGGTGCATATAGGTACCTAATAGCGCACCCAGGGCAGTTAACCATGTCAAATAGTTGGATCGCCAATTTTCATGTTTATAACACAGGACATCTATATGAGTTGTCAGCCGAGGAAGCGTTTATGGTGATGGCCAACCTACACGTTTTAGCTACCGTTGGGGGGCGATCTCGCAACATCCTCTTTTAAATTGCGAGTTATCGTAATTGTTTCATTGTAACAGATTGAGCTTACGTCTCCACGGACTCATGCATTTGAATGTTGGGTGCCTTTAGCGCTACGCATATCGATATGATACGGGCTATCAATTTCAATATTAAAAACCCTTGACCTGAAATAAAAAGTTTTATCAAAAAGAAAGTCTGGTAAAGGAATACTTGGAAAGTGTCTCGTTTTAAATTCCATGTGATTTTTTTTATCGAAGTTAGATATTACTTTCGACCCTTGTCAAAATGGGGGAAATGCATGGGGAAGTTTTGGAACTAACGCATTTAATGCAGAAGTTTTCATGGGTGGATTATGTTGTGTTCGTGTTTATGTTGGCTATTAGTGCTGTTGTCGGAGTGTACTGGGGTTTTATGAAGAAACAGACCACGCAAGCTGAATATCTCCTCGGTGGAAGAAATATGAAAGTAATTCCTGTTTCAATGTCCCTTGTTGCAAGGTAGGTTCTTCTCCAGGTTTTAAGCATTAGCTTAATATAAAATCGATAAAGTTGTGGAACAAACAATTACGCCACATGCCCTACATAGGTCACTGCCAAGGTTAAATCCTTCTAAGTTTCAGACTTACAACCAGCTTCCTAAAACTCCACAAAAAAAGCTAATACTGGTATTTTTTTTTGTATTAAAATAAATGCGCTGTTAAACTGTTGATGTAATAAACGAATACTAAGAAAATAATTGAAATTCGATCTTCTATACATCGAGTGTCATATACACTCTATAATTTTGCAACCAACAATTTAATGCTTATTGTAACAATAATAGATACACATAAATGATAGGTACTGATATGCTTTGAACATTAAAATCTATTTAATTTGCTATCTGGCCAAATTCTTTATTAAGCGCGCATTTCTGACTTGACTCGGCACAATATGTGGTGTGCAAGTCATCATCTATCATGTAGCCACTAGAAATGTATGTGGTATCAGGCCTCGTGCCTAAAGAAATTTTATACCACGTTCTTACTTCATCTCACCGGTTTGCCAGAAATTGTTAACATGCTAGCTCCACATTTCGCCAGACCAGGTGAGTTAAAAATATGAATGGTTTCGGTGGCGTTGCGTCACACACTACACTTAGGAGGTTGGAGTAATCCAAAATGTATTTCCTACCCCCAGTTTCGTGTCAGGTATAACCCTGTTGGGGTCACCAACGGAAGTATACATGTACGGGACCCAGTACGCATACATCATTGGGGCGATTTTCTTGATGTCCTTCATCATGACCCAAATCTATCTTCCCGTGTTCCATGACCTCAAGATCACTTCTAATTACGAGGTAACGCATGAAGACAAGTTTATTTAGTCAATGTCAGTAATTCACCTACATAGGGGCTAACAATATTAATACCGATTTGCTGTTTTCAGTATTTATCAATCAGATTTGACAACAAAGTGCGATTGTTTGGATCGACTTTATTCGCTTTTACGTTGGTAAGTACTCTATCTAACCAAAACTTACTGATTGTTATGTATGAGCAGCTATGAATTAAACTATTTTTGTTTTTCAGATAGGCTGGTTACCCATTGTGATTTATGTTCCAGCACTGGCATTTAATCAAGGTTATATCAAGGTTTTTTTGTATTTTTACTAACATTTAACTCCCGAATAGTCAGCAGTTTCTAATCACAACATACGACCGTCCTATTTTCTCTAAGGTTTGGTTTGTTAAATTTTTTGTAACGATGGCTTAATGGAGTCCCACAGGGACTCACAGGGTAGTTTTTTAGGACCACCGCTAACTACCAATTTTTTGCATAATTATATTGACCGAACCCTATAGCGGTCTCAGACCGACTGCCTCGAGTTCCCTACTTCCCCCTCTTCATCCCCAAACCTTCTAAAAAATACCACGAGCCAAGCGTCTTCCTATACTTTGCAGAATTCTCTTTATTGTAGTTTTTTCATATTAATGATAGCGTTAGGTGTAGATTAAAGTGTTATTTATGCTCGTCTTATTTTATGCCTCTAATTCATCGTAGATCTTGATTTTTTATCTACAAAGTAAATCTTATTCCATTATTTTCTTTCAGTAACGGGTGTTAACATACACGTTATTACTCCAATAGTGTGTTTGGTGTGCATATTCTACACAAGTGCGGTAAGTTTTAGCATTGTCGCTTGTGATTCATGTTATTGTTAAATCAAATTGGTGATTCATACATTTGTATCTAGGGTGGATTACAAGCGGTAGTTTGGACGGACGTGATCCAAATTACGGCAATGTTTGGCGCTATGGCCTTGGTCGCAATAAAAGGGACCATTGATGTGGGTGGCATAGGAGTCGTCTGGCAGAGGAACATGGACAGCGGAAGGATTGAACTGCCAAAGTAAGGACTAGCTAATAACAAATAAGTACGATGGACTAAAATAGTTACTAGTTTGGTTAAGCCTCCTTTTATCGATCTCAAAATTCAGGTGATACTAAGGTGATCTACCTTATAGGCATAATGTTAATTCAATACAACAATAAAAAATCGTCTTTTGCTCAATTAAAGGAACAAATGAAAATAAAATATCTGAAAGAATTGATATAGAAGTACGGAGCCAGCGTAATACGCCAGTTGCTCTACCTATTGTAATTTTACCATACAGGATGGTAAGCCATCAATTCCTATTTTCTGTCTACTACATGTATTCTTCCTAGTTTCTTAGCAACATATTTCAACGTGATTGCTTTGTGTACTAGACACCCACAGCGACTGTTCTGATTTAAAGGAAACGTTTATCTCGAAGAATTGCACCTCGCTGACATACCTACTCGTAACACTCGTAACTGCAATATTTATGGCTGGGAATAAGCTCGTGGAAGATTACGTAGTCGACGAGCATAAGGCATGTAGGTAAAGGTACACTTCTGGTTTAAGTTTTTTCATACAGCAACATCGATTGACCGAGCCCTTATCCTTCATGATTATCATCTACTGTCTCATCAAGACATTTTCCTAGCCTTTTCCCAACTTTGCTGGGGTCGGGTTCCAATCTGATGTGTCTGACTGACTGCCAGTATTTTACATGGAACGTCTACGTATCTAACCTCGAGAACCCAGTTACTTGGTACCACGATATGGGAATGTCTCACCATTAAGTCTGGTCAATTAAAACGATTATTGATTTTCTCAGCTGGGATCCGAATCCTCTGACGCGGCATACAATATGGAGCCTCTTGATAGGTGGAACTATCTACTGGCTCCAAGCTAACGCCGTCAATCAGACCATGGTGCAAAGATACCTTGCATTACCAACGCTGAAGGGTGCTCAATGGTAAGTTACATAAAAGAAAACAAAGAAAGGTAATTCTTCATTTTCCTACTTGTAGAAGAAAATACGGTTTCGTAATAGAGTATGGACTGAACTGAAGATACATTCGAACGATTTACATCACTCAATTATTTACTCAGATAATATTATGTTCGTTATTGTTAACAGGGCAGTTTTTCTTTTCTGCATCGGAATCTCCTTCCTCTATTGTTTCTGCCTCTACTGCGGGCTGTTGATATACGCAAGATTCCACGACTGTGATCCTTTACAAACTAAGGTAAGACCTTGTTTCATTTACATTTAGGTCCTAAGATACATCACAATGGCTGATGGATGGGTTGGTTGCCTACTAACACCAATGACTCACATCCCGCAATTGACTCCTATAAATTGCACGGGATTGAGAACAGTGTGGAACCAATCTTGCAATTTAAAATGCATCTATTGAGCCGCCATTTATGTCATGTGTACCATGGAATGCGAAAGCTTTGATTGAAGGATTATGCTTCCTGACCATCACCATTATGTGGGCACTGACCATAGTAGGATAACGTCGATATACCTATCGATTGAATTTAAAAGTAATCTTGAATCCAATCTAAAACTATTTAAGACATTCTCAATAACGTCTTCATGATGTACTTTTCAGTTAGCAAAGGCGAAGGATCAACTTCTTCCTCTTCTAGTCATGGACGTTCTTGGTGAAATCCCCGGCTTACCAGGAGTCTTCATTGCTGGCATTTTTAGTGCAGCGTTGAGGTAAATCTTGACATTTAATATTGACCCAGATCTTTTGTTTTGAGTAATGAGTCTTAAAAAACAGCCGCAATTGCTCTTAATGGATGAGGGTGCTAATGATTTGGTTTCTCGAAATACTAACAAATGACAATCATAATTTCCAGTTCATTATCAACGAGTCTAAACTCTATGTCAGCGGTGGTGTTAGAAGATTTCTATAAGCCGTTCTTCAAGAGAACGCTTACTGACAGACAAGCCAGTTGGCTCATGAGAGGTGTCGTCATACTCCTGGGCACGCTCTGTGTAGGTAAATATTTTGAGCAGCACTGGTATAAACATTTTGTTGTTAATCAAAGAATTGAGAATGCCAAATTAAACTTTATCAGCATAAGAGTCAGTGTTTGTTTTGAGGCTTGCTAAAATTATGTTGATGTCATTATTATTTCTTTGCGAGTCATAGTTACTAACGCCCATTCCAACAACACAGCTATTATATGCCAGTTGGAAGTCAATATAAAGCCCTGATTTAGTTAGTGTTTCTTTGATTTCAGGTCTAGTATTCATAGTGGAGAAGATGGGAACAATCTTGCAGTTGACGATGACCCTAGAGTCTATGACGATGGGGCCACAGCTCGGGGTGTTCACTATGGGGATCCTTATGCCGTGGGTGGATGCTACGGTGAGTTAAAATGGCATAATCATGGGTCTGTCTTAGAGAGAAATGATCGTCTACTAATGCTTACGTTTCAAATAAATACAAAAGTGTCAGTCGACAAGGTACGTTTGGTAGGTTATAATTATGATCTGAATATTCTGGCTGGCAGGGAATACTCTTTGATAAATAATTTAATATATCATTTAATAACAGAAAACGTTGCCATGGCACCTGAATGGACTTAGTTCTGAGTACTACTCACATTTTTTTTTATGAATTCAGCTAAATATGTCATAAAGTCAGTCCATCATACATCCAAAATGTATGGATATTTACTTAAAAAAAAACTGCTGCCTTTCTGCAACCATTACAAATTTACAAATTCACATCAGAAAATTGGAGAAATTTTCATCTGAGTTGGTACGTTTGGCCAGAACTAAATTTTTTAATTTTCTGTATTATCCACCAGGGGGCCCTAGTTGGTGGTATGAGCGGGCTGGCTATCATGTCCTGGTGGTGTCTGACGTCACAACTTGCCATAGCCAGTGGTCAAATAACGCACTCACACAAATCTCTATCTACTGAAGGATGCACCTACAACTTTACTAGAGTTGAAGATGTTGTTGAAGAGTCAGTTTTCAGGTACTTAAGTCAAGCCTTCCTTCTGTTTCGTGTGGTTAGTGTCTAACCTGATGACAGAGTTTTTATGCCGCCCATATGGGCCTCTAACTTGGCTTTACATGCTGTCGAGAAATATCTATCAGGCATGCTGGTTTGGTTTCCTCACGATGTTTACCTTCACCGACAAACCTTCAAAGTGACAATCATACGATACGCACATGAGTCCGAATAATCAGAGGTGCGTGTCTTGGATTTGAACTCGAGACCTTTGACTTGGCAGTCCGACGGTCTCGCCACTAGGCTGTCACTGCTGGTAAGTCAAGGGTAGCTTGAAGACGTACGGTTTAGGAGCCAATACAGGAGTAGAAATCAAGATGAGCTACAATCCTCATCAGTGAGGGTAGAATAAGGAAGAAATAAGAAGCCTTAGGAATTTGATCTTCTTCTTGTCGTTTCTATGTTACTTCCATTTTACACAGTTTGAGGCCAGTAGGTGTCCACGTTTATTGCGGTGTCAAAGGCGTTATTCAGGTCGTCGAGAGTGCAGGTAAGCGGACACCTGGGACACTCCAGCAGGTGGGGCATAGTTTGATCCGGAGCGCCGCACTCGCACTCGGTGTGAGGTATCATACGAGTACGTTGGTAAATATTGTACTCTGTATGTTATCAGCCCAAATGAATTGGGATAAGGGCAGGAGAATTATGTGTGTTATTAACAATTGTGACTTGAATACCAATAGTGCACCAGCAGTAGTCTCTTGCTATCAAATCATAAACTCACTTATTGAAAGCACTAAATATAGGTGGGGCGCTTAAATAGACGCTTAGTTGAAGGAAAGCATTTTACGGCTGCCAGTTACTTGCCTGTACAATGTTCCTGTAACAGTCACCTCAACGCATTCTCTATTAACAAATTAGCCCCTCACACGTCCGTTAAATATACTACACTATCCAAAAAAAAGGTTGCCGCGCGGGCCGTACGTTCGAAGGGTTGGTATAATAAATTCTGGTCCAATAATCTTTTAATCAAAATTTAAAAACTCTATCCTGAACTGAAACTCTACCTTTATATTTATCACTGTTCTTATAATCATTCTCTTGTTTCTAACCTATTTTATTTTGGGGCGCAACCTATCTTCATCCATACTTCTCTATATAAAACATCATCCCATATGATGCTACGATTCTTGTACTTCGTCCACGTTGATATACCTGGTCATACCTTGGATCATACACGCACGCCGGTTGCGAGTACAAAGCACCTGACCTATTCATACTTCTGGACCTTCGATCAACAATACCACGTGGCATTTTTAATCGAAGTTCTGGTTAAACACGTACGCCGCTTCCGAGTACTACCACATTTGATCCACTGATACCCCTCTTTGATTGTCTAGTGAGGAAACAAACCCAATCCTCCGAGTATCGTACATGTGGTACACCCTCTCCGGTATGATGGTGAGCATATGCGTGGGCGCCATAGTATCGCGCATCAACCGCGCGCGCGGCTCCCCGCACGTGCCGCCCGCGCCGCACCTGCTCGCGCCTCAATTGAGGAGGCTGTACAAGGATCCGCCGCACCCTACCGACGAGCCGTATATTAGCGCTTATGGACAAAATAAGGTTGGTAAATGTTTGAGCAGTTGAGAGTTTTGACATTCTTTTAATGCATGGTCTTCTTGGTTTGATACGAGAGATAAACACGAACTTTTTTCTTCTCTCGTATCGGTACCATAGAAATATAAAAAATCGGTACAAACAATGTGGTATTACCGTACTACAAGGATCTTTGGGTGAATTAAATTGACCGGCGTTGTTGGTTAACATTTGTGAAATTGTTTTATTGAAAAACCAGATTTTCCGTTAGTTCCGATTTTGGACACACGCCTAAAGATGCTTGTAGATGTCCTAGAAGATAATTTTGATTATCAAAACAAACTCAGACTCCTATCTGTACTCTAGTATAATTGATATAAGACCAATTGAGATGAAACTTGTATCATGGTTGATACCAGTCAAAATTTTTATTCAAATAAATTTGGTTTTGTTACAGGAAGCCTGCCACATCAACTCTACCTCAATAAACATGAAACCAATCACTGAAACCGAAGAAATCAGTTAATTTTGTATTTTAAGACCAGTTTGATTTTATACATATTTGTGTAATAAATCGTTTGAGCCAAAAATATTGTGGTTCCTTTACTACTACCACCCTACCTACACATTTGTTCTAAATAGTTACCGGTGATGAATCAATACATTCTAATTCAGACTAACCTTCAGCCTAATAGCGATGCCACTGCTGGGAGCTTTATAACATAAAATAACCTTGATTTTCTGATATAAGAAAGAAAAAATATATGATACCGGTAATCAAACCTCACTTCTAAATTACAGACTACAGTTTACTCGGGTATTTTTAGTGCAACCTCTTTAGTACATTACAGAACAGTCTTTATACTGGCCGTTTTAGGTTGAAGTAAATCACCTTATTAATCACAGGATGCCATTTTTTTTTTTTTTTTTTTTTTTCTTTGGCTTCGCACGGTTTGTGCGGATGCCATTTTAATATTATTTTTATTCATTTATTTTTCTTTTTTTAATGGTTTTGTATTTTTTCCACCTAAAACGGCTTGTACCCTTTCAGGTATGCAATGCGACCTTATTTCTTTGGTATATTATAATACCATTATCGAACTTTATTAGTGTTCTAAAAAAGGCCAATTTATTACAATAGTCTCCCGACAAGGTAACCTTAACAGTATCGCCGTGAGCAACAGTGAAGTAGTGAGTATAGTCTGAGCCAAGACGTATAGTATCCTTTGAAGACACATTAAAGTCTATTTTAGTCCAGCACAGGAAATGGTCAATTGGCACAAAAATAGCCCCTGACCATCGGGGAAAATCGCAGGCGGCAATTGTAAAATTGCTTTAGCATTCATTCACACTTTGACACTGAGATGTGCCTTAGGTGACTGTGTATAAGGTTACGTATTTGATATGCAAAAAATAAGTTGAAATAAAATCGAAAGTCCTGAAAATTCCCAAAATGTCTGAAGAAAGGTTACACGTGTCTGCAGTCAGACTTTCTCTACAACATTTTGCGTGGTTTGATTATGTAGTGTTTATCTTCATGTTAACAATATGTGGTGGAATCGGAGTATATTTCGGATTTGTGAAGAAACAAAGTTCTACTCAAGATTATTTGATGGGAGGAAGAAATATGAAGTTACTGCCTGTCTGCTTCTCGTTAGTGGCAAGGTAAATAATTATGTGACCTACCATTGATTAGGTTAATTTGTTAAAATATACTATTAGGTGTAATTATTTTATCCGCATAATTCATGTTATACCGTTAAGTATTTAAAATAAAACTGTACTATCCAGAGATCGTGCGTTGATGTACGTTTCATTGAATCTAATCTATTCAATTATTTTTCAGTTTTATTTCAGGAATATCTCTTTTAGGCATACCGACAGAGTTATACATTTATGGGACAGCTTATGTTTTCACTTTGATCGGAACTCTTTTGATGTCAATAATAGTCGCATTTACTTTCTTACCAGTTCTCCATGAATTAAAACTCACTTCAGCCTATGAGGTAAGTAAATAGATTTAATTTATTACTAAGGACAGTAGATAGTAAAACAATAATTAATTCTTGAAATTAATTATTGTTTTACGAATTGATATTTAAAAACTTTTTTATTTTTGTTTAGTACATTATCGTAAGTAGTAATAATGGCCGTTTGAAAACATATGGCTCTTAAAAAATTAACTTTTTGTGGCTGTTCCAATTTCAAATAGCAATTAGCGCCAAAAAATAGCCAAATTATTAAAAAAGCCTTTTTGTTAGTTAGTTGTTAGTTAGATAAGGGATAGACGATAGTACCATAAATATGGACTGTAAAATGAAAGAAATGTTTTCGTATTATGGATGTGTGTGGAATTCAAAAAACTCGCATGTTCGCGTTATCGAGAGTTGTAGTGCAAGTTTTTACATGACAAATTGTTATGAAAACTTGACATTATAAGTCATTACCTAAGTCAAGTTTTCATAACAATTTGTCATGTAAAAACTACTAGGTCCATTGACCTAGGTAATAACTTTTCATTTAACTTCATTCATTTTAGGTTGAGGAAATGAAGTTAAATAAAAGTTTTTTTTTTGTTTCAGTATTTAGAACTTCGATACGATAAACGTATGAGACTTTTCGGGTCTGTGCTTTTTAGCGTTTATTTGGTACGTAGTCAAACATAAGATAAATAAATGTAGTAGAATTTTATTGAAATGAAGTGTTAAAACCATTCTACTATAAACTATAATTACTTTTTCAGATGGCGTGGCTGCCAATCGTAATTTACGTACCCGCTTTAGCGTTTAATCAAGGTAAATGTAATGGCAGTTGGTGTACTTACCTATTATTTATTAGTGTAATGGCAATTGGAGTACCCGCTTACCTATTTTACTGGTAGATGCATTGTAGCCCGCGATATAAAATTTTGTTAAGTTTTTTGCAATTTGCAGGTCAGTAATTGAATGACTTTTTCATGAAATAGTCATTCAATGGGATTAAATGAACTTAGACTTAATCATAATTAACTTAGATCAATACAACCCGTATTGATGATGATTATAATTCTGTACGTACCTACATTGTACGTGTTTCGGTCGCGAATTATATTTTGTTCAACATACAGCCTCACAATGTCGCTGTCGCTGGCTACCCCCTAGCGCTTCCCTCTTAAGCCCTCTTACAAAGAATAATAAAGAAGAATGGGTCAGGTAATGTTCTACTGACTGCAGGTCTGGTAGATAGGCCACATTACTCTTGTTTTATCATGAATAAGACTTAAATTTGGCATTTTTGCGAGTGAACGTTTAGAGATAATATTATGAAATTTTCCTTTTCATGAAACTCGACCGCTTTTAATTTATTCAACTTTACTTTTCAGTGACTGGGGTCAATATTCATATAACTACCTCGATAGTATGCATTGTTTGCATATTCTATACGTCTTTGGTAAGTCCCTACTTACCTACTGGTTTTCAGAAAATTAAGAATCTGATTCACATTGTTTAGAAATAGACATAACCTTCTTACCAGATAAATAAAGCTGGATTTATATGAAATTATAGCCAAACCGAAACTTACTCTGAGACGATGAAGCAAGGCATACTTTTCCTCTTTATTTACGTAATTAAGTTTCAAGAGTATACAGTTTTTTATTTTTTTCCCAGGGTGGCTTGAAAGCCGTGGTATGGACTGATGTAATTCAGACTATAGTAATGATAGTAGCCATGATCATAGTCGTTATTAAAGGCACAATCATCGCTGGCGGTTTCAAAGAGGTGTTCAGAGAAAATTGGAATACAGGACGACTGGAAATACCATCGTAATATTTCATTTTGTACATATTTTATATTCCAGGAAACAGAAATGGCAACCTGTAAATGATGGTCTGTTCAAAATGTTCTAATACGTAGACAAACGACGACCCTTTTGGTGGAAATTGTTTTTCACTTGTACGAGTATAATATGTTACCGGCCCAACACGATTTCAGGCCAAACTAGCGAGCGGTGCCAGCGCGCGCTTCATCCAAGTTGGGCGCAGTGTATAATTCCTTTGTTTGGGTTAGTATATTCTGACAGTAAGTTCAGGTTCGGTTGACCTGACACGATAAAACGGTAAACTGGTTAATTAGCCTAGGACCAACTAGTTTGGGCTGAAATCGGATTTGGGCGGCTTGACTGGTTCTGATAAACCATGGCGCCCACACACCAAAGCCGAAAACTAAAGGCAAGTTTCGTATGCGTTCAGTTAAGATACCGCCGAGCGACATGCCCAGGGCTTTGGTGTGTAGGCTTCATTAAGGCTACTACACACTACAGCCACAGCCAGCGGGTTTTTGCCGCCCCATTATCCTTAGTAGATAACTCTGGGTTAATTAGCCGCCGAGCATGGTACGGCATACCCGGCGACAGTGACAGGGATAGTGTGTGTGTAGCAGCCTTTAGAGACAAAGTTGCTCAACGAAACCAGGGCATAGTAGTTCTTGCATGGACGAGCGCTCACTTTCGTGAGCGTTTAATCCACCATTAATAAAATTAAATCTGCTAAACATTTGTTGGATTTTCCCCCTTTTTAGTGCCAGTCCTGATCTAACCGTGAGACTTTCGATATGGTCTGTTTCTATTGGTTCTACATTTTACTGGATCGGCAATGTAGCTGTGAATCAATCGATGATGCAAAGGTTTTTGGCGTTGTCCGAACTGAAATCTTCGAAAAGGTTCGTTAACTTGTATTTTTTTTAATTTCACTATGAAAACTGTACTTCCTTCTATGTTTTCGTTAGCAACTTGTAGCATTTTTAGGCGCAGCAACTTTAGTCGACGCAACTGACAACTTTGTACAAAACACATTTGATGGTGACCAGTTTCAGCAATGTTTAATCCACGCGTTTACCTAGCATTACACTCTTATAATTATGTGAATAACGTCTTAATCAGATAGTTGCGAGTTGCTAATAATTAAAATATGACATTTTTTTGTTCTAAGTTCAATCTTGTACATTCCATTCCCATTTATTTCGATATCCTGTGATAAATTCTGAGATGGAAGACCTATTTACAACACTAAATAAATTTTCAGGGCTATCTGGGGTTTTCTAGGTGGAGTCATATTCATAGTACTGATATGCGGGTACAGTGGTCTGCTGGCGTACGCTAAGTACCACGACTGTGATCCTTTGGACTCCCGCCTGGCTTTAGCTAAGGATCAGTTATTGCCTCTACTAGTCATGGATGTGCTAGGAGACTGGCCAGGCATGCCTGGAATATTTGTAGCGGGAGTGTTCAGTGCTTCTCTTAGGTAAGTCCTTTTTAGAGCCAAATAATTAACGTTAAAACGTTAAACGTTATTTACTTTGAAACAAGCAATAAAAACAAACTATATGCGCGACTTCGTGGATTCGATTCCCGGCAAAAAGTCCTGCGCCTGATCTCTCTCCGGTCACGACAGATTGCCGTCGGACTATGAGAGCAAAGGAACAGAGAGTGCACCTGCGCCTGCGCACGCACTTGAGCATTATAATATCTCCCGCTTAATGGCTAATCCTCGCCGAAATTGGTAAACGGTCCAGACGATTATTATCATTATCACCTACTTAGTCTGGCGTTAATTGCTTCAGTCTATATATTAAAAATGAAAACGCATAGACTGAAGCAAATTAGCTTTTTGGAAAATGTGTAACGAGAGTGCATTACTTAAGCCGAACACCAAACAGCCCTTAAATGTTAAAGAAATATAGTGAAACAAGAGTTTCTACGGTTTTCCACAGCGTATTTGTAAGATAGCAAGGTCTGTTTCAGCTCCCTCTCTACGGGCCTGAACTCAATGGCTGCTGTTGTATTGGAAGACTTCTGGAAGCCATTCTTCAAAGAGTTGACTCAGAGACAAACGCAGATAATGATTCGATCTGTGGTTGTTGTTCTTGGAGTCATTTGTGTTGGTATGTTTACTACATTATGATCTTTTTAATCACTTTGCAAACAACATCCTCAAGGCGCACACTGAACTTTCTTTTTGTAGAGCAACGTTTTAAGTTTCCATGTATTAGTGGACCAAAACGTTTAACAAAAAGTTAAATGTTGCCATAAAAAAAACTAAATTCGGTGTGGCTGATAATTGCTATTATAGATTGTTTTAGCCGTAGTAAGAAAAAAATATTTTCTTTAGCGATCTCCGAATCCTTGGTACCTAAGCCTTTGTTTGGTAGCATACTTTCTTATACGAAAGAAAAATTTCCAGGTTTAGTGTACGTGGTAGAAATGCTGGGATCAGTTCTGCAGCTGACAATGAGTTTATCTTCGGCATCTATGGGACCTCTGGCCGGGGTGTTCCTCATGGGAATCTTTTTGCCTTTCATCGATTCTACGGTGAGTGAGTGAGAGAATGTGAGACTTTCATTTAAAGACTGACTTGATCCGATGAAAGTGTTTGCATGAATACTTAGTGCACGAAAAAAGCTGCGAAAACCTTGAAAATCTAAACGAAAGCATGACAAATAAATAAACACAAAAGCGCATTTCATTTGTGTTTAAAAAAAAAAAACTCTTTTCCGGGCACCGTGTTTGCACGCGTTTTAATGTCAGTGCAAAAACGACTAGCGGAATTCTTGAAAATTGAAACAAAAGCACGTATATAGATACCGAAAAAAGTGAGTTGCTTATTACTACAATAATATTTGTGTATGATAAATAAACTTCGCTTGTAATTGTTTTCTTTCTGCCTTTGAGTTAGTTCTCCTTTGCTAGATTTTTTTCTTTGTTCACAAAAAATATGACGTGTTATTTCAGAGCGCATTAAGCGGAGGCATCATAGGTTTGTCGTCAGCGTGGTGGATCGCTGCTCAGTCACAACTAGCGCAAGCGAGGGGACTGATGCAGTCCAACGAGAAACCGAGGTTCACGCAAAACTGTACTTACGATTTCGATCCAGTCGTACCTAATGTGGTTGATCCTGACAGGTTTGTATTTTTTTCAAAATCATTTCTATTTTACATGTTTTCCCAGGTCTGATGAGATGCAGAGTAATAGACAAGTCCAGACCCCAAATAAATTGGGGTTAAGGCAGGAGAATATGTTATAATAGCAAATGAATAGTTATAGAAATGTTATACTAAGAAGAGCTCAAAATATATTTTTCTTCTTTTTATATCATTGCATAATCAGCCTATAACCCTCCCACTGCTGGACCGGTCTTTTTAGAACAATCTTAAGACAACATAAAAAAAAAATCGGTTGTCTGTAAAGTCGGTTTACTGACGATAGTTGAACGTGACTACGTCACCTATTGTGCCTCTTTGTCGCTCGTTCCGGCCTCTCGCTTGCACTTCAAGCCTTAAATGGAACGCTTCAGAGCGAGGTAACGCCGCATTTTTTCGTGCGTGCAGCCGGCTCCATCGAATTAAAAGACGTTGTCACGTCAATAATGTTTACCATTATGTGGAAATCTCTCCCTAACACAGAAAGAAGGCCAGTGGCCCAACCTATCGTCCCAGCAGCGGGAACGTGAGGCCAACTGATGTAATTAGGGCACAGCCGTTTTATATTAAAGTAAAATAAATAAATTGCTGCCTCGTTGGTCGACTGGCAAGCGCAACTGCTAAGCATGAGGTTCTGGGTTCGATTCCCGGGTCGGGCAAAATGTTATTGGGTTTTCCATCAGTAATTTACTCAGTAGCAGCCATGGAGTTTGGATTCATGCCCGCTTGATGGCAATAAGGTCACCCGCTCACCGCTAGATTACATGGGACTTAAATTAACTCGCGAAATGTACTATAATTGGGTACGCCTCTGCCTAACCCTTCGCGGATTACAGGCGTGATATTATTTTACGTTAAAACAAATGATTTACTGTGTAGTGCTTTAAAACCCCAATGCATCCTGCCTTTTTGTTTCAGTAAAGTGCTATACTTATACCGGATCTCATTCATGTGGTTCACTGCGTTCGGATGTATGGTGACCATCATCATTGCGTGCTTCGTCAACTTGAGGCATACCTCTAAAGCGCACCCCGACCATCGTTTGTTCGCTCCTTTTATACGAAAGTGGTTGGAGAAAGATAAGGTAAAATTGACATAAGTACTTTCATTCGTTTACATTACAATAATAAGGTTAGGCTTTGCTTTCAGTACTGTTTTAGGATGTATGTAGGTATTTTTTTATGTACAGTATGTACATAAAAAAAAAGAAAGATGTGTCAGAAAGATGTGGTCATATTTAAGGATGTGGTATCATCAAACTGTACAACTTTCTCCAAGGGGTCAACCTCGTAATCGATATGATCGAGTATGATATTAGCTTTTCGTTTCGGAATAGACAACTTTAACTTTTTAAGTAAATTACCGAATTCTTGATAGTACTCAAAGAAAAAGTTGTAAATGATTGCGTGACGGTTGACAGGGGAGAATGGAAGAAAAATCTATTTAATATATTTATGTTTCTGTTCTCGTATTTATGCTAAAAATTTTATTATTTTGCTTTATTATTTGTGTACATAGGTACTACCGCGCTCACTGACGGTCGACCACTCTTCGACCTTATTACTTAGGGCATGCATAAGGGCGAATGGTGGCAGACCGTCAGTGAACTCGATAGTACCTACTTAAATTGTACCTAGCGATGCTACTGAATAACAACCGACACCACTATGTACTACTATCTACAGATCTTGATAAAATATAATAATATCTACTTAATTATCAAAATCACAGGTGGTGCCACTGATTTCGATTAATATTAGGGGTTTAAGTATGAAATTGCCGATTTATACTGCAAAATTAAAACTCATTTTTATTCCCATTATCATTTACCTACATTGCTGCCATCTAAACGGAAGTTCATTTATACCTTTGCGATAGAACTGTGTGGATCTAGATTCGACAAACTGTGTGAAAACATTTTGTACTGCGTCCTGGGAAGATTTTTTTTTACCACGTAGAAAATTGTCCAAATCACGAAAATAATAGTAGTCAGTTGGAGCAAGGTCTGGCGAGTACGGAGGATGACGTGTGGTTTCTAACTGCAGCTCGTGTAGAGTTACAAAGGTGTCCCGTGCAGTGTGAGATGTTGCGTCATCATGGAGCAATAATGGTGAAGTTTTCACGAGTCAGGGCTTTAATTCACGAGTCAGGGCTGTTTCGCTGCCAGTTTCGCTATAATTGTTCGAAGTTCGGCACAGTAGACATCTGCTAATATTTCTAGACCAGACCTGAGAAAGCTATACTGGATAACACCATGAAGAGACCACCAAACAGTTCCCATTAACTTTTTATTGGTAAGTTTAGCTATAGGGCACTGTTGCGGCGTTTGACCTGGGGTTAACCATTAAATTTTTAGTTTACGGTTATCGTAAAGAATCCACTTTTCGTTACATGTTCCTATGTATATTCCTTCATTTCTGTACCGATTGAACAAGGCACAAAAACGCATTTTTAAACGGATTTTCGAAGTGCTATCCATCTTTTCTGTCTAAGCTGAATAAAAAACGATTGAAATTCGAAAATCGAAAGTTGCACATTTTTTTAAAGAAAAGTCTCATAAATGTAAAAAAAAAGTTTCACTCGAATATCTCACATCATGAAGGTTTAATGTCAATTCAAAGTATCTATTACTATAAAACGGCAATTTCATACTTTAACCCCTATTATTATCAATTATTTCAGACGTCATAAAATTGTCTTTAATTTGTTTTTCGCATGCTTTTATCGGCTTGATTAATGCCGTGGTATTTTCTGCAAATTATAATTTAATAATTACAAATTAATAGTCTGGATGGATGGTAAGAAAGATGATATGGCTAGAAAGGGGATGAGAGATTACGACTAATACCTAGAGAAGTATGGAAAAACAAGACGTGCTGCGCTGACCATAAACAAAATGGGTTTTGGGCAATATAATTAATGATTAAACGAACTTACCTGTAAGTGAAGTTCGATCATAATTATGTGAGGTGTTTCGTTCGAAGAGATTAGATATATACACTTGTAGTCACACATACAATGTCGCCACTAATGCACTCAGTTTAAAGACAAAAAATAATGTGGGTAGACTGACCCCATCCTATAGATTTATTGCGTTCAATCCATCATTTAGTTCAGAGATAAGTAATATTATATTCATTTCACAATTTTGGGTGTTTATGGGAGGGCGGGATGCTAATCTCTTCGAACGAAACACCTCACATAATTATGATCGAACTTCACTTACAGGTAAGTTCGTTTAATCATTAATTATGCTTCTGTGTTTCGTTCTCGAGATTAGATATATACACTTGTAGATATTGAGAGTTATTTGTGAAATGACATTACACTCACAATCAAATTGTTAATGCATTTAGGTGTTGGATAATCAATAAAATTTTAAAATAACAAAAGATTTAATCATAGGTATAAAACCACACATGGTTATGTAATTAGAGAGGCATTAAATGATATACATATCACATTTTTTATAATTAAACCTAGGATAGTTTGTTACAAACAATCATGTAAGTGATTTCTCAATTACCATCTATTAAAATGCTTCTAGCAAATAGTTCTCTAGAATTAGTTGATATGGGCCTGTTGTAAAACTTGGCAAAAGTTGTAGATGTGCCAGACCAGCCGGCAGTTTTTCGAATCAAGTCTAAATTGACACCCATTTTATGAGCACGAGAAGTACTGGCATGTCTAGTACTGTGAGCAGAAAATTCGGTAACATCGATTCCACAGATCTGTAGGGTCCTCTTTATCCACCTACTTAGTGTTTGAGCACAAACTTTATTATGTGGCTTTTTGGTGCTAAGAAAAAGATAAGTGTGATTATCACGTAACGATTCGGTTGCACGTAAGTAATCTACTAACAATTTGGCTGGGCATATTTCGGGTCTTTCCTGAAAGTATGGTAGTATAAGCATTGGCTGGTTTGATATTATACTCGATGTTTTTATCAAATCAGGAATCTTAATAGATATTTGATTAGATGAAATATTAATATTCTCAACTTTAATTTTGGATAGGGTTTGAACCCTGTGGGCTGTAACAAGTGCAAGTAAAGTAACCAATTTTCTTGTAATTTTATCTAACTGTAACTGATCGTGGGGTACCCAGCTAGCTAGAGTCTCTATGACTAATGAGGTATCCCAGGTCGAGTCGTATTTGGGTAAGGGTAGGCAAAGTCTAAATAACCCTTTCAATAATCTTTATACCCGATCATCTTTACTGATGTGATTACCTAAAATTGAAGTCAGTGCCGACTTGCAACTGTTCAATGTACCATACCGAGCACCAGAATCAAATAATTCAGTAAAAAAATAAATTATTTTTGGGATAGAGGCCTTATAAAGATTAATGTTGTTTTTTTTTTTTATAATTAATATTAAGGTTTACTTTCCAAAAGTTTAGTAAACAAGGGATACCACGGTTGTGTCGGCCATACCGGGACTACAAGCATTCCTCTAGCTTTGTATCTAATAATCTTTCTCAGTGTTTTGAGAATGATTGCGAATGGAGGAAAGCCATAGAAATACCATTCAGACCAACATATTGAAAAAACGTTTATATTATATGCGTCAGGGTCTTTGTGCCATGATACGTATCTAGCACATTTTTTATTTATACGACTAGCGAACATATCTATATCTGACTGGCCGAACGATTTAACTAATTCTTGAAAGGCAAAGTCTGACAATTCCCATTCAATGTCGGGGTGAACTCGTCTCGATTCAGCATCGGCGATACTGTTCTCGATTGATGGGATGTACAGAGCAGAAACGAAAATGTTGCGAGCCTCACACCATTGCCATATACTTTTAGTAAGTTTTGTTAAATGGGGAAACTGTATACCTCCCATGCGATATATATATGAAATCGCAGTTATATTGTCTATTCTTAAAATAGTTTGACAACCAAATACATTTTTAGAAAAGATTTTTAGACCGATAAACGCAGCCATTAATTCTAAATAATTAATATGCTGTTTTCTCTCCTCCTGACCCCAAGTACCACTTGCTGTTTTTCTCTCACAAGCTACTCCCCATCCCGTAGTTGAGGCGTCAGTCTGAATTTCTAAATTGTATTCATCAAATTTTATTTTGCAAACAGATTTATCGATAGAATTTATCCACCAATCAAAATCAGAATCTAAAGTAGACGAAATAGTCATGAACTTCTCATAATTATCATCGCCTTTTAGACTTAAGAATTTACATCGCTCAAACTCTTTAGTATAAAACCAGCCATATTCAATGGCAGGGCAAGCAGATGTTAAAAGTCCTACTAAGCGAGCAAAATCTCTAATTTTACACCTATTCAGGTTTTTAAATTTTATCAACTCTTTCTTAATTTTGAGACGTTTCTCAACAGGCAAACTAATTTCCATTGTTTTAGAATCAATTATAAATCCTAAATATCTACATGAATTACAACTTTTAGCTTCATTTATAATGAAGCCCAAGGAACAAAGAAATTTCTTTGTAATTTCAACATTATCAACACAATCATCATAGTAATGTGCTATGAGGCATAAATCATCAAGATAGATTGTTGACAGATTACCGGTACATCGCAATAATTTGACAACAGGTTTCATGATCTTTGTAAAAACGTAAGGCGCGGTATTGAGACCAAACGGCAGAATATTAAATTCGAATAGATTATCATTCCATTTAAATCGCAAGTACTTTTTAAAATCATCGTGAATTTTTATTAAAAAATATGCATCCTTAAGATCAATCGTGGACATAAAACAATCTTTTGAAATAAGTTTAATAACTGTCCAAAGGTCTTCTAATTTAAAATGCTCAGTATTTATAAAAACATTCAAACTTTTTAAATTTAGAATAAGTCGAGTTTTACCGTTTGGTTTCGGTAACAAGAATATATTTTATATAAATTGATCGTTACAAGGTTGACATTTAGGAACAGCTCCTATCGAAAGTAAATTATCTATGGCCTGCCCATATTCATATTCTTCAGAACGAGAATATTGTGTGTGTAAAAGGAATTTCATAACCCTTTATCCATGACAGTACAGTTTGGTCCGATGTTATTTGTGACCATTGGTTATAAAAATGACAAAGCCTGCCGGCATAGTTTACTGTGGTGTCTATTGGCGGTTGCGGCCGTAGTTCGGACGTGACGCTCTGGATGACTGCACGTGCTGCTGCCTCGTCAAGGGTGCAGACTCCTTCGTTCTCCGAGGCACCGTCGGTCTGCGGTACGGCGCTGGCTTCCAGTTTATATTTCTGTTGGATGGTGGAGGCTTTGGCTTATTCGGAGGAGGCTTGGGCTGTGGACCAGACTTCAACTCAGCTCCTGACTTATTTATAGCCTTAGCCATTCTAAGCGCCTCAGCGAGCTCTTGTCCGAAGAGTAAACTATCAATTTTAGTCAGCTGCACCTGATCCTTTAAATCCTTTTTTAGCACAGCAAGGATGAAATTACGCCTGGTGACAGAATCATTATGTTGACAGTCGCACAAGATTCGCCCAGTGTCCACAAGTAATCTCAATATGTTTGGATCTTTTGTCTCTTGAGACAAAATAATAGTAATAACTTCACTCAGACATGAAATAGCGCTAGCAATCTGCTTTTGTTTTGTCTCTATAGCCTTATCACGCTTCACTATAACATCAGTGACTGCTGCCTTAATCTCAGGATTAAGGGATGGTGCGTCAATCAGCTTACAGTTGCCCGGAGGTAAATGAGAATCTAAGAGCTCCTTGCGGAGTTCTTTTGTCAAACCAGAGGTGGCTATGAATTCGTAGCGTACGGCTAAGTCCTTTTGGATGTTTTTACCGAATGAGGTAGTGGTTGATGGATCAGATCCCAATATTTCCATCACGGTTTCGTCTAACTCCTGATTGTGATCCTCTTTTTCAATAGCAGCAGCTTCATCAGCTGATAACTGGAAAAGAGGCTCTTGTGTCGCTTCAGGTACTCTCGGCCTTTGCGGTGACCCCAAACATGAAGCGCTAGGCGATGGTACCGGCTCGTCAAGGTTCACCGGTAGACATTCATTATTTTCCGATTCCATAATTGTGTTATCTGTTAACGGAAATTATAAAATGCTATACATATTCCACTAGGAATATGAACCGTATTTGTATCGTAATACAGTACAATACAATGTTTTGTAACACAAGTCGTCTTTTTAAAATATAAGTGTTAATGTAGGTATTTTACTTTTTGTTATGAATTCGATGCGTAATTATACGCAAATTACGGGTAAGATGAACTCATAGGCGTTGCATCGTGAACCCAAGTTTAACAAATACCAAGTTGTGTCGTGGTTGTAATTACCTAAACAGGTAATAACATATTAAGTGCGTGATCACACGTAGGTATGTACCTACAGATATCAGCGGGTAAGACGAACTCAAGACGTTACATCGTGAACCCGAGTTAATGAAAAAAGGATAAGTTGCAACTCGTGCGTAGCATCGTTAATCCTTCACATTAATTAACAAACACTTAAAAAAAATAAAAATTACCTTTAGGTGTTGACAAAATTGGCTCGGAATCCGAGGATGATAAAGTACTACGTCGGCGGCGTCCTTTTAGCAATTTTCTTTCCAACTTCTTAAGTTTCTTCTTAATATAACTAGGTATGTGAATCCTTATCATCACGTTTCCTCTTCGGCATTTTTGTTTATAAGCACTAAAAACACTAAATTGACGAAAAAACACTAGAACGCAAATTAGAAATACAAAGTGGCGAAGCACTGGAATGTGAATGATGGATTGAACGCAATAAATCTATAGGATGGGGTCAGTCTACCCACATTATTTTTTGTCTTTAAACTGAGTGCATTAGTGGCGACATTGTATGTGTGACTACAAGTGTATATATCTAATCTCGAGAACGAAACACAGAAGCATAATGACAATACAATATTCACCATTACGCCCGAACACATAATTATTGTCAAGAAGTAGGTAGACCAATATTCAACGCAGATAAAAGTGGAAGGCTGGAGACCTTTTTCCAGTGGGGCAGCATGTGCAGGTAGATAAAAATGGTTCCCTATCCATTTGCATAAAATTTTAAGACCTAATATAACTTAGCATAATTTTGTTTGGCATAATTATATTTTCGCATAATATAATTACGCATAACAGCTTACGCATAATTTTTTTAAGCATAATTTCGCTAACCATAATAATGATTAAGCATAATATTTTAAAGCATAAATTTACTAAGCATAAAGTTCTAAAGCATAACTTTTTTAAGCATAATATCCTAAAGCATAAATTTATTTACACATAGTGATATTAAAACATATTTATTTATTAACCAATTTATTTCGACGATTGGAAAAAAGCCATATCTCCTGAATCAGGTAATATGTATAACATATTAATATAATATAACGTATTGAACAATTTTGTGGTTTTTTTTCGCTGTAGGAAGCATGAAGCAAGCAAGCAAGCATACAGCATGCAAGCAAGCATGCAAGCAAGCATGCAAGCAAGCATGCAAGCAAGCATGCAGCAAACAAGCAAGCATGCAGCATGCAAGCAAGCATGCAAGCAAGCATGCAAGCAAGCATGCAGCATGCAAGCAAGCATGCAGCATGCAAGCAAGCATGCAGCAAACAAGCAAGCATGCAGCATTCAAGCGAGCATGCAACATGCAGCAGGCAGGGTTTCTGTCACAGCTCCGGCGCTGCGGGCCTCCGGCGGCCCCGCGCGTGCTAATCGTCGCAGACGGCTTTCGCTCACCACTCGGCTCGCTCGCAGCCGCCTGCTCCTCAGCCCGCGGGCCGCCTCGCCCCTACGCGCCTACGCGATTTAAAATTATACTCTAGGGGTAGGACAAACAAGACTACATGGAGTCGGTTTTGCAGCAATTCGGTTCTGTCACTAACTTTTGTTGCACAGCATATTAAATTTTTAACCAACAATATTACTATATATTACAATATATATTCAAAACATCTAATATATTCTTCAGATAAAAGTTATCTCGCGATTGAAAAATCGTTTAAGTTACAATAAAAAATAAATCGTTAATCGTTTATCGTTCGTTCGTTGTGTTCGTTCGTCGTGGTATAATAAATCGTTTGCATGAAAATTGTTTTTGTTATTTATATTATTTGTATGCCTAAATATTATTATGCTAATAGTCATTAGGCCTACTAACGTTATGCGAATCAAATTTATGCCAAAACAAATTAGTCTTTAAGATGATTATGCCAACATAAAATGTATGCCTAAAAAAATTATGCCGAAGTATTATTATGCCAAAACAAATTGTGCCAAAATCGTTATGCCGAAGTATATTAGGACAAAGAACATTATGCGAAAAGAAGGGATCCCGATAAAAATACTATATTTTTCATGTAGGTATGTGTGGTAAAACAGAAGTTAACCAAACCCAATGTTTGTTTAGAAAGTCAGTGGGTCTAGACAAAGTGACATTGGAAAAGAAAAGTCAGAAGTGTATTGGATTGACATAAGCTCTAACGAAAGCCTATTTTAATCCTGTTTTAAACATTATGACCACTTTAAGTGTGCAGTTCAAGGTGGCGCTGCTTGTCAAGAAAAAATGCATCGAAATGTCAAACTTGTCACAGTCATTTGTTTTAGTTATGTTTTCCTGTCTGCACAGATAATTTGTTTGTCGTTGTTGCGAAACAGAATGCTTTGAAAGCGATTGTCACTTGTCTAGTTCCCAGGTCTAGAGTTTACTAGACGTTTTATGCAACTGCTGATTCTTTTATAATATTTGACTTGTTAATACCAAGTCGGCTGTGTTGTAAAGTAAGATATTTCAACAATAACTATTGTTACAGATAAATCAAATTCCTTTAAAGAATATTCAGAAATGAATTATAGTGTGAAAAACTATGAAGAAGATGAATGTCGTCGAGAATTCTTCATATTATTTAGGTAAAGAAAACTTACGATAAGGACAACCAAAGGAACAAAGGATGGATAAAGACAGTTGAAAGGGAAAAATTAAAATAAAATCAAATGCTTAATTTGATAAAAATGTATGAGCACGGGCCTCATCTAGTTTTAAAAAAGAAGACGTGTAAAAGTGTTTGTAAAAACCTATTTGCAAAATAAACATCATTTATCATTTAGAGAAAAATACGGGTTGCCATAGCACAGCTATGTTCTTCGTCGTGAAATTGTAAGGCATATTCCAGTTTGTTTGATTTATATAAAGCCATAGTAAATACCCAATTTTAGATATAATGCATACCAGGCATATTGTAACAAACAATAAGAATAAAAAAGTTAACAATTTGCAAGACCATGTATTTTTTTGTGTTTGACCATGTGTTTTTAAATATTACATAATTTAAAGCGTTCGAAGATTTTACACGATATTCAAAAGATCATTTAATTCATCAATCAGCCTTTGCTCCACTCAGTATGGATAGTTCCGTGCTGTGTTGACTCTAAATATTCCAGCTCTGTAAAAAAAAAACAAGAACTTTAGTATGTCTTGATAGTTGATACTTGTTACATAGTTCATAGAATTTGGTATGATGACACTTACCGTGACTTGTTGATATCGCTATTGCCCATAGGGTTGAGAGAGCCCGTGCATCTGTCACGAGTAGCATCCCTGAGACTTGCGCATTCGTTAGCCAGAAGACGGTTGTATTTGACGGAACTAGCCATGTACTCGTAGGCTCGGCTGTGGGAACATCCGAAGTTTCCAATCACACAGCCAGGCATGTTAGACCCTCCATTAGGGTAGAAGTCAGCATCACCACAAGGGTCGTTGTATCCAAGAGTCGTAGTTTCTGTGTGGATCACTTCTACGTAGCGAGCATCCGACCGCACTATGCGGTCGCGGTCTGACCCCCAAAGTGGACCAGCAGGATCCAAAGCTAAAACAGAAAAGTCATAGTTATAGTAACTTTATTTTGATGTCGAAATTTGTTTTAGTATTCAAGTTTATTTATCACAAAGCTTTACCTGTGACTCTGTGGACCCTAGAACCAGTTGCCCTGCCAGCATTTCCAACTAGATGACCACCAAGACTGAAACCTACTAAGTGCACTCTGTTGTATGCCATTCCCAAACTATTGAGCCAGACCACAAATTGTCCGAGTCCCCTACCAACTTCGGCGGTACCGCCTTTCGCTGTAGTGTAAGACCTGTTGGCAAGAGCACTCCAGTCCAGAACAATAACGTTGACATCAGCATTCTGGAGAAAAGCTGAAACCAATATAAACGTGTTAATATCTACGTTTCTACAAGTGTTGATGCAAGATGTCAAAACACCTCTAGAAATAATTTGAATGCGAGTTGAGCAAAAGTTTTCGGTTCTGTGACCACTGATACTGGAATCAAGATTATTTGCTTAACAATTGGGCAAGACATGGGTACAATAAAAAAAAGGAGGTAGTTTACCGTCAACGAGCAATCTGTTCATGGTGTTTCCGCCGTTTCCATTCCACCCATGAGCGAGGAACACGGTGATTTTTGAGAAACTAAAGTTGGAGTTTGATACGGAAGCTGAATTACCGCGGACTAAGACTTGGGCTGAATTACGATTGGACCTGAAAATGGAATACAAAATAATTATAATAAAGATCTAAATAAATCTATCGTTGAAATCTAGTCTTTATAAAATTTTGCATATTGAGTAGGTAATGTTAATTGCTGTACCTATCAACCAAAGATTCGTACCTGGTATAAAGCCAATAGGCGTTATTTGCTGAATTTCTATTATATTCTTCAATAAATTCCCAATCCACGGGCTCTTCAGCATCCACAAGGTGCAGCGTATTGTCGCCATCTCCAAGCATGTAGAAGTACCTGTCACCTTCCTTGTAACCCTGTAAGGGGTCTCTGAGGACGCTGGCAGCACATGCTGTGAAGTAAAGACGGATATTTAAAAAAAATAGGGATCATAGGTTTTTGGAATGCTTGCGAGTTCTAAGAAAATATATAACTACTGTTACTACGCAAGGCACAATATAAATTGTATTGTGTTTATGATTGTAGGCGGATCATTTTATGTCAGAAGAATTAACAATAACATGTACCTATATCTTAACAAATACTACCTTATACTCTACTATTCGCTTTTATTCTTTTAACCAAAACTTTTTGCCAATCATGGGGATCACAGTAGATATAGATAAGTTCGGCTACATCCCGTTTGATAACTTTCCCGATTCGCCAACTAAACAAAAGACGTGCAAAACAAATGCAAAAGTGCCCTTTCTTAACTATTTTAATCTTCATATATTGAATCCCAGTACGTCAACCATTTTCAACTGTTTCTTACCTGCTATAACGACGAATAAAAGTAACAAGCACTTCATGACGCACAAGACTAGCACTATCTAGTCAAATTAATTATGATCCGATTGTTTTTGAATGATATACTTATATACGAGAATATTTCAATCCATGATTATTTTCCATTTATTGTGATAAAGAGATATGGATGCGTATTTTTTATCAGGTAGCACTAGCAAGTAGGAGGTTCTGCTAAGCAAATTAATTAGCAAAAAAAGGTTTAAGAAAAAAAAAAAATATTGCTATGCTTTGATGGGACCTTTCATATGGTACTTGTGTATCTTATCCTTTCCGTGACACGTAAAACACGTTATACCGTTGGTATCGGCTATTATTTGATGATCTTTGGTAGCTGCGGCACGAAAGTCTGACAACCAGTAATAGCAAGGGGTAGGTGTTGCCCAGATAATGGGTTGTGGAAGTCGGATATGTATTCGCTCCATCCATCATGATCATCTGAATAGCCTTTTCCCAACTATGTATGTGGGTTCGGCTTCCAGTCTAACCGGATACAGCTGAATACCAGTATTTTACATGGAGCGACTGCCTATCTGACCTCCACAACCCTGTTAGTACTGGGTAATACTGTAAGGTACTGGGTTTTCGCTCCATCCATTCATCTAATATTGGTTTTCAGCTGTATCGCGTTAAACCATTGATAGTCGCCAGTCTAACATAATTGGACAAAGAGTAGATGATGATGTTAAAAAAAACACGTTTGACGACACGGTTGGCGCAGTGGCTGAGCGATTGGCTGCTGTGCTGTGTGTTGCGGGTTCAATTCCCGCACGGATTAATTTGTATGCCCTACAGGAAGTTGTTCCGGGTCTGGTCATGTGTTTGAGTTTAAAAGTTTGTAAACGCACCCACGATACATACGAAATTCCTGGTGCGGGGCAAAGTTTAAAAAATAAATTGAAACCTATTTCAGCTGCCAAACGGCGTTGAATTGTTTTGTTTCGATTTTATGGGCGAGTACCGGCGTTATTACAGGCACATACGACATTTCAGCTTACAGCAAAAGGCAATTAGCATTTAATTCGGGTGGTCAGAACTCACTTGAATAATTATTTTCGCTATCTCAGGTTTGACGTAGGTACAGAACGTTATCTTTGTTTTGTACGCTATTTTGTCATTCCTGTGCACGCGGAGCATTTTATCTGCCTAGATTTGATTTTCAGGCTACGCGTTTATAATCACATCTGGCTTCATGTTTTACTCATACGAGCTGAAATTTGAAATCTACATTCTTTAGAATGACTGGATGAATCATGGGTGCCAGGAACTCCTCTTTCATCAAAAGAGAGCAAGGCCAATGTTTCATCTTCACCTTCAAGGCTGATGCAGAATTCGCCGGGCTGCACTGGCCACCCACGGCGGCACGGCATGGCCGCTATTAAATGAAGCAGCGTTTTGGGACCGGCCTTACGCGCGCGGAAATACCCGCTGGCTGTGTGCAGTGTGTGACCACAGCCTTATGAACTCTTATTACCATTAGGATTCTTAATTCGTGACCGGTTGGTAAGATCGCTCCTATAACATGGGACTTAAATATAACTGACGAAATGTGTATGTAGTAGGTATTGTATTAGGTACAGTCGACTTCACGTCTGTGGTCACACTTTGACTTTGAGTTGGTCTAGCGTAGGACGCAGTTTTAATGGAATAAGAGGCCAGCTGTTTTTGTTACAAGTGAAGTGTTACCCACTGTACAGAGGTTATCGATGATAGGTATCTTCTTGAATCTTTGAATGATAATAACAATAACTGCCTAATTATGAGATTGCAAAGATATATTGCCGTGATTTTTAAGGATCAAAGTGATAGGTACAATAAAATAAAATATCCATTAAGTGATTCAGATAAGAAATAAGGAAGCACATCCACAGAAGGTCTAAAATATAACATAGAGTAGATAGGAATGTATTTACATACGTCTTACACACACCCACATCACCAGGGTGTGATACTGAAAATTGTGTAGTCCATTAACCAATAGCACTTTGCCCGGCCTGGGAACCAATTCCGTGTTCACTGAATTGTATCACAAATTATTTATCATAATAGGCTCTTGGTTGGCTCACATACCTACTACACCTACTGTAGAAGACCTGTCAGATGAGTTTTAACATTAATTTGCTACCTTGACACTAGCGACTGTCTTGCTTTGCAAAGTGACTTAAATAGACTGTCTCAATACTGCGTGTGCAATAAACTAAAACTTAGCGTGCCTAAATGTTGTTATTTGAGCATCACCAAAAATATAAACATAGTCAAATATCAGTACTCCCTAAATGATATCAACTTAAATAGAGCTACCATGGTTCGCGATCTGGGTGTAATTTTTGATTATAAGCTTCATCTTGATGTACATACATATCAATACAATTGTTAACAAGGCTTGGCGTATGTACGGTTTGTTATGCGTTCAGCTACTGAATTCGTGCGCCCTCAGACCTACATTTATCTATAAACCTTAATTAGATCTCAATTAGAGTATGCAGTTGCGGTGTGGAATCCCCTATACATTAAATATTCTAAATTCCTAGAAGGGGTACAAAAGAAATCTTTAAGATCTATGGCTTACAGGGGCTTTCCCTCTTCTGCGTCTTATGTCGATTTACTACGGAAATATAATCTTGTAAGTCTTACTGGCCGGCGGACATTTCTGGAGACTGTGCTCCTGTACGACCTCTGCAGAAACACGTACGAGTGCTCCGACATTTGCAACAGGATTTGTTATTTAGTTCCCAGAAGAGTACGTTTAGGTGCAGTGCGCAAGCAACCGTTGTTTGCAGTGAGAGCATGTCGAACAAATGCTGGTGTTCGAGCATCGTTGGACGTCTTGCGGGCAATTATAATAAACACTTTCTTGACATCGATATATTCTGTGCAACACGTGGAAGATTCCGAAACTCGACTCACACGGCAACCAAAAAATTAGACTTACTTATTATTTCAAAGTTTAAAATCAATGTTTTTTTCTCATTTATTTCTTTATATCCTTGTTACTTTTAACTGGTTTTTGAAGCGTGTTATTATTATTTTGGTTGTATGCTGTGAATAACACTGTTGATTACATAATTGTTAATTTT
This sequence comes from Standfussiana lucernea, assembly GCA_964057025.1. Classification (NCBI taxonomy): domain Eukaryota; kingdom Metazoa; phylum Arthropoda; class Insecta; order Lepidoptera; family Noctuidae; genus Standfussiana; species Standfussiana lucernea. The sequence continues at coordinate 6,761,029 of OZ059785.1, forward strand.
AAGTTTTAAGTCTTTATGCCTTAATATGTAATTGTTGTTGTTCCAAATAAAAAATAAAAATAAAAAAAATATCTATCGAACGACAGGTGTGTTATTTGATAACCTTCATCAAATACGTAAGGTAAGAGATATAGGGTGTAAAGTTCGTCATCCTCGTAGAAGAGGACACCTCCGCCAAGACATTTCTGGTGGACTACTGACAGATGGTTGTAGTGGGGATCATGTATGTTATGCTAACCTCGCAGTTAACTCTGCATGCCTGATGTAGGATTATTAGTTTGTATGTTGCGAGATAGATGTCGCTACACAATAATTTTCCTACATGTTTTTCTTTCAGTGGTAAAAACTAAATAATTCAACGAAAGTCAATTAAATTGCATTGAATTGAATTGAAGGATACCTCAAGGTTTTATTTTCGACCCTCTTTTACGTATCTTGTACAAGTAAATTCTATAGATGCTCTTAATTTCAATAAATATTTTCAAGAGAAATGGAGGGTTTTGGGTAAAAAATAAAAGCAGAGAAGTACATATGAATATCATAAGTAACCATTTTATTGTTGTTATTCTTACAAACTAATTAACTTCATTCCTCATAAGGATAGGTATAGGTGTAGTTAATATACATAGTATCTATTCATTAAGTTATCAAACTAATTATAATCTGCCATTTAGTATGGGTATCTTCTGTCTGTGTTCACTCTGAATATACCCGATCTGTAAGAAAACATACAATCATGTTAAAAATGCCGTGTAAGCAGTCAATAAGATGTCCATAAGAGTTTTTAAAAGTAGGCATTGGGAAGTCATTGCCACACTCCCGTTATTTAAATTCTAGGCAAAAAGTCTCAAAAGAGGTTTCTGTAAAAAATAAAATGTTTCCCTTCGAGGTTTTCTCCTGATAGCACTTTAGCAATTCCTGGACATAAATACTCTAAACGCGCCACCTATATATTACATATTCAAGGATAATATTTGTGTATAATTTTAAATTGTTGTCTAGTTCATTGTTATTTTATCATCACTAAAACTAAACTGATCAAATGAAGCAGTGATCACTGAATTCTCACCTTGATTTAGATAGGTCACTGTTACCCATAGGGTTGAGTTCACCAGTGCATCTATTGCGAGTGGCTTCCCTTAGGGTTGCGCATGTATTGGCGAGGAGATGGTTATACTTGACGGAGCTGGCCATGTACTCGTAGGAACGGCTGTGGTCGCATGAGTTTAAGATACACCCAGGCATTCCTGAACCTCCGTTGGGGTAGAAATCGGCATCACCGCAAGGGTCAGTATATCCAAGCAAACCAGTGTTCGTGTGTATAACTTCTACGTATTGGGCATCCGTAGGCACCACGCGACCATTGTCTCTGTTCCACAGAGGACCAGCGGGGTCCAAAGCTGAAAGAATAAACCATTTAATTATTTGATTGACATAACTTTCTTACTGCAGTGAAATGCTTCAAATGTACAATAAACCGGTGTATTTAGGTTTGAAAGTGTAAGAATATGGTCGTTACCTGTAACCCTCCTGACCGAACCTCCCGTTTCCCTGCCAGCGTTTCCAACTAAGTGGCCGCCGAGACTGAAACCTACTAGATGTATTCTTTCATATGAGGCTCCCAAAGAAACGAGCCAGTTAACAAATTGTCCAAGTCCTCTGCCTACTGCAGCAGTTCCGCCTTTCGCTGTAGTGTAACCTCTGTTGGCCAGAGCACTCCAATCGAGAACAATAACATTGACATCGGCATCTTCGAGAAAAGCTGAAACAAATTGGTAAATTACAAAACCTGCTTTCAAACACTGTTTTAAGCTTTCACGGTTTATAACTAACCATACACTGTCTCTTCCGGGATATCTTCCGTGATTTTCAAGATATTATCCCGTAAGCGACAGTGTATGTTTAAAACCTGAATTGTTAAACCACACACCACAACTTGCGTCATGGTAGGAAGGAAATTCACGTTACCTTCAGTCAGTAATCGATTCATTGTGTTTCCACCATGACCATTCCATCCATGAGCGAAAAATACGGTAACCTTTGAAAAATCAATGTTTGATTGTGCTACGGAGCTTTCATCACCAAACCCAATGATTTGAGGTGAAGTAGGATTGTCCCTGAAAATGAGATAGTTTTAAACAAATAAAGTACGATATGTTAAGTCAGGAAAGGTATCTACATTTCTTTCGGTATTTCCGAGATGGTTTTTTAAACATTAAGCTTTTCACTCATTCAACGAAGACGTACTTAATGAGTTTATGTAGTAAAGAGTAATTTTATTACCTAGTAAAGAGCCAATAAGCGTTATTCGCTGGATTTCTTGTAAATTCTTCAACAAATTCAACATCTATTGGCTCCTCAGCGTCCACAAAGTGCATGGTATCGTCGCCATCTCCAGGGAAGTAGAAGTACCTGTCACCTTCCTTGTAACCCTGAACAGGGTCTTTGATGACGCTTGCAGCACACGCTGAAATAATTAATATTTAGATAAATACAGTTATCGGTAAATCTTGTTAAGTCATCTTTACTGTGTGACTTTTGTTTTGGTCTTTTACTGATGGTATTAGCATCTATAAGGTATAGGTAACTGAAGCTTGTGTAAATTAGGTTTTTAAGAATTAACACACCTGAGAGCCTAGTGTAGAGTGCTGAGAAAGGGGCCAGTTATTTAACAGTTTAAGTATTTACACACGAAATACAGAAAAGAAGAAAGGAATAGAATTAAATAAAAAAAATGCAAAAAATTACCGACTTAAAAAAAAAAAACACAAAAAAACATGAAAATAACTTTTCAGATGTCGGTGACTATTGTTTGTTTCGTTGACTTTTTTGCCACAAAAAAAATAAAACCGAATTGAGAACCTCCTCATTTTTTTGAAGTCGGTTAAAAATAGGTACACATCTATGCTTATTTTTTATGTATTACACGCAAAATTTAAATGTTGGTTTTAGCTATACTTTTAATTGATATTAATTATATTTAGGTTAAAATTACCTGCTATAGCGACGGATAACAGTAACAAGCACTTCATAATACAAAAGAGAGACACACTATCAGCTAGTCCAAATAACTATGAAGTAATTGTGTTTATTTGAAACACCGTGTTTTATATGTGATTAAACTCATTTATCGTGATATGATCAAAAATAATATGTTTTATCGTGTATCGAACTGCTATCAGCTTTTCTAGTTTTATCTCAGTAGTTCAAATCAAAACTTACCTACGATTAATAAGTTAATATTTCCGTTTAAAATATTTGATAAGGCCAGAATTTGATAAGGGAGACTTCATGATTCTTCTACAGGGTGGTCAGCTCGGATGTACACGACTTTTCTATGCCGCCATTTCGATTTTCGGCCTGCAGTTGCACATTGTTTTTTAGATATATGTGGCAAATTCGTTATGGACAGTTTTAATCAATCATGAATGAGTTTATCCAAAGCGAATACTGAAATTAAATTAGTTGCACTTATTTAAAACTGACGATATACTAGTGATAACTGGATCGTGGAGGTTAGATCGTTTCATGTTAAATACTGTTATTCAGCTGCATCCGGTTAGACTGGAAACCGACTTAACATACATAGTTGGGAATTTAAACATAGTTGGGTTTTACTTCTGCCCAAAACTTTTGTGTAGGTACGACATAACTGTTAGAATAAATTGGGATTTATTGTAACAGAGTAGTCTGTAGTGTTAAGTCGTCTTTTTGGTGAATACCCAACAAAAGACGACTTTCAAAGGTTCATTCACTTTCTAACTACCATTGAATCGTATGTGCTCAGTGTGAAATACTCTTGATGCGCACATCATTGGTGCGCAAGATGGAATAGGTATCCCACCAAAGATAAAATCTGTCATAGGTAGAGGTAGGAACTTAATCTTATGTATTGTTTTTTGCTACCTACGTTTTATTTTATTGGTTGATAGCGCAAAATAATAGCTTTCATGTATTATTTTATGGCGTGATTAGATTTTTAGATATGATTAATCGGATTAGAAAATCTATCAACTAAGGTGAGACATGACAATAAAGAGTGCCGCACAATACAGCATTGGTGCGTCAATGTACCGCATGCGTAGGCTATACTGCGCGGTGATCCGGCCCATGATCACCTACGGGGCGGTGGTCTGGTGGCCCCGCACTAAACTGATCACAGCCTCAAACAAACTGCAACGCATGCAAAGGCTTGCCTGCATGGCGACTACAGGCTGCATGAGGACTACTCCGACCGCTGCCCTAGAAGCCATGTTGGGACTTCCACCTCTCCATTTGTTCATACAACAGGAGGCGACGGTGACGGCAGTACGCCTTAAAACACTTCAACTCTGGGGTAAGAAAGAAACACAACATACTGCGTTACTGGAGGGATTCTACAACGAGTTCCCCCTGGCGAAAGCCATTAATGATCGCGTACCCAAACAGTTCGTATTCGACAAGAAATACAAAATCCAGCTCCATGAGGATCACCGCTGCGAGGGGCTAACCCCCGCAGAACTACGGATCTTCACGGACGGATCCAAAACAGGTAGTGGTACTGGAGCTGGTGTCTTCTCAGAGGACCTCAATATCCACATAGCCACACCACTGGGGGTCCACAACACTGTATTCCAGGCAGAATGCATGGGCATTTCCCTGGCCGCATCAGCCATCCTAGCCAGGGATGTCAAGGACCACTCAATTCGTATACTCTCAGACAGCATGGCTGTGCTGCTTGCACTAAACAACCACACAGTTAACTCTGGGTTAATACACGAGTGTCACCAGCGCCTGAACCAGGTTGGTAATCTCAACAACATAACCATCCAATGGATCTGTAGCGCTTAGGTAGTGTAGAATGATACTCCAGATGTGGTTACGAAAAGAGGTATAATCAAGACTAGGATAGCTTAGCTTAACAGAAATGTGTACAGGTCTTATAATATAATACATGGGCACAAGTAGTGGATTGCTTATGATATATTTACAAAGTAGTTCCTAAATAATACGTGTGGTGGCGCGCGGGTCGCAGTTGTAGGTCGCTGTCCTAGCGCGCTCTAAGCTGCGCCGAGTATAAATATCCCCTCTCTGTGCGCGGGGCTCCAGTACACGGTTGGCAGCGGCAGCGGACGGATGTATGACTTGACTTGCAGCTACAGTACTCCCCCCTTAGTGAAAACGTACAGGCCTCTTCACTGATCGGCCTGATCTGGTGCGGTACTCGTTGGTGTTGGCCGGGAGTAGGCTGGTGTGATCTTCGCTGGTAGCTGCAGGTGACTGGGGTGTCTCACTACTCGTGTGGTCGTGTTCTTCAGTGTCGATAGTGTATGCCGGTTTGAGTCTATCGATCGATATTGTGCTGGATCTTCCCGGTAGTTGGATGGTGAAGAACTTCTCGTTGCGCTCGATGACCTTGTACGGACCTTTGTATGGCTGTTGTAGCGGTTTGCGGACGGTGTCGTCGCGTATCAACACGTGGCTACATGTTTGTAGATCATTGTGCACAAACATACATCGCTTGTTGGAATGCGATTTGTATGTTGGTGTTAACTTCGTGATGACGTCATGTAGTTGGTCGACGAAGTTGTGATCCATTGACTTCGCTGCTGGTGATGGTGCTATGAAATCACCAGGCAGTCGCAATGCTTGGCCGTAGGTGAGCTGCGCGGCGCTGGTGTCGGTGTCCGTACGCACGGCGGCTCGTAATCCCATTAGCACTGTCGGTAGCTCGGCGATCCATTTGTTGCTATTTTGTAGGCGAGTCATAAGTGCAGTCTTCAGTGTTCGGTGCCAGCGTTCGACAATGCCGTTGCTCTGCGGGTGGTAGGCAGTGGTACGGGTTCGTTCGACTCCCAGTAGTTGTGCGAGGTCTCGAAATAGACAGCTTTCGAACTGTCGTCCTTGGTCAGTCGTTATTCTTGTAGGGCACCCGTAACGAGATATCCACGTTTCATATAGCTTTTTGGCGACGATATCGGCAGTGATTTCCCGTAAAGGTACTGCTTCGGGCCATCGTGTGCAGCGATCGATCATAGTCAACAGGTAGCGATGTCCAGACGATGAAGTGGATAGCGGACCAACGATGTCGATGTGTACGTGTTGGAATCGTTCGCTTGGTGGGAAAGCTGCAACTTCACTGTGGTTGTGACGTAGAACTTTCGAGCGTTGACACGATATGCACGTTTTCGCCCAATTGCCAATGTCAGTGTTCATTGCGGGCCAGAAATAGCGTTGTTGCATGAGCTTGCGTGTAGTTCGTAACCCGGGATGACTTGGATTGTGCACGGCGTTGAATGCGATGCGACGAAAGTCAGTTGGTAGGTACGGTCGAACATGTGACGTAGACGTTTCGCAGAATATTGGCTTGTTTGTAGCGGGCATGACGATTTTCTTAAGTTGAATATTTGTTTGTTGCAATAAATTGGGTATATCGCTGTCCCTTTCTTGTGCTTGAGATACGTCATCGTAGTTAATTGGCGATGGTAAGTCGACGGTTTCGATGCGTGAGAGTGCGTCGGCGACAACATTGTTTACTCCACTCACATGACGAATGTCCGTAGTGAACTCGCTGATGAATAACAACTGCCGGGTGCGTCTTTGTGTGTCGTTATCTGACGGCGGCTTGCGAATAGCGTAGGTCAGCGGCTTGTGGTCGGTGTAAACAATGAGTTCTCTTCCTTCGAACATTTTCCTGAAGTGTTTGATCGCCATATAGATGGATAGTAATTCTCTGTCGAATGTACTGTATCGTTGTTGCGTGTCGGAGAACTTCTTTGAAAAATAGCCCAGTGGTATCCATTTCTTGTTTACAAGTTGTTGTAGTACGGCTCCTGCGCAGGTATTCGATGCGTCACACATTAGGGAGATGGCGTCGTTCGGCGATGGGGATGGATGAGCGAGCAAAGCTGCGTTTTGTATGCCGGCTTTGCACAACTCGAATGCTTGTATAGCTTCTGTGTTCCACTCGATTTTGGTTTTGTCGCGTTTCTTGGAATTATGTAGGTACGCGTTGAGTGGTGCTTGTATGTGTGCGGCATTTGGAATGCTGTCGCGATAAAAGTTTACCATTCCGATGAATCGACGTAAGTCATGAATTGTTTCTGGTTGGGGGTAGGCAGTGATTGCAGTGACCTTTTCTTGTGGTGGCTTAATTCCGTTACTTGACACTTCGTAGCCCAGGAACTTGACACTTTCTTTGCTGAAGACACATTTCGATGGATTTATTGTTATTCCATAGTCGTCTAATCTGCGTAACACTTTTTGTAGGTCTTCGATGTGGCATGTTTCATTATCTGAAGCGACGATGACGTCATCAATGAATGGGAATGCGTAGTCTAACCCGGTGAGTACTTCATTAATGAACCGCTGGAATGTCTGTCCGGCGTTTCTGAGTCCTGGACACATTCGAGGGAATTCGAATAGACCGAATGGAGTGGTGATGGCGGTCTTCTCGATGTCCGGTTCATATACAGGCAGCTGTTGATACGCACGATTCAGGTCAAGCGTAGTGAATATCTTCTTGCCGTGAAGTAGGTAGGTGAAGTCTTTGAGTCGTGGTACTGGATAGCGGTCAGGTTTAGTGACGTCATTGAGTCTGCGGTAGTCGCCACATACGCGAATGTCACCGTTTCTCTTTGGTACGACGTGTAACGGGCTGGACCATGGACTTTTGCTGGGACGACATATCCCCTGCTGCATCATCGTCTCGAACTCCTTCTTCACGGGCAGGTATCGATGTGGTGGTAATGGTCTGGTCTTGCTGTACACTGGTGGACCGGTAGTTTCAATGTGGTGTTCCACCCGGTGTTTTGGAGTGTCCTTCATACATGACGGTCGAAGGATGTCGGGGTACTTGCTGAGTAGCTGGTGATACGGCTGACCAACATCGATACTTCTCACTGTAGGCTCGGCTGAGTAGGTGATTGGTGCTCTGGCGGTGAGTTTGGTAACTTTGTCGACGAGACATCGGCCGGCTACGTCGACAAGAAGTTGATGATGAGTTAAAAAATCGGCACCAATGATGGGCTTGCTGACTGCGGCGATGATGAACTTCCACGTGTAAGGTCTACGTAGGTTGAGATCCAGTTGTAGTGTCTTCTCACCATACGTTGGAATCACTGTGTTGTTCGCGGCATACAAACAGAAATCGGTTGGTGTTGCGTTCCCGCCTTTTCTCTTCGGTATCACGGATACGTTGGCGCCAGTATCAATCAGGAAAGATAAACGTGAGTTTTTATCTGTTATGAATAGGTGGTAGGATGAGTTGCTTGCGCCGGTTCCCGCCTCGGCCAACGCAGGTGTTAGTTTTCCGAGCGGGCGCTGCTGTCTTCATAGCTACACGGCCGCGTGCACCTTCTCGCTTCTTTGCCGAACTTGCGATGGTAAAAACAGATCACTGATTGGTCGTTTCGCGCGCGATCGTGATTGGTCCGGCTCGACGAACGCGATCGTGAGGGTCGCCTGTTATACGATCTGCGTCTATAGCTGTGTTGTTGCGATTGTTTTGCCTTCAACTCAGCAATTTCTCGTGTGAGAGCGTCGATCTTCTCTTCCAGTGACGTAGATGCATGCGAGGTGGTGGGAGTGGAGCTAACTGCTGCGACACTGCCGTATGGTTGCGACTGTTCGAGGATCTTGTCAGCCATCATCGCCAGCTCGTGGATGTCTGATTTCTTGATCTGGAGGTCTTCACAAAAATAACTATCACGTCGGGGTCACCACTGTAGCGCTTAGGTAGTGTAGAATGATACTCCAGATGTGGTTACGAAAAGAGGTATAATCAAGACTAGGATAGCTTAGCTTAACAGAAATGTGTACAGGTCTTATAATATAATACATGGGCACAAGTAGTGGATTGCTTATGATATATTTACAAAGTAGTTCCTAAATAATACGTGTGGTGGCGCGCGGGTCGCAGTTGTAGGTCGCTGTCCTAGCGCGCTCTAAGCTGCGCCGAGTATAAATATCCCCTCTCTGTGCGCGGGGCTCCAGTACACGGTTGGCAGCGGCAGCGGACGGATGTATGACTTGACTTGCAGCTACAGATCAAAGGACACAGCGACTCCCGAGGCAATGACGCCGCGGATGAACTTGGTGAGTGCAGGCAGGCCAAGGAAGCCCTTCCTACCATTGACGGCCGCTTCACCAAACAGGCGCTTCGGCTGTCAAAACTACAGCTGCGCACGGTTACAGCCGCTGTCACTGGACACGGCTCTTTTAATAAACACCTCTTTGTCATAGGAGCCACAGATAGCCCACTGTGTCGAGCCTGCATGGGGGAAGACGAAACAGCAGCCCACGTGCTTCTGCATTGCCCAGGGGTTGCCTCATACAGGGCAAAGTACTTCGGTAACCCAGGTACTCTCCGCGAGATAGCCAGCAACATCAAGGCTTTGTTGGCCTTTCTCGGGGAACTGGGGTGGATCGAATAAAGTTCCCACCCGTACGCAAAATACGCGCGTTGGTCGTGGAGTTGCGGACACCGGCCCGCTATACAATACAATACAATGCGTAGGACTTGAGGATATTCAAGTTAGTTGGCTGTTGACATTGCTTTATCAAGTTTTATCCAAATATGATGGTTCAGGACAAGAAAAGTTTTTGATGAGGAGAACAAAATAGTCAAAACAGAACACGTGTCATGTCATGTTTGCAAAAAGAAAGATAAAGTAACGATTTGTTTGTCAATTTTCGTGTGATATAAATGAAAAGCATTTTGTGCTATTGAAATATTGGATCCTTATATCTGTTCAAAAAAATGCGCGAGTGATGTGCGAGTTTTATCGGTCCTATATAGCCAATAGTGACCGATGAAACTTGCGAGACTATACGAAAGTGATAATATTACCTATGTTTGTAGGTAAATTTTCTGATATAAATGCATTGGGGCGCTGCCCGTGCTAATATCAACTAGCCTTAACACAATGATTAATCATACTTGTTATTTTAATGTTAATACTTTTTGATTGATTGATTCAAAGCAGAGACCTTTCATTAGGCCATCTATTGATTTGATGGGTTCATTGATTAGATTATAATTGTAGCAGGTGTGTTTGTACATTATTGTCGGAGGTCTCTGTAAAAAACCCTGACGTAGTCAATACGTATTAGATTTAACTTCAGATTAAGTGTTTTGTTTGTTCGTGATAACAAACGCATGTGGATTTGTAGAAATACAAATCCACATATGTTTGTAATCACGTTCTCGAAAACAGCTTTAACGATTTCGCTGGAAGTTGCAACATAAAGATTTACGGGGGCGAAAAATCGACCTAGCTAGGTTTCATTTCTGGGCAAATTCTTTTTCTCTATTTGTACCCGAGCGGAGCTCGGTCGCCCAGGTACTGATTTTTTATCGCTGCACAATATCAGCGTTATTAACTCGTACTTACTGGTTGTCTTGAAAATTTACTCAAGTGAATTTTAGGTCCCTACCTAAGCTTGCTTGATTCCAAATTTGTTCCAATCTGAAAAAAATAATTGTTCAGGCATTCTGCATTCTGAAATGGTAGGTTTTTCTTGTTAAAGATACTACTAATGTAAAAGGTGTTGTTTTGCATCCTCGTCAAATTCAAGGAGGTAACTATGCTAATGATTCTTGACCCGAATCAGTAATAAAATGCGTAGGTATTTTTTTTTATTTTTTTCTTAATATCGGAAATCGATAAGTGTACACCACCCGTATTAAAACGCGGCCCGTCACCGTTTATCGAATAAACGCAGACGTTTATTCGATAAACGGGTGATTCTCATCTTTGGAAAAGGGCCTCATTCTGAAATATTGTCAAATTAAAACAACTAAAGAAAGCAGCGTTTATTATTATTGACCAGGTACCGTAATTTATATTGATTATTTATGTCTTCTATGACAACCTCCTGCATATTGACGAGGTTGCAAAACTACACCTTGTATAACATTAATTACCTTTTCATTCTACACAATTCTGTTATAATACATAGAAAACTCTTGAGACACTCTTGTAGAAATTGGTGGGTAGTCTTACGGTTATGAAAAGGTAGATTTTGATGGTTCCTTCCTATAATATGTGATTGTATACAGGTGCCAGTGTATTAAGGCATTATACAGCTTATACCAGTAAGGTGTGCAGGCAATGATTTTATCGCGATTTCGATGTTGGTCCCACAATCCCATTTAATCAAGTTGTTGACGCCTAGCATCATTAAAGAAAATAAAGGAAAAATCCAGTTAAATGTTTATCTGTGTGCTTATCTAGCTAAAATCTCGCTGATTTAAAATCAAAACAAATGTGTCGATTAAAGATAATGTTGATTTATGATTGAGTACCTACGTCATTAACTCAACACAAATGGTACTTTTTTACGTGAGCTGATAAGATTTTCACCTAAGTTAATTTATAAATCCGAAAGTGTGTCTGTTCGTATATTCTTTAGGGCTTTAACGCGAACAGCAGATGGACGTGGCTCCTATATTTTTCCTGGATCATACATACATTTATATAAAGTGATTTGTCTAGGGCGCTAGTGAAACCGCGGGCAGCCAGACCACGATAGTATATTATATCCATCTAGCCTTTCAAATTAGAAAATAGTATTTTTGAGACCGCTAAATGTTAAAGTTTTAGAATACATGTTTAATACATGTTTGTTTGTTTTTACATATTTGGGTAAAGATATGTATATGAAATACCTACATTATTATGTTTTAGTGGGACATAAAGATTACTACATCCGGGTATGTGGTGCATTAGCATGACGTAGCTCTTATTGGAGAAAGAACTGCCCGACTTTTACTAACTGTGCTTGAGTAGTTTATGAGTTAACTCCTTTAATACGTATTTTTATTGTACTCTGTGGATACTATTACTACTACAAATTAAAAAAACCTTTTCTTTGTCAAAAATCGAGTTCAATTTTTTTTTTATGACCCTTTGCTGTTTTTCGTAGAAGTTACCTTTATACGATTTCTAATAGATAGGTTTAAAACTTTTGTTTAGACAGGATATAAAGGATTGTGTAGATCATATGTCCAGTTAAGAGAAGATCGATTATTTCCTCTTCGTATAGTATCAATGTTTATCAAGTAATCGAATATTAGCACAAGCAGGAACACACCCTAATCAAAATCAATTAATTGACTTTTTATTCAAGGTTTTGTCGATCGAAGTGACTGATTGAAGAATGCATGATTTTTTTCCTTATATTATTTATCAGTGATATTAATCGGCCCGTGGAGGTGTGACCGTGCATTGAGACCCCTCCGTCAATCGGAAAGCACGTGAAACCGTTTTGGCCCCGCCCGGCTGTCATTTGTAAATTTCTGACAGTTGTACCGGGCAGTCGAATGCCTGAAAGCCTGAAACAAATAGTATTGCCAAGGGGATCGTATTACCCAGAAGATTGTCGAGGTCAAATTGTTAGTCCATGTAAGATACTGGTATTCAGCTGCAACCGGTTGGATCAGAACCCATGCCCAATAGAGTTGGTATGGCTAGGCAAGTGAAGATGTCAGTGTTAGTAGGGTTGAACCTCATCTGGCAGCAAGAAATCGCTCTTTTTATGATCCCATCCTTTTGTGTTGCCCGTTATTTGCTAGAGCGAGAAACAGAGCGGGAATGCTATCGCACGCGGTAGCATCAACGATACAATCGGCGTCACGCTCTGATTCTCTGCTCTGTTGTTTGTGTTGCAAGAGTGCCAAATTGATTAATAAATCAATTTGGCACTCTTGTAGTTCTCCACCCGCTCTCCGTTTCTATTCAAATGGAAAAGTTCGCATAAATCTATGCAATCATGTGCGCCAGAAAATAATCTTTTCAGGCTTCTTTTACCAAATGACAGAAACGGAACCCTTATAATCACGTTATGTTTATCTGTCCAGCCGTCCATATGTCATACAACCATTTTACTATTTACTCGGATAGGTACTAATAGTACACTATTAGCACTACTTAAATCAATGAAATTGGGATGAAGGTATTCTATGAATCGTTAAATTGAAAGCCAAGTGAAATTTGACCAAAAAATACTCAAAAGTGGCACTCCGTTCAACTTTTATAGACTAATTTCACTCGTAATAAGTATACATTCACTCAAAAAAGTATCGGGAATGGATGACTTCTTTATGGTTCCAAATAATTTTTTTTGTGTTGTTGTTAGATTGGCGCAACTGTTTTCCATTTTGGAGCGGAGTTTGAGTTGCATCTGTTATTTAGATTAAATACAGTGCTGTTTTTAGTTAGATCATATCTAGTCTGTATTGCGAATTTCATAATGGACAAAAACAACGACGAACAAAGAGTTTGTCTTGGATTTTGCACCACGATAATGCGCCTTCGCACAAGGCCATCATAGTGAACGAATTTTCGACCAAAAACTCAACAAAGACCATCGAGCAACCACCTTATTCACCAGATATGGCCCCAGTCGACTTGTTTTTTTTCCTAAACTCAAATTACCACTTCGTGGCACCCATTTTCATTCGGTAGAAGACATAAAGGATGCGGCGTATCATATCATATTATTGATCGTTCCCCGGTACTTTCTTGACAGAGTAGTATATTACGAGTCAAATTAGTCACCGAAGAATGAAAAAACACACTGCGCATAAACAGGTGTTCTGGTGCCCATAACTAAAAAGTTAACAATGTTTTAAAATTACTTTAGTGAGATTCGCTTGAGATTAGCTTCGAAAGACGTACAGAAATGCGCCCCTCTCAAATTATTAAACTAGAAATACTTACTAATACTAATAAACATTTTTGAGATTTTTTCGATTAAAACAGCTGAAATAGTGAGCTTTTTTTCAGTGTTTTGGGGATTACAAATATACGTATATTTTTGCCGTCGATAAAAGCAATAATGGACATTCATCCTGACTTGGCGTGTTTTTTAATAAATACATAGGTAGATAGTCATCTGATAGCTTAGAAGGCAACTATTGGAATTTAGAGGTCACCTGCCAAAGACCAGGGTATCACACATCGATAAAGTATAGAAATTTTAATATACTTTATGTAGGTAAGCTTTGTTTTAAGACTGGCATAGATATCTCTTGCCTTAGTAGTACCTACAGTAGGCCGAACTTTACTATTGACAAAACTAGTATAAGCTGGCCTTCTTATTCTATTGAAACTCCGTACTTTACTACGCTAGACCAGATAGACCGAAGTGTTACCACTCGACCATGTGCTGGAGTAGGACACGACTAAGGCCAACAGTAGCGTGATATAATATAACATTTAATCTATAAGCATGTCTCTGACGTGAAAATCACTAATCGCTTGTTTCGACGCCCAAAAATCGTAATCATTAATATACTTACCGTAAAAATTCCTGATACACATCTAATGATACGTAATCAAGTAGGTACTTGTAATAATTATTGTGGTAGTACACCAAAACGTTAATGCTGTAGGTAAGTACGTCAACTGATTTACGATAAGCTGTTGGGTTTTCCCATCTGCAACTACGCAGGAGACTAAGGCGATGATTTTTCGAAAAACGATGGTCCAATCAACTTTTGCTTACAAATAGAAGACTTAAGTTTCAACTTCCACGTGTCTAACTTCGAAATTCACAAACTTCCATACAAACTTTGTTCGTAATGAATTTTTTGAAAATCCTGCCTTATTGCTCAATTTTGTTACACATTATAACTACGGAACTCTTGCGCAAAACATGCTTCTAGACTGTGCGTATGTCAATGAATGAATTGAGATGAATTCGAGATATTTATCGATGTGAGACAAAAGTGTACTACTGTGCATCTGTGTATGTACAAAAGAGCTGGTGAGAATTTCGGTAACGTCATCTCCTTGTCGCTTTCTCGTTAACCTATGAAATAAATATATCGATATGACAATGTCATAATAGTTCACCAATTTACATCATGAGGGTAATAAATAAAAACAATGCAATGTTGATAAATTAAGCTTTAATCGTTATAATACTTTATCGTAATCGTCGTGTCCTTTAGAAGGGCCAGTTGGAACCAGTACGGAGACCGTAGATCCCGTTTCTGTAATCAAGAGAGACCAATATTAGACCAACCAACCAACCAACCAACTTGTAGATTGAAATAAAGAAATTGAATTGAATTGAATTGAATTAGAAAAGTCCTGCCGGGTCTGGCCTACCTTCAACATGCTATCCTCATCTCAAAATATGGTAATTAATAAAATTAAAACAAAACAAAAGTTACTTAGGCTCGTATTTGAGATCATCAATTCCTTGAGAAGATGCAATTTAGAGCATAACGGAGAAAAATGGAACATTTGCCTAATTACCCACGGAACAACATATAACAGTTGTGAAAATTAATGAATGCTGGTTCTCTGTCGTAGAGAGTTATTTATGTGCTAGAACAGTCACAAATTTCTTACCCTCGCTTTGAAACAATGCCGTTACCCATATGGAGGGCACCACCAGAGCACTGATTGTTTTGGGCTTGTTGGATGTTGGAGCACAATCTGCCGACGAAATGGTTGGTGCGGACACTGGACGCGAAGAGTTCGGGCGCCCTGCTGTGAGAGCAGGTACTGATCCAGCAACCGGGCTGAGGGTTCCTGCCACCGTTAGGGTAGAAGTCACCGTTAGCAATGCGATCGAAGATACCGAGGAGACCACCGTCTGTGTGGATAGCTTCAACATATGCGCCAGCGTTGCCGTTTAAAGCGTTGGAGTTTCCACCCCAGTTGGGTCCGGCAGGGTCCAAGCCTGGAAAAACAAAATGTAATTACTTATCTATTAAAACATGTCTATTGGTATGATTGTTTCTTCAGTATAAATAATTACCTGTAACTCTTGAGGGACGACCGCCTGTCTGACGACCAGCGTTACCAACGACGTGAGCACCCAAACTGAAGCCAACCAAGTGGACGTTGTTCCAGTTACCACCGGCGGTGTTGATGAGCCATACGAGGAAGTTTCCGAGGAACTGTCCAACGCCGGGGACACCGTTGGTAGCAGTAATGTAGTTGGAGTTAGCTAGACCGCGCCAGTCAACCACGATGACGTTGACATCCTGAACTGCGAGGAAAGCAGATGTGATTTGGGGGTTCATCCCGGAATTTCCATTGCTGTTCCATCCGTGAACGATGACTTTCAAGCCACGAGTGTTGCGGTAGTTGGAGTTCCAGATACTGTTAGCGTTGCCATTAACAATAACTTGGGGGTTCGTGGGGTTCTGCCTGAAATTAATGACAAATATGTTAGGAGAAGTAGTACTGCAATGGCATAGTATTGTGTTAAAGTTCGTAATTATTATCATGACATGAATAAACTTAATATCCGATTATAATTTCCGATTGTTAGGCTTATTGAATAAATGCATTTTGATTTTAGTTAGGGTTCATACTTGTAAGTATAATTTTGATTACAGCTTACAGAAAAAAATGCTTTTAATTAAAAAAATATTGCATGCACGCAAAAAAATAATGTTTTTTTTTTTTAATGAACACGTCAGCGTTAGCATTACTTCAAATGAAAACAGTACAGAAGAGAAAATTTGACAATAAATAATAGTTACCTGGTGTAGAGCCAGTACTGGTTATTGGCTCCATTTCTGCTCAGAGCAGCCTCATCCACAGGTTCTTCCAGGTCCACTAAATGAGGAACACCATCGCCATCTGGCATCCAGAAGTAGCGACTTTCGCCTTCCACATAGTGGCTGTTGTCCCCGGGAATAAGAGGGATCGCGCTACTAGCGCATACTGAAAAAAAATTTTGTCATTTTGAATTTGATTTTAGACATTCATATAAGTTATTTTGGGGTGAAAAATCACGGTAATACTCAATGTAACGGACTCGAAACATTGTGCTAATGGATGAATTGAATAGTACAGGGGTCATGGAAGTATTTAAAGTAAAGTTATAACATTAACAATTTGTATTTTTTTTTAACTTGTGCAAAAGTTGGAACCCCTAATATTTCCGTAAGTAGACGGTTCCCAGGTATGGTCCAGAACAAAAAAATAATGCGATGACGGGGAGAACAAGAGTGTTTACACGCATTATGTAAATTAAAATTAAGGTTAAACTCACATGCGACCAAAGCTGCCAACACTACCAGAAACTTCATGGCTTTCAGAAGAATTAAATCAGGTGAACACGAATTAGTATTTATAAGCGTTTAATCTTACCTCAACATCAAACAATCTTGTGTAAAATGTTGAATGAGCATGATAATGACGACCGCGATAATGTAATTGATTGATACTCTGTAATAACACAAGGAAAAATAAGTTTGTGAGTTTGTTTGTTGGGATAATTTCCAAAATTACAAAACAAATCTTCGTAACCTCGTTGTTTTTCTAAATTGCGTAAGGGATTTTAATTTTATTCGGAAGGTGCGAAGCAAAGTCTACCAAAAAAAATGCTTCATCTCAAATCGATGTATAAATGTCATGGTAAGGAAATAAGGTAAAACTATGAAAAAGCATTAAAGGAAAACTATGACTTTTGTATTCCTAATCTGTTTTTTTTCCGACATCCAACGCCCAGGGCAAAAGCTAGGTTTATGGATATAATATATCCGATTTAATTGATCACGTACTGATTTCTAAGATATGTATAGTACACATTTTAGGATTCCACAAAAAAAAAGATTGACTTTATAATACGACAGAACCACCCTGTGGTATGTCAGAGAAAAAGCCTCTTCTTAAAGAAAACAAGAACATTGATTGGGGCGATCGCTCACACCATGTTACCACACAAAGAACATGACCACTCCATCAACTAGGCCTCGGTGTTAGAGTTGTCAACCAAAAAATGTACCACATACATAAAATTTAACTGTTTTATGTGTGTAGTCTGCCCGACTGTTTACCCGAAGCATATTTTCGTGTACACACGTTTGAATTGTCGATTCGTTTCTAGTTGAAATAGAATATTTTATACTTGTATGACTACTGGGATGTTCAATACGTAAGAAATGTAAAAAAATATCTCGAAACGCCAAAAACTCAGTCACGGATCCCCAGCACGAAGTCAAACTCACACTTGACTTAATTTTGATTCATTATGATTATCACTGATTACGGTTGTTTTGCTTTGTTAGTTTGTATTAGGAAAGATAGGTTTACATCAATTCGTGCTAGTTTCAAATTACATAATTACTTAGATAACTTTTCTAGGTCTAAGTAGTTTTATCATAATCATTTCGGTTTGGAATCACCCACTGATAGGTCTAATAGGCCTCCCCTTTCTTCTACCATGCTTTTTGGTTTGTGTGTTCCTCATCCAGGTATTTCCCGCGACTTCGACGATGTCATCAACCCGATTTTTGAGAGCAGGATGGGTCGTGCATTCTGCATCAAAATCAAAACATTCAAGTAGGCCAATTACAGGCACTTTTGAATTGTCGAAAAAAAGACAAGAAAAAAAATGAAACTACAGTCCCAGTCACAAGGCATAATAACTGTGAAAGTACTGTAGTTGCCCATTCCAAAGCGTAGATCTCTATGGAGAAGAATGGGCAAGAAACTCCATGGACACTCTTTTAAATATTTATTTTATTTATTTATTTTATTCTTTTTAAGAAGGCTTACAGACTAATAACAGAATAATAGATAACAAAAATATATAATTAAGTTGCTAATAACAAGCCTCCACAGATGTTATAAAAAATAAGAAAAATTACGAAAATCAGAATATTGTTAAAAAAAACTTTGGTTACATCATTGTTGAAGAAACTCTACATTATGTGAAAACGATGTAACAAGCCGTGCACGTTTAATGTGTCCATAGTAAAGACAAAAAAGACAATTAAAAAATAATTAATTCAAATAAGCCTAAACCAAATTTTGATCTTTTTTTGTATGATATTTTTATTATGCTATTCAAATTATTAAACATCATCTTCACCCAGCCAAACTACAAATTAGTACTTAAAACCTAGCGATATTGTGAGAGTGTTTTGCCGTGACTTTGTACCGAGTTCCAGTAGTGCGCGTAGCAAAACACAAAGAAAGAGGGTAGACAGATTTGTCTGCTCCTAACAAGTTTTTACCATCCACCCGCATTCTCCAGTCATCTCGTAATCATGGCGCTTGCAACAGCGTCGAAATATCGGGAGCTCAATATAAACAATAATCGCGGAATATATCCCTTAAGTGATAGTGAAAGTAGTACTCGTATTATTTGGTCATCAAAGGGGCTCGTGGCTAAGTAACATCACATGACGGCAGCACGGGTCGATTTTCGAGGTTAAGCATCGCTTTCAAAGGCCAGTCTGGATGGGTGAACAGCTATTATATACCGAGTTTTACCCGTGCCTCGGAAAGAACGTTAAGCCGTTGGTCTCGGCTGTCATTTGTAGATCTTTGACAGTTGTTACAGGTAGTCTTACTAAAGGGTATCGTATAACCCAGTACTGAGTTGTGGAGGTGATATAAGCAGTCGCTCCATGTAAAGTACGGGTTTTTGCTTTCAGTCTAACCGGATGCAGCTTGTTATATGTATACAGCATAGCTAGGAGAGATTAGGCAGATAATGATACAAGTGGAACAAACGCCAACTGCGTTTCCGAATGTGATTCTTTTTCGATTTTTGTAAGAATCTCGTCAGATAAACACGTGTGGTATAAAAAGGCATAATAATGCATAATAAAGCATAAAAAGGCATAATAATCTTTTATCATGTTTGAAATCCAGCTTAACCTAACCATAAAATCGCGGAGCCGTCCATTATTGAATTATCTTGTTTAATATGATTCAAAATTAAACCGATATAGTAATTATTAAGCAACGGTACAGAGGTCGGTCATTGGATGGATTACTGAACATGCCTAACATACCATGACCTATGTGAATTTGAAACCCCATTGTTACGTAAAATCAAATTTGAAAGTCTGTCAACCGTTCTTTCCAAGGGGTATTATTATGTTTAGTTACCCAGGAACATGGCTGTAGAGGAGCGACTGTTTATCTGACCTTACCAGAATCTACTCAATACCCTTACCTACGTACCTACTTATTCACTTGACGGACTCAGAAATAGTATTACACTAATTAAATACAAGGGAATTTGCGAATTTACGCGACCAGGTTTTTGCACTACGTATTTACTTGCAAGTACGCCGACCAAGTATGTATGTAGTTGTGCTTAGAAAATTGATACTTGACAAGATTTGTGGTGTATGATGCGATAACTAAAAAGGGTAAAATAAAAACTTTTTTGCAAAAAAAAACCGACTTCCAAAAAACCACAAAAAAAGTGGGAAATAACTTTACTTTCGGAAGTCGGTGACTATTGTTTGTTTCATTGACTTTTTTGCCACCGACTTCCGAATGTAAAGTTATTTCCCACTTTTTTAGTGTTTTTTTGGAAGTCGGTTTTTTTAGAAAAGTGTAGTCAGTATGGACTGACAGAACGGACTGTCAGTACCGCCTGTCAGTACGGACTGTCAATAAGGCCTGTCGGTACAGACTGTCAATACGGAGTCAGTATTGCCTGTCGGTACAGCCTGACAGAACGGACTGTCAGTACGGACTGACAGAACGAACTGTCAATACGGACTGTCAGTACCGTCTGTCGGTACAGACTGTCAATACGGACTGTCAGTACCGTCTGTCGGTACAGCCTGACAGAACGGACTGTCAGTACGGACTGACAGAACGGACTATCAGAACGGACTGACAGAACGGACTGTCAGTACGGACTGTCTATACGGACTGTCAGTACGGACTGACAGAACGGACTTTCAGTTCCGCCTGTCAATACGGACTGTCAGTACCGACTGACGGTTCAGACTGTCAGTACGACTGTCGGTAGAGACTGTCAGTACGGACTGACAGAACGGACTGTCAGTACCGCCTGTCGGTGCAGCCTGTCAGTACTGACTTTCGGTAAGGCCTGTCTGTAAGGCCTGTCAGTAGAAACTGTCAGTAAGGCCTGTCAATACGGACTGTCGGTACAGACTGTCAGTACGGACTGACAGAACGGACTTTCAGTACCGCCTGTCAATACGGACTGTCAGTACCGACTGTCAGTACCGCCTGTCGATACGGACGGATTGTCGGTACAGCCTGTCATAACGGACTGTCAGTACAGCCTGTCATAACGGACTGTCAGTACAGCCTGACAGAACGGACTGTCAGTACGGACTGTCAATACGGACTGTCAATACGGACTGTCAATACGGACTATCAATACGAACTGTCAGTACCGCCGGTCAGTTCCGTCTGTCAGTACCGCATGTCAGTACCGCCTGTCAGGTCCGCCTGTCAGTTCTGCCTGTCAGAACCGCCTGTCATTACCGCCTGTCATTACCGCCTGTCATTACCGCCTGTCATTACCGCCTGTCAGTAACGCCTGTCGGTACCGCCTGTCGGTACCGCCTGTCGGTACCGCCTGTCGGTACCGCCTGTCAGTAAGGCCTGTCGGTACCGCCTGTCAGTAAGGCCTGTCGGTACCGCTTGTCAGTAAGGCCTGTCAATACGGCTTGTCAGTACCGCCGGTCAGTACCGACTTTCATACCGCCTATCAGTACAGCCGGTCAATACCGCCTGTCAGTACTGTTTGCTAGTATTAGCTTAAGCAGGTTTTTGTTGTTACGGTTCAAGTTTCCCCCTTATGCCTTATGGAACATTAAATCAATACTCGCGGAGGTTTTAAGCTTTTAATACTTGGATGACATATTTTTTCCAGCTATTTTGATTTTCAAAACCAAACTGCTGAACCGATTTCGATGAAATTTCTATGGGACCAATCGGGAAGTAGATTCATTCAGATAAAAGAAGAATTTTTCAAATCGGTTCATAAATGACGAAGATATGAGGTAACAAACACAAAAAAAAAAGACACAACCGAATTGAGAACCTCCTCCTTTTTTTGAAGTCGGTTAAAAATGAAGTAAGAAACAAAAAGGCATTTTGATTTGACCTTCAACTCACAAATGTAAATTGTAAAAATACCTAATATCGTCCATCAACAATATAACAAGAGTATTATGACACGATATCGCGCGTACGATAGGGATTTTCAATTTGCGTCTGTAGCGATGTTTACAAATTACACATTCGACCAGATTTTCAATAGTTCAATAATCATGTTACTTTTCTCAAATGCGATCATTACTACTTTCTGTAAAAACCTACGAAACAGTTTCTAAGGCACACGTACGTTAGAAGGTTCCCAGGTATGATCTAGAACCAAAATAATAATAAGCTTCAGTGTAAAAACGGTTTTTGATCGAGTTTGAAGACAATAAGATTACTGTTTTATTTATTTTATCTATCCAAACCTAATAAATTGTCAGAAGTAATAACACGGTGTCAATATATTCAATAATTGGGGTAAGTGTGTCAATGACTGAGCGAATATGCTCCTCTTGCTAAAGTTGAGAGGAAAAATACTATTAATGGACACATTACCATACAGGGTGTTCAGTATATCATTCTGTACACAGAAATTTTTTGTCGGTTATTAAAAAAAAATCATCTGTTCAGTACATTTTGATGTGTAGGTATTCCAGTTTGGTAGGAAACAGCAGATTTTTTTTAAAATAACCGACGCAAAATTTCCATGTATTGTGTAGTGTGGTTCATAATGATGTAGTGAACACGTGGTGACCGGCTTAGCGTCGCTGTCCCTTTATCCCTTACACCCTGTATAATAATGGGTTAATAACATTCTCCAGTATTTATTTTATCTTCCAAAACCTTAATTTTCACTCGCAACTTGGCCAATGGAGTCTTTTGCGTGTGAAGCACAGACAAATCCCTAAAGGGCCAATAATAATAAGGTGTTTTACCTTATCAATTAAAAAAAAAGGATTGAAAATGTTTGAATAAAACTGATTTAATCGCTTTTGTATGTAGTTATTTAACAAGAAATACATTATTGAGCACAATATCTGCCTATTTAGATAATTTGAAAACTGTTGTCATAATCCGGCTTTGGCAAGAATCTTACAAAGTGACGTCCGTAGTTTAGAAAGGCCAACTTGATCCAGTCCGGAGAGAGTAAAGGCCGTTTCTGGGAACGAAAATAAATAAAATAGTAAGTAGTTTTACAGTAAAGTTAACCAACTTTGAGTGAATTAATAATAGAGTTAACCGGAACATATTCGGAGTTAATGAAACAGGTCAATAGTATTCGTGAAACAAGACTGCTGCACTAATTATCTTATGAACCCTATTATAGGTATAAACAATGCTATCGTCATCCTGACTGAATTTCGGTCGTAGCGACTCAATGCTAGTGAAGACAGAGCCATTGACGCAGGAGACATATTGTGTCTGCCATCAGTCTCTTACTCCCATGGGACTGCAATCCGACACCACCGGAGAGGTCAGGCCAACGGCATAACGTGCTCTCTAAAGGGCGCTACGCCGTCATTCACCCCAACTTCCAAAATTCGGGGGATAAAACTTACCCTCGCTTGTTAATATTGCCATTGCCCATATGTAATTGAGCACCGCTGCAGGTTCCGAGCGAAGCCTCCCAAACATTGGGACATTGTCTGCCAACCAAATGGTTGTGACGGACTGTGGAGGCGAACAGCTCGGTGGCACGGCCATGAGAGCAGATACTCGTTTGACCTGCGCAGCCGGGCTGGAAGTGCTGACCACCGTTGGGGTAGAAGTCAGCATTTCCACTCGGGTTGAAGATACCGAGGGCATGACCATCGGTGTGAATGGCTTCAACGTATTGACCATCGTTGGGGCCCAACCTGTTGGCGTTAGTGTGCCACCTGTAGCCTGCAGGGTCCAAACCTGTAATATGGAAGGGAGACAAGGTTGTCAAAAACGTGGACGAAGGTTATTTAAAAAAAAAAATGCTTTCGCCGCCATGGAGAAAAAGGCTATAAACAACGTAAACATGTTTCTCGGTCATTATCGTAAACATATGCAAAATAATCTGATAAAAATATTTTTTAAATTTAATGACTGAGAACGTAGTAAATCATTTTGACTTATTTTTCCGAATGCTTCTTAGCAATCAGACTAGAACCGATAATATTCATTTCCTTGGATGCAGGTAATTGCGGGCAGGAGGTCAAAAGTATAACTAACCAGTAATACGAGCAGGGCGACCACCAGTACGACGTCCAGCATTTCCGACAACGTGAGCACCCAAACTGAAGCCCACCAAGTGGACCTGGTTCCAGTTACCACCGGCGGTGTTGATGAGCCAGGTGAGGAAGTCTCCGAGGTGCTGGCCAACACTGGGGACACCAGCTACAGCAGTGTAATAATTGCTGTTAGCGAGAGCACGCCAGTCAACAACGATGACATTGCAGTCCTGAGTTGCGAGGAATGCAGATGTGATGAGAGGGTTCATTGCTGTGTTTCCGTTGTTGTTCCAACCGTGAACGATGACGTTCAAAGGCCGAGCGCCATTGTAATTGGAGCCCCAAATCGTGTTGGCATTCCCATGGACGATAACTTGAGGGTTCAGTTGGTTTTGCCTGAAATAAAAAGAACTCGTTAATTATTTGACATTAACTCACGCCATTTTACTGAGAAACTATAGATCACCATTTACTTAGTCTCGTACATACATTGATCAAACAGGCGTGCTGTTTGATAGTACTACATACCTGAAGTTTGAGGTTGAGGTTTGAAAGACATCACCTATAAGACCAGTGTAGGACCTTTCTAAGACATCCTTTGTTCGGCTTTCAATTATCCTCTTCTTTTTATTTTCGTATCGATGTCACTTCCATATCAAACAGCTTGGACCCAGTAGGTGGCCTTATGCTTTCACCATGACCAAATAATCGAAACATACTTTTTTTAAATGTTATCACTACGTCTTTCAAACCGTAAAGACATTGCTCGAAAATATTCATAAGCATTTATTCCAATTCAATATCTCTACTGCCACAACAAACCTCTAATTTATGAAGAGTTAAGGCTTTTTCAGCAATGAAGAGGCAAAGGAAGAGAAGATCAAAAACAAACTAACCATGTATACAGCCAGTACTGGTTGTTGGCGCCATTCCTGGTCTTTAGCAATTCTTCATCGACTGGCTCTTCGAGGTCCACTAGTACTGGTTCGCCGTCGGTATCAGGCAGCCAAATGTAGCGGCTGTCACCTTGGTTGTTACTCGGGATGACATGGCCGGAGCATACTTGAATGGTGTTCATTATTTTATAACATTACGAAATTTAAATATTTATTCAGCGGCTCTGGCTCTAAAAAAATCTTACTTCTCTACGTATTTGGCTTCGTGACAAGTGAACGCCTTCAAAAATAAAGAAAAGAACAAAAGTAAATTAAATTTTACAAAAAATAAATAAACTCAGATGGAACTGGACCTCACATTATGAGAAATTACAGAGAAAAATGGACGAAATACGAAATGGAATGGTACCCTAGAGACAAAGAACGAAAAATACGCCAAGATTATATTCGCATTATCGTCGACACTTTTCGCAAATAATTATCAAAGACTTGGCGTAGTCTCTTTCTGATTGCAAAGAGTTTCAGGTAATTGCATGTGTTGCGATATTTAAAATTAGACTACTAAAATTTTCATTTCTTTGTACATAACATCACGCCTATAAGCCTCGAAGGTATAAGACCCATGTTATCCGAGGCGAGCGTATTGCTGTCAACCTAGCCCAAATCCAGACTCCGTGGCTGAGAAATTCCTAGTAGAAAAACCCAACCCCATTTAGCTCGACCTGGAAATCGAACCCAAGAGCTCATCCTTAGCAGTCTCGCTTGCGACTAGATCAGACTAGATCAAGCTAAATACCTGTTACCAATACATATAAGCTGAATAATGTAGGGAAAGCCTATACCGCTTGGCCACGAGCACGCAAGTGACCCGCGTGTTACGACGACGCGGACAAAACAAATGAAATACTACTAATACTATACTACGAGTATGATACTTACAAGCTACGAGAGCTGCCATTACTAGGATAGCCTTCATGCTGAAGTTTGGTCGATAGTTAGCTTCGCAAAGGTTTTTATAAAAAATGTTATCTCAGACAAACGTGTGACGTTAATCAATAAAGCAGAAGATTATAAATTGTTTCCGATATTTATTGTGGGTAAGGCAAACTCGGTACTTAATTATTTGATTTATCAATTGGTTTTTCCAAAAACATGATTCAATATAGAAACAATTAAAATTTTAACATAATTTTGTGAAGTCGTCTCTTTAGGCAAATCTCCTAATAACATTGATAGCTGTGATTTTATATTTATTTACTGATTTGTCACAACCTCTCCTCCCAGACGGTGGGTCATGCTGCTCTGCAGTTCTATTCGATACGGTACTGCGTGCCCATCTGGTGGCCATCTGGTGCCTTCAGGCATTCCCGTCACATCCACCATTGGCACTATGAAAGAAAGAAAGAAGAAGTATTTATTAGTCTCGCACTGGACAAAACAAAATGGTAACTTGAACAATAAAACAAGATTCAAAAAAGTAAACTTAAGAACAAATTAAAATAAAACTAACTAAACTGGTCCTGTACGAGGCCAAAAAGCCCTTATGATGGACGACGTTTCATTTTGGCTCGCTACACGATACTAGTAAACGCCAAGCGATTAAGCCGAGAGTCGAACTGAGAGACATCAGCGAGCACATACGACGTGGCTATTTCTTCATGGCTTCAATTCTTCCATCGAGCCAACAGGGTAGTCATTAGGCGGCTGGCGTACGCTGCGAGACATTCGCCCTCCTTCGGCCGGCCGTTGTGGATGTTAACAAGCGATGCAGCAAGAGTTTCAGTGGATGCATAACGCGCAAGGAATAAGTCGCGGAAATGCTGCCACGTCATGCCTGCATGCGAAATCTGCGACAGCCACGATGACGCCTTACCTTTCAGGGCTTTGCTCAGAGCTATAATAAGCGATGCACCCTCCAGTGGACGTTCGTCGAGGCAAATATCGATAGTATCGCACCAAGCACGTGGATCGGTATCTGGTAGCTCCGGATTAATTTCTGGCAGCATGATCTGAGGTGCCACTGTTGGTGTCCTGATGGCTTCGATCAGCTGCATCATGTTCTTCTGCTGCATCTCGAACATAGCACGCCAGTGGGAATCGAGTCCAGATCCCAATTCTGATGACGGCGTAAGCGATGGCTGAGCGATAGCGCCGTTGTCATTAGGGTTCGGTGGTACCGGGTTCATGATGAAATGTTAAAATAATAGTTTCGGTACACAAAAATCACAGTTTATTATTTAACACAAAATTTACATTAAATAACACTAACAAATAATCTCCACAAAATGGGCAAACCGACAGTTTCGTTCTGAAGGAGTGACTTGGTTGGAGTTCCGAGCAAAAGTGATCTCGGCACAATCCCCACTCTACAAAACGACTCTGTCCACGTGCCGCCATTAAAACAACATCTGACGTCACGGCGTTTACCCCTACTACAATGGTCAAATCAGCAACTTGATGTTTAAAAGTTATCGCTTTCTCCGACATATATTTTCCAACTTTTAAAATATTTATTTCTAATAAAACTTCAAGTATCATTTTTGATACTCCATGTATTTAGCTCAAAAAAAAAATGTTGGTTTTAATTTTTATGAAATAAATAGAAATAATTATTGTTTCTGTTGTCACACAAAGACACCTTACATTTTGAACACATGACAGATGTCAACTTCCGACAGTTATTATATTTACACTTATTTCTCTTATTACAATATTCTCTTTCATGCCCTACATTGTCAAAACGGACGTCTCTTGTTGGCATTGCTTGTTCATGCGCTCGAGTTGTTCTTGCTTTCTTGACGGTTACTTCTTCTAAGCGACTAGAACTTGGCCGACCACGTTTGTTATCATGATTATAACTTTGGTACTTACATAGAGATTCTGCTAGATCTGTTCTAAAGTCAGCTAAATTCATTATTTGTTTCGGATTCTCTCCTTTTTTGGTCAGTACTTTTTTATAGAGCACCCACGCGTTGATGACCGTCATGTCTAACAGATGATAAAGCATTCGTGTCGTCCATTTGCGAGACTTCATTCTGATGCGGTACCGAGCTAAGTAGCTGTCCATTACGTCGATGCCGCCCATATGAGCATTGTACTTTTTCACGACTCTAGGGCAAGGAATTTCAATAGAAGCTTTTTGCTTTTTGTCAAACCGTTTGATAGTTTCTACTGGTTCTGCTCCTACATACGTCGAAAGCAAAGACCTGCTTGTCGTCTTTCCAACTAGTAGCTGCCAGGTCTAATCCATTATAATGAGTAACATTTTCACAGTATGACCCTCTGGGAACATCACCTTTCATTACGTCTTTTTTTCTGGCAACTTGCAGGTCTTTCCGAGTCTATTTCTTTGCACAGTACCCAAGCAGTAGATTCCTTCTCCCCAAACATAATAGAGTAAAGCACAATTTGTATAAAAGTTATCGAAATACACGATATGATTTACTTTTTAACCGACTTCATAAAAAGGAGGAGGTTCTCAATTCGGTTGTATGTTTTTTTTTGTGTTTGTTACCTCATATCTCCGTCATTTATGAACCGATTTGAAAAATTCTTCTTTTATCTGAATGGATTTACTTCCCGATTGGTCCCATATAAATTTCATCAAAATCGGTTCAGCAGTTTGGTTTTGAAATCAAAATAATTGGAAAAAATGTCATCCAAGTAAAAGAAATTGCGAAATTGATACTTGACAAGGATTTGTGTGTGATAAGATAACTGCGATCTGTTCCTCGATAAAAACTTTTTTCCAAAAAAAAACCGACTTCCAAAAACAACACTAAAAAGTGGAAAATAACTTTACTTTCGGAAGTCGGTGACTATTGTTTGTTTCATTGACTTTTTTGCCAATGGATGACTGTGTTGGACACGGCACCTAAATCAGGTTCATTTTGTAATCTTTCAATAGTTTGTGCCCCTGAATAGATCTCAAACCTGTACGCGTATCCCATCAAGCAACATAAGACAAAAAATTTGAAACCCCACTTATGGGGTTTGTTTGGTAAGTATTGCTTCATAAAGTGTGAAATCTTGGTTGCACACATTTGTTCATCTAGAGATAGTCTATGCTCAAAAGGAACACTCATAAATCTTTTGTTCAGATAATCGAGTATCGATTAAAAAAAGACGACGTGTAAAACTGTTAGTAAAAACGTATTTGCAAAATAAACATCATTTTATCTTCTTAGTCTATTTTGATGATCTTCTAATAATTTGCTAGTTACAATGTAAAATTAATAATTGTAAGTGACCGAAAAAAGCTTCGGCTTCGGCTGTTACGAAGTCGCGTAAACACGATGGAAGAGGCGACGTCCGTGGACAGGGGTCAGATATTTCGAAGTGTTATTATTTTAGTCAAGTTCCTAGGTAATTGTATTCACCCCTTGAAGTCTTTTTATCTACAGGCAACATAATTTAAAAATAAAAAAACTCTTTTAGTCAATCTTTTTTTTTTTTTTTTTATGATACACTTCTTGATTTTATTTCATATTCAATGTTTACAATAATTAAAAAGACTAAAATTAACTAACTACAAACTATAAAAGAGCATCAAAAAACTCCTCCTCAACGCTGTCAGCCGGTAATGTGCCCAAGAGACTGGCGGCGTTGCCACGCTGTATGGCAACACTTAGCCTCTGGCCAAGGTAAAAGCCAGCCCTTGGGTCACGGGAAGCGTCAACTAGGCGTTTGGAAATTTCCTTAAAAAGGCTGTGAGCACTCGGACCCCACGGCCCCAGAGTTTCAACCCCAAACGGCTCGAAAATATAGTTTCCACAAAGGTTACTATATTTACGCCGCTTGAGGTTCTCCGCAGCCGCAGCGGCAGCGCCAGCACAGCACGATGAGCTTGGAAAAGTTGTCAATCTTGATCTGAATTTCTTCGGATTCGGTTGTGGCGGTAGCCGATTAATCGGCTCCTGCATCGGTCAGAAATCTCGATGAGAATTGGTGCAAGAAAGGCAATGAAGCAATCAAAAGTCACCGACTTCCGAATGTATAGTTTTTAGTGTTTTTTTTTTGGAAGTCGGTATTAGTTTTTTATAAAATCGTTTTTTTCTTTTCTTTATTTGTCTCTGTTTTCTTTGTTGATGTAAATACGTTTTTGATGTATAAAACTGTAGGTATAGGAAGAAAAATATAAATAGTATATTAATGATATATTAAGAAAAGCAATTTAATCGTTAACCAGTTAATCAGATTCTTTATTAAACTTGTACACTATAATAGTCAGATGTTTATCGGAATCAGTTTACAGCATCAATTTAAATTGTAGTCCGTAGTTTAGAAAGGCCAGCCTGATCCGGTCCTGAGTCCGAAGATACCGTTTCTGTGAAGAAAATAAACATGTTAATACCGAAAAATTCTTAATTAATTTCTTTGGATTCAATAATGCACAAAGTCTGTTCCTTTCTTTAAAAAAGCTGATAAATCTTTACATCAAATGATTTAAAAAATCACGATTTATATGGAACCTGGAATATTCACGTTGTAAAAGACAAGTTATGGAAGTACCATACAGAAAAAAATATACAGGTTGTAAGAGAATAAGCGCAATACCACTTAGGTGGTGATTCAGGCCATGATACTAGATAACGTTGCTTAAAGAACTTGGGTCGTAAAAAAAAATAACTTTTCATAGTAATTCCGCCAGCCGATGCGATTTCTAGTGTGGGAAGTAAATTTTTTTAGAAGTAACTTACCCGCGCTTGGAGACGTTGGCATTTCCCATGTGGAAGGAACCTCCTCCGCAAGTACTGAGCTCAGCCTCCCAAACGTTGGCGCACTGCCTCCCGACCAAATGGTTGTGGCGGACGGTAGAGGCGAACAGCTCGGTCGAACGACCGTGAGAGCAGGTGCTCGCCCAGCAACCAGGCTGTGGGTTCTTTCCACCGTTGGGGTAGAAGTCGGCGTTAGCAATAGGGGTCATGATACCGAGGATGTTACCATCGGTGTGGATGGCTTCGACATATTGACCAGCGTTACGGTTCAACGCGTTGCCGTTGTTACCCCAGTTAGGACCAGCGGGGTCCAGACCTGTAACCAATTTGGTTTACTTTAATTTTATTTATTTTCAAGCAATTGATCTTGACAGACCATCAAGTTACATTATGCGTGTATAGAAATACATATCTTAAAAAATACAAAATACTGACCAGTAACACGGGCAGGACGGCCACCGACCTGGCGCCCAGCGTTTCCAACAACGTGAGCACCCAAACTGAAGCCAACAAAGTGGACCTGGTTCCAGTTACCACCGGCGGTGTTGATGAGCCAGTTGATGAAGTTACCGAGATGCTGGCCTACACCGGGGACACCGGCGGCAGCAGTGTTGTAGTTGCTGTTAGCGAGAGCACGCCAGTCAACAACGATGACGTTGCAATCCTGGACTGCGAGGAATGCAGATGTGATGAGAGGGTTCATGGCAGTGTTGCCGTTGTTGTTCCATCCGTGAACGACGACTTTAAGAGGGCGGGCGCCATTGTAGTTAGATGACCAGATTGTGTTGGCATTCCCATTGACAATGACGTTGGCATGGTTGGGGTTCCTCCTGAAAATATTTCATACAGTTCAGTGCTGATAAATTATCAAAGCATGTTATGGTCCGCAAGTAAATGACTTCAAAAAATAAGAAAACAATATTTTGTTACACATAACATAACATCACGCCTTTATGCTAAGGTGTATCTAATATAGACCAG
Source organism: Standfussiana lucernea (assembly GCA_964057025.1). Lineage (NCBI taxonomy): Eukaryota > Metazoa > Arthropoda > Insecta > Lepidoptera > Noctuidae > Standfussiana > Standfussiana lucernea. The sequence continues at coordinate 6,792,603 of OZ059785.1, forward strand.
ATATACACCCACATTTCTCCAGTTATATTTAGGTCCCATGTAACAGGGGGTGAGCAGCAGTGGGACCCGAACCCATCGTGCCACTCACCTTCGGCTAACTTCTAAGCTTCGGCAAACTGGTAAGGAAAAGCACTAGGGAACAACACCACAAATTGTGGCTGAACCATGGTGAGTGCAGGCAGGCCAAGGAAGCACTTCCTACTATTGACGGCCGCTTCACCAAACAGGCGCTTCGACTGTCCAAACTACAGCTGCGCACAGTTACAGCCGCTATCACAGGACACGGCTCTTTTAATAAACACCTCTTTCTCATAGGAGTCACAGACAGCCCACTGTGCCGAGCCTGCATGGAGGAAGAGGAGACAGCAGCCCACGTGCTTCTGCACTGCCCAGAGGTTGCCTCATACAGAGCAAAGTACTTCGGTAACCCAGGTACTCTCCGCGAGATTATCAGTAACACCAAAGCGTTGCTGGCCTTTCTCGGGGAACTGGGGTGGATCGAATGAATTTCCCACCCTTACGCAAAATACGCGCTTTGGACGTGGAGTTGCGGACACCAGCCCGTTATATAATACAATACAATACAACAGGGGTGAGCCTATTGCCATCAACCGGGCACAAATCCAGAATCCATGGCTGCTACTGAGAAACACATAGTAATAGACCCAATAACACTTTACCCGACCCGGGTATCGAAACCAGAACCCTATGCTCAGCAGTAGCGCTTGCGACTACTAGACCGTCGAGGCAGCATTTCGTAAGTAAATAAGAAAACGAGTAAAAACACTGATTTAAAATCTTTCAGACAGGGACATATAATCTGAACAGAAAAGCATCAAAACTATCCAAGAATTTCAATCATAGTTTACCTGGTGAACAACCAGTAGGCGTTGTTGGCTCCGTTTCTGGAGTTCAGCAGGGCTTCATCAACTGGCTCCTGTAAGTCGACGAGGACAGGTGAACCTTCACCATCAGGCATCCAGATGTACCGGCTCTCCCCCTCCACATAGTGGCTGTTGTCCCCCGGGACGGTGGGAAGAGCGTGGCCGGAGCACACTTGAAATAAAATTTAAAACTCTATTTTACACCTCTATTTTAAACTCTATTTCCTGTTTTAAACCTAACGATTAAATGTCACAATGTAACGACACTTCGAAACCGGTGATACTATTCTAAATTTGTCATTAGAAAAGCGCTATTTCTTCACCCCGCGATGTGGTACCGATATGAGTTTATCGTCACCACCTCGCGGGATGTAGATACCTCAAAAACACATTTCTGTTGGTCACTTTGTTCCTAAGACTGTAATACCATTTTTTTTAATGTTCCCACTGAATTATATTCAATAGCACCAGTGGCGCCATTGTTTTGAACTGACCAAATGGTCCAAGACACAGACGCGACAGGAAAACTAATAAAAACTGACTGGGAAAAGTCAAAGCATATGGGATGCTTTATATCACTTCTGGATTGATATAAAGTAGGTGAGATATTATAACTGCTACAAGAGTTTAAGTTAATAAATGTTGAGTACTAACACGCTACGAAGGCAGCAGCTACCACGATAATTTTCATGTTCACGAGATAGTTATGCACTACTACAGTAGACGACTTCGTAGGGGTTTTTATAAATGGTTTTATCTGTTTAAAGAAGTGTGAAATGATTAATTAGGAATTACTTAGGCTAATCTGTTGATACACAAGATTTTTTAAAGATATGTAATTTAATCTTTCTTTTACCATTTGTGTTTGTTTCCATTACACGTTGGGTTATTCAATAATGATGTGATGTACTAAATGCGTGGTAACCGTTTGTTCGTCGGTGTCCCTTCCACCCCGTTTTGATAAATGTAGGGCATATATTCGCACAAATACCGTAGGATTATTAATATTATGACGGAGACTGTATCAGCAATTACAAGCGCATTACTAACTAAGATTCAGATGATCCAAATCAATAATAATTCTACTACCTAATATAATAATACAAATATGTAAATATAATAGATAAAAGAAGAAAAGCATTAAAGGGCGTCAAAAAATTCGTCCACATCGCTGACAACAGGAATAGTGCCCAGAAGGCTGGCAGCATTGCCACGTTAAATGGAAATGCTGATTCTTTGACCCAAAAATAGGCCAGCCCTCTGGTCACGAGAAGAGTCGACCAACCTCTTGGCGATGTATGTATGTATCTAATTACTTTAACAGAAAACTACACAAGACAGAACACAGTGCCTTGAGGTACTACAGTTACCAGGTCACATTAGACCAATAATAATTGAATAGCTCATAGGGCTTGCTTGTTATAACGTGTATTTGGGTACCGACATTGGCAAAAGGGCTACGAAATCCCAATTTATTACGGGTTAGCACGTAGAATAGCGCAGACCACAGTGTTAAATGCGTTGAATGAATCGATGAAAACTACACCATCGTTTGTCGGACAAACAATGGAAACTTACTCATCGCAAATATTGCATAATACAAGTAGTCCACTCATAGTCTGACACTATCATTGAATTTATTTTTTGTTGTTAAAGAGAGCCAAAATATGGGGCTGCTTTCTAAAAATAAAAATACTTCTCAGTTTCTTTTAAATACCTTATATACGTTAAAAATTATGTGGGTCTTACAAAATATTTTTATTTTGCTTAAAGTTCTATTATTGCATTGTATCTTATTCACCTCTTAGGAGTGCTCCATCGAAACCTCATTGTGGTGGTGCTTGCAATAACATCTTTATCAGTAATTGGTAGCTGTACCGGATACCACACCTACGTTTCATATTTATCGATTGATGATTTGATGTGATTTTCTATTGACTCGTGTAAGTATCTTAACCAATACCTATATCATTTCTTTGATAGAGCGGATTAAATCAGGTTTAATTAATGTGTTGTTTTGAATGGTTTTATCATTATTATCAAATGATTAATTATGGAATCCTTAATTGTGCAAATTTCAGGCGAGATTAATTATAATTGATAAAAAATGTGGAGACCTTCTAGATCTGCTGTTTAAATTGATGTTTCTAAATGATTTATTTTAATAATCTAAAACTGCCTTGATTTTCTAAGATATCCAAAAGAAATCTTCTCAGTTCACAAAATAAATGCTTGTAATCTCAATCAATTTGATTTGTGTTGAAAATGTCATTATAATAATGAAAGCCTTGCAAGAAGTAGACAAGTAAAATGAGACGAGTCAGAGCTCGAATCCTCAGACGAGCTAGACAAAGTACCATTATATCGGCGATAGAGATGAAAAAGAATATGAAAATTCTATAAAATATATTGGTACGTTGATATCATTTTTATCTCAGGTTTAACAAATTTTTTAACTTCGCCATATTGTTTTAACTATTTTCTACTAAATCTTCTTCGATTTTTGTTAAGATTGAAAAGAGGATCACTCAATCCACATGCACATCCTAAACACACGTATACCGCCCGAGGAGCGGCGCGCGCCGCCCTACCGCTCGCCGCCTCCGCTCCGTTAGGGCGGGGCGCTTGGCACACGATACACCGCATTTACCGTCTTATGCTTGCGATGTCCATTCTACGCAGAGCGCAGAATTAAAATATAACCTTTAGAATCTGAGTTATTGTGATCAAGTAATAATTTTTCGATAGGTTAAATACAGAAGTTACGAAACTTTTTTAGTCAAATCAAGTAGATTTGACAAAAAAAGTTTCGTAACTTCTGGCCAATGAGTAATTGAATTATTAAACTATATATTTTATTCATTTAAACTTCATGTACAGTAGTGGTACATAGGTCGAGTTAATGCCATACGGCATTTCTAATTCAAATTGATGACAATGTAATATTTTTCGAAATTAGAAACTAGTTTCGAATGATGGTCAATTGAACTGCTGAAAAATATTTATTCTAAATTCTTAGGATTTCTTAGAAGAGAAGTTAATTTTTAATTAGTACCTATCCATACTAGCCTTTTATCAAAAAGTGTGGTCCATCACGTTACCGGTCACGTTCACTATCAATGTGGATTGTCGACCGTCCATAGACTACGAAGACACGTGAATTGTGACCACGATGACGTGGTTAAAGTGGTCACTCATATTAGTCGTGAAATTATTCAGCCCCCGTATGTGGGTTTGATTACAAATGTCAGATGGTTTCGATCGCTCTACTGCGATATTAATCGTAGGCAAGTGTCAGCCAAATTCTCGATTCCAGCCCGAGTACACGACTGTATGAGCAGAAGGCCGTCGTCCGCATATCTGGTGGAGGGCTTAAAGTAGGTTCGAATATTTTTATTCTCATTGTTTTCGTGTTCCTGTGTGATTCGAAAATCTTATAATAAAATTGACGCTCCACCCTTACGTACCGGTTGTGCTAAATAGCACTTATTCATTCTATATAACTAATATATAATTATTTTATAAAATATGGGTAAGTAAAGAACGTTTTAGCAGAGACATTTATGTATTGAATGTTCATTCCGTTATCTTTTGCCATGGGGACATATTAGGGAATACAGAACCTGAATAGTTTTAAAAGGGAACAAATAATAATAAACGGTGTTATAAAAATCTTATTTAATAAAGTTGATCAAAAACGATTAAAATAAGTCCTTAGCCCCGAGCGAAGGGTTGCTGCCAGTTGGTCTGGAAGCTGTAGATACCGGATTGACTGAAATAGAAGAAATGTTTAGTAATTCAGTTATCAAATGGAACTTTGATATACTCAAATTTGAGACTAGCAAAACTTGTTTAAAAATTATTTGGCTACCGACTTGATTTTCAAAAGTTACGCATATGCTTACCCGGTCTTGTCTCCGAGACCACCGAAGACAGCGTCTTTTTCACCAGCGCAAGTCTGAGCAATGGCTTCTTCGTAACTCTCGCATGCTGTACCGACGAATCTGCTGCCACCTTCAGTAGAGATTGATTCGGCGTAGAAGACGTAACCCAAGATGTGGGAGCAACCAGAGTCGGCACCGCAGCTGTTCTGGTGGCTACCACCGTTGGGGTAGAAGTCAAGGTCTCCCAAAGGATAGTCGTAGCCAAGGATGCCAGCAGTAGCGTGGAGAACCTCAACCACTGCAGCTTGTCCAGGCTTTAGGATGTCAGGGTGATGAGTCCAGCCGACGAAAGAAGGATCAATGGCTGTTGAAGAAAAAAAAAAAGGTTAGAGGACTTAAAATAAAGAAAGAAAATAGTACTTTTTGATATAAGTGGGGAAAGTTTGTTATTGCAGCCGAGGCGAAATACATACAGTAACAAATGCCCACGTGTATCAAACGACGTTTTTCAATACACTTTTAGTTTCTTGGTTTTAGTTTTTAGTCCAAAGTTCAAAGTCCAAATTGATTCAATGGAATAGAAACAAAAATGAAAATGCCTGTGGGGGCGAGCCGCCTCACCACCTAGCTGTGGAATTTTTATTTCCGCACTACAGTGCGGGAATATTAAGTAGAAAACAAAAAAAAAAATCAAAAGGTTTTTCAATAAACTTCCTCGAAAACTGGCTCTTATCGCACTACGATTAGGTTCAACATGCTATGGATTTCACCCTCGTGGTTTTTTATTTATTTATCTGCACTAGTGCGGAATTTAAAAAATCCACAGCCAGGTGGCGCGCCCCATCTGTGGTTTTTTTTTTCAATACTAAACATAAGTCCAAATAGGTTAAATTCCTAAAGTCAGTCGGTGATTGTTTTTTTTTTAGTCTTGGCAAAGAGATAGGTACGCGACTTTACGGCGTAAATATTTTTGAATATTTAAATTGTGTGTTTATTAAAACAATATCATATTCATAAGTAAATAGGATTATTTAAATAAATATTTACTTTGTGGATTAAAAAATATATTTGTTTTTTTTTTCACATTAGGCTGTTTATAGGCCTCATACCTTTGCTTCTCCTACAACCTGCGAAAGCAAAGCGCGGAAAAAAGTGAATTAAATCATAGTTTCCTAATAATTCATAACAAAAATTCTTTTCGTTCTAATGTTTTATTTCTTCGAAAGTGTATTGAAAAACGTCGTTTGATACACGTTGTTTCCCAACTTGTATCAAAATGTGTCGCGTCACGTTTTGTGTAATACGTGCACGTATTACACAAAACGTGACGCAAAGAAAAATAAAGCTCCCAAAACAACAAAGATTATTAGATAGGTAAATACAAGTCTTCCTCTTAGTGAAGAATGTGACGAGAAAATCAACTAACCGGTAACGAGAGGAATCACTCCATTGACACGGTCTGCAGTAATGCCAGCAATATGTCCCCCGAGGCCAACGCCGACGATGCGGACGTTATTGGGGCCGTAGTTGAAGGCCGAGGACAGCAGGTTGACGAACGAGGCGATGCGCTCGGCGACACGGACAGCGTTGCTCAGGCCCTGGGTGTACATGCCGGACACCGAGCTCCAGTCGACAGCTACCAGGTTTACGGCTTGAGCGCCGAGGTGAGCTAGAATCAAAGAGGTTTATGATACCATAGAGAAGAAATGTAAATAAAAGTGAATATGACGAAATTGTTAAGTTTGACCGACTAGTACTAACAGCACCTTTGGCTCTAGAAAGTAGATTAGGAATTTATTGGTGCTAACCCGCTTATCGTACGTATGTACGCATGACGACCCATCAAGCTATGCATAAACAGTTGAAGCGGATCTCTTATTGTACGGGTAATCTATACAAAGCGCAGTCACGTTATACTGGATATGTAAAGTTTGATTTGTCGCCGTGTGTACGAGACATACATATACATATTTAAATATATCTTTGGCTAGAATACAGGTATACAGGATGTTATTATGTATATCTTACCAAAGATCTACGTATGAAAATTGTAAATTGTATGGAATTAAACAATAAAAAAAAACATGCGCAATGTTATGTAAATAAACCGATTACCTGGAACAACGTGGGCATTGAAGTTTCCTGTGACGCCTTCACCATTGCTGTGAATGGTAATGATGGTCGGGACGGAGGGATTGAATGTGGACGCCATGATGGAGCCAGGGGTGATCAGCAGAGGTATACTCAATTGCGGGTTGTCCCTTAAAACGTAAATCAAAATTATAATAAATTAACTATATCACACAGGCAAAGCCATTTCGAACTATAATCCAGTTTCTGAATTGAGAGTGTGCAATTGAGAACTTTTCAAAGTTTACTTTAGCACTACATTTTGGATTTCGAAGGAAGGAATCACCATAAGTACCCCAAAAACCGTGAATTTTTACCCCAAAAAGAAAGTCATGTCCAAGCAATAATTTTTGCGCTTTGATGTACAGAATGCTTGGCTGTTTACACTTTGTATAGAAGAGTTTGACAGTTTCTCAATGTTAAAATCAACTAAACTCTGGTATGTATTATTTTGCGTACAAACCTGGTGAAAAGGTGAAGTTGGACATCGTTGTCCCCCAAACTGGACCCGGACGCTGTGAAAATAAAAAGTAAGTTTGTATTTGTTTGCTCGCTTTTCTTATTACCGACCAAGGGCTTAACATTTAAGATGGTGCGGGATAAACTCCGCACCTGGACCCCCCCACTGACGCAGAGTCTCCGGCCTCAGCTCGTGGAGGACGTGGTGAGCGCTCTGTTTCCCTCGCGAGGGGAATATCCCTCCCCGCCTATGGCTCCGCCACCTGCGGTGCCGGAAGCGGACCACGACGACGACGACGCGCGACGTCCCGAAAGTGGCTGGGGTAGACCTGAGAGTGGCGGTAGGACGGCTCAAGGCCAAAAATACCGCCCCGAGACCCGACGGCTTGCCTGGCAAAGCCTGGGTCCTGGCCTTGGAGGCTCTCGGGCCCCGACTGGAGGGGCTCCTAAGCGCATGCTTGGAGAGAGGCCAGTTCTCGCTTCGTTGGAAGACGGGGAAGCTGGTCCTCATTCGGAAGCCGGGGCGCCCTGCGGACTCTCCGTCCGCACACCGGCCCGTTGTGTTGCTCGACGAGGTGGGCAAGCTCTTTGAAAGAGTCATTGCAAACCGCCTCGCCGAGCACCTTGCGGGGATGGGTCCGGATCTTGCGGAACACCAGTTTGGTTTCCGCAAGGGGCGCTCCACGGTGGACGCCATCATGCGCGTGAGAGCCGTCATCGCGTCCCGGGGTGGGGTTGTCTTGGCGGTGTCTCTCGACATCGCCAACGCCTTCAACTCCATGCCCTGGAGCTGCATTAGGGAGGCACTCCGGTATCACCGGGTGCCGACCTACCTTCGTTGTGTGGTCGGGGATTACTTGACGGACAGAGCCGTCATCTACCCCGGTCGCTCCGGAGAGTGGAACCGGCGAGAGATGTCGTGCGGTGTCCCACAGGGATCGGTTCTAGGACCGCCCTTGTGGAACATCGGCTACGACAGGGTGCTGCGCGCCGACCTCCCTAGTGGCGTCAGCGTAGTATGCTACGCTGACGACACGCTGGTGCTGGCACAGGGGAGGTCGCACGAGGCGGCGGCCGAACTGATGACACGCGGGGTTGCGATAGTCGTTGAGAGGATCCGGCAACTGGGTCTCGAGGTGGCATTGCACAAGTTCAGGGCCATGTGCTTTCATGGGCCTCGGAATGCGCCACCGTCGGGATCCTCACTGACGGTAGGAGGGGTTTCCATCGGTGTCGGGTCGACGTTGAAGTACCTGGGACTTGTCCTCGACAGCCGGTGGAACTTCGCGGAGCACTTCCGACGTTTGGCCCCTAAACTGGAACGGACTGGGGCTGCCTTCAGGCGGCTCCTGCCCAATCTGGGGGAGCCGAACGCCTCCTGAAGGAGGCTCTATGCGGGGGTCGTGCGGTCCATGGCCCTTTACGGTGCCCCGGTGTGGGCGCGTTCCTTGAGGCGGCGAGCCGCCCATTATCTGAGCGCGCCCCAAAAGGTGGTAGCCGTAAGGATGGTCCGTGGGTTCCGCACGATCTCGGGCGAGGCTGCGAGCCTCCTAGCCGGATTGCCACCATGGGATCTGGAGGCGATAGTCCTCACGCGCCTACATGAATGGCGCGCGGAGGTTCTTCGCCGGGGGGTTACTCCGCTGCCACGGCTAATTGCCGCTCAGCGGATAAACCTCCGGGCCGATCTCATGGTGATATGGAAAGAGCGACTGTCGCAACCCCGTGCAGGGCACGCCACGATAGTGGCGATAAGTCCCCTCTTTGAGGAGTGGCTTGAGAGGCGCCACGGCGTCCTCACCTTCCGCCTGGCGCAAGTCCTCACCGGACACGGTTGTATGGGGAGGTTCCTGCACCGAATCAGGCGGGAGGAGACGCCCGGGTGTTTCCACTGCGAGGATCGACCGGAGGATACGGTGGAGCATACGGTGGAGGTCTGCCCCGCTTGGGCGGAGCAACGCCGTGTCCTCATAGCGGCGATCGGCGGCGGCGACCTCTCGCGTCCGGCCCTGGTTCGAGCCATGGTCCGGAGCGAGACGGAATGGGAAGCCGTCACCTCCTTTTGCGAAGCAGTCATGCTAGCAAAGGAGGAGGCGGAACGTGAGAGAAAGCGTTCCTCCTCACGTCCCAGCCGCCGCGCGAGACGCACCCGGCGGCGTCGGGGGCCCCCGGCAACCGTAGACGCGGGCCTGTGGACGGTGAGCTAAGGGCTAGCTCGCCGTCCCGATGTCTAAGACGGATTAGGACGACAGGCCGTGTCGGCGGTACGTTCGTGTTCCACACGCGCCTCAAAGAGATGTCAGCATAGGGAAGGGGCCCGCAAGGGCCGATGCCTGCCGGGTGCTGCGGGTTGTTCGAAAGAGATACCGCGGCCCCGGAACACAAAGGGCGATGAATGAACATGGGTGGGTTTTAGTCAGTAAAAGTCTGACACTCCCTCCCGCTCAGCCCAGAGCGGGAGAAGTCATTTGATGATTTCCCATCCGGAAAAAAAGTGCTTAACATTAATTATCAAAAATAGTTCTTATACTTAAGCAGAACAATCTTGTAGATAAAAATCAGAGGAAAAGTGTTTTGATACATAGTACACTTTTAGTTTCCTATTGACAGTTTATTAAATTATTATACTTATGCAATTAATTATTCTGCCTATATCAAGATTTAGTAAAAAATTTGATGACAAATCGCTTGGTGGGTTTTAGTCCGTCGATGAACAAAATAATTAAATTACGCAACTTAATATCTAGTAGTATTATGATTAAAAAAAAAACAATAATGTAAATTAATGAAATAGATAAAACAAATATAACATTAAAAATAAGTGTTTTTGGCAAATAGTCAAGTACAAAATGATTGAATAATTGACTCGCCGCTTTTTTTATCTGAAGCGGTAATGGCGAACAACAGCTGACCGGCTGCTGTGGTGCGCACCCCAGGGTTGCTAGAGTCAAGTTTCTGAATTTGGATTCTACTAATTCGGATTCCATTATTAACTCCCTCGCTTCGCTCAGGAGTTAATGCAAAGCGCCCTCGCTCCGTTCGGGAGTCCTAGGATCCCTCGCTGCATTCCAGTAGTGGAGTCGCGCTTAATCACCGGTTGTTAATCAAAGGATTGACATCCAAGCTGATAATAAGAACGGATTGATGTACTATACAGATAAAGAATCGTATCATGGCGAATTATGTACACAGATTAGATTGGTTTTAATTTACGATTAACCTTGATTATTTTGTAACAAAATAGAATTTTCTCTCAAAACTTTTAAAATAAAAAAAAACAATTAAGTAAAAATTAAAGATTAAGAACTGATTATTCAATCATCAGATAACTGTTAATCGAGCAATAATAATTATTATTTATTAAAGACAGCGATGTGGTCGAGATATACAACGAGTTTTAAGCCCCATGTGATCTTGATCTCAAAAAATGGTTCAAGATTTCAAGCTTTTGTTGAGACAAAGTGATAAGAATGATGTAAAAGAAAGTCTAAAATCAATTGGATTGAATTATATAGTCCTCCTAACCGTTTTCGGCGGTCACAGAATACACAATAGTATAGCGAAGATGAGCCATAGGTGCGGAATAGTGCACAAGTGTGTGCGCAGACACAGGTGCTCTCTTTGTTCCTTTGCTCTCGTAGTAACGATGGGACGGCGCGGACGGCAATCCTAAAAGACCGGATAAAGCACGGGGGTAACATACCGTATACATAAATTTCTCTTTAGAAATTTCAAAAGTTCTTTAAAATTTTTTGGCTGACCCGGGAATCAATCTTAGGACCCCTCGCTCAGAGAGACCAACGGGGCAGTGGATTGACATATTAAGCTACTGAAATGCTTATGTCAACCCTGTTGAAGTCTTTGTTGAATCTCTTTTGATGGCCGTATTAAAGGCAAACCAAAGGTTAATTTTAATTTGCTGTCGCGTACATTAAAGACTGTCTTAAATTATATTCAAAATATTTGTTCTGAGATGAGTTCAGGGATTTATGCGTAAACAAGTGATTTTTTAAATCTCTTATCAAAGTCATAAATTGCATGGAGCTCATAGTTTTTATCAAAAGAAGGAATTAAGCGTAACTTATGAGTATCTTGATAACAATATATTTGTTGATTCGTCATTATTAGGGTTGGTCTAATCTAGATCAATTTCAAAATTATTCCACAATTATTTTTTGCAGGACGATTATCCATACATAGTTGGACTTTATAAACTGCTGGGAATGTAATGGACACCCATACCCACGATGGCAACAATGCAATTTTAACATAAACATGGAAAAAGATAGACAGAATATTAAGTTCTACTAGTAAATCAATATACATAGGAGCTTCCTCATCGGAACAATTTAAAAATCCAAGAATAGATTTTGCACAGAAACAAACGATTGTTATAGTTCTATTCAACCTTTATGGCGGCTTGAAAGTTAGCTGCGAGTGACAGTCTGATATAACGGATCAAACGTTATGGAGGCTCGGAACATCTAACATAAAGCTGCGCAGAACGTAATTTTAGGTATCAGCGAGACGCAGAGGACGCATCGTGTTGACTGTATACAGCGCAGACCGTCACTCGCAGCAAACTTCCGAGCCGCCATAAACTTTGAACAGTTCTATACAAATTTTATTATTACAGGTTGCGCACTGTAATGCTCGGTTCTCCTCACTCACTGATGTAATACTCAAATCGGAATTGTTACATTACAAGCGAATGCTCCAGGTTAGGAAGCGACTTTTGACAATCTGTCCAACAAGTTGAAGGTAAAACATGCATGTTTCAAAGCAGTTATTTGGATGTTTACACGCCGATATTGACTGATTATGCCCCCTATATTAAATTGATATTGAGGTAATTATCCGTGACAATCACAAGTCTTGAATATCGCGTGACGAATGAGGCGGCCTATCTTTTTTAAAAATCAAAAGGTGTATAAACACGCTGGTATCATTATCAGCTATGCAATGTGCCTACATGGAAATATTGAATATGTTTTTAATTGATCGACTAACTTAACAGATATGCATCGTTTTTATTGTTTTTACCAATTAAGTAGGAGAACAGAGAAATTAAGATTAAAGTTGAATCTTCGATCATAGGTACCTACCTACTGCCAATTCGAAACAGGCAAGTCTTGGTTATGATATTAGAAATTCCTACTTACGAAGAGATAAAAAGAAACAAAGACTATGCAGAAACTATTACGATGACACATAGTAACAGTATTGGCAATAGGCTCGGCCCCTATTTGGTACATGGGACACAAAAAATATTTGCAACCTTCGGGCGCCATCCCAGCGCACCTTGACCTACTATCGCACGGAAGTAGCTGCGGTCCGTAGCTCCTTACCAAAAATGTGTCAAGTTGATGAGGACGGTTTCACAAAAGTAGAAAAGAAGAAGGAGAAGCCCTGTTCTCGTAACCAGTGTGGTACCGCACCGAGTGGACCCAACATTCTGCTGCGCCCTGCTGTGCCTACGACGCAGCTGTACATTTCGCGTCTGCATCATTCCACAACAGTTGAGGAAGTGGTGCAGTACTTGAAAGTGAAGACCAATTGGACTTTGAGGGTCGAAAAGTTGGAGTCGCGCTACAACATTAAATTTAAGTCATTCGTGGTACGAGTTCCAACCCACCATCTACAGATAACAGACCTGTTTGAAGGAGGACTTTTGGCCGAAAGCTGTCGTATCCGAGGACGGTTACGCAACACCTCGCAGCGAAACACGACGCCGACTACTTTACGTGTATATTTATAGTTTAATAAGGTTTTTAATATAATTTATTATTAGTGTTTTAGATTATTTTGTATATTTTAACTATGGGCCTTAGACGCCTGATAATAAAATGATTATTATTCTTCTCTTTATTATTATTAGTACATGGTTAAGTAAGTAAGCAGTGATAGCCTAGTGGTGTGACCGTTGGACTGCCAAGTCATAGGTCTCGAGTTGGAACCCAGGACACGCACCTCTGATTTTTCGGAATCATGTGCGTATTGAATAATTATCACTGGCTTCGGTGAAGGAAAACATCGTGAGAAAACCAGCATACCTGAGAGATATTTCTCGACGGTATGTAAAGCCAAGTCAGAGGCCCATGGGCGGCATAAAAACTCTGACACCAGTTTAGGCACTAACCACACGATAAAGAAAGAAGTACATGGTTGTTCTAGTTCTTGCAACCTAGATAAGGTCAAATAAACATTAGATTCCTACCTGCAACAGCAGCGCACAGGATAAAAGCACACTTCACGAGCCCGAACATTTTTTACAAACTAACTCTACCGGAATAACCACGGATTTATATTAATACAATTTATCTTAGATTAAAATACAGTTAATCCCAACAAAGATAATTGTTAAACTGGTACAATAAAACTACAAAAACCTAGCGATAAGAAGTACTACTGTTATTTTTATTCTATATTTACTTATGAAACTCGTGGAAATTCAAGGAAAATGAGATACGAAGCTTCATATCAAAGATTTTTAGCAAATGCAATCGTTTTAGTCTGTCCTGAAATGACCAATGGATTAAGTGTATTTATAGGATTAATGATTAAATTCGGTCATGAGTTAATTTCGTCGATGTTCATATTATTGTGAAATCCTTTCAGTGAACAGTCATAGGTATAGTTTGGTAGGTCATCGGTTGTAAAAAAAAATCGCTTTAATTTTATCAGCTAAGTATGCCAAAGGCTTCTAATGCTATCATTGGAACAACACCTAATTCAGTGTTATTATTGCAATTTCAATTAGTTCAGTCAACATTATCAAAACAGGGAAATATTTGGTAGCTATTTTTGGTCGTTGGCAACACTCAGAGCATCCGAGCGGGAGTCAAGTACAGTAGTCGAGGACAGCACTACAGTTCGTATGGCTGTTAGATAGATTCATCACCTATTCTGCACTGATACGATTCTAAAGTAGACCACCTACATTGTTTCTCATCTTTCTCCTATTTTATATTTTTAATTTATTGATTGGTTTAGCAGTAGCTCCTACCCCCGACTTTGGCCACGTGAAACACACGTTCTATGATACTCGGCGTAATAGTGTGGCTTTCCATCGGTTAAATATTTTTTTTAAGTTGGATGAGCAGTTTCAGAGATTACCTACTATATCCAAACTTCTTTAGAACTAAGTATAGGTAATCTTCCAGTGAGCGGGCCAAGAATAATCACATATAAGGGTTAAGGGGATTAAGGGTTAAGATTTCAGATAAAATTACATATTCATTAACTTAGGGTCACGACACATTAAACGACGACGTTCGACGGTTTGTCCATACAAGAAGAGCACAAAGTATGGAAAACGCGTTAATAACGTGCCTTTCCATACTTTGTGTTGTTTTTGTATGGACAAATCTTACAACGCCGTCGATCAATGTGTTGTGACCCTAAGTTATGAATAATTTTATCTGAAATCGAAACCATCTCATTAAAACTTTGGGAAAACCTCAGCTTACCTTATATCTAAAGATAATCTATAATTTCCTAAATTATTTCTTTATCAATTGATTTCAAAAGAACTATTAAGTAGATAAGTATCGAAATCGTGTTATATTCTTCTTATGACGTCACTTTACGATAAGATCGTTATATTCATAGGAAGGAGGTACCTTAGGATTATATGGTTTAGCCAGCCTGCATGAAAGTAGATTTGTAGTTGTATTAATCTCGATTTTTAGATCTTGGGTAGACATTATAGTTTGTACGAAGGACTGCAGGATTATAAACGAGCTGATGAAGTACACGCATCTTAAAAACTATGTACGAATAGTAATTTATTTGTTTACAAGAAATATATTTTATTGCAATTGGCCCTTTAGTTTACAAGGACGGTCAAAAAACTGTAGAATTCATAACAAAAAATATTACTTCCCTATTTGAATCGGATCATGTTAACAATTTCATGGGCTTTAATTTTTTTGCACGGAACCCTAATCCTTTTTCTAAAATAAAAGTAGGCTAAATTATTCCTTATAACATCAACTATCTGCCGGTGTCCCGTCAAAATCGGACCTGTCGTTTTGGAGATTAGCCGTAACAAACAGATAGACACACTGACAAAAAGAAAGATAAAAAAAGTTTTTTTGTTATACCTATGTCTCGTATATACTTTCACAGGCATTCAGTAAAAGGCTGTTATTTTTAAATTACAAACAGACACTTTAATTTTATTTATTTGTAAAGATGACGAAAAAAAAAATTTGTCGCAACGCCATCTATTATTTATTTTGTCTATGATTGACGTTTTTTTTATTATCTTCGATCAACAATATCTATGATTGACATAGGGTTTTCGGGAGCTTATGTCAGTTCTATTTTACCATTATCGTTAATTGAGTATCACTTTATCTCGAGTGCCTCGTTAGTCTAATGGTGCTGGCAATAGGCTCGCCCCCTATTACATGCGACTTAAACATAACTGGCCATATGTAGGTGTACTATATGGTATACCTCTGCCTAAGTCTTCGGGTATAACAGGCGTGATGTTATGTTTATCAAGCCATAAGAAGCTAAATCTAAGATTTTTTAAACTGAAGAGGCGACGAAAGTTTTATCTTTTATCGATTTGTACAAATTTTTGACGAAATAATCCATTAGATAATTAGGCAGGTGTTTATCTTGCCGACAATGGACAACCACTAATGATTAATCATCGGAATAATTAATTAATACATTTGTGAAGTGACCATGAACAAATTAACAGCATTACTTTGTTTTTCGATACTTGGTCTAGGCTATGGTGAGTTTTTTTCTTAATTTGGTGGTTTTTAAACGATGTTCTAGACTGAATTTAATTTGTACATTTTTCATTTATTACCTACCTGTGCCCGGTTTCACTAACGTTAAGCCAAACAACAACTAGTTACGTAATGTCTAACGTGCCTAAGCTGAACCCTAAGTAACAACGGTCGTTACTTAGTAAGCAACTCGTAAGCATTTTAAGCGACGTTTTTGGTACTTGTCTATGGATTTAAGGCAAGTTTGGTGTCCGTCAATATTGTTAGATATCTGTTGCTAGGCAAAACCGTAAGAATTACGCATTGGTCGTTTAGCGTCGTAACTTAAGTCTCGACCAGTGATTGCCGAAATGATTTTTACGCTAAATAATTGCTTAACTTTTAGATATTCCATATAGATGTTGCATAGTGATAGTGAAAATGGACGACATTTTAAGCCTTGCACATCCAATAAGAGCTCTTTTAAATTTCAATATAGATCCTGATTTTTATCACGTTATATCCACAATTAATTATTTCCAAGTATGAATAATGACTTGTTACCTCTCAGTCTGTGAATCTTTAATAACAGTCTATATTTGTGCTTGTCGTCCTGCGGCCACTAGAGAACATTTTGTTTATTTGTTAAAGTAGTTACCAACCACACATATGTCAGCATAGGCCATTTGGGTTAATATACCTTAAGATTATTCTCTCATTTTTCAGGCCTGCCAAATCCTCTGTCTCAACCGCTTGATTTAAATCACCCCGATCAGTATGAAATGTATACATCTGGACAAGATGGCTTGGTGGAATCATCGATGACAGCTGGTGACATCAGCGAAGCTATGAGATACGATCCAGTTCAGACAAATGTCTATCACTTGTTTACAAGGTAAGTATTTAGAGGGTAGTAAGTTCTAATAGCTAGTAGCTGATGTACTCGTATGTTAAGGCCAGGTTGCACCAAAAATGCACTTAATACGTTTAACACAATTCAAATTATCTCTGAGTTCCTGTCCATCGGTTGAAAATGACAGAGTTGTAGGTTTTGTTTCTGATACAAGTGAGCTTAAGTGTAATAAAAAAAGCTGATTGTGTTGTACGTATATTTTGTATGTGCGTTGCACCATGAGCGTAGATGTTACCATTTTAACGGAATTGCGAGTACAAATCCACATTACTTTTTCAGGGATAATCCAGTAGTAAGCCAGCCTCTAATTTTGAACAACCCCTCTCTTCTCCAGACTACTAACTACAGAAGCGACAAACGTACAATTGTTCTTGTACATGGCTGGATGGAATCAGTTGTTTCTAACTTTAATAGTGTACTTATTCCGGGTGAGCATTTTTTTATCCTCAATACTAATGCATCTCAAAATGCCAAGATGATGATGATGTTCCAAGATGGGTTGCCTTATTATATGAAAATCATGCATGTCAGTATTGGCAACGTTGAAATGAGAGCCATCATAAGCGAAAATATTTAAAGAAAGCAAATATGTAATGAAATAATTGTTATAACATCTCTCTTGAACGTTCCGCTAATACGTAATACGTACCGCTAATGTTTTGCTGTAAAGGAAACAGTTTATTGAGTTTTCGGCAATTCACATGAATTGTAACTAACAATTTTTTCATCTCATTTCCAGTATTCCTCGCCGCAGAAGATGTGAACATCATCGTGGTAGACTGGAGCGTCGGAGCCAGTGCTGTTGACTTCAGGTTTATCATCCGTAACACCATTGCTTCTGGAGAAGCAGTAGCAGCGTTCATAAACTGGGTAAACCAGGAGTCTGGTGCTACCCCGGTCATGTACCACATTGTAGGGCACGGCGCCGGCGGCCACCAAGCTGGTATTATTGGCAGGAACGTTGATGGCGATATTGCATACATTACAGGTGAGAATAGAACTGAGTTAAAGGATTCTAGATGTGAAACATAGGTACAAGATGTAGGTACACCATAGAATGATGAATGAAAAATGAGGAGCCCTCAGAAGCACGTGTTCAGGAAAACACAAGTATTCACGTCAGTGCAGTCCCTAAGACGGCAGTATGGGAAAGCAGTCAACCATTTTTTTTTAGTTTAGCCAGCATCCTAATGATGTAAAATTATAATAATTACATTGTCATTTCAGCCCTTGACCCTGCTTTCGTCGGCTGGTCGAGCCACCCCGATCGCTTCGACCGAAACGACGGTCAGTTCACCGAAGTGATCCACACGAACTACGGCATCAACGGTTTCCTGGCAGACCTCGGCGACGTTGACTTCTACCCCAACGGTGGTATATCTATGCCTGGCTGCGATTCCCACGCGTGTGATCATGCAAGGAGCTACTTCTACTTTGCGGAGTCTATTACCTCTGGAGGGTTCACTGGAAGACAATGTGTTAACTACTTTGCTGCTATTTTGGGCACGTGTGACCTGTTGCCTGGTAGGCTGCAGATGGGAGGACTAAGGCCTAAAATCGGGTGAGTGTTTTGAAATCTTTGTTAATTTACATACATACGTAGTATCATGCCTGTAATCCTCGTGTTAGGCAGAAGAAGTGTTCGGCAGAGTTGTACCTAAAGTTACAGCCATGTAATAGGCTGCTACTGAGAAATACCTGATGGAAAAACCCTATAACGCTTTTGTCCGACTCGGGAATCGAACCCGGGACCAGCTCAGCATTAGACCAACAGAGCAGTTAGGCATAATTTGTTCATTTTTTACCACCGAATCCACAATGGCTTAATCCAGTACCACAAATTAAATACTTTCATCGGAAACGTGACAGATAACGTTATTCGTGCAAATAAGGAAATAATTTTAATGCTAAATTAAACGATCAATTTGTTTTATCTTTCAGGCAAACTGGTGTTTACTTATTGGAAACAAACGCCTCTCCCCCATTCTCTCAAGATTGAAGAAAACAAGACCTTAACACTCAAAATTATTTATTACTAGGTACCAGTCACTCGCATCACAAAGTTTAAAGCAATAAATAGGATACTGATTCATTATAAGCATGAAAACTGAAGTTTATAACCTAAGATAAATGCGTTTTTGTATCTAACAATCCGCAAAGTGTTTTATCACAATTGATTAGGATGTTTTAAGTTTTTGGGACCTCTTCTTTGCGAAGACTCTGTTGGGTTCTCTTGGGGCAAGGAACTGCTTGGTTCTGTGGAACTGGCTGGTTTTACTGAAGTGCTGTTAGTGTTTGGTGTTTCTAAGAGGCCACTGAGGAGTGCGATGGTCTGCTGTGCAGTTTGATATACTCCAGCAAAGAACTTGTTCGGATCAAATTCAACGTCCTCGCCTTCTTCAGTGTTGTCATCTGTATTGTCTTCTTCTTCTTCCACGGCTCTGAAATTAAGTATTAAATTCGAATATTCATTTCAAGATTTCTTTTCATCAATAAAAATACATTAGCAAACAAAATATTTGTATCTCTCTGTTGTTTTATTCAGGAAAATCATTATCTTTATTTCTGCGAAAATATATTTCAGCATGGTATTTTTGTTGTTATTCAATGTTATCGAGGTAATCCAAGATTTAGATTTAAAGAATTAAGCATTTCAAATGATAATGACAATGATAAACGAAGACTCAAGGCCACCTCCGTACCTAATCCAAAAATCGTTATTTTTTAATCTATACTATAATCTATACTAATATTATAAATGTGAAAGTTTGGATGGATGTTTGTTACTCAATCACGCCAGAACGGCTGAACGGATCAGGATGAAATCTGGCACAGATATAGATTATAGTTTGGAATAGTACATAGGTTACTTTTCATCCCGGTAGGACGATCCCGTGGGTCACTTATCGAACTCCACGCGGGCGAAGCCGCTGGCATAAGCTAGTTGGTCTATAAAGTAAGTAATTTATCCAATGTATGAATAAACCTTGGTCGTGAATTTTATTGCAAGCAACTCCGGATGATGCGGACTATTTATATAAAGTTTATTGAGTAATCTAATAAAACAACAATGTTCCTTTTAGAAAGTCCACTTTTAGTTAGTAATAAGACTAACAAGAAAAAATTAAGTAGGAGGTACGTTGCGTACTTCTATTTTCTTTCTTTAAAAACATTGTTAGCTTACGTTTTTGTCGGTGGCTCCGACATTTCCATTAGGCTCTCGTTAGCCTTGAAGCAACCAAGTGGAACCTTCCGCTGAGACACGAATATAGTTCCTGGCTCCAGGTTGACGCAGCCTCGCAGGCCATCAGCGGTTGGAGCCATACGGCTGAAGGTGGCGCACATTTGGAAGAGCATGCCCATCACAAGGCACAACGGATCCGGGTTTGTTCCTATAACAGAAATAATACAATTTTAGAAGGCTAGCCTCGGTCAAACTAGATCCTCCGACATCATATCATCCTATGGCATTAAGTCCGCCTCTCTACATTTGTGAGCTTAAAGTATTGAATACATCGTACACACGGCGACACATCAAGCTATACATTTCGAGTATAACATGGCCTCGCTTTGTACAGGTTTCCCGTCCAATGAGAAATCCTCATAAACTGGTTTTGTATAGCTTGATTGGTTGTCGTGCGTACCTGCTATCGGAGTTAAAATGTATTAAAAGTACAGATATTGCTTTGTTATTTCTCGACCTAAAGTTGGTGGAAACAACTAGCTATCTTGCTAACACATTTTTCTACTTAGACTTTTGTGGAGAAAAAGTTATGATAAATGATCTTTATTTTGCAAGCAGGTGTTTACAAAAACTTTTACACATAATCTTTTTTAAAACTAGGTGAGGCCGGTGTTTCGTACCTGACCACTCTGCGAAGAAACAGACTCAGAGGTCTCCTTTAAAGTCCAGACATAATTTTGGTCAACTCACATGAGGACTATGCAAATGAGTGTCTGAGATGGTCTTTTGAAGAATGAACCACACAGATTTGAGTGACAGAACACCCACATTTCACCAGTTATGTTTAAGTACCATGTAATAGGAGGCGAGCCTATTGCCTTCAACCGATCACAAATCCGGACTCCGTGACTGCCACTGAGAAATTCCTGATGGAAAAAACAAATAACACTTTGGATATCGAACCTAAGACTTAATGCTCAGCAGCTGCGTTTGCGACCACCAGACCATCGGAGCATTCCAAATCAAAGGATGCTGTCAAATTGCCATGTGGTTTTAAAACTATCTCAGTTTCAATCCAAAAGACTAATGAATGAGTAAAGAACTGCAATACATTCGCATACAACATTGTTAGCATATAAGATAGTAGCACAGCTTCCGAAGTAAATGAAAGCTGAAAGTGTAAGCCGTGAGAGTAAAAGGTGTTGCATTCGACTTTCTCGCGAGATTATCCGAGAAACTTCTAGATGAAAATATACATAGGTGATTGCAGCTGCTCACTTGGCGGAACAACTTTCTATAGAAATGCGGGTGAGCGCCCTTATTGAAAGTTCTCGAACAAACCAAATAGACGTGGTTACAAATTAGAAAATTATTTAAAGTCAAGAACCTGTCGTTCCCAAGAAATTCAATAACTTAATCGCACTAGTATTAACACATAAAACGGAATATTTACCATATTTACTATTCATTTCGAGTTCCCGATATTTCGGTACTGTTGCAAGCGCCATGACAGTTTGATTGATTGTCAGTTTATCCTTGATTATGGTGCTTGCAACAGCGCAGAAATATCGTGAAGAAGAAGTATTAGGGCCGTTTCTACAATGATTTTGAAAAGCAGAGAAAATGTGATTAACTAAACGTACCTTGGATTTTTTCATAGTCAACTTTCTTGCCATGTGAGATCTGAACGAAGAACCCTTCATCTTTGGAAAGATACCGCATGTGGATGCATTCTGAAAAGCAAAATGATAACATAATTAAAGTCAGCACTAATTTTTTTACCAAGTTCGAAACCTTATTCATGTCATCATCGGAAATTACATTTTTGTTTCTTTTATCTCGTCTTTTTCTTCGCTACATATAAATAATATCTAGCATCACGAATAAAGAAAATACTTACTTGCTCCTGATGGATCGTAAGACGTGATGTTCTGGTCGATACAACAGGCGCAGGCGGGACCCTTGCACTTCCACTTGCAGGACAGGTCCTCACGGGGCTCTGCAGCCGCTGGTGCCGCTGGGTCTAAGAGCTTCTTGGTATCTTCTAGGTTCAAGAAATCTGTGAATGCAATAAAAATAAATGGACTTAATTTTAGTGTGGGTACAACATGTCGACTGTTGGGCTATTTCATAATGATTTATGAGCGTGAGGATTTGGGTTTCCTTTTCAGGTTGGACAAAGTGTTTTATTTCGGGAACTTTTCATTAGAAGTCCTGAGTCTGCATTCGTGTTCAACTGATGGCAATAGGCTGAACTCCTATTACATACATACACATACATAGGACTGGAAAAAACCTAACTGCAAATATGTGGGTGCACTATACGTACACCTCTGGCATACCCTTCGGGGATTACAAGTTAATGATACTCGCTGTAGCAAATGTCTCACAATATCTCGCTATTGTAAATATTCGTGTTGTACTGCTTTCTAGCCTTTTTTTTCTTAAAACGGTAATGCTACCGTAGTAGCAATAAAGAAATAACTCCTAAGATCTATTAGGATCCATTTAGGCGTTGTCGATGTCAAAATGGTAGTCATTAAACCTAAATATTATGGGTATGTAAGTTACATGAACTAGATTCTGATCTAGATTGAAAACTTTTCTCTTATTAAATTTTTCTTTTAAATTATACATATCGTTTGTTACAAAACGACATGTATAATTTATTATCATACGATTGTGTTGAACGTAATCCTAATTAGATTTTATTATATTGTTGGTATTGTTACGCTTTCTAACCATGCAAAATTAAAATAAAATTAAAATAATTTTAATAATAATTAAATTAAATTAATTTACCGGATATCGGGAAATATACCTGGTCCATTAAAAGCCATATTATTTTCTAAGAACCAGGTGTGCATTTTACGTCTGTATGTAAGTTTTAGGGCTCTAAACAGGTCCTCAAATGTGATGAATTGCTGAAATAGTTGCCTAAGAAAAATGTAAAACAGAAAAAAAAAAACAAAACAACAACGGATTTTTCTTTCGCGTATAAAATAAAGCCGAAAAAAGCATGTACAAGGTTTTGTCGGAAAAGCCAACATTCAATTTAAAAAAAGAACATCTTCCTTTTCAGAAGCTTCTATTCAACTGCCACACAATATCTGTTTTTTTCTGAATTCAGTTTTTGATAGTCAAGCTTGAAGACTTGCATATTTTCATGACCAATAACCACACATCGGTTCAATACACAATCAATAACTGTTTTAAGGAAAAAAACATCCATCAAAATATGCAGTGGGTGACATGACAAGCGCCAAAAAAAAATTCACGCCCAATTATTGTTCATCACTTTCACGCATGCGTAGTTCGAACTTTCACTAGGTCTGCGCTTGCGCCTTTGTTTTGTTCATGGTTCAGTTACTGTAGATGATGGAACAATGTCTAGCTTGTCTGGTTATGTAAGACGTATGTCATGGTATGTAAAAGATTTCTTTTGTTTTTGATTGCCGTTTGATTGCAGATTAAATTGTATGTTGTTGTTTATGAAAGCGTTACAAGAAATTGTGTTTTTGTCTGCATGGTGGCTGAATCGGTTTCTGTTCTAAATGTTGTAATAAGTGCTGTGACGTCCTAAATTCTCTTAACATTGCTGTCATGTAACATAGCATCTCACCCGTAATCCCCGAAGGGTTAGGCAGAGGTGTACCTTATAGTTCACCTACATCTCGCTAGTTATGTTTAAATCCCATATGATCCCCATGTCAGTTACGTTTTCTGTCATGTTTCTTTGGGTAATTGTCTGAACAAAGGCGCTTGGTGTTTATGTTTTCAGAATATTTACTTTATACAAAATACTGTATTGTATTGATATTCTTACTTGTCGGTTATTTCCCCCATACTAAGTTCATTATCCGCCTAGCGTCTTCCAAACTATATTGGGGTCGGCGTTCAGTCTCCCCGGGTGGAGCTAAATACTAGTATTTTACATGGATCACTTGCCTTCTGACGTTCACATCACAGTTACTGGGTAACATGGCATCTCTTGGTTAGACTAGTAGTCAGATTCTAGGCTTGAAACTACCTATGACAACTGTCGTAGATCTACACCACCTAAAACCCACCAACCAAAGGCTTTTCAAGGATATTTTTATAATTTAGTGTAGGCCACCACAGGACAGTCCGGTTAAGCAGTTAACAACCTTCTTGCGTTGAAGTACGAGTGGCCATATGAAAAAAAGCCTTTTCAAGGTATGGAGGGACTATGTAATATACAGTCATCCATCCACGGACAGACCTCGTCATGCGTAGCTTTATCCTTCGATAGACTCGAGCGGCTGTTTTTATTTAACAACGAGCACAATGAGTTTTTAGATGAAATTCCAAATCCAGGATGATAATGACGCGATTTTTTTTTGTATACCTATTTATTACTTTTCTATTAGAAACGTTCTCTACATTGTTGAGTGAATGAATACTACCGTTTTGTTTCCGCACATTTTAGCATCTTGTTCCACTAAGGCTTAGTTGAACAAAATGCTAAAATGTTAAGTCAAAAGTTAAGACTTAGTTACTAAGCCATGACTGAAAAAAATACAAGTAGGCTTATGTGTGCCATCTACTTGATACAACAAAAAAAAACAAGAAAATAATATGTTTACCTGTATTATAAAATGCACTAAGTTCCCGTGGGGGCGATAATTAAGATGGAGAGGTCGGTAGCGTTTAATAATTTTAGCTCATCCCTTAGAAATGTATCTGCTCTTAGGATACGCTTAGACAGCGTTGAGGAGTAGTTTTTTGATGCCGTTTTGTAGTTTGTTGTTAGTTTATTTATTTTAGTTTTTAAACTGTGAAATAAACTTAGTTAGTTAAAGTTAGTATATGAGATATACAGTGATATGTAAAGTAAAAAACTATTAAAGAGTAGATTTATTTTAGAGCTTGATAAGCCCCTACTGCTCGCGGTATCTCCTAAAAACATCTCCAATAGTTGGAAGAAATAGTTAAGAAAATGCAAAAAAGTCGCGGAAAACTCCATTTGGCGTAAATTGAGGACATTATTAATTAATAATAATAAAATACCAGCCTATACCATCCCACTGCCGGGCAAAGGCCTCTTCTCAAACACAGAAGGCACGAGCATTGATCACCTCGCTTGCTTTTTTTTTAAATTAATTGTCAACCAATATTTTTTTCTTTAGTTATGTTTAATATGCATGACGTGCTATTGCAGCGGTAACTACGAAGTGCACCATCATGGACACATACTAAGCTATTTCGAGTACGAATAAAATTTCACTTATTTAAAAACTCTTTCCAACAAGTTTTTCCTGAAAAAAAATTCAGCAACAACATGCTGACGTATTATGTGTCTACCAAGTTCCTTATGCGCAAAAGTTCATAAAATTAAAACAAATAATGAATTCAATATTCATTCCCAACGTATCTGTTATTCATTAGACGCAACCTTAATAGCTTCCTGTCGCACACAGCTGTCAATCACGCTTACATTAATCACTGCAAGCCAATTGTTGCCCTAATACATACACTTTCTAATCAAGTACTTACATACAAGATCAAAAGTACTTACCCAAAATGTTTGCACAGTGGGCAACCGCAAGTACAGTGAAGACCAAAGAAAGCGTGAGTTTGACCGACATGTCGATCAGCTGTCACTGTCACGTAAAACGAACGAAAAAGTCGATTTATTTTATACCGCGTTTTATAAAGGAGCTAGGCTCGTGTGCTTGGAGAAGGCGACCGTCTCAAGCGCCGGCAATACACTGCTCCTGCCCCGAGATCTCGCTTCGGCCGTTTCACCTCGCTCACAATAGAAGGTGAAATTTAAATAAAGCATAACGCAGTATTATAACGACATGCATCAGTGCGATGCATCGAGAAAGCGACTGTCACCCACGCTCCCCCTAATTCAGCCATATTTGTCTTTGGTATTGGGGAAAACTACAGTATTTTGTATTATGGACATTTTAGTACGTACTTGGGTATAACGTAGGAGCTCGAAACTTGTTTGTTCGCTTTCTCCCAGTCGTTATAGACGCTTCGATGTGTTCATAAGGCAAACAATAAAAGTCGCTGGTGAGTTGGTGACTAATACGTTTCTTATTCATAATAATAGCAGTGTGTTTAGAGAAATTTAAGTGTACTTACTTACCTAGCTACTGCTTATTTAGTAGGCACTTGTGTATAATTTTAGAACTAATTTGCATTTAAACAATTTGTAGAAGAGATTCATTTCTTTGTTTAGAACTCATAACCAGAACGAATAAAAAAAAAATAAGAATCATTTAATCGTAACTGGTATCGATATCGGTGTGAATTTAATTTGCATAATAGTTTTTGATTAGTCAATTTACATTTTCCTTATAATGATGATTGATGGACTTTATTTTGGAATACAACGGGTATTCGTTTACTTTGCTTCATTACATTTTGAACTACGGGAAAATTGTTTGTGAATAATCCAGATTATGAGAAGATAGCAATTAATAATCTGTCTGCGTATTTATTAAAGATCATAAACAATATACATAGGTCGTTCTAGACAAAACTAAATAAAAACAACTAGAATAATATCAATGGTTTAAATTATAGGTACGGTGCTGTGCTAAGGCTACACTGTATATTGAAGAAAGTGTCATAATTTCCAGCTAACAAATAGACTCGCTCCCTATTAAATACAACGTAAACATAACTGACGAAATATGGGTGTTATTATAGGAACTTGCACCTCTGCCGAACCGTTTGGGGAATACAGGAGCGATGTTGTCATATATTAAAAAAAAAAAAAACGTATAGAACGAACTAAACAATTAACTTAAAGCCCAGAACATCCATTTTCTTTAGGATTTTACTGATAATAATTAAATTCACGCCTTTTTCTAAAGGGGGCAGACACTAAACACCTATCGTATATCCTTTTGCTTCGAAAGGAAACACTTTAAAATAATTTCCATTTTTACGAAAACACTTAAGAATAACGTAAAAAAGGGGCATGCGCATAGAAAGCTAGTGTTATTCAGGTTCGTCTGCATGTCTGTCTGACGGTACACAGTGTGCACAGTCAGGTGCGCACGCGCCACTGCCCCAGTTGCGGGTCGTTGTCTCGTAGACCACGTTACGTGATAGAACTGGCGACGCCGGGTTATTGTTACGTGGTGAGAGAAGATTTTGAGGAAATATGTTTAAACCGAAGTGAACAATTACCATATTTCACGCTATTCTAACGGAAAATTTAAAATGTAAGAATGAGGTACGCGCCCATCTAAAAATTTACACGCGTCCATATCACGTACACGTATCACGTGTCACGTATTCACTTACGTTTGAATAGGTATAGAATAGTTTACCCTTGGTATGTGCAGTCACATATGTACATGCAGTCGATCCATTTGTCATCCCATATTTTATATTTTATTTACATCTACCACTGTTATGCCTCCGCATCACCCAAAGATTGACAGGTCTTCTTCTTAGCGTGTCGATGACAATTTAAATTGAGTCAGCCCAATATTTGGCGACGAGTTTGGCACTTTCAGTAGCGTCCATCAGCTCCTGTGATGTGCAAACAACTGGACAGGCAGGGCACGATATCAAGTGTCCCATCGTTTGTGAGGCAACACCACATTTACACTCCAGGGCAGAGTCATCTATGAATCTCCACCTGAACAGGGTTTCCTTGCTTCGGCCAACCTGTGTCCGGAGATTGACAGGTAGAAAACGCATATGGCATTAACTTTGCCTCTTTTGATGAATTGACAAATAAATAATATTCTTGAATATTTCTTAAAATATTTAATTTAGGTATGTAAATCGTCAATTAATTAATTATTTTTATACTGACATGATCACTAACATTAATTACATCCACTTATTATTTATTCAGTAACTATATAGGTTTTCCTAAAATATCTTCGCATCGAATATTTTAATTCAATCGAGTGCGTTTGCGACATATTTGATGCACTGTGGTGCACGTACGTATTGTCAAGTTCATGATCGTGCAAGCTGTTGAAGAGCATTATTTATTGTCAAGTCAGCTATTAAACACAAGTCTGGTAAAAATAACGTTTATTAATAGGTACTAGAATAATTATTATATTATCGGGCAAAAGTGGTAATGGGTTTTTGCATCAAGAGATTCTTGGTAGCGGATATTACACGGAGCCTGGATATGTGCCCGATTGATGGCAATAGGCTCGTCCCCTATTACATGGGACTTAAACATAACTGGCGAAATGTGGGTGTTATAATATAATGGGTACACCTCTGCCTAACCCTACGGGGATGGCGTGATGTTATGTTATGTTATTATATTGATAAATTAAGATAATAATGTAGCTAACTTTATATAGGTTATGCAACTATTATTTTATAAGTACATTTGAAAGACCAGATTCCATTATTGGAGTATCATTTTCATTATTTCATATTCATTTATTTGCGTTCCACAAGGTAAAACAAGCTGATACAAAAGGCTTAGAGCTGAGAGCCGATGTAGACCCAGTTAGGGCACGGCAAATTATTATTTAAAAGGTGCATTTATTATTTTATTACAACTATCATTCAGTTTCAAATAAAAAAATATATACAAAATAATCATAATATCTACTGACTGGCATTGCGCCTCCAAAAGTTCGTAGGACTATACCCAGCCGCATCGAGAGGACGAAGCTACAAACCGACTCACGCCACCCAATACACAACTTCGTCTCAGTACCCCAGAGGCTGCACAGCCGTAAAAGCTTTCTTAGGTGCGTGGGACCAGCCAGTCCATCCAATGTTTTGCTTAATGGTCCTGGTCGATCAGATAAGGCATGACCTATCTCTACCTGGTGTTTTTTAATTCTTCTTCTTAGGCACAGAATTGAGCCACTAATTAGGCGCCTTCAGTAGCGTCCATCAGCTCCTGTGATGTGCAAACAACTGGACAGGCAGGGCACGATATCAAGTGTCCCATCGTTTGTGAGGCAACACCACATTTACACTCCAGGGCAGAGTCATCTATGAATCTCCACCTGAACAGGGTTTCCTTGCTTCGGCCAACCTGTGTCCGGAGATTGACAGGTAGAAAACGCATATGGCATTAACTTTGCCTCTTTTGTTGAATTGACAAATAAATAATATTCTTGAATATTTCTTAAAATATTTAATTTAGGTATGTAAATCGTCAATTAATTAATTATTTTTATACTGACATGATCACTAACATTAATTACATCCACTTATTATTTATTCAGTAACTATATAGGTTTTCCTAAAATATCTTCGCATCGAATATTTTAATTCAATCGAGTGCGTTTGCGACATATTTGATGCACTGTGGTGCACGTACGTATTGTCAAGTTCATGATCGTGCAAGCTGTTGAAGAGCATTATTTATTGTCAAGTCAGCTATTAAACACAAGTCTGGTAAAAATAACGTTTATTAATAGGTACTAGAATAATTATTATATTATCGGGCAAAAGTGGTAATGGGTTTTTGCATCAAGAGATTCTTGGTAGCGGATATTACACGGAGCCTGGATATGTGCCCGATTGATGGCAATAGGCTCGTCCCCTATTACATGGGACTTAAACATAACTGGCGAAATGTGGGTGTTATAATATAATGGGTACACCTCTGCCTAACCCTACGGGGATGGCGTGATGTTATGTTATGTTATTATATTGATAAATTAAGATAATAATGTAGCTAACTTTATATAGGTTATGCAACTATTATTTTATAAGTACATTTGAAAGACCAGATTCCATTATTGGAGTATCATTTTCATTATTTCATATTCATTTATTTGCGTTCCACAAGGTAAAACAAGCTGATACAAAAGGCTTAGAGCTGAGAGCCGATGTAGACCCAGTTAGGGCACGGCAAATTATTATTTAAAAGGTGCATTTATTATTTTATTACAACTATCATTCAGTTTCAAATAAAAAAATATATACAAAATAATCATAATATCTACTGACTGGCATTGCGCCTCCAAAAGTTCGTAGGACTATACCCAGCCGCATCGAGAGGACGAAGCTACAAACCGACTCACGCCACCCAATACACAACTTCGTCTCAGTACCCCAGAGGCTGCACAGCCGTAAAAGCTTTCTTAGGTGCGTGGGACCAGCCAGTCCATCCAATGTTTTGCTTAATGGTCCTGGTCGATCAGATAAGGCATGACCTATCTCTACCTGGTGTTTTTTAATTCTTCTTCTTAGGCACAGAATTGAGCCACTAATTAGGCGCCTTCAGTAGCGTCCATCAGTTCCTGTAGTGAACAAGCAGCAGGACACGCAAGACACGATATTAAGTGCCCCATCGTTTGTGGAACAGCACCACATTGCATTCATTTATTTCATAAAATGATGTTTTTTTTTTTCGTTTTGCATTGCATTGTTTTCTTTTTAATTTATCCTATAAGACAGTCAAAGCAGTTATGTTTTATGTCCCATGTAATAGAGGGCGAGCCTATTGCCATGCACCGGGCACAAATCTAGACTCCGTGGGTGCTACTGAGAAATTCCTGATGAAAAAACCCAATAACACTTTGCCCGACCCGGGAATCGAAACCAGGACCCCATGCTCAACAGTCGCTCTTGCAACCCTGTAGCCCAACGAGGCAGTTCATCACCTAAAAAAAAAACAGAAAAATAAAGAGATTAATATAAATAAAAAAAAAAATAACAACTGTACAAAAAGAAAATGCGGTCTACCCAAATTATTTTTTTAAGCTAAGGAAATAACCAACATGCAAGAAGATAAATGAATTCGAAAACTATTAAACATTTTCTCGAAGTGGGGTGTAAAACGTCGTTTAAGCGGGATAAGGACCGCCAGGGTGACTGTTGTTTAATACGATTTTTTTCGTTCACCGTCATGATAGGAATGTACATAACAGCAACATGTTTAGCTACACATAACTAAAACCTACCGCAAACCTATGTACGGAATTTAATGGAACATAAATTCATTCCGTGCCAACCGATCTAATTTAGTTTTTGTACAAAATTCGTTTGTATAATTGTTTCGCTTTTCGCCGTTTATAATTATGTAAAAACTGTGGTCATTGGTAAGCGTAACTAATTAATTGGCATTAAATAGATTCGTGTTATATAAGTTCATTGATTTAGGTTTCAACTCTACAATGAAATACCGACGGTTGTTCTGAGGTGAGTGGTAGTGGTATGTTCCTTCTCCACTGACCACTGGAAGCAATCAATCATATAGATCTATAGATTTTTTATTAGATGGTATTTTGGTATTTGCTTCAACCAATGATACACATTGAAATCGATCTGTGTTGGTCGGGCCTTCGTTATTCAATCTACCCAATATAGGCTATATTGGGTAGATTGAATAACGAAGGCATTTGTGCTCATTACGCACTTGTCATGTTATAAATATTATTGTATTTATAATATTGTATATGCAATGCGTATGTTCATAAAAGGGAATCAGATTTGAATGAGATTTAACGGTGAAAGTCATGTTACTGGTAAAGGTCCTCCTTAAAAAGTAATCCAATGCTTTATATCTTATTTCTATTAATTACCTAGAAAATCTTTAATAGTTGCCAAGAAAATCTTAACTTCGGTGTCCAACTTACCTATCTATGTCAATAACTCCGAACGGATTGCGAATCGCCAAAAGTCGTATAAGTAGCAAACATTTTCCTTGACAAGCTCTTTTCAATGATGTATATCCTATGGCTATTGGACCTTGGGGCAGATGGCTATACTTCTAGGCCCATTTTCTTTTACCCACTTGTTTCTCATGAGCATATCTTGTAGGTTTTTATAAAAAAGAGAGTTTTACGTGGGAAGTTGAATCGACGCGTGTTTGTAGGAAGCTGTGACCCAATTACACAAGAAAGAAAGAAAAGTTGAATATCAGTTATGGAGACCGCTTTCAATTGCCATAGTTGGATGTCAAGTATTTTTATTGCCTCCGAAATCACCGACCGTAGTCTGGGTACTAATATATGACCTATGTAGACTCACTATACAATTCTTTACCGGTATTTTAAGTAGTGGAGAAATATGTTATTTATTAAAGTAAGTTTTTTTTTGTATTTAGGTTTCTTCCAAAAATATTTAAACAATATGTAAACACACGACACTATGTGAAAAAGACATTTATGTGAAAACTAAAACCATCAGTGTTGGTCGTAGCTGCTAAGGCTGCTATTAATTTAAAATGAAATGATACAAAACACTGAAATAAAGACTCGGCCACATATATTATATTACATAATTTATTCATCATCATTCTCTTGCCCTTATCTCAATTTATTTGGGATTGGCGCAGCATGTTTTCTTCTTCCATACTTGTCTATTACTCGTCACCTCGTAAGACACCTCATGTTATAGCCACATCATCCTTCATACAGTCCATCCATCGTTTGCATGGTATTCCTCTACTCTTATAGCCATCAACATTCATACTCAAAACTACGTAATACATTATTTTATTATCATTAAAACATCTAACAAACTCTCACTTCTAAAAATAAACTCATACAAAACATAAGTACACAAAATATTTACATCCGCATATTACATACAAACATATAATACAATACAATATGGCGCCACGAAGGTTACACCATAGCAATCATCATGTGCCCGCTAACGATGGCCCAACGATGGCCCACTGTGTAAACACGTGTACACGAGTGGTCAGAATTCGATCGCGTCCACTTTCTCCGCGGGAAAGTGACCACTCATGGACCAAATGCCAGTGGTGACCGACCCAACTGGTTTACTACGAACGATATGCATTGGCCACTGTGTCGTTTGACTTTTTTGGGATTCAGGATATTACGTAAGTGGTATGGTATGGTCTATATAGTTAATTTTAATAATTTCAAGTGGATTTAACAAAATGTTAGGCTTGTAGTTGATTTTAGATGGATTACTTAATTTTATTTTTCTGTTCTATACTAATAAACAATACATATAACACAAAATATTTATTAATAAATTACCAGATAGTACAATAAACTAACTCGAACTCGGTGGATTTATCCTCTGGAGCAAAAATGTGCGGGGTATCGGTTGATGGCAATAGGCTCGCCCCTTATGACATGAGACTTAAGTATAACTGTAATGTGGGGGCACTATACTACCGTAAAGTGCTCCATTTAATCCATCGAAGATTGCAGGCGTGATATTATGTTACGAAATGGAAACAAAGCAGATCACACATCATTATATTTATTACTGGATATAACGTTATTTATTTTACTTCTATAAACACTAGTTTTTTTCAAGGGTCTTGTTTTAAAGGTCATTCAAAGGGTCAATCAAAAATCAACTTAGAGTAGTAAATAAATGAGCAGTTAGATTTAATCCACCTATTTCCATTCCTTTTTCCTCAACTAACTACAGGCAAAACTCATAACATAGTGCGAGCGAGTAAAGACTTTAATATTCTTTGTAAAGAGTTCTCATTTGACCCATTTACCACCAAATCCTACTCTGCACGCACTCGGCTGAACGCTGACTTTTTTAAAAGCGCGTAGTGGTGCTTTCATCTTTTTATTTTTTCTCTTTCCCGTGTGATTAGTGCCTAACCTGGTGTCAGAGTGTTTACCGTGCTATTGTACCTTATTTTAATTCTTTTTACAATTTTTGTTATTGTGCTTATTAGTGATCCTAAGATTTTTACAACTTTTTCAAATTTTACTCGTGAGAACCTGTTATTGGCTCTGTGTTCCATATGCAATAGTTAAACATTTGTTATAGCTGTTGGCTCTCTTACTTATAAGTAAATAAATGACAATGAAAGAACTAAAATAAATAACCTTACATGCAACGCTGCTTAGACGGGAATGGAAAACCATTTTTATATTTTAGTTCCGATCCACAATAATACTGCCTTGCCAGAGCTACTGATTAAAAATATTTTTACGCCAATGCGTAGAGCCCCTATTATGTCCGAGAGCATCGTTCTGTATGAGACGTTTCTGGAAGTTACGGAGAAATGAAACGCGAGAAACAATCATGGTTTCTTAATTCCGTGGAAATGCCATGTTGTTTTGATTTAGTATATTATTATGCAAAGTTTTTGGCAAAAAGCTTCGACTTCGACATGGTAATGAAAAACATAGACAGTGATTATTATTACGCACGTATCTTTTTGCTTTACCGTTTTGCTTCAGCCAAATAAAAAATAAAAACATTTTTATTTTGTGTGAATAAAATATCATGTTGAACACCAACACAATAAAGTAACACTCAACATTATAAATCCTACTTAAACACAAATAATAAAGTCAACCAATTAAAGCAACGTGCAAACAAACAAAAACAATTGCATCCGTCAATTAACCTTAGCAAATCGTTTTCACACCCCAAAAAAGCTCACATTAAGTGCCTATCATTTCCTTCCCAAGTAGAATGTACAATCAACACTTGAATGCCGACTTTACTTGACACTGAATTCTACATACCCGACCAACTGCGTCTCGACTTTCACCCCATCCTTCACCGTTCATACAAGAGTGAAAGAGAGGTCCGAAAGGCAGTTTTCCTTTCTCGCCCACTGTTATACGTCACTGCACATTTCTCCCGGTACGACTCGAGGCTTACAACAAATCAGTGTAGCTGTTACTACGGTGTCGTCTGCGTTTTTAGATCCGTAAAGTGTGAACTCGTAAAAATATTTGTATTTATTAGAACGTGGATCGAAGGTGTTGGATGTATTTGAGTGTTGAATTAATTGATTGATTATTGAAGTTTTGTACTAGACGGTAAGAATTAATTTTTAATTATATTTGTTTGCAATATTAAAGATGTGGCTAGATTTTTCTAGATAAATATTTTTTACATTTTTTAAATTATTTCTTTTTTTAAATTCCCATATATATTTTTCTGTCAAAGTACGTACCGATAGGAAGAAATTCCAGTAGCAAAACATGCATATTAATGTAAACACGCATGCATAACATCTCTTAAGTGTCGGTGGAATGCGTAGTGGAAAAGACTTCAACGCGCTACTAACTCTACTTAGTACGAAAATTATGTTTTCCAATTCAGTTGTTTATTAAGCGATGTGTTGACTGTCAGTCTATCTTCGTTATATGCAACATATTACAAATGTTGCATATAGATTCATTAGTATGTCACATAAGTTAGTTTTTCTTATAATGTAGATAAAATGATATTTAAACAAATAATCGATACTTATTTTATATTAAACTAATGCTTATTTTAGAGGAAAAGAAAAGGTGTCATCTTGGTTTTTCTATATTTATCTTTTAAAGTTTTTCAGGCAGGGAGCCAGTCTTCAAGATGAAGCTCTCCCTGGTTTTTGAGTTGCTTCTAATATTCATACTCTTGGCCTTTGCCGCATCGGCGAGTGTCAGTAAGTATATCCTGGACCATGCATCACTAACCATTCAATAACCATGTTCACATTAGTCAAGCGTCAGAATTTAATTTTCCAACAAAAAACGATGTACTGATGATTGATAGTTGTCGTGTCCAAACCTCGAACGCACTACTTATACAGTCAATTAAACGTATCAACATTGGTATACCCAATACAATGGACAGGTGTCCTTTAAAAAAACTGTGAAAGTTGACGATCGACCGGTCGTCTTCAAATTTTTTGTGCTGAATTACTTTCAATAAAACATCGCGTAGCGTGTCGAGCAAAGATTTTTTTTTTTATTGACGAGATGTATAAACCAACGTATGATATTGCTTCGCTGACACATCAGAAGATTTTCTTCAATGCAATCAATAAATGTTTCATAATTTGTCCGCGATTGTAATCAACACTTGTATGGAAAGTGTTATATTTATGAACAGAAGTAATTAATCTTTATGTTTTTACAATGATGCAATAAATTTTCACTCCTGTCGACTGCAAAACGCGTTGAATCAATCAATCAATGACTAAACTTATAATTACAATTAATCAGAAATGTGAGCAAAAAACTTGCTCCACAATTTTTAAATAAATAAATCAAATGGGATACAAGTCTTAAATTAATGACGCTGTGTGATCAAAAGTTAATTGTAGCTGTTAATAAAATTATGCCAACGAGTGATTTAAAGAAATATGCCTGTTTTTAGGAAAAGAAAAGAAAAATGTGAAGAAAGGTATCCAGGTTATCCAGAATAGAAATGATGACAAAATTGAACAGAACGACATCAACAAATACTGCAAATGTGTGGAGTCTTTCTGCAACTGCTGTCGGGAGTTCAGACTGCCTGTTGTTGAACTAAATGGACCAGGTAATGTGTTTTGATGTATCTGAAGGTTTTAGGCTTCTCACAAATACACCATGTGATGATGACCTGGAAAAAAGCGTAGGACAGAAAACATGACCGGAAATTGAAATCATCATAACATCATTATTATTACCTAATGACATTTGTTGTGAAAGCAACGCAGCATGTTACAGTTATAGTGTCTCAAGTTTAATCTCATTTAATGATTTTTAAGCTCAGCTTTCATACACCATCAGAATAGAAATTGGACTGTTTTTCAATTTCGACTTAAGTGAAATCTGTTGAATAATATCTTACTAAGTTAATGTGCCGACTTTAAATTGAGTTATGAATATTCAATAATGAATATTGTCTTTCTATAAGCTCCTACTCTTATAGAAAATCGAACACAACGGGGCAGCGCCGGCGCCGTCTTCACGATAAATATTCATAGGTGTAACCAATTTCACATCCACATTTTTGTCCTCCTTCGGTTTATACTTCACTTTAGTGGCTGACAGCGAAAATATATAATATTACTATTTCTCGTATGTTCTATTACTCATTCAACTCTGTTATGTAATGCCATTCATGAGTTCTAAACAACTCGTAAAAGGCATAACTCGTGAAAGTAAGACGAGGTCAGTTACAACACTTGCACTGATGGTAAAGTCCGGAACATTGAACTGACTCCTTTCCTTTACGGAAGAAACGTTTCGGATCTTCAACTTAGCTTTGTAGCTAACAATAAAATCAGTCAAAATATAAAATACATAAATTGTAGTAAAACTAGATTGAATAATGCAATTTTTCCTTTTTAAGAAAGTTTTTGACCTCAATTATACCAAATATGTTTTGTTTTCTTCCAGGATGTGCCTCCTTGATGTACCTCAACGGTGACAAGATGTCCGTGTCGCTGAGTTTCGGAAAGAAGGTCATAACAAACCGGACCCTGTCGAGTAAGTTGATATTTTCACTTTTGTTTTTAAGCTATTAAGGCTTTAACGGATGCCATAAACCTGACGATATCGTTTAATGTCTTGGAATGGGGTTACTGTACCTTTGGCACTAGGATTGTAAATTATAAATAAATAAATATTGTATTTTCTTTTTAGGCCGAAAGCCCAGCCCTGTCTGTATGCCACTGCCAGGCGGTGTGTCCAAGTTCTGCGGACGCGTTTACAACATCGCTAGAGCTGGTGAAGAATTCAGAGCTTGTCTCGGCTTGGAGCTTCAATCGAAGAAAACGGTGGAAGCTGCCGTTCGAGTTTCCTGCTTTAAGTTTGGACCAAGAGGTGTGACCTCGGAACCAGCTGACCCATTGCCTTTAGTCCCTCAAGATGAGAAGTCTGAAGACGATGATGATGACGATTATGAAGATGATGATGCATTTGGACTCGGAGCCGGAGAAGACGATGACGACGACGACGATGACGACGATGATGATGACGGTAGGTGTCATATGAACGAAGTCAAAAACGAAATTAGTTTTATTAAACAATTTAAAATATATTATAAATAAAAACCATGTTTTACATTTTCCAGGAACACTCGATGCCGTCAACGACGTAGACTCTGCTGATTACACAGGTTTCAGTCTTCTCGGAGAAGATATATTAGGAGACCTGTTTGGATCTACAGGAGGAAAGAAAACGAACAAGAATAAGAAGAAGCAAGCACCTGCCCCGTCTACAACAACGACCACGACCAGACGCCCTCGCCCCTCACGAAGGCCTACAAGACGGCCTGGTACCAGGACTACAACACCACGCCCAAGGCGCACAACTACTGCAAGAGTAACTAGGCCTGCCGGTGGAAACAAGCGACCAACTCGCAGACCTAACAGGAGACCGACTAGGAAGCCAACTACAGAAAGTACTTCTACATCAATCCTTACGACAACTACCACTACCACCACACTTAGGCCAAGTTCACCAGCAGTATCAAGTTCAGTAGCTGCTGTTATTCCAACAACAGAGCGTAGTCCAGTCATGAGCACCATTCAAGAGCA
The DNA here is from genome assembly GCA_964057025.1 of Standfussiana lucernea. Lineage (NCBI taxonomy): Eukaryota > Metazoa > Arthropoda > Insecta > Lepidoptera > Noctuidae > Standfussiana > Standfussiana lucernea. The sequence goes on from OZ059785.1 coordinate 6,830,979, forward strand.
ATCCCTTGCACCAGTATCTATGATGGTTGAGAATCCCACGCCACTGTTACCAGCAACTACTCCTAAAAGTGTTACCGATTTTGAAGATCCTGGACTAGAAATGTCACTAGCTCATATCACTGGTCAATTATCTGCTATGCCTGTTACACCAATGATTTCAAATGAAGGCAAAGATTCAAACGTAATGAACAAAGAAAAAGAACCACCCAACTACGAGAAAGTGATTACAATCACTCCAAAAACTCCATCAACCATTTCCTTCATTCCCACTTCTGAGGAAGCCGTCAATGATGACATGATTCAAATTGTACAAAGCCTCGACTCCGGAGAAACCGTGGCATCTGCAGAAGCCATGCCTGAAAGAGAACCAATTTCTGGAGATGAAAGTAGAGCTCATATGTACCAATTTAGTGAAGGTCTGAATTTCCCTAAGAAGAAGAACAGGAACAAACAATTAAATCTGCATGATTTAGATGTGCTCAATCTGGCTCAGATCGGAGAAACGTTGGGCGATGAACTGGGAATATTTGGTACAAATAAGAGGCAAGATAGAGACAACAAGGACACGAAATTACATGGTGAAAAAGATCAGAGCAATGAATATAATGACTTTGTTGATGATTTTAGTGAACTAGCTTTGATGATGAGGAAGACAAATGATAATAAGAACAATAAACATAAAAAGGACAGGAGAAGACAGAATAAAATGATGCGCGAATGGTCACAAGTATGACGTCGTAGTCAGGCTAGTTCTAAGTAGCTCTAGACATTATTTATTTTTGTACTTTAACTTACTTATTTATTGTGTGTGTTGTAAATAGTATTTTTCTTGTGTGAGATTATTTATTTTGCATGGATGAGTAAAAACTTTTTCAATTACATGCCTCTGTTTATTTATCCAAATAAATTCCATGATGATTGATGCTTGGAAGATGAGGTACCGAGTTACAGAGTTATGAGTAATTCAGTTTTGGAGTATTTATGAATGCTTACAAAAAATAATATGTAATATAAACTATAAACTCAACTATAACGAAGTTGTATGAAGTACCTATAAACAATGATGGCATCATATTTATCATCATCATTGGCAGCCTGTTCCACCCACAGCTAAGAAATGGCGCGAAAGGGAGGGTCGTACCGTTTCTTCCCTGGTCTGTACGAGTCTCAACCATCATATTGTTCTACAATTATTCCTTTAACAATGACAAAGATATTTTTAGCAATAATACCTATTCTTGCTAAAAATATATAATTGCCTATTACTGTGAGCGCAAATGAAATATACGATGGATGGTATGAAAGATGATATGGCAAGAAAGGAGGTGTCTGATGAGATGACTATCATGATAAACAAGTATGGAATAAGAAGACATGTTGCACTGACCAAAAAATTAATTGGGATAAGGGCAGGAGAATGCGGCTATTGTGATGTTTTTACTTAAAACATATTGTTAGTGTAACTTCAAAAGGCACCCAGATTCAACAATAAAATTCTTCATAATACACTAATCGCAGAAAATTGTAATTATCTATCCTCAGTCCTGTACCACATGAAAGACCATCTTCTTTAAGATCCAGTTAAGTTTATTAAAACCCAAAACCACAAATGCCTTATTATCAGTCATAAATACTGCATGAAAAAACATGGTGACTAAGCGTATTCAAATGACGTTAAAAAATACGTGATTGCGTAATCACAGGTTACGCAAACTTTAATGAAAGACATCCAAAAATTAATTATGAATACTTCGAAGGAACTATTTTCCTCATTTTTGTGGTCAGTTTTTAGAAGGATAAGACGTTTATTGATCTGTGTCTGTAAATAAACAATTGTACCTAGTGGCAATAAATGTGTGGAGTGACTTATTGCACAATCACTTTCATAACTCAGGTTGTACAAACATTAAATAATAAACGTTAATGTAATTTATCAATACGAATTCTCTTCACGTATCCATATTGAAAGTAGGCAACATAATAATATAGTTTTAAATTTCAACTTTCTCTTGTATTGGCATTAAAATTTAAAACTCGTTCCTGTCACTGATTGTACTACTGTAGCTTTAAATAAACATTGAATGTTTAGTGCTCGACAGTTAAATACTCCCGGTTACTTGCTACGTCTACAATCCGTAATGAGGAGTCAGGCTTAACTGTTCACCTTTACTTTACTTGCTCTATAGAAAATGGGCCCTTCAGTAAAACTGTTTATGTTACTGCTTATGATATCCACATGCCATTTGGGTTTCGGTGAGTAATAATTAAACACAAAATTAACTTAATTCTTACAGCTAATCCTAGGACAATTAATGGTTTTTAATTTACTTGCAGGTGAACAAGCATACAAAGTAATAAAATTCAAAGTACCTCAAACGGTTTGGAAACAAGCGTTGCAGCCGACTCCTGTTCTAAGATCTCCGATTACAATTACCTTGCCTATAAACGTTCAGGATGAAGACATTGAAGATGATGACAACGAGATTGAGGATGAGGTTGAAGAAGAAAACGAAAGCGAAGTTCCACCAGTCGCCGACGCAGTTGTTGAGACTGCTAATGTAACTCAAGCCTTAGAGGAGCCAGTACCAGTAGTCAGTACTGCAGCACCAGTTACTCAGGCTCCACTTCTCCAAGATGAAGTGGCAAGTGAACAACCCGCAGGAGGTGTTCCTGGTCAAGTCATAAGATTCCCTTGTGCGTGTCGAGGCGGACAATGTGGATGTTGCACAGGCGCAATAATGGACCGATTCAGAATGAAAGCGTGTGGAAACATCACCTTTGTACCAGAGGACTTTGTATTCGACGTGAGGATGAGCATTAACAATAACACTGTTGTACGACGAAGAGTTTCAGGTGAGAATCAACATTCACGTCGATTTAAGAAAGTCGCTTGTCTTTTGTTTTGAAATATAGTTTGGAATACAAATAAGGTTTCTTTGTAATGAACTCATAAGTAAGCTATTTAAAATCAATGACATATGTTATAAGACAAAGGTGTTAATAGAAAGTCATTTCAGCCAGCGACCCACCGCCGATTTGCTTCAATCCTAGACGAGCTCCATTCGTTCGTATTTGTGCCGAAATATCTAATATACAGATTAGAAACAGAAACGCTCACGCTTGTTTAGACATCAATGCAGACATTGGTGGATTTACAGTTTATTCAGCGTCCTTCAGATGTTTCAGGTAATATAGATTGTATACTACCCTACTACACAAAATAACATTTAAAACGATTCTATTATTGATCCAAATGTTATTGTCTTCTATCTTAACAGACTTGGAGCATCTGGAGTCCAGACAGGATTAAAACCAAGGCCAGTTTCATCAGGACCAAAACCCGTCAGTCTGTTTGGCAACAGCAACAATGGTGACGACGGTGGTGGTGGTTTCTTAGAAAACGCCGCTGGCAATGTTTTCGGTGGAGATGGCTTATTCGGAGGTGGAGGCTCTAGCGATGACGGCCCTTTCGATGGCATCGGTGACGCGTTCGGTGACTTGTTCGACGGCGACTCTTAGACAATAATTGTGATTGTAACTTTACATACCAGTATTCTTAGAAACGTTAACGTACAAATTATTTATTATGTAACTAAGCCTATTTATTGTAACCAATAAAATTTAAATATATTAATAAAGTTGCGAATTTTATTCAAGTAAACTTGGGTGAATAAATCTGAACGAGAAAGTGTAAATCATGAGATAAACAGATCTTTCTCTGCCCCTGTTGAACCGGTTCACTGTTGTGCATGTGAATTGGAGTGTCGGGCTTGTTCAGACGATAGGCGCACGCGCAGATTCACGCCACAAACTTTAGGAAAATGTGTTTAGTGATATTTTTATTCGCGTTTCTTTGTCTCCAAAATATACAAGGAGGTAAGATTATTCAATCACTAATTTCTAAAATTCTAATTAGCATTTTAGTATTAATTCTAACAGTGAAATGACTTTGTTGCAGCAACATTAGAAGATAATGTAAACAAAACAAAATTGACACAACATCACATAAATGGAATGGAAGTTCCAGACGATTTCTTGTTGATGCTGGATCAGTTAAGAAGCAATTCGTCACTGATGGCAACAACATTGTCAAGACAGAACCAAGAAACTCAGAACGGGACCTCTTCGACCAACAGGCGCTGTGTTTGTGACAAGGGTGTCTGTAAATGCTGTACTGGTTACTTTTTGGACTTGCTGAATCAGAAGGCTTGTATGAGAGTGACGTACCACCCGGGAGACTTTGCTTTCGATGTGGCTATGTCCCTCAACAACAGGGTGCTGTATGAAAACTCTTTGTCAGGTGAGCTAACATTTTATACAACTCGTCTATTATAGATTGTGTCGTTAAAAGTACAACGACCTGTTTAATTCTTGGAAATGGTTTTCCCAGAAATGATAATAATACCTAATGTTGGTTTTATTCATGAAAATACTTTTTCCAATAGGTTAATGCAATAAATTTTCTGTAAATTATTTTGTGTCAAAAAATGCTAATAATGGCAACGAACCCATCTGAGCAGAAATATTTAAATGTTAAATATTTTTTAGAAAACTTTGTAAATGACTCAAGAAATAAACCCAATCACTACCGAATTAATGACTGGGGTTTACCTATTTCCTTTTACCAGTTAATCACACTTTCAAGGTAGCTTTTTCTAGAATTGACGTTACCTATTATCTAATTTAGATGAAATATAATCTGTTTTCAGGAAAGAACCCCAGGCCAATATGCATAAGTCCACCAAGAATGAACAACCTAAAAGTGTGCGCGAAGTTCTACAACGTATTCTTCCCAGGACGCAACTTTCACTTCTGTTTAGCAATGACAGGACAGTGGCGCTCGTTCGAGCTCTTTAATTTCGCTTTTGACTGCCTCCGGTGAGTGATACGACTATTTAAGTATCGAATAAAGAAATTAGCCATACTTTCTAGTTATTTTTTGTGGTTAATGTGAACTTTTTTCGGAATGTAAGATTTATAGGAAAAAATCTGAAAAAAAAGGTCAATAAAAACAATTAAGTCTAATTCTCTTTTTGCTATTGTTTAGAATGCTGCGCTTTCAGTATGTCACATGTTGCATGTTGTTTATTTACAAATACATAGGTATCACTAGGCTGATTTATTGACTGCTTATTTATTAAAAAGTACCTAGATGATAGGTAGATGTGTACGTTATTACTCTATTAAAAACACATTATTCTTGGTTTCGAAACAACGACAAGTTCGTTTGAGTACTGAAAAGTTTTTTTGTATCATCGATTTCTAAAAGTCATGCTGACTGGGCTCATTCTCGTAAATACATAATTACTTAGTTTAAGTTTAAAATTGTAAATGTATTGCCTTATTATATTTTTCTTTTTAGGATATTTTTGTAGTGTATTTTCATAATTTATAACACGTACAAAGGTCATTTTTACAAAGAATATATAAATTATATAGTCTTCAGGCATTGCCTCCGAGTTCAGTGACATTTTTAAAACTGAAAAAAGCAAATCTGATTTTATAATTAATCAGTTTTTGTTTTTTTTTCAGTTTGCTTTTTTTAAAAAAAAAGTACCTAGGTGATAATGTTCAGTTAAAACTTCCACCATGCCTGTTATCGTCCCACTTCCACCACAGAAGAAAAATTTGCATTGATATCTATATAAAAAAATCTGCTGTTCCAAACATTTTGACAGTGTGTAGGTATTGCACTTTTGTAAGAAATAGCTGTTTTTTTTAATAACCGATGAAAAATTTCCATGTTGTTCAGAATGATGTGCTGAGTATGTGGTGTCCGTTTTCGCGTCGGAGTCCCTTGCACCCCGTATATTTTTAAATATTGCAAATATATTTCTTCGTTTTGCCTGTTCCCGAAAATTTTTCAGCGAGCATTCATAACTTACTTTTTTACACCATCACTGTCCCTATTTGCTACTTTTACTTTTTCACCAGCAAAATAAAATATTTTATCCTCAGAATGGGAGCCAACGGCATAGCGGTGGTGAAACCATATGATGACGTAGGGATCCCTATAGCCAACCCTCAAGGTGGGGTGGACGCAGTCGTGGATACAGGGGAGGATGACATTGAAGACTACGACGAAAATGTTGTCAGATCGATTCTGAGTTTGTTTGACCGATGATGCGATGATGGAGATAATTCTGGTGTTTGTAAATGTGAATTGCGACTGAGTTATTTATTAAATTATTTATTTTGTATGTTTTTTTTATTTGCTTATCCCTGTAGTTAATTTAAGTTTCATCATTCTCCTGCCCTTATTACTTACAATTTATTTGGGGTCGGCGCAGCATGTCTTCTTCTTCCATACTTCTCTATTACTCGTCATCTCATCAGACACCTATTTTCTTGCCATCATTTCATCCTTTACACAGTCCATCCATCGTTTCTTTGATCTTCCTCTACTGTTATTGCCATTCACATTCATACTCCAAACTTCTTCACGACATTTCCCTCATATCTCCGCATCACAACTTTTCAGTTACCTAGTAATTCTAAATGTACGTAAACCATATCTATTTGGACAATTCAAGCGATTAACATTTATGTCTAGTACTTTAGAAGTGCTTGGAAGGTTTTATATTCACTTGAAGTTTGTGAATATTCGATGATAAATTGCTTGTACATGGTAAGGTCCAAAAATTTCGGCTATAAAAACAAGGCTAAATATCCAAAAAAACATTATTACTTAGTTTTCAAAATAATCTGCCTTTATTTCAATACACTTTTCATGGTAGGTAACTAGACAAAATTTCAGTAGGTAATTAAAAATCATCATCAGTTTTATAATATCTCTAATTAATCGAATATAAGTAAGCCGAAAACTTTTGGACCTACGTGATATCTGCACAAGCGTTTCCTCTCGCCATCCACAACCTTGAAGCAGCATAAAATACTAGGTACTCGGTCATTTTAGACACGTAAACCTCAATTAAATTAATTTGCTTCAAAATTAGTACACAGCGCTATCGCATTTGCTGCAATATGTTCGGGTCAGCATGATTCAGCACACCCGAGCGGTAAAACTGAATTTAATAAGAAATGGTCACACTTTTCACCCTTATGTCCTAAGTAATAAGGTTGAGAAGTGGTCGACCGTCAGTAAACCCGATAGTACCACCCGATTATTATGAATCAGCGATAGTAGATGCCGAGCGGAGTTTGCCGAATGCGTGTAATAATTACTTCGGGTCGGTTTTGATGTTCATAAAAACTGCCGAATTCAATGTACCGACCTGAAGAGGTATGTAGCACCCCTTAGATAAAGATAGGTATATGACTAGACTGCACAGCATGGACGCTGTGAATACACATGGACTGATTATCATAGCATTCACAGACCACAGTTCGATTTCTGGTATTCGGGCTACATAGATAGTTTGATTACCTCTTAAATGACGTTCCGTTCGATGCAATAAAATGTGGATGCAAGGCAAATACTTATTTAGCAAACACTAGAGGTAACAAAATCAGAAACTTTTACTATTTTTGTTCGTTCTTCCTTCTTTCTATTCTATTCTAAATAGACTGTCCGTGTCCCAAATAATTTTGGTGGCTCTTACATTTTGAAGTACAACCCTGAACATCGTAAACCGTATACCTGTTGGCGGCAAAAACTGGAACTAAGTACACATTACCATAAATCAGTATACTAAGGAAAATGTCGCCAGGAAACTTTTGGGTATTATTTATTTATTTAAACTTCATGTACAATAGTGGTACATAGGCGGACTTAATGCCACAAGGCATTTTCTACCAGTCAACCTTTGGGTTAAATTGGACAAAATTGTGATAGGAATTAAAAAAATTGAAATTGTGATTGGGATTGGATTTGGGTATGAATATGAATATGTTATAAGAACAGGAGAGACCAATGAAACGAGTGAAAAACTGGGTAAAGATGGCTAGAAAGCGTTTACTTCTGAGATAGCGACTAATAGAGAAGTACGAGTATATACGGAAGAAAAAGGTATGTTGCGCTCGCTTCGCCGACTCCAAGTAAATTGGGATAAGGGCAGGATAATGATGAAATTCTGAATATACTAGTTAGAAATATGACTGACGAACTAACTACACTATGTCACCAAGGTTTTAACGCAGTCAGGCAATTGAACCATAGACCTCTAGCGGTAGAAACATGAAACCTCCCCAAGACTATGCTAAGTGAGTATAATATCATCATCAAAGATTAGCAAGCAATTCCTTAAATTAAATAAGTTAAACTTAATTTTTCTTAATTCTGGAAGAGAATGCGTTATGAAACTCCAAATGAGTCTATCATTCCGTTGTTGAACCATGCTAATACTGTATGCTGTTCTTGATATTACATAGATAGGTATTAAGCTGGCTACTGCAGCATGTAACAAATCTTGCGGACTTTCAGAATGCACTTTTTGCGCCAAGTTATCTAGTATAATATCACATCAGACTTAAATCTGGCTATTAATATCAATCCATAGTACAGTACAGTATAAACAGGACACAGGACACTTCAGATCAAAAATTGCGCTAATAATATGCTGACTGTCAAATCTACGTTTCGCCCACGACATTGATCGCTTTGCATCCTCAGCCACAGAACTTCAGGATCTAAGCGATGCAAGCCTTGAGGTTGGACTGAAGATTATTATGTTAAAGACCAATTTTATGTGCAATGAGACACCTAAAATAATAAAAGTAGACGGGGGGATAATACAACATGTCCAGGAATAGGTACGTTTACTTGGGCCAAGTAGTCTCTTTCCAGGCAAGGCAATACAAAGAAGTCGCAAGGCGAACAGAAAACGCCTGGAAGAGCTACTGGTCTAACTATCCAAGGGTGAGTTGCCTTCGGCACTGATACGCAAACTTATAGACATGTGTGTTCTCCCCGTTTTAACCTATGGTGCACAGACCTGGTCTTTGAATTATATCCAAAAGTCCAAACTCAAGATTTGCAAACAAGCAATGGAGTATACTGCAGTATACCACGTGTTAAATTAACGGATCGTGTTCAAAACACTATACTGCGCTCTGAAACAAATATAGCTGATGTGGCTCAAAAGGCTGCCCAACTCAAATGGGACTGGGCGGGACATATCTGCCGCATGGCGGACAAACTGTGGGCCAAAATAGCAGGAAACTGGTGCCCTGACATAGTGAGACGGGGTAGCGGCAGGCCACGAAGGAGATGGCGGGACAAACTGGACAGGTTCCGTCCGAACTGGAAGGAAGACGCGCGGGTTCGCGAGAAGTGAAAAGAGTGGAGGGATGCCTTTGCCTAGGAGTGGGACAGAGCAGGCTAGTAAAAAAGTGCTTACAATGTAGAATCGATTGCCACCGATTTCTAGTCCTACCTACCCCTAAAGAGCAACGACCGTGAAATTATCATCATTTGGTAAAATAAAATGTTGAATAGTGGGTACGAAGATATTATTATAAAGAAAGTACCCATAATTGGCAGATTTCAGGGTCTGCCTAGCTTGACAGATCGATGTCTGGTGAAAGGTCAGCATTACGCGCATAAGTCGCGGTATTAGACACACTTACAACAGTATTTGTCAAGCGCATCATTACTCTTTTCACATTAATGAACATGCGTGAAAATATATACGTGAAAATACCTAGCCATCATCCGAACAGTGGTGGTATCGCATCGATCCGATGCGCAGGAGTTTCTCTCTAGAAAGTACCGCAAGTCAGTCGCTCGCGCATCGCATACCTTGCATACAAATACTGAGTTACCTTTGGAAGTATCGACATAGGGTATCGGAAACCGATCATTTGAATTTGGTCCCTAGAGCTGTGGAGTTGAACGAACTTTAGTCAAAATGAAAACGAAAATGTTTGCACTTTTTATTGTGCTGTGTTTTGTTCAATTTGGTTCTGGTACGTCCAGTTTTTTTTTTCTTAATTTATTCGTTTACAAGCGTGTGTTAATTAAGTTTGTGCATCTTAAGAATGTCACAGTCGTGCAATTTCCTATTAGCATAATATTGAGACTGAATTAACATAGCGTTGAGGTAATTAACTTAATTGAGTTACTATGTTAGTGGACATTGCCTACTGAATCAAGCAGACAAGCAATTAGACAAGAATTTTGCGGGAGGAAGGAGTTTCTAATCATTTCTTTATATTCTACATTTTTAGGCGATGCATCAAAACTCAATCGGCATTTTCACAACAAAGAGGACAATTCAATGGATGTGACTGACTTTTCAATCTACTATGATATAGACTCGAACACGGTGAGTGGTTGTTTCATACTAGCTTTTAGGTTACCGGCTTATTAAGGATTAATGTGATTGTGACATATAAAAACACCAAAATAAGACCGTAAACACAAAGATAACCCTGTGAGTGAAAATTCGTGAAACGGTGTAAGAAATACTAGAAAAAAATATTTGTCAACCCAAAAAGCTGCCGTACCCAATGAGCCCAATGATTGGTGGAGCCCTGACAGCCATAAGGCGTAGCGGTGGATCTAATAGATGTTGGGTCGAGCTAGAGAAAACCAAAGACTATTGGTCCACATCTTTGGCCAGCAGTGGTATGACGCAGCCTAACAGAAACAGTAACCATAGTGATTTAATCTTTGGTTAATTTTTTTATCCTCAAATGAATGCCTATAGGTCTCTATTAATGTCAATGATTGTGCCCCTTGCTCTTAAACCCTTTCTAGAGATAGATACGTCTCTTTATCTTCCAGACAATAAGAAAGATGATGCCCCGTCCCTGGTACCAGCCTGGCTGGAGACTACGGCTTCCATTCAGAGGCGGGAAGTGTGATTGTGATGGACTCAAGTGTAACTGCTGTTCAGGAATGCGCATCCCAGCGTTTAACTTTGATAGACAAAGTAAGTATGAACACGATCCAATATTCGACCACAATGCACGCCTTCCACTGCGAGCGGGCTTCGTACGGATTCCGTTTAACTCGCAACGGCACTCTTCGTAGAAATGCTTCCACTGTGAATGAGCGGACGGAGCGGAGCAAAAGAGTACAAAGAGTTACAACAGTGGTCACAGAGTTGAGCGGATTTCTATCTGATTCCGTAAGGACTCCGTAGTCCTCTTCACTAGAATCGTCGGATATCACTATCGCAAAATTTCCTGCGGCGCCTGGCACTGAGATATTTTTTCTGCATCGCTGGCAAAACAACTCGCTCATCCGACTCCTCCCATTTCCCGCCTAGCTCACTCCTCGAAACTCGTCGGCAATGGAAGGCAAACCCATTTTTGACTAAAACTCTTTCTTAGTGGAAAGTGAGATCTATTTACACCTTTCCGCTCAGCTATTTCCCACTCATTACTCTTTCGCAGTGGAAGGCTGGCATAATTATTTTATCTTTGTAGTATTACTGAAGTAGATGAAAGGCCAAAACAAATGACATTCTCTTCTAAAGTGTATCGTATTTCCACGACCTCCAACAAAATTTACATAAGCTTGTCAATAGCTTATGCCAGTTCCATCAATTTTTGCCTTTTTTTATTGTTGGTTTTGTTGGTAAAATGTCACTTTCGGTAGGCTCTCAAGTAATGCGTAAAAACCAAAGAATGTCGATGAACACGCATCGGGCTGCTATGATACGATGATATGGGCTAGAGCTATGTTGGTGAGTTTTGGGTCTCCTCTTTCGTACTAATTTAATAGGTAGGACGTCTCTGCTCTACCCAATCCATCAGGTAAAAAATACGTGCATACGTAGTGTTATGTTACATCATGAAAATAACTTTGTTTTTTACAGCCTGCGCCGAGCTGACTTTTGATCCCACTGAAGGATATTTGAACCTAGATGTGAAAATGAACAACGAGAGCATTTACCACAAATCTTACTCAGGTAAAGACAATGCATTATGTGAATAATGTTTTTTTTTTTAATATACAGACTTGGCGAAAAGTATTGAGCACCCATGACATCTTTCAGTTTTATGCCGAGTATCAAATAGAAATAAAACAACACGTTTTATATAGGTTTATTTTACTATTTATTAATTGGAAATTAATATATTGTGGGTCCACCCTTTGCCTTAATTACGGCAGAAATTCTTTTTGGTAAAGAGCTAACAAGATTTTTACAGTCTTCAGCAGTAATCGCGTTCAATTCTAGGCGCAGGTAGCGTTTCAAATCTTCTTTGTAGTTAATTGTGTGGCGCCTAACTCTACGCTTTAATAAACCACATAAATGTTCTATGGGGTTCAGATCTGGCGACTGGGCAGGCCAGTCAAGAAGCTCTGTGTTATTTTCCCAAAACCATGTCATAGTGCGGGCAGATTTGTGGCATGGCACGTTATCCTGCTGGAATTTAACACGATCCATGTTCGTGTCGCCAAAAAGTTTCGTGAATGAAGGCAGCAACGCAGTTTCTAGTACATTTATGTACTTAGTAGAGTCCATGCGGCCCTCACACACGAACAATTCGCCAACTCCAGAATCGGACATGCACCCCAGACCATTATGCTGCCGCCACCGTGTTTTACGGTTGGGATCACATACTCTGGCTTGAATTCTTCGCCCACCCGGCGACGCACAAAGGTCACACCAGTTGTACCAAAAATCTTCAATAAAGAGAAAAATATTGAGTTCTGGGAAAAAAAAAAATAACTTCATCTATGCGTTTGGTTTTTAAACCATTTTATATAATTTTATTAGGGCATTCAATTGACTTACTCACCTCAAAGTTTGATTCGTCTGACCACACAACATTTGACCACTCTTCAGCGGTGAAAGTTCGGTGTTTTAAGGCCCATTTATACCGAGCTTTTATGTTATTATCGGAGAGCCATGGCTTCTTCCTAGCTTTACAACCTTTCAGACCAGCTTCCTGAAGTCTTCTACGAGTAGTTCGAGCAGAAATTGATTTCTTAATTTGTAAGGTGCTCACTACTTTTGGCCAAGGCTGTATATTGGATGGGCTTACTCTTGACCTCAATCATGTCCTGAGAACAGAAATGAAGGCGACGATGGAACGAGCTAACCGAAAACAAGTCTATTAACTCGCGACTTAAATAGATCTTAAGCGCTAGAATAGAACAAACGGTCACTGATTAAATCTCACAAGCACTCGTATACTCACGTCGGTACCACATGGACCTCCGAGTCGTCTTATCTACAGTTCTAACGGATTTCCTCATAATGGGAAGTCACTGGCCACTTCACAATATCATCAACGTTTTTCTTAATTTTCAGCAAGCAACCCACCGCCATTCTGCATCCCGATCCCGATTCCGTACGTGCCCATCACTATTCTGGACATGTGCATCCGACTGTTCGACATCACTATCGACTTCACCAAGATGCACGTCTGTATGGATTGGGACACTAGAGTCGACAAAGCTCCAGTTCTGGTAAGGACAACATGTAAAAATAATAAATAACGTAAATATTAGACACTGGTCAGCATGACTTCCTTATAAAAAGTTCAGCAGATTTCTTATTGTAGGTACAATAGACTTCTACAACCTAATTTATCAGAGAATATCCTAAAAGATTCGCTTGAATATATTTTTGTTATTGATAGGCTTTTCCGTAGAAAAACCAAAATATGTCCGATGTGGAATGCAAAAAAAATCTAGCTGTTTTCATGGAACTGAAAATGCACCCCCCTAGAAATAATCCTTTCGGCGCCCATACCAATACCTACCTAAATACTGATTACATAAACTTCATCCCTAGTTCTTTTTATCCTGACTGTATACACACAATATTATTTATTATTTATATTTTCGCATAATTTCAGATCCTTCACTTCGACTGCATGGACTTGGGTCTTGGTGGAATAAGTTTGACAAAGCCAAACACAAATCAAATTACTGGAGGCAGCGACCCTAACGAGCCACCTCAGCTCAATGGAGATGTTTTTGACCCCGTCACCGAAAATGCCAGTGTAACCACGCAACACTCTGTATTTAATAACAGTGTTAAATATATTTAAATAATTTATTAAAAACATTATTTATAATACTCCTCTTATTCTATGCTACACCTCTATTCTAGCCTTAAATTCCCTCAGCTAGGGCTTCTCAAATTGAGAAACGGGATAGAACAAAAATATTATTTTTTTGATCATAATTATCTGATAGACCATTGCGACGCTACAAATACTCCTCAGACTGAAGCATTTGTAGCGCTTTTACGACTTGAAAGTATTAATGACAACTCACAAGTGAAGCATTTTTCTTACAGGGATTCTCAGATAATTTTTAAAGTATTATCTTTGTCTTGCGAAATAGAAATAACGATACAATTTACAACAATCATTTGATTCTTTACAAAATCGAATCTGGGATTGTTACTTTACAGCCTCACTCTAGTGAGGAAGCGCTTTTATTATTCGACATTAAAGTTCGACATGGGATAGGACGGGATAGGACGGGATAGGACGGGATAGGACGGGATAGGACGGGATAGGACGGGATAGGACGGGATAGGACGGGATAGGACGGGATAAGTGAGTGAGCACGTCTTCATCTTTATTCAGTAGTAGCAGTTTGATTCAATAGATGTCGTCACATGTATCTTACGTAAAGGCGATAAGTTCTTCTTGAACACATTAAATTCATATATCTATTGATAGAGAGAACGGATTGCAATGAAACAAAAATTAATACCTTCTCTAAGTTACGCACAATACTTGTGCATTGCAATTAACCTGCAAACAAACACACACAATTACATGCACAATTAGACTGCAGACAAACAGACTGCAGACAAACAGACAAGAATTCTAAAATAGTAGAAATGGGTTCTGTTTGTTATCCTTTAACACCCCTACAATTTTTTTTTCTAAATATTTTCAATGTACAGAAACGCCACGTCTACAGATTTATTATATGTATAGATAGAATAGATAGATAGAGAAGATTGTATGTAATCGACTAAAAGATTTACACTTGTTACAAAACCGACTAATTGCCCTACGCTATGGTTAGTTGACAGTTTAATGACTTTGACATTTGATTGACTTGTAAAAAAATTGAAGCAAGCAGGAGAGGTGTGGAAATCGAAAAGTTGAGGGTTTAACTTATTTTTATGTATTTCTATTTGTAAATGTAGCAAGTCTTCCCCAAATTTAATGGTAATTTAGTCTTCCTCTACCTTAGATTCCGAAGTGCACTTTAAATGGGCGATAATGATGATTATTATGATGGTGACGGGTTAGTACAGTTTGCATGTTAGATAGTGTTATGGTATTAATTTTACATAACTCCTGTAGATATTATTGATTAATCTTCGTAGTTTGTTTTACGGACTGTGTGTCAACGTAGTTTGTTTAGTATTTTCGGCGTTAGTAGTGGCTGGAATGTGATATTGTACCGGCTTATATTTGACACTTTTTATCTTTCGTAACTGCATCGCGAGGTTGAGCCTCGCAGTCGCTTGGAATGAAAACATGTAACATTTCTGCTCTAAATCGATGGTCATCTCGCCCTGCTTTCTGTAGACTTAGTTGGCCACTATCTCAGAATTAAGAGCTTCACTGAATAAGTTCATTGATTTGTGTCAGTGAGTACCTAAGTGTAGTTGTATATTTAATAACACCTTCATTTTATCTATCAGTGAAGCAATTTAACATAAGCCAGGTTTGTATGGTGTCAAAGTTTTTCAAGAGGCAATAAAAGTTTCCACAATATCAAACATTGTTAGCCATTCAGTTGCATCGGGTCCAACTGAAAGCTGACTCCAACATTGTTGGGAAAAGGCTAGGCAGATGGAACCATTGTTAATTATTTGTGTAAAAAAGACTGTATTTCAGTGTTTTGTTGTTCTTACTGTGAATCTGTGCTTTCAAACATTCAATAATATTATAAATGTAAAGTGTTTGCTTTCTTTAAAATGTTGAAGTATCTGTGACACATTTAGCAGGCTACATTTTACCACTAACAGGCAGAAGCTAGTAGGAAAGCAATCACCAAATTAACAGTGATATTATTTTTTAAGAAAATGTACAATTGTAAACAAACAAACAACAACAAACAATTGTAACACAATAGTAATATTTTAAAAACTGAAGATAAAGAAGGATTACTGTTCCATCCACTACCCTTCCATAGATAACAATAAACTGATGAACTGTATCCTCCCAATTTGATACTCTGTACACTTTTAAACCGAATAAGTGTCATATGAACCAACAAAAATACAGAAGAAATGGAAAAAAATATAATTTATTGTGAAACCTTTAAAGCTTTTATGAGGAAAGGGCTGTTCATATGTAATTACTAGATGGGTTAATCAAAAAAAGAAATGCCTCCAAGTACATTTACTAAAACATCTTTGATATAGGAGAATGGATTCCTTGGGGGCAACACCTGAGGTCATCTACAACTGGGTTGACATCACTTCAGACTTCTTCACTCATATCCAAGGTAAATATTGAACAAACCATTCATTTGTTCATTGACTATTTGAAAAAACCACTTGTGTGACAAAAAACCTGGTTTTGAACCACAGATTGAGCAGTGTTATTTGGTTTTTGCACCATAAATTGCTCTGGAGTAGCCCAGAGTCAGGATTTGTGCCTGGTTGAATGCATTAGGCTCACTCACTAATACCTGGGACTGAACGTAACTTGCAAAAGCAAGTATATGATATTTTCTGGTCTGCCTATCCCTTTGGGGATGACAGGCGTGATAGCATTATTTGTTCTTAATCAACGCGCGTTGGTCGTGGAGTTGCGGACACCGGCCCGCTATACAATACAAAACAATTGTTCTTAAGAGCGTTTACGCCGTCCATGCGCTGTTTGACTCCAAAACAGTACTTTTCAAACCCTTTAATACCATCAACCCTTTATTTTACAAAAATGATAATTACTAATAACTTTAGGAAATTTCGTTGTCTCAATAGTTGAAGAGTAAATTGTATCAAGATAACTCAACAGAGGTTTTCTTAATTTCCCTTTTAGCGTCAGTTTCGACGCTCTAATTATAGGAAACCACTGGCAAACCTAATTAGATTTTTTTTTTTACCTATCGCTAAGATCCTAAGGAATATAGTTGGAGAAGAAAATTTTTTGATTTAGGTTTCTTTATATAAGAAATTAAAGTTCAAACAATGTGAAATATTAAGGAATTAAAATGATTTTTTCACCGATATATCTTACTTGATTTAATATAATAATAGCATAATATAATAGAAGAACATATGCTTTAAAACATCCAATTTAAAATTTCAAATAATTTACAGTGATTATTTTTCTATAAATATTTGAAAACTACTATAAATCACTGCGCGCGAGCAATTTCAAATCAGACCGCCGCGAGGCTTTCTAGAGAGAGGACATGTCGCTCGGCGCTCTACCTGACCCGAGTTGACCTTAGTCGTACTTGGAAGGATAGCGGACGTTTATAGTGTGATTAAAAAATCTTGGTACTTTGATGATTAAATTTTTTTATTATTATTTTTGATGACTGACAATATTTTTAGTGACAACCAATATCTACCCAATTTTTTTACATACGAATTTTATTTATTAAAACTTTTACTTATTTTTTTGTAAATAAGAACATAAATTGTTTTTAAAGTTAACGCCAACCTATTGTATTTCCCTCATAAGAGGTGTCACTAAGAGGAACATCGCGTCAGGTTAAAATATAATATAAAATAAACGTAAGTAAATCCGTATAAAGTGATTTATTTGAATAGAATAAGAAATATTTATTAATCAGTCACAAATCAATAATAATTAACGAAGTTCGGTTTCTTTCTAAAGTTTAGATCAACAAATTCATGTTTGAATAACTAAAAAACGACTTTAATATTAATCATAATTATAGCTATACTTGCAATATATTATTGAATACTTATTTTATGCATTCGTACTTTAGTAATCCGTGTACGTTCAAATTCAAATTAAATTTTACTACAACAATTGCACTCGAACGGATCATAGTGGGTTAGTTTGACTATAGCGCGCGAGAGCGCGCCAGCGCTATACACACAGGCACGCGCGCTTCTGTGTGTGTAATAAATGCATTGAATTACCTAAACTTGACTTCGCGCGATATACGTAAACGCTCTTAAGGATTGACTACTTATAGATGTAACTTCAATACACATACTCCTTTCGCCTCATCCACGTTCATACATCTATTTATACACCTTCTTATATTTAATAAGTTTGGGTTCTGTGCGAAGGATGATATGGCTAGAAAGGAGTTGACAGCTGAGATGACGAGTAATAGATAAGTACTTATGGAAGAAGAAGGCATGCTGCGCCAACCCCAAATAAATTGGGATAAGGGCAGGAGAATGAAGATGATGAATAAGATTGGGTTTTAATATGTACATTTATGTTTTAGATCTTCAACTTGGCGAGTTACTTCATGATGGCCACTTATTTGGTCTCTTTGAGGCCATGTCTGCCATTGAGATGATGGATCCCAAGATGGATGCAGGCATGCTCTGCAACCGAGGGAATCCTAAACCACTGAACTTCCAGCAAGCTGTTGCTGTAAGTACTAAATTTTATATTCATTTAAAAGTGAAAAAGTGGCTGTGTGGTAGATTCAGAAAGCGGAAGACGGGGTCTTGTGGTGTAGTTTGGGGGTGGCCTATGTCCAGCAGTGGACTACAATAGGCTGGAGTTGAAAAGTGAAAGTTACACAACAAACAATAAATATTCTTACAACAAATTCAAATTTTAGTAGAAGTGGAAGTGGTGAATTTTCTTGATGAATTTCGTTTAAAACTGACGATTTGATACTAATTAAAATCATTTCATTTCATTTAAATCATTTCAATTCACAGTTTTTATTCATTTTCACAGGCTGGAAAGTTGAAAATAAATTATCTTGAGCCAGCGGAGCTAATAGGCATCATGGATGCCACAATGGCTTGCATAGTGTCATGGTTGGAAGGCCACTCGCTAGCTCAGACCGTCTTCACAAACCTGTACCTGCACCAACCTCATTCTATCGGAGACAAAACTTTGAAGGCATATTGTATTGCTATCTACAAACTGCTCGATTGCATCAGGGATTGTATTAACAAGTAAGTTGATGACATTATTCTCTTTGTCATTTGAAGATTTAAATTTGTTTAAAGGTGTTGAGTGTTTTATGGTGAAAGTGGGCCTAATTAAACCATGAATAAAAAAAAACCGAAAGTTTTTGGTTGGAACTTTCTTTGTACCTTGGCACAAAGTACTTTCTTTTTATATTGCAAATCCTTCTCGGTAACTGAAATTAGTTTGGTAGTAAATAGACTCTTTAGGTTATTACAGAAATCTGTTGCAATAATAAAAACTGAACACACTTGCTTTACCATTTTTCACATCTTTATATCAGATTTTCACTCTCATAATAATATTTCTTTCCACCTTCCCAGGGCCCAAGTATTTGAAGAAGAAGACTTCCAACCGATGGGTTACGGTTATCGTCTGGGCTCGAACCCACAGTCAGGCAACACATATGACGCTCGTCTTGAAGTCAGTGAGCAGAAGTGCGTATTAATGCTTAGAGAGCAAGAGGAGAAACTTAACAAGAAGGCAAAGAGTAGTGATGATGAGGTGAGGAAACGTATGTTTTCAAAATAATAGTTTTCTTAGTGTATGAACCGAGTTTCGGTCGCGGCGGCCAATTTCAACGGAGGCTAGCGATATACCAAAGAGAAATCATAGTACACGGAGACTCGTGTACTATGATATCTCTTCGGTACACCTATGACTTCGCGTGCGCGCAGTCATAGGTGGACTCTCTATCTCTTTACTCTCATCTTCTTCTTTATCGTGTGGTTAGTGCCTAACCTGGTGTCAGAGTTTTATGCCGCCCATGGGCCTCTGACTTGGCTTTACATAACGTCGAGAAATATCTCTCAACTTACTACTCTCATAATCCAATGGGACAGAAATCCGACACAACTGGGTAGAGATTTTGTGTGTTATCACAGTCAGAGTGTCGCCTTAGGGCCCATTTCCTGACTCTGGGCTGCTACTGAGAAATCCTAAAGGAAAGAACCCAATAACAATTTGCCGAGTTGGGCATCGCACCTAGCACCCCACGTTCAACAGTCACACTCGCGACCACGAGCCCAAAGGGGCAGTAGCACAGATTAATAAATAGTTCTAACACATTAACATTAATTAATTATTTATTAAATAATTTTGAAAAAACATTAAATAGCCGGCCAGGAAGCATGCAAAGGAAGTGAAATTTTAAGTACATATTTTCCTAAGGAGTGCTTTTAAAGTTATTTGTTAGATTTCGAATTTTTGTGACGATTAGATTTAATAATCGAAATTTACGGGAGGGTACAAAATTCATTAACCATGATATTAAAGTGAGGTATTTGTTATTTCCAATAAATAAAATTAAAATATTGTTTTAAATGTAAAAAAACAGTGTAATCATTTATTAGTACCTATAGACAGCCCTAGCGTTGCGTTCAATGACGCACGTGGTCCCAAAAAAGAAAAAAAAAAGAAAAGTAAAAGATACTCTCGGGCGGGCGCGTAAGATGCATTTTAGCGCGCACGAAGGCCTGTAATATTTTTGCAAGTAATTATAGCATTAGGTATCAATCTAGGGTAATTTAAAAAATAAACTTTTGTATATTGCAATTTGCATGAGATTTAGCCATTATTAAAGGAGAGCGGGTGCCGTATGTAGGTACGTGCTCGAACCGACTGGATTTTGTTCGCCTGGGCGAACGCGAGCCGTAGGTACTTAAGTGGTTGACTTCGTACGAGTGAACGAGGCCTGACAGTACAGTCATACATGGCATTATGTGTTACGGCCCACTCCATCTTGCAGAGAGAAGTAATGGGAATGGTAAAGAATGATTGTGCTGATACCAACACCAATCCTCTCCGTTTTCTTCTCCAGGACAATCTATGGACTGCCCTACAAGCCCGCATTAGATTCACCAGAATGTTCTTCCAAGCGCTCCTCATGATTACCAAGAGAGACTCCCAGTCCGGAGCGGATTGCGTCGCTCTGCTCAACGGCTGCACTGAGATGATGAAGGTCATCATCAAGACCTCGGGGAAAGGAACACAGCCGGTGGAAAACTGTGAGTTGTATGAAAGTGTTTAAGTGTTTTTGAGGTAAATTGAGTGTTAAATTAGTGTTATTTGTTGTTGCTGATGGAGTTTAACACTTAATCTTTTGATGTCACCTGGTAGATTTAATTTGTGAAATTAATTCTTAGAGCAATGACAGCATACTGGTATTCAACTGCATCTGGTTAGAGTGAAAGCCGACCCCAATATAGTACGGAAAAGGCTAGGCAAATCATAGTAGAGTTATGGCAGTTGGCTATTTTCCATATATTTCTACTTAGACAAAGTTCTATTATTATCTTTAACTGCATCCTTGCATATTATTTGATAGGAATCACAAAGAACAGTACTACTTACATGTAGAGGCCAATGGTAGGAATAACTAAATTTATTCTTATTCCATATATTTCTCAATAAACTTTCGAAGTTACAATAGTTTACAAATAAACATACCCATGAGGAAATTGAACCCACCAAAAAAATACAGCACATAGTTATTTTCTTGAGGAAACCAGGACTTATAGTTAATATAAGTCTTAAGACGCTGTGAATAGACGACTTTTATGGATTTGAGGGGGTGAAGCAGATGAAAAGGGGACGAGTAGTCCCGCCTACTGCGAGGTGCATCGGCCGACTTTTGCCGATGCGCGACGTCCATTATTTATAGAAGCGTAATTTCACTACTCCAGTAACATGTAAGATTGGCCTAGCGCGCCGCTTTTCGACTTTGAACTGCGCCTCCGCGGCGAAAACTAGGTTCGAATCTCAGCAATCACATATTATTTTGTTTTGATTTATTATTTCTTTATTTATATTTTAACTTATTTTTTACATTTTATTTTAAATATTCCTATATAAAATCACTATAAAAACATAAAAGATAGTAGTCTACCGGTATCGGGAACAGGGTCAGAGCTACCGGCGGTCAGGGCTCCAGAGAGAGGAACCTCTTAACAATTCGAGCCATCTCGAGGAGTACCGTTTTCTGAATCAAGCCTTTGATCCAGCTGCCTAACGAGAGCCTCCTCAGGTATTGGTCGAGGCTGTTGGCAGTCGACAATGATCGCTGAGTTCACATCCCATATGTCGACAACCTCGCGAGCCAAGTCAAGATACTTGATTTGCTTATCTTTCTCGGCTTTCACGAGGTTCTCGTCATGCGGGACCGTTATATCAACAATCATTGCGCGCCGCTCTGATCGCTCTTTATCAGACTTGTTGGTTGTAATAGTCCCGAGACTGATGATGGATTGATCCCAGTACAGTGTGATATTGCCATTTTCAAGAACTGGATCGGGCCCATTCCGACGACCATTACGACACCGCCAATTCCACAAAGCTGTATTTTGTTGCTGATGGATAATCCTGGCTACAAGGTTGTGTCTATGCAAGTACTCTCCGGTATCTAGACAAGAACACCCGGAGATAATGTGACGGATTGATTCGCCCGGACGGTGGCATGCCCGACATTTTATTATTTCAACCGTGCCGTCCTTCACAATATTCTTATTCTTATTTATAGATGGTGGAAGGGACACCGACTCTAAAATGGTTACCACGTATTGAGTGCATCATTCTGAATCCCCCCACAAATAAATTTTTCGTGGAAAAAAAACAGCTGTTCCATACATTACGACCATAGGTATTGCAGTTTTGTAGGAAACAGCTGTTTTTTTTATTCCTACATATTTTCGAGAAGTTGTTTTAAAATTCGTTCTTTTTTTCTTATTTGTAAATAATCTAATCAATAATTGTTATTTTCTAGAAAATATTTTAGAGATAATAATTATGTAATAACAGATTCGTCTGACGAATAATAAATCTATATACAGGGTGGAAACTTTCAGTAGGGCAGTAAGGGGAACTACCTTAACTGTTGCAGCTACATGAAACAACGGAACTTCGGAGACTTTTTTATAATCTACTCTTATAGATCAGAAGCTCATTTTTTTTTTTTAAAGGAAAACTAAAACTTCCTAGAACTATTTATTTTTAAATAAAAAATCACGAAAACAACACAGTTATGTTAAACCGTTAAACACCGAAATAATTCGAAAGTACTGTTCCCAACAAACGTCTGTCACGTCTGAGCTCCCAAGCAAAAGTGACCGGGCCCTGAGACTCCTGAGAGCGCACCGCTTGTATTGTTCGCCCCCTCTACTCGCTGCGTCACCATGATCACGCGATATCCCTGCCATCTGCGCTGACGAATCCGCTAACCCTACATACATTTTTGTTTCAGAATTTTCTCTCTCCTACTTTAGACTTTAGAGAGGGCCACACATTTTTTACGGCTTCGGAAGCAAATGTCATCAACCATTGTCTTAAGAAAGAAAGTGTGCTAGAAACCTCAATAGCAATTTTCAAGAGCTGTCGATAGACACCCCACACAGTTACATGTAGGGAGAGCCACACCTATTTTTTTTTTTTTCATAATTTTACATCACTTCTATGTAGCGATTCTTAGAAGACACCTAGTCTCTAAATTTCAACATTGTAGTACCAATAGTCTGGGAGTAAAATGGCTGTGACATACGGACGGACAAATAGACAGACAGACAGACAGGGCGAATCTATAAGGGTTCCTTTTTTTACGACTATATAGAGGAATAAAAATAATACTTTCATAATTTTGAAAATTTGCCATTTTGAGAATCTGCAACAAAAAACCATACACAACCAAAAACACCAAAACACTTTGTCGTTTCTGCCTATTTGCCTTTACTATTTCGAATTTGGCAATCTGCGTCTTCTAAACCATACATCTTCTAATTATACAGATAAATTAAATTGAAGTAACAGACACTTCAATTTAATTTATCTGTATAATTTTTGTTGCAATTTGCAATGACTTTTATATCACGTGTCAGAAAAGAATTATTGTGAATGGCGGCCAAACAAAGGAGCTAATCGTGCCCTTTTACTCGCACTGTATAATGTGAGAGTGAGAGAAAAAGCTAAGTGCGGTCATTTTAGTATCTTTTCTTTAGTGACGTAGGTTACAACTAAATGAAAATTACGGTGTATTCGAATACTAAGTAAGGAAAGACGGACGCGGAGAGACGAATGAAAGAGTGGACTTATGGACGGGGTGATGGGATCGATAGATAGATGTATGAACAGTAAGAATACATAAAGGCAATTGCTCAGTTATTTGTTAGGATGATCAGGCTAAACGTGGACAAGATCTTTATTAATAAAATACTTGCATTTTAAAAACTACATAAGTATAGGAAAGAAAATATTATTAAAAAATTGTAGCCAGATACAAGAATATGCTTCAAATGGCATGTGAAAAATTGAAATTAATTGTCGGATAAAATCTTTGTAATAAGCATATTATTTTCTATAATCAATTTGCCAGTAGTATTTTGATGTAATCGGATTATTTACATATCATAGGATTGTATTTGGGTGGTTAAAATAAAACTATTAGTTATTATTTGTTATTTTGACTTTATTAAGTCATACGTTTATTATATAATAAAAAGTTGTAAGGAGCTCATCCCAGTTATTTTGTAGCAAATGAAATCTGCATATTCTGCTGTTTTAGGGACATAAAAATTCTAATCTGTGAATAACTTCACCCTTAGCCATGTTGGGACTACAAATATGAGTCGCTGTGATGATTCACAATCCGGGCAAAAACAAGGCTTGTGTGTCAGGGGCTCTTGTGAAATTGGGCTAGTTAATTGTAGGTGAAACAATTGTGACAGTTGGAGCAGGACCTGGTACTCGATCAGCTCGTTGCCAACATGGATGGCAAATGCGATCTGAGCCATGAACCTAGAACAATTTAATTCTTAGTTATTGCCATTTAAAAACACTAATCAATTGAGTTTCTAACAATTCATTTTGAATTTTTTTTGCTGCCCAGAGATTATATTAGGAATTATATTTAGGAATGAATTCTAACTAAAGAGGGTACAAGTAACACATAAAAAATAACACATTATTTTATTCTGTTCCATAGAAATCAAATGTTGCTCTTTCATGGAGAGTTAGAATAACTTTTCAGTAAACAAGTTAGTGTTATGTAAAAACATTTTTAAAAGCAAAATTGTAATTCACATAATATTCTAATGTAAACTTAATAAAAAGTTAATCCGTCCTTACTTGTTGTGGTGCTATCCACTCACTGATAGCATTTCTTATAATATATGTGTTTCTCTGTCTGAGTTTGTGTTGAGAATATGAGATCTGCTACACCGTATAGAACTTCCGCAATTAAGACATAGCTCTCTTCGATGACCGCTTGATGTGCTTGGTACATTTTGCTGTTCAGGTAAGTTATTTATTGGTAATGTCCAGCATGAGTGACAGACCAAGCTATGAGCTGTAACCTGTAAATAACAGATATTATTAATTACTCTTCATTTCGGATTTTTGTACGTGTACCTGGCCACTATGGGATCTGCAAAAATATTTCTTTCAGAATTAATAACATTGTTTAGTAAAAATATTTTTAACCGGACATCTTGTCCACGCTTAGCCGAAAATCATATTGAACAGCATTGTCTTTCTTTAGCATCCGATTTTTTTTTATGAGGTTTTGCTTTGTTTAATTTCCTTTTCATCAGTCTTCGTTTTTCAAACTTTTTCAGGATGCTTTTGGGACTTTTCCCTAAAATTTTTATATGAAGTAGATGCCTCGGGTAGGGGTTATTAAAAAAAACGACTACAGCACTGCAACGCGCGCGGTAACCCCGACGAAGAGATAAATTAATTCTCTTTCCCCCCACAACCTTTGCAATCAACCGTTACAATTGAACAAAGAATTATGGCCGGATATAGTTTGCAGCTGCTGGAGGAGATGCGTTATGTCAACGACTCTTCGTCCATGAACTGGTGGGTATGCATTATCTTGAGATTCGGTCGACGGCTCAACGAATAGCACATCGTCAGTGATTTCTCTGTAATAAAAAACACGTCACTTTTTTATAAACAGAAAAGCAAAATACATAATTCCAAATCACGGCAATAACGCATTGTGTACGAATACAATGCCTGGACATACGAGTGAGTGGACATATAGACGAGTGGATAGGTATCTAGACCTTAGCTGAGAACCTACGTTCGGTAAGGTTAGTCTCCCTGTGTTATAATAACTATTATTGATTCAGAACAATCGGGCTGGAAGTCGCGAAGTTCTTCACACCACCTCTTTTGAAGTCGATCGCGGGGTCATCAGCTGTCCGTCGGCTCTCATTGTGTGATGACATTCGCCCATCTTTTAATACTTACTCATCATAATTTAATTTTGGATTGGCTCCTGGTGTTACAAATGATGTCCCAGGGTTTTCACGCTCAGAATCCTTTTGTAATCTAAAATTTAAACAAGTAAGTTTTTAAATTGGAAAAAATGCATTATTGTTTTAAAAAATAAATATAAAAATTCATTTCAAACAAGAAAATAAGAAAAAAAAATTATAATTTAAAAAAAAAACAATTATATCAAAAGAAATCAACAAAAAGAATACATTTACTCTGAGGTCTGAACCCGGGGTTAGACATTGATGTAGAAAATTGACCCACGCATGAGATAGTTACACCAATCGAGCTATGGATATACATATATATGTATGTATATGTCGAAATTACGCATTTATAAAATAATACATACAATCAAAATAAGGTGTGCACAAAAAGTAAGGTACTTACTTTACAACTTCGTTCATGTGTTTTGTTTCATCGAATAACATCTCTTTATTGTCCTCCGTATATTTTTTTTGGTACACATTTTTTATAATGTACACCAGGGCCGAAGGCACCTAAGCCGATTCCTGCCGGGTTCCCTTCGGGAACAAAGTACTCTGTGTAGTCTCTTCTATAGTTAAATAGAGTATTACATCGCAGTTCTGTACTGTGATGTAAAACTCTATTCCATTTAATACATCCTAGGAATGAAAACATTACAAAAATGCCAACTTTTTTCATGTCAAGAAATAACAGGTAGCGCCAAATAAGCCGGCGCTCGGGTGTCAGAATTCAGATCTAAATTCGTATGTACGTGCACACGTGACTTCGCGGCTAGCAGCACCGTTTTTTAGGGAATTAGGTAAGCCGAAGATTATCGAGTAACGACAGGAGCAGAAATAGAAAGTATGTAGGGGAGAACTAGACAGATAGTCGATAACGTATTTGGTATCAACTTTTTTTTTTGTTGGCCTATTTATAAAAGATAAAATTACATTTATTTTGTTCATAGTTCCTCTACATTTTATTCTACACAATAAATGATGAAAAAAGATCATTTTGGCGCCTACGAAAATTTTTGCTATTTTAATCATGGGTGTTATTTTCGTGCTTTTCGGGTCACTTATAACGAAATTTAAGGCAAAACGAAAATAGAAGAAAATGGGGGTGAAGACAAAAAAAATAGTAGTATAATTTTCCTTAGGGTTCTTTAGACTCTTCGCCACTGATGTACACTGATTGTTTATTTACACAATTTATGACTGAAATCGAACATAAACTTGCACCAACACCACAACTTAGAAATAACTATTCACAAAATAAGTATAATAAACAGCATTCAACAACAAACAGATACGTAAATGATTTTGAAAAAAATGACACAGATCCGTCAAGCAACACGCCTCAGCGGTCACTGTCACACCGCGTAAAAATGAAAGAGAAGCCAAAAGAGGATGCAATGGCGTGAGGTTTCGTTCGACCCGTTCCAATTATTTATCATTGAATATGTTAATTCTTACAATAATCTCATTTCAAACGATAAATAAAAACAACAGTTCCCCTTATTATTATATATTACATCACTGTTTTTAATTTTATAAAGATTTGTTCTTAGATGATAGAGTTACAATTGTTTGAATTTCAATATTTAATAGTAAGTTTACGATTTTTTTGTATCGGGAAAATTTAACGAAAACGTGTTTTGAACACAACAGTTCCCTCATAAATATGATCAAGATTAACATATATTTTTTTTTTTGCTGCTCTAAAATGTATACATTTTGCTAAAAAACTGTTTTTGTGAAGCCCATTTTTACTATGCACAGCGCCTTAAATCGCCAACCCGTCTTGAGCAAGCGCGGTGATCAATGCTCGTGCCTTCTCTGTTTGAGAAGAGGCCTTTGCCCAGCAGTGGGACAGTTACAGGCTGGTATTATTATTATAGTTATTTTATTTGCAATTCTTTAACGTTGCAGCTGACTCCCCAAACCCAATGGGGTTCGAGCCGATGATCAACCAGCGCCTCCTCCCGCCCACGTTCCCGCGCTATACTCGCATCAAGCCCCGGGCCGAGGCGCTGCATTACTTCGACGAGCTGGTGGGCAGGCTGCGACACGCCTGGAAGATCACATCCTGCACCAACTTCCATACCGCACTGGTAATATTATTATCTGCAGGAATGTTATCCTACCGACCGAATTTCATTCACGGCTGCCAATCTCAACGCAGATTGCCGAGAATGCGGGGTATATTATAGTGCAGAAGTGGTGCACTCTTTCTTTACTCTCGTAACCCGATGGGACAGCAATTCTACATTGCTGGAGAAAGGCGGGATCACAACAAACCTACGATGCCTCTGGTATTGCAGGTGTGCACAGGCGGCAGAACAAGACGACGGAATAGACTGGATGCGGGAGAAAAAGACTGGTTGTTGTTGCTATGCATTCGGTGGTTATTTTCAAGCATTCGTTGGTTGGCTGAATAATGGTGAAAAGCGGCTGTGACTCAGGTGGACAACCTGCTGGATATTCATCCAATTCCATAAAAGCTTGCGTTATTCATAGTATTTACGAAGCATTTGTAAACGTCTGCAGGACTTCTTCATGGAGTTCAGTCGCCAGCGTGCCTGCATCCTATCCCGCTCGGCGCTACAGTTGCTGTACCTCAGCCCGTCGCCTGCCAACACGGCGTCCATGGCGCAGTCGGCGATGAACGGCCCGCAAGGCCAGCCGCGCCCCGTGCATCCCTTTGTAGAGATACTGAGGGAATCCGTCAAGAATTTCGTCAATCCACCCGCTTTGACGCCGAAGTCACCCATGGTTTCTACGCCGCAAGTAAGTTAGTTTTTTAAAGCCTAATTAAATTACGCAATATTTTTTTGCAAAACCTTAACAAGATCAGCCTGTAACGTTGGGTCACAGGGCTCTTTTCGGTGAGAGACAGTGGGCTGTAGTGTAATCCATTACGCGGGCATAGTGTAACTTGGGATACTGCCTACTTTTGTTGTAAAATGTACCAAACAATATCTCATTAATTAATTATTTATAATTTTGTTTGACTTGATACAGGCTCGTGAGTTCGTAGAGAACTTCCTGGCTCGTTGCGTACGTCCGTTCGCGGTGCTGTTACAAGTGTGCGGGCACAACCGCGCGCGACAACGGGACAAGCTCGCCCTACTGTTAGATGAGTTTGCCGCACTACAGGAGGAGGTAATGTGATGGGTTTTTATGTTCAACAAATTCAATGAATAGGTTCAGGGTTATAACTAGTGTTGCAAATCAAAATGTCGTTTTATGTCATGATATTCCCTGTTTATTCCAACAATTTTGTGGTTTTATTTCATTTCAATATTTTTTACACTCTTTACGCGTGTCAAGAGCTTGAAAGTCTAGCAAACAGTGGGGTATCGTATAATCCTGTGACTGAGTTGTGGAGGTCAGATAGGCAATCGAGCTCCAAAAAAATAAAAAGTAATGATAAATGTATTCAGCTACATTGGGTTAGACTGGAAGCTGACTCCAACATAGTTGGGAAAGGCTAGATGATGATGAAGCAATCCGCATTAAGCAAGCATTGTGACCAATGCCTTCTCTGTATGAAAGGAGGCTGGTAATATAATTTTTATCTATATAGGCGGAAAGCGTGGACGCGGTAGTAAGCGGCGCGGCGGGCACGGGCCCTCGCGCGTGCTTCGGCACGTGGGTGTTGTACCACGTGCTGCGCGTCATGATCGCCTATCTGCTGTCCGGGCTTGAGCTTGAGCTGTACAGCGTGCACGAATACCATTATATTTTCTGGTGAGTAATTCTTTACTTGATAGTGACTGTTGTGAGGTAAACTAAGTATAATAAGCGCTAACAACAAAAATGGACTTTGCAGCATTATCGAAGATTCTTTTGCAACTAATTATGACTTCTGCCACTACTCGTATCCAAATGGTAGCATTGAACAACTCCTACTAGGCATAGACAATAAGATTAAACATTATAATAAAACCGACTATTGTGTCATATTAATGGGAGAAAGAGACTTCTTAAGCACTAAAAACTATCACGATTTAATCTACCATATTAAAGATACCATCGAAAAACTAAGCAATACCAATATTATTATATGTCTCCCAACCTATAGACAATGTGGTGATTACACAACAATATACAACTCACGGATTGAAATGTTTAATAACCTTTTGTATCTGCATAACACAACATATGAATATGCTTATTTACTGGACTCAAACGCTGACTTAAGCTATGATAACACAATGTTTTCGGGTCGTCAAGGTCTCCTAAACGACACAGGCATGAAAAATGTTTTTATGAATCTCAAAAAGACTATTTCTGAAATCCAAATGGAAAATAGTAGTAATACTGGTACGAAGAACACACTTGAAGACACAACAAACCATTTTTTTCTATAATTACCTGTCAATAATGCATCAAAACATCGCAGGATTAATAAATAAGGCAGACCAATTAATCTTGCACCTACTTGAACTTCAACACCGCATAGACGTTATCTGTGTGACCGAACACTTCATGGAAACTGGATATGAAGACTTTCTCACTATACCAAATTATAAATTAGCAGCGTGCTACTCCAGAGATATAAAACGAGGAGGAGCGTGCATAATAATAAAAAACGACCATCAATATAGAGAGCTTGAAGATATCAGGAAACTTTCAGTACAAGGAGTTTTCGAGTGCTGCGCAATCGAATTAACACAGCATAACATTATCGTTGTATGTATTTACAGAATACCTAAATCAAATAATCTTGACACTTTTTACTCAAAGTTAAATATTCTCTTACCCAAGGTCTGTTACAAAGCGCGCAGGAATGTTATTATATGTGGTGACTTTAACATTAATATATTGAAAAAAAATAGAACTTCCCAAGAGTTTACCAACTACCTCTTAAGTTATAATCTAAAATTACAAATTGACCAGCCCACTAGGTTACAAAGCAACACATGTATAGATAATTTTGCGCACAATTTTACGCAAAAGTGTGTACACCATATAATTGACCTTAACATGTCAGATCACACAGCCCAAATCCTAAAGATCCCCGTAAAAAAGCCTTGTACATTAGACAGTTGGAATATTACAGCGCGTGATTACAGTTACGATAATCTTAAGAAATTTAAATCGTGCTTGCGTCCTTTATCGTTTTGCGATGTTTATCAAGCTGATGATCCTAATGTAGCGTACGAAGGCTTTATGGAAGTATTCCAGCTACTTTATGGTTTATGTTTTCCCTTGGTCAACAAAAAAATTAAGTTGAATAGGAATCCGAAATGGTTAACACCCGGTATAAGACGCTGTAGCAAAACTAAAAGACAACTGCTTTGGGAACTACGAGCAAAACCTAACAGCAATAACTTAACTAAACTTAAAAATTACTCGCAAAGACTTAAAAAAATAATAAAACTAACACAAAAGGCAAAAAATAACCATAAGATAATGACATCAACAAATAAATCAAAAGATACATGGAAAATTATAAATGAAAATAAATACTGCCCTCCCTATGAACATATAACAGAAATACAAAATAATGGTGTTATACTAACAAACCCCAGTGACATAGCAAACGCATTTAACGATCACTATGTAGATCAAGCAGAATTACTTGCGAAGGCCATAAGATCTACGAGCTATGAGACCCCGAATACATGTTGTGAATCAATTTTCTTGGCCCCGACTACGCCTAATGAAGTAAATCGAATAATACAGGATTTAAAAAATAAAGTTAGCGTAGGGTATGATGATATCTCAACAAGAGTGTTAAAATTTGTTTCCGATGTGATATCTGGTCCCATTTGCCACATCATTAATGTAAGTATCTGCTCTGGAATTTATCCTGACAAACTAAAACCAACCATAATTAAACCCTTATTTAAAAAACATGATAAAACTGATATTAATAATTACAGACCCATTGCCCTAATACCAGTAATATCAAAAATATTTGAGAAGGCAATTTATCACCGTTTGCATTCCTTTTTCACGAAACACAACGTCTTGGTAAAGGAACAGAAGGGTTTCAGGAAAAACAAGTCCATAAATATGGCTATCTATGATTTTCTTAATATAATAATGACAGATAGTAATGAAAGAATTCCCATTAGCGCTATATTTATGGACATGACGAAAGCTTTCGATCTAGTTGATCATAATGTACTACTACATAAACTTAATGCGTATGGAATAAGGGGCAATGCACTTTCTCTTATAAAATCTTATTTAGGCAATAGAACGCAGTGTACGGAAATTAGACGAATCTCTAAACGGGATAAAAAGGAACTTAAATATATCTCATCAAAACGTAAAATCACTTTTGGCGTACCACAGGGCAGCGTATTGGGTCCGCCGTTATTTTTAACTTACATAAATGACTTCCCAAAACACGTCGCTTTTCCTATGGTTCTTTTTGCTGATGACAGCACGATAATTGTAAGGCATAATAAAAATAGAACCTATGAATGTGACATCAAAGACGCATTGCAACAATCAATTAACTGGCTTGAACATAATAATTTAAAATTAAACTTAAACAAAACTAAAATTATGCAGTTTCGACAAAGAGTGACCACTCCTGACATAAATATAACTTTTGACGATAACAGAATTGAAGAAGTAGAGCATATAAAATTTCTAGGCTTGACAATTGACTCTAAACTGACTTGGAAAGAACATGCATATATTCTTATAAAAAAATTAAGTAGGTTCGCCTTTGCTCTATATAAACTTAGGAAAATAGTTAATCAGGCAGCTGTTGTAGCTGCGTATTACGGCTACGTAGATTCTATATTACGTTACGGAGTAATTTTTTGGGCAAATTCCTGCGAGAAAAATAACATTTTCAAAGCACAGAAGAGGTGCATTAGATCGATGTGTGATCTTAGGCCAACAGAAAGTTGTAAACCGCATTTTCAATCTCTTAAAATATTAACATTACCTTGCCTTTATATATACGAGACCGCATTGTTCGTCAAGAAAAATAGTGAACTGTTTAAAAAAGCTTCAGAGCAACGCTATAGGTCGACTAGACCAGAATATCGACACGAATTATGTCTAAGAGCCTCAAAGACTGCCCTTATGCACAAAAGCATTCTCTGTATGGCTCCGAAAATATTAAATAAAATACCAAATGACATCAAAGATTTAAAATTGACACAATTTAAACGGAAACTTAATAATTTTTTAGTTGAAAAATGCTACTATACTATTGACGAATTTCTTCTTGACAAAATGTAATAAATTAAGCTGATAATTATGTATTTATGCCTGAAAATTCGAATTAATTGTATTCTGAATATTTATTATAATAATTAATTATATTCTAAATGTTTATTATAGAAAATGATTGTATTCTTAATAATTTGTTTGTTATTTTTAATATTTGTTGTTTGTGATTTTGAATTCTAATTTGTTAAATAGTGTATGCCCTAATGGGTAGTTTTTTGAGTTACCATAACCTATCTATAAGACCTACTGTATCACCAAAAATCACACTAATAAATACTTTGACTTTGACTTTGTTGTCAAAAGCTTTTTGGTCCATAAGCGCTTTGGGTTGACGATATCAAAGTCGCGGGAAACACCTGGATGTAAATGCACTGTACTGAGAAGTGTCGCGGAAGAAAGAGGAGGCAGTGAGTGACTCCGGTTTGCATTTCAGCCCAGAATCATTCTCAAGGTAAACCACCACATGATGACGACAATTTTTTTATTATTATTGAAAGATATTGGCAAACGCAATTACAAGCATAGATTCAAGTCACATACAGTGTAAACAGTAGCATAACATCGATATTATTCAGAAAAATAAATTGAGCTTTAATATGCAAAAAATAACCATAACCCCACTGTCCTTACGCTTTCTTTACATCTCTAAGGCCCGATTTACATTGATCAAGTGTTTAGCGAAGTAGATAAGGACAGTATCGGATCAACAATCACTGTCTAAGTTTTCGCCAATGTCCTTGACCAATGTACATCGGGCTATAATTACCATTGTAAACTGTTTCAGGTATCTCTACGAGTTCTTATACGGCTGGTTAGTATCAGCTCTAGGCCGGGCCGAGAACTTGGCAGGCGACGCCGCGAGGCGAGATAGTCGGGATCTGCGCAAACAACGCAAGAGCAAGAAGAAGGTGCGGCCGTATGCGCGGGAAGGACTGCTGTGTAATGTGATGCAGAATATGTGCGGCGGGTATTATAAGGTGGGATTTTATCTAAATAATGTGTTAGGATTTATCGAATACTATGTTTTTGTCCGTGGCTTCGCCCGCTTGGAGTTCGGTAATTGTCCCACGGGATCGTTCTACCGAGATAGTATCCTATGTTAACACATAATATCCAGGTTAAATACGATTTGTGTGCTAAATTTTATCCAAATCCATTAGTATCGTCGGTCCACTCTTGAGCCCTAGAATCTCTCGCTGCGTTCGGGATTCATTTGAGTTGAGTTTTATTTGCGGCCAGACTACTAAATATTAATTTTCCAGGCCCTAGTCGCGTTCAAGCTGCAAGGCAAGATCCGGCAGCCGCAGTCGGAGTTCGACAACGAGGCAGTTCGCTACAAGCACCGCTTCGCGCCGCTCTCCGTGCTCACCCCGCCACAGGTGCACTACCATGAGTTCTGCGAGATGACACAGCCGCTACAGTGAGTATACTACTGCATACTTAGCAGAGCTAGCTAGATCCACGCATCGATATTGGTTGAAATTCTGTCCAATTCATTTATTCAAATTCAAATTCAAAAACTTTATTTCGAGCGGAGGCTCATAGAGGGTTAGTAACATACTCGTAGTGCTTAAAAACTAAGTGTTAGTACACAACACGATACGGTGACACATGTAACTGACAGCAGTGAACCACATATGGACAGTCCACTCTGCCAGCAACCATTTGTAGAACCCTGTTGGGGCTGGCCATGACTCGAGCCACCATCGATGCTACACGCTTGCGCATTACTGTGTAAAAACAATCTACACGCGCCGCCGCAAACATCCCTGATGCACTGCAACGCCATGGCAGCCCCATCAGCTTCCTGAACGCATTATTGAATTGGACACGAAGGGCTCCGTACGACGCTCGCGAATAATTTTCCCACAAGCTGCACGTGTAGAAGGTGGTACAGAATGCTCTAAAGAGCGTCACCTTTACGTCTACAGTACAACGCGCAAACCTGCGGACTATCATATTCGCGCGTACGGACAGAGCCCTCCGTTCCCTCTCAATGTCAGCATTGTCCCTAAGGTCAGAGGTGACCAAGTGACCAAGGTATTTAAATTGGTCTACTCGCTCAAGAGAAACACCGCTTAGCCATATGGGAGGCACATCAAGATTGTACTTGGTCCCCGCCTCAAAAACAATGTACTGACTCTTCAGAACGTTATATAATAAGCCATGTTGTGCTGCATAGCGTTCACAAGTGGCCAATAGCGTTCTTATACCACCGACTGAAGCGCTCAGCAGCACCATGTCGTCCGCGTAACTTAAGTTATTGACACAGACACCGTCAATATGACAACCGACATGATGACTGCTAAGCGCCTCAATCAGGGCATTCATATACAAATTGAAGAGGGCTGGGGAGGTCAACCCCCCCCTGCCTCACTCCACACTCCAATTGATAAGGCTCTGACAGCTCACCCGCCCACCGAACATTGTTGACCTGGTTTCCATACCAATGCTTCAAAATATTTATAAGCTCGATAGGCAAGCTTATAGCTTCAAGCTTCTTCCATAATATATCGTAGGAAACCAGATCGAAAGCCCTAGACAGATCGAGGAAGCAAG
Organism: Standfussiana lucernea; assembly: GCA_964057025.1. Classification (NCBI taxonomy): domain Eukaryota; kingdom Metazoa; phylum Arthropoda; class Insecta; order Lepidoptera; family Noctuidae; genus Standfussiana; species Standfussiana lucernea. The sequence continues at coordinate 6,866,969 of OZ059785.1, forward strand.
CAAAAACAGGTGTTCTCCTCTTTGTGTAGTATCTGACGGCCTGCTTGAGACACAAAACTGCACTTTCTGTAGAAAGTCCCGGCCGAAACCCGAACTGATTGTCGTGCAACACCAGACGTTCGTTTAGTCGTGCATCAAGCAGACCATCAAGCACCTTAGCGACTGTGGTCGCCAGAGAAATAGGCCTATAGTTCCCCTTATCGGAAAGATCACCCGTTTTACTTTTTACAATAGGAACCACAATCGTCCTCATTAGATCGGAAGGCAGGTACGAATGACCAATACATAAATTGTACAGCAGCGCCAAAGCCCTAGGTAAGTGAGGACCAGCATACTGTAAATGCTCGATACTGAGCCCGTCATGACCAGGGGACTTACCTCTGGTCGTTGACCTGATGATCTTAGCCACATCTTTGGCACTGAAGCGCGTACCCACCTCACCACAACGAGGCTCAGCATCCAGCATCATACAAGAGCGCACAGATACATGTAAAAATAAACAGTTTTTGGGGTCCGATCCCTGGTCGCTCAATTTTTTTTTATTTCGGTACGGCAACACTTCTGGTTCAGATTAACAATACTTTTGTTTTGGTCTATTCATTGATTGTTTTCATGCAACACCATTTAGCTTTTGCTCCATCAACAATTTCTCAAAATATCAGCAATTTTTTTCGATTACTCAAAAATAAGTAATTTTTCTGCCCCTTATCACTTTTGTTTATATATCATTTCAGTATGCTAATATTATGTCATGCAATTTACTTACAGATACGAGAACCCTGTGATACTGTATCTCGGTGGATGCAAACATTTCCAGCAGGCTCGATCTCTACTGGAAACCATCTCAACGCCGGATCAAGAAGTAAGTATTCGTAATCTGCATCGGGTTATATTGACTAAGCCCGCGTACGCACGGGCGGTCGTTTATACAGCGCCAGCGCGCATCCCAGCGCGGCCCTAAGCAGTGCGTTGAAAATGTCGCGCTAAAAATTAACCCAACCCAACGAAGCTACTTTACAAGAATACAATAACTAAATCGTCAATTAAAATCTATTTTTCATTGTTGTCCCATTGAAAAAAATATAGTTCATCACTCCCCCCTAAAGGGATGCGAATGACAGTCGAACTAAGAATAATGAACGAAATTTTATCCTTTCTTTCAGGTTCAAGATCTTCTGAAGGTAGCCAAAACAAACTTCGTAGTATTAAAATTATTAGCTGGAGGACACAAAAGGGACTCGACCGTCCCCCCGGAATTTGATTTCTCAGTACATAGACATTTTCCTATTATAAAACTAGTGTAGTTATAGACATGTTTTAACAGGAGAATTATTTTAAGAGTTGATACTTGCAACCTAGATTATGAACAAAGCAGCTATCAAGTTGACATGGAGGAAGCTGTCTAGCTAGTCTTTTCATCTATTTTACTGGTCAGTAATATAATGTGACCTATTTCATTGTAAATGTTTTTTTTACTATTTCTATAGCTCGGTAAAAAAATAATGGACAGTGTTTTAGGCCCGTAAGTTCGTAAATTTGTGAATATTTCTGTACTGAGTTTATAAATAATATACTGCAAAGTCTCGAATCTTCCATCCTTTACATTGTAGTCATGAAGTCTATAGGCTCAAAGTATCAAGATGTTTTTACGGGCTATAGTTTATTTACCAGAATCTTTTATTGAAGTAGGTACTGATTATGTAATATACTCCGGTAATGCAACATTATGTAAATTATTTGTATTGTTTTATTGTAATTATGAACGTGTGTATAGACGGAAATGTAAAATCAAGATGATTTTTTTAATGTGCAATAAAAATCATTTAAAGATAAACGGGTTTTTAATTTCTTCCTCCTGACCCAGTGAAAATTAAAAAAAAAAGATTTACTTCAATGGGATTCCCAGTTCTATTTTGTAACGATATCCATTATTTAATGATTAAATTTTTCGTCGTGATCAAGGGTTGCTTTTGAACACATCCCTGGTCCACTTGGAGTACCTAATCCCATTACAAAGGTAAAAAAAAAAAACAATATAAAATATCAAAGCATTTACTTATATATTTTCAATGCAATTTCACAAAACATGTTAGTTTAGAACATCATCAGATATACAGTGATTTTTAAATGATTCAGTGAGTATTAGTGAACGAAGAGAATTTGAAACTAGTTGATATAATTTATTAGTTATCTTCTTCGTCGGTGTCTGCATCTGAAACGTCTGTGTAGCAGTCGGTCTCCACGGCTCTTACCTTCAGGAAGTCGCTGGATTTTGGACCTGGAACCAAAGTATGGGGGTGATTTTAATGGTTCATTTAAGATTTGCCTTATCACTTTCGGTGTTAAACACCCAGCATAGCATATGGGTGGAACAATCATTCGTTTGTGTGCGCACAACCCGCCTCCCGGGTCGACTTTATATGTTGCGGATTTATTCGAAAGAGTTACCGTGGCCCTTGGCACCTTGGCACAGGCAAGTGAAGGAACACAGGTGGGTTTTAGTCAGTAAGAGTGACACACCCTCTCGCTCCACCCAGAGCGGGAGAGGTCATTGATGATTTCCCACCCAAAAAAAAAGGGTCGACTTTATATGTAGCTATAATAGATGACGCGTATACCAGTTAAAATGGTTTATTTAAACATAGCAGCGAAAGTGTAATGATAACGATGTCCTATGACTAGCTAGTTCGGAGGAGTTCGCTCAGTGAAATGCTAAAATCTCCGTCCACCAAATGCGAAACATAATGGTCGTTATTCTGTTCGCGTGTTTGTTACAAACGGAGACGCAGCTAGTTTTGCGGCTCATTTAATGACTTGTCAGGGATGTCTTGAGTTCGATAAACAAGCTTACTGAAGTCAGACAAGAAAAACCCGATTTAAAGCACTTAGCCAGACTTTCAGAAGTGGTATTCATATTGGATACTGGTTGCAATTTTGCATGCGGGTAAATTGTTGTTGTATAAAACAAAAATAAATATATAACTGCGCTAAATAAGATGCTCATTCACAAAGCATATTACAAAATAAAAACTCACAACAAACCAGATGAAGCGTCATGGACGACACGATGCTTTCGCTTTTTTTCATTTTCGGGCAAGTCCAAAGAAAACCAAAGAATCAAGTCCTCAATTCTTGAATAGGTACGAACTACTATTATCGCACCTTCAAAATACTGTAATGACTCATACCAGAGGCAATACATAATAGGATTACAGCTAAACCTAGCCTTGTGTAACATTCAAATTCAATTAGGTCCAGGTGACCTTCATTTGACCCGGCCGTCACCTGTTTTTTTTGCCCTAGTTTTTTTATGGAAGCTGACATTGTGACAGGCTCCAAAATGTTGCTTTTAAAATTTTCTAAAGCAAATAATATCTCTTCTAGCTGGTTATCGTAGGGTGAAGTCATTATGAAGTAATATTTTTTTGGGTGAGCGAAGAGGTTTCTGAATCACCCTACCCTGGGTCCTAAGAGATCTCCGATACGTTACTTGAATCCAACACCTTGCACATATCAATCACACCAATTCCATATCAGCAGCATTCATTGGCTTCGCACATATTATTATGTTTAGCCACAAAATTCGGTATAGTGATGACGAACTCAAGGACAAATCTACCGTCTACTGCTACGTAGGACGGGCCCGAAGAAGATTGCCTTTTTAGTCGCGCAATTCCTGTTTGCCAGCTACGCATCCATGCTTAGCGTGGCTGCGGGTCGTAGTGAACGGTCTTGCCTTCATTTTGATTCAAAGCGAAGTAATATCGCGTAACTTAGTCGTGGGCTACTGTTGAGTGTTAACATTAAATGCGATGCTTTGGTCAAAAAACTTACATGTTTCAGTATACATGGTATTGGCCCCGAAGTCTTGTATAGGCGTCGGCGTGATTGAACGGTCGTCACCATCTCCACCTTCAGCGTTGTCCTCCTCATCGTCATCACTCTCTATTATGATCTCTATTTCTTCACACTCTTCCACCTGGAAATACAAAGGAATTTAAATAAGTACTTGCATAGTAATAGTCTAAATGGTGAAAGTTCACCATTTAGACTATGACATTTAGACTTGGTCAATGTCATACATACATCAGCCAGTGCCAACAGTACAGTAGAAGTACACAGTACTGTCTACGTAGCGTGCTGCATCTGTCATGATAGTATGTTAAACTATTCCATTGGTTGAACTCAAGACCGCAGGCCATATTCAACGAAATATTACATATATGTACCCCAAATGCTGAGACAAGTTTCAACCCCGATATTAATAACTTAACTGTCCACGTCGTTCTTGGATTGCTGGCCGCAGCTGCCGCTACTGGGTTGGTGGTAGATTATTTAAGAGCATTGCTGGGTAGGTAGTGCTTATAGGCAAGGCAGACTAAGGTGAAAGCACAAAATAATGGCACCAAGGTACCTTTGTCCTGTGTAGGGCTAAATGTTCGATGGCATGTATCATTTACTTCGGGACATTTTAGGCTGCTTACGTGTGTGTTCATGACTCACCTGAATATCAAAAGACTGCTGCTTATTCTTATAGTCAAGGAGTGCAGAAGACGAAGACTTCTGTTTATGGTGAGCCAGGCGCTTTATGACGCCAGGGGATGGCGTCCCCTGGTCAGGGTCACCATCGCTAACCAGATACTCCACATCGAGGTCCAACGGCAGATTAGGGTTGCCAGACACCTTTCGTCGACGCAGTTGACATTCTGATTCGTCGGCCATTTTGTTATGCCTTTATAACTGAAATGGAAAGCGACGAGTATAATGTGAGGCTCGTCTTTGTTAGATAATACCTTTACAGATTTTGATGGACTAGGTTAAGGTTGTCGTATAGCCTCTGTAACTAAAAACATGGGAATTAGAAATAAGATGATGAATATCTACTAAGTTGAGAAAGCTAATAAGAGGACGGTTGAACTGCTGTAGACGTGGTATCTAGTGAATGTTTACAGAAATCTCTTTGTGACTATGAAGAGATACGAACTCCTAGTCCGTTAGGGCCAATTACTAATTACAAAACAAAACAAAAAAAACAATCCATAATATGAAAAACTCAAAAATGCTTACCAAAAAATGGAAATTCCTTCGAAAAACAACACCAGCTGATCTTCTAGTTGGTGAAACGCGTCTTGATTTTGTAAAATGTTGTGGTATCCATGAATGGTGGGCGGACACTGGGGCGGGCGGCGGCTAAGTAGATCGCTTGCGGGCTCTAGAGCGAAGCCCCACGCCACTAATCTGCACTGTTTTTTACCAGGTGAGAGTAACATTTTGCTGTGTTCGATAGGGGTAGAAAAACGAAGGAAGTCGGTTACGATGTTGAAATTACAATCCTTCTACAGTTATAATGCATTGTGGCTGGATCTTTTTGTGTTTGAAAATTCAAAAGTGTTTGAAATAAATGATTTTCAGTTGAGTTCAAGGTAGAACCTTTTATTGCTATAAAAGACAATAAACCGATGCACTAACGGGTATTTGAGCCAAAAAACCGGTCAAAATTATTTAGGAGCCTATATTATCTCAAAATATAATAAAAAACAATATCTCATCAATATTTAGAATTTATTAATAAAAATACATGAAAAAACAAGAAAAATAAACAAAATAAAATTTTAAGAAGTATTTTTTTTTAAATTTTATTTTATTCGGCACCAGTGCCCTCCGATTCGCTGTTAACATCCGAATCCTCTTCATCATCATCAATATCTTCAATAGTATTGTCGTCCGACCTATTTAAGTTCGGTGTTGCAGCAATCAAAATAGTTTTGGCCTCGGCGGAAAATGGCAAGATTTTCTTTTTTTTCTTTGGCCCACTCGAGCTGATTAGGGGATCGGATGTTAAAAGTAATCTATTTAAAATGTCTCTGTTGCACTCAGTCCTCGAAAATTTTCTTGCAAAATCTACCCGATATTTGCGAATATGCTTATTTCGCGCCTCAGCGGCTTCCTCGGACAATTGTCCAATTGGACAATTGCATCTGCCATCACCTGCGCTCCGTGCATCAAAATTTTGTGGACTGTAGGTGACATTGGATACCAGCCGTACAATTCCACATACAGTTTGGCAGTGTCTTGGGCATAATCATCAAATTTTTGGTGATCAACCTCATGGCCACTTGAGTTTACCTCAAGAATCACTTTAAACTTATTGATTAATTCCAAGTTGATGCCGGTAATGCGAGAAGAGCATTCTGCATTTTGGAAAAATCTCGTGGACGTATTCCCATCATTGCTATTTCCAAAGCCAGCTTTAGGAACATCAACAAGTAGACCCATTTCTTCTCTGAAAGATTTCTTTAATTTCTCTTTTGTTTCTTTCACAATCTTTTTCTCTTCCGGTGTACGGGCTTGCCACTTCTTGAGGGGTAGTTTATATGCTAAATGCAGCAGTGTCTCAAAAAAACGTATTCTGGCATGGAGTACGTTTTCTTCTACTTTTTCTTTTTCTTTCGTCTGATTATAATTTTCCATTTCATGGACTCTGGATTCTCTCATCTTCGACGCCGAAATCTTGAGGTCTAATTTAACATTTTTTTAGCCAGACATCTGGCCCAAACTTAATTTACTTTCTTCATATAAAGATGCAACAATAATGATAACCTCAAATTAGTAATTTAATATTTAAAGTAAAAAAGAAGCTACTGACGTAATAAATAAGGTATTAACAAAGGTATTTCCATTGTTCCTATAATCCTAGTTTAGTCACCCCCGGAAGATTAGAAGTTCGACTCTACAAATTGTCCTATCTGGCAAGTATTTTAAAAAAAAAAGATGTATGTGTAACAATAAAAGAATTTCGGGCGCCTTGGGAACGCACACTACATTTAAAAAATACTTGCCAGATAGGACAATTAGTAGAGTCGAACTTCTGCTGTCGTCCATTTCTGCTTAAAACTTGTCTTAAAATACCTCAATGAACGAGACAAAACATCCCTATCTTCTGTTGGACATGAAGTCAGCTCAGCAAGTCTATCTTCCATCAAGGTAAATTTTTCGTCCATATTCTTCCCTTTGAATCCCTTTAGAATATTATATAGTTCCAGTCGGGTGATAGTTTTCACGTTTTCCGGAGAACCTATAAAAAAAAGTTTTTTTTTTTTTAAATTATGCATTTAACTAAAAGAATTTAAAAAAAAGTTGGGGTGGGTCGGGGGGAGATTTTATTTTTGATTCAGATAGGCAAAGGTTCAAACTTTATTACCACACTTAAAATGTAAGGCGACAAAGCCCGACACATACACAAAAACACTATTGTTTTAAACTTTTGTTAAAAATATCACGTTTTTAAGAAGGAAATTTTCAACATATGTCTAAATGCGGAACTTTGACGAGAAATTAACTGTAACATATTTTTATACAAAGTACATACCTTCAACATCCATATTCAATACGATTTTTTCTGGTAATTCACCATACGAAGACATATCAACACAGAGAAAGATGTAAAATAATCGAAAGCGCCGAGAACAAAGACACGCGTTACACACAAAGGCTAGGTTCCGACTGATTATGTGGCCAGACGCAGTAATGCACGCGGGTTTGGGGGAGGGGAAGCGGTGAACCGGTTATTGTTCTTACTTAAACATGCATTGTTTGTGTCATTTTATGAATTTTAGAAAAACCACTTTTGACCGGTTTTTTGGCTCAAATACCCGTTAGTGCGATGTGAGGAATGTTTTGATTGATGAATGGCTATAACAGTAAGAGAAGACCAAAGAAACAATGGGTGGACTGTGTGAAGGGTTATATGGCTAGAAAGGCTCCTGAGATTACGAGTAATAGAGAAGTATATGGAAGAATGAAAAACACTATGATGAAGAGGAGACATTAAACCATTGACCACTTATTTATATTCGTAGATAGTAGCAACTCCCAAGATTTTCAATCACTTTCATATTAGGTACGATTGCGTTTACGTTTGAGGAAAGTATTTCAATGACTCATAAGGTAAAAAACATTAAAAATCAAAACCTTGTACGACTTATCAATTAACTACAATATACGGCTTTACTAAAATCCTACTTCCACTAGGATAAGTCGAAACGCTAATCCATTTTTATGATAGAATTGCAGTGTTTTGTCCCGCACGGAAATTCTTATCTGTCAATAAATTCGCAATTTTAACCTTCAATTTAAATGTGTCACGGACTATCTATTAAATCCATATTACCTGAAAAACGTAGAAATAAAATAAAACTATCATACTTAGTTTTATTTTATTTTTATGTGTAAAAAAAAATATTTAGTTTTTCCGACTAAAAGTTGGCGTTCTCTGACACTTGTACGGATTCAACACTTCATGATATTTTTGACGTACGGTGTGCATATGACTTGAAATATATAAAAAAACACGCCAGCTACGTATACCATTCTATGCCCAAATCTCTCAAATATCGTATTACTTTCAAAGACAGCTAATTATGATGAAAAGGAAACCTACGAAGGACTAGAGAAAATGGAGTTGGTTTTTAAGGAGTTTTTTTTTATTTCCCTTATCAGACGCTGCTATATTTTTAGATAATTGTTGTACTTAATTACCTACACGTCATATTGATGAAGATACTTAATAAAATTAATCATAGATTGACGTCATTGGCCAGTCCACTTTTGGGTACAGTCAACGAGCACCAATAGGTGTATGTACCTAATGTAATAAAATAAATAATACGCACCTACTGCTGTTTTACTGCTGGGTAAAGGCCTGATCTCATACAAAGAAAGCACCAGCATTGATCACCACGCTTACTCTAGACGGGTGGTACATATATACTCGTAAATTACCTAAATTCAAAAGCGATTCTGGTGGAATAACAATTGCAACTTTGAGCTACGTTAGTAGAGTAATATTTATTTGAGGGGTTTTAAAATACAACTTTTAAAAGTTGCCAAGTGTACACATATAGGTGCTCATGACTGTACCGAGACAAATTAAAGATATACATTCTGCCACAGACTTCATGTGATGAGATTTACGTAATTAACCGATAAGATAAGCATAGGTTAGTGAAATACATTGTTCAATAATAATACTATGTTTATTCTTTATATACTGAGGTAATTTTATGGCCGTCGGTGGTTGCAGTTTGTTAAACAAACCTTAAATACATTTCATTGTTCTTTCTTTAAAATGCAATGTACAGACGTCAGCACATCAAACTACCCGAAACTGTCAAATTTTCCCAATCAATCTTGAACCTAATTCTTTAACGATAAAGTTGAAAATTACATTAAAGAAATTTGACAGATTGTTGTAGCTTGATGTGCAGGCTGGCGTCTGTATTTAGGTTAGTACAACAAAACAGATTTGTCAGTCCTTTGAAACTTAATCTTAATCTTAGTTAAGGTTTTTAATGTCTCTTGTTTCGTAAAATTTCGATGGGATGACGTTATTATTGAACAAAAATATGTGCTGAGCTATAAATGATTAAATGAATTGCTATGTAGTTTGATCAAACTATCAGGATTTTACAGTAGAAAATCTTAACCTAAATATCTACAAAATAAACCTGATGATATTAAGTAATACCTAAGCTATTGATTATTTGCTTAAATAAATACGTCAAACTACGGCGAACTTATAACTAATGTTAAAATAAAAAGATAAAATTAACACATTATAACATTAAAATATTAAAACATTATATTCTCTAATCCCGTCATTTTCTATGAGAAAAAGAGTATTGGCATAAACCAACACAAAAAAAAACTTTACCCCGCGGCGTAACCAAAGTGATCAGCACCGCGATTGTCGCGTTTATGTGCCCCTTATTTGTTCAAAAAACCGAGACTCTCGTGCGTTCACGAGAAGATCGCTTTGGTGAGGATGGGGCTTTATGGAGTGGCTGGCCAGTTTGAGAACGGACCAGAGATTTTAGATCTTTAAGTTATGTGTAAACATAACTTAAAAATCTAAAATAACCATTCGTCAGCAACGAGTCTCTTTGACTTCGCTTGTTGTTGATACACTGATAACATCTACATCATCCACATCAACCAGTTCATTCAAATCACCTGGTATGTTCATATCAACCGGTTCATACACATCGACTGGTTCATACATATCGGCTGGTTCGTACAAACCATCCGGTTCATACACATCGGCCGGTTCATACAAACCAACCGGTTCATACACATCAACTGTTTCATTAAAACCAACCGGTTCATACACGTCAACCGAGTCATCCATTGGGTCATCCACCGGTGTAGCCGTTCTTGCATGTTCAATATCCAAACTGTCATCAGTAACGTCACTATTGAACGACAACCTCCTTACATCAAAAGTGGAGTATCCATAGACACTAGAACTGTTAGAATTATTACTGAATTTACTAGCTCTGACAGCGAAGTACCGACTCCTGTCTTCTATTCTGTAGAAGTCCATGCTGTTTTTCTTTTTGATGAGGTTGAAGTTCTCGTTGAGGGGAACGAAGTAGGTTTTGACGTAGCCAGCTCCTTTTACGAAGGTTTCGCCGCGGCACGTCGTGAGGATACCACATTCGTCCAAAATTATGGCTGTGTTTTCAGTCACCTGGTTGATAAGACATAGTATATATTTTTGGTGCAGTTACAGATAAAAAGTCTCAACTGAATGATAGAATTTGTATTTGATTTCAGATTACACCTTTTAAAGGTCAGATTAAAAAGACCGAAGAAGAAAAGTGGACCGAAGTTGGCTTTTACCTGTATCTTTCCAGATTCGCCAGTGGAGTCCATTCGTGACGCCATATTCACAGCATGACCCCAAATATCATACAAGGGCTTCTGTGACCCCACCACTCCAGCTGCTACTTCACCATTTGATATTCCTGTAAACATGAACATTTAGTTAGATGAATACAAACATCTCAATCAGGCATCCACACGGGTCTATCAAGAATTATCACAAAGATAATTCCAGAAGAATGTTACGTATGTTAAAACTCACCGATCCGCAAGTTTAAGCTCTGGAACGAGCCTCGATTGAAGTTCTGCACCTGCATCATCATTGCTGCAGCAAATTCTACCATAGTCAGCACCACGGCTCGACCGTATGGACTGTTCTGACGAAGACTGGCGTTGGATATGGAGTCCGTAGACTCTCTCCTAGTTGGGTCCAAGCCACAAGCAGCCATGTAAGTCCAACCAGCCAGTTTAATTTTCTCCACCTTGTAATCTGAAGTTCCCGCAAGCAACAGCTAACAAAAAATGGTTTAATTAGCTCATGTATAGGTAACACTAAATCTAGTTCAAGACATTCATGCAATTGATTACGTACTCTATCAAAATCTGATATGATTTCATCCAGGATGCTCAGGAGGAATTTGTCACTCATATCGGCATCACCTTCTACGCCCAGTTTGTAATCAGTTAAGGACGCGAACATAACTGCTACGTTGTCATACTTTTCGTTATACAACTCGTCTAAAGATCTGTTCAAGTTCAGATATACTTGGACTGAAAATAAAACAAGATTTTATTACTTCCATTCAATGTCAAGAACAGGTTGCGTTAAAGTTTTAAATACGCACCTACATGAGCCGGTAAAATGTTCTCCAGAAGCATATTATTTACTTTCAACATAGTCTCTGCCTCCGTTTGCTCTGCACTCAACTGTAATTGCCACAAGTGATCCAATCTGTTCCTGTACTCCGTAGTTCTATCAATCCAATACAAAGTTACAGTTATAACGATGACGGCTAAAGTGTGGGATAGTCTGGGATCCAATCCAACATTCCATGTCACGTCATCGATGAAGAGCGAAGTTTTGATCTCCCATACAATCCATAAGTAGAAGAATGTCATGCCACCAGCGACGATCCATTTGAAGATGAAAAAAACCCTACTGAACAGAAAGTTCAAAAGCAAGGCTAAACCCCAGCACTGAGTCACATGCTGGAATGAAAGTTAATGTTAGCACCCTGAAGAAACAATGATTACCAACAGAAATTAAAATACAGAAATGTGATTACCCACGAAGATATGCAGTTGGACAGTACAGTTTCACCTTCAGGTACCGCAACTTCTCTGCAAGCGATGACATTCACCACAGAAGTCGCAGCAAGTCCAATACTTATTACTAGGTAAAGGGTAGTCCTTATAACAGCTGATCTGATAATTTTAGCAGAAATGTCATAGATCCATCGTAGAAATTTATTCCGCGGCTCTTCATAGCCTTTATATTTGGTCCAGAGAAATTGGAACCAAGTGAAGGGCTGCATTATGATTAGTACAACTAGTAAAGCACCTAGTAGCGTCCAAGCGTACCATTGAAAGCCTTCAAACCTGGAAAGACGAACACACAATTATTATCTGGCTAAATCGTGCCTATTAATTCTTAAACTAGTAATACAAATTGAGTTACCACATCGTAGTCAGCCCATTAATTAACAGCATCAGTGTGAAAATGATCAGGCAGCACGTTATGTAATATTTGAACAGTGGGTCTGGCAGCAGCAGGAAAGTCTTCTCCATTTGGAAGTTCTTGTACATCAATGTGCACCTGTTCAGTTTAGACTCATTTCGGAAATGTTCTCTGCAAAAAAATGCAATTTGAATTTACAAGTCGCCAATTTGAATATTTTCTGAATAATCGTACTCCTGTCCTTGTCTCAATTTCTATAGGGTCGAGGTCTTCTACATATATTAGTCCCCATGTCAGTATCGTTCACACATTCCATGCATCGTTTATTTGGCATTTCATCCATACTCAAAAACTTTCCTCACGATATTTTCTTCTAGAGTATTATCTCAATCGTTTTTTATTATAAAAAGAACAGCTTTTGTTAGAAAAAGTCTGACATATTCATGCCCAATACAAGTCCGTAAATACAATGCAGTAAAATTTATTGATAGCTACGAACAGCTCTCAGCCGGAATGGATTTGAACTTACTTGCCGTTTGTCATATCTTCAATTTCCTTTGCCATTTGGGCGTCAGCGGCTTTCAACATTTGCTGGTACTCCACTAAATTCTCATCCATGAACGTCGTGGTTCTTCGGAAGTTATTCGTGTTTCTATTTTCCGCTCGCTACTAGAAATACATAAATAATATAGCAAATTATTGCGTGATAATGTCTTCTATAAATAAATGCATGAATCGGACTTACTCTAGTAGAAGTATTGGTTTTTGTTATTATTTTGTTGAAACCGACTGATGCTCGCCTGAATGGTTTGTATTCAAGAGCCTGAAAATACACAGTTTATTATATTCGCTCACATACATAGATATTTTTTAAATGAATGTAATTTCACAAATATTTACCCTTGCTGGTCTCGACAGCAGAAATGTTTCCAATTTATTTTTCGCAATAAAAGGATCATTTTGAGATTCAAAGTTTGGTTCAATAATGTATTCTCTGGCGTATTCTACAAGTAATTCGAGAGTTTGTTTCGTCACATGCACTTTTCTGGAAAAAGAGATTTTACATTCATATCCTTACTAATATTATAAACGCGAAAGTTTGTATAAATGGTTTGTATATCTTTCTTACTCTTTCACGCAAAAACTGCTGAACGGATTTGGATGAAACTTGGCATACAGATAGTTCATAACCTGGATTAACACATAGAGTACTTTTTATGGCGGTAGTACGATCCCGTGGGACAATAATCGAACTCCACACGGGCGAAGTCGGCATAAGCTAGTTCATAATATTATCGTGTGATTTTTGTCCTTAATGAGTTTAATAACAAAATTGTAATCTAACTAACGTCATGTTTGTTGTTAAATGCTGTTTACGATTTTGTTGACAACTTTAATATCTTGGAGTAGATATCTAAGTATTCATATTCTATTATTATTTATTTGGACTCTACCATAAAACAAATTAAGTAAAAGACAAGCTGATAAGCGAAAACTACGAATTTTCATCCCTTATTTCGTACCCTTTAGAGAATAAATTTTCAAAATCCAGGGAGGATTTCCAGTTTCGTCATTTGAGGATTTTTTTGCGCAAAGATGCTACGCTTCTCTGTTACGTACGCAGTTTAAGCTGTGCATTGTCTATCAATGAATTTATTTAGTTTTTATTTAGAAGATGAAAATAGTAGTTTGACATACCCAGATTTACCAGTGGATTCCATTTTGTTAGCTATTGTAACATCCTTCGACCAAATATCGAATTGCCATTTTCTGATACCGATCAAGCCACTTAAGATCTTCCCTGAGTGAACTCCTATCCTCATATCAATATTCAGCGATCGCTTTTCTCTGCAAAATACGTAAACAGTTTATTTTATCAAAATCATTTTTAAATGAGTAATACGCATTTTGTTGTGTATTTGGTGATACTTCACTCAAATTCTGGCATGATTCGGCGCACTCTTTGCTTGAATATTGTCGAGCCGAACCGAACATGATTCTGTGTTGGAAGATGCTGAGGTTACCGATCGGCATAATGAGAACCGAATGTGTATATATAGTGATTATTGCTTCGGGTGTGCTTTGTTGTACTGTGTCAACAAATACTACTGAATCGAAAATGCCAGAACAAGTGTGAAAATTCTCTGTCTCACCTTTGAGACTATCGAACGTTGTTTTGTCAATTTCGGAAAATTCCTTCAATTGTTGCGATGCAAATAAATCGATATTTTGGAAGCAACATTATCTTTGATTCTCACGATATCATCGACATCAAATTGCAGTAGTTGTGACTTCGTTGAATGTTGACTTCGCAAGCCACACATAGAAAAACATTAACCGAACCGATCGAAGTAAATACAAAATTATTGTTTATCTAATCAAAAACATGTAATGAGGCTGTCGGTACTTTTGATTATTGAACTTTAAATAATCTTATATTTATATCTGCCTGCCTCGGTCTATTGGTAGCAAGCGCGACTGCTGAGCATGACGTCCTGTGTTCGATTCAGGCAGTGTTATTGGGTTTTTCCATCAAGAATTTCTCAGTAGCACCATGGAGTCTGGATTTGTGCCCGGGTGACGGAAATAATCTCGCCCCTATTACATGGGACCTAAACATAACTGGCAAAATGTGGGTGTACTGTTAGGTACACCTCTGCCTAACCCTTCGGGGATTACAGGTGTGATGTTATGTATGTTATGTAAATTTCTATCTGCACAGATTTTAGAAAGATAAAATTACACGCAGTGGTTTAATCGTTTGATTCGGATTCTGTACGGATATAGTCTAAAAGCTATAACTACCTAGCTAAACTTTTAAGCGTTTCAACTGCTTGCACACACGCACACACAGGCTTGCCCTCTGTGAAAGGGAGTGCCCTTAGACGCCTTAAGATATCCGCCAACCTACACTAGTCCTAGTGTGGGTTGGCGGATATCTTCGAATATTTGGTGCAAGAACATGCAAATTGTATCACGATGATTTCCTTACCTTAGGTTTGAAGCGGTACCTACTAGGTAGTGCCACCTTAGGTGCTACCACGCGTTATATGACCATTTTTCCTACCACTCGTACTTCAAACACTGTTTTAAGCTTTCACGGTTTATAACTAAACTTTCACTATATTTGAGATTGTGATGTTTCCGATATTTCGACTTCAAATTGTCAAGTTCGTGGAATCCAGTGTCGAGTATGCTCAAAAGTAACAGCCTGTGTCGGGATAAGGACTCCACAAAACCTAGTGATATTGTGAGTGTGTTTTGCCGTGTTTTTGTACCGAGGTCCACTAGTGCGCGTAGCAAAAGACAAAGAAAGAGAGTAGACAGATTTGCCATCCACCCGCATTCTCCAGTCATCTCGTGATCATGGCGTTTGCAACAGCGTCGAAATATCGGGAGCTTAATATAAACATTAATCGCGGAAGATATCCCGTAAATGATAGTGAAAGTTGACTAATACTTCTTCATGCTACGCGATTAGACCATTGGATTAGCGAACTAGAATTATAAATGAAAGTGGTTTTATACCTGACGTCTTTGATAATATGGATCATCTCCAGACCAAGGTCTACGCAGTTCTTGGCATGCTGTTCGCTGGGCTTCGGAATTCCGCTGACGCAGTAGTAACAGTCTCCCAAGAATTTTATTCTTAGTACGTCATGTTCCTGAAAATATTCTTTATAAATATATGTGCCGACACTAACTTGATTACCTCTTCAAGATTTCGAAGAAGATGATGGTGATATTTAGTTACTAGGTTCCCGTTTTTTTTTTTAATCGCCCTTGGGCACGTCAACTACACAGGGTTCCTCTTTTACACGAAACTTAAGACGACTTCAGAGACAATATTGCACCTAACATAGTCTTCATTCTGCGATACCTTTCACTTCGAAATTCAACACAACCCTTATTTGTTCGTAAAACGATTGTCAGAAATAAAACGAAGTTTCAAAGGTTTAAATACCATACCATACCATACCATATGGTGAAATGGGCCTAAAAATATATTTTAACAAACGATGTATACCTCAGAAGCTTCATCAAATCTCCCGAACAGCTCGTTCAGAAGCTCCACCATCCTCATTGGCGACAAAGTGGTTGAAATCATCGTGTAGTTCACCACATCCGCATACAAAATGCTCACATTATCATGCTCTTCCACGTAAAGTTGGCTGTAAGCAACCGGTAACTGTATTTGAGGATTATTTATGTTATTGCCCCTAAAGTTGCCAAAGATATTGCAGTAATAAAGTTAGTCAAATGGTATCTTTGTCTAGGGTTTGGAACGAATATATTGCTGGAAAGACCAGTGGTGGTCTAGTGGCAGCAATCCCGAGTTGTGCTCTTAAAACGGTGACAGAAATCTGCATGAGACATCTGCACTGCGGGCCGGCGTGGTGGATTAAGACCCTCTCTCTTTTATCGGAGAGGATGCCAGTGATCCAGCAATGGGGAAATTGTGCTGAAAAAAAAATGAGGTGGAATATCGAGCTTGTAACTTCGCTCAATCGTAGCAAGTTACGGGTGTAAAAAGCAGCGGGCTTTTTTTCTGATTTGTCCCTAACCTAAAATGGGTCTAAGATTTCGAAAACTTACTTGAAAGACCTCAAATTGCTACTTATAGAGCGTGATTCAATTCCCATAAACATATTTCTTATATCTTGACGTACTTTGGATACTATGTGCTCTGGTAATATGCTCATCATAAGACGTTCCTGAAAGAAAAATGTTTATAATAAAACTAGGATAAACTTTGCATGATTTCCGAGCGTCTTAGCATCAGTTGGCATAAAGGCAAATAATGTGATGAATTAATTACGGCCCGTTTATCTCGCCTGTTTCCAGCAGCGCCTGTGTCAGCGTTGGAGGCTGATTATGACGAATGCTACTGATCTGTAGTAATGGCTAACGAAGGTTTTGTAGCAATGGCTTCATATATGCTTCTATATAAGGTCTATCTATTCATACACGAAATCTCTTAAGGCGACATTTTACTCCTCATTATGAACAACTTTTACTGTGGGACCAACATTAAAATCGCGAAAAAAAATCAGCTGTTCCATACATTTTGACGAGTTATGCGAACATAATTGTGGGGAACAGCTGATTTTTTTATTATAGATTCAGGGTTGATCCCATAATAAAAGTTGTTCATAATGATGAGTACAGTGATCCTTAAGAGATTTAGTGTATGAACAGATAGACCACATATAATAGGGTAACAGTTTTAATTTGGTTGGTAGAACTTTGGACCAATATGATGTTCAATAGTTAATTGTTTCTAAATTGAACACTTATGCGATAGAAAAGTGATCAACTGTGATAACTTATGGCAAATCCTCAAAAATGTACGAATCTAGCGATTCCCATGTCAAAATAAACTATCAATCATTATTGGATAATCGTTCTAAATGTATTTAAGTAGTAAGTGTCTCTTATCGGCAGATTAGATTAATATATACCACTGTTTTATGTAATTTATACTAGGGAAAAAACCTAAACAAATGACAACTCATTATGGCAAGGACAGTTAAATCTTCTTAAGATTTTTTTCAAATATTGGACTCTACGTCCAAGGTGGTTCATTTGTTCGGAAAACCAGAAGGCCACGTGTCAACACAACCACGCGTTGTTGTTCGCCGAACATATTGAACCCGCCAGTCGCGTGTTCCCACAATGATCGCTTTGAGAACGACAGCCAACTGATAATCTAAATACCTACAGCTCTGTGGATTTTACTTTCGGATAAAAAGAACAAAATGGCGACAATCCAGATCAAGAAAATGGATCTGCGCAAATGCTTTCACCAATTTCTTGATTTGTCTGCACCAATTTCTTGATTTGTCTGATAAAACACCTATATTTCAAATTTTCCCACCGTCTTACAACGCTTTAGAGGGATATTTAAAAATTCAGTTCAGTTAAACTGGTAAAGTGGTTACTTGCCTCCTGATCCTTAACAAACTTCAGTCTCAGCGTGCTTTCAACACACGCTCTTCTGTCCAAGAAGGATCGTCTCGTCACTATTTCGTTCATCAGTCTAAAGTACACACCCATAAGATTCACACCTATTAGATAAATTATGTCTGACGATACCTGAAACAGGAGAATTCGAGATTTGAGAAATGTAAGAAATTTAATGTCGTAAACGCGATGGAAAACTGACACTGCAGTGCTGCATATCTAACTCAGGGCGCGCCGGGCGGAGATAAATAATTGACGTTTTATCCTCTGATAGAATGTCAATTGTTGTATTGGCGAGGAAAAATAACAAATGTATTGGATTGACTTAAGCTGCTGTTAAGCAATGTATGTCTGAAGTAATTCAAAGAGTTTCGCAATTCTGCAAAATATTTTACTAAGTCCTGTTGTTCTGGATACGTTAAAGTAGAGAGAAATGATTAAAAGCAATCAATATGATAGATGAGAGCAGTCGGAAACCTACCCCCCGAGGGTTCATAGCTTACTTTAAGTCTCTGATAAGTTTAATCTGCGGTCAAATCCCTGGTACCTATCTGTACCATAATAACAACAATCATAAATGTCATAATATTGTAATGTTGTTTGTTGTTTGTAATCGTCATAATTGTCGTCAACATGATACATTGGTCTGGTGGTTGCATGCGCAACTGCTGAGCATAAAATCCTGGGTTCTGCTCCCAGGTCGGGTAGAGTGTTATTCAGTAGCAGCCACGGAATCAGGATTTGTGCCTGGTTCATGGCAATAGGCTCGCCCATATTATACGAGACTTAATCATAACTGGTGAAAATCTATGTTACTTGTAAAACAAAATGGCTCTCAACAGTATGTTTTAGAATATTTCATCAAATCGTATGTATTGATTATTAACTATTTATATCACGTAGGTCCAAAAGTTTCCGGCTTACTTATATTCGATTAATTAGAGATATTATAAAACTGATGATGATTTTTAATTACTGAACTTTTGTCTAGTTACCTACAATGAAAAGTGTATTGAAATAAAGGCAGATTATTTTGAAAAGTAATAATGTTGTTTGGATATTTAGCCTTGATTTTATAATTCCGGCCCGAAACTTTTGGACTTTACCACGTACATAATTATGTAACTTCGCAATGGATGCAGTTTTTACCATAATTTTGTTTTTTTTTTCTAGTTGGTTTATAAAATGTATAAATAAGAACGTTTTAATTTAACTTAAATGTATAACGTAGTCGTATAAACTGTGCGAAACACGGGCGGGTCGCTAGTTCAGTATAAGTCACTTTATCGGTGAGTGGCGTGATCGATAAACGAACGATTAGAAAATTATGAATAAATGGCAGAAATCAACATCATCCCAAAAATATATACGTTGGATAAACCCAAAAGGATTAAATGTTGAAGCCAATAATGCGATTACGAGTATAAGTAAAAAAAATCAAAAACAGTATTTTTGTTTATCGTTACCAGTAATTATAACCTGAATGACTGTGATGATAAAATTATGGTCACCTTTAATGCCTTTTTCAGCAGACCCTATAAGCAGCTTTTATTAAGTTAGCTTGACTTAAGATCGTGCGCTCAAGGGTTAGATGTTCTGGTAAAGTTTTACTAAAGTCTTCCATTTAAATACCTCAATAGTAGGTATTCTATAGGTGTAATTTGTGCCCGGTTCATGGCATTAGCTCCACTGGCTTCTTAGTAAGAACTTAGTTCTATAATAATATATTTTTTTGTGGAAAAAACCATCATACATATTTACAGATAATCACAAATTTATCACCTATCATTATCATCTATCATTAATATCACTTACCACTATTCCGATTAAAGGATCCTGGTCATAAGTGAAGAAAGCGAAGATCAGCACATAGATAGCACTGACAAAGAAACCGAGGAATATTGCCAAAAAGTTGTTCCTCATTGGTAGAAAGATGTAGTTGGAGAGAAGAGCCATGGTCGCGTACGCAGGTCTTAAGGAGATGCCTTCGAACGAGCTGTAGATGCTTACTGCGATATCTGCGGGATAAGAAGATTCAATTGATCAATATTATCGACGTAAAACTGGAAATACTGCTGAAGGTAGGCGTCATAAAAA
The DNA here is from genome assembly GCA_964057025.1 of Standfussiana lucernea. Classification (NCBI taxonomy): domain Eukaryota; kingdom Metazoa; phylum Arthropoda; class Insecta; order Lepidoptera; family Noctuidae; genus Standfussiana; species Standfussiana lucernea. The sequence goes on from OZ059785.1 coordinate 6,887,370, forward strand.
GGCTTCAAAAAGTATTTTAAGAGAAAACATTGCATGGTTCTGATTTAGCAAGATTCGGTTTGGTGTCTCTCAGGGTAGTGTATTGATCCCATTACTGTTTCTTATAATTTGATCTACGAAAAATTATAAAAACTCTAGTAGTTCTATTTTCTGATGATTTGGAAATTAGAGACACAAAGATATTTTAAATTTGCCTCTGAGTTTGCCTGTCAATAAGACAGCGAACTTAAAAATATAAAATCACTTACCGGTAAAAACGAGGTCCAAAGTCACGATAAAAGTAACAAGTATAGGCATCAAGAAGCATTTCTTTTTCATTGGATAGTATAAAGGTTTCCACAAGGATATGAATGGTATAGCTATCCTTAATATGTACATTCCCATCGATAAATATGTTGATGTTGATTGTATTTGCTGGAAGAAAACCGCGATTGATGATAATGTCTCGTCAATATTTTCGGTTTCCATGTCGTCCTGTAAAGTACCTCGCAGAATGAATGTTTGGCCCATTACACTTTACGCCTCCACCCTGTGCCCAGACTCGACGCTGAAGTGTTAGATTTCTTGCTTTGCGTAGGAATGCGAGACTTCTGATAAATTGTCATCATCATCAGCCTATAGCAGTGCGCAACATAAAGTCAGGAAGACTAATTCTTTAAATTTAAGTACTACGAACTTTAACTGTCCGTAAATTGAAATCATAACTGTCATTCTTTGACAGGAGTTTAGAAAAAGGCAATATCACGGTAAATTTGTGGACTGTGGCAATATGATAAATTCTTACTTTCCCTGGCAGTACTTATAAATAGACAATATTTGATGAACTTTGTGGCATAATAATATGATATTATTAATGCAGAATTCTGACTTGTGTCCCAATTAGTCCAAAAAATATACACTCACTAAAACAGACGAACACAAAACAACGAAAGAAACATAAGGAACTTACCTCGGAAAATGTACTAGCGACAACTAAACCTACGTGTACGGTTGAAAAAACTACTAATAAAGTTAAATAAATATAAATGAGTGTTTCCCTAAGTTTGTCATCATATTTTCTGTACAACCCTTCCAAATCTTTCTGGTCGAATTGGTCCTAAAAATAAAAAAAATACTATTACATGTTTTCATTAATAGTTCTAGAACTGCAATGGACTCCAGCAAAAGCTGGAAATAGCAATAAGCAAAAAGCGTGACGTTAAAATTACAATGCCAAAGGTGACCATTTCCGGCAACCACAGTGGCAAAGCAGCGAAAAAGCTTTGACACAATTTGTTCCTACAGACCATAGTGGGATATCTAGTTTGTTATCTTAACTCTAAAAGCTCAATCTACTCAAAAATTTAAATGACCAAAAAAAATACGTCTTAAGAAAACTCACCCTCAAATACTTCCAATTCCATTGTTTACCATGAGCTAGTTCCACTTCTTGCATTCTGAACTCATGTAACGATGATAAAAGGCTGGTAGCTCTGCCAGAGTTCATGGAGTACCGTGCCAGGAGTTCTAGGGCTCCCACTTGGAGGACCACGGACCCCATGGTCCGAGTAGATTGGTTATCCTAAGAAGAATGAAGGGATTATTACTATCGACGTGACTAGCCTGTAAAATTGAGCCTATTTGAGCAATGACAGCGCTTTTGAACGTCGAAGGGTTAGGTACACGCATCGGAATTATCCAATGTATTATTATTATTTTATTATTATAAACTTTTATTATTAATTTACACGCTTGTAAATGCAGGTCCCTCTATTTTCTTCCTCTCGCTACGTTTTCTTTCTCTTTGTTACACCTATCAAATTGCCTTTCAATTAATGCATTTTTGTTGCATTTGCATTTATGTTACGTATACTATGTTCTCTAAATCTCTTTGTAGGTGCTTCTATATTAAAAATAACTTAAGTTGTATGAATAACTTTGTGTTTAAGTACGTACTATCGGCAGAATTCTTTCAAAGTGCATTCTGAGAATTATTTATACATATATTAAGGAGTGTCTTCTTTGATTAATACTATATGAGTTGCGTTCACTCGATGTTGATAACATCGAGTTTTTTAGTATAATAAGTAATTTGATTATTGATAAACCATCCGGAGTAAATTTCTGCAATGAAGAGAATCACATCGAAATACGTTGCGTATTTTAAAAGAACAATACAGATACGAGCAGACGCAAAAACTGACTTAAATTTATTGTTTAGATATCTATCTAAACAATAAATTTACACATAGGTAAAAGATATTGAAATTGGCTATAAAGATGTATAGATTAATGATTATTATGTGCACTATTCGATTTGTCTTAAAAAATCGTAAATACAACTATTTTATATTTGCTATGTATATATATGTGTATTTGTTATTATCAATTATATCAAGTTACTATCATCCATCACTCATCATCGTAAGTAAATTAATTGAGCACAAGTGCACCAAAATAAAGTACATTTACTCGTATTTTATCAAACTCTGTGAACATAGATCTTTGATAGTCGTTACAGTCAAAAGTCTAGAAGTCTGAAAACCATTCTTAGGACCGGACTCCACCGAAGCGGAGACGAGACGACAAGAGAGGAGATGTGTTGTAAAAAACCAATTGAATTTTGGTATTTACACTTCCCGTCGCTTAGCTTTAGTGGAAACGGTTGAGCTGAGAAGAGAGAATATGTCTCGTTTAGGCCAGCGGAGACGTAAGCGGCGGCGTGCGGTGAGTGGTGTGCTGTGACCAGTGTGTTGTCTGTCCTCTGCACTTTACACATCTCTGCATAGCTTCGGTGTATACAACCTAGCTTTTACGCATCTCTCTTCTCTGCTTCGCATATATCCGCTCGTTTCTGGTTTGGTGGAGACCGGGCCTTACGAAGGGGTATCGTGTTATATGGTAACTTAGTTGTGGAAGTCAGATTGACAGTCGCTCAATGTAAAATAATAAAGTGCATCTGGTTATGTTTGAAGCAGATTCCAATATGGTTGAAAGAAAGTCAGACAAATGATGATATAAGTAAACAGACTCCAAAGTCAAAGTTTTTTATTTGTTACACTTGTTACTTGAGACATGACTGTCTTAAAGACATCGTAAACAATCGTTCCATGAAAACAACGATGACACGCGTACTTGTGCTCAAACAGTCAGTTCATTGGAATGTCTTTCAATAATTTATCTAGTTAGATATGCTCTATTACATATTTTATTTTATCGCATTTTTCTTTTTTACATACCTGCTTATTAATCTGTGTTATCCGTTAGTATAGACTGGATTGTTTGTAAATTGCTTCTAGAATTCGCGAATTTCTAAAATAATTACTCCATTTTTTTCCTAATTTTCAAAAATGAAAACGAACTTTTGGTTTAAACATTTTAAAGAAACCCACCAAATGCTTAATTTCTTAAAAAACTGCTAGAATGATCATTAAAATAAAATCAATCCTTCATTCGATAATATCAAAAATTCCTATAACTTCCCCAAACTAAATATTTTTTCAGCGGATCTAAGGTACCTTGTACACATTTTGTAGGCAGATATCTATATATTACGTTACGAAAACACAAGAATGTCACACCTATATGGCTCTGTGTTGGTCAAGAAAGTGTTGCAACAATTACAAAAAAAAAAAACATTTGTTAGATTTAATTACTACATGACAATAGAAGCAGATTTATATCAGTCGATACGATATCAAGGCACTACCGTCGTTATCCTTCCACTTTGAATTATTTCATTGATAACAGGATTAATGGAAAACAAAACGTTTACATAGTTCTGCTATGTCATGGGTCTAAGGTCGCGTCCCAAGTAGGTTAGTTATTTGGGGCTTTTAATCTACCCCCAAATAATTTACCTATCGATTTGTTAAAAAAAAACAGTCGAGAATTCTGTAAGTTGCAGCGAGGTTTGACAGTGTGTACAATATTTAATTTGAAGCAAAGTAATTTAGCGTAAAACTTTTGTGAACAAACCGTTTTGTCGCATTTTTTTTTTGTTATTGTAGACTCAGCTTTAGATTTTTATCGTACAACGTACTTGCACACAAAAAAAATACTTTTTGTTTGATTGTTATGCGCTTCGCTCTATGCTACATGACCATGCATGACTTATGTAGTCAATCGCTTTTCATTGAAGTTAGATTCGATGACTAACTGTTTGGGAATCTTCAAGGTTGTAGATACAAGATAGTGGTGGCAGGAACCGTAGGTTAGAGTTACCTTACCATACGGATAAATCGATCACCATAATATAATAAAAATTGGCATAACGTTAGTCTCATCATCATAAATATCATCATCATCTGCCTAGCCTTTTCAATAGGTTGGGGACGGCTTCCAGTCTTACCGGATGCAGCTGAATACCAGTATTTTATATGGAGCGACTGCCTATCTGACTGCCATAACCCAGTTACTGGGTAAACCGAAATCCTAACCACCTCGATGGACAACAAGCAATATAATCTTTTTTAAGACAATCGACATTTAATGAAGGGATCTCTCCCTCTTTCACTTAAACGAAAGCTCATGGACATGTGCATTCTCCCCACCCTCACATATGGAGCGCAAACATGGTCGCTTACAAAGCGTCAGAAATTCGCACTTGGAGTCTGCCAACGGCCTTTGGATCGAAGTATACTGGGTGTCAAACTTACAGACCGCATCCGAAACTCCGTACTTCGCTCCAAAACCCAAATAGCTGATGCTGGCCTTATAGCTGCTAAGTTGAAATGCAACTGGGCTGGTCACATCTGCCGCATGTCGGAGGAACAATGGGCAAAAATAATCAGTCAACGGAACCCAAACAGCGGGAAACAACAACGCGGCAGGCCCAGAAGGAGATGGCGAGATGAGTTGGACTCCTTCTCAAAGGATTGGCCTACAATCGCACTAGATCGCGAAAAGTGGAAGGAGAGAAGGAAGGCCTTTGCCCTGCAGTGGGATAACACAGGCTTATAATAAAAATATTGAAGATAATCGATAACTGCTTCTCGTACGATTGCTATTTTGTTCAAACTCAAACTAAATCAATTTTATTATGATTTATTTTTTCTAATACCTTTCTAATAATATCTTAGTTTAAGTTTAGATTAAAAAATACAACCTGACCTAACCTAGCTATCACACAACAAAATAAAAAGTTGACAACCTCGCGTAATTATTGAGGAAAAACACTGCAGCGTCATTTATCGCTCACAAAATCCATTGCACCATCAACCGACGCTATTAAACGCACAAAATTAATTAAAAAATAACATAAACACTCACCATATTTGTCAACAAAACGGCACTATCACAGAAAATGCACAAAACAAACACAACATAGCACGCACTGACGGACACAAGCACGAACCACTGTCAGCTATCACTGACACTGACTGACTAAGGCGTATGATTAATTTTGATAAGCGTCACTTAACGGCCAAAGATTAAAATTAGTTGATTGTGGCGGCGATTATCGTATTATATTTATGTGATTCAATCTGCTAATGAATTGGAAACTGAAATATTTGGTTGATTTGTTGTTTTTCGTATCTGAGACGTGTTGGTATTTTTTTTTGTTTATACAACTAATCGTAAATTGTGTGTTATTTTAAAACTGCGGTAATGAACTCAGTGAATATTTAATTTTGTGAGTGATTGACCTAATTTGCTATCGATGGTTAAAAGTGCACATTTTTTTTTTACTTTACTAGATTTACTTTTTTAGGTTATTTCATTAATTTTACTTAGTTAAACATGTATTTTACGTGTTTTCTACTCAAAACAAAATACGTGTTGAGGGTTTAACAGTAGTTACTTACGTATAGTACCTAGTGGATATTGCAAGATTCCTTAAGGTTAACATTCAAATAGTATGAAACATGGAACTTTTTAAGAACTTTATCCTAAAATTAACATAAACTCCAACTTGTTTTCCTAATACCACCCAATAAACCAATTGGCACAACTCGTAAATTTCAAAATAAAAGTACAATTACCTGTAATTGAAACACGATCGGCACCATCTTACTTTTTTCTATTTATCTAACAGAACATGATCCTAATTTTCCGAGCACACTCATAGTTTGCCTGAACACTTAGAAACAACTGACGATGCCACGAGTATATTACTAACACCTTTACTTTACACAATAAAACCATTGTAGGCTCTAACTAAGTGGGTTGCGTTTCTATATTTGCCAATTCTTTATTAGTTTAAATGGCACAGCTGTTATAAGCAAGTATCAAAGACCGTTGTATCTTAGTACGAAAGAAGAGAGTGTGCTTTTTCTTGGCTTACGAAAAACTAATGTGAACCGTAACAATTTTCAGTAAATAAATTTACCTTCAATTTTTCTTTAATTTACCTTAATGTACCTTCTTTTTGGGCTTTGCCGGCGGCAGTCGTATAAAAATTGGTATGTATTTGTTTTGTTCAATAGGTACCTAAGAAAAGATGGAGGTAATTTTTGTGATACAGTACAATAATTGACATTTCCGTATACGGTAGGCCTCTTCCACGTCAGTGGTCACAAAACCAGTATAATCTGGCCTCTTATTCAATTGGAGCTCCATACTACGTAAATCAGCTGAAGGTCCAAGTGCTACCACCGGCCGCGGCGTGCCGCCTACTATACCGTCCACACGGAATTGATAATCGGTCTTATTCGGTAGCTTTACAGTAATATATGAAGCACAAACCACCAATTAGAAGGTTAAAAAATTCTCAGACCTAGGAAGGAGTGTCAAAACGGTCAAGATAATTTTGTTAATGATTTTTCGACATAAAGTGCTGCGATAATGATGAATTTTTAGAACCGAATCAGTACTGATTACGTTTATAACGTTAAGATTGTGATAAGTTTATTTTTAAAATTGACAGTGCATACCTAAGCTATTAATAATGGCTCATCATTATCATCTTTTCATTGCATGTTGGTGTTTATAATATTTAGAAACATGACTAGCTCAGAGTTCCCCAAATTTTCATCCTGTATTAAACCCCTTTAAGTAATGAATTTTCTAAATTTGTTCTTTAGGTTACACCTTTTTTTAACCGACTTCAAAAAAAGGAGGAGGTTCTCAATTCGGTTGTATGTTTTTTTTTTTTGTGTTTGTTACCTCATATCTCCGTCATTTATGAACCGATTTGAAAAATTCTTCTTTTATCTGAATGGATCTGCTTCCCGATTGGTCCCATAGAAATTTCATCAAAATCAAAATAGCTGTAAAAATATGTCATCCAAGTAAAAGAAATTGCGAAAATGATACTTGACAAGGATTTGTGTGTGATGCGATAACTAAAAAGGGTAAAATAAAAACGTTTTTGCAAAAAAAATAACCGACTTCCAAAAAAAAACACAAAAAAAAAGTGGAAAATAACTTTACTTTCGGAAGTCGGTGACTATGGTTTGTTTCATTGACTTTTTTGGCACCGACTTCCGAAAGTAAAGTTATTTTCCACTTTACACTTCCACTTTTAGCTAGCGTTCTCGCTGTTAGTGAGTGAATTTAGATTTTGTAAAGTCAAAGATATTCAGTATTATGTACTTAGAGATGAACCCCTTGCAATGATTGAAAACAGGTTTTGAAGATGAAATAAAAAAAATACAACAATCATAAAACCCCTAATCAGAAAGACAACGAAAATAGAAAGAGATCGATGTCTATAATACGGTACACCCGTGAGAACAGCTCACTGCATCCACGATGAACACACATACCTCTAATTGACTGCGAAGTTCGTTTACTTCGTTACGTTCAGTTATGAGCCGTACTTGCGTGGTTGCGTGTATGCTAATTGGATATATAAATAAATATGTTATGTTTTTTCATTGCATTGAAATATTTCAGTCAGTCTGCTGTCGACAAGTCTTGATAATATTATGCAAGTGTAGAACTCCCCGCCATCTTCAGTTAGTATTACCTAAGTATATCTAAAGCCTTCGAAGCAAGGTGGTAGGTACCGTTGGCTAATCCTCTCGAAGCTAGATTAACCAGGCACCTTCTGGGTATCTCGTGCCATCGTAGACCGAGATGGAGGCCAAGAACAGGGGCATCTGAAAAAAGAAATTGCATAGTATTTTTTATAAATAAGAAAATAGAGTCGTTTTGTGAGACATGACTAATGTGCGGTTAATAAAATAACTGTTGCATTTTAGCGCATAATATATAAATACTTTAATCTTAAAAAAAAACTGTAAGTTACGCTATAATTAGTAGCTTGCTACTCAGATTTACAAAATCGGATTCCGAGTCAGACTACCATGAAAACTCAATTTCCAAAAGTACTTCGTGTTTGTGAGTAAATGTAAATAAAAACGAAAATGGCTTTTCGAACCTATTTAAACTCCTCATAATATTAAGGTTCCCCAGAATCAAGAGGTAATCTCTTGATAAACTGCCCTCTGACGATTTTCATAGGTACCGTTTGCTATGACATCAGTTACTGAAGATATACGTTTCGAGAAATCGGCTCTAGATGGCGCTTCAGGTTAAGCAGCAGTACAGTGAAGAGAGCAGACTGTAGTAGCCTCTATGTCTAAAAATTATAATAAGTTTTTGTAGTTATAATTCGCCAGGCATCCATTTGTCTATAGATTGCAAGTGCGGTGTTATTTAGTCTTAATATGTACAAGCTGAGTTAGCCTAGGGCTCGTTTGTAAGGTAGCTTTCTTGGTTTTAATGGTGGTATGTGAAATGAAAAGAATGAAAGAAAACGTATTTATTCGACTCGCATAGGAAAGACAATAAAACAATGGAAATCTTCGTATAATGTGGACGTTCAAAGCACCATTTTTTTTTACCGTGGATGTATTAACAGACAAAAGTCTAGCTTGCACAGAACTTCAGCTTTGGCAACAGACGGTCGACCGTTTAGCCACGTATTTGTTACGTGCGAGAATCGAACTCGCGTCACGTAGCGTTGAAAGTCAAGGCGGCCACTGCGCCAATCCAGCCGTCTGGCAACAGCAACTTGAACACTTTGAGATTCCTTAATTGTAAGACTTATTTTATTTTCATTTGTACGAGACATTGCAGCAAACAGTCCGAGCAAAAGAATTTTGTATTTCCTAGAATTGTCACTAACAAAATAATATTCCTTAGCGAAGTTGTAACAAGTTCGTTTCCAATCTAACTTTTCGTTTATCGTGCAATCCATTATTTTTGTTTAAGAATGCGAAGATTTTTGTAAATTACGTACAGCTACGGGCGAAATAATTGCCAAAGTTGTTTCGCTTCATTTGGATGTAAATAATGGAAATAATACTTACGTACCTTCTTGCTTTGAACAGCCTTGAGTGCGAAAAGGTAAGTACTTTTCTTCAGAACACTCAGATTTTAAAAACCTCCAATCCTGTTATTATTAATGGTACCCTTTTGCGAAGCGTGGCATTAGGGCAATATTTTAAATTAATTGTGCAATGTTAAGCTTATATTAAATTGGTTTTCACGGAGGCTCTCCTATTTTTGTTTGTTTAATACAAATTTTAGTCATTGTTTGAATCTTATAAAAATTAGCTCTAAAATTAAATATCTTACAAACGTCTGAAGCTGGGCGCTCGGTTCTTAGCCTTTGAAGAAAAACCGGAGAGAAACTCCACGGCTACTCTTTTACCGTAAATGTACGTCACAGTATTAACACGTAACATAGTTAAATGTGTAGGTATATGAGATAATTTAGAGAGGCCATAAGAAAACTCTTGTTCCCTGTCTCATTAAGGCCATCTATATAGTAAGCGCCAGATAAACGTGGAATAAAGTTCATTGCCCTTTCCTTAATTTCTCTGTATAGGTATGCGGACAATAAATTATGAATCGTTTTTCATCACTAAAAATTTTTTTTGCAAAAAAGTTTTTATTTTACCATTTTTAGTTATCACACACAAATCCTTGTCAAGAATCAATTTCGCAATTTCTTTTACTTGGATGACATATTTTTTCCAGCTATTTTGATTTAAAAACCAAACTACTAAACCGATTTTGATGAAATTTCTATGAGATCAATCGGGAAGTATCCTTTCAGATAAAAGAAGAATTTTTCAAATCGTTTCATAAATGACGAAGATAAAGGAAAGGATCACGATAGAATAAATGTCGATTCAGGACAGCTTTATGTCATAATTATTGTTTTCGGAATTAAGTATGCCAATAAATGCATGTTGGTCAATGACCGTTATTCCACGTTTATTTGGCGCTTACTACTCGTATAGTAGAATCGTTTTAAGCAGGCAAAATAATTGAATGTGTACTTGTACAAGTTCATATTCAATTGTTTTGCTTAGTTTAAGCGATGACTGTAGCAAAATGACGGGGTTGCCAATCGTAACACTCAACAATTACTGACAGCAACCAGTAAGTTTTGCAAGTAGATTACGATTGTTCGCGTTGTCCACTAAGAATTAAAATGTATTTCCTACACATGATTTCCAACCTACCATTATGTGAGGAAGACCAAAACAATGGAGAACAAAATACACCTGCCCCGTTCATGCTTGTTTTATTGCGACTGAGCGAGTTGGGATCATTTTTATCAGTTAATATGTATTAGAATACACCTGTCCCGCCTGCAGATGTAATCTTTTTGCGGTCAGTTTCTACCTGACGAGTTGTGACGGTAAAAAAGGCGTCCCAAAATATTTGTGAATGGAGATGATAGAGATGTTTATGTTAGCAGGAGGCGTTTACTTGTAGTGTAAGTACCTAGAGTGTTTGAACATATTATTAGTATTTTGTCACTTGTAAATTTTACAGTTGGTATGTATTTAGGCCTAGATCGATTGTAGTAATGTAAAGGTATTGTTCATTAAAAAAAAACATAGCCCCACACTAGGAATTTCTCTTGTATTATGAATGCGTTTACAAACATTTAAACTCACATAATACAAACAGCCAGCAAAACAGCAGTTTGAGTGAAGTATGGATTGAAAATATAGCCTTTAGCGTTTTGGTTTTGATAAATAATTAGCTTAATTTGTGTCATTCATAGTATTACTTATTTTTTTTTTTTAAAGACCCTTACTCTAGGAATTAATCCTGGGATTGAAGAACTCGTGGTTAAAATAATAACAGCCGCTCGGATCAATCTTCAGGTTAAGCCGCGCTTGCCTAGGTTGGTCTGTGGATGGGTGACCACCCATTACATACCGAGTTTCCTCCGTGCCTCGGAAAGCACGTTAAGCCGTTGGTCCCGGCTGTCATTTGAAGATCTTTGACAGTCGTTATAAGTAGTCAGTGGCCCGAAAGTCTGACAACCCGACTTAACAAGGGGTATCGTATTACCCGGTACTAACAGGGTTGTGGAGGTCAGATAGGCAGTCGCTCCATGTAAAATACTGGTATTCAGCTGTATCCGGTTAGACTGGAAGCCGAACCCAGCATAGTTGGGAAAAGGCTAGGCAGATGATGATGACTCTATGAATTAAACCAAACCACATTGAACCAAATAAATATTTATTTATTTACATTACGAGTAAAAAGTGGAGTTCCAATTCAAAACTCACTCATATTTCAGTTTGTTTAGGTTACGTATGTAGGTTGGTGGTATCTACACACGTTCGAGGTCTAGTGAAAGAATTGTATACTGTAAATACTTAACAACGTACAGAAAATCAAATTAACCGACTTTTGTATCAAATGAATTATTCGTAATTCAACTACACACAATTACGAACTAACAAATACATCAATAATTAATTTCACAAGTCGAGCACACACGGCAAAGAACTTTTTCTAACCTGTTTGATTTGTGTTCGTAAATAGCTGCGCATGATTTGCAGAACCGAAACTTTTGTGCTCCGAAACGAGATCGAGTTAGATAGGCTGTTAATGCGAAGCTACTATTTTTGCCGTCTGTCTTACTTTAATTAGAACGTTAAGGTTAATAGTAATAATGCTGTTTTATTTTTCAAGGTTTATAGTTTGACTAGCTTTTGCCCGCGACTCAACCCGCGTAGAGGTTGCGTGGAGGTGGAAAATATCCCACGGAATCGTAGTACCGGAATGGGATACTCAGTGAAGTTGCGTTTTCATAATCTTAAGTATAGATACGCAATCCATACTACCACCCACTACCATACTAGTACTCGTACCATACTAGTGTTACAAGGGTGAAGAGTTTTTTTGTTTGGTTGAACGCGCTAATCCCAGGAACTACTGGTTCGAATTGAAAAATTATTTTAGTGTCGGATAGCCCATTTATCGAGGAAGGCCATAGGCTATATAACATCACGCTGCAAACAATAGGAGCGGAGCATCAATCAAAAATGTTACGCAGACAAAATTGCGCTGTTCAGCTTGTAAGAAGATAAAATAAATCTCCGTATGGAATACGAAGAAGAGAGACTCAGTAGGCGGACTTAAACCTACAAAAACTTACCTCAACCTAAACTAAATAACAAGCTTCAACTTTAAACAAAGGAGAATGGGCAGAATTGCCCAAGCGTTCAATAGCGTTAACACATACATATATACCAATGGATATATGAATCTCTTTGAGAAGATCGAGAAGAGCTACAGAGCTTTAAATATGAGGAATTAAGTCTAATATTTTTTTTATTATTAAGTATATTAAGTTATTTTTTTACTTTTACGAAAGAATAAAATAAATTCGTAACTAGTACAAAAAGGCAACTAAAGGATAATGCCAAGAGCTGTAGCGTCCAACTGTCTGCGAATACACGAACTGCGACGACCAATACGATTGCCAAGCGTTGTTGGAAGCTGTGATTATTTTAGTATCCCTTTAATTAAAGATTTATTAGCGGTCGATTGGAAGGCTGATGTGCAGTACTGGATGGCTACAGGTTGACAATAACGTATACATTATGATAATAACTAAAACACTAATTAAATAACAAGGATCTCCTCGTTGATCGAGCGGTCGCAAGCGCGTCTGCTGAACATGAGGTCCTGGCTTCGATTCACGTGTCAGGCAGTGTTATTGGGTTTTTCCATCAGAAATTTCTCAGTAGCAGTCATCGATTTTGGATTTGTGCCCGGTTGATGGCAATAAAGAAAAAAAGAGGAAAGAAAGAAAGAAAAAACGTTTATTGGCACACGCCACAAGTACACAGTACAAAATATAAAAAAGCAAATATAAAATAAAATTTAAAACTGACCAAGAAATATTGTGTGACTCACGGCTGCGCCAAATAGGCCCAGTTCAGCAAAATGCCGGACAACTAGTGCCCGACGCTGGTTTTCAACTGAACCTATATGGTGAGTGTGCGGATGTCAATAGGCTCGCCCCCTATCACATGGGACTTAAAACATAACTGGCGAAATATGGGTATGCTAAAATACACCTCTGCCTAACTAATGTTATGTATTATAATGATGTTTTAACAGTACTAACCTACTTTAAGTATGTCTCTATATTTTCTTTTATTTATATTTCCACACAGAGACGGTTAGATATAAGGTACACTAACCCCAAGCTATCTATAAACAAGTCAAAGTGTTTACTTGAGTTAATGTATTTTTTTAAGTTACGATTTTTATTATGTGTAGTTTAGTAATTGGTTGAAGTTAGAACTGTAAAAAGTTAGAATTCTTAGCTTTGCTTTCTTTGACGGTTCTTTTAAATTCTTGTCTATTGCATAAAAAAAATTGCAATTGCTTAAGCTGAAATAATTGCTTTAACTTGACTATGGATACGGGCGATAGCCTCACGCCCTTTTTCTATGGGGGTAAGACTGAAACTACAGAACGCTGCCTGATACGTTCCGTAGGCTTCATCCACGTTCATACATCTGGTCATACAAGCACTGCAACTACTTCGCACCTGACGAACATTACCATTAACAATAAGGTCAGTGTTTTTTTCTCCAGGGCTTCTTCTTTTCCTTAAAATTTCAACGTACTTTTTAGTTTACGATGAAGTGATTGTATGTCTGTTGTGTTTATTCAAATGATACCAAAAACGAATCGTGTGTATGTAATAAGAAACAGCGTAAACCTTGTATTGCTTTGCATTATGTTCTTGTGCCTACAAGGGAAATATCTTCCGATCTCTGTTTGTTTTTTTCACTCTCTTTAAAACTTAAAGGAAAACATCTCTAAACTTTTATCTGTTTATTTGACTTAATTAGTAACATGATAATATATTTATCTGTAACTTTATATTCCAAGTTTATTGGGTTGACGATCGGGAGATCGTAAAAATGTATCATTGAACGAATCCCACGATCAAAACAGTTTTATTCACTGTTCGTTTAATTGTAATAAAATATACATGGCGATCGAGCGCTTATAAATATCGATAAACCCGCTATTTCGATATTTCATGAGAAAGAACTGTTTTTTTTAAGAGTAGAATTATTTTATTGAGAGATGGGAAGAGCAAAGAAAGGATGGATGGACAGTGTGAAGGATGATATGGCAAGAAAGGAGGTGTCTGATGAGGTGACGAGTAATAGAGAAGTATGGAAGAAAAAGACACGCTGCGACGACCACAAATAAATTGGGATAAGGGCAGGAGAATGATGGTGATGATAAAATCCAATTATTTGGTTTTCTGGTTTAGTGGTTTGCCATTAGAACATCCCAGGGTCTGGATTTGTGCCCGGTGATGCCACTATTGCCCCGTATACTGGGGAAATGAGATTTTACTACACCTCTGCTTACCCCTCCGGAGAGAACAGTTATGATATGATTGATCCCAACGTAAACTATCGTGAACCCTCAGTTCTACTAACAATGTTTATGCTTTTCATTATTTGTTTAGGGCAGAAGGGGTGAGCCAATCGTCAGACGTAGCGATCGTAGGGAAGGTATCCTTAAACTTTACTACATCCAATAACGTTGAAACATTAGAAAAGTAATTTCTGTTGATTTATTCCCATTTCAATTCACAGATAAATTCGTAAAGAAAATGTTCGAAACAAAACAAAACTTTATCTCAATACTACAGTATGTTGTTCAATTAAAACTTTGAAACGATGTTTTATTTACAGCAATCACGTTCAGTTTGAAACAAAAGAAACTGATCTTTGACGATCTACATTCCGTTCTAACGGTTACAGCTGCTAACAACTTCTGCCTAACGACTTCTGGGAGTTCGCGAAAAAATGCTACGCCGCGCCTACGAAAAAGCGTAGCGCTACGGCCCATGATATTAGGTGGAATAATGTAGCAATTTGCTCGTAGCAAATTAAAGATCATTACCATAATTTAAAGCTTTAGTAATTTGTCATTCAGAAGCCTTTACTGTGAACTGGTTCCAATTGCGGTTATAATCATAGCTTAGCATAATCACCCTTCTTCTTCTTCGATATTTTAATTCTAAGACATGCACCGTTCTTAAAGAATTTGAAATTTTCACCTTCACGTTTTTTTTTTTAAATTATTAAGCTATACAACAAGAAATCCTCGTAGCATCTAAAATCATTCTTAATGCTTCACAGGTAAGTTTTACGTGTGCTTATTTTCAATTTACTCTTCAAAACCCCGCAATACACTTAATTCAATTAAAACGTGCATAGCGTTTGGGGGCGAGCTTCAGTAAAAACAGCTTTTGACAGCGCGGCTTCGGAGCTTATGCGAAAATTTATAGAAAATTGCATGGTACACGCGTTGCGCCCATAGGGTGCGCGGGAAACGTTCGGGGGGTGTATATTTAGAAATGCTTCTACCAGCCAGCCGGCAGTCCACGCTTGGCACGCGAACCGAGCGCACGCGTCCCCGTCTTCCCCTTTCGCTATCGCATCGTACCCGATTCCGTAATAATTAACATAAATTGAAATTAATTAATAGAGCTTTACTGGTGTGTTGTGTGCCCCGGACTGGATTTGATCGTGCCCTGTGCTACCCTGTGGACTATCAGAATATTTTGTCGGTTTTCAGTGACTGTATTATTATTTAATAACTCCTCGCATCTTTAACGTGAATGGACTTTGATTGAAAAATTGACTCCGTTTCTTCGATACAAGGTATGGGAAATAATTGCTATTCATTTTTTAATTGTTCGTACAAACCTTTTCCTGGGTATTGCGGGCTATAATTAAGTGATACGACTTTAATTTACTGGGTCGTCGGCACTAACAACAATGCTTTAAAAGGGGAGATAATATTTTTTACATAATAACTGATTTATTATCAAAATGGTTTTAGTAAGTATGTACAAAATTAGTAATTTAATGTGTCTGAAAATATGTTGTGTTTAAAATGGAATGGCTCTCGAATATTGTTTACAAAGGTAGAAATAGCTCTAAAACTTATCTCAATAACTAAAACTTATGGCTGATATTAAAAAAATGTGATTAGAAAAATAAACAAACACCATAAAAGTTAAAAGCTTCATTTCAAATGAAAAAATAATTGAAATCTGTTCTCCAAAGCATTTCCCATTAAATAAAAATTAAATATCGAATTAAAAATAATTTACTTCTAATGATAACTATGGTATTTGTCACATAAATATGACACATTTTGTAAACACGGATATATTAAAATAAAATATAATATAGCAGCGCCTTTGAATCGATTACTAAACGCCTCTATGATAGTTTTCGTGATAATAAAATAGCTCGTTTTATTCAAAAACCAACCTAGTTTCAATGTAAATTCGTATAAATTTAATATTTTATCGTATAAAATAACGGTTTGTTTAGTATTCTGTACGATAACAAACGATGCAGATGGATATTTTAACGTCTCGAGATGTAGACCAGACATCAAATATTAATGAGTTATTGTCAATGATAAGAGGTATCTTTATACGCTATATATTTCATTTTATCATGACATCTCATTCCAGTTGCTTTGATTTATTAAATTATTAGTTTCTGTTATTATATTTTGTTGAACTAAGTTTGTGGTATTAAGTGGCCCATTGTGTCTAGAAATCTTTGAAGAAAAACTTACTCAAATTGCGTTTGAACTTCGTCAGAGTTCAGAATTGACCTTTTGTCATTTGGGAATCATACACACTGTTTGAAAGAAAAGTTTTGCTTCGTTAGTTCGTTATTCTGTTATTGGACACTGTTTTGGAATTGCTTATTATTTATTCTGCCCATATTGGACAAGATATTGTTATTTTATATGCACAATTAACTTTAATATCCATTAAAAGGAATTACCTGGAAGGTTATGGGAAAGGCCTTTACCGAGCAGTGGGACATACAAGGCTATCAAAAAAATCTTTAAAATAAGAGGGAAAGAGTATGCAAGTGAGGATCGTAGCAAAATGTCATTCTGTAGTGGTCATTTAAAACCTCTTTTAGGTTTCAAAGTTCAAACGTGATATTTCACATATTTAAACACTCAGAATTTCGCTCAACCGTGCAGTACGTTCAAAGGCTACTATTTGTTTAATAGTGAATCTTTAACATGTTAGAACGGCTTCTCGGTCAGCGAGTTGTTCAGGTGGTTCACTGTAGGAATTTTCACTTTGCTAACGTTAGTAGCCGGAAATATTCCACATACAGAGCTTTGAATACGAGCTTAAAGCTTCGATAACTAAAGATTATGGGGTCTAGCGGTGTTTACGTTTTTAACAGGTATTTCAGGGATGTTCGATCGTGCTGAAGTTTTTACGTAATAGGTTTTTTTTTAAATTTTAGTTTGGGAAGATTTGTTTGGGTTGGATTTTGTTGTAATCATTTTGTGGAAAGGTTTGGTAGTGGAATATTTTTTTAGTTATTTTTTATTGGCTGGTGGTGGGTGATGTAGTAAATCTTTTTAGTAGTTTTGATGTTGTCTAGTATTATTACCATTTTAAAGTTACTTAATTTTTCTATCTAAAAAAGAAGATTTCCCAAAAAGCTGAATAGATCTATAAACACCAAATCATATGAGGGATAAACACACCAAACAGAACATAAATAACTGGCTATAGTTATGTGGTTGAGCGTAGCCTTTCGACAGAATTTCTGGAGCAAAAAATCGTTGGGAGCGTAGCATTTCACTCGGCGATTTGTTATTTCTTCAAGTGGCTTTTATGTTTGCCGCAGCCCCAAAAATATACAATCAATTTTTATTTGCAATAAAAAGGGGCATAATTTTAGTTTTGGATTCAATTTTGAAGGGCTAACTGAAATAAAAAGTGGATTATTATCTATATATATATATATTTGTATTCTAAACACTTCCGAGATGAATATTCTATCGATGGCTATATTTTGGGTTATGAATATTTTACTTAAAACTAGCTTGTAGCCGCGGCTTCGCCCGTGTAGAGATCGGAAATAATTTGACGGGAACGCACTATCTGGTTAAAATTATATTCTATCTCCTTTGATCCTGGTCATGGCCTGCTAAATTTCATCGAAATCCGTTCAGGTATTAAGGGGTAAAGTAACAAGAGACACAGACAGAAAAAGTTATTTTCGTATTAATAATATAAGTATGGATAAGTTACTTTATGATGAAGTAAGTTTTGACACACTTAAAGGGTCAGTTCACACTGCAGTGTCAATATCTTCCATATTCATACCATTCAAATTAAGTTCCAAAAATATAATGTAGCAATAAAATCCTACATAATTTATGTAGAGCGAAGTAATATTAGCATCCAAGTGTGAATTACGATGCAACTTTGAAATTCATTATGTAGTTTATTAAATGTTAAAATGTAAAAATAATTGACTACCGTACTTTACTTTTACTGTTTATATTCCTGTTCCTGTTGTTTGTTTTGTTTTTTTTTTTCTGTTTAAGTTTGCTTATTTTATTGTTCTTTAGTCTTATCAAAGGGGTATCGTATCATGTCTCCCAGAAACTGAGTTGTGGAGATAGGCAGTTGGTTCATGTAAAATACTAGTATTCAACTGCATCCGGTTAGACTGGAAGACGACCGTAACATAGGAAAAATAAGATAATGGCTTTGCTTTATACTTATTATTAAATTATTTTACTACTAAAAACTAAAGTAAATAAAAAGCCACACTTTTGTTAGTGTTTTACCGAATTTCTTTACCTACACGTTATTTTAAATAAGAGAATATAAAAAAATGCTTTGGGTTAGGTAGGTTTACCAATAGCTTAATGCACACTCGGCGGCAAAATCAAGTGCGCTGCCCTATCCATCTATGTACCCAAGTAATGCATTCAACGACAATATCCGATGGCGATTTCGACAAACTTTTTCCAGCATTCATTACTAATCGAAAATTTAATTGTTAAACTCGTTATAGTTGACTCAACGGTGCGACCAAACAGGAACTTACGAAGTCAAAATATTTAATGATTATTTAGTATTAAATTGCTTATTATGTACCTACACGACGGTGAAGTAATATTTGATTAACAGGTTTCCTATGCAAGAATCCATCGTCGTGAGATTTACACCGCTCTTTGTTGATTTTACGCTATGTATATTGGATTTACTGCAATTTACGCATGTTGCTCGGTCTTTTTTATTCTTATTCAGTAAATAAAAAAAAAACAGAAACTTGTAAAAGTACGAAAAAGGCTAAAACTTTTTTCCTTACAGGGTGTCAATTTGTATGACAATTGGCAACCCTATCACCCAAGACCATTTAAGAACATTTCATTTCCCTTTACCATTTAGAACCCTCGAGAGATCTTGCAAATGATTGTACTTTGTTATTGCATATTCCCTGTTTTTTCTTCGTTTCCAGACCATTACCTAGACATAATAACAACAAGTTCTATATTTAATAACTATATTATAAACAGTAATATTATTTAAAAATAGCACTTGCACGTACTTTTATAACCTAGTAGTCTAATAACTGCAATTTCAAGTAGGTCATAATAATGCAGCGACAATCACTCACTGCCGAGGTTTTAAAAATGCATATGTCATTATCGACCGTCAAGTTTTACTCCACACATTTTACAACACTAGAAAAGAACTTTTACAGCGGAGGCTATAAATTTTCGTGCTGACTGTACACGACAGCACGTCAATATAAAAAAAAAACTAGTTCCTAATTTAAATACTTATAAAAGGAACCTTCATCGTCCTAATTAAGTCTAATACTGGCATATAAAAAGTTGTATGTCCAGTATGTTGGGTTGTAAATCGAACTTAGTTGGTTTATAAGTGTACTATTACGGTCAATTAGTATATGCAGTCGGGTTTCTTTGATGGTATTGGGTAGTAAACAGAAAATTGATCCGGACCGCCCTGGAGATGATGTGTAGTTTTATTTGAATGCACGAAGTATTTTGAGAGTGGATCACTGGCCATCAATCGTGTTCAATTTGATTTGCTTCAATCGGCTTGTTTGTTGGTCAATTTAGTTAGAGTTTAGAGGCAAAGTTCTTGTTTTATGTTGCATCTGTCAGTGTGTATTTTATTGCTTCCTGATGCGATTATCGAGCGTCAAAGAAGAAAGTTCTTATAAAATGTATCAAATGCACATCGATAAAGGTATAAAAAAAAACAGTTATTGAAGAAAAACTCATTATGAAATAACCGTTAACAAACCCCACCTAAATCAATCAAAACAAAATCACTTCAACACCTTGTCAAACCATATTTCCAAAAGGATCTTAGAATGAACTACAAACACACGCTACGTATTAAACTTTAAACCGAGCGAACAATATCCGTTCATTTATTTACCAGAAGAATGGCTGTTCTGAACAACGGCCTGAGCTCAGCCCGCGGGCAATGAACACCAGGTGTGTTTCAAATAAATAGCCCCACATAGCCCAATACATAGCCACGCTCACTACCAATTATTACGATTAATTGGAAACTAGTCGGAGCCTTTATTTTTGTTTCTGATCGTTAAAATTGTAGGAAATAGTCTAATATATGAGACGTCGCCCGGGGCAATCTTCAGCCTTCATTTCTATATGTACGTAATTTTTGTTGAGAAAATTACACGGTGTGGTAGCTAATAGCGTAGTTTTAAACAGAAGTGCGCTTAACGGTGGCACGGAAGTACCTGAATACGATGTAGAAATTATAATCTATCAAGTATTTGTATATTATTAGAGGCATTAAATCAAATCTGTGTAAGAAATTTCGGAAGACGAAGATGTATTTAATTGATTGCTTTGACTGCCTAATTGCAATATCACTATAACAAATCGCATTCCTATACTTTTAGATTTTGTTTTTGTAAAAATAAATCTCTATTTTCATAAGAATATTTTACGCTACCTGCCAATCAACACCTAAACTTTTCAAAAAGTTTATTCGAAAAGCCGATAAAACGTACAACTATACGAGTAAACTGCTGTCAAAACTACATTAATAACTACATTTATATGACTTAACAAGGTCTCATATCTCGGCATTACTGGGTAAGGTCAAAGTGTATTGACTCGCGATTACCCTCAGCTTAGAGAATTAATGCAACATGAAAGTTCACAATTTTATTCTATTATCGGACGTCGAGAGAGAGGCTAGTAACGCAGTTCTCATGTAATCTCAGTTCCACGAAAGCGTTAAAAGTTCGTCCAACGAAGTTTCTTCGTACATTCATAAACATTTTACTTTTGCAAGTTCCGTGTCGACGTCTGTTACTGTATTACTTGATATTTTACATTTAAAGCACGTGTTTTCCAGTAATATTGTTCTTACTGAATTGTCGTCGTTTTGAATGTTTGAATCTTAATAATTTATGGTTGTTGAAAGTTTTTGGCCGGGTATTAAGAGCTTTCGGAAGTGTCTACGGGCGTTTCGAGTTCATGCCTTATCTGTATGACGGATCTTTTATGGGCTCCTACATTTTGGGGATCACTAAATCCATATTTGGAAAGTGTCGCTTTACATTGAGGGAAGAGGTTAATTCAAAGCGAGTCGGAATCAGCTCTTACCTTACGAATTAAGTTTTTTTTTGGTAGCCGAAAATAAAGGCAGTTTAACCTGACTAGCATACATTGCCTCACATCAGTCAATTAAACCGAAATTGCAACAGACTTAACCCTTCAAAGCCATAACATAAAACACGACATCTTACTTTTACGCCCCTTACCCTTAAATAAAGTATTTATTGCACAAAAAACAACGAAATTCTGGGGTAGGGTACAAGAAAGTACGAAAAGTTGTCGTATATTATATAATTTGCACACAACTCACGTCCATACGGGGGCCCACAAGAACGATATGAATAAGTTATTCACACACAGTCCTAGGCCAGGCCTCCGTGGCCTGTACTTACGGCCTGCTGGATTTTAATAGTTTATTCCTCTTTCTGAGCAAAACTATGTGCAACACGTTTGTGGCTCGTTTAGACATTTATATTCAGGATTTGGATCTTTGCTTATTTTAGAGCAAAGTTGAAAGCAAGAAAGAGAAAATGTTGGAAGTAGATAAGTTAGCCTTATTTTCTTTCGACTTGGTATTTGTGAAGTTGGATTTAGACACCATTTATCATAGCATAATAATTTTATTATTTTTTTCAAATAAATTTCTCCAGCAGTTAAAATATGCATAAATCAAACACAGGATGACCTATTAGCTCAAGTTACATCGTAAAAATATTAACGATAACATCTTTCGACGTAAACGTCGGACATTTTGCATAGTCGATGGTCATGGGACACCGTTTTGTTAACTTTGGTCGTAAAAATTGACCCGAAATGTGTACTATCGGCTCCTGTCATCTGGTCGTAGGAGGGCACAGAAGTTATGGATGAATTTGGTATGTTATGGTTATGTGGGAGGGGTCTAATAGAGCGATGGTTTAAATTAATACAACATACTGTAAGTAATGCTACTGATACCTGCAGAGATATGATGTTCTCCGATTTCACGTGACTTTGAGCTCGATCCTTTGACCATTCCATCCATGTATATCGTACTAATATAGTTCATATTATTCTATCCATTCTAATATTTTATTGCAGAAGTCTGTCTATCTTTCGGTCTGTTTCCTCCCTCAAGGACCCGGAAGGAAGAGGTTCCTTCCGCGTCCTTCCGTGTCAGTCACGGGTCCATTGACACTTTTAGTAATTTTAACTTGATTCATATTATTATCCTATTAAGCTTCTACTAAAGCGACCATTTTAGACCCCCAGACTTTATTATTTTTATACTGATAGTACGTTCCCATGGAATAATTTCCGATCTCCCCAAAAAATTTACTTGACCATGAATTATACGAATAATTTCTCATCTAATAATTATTGTTTCTATGAAACTGCTCATCCTCACTGAACAGAAGAACCCTTATTAACACATCGTACTCATACCGCAGCAAATCTGGTGTTAGCTTAAAGTTCTGCATACCGGTAGATTGAGCTCAGCCGAGTAAGATTTAGCTACGGTGACGAGATTGCCAACACACGTGTAATGCAGTAAAGTGTCAGTAATTATTTAGAAATACTGAAATTTTCTAACTGACAACTATCTTTAACTTGTCTTTTTTAACCGACTTCAAAAAAAGGAGGAGGTTCTCAATTCGGTTGTATGCTTTTTTTTTTTTTTTTTGTTACCTCATATCTCCGTCATTTATGAACCGATTTGAAAAATTCTTCTTTTATCTGAATGGATCTACTTTCCGATTGGTCCCATAGAAATTTCATCAAAATCGGTTCAGCAGTTTGGTTTTGAAATCAAAATAGCTGGAAAAAATGTCATCCAAGTAAAAGAAATGCCGAAATTGATACTTGACAAGGATTTGTGTGTGATACGATAACTAAAAAAGTGGAAAATAACTTTACTTTCGGAAGTCGGTGACTATTGTTTGTTTCATTGACTTTTTTGCCACCGCCTTCCGAAAGTAAAGTTATTTTCCACTTTTTTGTGTTTTTTTTGGAAGTCGGTTTTTTTTTTGACTCTGAATATCTCTAACCTTGACTGGTATAAAATGCCTAAAACTTTGTACAGTTTTTCCAATTATTGTTCATACAATTTTAAAAAACAATACAATTATTGGTAAACTTACTTAACTCGGCCGTATATTTAAATAGAAAATGTAACCCTACAAAGTCTCGACACGCTTCTGTTTCATAAGTCTTTATAATTATAGATTAGAAGGGAAGAGGTCTATGTAGTCTGTACCTATGTAGGGTAGTAAATGAATATGTAGAGGTGTAATTATAGACTGTTGGGCTGGTCGGAATCCGTAGGGGTTAACCCTATAAATATATTGGCTACCTGCATTTTGCTTTAAAACTGATTGATGTTAAGGTTTTATCTTTTATCAGTTTTTACAAATATATATATATATATTAAAAATTATGAACTTGATTATTTTCATCTGTAGTTTTAAAGCCAAATTAATCCAGTCAACAACGCATATAAAATCTAACAGTAACAAAAATACAGAAACTCAACCCAAACCAGATTAACAAAGTACATTACAACACAAAGCTAATTCGATATACGAAAACGTTCAAAGATGTTATAACAAGCAACCAATGGCTTTATTATAACCACTCGTTTTTCTATTATTGTATTTTTTACCTGGCACAATTGAATAATCGCCGAATATCCTTTTATCGTCCCGAAGGCCCGGTAACGACCCGATACATCAGGGTTAAGGGTATCCGATCAATATTCAATATCCGGCTAGGATTAGCCTCTTCCGATCTCCGGATATACTAACTAGTTACATGACCGGATTTATCTGTGGCACACGCGTTAAAACTAAGTGAAAATATTGATGTATTTTCATGTGTGAAAACCGAATTGACCAACGGGTTTTCCGGCTATCGTATTTTATTCGTAAACGGGTATTATTGATTGTAGAATATATTTATTGTACACTAAAATTGCAACACAACTGTTTTATAATATTATTAATTCTATGGTTACAATGGCGGTCTTATTATACTTCTGTAGATTTATATGACAAAATCTGCAGTAAAAACCTGTCACAATTACCATGATTAGCATACTGCTTGGTGACTAATATGCATCCTGTGTGACTTTCGAACAAACACGAGAAAAACCTCCAGACATTCCTCCCAAATATCCGTCAGCAAAAAGCAATCAAAAGCACAAGTACAAAGAAACAACGCAATAACAAATGAAGCTACGGCTATGCAGCTGCAACTTTAAGTGGCCAGCATGATAATAGAGGTAGTTGACCAACAACGCCATTAAGTAATCAATTCCCTTCGCTTACTCACGATAAGAAGCCGACACTTTCTTTTAAATTCCTTCCTAGATTAACTCGGTGACAAATAACTAGAATGAAAGATTATGCAAACTTTCTACGAAGGTTTGAACACATAATATCCTATTTTTAATACGCCAACTAGGTATGCGGTAATCGTGTGCCTAGGGCTTTGTTGCTATGGGAATTAAGTATTAGATTGCCGATTTGAAGGTCGGAAATTTAGGGTCAAATAAGAGGTTTTTTCCCTGCAGTGGGATAAAGCTGGTTTGATTACATTACATAAGCCTCTGATGATACGGGTATTCTCGTGAAACCTGTAGTCGACTGTAGTGAGCTGTGATAAGCTAAGTGAATACGACAAAGTGAATCGATTTATGCATACAAGAGTGCACTGAACTGCCTGAAATATTTACGTTACGTGACGGCTCTTCTGATTAGACACTAAGAGCCCGGTAATACTTATTGTCAAAAACTAACAGACGATGGATTAAGATTATATTAAGAAGCATATTAAGCACTGCAATATTTTGCAATATCTTATAAAGGAATGATCCAGGTCCACATTTCGCTCGTTTGCGACAAGGATGACATAACTCAAAAATAAGAAATACAGGACAGCTTTTTTGTAAGTTCTAAAAATATTTTCAGTATATTGCCAATTTTTTTTTGCATAGATAAACTTTTTATCAAAAGATTAAAGGTTTATTTTACGTATTTCGTTACTTAATTTAATACTTGCTTTCCTTAATTTTATATTCAACTACAAACAACATCGAAAAATCTAAATTTTGAGTTATGTCATCCTTGTCGCAAACGAGCGATTTCTTGTTAAACTAGACACAAAAGTACAAACCAAGAGATTAAAAGTATAATGCGAACATTAGCCACAGGTTGCCAGTGCATCACCCGCGAGCATCGTAACCTACATTTCCGTCACTATAACTTCTGGTGGAGATACGAGTTAGATATAAAAGATATTTTACATTAGAATAGAACCACAACCTGTGGAATTTATGAAGCACTAGCTTTGGCCCGCGATTTCGCTGCGAAGAGGTCGGAAATTATACCACGGGAATGACCTACCGGGATAGAAATTCCTATTTATGTCCTAACATGGTCTACCCAAAAGTCATCTAAATCCGTTCACATGTGGACGTGTGAAAAAACAGTCAGTCTTTCGCATTCAAAATATTAGTATGGATACATCACATTAGAATAGACCCACAATAAATAAATAAATATAAATAAATATCGCTGGACATTACACACAGCGCCATCTGGTGCCACTCTAAGCAACGAGGCTTGTGTCGTGGACACCAGATAGTTGATATACTACATAGATACTTTTTGTTTGTAAATACATACTTATTATACATATAAACATCCATGACTCGGAAACAAATGTCCATGCTCATCACACAAACACTTGCTCCTACTAGGATTAGAACCCGGAACCCTATGAACGTAAGGCAGCTTCACTACCGCTGCGCCATTCGGGTCGTCACAATGTATAGACTCTAAGACACGTTTTGCGATATGTAAAGTGGGATTGCAAATCTACGGTGGCATTGGTAACACCCACACGATTAATAAACATGGTAGGTATCAGGAATCGTGATATTTCGTCTATCATATTCAATCTAGGATCGTGATAGGCATTGTGCGTTGTTGTAATATAATTATCTTCGAACGACCGTCATACCTTTAATTGCCGAATTGGTCTTGTGGTCGGAAGGACACACAGAACGTTATCCTAAGTTAAATCCAGGGATCAGAGAAAAGTATCATTGAGCTTTTCAACAAAGTGATTTTTCGGGCTGTTAGGTCATCTCCCATTTAATGGGACTTAAATACCATGGCTGGTGAAACGCGAGTGTATTTCTTTGTCCACCCGTTTCAGAAATACAAACGTGATGATTTTCACAACTGCCACGTAGATTCCGCTTCCGTATTTTGTTATTTTTAAATTCATTAACAACTCGACGGGCAATGGAGGGGGCCAGTTAGAAACTGCTACTGCTAGGGATTAGCCATCTGACCCATTTTAGTCCGATGCAGGAATCTGTAACAAAAAAATCCCCTCTGCTAACTCGCACTGACCGCACTCAGTCCTCTGAGTGACGCATGCTCTTATATCAATCTAAAACACTGTAATAATGTAGCCTTTTTGAGGCAATTTAGGTTTTTGTTGAGAACATTTTTGGTAAACTGTCTGATCCTCTAAGTGGCTGCAGCGTTTTGCTGGCGTATTATAAGCAAGTTAATCATTTATTGAATGATTATAAGAGCGTTTATTAGGCGACTCGCGATCATAAAGCAAAAGGTTTAATTTATGAAATATTCCTAGATGTGCATGAATAGGTTAAGCAAAGATGTCGTCTAATTCTGATTTAGAACCTTGAACAAGTCAGCTAAAAATGTAATAAACCTACACTTTACCGTCTTTTAGAGTGCCAAAATATTCCTACATTTTAATATCAGTGAAGCCAAAATTATTTTCGTATTAAGGGGAACGTTTCGCCTGAAACCTTCAAAATTGTGTACCGATACGTACTATTTTTACTCCAGTATCGTCAAGAGCCACGTCCGGCCATAACCAGTAAGGTTTATAGGTATAGCTGCACAAGTAGCATGTTGCTAGCCCATCGTCTAAGGACAAACCCATAACCCGTTTCCCTTCAGCTGACTTTTATAACTTGCGCATGATAAGCGGGTCCTATGCGGTGTATTTTTATTTTCAGTATGTTTTACTCGCCGTTTTAATCGACTAATATAAAGTGTAACACGTATAACTTAATTTGATTCCTTATCCCTTATTAATTGGAGTAAGGTTACAAAAAGGACGGTACAACTTTTAGATTAGCTATACATTTTTCAAGGTTTAAGTTTAGCATAACTTTAATCCGCGTTTATGAATAAAGGGCTTAGATTATTTTTGAAAGTGATGCCATAGTTAGGTTCCCACGTTTAATTTACCTATAAAACTTAACTCCTTATCACACAAAAATGTTTCGGAAAGTTTTTCAAATTATTAAAATAGACACTTCTGGGTACTAAACCCACTGAAAATCTCATTTAAAATCTTTCAAGTCATTTTTGTTTGTGTTGCGACTGCGGATACAAACAAACAGACTGACGGGCGAACTCTCCCCCTTTTTATAACATGACTAAGGATTTCGTAACATGCAATACTTTTAGCTTTAATTATGAAATGTTAGCACAACGCCAGTGGCTTCGTACGTGTTATTATTTAGCTAACGAATGTGGTGAAAATTGTAGGATGATCCAATACACCCGAATTTTCATCTTAAATATAAAATTATTTATACGGATCGGAAGATGCGTTCGAAGTAACTTTGTTGTATTATAATTATGTATAATGCACCTTGGATATTAAGTTCGAATGACGCTGACGGGGGAGTGCATTGTATTGAACAAAACTAGCTGGTGTTAGTTTTTAGTTTAGTTTCGAATTCGGTCACGTGCCAAAACACCCTTGTCCACTTGTAGAGCAGTAGTATGACTATATTCCCTGAGATACAAACTCACTCTACTCTCTGATAATCCTAAAAAATAGGTTGTATTTAAATACAAACCTACTAACGGTGAAGACGAAATAGTTTTTACGTCAATGAAACTGGCTGAAATTAAAAAAAAAAGTGTAATGAAGAATGTAATATTTTGTTTTTTTTTGGAAACGTAAATAAAGTTTGTCCTTTTCGTTTTTAGGTAAGCTGCATTGAAATAAGGAAATTTGAAGAGAAACATTGGTAAGCTAGCTCAAATTGGTATTAACCATCTAATATCAAAACTTATTATAACTTTATAATATATGTATGTATCAATTGCATAATAAACAAATAGGTAATATTTACGTTCGGGGATAATATTATAAACTAATGTTTGACGTAATTAGTGACAACATGATCATATCGAATATTAATAATAAATTATCAATAGTTCGTCGTATAATTATATAATCTACCCACTTAGAATATATTATTCAATGGGTAAAGTTATCAAGGGCTGCCAATAGTAGGCATTTAACATTAACACCAAACTTTACCATAGGTAACACCCGTACCTATAAACAAGTCTAAAGTGAATATGTGAGTAAAAGTCATTATTTAAGATACGATTTTTATTGTAGTTTAGTAATTGCTTGTAATTAGAAAAGCAAGAAAGCAAAAGCTAGAATTCATAGTTTTGCTTTCTTTGACGGTTCTTAACTTCGTTCAAATTCTAGTCTATTGCATAAAACTGTTTGCATAAGTAATTACTTTAACTTGACTATAGATACGGGTGTAAGTGTTTGTTTTTGATGATCGAAAACAAATTCCTTTTTTTTTTCTTGTAAAGAAGCAAGTTCTAACTTAAAATAATAAATATTTTTGATTTACGAGCAAATGATGTCTTTAAAAACTTTATCGACACCCTTTACACATAAGTTTAAAAAAATAATAACTAATGTTTTATACGTAAAAATAAAAGGTTAAGTCCGAATAGAAATAACAATTCTTATACATACATATTATCTCGAAACAAAAATAACAGGGAATTTATTGTTCAGAAGTAAAATATTTGTATAGGTAGGTACTTTTAATTTTATTCCACATTGGTTTTGAAGGAAAATATTTCAGTTCGCGTCAATTATATCTTATTACCAGGTAATGTTATTATTAACTTAGTATTAATGTTATGTTTTAGTACTAGGTATGGAGCTATTATTTTAATCACAGTTTAGATAATATGTTGGTTTTAATTTTCCTAGATTTTCCCTTAAAATCCGAAATTAGACATCTCATTTTAAACAGGATTACTTGTTATCATATTTATTTATCTTTTCCAACGAGCAACCCTCGAATAAACCAGTCTGTATACATTTAAGCGTATTTTCTCTTTTATTGTCCTTTTCTCACGAGTTCACCTTGTGAAAGGATGTTATTCTGCCTTTTTTATCCGATTCATCGGAGCAGGTGCTTTCTCATGTCTACTCTGACCTTTTTTAAAACTTTCTGCTCAATAATTACGGCACTGACCTAACCACCAATCCAAAGATTCCAGTTTCAATCCAACTTGGTTATAACTCACTATGTTAGCACGTGAATTAATCTCGCAATTGCCTCCCTCGGCCTCACCGCGAATCAACATAGAATCAGTAGATATTTGCTGACAGATACGATTTCGCATCAGTACGCTGCGCCGCCGCGAGGAGCATTATCTCAACCGCAGATCTAGCGTCTGAA
Source organism: Standfussiana lucernea (assembly GCA_964057025.1). Classification (NCBI taxonomy): domain Eukaryota; kingdom Metazoa; phylum Arthropoda; class Insecta; order Lepidoptera; family Noctuidae; genus Standfussiana; species Standfussiana lucernea. The sequence goes on from OZ059785.1 coordinate 6,917,572, forward strand.
ACGCTCTTATCCCGCTCTGGTTTCTTCACCACGTATCATTAGTTAATTTATGTTGCTTTCTGTTCAGAATTATGTGGCCAGTGTTATCTATGCTGAGATACTCGTCCGAGTAGCTCCGGCCGGCAGCGGCGGGTCGACGTCCTTGCGATCGCATCTCGCTCGACCGCGCCGCAGGTGCACCGCGTACACCTGCCCGGCCCGCCAACTTACCATAAAATGCGATTCGAACCAACCCCGTTGAAACAAAGCTTCATCTCACTCACACTCGCACAGATAAAACGGACGGCCGCACAATCACGACCGATATTAACTCAATATACGACGGACGGAACGCGGCCGAACGGAATATCAGTTTTTACCGGCGCAAAAACTATCGGAATTTCAAGTCTGGGTTAGCTGCCGGCCGTAATCACCCGCCCGGGACTTACTTTTAAAACAATATCTCCGCTTTATATTTCATCGAGGCAGGTGTAATTTATGGGATGTTCTCATCCTTTTTTTCTGTGAGTTTTGATTTTTCACTTGCCTTCGCCCCTCGGTAGCATTGATCGTGTTCTCAGACTTTTGTTTTTCTTCTGTCTACGGTTCGTCTCGGCCGTCTTTCGCGGTGTTTACTCCGGAGTTTAGATTGGATTTCGCCGTCTCTTTTTAACATTCTTTCGTGTTGTGCTCGTAGCTAATCGTACAATCAGTTCGACAAATAAAAAATCAATTATAAACAACAATATAGAGTGCGAGATGGAAAACATGGCGCTGCTTGGGGCTTAGTCATTGTGTTGTAGAATTAATAGGCATCCCAACGGGTCGCAATATCACAACATCGAATCAATAAAGAAGCGTGTCTGTGCAGAGAGCCCCATTCGGAGAATAACGGTACACTATATTATTTTTAATCTAAGAGATTTATTATTGCGCTCTCAGGCGCTTCACTCGCCATAACTTAGTTTAAGTTAATAGTAAAAGTTAAAATGTTATGATGCTTCTTGAATAAAGCAACTATAAAGATATCCTATTAAGTCAGTCATTCTCATTATTTAGTTTCGCATAAAATCTACCTTATAGGTTAATTATCTCTAGCTAAGTAAGCAGCTTCGGAAAATTAAACAGCGGGGGCGTTATAAACATACAAAATGTACGAGCATATATAATAATAAAGCGTGGTATTCTTGACGAGGCATACAAAACTTAATACAAAAGTTACATTGTCTAAGTAACGGAAGGCCGTTCCTTTATCTACGCATGTTTAATGGAGTGATGTGAAACGCGGCGGAGTTTTTAAAAGCGAAGTCACGCCTCGGCTCGATGAACAATACATCTTAATTAAATCGTAACTACGGCGTCAGAACTTACGGCCGTACCCACCATATAATTATTTAATTATAAACGTTCCCGCGAGACAATCAATAATTTAAAGCCGAGTACGTTTGCTTTGTGGAGGAAATAGTGGAAATCAAAGTTGAGCACGTGCACTGGTGTTAATAAGTAATGAATTGGAGCTTATGTACGAACAGAACTGTCGGATTAAAATATACATATGTTGCCAAAAGGACGTTCGTAGTTTTTCGGCACATATCGTGCCGGTAAGGACGGCAGGATAGAAAAAATAATTCCCATGCGTCACGAACGCGCGTGCGAACGTGACGCTCGCAATTTTGTTGTTGATAAAGTCGTATAATTGGCGCTAAAGTTATTAACAATTAATTTATTTCAGCGAGCTTTATGTCTAGTTTAACGATGTTGGGTATTATTAAAAACGAGAAGCCCATAAAAATATTTTTATCGTGTGTTATGTTTTAGCATTATCTTCATCTTTATGTTGGGCATTCGCAGGCGATGCCACGATGGCGTGGAGCTGTCACCTATGCACTTCTACGATCTCCAAGTCCCACGCATTAAACGGTTCGATGAACGTCTTTCTCAGGCTGTTACTCACAACTTAACTTGAACATGATAGAGTATGCGTCAAAGCAAATTTACCATTTCTTATACAATGGCCAATTTAGATGCCGTTCCCAAAGCCACAAATTAGGATAAAAATGTACATCTTTAATTTGTTCGCGAAAGCCTGAATTATTTATGGCATAATTATATTAAGTAATTATAGCGCAGTGAGATTCGCCAGAGGCGGTGGTTAGAGATTTACAGCGCCACATCACGCTAACAATAGGCTGGACTGAGCTGCATAGTTCGTACCCCGCATTCGTTTTGCTCTGCTTACGTTCCAGCAGTCTAGACGTAATATTTCTAAGCAATATGCAGACATATCGTATAATTTGAAACGGACCATTATCGACCTGTCCGTCTTCCAGCGTAAAGTCCTTTTCGGAATGTTAATGCAGGCTCAAGTAGTCTGTTTGATGTCATCTGATATTTTTTGGGAAAACGAGAAAGTATTATGAACTTGGCTGCAGCATTAGTTTGTATTAATGAATGCCAACAGACCAAGTGCATACGTCCAGTTCCACCGAATTGATGTTTTTTTTCGTGTGACAAAGTTAATGCGATCCCTAATAGTCATAAGTGGAACTCGTTCGGTGCGGGAGAACAAATCAAATAAAAAGCTCTCACTTTGAAGGGAAGTATGTGAGTTTATTAAAACAAAACCTGAGGCGCACTCATTTCTAATTCCAGCGAGTGCGGCGCCGCTCCTTAGCATTCACAGGGCGGCCGCGCGCGGTAGGTGTATTTAATCTGAATTATTCCAAACTGACTGACAGAATGTCTAAGCGACACTCTCATAAAAAAAAAAACAATAAGTTGGCTACATAAAGGGGAAAAGTTTCGAATAAAGAGAACTCTTTGTTTGGCGAAGAATATTAAAATGGCAGGATGTCTCAGAGTCGTGCCAACTCGCTGCCGGATCGCGAATATTAACCGCTCGACTCGCTTCTGATTAAAGAGAAGCGATTTTGGACAGGATGACTGATGCGCACGTGATTTAGAAGAATAACGTTGTTTATTAAAATATGGACGGATATTTTAACTTCGTGATAGGAAGGGCCCGCTTATTTCGTGCATACAAATTAGGGTGCGCTCTTAAAATCGAATAAATTGAGTGTTTAGCCGAGATTTTATAGCCGGCCACTGATTTATGGAATCTTGTTACATGAATGTTAACTGCCTACACTTGGTCGGTTTAAGTAAGAGGATCATGGATCAGGGAGTTCTGTCGACTAGTCTCGATAAATTTCCGTGGCCCACGTTTGCTTTAGCTGGAAGCGTAATTATCTCGAATTAAGCGAGTCATTACAGGAGCGGCTAACGAAGTCGCCCGTCCCGCGCAGCCACCGCCTCATAACCGGAAGGTTCAGTTTCGCCCCCGAATACGGCGACGACTCGCAATCATTAACGCAGTACCGTCGAGCACAGAACATTCGGTGCCTATATTTAATTCCCTTCTTGTCGTAATGACCGTCATTGTACATTTCAGACTATGTACTAATTAAGTTGCGTGTTCGGATTCTACGACTTTTCTTCGAAGTAGTTCGTGATACATTGTAATTTTGTTGCTTCCAGTAAGCGTAATAATGTAATACGTGTCGCATGAGCGGTGAGACTGGGGACAGACACCTTGCAGCGTGCCTGATCCAGTCCGGAGCGATCTTCTAAATATAGAACGCGTGTGGAGATGATTGTACTGACTGCGAACGAGCCTGCGGTCTGTTCGGCCTTTCTGCGGTTGCGCGATTTTGTTCACACCTGGGTCATCTCCAGTTATGAGATCGCGGCGCGAAAGCTCCCGGCCCGCACTCCAAATAATTACGTTTGTTGTGGAACTTTTGGGCAGTCGTATTTATGTGGAGGACATCTAAATGGTTCCTCACCTACCCATTGTGACTTAATAATAAAAACATTTATTTTTCACAGCTCCACAAAGACGAAACATTTATCTTTCTCAATATTAACGCGCTAAAATCGTGTCGTGCTACTGTCGCCATAAATCATTATCATCAAACAGTACTCCGGGCCGGCGACGACGTCGGCTTTCATCGGACGCTTTCAATCTGGCCCTCCTTTATTTCATTACAATAAGTAATTCACTCGCCTACCATTCAGTCACTTTTCGGTAAACATTTTCTGAAATTGGCAATAAATTCCCCTTTAAAATATCGCCCCGGCGCGCGGCGACTGGAACTGAACCATTCGTAACAATAGACGGAGATGTCGTCTTATGAAGATGTTCACTTGGTTTTGTTTGGCGCAACAATAGTTTTATTTAGCTGCGAGCCCACTGCCCACACGCCTCGGCTAATGGTCTGGATTGTATGAAGATGTAAAAATGAATGGCCTATCTTATAAAGGACTAATAATAAGTTCTCATGCGTCTGCGATCGACTCTATTGTTGTGTTATTTTTTGTGTGCGTGTGGATCGTGGTGTATAATGGGGTAGGTGTCAATCGCGGCCGAGGTAGGCAGGTGGAGTCCGAGGCGGGAAATAAAAATGCTCATAATTTCATTCTGCAGCTGCCCGTCGCCCGTCAAGCGAGCATCGATTCGAACCGGCTCCGACCGTCCTTTGTAACATTGTAACAACGAATTCCACAAATATGTTACAGACGATCATTATTTTTAATTTGAACATATTCGGTTACGCTTATCGTATATAATGTTAAGTAATTAAACGGTTTAGCGTGCCCTCGCTAAACTGATATATCAAGGTTGGTGTAACAAACCGCAGCTATTTTACGTACGTGAAAATGTACCGTATTTTCGATAATAGTTGGTTCGACAATGTAAAATTAACCCTGATTTAGATTATGCGTCCATACTTGGCTCGTATTAGATTCGCCTTTCGTTGTTTAATGCAGCAGTTTGAAATAATGTAGATTAGTGTGTTGATACTAATTACATTCCGATACATGGTTACCGATAATAATTAGGCTAGGTTCTATTTATTATATTTATTGTACAATAGAAAGGTTCACCTTACGCAGGTAGAATATTCTAATAGCCTGTTTTTAATTGTTCTTAAAAGCGTTCAATCAAAACTATCAGTTTACATTTAACTAATTTTCAGACTAACAAAATATAATATTCATGACTATTTTATTAAACCCCGCCGAGCAATTTAGAAACTTTATCAAATTACCTAAAATATTACGAACAATGTTTTATTTAGCCAGTGTGCCCATTACACACAAAATCACAAATAAATTGAAGTAGTAGAGGTGAGCCGAGCGAGGGCACCAAAATCAATTCTACGATAAATTAATCAACATCAGACACTTTAATCATTTTGCTTCAACAGTGGCGGCTGGCATCCCGCTGCGCTCAATTCCAGCCGATTTTCATATTGAAATACTGTATAGGATATTAACATTAAGAAAAATCCTGGCAGGCACGCGCGCCCGGCGCACCCGCCGCTAATCTCTACTGAATAAAACATAAGATGCTCGATAACCTACTATTAGAGTTAAAGCACATTTAATACGGCTTTCTATTATCGTGCAATATGGAGCGGGTTAGTGTAAATAGCGCGGGATTGTACGTAATCGCACGCACGAGCGAAGAACGCGGCCGTTAGCGAATGTTAATTAAATCTTAATAAAAAGACGCGAGTGCTGAAGTAAAAGGGGAATACTTGATGTTTAGATAAAGGAAAATATGGGTTCGCGTCTTTATGTTATGTTTTATGTGTATAGCGGAGTTGCGAGAAGCGCTTCAGGCTACGTCGTCGTCGTGATAGGACTAATGTGGACGTAAAACCGACGGAATTACTGTAAGATAAACACAACTATGATATTGATTTTGGTGCTTTACGTTCCTGTTACATGTTCGGAACAATATTTGATATTTCATATTGTTTGCTTGCCTACGCTTATGACGTAATGTATGAATATATATATACGACGTGTTCATAATGGTAAATTCAAATTAGCCGTTATAATGTATAAGTTTTCATTGTGACGGACGCGCTCGGAGCTTATCTGCTAATTATGCATTAGGCCGCTAAACAGGGACGTAAAATATTAATTTATGTGTGGCGCCGTTCGCACAATCTCATAGTATCAATTAAACCCGCCCACTTATCTCGTAGACTCACCAAAACTCTAGTCTCTATTCCCCGATCAATTTGCTTTATCTGTGGATAGCTCTTATCGTCGAATAAAATATTTACAGCACAATAAAGGCGTCCTCCCTGCAATAATAAAGCTAATAAGCACGATAATGAAATTTATGAACGCCAACGCAAAGTCCATCGTTATTTTTGTAGGGAAAAGTTAAGTTATCTATTGGATATTTTAACTTAATTGAGTATATAAACAGCATTGCAACAACTTAGCTTTTTTGAGTCTTAGGCATTTAAACAAACTCACTATAGACGCTGCAAAGCGAACAATATCGTATTCTACTTTGACTAACAAATTGGTTAATGTCGGTAAAAATGTAACTTGTAAAACTTTATTCCTTAATCAGTTTGCTATAAATAAGGCCTCATAGATAGTTTAGTCCGTCTGCATTGCCTGAAATTTATTTGCACTAGTATTTAGATATTCATTTTCGTATAATCAACAGTGCAAACAAACCACATTAGATATTGATAGAGGCAATTCCTTAAAACAACATGAAAACCAAACAATTCTCTTTGTGCGGTATTCCATTTATATAGTTTGCGCCTCTTATTGATATTCCTTGCACATCGGACGAGATATCAGCGGGTGGGTATAAAACTTTACGTGAGTGTGGGTCGAGGCCCGAGTGACAGCGATTCGCGAATTACAGTGCTGCATGACACTGTAACACCTGAGGGCAGGCCCTTTTAGGCCCCCACGTCAGGACCCGGGGGCCTAAAATGGCCGCTTCAGCAGAATCATAATACGATAATAATATGGATCACGTTAGAATTCTTAAAATAGTAATAGACGCAGTTAATATTATGAGATGTCACTTTGCATGTGCATGCATGGCATGATTCTGCTAAAGCGGCTAATTTAGGCCCCCAGGTTGAGGCTCACCCAGACCAGGGAACAATCACACAAAAGAGAGCGCAGCAGTTAATGCAACAAGGCTACCAATGATGATGTTCGTTCTTTTAGTGCTTTAACGATATTGAAAGGAGGGGTGCTCTTAGTAGAAAATTGTACGAAAAATACAAGATGGCGTCGTTAGTTCCGATTAAGGCAGCATGCCAAAAGAACCTTGCAGAATTATATGAACCGCGTTTCGCCCCGGGCAACATCTCTATACAGGGTCCTTGGAGTTGATTGCTAACAAGTGAACCACAGATGCGGCAAATGTTTGCCAACGTTAATATTAATTTACAATCCCCATGTATACCTATATTACATGTAAAGTTATATTATATTACCATATACATTCGTGTTTACGAAATACACTCCAATTTTATTACCTATTTATTTTTTGTTGAAAAAACCACTAAAGTTAAGCCTGATCTCTGATAAGAACATGATCTAATGTGAGATAAAAATTTAATAGTATAAAATTGGTTATTGGGATTTTATTACCAATCAATGCTTAGTTTTAATGTCGTCACGGCTCGGTAAATAAAAACAAATGATTTACATATTGAGCTTTACTTTTATTAGTCAAACGAAAGTTTGTTTAGTAATCATCAGAGGTAAGTAGTAATTGTAACAAAACCAGTATAAGCTGGCCTCTTATTCTGTTGAAACTACGTACTACACTAGGCTAGCTCGAAGACTCAAGATGCGAATAAAAAATTATAGTATAAAATAAAGTGTGTAAACGAATAAATAGAAATAAATATGCAAGGTATAATAAGTGACTGTTACAGAGGTTTTTTTCGCAATCACTTAAGGATTGAATTTTGGCATAATGTTTAAATTTTAATTGCTCGCAGATCACCACTCAAAGACAACAGATCACCTCACCTTACTCATAGACAAGATTTTTTTTAAAATTCTGAATGTATTAAGTAAAATACTACTTACTTTATTTGATAACTGTACCATGATATCTTATACTCGTATTATGTAATTTCACTTAATCTTCTGTCTATTCATCTGTCGTATTCCGTAATTTCATAATCATTCTTATGAGTACAATGCCCCGAGTGCGGTCTTGGTTGAAGCGATGCCCAAGTTCCTTTAGTAATTGTTTAGTATGAAGTAATTACTTTCAATTTGTTGTAACTTAGCTCAACTTTACTTTGTACTTAATTTTCTGAAGATGGCCTAACCCCTAATACAAAGATAAATTGATCAACGGTGATTTAGCTATCAAAATTATCTTGTTCAGTTTTGAAATTGAAATTACGCATAACTGAAAAGCTAAATACAACCTGAATATATTATATTGCATGCCATTTCATCTCCTTTCTCTCTCACTTTAGCTTAGTTATAGAACGTATTATAAGCACCTTTGATATTCCCATCTTCTATTAATAAACTTCTAAGTAATAAACATTCATTAATTCTGCAGTTTTAATTGGGGACTTGTAAAAGCACTTCAAATTCAGTACAATCTTCGGTTAACTCACTGTATCAGCTTTCTCCAAATACCAGAATTCTGTTGTTTCATGTTCAGAACATGCTTCAACCCTTAAAGCGAGTTTTCTCCGCTACCCGCTAACACTAAAACCACACCTCAAAGCCCGATGCAGTAGGCAGTAACCGTCACGATCGCTCGCGGGCGGCATCGTCTGAGGGTGGCCCACAATTCATTGTGCTTTGTTTGCCTAACGTTTCCTGCATCGTTCACTTCGGCGATTAGCATAGTATTAGTGATGTTCATGCAAATTGTCGAACTTGTGCTGAAATGTAGTGCTTACGTGAAAAGTTAATTTGTTTTGGAATATGATGAGTTGGGTTGATGAATGAGGTAAGTTAATTAAATGAGTTGTTTGAAAATTAAGTTTAAGCTTAAAGCTTTTTACCTGCGATTGGTTTTGCTCCTTTAGAATAACGTAACCAACAAGTGCTAAAAATATATTCCAGTTCGTCTTTTCCATATGAAAATAAAGAAAACACACTCGTGTAGTTACCGTACAGCCTTCACCTTCAGAAGAAAAGCCATCTTTTCATAAACCGTCTTAAATAAATAGGTAACTCATATTTTAGCTTAATTTTCCTTAAAATACATACAGCCTGTGAACGAAATAAAACCTCTTCCGAGTACTACGCGTGTATTTGAAAAGGAGGCACGGAATATAAAATGAAGGTTTTTAGATTTTTCGCAAAGTAGTCTTAAAATATGTACGTTAATGTATTTGAATACGAATGTCGTTTCCAACTAGAGAATTTACTTTAACTACTCGCTTTTGTATGCCCTTTAAACAAGGTTTTATGGAAATGCGTTGTCATCGTGTAGAAGTTTTTCGTGTATGATTTATTTATGCGTCTTTTGTGGTATTTCGTCTACTTTTACAGAGCTTTAGTTTGACTTAACGGCATGAATAAAATGAAAAATTCAGCATTGTAAAATATGAATACAGGATGTTGTTAAAATCTTGTGTGGCTAGAAAATCATGCAAATACCAGCCATTCTACGTGGTAGACTGGTCCTCTTAACGCCGATCACATATACCACAGGTATACATACAGTCATTATAATACGACAGAGGCCTGCAACCGATCGCACCGGATCCAATGCTAAATACCAACTTATCGTGTGTGTGCCTTCGTAAATTGTATGTAAATACGTGAACACCTGCTGAATATATTTGTATAAGCGTTAGTCCGCAAGGCGTGTTTGAGAATGCTCAATAGGGTGCATTTGACTGTGTAAACCTATTAATATGGGCCGTCCAGTATGATGCGGTGAGGTGTTATGTAAATTGCCTAGGGATAAACGTGTGACAAGTCATGAGAACTACTCGGGACTTGTTATTATAATGATACTCTGTTTATTTCTAACGTCAGGTCCTTCATTGGTATGACAAGAGCGACTGGCGAGCCCTTGTCGTTTTGAGTTACTTAAAATGAAGTGCTTCGGTTCAATTGTTTTTATAAATGCCTATAACTAAAAATGTATAAATATAAAGATTGGAAAACAGTGTGAAGTTTTTAGATTAAACATATCATACACCCTGTATAATTCAATACAATGTATTATGATTATGAATACTCACAGGATTGTCCAGATAAAAATTGGGCTTTTCTGTAAAAGTACATCATCATATAAACTTCATTTTTAGGAATTTAATAGGTTAGAAAGTTAGATACTTAATTTATTATTGGTATTCAAAATGCCATGTAGACACTGACCTAAAAATGTTTAGCTCACCAATTTGTTAAAACAAACCCAACCAATAAGAAACTATTCCAATTTTGACCACTAGTTTACAAAAGATTAATCATTCGTTGAAGTTGCGAAATAAACCGCCCCTAGTTTGGTGAAATTTTAAAGTTCTATTATTGTATTTGAAAACCCCTAAAAGTTTAGTTTAGTTTACAATAGAGAGTAATGACTGGACATATTAAACAAACAATGGTCTTTTTTGCGCACCATTAGGAGCTTGGTCCTTCTGAATTTGTACGAACAGGGGATCTGCAGTTGTATGTCACTAATAGTCCCAGTACGACTGTTTGTATTTAATAGTATTTTTAAACGACATGAATAGCGAATTCTTAGTATAGAGATGTAGGGGTCGATAACGTACCCTCATAGTTTTTTACGACGTTAACTGCAGAAATATTGTAATGGGACGTCCTAATTTATTGTAGACTTGTTTACTATTTTTGCACATATATGTATTTAAAAACCACCAGCAATGTCCCGTAGCTCTAGTTAAGTATCAAGTTTTAGCTTTACCGGGGTAAAACAAGCTGTTTATATTAAACAAATTATGTTTCCGGGTAAATAGATATCTGGTTTCACAAAACCGCCACGCTGCTTCTCTGGCAGTTTGCACCAAAACTTTCTTAGTAAATCAATCTTGAAAAATTTATATAAAAGGCAAAGAAAAACTTTTTAAAAAAAAAATAAGCATGACATGGCAAAATAGTCAATGAAACAAACAATAGTCACCGACTTCCGAAAGTAAAGTTATTATCCATTTTTTTTGTTTTTTTTTGGTAGTCGCTTATTTTTTTGCATAAAAAATTTTATTTTACCCTTTTTAGTTATCGTACAAACTTGTACTTGTCAAGTATCAATTTTGCAATTTCTTTTCCTTGGATGACATATTTTTTCCAGCTATTTTGATTTAAAAACCAAACTACTTAACCGATTTTGATGAAATTTCTATGGGACCAATCACCAAAATCGGAAAGTATATCCTTTCAGAAAAAAAAGAAATTTTCAAATCGGTTCATAAATGACGAAGATATGAGGTAAAAAACACAAAAAAAATACAACCGAATTGAGAACCTCCTCCTTTTTTTGAAGTCGGTTAAAAATACTATTTCCATAGATCGAGGAGAGAAATAGAACGTAAACAATAAAGAAACTCTGTAAACACATGGATGTATTATATGATTACACAATAAATCCAATAGATTCTGATGACGCCATTAAGCAGAACAAGTATCCAAGCATCTAATCAATAAGAGACACGAAATACACATGTAAGACATATAGAACTAATAAAACAAAACCACTATCGTACACGAACCTACAATCTTGTTAAGTAAGCCTTGGTGCACGTATAATGATATTGACAAGATTTTTTTTTATCTAACGCTCTCATCGAGACGGTACCCGCGATAATAATAATACAAGAAAAAGTTTTTAAGTTATCGTTGCTGTCAATAACACTAATCTTACATCTCACGGAATGTCTGGATAGGCGGATAGTGACGTTTCGAAATCGTCACTAGACGAATTATTACCCGTTAATGCACCGTCGTAACATTTTACTGGTTTACAACCGCGCCACTTAGGACCAAAGCTCAAATTACCTTTAGCTTATCCTATTAAACCGCTATTTTGTTATCTAAAAGTATACCTGGCTACTTTATCATCTTTTTTCCCGGATAAAAGTTTATTTTATACGTATTTTATTGATAACTTATTAATTGATTACATTGTCCCGAGACTGTGTTACGCGGTATTAAAATTGAAAATGATAATTCTTCGAATATTTGAGAGCCAGGTCAAAAGAGCTTTGACATTAAGATAATCTTTATTAAGAGTAAATTGACGAACGTATAATAAAATTAAAGTAATACAAATGCCTAGAGATTACAGAGGTATCATAAAACTATATAGCATTTTTATGTTACTGATTAAATTTTAGAAACGCCGTTTTCAATTTTGTTTCAGTCACTCGGAAAGTTAGTTAGTCGGTAGAATGTCAATATTTTTGTTTGCCGGCAACATTGATCGCTCCACATATGAATGACTATCGAAGCGAGGCAATGGCTAAGAGCAATAATTTGTTACCGATAGCAGCGACCGACAGCATGTCCGGGATTACCGTTACCAGATTCAGTTGATGACCAGATATAAATCTATTAATAACATTCGGACAGTGCCGACGGACAGATCTATAAATGATGAGTTTCATTTCAGATAAGATCATATCCGATATCTCGGATGATTGATGGAACTCCGCCTGATATTACTTAGGAATTCTATTAAGTGTGCTCGTGTATTGTTTCCTAGCCCATTATACACGCATTAGCATAGTTCGTTACTTAACTTGATACCATCTATAATACATTGTATATTACTCCGTCCTATATGGTAACTTTCTAACTCATGTTAGTAATGTATTCTAATTAATTTTCAATTAGAAAAGGTATTTTGAACACCGTGGAAAATGGAAACGCTTGTGAAGTTCTCTTTGTGTACGAACCCTTTGGAGGATCTAGACGAGTATAACTTTGAAGGAAGTTTCTTGTACTTCATAATTCCTTTGAAAAAAAACTTCGTAAGTAAAAAACTGAAGACCTCATTAATCTAAAATAAAAGTTTCTCATTACAAGATTGTTACAACTTTCTTGTAAGCACTTTTAGTGGTTAAGAGTTAAAAGAAAGAAATTCTTGTATTCCTGGTGTACAAAGAAGAAAAAACAAACAAAAGTCATTCTAATCGTGTAAGAGATCCATTTGATTGTGCCGAGTCATCGCCTTACGATGTACTACGCTTTATTGTTAACATGCTTCAAAGAAAAACAAATGAATTTAAATCACCAGGCAACATTGAGACGAGCGGAAACGCGGAGGCGTTGTTACGAACAAAACTTCGAGACATTGAGTGTATTTTGAATCACTGTCTCTTTTACACTCGACCATTAAATTGTGAAAGAAAGAGATGCAAAGAAGAGAACAAGAAAATTCATGAAAGCTTGATGTAGCTACTAATTTTTGCTAATTTTCCGGGGCTGAATCAGTTTGCAAGATAAATACCGGTTTTGTGACTATTTATTTTTCTTTTGCATAATCTATTTCGTAGTTTTAGTAAATATACCAGTTCTAATTAGTTATCCAAGTGAATTGAAAACAGGAAGTGTTGCGCTCGATAAAATGATAAGTTTATAGTTCATACAAGCTGATCGACTCGATCTAAATACTCTACCAGATAAACTAAGACAAATGTTATAATCCAAAGTGGACGACGAAACTAATAACTTTGTGGACTTTAATCGAAATGGTCGTATTATAACACCATTGGGTTAGGCACGGCTGTCCTTCAACAATCTGTATAATAACTATCATTTGGGTAATAACTATTAATTAATTAAAGGCACCGTACCGAATTCGAAGCCTTGTGCCAACGATCCTAATGACTTAAATGCTCCACACGCGTTAGATCTTGTGGCCCATTGGTTTAATAGGGATAAAATGTCTTTCGAATTTCGAATGAAAAAGGGAGTAGTGTATGTGGAATACTTTAGCGGGACCACACACCGCCGTATCTCTTCGTGCTCTAATGAAATGCACATTTATTTTAAAGTTAATTTAATACACTTTATACAAGGGTGTTGATTCTATACATGCAGTTGGTTTAATTGAAAGGAATCAAGAGCTTTTTTTTTAATACATCAGTACAATGTGTTGTTGAAAGAAAATGTTCTCAGCGTTTTCTGGTCTAATGTCTGCTTTGTTTGTGGGAATCATGGGTCCGACAACATTTTGTATGAAAGGGTTTATTTCCGTTACTTCATTGTTGCTATTGGCTTTTATAGTATTAAATATTTTCTTAATGTTGGAGTTGGTTCAATAATCTTCTTGGACCAACTTCATAAGTAACGTGGTTTTTAACCTGAATAGAATCTGCACGTACAGTTATTTGAATACCAGTTAAATCTTCAGCTGTTTGAGTGTTGTCACTTCACATCTTTATGCCAAACACTACACTACTTTAGAAAACACTATTGAAGCTCTATAAAAAGCCTTTCATATTAGCATAAACCACTTGTTTGTATGTACCCACGCATTTATTTGGCACTCACTGTTTAGAGTTAAAAATTTCATTTGAATCTGGCACTTTGCCAGCGATAAGAATCTCGTTCAACTTGTTTATACAGTCAAGTTTATTATGCCTACTTAACATAAGCGTACTTACTTAGTATTATTGTGTATATTCTTGTCGACTTATGTATGTCTAGTGCACTTTTCTTAGTAGCAAAACTTTGGTAACAATCGTTTTTTTTTTGTTTTCTTCGAATTAACAGACTTTCTTTGGTTGTATTGTTGGTTTTTTGACCTTTTTTCTATAACCTACATCAGGTCCTCTACTGCCGATCAAAGGTTCTTTATAGTATAGTCTTCTGTAGCCAATCTTTTATCATGATTTAAAGTAGTTCTATTATGAGTTCTTGGAGCTGCTTTGCAATAGATTGAGACTTTTATCAGATTATTTCTAAGTTGAAGTGAACGAACTTAGAATTTCTAACTTTGTTAAGTTCACGAGTATGATGGCTGGGGAATACGTAGGTATTGTTTTAGTATAGGTACCTCTAAAAGTTTCAAATCTAATTGGAAGATTGCACTGTGTAAGTTGAGTAGTACCTAGCAGTTTTGCTTTGCGGCCAAAAGAAATATCACAACTCATTACACTCGCGCCAGACTGGCAAAGTTTAGTAAGTGAAAAAAATACAAACTTCAAAACTATTATAAACGAATTGTTACAGAGTAAAAAGCGAACGAAAGTCACGTTTCTGTATAACGACGATTTACGATAAATAAAATGTCCTGAACTAATTCCAACATCACTTGAACATCATAAACGATATTTAAATTGATAAATTTACTGCGTGTACTCTTAAATTTATGCGATGTAAGTCTTTATGTTAATAAAGTAAATGTCGGTTTATCCCTTGTACATTGATCTCGGCGAGTGTACAAGTTAAACAATGATAATTTCAGAGAGCCCACGTGTGTTCCGTGAATCGAAACGTGGCACGTTGGGCGGCGCGGACAACTATCCCTCCACTAATTTGCATATTGGACTCCAAACATTATATGCACACGTCTACATCATAAAATCCAATTATCAACCTTAAGCCCATACCATAAAGGTCAACAATTTTCACTTCCAAAATGCAAGGTAAAAATTCTCTTGTCGCGTGCTTTGTTCTTGATTTTGAAGTGGCGATGAGTTCATACATTTTATAGTAGTGTAAAAAGTATTTTATTCATGGCTACGTGAACACAAGTAGGACGTTACCTTTAATAAATTTATCACATGTCACGTCAGTTTATTTATGAGTCTGAAATAGAAAAAATCTGACAAGTCAATTCCATTAATTTGGCCTTACAATGTTTGCACATAAAGAGTCGAGCCTCCGTTTCGCAGCAAGATTTGTATCTTCTCGGAAGGATAATAAAACGGACAATATTTCTCGTTATATCGCGTGATGGATGGTCTAAGCAGCCAGGTAGACGTGGTGATTATTAAACTTTTTTTTCGCCCGAAAAAAATCTACCCAAACATAAACACTTCTATTATTCGGAGTACAATGGCGGACTAAAACTGGCGCGCCGAATTCCGATCGGTTACGCTAGTTTAACACAGTTAATCGTTATTTTTTACTTTATGTCCGTAGTCGTTATTAACAATTTCATCTCATTAATAAGCACTGGAGCGAAAGAGAACACATTTGAGCGGCGGGCTCGAGTTACACTCGATGGTAACGCTCGCATTAATAATGTTAAATGTTTTATTCAGATCATATGCCGCTATTGCATCAGTACTATAAAAAAAAACTTCTAATTGATATCATGCTCTTCATTATAACGGTGATTAACCTCGCCCGCCTTTGTCTAATGCTTCTTTCCCAATTTCTCTTATTGCTATCATTAAAAGGAATAGTCGTTTTCACGGTAGAAAGGCCAATTTGTCTGATTTATATTTAAAGCATTCGGCCATTAGCAAATGTTTGTCGAAATAATAATACCACCCTGTGTTCAGCAACCGCATAACCACTCAAATACAATTCACAGCATCGCTTCCTTTATGGCGTATAACAATGGATAACGCTAATTTATTTCGACATCGAGTATCGCTAGGCACAGAACCAATATAGAAAAATTAAGTAATTCATTCGGGTTGAAAGGGTAGAATGTTTGTATCTGACGTAGAAAAAAGCGGTACACTATATAGGCGGCAGTCGGAATGGGCGCGCTTGGCTGCTCCCCACGGGCGGGCACCGCTCACTCTCCCGTCCGACGCATTCTTATTCTGATGTTTAGATAAACATTAAAAAGTCCCTAAGGCATTCCCTATTCTATATGTATCTAAAATGGCGGTTAGCAAGTTAAATTATTTCCGGAAAACGAGTTATGCACCATCCACCAGAACTCGAACGATGTGAAAGAATGTTAAATTAATTATGCGTGTGTTTTGTTAAGATACACATCAAATTAGTGCGCATATGTATGCGTAATGCGCTGTTTATGTAATTTAATGGTGATAAGGTAATTTATTCACGTGGAAAGTCATCAATTGTGCGGATGTCATCAAAATTCGAGTAGCGTTTAGAAATGAAAGAAACGTAATTAGAGTTCCCAGGTAGATGTCGGCCGAGCTCACAAGTGTTGAGCAAGCAGGCGCGCAGAGTTACAGCGGCTAATGAAGATATGCAAGTACACTCGACCGTGTAAACAAGCGAACCCGGAGGCGCTTTTTCTGTTTGCCCCCGCGGGATTAGTAATTTAAAAGTCAATGCGGACACTCGAAAGGGTCAATCGTATCGCTCGGCCAGTGTATTGAAAACAGATACCCTTTTCTGTATTCCGGTGGTGGTCCATGAAAGTTATAAGGGCTGAGTTGTTGAACTATGTAATTGACTTGGTTCTGCGGTCGCAGGCTTTGTTCTCCGGAGGGCGGATAATCGAAAACGCCTCTGGTTAGCCCGAATGATGGGAGAGAAACAATGCGAAGTTGATATGTGGATTCGCCAGACGGTCCCTTGTTTGATTTGCAAAGAGCTATTTGCTCGTCGAAGACTGCGGCTGGAGCAGGAAATTGGACCTCGCCGCCGGTTTCGACTACGCTAACACTTGTCCAATTACTTACTTTTTAACAGTTTAACTGTTTACGAACACTCGTTTTAATAAAGGCCAGCGTACGTTTCATCGCAAACATGTGTGACAGAACAATTTCCGTGAGACACGAAATAGTCGTCAGAAAAACTAATACGTTACACGAAAATAAAAGGAAAACACAGAGATGCGACGCCGGTCATAAAATAGACAAAAGCGTTTAGCTAAAGCACGAATAGTGATCTATTTAGGTCTGCGCGCCATCATTTTTATTTTCTCGCACAAAACATGTCGGCTGTCGCTCCGCATTATGCCGCCGAGCGCCACACGTAACATTCGACGGTGTTTTATTTTGGGTAAATGTGGACGTTCCAATGATTGACTTATCCGGGGGTAACTTGAGAGGCTCTCGTGACGTACGGCCGCTGCGGCCCGACGCGGCCCGCTCGCCGTCCGCCACCGACTCTGCACTTGTAACACTATCCCAGCTCTCCGACGACAAACACAACTCAAACACTGACAGCTATCTTAAAGTGAAAGGTCGTTTAAATATCTGTGATACATATATCACGGATTTCATAATTCAGTCGGATGTGCGTCGACCGGGCGTAAAATTTCTTACAGAGATATGATTCCCAAAGCGCATCTCGGTTGCCGTATCTCAAAGATCATGGTTACTTAATTTATTCAATGTGGTTTTAGAAAATATTATATTCTACGAGCTTGTATCAAGTTAAGTTGACTTTAATAGTTGAAAGCAAGTAAACAGAATAAATCTCCGACATGGTCCAAGTCGGTCGTGTTGTGTCGCGGCTCGCGTCGCGTCGGCTACAGCGACTAACACTAATCTATCTTAGTTTAGAACGGCCCGCCTCAGACAAATGCCTTTGTTTTACTAAGGGAAGGAAATATCGACGGTCTCATGTGATTTAAATGTCTTCTGTTTTAAGAGAAAGCTAATACGGATGTAGGTACCATCTGTGTGTTGTCTTTTTCAAATGGTCCCGACTCGGGAGAAGTAACTTGATCCGGGACTCTGCACAGGATGAGTGAGTGTGTAGCAAAATAAACTTATTGTATTGACTGAACAAAGAAGAGACTTCGAGAATATGAATGTAATGACACGACTGCAGCGAGCAGGGCTTAGCGCCAAATGTAAAGGAAATAAAAACGTGGAATTCCAGCCGAGTTTGCTGGCTTAACGCATCACCATAATTCAATCGTGGCCCGTTCCTTTGCTACCAAAAAGAGCATCGAATTTATTACAAAGCTCTTTGGTTCGGGAACCCCTACCTATTATTTATGGCACTCGGTTGGTCTGTCACAAAAAACGGACGGGTGCTTCGAATATCTCAGCGGGCGACTACGAAACATAAGCTGCAATAACACGCACTTCCTACGGGCTGAAAGCAAGGTACCCGGCCACGGTTGCACATTTGTTACCGGCATTTAATGTATTATAAACCTTGTGACAATGTAATATAAAACATTTTTAAAGTCCATTAGGTGGTGTTCGTGCCTGGGTATGCTTAAATAAATGATAATCCGGATTTATTGAAAGTAGGCTGCAGTGTAGGAGATATGTTTCAATGCGAGCCATGTGGTGGCAAATGTGGGAACCCCGCCAAGATGTTGTCCTACTAACGACTTTGTTACTTCATTGTTGTGTTGTTATAAATGTGTTTGTTTCAGAAATAAACTCTTTTATACGGCTGTTTATTTTTTATTCAGTAGCTCATACTTTTTCATGAGCCATGATGAAAATATTGTTTGACATTTCGGATATCAAGTGGGACACGTGTTTCCGGTCGGATAAATTTAATTTGAAATGAATAGTGAAACCCCGATCAAGTGCACTTACGTTTTCTGTTCAAAATCCACGTGCAGTTTATTTTTTACGTGTTTTTTGCCTGTAAACTTTTAAAAAGCTTTTAAGTAGCACCGGATGCGAATTAAAAAAAAAAACATTACCTTCTACAAACGGAATACCGTTCGAGATGTCATTGAACCGGGTTCAGAATTAGGCAGAGATCCCTTCTTTGGAGGCTGTTATAAGTCCTCTTTTGTCATTGGAGAACACTCGAACAGCAAAGCCATTTAGAACCGGCTCTAATTATACGAGATGTTCGTACGAAAGACGCGCGTAAACCAACCCCCGATGTTTATTGTAAAGACAGATTGAACAAACAGAAGGCGATGCCGTTCAAAAACGATCACTTTTAATCCCCGAAATGAGACAAATATCACGAACCGGGTCAGCGGCTATCTTCTCACGTTTGTTGACGACTTAAAGTGTGATAATATTTATTAAACGGTTCATTCGAAACGACCGACGACGATAAATAAACTCCATAAGACCATTACGCGTCACGCAAGATTTACTATGTATGGGTAACGACTGCTTTTTTACCGATGCCGCATTATAATGTTAAATATTTCGGTCGCGATGTTATCGTTTGTTATTTTACTAGTAATTAGTATTTATTGCCGAGTGGCTTCGTGCGTCTGATCTCGGAGCGATCTTCGAGTGTGAAAGCGGTTTAATGTGAATTATGTGATTACGGGACGGATGAGTTAAGCAATTAAAGCTGTTTTTATGTGAACTACGTGGACTTCTTGATGCGGCATGTGATAATCACAGAATTTATGTTGTTATAGGTGTTGAAGATTGGTATCACGCTGTTCAAGTACCTCGAAGTCGTAACAATTCGAACACATTCATTATTCTCATTTCGGAAGACGGCATCGTTAATAGTCTAAATATTTCGCATGTTCCGAATACCTTCGCGTTGGTCCCAGCCCACACAAATAGTTGCCGTATTTACGAATTTGTATGGCGAAAAATTAAATCAGCTACCGTCTTGATTTTGCTACCATTTACCATCTGTTCCAGGAATGCGATCCTTCGAAATTAATGCGATAGTTAACGCTTAAATAAACCGCCTCGACGGCGAACCTGCCGCATCGCAGTCACGACCCTTCGCTCCGAATAAATCATATGATAATTGAATCATATGCTGCGTGTCAAAAGTAATTAACAGACGCTGCGATACGCATCTCGAGCCACATGTGCTTTTTTAATAACGTCGCGTTCGGTTTCCTCTCGCACACGCGTCTCGCGCTCGAGATAACATCGACATAGAATTTCTTTAATACTCACATGAAAATTATATTACTCTCCATTCATTGCCCCGAGATGACTCCATATTAAGGTCATTGTGAGAGCAAATTGATCTGTGAGCCTTCGCCGAGCGGGCGCGGTCGCAATTATACAAATCTAATTGAACAACGGGCATTTTTCTGCTGGTACAATTATAGCTTCAATGATTAATAGTTATAAATATTGGTTAAGCTTGTACCCAATTAAAATAACGCGAATATCATTAAATAAACGTGACGATAGGTTGTAAATTGCCGGCTGTTAATTTAAATCCACACGTTCGACAGTTTGTTATTCTACAAACCGTATAAATCTTGAGAAGCAATTTATCTGGCTGATACTTAAATTCGTTCCATTAGCATTGTATCCCGTATTAAATTCGGCCGGCGGCAAAGATTGACAATGATTGGCTTAGCGCAGCCCCAAACGACCGATGCGATGGGCTATAAAAATGTTTCGCAGCCGTACACCTTAATGTAACTACCATCAAAACAACCTTTTTAGCGAATCGTTCCTTCGTTTTTTTTCCCAGGGAACGTTTGCTCCTAATGAAATTAAGAGCAAATGTACGAAAAGGAACACATTCGACAAGAGCGTTTTATGAAAATGAGGAAACTCTTCGGTGTATTCGCGTATCGTTTCGGAAAAAGCTGTTTCATCGAGTAGCGTCGTTGCGGCCCTTGCTAAGGATGAAATATTAGAGGTGTCGGCCCCGCCCCGGCCTGTAATGAGACCCGCAGGAATACCAAGCAATATCTTAATACCCACCTTCGCCCGGGGTGACAAATACACGGCGTTCGCGTGGAAACTGTTCATAATTTATAACCGCCCTGTTTTACGATGTTTCCAACACCGCGATGACAGGACGAGGCCAGGCCGGAGATATTGCCCAAAATACATCGCCGCTAAGTGGAATTATTGCTGACGACGTACGGAAACCTTCCCGATTCCCGGACTCAGTAATTCCGCTATCGTTTCCACGGGAGCACATCAAAGCTATTTTGGCATTAGGTAAGTAATAATGCCGCCTAAACAAACTTACGCGTGACTCGACAAATGTGGAAATGATTTATGAAATATCCGACTTGAAGCTTTATTAGATAGTCAACACTATCGAGAACATCAAAGGTGTCGAACGATGGAGCTCTCGCCTGACTTCAAAGAACAATAACTGAGGATATCGCGAGCCGACGCGGTAAATAAACACGTTTACGAGTCGCCCGCATTAATTTATTTTGTCGTAGAAACAATCGCACTTCGTCCTCACTTAAGAACGTTGCGACTGAAAGTTGAATATGAAAGGGCTCATAAAACGGTCGTAAACTCTATGAAGAGTGACGATCGTGCTTTTGGAGTGTTCGGGTGTAGGCACTTTGATTTGTGTGAGGCAGCTGGCAACGTTAATAACTTAATTCGTCAGAGTCTACGCGACGGGAAGAGGGTTTTAGTTGATAAGTACATGTGCAGGCGCCGAGGAAGCATTATGTCGTGCGCGGGAGCAGGGATGACGCCTGCGACGTCGACGGTTCGCTTTGAAAGTGCGGCTGTTGAACGATTTGTGTACATCGACAACTACTTGAGTTGAGAGCGCGTCTAATTGACTGCTAACCGCGATAAACATTAATCAAGCCGCCCAAATGATCATCAAGATGGCCGTCAACAAAATGAAGCTCTGAAACGTTCCCGTAGATATAAATACAACTTTTATTTTCAGTAATAATTAGGTACCTACCTAAGCGTGAGCAAAGTATTAAGTTATTGTAACTTTAGTATCGCAATAAACTTTCTACTCCAATAAAACTTTTCACACTTAAATGAAAATTTCCCCTCGCACTGATGAGTCGGGTCATCAGGAACACATTAATAAACTTGTATAAATTCTTATAGTCGCGTCTCATTATGAAGTCTATAAATTCCTGAGGTACTCGACAGGTGCTTCAAGCGCCATTGCTATGAGAACTGTCATAATTATTTGTACACACTCGTCGGTAGGGCGACGAGATGTGCTTCGGAACACTACTTGAAGTTCAGATAGTCGCCTCCTCTTAATAATTCATGTCCCGTCGTCATGTCGCGTCGATGGAAGCCACTTCACTACTCGTTAAGAGTCACGGGGCCTCACCTTTTACATCATTTTTATAAGACTTCCTAGGGTTCGACAGTTTCACCAAGTTATTTCTGTTAATATTTCTTTGTGCGAAAATTGGATTATTGTTCATACATATTTTATTTGACAGTTTTTGTGTGAAAGGTTTAAATTAGGTATTGATATCGTTACTTCGATATTCAAGTGTTCGCGAAAAAAGGTAACATTAACAATACTTTTTGATGCATAAAAATCGAGTGTAAGTAGACTAATAAGGAATAAGTATAATATCAATTTCAGGAAACGACGCAAGAGCTTATTTCGCCTTCGATAAATTGGTCTTTATCGAATTGGGATCATAAATACGAGAATAACTCTTCGTAATTCGAAAAAAAATCGTAACGATACATCACTAGAGCTCCAAAAAAGCCTACGTACGATGCGGAAAATCGTCAGGTCGGTTAGTCGGTGAGTCCTCGTCGTCGGGTTAACTATAACGATCTTGGTGTATTCCTTTGCTATGTATAATTGGCGGCACGGCTACAATTTTAGCTCTGAAATCGATAAGTCGTGTTTGATTGCACGCCGCGGGAATATTCAATGAGTCTACTATTTTCTACCACATGTACACCGCACTAGACTTAGGGTACATTGCATTAATTAATGGAATTTGCATTGTGTGTAATCCTACGTAGTTTGGACGTCGGCTTTGCTCGGAGCAGTGACGACGATAATTATGTTCTGATAGGTGCACTAACTAGCCGCTAGCTAGTACCTAATTAGATGTCTGATTTTCAACGAGAAATGCATATGAAGATGATGAATATAGATTATAATTAGTTGGCTTGATAAAAGGTCTTATCGTAAAACATCCTCTTAGTTTTTGGCCGTCAAACTTTCAGTTTAAACAACTACTGAAAGGTGATAGTCGTCAAAGCGGTGTCACAACTCGGAACTTACTTCCAGAAACCGTGTTTGAGGGTCAACGAATTGTAACTCCATTAAAAGTTTCCTTGTTTTCGAAGTAAATACGGCGCCATTCAAAGGAAGTCCTTAAAAATTAATGGAGACATCCTGATTACTTTAAAGATCCAAGGTATGAGTTGTATTTGGACTACCGAGTCTATTTATATTGACACAAACATCTTTACGATTTAATCTTCCTTATAACTTTGCATTCCCATTCAGTGGTTAACTTGAATTCCTGTTGATATTTTCTTAATCCAACAGCACATAAATATTCACGCTAGAGGGCGTGACAGCCACTAAAGAATCGGATAAAGAACCTGCATGCGGGTAATATTGTGACTGTCGCCGGCATAGCGCAGTTAATATCTGAATCCCACAAAGGAAATAAAGTCCGATACGAAAAACGAACACGACTTGAACAGAGTGCACCGCGCGTCAGATTATAGGCATAAATTATTAGGCACTTTTGTTCAAGTCAAAGAGCTACTCGCGACCCATTCAATTACGGATCAACCGTACAAGGAGTGCTGAGTCTTTTTCAGACGTTTGTGTAAGGGATTAGTCGGGATATCTGTGCCGGTATCTCCGTGAGATAAGTACGAATATACGTCAACGTCGGACGGCTAAGCCGATTATTTTAAATGTATTCACATGCTATTCACTTCCTTAATGGACGTCGTTTTTCACGTCGCGTCGGGCACCGTGAGCCCTCTCACTCACTGACTTACTGAAGATTTTCGGTTATGATCCGGTCATTGACTGTTGGATATTAATGCTCACTTATCCGACATTTATTAAATTGTCGAAATAAGGGCGCGAGGGCAAGTAGATGAAAATATCAACTTTTATAATTGATATGTCCACTTGTCTCAACTCTCGAGGCTCGACCCTTTTGAATTCTTAATTAGAATGAAATATAGCTTTTAAATTGTTTCAAGTACCTAGAAGATACGTTAATAATATTAGAGTTTTTGAAGAGGTCCTGTAAGTAAATAATTATTAGGTATGCGTAGGTTACCCGAGGGCCGATCTGAGACCACACACGAGTCTATAACATCGAATGCCTGCACGATCGTGGGCATTTATAAGAAGCTGCGTAGGTTATTGAAATGGACCAAAAAATAAAGTTACAACAGGCTCACGGGCGGCCCACCTGGGCGGCATTGACAAATGCTGCTGTTAGGCCGCGCTCCCTCGGCACACTGAGGCCCAAATAATATACATATCATTATTTCGCCTCGTGCCCTCATAAATATTACTTACAAATTCGCCCATCCAGCGAGTAGCGAGCAACGCCGGCGGCAATTTTTCAAGGAAATATCGCTCGAGAGACGCCAACCGCCCGGGAATAGGCGAGAACATGCAATGATGCATTGTTTTATTTGTGTACCAGCGCTGCTACTTGAGTGAATTGGAACTCAATACTCTTTATTACCCTTGTTGCTTGTAAGCAGCTCTTAAATTTCAGAAACATTTCAGCGTTCAAGCTCTTTTAAGTTACAATTCGTCTTTCAAACAAAATTGTTTAGCATATTTCATATTTAGAAACGAATGTCTGTCAGATGGAATAATTCAATTATGAATGTTCAGCTAAATTCAAATTAATTTCAAATAACACGTGTTTAAAGTTTATTTTACACAAACGGCTATTAATCCAATAACGGTCGGCAATCATAGATATTTATTTAAACATGAACTCGCCACAATACAGGGTGCTTTACGGCAGGTGGGCATCTAATTAATTAGTAGGTGGCCCCCTATCCACGAGGGTCGAAATTAAATGTATACTTTGCATTTTTTCACCCGCCATAACGCCGCATGCCGTCAGTCTCCATGTAATTAATAATAAAATGTACCACTAAAGTAATGGTAGGCACATATTTATTTGTGCAACGTTTTAATATTTTTTATGCAAAATAGGGGTTGGGTCGGATTACTTATGGTAAAAGTGTTGTTCTTTTCGTGAAAAATGTTTTAAATATATGCCGAAAACCTTTTTTGAGGTAGGACGGTATATTAAAAACGTTTTTCAGGTAGGAATTTGGTTAAATAATTGTATTACCGAGTGTCGAAAAAATGTGTAGCAACGTTTCATAAACAGCTCTATAAAAAGAATACGTTGACAGCTGTCAATCTGGAAATTAAAACAATCTGGAACCGCACTTCCTGCGAGCACTTCCACATCCACATATAAAATAAATTGTATCCAGCCGTGGAACATATCAATGGGAGGTATAAAAATAGCTTGTGTACTCACCAGTACCCCAGTACTGTCGCCCCGTTCGCGTGTAGACTCGCCGAAGTGGGGGAGCAAGTATAGCGCTTGTCTACATAATATTACCGCGTTATTACAAGTCACCGCGGCTGCATGTCAAGTCACCGCTTCAGGGTGACTAACGTTGATAAGCGTCGCGACGTCTGCTCACGTCCCTGTATGCATTTTTTTTCTCGGTTACAACATACGTCATGAATGTCAACGACTAGTGTTGAGAGAGATTGCCTGCAGCTAAACTACAAAGTTTTTAGCTTAGCTGCGGGCTATCTGTCTCATCTCGTTGATTACATTGTTTGTAAACAACTGTCAACACACTAACTAGCAACCAGTTTTCGTTACATAACAACTCAAAAACAAACACAATTAAACATTCACATGTCTAACTAGAAAAGCCTCGGGCAATTCCTAAAATGACAAATGGAGCAGAAATAATTTCAATAACCAACCACTATAACGTTACATAACTTAGTGCATTAATAAACGTTGTATATTATGAAAGCGTAAGTAGTACAAAATTATAAATTGTTTGCAGTTTGCCGTCAGACTGTACGGTAATAAAATTAAACGGCGGCGAATATGTCTGTCTCGATCATTTGTGATTGTTTTAATGCTCGAATTAATTTGTTGCGAGTGCTCGAATGTTACTCATTGAATTGGACATTAGACTGACGTATATTATGTCGGCGGGAAAGATATATTGTTGATTAAAATAGTTTGTAGACGCTAATTTATTATTAGCTAAAATATTTAATCACATTGTTAATTGCACCGTGCCTGCTCGTATTAAAACTTAAAAGGATCCAAGGTTGTTTCGTTTGCATTCCTTGAAATTGAAACTCTTGACAGCACTTAGACTCTTAATTTTCTTGGTAAGTCTTTTGTAATAAAAGCTGTCTCTATTTGAATAAACGCGAAAGCTGTATATTGTAAAATTTAATATTTCTACGTCTTCAACTAGTGCAGAGATATTCAAATTCGTGCAACTATAGGTAGAAATCAGATAGATCTTTGCTAGTTCTAAAAAATTACACTCTAAAAAACAATACATCTCGCAGCTGCCATGGATTATTGTATTTTTGAATTGTTAATTTTATCTTTTTTATTCTGGACGCTCTTACTCGCACGTCTTTCTACATCGTTCTCACATGTATGTTTAATCTCGACATGAATGATGTAACCGAGACTTTGTAACAACATAATGATTTAACTCTTTCAGGGGCACTTTCATATAAGTTACATTATACGTGTTTTTATGTTTTTTCTAGTTGTATTTAGGCTAAACAATACTGAAAACATGGTTCATAAAAATATCTGAGTAAAGGCTTTTGAGGAATCACATGGTTAGCTACGTTAACCACCGCCGCTGTAGAACAAAACAACACTATGAAAAATCTTAAAATTTTTAATCATGAATACAGGCTAAAAAAACATATTAAAACACTTAGGACCAAGATTTTATTTCACTTCTTATGGAAATCTTCGAAGCAAGACTTTCCTTTACGCAAACATAGTGGAACATTGCAAGGTTTTCATTTCCAAACCGCACGTACTGGAGTATTACTGGTACTGCATTTGGCGCATCTTGATGTGCTTCGCTTCGGCTGATGGCGATTGCTTTCAAGGCGGATCTCGTCGGCCACTGTTGGCTTATGCCGTTTTATTATGGCCGGATCTGGAGAAATCGCTCCTGAACTGCATGGACTGTCCATTGAGCGATGCCTGCGCTGATTGACAAACGCTGGAGCTAAAAGACCTTGGTAGACTGAACGACGAAAATCCTTCAATGTCAAAGTTTCTAGATCTGGTCGTGAAGTGGATTGTAATTCTTTGTACACCAAGAAAGAATTGACAACAGAACAGTCCAGAAAATGGAAAAAAATCCGGTGCCAGCATTTGTGTCACTTTCGGTCAATATCATAGCAGCTTTTGAGTTGGTCGAACTTATGCACACAAAGGTTGGTTACATAAAGGTTGGTTTGAAAGCTTAGAATTTCTTGCAAATCGTCTGACCAAAATATGCCAAATAGTGCATGAGGCGTAATACTTTCCAACTCAAGTGTATGTGCTGGTACACCCACATCTTCAGTAAACTCACCTGGTGGGGAAAGTGAGTAGTACTTCTTCCACTTTGGCGCTCTTGTTTGTAAACTGCTGGAGCTGCTCTCTTCCGCTACAGGAGTGGCAACCTCCGGAGGCAGAGTAGAACGGAAACTGGACAAGGGTTCATTATCTTCTTCATCAAAACTGTAAGTGTGCAGACGTTCCCCTACGACATCACCCAAAAGCATGGTAGGTAGTTGTGCATCATGAGTTTCCTGGTCCGATTCCGCACTGCAGCAACTGTCGTCATCGGAGGGTATCTCCTCCAGACAGTTTTCAATATCCCCGTCAGCTAACACACGAACCATTCTCTAAGATATATAAAAAAACAATGTCACATCTATACGAACAAATAAAATATTCTATCTGCGCGCTGGTTAGCTACTCTAACCACCGAATTATGAGTATCATAATTACATTAGAAAGCAAAATTACACACAATGTTTATCAAATACATGCTAAAAATGTCTAAATACGTCTAATAAAACAATCATAGTCAAAAAAATAATAGACTCACCTTATTTTTGAAAGTTTTTTTCCGAGCACGTTACAAAAACACTGTCAATGAATTTTGTTCATACGAACAATACAAACACAAACGATTATCGGCGCCACTTACTGCCAAAACTAAATCGAGCATAAGGTGTATTTCTATGATAGTTCAAGAAATAATCGCTATATATCAGGAATTTAAAGAAAAAAAATACGAAATATGTGGTTAGCGTAGCTAACCACTGACCCTGAAAGAGTTAAAAGAGTGTCCATGGAGTTTCTTGCCCATTCTTCTCCATAGAGATCTACGCTTTCGAATGGGCAACTACAGTACTTTCACAAGTTATTATGCCCTGTGACTGGGACTGTAGCTTAGTTTATTTTTTTGTGTTTTGACATTCAAAAGTGCCTGTAATGGTCTAATTGAAATAAATGCTTTGAGTTTGAGTTTGAGTTTGAGTTTAATACAGACAGGAGTTTGTAATCAGTTCAGAGTCTAGGAACTCCATACACATTAGATAATTAACAACAATAATCACATTAGACATTCACACAAAAACTATCGTGGGTACACCTGTCAAATAGTTGAAACAAGTTATGGTAGACGCAATCACATTACTTGAGTGGAACAAGTTGCAGCTGTCCACATTACATCTTTGATACAGGTTTTAAAGACTTGCTCAACGTATATAGTGAATACGGGCGCATAATTGTAGGAGATTCATAAGTGTTAATAAGATAAGGCTATTCATGGAACTCAGCTTGTCTTATGGGTTCTTAGAAGACCTGCTGTTGGTTTTTTTCAAGAACTATGAATGTGGTTGAGTCATTGCGAATATAGGACCAGTTTTTGTTTTTAGTCCAGTCCCTACTTACTTAGAGGAGCTCGTGGCTAAGTAATAACAGCCGCTCGGGTCGATCGTCAGGTTAAGCCGCGCTTGCCTGGGTTGGTCCGTGGATGGGTGACCACCCATTACATACCGAGTTTCCTCCGTGTCTCGGAAAGCACGTTAAGCCGCTGGTCCCAGCTGTCATTTGTGGATCTTTGATCTGTGACAGTTGTTACAGGTAGTCAGTGGCCCGAAAGTCTGACAACCAGTCTTACCAAGGGGTATCGTATTATCCAATACGAACTGGGTTGTGGAGGTCAGATAGGCAGTCGCTCCATGTAAAGAACTGGTATTCAGCTGCATCCGGTTAGACTGGAAGTCGACCCCAACATAGTTAAAAAAATAAAAAAATGGAAAAGTGGGAAGAGGCTAGGCAGATGATGACTTACTGATGACGCAACTGCTAGAATCTTACATAGAGAAGTTGTTAACATTCAAATTGGTACAATTTCTGAGTCAGACGATAAAGTAGCAACATAACATGGAGAGAAAGATAACACAAAAGAGATATCATTTCCTCCTACCGAACCATATTCATATAAAGACACACTTTACAATATGAACAGTAATATCAAACCATTACGGAAAGGAATGTAAGCGAAGCGCTACAAAAAGGCCTGTATCAACGATACAATCAACGAAAAACTACCTGTTATACATAGAAAAGTGTATGCAGGGACCACAAAGGCTGGACACAAAAGCATGTGAATAAATAAACTGCCCACGCTAACTTAACAGCCTCCCACACCATACAAAACACTCGGGATAAATCTATAAAAATATCTCCTAATAAAAATGTTTACCTACAATCAATGGACCATGCGATAACTGACTATATTATTAATAGAAACACAGTTGTTTTGTTCTAGCACGTTGCTTTAATTTGTCACAAAAGGGAGTTACAGGAAGAGATTCCACAGACAAGTAGAAATTATCTAGTCATAGACTTATACAAATATTGTTTTCAATTACAAAGCTAGTTACATGGTGTTGCCACCAGACGGCACTAGTATTTATTTCGATATCAATAAATTACACCCCCACTATATCGAAATAATAAAATAAACAGACTTAACTTCCAAACATTACAACCCAAATGTATATAAAACAGAACTAAATTTTAACGAGTCCCAAAGTCTCCATGAATTTATAATGTTTTGCCCTGGACAAACCTTTTGTCAACAAATCAGCAGGCATCTGAGAAGTCCCAACATATTTAGTTTCAACAATCTCATCATCAATAACTTCCTTTATAAAATTGTAACGCACATCTATGTGTTTGGACCTCTTGTGTGACTGATGACTATTGGCAAGTTTTAACGCACTTTGGCTATCATTAAATAAAATTATTTTATTACAAAACCCAACTATTTCTGTTTCCAATCTACGCAAATATATGGCCTCGCGACACGCTTCCGATAAAGCCATGTATTCTGCTTCACAGCTACTCAATGCCACTGTGCGTTGTTTTCTGCTTTCCCAAGAAATAGCAGACCCACTTTTCAAGAAACTAAAACCAGTATATGACCGTCTATCTAGCGCGTCACTTGCCCAATCGGCGTCAACAAAACCAACCAAATCCGCTGTTCCTTGGGAGTACTTCAAACAGTAATCTTTAGTCTTATACAAGTATCTTAGAACCCTTTTACCATAAGAAAAATGAACATCTGAATAAGAATTATTGAACTGCGATAAATAACTGACAGAGTATGCTATGTCTGGCCTAGTCAACACAGCAAGATACATTAAACATCCTATTAACCTTTGATATGGAATATTTTCTTTACACACACTAGATTTTTCAATATTTAATTTACACTCAATAGGTGTTTCCGCTGTGTGACAATCTGACATCTTAAATTTTTGCATTAACTGCTCTATATAATGCTCCTGATCAAGGGTTACAACACAGTTTTTTCTATCAACATTAACTCTCATACCTAGGTACTGTTTGACATCACCAAGATTTTTAATTTTAAATTTAGCACTTAAAGCTTTAATTAATTTATCAGTTTCAGACTTTACATTTGAAAAAATAAGGAAATCGTCTACATAAAGACCAACTATCACCTTTTTTTCATTATGACAATCTTTTAAAAATACACAAGGCTCACTTTTACTCTTAACATAACCTAAATTACATAAAGTTTCATTGACTCTATCATACCAGGCTAGAGAAGCCTGTTTTAGACCATAAATGGCCTTTTTTAATCTAAGAACCTTGTTACAATCAACAATAGGGAAACACTCAGGTAACTGCATAAATATAGTTTCTTTTAAATGACCATTGAGAAATGCCGTAGTGACATCCAGATGAGTTATGTCCATATCTAACTGTACACTTAATGCAAATAGATAACGCAAAGTAGAATGTCTTATCACAGGAGAGAATGTCTCATCATAGTCCACACCAGGTCTTTGCGTAAATCCCTTCGCAACTAACCGTGCACGATATCTCACTTGTTTGTCACAATATTTCTTTTTAAGAACCCATTTACACTTCACTACCGTGCCTGCACTTGGAACATCTACTAACTCCCATGCATCATTTTCACTAAAACAGTCCAGTTCTTCCCTAATTGCACTTAACCACTGCTCCTTCTCTGGCGCTGCCAATGCTTCCTGCAGAGTTAGATCACCAGCATCGTCCCACGCTTCCACAGTAGAATCAGCACACATGTTCGAATATCCATACCACTCTGGTTTCTTCCGCAACCTGACGGCTCTTTCATCATACTTTGATTTACCTGATTCAGTTGATTCAGCATCTTCATACTCACTCGGGATATATGTCTCATCAGACTTGTCAACATAACTCTCAATCATAGTATCTTCTAAGTCACCTGAAGATATGTCCCCCACTGAACCTAGGCTCTCTTCATTGCTTTCCTTGCTTTCTGTCACAGGCATAGATACTTCTTCCATTATAATAACATCTCTACTGGTGCTGACCTTCTTAGTGATGGGACAATAAACTCTATATCCTTTTATGTCTTCTGGATAGCCCACAAGTATCTGCTCCTCTGACTTCTTGTCCCATTTTTTGCGCTTTTCCTTTGCCACATGCACCATGACACGGCTGCCAAAAATTCGCAAATGACTTATGTCTGGCTTATATCCTTTCCAAACTTCATAAGATGTTTTATCATTCAACGCTGGAAGGGCAATACGGTTATGCAGGTAGACCGCTGTATTTGATGCCTCAGCCCAAAATTCTTTCCCTAGCTTGGCATCAAATAATAAACACTTCGCCTTCTCAATAATTGTGCGGTTAAAACGCTCTGCCAGGCCATTTTGCTCCGGCGTGTAAGGATTCGACTTCTGGTGCAAAATGCCATTCTTTTTCAAATAATCATCAAAACTTCTGTTACAAAATTCCTTCCCATTATCGGTGCGAAGTGTTTTAATTTTCCTGTTCAACTGGTTCTCTACTTTGGCCTTATAATTCTGGAAGTGTTCAAATGCTTCACTTTTCTGCTTCATGAAATATATGTAGGTCATCCGACTGTAATCATCAATGAACAAAATGAAGTACCTGGACCCACCAATCGAAGCATTTTCCATTGGACCACACACATCACTGTGAACTATGCCCAGTAATTCACCACTTCTCGAACCAGCATTTCCAAAAGGAAGGCGTGACTGCTTGCCTTCACAACAAACAACACATGACGTTTGAGAAATGTCACTTTTCTTCTCAAGTTCCATGCCACTTACTGCATCAGGCATCTTGTTTAAGTACATGCTGTTTACATGGCCTAATCTACGATGCCATGTAGCCACAGATGCAAATGTTGTAGCCTGTGTGCTCTCAGGAGTTCTCAACTTGTAAACGCCATTTGTCAATGACGCCACGGCGACCAACTGCTCATTTTTATTATAAATGTTGCATCCACTGGTAGTAAACACCACTCGGTTACCGTTTCTGACCAACTGACTGACAGACAATAAGTTTGTGGTTAACTTTGGCACACACAACACTCCTTTGACAATCACGTCGTATTCACTGTCGTCAGTAACCGTCGCAATTTGCACGTCACCCGAGCACTTCACGCTAAGCTTTTCTTGGTTAGCAACAATAATTTCTTTGATAGGATGTTCGGTTGAGACATTTTCAATCAAACTTTCGTTTGAAGTTAAGTGAGCGCTCGCTCCTGAGTCAACATACCAATCGCTTTTCGAAAAACTGCCATTTAGGAAGACGGCATTGAACGCGTTTGTTTGTTTACGTTCACTCGATTTGGTATTTGAAGAATCCTTATCAACAGTACATTGATTCCGGTAGTGCCCGGTTTGTTTACATCTATAACACCTCTGTACCCTTTTTGACTTTGACGTTTGCGAATGTCCGTTGTCTTTGGTTCCGCCGTGACCAGTGCTACCAACCTTATTTTTTCTAAAACTTGCAAATGCCCCGCTAGCGTCGCCATCATTGTTTTCGTCCAAATCCATCAACTTTGACTTAATGGCGTCGGTGGTGATGACGATTCCCGAATGCTCGATCGCCATTATCATCGGCGAATATTTCTCCGTTAAACCAGCTAACAATAAACAACCGATCCACTCGTCACTGATCTGAAATCCAGTTCCGCTTAGCTTTTGTCCAGTCTCCACTAGCTGTGTCACATAACTTGTCATGGAACTGCAATTTTCGAGACGAATCGAGATAAGATTTCTCAATAAACTGATCCGTCTGGTAAAACCGGAATCATCGAATAAAGCTTTCAGCTTATTCCACAGCTCCAACGACGTTTTGACATCCTTTACGTGCACGTACAAACTGGAGTCGATTGTGAGAATCAATTTTGCCTTGGTCCTCGCATCATCAGCGGCTTCTGAAGTCTTCCCGGCAACAGCTTTTATGCAATGCTCCATGTTCTCCAGGATCAGAAAATTCTCCGCGGCGAAGCACCACTCCGTGTAATTTTCCCGCCCTTTTAGCTTTGGTACATTCACCAAGTAGTTTGTCGACATGATAATTTTTGTTTATCACTCGCGACCTACGCTAAAAACTGAGCTAAACTAATAATTACGACTGTCCCTAGCTAAAATATTGCCAAGCTGGGCCCATAACCTATTATTAATAGAAACACAGTTGTTTTGTTCTAGCACGTTGCTTTAATTTGTCACAAAAGGGAGTTACAGGAAGAGATTCCACAGACAAGTAGAAATTATCTAGTCATAGACTTATACAAATATTGTTTTCAATTACAAAGCTAGTTACATGGTGTTGCCACCAGACGGCACTAGTATTTATTTCGATATCAATAAATTACAGACTATAAACATGCTGTAAAATTTAAGCACGATATTAAGGTTTAAGAACTTCTTTTGCGTATGAGAACGTGGAGTGTTCGATAAGCTTCTAATATTCAACGTTTGTATGGCCCGCAATCAGATTATTTCGAACATCAGGGAACATAACTGTGCTGCGGTACTTGTGCTAGTATGTGGTTATTGTTAGACTAAAGTCCAGTGTTTGTAATGTTGATTTTAGGTTCATTGAGAGAATGTCGTACACTGTCGCTGTTGTCCCGGGCAATGCAATTAGTGTTTTCTGACATTTGTATTTCGTTATCCCTAGGATAGACGAATTAATGCCAGCTTTGAAAAGCAATACCAATTAGGTTTATATTCTAACATTTAAAAGTAAAAGAGAAATATAAATCAAAAGTTCAAAGACGCAAATGGCGTGATCCATAATTTAAACGCCCGTACATGGAAAAGCTTAATTAAAAACATCATTAATAAATTCATCTGGCGAGATGTCAGGAGCATCGACATAGTTTCTCGACTAGACTCGAGTCGCGAATCTTAAAAGCAATGTAAAATTTAAAAAGTTTCGGAAGAAAATTAAGGATCGCGACGAGGCGGCAACGGAGGTTTTGAAAGCGTTGCCGAAGACTTGCATCGCGTAACTTTGTTAGGCACAGTGAGTTACCTCGTTAACGGGCGCGACGAAATATTACAGACGTAAAACTCAAATTAATCTAGGATGCTTTTTTCCTAAAAGGATATTCCTCTGCTAATGAGCTAGATTGTTAGCCTTCGCCCGACGCTGCCTTTGTTTAGCTTTCTGCAAACTTCAGTAATGTGAATAACATTGTTTTTTTTTGTTTGTAATTCTGTTAAAACAGTATCTACTCGTGAATAAAATACTGGGAAAAAAATCAGACTCAAACAAAGAAGTTTAAGCAGAAACAAAGGTTTATGATGATAACCTTAATTAAACGGAGGCAAAACCAAACGATCCTACGAACATTCTTTTCAACTTTTTTGGATTTTCATTTAATTTTTCCCTTATTTCATGTCGGACTTCAATAAGATCATGTGGATGAGCAGCTGCTCATCGTTTCTTTCATTTCTACAAGCTGAATTGGAAAATCACCTCGTTTATGAGAATGATATTTCAATTTCAGCTTACGTCAATCAGTCAAAGTAACCCCGCAGTGCGATTTATACCGTTGTTATTGGGTAATAAAGACATAAAGGCTCGCAGCTGGTCCCCTAAACAAGGTGTGCTTATCTTACTATCGATTGGAACAGCTGTAACAGGCGGGACATATTACCCTGTTTCTATTAACCACATGAGTACGGGTGGTCTCGGAAAAATTACTACCTTTCTGTCCAATTCGACCATTTTTTTCAAGCCCACATTATTATTCATCCATTCAAATGTCTGCATAAACAAGCCGAAGTGTCTCTATCTGCTAAACTTTACGCTTGTAATAATAAACGACAAAATAACATAATTTATGCATCTACAACTTTGCTACAGCGTTCTGCATAACAATGGCGACGCAGAACAAAGTCAGTTGGGAAATGTATCCGAACGCGTTCGAGGGACGAAATTGAAACGTGCACTTTTTGGTTTTAGAACTTTCTTTCGAATTCTTTCTTCAAAGAGGTTGTAATGCAGGCGCCATTTTATTATTAAAATCATTTCCTTATAAAACTGGTCGCTATAATGAGATGGTGTCCGTCCATTATTTTTATCTTTAGAGTTAATGAGGTGAATTCCTGCAGCAGATAATAAGTTATAGTAATAATTAACGTCAAATAAAAGGGATTAGACTATTCTTTATGTAATTTTTATCTACTTATTGAGGAAGTGACATAAACAACAAATTAGAAAATATTTTGATAGTAATGACATTCCTAACTAATTAAGGTATCATATAATATTCCAAACACCCTATCGCAAATAAGTCACATATTGAGAAATGGCAAAACCATTCAAAACCACAAACAGGCATGCAAACTATTTGTAACCACTCACCCATCAGTTTAACGGTCCTATTTATTTGTTCATTCGCGTTCGATAGATTTACAGTGACTAAACTGGGTTACTGTTTTTAAGATACTGGTGTTAAAAACAGATACACTACGGCCATTCCCCACGTGCCAGATAAATTCCTACCATTTCTCTCAACTCGCTTCCGTATCCGTACAAATGTTGTAGTGTCTTTTTGTTCTCATCCGATGGAATTACAGCATTAATCAGCCGAAATGAACCTTTTAGCGAAATGTCAAAAGGTTTACCAGGATCTTGGTAACGAGGCACCGATAGTAGAAACAAAAGAATGTTCCGTCTACACGGCTACAGGACGGGGGAAATGAAATAGCTGCGGTAAGCGCTCGATATAAAATCAGAGGTCATTTGATAGACCACCCCGTAAAGACCTCTTGTGTATTTTAAATTGACTTTGTCGAACTCCAATCTGTGCTAAAAATAAATCTTAATCTCAGAAAATGAAAGATGGCCTTTCAAAATAAAAATCAGGCTTTTTCAACGTTTTTTTGGTAAAATATTTTATGTCGGAAACTTGATACTTTAAGTACCTACATCCGTGAAGATTGATGCATGATGCAGTTGGACGCACCGATAGCCGACAGCCCGCTTTCTCCCAGATAAGCGGCAAGTCCGCTCTTTGTCTGACCACATTAATTTAAGACTATGATATAAACCCGTTTCGAATTGTTAAATTGATTGTGCTTACTGTGTTATCATAAGGCTTTTATTGTCGCTCAGTGGTTCACCGTTGTAATGTAAGTAAAAAAAGTAAAGATGTAAAAGCATTTGGGAAGCGCCTCAAGCGAATAAATAGTAAGTAGTGGCTCAAAACGGAATCTAAATTTCCTGTTAGAATTGACCGAATGTGAACTCGATTCAAATTCCGGCGGGCGCGGGATTGTAGCGTTCAGGTGTAGCGTGGCGGGCGCCGGGCGCGACCGGTGAGGCGGCCGCCGCCGGCCCGGCCCGGTTGTCCGGCTGCCGGCCGTCCAAGCACACATTTCCGCTTGATTAGAGGACGTGCGAGTCGCCGAGGACACCTGCGCCATCTGTGTGCCGACTTTTCAGTGCGCTTTGTTTTGAAATTCTGAACGCTACCCCGACGAAGTTTTATCGCTTAGGACCGACGCGATGCGGGCATCGTTTGACTTTTGCCCGACAGAAACGAAATTTCACTGCGATATATGTATTTCGTTTTATCCTCTTGAAATTTCTCGTAATGGCTAATTCTCGTTCATCCTTTTCTGTCTAGGCCTTTTGCTTTTAAATATAGTTTACGAACAGTAAATATAAATATTCCTTTAAGCATAAGTTGCTTGACCATGTCTATCATATTCAAAGAAATGGGAAAGAAAACGAATTATGGGGTTGTATAAAAGTTATTGCTTGTTTATGAAGGTCTGTTTTTATAGGGCCCTAAGGGAGGAAGTTCTTTATCGATGCTTTATAATGTAACGGTTATCCGGAAAGATAATAAAGTTTGTGGGTTAAGTGCATTGCAGATGTAAATGAACGCTTTTATTTATAACTTCTTCTCTTTGTTTCAGGATTTTCCGTGTTTACTTTGAGCTCATGAACTCAAGTATCGCCACGTTATAACATCAAGCCCTGCCCACCATTAGGTAAGCACAACCAGATTAAATACAAAATTCTGCCATTCGGTAAAATAATAGAAAAATTTCAACTTCTATAACAATAACTGCAGCAAGACAAATCGTCAATACAAAAGAAAATCTCATTGCTAACAAGCGTTTTCAGTAAACAAAACAAAAATGTTTATTTATGTAAGCAATCCCATAGACTTTGAACGAAAAGCCTGAAAAGAAGACAAAACAAGAAACAATCTGCGGACCGTTTACCAACTTCTGCTTGTGAAGGCATCAATCCGCCATCAAATTGCGTAGAAAGGGGTAATTTGTATCTTTTTTTCAATAAAGCAACACCTGTGCCGCGGCCATTTGTGCTCCCTCTAAGCTTAAAGCTTTGTAAATGTAACACCATTTGTAGCGGAATTGAAAAACTGTTTCGTTTCTCTGTCGCAACAGTGTGTCGTGCGGTGTGGAGTGAGCCTTATTTGTCACGATGCTCTTTTATTTACTTGTTTTTTGTTGAGTACATAACATGTGTCGTGCTAGTGTTGTTTTGTTGTTTAGTAATAAGTTTTAGACTTCGTAATTGTTGGAATGATGCTGGGTTTGTGGCGGGCTATTAGATATTTTCTCGTTTCTTATTTTTTTTGTTATTGCGCCTCTATGCAGATTATAGACTTTTTGTTTTTAACGCTCTAAAGACTCGTAAAGTAAGTTATATTTTAAGTAATACTTGTTCAGTGACAATGTTTTCCTTTACTTTGTAATATGATACGAGAAAAGTTTAAGTAAGAAGACGAAGGAAGGAGGTATACAACTTTCTTCAGATCTCTCTTCAATTCAAATACTCAACCTACATACCACGGTCATAAAAACGTTTGAAAAAAAACTTTTATGTGCCTGTCAAAAATCAAAGCGCTCAATAGAACGTCGTTCACAATACAACGCATCACTAACCAACGACAAACCCAGTCAATTGGCCTTAATAAATTACTATTAGTAAAATAACTATTATAATAAAGATACAGCTTGTATTTTTCCTTTTATTTCTTTATGGGCATTCAACGGGCCATGTTTGTCCCGTATACAGCCGTTCAAAATATATGACCAATCATTTTTCAACGACACTCGCTTTCAGACAGATTTAAAGCGTGGTTCGAATGACGCGTACTTCCAATGTGTCAATCACACGTATGGTTGCCCCTAAATGTACAGTGGCGTACGTCAGGGATTCGTCTAAAACTGTCGGCCGCCACGCGCCAGTGTACTGATTAGAGACAGTTTAGCTTGGCATTAATCAGGTTAGGTTTCAGTAATCAGGCACCTGTGACTTACTTAAAAAGTAAACCT
Source organism: Standfussiana lucernea (assembly GCA_964057025.1). NCBI lineage: Eukaryota > Metazoa > Arthropoda > Insecta > Lepidoptera > Noctuidae > Standfussiana > Standfussiana lucernea. The sequence continues at coordinate 6,957,133 of OZ059785.1, forward strand.
TATTGACATCTAAGTCGTAGTGAACTGTTTTTAGTTCCTGAAATATTTCACATTCATAAATTATGCAGTAAAATTCCCAACATAACCCTCCTAAAAAAATATGACACTTAAAAGCTATGCATGCAGCCATGCGTAGCTATGTTATGCATAGTAGCTATGCTATGTATAGTATGAGTTCCTGGGTTTGATTCCATTAGGAATTTCTTAGTAGCAGCTTCGGAGTCTGGATTTGGCAATAGGCTCGCCTCCTATTACATGGCACTAAAAAATAACTGGCAAAATGTGGGTGTACTATTACGTACACCTCTGCTTAACGCTTCGGGTATTACAGCCGTGATGTTATGTTATGTATTAAAAGCTATGTTTATGTACCCACCGTTATGTACCCACCCGGTCTTTAGTTTACGGTCACATACCATGACTGATAGATAATGTTATCCTGATTAAAAGATGCACATTTCTAGCACTTGTTTGTAAACGTTAAGCTTTATTAGCTCAAGATAATATAAAGGCATGACATGTTTTTTTGGATAATAAATCGATGCTGTTTGCATCATTGGCGTACTAATGTCCTAAGCTAAACCAACACCATTAACAATGTTAGGCAAACAAAGTCTTGCAAAAAGGTAAAGGTTAAAATTGTAGGTAACTTTTACGTAGGTTACTGACTTTTATACGGGAATGAAAACAATGGAAAATTCGTAATTATTTGATCAAAAATTAGTCAGGGATAATAGATATTATAAGCATGAAATATGTAGATAGGTAAGTTTAATAATTATCAGGATAAGTTTATTTTTAGAGGCTGTTTTAAGCTTGGTGAATAAACTAAAGCGAAATTACATCTCCTAAAATGTTAGCCTAATTAACTCATTAAGAATTAAAATACCAAACCCACGTAAAAAATTCAGAAAAGTGATAAAAACGCCCAAATTCCATAATTAATGTAATGTAATTACATAATTAATGTAATGTACAAGCACGAGTTTTTTTTACATTTTTCTCGTGATTGTACATTGTACATTACATTACACACGAGTGTCGAAACGCCAACATTTCAAAATCACCGCGGAAGCTCCGCAGTCTCCCGTCGCGTTTCATTATCATACTTTGGTTGATCTCGATTACTTAGCAATCTCGCTGATTAAGGGCGTGTACACACAGTGCGACAGCGACGGACCGGCAAATAGGACTATCGGGAAGTGGGTACACGATGAATATTTATGTGCACAGCAGTGTCGTTTGGATGAGGTATGTTCGTTTAAATTGGACATAGTCTTTGGTACATGGTTTCTTGAATCAATTCTACAATAGGAAGTTCATTTAGTCGTATGACTTTTGAGGCAGAATATAATTATATTTTTTCAATTGTTTTGTTACGTTTCAAGTTAACGTATTTTATTTGACTGCCTCGGTGGTGTAGTGGCCGCAAGCGCGACTGCTGAGCTTAAAGTCCTGGGTTCGAATTCCGGGTCGCGCAAAGTGATATAGGGTTTTTCCATCAGGAATTTCTCAGTACCAGCCACGGAGTCTGGATTTGTGCCCGGTTTATGGCAATAGGGTCGCCCCTATTACATGGAACTTAAACATAACTGGCGAAATGTGCGTGTACTATTAGGTATACCTCTGCCTAACCCTAGCGTGATGTTATGTATTTTCTCCATCGTGTTGGCTAGAAGCAAGATGCTGGAAAAAATCTCTCTCTATTTTAATTTAACCAAGAAGTGAATGAAATGAAAACTTCTTTTACAGATTAGTCCGCGATTTATTTAACTCGACCGCAAGCTTTTTTATCCGTTTGAAACCTCGGACAAGGTAATTACTTAATTAAATCTTTAAGTCATGAAAGTAATTCAAATCCCATTGTTTTCTTTGTGAAAATTACGTAGAAATATATTTTTCTGGTGAGATGTGTTCATCATTCTAAGACCATTTTTGTGATGCGAAACAAGATTATTTTCCCTCGTTTTATTTTCTTTAGTCTTGTTTATCTTCCAAGATGATGTAGCGGAATTTTAATTAAAGCTGAGTAGGTCAAGGTGTTTGTTTGGAGCGCTTTTGCATAAAAGGTTACCTGTATATTTCACAGTCTTTTAGTTGCAGGGGAGATATTTTAAGCACAAGGGAAGATAAATTAGGTGACGCTACCGGCAATGTGACGTAGGTACCTACTACCGCGTTTGCTAACGGTCCATCAGTTTTCAACCTTATAACTCAGGTCATAAGGGTGAATAGACCATCAGTGAGCGCGGTAGTACTTTGTTTCTAAGACAAAAGGTGTAGGTAGCAATCGAAATCGGTGAAATCTTTTAATAATTGCAACTTAAACTCAATCGGTGAACTGATTTAATATCAAAGATAAATTAAACTAAGTTAATTTAATTACAGCATGTCTAGAGTAAAACGGGGCGTGACTCACAAAGTAATTGTAACTTGAAAACAAATCTTAATCTCAGGTTACATTTAACTTCTCCAAAGGTTATTGTATCTCAAAGAGGCAAATTATCTATCTCCAATTTCTCGCAATTTACTAACTTGTAGTATCAAAGGTTAATGGCAGCCACCTATTTCGAATCAGAGCTTCGTGATAAAATTTTATGGTTCGTTCGCCACTATCGTTTGCAGTAATAGCCTCCACATTTACCTCGTAGGTGATACCGTGATACTTGATTCGATACCTGCTACCTTCAGTATGTAGATTTCAGGGCTTGCTTCGTCGTTCTACGTGATCTCTAGGTCCATGCGGGCTCTAAATTGAGGCCCGACGGCCGCCGGACATAATGTACTTGCAGAGACATGCTTTTGTCAGAGCGATTCAAAGGTGGTTGTCCGTAAGTGGGTCAGCTGGGATTTGCGTTCGATGTATTCAGTTATATGTGCCTTGCAGCTATTGTGGCTGCTCTTTGTTAGACCTTTTAGCTTTGCGACATCTATTTAGTGACCATGCTCTGGTGTTTACACTTAATACCTCTACAGCTATGTATAAACATAAAACCCATACGAACTCACGTCCTCCATTTTCTAACGGACTTTTTTACCGACGATGTGGAATATTTTTGTGCAAATACTGCCACTTTTCGCAACAATACGTTCACGTGGACGTTTTTTTTTATCATTGTTATACGCAAACACAATGCGACTTCAATGTTTGGGCGTTGGAAACGATTGTTTTACGTGTATCCGATTGGTCAGGGTAGGTAACAATAAAAGCGGTCGTGAAAAATCAAGAGTGCCCGCGGTGGCCGTCGTAAAGTATTTTCGAGGTTTCAAAACCTTCATGTTTTAGAAATGGGCCGTCAAAACAAATGGCGGGTGAAAAATACAAGGGAATATAAACAAAGGCTTGTTTGGTCGTAGGTTGTTCGGCGTGGGGTGGCAAGCGCCTCATTTCGACAGGCGGATAAGTGCGGCCGTAATCTGTGCCGGAGCTCGTGTAAATGCAAATTGTCCCATAAAGCCATCGCTCGCCCCGTCCCGCCCCGCCCCTCGCTCTTAATGAAGAGGAGCATCTCGGACGGAAGCCCACGTCCGTCATCTCCACAGTGGTTTACGTGGCCTGTAGATACATGACGAAATTAGATTCGCCCCGAAATTGGTTTGCATACATGTTGCAATTAGGAGAGAGATTCCAGACTAACACGTTTTTGGGTCTGCCTCGCTTTGAAGACGTAATTCGTTTCGGATTAAAGCGAAGCTGGAGTACCTAATCCTTTTAAAACACTAATTGTTCCTTGCTTTAGTTGCAAATAAAAGGTACGTTACTAAAACAAAGGGTCTGCGAGGAAAAACGCTAACTATTCTTACGAACAAAAAAAACCCCAAATGAATAAACTTTGATTAAGTTTATCAGCGGGCGAAAGCAACGCATTTTTATGGCAATGATAACATAAAGTTTATGAGTATTGTAGTTTCAGCCGCTGTAGTAAAGGAAAAGTGGGTTATTTATCTCGACTTGGGTCGAATTTTCTTTGAGGCACTGTGGAGGTAGGCTTGGGTATTATTGACACGCTATTGTAAGCTCTTACAGACGAATGGATAAAGTTTCATGAAATAAATAGCTGAAACTTTTGTATTTTATTATGCGTTTCGTCAAACTATAACAATAACCTCTATTTTCGTTACCGAGATTTGTTAATGAATGCGTTAATTATTATCAATTAACCCAACGAAAATGTGAACGTGACAACACATAATTGAAACAATTTCATTTATGAGTTGTTTCATTCAACTTTACCTACACTTCCCACGGGAACTTAGTACCGGAAAAAAAAATGCTATTTCCTAACCTACTCGTATTTCTACCCCTGTGTTTGTGTGTAAGTAACAGAAATACAGAATTACTAAAGCATTTATATTATAAGTGGAAAAATCAGTTAACTTTCCACCATCGCTACTACGAGTATGTCGGCACATCCTTGTTTCCATTTCATGGCCGCCTAGTTAAGTCTAGGGCTGTCCAAAACCATCCAATTTATGTTATACCAAATTAACAGTTCTATACTGTTATTGGGAACCGACGGTGTCTGTACTCTGTAATCAGTTTCACTGACTTACTGCGGCTCGCCCTATTACCGGCCATTATCCTAACGATTACGTTTATTTTAATTACTCTGATTGGATCCGATAACGAACGATGTGAAGCGGCTATGAATATGATTCTTTTATATTATTGTTTTCATGTTTGTGTGTTGTGACTTTTCAAATAGATGGTAGTTTATGTTTTGTGTCTTTGCGTGTTTTTTTATGGGGTTAAAGGCTGCTTGGAAAAGTTGCTCTTTTGTTTTTCGTGTTGTTAGTTTTGTTGTCAACTTTGGTTAAGAAACTAGTTCATATAAATGAGTATTTTATGCGTTTTTTGTGCAAAACAAAATCGGAACGCGATCTTTTTTAAGAAACTGAGGTAAGCAGTACCTGAATCAAATTAATATCACAGTAGTCCAACCCACGATCTACAGACCTTCCTGAAAGAGGACTTTTGGCCGAAAGGTGTCGTATATCGACGTTTCCGAGGACGCTTACGCGACACCTCGCAGCGAAACACGTCGCCGACAACGTTACGTATTTAGTTAAATAAGGTTTTTAATGTAATGTATAAGTTTATTATTATTTTAAGATTATTTTGGCCCATAGATAAAATACAAATGCTGTCTTACAATAAAATGACTGATTGATTAACACACTCAGCCCTACTACATGCAAATATCACGAGCTGTAAATCGATTTAGATTTTCATTTAAGGGTATATATAGCTGGTGGATCCTACCAGGATACCCCAGCTATTTGATTTAATCATACCCCAACCACTTCCTATTCCCCCCCTACAAAACTGAAACCTACGTTAGACGTAGGCTTTGAACAATAACGATAAACAATGTGCCTAGAGGCCTGTACAATTTAACTCACAAATTTAGAAACAACTGGCACCACTACTATTCAATTCAATAAACAGTGCGTTAATATCCACAAATTAATTCGTAACTACCGGCCGCTCAGACTGAATGTCTATTCTGATTATATTGTCAATAAACGTTCTGAACTGAACAACTGAACGACGCCTTAAGGTACGTGTCCCACCTTCCGCGATTAGCGACAAGTGATAAGAGCTAGTAACTTTAATCGAGTCGTCATCTACTTAGCATTTTCCCAACTGTGTTGGGGTCGGCTTCCAGTCTAACCGGATGCAACTGAATACCAGTATTTGACACTGTCCAAGATGTCCACTGAGTAAGCGATCAACTTGCATGTATCTCTTTTATTAACTCGTTGGTCTATGGTGATGAATAAGGTTTCATTCCGAGGTTGGGAAAAGTGATATTGGGTTTTCCCATCAAGAAATTCTCAGTAGCAGTATCGGGTTCAAATCCAGACTCCGTGGTTTGGATTTGAGCCCGGTTGGTGGCAATAGGCTCGCCCCCTATTACATGGGACATAAACATAACTGGCGAGATGTGGGTGTATTAGGTACTCCTCTGCCTAAACCTTTGGGGATTGCAGGCGTGATATTATGCTATAATATTTAGTATGTTTCTTGAGCGACAAAATTGTTGACAGCTAGTCGCTTTCTCTTCGGCGGTGGGGTAGGTGCCTAAGTGGTAGTCGGTGAAACAATACGTACTGCCGGAGCCCGCGGCCCCGCCTTGAATTACAAATACGAGCGACTTCACGTGAATTAGAATAGGGACGCGACTGAAGGAATGATATGTTTTATGTTATATACAGGGTGACTGGGTAAACGAGGGATATTTTGAAGGAATTCAGTTTTGGATTCTCGATAGAAATGTGTAGAAAAATGGGCCTAACCTTTAGTCTAAAAATTAAATAATAATACGATAGTAATCCTGAGCATAACATAGCTTTGTGGACAGTCGCATTTTTGCCTATATTAAGCCCAGTAGCTATAAAGAAAAACATGGATTGGTGTGATCCGTTTGTTCACGAAACACCCGATGGACATATTTAAAGAATATTGCCTGTGAAGTTTTTTGTGCAGTTTATTTTCAATCGTCACACAATTTTGAACGTGAACGTGAGGAATTTGTTCGTTTTGGCATTTACAGATTTTGTGACTAGAAAATTTATGTTAAACCGCATGTATGTACATCTTTCATCTAAAAGTCATCTGTCAATTAAAAAATCTGCTAGTATTCTTTTTCGTTATTCATGACCATATTATCTTACCATGTCCTTGTCTATGTCCCTAGCTTAACCAGTCATACATACCAGCTTAGTTGTTCCTTTATAAAGTAGAGGTACCGTTGAATTTTCCAAGCACGTAATTGCTTCGATATCGTGTTTACACCTAAACAAGTGTTCTGTCTGATAAGAAAATCTTTTTTTCTTTTACCTTTTTGCTATAGTTTGAGTTAAGTGTTAGTGTAGCTTTAGTTTTAAAGTTTATGCTCTGTTGAAAAGTAGGTAATACTTTTCACCGTTCAAGCGAGTGATTATTTTCTTGCGGTATTGTTGAACTACTTATTATTTGTTTTTGCCTGCGGTTGTGCCTCTACGGAGGTTTGTTTATCCGGGCAACGGTTTTCTTTTGTACCAAAATAAAAGTTACCAAACGGGATGTAGCCAATAACACTTATCTACTTGCTGAAGACATGTTTCAGTTTTCCATTCGAAGAAAAAGGTGGAAATCATTATTACAATAAACTTTAAACTTTGCAACAAATACTACTTACCTGGCCGACATGATTTCTCATGTTTATTTAGGTCAAAACGGTCGCACATATTTTTTTAATACCAATCATCTATTACTACCCAGTTAACAGCGACCATAAAAATTAATACTTCAAATAGCCTGCACTTCACAAGTGCACACAGTAATTAATAGAGGCCATAATTAAACGCAAATTGACGGCCATGTATCTAGTTCCATACTTCCATAAACATTTTGTTTTACTTCACGCCGATTGGAGCCATTAAAACTATTTCTAACAATTATAAAGATTGATAAGAAATAGTTTTTTTACGGCTCGTAATATATAGGATCAAATCACAGAGACCGTGTCGAATTCTGTAATTGTTGTATTGGTTCACGAGAAAAATAATTATGGAAGTTTTGAAGATGTTATATTGATGGGCATTGGAGCGCAACGGTGAGAACTTTTTGAATTTTGTTAATCTACATTTGATACTGAACGGAACACGGCCGTGGTATTTTTACCGCAAGATTGGGTTGGTTTACTGTCTTCAAATGTTTTATTTAGGCGACAATGGTCTTCTTGGATATGCCTTAGCTTTGGTTTAGATACTTGAGAATACTGGGGTTAAGTAAGTATAGGCGAAGGTTCATTTCCCCGATAAGATATTCTATACTTGCAGCTTCTTTTTAATCAAGAATTTCTCGTGTAAAACATGAATAGTTAAAGGAAACTACCGATTGATTCACTGCACTAAAGTTTTTAATTAACGGTATTTAAATATTCTTAAAGCTGAACACTTTGATTTAAAAATGAGGTCAATAAGTTTTTTATAGTACAGAATACTTTAAAAATTAATTAGTTTACCGAGTCTTTCATATTTCCTGTTCAATTAAAAGTTGCATAAAGTTCCTCTGAAAAGCTGACATTTTAAACTAAAAGTACTTCGTGTTTATAGAAGGTTGTTTTTTTAAAATTTTATGTTCGTCTATTTTTGGGTATCTTCACACGGTCCGACAAAACGCGGTTTCACGGTCCATAAGCCCACGTCAATCTACATTTTTGAGTACCTATGCGAGTCGGTCGCAGCGATATTCGATACGCTATATTGTGTAACAGAGCATAGATATCCTCGAATAACGGCCAACTCTGCCACTGAGGTAGACCACTACGTTTCGTGGGAGACCGTTCAGAATCGCCTATACGCATGTAGTTTTGATGTTTAATATTGTACCATGGGAACCAAGTTCCGATTTCACACGTGAACCAACTCTGATTTAAAAGTTTTATCGCATATAGTCACGTAACTTTGTTAGCGCGACAACAGTAAAGTTCGAATTATCTGAATATAAACATAATCAAGTTTGTTTATTAATGTTGTATGTGGAGGTCGCGGGGTGACTCTCATTTTATACCGGCTTTAAAATTCTGATATCTTAATCTGATCATTAGTGTCCTTACCTTTACTTTATTAATACCGGAGCGATATCTATCTTATGCATTCAAATTCGAATAGTACCTATTATGATTGTACCCATTATAATAAGATGTTTTGTATGGACCACGTTTTATCGTTCCCAGAATTCTTTTTTGTATGGTCGGATACGCTGTAGATTTAATTTATTTCGTTGTGACTTTCAAATTTTAAAGGTAGTTGAACAATTTAATCTGCCTTCCGATTTCTATGAAATCATTAGATGATTCAACGCTGTTTACTACGGAATTTTATTGCATCGTTATGATTCTTATATGGGCTGTAATCTTAATTGATACCATCATCTTAAGTTAATGTTTCCGACTCTTGAACTCGTGATTGCCACTGAATGTTCAGTTTTTTTTTTTACAAAATATCATTCCGCGATGAATGAGACACAGCTTGCATATAATTTTGATTTATGTTTTGAACGGTTTAAAAAGCAGCTTAACTTTTTTTAGCCAGCCCATTGCGATTGACCAAACACTCCTAGGTTTTCAATCCCTACAATGTGTCGTATGTTCAAGATGCGGTTGGGTTTTATTTAGTTTAACCATCTCCAGGCCCATCCTGACATGAAAGCTCAAGTTTTTCAGCCTATCAGACACCGGACACACAGCGTGATGTAACTGCTAAATATTTTAATATTCCGCTGTATTTCTTCAACGTTATTTTTGTTCGCACGCGCTTGTAACATTTCGCTCGTCTATCACGGGTAATGGAAAGGAAGCAGCTGTCACGAGACAGGTTGTAAAACGGCCTATAGGCGACTTACCGTAGGGCTGCCGTCTTCCCGATCGTGAATTATTGCCCTTCATAGTAAAATATTATGTCCGCTGTAGTCTAGAACTGGGTTTTTGAACATTGTTAGTGTTTTGTTTTATGTTTCCGTGTCCTGTGAGATGTGGCACCTTTCTTACGTGTTCTCTTTGCATACTTGATGGTATCAACTCTTATAAATTACAAGTGATTCACTGGTTATTCAATTTTGTGTTTTTATCAGTTTTGCCATACAAAATAGGTCAAAAACAAACAATCGACTCGAATCTACTGACTGACTTTGACTGGTATCGACGTTGTGAATTTCTTTAAACATGTATTATTTCCCAAATAGTTTTAAAATGAGGTTATTCAAATAAGAATACAGTAAGTCGTTTCGACTGACCAGGGTATATTAGGCATCCACCATGCATCATTAATAGCTATCTAAGAACACCTCATGAACATTTATATATATAACGCACCGCTATGTAATACAAGTATTTAAATAATAAATAAAGTTATAATATTTCATAAAAGCTCCCGGATATCGATCATCATTTTATACCAGTACTAGCGACCCGCCCTGGCTTCGCACGGGTGCAATGTAGATACTAATGTTTTCTCTACTATTTATTATATGCATTTATTATACATATAAACCGCATCAAAATCCGTTGCGTAGTTTTAAAGATCAAAGCATACATAGACACAGACATCGGGAACTGACTTGGTTTATACTATGTAATGATATAGGTAAGGTCTATAGTAGATAGACCTTATATAGATATACGCAGGAATCTCAAGAATGTCACATAATATGATGTGATACCCCTACTTACTTAGTAACGGTGTACGTACTTGCGCAGGCGATGTTTTTATAATCGGCTCTTGCAGGGCGCATGCGCGGCATAGGAATGTAGACGTGTTGTTAGAAGTTTTCATAGAAATTAGAAACAAGTTCAGTTTTTTTCCGTGAAATTGCTAAGCTTACATTCTTATGCAAATATTATGTGGAACAGTTTCGAGAAAGATTAGTTTTATGATTATGATTTTAGAGCATTCGGCATTTTAACTTTTTACATTCGATTTACCGCTACAAATAAAACTCTCAATTTGTGGAACTTAAAACTCAGTCGGCCACTAACATTGGCGACGGTAGCCAAAGCTTAACGTTCACTCAACTCCTGCGAAAATCTTACCCGATTAGCATGAAAAAGTCGTCAATGAAATCACAAGCTTTCATTACTTTAAAAAATTATTCCTTAAAAAAGCCTTTGAAGTTGACGTTGTGGCTGAATTATTTAATAAAATTGTAATTCTTCTTCTTTATCGTGTGGTTATTACTTAACCTGGTGTCAGAGTTTTAATGTCGCCCATGTGCCTCTGACTTGGCTTTACATGCCGTCGAGAAAAAACTCTCAGGCATGCTGGTTTCCTCACGATGTTTTCCTTCACCGAAGCAACTGATAATTATACAATACGCACATGATTCCGAAAAATCAGCGGTGCGTGTCTTGGGTTCGAACTCGAGACCTATGACTTGGTAGTCCAACGGTCACAGCACTAGGCTATAAGGACAAAAAAAAAATGTTTAATCCGGCAGTTAGTCAGTAGTCAGGCCATAACAAAGAGACATTGTTCTTTACTATATGTATACATATTTAAGCAGAAAGACTACGTGAAGGGCATTTTATGAACGTTATAAAATTTTAAGTTCAAATGTGTCGTGTTACCAGTCCTAATGGTACTTACGCGGTTATGAATTGGTGAATATTATCACATCTCATTTTAGTATCATTTGGAGATTAGTTATGTACCAGTTTTATTATGTTTTGAGTAAGTGTAGTGATTGTATCAGAGACATACACATAATAGTGTGTACTTAAAAAGTTTGAAAAATAAATTATCGTCTACACTACTTTTTTAAACAAAAGTTATTGGTTTTAGTTGAAAATAAATGTTCATTTAAGTAAATGTCCATGGTCAAAAGTATAATTTAAAGAAACTACATAACATAACATCAAGCTTGTATTCCTCGAAGGGTTAGGTAGAGGTGTACCTAATATTACACCCACATTTAGCCAGTTATGTTAAAGCCCCGTGTAATAGCGTCGAGGCTATTGCATCTTATTGTTTAAGAAACGACTGTATTTTAATACTATTTAGAAACATTCTACTTAAAAATAAGATTATAGATTTTTCAAAAGGATTCACAGACCTCTTTTTAGATGCAGAACGTAGCACCAGTCACCCTGTGACATAGCAAAACGCATATATCTCAGTCGCACTAGTAGGTTACTATCACTGACTTATGTTGTTCTAAAGCCAACGACACACAAACAAAGTGGGTCGATAGAAAACAGTTTCGGTCTTGTTGCACTCGCAATCAAAGCGTCCAAACGGAAAATTGAATTAATCGAATCATCTGTCCTTTGAGTGTCGCCGACCGTTTGCAGGCGCATTCATTAATAAATACCTAGCCAGGCCAGGGTGCGCCCCGCTGGGTAGGTCGATTTCACACTTCTTTGAAGCAATTATAGTGATGCACTATAAAACTATACTGTTATGTCCACTTTGGTATGAAGTTGTTAAAGGCCATCAGAGAAGGTCGACATTGTTTAAATGCTATCTTTGTCAGGAATTACCGCAAAATCTCCTTAAAACCAGACACACCTTTTCGGATATGTTTTTGCTCTTTTTTTCTTCTACTCAGTAGTTACTTTTCGAAAGCGGGACTACCCTATATCCTACTCACATACCCTATGATCATTCAAGTGTTCTCTTTGTCTCTAGATCAAGTAAGCGACAACATTGAGGCGTCCATTGTGAGAAAGGGTTTTATTACAAGAGTCAATTTTGAGTGACGTGTAGTAGTAGAGGGTTAAGCGAAATTTATGTGCGCTAGTCATTTAATCCAAGAATGCCGTCCTCGAGACATGCTCACTAAATCACCTCGTCCTGTTTATGCTGTCTCAACTCAAGTGCCGTATTCTCTCGCAAACTTTATGCACTGTAATAAACTGCAACGGTACTCACAACGACACGTCGACTATGAAATTGAGCCAATATTTGTGTTACAGCGTTTTTCCAGGCGACGACATAATAGCAAAACTATTCAAAATTTATCGTTTCAAACCAAACGCGGAAGCTCCCGTCAAAGCCGTAAAAATCTTACCGGTGCGTCGGCTGCGCTTTTGCGCAAACCAACGGTTAGTTGGAAGTGAAATCCTCCCATTCATTCGTTCATTCATTCATAAAACGCATTACCGTCACCGCGCGCTTTAACCCCGCCGTCTCGGTTGCAACGCGGAATACGTTAAAGGGGATCCTCGGTACACTGCAATACGGGATGGAAACGTGAACGCGGGATTTTGTTGCAAGTTACGCTTGCGGAGTCCCGGGTAAGCTTAGCTCCTGGGTGTGCATCGGGCTTTGTGCCCGCTCGGGCGAGGCCGCCGCGTTTTGTATTCGCCTTTAATAAAACCGTAGGAAAGGAATGAATATGTCAGTTTGCGAAGATTGGGGGATGATATTCGGTGTTCGGCATGAATTTTTTGAGAACTTTTTTCGCAGTTTTTAATTATTCTCTCTCCAGCCTAGTTTTAAAGCAGTCAAAAGATATATCAAAAATGTTTGTGTAACAAAGAACTTACATTAAGAGTCATGTTTATTAAAATCAAAGCTAACGGAAGTCCAACTACAACATTAAATACATTTTCATTAGTACGAAATATTTAAGGCTCAATTATTGTTCTAGTTATAAACTCGGAATACCATTTGCTATATAGGTAATTCAAAACCCTTGTCTCTTTGAAGCCATTTGCATTATTATTACTTGTCATTGTACATGACATCAATTAAAATTACTAGGTACGCACCGAATGCTACACCTGAAATTCTGAATATTTAATAGCTAGTAAATACACACAGTGTTTGTACAAGTCTATGTCTAAAGTATAATATCACACAATATTCTGGACAAAGTTATTTATTAATTAAAAATTGACCCACGATCGGGAAGATTATAAGTTTAAAACAATTCCCGTCCGCCGCACAGTGGGCTGAAAATAACGTTTCATAGACATACAAATCGTTTTTCTAATTTGACCTGTTTCTTTATTGGAATCTATTAAGACATGCTTCTTATTGATATGTTCTAAGTATGAAGTCATAAACCACAGGAAAAGATACACTTTCGATTTTTTTTCAGAAACTTTGTATGGAGAAAACCATATAATAAGCTATATCTCGGCTGTCGCGTGAGTGCGGGTTATTTTCTTTCACATGATTTTTGCTCTATTTTTTTGCTAATTTTTGATGTATAACACCACCCTCGCAGAAGTGCGATTACTGAGAAAAAAATAATTTAAAAAAATATATTTTTGTTTCCATCTACATTGGCATTATTAAGCCTTGGGTTATACAATAGTGTGGTTTCACGTCTGAACTTAAATCTCTCGGATGAAGATAGTCTTACGTTAAAGGAATATTGTCGAAGATTTACTCAAAGTCTAATGACAAAATGGAAACTAGCTCATCGAAAATTAGAAGTTTTTTTAAAGGAATATGAAGACTGGCTTCAGTGTGATATTGATTGGCCAAGTTGCGTTGTAGAACCGAACGCTACAGATGTTGTGGCATCTGAATCTCGTATCACCCTCGAATGCCCGGTCCCTTCCACATCTTCGTCAAGTGAAGCACAGACAAATAAGAAGAGTTTACCTCGAAAACCATTTCAAGATTTAGGAAGTAAACAAAAGAAAAGGAGGACTGAAAGTCATAAAGACTGTGAGTCCAGTGAGCTTGCATACGCTGCTGTGCAAAAGATGAGACAAGAAGGTTTGGAAAACGTGGCTTCTGTTATTGAGTTTATGATGAAACACCCAGAAGCTGCTGAAAAGTTAAACGCGATTACAAAAAAATCATGTCCCAAGCATGTTTTCACACCAGAGAAAGCACTTGGTATATTTTTATCGTTAAAATTGTCCAAGTGGCAATATATAACTTTAAGAGAAACAGCCGTTCGGGCAGGTGTGGTAGACTTGTACCCATCATACTATAAGCTCCAGCAAGCTAAATCTCAGTGTTATCCTGATAAACATACAATTGAAGTGACGGATTCAACAGCCAAAATTTCCCTTCAAGCCCTTCTTGATTTAACTGTTAAAAGGATTTTGAAAAGTTTACCTGTATGTGTCGAAAAAAAAGACCTTATTTTAGTGTCCAAGTGGGGTTTTGATGGTGCATCGAGCCAAAGCCAATATAAACAGAAAATGGATGACGAAAATAATGATTCCAGTGTATTCATGACCTCGTTAGTTCCATTAAAGCTTACCGATGGCAACGAAATCATATGGCAGAATCCAAAACCTTGTTCAGCATATTTTTGTCGTCCAGTGCAGTTTAGTTTTTTGAAAGAAAGCAAACTAGTCGTTAGTGAACACTTGAAGGAAATGGAAGACCAAATTAAGTTGCTGACAACTACAGACTGTAACGACTGCAAAATCAGTCATGAACTCATGATGACCATGATAGACGGCAAGGTCTGCACTTACATCAGTGAAACCCGTTCTAGTGCAACGTGCTATCTGTGTTTAGCAAAGCCATCAGATATGAATACTTTAGATGAAGTAATAAAAAGGCCTGTCTCTAAACACCTTTTGAAATTTGGACTATCTCCGTTACATGCCCGCATTAAATGCATGGAATGTCTTTTACACATTGCATATAGGCAAGACTTGAAGAAATGGGCTGTGAAAGGAGAGGAAAAGATAGCATTTGAGTCGCGGAAAAAACAAATACAAGATAGATTCAAAGAAGAGCTTAACTTGTTGATAGATGTGGTAAAGCAAGGATCTGGAACTACGAACGACGGCAATACAGCCAGAAAGTTCTTTGAGAACCCGAGCAAAACTGCAAGTATTACAGGTCTGGACGAAGAATTAATTTATAGATTTGCTGTTCTTTTACAAGCCATAACATCAGAAGAGTATATCAATACTCAGAAATTTAAAGAGTATTCCATGGATACCGCAAAAAGGTATATAGAATTCTACAGTTGGTACTACATGCCTTCAACTGTACATAAATTATTAATACATGGCTCAGATATTATTGCCAGTAATGCAATAGTACCAATTGGTAGTTTATCAGAAGAAGCATCAGAGGCTCGTAATAAGGACTTCCGACGATTTAGAGAACACCATTCTCGAAAAATATCTAGGAAGAAAAGTAACGAGGATATTTTAAATATGCTTTTGCTCTCTTCAGATCCTCACATTTCGGCAACCAGACCTGTAATGGACAAAAAGAAAAAGAAAAGTCTTTTTCCAGAAACTTTAATTCTTTTAGAGAGTCAGGAGGAAACCGAATTAGAATTTTGTGAAGTTTCGCAATTGGATTCGGAATCCGAACTAGATTCAGAATTTAGTGATAGCGATGAATATTAGAGTAAGATTAGATTCATTGTAAACATTAGGTTATGAAGGACTCGTTTGTTTTATATTAGAGTAAGCTTTAGTGTATTAATTATATAATTAATATTATTTTATGTAAGAATTTTAACTTTGTATTGTTGTATAATTTACTATTAAATTGAAAAAAAAACAAGTTATTGCAGGTGGATATAAACAAATTACGAAATAGGTATGTTAGTTCTTTGGCCTTTAAACGTAATTCTATTTTCATATACAATTTGTTTATTCTGCCTGCAATAATCTGCTTTTCTAATTTAAATCAATTATGTACCTTTAATACGGTCGGCTTTTTCTTTATATGTAAGTGTCTTTTTTATTTTTCTGTTTTTTGACAAAATAATAATATTCTTCTATTTTACTATTTTTATTAATGGTAATTCTTAGTAATGATTAAAAATCATTACACACCTGCCTAATGAGCCATCATAATTCCGCAGGTGCCTAATGATTTCGTTGAAACAAAACAATAGGTAGGTAAGTAGGTACTTACTGATTAAAATTAATCTATTGTTTCAAAAAGGTCGTTCAAGACCCATTAGTGTGTCATAAACAAATTAGGTAAAAACATATTTCTATAATATAAGCCGCATAATTTTTATTATTATAAAATTGTGAAAGCTAAACAGCAGTGCAGTTTTTATATGACCGCTATGCTATGATTTTTAGAGATATATGATTAAAATTTGTTAATAAAGCCAATGTAGATGGAAACAAAAATATATATTTTTTAATTTTTTTTTTCTCAGTAATCGCACTTCTGCGAGGATGGTGTTATACATCAAAAATTAGCAAAAAAATAGAGCAAAAATCATGTGAAAGAAAATAACCCGCACTCACGCGACAGCCGAGATATAGCTTATTATATGGTTTTCTCCATACAAAGTTTCTGAAAAAAAATCGAAAGTGTATCTTTTCCTGTGGTTTATGACTTCATACTTAGAACATATCAATAAGAAGCATGTCTTAATAGATTCCAATAAAGAAACAGGTCAAATTAGAAAAACGATTTGTATGTCTATGAAACGTTATTTTCAGCCCACTGTGCGCCGGTGTGCACCGCGGTCTATCCCAGCACGTCGCTTCATTGTACCAGAAATCCTATTTTTATTTACAATCATAATATTATCATTCGACTTGCTCTCGTATAAACGAAGAACAACGGTTTTATCAACGAAAACTGTTCCACTCCCATTCGCCGTATTAGCAATCGGGCCGTACGAGCGCGGATTTTTATCTGTCAGGGTTGCTTCCCACCGCCCCGATGAAGACAATATATGAGCCTGTCTAATTTATTTCATGGGCATTCCTTATTTACGGAGAACACAGATTTTTCCATTCCAAGGGAGAGTAGATTTATTCGTCGGCTCATTTCCCTAAAACCCACTTCACTTAATAACCCTAAAATAGGAGCCAGACATCTCACACGGAATCCGTGGGATTTTCGCTTATGCTCGGCCGCGCGATCGCGTTCCTATGGACCACAGTTTCGATACCGTCGATCCGCCGTCTCAACGAGCTATTTCATTATTCAGCCTCACCGACTCCGTTAAAGATGGCTGCGATAGGATTGACTAATTTCGCAGTATGCTTTAGATGAGCTCCGCGTCGCGACTTCATTTAGGCCCAGACCGTTTTGCGGGCTTAATAAGAGATCGCTCGATATCTCTCTCACGTAAGCACGTCGTTTGCAACTCCCTCTCAGACCCCAGAACCTCCTCGTCTATCTAAATTTAACTTTTAATGCAAACGGTAACTTTAATTTTATTATAGAGAACGTTTCTCAAAGGAAAAGTTTTAATAACAGTCAAACAATTCATGACTGTTGTTTTTTATTCCTGTCTACGAAAGTCGAAGTTGGAGTTTCTAAACGTGTACCGCGATCCGTAGACTTGCGGCGAACACCGCGGAAATCCCGTACCTACAGATGCAAACTTCTATTCTTGAAAGCTCTCGGGAATAAAGGCAAGCTTTATTGCTACACACTGAATGAAAGCTTTGAAAACATGTTGAGTTCACTGGAATTAAATGCTTTATTGAACAACGGTTCAATTTAAGTAGTCCAGTTTACGACACGAGTCACGATGTATTCACTTTTCCCAGCACGAATTAGTGCAGACACTTTTTTTGAAATGGAGTTAAATGTAAACAAGTACGCTTTTAATTTGCGCCGCCGTTGCTTGCCCTAAATTCATTGACTATTCATTCGTGGGCCGCATCCAATCGCGCCGGGGCACGCCTAATCCTCGCTCAGTGATGAAAGTCAAAGCGAAAGCAAGTTGGTGCTCGCTAAAAGCCCTTTGGCGAGGCGTCGAGTCGGTGCCGAGGCGGTGGCGAGGCGGCACGAGGCGCGTGCGGCGGCCGTCCCCGCTCGCCATTACCGCCCCAAGTGGCAAGTTTTGTGCTCGGCTCATGGGCGATTCATCGGCACCTCTCGTTAGGGCGCACGCCTGAATACCGCCTTAGCACTCCTCATTATTGCGTTTATAAAGGCGTCCATACAGGAGCCTGATTCACTAAGACTCGCTCTGTTGCTGAAAGAGAAAATGGAATTGTGTAGACGTTTTGTTCGCTAAAGTTCCTTTTTTATTCTTTACCGTAAGCCGTCGTCGCGAGAGCGTATCTGAAGGAAAGATATTTTGTGGCAACATTCTGCATTGTGAACGTAACGACGACGTGACGTTTCTCCTGTTCTTTAGTTAACGTTAGACATTAAAGTAATAGGAGGACATAAAATAAACTCGTCGTTTTCCACATAGGTAACTTTATTTTGTGCTTTAATGAACTAGCTTACTTTTTATTCGCACTGGACCGAGTTGCGGTGGCTTCAGTTTTTATAGGACAGGAAATCCTAGTTAGGAGTCTGTTAGAAACTTGAGCTATATAAAAATGTGGTAGCGCATGCACCGATGTGGGAATGTTTATTTAAAAAAATGTATTTCCTGTGTTGCGAATAGTTCGGAAGAGTGTTACCGGTAATATATTAATAAATCTGGCTCGAATAGAAGTGGCGTGGTTCTCTAACGGGGCTTTGATTGCAAAATCAATATCGGCGGGGCGTGCAACTATCGGCAGGTGTGTTGGCCGGTGATATTAAAATTTGTTAGCAGCTCCGCTCGCCGATTAGGGCGCGAGCACGCTGCTAACCTGCGATGGCCAGCGTTTATCTGCTGTAAATCGCTGGCCCTTTGATTAAATTGATTTGCAGCTTCGATTAGCGGCACCCCGCTTTGATTGGTGAGGGTCAATTGGGTGTATTAATCATAATTATGAAACGCTGACGTCATTGAGGTGTTTAATTACTTAATGTTTCCATTAAAGCTGCCGCTGTATTTCGTTCTACCTGTTAATATAACTATGGGTATCGTTACCACAGAGTTGTTAACATTTTGCGATACACACATGTGCAGGCTAAAATGGTGTAAGGGCACTATAAAGTTGATAAAGAGCGGTGGTAATGGTGTTTATTATTACATGCGCTGGATAAGTTCAGGGATAAAGCTTAGTTGTGTAAGTTTTTTGTTAGTTACGAGCCCCGGTGGACTCATAAACCACTGCAGTTTTAATAATGTGGAGCGCCATTACGATTTTCCTGGAGATCCTCATTTACATTTAAAGTGATAGTGATCATTTCCGATTTACGCGAACTTTTAACGGTTTCCCTTTTAAAGAAGTAACATTTCTTGTTTTACCACCTGCAGTTTACAGCATCTGAAGCTGGTTACAGGTAGTAGATTGTTATGGCGAGGACTCTAGAGAGGAGTGCGCCAAAGCGTGCTAACTTAGGCACTCCCGAGTCAAGGACATTTGAATTTCCGAGATCAAATTAAAAGTTTCTTTCAGCAGTTCAACACTTTACCGTGCACCAGCGAGATTTTCATTTAAATAGCCATTAATGAGAATATATTTGTAAACTTTTTTGTGTACTTGCAAGTTAGTTTAATTAGTAGTTCTGATGAAACTGCAATTGAGTAATTATGTTCGACTTAGTTTTTAAATTCCGAACATAGTTTTTTATTCCTTGGTGCTGAACTGCCAATTTGCTGGAGTGTGTTCGAGAACTGAAGTTTTAAAAGTGCTTAAATATTTAAGCACCTTCGCTGTAGAGTTCATAATGTATGTAGGCGCAGGCATTCATTCTAATAGAACTCATTGTGAGGAGTGAACGTGCCCTCGCCGAGCTGCGCTCCGCGTAGACTCGCACGCTGCGAGTAACTACCGGCTGCATTCTCCTCCGCCGGCCAAGTTTTCTCATTATGGCCGTTAGTGCCGCCCGCCACTCACACTATTACTTACGAGCGTCAAACACGACACGTACGCACAACCCCCAAATGCAACAAAACACATTTATCGCAGAAACATCCCCCTGGAAAACTACCCATACGCTCAAAGTAAAACGTCTTCTATTTCAATATGTTGAGTACCAAAGTTTTCGGCTTAACTCAGGGAGACTATTTTAAAAACGGCAGAGCACGACTTAAGCAACTCATAAAAGTGGAGAGGGCTAAGATATTTTCCCGGGGAGGGCAAGAGGAGCGGTTAGCCGACTTTTACACTGGTTTTATTGTCTCAGCCCCTCGTAAAGCGTCCTTTGTGTTAGTAACGTCTCAAGTTGTATTAACACCGTGATAACTTTAGTGGGGCCCGTTTGCTTCGGCGAGTCCGATTGGCTCGTCGACACAAATAGGCCGAGAGCACGAGAGGCCGAGGTAAGCCGATAGTTTTGGTAATAATTTAAATGGTGCCGATGACGTTCAGTCCTACTTAATACTCCGGAGATTCAGACCCTTGATATTGAATTTCGCAAGCGAAACTGTATAATAAATTACGGGCATCCCTTAGCGTCGCACCCTAAACGGTGTTTAGATGTTATGGTGTAATTAGGAAGGTCGCCAGTTCTGCCGGATCGAGTACCCGAAACCGCTTTACAAAAGCGGTTGCCGGGTTAATATTCTCTAAATGTGAAACTAATACTAAACACGCGTTACGGAATTGGGACAGGAAACGACGGGTACAATGAATATTAACTTAAAATAATGAGTTCATTAAAACGTGGCGACACACGAATAGTAAAACGAGCGATAATAAGCGCTGATACGTGACGTAAATGAACAAGCTACGCCTCACTGTTGAGGAAAACATCAATCCGACGAACTTTTACAAGTTTGTAATTCGGTTTTAAAAAGAAAATAACTGAATAAACTTTAATCAAAGACCTTATTTTGCAGTCACTCAACAGCGAAAGAAAGTTCTTACAATTATTAAAATCCGCATCTAAATGTTATAGACTCAAACTTTTCAATAAGGAAATATTTAATTTCCATTTCAAGAGCTTCGACGAAGCGAAAACAAAACAAAAACTTGAAAACATACTCGATTTATAAAAGGAAAACGGGAATGGAGTCGTTGTTCATATTGTTATTTGGAGGGGGGCGTTGATATCTGCGACCAGAATTTTCCAACGAATTTAGCGGTTTCAATCGATAACGTCCGTAATGGAAAAGTTCAATAAGCAACAACAAAGGCTATATAAGTTAACGAAGCTCACGAAAGCAAAATTCACGATGGGAGCGCACTCTGGCGGACAGGAAATTAAAAGACAAAAGAGTGGCGGCCAGGGCAGTTTAGGTTCGGAAATGGAGGGCGTGCCCTACCCTCTGCGTTTTTCATCGGCGCCAAACCGCAACCACCTATGTATGAATATTAAAAAAGCGGTGCTGACGTATCAATATACGTCAGCACCGCTTTGTTGTTGTGATTATTCGGTTATACCGTTTTACTCACGACAGCGAAAACAATAACGACTACGAGCTGTGTAGACAAGCTTTATTAAAAGAAACAACATCAAGTCTTGTGATATACCTACAACTGAAAGGAATGAAAACCTTCGTGAATGTAAGCTATAATCAGCACGAAATCCCCCAAGAAAATATTCTACTTTCCAAGAACCTTATCTACTAAAAGTAATCATCCTCCACGCTACAATATCAAAATGATTAAACATGCAATCTTTCACGTTGACGCCATGCCGAATACATTTGGAACGTAACAGAATTAATCCTTCCTAATACGGGATCCTCAATGTATCAAGACTACGTATGGTTTCTGTAATTCAGGCGGGCCGGTGTAATCCATTCGCGTCGAGCGATATCGAGTTTCTGGGGGAGGCTAGGTGCCGTTTTCTCGCATCTTTATATGGACTCGCTCGTGCTACCTATCGCGTGGAACAATGCGGCTCGAGACGCGGGATTCCGTGGAGATGCTGCCTGTTTATCCTTCCCTTTGTGTGGATCTGAATATGTTTGGTTTGCAAAGTGTCGTCCATAATGATAGGATCCAATGCATTCAAACTGCAAATGGATTGCGTGTTGGGGCTGACCGTTGTTTGTGCACCAAGCGTGAGGTTCGCTGGGTAAAGAGTTAAAATATTCTGAATCCCAGATTACGAAAAGTTGGTATGATTTTCATGTTAATTACTCAAAATGGATGTTAATCGCGATACAGCCGATGATGACAAAGCGAAAGTTCAACACTCACAACTTTGTTTCCTAATTCAATTTGCATTTGGAATCGAAAACTTTCCGTGACACTGTTTTGCATTATTAATACTTCAGCATGGCGTGATCTCTCGGGAGGCGCACTAGAAACCATAAATTGAATTCCAACCTTCGCAATTAGTTATTCCCGCGCGTGAAAACTTTCTAGATCGTTCGCCTTCGTTAACAGATGTTACGGTGCTATTCATTATACATTCCGTCGAATTGTAAAGCCGAACATTTAATTTAAAGTACCTACCGAAGGCTCCTTTGTTAAATCGCCGAGCATTTTGGGCGGTATTGTTGAGGAAGCGCTGGAGCGGCGGAGGATTAGCGGCAGAGTGGTGCCCGCTAGTTTCCCGTTTACGGAGAACATTCGTCTTGCGGCGAAATGCGGGACGATAAATAAAGGTGCGCAATATGGGCTGCTCGCTCGCCGGGTGTGCGCTAGTGGGCGCGCGCCGCGGAACGCATTAACCCGCCGGCACGCGCGGCGCCCGCGGACAAATGACAAGTCGTTCTCATAATGCTATATTGAATAACAAATCAACGACGTAAACAGCGTTTGTGCAATATGCTACGATGAGACAGCTTTCTGTCTACGTCTACGATGCCGTAGCAGGATAATAAAAAAGTTTTTGTGGCGAGCCTACCATTCCGCCGGCGCGGCACGTCTCTTATCGGCCTAATTTGGATCAAACAATTCCACTCCCCCATACAAATTGCGGAGAGGCACATTTGTTATCTGCAGTTTTCGGGAGAAATTATATTAAGATTTTGTGTTACGATAATGTTGTATATTTTTACTCTCCTCGTGGAGGGCAGTGCATCCTGAGGGAGCCAGATTTTATGATAACAATAAATTACGCGAAAAATAAACTAGATACCATCTATGGCAATGAGATTTTCTTTTTTTTGTGTAAATAAATAATTACATTTCATTTCAGAGATTAGACTTAAAAATGTCCCAAGAGTAGTTTAAGTAACTACGATAAACTTATCATTCCTTTGATGTTTTTTATAAATCTTTTTCTATTTCAAATTCACCAAATTAAGTTCTTTATCATCATTATGCTGAAAAATAAATGAAGTCACTAAACTTCAAGTCGACCTACAGACACATTTGTTATTTACGACAAAGTTTCTTAACACATTATTTGATTGTTGCAGGTCCCCTGTGGCGTATACATGAGATGTTATGGGCTCCTGCGTAGCGAAGTGGCGCTGGTGGGTGGTGGTGGTGGCGTGGGCGTGGGGCGCGGCCGCGCGCACGCTCTGCCCCGCGCGCTGCGCCTGCGACGACGCACTGCGCGCCGCCTCCTGCGCCAACGCCAGCCTCGAGATCGTTCCCATACAACTCAACCCCGAAGCTACCCACATCAACCTCACACACAATGCCATCGACAACCTCCTCTACACCTTCGGCTTCTACACGCAGCTCACTGTCCTCGACATCTCCTACAACAGAATCCTAGACTTAGGTAGTAGAAACTTTGAGAACAACAACGAGATGACGCATCTCAACTTGAGCCATAATTTTCTAAAACGCTTAGATAAAGATACATTTATTGGGCTGAAAAGTCTTGTAGACTTAAATCTAGCAAACAATGAAATAACGAACATACACATTCAGACATTCAAAGATTTGTCTGCGCTAGAGACGCTAGACTTGTCCAACAATAAGTTAGTGAAGTTTGAGCCGGATGCTTTTAAGCCTTTGACGTCATTGAAGATAATTTCGCTCAAAAACAATTCCATATTAGACATACCGTCAGCTAATCTCGCCTTCATAATGCATCTAGAAGTTTTAGACCTGTCAGAAAACTTAATAGAGCAAGTACCAAAGCACGGTATTCCATATTTACAGGAATTGAAGCATTTAGACTTGAACAATAATTTAATTGAAAGTGTGGATCAATTAGGATTCCACAATCTGCCGACGCTGCGCCACCTGGATCTAAGTGATAACAACATGACATCAATCCCGACGTCAGCTCTCGCTAAACTATCCAACTTGTCGCATTTGTACCTAAGCGGAAACTTCTTTCAAAACGTCACGGCGCTTTCGTTTCAAAGTCTCTTCCATTTGAAACATTTACACTTGAGCAGACTGTACGAATTGGAGAGAATTGACTCAAGAGCTTTTGTGGACAATATAAACTTACAAAAAATATGGATGAATGAGAATGTGAAAGTTGGCGATGTTCCTCCCAGACTGTTTCATGGCAATCCGAAGCTGACGCACATTTATATGAGAAACAATGCACTGGTGGCTCTGGAAGCGTCACACTTTCCCATAGACAGATTGCAGGAACTTGAGATTGCTGGGAACCCGTTCGCTTGCAATTGTTCATTATTGTGGTTGTGGAAACTTGGAAGAGATAGTGAAATCAGCAGCAGGAAGTCTGGGAACGCGAGTTCCATTCTTAAAATAGACTATGAGGACGTAAAGTGTGCTGCTCCGGCACACCTGAAGGGTGTGCTCTTTGTACAGATTCCGGAGTCGGAATTTGGGTGCTCGAGTGGATGGGTGATAGTAGCGGTTGTGGTGCTCACTGTGAGTATCGTTATAAGCGTGGTGGGTGGTGTTTTATACTTCATGGGACCCTTGAAGAAGTGCAAAGGTGATAAATCTAAACAAGTTATGACGAGTGTCATGATGAACGGTGACGTTTCCAAATTAGGGAACGGATTAGGTTATTCAACTCGTAGTAGGGAGCAGGACGCCAAGAGGGACGTAGACAGGTATCTAATGATCGGTTCGTCAGTGAGTAATAACTTTCATTCGTTGAACCCTCCTTGGCACAGTGTGGACAAGAATCCTTACTACCAGGAGGACAGTGAAGAACACATCTACCAACAGTTTGCCTATGAGACGATTCCTCATCACAGGACGCCAGAGAAACCACACATAGTGTACGTCTAACATATGTTGTGCGCAAAGGACAATATCACGGGTATATTTTCTTTGCTAAGTTATACGAACGAAGTTGTGTACTGTCGTCAAAACGACGAGGAACATTGAATTTGCAATAATGTATATAGTGATATGAATAAAATGTAATATGTGATAGCTTTGTATATAGACGTGTAAATATATAACTCGGTACAGATAAAGACATTACTTTATAGACATTTCCCATTTTGTACTTACTCATTTAGTCATGTTTATACCTAATATTGATTGTAACATTCACCTGTATGTAGTGTCGACTTTTAGTTGTTTTATTTACTAGTTCCTCGATTATATGGGTACTCGATTATTGTTAAGTGCTTTGTAAAGTTCTCTAAGATGTTCAATATTAAATGAATATTATATTCATATGTAATAATATAGTATACAATTATATATTTTTCAGAATTGAAAACACCAATACTTGATGAAAACTTTGTACAAATATGAGCAATATAGAATAATTTGAAATGTTATCATGTCGTTAATTTAATTCGGTACATTGTTATAGCATACTTATTAGTTGTACTTAGAGATGAAACTTTTTGACAGTAAAGGCTAAGAAACATTAATTAACTATCTACATAAATAAATAGAATATACAATAAACCAGTTGCTCTGATGGTAAGGAGTACAAAATACAGTTTTATTGGCTTCACAAAATGATTTCAATGGAAATTATTTTAATACTATTCTGTTAATAGATATTCTGAAATTAATATTTTTGTACTTAGTGAATACGTGAATGTTGGGTCTAAAAGTTTTAGGTTTCAAGTTTGATAAGAGAACTTAAGAGAACTAGAATGCCTTGGGTTGGTCGCAGCTTTTTCGCATACAAATTAGATTTTGCTGCGACAACATTTGAAAGAACTGTTCAAATTAAAAGACAATTGAAGTGATCTATGATTTCAAATGAAACTCGTTTAAATTTTAACCAGTGTGACTGTTTGTATTTAATTTCTTTTTTTAAATTTAAATAGGATAGAATATGATTGTTATTTTTCAATTTGTGAATTATGAAATGAAATTATCCAGAATTGTATGTTTTAAGCGATGTAAGAAAATCTTGTGTAAATTTCGCTAAATAGGCACTAAACGCACTAGCTAGGCTTCTGACTGCTAGATTTGTCCTAATTAGGTTGTATTGTTTGCTAAAATGTCAAGTGTCACTGTACAGTCACTAGCACTAATATGTATATATCCATCTATACCTGGAAGTAATTATTTATAACATATTATACAAAGTTATTAAAAGCACTTTTTTTAAATAAGTTACGAACACAGTATTTTGTAACGTTACTATTCTAAGATGGATCTTACTTATTGTTACTTTGAAAAAAAAAATGGTCTTCTATTTTATAATAATAACGGGTACCAAAATACTAAGGCAATGTTTGTTTGAACTCTGCTAAATGTATACATATTTGTGCTTTTGACTGTACTGGCTGTCTAGTGCGTTATGTGCCTTAAAACTTAGCGGTACTTACGTTTCAGTTTGTGTCATTATGTTTTAAGAACAGTGACACGTTCATAGTAATGTTACATTTAATAAAGAACATAGAAACACAAGCTGAAATCGCCACTAAGGATCAAAATTTATAGTTCAGATTACTTCACAAAGGAGAGATGTGACTGTTAGTATTGTCCTTGATTCCACACCAAAAACTTTTAGAGCCCACAGTTTAAATTGTTCTAGCTGAAGTAATCATTGCAATTATAATAATTTTTATACATAACATATAAAGAATATCTAATACGAATTACATAAAGATGTATCTGCTTCATAACCAACCTATTCAGTCGATACCTACAGACGTAACGATAGTGTAAGGCTATTTATACATACTACTTAAAGAAAAACCTTTTGTTATGGAACTTATTTAAATATATAATGCATTAAAACAAACGACAAATAAACAATTAAAATTATTAATTGCATTTTAATTGAAGTAAGCACCCTGAACGCTCATTCCAATTAATTATTTTGAGGCAATTCATAATTGGAGTGAGAAATTATATTTCAATACGTATCTACCGACATGTCTGCTTGGCCACTGGAATAACATCAAATTATGGTGGGGTGGTCGTGGTGTGGAGGAGCTCGTGGCTAAATAATAACAGCCGCTCGGGTCGATCTTTATGTTAAGCCGTGCTCACCTAGGTTGGTCCGTGGATGGGTGACAACCCATTAAATATTGAGTTTCCTCCGTGCCTCAGAAAGCAGGTTAACTTGTTGGTCCCGGCTGTCAATTGTAGATCTTTGATAGTCGTTACAGGTAGTCAGTGGCCCGAAAGTCTGACAGCCAGTCTTACCAAGGGGTAGCCAGTACTAGTACGAACTGATTGGTGGAGGTCAGATAGGCAGTCGCTCCATGTAAAATACTGGTATTCAGCTGCTTCCGGTTAGGCTGGAAGCCGACCCCAACATTTTGGGAATACGCTACACAGATGATGATTATTTGTGGTCATTATTGTCTGCATCATCAGTATCAACAATATCTATTTAGATACTCTATATTTTGCAGTCTTTGCAAAGGAAATTATTTCTTCACACAACGCAAAGTCATGACCACATTTCCCCAATTATGTTGAAATTTCATGTTACATAGGCGAGCCTATTGACATCAACCAGGCACATACCCAGACTCCAGGCTACTACTGCGAATTTTCTAATGGAAACAACACAATAACACTTCGTTTGTTTGCAACAATAATGACATAACTCGAAAAATAAGAAATACAGGACAGCTTTTTTGTAAGTTCAAAAATATTTTCAGTATATTGCCAATATTTTTTTTGCATAGAGAAACTTTTTATCAAAAGATTAAAGGTATATTTTACGTATTTCGTTACTTAATTTAATACTTGCTTTCCTTAATTTTATATTCAAACTACATCGAAAAATCTAAATTTTTGAGATATATCATCCTTGTTGCAAACGAGCGACTTGGTTTGACCTGGAAATTGATCTCAGGACCGCATGCTCAGCGGCAGCTTTTGCAGCTCCTAGATAAAAAAAAAACGATTTTATGCTTAATTTGGCCTGGCAAGTATGCATACGTTACCTGTTATTTAGTGGTAACAACCTAACCTGTTCCTGATGCTGAAAATCCACTGCTCATCTTAGCCGAGAAGGTAGTTCTCCTCGTACGATGTGCTGAAATAAAAAATAGAAACGTGGTCACTTAAATATTAAGTATAGCTTAAGTAAGTAAACATAATCGCGTAAGAATAGCATGGCACCTAAAGAGAATAGGTACTGCCTGAAAATATAATTAAACTGATCACACACACACTTTAAGGCATTTAAAGATAGATGGTAACTTCATGCGAAAGACACAAAACGAATAGGAGAGTCGCACGAAGAAAATTGAGCCAAGCAAGTCATATATTTTTTATTATACTAAATAGGGAAATTTTCATTGCAATTCAATGAAAATGTAAAATATTAATTAAATAAAATTAATTAAATCCACATAAATATTATCATAATGGCAACACGGTTGGCGCAGTGGCTGAACGATTGACTGCTCCGCTGCGTGTCGCGGGTTCGATCCCTGCATGAAACAAATATTAGTATGACCTACAGGTCGTTCCGGGTCAGGCTGTTCGTGTATGTGAGTTTAATTGTTTGTAAACTCACCCAAGATACAGGAGAAATTCCTTGTAGGGCAACGTTTTTAAAAACAGGAAACGGATAATCATCGTAACATAACGTCACAACCGTCGTTCACCAGATATGTTTAATTCCTATGTAATAGGGGGCGACCCAGGCTCTGAGCTGCTACCCAGAAATTCTTGATAAAAAACCCAAATAATCACTTCGCCGAATCTCAGACTCAGTAATAGCGCTTGCGTACAGTAAATCAACGAAACAGATCTATCATCATTATCATACATTTTCACGTATCAGAAGCCAATTAGTCCAGCACTGGACAAAAATACACGCGACATGTATGTATATAAACACAACACAGAATCCCTTCACGAAGCTGAAAAAAAGGATCTACCTAATTATTCTCAACGGAATCAAGATGATTTGAGACTATTCGAGAGTACTCTGGAAGCTTGTAAATTAGCTGGGACGTGAAAGTGCTCTCAAATTAGACCGAGACAGTATCTACTAACATACAACGTACAACGTACCAGGATTATATAACCTTAATAAACCACTGATGTTGATAAATTCTTTGTCTTTTCAGTTATCAAGAAGTTTAGGCTAACTGCCGGATTCCTAGTTGAGCGTTTGAACTTTAGGACTTAGATCGATGCGCCACGGTAGCCTGAATTTTTTTACGTGTTTTTGTAATTTCCCGGTCAGCGTCAGGCTGTATGTTGACCAAAATATGATTTGCGACCGTAACAAATATGGGTTTATTCAGTAATAATCATTTAAATCATCAATATAAACCTCCAAGTTTATATAATGCTATTGAATGACTATTTCATTAGAAAGCCATTCAATGGAAAGTAATGACCATAGACGGTTGTATTGATGATTTTAATGTTTATAATTCTGTAAATACATAGGTATATTAGATATTTTCAACCTCAAACTCAAAGCATTTATTTCAATTAGACCATTACAGGCACTTTTGAATGTCAAAACACAAAAAAAAACTAAGCTACAGTCCCAGTCACAGGGCATAATAACTTGTGAAAGTACTGTAGTTGCCCATTCGAAAGCGTAGATCTCCATGGAGAAGAACGGGCAAGAAACTCCATGGGCACTCTGCCATTGTTAACGGCTAAATTAGGTACTTAGGTCAAACTTGGTCTGAAAATTAACTTTAACATAACATCACGCTTGTAATCCCCGAAGTGTCCTAACACTTTGTCAGAGGTGTACCTAATAGTACACCCACATTTCGCCAGTTATGTTTAAGTCCTAAGTAATAGGAGGCGAGTCTATAGCCATCAACCGGGCACAAATCCAGAGTCCTTCGCTGCAATTTTTGATGAAAAATTCTGATGGAAAAACCCAATAGTAATTTGCCCGAACCGGGAATCGAACCCCGGAGCTCATGCTTAGCACGAGGTAGTCAAAAAATTAATTAAAAAAGAACTTCAAAGAAGTATAACGAGTTACATACATATACATATCGGTTACCATGACTATCACTCTGCGACATCTAGGAATAAATATATAATAAAAGCACTCTGTTAAATTTTCAACGTTAGGCTCAGCGCTGAACATTGAAAATCGAGCGGCGCGTTTTGTTTATTTTATAATGTTATGATTTACCGAATTTGCCACATATTAGAGTGCCATAATGATTAACCATGCCATAATTTCGTGACTATTTTGTTTTTCGTCTTCACATATCAAACATCATTTAAACACAAACCAGAAACCGCTACATTTATCACTAAAACCACTCCATTGGGAACAAATTCTGAACATTAACGGATACATAACTATGTAAATACCTCGGTTTTATTGCAGTATTAATTAGGCGATTTAAATACGTAAATAAAAGCTAATTTATGTACATCGATACCATAAAACATCGGAAATAAAAGTCTTACTAAAAGCAAATACGGGAATCATAAAATTAATCGAAGTTCATCGAAGTTCTAGAGTAAAAAGTTTTGTTAAAAACGTTGAAAACATCTTGTTTCTTTAATTAAGTCGATAAGTAGTGTTTAATAGAATTAAAAGTAAGTTTGAGTGTTCATTGTTTACGTTAGAAGTTTCTTGTAATACCTATTTTCCAATTTACATAGTGGTCCTGTCCAGGAGTTTTTCCGACTATCACCACTGTGTTTTCTTTGGATGACTTTGGTTAGGCAGAGGTGTACCTACATTTCGACAGTTATGTTGAGAGGCTGCTAATGACAAATTCCTGATGGAAAAACCCAATAACACTTTACCCGACCCAGGAATCAAACCCAGCACCTCATACTCAGTATTCGCATTTGAGACCACTAGACCGACGAAGCAGGCTCACTACAAAATATATTAATAAAATACTTGATCTTAACATAAGAAGATAAGTCGCACGTCCTCAAAAAAACCGTCGTAACACAAAAAAATCAGTTTTGAGATATTATACTTTAAAGTTTTTTTTTGTCCGGCCGATGATATCCGTACAAAACATACGCGTGTGTCATTCTGTGATTTAATTATTTTCGCAGAACCTACACTTTTGGAGTTTTTTTTTTTCAATTATAGATCAAGGAGAATTGACATTGAGATGGGTGTTTTCTAAAATCCTAAAATTTTTGTGTTATGACAGTTTTTTAGAGGACATGCGAAGTTATGAAATAGAAGAAAAAAAAAAATCCAAAAATAATAAATAAGTTCTCGATTTAAAATGTTAACTAACGAACACATACACAGAGCGACGTTGCGTATTAGCTTCTAAAGATGATTCATTCTAACCTAGTCACAAAAAAACCCATTACTTTAAAAAAAAATAAGAAAAAGTTATTTTTCCTTTACGATGGTCAGGGGCAAGCCCGAAGGGGTGAAAACTCATTGTCCGGTGAAGCAATAAAAGCTATGCGCCTGTCGTCAATCCAAATTGAGGGGTGAGTGAGGTTACT
This sequence comes from Standfussiana lucernea, assembly GCA_964057025.1. NCBI lineage: Eukaryota > Metazoa > Arthropoda > Insecta > Lepidoptera > Noctuidae > Standfussiana > Standfussiana lucernea. Next base: position 6,989,025 of record OZ059785.1, read on the forward strand.
TTATATCTTTAAAATAAACAATGATTGTGATGGCTCAATGTGAGAAAGACAGACGGTCTGAAAAGTCAGCTATCGCAGTTGTCCCAAAAATTAAAAAAGGATTCAATTCAATGGATGGACTGTGTGAAGGATGACGTGAAGGATGATATAGCAAGAAAGGAGGTTTCTGATTGGATGACGAGTAATAGAGAAGTATTAAAGAAGCAGACATGCTGAGCCGACCCCAAAATAATTGGGATAAGGGCAAGAAAATGATCAATGTCAAATCAATGGTTTTTTTGACCTACTAGTTATCTAATTAAATAAAGCACTAGGTACTTATTATATATATATGGCTACATATTCGTTCAACCAAAAACAGTAAAATTATCAATTAAAACGTCCACAATTACACTTTACGTCTGAAATACATAGTAAATTTGTGGTTGCTAATGAATTTCGTTTCGTTTGCAACAAGTTGATTACAAATAATAAAGTCATTTTCCCCGGTCAGTATCGACGGATGACAGTCATTTGACAGTTAACAAGGGGTCCGTGAAAAATGCCACCGTCCGCCTTTTTATCATGCACAATTACGTATCAGTGGGACGTTAAATGGCTCAATGTGTGGAATGTTCATGTAAATTATCGGGAAATGCGTTCGTTTTTTTGGTATAAAAGGGTGTAGTGGATATTTTGTGAGGGAAGTTCTTTGTGTTTAATGTAACAATTTGAGTGTAATAAGCTAAGATATAAAAAAAAGCTGTTTTAGAAACTGTTGGTTAGTAATTGTTTTGTTCTTCTTCTGCTTTTTATCCCTAAGTTTACAAGAGTCACATTAAATAAATTCTTAAGTTACAGTTGGTGACAATTTGGCTCTACGTGGAGAGCCAAATTGTCACATGAACAGAACGTACAAATAAATATTTTGTGTCTCCAGTTTTTCAATCGAAATGTATGAATGCATTCTTGACAGACATTCTTTCTTGATTTCCATTCCTTGTAGATAATGTAAGGTAAGTCGCATCGAGGCTAAAAACCATAATTTAAAAGAGATACAGTTTCATCCCGTAGACGGACATTCATACGACATTTCAGTTGAAACCTACCACCTACTCACGCTTAAGCAAACATTACGCTAAAGCCATTGTCTTACCACATCCAGGCTAGTGAGGGTACTACACACCGGGGACCCGTTACGCAGCCGGTTACCTCCACAGATCTATAATGGAGATAAATGAATGTCAAAGCACTCAAATTGCCGCCCAGTTCTCCCTCAAAAGTAAAACACCGGGTTACTCGCATAATGGAGAAAGCGTGTAGGACATTTGTTTCTCAATTAGACCACGGTTAAATTTACCCCCATTCGGGCTTATTAAATGACTCGGCACAGAAAAGTGTACATTTTTGTGTCCCCTAATTAGTTAAAATCTCAGATACGACGACATTAATTGGACGTCAGATGTGCATTGTGTGGAGTTCTCTCTCTAAAAGGGGTAGATGTTTTAGAATTTGGGTCAGAGAGTCAGCTATCGTTTGATGCTAATGTGTACGTCATACGAAAATAGACGGGATTGGGGCCGTTTGAGACTACGGGGACTAGTCTAGGTGTATAATCAAACGCACGTGGACTGTTTACTTATAAAACTAGCTTTTATTAAAAAAATATTAAAACAAGCTTTTAAATATACCTAGGCGTCACGTTATTTTTTTCGTATTATTTTCAACAAACCATTTCAATTGATACCCATATCATAGGGGTGCATAAAAATAACTAGTCCGCCATATTCGATTTAGATTGACGTCACTTAGCTAACCATGCATTGTCATCCAAACTAAACGTGTATGCAAAATTTCAGCTCAATCACTTGGTGATAACTGTTTTAAAATTCAGTTGCTATATTTGACTTCAACAAATGTATGTACAAACATTACAAGTTAAATAAAAGCTTGTAATAAAAAGGAGCCCAAACAGTCAGCTCAAAGTCTAAAAAAAGAGTTACTAAACAAAGTCCTTAAAAAGAACTGGAATTAAATGATAGCGATTTATTTATCTTCCCTCCAGAGTATAATTTTACTAAATAAGTGCTTGATAGACTGAATTTTTAAAACAAATACTAACGTCAAGTAATTAGGAAACGTTTAACTTAGGCCTGACAAGTTGACACCTGGGCTCTTGGGAATCGAATACTAAAACAGGCCTAGGCTAAATATATTTCAGAAATAGAGCTATTACCGCCAAAACGGTAGAAAATTAAACAATATATTTACGTAACATTTTAGCGAAACGAGATTCCCATAAAAAGAGTTTTGTTAATATTGTATGTCACGGTATAAAATGGATTACTGTTGCTAAGCAATGGGCGAGCGAAATGTGTTTTTCATCTTAACGTTTTCATGGAATATTGCCAGATTTTTCGTAAAAGGCTTCACGTTCCATCATCATCAAGAGCTTGACTATTCCCGTCAACCTTGATGTAGCGATTTTCTGGGTTTGTGTAGAATGATTGGCTACAGTCTTTGGAGTTTTTTGGGACATGGGGGACTGATGTTATTAAGATTATTAGTAAGTGAGATAAGATCATCAGTGCAGTGGTATCTTTACAAAACATCACGCCAGTAATCCTCGGAAGCCTAAGCTTTCGAGAATTACTGGCGTGCAATTTTTCATCTGTTTAAAAAAAAAAACAGCTGTTTCCTACTAAAGTGCAATACCTACGCGGTCAAAATGTATAAAACAGCTGATTTAAAAAATAAATAACGATAAAAAATCTATGTCATAGGGGGTTCAGAATGGTGATGACCTTTCCACCCTGTATATTGTATTTGGATAAGTTCCTATTTCAACACACTTTTATTAGCTTCATCTTTATCTAATTAACTATGTTAAAAAATCCAAGATGTAAAATTTTACCCACTTCCCGGTATTCCATTGAGCTGATTTTTTTGTACATATTAAGTTTGAATGACAATGCATGGTTAGCTAAGTAACTTCATTCTAAATCCAATATGGGGTACTCCTAAAGATGGCGGCCTATTATATTTTTATGCATTTCCATGATATGGATATCAAATTAAAGGGTTTGCTGAGAAAAATACGAGAAATAAAATGACGTTACCGTAAAGAGCGTTTTTTTAGTTTTTTTTTTACCTATAATATTATTTATTTCATTCAAGGATTTATCTTATTGTGAATGTGTGAAGTGAATGTAGTTTCTGTATTGATAGAAATTCACGTTAATATTTTGAGTAACACAATTCTGCGCTTCGAACAAAGCCCAAACATTAGTAATTCTAACACGAATACCAACAGGAGTTCTGCTCATTCCCTACTTAAAATCAAGCGTGTTTGCGGCACACTGCGGCGTGGATAGTAATTAAGAGATTGTGTGTCCACGTCGTGTCGTGTCGCAATCGTGTGGCTGTCGTATCGCGTCGTTGTCGTACGGCACGTCACGTACGAAATTTGACTGCGTTCCCCGAGATGCAGCTGTTGATTAGGATTAGAAATTATTTTGTGCAGCTGGCTTTAAATTAAACTAAGTTTAGGAAACTAATATTTGGGTACGTTTCTGTTGTTAGTTGAAAAGTTACCCGTTCAGACAAATCGTTCATCCTGGCTTTGCAATGACTCAAAAGATAGTCCTGAAAAATTACACCATGCATGCGTGGTTTGATATGTACGTAAACTTTGTTCCGATCATTACAATGACTCAATAGATATTCGTTAAAAATTACACGATGCATGTTTATACATATGTTCGATTTCCATAATAAACTCCATACACTCAACTAAATGTGATATCATGTCATGAATTTGCGTTCTTAGTAGAATTACTCACCATAAAACAACACGAGGACCCACTGAATCACATCAAATCACCATGTATTGTGTCACTGATTCGTGACTCGTGAAAAACCAACCTAAATATTAACGCGATCGCAACTCAGACAACATAAATACTTATCCAACGAAGCGTAGTATCTATTAAAGCATAAATTCTTATCCGCATTACAGTACTGTGAGCCATAAACTTGGCTCGTTCAGGGTTGCTCGACAACATTCAATGAAAAATACACAGGCTACACGCTCCTTGCCCATGCTACGACCGGCAGAAAATTGAGAGTGATAAATGTTTTTTAGATTCGTGACACCCGAACGTTTGGTTTAAATCTGCGATCGGATGAACTGACGGTTTTAATGGGCTCGGTAAGGGACTGTAGGTAGAGAATACATTTTTGGACCCTGCATCGTCTGGCTTACGTTAGTTAGGCAATTCCGATTTTTGGAAATGTTTCCCGGGCGACGCAGTCTATTGGATGTTAATTTATCTGTCGGTGTCTGTATTGTACGCTCTGCTTGCTGTTTAATTAATATGAATTCGATAATAGGGTGGCTGGGTAATTCGATGCAGAAATTGGTGTCTCTGTGTAATTTGTTTTCTACCACATTATTTTTTGGTAGGCATATTTGTTTTTGTCGTGTATTATTAATGATTAATTTAATATTAATCAAATTTAAGATTTTTTTGAAATAATAATTGTGACTCATACCAAAGAGTTTCAGGATCAAACCCAGTGATTTCACTCCTTTTATCATCAAATCAAAGTATCATTATAATAATAACGACGCTGTGAAAAGACCTTGTAACAAATTCCATTTCTCTGTACGTGACTCTCATTCAGTATCCGGCCAATCGTATCTTTGTTCGGGATCAACAATTAAAATCCTGAAACTTAACCAATATAATTTCCCATACTCGTAAATCACAGTTCTCAAATCGGACAATAAATCGAAAGTAACAAGTGGCTTTAGAGGTTTAGTACAAGTGTCATCTAAAAGTGACTGCCTTGTTGGTCTAATGGCAACTGCTAAGCATGATGTTCTGGGTTCAATTCTCAGATGGGACAAAGTGTTATTGGGTTTTTCCTACACATCTGGGGTCTGGATTTATGCCTTGTTGATGGCAATAGACTCGCCCTCTATTACACAGGACTTAAACATAACTGGCGAAATGTGGGTGATCTATTACTCATACCTCTACTTAACCCTTCGGGAATAGAAGGCATGATGTTATTTTGTAGCTATGGGAGAAAGAAGGCCTTTTTGTCGTAAAAATAGAACCAATCAAAACATGTCACATAAAGGGGCATCAATGAGAAAAAATAAAGACCTTTTATCCCCGTCCTGAAAGGCGGCTGAAGCGGCGCGTTAGCTAGGGTGGCAAGATTTATTTCACGACAGTACTCGTTATGGCACCAAAGGGACGGTGTTGGGGAATGCAGTCTGGTCTGCAACATAGGATACAGGGCCGGGCTCTTTTAATTTTCGTGACAACGCCGTGATTATTTTGTTATGATCGTCGAATCGGGACTTTTATTATAGCCGAAGGGATTCGCGAATCTGTTTTAACAACAGTTCGTCGTTGATTGTAGGTGTAATGTGTTGGGGCGAATTTATTAGATGCCATTTTAGAAGTAGGTATTCTAAACAACCTCTTTCTTAAGTCGGTTTTTTAAATGTGCAGTGATGATGGTTATCTATTGGTGTACGTTATTTTACAGTGTTTTAACTGATGTATCAAGGAAGATCACGAAACCCGTTTGAATTAGAAATTTACGAACTCAAAGGAAAGTATCCACATGACTGCATAAACAAACAAAGCTTTAACAGAATCAGAACTCAATTCAAAATTGGGATTTTTCCAAAACCACACAAGTACGCCCCTGAAAAGGGGACATACCATCCCTGTATTATATGACCACAGAGCGGGAGATCAGAGCCGTATTCCGTGGTTCCGTGGGAATTGGGACGAGTTTCGATCGAGTTTCGTTCCCTTCTTGTTAATTAAATTTTCGAAACTGTAAAGTTGTTTGTCTGTTGTTCGATAGAGAAATCGATTGTTCCGATTATTCGATAGCGAAATCGATTGTTACTGTATTGTCACGTTTAACAAATACGATGGATTGATTGTCGCGTCGATATGAATGGTTACCAATTAGTAGAAGCGTGTATTGTCTGTTGTTTTGTTTGGTACATAATACGTTTTGATTATGGGAAGGATTGTCTCTCTTTGATACATACGATTTCATTGTATAGATAGTCGCACAACTCAACTTTTAAAGGTTAATTTTTATAAAACCATGAAACAAAAATACAACTAAAGCGGCAGTAAAATGTCAGCCAACTGGGATCGATTTTCAAGGTTAAGCAGCACTTGCCAGGGTCGGTCCGTGGATGGATGACCATCCATTACATACTGAATTTCCACCTTGCCTCGGAAAGCACGTTCAGCCCAACGGCTCAACGTGCTTTCCGACATTGACAGCCGGGACCAACGTACCGGCTGTCAATTAAACATCTTTGTCGTTACAGGTAGTCAGTGGCCCGAAAATCTGACAACCAGTGTTACCAAGGGGTATCGTATTACCCAGTCCTAACTAAGTTTTGGAAGTCAGATAGGAAGTCGCTCCATGTGAAATACTGGTCTTAAGGCAGAGAGCCAACCCCAACATGGTTGGCAAAAGACAAATGATGATGTCGTCAAAAGCACTTGGCAATTACAAGGACGACTATGCTAGCAATGAATCATTTCGGCTCAAATGGCAATTGTCAAGGCGAAGTGCATTTACAAAGACACTTAAAAGCACAAATATGTATCTATGTGGGTTTTTAAGGTCGAAAACAGTCTTGGTACCTCACCCCATACATAATTACATTTTCCATGATAAATAACAGTTTTCAGCACATTACAGGCTCGATACAGTCGTGGATGTGTAAATAAATTTTATAGTTCAAGATAAAACCCATTGCGCGTGGTTTACGAGAGGCACTCCCCTAATGATGCAACGTTATGCAGGGGACGTTTATAACCTACTGTACAGGGTGTTCCGAAGGTTAGGTGGAGTTTAAAGCAACATTATTTTGCTATCAAGTCAAGAATGCAAGAAAAGGAGTAACCAGACTGACAGAGTTTGTATTCAGTGCCATTTTTTTTTCAAAAAGAAGAATGAAGGGGTTTTATTATTTGCGAAAGAGAACTTGGATCAAAATAAATTAAGTCGTATTCAAGGTATTTATGTTGCTGTGTAGTTATTAACATATACTTTTTTTTTTTAAATACATGCTTAATCCTACATTGCATAAAGGAATACTTAAATAAATGTTAATAGGTAAGTAAATAAAAATACAAAATTCTCATCGACAGAATAGCTAATGTGAATATTTTTTCCACAGCCTGTACAATTCAGAGACGGAAAATAAACAGGACTGGGGTAGAGGTATTTAAAATAATAATGTTTTAGTCATTTGCTGGATGTAATGTTATTATGACTACTACGCCTAGTGCAATTTGGTTGAGGCAGCTTATGCTACAACCACAAAGTAAGAAGGAAATGGAGAGTTAAGACAAATATTTGTTCGTCGAATATAGCTTACCGAATTATTCTGTTAACTGAATAAACCTGGCTTCTGACGGGGCCTTGAACAGTGGGTTCGTATTATACGATAGCATTGCGTGTCCGGTTAAAACAACTTTTTATAGCAAGATAGCAATATTGGTGCTTTCGCTATGTTTTCCAATTGGTCTTCTTTGTCTCCGATCTCCTCTCATTTCTCCTTTTATTTTTTATTATAAAACTTAAACATGATGCCTGTATTCCCTGAGAGGTTTGGCAGAGGTGATAGTACACCTACAGTTCGCTGGTTTGTTTGAAGCCCATGTAATAAGGGGTGAGAGTATTGCCATCAACCAAGCACACGTCCAGACTACGGGGTGCTACTGGAAACCCAAATAACTAAAACACGTTTATAAAATTGAAGCAATAATACGAGAAGCTTAATGAAACGAGATGATGAGAGAACGAGGTTTTTAAGTAATTTTATGTACAAGATTAATTTATTTATGAAAGTGAGTATTACGTTATCAAAATCGTATGCTTTCAAAACGCTTTTATACGTCCGTATTCGTGAGCAATATTTTACGCCATACAAGTCTTGTGTAGGAGGCGCTGCCATTCAAGACGTCAAAATTTAGTTTTGATATTGTTTGCTTTGAGCACAGTATGCATTTGTGAGAATAATTCTAGGCACAGTTTACGTGTTCAGAGTTCTACCATAGCGTAGATATAGGAGAACCTTTACAAGGCAAGATTTGAGTGAAAACGCCGGAAGGAGACGCCATAGAAGGAAATACACTGACTTTACTGGTGGTGTTCTTCGGAAAGGTCAGCTAAGGTGCTTAGTCCTTGCAACCGACGTGGATTTATGAACGTGGACGAGGCAAGGTGTATGGAAAGAAAGAAACCACAGAACGCCACCTCATTCTGTGGTTTCTGACTACCGTCATAGGAAAAAGGCGTCAATTTTTGAATGAACCAGTGGTGTGGGGTTGAAAAGTCGACAAATTATAAATTATAAACTGAAGTCATTATACCACATGATAAACCTTGAAATGTTTATTAAAAATGTCATATTATTATGCTCTGGCGTACGAATTTATTTTATGTCATTTGAAATGTACTCAGTATTCCAAGAGGATTTTAAATGGAATCTTGGGGAGGCCTGTCAAATACATATACGCCGTTAAATACCCACTTAATGTCATACAAATCTATTTTTAGGAAAATCTTTATTCGCTGGAGATTCGGCTAAGGGGTCATGCAGACAATTTATTTTTAGTTTAGCCTATAAAACCTTCGGTGAAATGAAGGTTTTTTTTTGGTGATTAGTCACAAATCCAACCTCAACTAGGTTTCATAATTATCTTTTTCACGTGTAGTATTTTTATAAAAACCAATTTTTAGGATAAAAATCAAGTTCACGGTTAGATATTTTCCAATAACCATTGTCTTTTCTGGTTTATTTTTCTCCCATTATTATTTACCACTAACATTTCCATACATTCAAACCCCATCAGCGAATAAGAACACGAAGATAAATAAGTATTCATAAGACCCCATACATAGTCGTATATAACTCGAGGGGTTCATATTTGGTCAGCAACGGTGAACAAACGAGAAAGTCTATGTAATTTTATGGTTTATGAATAAATTTGCTCCCCAGGGCGCGTGGTAATTGAGCCTCGGACAGCAAGTTAAACGGTCGGCCTGTCTGTTTGTACTGAGATGTGGACTGTGGACCAATATGGTGTTGTGAGGGATTATTCTTTGAGTGTCTATGTAGATACAAGACAGGTAAATGCAGTGTTGAACTACAGAGTACAAAAGAATTATGTTGTTGAGTGCGGAGTTATGTCTGTATAGATGTTTTGGGTTGCGTTGAAAGTTTGAGAGACTTCTGTTTTGAAAATTTGTGGTCATAGTTTTTTTTTATGTTTACAAAACAATATAAAATGTAATTCTGAAATAACTAGGAAACTGAACCCGATCGATGATCTGAAGAAACTTGATTAACATTAGTTAATTTAGGTAAGACGATGCTTCGTATCAGAGATACATTAACTGAAATAGTTAATCTTGACACTACAATACATATCTTTACACAAAATAACGTAGGCGAACTACACACTACAATAAATAACCATCGAACCAGCCAATTCTGAACAAAAACTTCCAAATCCAGTAAAGATTAAATTAAAAAAAAAGATCGCTTGAAAATAAACACGATTTTAAAGCTAAAGAATGGAAACAAAGGACATTTTCAAGCTTCCCATTATTTTAAAAACATAAAGAAAAATGCAGGCGTGTTTGAAAGTTTCAACGTCGGATCTAAGGGTTTCAGACGGCCTTAGCTTTGAATGATAGACCTTGTCGAGCTATAGGATTTCACCATAAGCGCTACACTTTATACGTAGATAAAACCTATTTACTTTGGTCGGCTTCTGTCTGCAACCACTAAAGGAACGTTGTTGAAAAGTGGGATTTTATTGTTTTGCTACATTTTCAAATGAAATGGGGATTTTTTAAATTATTTTTTTTGCATTGTACGTACACACTAATTACAGAAAAGAAGATACAAACTGAAAGATTAGTACAAAGGTGATGCTTATTGCTAAAGACATTTCCTCTAGCATACTTTCGAAAGGAGAATAGATAACGAAGAGACACCGTGTGTAAGAGTAAAAAGTAAAATGAATACATAAAGATATAAAGCAAATAACTAATTAAAAATATGTTTAAAATATCAATCTATCAACACTCATCATCAGCCTAGCCTTTTCCTATCTATGTTGGGGTGGCTTCCAGTCTAACCGGATGCAGCTGAATACTAGTATTTTACATGGAGCGACTGCCTATCTGACCTCCACAACCCAGTTAGTACTGCGTAATACCACACCCCTTGGTAAGACTGATTGTCAGACTTTCGGGCCACTATAACGACTGTCAAAGATGTATAATTGACAGCCGGGACCAACGGCTTAACGTGCTTTCCGAGGCACGGAGGAAACTACTTATGTAATGGGTGGTCACCCATCCACGGATCAACCCAGGCAAGTGCTGCTTAACCTGACGATCGATCCGAGCGGCTGTTATTATTTATCCACGAGTCTCTCAACAATATCTAGTCATTATAAGGTTCCAATCTTGGGTCCTCGTTGGAAATTGAATAATGCGATCCTTCCTAATTTAACTACAGAAGTTGTCAAAATGTAAAACCAATCTTAATAATAGTCGTGTTAGATTTAAAAACGGGTGAGTGAGATTCACAGGAATCTCACCCGTTTTAAATCTAACAAAAATTTTTAATGCCTGCTGTTAGGGCCCTGGGTTCGATTCCCGTGTTGGCCAAAGTATTATTCGGTTTTTCCATCAGGAATTTCTCAGTAGCAGCCAAACATGGGACTTAAAACATAACTGGCGTAATGTGAGTGTCTAATTAGGTACACCTCTGCCTTATTTTATTATTATTATTGGTTATTTTATAAAAATCATTTTCATAGTAAGAGTGATTATTTTATGTTCATTGTTTCTGCATGAGAAAAGGCATTATTTTATCTAAAATATTATTTAATCGAAAAACAAGGGTGGTTTTTATTTAAAATTTAAAAAATGCTGAAATAATATCACTCTGTTGATTAAGGCCTCTAGCTATTTCGCACTCTATTTAAAACATAAACGTAATATGATAAATGTAATGAAGTTACGGTCAGATAAATTAACTCACCTAATTAAAATTTTGATAATTAGCTCCATTTTATCTTTAATGTTGGTTTAGGATCTGAATAACTATGTTTATAAAACAATTTTAATGAAAGAGTTCGCAAATTTCGTAATAATTGCTATCGTGAATGTTAATAAAAAGAGAATTTGAAAAGTGTTTTGTTATGAAAATTAAACATATCTTCAGATACCCTTTTTAAAAATACATAATATTATTATGATGGTAGTATGTTTTCCAAAGTAATTTTACGCTTGACCAACCCTACATCGTCAGCCATGATCGTAAAATGCTAAAGCGGTTGAAAACTTTGGGGAAGTTTTGATTATTGAATCCTAATTTTCTAATTAAAATGTTGAGACTCGCCTGTAAATCCTATGATACTACTTTTTCTATATTACTTTGTCAGATTGGAATTGTACCTATTAACATTCACGTGAATTAAGTCGGGCTGAGTTTTCTAAAGTTTTTACGTAATTTCAGTAACGTGGCCTTACTTCAACATGCGAGTGTTTGCTTGCAATAACTGATGTTTTTATCGTACCCAGAGGCAAAGTAGCCTAGAGTTCAGTCTACCAAAACAGCTCAAATCATGCATAATAACTAAATACCCTTCCTATCTTCCCACGACGCCAGACAAGGGTAACTTAAGCAAAAATATATTTACAGAACAGCACTTCTCCCTACAAAATCGCATAAATTAAATGTTCCGCCAACAAATTTATATTTTTCCTCCATCGGCATACTAATATTGGGGTCTAAAGGACTCCTCTATCTATCTTTCGTTCACATCAATAAAATTAACATTGTAATCCATTTAAAGATACGAAAAAATTACAAGCAAATGCGTTGCCTCATTTTTTTGTGGATTTTGCGGGTACATAATCAATATATCTATATATTATGCTATCAATTTTTACCTAAGCTGTTATGGGACTTTGACTAAAATTATGTAATTAAACTAGTTGAGTTGTCATAACATTTCACATGGATAGTCTATTATGAATCCTAGAAAGAAAGCTTTCTGTAGATACTACGTAATGTCATTATTGGCAATAAAAGCAATAAAATTGGTAAATATTCAGGATAAATTCGTTTAAAAATAAATTTTGTTCACAAATAAACAAAATTGAAGTGTCTGTTTATAATTTCATAATAACAGGTTTTTTATTAAATGCATATGAAAGTATAAAAAGTACATACAAGAAAAAAACTTTTTTATTTTATTTTCCTCCGTCTGTATGTTTCTTCCGGTAAATCTCCGAAACGGCTAGACCGATTTCGACGGCACTATTTTTTTTTTCGTGGCTTATGGCATAAGGAGTACCTAAGGCTACATTTATTTAAGAAAGAAATAAGTTATTAAACAAATGTTTTTTTATTAAACTCCACGCCAACGAATACACGGGTAGCAGCTAGTTACCTATAAATGTCCATTTCCACCGAAATAATGTGCAATTTTTGTGTTTAACTGTTACAGTGCTTTAGAAAGTCATCAACACCTACTAAGATCACAATGCAAGGCCCCCCTAAATTCGTAAATCGCCACCTTCAAAGTGATAGCCAGTAACTTTCCAAGCCGATATGAACATGTGAGCTGTGGACATAAAAAGACAGCTACAAATTCCACCTGATGAAATCCCTAAGTCGAATTTTATGACACCTACAAAGTAATGCAGTGGCATATTGCAATAGAGATTTGCGGTGCGGAGAGATGAAAATATCGGGTCAGATTTTGGTTTCTCTGGACTTTAAAGATATGTTGACGACTGTTTGTTTACAAGGTTTCAATAAAAGATAAATGTAGCTTCTGTACACGATACCCGTACTTAGGTATTCTTTGCTCTATTCTATACAAAACCTCTACACAAATAACTAAGTGTGTCGCCATATATAAGGTCTAACTATTCATACACGAAATATTTTCAAATAATCTTCTAACGGCTATAAAGAAGTCATTTCAATGGATTTTTTTAATGTTAGTATATTTTTATAAAAAAAAAAATATTTAAAATTACCTGACTCTCAAAATAAATACTGGCTCTTTATTTTAAACATCCTTTACGCTAGATTACTACTTCGTATTTACCTACTGTCATTGAAGTGGCAGGGAGTAAAGGTTTTATGCAAAATGTGTCAAGAAAATTTAGAATTAAAATAATTTCGTATAAACAAAAACATTTCGATAAAATTTATTTTTTCGTTGCTATGGCGACTTTACGACTTATAGAAGTTACTGTTAAAATAGTTCGTGTATGAAAATATACTCGTAAACCTGATATACAGGGTGATTGGTAATTGGGTGCAGTCCTTGAAATGGGTGATACTATGAGCTAATATGCAACAAATTTAACTCAGAAAACTAGGGGTCCAATTTGAGTTTGGAAATGTTCCTCTTCTCTACCAAAAATTTATATTAATCCAGAAATATGTAATAACCAGTATGGTCAAAATACTACCTTGGCTAGAACAACTGTTGTTATTATCCATAATGTTTCTCGAAGTGGGTACTGTGATACAAATTTTGAAAGGTAATTAGACAAAGAATTCGATTTTAAAATTTCATGTTAAGTGTCATACATTTATTTTGAGTAATCTGCCTTGAAAAGCAAGGGTAGTTTCAAATTTTTCTGGTATTATGAATTTTTAGACGGTGATAAACCAAAAGATTGAGTTTTTTTTTGGATTTATTGGTTTTCGAAAGATTAATTCGTTTATGCGCTATCTGCAAAGTATCATGTCAATGCTCTGAGCGCGGTAGATTTGTCACAATTATCAATATTTGGTTTCGAGGAGGAAAATTTCCAAAAAATCTTAAAAGTTCGATTACTCCGAAACCACTCAGATTGGACCCCTAGTCATCGGGTAAAATTTGTTTTAAATTGGCTCTAGCATCACCCATTTCAAGATCTGCACCCAATTATAAATCACCCTGTATACGTCAAAATTAGGTCAAAATGGCCTATATGCTCATATTGCGAGTAAATAGAGTTCAATTAAACTATAAAGCAATACAAGCTTTCAGCTAAATTGAAATTTATTTACGCAAGCTTAAATTATATATGATTTTACGTTATTTTTATTTAGGGTCGAAGTCTTCGGTTAATTCAATCGCACTTTATCATAATATTCTACTAGCCGCCTTAGCTTCGCAAGGTTGTAGTTCGCGGAGTTGAGAAAATTTTGAGGTTTCTTAATTGTATACAAGTTCAATAGTACACATAAACGTTTCGGAATAAATTTTCTAAATGGTGGTGAAAACTGCATCAGAATTCGTTGCATAGTCTAGAAGAACGAAGCGGTCACAAGTACAGCCACGAATATGACAAGTGTAAATAATAAAATTTCCCATAACTTTAATTCATCGACAACAATCATAGAGTATCATTATCACCTACACACAAATTGTAGTTTTCCGAAGAGCCAAAGCTATAACTAATAGAACTCCACATTTCGCCGTAGGGGGCGACCCTATTGCCATTTGCCACCAACCGGGCACAAATTCAGCCTCCGTAACTGCTACTGAAAACCGCACTGGAATAAACGCCCGACCTGGGCATCGAAGCCAGGACCTCATGGTCAGTAGTGGTGATTACTAGACTAACGAGACACCAATGAAAGACTAAACACATATTGACCCATTGAACCCGGAAACACACACCTACAAACAACAATACAATATAATTAAACATTAGTTCAGTTTATTGTTTATTATATTGTGAGAGCTATTACACACCAGCGCTGTGCCCGGAGCTCTGAAAACATATTAATTATGTACTGAGATTAAAATTTGACGAGACGAGCACGTTTCTACCTACATTGTAATAATAACATTCGGTCGCTGTATGTACTAGAAATGTAGGTTAATAGTTGAATTTAGTTAATATTTTAAGGATTAACTTGTTGTCGAAATGGTTACATTACTTAGCATGAGCTTAACGCTTCAATTGACTTATTTAGCTGTGGAAATATAGGGCTTTCAGAAATTGTTTAATTTAGCAATTCAAACTCAAACTCAAAGCATTTATTTCAATTTGACCATTACAAGCACTTTTGAATGTCAAAACACAAAAAATAAACTAAGCTATAGTCCCTGTCACAGGGCATAATAACTTGTGAAAGTACTGTAGTTGCCCATTCGAAAGCGTAGATCCTATGGAGAAGAATGGGCAAGAAACTCCATGGACACTCTTTTAAATCAATATGTTTTTACAAAATCTTGGTTACATCATTCATGTCGAGATTATACATACATGTGAGAACGATGTAGAAAGACGTGCGAGTAAGAGCGTCCAGAGTAAAAAGATAAAATCAACAATTCAAAAATACAATAATCCATGGCAGCTGCGAGATGACCAGTCCCTACTGACAGCGCCAATTGCCTTGTATGTTTAGTGGTCGTAAGAACTACTGCTGAGTATGACGACTTAAGTTTGATTACGACACCTCTGCCTGACGGTTCCGGGAATTTAGATCAGGGACCGTACAACCCCGGTTAAGAGTTAAGCCTTTCGAACGGGTAAGCCGTTTATGAGGTTACCTCTATCATTATGAAACCCTTTTGAATGGGTTTTATACTAGAACCCTTTGAAAGGGTTACATGATAACCCATTGAATGGGTTTTATACTAGAAACCCTTTGAAAGGGTTGCATGATAACCCATTGAATGGGTTCTATACTAGAAACCCAGTGAAAGGGTCAAAACCCTTATAATATATGGGTTATTATAATGAAGGGCATTATAAAAACCCATATATTATAAGGGTTTTGTTCGGGTTATTCAATAAACTTGTGCTAGGTCGGTGGTACGGGAATAGCGGCCGGGCGCTCATTGCCTATAATTCACTAGACGGTATTATACAAATAGCGAGAGTAGGTACGAGCGAGAGCTCCAATAACTATAGTTGCGTATTGTGAGTTTTTGAGTTTATATTATATTATTCTTTTGATCTATCCGAGCCGAAAGTAGCGTGTAGACTTTTTTTATCAATTGGGATGCGTTTGCGTGTTTCAAGCTAATTCATTTATAAGGTTAGTTTTTTCTTGAATATTAAAGTACTTTGTAGATAGTTTGAGTTTTTCTTTGTAGATAGCATGTAGGCAATAGTATTGCCTACAAATAGGCTCACTCGCCCCCTATTACATGAGATTTAAAAACATAACTGACGAATGTGGGTGTACTATTAGTCTATTAGGTACACCTCTTTGGGGAATACAGGCGTGACGTTATTTGTGATGTTTGCAGATATGTAGTTTATGCTCAAAATCCATCCAAGTGCTAAGATGCTAACTCGCACGAAGTTGCGCAGAAGATGGTAGGTAAGGTAGGTTTGTTATTTAGGTATTAGGTTTCAAAATTATAAAAACGAATGTTGGGGCCGGATGCCTTGTATCATTTTATTATACTTATCATTTTATATTTGGTAGTAGAAAATATTACTAAGTATATCAGAGAGTGAAGAAAGTTCTGATGACGAATCTCAACACGTCAATCAGATCCATGACGAATTGTCAAAAACATCAGCAGGAATGTCTGTCACCTACATTCGATCCAGATGTTTCTACGCCTGATTTATTTCTGTTATAGCTTATGCAATAGCTTGAATTTTAAAGCTCCCTTAGGCTCTTTAGGTCCGGCTCGCTTCGCTCGCTCTTGCGTTCTCTTCATCTTGAAACTCTTACTCATCTCCGGGGCCGGGTCGTAGGTCTGGTTTTGAAGTTCAAACCCGGGAGGGGTTTTGACATCTAAATCGACCCCTAAATCTCGGACAACTATAAAGAAATCAACCGATCCGAGGCGGAAAGCAAAAAATTTCTCGCTCGCTAATACATACCCGTGTTATCGTAATCAATTGAATGAGCAATGAGCAAGTAGAAATTTTGTCTTTATTTTATTATAAATGTCGTTTGAAATAAGATAAGACATTTAATAAAAACTTTTTACAGTCCGTTCAACCGATTTTGACTTCTATTCCGTAGGCATAAGAACGCCTTTAAAAGACGTCTGCGTTGGACGACTGTAAGTATAGGACTATGACACAAATAAGGTAAATGTAATTCGTTTGGGTGAACGCGAGCCGTAGCCCCGTAGGTATGTACGTTAGTGCATGACTTCGAACGAGTGAAGGAGGCCTGCTTTTGTTTTTTAATAACATTTTATAGCTTTTACAATTTCGCATGTAATGATATAAGCCAAATAGCGATATCTAACTTAAACAAAAATAAAACAACTAATAAGTTTGGTTCTTGTCAAACATCTCTCTTTGAAATTGCTAAGAGATTTCGGCGATTTTCTTCAAAACTTTGAGATAGGTACCTACGTAGCGCTTTTCTGCCTAACAGGGCAGTCTAGTAGGTACTCCATTTTGTACATTTAGTGACCAATAATCTATCCATGACACAAATCAATCAACAATGAAGTGGTACGTCGGACCTTTAGGACATAACATCGTTGCGCAAATTGTTGCGTGAATTGGCAAGTAGGTAAGTATGTAGGACAATCCTACATATTTACCTACTTGCCCATTGCAATAAACTATACAATTGCTATTTTGAAAATTTAGATTGATAAATTACGTAACTTTATATCTACATACCTACCTATTGTAATGTGACCCCGAAATGATCAGTCGCCATCAATTTATATTGTAGTATAGTAATATTATCAATCGCTTGGTACGTAAACGAGCTATGTGCAACAAACACGTAATAATTTACAATCACGATTGATCATTTCGCAGACCCCTAAGTTTTCACACCGACTAAATAATAATATAGTAAAACTCCGCAAAAGACGTCCAGGTTCAAAAATCAAACAGCAAAAATGACAGCATTTGTTTGGTACTTGCAATAAAGTAATAAACAAGAACAGAAATGAAAAAAACATAATAATATTAAGTAATTTCGGTATCCGGCCAGCAAAGCTAAAATGAACTCTATTTCACATTCAATAAAGCTCATAGATCCCTGTTTACAACCAGCTAGGTAAGTAGCCACAAAGGCGCCGCCGCCCGCCGCGCTGCCACGGCCGGTCAACGCATGCTATTCCGTTTTGAAACCTATGCCCTTCAGCGAGAGATCATATTACCATGGGGTCTAAACTCGAACAAATTATAATTAGTCATGTAAAGAAAATCATAGATTGCAGCATAGGTAACGATTATGAAACGAACAATCACTAAAATACGTTAAATGGCAGATTTTGACTGAAGTAAGAGATTAGTAAAAATCTAAACTTCCTTGTCTACTCATAAATCACGTAATTTCTACAAAAAAAGATAAATGAAGCTCTAGATCAATTCGATCCCATAGAAGTAGCCATCTGTTAATCATTTTCTTTAGAGCTCTTTGCAAAAGATGGTGTTTTACTGAATATGTTATATGTCACATAAACTGCAGCGTGAAAGCTCACTCACACAAATGAAACTGTTCCGCCAACTCGAGAATTTTTTTGTTGTTGTTTTGTATACTTGTCCTTGAACGCACGGTGCGATGTCATTCATATTCGATTTGGTTAACCAAAATGGTCCCTTAGCTTAGGCCGTTCAAAAGAGTTATCCAAATATTATGGGTTTGTGACTGTTTAGGAAACCCTATCAAAAACCCATACCAAAACGGTCAATTAAGCTGGTAACCAAAACGATCAATTAAGCCGATCAAAAGGGTGACCCACACCACATCGTAAGGGTTTTTGATTGACTGCTAGAAAAACCCTATCGAAAACCCTTTCAATGGGTAGCCAAAATGGTCAATTAAGCCGTTCAAAAGGGTTAGCCACATCGTATGGGTTTTTGATTGACTGCTAGAAAAACCCTATCAAAAACCCTTTCAATGGGTAACCAAAATGGTCTATTAAGCCGTTCAAAAGGGGTACCCATATCGTATGGGTTTTTGATTGACTGCTAGAAAAACCCTATCAAAAACCCTTTCAATAGGTAACCAAAATGGTCTATTAAGCCGTTCAAAAGGGTTACCCATATCGTATGGGTTTTTGATTAACCGCTTCGAAAAACCCTAACGAAAACCCTTTCAATGGGTAACCGATATGGTCCCTGATTTAGATACGATATTAAGTTTTTTACATTCAACATAATTACATAGATAGAGTAAGAAATGTTGCAATAATCATCACGACCGACTGACGACATTTGTCTATCATTTCCATAGTCGATAGTTATGTTCATTGTAGTCAAATTACGGTGAGTACATTTATAAATCAGCTTTCCAAATAAGTTGAGTTTGGATAACCAAACAAGATATTAACAGACAAGAGGACTCTGCACTCAAACTTCGCCAGTTACAATGCTATGAGTGGGAAACCAGAGGTCCTTGTTGTCGGGGGAGGTTGTTTATGTTGATATAGATGACGAAAATGGACTAGTGAAAGTGGGATTTCGCCACGTTCATTGGGTTCACTTATCAGATAATGTAGCAGAGATTGTAGTTAGAAACTAGAAAATAATGTCCAATTTCAGGTTTTGTCGGGATTTTTTCATTGAAGACTGCGATGTAAATTTATTAGAGACATTCAAATATTTGGAAAATGTTTGGGATCAAAATTTTTGTATGACAATATTCCCAATATCCGCTCTATAACTCTTTTAAATCTCTTTGATTAGAGGTATTTTCACCTTGTAAACTTTCTATAATAAACTAATAAAGAATCTAAAATAACTATTTAGAGAAGTGAAGTATAGTGGGACCAGTATCTACGAAAGTAATATAAAAATATGCAAGGTAAAGGTTAATACCAAACGTAATACGAAGATAAAGGTTCTTATTAAAAACTTCACTAAGGGCTCATTTACGGAGACGCAGCGCGTCGGGCGGCGCGTTGCGCGGTGCGGTGGACGCGCATACACACATAAAAAAGAGTTTGCGATCACTTTGAAAAATCGATCAAACTGATCGCAAACTTTTTTTGCGGTGGGCACCGCACTACGCGCCGCGCAACGCGCCGCCCAACACGTAAAGTTGCTTCTCCGTGAACGCTCCCATACATCGCCATATATTTGAATTGAAAGCGGGCCGCGCCGCACATCGCGCCGCGTCTCCGTAAATGAGCCCTTAGCCTTCCATAAAGAAGACAGGTGTAAAATATTCAAATAATACTTGATACATGTGTGAACTTGCTTATGTAAATCGTAAGTATTTATGTAAAGTTGTACCGGGTCATGGGACTCAATGGGATTATAATTTTTGTACAAATTATAAAGTTGTCGTAAACATGTTTTGGGAACATAAAAGTTTCCCGTTGGATTGTCTTTCGGCTTTACAAGTAAAGACAAGGAAATTGCTTGGCAACATATTGCAAGAACACATTTTTTAAGTTCCTTTCTAAGAGTCTACCTTTTCCGTCTTTTCAGGTACCTAACATCGTTCCTACATGGTTTTATACAAGGTGTTGTTTTGCATCCTCGTCAAAATTCAGGAGGTTGTCATAGAAGACGTAAATAATTAATATAAATTACGGTACCTGGTCAATAATAATAAGCGTTGTTTTTTTAGTTGTTTTAATTTGACACTATTTCAGAATGAACCCCTTTTCAATAGAGGAGAAT
Source organism: Standfussiana lucernea (assembly GCA_964057025.1). NCBI lineage: Eukaryota > Metazoa > Arthropoda > Insecta > Lepidoptera > Noctuidae > Standfussiana > Standfussiana lucernea. The sequence goes on from OZ059785.1 coordinate 7,009,683, forward strand.
CACCCGTTTATCGAATAAACATCTGCGTTTGTTTGTGTGTGAAACCGCGGTTATACTGCTAGTATTAGACGGGCTGCGTTTTAATACGGGTGGTGTACACTTATCGATTTCTGATATTAAGAAAAAAATTACCTACCCATTTTATTATTGATTTGGGTCGAGAATCATTAGCATATTTACCTCCTTGAATTTGACGAGGATGCAAAGCAACACCTTGTATATAACCCATTAACGATTGCTGCTGAACGTGGATCGTTATCATCATGATCATATCAGCCGGGAACCACCCATTGCTGGGTATAGGCATCCCCTTTCTTCTGACACACTTCTCGGTTCTGTGCGTCCGTCAAAATATCCATATCGACGACCCAACATCATCTGCCTAGCCTTTTCCCAACTAAGTTGAGGTCGGTTTCCAGTCTAACTGGATGCAGCTGAATACCAGTATTTTACATGGAGCGACTGCCTATCTGACCTCCACAACCCAGTTAGCACTGGGTAATACGATACCCCTTGGTAGGACTGGCTGTCAGACTTTCGGGCCACTGACTACCTATAACGCCTGTCAAAGATGTACAATTGACAGCCGGGACCAACGGCCTAAAGTGCTTTCCGAGGCACGGAGGAAACTCGGTATGTAATGGGTGGTCACCCATCCATGGACCAACCGAGGCAAGCGCGGCTTAACCTGACGATTGACCCGAGCGGCTGTCATTAATTAGCCATGAGCTCCTCAATATCGTCGACCCAACGTGGGTCATAAAATATTTATTTCCCTAGCGCTGTGTAATGTGCCATATTTTAAATATACACTCAATCAAGTAAGTTCAACTAATTATGTACACAGAGAATCTTGGACGTATTATTTTTCAGGATCACACATCAAGTAAGTGCTTCTAATTTTCCAGGAACATAGCCAAAACGATTACAAAAAAAATTGTAATAAGGAACAATTTCAGCAACTTAATTTTAAATTCTAACCGACCTAGAGACTTCAGGTACCGTGAAAAGGCTGGCTCAGAAAATTTTACCGTAATTCGCTCCGTTCGCGAACGCTAGCCATTATAACCGTAAGACCTGAGAATTTTTTAACACAGCATTATATGCAAACTCTTAAGAAAAATTAGGTAAAGCTCCCTTAGTAATGTTATTGTACCGCCATCTTCTTTATACATATTCAACGTTTATTTTTACTTAAATTTTCAATTGCAAAACTTATTCAATTTAGGTCTGACAGTAATGGAAGCAGGAAATCTTATTACCCATCCCCGAGCGATTAGGAGCTGTTTAACTGACGTCCGGGTGATATAAAATGCATTTGAGAGACAGAAATTAGACGCTCCGTAGATCTAACGTTATAGATGCAATAATGCAGGAACTTCGTTAATGAGTTTCACCTCGCTTCGTACCGCAAATTGGATTATAATGTTAATATCATGATTTGGGGTGCTCTCTCTCTACGGGGAACAATTTGGGTACTTCTTAGGGCGGCTGGGCGTCTATTATCCTCATTTCAATAAGAAATAAATTACGATTTCTTATTACATTTTCTGTTAGAGGGATATTTATCAAGTACATTCAACGGCGCGTGTCGTGAGTTTTATTGAAATTTTTTTGTCGTATTTTCTAGACTTTTCTGACGGGTAACAATATTAGTTTGGTTCTCGTTCATGGTTCTGGTGTTCATATGAAAAAGCTTGTTTGCTGTGTACAGTCTAACTTTACTATGCCTTAGGTGAAATATGAGTCTTTTGGGAGGATATTACATTTCATGGCATGAAATATGGTTTTAGAAATAAAAATGGTCGAAGACCAGTTCCAAAATTACCTTATTTTCATAAAGTAAGATGCACGAATGTATTATACATAAAATATATCACAAGGTTAACGTATGTACCAAGCTATAAAATTAGTTTTTACCTACAAAAGAACATAACAAAAAACAGTAGGTAACGATAACATTGTTCTCCCAAATAATTCTGACTTACACCCAAAACAAACTAAAAACATTGCTGTGTGAAAATTCGCAAACGAATTCACAGACATATCGGCCGCATCGCCACATGCACGCCGCACCGTGTCCCGTCGAAACCCAGCGCGGAACCCGGCACATAGGACACCAGGAGATTTACAATCTGTACTTAATGTCCCCCAACAATGAGATACAATTTAACTTCTCCGCAACCAAGCGATATTTACAAAGCAACACTACACTCCCGACAGTATATTTCGCTAATGTTTTTTGGCCAGCGTTTACAAACTTCTGTGCAGCTATAAACTCGTTTTTTCTGTCGACTACAGCTCTACTTAATAACTTTATTGCTTGTAGTTGCAGTTCGTGTTTTTAATTTATAAATGGACCACGTTGGCCCAATTTTAAGAGTAATATCGGGACGGAATTCTAGAAGGAAAAGTACGGTCTGGGTTTTTTCATCGGGATTACAATGTTAATTAAATTGACTTAACCGACGACACGGCTGCCTCTCGAGACAACGTTTTATTCAGATAAATATTTTTTAAATCCTTTTTGATAAAATGTTAAAAGTTCGGTTTTGACAATGACGAGTCACAAAATGTGCGATATTTTGTTAAACGTTGAAGCGGCTATTCTTTTATCTGTGTACAAAATGGCGCTATTAAAAAAAGCAACTGTCAGATAAGCTGTCAAATGTATTGCAAAATAAAAGCGCGGCGTTGCACGCTGATATTTCACCTCGACAGATAGTTTTACAGGTAAAAAAGCATGAAACATTTCATGCTACTATTTTTATTAAATAAAAACTTAATACCGACCTTTTTCCATCTCAAGTTCAAAATGTTATGAGGGAGAAATGGGGCATTGGGTCAGTGACCTTTGTTTATGTAGGTAGTAATAGTAAACTGTTACGATATTATCAAGGCATAACAGTTTATATCGCTATTATTTATGACTCTATTAATTTGCAGAATTTTACCGCCATTCTCGTTACTAACACGGAGAATACAAATTTTATAGAAATACATAATTATGTAGGGACCTTTTTTTGCTTATAAGGGCGGATACTACAATGCAGGATGTCAGATTTACATACAAAGTCAACTGATCACAAAAACACTGGGACGCATTCGGAAACTTAAGTGTGCTTTTGTGGGATTTTAGACACTGCAGTCTAATAGATAATGATTTAATTGTGAGAAATCTAAATAAATGCAGTGTATTGTGGCAGTGTTGGTTGTACACGTGCGTAGATGCTGGCATTTGACATTCTAGATAACCAAATTGCTATCCATTGTGATTGCGGACAATAAATAGCGTATAATACATACTACATTGCACCTGTCAATTTAAAAAAAAAACAACCCTCCTAAAGAATGATAAATTTCCCTCATTATACAACCATGCCAACACAGACATATTAGCCCACAATTAATTTTATTACCGAAAATCTCAACTTATTTCACCAGGCATACAGGCAAAGGTCCATGACAGCGAAATTCCATCAGCATTATGCTTTAATAAGCTACGCTAAAATTTGCCACATTGCCTTCAGCGGCTATTTCATTATGCGAGAATAACCTTTACAGTCTAATAGTGGCTAGTGTGAAAACTGGATGTTGTAAAAGTTTATAGCAAAATTGGTTGGCAATAGTTTAGATTTTAGTTCAGGTTTAACTAAAATAAGCAAGGAAAAATTAAATTAGCGGCCTAGACAGATCGGATGGATTTAAACATTATAAAATTAACAAAATGGTTTGTTGCTTTTAAACACGGAGGTAACTTTATAAATAACACATAACATAACACCACACGCCTGTAATCCCCGAAGGGTTAGGCAGAGGTCTACCTAATAGTACACCCTCATTTAATTAACATTACATTAACATACACACAAACATTAACTTCATTTAGAAATTATTAAAAATCATCACGATAGGAATGGTAAGCATCTGCGATCCAAAAAGAATACACCCAAAATTAAAAAGGTAATTTCTTATTAAAAATCACTTAATAACAAACTATACATGGTATAAAGGAGACATTGTAACACAAACTTTTACCATGACTTACAATGACATGATTTTAATTCCTGTAGGCAGCCTAATGTGATATCTTGTGTCTTTTAAAAAAATCAGCTCTACGATAGATTTTGAGCAATTTTTTTTCCATTTCTGCTATCTTGTAGTTTTATCAGTTTCTTAACTGAACTATATTCATAATAGTAGTTAAGTTTATGTGAAATTGAGCTAGGTTGTTGGCAAGATTGTTGCGTCGGTAGTTGCACAGAAATAATTCCAAGACTTGCTCCAACTATTTCTGTTCCGTACACATAACTAAAATCTTATGAATGCTTTTGTTGAAGGGATCTGTGTTATATTGCATGTCAGTGGTGGAAATAAAGTTAACGTTATAATTCTGAAAAATTTCCAGTGCAGTAGGTGCTTTCTTCTGAACATTATTTTATAACATGAGTTGGACCCCGCAGGCAACCACGCCAATCGCGGCATTAGTGGTGTTTTTGAGGTCGTCAGAAGTGCAGACGTTTTTGCACTTTGGATACTTCAACATATTAGACGTGGGTTGGTCATGGCTTGGTCAAGTCACAGCAATCGCACTGGGTGTCAGTGTGGTCTTTAATTCCCTATTCCGCAAAATTGTGCTTGCAGCGGCCAACTGCGACCCAAGTGCACTGCATCTCCACTGCAGGTCCAATAGATCCTTCAAGGCGGTCCTAAGGATGACATACAGACACATAATAATTATTGAATGAGAGAGATCGTTGCAAAGAATGATGACAATGACATAAATATTCGCTGGCAAATAAATATATTTCTAGTTATAATGAAAGAAAAGTACAAGAACTTCTAGTTATAATAAACATGAGTCTGTCACCGAAACGTAATAAACCAAAATCTAATACTATTTGACTTCGAGGAAACGAAATCTTTGTAAATTTCTACTTATTCTACAAAGTTTGCGGGAAGAAAATTATATTTCTAAGTGTCAGCTTTTTGCAGAAGCCGTCAAACAAAATGGGTCTTTAAAAGAGAGATTTTGACGCCGAAATTACCGTAAGTTGATGTTTTTAGCCAAGTTCTCTGTGATAGTAGATATAACTTTCATCATTGAATATAATTTATGTAACTACCTTGGTGAAGGATGGAAGTTTTCTGTGAAGCCGATTCATTGCGAGATCTTTTTGTAATCTAGTGGTTGATGATGTGGTAATAACTTCACATTGTACCTTTGCTAAAGAGGTGGTAACCCACATTTCGCCAGTTATGTTTAAGTCCCATGTAGGTAAAAGAGAAACATAGAAGAAAAGACAGTACCAATCAATAGTTATTAGATCGTTTTTTAAATCGATCGATCAATCTTCGTTTTTGACTTATATTCTCCTCACTAAAACAATGTCACTGAAATATCAGTCCGGCCAAACGACTGCGCTTTATAATTTCCCTAACAAATTCAGTGTAGTGGGTAAGTTTATACAGAGGTCGCACAGCTCTCGACTTTGTCGCGTTGCCAGAGAGATATCAATTTGCATGCACTCCAATGGAGGGCGTTTCGAGGGTTGTCCCTTTGAAACAATCGTTTTTGCCTCTTGCTTTCATTTTGTATATTTGAGTAAGATTTAATGGAATGTCCGACTGACTGGCGGGCTCAAAATGAATAAAATGTTATTCGTGGAAATCAAAAATGTTATGATGAAGCTGGAAGGCATTTTTTAAATTAAGGACATAAAGCACGGAGCTTATTTCCTTATATATATATTTTAAACATGCTTAATTATTGTTAAATATATCGAAACTATATATTTTCTTATTGTAACAGTAAGCTGAATAAATAATACACTCGCAGCTCAATTTCAAACCCCATTAACAGAACACGCAAATCCTTAATGAAATCAAATATTTTCTACTTGCATAGGGTTGTGTTCCCAAAGAATGTTACAAATTCATTCACAAGTTCAGGCTCAGCTCTGTGAACCGTATTCACGAATAACAAGCTCGCGTCAAAATATTTAGGGTGGCGCTATAATGACGGAGACTAGCGGACCCAGTAGGTAAGCAATTATTATTTTAATCAAGTCTCGAGCAAACCCAAATACCTGTGTTAAGTATGCGAGGTTCACCACCGTGTGATATTAGTATTAGAGAAATTCTCTAATTTCATTATTTTAGTTGAAAAACTTGTTCATGTAGAAAGGTCGCTGTGCTTAATTTTGGGAGTGTGAAAAACTAATGGTATGTGTAGGGTTGGTGTTGGGGGAGTCATTGCAAGAATTAACAGAATAGCGTTTCTGTTGTAAAGTAAAATGGCTGCTTCGGAACTAAGGGCTTCAAAATTATTTTAAAGGACGTAACTGTTACATTAGTTTTTGACTAGCGTTTACTAGTAATTAAATTTTGTTAATTGTTTAATAAATAAATTAGGTTATTTCTACACAGTACAGAGTCACATTATCACTACTTAGAGACTGGTGTCTGTTTTAGGTAAAACCTGTATTACAGGTCACCAGGATAACCCTCCGTCGGACATTTATCTTATGACATAATTAAAACTGCATTAAATTAACAAATACGATGAATAAACATAATCATTACCAATGACGCAGTAGCTTTTATTTTCACTAATATTAATCCTTTTTAATTTTCCGGTTTTCGCAGGAATTTACGAAGTGTCCGCATTGTATTCGACACTTATGGACATAGTTTCACTGGTGTAACTCAGAAAAACTTGGAATCCGTACGAGTTCATTTTATATCCCTGGGAGACTATTCATCTTGTAAGAATAAAACCGGCTTGTGTTCGAAAACTAGGGTGTATTGTGGACTCCATCGTATAAGTTGTGTGTCAGAAAATGTTTGAATATAAACAACACCAGTCCCTAATTTTATTTTTTTCGAGTGTTTTGTTACGATTAACGATAAATCTAGGATGACAATAATTATACGACTGAGCCTTGATCAACACTTTAGGAGGCTCTCATTGTGCGGTAGGGTCAAGGGCTTGATTCAGAAAGCAGAAGGTACTCCTGGAGACGGCACGCATAGTGAGGAGGTTCGTCTCTCTAGAGCCCTGACCCCGGTAGCCTGGAACTTGTTCCTGATGCCGATGCGCCATGTATTTTTAACCGACTTCTAAAAAAGGAGGAGGTTCTCAAGTCGGTTGTATGTTTTTTTTTTTTTTTTTTGTGTTTGTTACCTCATATCTCCGTCATTTATGAACCGATTTGAAAAATTCTTGTTTTATCTGAATGAATCTACTTCCCGATTGGTCCCATAGAAATTTCATCAAAATCTGTTCAGCAGTTTGGTTTTGAAATCAAAATAGCTGGAAATTTTTGTGTTTGTTACCTCATATCTTCGTCATTTATGAACCGATTTGAAAAATTCTTCTTTTATCTGAATGGATCTACTTCCCGATTGGTCCCATAGAAATTTCATCGAAATCGGTTCAGTAGTTTGGTTTTGAAATCAAAATAGCTGGAAACAATATGTCATCCAAGTAAAAGAAATTGCGAAATTGATACTTGACAAGGATTTGTGTGTGATGGAATTTGAACTAAAAAGGGTAAAATAAAAACTTTTTTGCAAAAAAAAACCGACTTCCAAAAAAAACACTAAAAAAGTGGGAAATAACTTTACTTTCGGAAGTCGGTGGCAAAAAAGTCAATGAAACAAACAATAGTCACCGACTTCCGAAAGTAAAGTTATTTCCCACTTTTTTAGTGTTTTTTTTTTATATATATTTTAAATGTTTGATACAGTTTTGTTTTTGACTAAAAACGATAACTACAATTGTTATCAATAAAACTTCAGGATTTAATGGAAGACCCGTTAAAACGTATCGCATGCATACTCTATTTAGTAATGGTATGTTAGGTGCCTTAATAACAAACTAAATCCTCAAAGTTAACTACACTATAATCAGAACGAAAGGCAAACGGTGTTGTAAAAGTCAGGTGTTAGCTTTCATATTGTCGTAAGGCGATAATATTTATGCTGCGAAGTAACACATTATAGTCTTCTAATAAACGATTGCTATTAAACTTAAACATAGAACCAGCCTTCTGGGCACTTTTCCTGTTGACAGCGATGTGGACGAATTTTTTGACGCCCCGTAATTGTACATATTTTTATTCTTATTTTAGATCTAATATTAGTTTGTAAATAAGGTAAATACTCACATAGGTAATACAATAAATAAACCTCTATGTTTTATAAAACATAAAACCTGATAAAAACATTGTAATTGTCAATTATTAAAAGCACTTATTACCTAGTGTGGTATTAAAATAAACGTGATGTTCTTAAATATATGAAAGTGTCCATATGTTAATTATCTGACTAATGAATTTTCACGGATATTGGCAAATTGTCTTCGAAACTGACCGATTTATGTTCACAAAAACTGTCCGGACATTAATTCAAGAATCACTAAAATGCTTAGTTCAGACAGATAGATTGATATCTGAGGGAACATTAAACAATATATATCACTAAGTTATAATTAGCGGTCTAATCCTTAAGTACAATTTCAGTGGTGGTTTTTCGACCAAAGACTGATGACTTTTCCAGGAGAATCATTTGGAATTCCAAAGAATTACTAAGTTACGTATACACGTTAGATAGCCGCGCAAGCAGTACCTACATTAAAAAAAATCTAGTGAATTCAAATTTCGAATTGGCGACGTAGACTGATAGTGTGATGATCTGATCTTGTTTTCGGGGTCGAACATGATCAGAGATCGCACAAGAGGTTTGGGAGGAGAAAGGGGAAAACCTTGCCCAACAGTGGGGCACTATACAAGATGTAGTTTTGCATCCTCGTCAAAATCTAGGAGGTTGTCATAGAAGACGTAAATAATCAATATAAATTACAGTACCTGTCCAATAATAATAAACGTTGCCCTTTTTAGTTGTTTCAATTTGACACTATTTCAGAATGAAGCCCTTCTCAAAACAGGAGAATCACCCGTTCATCGAATAAACGTCTGCTTTTGTTTGTGTATGTAAAAGCGCGGTTATAGGGCTAGTATTAGAAGGGCCGCGTTTTAATACGGGTCGTGTACACTTACCGATTTTCGATATTAAAAAAAAAAACCTACCTATTTTACTATTGATTCGGGTCGAGAATCATTAGCATAGTTACCTCCTTGAATTTGACGAGGATGCAAAACTACAGCTTGTATAGGTTAAACAAAATTAAGTGTTAATTCCTCACAAAATATTATTTCCTGCTTACCCAGCCATTACTAGAGCCTCAACTGACAATAAATGTCCGTATTCATACAGCGTCGATGGAACAACCGTCGAGAATGTGACACGCGGACATCCCATTTGTTCAGTTAATTTGGTGACATTAGCGGCATTAGTGCTATGAGCAGAATTTTGGTGATGAGGTTCGTGATTGCTTTCGTATCTATTCCTCATATCTGTGTGGGAATGAAAAGAAAATGCGGAGCCTGCGTAGTGATTGGTATACGGTTTTTTATTTTGGAAAAATAAAGACGATAGTCGAAAAAAATATTTAAATTGTGTAATTCTTACTTCTATTCTTACGATCTTCGCAGGGTGGCTGGTAGCAACTGAATGAGACTTGCAGAAGATCGAGTTGAGTGGTGTGCGATTGAGGAGGCCTATGTCCAGCAGTAGACCATTGTAGGCTGATGATGATGATGACTCTTGCTTATGCTTACTACCAAAGAACTCTAATATTCTATCAGCGACAACGTTTATCGAAAAGGGAGTTCGAAAGCCCAGGTAGCAATAAGTACTAGCAATTTACTCATCAGATAGATGAGGTCAACATGTCTTCTCGATACACAACTTTATGACGCGGGAATTTAGTCTTTGATCCCAAAAAAGTATTTTTAATTCGCGTATTTTTCGATAAAATGTTTTTCTTGAAATGTTTTATTATCTTAACTAGTAACTGAATCTTTATCAACACAAAAATGCTCACAAATTAATGCACAAAGTAATTAAACGGGCTCAAAATTAATATTAACGTCTCTGTATGAACACTTTAAACTTCCATCAGGGATCGTCAAGTGCGAGCGGTGCCACGGCGGCAAAGGAATGCAATCTGCGGCGGAATGCTCCGCACTAAAATTAAATTTTAGCCATCCTTGCTCGGTAGTGCATCAGTCAAGTTCTTATACGATCCCGAGGCATTTGAAAATATGACTTTTATGGTAATTGAATTTTTAATATGAACTATCTTTTGTTTTCCGTGTGATACATACATACATAGGGACCTTATTGTTTTGTTTTTGTAAACGCAAAATAATTTTTGTATTCTGTTTTCTTGTTTGTATTAGTAGTCCCACTGGCTGTTTGTAATTAAGTTTTCGAGATAACTAGAAGCTTCTTAATTACCTACGTTTGTTTATTTTTTGTTTTGTTTTCATAAACTATTGAAAGGCAACTAAAACAAAAGTATGAAAGCAATCTCTATCAATATTTTATATTGCTTTCATTAAAAATAGACAGATAACTAAAACTGTTACCTAGCTCTTTCAAAATAGTTCTAATGTTTTCAAGAATCTTTGATTAATTGCTACGGGGTCATTTTAGGGTCATTTTAAATAACCCTCGAGTCATTTTATAAATAATTAAATCCGCCTATTTTTAATCCCTGTCCCTGTGTTTAGTTAGACAATGTTGAAGGGTCATAAGAACCCTTTATTTTGTCTGTTGTAGCTAAAAGCTCCATGCTTTGACTACAAACACACCGACGAAAGTAAATTGGCATTCCAGCGCTGAATTGCTAACATTAACTTTAATTAGATTAGTACACTAGACGATTCGACAGCGCACAAAAAAAATGCCTAGATCTGAATAATTCATTCTATTTAAATAAAGCAACAAACTTAGCTCTCAACTAATTCACCACCTTTTTGTTAACCAAAATAGTTTGGTTAACAAATGCAAAAGCAACTTAAACACGAATTGGGGATTAAGCAATAATCCCTAAACCCTATACAAACGTGCGAGTTTAACTTTACTCGAATTAGCTTCTTACTTTGATCACTACATAAATTCATTAAAGTACTCCACTGTTATTAACGATGATTATGACGCCGGAAGAGGTCCTGAGGGTGGCGCGCTGGCGGCAGAGTCGACCAAGGCGGCGGCGGTTTCATTTCCCCCATTTGCAATTCAAAAATTCACTCTGCCTTCCAGCTCATTCGTCTGTCTTTAGCAGACCCCTCTCTTTCACACTCCCATTAAAATGTATATCGATCCTTGTCTCGCACCACCGCTTTTTAGCCACCAGCAATGCCACTAGACACTTTCTTGCAACGACCATGCGTAACTCGAATGGACAACGGTTCGTGCAGTTTGTTTCGAAAGGATTAGCCATAAATAGTTCTTCCTCATTACATTTTCATGAAGGCTCCCTCTAGTTGTGGAATTTATGCTGGGAAAAGTTTGAGCTTTACTGAATAAAAGATATCTATTTGGCAGTAATACTGGCGGGGTGCCAGGCGACACTTCACGCTCGAGTTAAACTTATTAGATGGGAGATGGGTCAACTGAAATCTACCGCAATACTTACGTGGAAGTCGGGGAACTTAAAGTTATATTAGTTCTATGAACCTTATTGAATCCACTGACATACGACGTACATTCTAAGCCGCTAGGTTTAGAAACATGAAATTTTGCACTAGAGTTAATATTACATCGAAAGAAAGCACTAAAAAGGTTATTTTTAAATCCCCTAACTAGATTGATGAGGACATTTAATTTTTGAGGAAATTCGCACAAATATTCATAATTTTTGCCGATAAGAAATTCAATCTGACTCAGAGCTTACTGTGTTTATACATTAAAAAGAAACTGAAAATGGTTTCATGGTAGAGAATTTCTTTATTATTAGCTTACGTCGACCACCGTGCCATCAATTAATCACTGTTCGCTGAAGGAAAACAGCGCGAGGCAAACCACACGTCTAACAAATGAGTAATGTGCAAAATTTTCTGCAAACGGCTGTCACTTGGCGCTGTATTCTTCCTATAACTTTTTCTATACATTTTCAGGGATGTGAAACTCCAAGGACTTCATTATTACATAGAATACACGTAACAGAGACGGTACTTTCAAAAAAAAAAAACCGACTTCCAAAAAAAACACTAAAAAAACTTTTTTGCAAAAAAAAACCGACTTCCAAAAAAAACACTAAAAAAGAGGGAAATAACTTTACTTTCGGAAGTCGGTGACTATTGTTTGTTTCATTGACTTTTTTGCCACCGACTTCCGAAAGTAAAGTTATTTCCCTCTTTTTTAGTGTTTTTTTTGGAAGTCGGTTTTTTTTTGCAAAAAAGTTTTTATTTTACCCTTTTTAGTTATCGCATCACACACAAATCCTTGTCAAGTATCAATTTTGCAATTTCTTTTACTTGGATGACAGATTGTTTCCAGCTATTTTGATTTCAAAACCAAACTACTGAACCGATTTCGATGAAATTTCTATGGGACCAATCGGAAAGTAGATCCATTCAGATAAAAGAAGAATTTTTCAAATCGGTTCATAAAGGACGAAGATATGAGGTAACAAACACAAAAATTTCCAGCTATTTTGATTTCAAAACCAAACTGCTGAACCGATTTTGATGAAATTTCTATGGGACCAATCGGGAAGTAGATCCATTCAGATAAAACAAGAATTTTTCAAATCGGTTCATAAATGACGGAGATATGAGGTAACAAACACAAAAAAAAAAAAAAAACATACAACCGAATTGAGAACCTCCTCCTTTTTTAGAAGTCGGTTAAAAAGTCAAAAATCTTGGCTTGCTTTTGGAACTACGATTCTTTATAATTTCAAGTAGCTTGCCGTATTTTTGATCCCTAGGCACTACACTGAAATATAATGAGTGTTAAGTCATGGTAACCCCACTGTTCGACGTGTCGTCAGGACGTGTTAACAGGTGGCCATGCTGGAAAACGATTGTAGATGTTCTCTGAAACGGATAATGACAAACAAAAGTCCCACGAATAATGTTTTACGGAAAATTACTTACAGCAGCTTTCGAATCTTGATCAGTACGATCTGTTCAAAATTCGAATTGATGGTATCCTTTTGGTTCCAAACCTACATAGTTATCTTTATACTATCTATACAAATAAATGTCTGTTTGTAATTTCAAAATAATTTCCTTTTACTTAATGCATATGATTACGGTACTTATTAAATAACAAAAAGTCTTTTTTTATTAATTACTCTCTGTCTCTTTGTTTGTTCCGGCTAATCTCTGAAACGGCTGGACCAATTTTGACGGGACTTTTACTGGTCGATAGCTGATGTTATATCACTTGGGCTTAATTTCGAAAAAGGATTAGGGATCGGTGAAAAAAATTAAAACCTTTGAAATTGTTAACAAAATCCGATTCAAATAGGGGAATACCTAATGTTTTTATAATTATTTAAGTTGGACGAAGATCGCGAGCAAGAGCTAGTTAACAATAAAAGAAAAGTGGTACATTATTAAGTCCATTAAAAACAACTAAAAATGGCTACACTCTCACTTTGTTAATGTTATTTTCGCTTACATCACAGTCCCACAATATTGTAATATAGTTATTTGTTAGTTTATTTATTGTAATCAAGGCATATAGGAAAGCCTGGATTAACGAGACTTTTCGTCGCAGGATTTATTGAAACGTTGAAACATGACAGCGTAAATCTAGGTTACATAACACAATATTTTTTGTATCTTTTCGGAGATATATATTTTTATTAACCTATTGTTACGAGCTGGGTATGAGATACATTAAAACACTACCAATTAACACGAAATATCTTTATTTGACACAAAACACTTACTTATAACTTAATCACAAAACCACCACTGCCCACTTAAATATCGCACTTGTACTTCATTTCGATTCGCTTCGTTATGTAGCCAAAATCAGACTGACTGTTCCCGCAAACACGACGGGTATTTATTTACCGACCCATATTTCTAGAAAGTTCACAACTTTCTGGTACCTTCATATGGCCGACCCATCCTTCCAGAAAATTCCAAAACTTTCTTGAACATTCATATGTCGGACCCATTCTTCGAGAATGTTCCACAACATTCCGGAACCTTCGAGAAACTTCTACAACATTCTGGACCCTTCGAGAATAATCCATGATAGAACTCGAATCTTCTAGATAGATCCATGGTGGAACATTCTCGACTACAGCGTAATCTAGATTGTTCTAAGCAGCCAACGTAACATTATTAACCAATCTTGTGTTAAATCCTTACAGTTGTAGGTTTGGATAGGGAATCTTCGGAACTATACTGATAAATTCCGAAAGTTCTTTCACTAATTGGAAGCCACAATATTATACATAAAACGTTCCCGTGTGATAATTTTCGACCATAACGCGAGCGGAGCCGCGGATAAATTTAGTTCTTAATAAAGTTATCATTACTATGTTATTTTTTGAAATGTTAGCGTTTTCTTTAATAAATATTATCGCAGTATCATGCTAGAAATAATCGTAAATACTTATCAGTAACCGAGGGTCTACAAATGTGGATTTTAACCCTTTGTGGTCCCTTTGGGGAATACAGACATGAGAGTGAGAGGGACTTATTCACGTATATTAAGTGACTGGTATATTTCATGGTCAAAATGATTATGAGTATGAAAAATAAATGGCTTGCTTTTACAAATTTACAAATGTATAAAAGTAATGATAAACCAAGATGAATTATGAACATAAATCCTTCATACACATCATGATGTACGTGTATATAAAATGGTATACATATATAATATGGAATATATCGCGACTCGGACCGTGCCTGAGGCCTCAACCCCACTCGGGTTTTTGACATCACTTTAGGTAGGTCCTACTCCATAAATACAAGAGCTTATCTTATTTACGATATTATTGTTGGTAACATGGTCTTTGGGGAGACCTTCAGCCATTTGTTATGAGTACAGCAAAGATACAATTTTAGATTTATGATCTTCGTCTGCGCCGGAGACCCTACGGTATTGGTTTTATTGTCTAATTCTCTCTAATTTGTATGGGGCATGCCCTATAACTAAAAAACAGTGCTTTTGTAAGTCATAGTTTTTATCAACGATAGCTATCAATGTACGAAGTAATTTTTTTATTTTAAGGTTCGGTTGATAAACGTAAGAAACAAAGTAACTATGTCGAATTGAGCGAAATGAGATTTTGCGGTACAATTAAGTAATACATAACATAACATCACGCCTGTAATCCCCGAAGGGTTAGGCAGAGACGTATCTATTAGTACACCGACATTTCGCCAGTTACGTATAAGTCCCATGCAATAGGGAAAAGCCAATTGCCATCAACCGGGCACAAATACAGACTCTGTGGCTGCTATTGAGAAATTCCTGATGGAAAAACCCAACAACAATTTGCCCGACCCGGGAATCCGTCCTCAAGTCCTCATGCTCAGCAGTCGCGATTGAGACCACTAAACGCATGCAGTCAATTAAGTAAAAGTAAAGTAATAAATTTATATAAAAATAACGAATTATTTAAACGACCAAATTAATCTGAAGTAATTTTCAGTACCCACATGAAACTTAGTGATATTTTAGGGATGACGGGTGCTGATCGAGCAATCTAGGAGCGCAGACACGTAAAAAATAGGAGGTCTACTCTCTAAGCACGAAACCCGTAGTTTAAGCCGAAGATACGTGCGTTTCCTACTCCGTATCACTTACGGACATACGATTAGTGAGGGACCCGAACTAAAAACGAATGCCAACAAGATTGGACAGTTGTCCTTACTCCCGATGTATTTTCAAAACTCATGAATCCGAAAATAACAGGGCCTAGGGTTCATTTCGATGTTCCGATCTACTTTTGTACGGGCCCGTATCTTCGTTGACGGACTTAGAGAGTAGACCCCCAGACCTTGTTAAAATACTCACTCCCACAACCAGTACCTATCCAAGTCAGTTTTTCAAACGTTTTCGTGCCAACATTTTTTCTGAGTATTTAACATAACGTATGATACCCAATCATATTTTTACCTTTATACATGGCCTACTCATCATTTACCTTTGCTGTTCAAAGTGAGAAGCGTAAAGTGCAATGCGAATATGTAAATTGACTGTAATGTGTAATAACATGTAAATCTATACACGTTATGATGGATACGGCTATAAGGGGCGCGTTACACCCCAGGGACTCGTCCCCACACCGCAATACAACGGGTCGTGTGTACTGTACCTACAGTTATGTCGTGTGCATCCAGCCTATCGTTTTACACTATGGGATTTTGTATTTTCGTTTTGTGATTGTGTTGTTTTGTTATGGAACTTATTGAAGGTTTTAGTTGATGTTCTGATATTTTAGCTAGGTTTAATTATTCGGGCTATGGTGACAAGAGATTTACGATCTTTTGGTAGTGATAAGTGATATTTATTTCGGTACCTAATTGGTTCTACAGATCAAAAAATATGTTTTAAAACGAGATGGCGACGGTTTTTCCTAACCGTCTACTCTGAAAAGAAACATTGAAATAAACTATGAGATCTTAGTCATTTTTAAAGTCTAGACATTATCTTAAACATGAAAAATTATATAATATTATTAACACAATATTATTATATGGCACCTCTTCGGCCACTTGCCTTGCTGCTGGTAGTATCATAACTGGCTGGCCACGATTAGCACGAGTTGGTAGTGTAGGTAAACGTAACGTAAATAAGTCGATTTTTTTTTATCAAAAATACAATTATCCTATACCAATTCAGTTGAATTATTTGCAACAAGCACAACGAGTATCATACACAGGTGATTTGAATAAATTCTTATAATTATGAAAATATTATAAAATAATATGTGAAACGAGTATTTTTGATTTTAAAATCGACGTATTCACGTTACAGTTACGCCGTGCGCTCGTGTAAGTACTTGTGTTCTAGTAATACTCCAAGTGCCTAGATCATTATCCTAGGATGTGTAAACGTTTAGTATACACAAATAGGAGCAAAGGTATTTCCTTTATACTCAACCCTACAAAATAACGGAGGTATGTCCAAAAATAAATTATTTTTGTCGAATAAAAAGCAAATATTGTGAAGCGTGTGTGTAAGGGTAGAAACGTGACAGGCCAAGAGAAAAGGTCATGACATAAACATGAATTTGAAATGGACAATTTATGAGAAATGGTCCAAGGTTCGCAAAACGTTTTTATTCATAATTGGTTAGACAGTGCGCAGACACAGTGTCTGTGTCTGCGGTAGACAGAAAGGGAGGTAGTTTTTTGTCCACCAAAAAGAAGGTCAACACATAGCCTTGGTGGGCCTGGTGTTTTTTTTCTTAAAGGCAGACATATCGTAAACACGCTGTAGTCGTAATAGGTTACCTACTGAAAATAATCTAAATCTTTATTAACGAAAGTTTAAAAGTAGTTCGCTTGGAATACTCAAGATCAACTTGCGTGACAACTTATTAAGTGCTAGTCAGAAGCTGTTTTTAGAATAGATATTCAGCCATTTTAAAGACATGGCTATTTTGCTAACACCTATTTTTTATTTGATGAGGATTAAATTCGAGATTTCTCCTCTTTTTTGTCTTTCAAAACTTATAAACTTTGGCATCCATGCCTACCGCCCTGGAAGCAAAAAAAAATTCCATCAGAATTTAAAAAATCCCCTACAAGTCCTCAGTATTGCAAAAGACCTAATGCTTAACTTTTAAATAACGAAAGTAAAATTTTAATTGTTCGGAGCGAGGTTTCGTCTTATTCCCATAGCGTCGGCGGAATAAAAAAAAGATAGCGAACTTTATTCAGTTTTAATTTAATTAATTGTCGCCCCCATCTTTTCTGTATCTATCGACATGCATCTTTTATTTATGTACCCGCTGTGGGTTCCGCCTGTTCAATTATACAGTCAGCTTGCACTGTATGCGTTTGGATTTGAAATCTTTGGCAAATGGATTTAGTTTTTTGTTCGGTGTTTTAGTGCTGGCTGGTTTGGTTTTGTGGAATTGAATTAAAAAAAATGTCTAAGGCTTTGGTCTCTCTGCCTTAGCCTTCGGGGATTACAGGCGTGATGTTATGTATATATATATATATGTAAGCTAAGTCGAATATTCGGCAAACCAAGCAGGCAGAAAAAAACAGTATTTCCAACGACGTGAGATTTTTCGCAATTTTTGCAGGAAAAAAGAAAATTAACCAGAGTTACCTCTTTACCGGACAAAAACAACTCGGAGTAGAACTTCATACAGAACCTGACACCCCATTTCACCCCTTTTTAAAACGGTTTTCCGGACACCGAAGTAAAATGCGAAAATATTTTTTTATTTTCAAATCGTGGTTTGATTAGCCTAATTCTGTGGTATCTTTTCACAAAACTCACAAAACAATATTGTCAAATCTTTTCCCGCCTGTGAAAATAACAGGTGCCAATGTTATTATTTCTTTTCCGAGCGGTTTCAAAACACGCCGTGATGTGAAAATGAAAGTAATTTATTTCTAAGTGACGGCATTAATAAAAAAACCCTTAATTTTTTTTATAATTTTAATAAGACTCAGGGGATGTTATTGAAAGGCCTTTATTGAATAAAATACGAAGAAAATCGGTGAAAACGCTTCACGAAAGAAAAAAATATCAAGCTACCTGCATATTCATAATTTCATTTTTCATGTTCCTTGCCTTTGCGCAATCGGTTTATATTGAGAAAACCTTTCACGTTTAAATAATACGTGCTTTATAATTGGCCAAGTGGAAGCCTGTATAAAGGCTTTTTCGAGGTAGGTGTGGCGGGTAAACTTACATTGAAAAGTGACGAAAAGTGAAATGGCCAAAAAAAGAATGATCTTTGTATAATTTTGTAATATTCAAGAAGAAGCAATTGAGGGTAAAAGTTCACTATGCACACACAAGTAAACTTTTAGTCACCTACTACTGCACAATAGTGGGCGACCAAATGTCACGGTGCTCTTCTTGACTTTTGAGCCCGCTGCCCAGGACTTGTGATAAAGGAAATTTGCTTTTTGACTGTCCATTATTTCTTTAACCTACCTCATATACAAAAGTGAATATTGACAGGAGATTGACATTTATTGTCAAATACAATCAGAATAAAAAGTATCAACCCATCTTTTCGATGAGCTGGCAATCTACGTTTTCTTTTCATCCTAGGTCAATATAAAAATACTGGCGCGTAATATCTCACATTTATCCAACGACCGACCGCGACCGAGTTTAACTAACCGATAGAAGTCGCCAATATCATCCGCAAATATCTTCGTAAAATATTGACTGGACCTATACCTATTTATCTTAGATCCCACGGTTATACAGTGGCCAATAACAAAAGGACCGCGAATCCGCATATAAACAATCAACCCGTCGCCGCCTGAGTAATGCTAACATTAGCGGGATACTACACGTGGGTACATCAAGCCCCCGTGAATTAACGCCGTCTTAAGTACGAACGCACACCAATGTTTTATACGTCGCTTTTAATTAAATTACATTGCGTGCTCCAAAAGCCACAAACGCCCGCGTACGTGTAACGTACGCTGTTCATGTTTTTATGAGTAGTAAAATTTATTAAAATATAGCGGATTATGTCCTTAATGCCGTGTGGAAATTAAAATGATTTATTTTGACGGCGTTTTTTTACAACCTGTATTTTTCGTTTTCAACGCTCGGAACGTAAAAGCGTATGTTTGAATGCGGTGTTTTTCTTTTTATGTGTGTTTTGAAACTGATTTGCAATTTTTTTTACAAATACTTTTGAGGGAAATCTGTTTTCCGTTTACAATCGAAGGGGCAAACAAAAGTTTAATATTTAGTTTCCAGTAAAAGTAAAAACAGCAGGTGCCCACGACAGGAAAATTGCAATGCGCCTCATAAAATTATAGTCTAAATTGAGCTGTTCTTGTCCCGTAAGTAACACGCTTCCCCTTTCAACATTTCGTTGAAAAAGACGAAACTGTAAAGACGGAATGTAACAAGACCGGTTAGTGCGGTGACCGAGCAGAATCGACCCCTACTACAGAGGCTCCCCTCGACCCAAATCGTGAAATAATGGACACCACAGCAAGCGATCACGTCGCAAATAGCTCACGCACAATCGAATTAATTAATCATGAGAAGCGAGTTCTACTGAAGTTAAAAACTTATCGAAGTCGCCGGCGAAGTTTTAAGGAGAAGCTAACGAGGAATAGAACCGTAGATGAGAGATGAAAGTTCAGCCCGAGCTGGGAGGGAGACGAACGAGAGCGCCAGACAAGAATAGCTGCAATTTAAAACTCGATTAGAATTCGAACATTGAGCGGGCGCGGTTATTAAAAACGGTGTCGTGGTACCGCCTCGAGGACTTCGATTTCATGAAACCGCAGTAAAAGTTCTGCTGCAGTCGTTTGTTTTTTATGTTACCAAACTTTACAAAATCTAATTATTGGCGAAAACAAGGTGGAGCTCGCAGCGATTACGGTATTACGATGCCTGTGTTATTGGCTCAGCACAAACACACCGCAAAATATTACATCGAACGATTTGCACGCTGTGGAATGGCAGGATTCGCAGAAATCAACATTTATATTGTCTGTAGAGCAATTGTAGTTCAAGTACAATGCTCTTTATGGTTACTGTCATTTGCATGTATAGAGAAAATGCTATAGAAAAGGAGGTATTGGAAATGCGCGTTACCGTAAAATCTTATTTACCATAAAGTGTCAAACGAGAGTGGCAGAAGTTGGCAGCTTTGTTTACGAGCTATAAAATAAATCGAATGAGACTGTGCCTTGGTGGCGCGGGCTGGTGGCCCTGCACTTAAATACTCGTACGTGCTTGCCTGCAGCTCTGAATTGTTTATGATTTATCGATATAATCACTGCAGACCACGTTATGGAAAAATAAGCGGTTTATTTTGTGCAGCTTTTGCGTGTAGTTCCGTTGCGGCAGTTTTTATTTTCGCTTCTTTACATAACAACTTTGTAACTTTAACAAATTGTATTTTTTACAACTTTTTTTTTGCCTTTATTTGTTTTAAGTCACGTGATTCTAGAAAGCTCCTTGTTGGGTGAATTGACAATTTGTTTATCTACCAGAATACGTGTGTTTAGAAGCTTGTATTTACAGACGGCTCAGTTATGATTCTGTTTTCATGAAAAGGCTTCTGAATAAAGTATGGATCACGTACAGAGATCCATAATACGATTTGTCTGTATATTCGTGATTGAATTTATTCTTATCTTACTATTTTATTCGATTTTTATGTCTGATCTATTTATCTGCTTACATTAGCTTTATGGGTTTAAGTCTCCAAAGAACTTAGAAGTCTCAAAGGGATCAATGCTTCGAAGCGTAAGTTATTTAATAAAACCAATTATAAATTAACCTAATTTAAATTAGAAATTACTCCAAATATTAACATAACCCTATACGCGCCCACGGGAATCCGTAGCGTGTACGAAACAAATTCCTATCGCCAACACCAACATAATAATTCAACAAACATTTTTACCTTCCTAGAGACGAAGTCGCGGTACTAAAGTAAAGTTGAACAAACACGAACATAGTTATTTCATCGGACACTAATTACTTTATCTGACAAACCGTGTCAATGAAATGCAGTGTTTTCATTGAAATACACGTCGATTAAATTATAATTTGCCAATCAGCTCTAACAGTTGCTCGACATACCGGTAGCGTTGTAGCGCCAATCAAAATTGCAAATTTCAGCGTTGCTTCGTTAACTATGCGAACGGGCATTAACAAGATTGTCTTTACATTGCATTCGTAAAAATGTAAACGGGTGTTTCGATATTCTGTGAGGGTTCGGTGAAGTGTTAAATGGCTGCTGTGTGGACAATAGTACGGCTTTTAGCGATAAAATGAGAGAAATCATTTTTCCGATACTCGTTAAGGTAAGCTATATTAACTTAAATAGATGTGTTGCGAGGGAGTTTGTTGTATCCATTCTTCGTCTCGGCTAAATCAGTGGGGAAGTGCTAAAGACCTGGAGTTTTAAGAGATTAGTGCTGATTACGTTTCTGAAAGCATCGAAAAATGTAGACTAATATTGAATAAACAGTTCGTGATTCTGATATTTTTTGACATGAAATACTTTCTCGCCTGTCTGTTTGTGCAAATTTTATTTCCTTTTCTAAAAATCCGCTGTACAAAGGTTTAATGTTACGGAGGGCATTTTATTTAGTCAGTGTGAGCATCATCGAAATAAAAAAAATCTTCTGAACGATCCGTGTTTTTTGACGTATCGTCTTTTTTCATGACCCGTCAATTTTACTGACGGCGGCATTGCTTTTTAAATGCCCGTGTTCACGAACATGCTCGTGAACGTGTTCATCACGAACCGGGAAATATTACGGACACGTCTTAAATCACGTAACGTCTTTTAAAAATCAGGTACTTCAAAAAACACGAATCGTGTTTTTTTATTGTGACGGATTCGCTGATGCGCTCGCTCCCGGAAAATCACAGAACTAATGTGAACACCAATTCGCTTTTTTGCCGGATTAAAACATGATTCCGTGTTCAATGTGAATGTCCATCCGTCATGACGTATTTGTGTTTTATGACGGATCGTCAATAACGGAAACCGTGTGAAAGAGTCAACCCTGAAGAAAATAAAAGAAACATAAAACCACTTTTCCGAGAATGCCAGATTTTCCTTTTGATATTCTAAACGTCTAAATAAACCTAGATTTTGCACTTTATCGCTCGTAATAACACCTATAAAAATATTTATTTACATTGCGCTGAAGTTATTTGAAGGCATTTATTTTGCTGTGCTATAAAGCGGGTTTCACATAAATTGACGTTTGTTGTTATTATTATTTTCAAACTTTTACATGAAAAAAGATTTTATAAAACAAAAATCACGAACTAATTTTTGTTTTATAAAATCTTTTTTCATGTTTCATTCATTTTTGTAATCCTATCTGACAAAAGACCAACAATCCACTGCTCTGGATCTGAGACCTACCCCAAGCATCACCACATCGACCGATACTGTGTCTATAGTAATAAAAGAAAGCTCTCATAATGATTATTTCATGTCCTGAGCCAACATGTCCTGCGTCAGCCATTACGTTCACGGTAGGTACAACGTAAATTATTTTTTCGAGCCATAAACCCTTTTAACAACTTAATACAACACGCACTGGCCAGTTACGTCGGCGTTTATAATGAATAATGATCAATAAAACCTACCGAACGCGACCGCGTGTAATCCAAAAGAGCTTTTATAGCGCGCCTCCAAAACATATGATATAATTCTATTTTACTTTCTTCGTTAAAACATGACGAATGTGAGCTACGTCCGTACGTTCGTACGTTCGTTTGATCTTAGTTATTAAGTCCCCTTTACCTACTTGAAAATAATAATATTTAACGAAATGGAGTACGATGTGAGGGTAGGTAATTAATTAAATTAAGTTCAGAATACGTTAGGAACAAAGTTGGATGTGGCTACCGGCGACTTGTTAATAGCTAAGGGGATGATCCGTCGGTCCGAGCGGCCGTATGCGGTCCCCCGGTCCCCGGAGGCCGGAGTGCCAGGAGGCCTCAACACCCTACATGCTAATAGCCAATCATATTCTGTTTACATTCCATCACCGAGTATGAATAATTTGTTATTGTCTGCGCAAACATGGCGCGCGCCGCGTCACGACTGCCATTGTCTACTGGATTAATTTGCTGTCCACTGTCGACGCAATCGAGCCGCCGATTCAATGCCAACGATATCAAAGAACAATTGGGCCCACTCCGATTGTAGCCGATTAATAGAAATCGAAAATTGGATTTTATTATCTGAATGCGTGCTGATAACTTTTCGAGATTCTTTTGTTTCAAATGGTCTGTTAAATTAAACTTTGGAGTAAAAGCGTTTTTTATTAATTTCCCAAGTTAAATGGCGTTAAGGGTTCCTAGCTTTATCTATTGAATATTTAGAGTACTCTAGGGTAAATCAATTAAACCCTTTCATAAAGTTTCAGCAGACATGATGTTAAATCGGAACAATCCCGACTAATCTATCTGAGAACTGACAACTACTCACTCCTTAAGCCCTACCCACTTACCTATCGGAAACCAGATCTCAGAACTAGGACCAGCCAGTATTAACGCTTGTTAGCACTAAAACCGATAGCCCTGTCTCACAATTATTACGAACAAACCTAGCTCCCTTACTAACTACCAATAAAACAGAATACGGTACGTTACTTCAAATAAATCCCGTTCAATACATGTTTAAGTATCTTGCATGCTGTGAGCTGAGTTCACATTGTAAGTAAGCCTTGAGGGCTCCCGTGTAAACCATGTTACGTCGTAAATCTAGCAAGGTGCCCTGCTTCGAGCCCGTATCGTGCTCGGGCGCTTGCAAATTGCCAGCTATCGATGGATGGGAGTTGGTCAACTTTTCTTGTATGGAAATTGTGGGGTGTGCGAGTCTTTTGAGGTCAGTGGGATTGAAAATTTTAAATGTCTACTTTTAAAACTATTTTTATCGAATAAACAAGTATGTGAACTACACACATCAAAAGTGTCTAGGGATCAAGCATTTTTATGCGGATTTCTTGAGATTGAGATGTGGCTTTGTAATAAATTTATGATTTTATAAATTTATATGGATCCTTTTTGGTGCATTTCATAATTTGAATCAGGAACTCTCAATCAAATTCGAGTAAAAGATGAAAATAAGCTGTCAATATTTTCCCTATAAAAACATACAACGCATTGAAGACATTATTAGTGCTACTGTTTCCCTACTACTGATTAAAACCAACGTTATTATGGAGCGGCGACGTCATTTAAGCAGGGAAGAAATGCTCAGAGCCGTGGGAATGATAGAAGCTGGTTCCCGGCAACGTACTGTGGCTTTAGCTCTGAATACAAGTCAGAGTGTTATCAGTCGACTTTGGACACGTTACCGAAGCACTGGTACCGTGGCTGAGCGCCATGGAGGACGGTATCGCTGCACCACACGGAGACAAGACCGATACATTCAAATCTTAACTCGAAGAGCTCCAACAATAACCGCCATGATGTTAGCCGTGAGGCTTCATCACTCTTCAGGGAACTTAATTAGCGACCAAACAGTCAGAAACCGCTTGCATGAAGTGAACCTTCATTCCCGAAGACCGCTACGGGTACCACCTATAGCAATGCACAATCGTAGGATTCGATATCAATGGGCTCTTGAACACAGAAATTGGGCAGAAGAACAATGGCGTTTCGTGTGCTTTTCTGATGAGTCTCGTTTTGGTATGAGACCGGATACAAGACGTATACGACACTGGAGAACCCCTGGACGCCAACAGCGATTAAAATCCTGCCAGGAAGTCCATCCTTATAGTGGTGGAACCATCATGGTATGGGCGGGTATTTGGATCGGCGGAAGAACTGAGTTGATTTGGATCAGAGGCAACCTCAACGCTCAAATTTATGCTGAGACGATTGTATCAG
Source organism: Standfussiana lucernea (assembly GCA_964057025.1). Lineage (NCBI taxonomy): Eukaryota > Metazoa > Arthropoda > Insecta > Lepidoptera > Noctuidae > Standfussiana > Standfussiana lucernea. The sequence continues at coordinate 7,035,114 of OZ059785.1, forward strand.
ACGTCATCGTTCCTCTACAAGTGCAAATCGGTCCCTTATTTCAGTTAATGCATGATAATGCACGACCGCACACCGCAAGAGTTGTAAGACAGACTCTCGCCGCAGCTAACATCAATGTCCTGCCCTGGCCTGCTCAGTCGCCAGACTTGAACCCGATTGAGCATGCATGGGATATGCTACAGAGAAGAGCTCTGCCGAATATGGAGGGTATCCAGTCGCAAGAAGACCTTTTTTTGTTGTTGCAACGAACATGGGCGGCCATTCCACAGCGTGATTTGGATGAACTCATTTTGAGTATGCCAAACCGATGTTCTTGTGTTGTTAGTGTTCGCGGTAGAAACACGGATTATTAATTGTTTAAGTTACCCAATAAAATTTTAAAGAAAACTGTTATTTCAGTCTTTTTTTCGAACTTTAATGTTAGTGGTTCAAATGTCAAAAATCCCTTTATTAGGAAAATGGCAAATTTCTTTATTAATGCAAAGGTGACTTGGTTTATCGTTACTGTGACAAACGAAAACACTTTATTTGATGAATCCTTAAAGAAAATTTTAATTAATATCAATCAGGAGAAAAGTTATTGCAAAAATATATGTTGATCCCTAGATACTTTTGATGTGTGTACATACTTGGTTAGAATATGTACATATCTATAAGAAACATTATCTTTCAAGTTGAGTGGCTAAAACGACGCGCTATTTTTTGTGAGTTAATAAATGTTCTGCTGAAAACTCCAACGATACAACCTCTTTTCATTTTATCAAAGTAACTAAAAAGTAAACAACCAAAACTTAATTTAACATCCACTTACTACGCCGTAAAATAAAACAAAATAAAAAGCGATAAATCCTCAGAGCAAGCGCCATAAAATCTCGATAAAATTGGGACATTATTCCAAATATTTGCGGTTCATAATTTCGTTTCTCCACCTTGTTACTTCACAATAAACGGTAGATTAAGCTGGTGTAGTATCGAACGTGGTTTCTGGCAATCAAATTTGGTTAGACAATATTGGATTTTAATTACGAGTATCGTAGGTCGCACTCGCTTCGGCTAATCGATGAAGTATGCCGCCGTGTCAATGGTTATTGTGTTAACCGCCATTAGATTTATTATTATCGTCTCCGTTAGCGATGATAACAATGTTTGGGGATTTTTTCGGGCTTGCCAATTTATGAGATAGCGGTTTATTCGTTGATATGAATGGGATATTGAGATTTTTTAAAGAATTAATGTCAATGTAAATCATGTTTTAGAACTTTACTTAAATCCCGCTTCTAGTTTTTGCCATACGACCAACGTTATACTGAAAATAATAAGTTGATTTATACAAATCAACTTTGAACTTCAATTTCATTTTAATTTCAATTTCATTATCAAATGCAATTTATGTGGATAGATCAGTGTGGTGTCAGGAAAGTAAAAACAAATGAAAATCGACGGAATAATATTAAAATACGTAACCATGTTTTTTCCGTGGCTTGTATTTTTTTTGAATCATACCATTCTAAATTTAAACTAAAATGCAAAAAAAAAAAATAACCAACACGAAACACCTCTAAATTATTTAAGGCCAAGTCTTCCCGTAAGCTTGAGTTTGTATAATATGCTTTAGGACCACTGGGTTTTATAATTCCATAGACGAAAATGTACATGAATATACATAATTGTATGCAAGGACGCAGTCTCTAGCGGCCTTGTACATCAACATGCACTTAAAGCACTAAGCACATAAGTGCTATGGTAATGACAGGGGTATGCGGGTATTTTTCTAGTTTATGGCGGTAAAAACGTTTCTAAGCACGTTGCGGTGAAGTAGGTATAAAAAGTAAGTTGATGTGTATCTGCTTAATTAGCTGAGTTCTGATGATATCTTTTTTTTCGCCAGCAACATAATGACTTGAGTCTTCAACAACAAAATCGTCTGTTTTAGTCAAGAATTTGTCCAAGTTTTTTTTTTGTTTGTAAATCTAAAAAACATCTTTACTACGCAAGTGACCCAAAACTTCGAACTTATTTCATCTAGACCCAGTTGAAAATGTTTGTGGAAAAAACTACTAAAATTAAAAGATAATGCTATATTACGACGGTAAGATATAGTCTGAAATTATAAGAAGGCTAAGCACACAGTTCACTCCAGTTCAGGCAGTTCACTCCTCCGATTCTAACTCCCCAGTTAAAATAAGTAACTGGATTCTATTAAGTAACTTTTGATGACTTTTGAGGAAATAAAAAATATGCTGAAGTTTTACCAAATATTTACGGTTAAAATCGATACTCTAAAACTTAGTTATTCCCGAATTTTGCAACTCCAAAACTTCCACAAAAATATTGGTACGCATAACGAAACAGCGTTATGGGAAACAAAACGACGACAGTCGATCGTGCTCCGACAATAAAATAAAACTGGCTTGTTCGTATGACGGCCAGCTGAAATATTGGTTAACTTGCAAAACGGACGAGTGGTTAGCGGTGTCCGTTGTGCTGCAGTCGATACAAGTATCGATTTTATATGTGAGATGGCTGAGGATGTTTCTACTTCAATAGCCCATCACTAGCACTGGCATGTGGTGGTGGCTTAATGGCCTAGTGGTGTGACCATTGGACTGCCAAGTCATAGGTCTCGAGTTCGAACCCAAGACACGCACTTTTGTTTTTTCGGAATCATGTGCGTATTGTATAATTATCGCTTGCTACGGTGAAGGAAAATATCGTGAGGAAACCAGTACACCTGAGAGATATTTTTCGACGGCATGTCAATCCAAGTCCAAGAGGCCCATTGGGCGGCATAAAAACTCTGACACCAAAAGCACTGACATCAATGTGTGGACTATCATTATTTGCCACAGACACTGTGTTTAGTGAAGTGAAGATCATTCTTCATCATTTGGTTGTGTATGTCCAACAACTTACTACGACACTCACATTAGCCACATTACACCGCGTCATAAACAAAGCGCTCGCTTGTGCGAATACGCGATCTACGCGTTCATATGTCACTCATTTGTTTGGAAAACCGTTAGAAGCCCTCTGTTGGCACGACCCCGCGGTCTGCACGGTCACATTATTTAGGACATCTTAGTACCGATTATACTAATTGATTATTATCAAGCAGGTCATTTCGACTGCATTTCTTTGGGCTAAGAGGGCAGGATAGGTGGTGGAGCATAGTTTGCGACACAGCTCCACAACCACACCCCGCTGCTGTTTCATTGACGAAGCCCCACTTAACGAGGTCATGCCACCATCGACGCGGTGGAAGTGGCAAAGTTCTGGGCAAACAAAACTTACTACTTTCGTGTGTCTACTTATTGGAAAGTCAGCTGAAAAAATCTGCCGTTCAGTAAATTTTGACGTTTAGGTATTGCAGATTTGTAGGAAACAGCTGTTTTTTTAACCGATTTCAAAAAAAGGAGGAGGTTCGCAATTCGGTTGTATGTTTTTTTTTGTGTTTGTTACCTCATATATTCGTCATTTATAAACCGATTTGAAAAATTCTTCTTTTATCTGAATGGATCTACTTCCCGATTGGTCCCATAGAAATTTCATCGAAATCGGTTCAGCAGTTTGGTTTTGAAATCAAAATAGCTGGAAAAAATATGTCATCCAAGTAAAAGAAATTGCGAAATTGATACTTGACAAGGATTTGTGTGTGATGCGATAACTAAAAAGGATAAAATAAAAACTTTTTTGAAAAAACCTTTTTAAAAACTTTACTTTCGGAAGTCGGTGGCTAAAAGTCAATGAAACAAACAATAGTCACCGACTTCCGAAAGTAAAGTTATTTTCCACTTTTTTTGTGTTTTTTTTGGAAGTCGGTTTTTTTTTGCAAAAAAGTTTTTTAAACCGATGAAAAATTTCTATGGTTCAGAATGATGTGCTGACTACGTGATAACCGGCTTAGCGTCGCTGTCCCTTCCAGCCTGTACATACGATTCTGGTGTTCCGCTGCATAAATTAGACTGGAAGAAGACCCTAACTGCCAATAATTAATTATTTTCATCAATAGTGTTAGGCATTTAATTTACCTATTTACCGATTTTGATGCCGACCTGCAGTTTCCTATAAAATCAATTCCATTTTGGGCAAACTTGAATTCCTGTGATTGGATGTTTATAATAGGTATATTAATTACGAGAACCTACCAAGGTTTTCGTAATATCAGCTTACTAATCATCATAATTACATCATTAATTAAATATCATTTTTGCCCGCGGCCTAGCTTAAATTTGGGTTTGTGTAGCCTATGTGTTGTTCCAAGTATTAATTCAATTTCATCCAAATCCATCCACTCTTCTCAGCGTGAAAGAGTAACAAACATCTATACTAATACTATAAAGAGGAAAGATTTGATTGTTTGTTTGTTTATATAATAGGCTCCGAAACTACAAGACCGATTTGAAAATTTCTTTCACCATTGGGAAGCTACACTACCTCCGAGTGACATAAGCTATATTATATTTTCAAAAAATTTGGGATTTTTACTATAACTCCAATGATGTAACCCAAGGTGTAAAAAAATTACCTAAAAAATACCTTACATCGCGTGCGCTGCTAAAACTATTGATGATAGAACAAAATGATGTACTACGACTTTGCAGAACACATCATTATCTACAAAAAATGTCGCGACAACATGTGTTTAACTTTTATGTATATGTCACAATAATTGTTCTTTTATTTTAAAAATGTAATTGAAATGCCGCCGCTAGAAAAGGGTCTTTATTTGTACCTTAGTAGTAATTCTTATCAAAATAAATTACTTCATACTCAAGTCTGCTTCAATACCTTTATATAACTTTTTTAATTATTCAATTCGGACATTCCATTCGAAAGATATCACGAGTTCACAAATATAATTATTAGAAAAAAATCGCGTGGTCGCCGTTCACTCCGCTTGTTAAATACCCGTGCGAAGCCGGGACGGGCCGCTAGTATATGCAAGGTGTTGCTTTGCATCCTCGTCAAATTCAAGGAGGTAACTATGCTAATGATTCTCGACCCCTTGTATATAAAATGTATTTAAAATTTTGGATTGTAATGTAGGATAACATTTTCTGTATGCAAAAGTATGTTTGTGTGCATACACATACAAACTTTCGCATTTATACAGTGTGCTATTAATATTCCATCCATTGAAAGAGGATGAGTAAGTAGCACACAATAAGATTATAGTGGGTGTCATCGCTCTTATGACAAGTAAGTAAATAACTATGTATGTTCCCCTGTGACTGAATTAGTCTCAGATTATCTAGGTGTGGCAACATTGCCCACGTATTTGTAGTTAAATGTGCAGGGCTGAGTCTTACACCCGTATCTATAGTCATGTTAAAGTAATTCATTTAGCTTAAGGAATTACTTGTGATTTTTTTTTTGCAATAAACATAATTTAAATAAAGTAAGAACCGTCAAAGAAAGAAAAAAAGAATTCTATCTTTTAACAGTACTAACTTCAAACAATTATTAAACTACATAATAAAAATCGTATCTTAAAAATTACATTTACTCAAGTAATCACTTTGACTTGTTTATAGATACGGGGGTAAATGTTACACTGTATGTTTACTGTTTACTCAATAAGAAAGTACCTACAACAGGAAAGTGAAAAAATGGTTGTAGGACGTTACGGGGTATATAAACACCACTAAAATAATGCTTTCAAATAAAAATACTTTTCTGACAAACTCTATGTGGGTTTGGAAGCTAAAAGACCAAAGCTAGTTTTTTTGACAAAAAATAAATAAATATATATAATCTAGTAGATTTGTCGATAACATTATTTTGAAGTCTAGAATAGAGAGGATTCAAGACTCGATTCGCAGACTGATATAGCATTTAATTCCAAGATTTTTTTGTTGTCAGTAATTCCTCGTTATTATATTCCAAAGAAACTGTCTACTGGTTTCCTTAAAACATTCGATTGCGATTCATAAAATCGTTTTATGGGTGTCTACATCTTTTTAACCCAGTTCTTGGAATAGCCTGGCACACCTCGGCGCGATTTTACATTCAAATCGTAAAGACAACATTGTGACAAAAATCCTATGGGAGCAGACATGTTTCAGATCACATAAAAATGATTTTATGATTCTATCAGAGTCACCCACTCCATTCCCCGGTTTATGAATAAAAAGGACATAAAAACTGTTTGTAAAGTGGTCCATAGTGCATTTCGTTGATTTATAAAACATAGATAGAATGTAGTTTCCATTTTATGTATCAGTAGTGAATTTACATTGTAATTTAGTTTGTGATATAGTTGTTTCAGAATGTATAAACGCAATTTATATCCATCCCTGGTTGTGGTTATGTTTCGATACATACATTTTATGGATGTGAGGCAAACTTCACTCAAGTCTAAGAATGACAGTAATTTCAGTTAACCACAGTTTTCAGATAAACTTTAAACTTGAGACGTAAGTAAAGGACGAAACGAAACTTTCAAGATCATAGTTAGCTATGAACATTGAACATGAAAAGGCCTTCTCAGAGAAATCCGTTTACAGAAATCTTTAATAAAATCGTAAATTCTAAAGTTTATTAACTCAAGAAAATATACCACAAATTAGCTAGGTACTAAGCTTTTCCTTAACCTCATTTTACAGCACAATAAAAGTTCGCGACACATGCAAATCGTCGCTTTTATCCAATTACATAATTCAACAGGCTTTGAAAAATTACTGCGGCTGTATTTGCTTTACTAGGGTCGCACATTGGGAACAGCAATCACTTGTGAAGTGTTTTTTCTTACAACTGAGGAAAGTATTTTATAGGAATCCCGATGAAATATGCAAGACAAAGAGATTTTATAGAATTATAGAGCGGACATGGTGAAAGTTTTGTATACAATTTTTTTTATTCCGAACATTTTTTATTTTGACACACGAATACCTGACAAGCGGGCGTATGACATTAGACAGACCGATTTGTTACTAAGTAGTAAGAGTGAAAAATAACTTTAGCTTCAGAAGTCGGTGACTTGTTTGATTGATTCAGTTTTTTTGCCACCACCTACTGAAGCTGTTTTGAAGTCGGTTTTGTTTTTTGCAAAAAAGTTTTTATTTTTCCATTTTTAGTTGTAATATCCTATAGAAATATTTGATATGCATTTATTTTACATTCTTAACAATACATGTCATGGTAATAGGCTTATCCCCAATAAAATGGAACTTAACATACCATAACTGTCGAAATTTGGGTATACTGTACACATCTGCATACCCCCTCAGAGCAGACAGGCGTGTTGTTATGTTATGATATTATAGGATGATATAGGAGTGACGTCACGGACAGGAGTGACGTCACGGACAGTGTACGGTACGCACCGGCTATTCATGTCTTGACGAATAAATATATAAAAACCAAAAAAAAGCGCGCAAAGTTCGTGTTCAATAGTGCTATCTCGTCTGATTAACATGTGTGATCGTTCGCAGGACTGACTTATTTGGATTGGTAGTGTTATTTTAGAAAAAACTAATATAAATTTTGACTTTTATTTGTAAAACGGGGTAACTTGCGACTTTTTGTGGTTACTGGTACCTCCAAAAGGTGTAACTTTTGACGAGTGTCGACGGCTGTGTGATAGATCTGTGTCAATAGTATTTGCGCGGCAAGCGCCATCTAGCCCCCCCCAGAAAGAACTGAGAGGGCTGCGCCATCTGGCTGCTCCAAGTGGTACCGCTATGGTAAAGTGCGCAATTTGCGGAAGATTTCTTTCCGCAAAAGGTGGCGCTACGTGTGGCAACTCGACGTGTCACAATCGATACCATCTTGCTTGCTTGCTGCCAACCGAACCAGCGCAGATAAGCAGTGACTGGCTATGCCCTGAGTGCAGGAAAAGGTTGTCCAAAGGTAATTGCAGTGCCACACCCGCCAGGGACGGTGACCCTCCTAGACTTCCTGCGGCAGCACCTGCGGCAGCGTCATCAGAGGCAGCAGCTCCGGTAGGGGCAGTATCTTCAGAGGCAGCAGTTCCAGTTGCGACAGCGTCGTCGGTGGCTGTGGTCGGGCACGGTATGATTAAGCCACCTATAACGGTGACACAGGCCAAGGGCTCTGAGGCCAAGCCCCCTGCTGCGGTGGCTAAAGTATTGTCCCGGGCTGGAAGCGAACAGGGGACTGACGGGGAACCCTCACTGGAGACTCAATTGACCCTCCGCGAGGAAATAAGGCTCTTCCGTTCCGAACTGCGTGAAGTTAGGGATGAAATGCGGGAATTCCGTCGTGAAATGGCCGGCCTGCACTCGTCGGTGGGTGCCTGCAGTCAGCGGGTTGATGGCTTGGAGACCAGAATTGAGGCCCTGGAAGCCAGGCAAAGTGCCACTCTACCTGATGCCAAAGTGAACCAGCTGGAGCAGATTGTGGTGCAACTGCAGCTGGAGCTCAATGACCGCGAGCAGGACTTACTTGGTTCCGACTTTGAGATTGCCAACATCCCTGAGGTCCCGGGTGAGAACGTGCTGCACACCGTCGGGCTGGTAGCGGCAAAGCTTGGAGTCACTCTTGATGAGCGGGACATAGTGTTCGCGCAACGGGTGGGTCCACGATCTGAACGTGAGCCATTGACGGTGGGCGCGGTGAGTCCTGCTGGAAGAGCGGGCCCGGCGGGAGCAGCGGCAGCGCCGGCGCGAGCTCGGCGCATCGTGGTGCGCTTGACGAGGCGCGGGCTACGCGACGACCTGCTGAAAAGCGCGCGCGTGCGCCGCGGAGCCACCACCGCGGACCTCGGCCTCCCCGCGCCCCCGCGTCGCTTCTACTTGAACGAGAGGCTCACCAAATGTAATAAGCAGCTGTTTTACCGTGTGCGTGAAGCTGGTAGCCGTCTCGGGTGGAAGTTTACATGGACGAAATTCGGTCGCATCCTGGCTAAGCAAGGTGATGGCAAGCCCACCCACTGCATCCGCTCGGAGGGGGACATTTCCCGGGTTTTTGGCTGTGAGGTGTCCGCTGAAAGTCAGGTGTAACATTTATGTCGCAAGTGTATCACATGTCGGCTACCTATTTTCTATAACTGTTCATTATTTACTATGTGTTAGTGTATTTTTAGGCTTGTTCTGTGCGAGGTCAGCAGTCTCCCTGTCTCAGTATATTCTGGTTCTATTCTGTGGCCCAGCAGCCTGTTCTTTATTTATATTTTATGTACATTATTTATATATTAAAACACGGCGTCACATTTATACCTTTGCAGTGCTAACTATATTATATACATTTTTACAACAAACATTATATTCTATTTACATTATAGTTTATTCACTATATTTTTTAAATTACTCTGTCTCTATGCATCTTACTATTAACGATTTATATCAAATATTAAGCACAATGGATATTCTGTATACATTTTTAACTCTAGGTACAAATGAACAAGACTAAAAATCTAAAAGTTGGTTTGTTTAATGCGGGGTCGCTGGGATCGCGCCATGACGAATTTCTTGTAGCTATGGAAAGTCTCGGGGTGGACATCATGGCGATAAATGAGACTTGGCTCAGGCAGGGAGAGGAGGGCCGTGCGCCGACAGTCCCGGGCTACCGGCTGCGGCACGTGCCGCGTCCGGCCAGCGTGCGCGGTGGCCGGGGGGGCGGCGTGGGCTTCTACCTGCGCCGCGGACTGCGCGCGCGTGCATTGCCGCACCCGCCTGCGTTGCAGGTCGAGCAGATGTGGCTCAGACTGAACATCAATTCGCATTCAGTTATTGTTGGCACTGCATACAGACCGCCGTGGCTTGATGTGAATGTTTTTTTGGATGCGATCACTGATTCAATTTCTTCTTTTGCCAACGCGGACAAGGTTCTCCTGGTGGGCGACTTTAATATTAATGTTTTGAACCCTTCTGACAACAAGACCAAGCTTCTAAATAACTTTTTACATTGTTGCAAGCTCAGACAAATTGTTACTAAGCCAACCCATTTTACAGATCATAGCGAAACCCTAATTGACGTTGCGTGCACTGACGCTCGTGTGTGTGGGCACACAGTTACACACATACCTGAGCTCGGTCAGCACGCAATCATAAGTATTGAATTAAATTTTAAAGTAGAGAAGCCTAATCCGCATTGGATTACCTATAGGCCGCTTAAAGACATCCTCCCTGAACTTTTTAAGGACGACTTAAATAAAATTGACTGGGAACATATTGAAAGTCTCCAAGATGTGAACTCAATGGTAAAAACGTTTAATAAATACATTTTGGCACTATTTGATCTGCATGCACCCATTAAGAAAGTCCTGATTAAAGAAAAGTCGCTCCCCTGGATAACCTACACTGTAAAGGAAATGATGAAACTGCGTGACAAGTGCCATATTAAGTCTAAAGCTACAAAATCTGATAGTCATAGAAAATCTTACACAGATTTAAAATACCTAGTAAGAACGGCAATTGAGACTGAGAAGTGCGCATATTTTAAAACATATATCAATAATAATATTAATCAACCAAAGAAGTTATGGAGTCATATTAAATCTACAATTACCACCTCAAAACAATCGGAGCACAGTCTACCTCACTTCTGTAACAACCCTGATACTATTAATCAGCACTTTTTGGATGTACCTGGCAGTGGGGAGGTCGCTAGTGCAGATTTAACATTTTTTGAAGAACATCGGTACAATGACAGTAATTTCCAGCTTGAACCTGTTCAGGAGGAAGCCGTGTTTAGGATTTTGCGTAGTCTGAAATCCAACGCACAGGGCTCTGACCGGATCTCTCTGGAGATGCTGATGCTGACTCTTCCTCGTACGCTCACAGTCATTACAGCTATCATCAACAGATCCATTGTCACTTCTTCCTTCCCTGATCTGTGGAAAATGGCAATAGTTAGACCAATCCCTAAAGTGCCTAACCCCACCAGTGTGAGGGATCTCCGCCCAATCAGCCTGCTTCCTTGTCTGTCCAAGATTTTGGAAAGGGTTGTCTCCAATCAGCTCAGGTCATATCTCGAGTTCCATGGTATTTTACCAATGGCGCAGTCTGGATTTCGTAGGGGCCACAGCACGACAACAGCTCTACTGGATGTAGTTGGGAACATTCTTGAGGCCAGAGATCGGAGCATGGGAACCATCCTTGTCCTTCTAGATTTTTCTCGTGCTTTTGATTCAATTAATACTTCGCTTCTTCTCGCCAAGCTATCTTATTATGGTTGTGATGTCAAAACAGTAAAATGGTTTGAGAGTTACCTCAATAATCGATCACAATTCGTCCAGGTGTCGAGTGACAGTGGAGATACCATGTCCTCTAGTCCTAAGCATGTCAGCAGGGGCGTGCCGCAGGGTTCGATCCTCGGCCCACTCCTCTTCATCTTGTACAGTGCTGATATCATCAAGTGTTTGATCAACACCAAGTTTCATTTATACGCTGATGATCTACAGATGTACCTCTCCTTCTGCTCCCAGGACATTGCTGAAACTGTACAAAGGATTAATGAAGATCTGGAAAGAATCTCTGATTGGTCTAGAAGAAACTCCCTGGTTCTGAATCCAACGAAGTCAAAGTATATTGTGATGGGATCCAGAGAGTTCCTTAATAAAATGCTGGCTTGCAACCTGGACCTCAGGATTGATAGTTGTGGTATAGAGAGGGTTCTGGAAGCTCGCAACCTTGGGGTAGTTTTCGATGGCCAGCTGAATTTCGAAACTCACATTTTGGAAGCTGTGCGCAACTGCTTCTACCGACTCAAGCTCTTGTATCGAATCCGTCCCTACATAAGTGTGGATATGCGAGTCATGCTTTGTGAATCTCTTGTCTTATCCAAGCTGAACTATGCTGACACTGTGTACGGGGCATGCATTCTCGGTAGAAGTCAGAAGTTAATCCAGCGGGTACAGAATGCTTGCGCAAGGTTCTGTTATAATGTGCCGCCCAGAACCCATATCACTCCTTTTTTGAACAAGGGTAATCTGATGAGAATGTCAGCACGAAGGAAGCTTCATCTGGCTACCCTACTTTTTGGCACTATTCTCACAAAAAAACCAGAGTATCTCTATAAAAAACTGTCTTGGTCGCGCGATATCAACCAAATAAAAACAAGAGCATCTTCGTACCTGATGTTGGCCTCCTCCCACAGAACTGCTGCATTCCGTGGTAGTTTTAAATTCGCTGCTAGTCGCTGCTGGAATGACCTCCCACCACCTTTTCGTGCTATGAAAACAATTGCTACTTTTAGAATTAAATACAAACAATATTTGCTCCAACAACAAAAAGATACCGCTGAGTAAACTTACCCATGTTCTGCACGCAGGTTGTAATGGTGACCGGAGCGTCTGGCAGAGATTATATTTAATTGTACTGGCATCGGGCAGTGAATGCTCGATACCAATATCCCTTGCACAGTGTTGTTTTGCCGTTGACTTTAAATTACTTCGGTAGTTGTCACTTTTCCCCTTCATTTCACGTATTATTTAGTAATAGTGATTACTTTATGTCCATTTGCTAATAAATTCTGTTGACAGTCACAGTAGGTAGCAAATGTTAACGATCACTGCACACTTTCTGGTATTATTAAAAGCATTGTTTTATTGTTTTGGTTTGTCTTCGCTGAGCTATTCACTTGATGCTATAATGTTCCATAGACAGATAAATGCAGTCTGCGCTCGCGTCTCTCTCTGTGTTGCCATTGCCACTCATGGCATAGTCAAACATTGTGATGACGTTGGGTGTTTTCTTTTTCTGAGTGTGCTTCACACACTTATTATACCTTATGTATTTATTCGTTTATACACTTTATTTATTATTATTATTAAATGACCGTGGCATCACTTTGGGCCCTATCAGAATACCAGCGCTGTGACTTTTTCTAATGTTACAGCACCATGCTGAGATAGGTGCCTTTTGGCCTCGTACAGGACCAGTTTAGTTAGTTTTATTTTAATCTGTTTTTAAGTTTTCTTTTTTTTTAATCTTCGTTTTATTGTCGAAATACCACTTTGTTTTGTCCAGTGCGAGACGAATAAATACTTTTTCTTTCTTTCTTTCTTTCATATTGTATAAACAAGAAAAATCCAAGCGATTGCAGATATCACGACAGATTTGCTGTACACTTTTGAAGAGTTCCGTTGACTGTGTCCGAAACTCATCATCAGATCTATATGAAATTTAACAATATTAATCTATCAATTTATTTATTAATTTATCTTTCGAACAAAAAAAAAAATTTTGCAAATCAGTCTATATATGACGGAGTTATGCCCATACATAAAAAAAATATAAATGTATAAACATCCGAATTGATAACCTCCTCCTTTTGGAAGTCGGTTAAAAACAGTTTTTAATCAAGTTGAAAATTTATATTAAAGTGAACCCATGTGGAACTTTTAAAATTCATAGATATGTTTTTTTTGGCATTGCGTATTTTACATGCAAATACCAATTCCTTAATTTTCGTGTAAATTCAATAAAATATTGGACCGCTTTTTGCTGTAACCTCTTGTTTTAAAGATATTATTTTCTTGTCCCAGCTATTTTATCAACTTTGTCCATTTCGTAAAGCCCAAAATCTATAAAAAAAAATAAGGAAAATCAGTAAAATGCATTGTAATATTTTGCTCTTGACAATCATATATGAATCTGCTTATTGACAGCAAGGAATTAATAATATGTGGACCATTTTACGAATCTCCATACAATACTGTCAAACCAGCGTCTTACAGGTGAATTGCGTGATATGAATTGTTATTGTTATGTTGTTGTTATTTTTTGCCGGACTCCTCAGATTTGATTCCTAAACTCAAAATTAAATAGTATAAGATTTGGAAAAAATATTTTAACGAAAAATCGGAATCGAAAGGAATTTGGTATAAAACCATTCAGAATGAGCCTCCTTTGGTTTGATGATGACAAACTAAGTGGAAAATTTGTTGAGCTAGCTTTAAGACTTCGTTCTGGACACTAACCATCAGCAAAGTTTGCGTTCTTGATAAAAAAAGACGAATCACCAAATTGTATTGTTTGTAACAAAATTGAGGGCGTACAACATTTGCTGATGGATTGTGTAAAGAATAAGAAAGAGAGTGAAGAATTAGTAAGACCACATAAATTGAACAGATTCGAAGATTTAATCCAGACGATTTTGTCACGCCCTAAATCAGATGTAGCAAAACAATTGTGTAGTTTGGCAGTAGTGAATTTCGAACTGTCTTAGACTTTTTTTTATATTCCATTTAGTATAGTGTATGATATATTATATGAAGATCAAATGGGGTTGGCGTATTCGTGTGGATAAAAACCCCCAGAATTAATATAGAGAAAAAAATAAATAAATAAAATGGTACGCAGTCAATATTATGAATTGTCAATTTGTGACCATTTTACGAATTTTAACGTGATTCATATTATTATCCTAATATGCTTTTGCAAAGTGGCCATTTTAGGCCCGCTGTTATAAGTTTCTTTCTGACAAAAACTCTGCAATGATTTTCCATTTAGGTAACTTAAGGATATCGTCATCATCTTGCCCAGATGTCTGTTTAAATCAGGCTAGTTTGTGAGTGACAAATTAGTTTTAGTTGGTCAGTGTTTAGATTTAACCTCCTTTTTTCCAAGTTTTCGTTTCAGATCATGCTTGAACCGTCCTAGAATGGTATCGCAGATTTGTGATCTCTTTTCTTTCGAAGTTTTTCCGCAGCACACGCAGTGTTGCCAGGTACACGCAAACAGAAGCAATCGAAATTGCAAATTTGTGCAGGGGGCCCGTTCGGTTCGTTAGCGAGTTGTGTTTACGCGCCACCAACAACTAGGGTTGTCCACCGCTAATTGGTACAGTTTGCATTTAGTTTGATTTAATAAACTGTACGTAATGTATTCGATTCGATTTAACGCTTCCGTGGACCCCATTTTGGTTGGTACGATTGGTTTTGCAATTGCAAAAAAATATGTACTACTACTTCTCTCCATAAACATCACTATACATGGTTCTCTGCTCTTGTCAAATGATTGTTATATATGTATATAGATGTATACATGTCATGCTTTATGTATGTATGTATATTATTATGTAATTGGTACACTACAGACTGCCTGCAGTATTATCTCTCCTTCTTCCTGTAATCCATTCAAAGATCGCTTTTAGCGATAAGACCTCCCATTGTGTCAACCTATGTGAAATGTTTTCTTTCGGAAACTTAGGCTAACTAAATATTTCAGCTAACGCCTACCTTATAAAATATTTCCAACAATATCACTTTACCTAACCTTATTGCAATTAAGTAACTAAGTACAAAAATAAATAACTAGCGATCATAATTTAATTCCCAACCCTGTGAACAAAAACACAATGGAATAATGATCTTTCTTTTGCGGAACGTTTTAATAATGGCAAAATTGTATAATTTACATATTTGTGCACCAATCCATTAGCTGTGTTAGCCACATATTTTGTGCTCTATGCCCGTTTGTACCGTTTGCCCAACTATTGTTAATTTGCATAAAACTTTCGAATTATATGTTTTTCTTTACATGATTGCTTTATATTCATTCAACGAATTTTAATGCCGTGAAACTGGAATGTGTTAAAATCACACCTTCCGAGCAACCAGTCCTTTTTTCCATGAAAAGATAAGTTTCTTTTTTCCTATTTCAAAAACTACGTTGTCATAGATTTTGAACGCGGAACAAATAAATAAAGGACAACATGAAGACAATTTTCAGGACACAGCATGTAGTTGGCAAGCGAAACATACTTATTTGTTGTATTCTGGCCAAGCCAGTGGAGCATAGAACACAAAATTATATAATTTATATAGGTCGTTAGTAAAGTAAGGATAAAGGAACATAACATTTTATTTTCATGTAAAATGAAACATTAGAGAAACCGCTTTATTACTGTGTTTGTGAATTTATTTTAAAATCTGTAATTTTCCATCTACTTGAAGGTTCATTGTATGTCTAACGTTTAATAAGGACTTGAAATAAATTTAGGTATTTACTAATTTAACAACACTTGTAATACCTATAACTTCTAAATGATGATGCTAGACATACTTTATATAAGCAGTTCAATAATATGTTTCAAATTCATCGAATATCTTTTAAAAGTCCTATTTCTGTCGAGCTTAACGTTAACGCTGAGGCGATTTTACTTTTCACTCTCGTATTGTAAAATAAAAGATACATTTGCAGAAAAAAGATACATTTTATAGATTGAGTAGGTGGTAAAAAAGTAATGACAAATGTATTTCGAATTTTACTTTTCACATGAAGCATTATTTAAAAATTGTTTTTTTTGTATCTCATGCAAATCCTAAGTATTAAGATGTGATTTAAGCCTGATTGCGCATTAAGGTTTACATTTAAAATACTTTTTTGTTTCTAAACTTGCTTTTGAAACACTCTATTTAAACAATGAATGAGAACAATGAACAATGAATAAGAATTCATAAGAATTCTCCTAACATTTTTACCTCTTTATTATTGCTTTAATAATAGGTCTTTACCTATGAAGTTAGTTTTACAATAATGGTCATTTGAAACGTAAGGTATATATGGCTAGCAATAAATTCTAAATTCAAATGAATTTTCTTTAAAAAATTTGGATTCTATTTTCCAATTTAGTCATTTGTTTATTGATTAGTGTTTTATTTTCACTAAATTTGTATTTTTTTCATCAATGTAGATACGACAAAAATACGAGTAATTATGGAATACGAGTTCCGTCGCGGTAGCAATGCCGCACAAACGGCTCGCAACATTAATTATGATTGTGTACGGAGTGAACACTACAACGAACGCACGACTCGTTATTGCTTTGAACGCTTCCGACATGGAAATTTTGATCTAAAAAATGAATCCCGTGGTCGCCCGGAAACTAAAGTCTACAACGACGAATTGAAGGCGATAGTGGAAGCCGACGATACTCAATCTACGGCTGAGTCAGCCGCAGCTTCCAACGTTAGCATCAAAAAAATATTGGTCCATTTGCGTCAAATTGGCAAGGTAAAAAAACTTGATAAATGGGTGTCGCACGAACTTAGACGATCTTTGAGGTATGCCTTGCGTTGCTTAAAAGACACAGAAACGAAGGGATTTTGAACCGCATTGTCAGTTGCGATGAAAAATTGATTCTTTTTGAAAATCGTAAGCGGTCATCATGTTGGTTAGATCCTGGTTAAAAACCCCTGGGTAAAACTTATCCCTAAAAAGTCATCGTAACTGTTTGGTGGTCTAGTGGCGGTATAATACATCACAGCTTCTTACCAAATGGCAGTATCATTACTGCGGATGTGTACTGTGAGGAGCTGGACACAATGATAGAGAAGCTCTCAAATCTCCGGCTAGCCTTGGTTAAACGTTCGTCCCCGCTGCTCCTATACGACAACGCTCGACCTCATACGGCACAACAGACGGTCTCTAAGCTACAAGAGCTAGGGTTGGAAGTTTTGCGTCATCCACCATCCTCACTAGACCTTGCGCGACAGACTTCTACTTTTTCCAAAATTTGGACAATTTTTTGGCAGGGAAAAAATTAAATACTCGAGAGGCAGTACAAAATGCCTTTGAAGAGTTTGTTAGCTCCCGTGCTCCGAGCATTGAAAAATTACCACTGCGCTGGTAGAGATGCATCAATAGCATATTTTGATTGATAGAAATAAAAAAATATTTATATAAAAATGATTTTCTGTATACTAAACGGCAATTTCGAAGGTAAAGAACTAATATTAACATCTGTTTAGTTAATCTTAAGTTTCAATAGAATTATACTGTAACTGTGTAGTGCAGTTTTTCCCAAATGGAACAAAAAACAACTTTTGGTACAATTATACATTTTCATTTACACTTACGAATGCCTACGAGTAAACTTGTACCAAAGCAGCACAAGTTTTTTTTTAGGGGGAATTGTTAGTCATGACATTCTGTCAATAAGTACCAACTCGATAACTCCAGGCATTCCGTTTACAGCAATACGAATCGTTTACATAACTTCTGTTTGAGCAAGCAACAGACTCAATTATTTTCAAAATACTGAAGAAAAACATTCTGCTGTTCGAGTATCTTAGTAAAATATGTATTAAAATTAATCAGGCTCCCTATTATTTTTCCCAACAACGACAGCAGCAGATATTTATCTTTTTTTTTTTTGCAAAAAAAAAGAAAAACTTAAAAAAGTTACACCACCATGGCATTTATTTTGCCAAAACTATTTGAGTTACACGTTAAATGCATTGTGAAAGTTTTTTCATTTTTTCACGTTAAGAACATTTGTCTGAGCACTCAACTAATAAATAAAGTTAGTGAAGATATTTATCAAAAGAAACAATTGAGTTTTGTATCATTTTTTTTGGGTTAAATAAATGAAACCGTTTAACGTATTGTTAAAGAATTTGATAGCGTAGCATGTTTTGGATTGGATAGTTAGGCACTATAATCATATTACGGTAGTCAGAGTAAAAAAAATACTTTTACCAATTCGATTATTACCGATGTCAACCCTCGGCTTGACCACTAGTGGAAGACAGCGACACAATAAAAAAATCTCCGGAATTATTATAATGCGTTTTTTTTTTTAAAATTGTGTCGCTGTCCCTGTGAATCATCGTTGCCAATTGACGATAGTATCATAATTCGACACAAAAGGTTCGCTGTACAATAAAAGTAATCCGTTGGTAATTTACGAAATTTTTGGATGGACAAACTTGAAAAAAATATTGATTTTATTGCTCATTCGTAATAGTTGCCAATAACTAGCATTCTAAAATCTGTGTTTGTTTCAAAAAGTTTTCTGCTCGTTTCGTTAAAAAAAGTCATGGCTATCGCCATACCATTCACAATCAAATCATGTTTCGTGGTAATTGTCTATGTGTAGCAATCACTTAACTCTATAATGAATTGTCTATTAACTCATTATCAGCGTTATTATAATGAATGCCGACAGCATCTACATAATTACTATGCTCAGTGATTGGCTAAGAGAAAATAGTAATTAGCTCTGTGATCATTATTGGTCATAGGATATTTTGTCCACATGACCACATGTTTCTGTATTTTTTTTTTAGAAAATAATTCAAGAAATAATTGGCCGTAACGTAACAGGATTTTCTAAACTTTAGCTAGTAAATAAAACGTTGTAAGAATCGATCGATAATTGCAACTTGCGTCAACAAATTAATGAAGTACCTACATCATTATTATAATCATAGTAGTTTGTTCAGTAATGTTATATAATTAACAATTAATATTTCGACGCTCCCAAGCAATAACTCGGTAATCGAAAAATCAAAATTTTACAGGAGAATAGATTTACTGATTTTATCAAATATCTTTTCAACAAGTGGGACTATTGAATTCATTGATGTATTAAATGAAAGGTATTTTTTTGCTTAATATAAACTGTACCATTATTATGAAATCCCTTTAGTCAAAACCTAGTAATTTATGAAAACAAATAATACCTAAAATTGATTACATCAAATATTACAGTAATAGTAATTACAGGATTATTGCCGGAAATTTGTCAAATAAAATATTTCATAACATTATGTTATGGACTTCTACGGCGTTATTTTTTATTGTAGGGCTGATACGTAACGTGTTTTTACGGAGTTATTGTGGTGATTTCAAATAATTTTGAAAACGGTATTGATAAATAACATTATTATTACGATGCAAATTAGAAAACCAGTGCTATCGTTACCAGTCAATACCGATTTTTTTCGTTATATTTAAATGTAATATTAGAAGGTAATAAACGAAAGAAATACAATAATTTCGATTATTAGTAATATTTATTAAACAACAGAATGAAATTTAACACTTTAATTTTATGCTAACATTTATTAATAAAAAGAATTCAATAAATCAAATCCTGCAATCAACTTTAAACTCATCAAAGTAGCTCTTCTTCAGATATATTTTCGTTTTCCACTTCAGAACAGGATAAGGATTGGTAAAAAGAATGGTAACTCTGTGGAATGGCTCCACTTCTACATAAACTCAAAAGGTCTGTGTGCAAAGCTTTGCTTATCGGTATACGTTGGTGGTATGCACGTTGCAACTGCACATTATCCATATATACAGCTGCGTCTTGAGTACTCGTACGCTTTCGTACTCTTCGTCTAGCTGAGGCAGAGGGAGTGATGTTTATATCAAGCTCTGAATAAGTGTCTTCAAAATTATATTTGAAAAGCAACTTATTTTCATGTGAATCGACCACGGTTACCTCCATGACGTCAGCCCAGCGGATTACATTTCCGTCTTTATCACACCGCCAATACTTGTCTTCTACGAGTGGTTTTAAATCGTAAATTTCGGACTGCTCTAGTTCTTTCATACGATATTTTTCGCCAGTTATCTTTGAATTTAAAATAATGCTATAAATTTGGTCAGGGGTATATAAAACTTTATTTTTTAAGTTTTTCTCTATGCATGCATGCATGGAATCTCCTTCATTTTGACTATGTCCAGTTTCAAAAAAACGATGGGTTATGGTAATACCAAAAAGTTTAGCAGCATATACATAAAGAGCGAAAATATATCGATTTTTGTTCTGTCCATAACATCCATCCGAATATAGTGAAAACTTTGTTATGCCTTTCTCACGTTCAGTTTTAAAAAAAGATAACAAAGCGCTTCCTATTTCGGAACTACCTCTTTTAGCGATTTGGTAGTGCCATACATAACAATATCCTATTTTTCGTACTGCATCAAAAACGGTAAAATTGTAGCATGGATATTTTCTTTTGTAATGAAATACGCCTACTTCAGATTGAGGCACACTCAATACTTTTTGCAAATCAAATATTGCTACTGTCATATTACTTCTGTCAACTGTCTCTATTTCTTCTTTTTTTATTGATCTTACTTTTTCTTTTGTCTGTAAATGGAGTCTTTGTTTTTCCTCAAGGGTGGCTTTCATCGTGTCGTCTGATTGTTCATAAATGGAGCATGAAAGGCACTGGTCTTTTTTGGGTTTGAAAAATGAGTAGTTATATTGGGAGTTAAAAACTGTTTCGTATTGTCGTTTTGTTGCCATTACAATATCAGTATAATTTTGTTCTGTAAACCAGGCAGTATAAAAGCGATACATTTTTGAAATATTCAAGTTTTCTGAAAGATATTCTCGGTTTGAAGTCGCTCTCGTATAGTGCGACTGTACTTTAGGAAATAATTCAATGTGCGTTTTAATAGTGGATTCTGTCATTGTATTCATTTTGTTAGGCCTATTATCATGTTTTCCCCGTTTATCTTTAAGTCCTTCGTCTGCTTTCATAACTTTTTCCATTGCTGTATAAACCACATACTCTCCGATTTGTAACGTATTCAAAAAAAATATTTTTACATACAGGAATTTTTGCATCGTTTGAATTAGAGAAAAAATAATTCAAAGTTTGTGTGCGGTTGTTTTTACGGTCTAACGTCATTCGTTTAATAGTTTGTGCTTGGACATATCTACTGATATACAACCACTGATGTTCACGATCAGCCAGACTATAAAATTTGTCAAATATAGCTTGTCTTTCTGCCGGACTGAATTTTTGGCTACAACCCTTTTTACACGCACATGGGGAGCCAATAGTTTTTTCAGGATATTTTTTTTTGGAATTGCACCCTTCGTAAGCTTTGCCAGAATTTTTGAGGATTTTATTTTTCTTACTACGCCACTCAGTTCTATTCTGCTTGCGTTTCCTAGTCAGTTTTTTTTCGCTTTCTACTGCCTCCACATGTAAGCAATCACTTGAAGTTCTACCGCTCATTGTTGTGTCATTGTTACTTTCTGACTGCTCTTCTGGTCTTAAAGTTTCAATGTTTTCTTCTTCGCTACTAATTTCCCGCATTATGCTTGGACTATCCTCATTGTCGGTTACAACTTCCTTGGCATGTGAGCAATCATTTAAAGTTGTACCGGTCAATGTTTCATTGTGATTAGTTTCTAAAGTTTCATCTGGTTTTAACGTGTCATCTACATCTTCTTGGCTGCTTATTGTTCTTGTTATATTTGGTCTTGATTGGTTTTCCTTTTTAATATTCGGTTGAGATAAATCTAAGGTTGCTATATATATTTCTGACGAAGAAGCTACGAAATCAGCGTTGGTTAAATACAAAGAGAGATTAGAAATTGTTGATGGAGTGCTAATCATTTCTGGAAATGCTATAATTTTATTAATACATGCAGAGTCTCCGCTTAGACTTGAAACGCTACTTAAAGGACTTTTCAACATGTTTGGGCTTGGACTCGGAGCATATTCCGAGACGTCTGGCGAAAAATCTTCATCGGATTCCTGATCAGCATCAACGTATTTTTTTTTCATTCTGTCTGTAATCAATAAAATTACCTGCGTTATTATTTAGTTGTTAATTAATCAGGAATTATGAAATAAATTGAACATTGTGTTACGCATTGATGAAAATAAAAATTGTGATGATTCTAATTATCTACGATTAGGTTCTAATACATACCTCGTAACTCATATCGTGACAGAACTTGATTAGGAAAAGTTTCTTTTACACTACGTTCGGTATCAACTGCAATAAAATCGCAATCTGTATCTGAAATGATAAAGATTAAAATTTTCAAAAAAAAACTATAACCGCCCCTAAAATATCAGCTTGCACATAGGTTCCTACATAGCCCTGCATTTATGTACCTATTCGTTAGATTTAAGAATCATTTTATATGAATGGAAGGTAGATATTGATGTATCGTGTAAAACTATAGTATAATAATTGAAAAACTCTGCTTTTTGAAGAAAAAAACTTTCAAAAATCCATTACACTTGACTTAGGTAGCACGACCCGAAATAAAGACGAATTCATGAATGAAATTTACAACCATGTCAAAATACCACTTATTATTCTTTAGTAGTAGTGTGTAATTACTAATTAGGGATTATTAAAAATCAATAAACCTTTTGATAGTGCTTGGACGTCAGACTTTGCACTGGTAGATATTTTTTCGCTTTGCTTCGGAGGTATTTCTGAACATTCTACCTCTTGATTGGCGCCTATCAAATAGTAAACAAAAATGTTACAAAATACACAATCATAAACAACTTCAATAAGCGGTGTTAAGTTATAGTAGGTATTTACCTGTAATTATTGAGTCATTTTTGTCCTCAACCATTAGTGGTACTAAGTAGGTAATAGTAGGTACTTACTTGTAATAATTGTGTCATTTGTGTCCTCCACCATTTGAAGAATTCGTTTCACACGTTCATTTATTAATGGTCTATTTCTTCTAAAACTCATTTTCACTAATTGCACTCAATAACTTCACAGCTAAACTATCCGTTTTTCACTAAAACTTAAATAATATCGAGCGTGACGCAAATATCTGCGTGCAATTCCAGAGATCTGAATGCAACTGTTTACGTAAAAAAACTTTACGCACCGGGCCGACGATCAAGGACACTTATTGGGGGCGTGGCATATATCTATTACTGTCTATTAGCTATCAAAAGAAAGAGACAATTGCGCTTTGCAAACTATTGCGCGGCTAGACAAAAACAGTAACATCCAGAACAGAGCTAGGTGTATTGAAATTTGAAATAAATTTACCGTATTGAAATATTACGTACATTAATGAGCAAACACCAATCTTAAATAACATTGTTAGTGCGTATTACGGAATACGTATTTTAAAATTAGTTCAACAAAAACCTCATAAACACGTTTACCAAAAACTTCATGAAAATTATTTACGCCAATAACTCCGTATTCGCAACTTACCAAAATAAAATATAAATAGTTTTTTCCGTACAGATCTATAACAGGTTTATTGTCGGAATATTATTGTGCCTTATTTCCCAACAATAAACACGTGTGTCATGATTTCTTTGTAAATATGATTAGGAAAAATCTGAAAAAAATTGCTAAGGTGTATTCCAGTCTACAGATGCCGAATTTGACATAACAGCATAAAACCCATAATAGCACATTACCGAGTTCTTGGTTGGGGGGATCGATTTGCAAAAATGAAATGCTTCCTCTTCACTTATTTTGCTGTGCCCGACAGGGTCCATATGATCTAATTATAAGTTTACCACCCAAGGATACCTACATGTGGAATGCAATATAAGTACTGAGTATTGAAGTCAAAAGAAGTCATGGGGAGAGGCCTTTGACCAGCTGTGGTATGGCGCAAGCTAGCAGCATCAGTATCAGTGAGGAAAAATACACCTCAAATGTAATGCGTTTTATCCCTTACCGTGTGGCACTCGGCTAAGAATAGGCGTCCCTATATCTTTCAGTAGATGTCGTAACAAAAGATAAAGGATTATGTCAGCTGAATGGACAGCTGCATGAATTTGAAAATATATAACAGGAAATTCGGACGGCACTCGTACTGCGAAGAGGATTAATTTGGTGTCAAAGGTAAGGAATAGACTTAAAATAACTCTACTGCCATTATTTAAGCTGAAGTAATCCTAGTATTTGCTATACAGGTAGCTGTAATTAATTTCTCGAAAAACATGTAATACCTACATAGGTATAACTACGTACTCTTTCCTTCAAAAATCCCTAAAGAATAAAGAATCCCTTAAGTCAATTCAACTAAATAAAATAATGATGCAAAAATAAAGAATAAGCAGTTTTCTAAAAAGAAAAACATAGGTAAGTATTCTTCAGTCCAACTACTATAACATTTTGTTTATGTTACTTTTTTCATATTTACTATTATCAATACGTAAGTACCTATTACCTGCCAAAACTTGTTAATATTACCGACAACGGCCGTTGATCCAGACAGTTGAAAATGCCAGTCAGTTGTGTCTGTAGTAGTCCACACTAAGTTAGGCAGCGGACTAACTTTGACACAAAGCGAACGGTGTACACTTACGTTGAATAAATTTAACACTGCATGTGTGACTTGAATGCGTTTATACTGACTGTTTCGTACTGCCCATTTACACGGAGTTAGTTACAAATAGAGCGCTAGTGCTATTTTATAGTTTTTGTGTAACAAAAGTTTTCGTTGTGTTATGAGACACATGGGAAGCAATTAAATACTCAATCATTTAACTAGAAATACGGATTAATGACAGAACCCGCAGTCAGCTGCTATAAGAATATCAGCTTATTAGAAAAACAATGTAGTTTCAAAACGGTTTACAATTATGGAATTTTCTTACTGAACATGAAGGGGTATAAGAACCGAAGTGGCACCATAACCCCATCGTTGAACTAGCGTTGTACGACAAAACTGGCAAAATATGATGCCCTAAAGTGGCACGTTAGGTTGGTTGTTATTTGGAGGCAAAGATTGCTTTAAATAATAAATTTACCTCTAATTATCTCGTGATAATTTCGGGTGCTGTGTCCCTCGACATCTTTTGTTCGTATAAGTGTAAGTAATTAAACTGTACATGAAGGGAGGGGTACCTACATGTACAGTTTAATCTGGCTCCTCTTTACATAATTATGTGGACTGGTTAAGGGAATTGAATGTGTGTGTGATCCTTCAGCGTTTTTCTCCTGTACTGTACTGTCCTCTCCTGTACTGTATTAGCACTCCGTGTACTGTTAACTCCTTGTTTCATCCCAACTGCTTTGTACTGCCCACATGATACTGATAGTAAACTTATTGTTC
Organism: Standfussiana lucernea; assembly: GCA_964057025.1. NCBI lineage: Eukaryota > Metazoa > Arthropoda > Insecta > Lepidoptera > Noctuidae > Standfussiana > Standfussiana lucernea. Next base: position 7,060,623 of record OZ059785.1, read on the forward strand.
GCCAACAGTTTTCTTGTTTATAGCTTTGAGGTTTTGCTATAAACTGCACAGTTGTCATGTCTGGACGCCTATTTTGTTGCACTGTTCTGTTTTCGTTAGCATCGCTAATAATTGTGATGTTAATCTTTGGGTATATTGTGAACAGATGTAAATTTGGCCTAACTTATTTATTTTGATAGGTACAAGGATTAGTTTTGATCTTTTACGTGACTTCGTTGGAGTCGAAAAGGAGAGTTATGTTTTTATTTTTTAGCTTTTCTTCTCTTTCTTTAGAAAATGTTGAGTTACATAATTATACAGGGCCGCAGGACTTGGTTTACTTTCTCACTGAATAATTTGAACGTGAACGGTAGGTAATATAGAACATTACAATTCACAATATTTCACAACATGTGTAACATTTAAACCAGTTCCATATTTAATATTAAAATACGTTCAAAGCTAAAATAACGGTCCATAACATGACATACCAGTTCATTAAAATATTCCCCAATTACATACTGAAATTGCCATACAACTGCATTTATAAACTTTATAATATTGTAGAGTACAGCAATAAAACTGGGTACTACCGGTACTGTACAAGTATATGAGTACGGTCAAACTCGTAAATACTTTACCACTTTTCAAAACTTCACTTACGTTAAACAGCAAAAACACCTTTTCACCTGTCTTCCTCTATGTCTTCTTCCATTTCTTGGGAACCATTCTGAGACTTTTTTTCCATTTTTCCATCTTGGCTCTCATCATTCGACGTTTTATTAATTGCAATTGAAATTGAACCTAAAGTAGTCTGCCCACCACACCGTACCGTACCATGATCTTGCTATTAACGTATCGAGCGCCCTCGGTTACCACGGCATTACACCCATGACGAAAATGTCAATTGTTTTCGTAGCCGCCATCTTTGATTTTGATTTTGATTCATAGTAAGGAATTTCATTTGCCGCAAGTATCCGTTTGCGATAGTGTCTTTCGCGCATGTGAAAAAAAAAACATGGATTAAAACGTAACCCTTCTTTTGGTTGCAGTCGGTTTAAACTATTAAGTAGAGCATCCTGCATGACATAACATGACCGCGATAGCATAATTGTGCGAGTGAGAAGTCGTCGGTCGTCAATAATTGTTTTCCGGAAAAACAATTGACGATACTCCCATGTCCTACTGCCTCGACCGCTAGACGGTCACTGAGGAAATATGGCAGACGTTTCTGTAGATAAACTGTAATGCTTTTTTCTATTTTTTTTTTGTGTCATTCATCATTGGCCCTTCAATAAAATCGAAGAATAACACAAATCTTTTGACTGAAACTATGTGTTTTATGAGAGCAAAAACCGCAAAATTTCACGATATTATTGTAATCAGATTAAGAAAATAAAAGATTTTTTAGTATAAAGTAACATCCAATTTTGAAGACAAGGATATAAAAGTAAAGATTGGCTCGATAGATTTTGCGATTAGGCCTCTGTTGCCTTGGAACGTGTACTGAAATACAACTCGAATTCGAGAGACCTCTTCTCAACGCCTGATTTACGCAACAAGAGCGAGTATTATGATCTTTAAAATACGTCTTTATTAAGCATACCTAATATTATGTTGCACTAAAAATAATTGCAATTCATGAATAATTCGAGTCAAAAAAAACTTTGTAAACCTGCGCGAATATTACGACGGGCTGTCAATCTTGCAGGACTAAGCCCTTAAGAGTGGTAAAGCAAATACGTACTTGACTGTACTTCGAAATATGCGATACGGAACCATCGGTCACCTACTTTCTGTTTGACGCTGTACATTACTATTCAACGGCTTGTTAGCTTTATCATTACTCCAGAGACTGCTACATAAATTACTGTATTGTTCCGCAAACTAGATGCCAGGTAGGTATTAGGCTGGTAGTACACAAGATTGCAAGAATAACAGGGAAAATGGATGAAATATTAGCCCCTTTCTCGCCTAATAACTGGATGAGTCACAGGGGACGGTACGAACAAAAATACGAGAACTATTTTGTCTTTAGTTTTATTGTTATATTTTAGTATGTTATAATAAAAGCCCTGTACGAATATTAAGATAGATGACGTGCAAAGTTTTATGTATTTTACGAGCGTATCGTTTTATATAAAAGATCGAAAAGTAAGTTTTAAGCATTTTACTATCATTACACAGCCCCTAAACATTATCCTAAAATAAGAGCCAATATTTCCAAAAAAACCTTAAATAAAAGAACATGTTTAGGTAACGTTCTCTTTTGCAATTCAAAACCTCCGTTCAGAAATTCATGTTTAAACGATTAACCAATTCAGAGCCTAGAACAGACTGGTCAGTCGTCGTCCGCCTAATCGACATTCAGATGTCTTGCATCACAATCAATGAGTATTCACCCTAACAAACTAGTTCAATTTGCACAATAGAAGGGCGGGTGCAAGACAAGACTGCAGAAGGGGCCCGGGGGCCCAGATCTCATAACAAACACAAATAAGCCGACGTGATCCGCTTACCACCATAGATTAAGAACGTAGAAAATATTTCTACACTTCAACGGAATAATTCATGATTTTCTGCGAACAATATTATCTTATCGGCATGAGAAATTGTTTACATGCAGACTCGGTGGACGACGTTCGATGTATTTCGCTGATTCTATGTAAAGTTACTCGCTCAGTAAACTGGAACGTTGTCTCGGCTCCTCGTATTGAGTTTTGTAGCTTTATTTGCAAGTCCAATAGTTATTTCAGGTTGGAATTGTCGCCTATTTGATGTATTGTCTCGCTCAAGGGGATAGGAGGTTCTGCGTTTAAATGTTTAGTGAACCAACGTATTTTATAGGCCTGTCTTGGGTAAAGAATAGACTACCTATTTACGTCTAATTTCTAGAAGATACAAATGTTTATATATCCATTCAGAAATTATTGTTTTATAATTATAATTATTAAGTAAAAACCACGTCGACAACGGAGATTATGGTTGCGCTGAACAGAATTCAAGCCTCTGAAAATGTCTCTTCAATAAATACATAACATATATTACCGAATTTATTTCTCGACGATTAGCATACGAAAACATTGGAATGTCGGCCACGGCTTGGATCTCAAACGATTGTTGGCTTAAGCCCACTTAAACCCTTGGATAGATACTTGACAATGGCATTTGCATTTAGTTCATTTGTTTCTGGTTTCAGCCAGCTAGTTCCTTTGACATGTTGATTACAATGTAAATTAATAGTGCCAACTAGCTGAAGCATACGTTGTGTAGGGAGTGTATGTTGGTATTCTAGTTTAGGAGTAGAATTTCGAATGGGTTCTAAATTTCTGATTATTCCTCATCAACGGAAACACTTCTATTCGATTCGATTATATTATAACACATAATATTATATTGTATAGTACTTATTTTCCGTTACGTATTAACAACAACGTAATATTTAAAAAAACAACTGTATTAAATCTGAAATACTAACTGATCCGCGCAACTTCGTCTGCGTAACATTTTTGACTGATGCTCCGCTCTTATTGCTCGTAGTGTGGTGTTTTTTAAATTCGAACCAGTAGTTCCTGAGATTAGCGCGTTCAACCAAACAAACAAACTCTTCAGCTTTATAAAATTAATAATATAAATATAAGTACTTCAATAAGTATAGATAGATGTTCCTCGATTCCTAATCAACAATTTAGAAACATCATCGTTTCACATCAGGCCAAGCGCAAAACTATTTAGTATAAAATAAAAACATCACTCCACTTCGTCTTAATCATTAGACTAATCAAAGTAGCCAAAAACATTAATAAACTCAAAAATAAACAAAACATGTTTTTTTTTACATTGCCGCAGCTTTAATAACCACCCCTAACGAAGACTCACACATCATTTACATTTTGTTAAAGCACAATATATCGCTCGGAAGTTCAATTTTACGAGTACATCCAACCTTATTCAAAAGGGTCAGAATTTACAGCTTCCGTCGATCAACAATAAAAATGATTGGTTTTTATCTATGAATAACTGCGTATATCCTGGCCAATAGCCGTCATTGAAATTCAGTTTGCTGGTTGAAAATAACAGATTATCGAAATGTAATAAATTTTGTAAAATGAATTCGTTGACCGCAGACTGGTGCGGCCACCCGGTTGTTTTTCATATGGTTACGCTATACAGTTTTATAGGGTGGAGTGTCTCGTCACATGAATTATTTTTTGTGTTTATTTTAAAGCTTTCGTTTCGTAAGAAAATTAACTAGTGGTTGGGCCTTTTTATTTGGATAAATACTTATGCAAGCAATTCTGAAAATATTCCGCGCAATTAAAATTTTTAACGTAGATAAGCAGGTTTTTTTAAATTTTTATTTGAGACATTATTTGTTCTGATCATCTCATTGGTTTAAGTAGCAAAATAATAGTAGTCACAACAGAGTGTTTGCACGTTTTGTTTCAACCATCTGAATATTTAAACATATTCAGAAATATATCAGGTATTTATTTTAAAATGAGACAACTCGAAAGCCTTTAAAATCTTAGAAACAGATCAATCACAATATTTTCTCAAAATCGAAAAAATGCTTTTAGATCTCGTCGGTATTAAATTCGCGAAACCTTTGACTATCGAGGTGTTGTTTGATTCGATTAAAATGCGAAAATAAATATCCAGTGAAAATAAAAAGTAAAAAGAATTGGTTTTTTTTTTCATAGGTACAGCTTTTCATAGCAATAAAAAAATCCTTGCAAAGCATGATTTTGATAAATAGACTTATTTTAAGGGGTTCCGTAGACAAATGAAAAAAACATCACCCTTATAATTCCATCATTTAATTTCGAACTAATTTTTGAATACTTCGAATTATATTCATTCTGACTATACTACTCTTTACTATGGTTCGACACGCACTTGGCCGGTTATTTTTATAATCATGATATGACAGAAACACATCTTCTGTCTAAGCAAACATGACGAACAATAAAGCCTAGTTCAACACCGCAGTTTAACTGATTACAAACGAAAACTTCCCTAGTAATTTCAAATTGCGAATCTGAATACAAACCGATGTGACAGGCAAGGGACGGGCCTGATTTCCCAACACCAATCACGTCACTATTCCGACGTGTTACAGTCCAAAATCGTTTAGCATAATTTGTAGAGGAAACCTAGTTAGTACGCGTACGGCATACAGTAAAAAGGTAACGTTTAGACAACACAACGGTTTTGTTAGCACTTTAGTTTACTTATTCCATCGATAGGGGACTGTTTACCATAACTTCGTTTGGGTGCCACGTGAGAATCGGATGTGTGACGAAGAATCTGATAGTGTCAACTACGCCTAATATAACGTTTCAGGGAAATTTTATTACGGGCGTGGGAAAATGTGAAGGATATTTGGGGAATGTTTTGAATTGAATTCTAGAATGTTCTGTTATCGTGAGTGAAGTGAAGAACTATGATCACTATGATCACTATGTTGTCAAGTGTTGAGTAGAGTACTTTACATAATTGTGTATTTAATTTTATTTAGAGTCGACTTCGACTTACGAGTTGTGGGTCATTGGTTCGTTAATTTGTGTTGTTTATTTCATCACTTTTCACATCAGGCTGCTAAACGCAAGCTTATAACCTAAAATTCTAAGTTATTTGACATCTACTCGGGTGGCTAGATATTACAGGTGTCTATGTCCCAGTACCGGGATAGCTGATACTAAGTTATATTTTAGACGCAGATGAATTATCAACGAGTGTGCAATTTCAGCCATCAGGAACAGTAGCTGTGTAGCTTATCTGCTTTTTTTGTGAAGTTGTCAATACATCGGTCGTTTTGATGGAGTTTGCTGATGGCTGATGTACCTAACCACATTCCATCAGGCTGGAATTTGATTTGTTTTGCCTACAAAAATGTAGTTAAGTTCAAGTTAGTTAGAATCAAAGAGAAATTAATGTGCTAGTAAGGCATATAATGGTTTATAGAAGTTCTGAGACTACAGGTTATGTAACAACATTAGTTACTTAGTTTTCTAGAACAAGAGGGTCGTATTAACATAGAAAATAATGTTCTAAGATACTAAATTTTCATTACATGGTGTAGAACACGGTTTTACTTTTAGTTGCAAAAACTTAAGAATTATTTCGTAGGTGCGGCTTTGCAGATTTTATTTAATGTTTTAAAATGTGTAAATAAAGTAATAATCATACCTTATTAAAAACATTGTTCCTTTCATAAAAAGTGGGACAAATATTATTCCATATCCTATCTCATAATATTTCCGTATATAATATTTCGATTTCACCGTTTCGACACGGATTCCTAATACGTATGGTAGGTCGCAGCGCCTCTGGCTAAGAGTAAAATCAATTTCGGTACAGTTCTCTGTGCCTTCATACATTCGCCGCAGATAATATCATACGAAACAAGGGGGGCTTTCCACACAATTAGATTTGCATGTGTATGTGTGTTCTTACCACAATACAATGCTTCGAAAATACTTGTTTACGTTCTTCCAATAATGAATAGGTTATTTTTGATGTGTGACCAAGAAGTACCCAGTTACTGGATATATGCAGGTGGCATACAGATTGATTGATTGCAGATGTGCAGGTAGGATTAGGTGGTAGGTAAGATATACAGTCACTCTAAGTAAAATATTGATTCAGCTGCATCCAATTAAACTGGAAGCCAACCCGAACATAGTTCGAGAAAAGCTAGATATATGATGATTTTTGACGATCATATGACGATGGCATGATGCCATAACTTGGTTTGAACTTCAATACACGTGTCACTGTTCAAAAACTACTACAGCAAAATAGTACAAAAAGTACTACAGCGTTATCTGTGCCACAAATGAAGAACTAACATCAAAATTCTGAATCGCACTATTAAAGCTATTCGCGACTTAAGAGCATATAGAAAAACTCGACAGAAACTGTCGGGTAGTAGCTCACCAGACATAACACCCTACGGTCATAGGATCCTTCCTTTTCGACGGAGTATTGATTAACTTTACAACCTGTTCTTCATACCTGTACACGTAATCCAACCGCCATAATTGCTAAATAAATATTTTCACGCTCTTACAATGAGTGACCTTCATAAGCACCAGATTTTTCTTTTATTTTGGATATTTACACACCGTAAAATACAAAAAAAAAATCCTGCATCAAGTTTATCCAAATGATGGAACTATGTCGTGGCTGGTTTGTTCGTTTGACACCTGTCAAGTGAATATTAAATGATGTTTATTTTGCAAATAGGTTTTACAAAACACTTTTACACGTCTTCTTTTTTAAAACTAGATGAGGCCGGTGTTTCGTACCTAACTACTCGTGAGAAGAAACAGCCGAAACAAACTCAGAGGTCATAGTCTATTTTAAGGTCCAGACATAATCTTGATAAACTTATATAAGAGGACTATGCAGATGAGTGTCTGAGATGGTCTTTTGAAGAAAAAACTTGGATTTGAGTGGACCTGTCAAAGAATAACCTTTATAATTATTTGGAGAGTAAATAAGTACGCAGCTACCTGCACCTAAAGAGATGCAAATTAACTCAATAATTTTTGACTAGTTTAGTTTGTTCGTTTTTCAATGAGCTTAACCAGTTGATAATTCATTCATTTAAATTCAGCGTGGACCTTCAGCCATCTTCAGAATTATCCTAGCCATAAAATAAATTAGCACAGCCTCGCTGCTCTAGTGGAGTGCAAGTGCGGCTCCTCAGCATGGTGTTCTGGGTTCGATTCACAGGTCGGGCTAAGTGTTATTGGGTTTTACATTAGGAATTTCTAAGTAGCAGCCACGGAGTCCGGATTCGGGCCCTGTTCCTGGCAATCGGCTTGCCCCCTATTACATGGGATTTAAACATAACTGGTGAAATGTAGGTTTACTGTTAGGTACATATCTGCCTAACGCTTTAGGGATTATAACCGTGATGTGTTATAAATTAGAACCAAACTCATTATGCGCCTAACTTAAAACTTTTAAAACAATCGTCAATTCTTTTCAGAGATGATTACACAGAATTGACCCCTCTTCCCACGGCAAAAAGTATCGAATTCATCCACTTTGCCGGACCGACTGACCCGAACGATATTTTCATTTTTGAAAAGTACACCGTCACTTAATTGCTTTTAAATCTAATTTTCTGCTTCCATATTTCGTGCTTTATCACTCCACAATTTGTTTTTCGTCGGAAAATGGCCGCTCTTCAGCCATTATAATGATTGTTAGTGACTTGTGGAAATGTAAGCTAGATTTAGCATAATATCGTTTTTTTGTTGGAATGGACTGAAAATAATGTGAAGCAAAATTATATGTAGGTGTGTTGTATCATAAAAAAGTAAATAACTGATGCAATTACACAAAAATATTAAAACTATTATCCAAGAACTACATATGTATATTTAAAATCGTAGAATACAATAAATGAGAAGCTAACAAAAATTACATTTATCAGAACTCTTTCATGAATTCATAATTTATTTTAAAGATTCCTTTAAAAACGTGCAAATCCTCACAAAGAAAATAATGTTTCTACAAATAAACCATTAAGCTACCAAGACACGTACCAACAAACATGTTATTTACACTCATTGTCACGGAAATGAACAAAGATGTTCCGATAGGCAGTACAGTCGATTTAACAGCTCATTATGTTCCAATGCATAGGTGTATCGCGTGAGAATGGGCCCTAAGTCACCAACTATCGTTCCTGAACCTGCACAATAGGGCCCTTAGGCCCCAGGGAAGACAGGAACGCAATACGGTAGTGACGGTAAATAAAATTGACCGTGAAAGTTTAATTAGAGAGTGCATTAGCTGATTGGCAGGGGTTTTTATTTAGAATCAACAAAACAACATCAGCATAAATGAAATTAAAAAGAATAATATTTATTTATTTATTCAAACTTCATGTACAATAGTGGTACATAGGCGGACTTAATGCCACAAGGCATTCTCTACCAGTCAACCTTTGGGTTAAATTGGACAAAATTGTGATAGGGTACAAAAAATAAAATAAAAATAAGAATACTATTTGTTTTCGAAAATGTAGTAATATACTAATAATACAGTAGTGATCAATGAAATCCGAAAATCAAAACGACCGGAAAACAGCAACAAATAAGCAATCAGCGCACCCTTTCAAAAAACACATTGATACGAAAACAAAACACAAAAATAACGCGTGATACAAACGAAGTGTGAGATAACATGGAAAATGTAAAATGTGACTCGTGATAAAAATGTAATTTCCTCGTATAGGTACACAGAAAGCACCGGGTTTTTATTTGGCAAAAAATATTTTGCTTCAGGCCAACCTCCCCATTGTGCAAGTGTCACGAAATCCGACAATCGTCTGAGGGCACATTCAAATGATAATCTCACCATACGCTTTGCAAATTAAGCTGCGAACACATTCAGTATACGCCACTACGTAAGTAATGAATGACGTCTGTGATGTCAGTTGCATTAGTTTTAATGCGTTTATATGACAGTGTTGAGTACTCTAAGTTATGCGCGCTGTAAGTTTAGTTTAATGCAGTTGGTATGTGTTTAGCAGATGTTGGGAAGTTTTGTAATACGGTTACTTGTCAGTCTTGTAATGCGGCACACATTTGATATTGTAATTTAATATATGTTACTGGGATTACACTTTTATTGTTTTTATTCTTTGAACAGCCATACTGTTTCGATGACAACCATAATACAACAGTGTTAATGATTTTAATTATAATACTTTGACAAGGTATATCATCGCCCGGTCATATGGTGAACATCTTGTTCTATAACGGAGCAGTAGACAAGTAATTTTCATGCATTATGATAGTGTCACATCAGTTAACTATCAGGAAATAAAAGCGTTTTAAAATTACTTGTCTGTAATAATGATAAAGAACTTTTCTCTTTTTTTCTACAACTACAATAAATGAGATTTTCTTAGCAACAACTAAAATATACAAGGTGTAGTTTTGCAACCTCGTCAAATTTCAGGAGGTTGTCATAGAAGACGTAAATAATCAATATAAATTACGGTACCTGGTCAATAATAATAAACGCTGCTTTTTGTTGTTGTTTTAATTTGACACTATTTCAGAATGAAGCCCTTTTCAAAAGAGGAGAATCACCCGTTTATCGAATAAACGTCTGTGTTTGTTTGTGTGTGTGAAAGCGCGGTTATAGGGCTAGTATTAGCCGGGCCGCGTTTTACGGGTGGTATACTTATCGATTTCCGATATTAAGAAAAAAAAAAAAAAATTACCTACCCGTTTTATTATTGATTCGGGACGAGAATCACTAGCATAGTTACCTCCTTGAATTTGACGAGGATGCAAAGCAACACCTTGTAAATCTGCCTAAACTCTTTTCGCATTCCCCAATCTTCAGGTAGCATAACCGCAAGATGTTTTCAGTTTCATTCGTAATACGTGGCGGGCACGGCCGATGCCAGAAATGTCACATTAGCCTGATTTACACGTGCTACCTGACGTCGCGTTATGTAGGTGAATGTGCACATTTAATCGTAACGTCTGAACACTTCCTTAGTCTCACACCACAGCTGTCAAATCGACAGAGAAAATGGTGATATGTTTGGCGGACCGTAAATTACAGAATAATGTATTTAGGTTCCACCACCTTTAGATAAGTTCCAGTTAAGTTATCTGGCTGATTCTGTCTTGAAGTTTTTTCTCAATTCTTGATAATAATCTGTTGGGTAGGGTTTATTTTGAAACGTTAACGTTACAAATATATTTGTCTCCCTCGCTGTCTACTGTCATCACGTATAACTATACGGTATGGACTGTAATCTGAAATAAAGCTTTTTTTTTAATTTTACTAATTCAGCGTTATTCTTAAGTAGGTATTTCGTCAAAGAATTTCACAATTTCATTCAATCATTTACAATTTAAAGTAGGTAGGTACTATGGAAAAACAAAAATTATAATACATTTCAAAGGAACTCAAAAATAGAGCACTGTTGCTGATGGAAACAAAGACAAAAGCTATTACAAGATTCGATTTTTGATATTGTCAAAAACTGAGATTTTAAACAAAAAAATAATAATAATATCGATTTTTTTAATTAGCCTCGTATGTCCCACTGCTGAGCAAACGCCCCCCCCATATCCTTCCAGGTACTCTTATCCTGCGCCACCTCCAACCTGTAATAACCAACCAATGTCGATTAAGTAGATTATAAAATATTTATCGAGATGTAACATACCTTCAAACACGTTTGCAAGCTCTAAAATCAAGCATGCAAGCTTATCAGCACCTACTGAACACTCCCATACCCCGACTTCCAAATCCATTCCACGCTATATATTCACATCATATTTTGAAAGCAAACAAACATCCAAATTGTTCTCCCCTTATCTCATTTTTGTTGCACACAAGAATCACAACACATTGAAAAATAATTTTCTTCGCGTTGCGGCTTCAGATACGCGAGACCCGCAGAACCGAGTGGGATTTCCTATAAGGAACACAGAATAGTTAGGTAACAGAAGGCCAGCTTCAAATAACGGACGAATACAGGCACATGCGCACACAGAGAAGCACCATGTTGCTAGTGCATTCCTGGCTCTGCATTGATGCCTTGCTTGGCCCCATCAAAGAAGAAGAAGGAAAGACAGATAAGGGTATTGCAGAGCAGTACGGAAGGTAAGTACGGCGTAAGTGATCCCAAACAAGTGAACCTCGCTAGCAGTTTGGACTCGCTGTACGTGAAGCGTGTCTATGTGTGCGTGCGGTGCGGAACTGTGCACCTTCTGGTCCTATTTATTCCGTGGTATCGAGTACGAATCCCCATTAGAGGCGTCTATAGGGTACGCCATTAAATAAACATCTCTGGCAGGTTCGCTGCTAGTTATTAGCGCCACCCCATCCTCTTGAAACGCCGTGATACGGCACGAAGACGGAAGCGGGAGCAAAATCAATTTCATTTTTCGACACAAGCATTACGTTTATGGCGATTGAAACCGCACTTGCCTTGGCGTCAGTACCTATTTAATGGTGTTTATTTATGTGTATAGGTGTTCAAATTGTCTATTAATGTGGTGATAATGATTTTGTAGGGGTGTATTTTATTGCCTCGAAAAGTCTTGTATAAAATTTACATTTTACGGTAACATTATTGTTTTTCTTTGCGTACTAAATACATACCAACGTACATAAACTCACGCCTTTTCCTCGTGGGGGTAGACAGAAATTACAGAACGCAACCTGCTACGATCCTCACACACTCCTTTAGCTTCTTCCACGATCTTACATCTGGTCATAATATGTATCGGGTGTTCCAAAATTTACGACTTGAATTTGCCGCTATTTGTGCGGTAAAGGGTTGGCAAAAAAAAACAGATTGACAGCTGACAGTTTAGGGTTAGTAAAAATAGAGCCCTACATACACAACAACGCCATACAGCCCGTAAAACAATTTAATCACTGCGTGAGACATTTGTTTGTCGTCAGAATTGCCCCGCTTGATCATGTAATTTAACACGACTAGATTTCTCTAAGGAGTTATTTGTAGTCAAACCAGTAAGCCCACAACCTCCCTTGCATTGAAGGAGGACGATTCAACACTGCATCAACGAGATCCAGTCATATTTATGCAAAATGGTCATGGAAAACGAAAGATTAGTTCGTATGTGCCAGCAAACCCGTTGATGCCATTTGCGCGATGTGCTGTTCCAAACATAACCCTATTATGTGCAATTTTTTTTAAACATTGTTTTCTATTTAATCTGGCGTATAATTTGGGACACTCTTTTTGTAGATAAGTTGGTTGCAAGTACTATGCACCTGACCTTTATGTAAAGTACTTATTATCTATAAGTGTAACATATATTCTTCGTAGGTAAGTTGCAACATCAAGAATAATTGTAAATATTCCATTATAATCGATATTCCTATCAAAGCTTTACAATAATTTAAGCCTAAAGATGTTAATCTCAAACTGCATTCCATGCACGCACTGCCTGCAATCAAACTGTTTAATCAGTTGGACAGTTTCATAACACGCTAATGGCAATTGATAAAGACAATCTTATACAAATACTGAGTTATTCAAATTATCTCCAAGAGTATGAAATACTTAAGTAGGCAGTAATACCGCAGTTAAACGCTTCACTTTCTGTTCATTTTTGTCTTTCATTCGAAGTGAAACGTCTGAACACAAAATGAATGAAACAGATACACTAAAAAAAGAAAATTCACTCGAAGGACGCATCTGGGGGCCTAAAATGGCCGCTGTAGCAGAATTATAATAGGATAGTAATATGAATCAAGTTTAAATTCTTAAAATGGTCACAGACGCAGTTAATATTATGATTTGTCACTTTGCGACCATTTTACGAATTGTAACGTAATTCATATTATTATCCTATTATGATTCTGCTAAAGCGGCCATTTTAGGCCCCATCGGTTCTAGTAAGAAGATTTAACAATCATTGTCAAAGAGCTATGCAACAATTTTGGTGTAGGTACAATACATTTTAGTTTGTCTGTGTCTGTTTCTAAGTGCCTATTTTTCTTTAATACAAAAACAGAGTGTCTTGGAAAATTGTTACATTCTACCCGAAAAAGTATCGTTTAAAATTTTAACGAAAACGTAGCGCTTTAAAGCGTCTAGCGCATTTTTCGTCCCGCCGATTCACAGGGAGATTTCTGTAATCCATTCTGATATCCCCGTTTCGTTCAAAGTCCACTCGTTTCGTGTCATTACAGAAAAGCGGACTGATATACACATCGGCAAAGTTATATTCGGCTCCTGGAATTGAAGAAACCAGTTCTAAACTTCAGGAGTCAAGGTTTATAATGCTTTGTGTTTTGTTATTTAAACGGTAGTGAGTTTGGTTCCCCTATACCATGTTTTACTGCGATTGATTCCGTCCGCAAGACGGACCGGGCGGGATCGGGGCTATCCTGTACTTATCTAATTTTATTGTCACTCGCCGACGTCCGTCGAACCCTCTGCCACTGAGAACGTTTCGAAGAAAGCTAGAAAATTCTTTCCCCCATCGGATATTTTTATCTGAGAAGGACATCTTTATTCGCAAGTAGTTAAACTTAATTCAACGTCTTGGTAGCAAGATAAACGTTTTGCCTGGATTCAGGCCTTGGAGAGATCTAAAAAATCGAGGTTTTGTGAGATTGGATCTCCATGTTTATAATCTACATGTATTTGGAACTTGCAGAATAAAGATGTCGAAGCTTCATACATTATGTATTACAAGTTACAATATTCGTAAAATAAAGAGAAAAGAAATTAGGCGTCATTCAGAACATAGTAAGTAACTCTTCATACACTTTAAACAACCGTTTCTTTTCGAAACGTCAGGGGTCAAAACACCTTTTGTTTGGGTATTTTTCATTCGTCAGTATTAGTTGAAAAACGCTCCACGCGTAAAACTCAGTTCGACATCAATCATCACTATAATATCATGGTCGGCTCAGCACAATTCGGACTTATCCAAACGACGACAGTTTCCTACGTCTTATCCAATTTTATCTACATCTCTATGCCGAATAGACGAGTTGAAAAAACCTGGTTTACTGTCTCCTGAGTAAAGTCACAAGAAAATGCAACACGTTCAAATAAAATACACTTTAAGATAGCTATCGAACATTATGTCTCAGTGACGTGATAAATATTTAATGTTACATTTGAAAATGGTGTGTCTTAAAACTCCGCAAAGCGAATACGAATTGAAATAAAAAATATATTATTGAGAGTGCTTTTGGTGCACAAATTGTGTGTGACATAAAACTAATTTATCATGTACCATTCTATTTGGTGGTACGCATGATAGTGTCTAATTTGATCTGAAAGTTGACAAGCAATCTAGAATATACATATATATAAGGTCTATCTATTCATACACGAAATATCTTAAGGGGCATTGTACTCATCATTATGAACAACTTTTGCTACGGGACCAAATAGCTGTTCCATACATTTTGAAGAGTTATGCGAACATAATTGTAGGGACCAGCAGTTTTTTTTTTGATTCATGGTTGGTTTCTAGGTTATGCTCTACAAACAAAACAATTGTGGTGATGAAAAGTGGATTTCTCTCAATTCTATCAATACGTGCAACGGGAAGGAAGTTGAACTCACGAACTATGCGGTAATTTTCTCTGTAATGTTCTTCTTCTTCTTCGTTCGTATACGCACGAAACGTAGGCATAAGCAGGTAAACATGCATAATAAACCGAATATTGGCAAATCAGCAATTTGATATTGGGGAGGCGGTGGTCAAACAATCAAGCATATTTTTGTCTGCTTCGCTCGCTCATGCAATTTAGGGCCAATCAACAGACCGTATGTCAATACGTTCTGTTGATTGTTAAATCGGAAAATGTCATGCATAATCTGACAAAATCACTTCAATATTATCTGTTTAAATGATAACAAGAAAATCGTAACTTAACTAGCGAGGTCCTCAAAATTTTAATGAAGTTACGCCTAGCACTTGAGAGTACATACCTCAATAGAACGTCAATAGAACAACGAGTAGGCATCGAACTCGCAAACATCTTAGTTCGTACATTTATCCCATAGTCGCTTTGATATTTAAATCAATTCCATTCCTCTAAGCTGCACATTTAACTTTCCTAATTGTTACCATTCTAACCTCATTCCATACGTAATTCCGTCACAAAACAGAGGAGAACGTATCAACAAAAAGCGCCGGGAATATGTTAAAGACGTCTGTTTCCTTACGGCCTGTTCGCCATCTCTTCGGCACATTAGCTATGATAATTGGAACATTTGGTTTGAGAATAGGATGACGTCACAGGACAATGTGATGACACAGAATAGTGCAGAAGGTGAAATAGGCTCCATACAAAACAAGAGCCGGCAGATACACATACAGTAGAACCAGTAAAAATATGCTCTTCGGTAAACTTCGTGTTTCCGAACATCGCAACACAGAGTAACAGCGACTGAGGCAACGCTTCTAAATTCTCCACAACACCCATCATAGCGAGCTTGTATGAAGTTTTTCTCTGTCAAGTTACCTACTCCAGTCGCACCTCATATATCTGACACTCATACAAAAAGGAAGGTAGATTGAAGTGCAAACTTTTCCTGGAGGAACTAAAGATGCGTGTCTCAGAATATCTCGAAAATGCGACTTCCGAGAGTGCGTGCATTCGGTATACTTCAAGTGTGTCTCTGTGTCCATCCATTTTCTCTTAGTGTATGTAGCCGACCTTCTGGATCTACTATTGTGTGGTAATAATGCGAATACAGAGAGGTTTACGCCACCGCGTGTTTATGTACTGGATGTAATTTTGCGCAAGTTAAAATTTGGAACGGTATGATTTTCTGGTTTATTGTTATGCTAATGTGCAGACAGGTTAATGTACTTGGTTGAGGGTGTCGGTATTTTTTTATTTGGGGTGAATGTCTGTAGAATTTGTGGTCATAAATCAGATACTTTTTCTAGAACGGCGTAAAATAAGAGCCATTTTTTTTCATGTTGATAAATGGCAAGTTAACACCCTTTATTAGCCCAACAGATACGATCTGAAATAAGTAAAACCTAAACCTTATAAATCTTCCACTTCAAAAAGAAACTTCCCGTATCTTTTCCTTTTCTAAAACAAAACGTTCTAACCCCAGTCTTAAAGTATCATTCCGCACTATTAAACCATAATAAACTGAAGAACAACTTGAAATGAAACAGTGTAGTGCAATAAAGAACGTCATATCTCACGGAAGCTCGCGGGACTGCACTGAAATGAATTTCACCATCTCTTTGTCAAGGCGATGGAGCATGGCCACTTCTCGTGACTGATGACGTCACTTCTTACAAGCTCTCTACTGTCTTACGGCCCGTTCATGTCCTCAGGCGATGCGACTGTCGTCAAGGGACACGCCTGCAAGTAAGGGTGCGGACACCTGACTGACGAATATTTCAGTACATTATCTGTGTCAGTTTGGTCTATCTTCCGTTTTAGTCGGTTTGATAGTGGCGGTACTTTCATACAAGCCTAAAAGCTTGGCTTGCCCTTATAACCTACTGTTCTTCATGATGATGGGTTTCTGAACAGTCTGCTTGCCGTAGGGGCGTGCCGCATTGTTAGCCCCTAGGCACGGCACTGCCATGACCGCACCTTCACTTGTTTAATTTTATTTGCGTGAATACCTTCGGTCCACTGGTTGTGTCTCGATGACTTGTGGCAAGCTCTAAGTAACTTGTTTCATTTATTTTGTCGGAGTTGCTATCGCAACACGCGTGTCGTTTGAGGTCGTAGCCGTGGCCAAGAGGTGAGGACACCAAGAGTCCAAGAGTTATTGGATTTGAAACCTGCGGTGGAAAACCAAAGAGAGTTTTAGAGGGTTAAGAAAGGGGACACACACATGGGACAGATAATGTTACTCACTTCTTAGTTACCGTCATTTTAAATTGAATGGCCAAGTTTTTGCTCTCTCACTTTTTTGATAATTTTGACGATTTCAAGGACGGATAGTAACTATCTCTACTGATTTTATGAACGCCAAGTTTTAAGAAAAATCTCTACAATGTGTGATTTTATAAGATCAAAATTTGGTTCTATAGCTATAACAAGGCTTTAAAAATAAACTTACTTATCTGGTTTATTAATTAAAGTAATTATTCTATTACTAACCGGATTGTTGGCGTCAAAACCTCAAATTAGTTTCGATCAGAAGTTAATTAAGGTCAATTGTATTGACAGCTCATCACTACTTAGTTAATAAAGCCTTCGAGCTGAACGATGAATCTAAAGATATTAGAAAATTGGCTTACTTAAGTATATAAAGTTTCGAAAAAAGTTATAAAATGTAGTTGACACAATGCGGTGTAGAAATAAATTCAGCGAGCTATATTGGCTTAAAAGTAATCCTTTCGGGTGTCGAATTAATATAGACAGTGTCAGCTTTGAAATATAAAAATAAAGATGGATTCGAACTACGTGGTTTGTAAACTGTTTTAAAACACGTGAGGGTGTTTTTTGATTTTTTGTAAAGCGTTTTGGTATGTTGTAAATATGTAGGTAATAATGGTTTCATCATCATCATCACTAATGGTTTAATAGGTTACAATAGAAACAATTTAATTATTAAAACCAAGTTTGGGAATACAGTCAAAATCTGTTATAAAGACATCGAAGGGACTAATCATAAATTATGTTTTCGTAAAAACCGATATATGTAACAACCGTTGATGTTTTCGAGGTACAAAGTATGTTGTACCTATGATTTTGGTAAATATAACCGGTTGTTGTTCTGAACGATGTCGTCGTAAACAGTTTTAATTGTAGTTGCATAAATAATGTTGACAGCAAATAATCTCACAACATTGAATAAACTCGCAGATTTCGAATAATTATTCCAAATTCGTTTCGACATCGCAACATGAGAAACGACGGTGATAGCGAATAGTGGCGGACTATAAATTCATAAAGTAAAAGTGCATAGAGGGCCACAATCCTCTTGTCTGTGCAGTCTAGTGGCCACTTCATGTGACTGATGACCGGTGGACCGCCGAGGAACGCGATTGTTCTCGCGCGACAAAATAAAAAGTTCACTTACAGCGCTATTCACGTCAGTCGGAATTTTTGCAAGATTTTTTCGACACGATTGTGTTTGAATCTCCAATGCTTCATTTTTATTGGAGAAAGTGTCGGCTGCGGGATTAGTTTTCGTTAATCGCATTTTGAAGTGGTTTAAAAATTGTGCCTCGGAATTGGAGCTTCATCGTAACGTGTGTCTTGGGAAATCTGGGAAATTAACTAAAATGAGCTTAACTTAAGAGGAACGGCGGAAAAGCGAGATTTTATTCCGTCCTTGTTAGTCATACTTCCTTTTAAGTTTACAATAACGGACTCAGCAATTTATTTGTCTAATTTTAAAGGATAGAGATTTTTGTGGACGGTGAATTAAACATCAGGGCCCCTTATAGTTGTTATAAGTATTTAATTAAAAGTACTTATAAGTGTTTTCAAATAATGCGTCAGTTCTGCAGCTCTGTCTGTTTGTGTGTTCTGCAGCTCTGTCTGTTTGTGTTTGTTTGTTCACACGGTTACCTGGGACCTGGAGCCTAAAGGCGAATTTTTATTATGAATGTTTTAAATTGAATAAGTACTTGAAATACACGCAGACAAAGTCGCGGGCCGCAGTTAATAACCAAGTGAGTATTCGTTTTAATGAAAAGTAAAGGAAAGGAGTTTTAGCATACACTGAAACATCATATTAATATACAACAATGTTTATAATGTACCTACATAGCAGGGAGAAAACAACAGCAGTCATAAAAGTAAACGATTATGCGACAATATTGTTGTTGGAATTTCGCTAGACGTTAGAAGTAATATTCTACATTATAATAATATATATAATTATTATTAGAACCTTCCAAAAGGGCGATGACCTTATAAAGAGTAAAATTAACCTTGGCAAAATAGAGCACCTAATCTCAGAAATTTTCCACCCTCACGAGTACTGTTTATACTCGTTATTAAACTTTCCCTTGTAGGTGGGATATTTTGAGGCAATTCTTGGTATTCTATATGAAATTAGGTTCGCAATACGTAATTATTAAATCGAGGGAGAAAGGGCCTATAGTATCCTAGATGGTGGAAAATGCACCTTGCATTACAGATTATCTTTTTAATTTATAAAAGCAGCGTTCTGCCTGCTTCACACGGCTGCAATGGCGTCATTTAATTGAAGTAAAATACTATAATAATATCTTTTCTGTCGGAATAAATGCTCTACATTAATGCGAAAACTGAAGCAATCCAAAGTATCAAAGCGGTCCTACAGATAAACAAGAAAAGTGACATTGTCTGATAGATATCAAAGTCGTATACGGGTGTACGATTTTCTCGTCAAATAACGGTTTGAAACTTAAGATAAGACCCGCGTCGTAACAGTATGGCTTCCAAAATACTATTTTTATGAAAACGTAAAAAAATTATCAATACAGTAGGATAATATGGCTTTTGAATTTTGCTAAGTGTATAAATTTCATTGCTCGTGACTGTTCTGTCATACTTTAACCGACTTTACACCTACGACACGAGATCATCCCGTAAACTTATAAGCTTCTCAGCAAAAAGAAAAAAGCTAACTTTAGCATATGATCTTTGCTTGCATTTTGTGAAAACAAAACAGACATTAAATCACCTGGCACCTACACACAGTGCCACCTACATCTTGTGCGCTCGTCAACTTACTATGTTTAAATATGCACTCGGAATATTTTTGTACACATAAATCACATCACAGTCGTATTCTAAAGAAGGGTAGGCAAAGATCAGAAACCTCCGTTCCACCTGCAATTTCTGTTGTTTTTATAGGAATCGAGCCCATTTTTGTTGAGAGAAAATTTTATCTTTGGGATGTTACTATATTAGTTCTAGAAAAAAACAATAAACCTTTGCCTGACCTCAGAACTGAAGTCAGAACACAGTAAATAAATTACTCATTAGATATTGAAATACTCCTACGAACACTTCATAAATGTGTCCATTGAACTCCCAAACTGTCCCTTTTCAGTTGAAAAACTTTCTTCGCAACACAATAGAAAAATACTTTTTTATTATACTTGTTCAGGACTTCATTCGCGCGAAAAATGCGTGAATAAAGTAAACAACAATAAAAGTCAGTACTTACCTACATTCTTTATCGCTTCGACACTTTACTGAGAAACTTTAGTTCACGACACAAAACTTGAAGATTCAAGAAGAAAGTTGGTGTACATTTCAGCGGTGGAAGTCTCCGTTGCCGATGCAAATGTTGTGAGGACTTATTAAGAAGTTGCCACACACAGTCTGTAATCATTCCTGTCAACTAAGTGAAGACGGGAGTTATAACGTCGTAACTCAAAAGGACGAGTTTGAGTGAAGCTAGTTTGTATTTACGACGTTCTTGCTTTAAGGTGGGGGCAAGGTTACGAGTTAGCATCATTCACGTATATACGACTTTTTGGAAGTGATGTGAGAGTCTGACGCAGTCGGAACCGCAACATGGTAATAATTTGATCAAGCACCGGGCACAGCGCAACTTTACGCCAATTGAAAAGTTTCACTGCACTGGTATATTATGTTGTTACAACAGGTTGAGTGACATGCTCGCTGCTCTTTTTAGAAACGTTATAAGTAATTGATATTTGCTTTTGAATGCTTTTCCGGAATACGTTTTGTGCATTAGTTGATTAAGTTTGTTTTGCTGTTAGAGTTGTTTCTGTGGCTCTCAAACTACGTGGTACAAAATGAAATTATAATTTATAGTACTCTGCAGAGTGGATATTCCGTGAAGTCCTATTGTGAGTCAAACCTAGAAAACTAATCGAAATGAAAAACCATCTAGGCAATTCTCAGAAATTAAACAAACTTAGACCATATTTGGCGAATGATTACAAAAACTTTCCCAGACACAATAAAACAGAACTGTTCGGTAATAAAAAGGAAAAACATTTTACTTTAATAAAAAAAAAGCAATAGTAAGTATGTCAAACGGCAACAGCCTGTGCGGTTCACAGACCAGTGCAGTTGGCAACGATCTCAGATCTATAAAATGTGAGTTGAATTTTTAACTAAGCTATTACTTTTTCGCTGGGTTAGCGGAAGACCAGATGTTTCATAATATCTTTGAGTTAAAACTCCAAAGAGTAGGTAATGTCTAGGTTAGACGCTTACCGCAAAAATAAACGAAGGGGTGTATTTACGTTTTTGTAGGTAGGCAAACATAATTTTCTGACTTTATGGGCTAAACATATAACATGTTGCGACTTTGTGAACCGATGCAATGTCGTATTGAGGAAGTCAACGACGTTCATCGTAAAGAATCATACCGAGAAGTATAGTGGGAATGTGTTTCGCCCTAAAACACTTTTACTATGCACTTTGGTGAAATATATCCGGTCATTTAGTTGAAAAAACACTGTATTCTGTATTCCTCAAATAGCTATTCGTTTGAAATTTTTATTTAAGAATGATTAAAAACGTTGCATGTCTCCAACTTTCGTTTACGTGACCTTTAAATATTTTTCACCTTGCCACATTTCACACACGCGCTCAAAGAAAAATTACGTCGAATTTTCATCTAATCTTAGATACCCATGCAAAATGCTCGCTCCGTGTTAATTTTTTTCTACAATATAAACAGTTCCACGCAGTGGGTCCTTACGAGCTACGCTAAGTCTAACATGGTTCCAAGCACTTACAGTATTTTACTGCCTGCGTCATAAAGAGGTTTTAATAAAGTTTTCGTAGTAACCCACCTTTGTATATGCAAATACATACTATCCAGACTTACATATTACTTATATATTACTTACATACATGCAAAATTAACTCTCTTTTGTGTCTGTCTGTTAACTGTTCACGCCTGAACCAGTTTTGTTATGAGTAGTGAGCTAGTTTTAAAAAATGACATATAGGTAGCCTGAGACCTGGAAAAGCAAATAGGCTACTTATATTCTAGCTTTTTTTAGCCTATACTTTAAGTCACTGCTGGGCAAAGGCTTCTCCCAATTCCTTGCATGAGTTCCTATCCCGTGCCTCCTAGAATCAACCCTCGTGGTACGACTCCAGATCGTCTCGCCACCTCTTTCTGAGCCGACCTCGGCGGCGCCGTCCGTCTTCCGGCAACCATCGTGCGGAGACCTTTGTCCGGCGGTCATCGTGCATGCGGTCATCGTGCATGCGGCTGACGTGACCCATATGCTGGGACTCAGGTCTCCCCCTTTTGACAGGGCAAGGTTAGTGTGGATAAGTAGATGTCTCATAGTGATCCTTCAGTTCGAGGACAAGCCCTGTTCTTCACAAAATTTTATTTCACCGTTTTGAGAGCAGTGGTGATGATTTGTTTTTAAATAATATTTTTGATTGTAGATGGTCTAAATAAATAATATCTGCCACTCGGATCAATCTTCAAGTTAAGCCGCGCTTGCCTACCCATTACATATCGAGTTACCTCCATGCCTCGGAAAGCACGTTGAGCCGTTGGTCCCGGCCGTTGGTCGGCAGTGGCCCGAAAGTCTGTCAACCAGTCTTACCAAGGGGTATCGTATTACCTAGTACTAACTTGGTTGTGGAGGTCAGATAGGCAGTCGCTCCATGTAAAATATTGGTATTCAACTGCATTCGGTTAGACTGAAAGCCGACCCCAACATAGTTGGGAAAGTCTAGGCAGATGATGAATTCTGATTGCAATAATAATACAATAACCTGCCTGACTGGATTCGAATCTACCACAGCTCATAAGTGGGGACTGTTACTACTTGGCCAAAACTGTTGTAATTTATCCTACACATTTTTGTAGGTACTAAAAGATGATGAAAAACAAAACATACGCAGACAAAACTGCGGGAAACAGCTAGTACAAATATAGGTATTATGAAAGCGTTCGTTGTAAGGTGGGTGGACCATGGAAGGCCATGCTCCTTCGAAGGCCAATTATTAAAATTTCGTAGTTATTGCCATGTGATGACAAATTCCTTCTATCTACATAAACATCCATCGAACTAGAAATCACAGACGCGGCGGTGAATCGCTCGCGCCACTATTTTGGCAGTACGGTCCCTTGCTTCATTGATATCGGAAATCGGCGACGTTAAAATAAGGTGGGTGTACCATAGAAGGCCACTCTAACAAATAAATAGTTATTATTCGTTTATTTACTGGATAAATGAAACTAACAAATATTTAAGTAATACTTTGTTTTATTACGTAATATATAAACCACTTCTTTTTATTGTAGATTTAATGGCTATTTATTAACTTTTAGTGTTAAATGACTGATTTATTATAATGGCCTTCTAAGGAGCCTTGTTCCTAGCAAGGCCATTTTTAAGAGTTCAATGAAACTTAAGTTTAATCAATATTGATCAAATCTGAAATTTAAAAAAGTGGTTTATATTTTACGGAATAAAACAAAGTATTACTTAAATATTCGTTCGTTTCATTTATCCAGTATATGAACGAATAATAACTGTTTATTTATTAGAGTGGCCTTCCATGGTACACCCACCTTATTCAAATGAAGTGGGTAGCAGACTGCCCTGGGCTGAATGAAGAGTGCCTACTGTCTAGTCGTCACCCCTTAGGCTGCTGTCTGCCTACATTATTACAAAATCTACCATTGTACCTAGAGAGACGGCTTTTTAGTAGATTGCTGGAACATCGTTTTGAGTTTAGAACATTATCTGCGTGAAAATCTTAATAGATACTTTTTGCTGCGATATGACAGAATAGTATTGTATGTTATTTGAATAAACCTTGTTTTGAATCTTTAATTCTATATGAAAAAATGTTTTGCTGGTAAAATGTAGAATCGAGGGCGTTTCTTTTGCTTCAATGTATAGTTTTAACTTAAAATATGTATATATTTGACTAAATTCATTTATTTTTATTAATTAAATTATTTAGCAAGAATCACGAATCATGTATTTCCCGGAAGAGTTTATCAAACGTTTAATAAAAAATATAAATTTAGAAAAACCCAATAATTCACTAATTGACTAAAATCACTGATAAATGTGAACAAAGTAATAATTCGTCATCGCAATTTCTTGCGTGGCTCAAAAACGTTACTGAATAAAAACGGCTTAAAATTCTGTTTGCATTTACGATACGCCCAGTGGAGAAAAACTTGCTCCCCTAGTTTGGGCTACTGGACTTATGCCAGGTTTCTTTTGACACCTGCACATTGAAGCAAACTGAGTTATCTCCGATCTTAGCCGAGCTTCCAACGAAGTAGGATTTATTTTTGCAATACCTATGTGATTATTTTCAAATGTATAAAACTGCAAAAAGAAAACAGTACCTTGTAATTTAAAATGTCATCTTCCTGTAGTTTCCCTGCCAAATAATACTTGCAAAACGTCTTTTTCTTTAATTATTATTTAGGTACTTTTATAGGTCACAACATGGGAACAGTAGTAGCCCAATTTTACGGACCTCAACTTACATGTCGTAGAACAATCTTTAGGAAACCGCACTGATGATATTAATGATGTTATTATTTTTAAATGTTTTTTTTTATTTTGAATTTTATATACGAAAATTTAAAAATGTAATTAGTAAGTAATAAAAATAAATAAAGGAAATATTAATCATGTTAGTAATGTTTTTTTTTAAATAAAACGTCTTACAAAGCCGTTTATGTCTGAAACTTTGAAATATGTTAGCGCCTCTTAAGCCAAAAGCAAATATTAATTCAAACTTTAGTGAACACTAAGTACACCTACTCTAGTATATAACTTTATTATCTAAGACAACCATTTCCAACCAAGTCTTAGTATCAAACGTTTGATACCTTTGATGCATACCTGTATGCATGTATTGTACAGGTCCCCCAGAAAAACGATACGCTTCGGAAATCCTTGAGTGTCTTTGAAAATATGATCATGAGATGATGAAATCTAATATAGAGCTATAACAATCATTGAAATACTTGCCTGTTTATGTATTAACATAATTACAACATTATCTAATAATATATCGAGGTAATTTAAAAAAAAAATGAGTGATAAATGATCTGCAACCGGATAAGGAAATTTGAGGGAAGAAAACCTCATCAAAACGCGCAATGACGGGTGCAATAGTGATGGAGCAAATGATAGCGTGCCGATTGGCAGGGGAGAAAGGAGGAAAAAAAACACCGACTTCCAAAAAATAACTTTACTTTCGGAAGTCGGTGACTATTGTTTGTTTCATTGACTTTTTTGCCACCGACTTCCGAAAGTAATTTTCCACTTTTTTAGTGTATTTTTGGAAGTCGGTTTTTTTTTGCAAAAAAGTTTTTATTTTACCCTTTTTAGTTTTCGCATCACACACCACAAATCCTTGTCAAGTATCAATTTCGCAATTTCTTTTACTTGGATGACATAGTTTTTGCAGCTATTTTGATTTCAAAACCAAACTGCTGAACCGATTTCGATGAAATTTCCATGGGACCAATCGGAAAGTAGATCCATTCAGATAAAAGAAGAATTTTTCAAATCGGTTCATAAATGACGAAGATAAGAGGTAACAAACACAAAAAAAAACATACAACCGAATTGAACCTCCTCCTTTTTTTGAAGTCGGTTAAAAACGTGTTGCGCTGACCCCAAATAACATGGGGCAAGGGCTGCAAAATGATGGTGATAGGCGCACTAGTTTTTCTTCTTTATGTCAAAAGCGTGGCAGCATAAAACTTAGAAGCTTATTGCCTCCGTGGGGCACTGAAGCTCAACGTTCGTGCTAATTCGAAAACACGACAATTACCGAAGCTCAATCCTTTTCTGGTTCAACTGTATCTGTAAACTTGCTTTGTAAGTAAATGGAATTGCCTTAACTCTGCCACGAGAGCCCTTAGACCGCGCGTTGTTAGATAACAAGATTACATCTCTGCTAGTCTTGTTTAAACTATTAACTGGATGTGCATATAGGTACAGGGAATGGCGCCATTGTCGATTTGACCCCTTTTTAAAAAGAGATTTCATGAGATGTTAAGCTGTTTTGTGTTTTTAGTGAGGCGGTCGATGGATAGTGAGAAAGATGATGTTTTGGTGAAGGAAGTGAACATACTGACTGACTTGTTGGTCTCGTGATCACAATCGCGACTGCTGAGGTCTTCAGTTCAATTCCCGGGTTGGGCAAAATGTTTTTTTTTTAAATATTAGATGGGCCTACTCTTGATCTCAATCTGGTCCTGAGAACAGAGATGAAGTCGACGATGGAACGAGCTAACCCAAAAGTAGCCTATTAACTCGTTACTTAAATAGATTGAAGTCATTATGAGCTCGGGGGACATCGACAAGGCGTGGGTGATAAACATATATGGTAAAGTGTATAATAACCTAAACTTTCGGGGACCATAAACGTGATGGCACTATAACCAATCATTAATCTATTTTAAACGTAAATTATTTAAATTTTAAGAAATTGAAATATCAATTTTCTACACAAACCATAAATGGTGCATGTTGTGTTAGCCTGTAAGTGATTGTTGCACTTGTAAAAGTATTAATAAGGTATTGATTGTAAATGTTTAGTGTAAACAATTGTTGGCTAACCGAAACAAATAAATAAATAAATAACCAAAAGTATCACACTCTGCTTAATTAGACAGTACTTTTTAAATGAAAAGTTACTGGTAATTGCTACTTTCCCTCTCAAAGTATTCGTTAAAATTTGTTGCAACAGATTTTCAGTAAAAAGTACAACTAAAGTCTAAAATTAAAGTTGCACATGTTATTGGCACTTTAGCATATTCTGACCTACTTAAGCTAGTATAAACAGCTTTAACTGTAGTTTACGTAACATTAACAAGTTGTTGAACGAGCGCTGTATTAATTTCCCTCTGGTAAATATTTACTTCTCTTACTATCTCATAAACCCTTTAAACTAATTCAACAGGGCTTACTTCATTAACTTTTGGGGTTTCAACCTATAGCTTAGTCATCAATTATTTGAATTGTAATTGTTGTTTAAATTTAACTCTTGCTAATGAGAATATATACCAAAAAAACGTGTCGGACCTTTTCGGGTATTCCAAATATTCTTCATTTTTTAATTTATATAAAATATTAGAGCGTTCTAGGATGCTATTAGATTCCATACTTGCACGACTGCATCCGGTAAGACTGGAAGTCGACCCCAACACAGTTCAAAAAGACAAGGCAGATAATGATTAGTACGACTTTCTGACGTCATTCTATCCGTCTTCTAACGAAAAGTTAGTTCAATTTTCACCAGTAACGTAACATCAAACAAAGATAAATTACTGTAAACAAGAAACTGCGTACTAATGATCAAGATTCTGATGGAGTAAGCGAAACATCTGTACACAGAGTATTAATTTGATCAGAGCAATGCCATCAAACTTCGTACTGACTAGAAATGGGCCGCCTAACAGAAATATGAGCAGAAATTGAAGTGCGAACTTCAATTTGTCTCTCTTTAGTGAGTTTGAGAACATGGTGGTAACCTGAGGCTCCAAGCGAAATGAAGAAATCAGCTCTAATAATTTTATTCTGACCATTTACGGGAAGAAGAATTCACAATAGCTAACGTACACAGAAAACATAAAAACGAGACCCACAATCAGGACCTTTCGCTAAACATATTATACATAATAATTCAGTTTTTATTATCTTAAAATTACTGACAGCAAGATCTAATTATGTTCTGAGCTAAACGCTCTTGGTAATTTTCGGTGCAAGCGGGCGTTTATGTCTGTATTTCTCAAAATGATCAACTGACTATTTTTCTCTACACGACATAGTTTTTAAATGTACACTGCACCAACAAAAGATAAGGGGCGAAACTGGGATAATCATCTCATTTGACAGCCGAACAAAATTGATGATCGTACTAACATATTTTTTGTAATACGAAGAGAAAATCATTCAATGTTTTTCTGTCACTCTAAAAATACATCAAAACGCGCATCCCGAAAATATGAAAGTCACAAAAAAAGCTAACATGGCGACATTGACTCAATTTGGTCGTGATATATTCGGGAAATGGAATATTCGTCAGCCCCAGTTAGATTTATTGGTAGTTATGGGAGCCTGTTATTTACTACCTTGTGTTTGACTATCCTTTGATATAGATCAATGTTTTGGTGTTATTGGCGACTGATACTGGTATGTATTGTTTCATATCAGACTGCTATTACGATACAGTCAGGAGTTTTGAAATACAGCAAACGATAGGTATATTGAAACTATGTTTATATTCATTGTGTCACGGTTTTTTGGGATTTCAATTAACCCATTATAGCGTCAACTTGTAAAACTCAAATGTAATCTTTATTAAATTACTGCTGGTAGAAATTTCTTTAGAAATAAACTGTGCTTTTGTACTCTAAGTTTTGTCATGATATTTTCTTATGTTCGCTCTTGTGTATACATATATGATAAAATTAATTTAAATTAACCCAGGACTCATTTGCACACTGGTAGACCTGCACCTGGCACCTGGCACCTGGCACCTAGCACCTGGCACCGGGGACCTGGCACCTGGCACCTGGGTAAGGGCTAAGGACATAGAATATCTATCCGATACATTTTATCGTGGTAGTATACGTATATTCATGTGGACTGTGTGCAGGATGAGATGACAAGAATCAGAGAAGTATGGAAGAAGAAGACAATCATATTTTGTTCAATATAAAACCCGACACTAACTGGCAAATTGCAAAAGCGTAAGAAAACTTTGAATTTCGCGGGCTATCCTGGCACTTACACCTTAAACTTCTGTTTCATTTCTCTTTTGCGTTCCGTCGAGCTCAGCCGATACGGGCGAGTTATCAAGAAGTGACGCTGTCAAACATTTGCTAACAAGCTGCTATACCTAAAGTTTGATAACTTTAACATTTTAATGGAACTGAACCCTTTGATTTTGATAAAACAATGAGCACAATAATATTGGCTATTCGTAATTCTTTATTTGTAGAGGTTGCGTAAGTTAGGCAGCGTCGTAATAATAATTTAGGTACACCCTTTGTAACGTTTAGTGCCCAGGTTAGACAGTTTGAGTTCAGGGACTAAAGTCAAAATAGGAGACAGGATCATAAAGCCACCTCTGCCTAGCCTTTTTCCAACTATGTTGGGGTCGGCTTCCAGTCCAGTTGGATGCAGATGAATAACAGTATTTTTCAGACAGAATCGTGACGCATTTAAGTAAAATGAAGGTTGTTATGAAAAAAAAGGTTGAGTGAGCCGCTCCTGTTAGTGAAGATATATTGTGGCGAGTTTCAACAGCGAAGCGATATTTTTAGTAGGTACAAAGGTGATGAGCATTTATGAATACTTCTTCTATTGCTACCACAGTACCTGTTTTTTTTTTTTAAATTTCATAACCTTCCTTTTTTACTCACGTAAATGTAATTCCTGCTGGTTTAGGCAGAGAAATACGTAAGGGTATTTTTATTTAATACTAGCTTATTCCAGCGGCTTCGCCCGCGTGGAGTTCGATAATTGACCCACGAGATCGTCCTACCGGGATGAAAATAGCCTATGTGCTATTCCAAACTATAATCTATCTCTGTGCCAAATTTCATCCAGATCCATTCAGACGTTCTGGCGTGATTAAGTAACAAACATCCATTCATTCATCCAAACTTTCGCATTTATAATATTAGTAGAAGTACAATAGATTAAGGTTAAGACATTCATACTGCACGTGTTATTGTCTTCCTGTGTGTCTCACACACTACGTTTAATTTTTTTTTTAATTTCGCAGGTCTACTCGTAGGAAATTCTTTAGAAATAAGCTATGCCTTTGTACTCTAAGTTATGTTATGATGTTTCCTCATGTTCTCTCTTGTGTATACAAAAATAAATATATAATACATATATTTAAATAAAAACGTCTATGATAAAATAAATTATATTAGGTAAAGGTCGTCCGAAAAACGAGAAACTAAAGATAGAATCTCTTTATAAAATGAAATTATAATAATGTTATATCATAAACAGACCATTTTATACAAAAATAAGAGGCACAGAAATGCTATTTGCTGATTCAGTGAACTTTTCTTAAACACACACAACATTTAAATTATATAAATTAAGCATGCTCATAAGAAAACTTCTTTATAGAAAATTGCTTATTATGAGATTCTCTTTGTTAAGAAAAATCTTATTTTGTTATTTAATTTTTATAACACAATGAGAATTATCTACCTTTTCAATTTAAAATGTACCCAATCACTACCACTACTGGCAGACAACGAAGAACGAGGAGCTCGTGGCTAAATAATAAGACCTGCTCGGGTCGATGTTCAGGTTAAGGCGCGCTTGCCTAGGTTGGTCCGTGGATGGGTAACATACCGAGGGAGGGACCCATAACATACCGAGTTTCCTCCGACCCTCGGAAAGCACAACAAGCCGTTGGTCCCCGTTGCATTTGCAGATTTTTGACAGTCATTACAGTTAATCAGATACTCAGTGGTCCGAAACTAACAACCATTCTTATCACACAGCCAACCATTCTTATCGTATTACACAGTTCTAGCTGGGTTGTGGAGGTCAGATAGGCAGTCACTCCATGTAAAATACTGGTATTCAGCCGCACCCAGTTAGACTGGCAGCTAGTGTACAAAGTGTCTTAAAGCGCTAAACCTCCTTACTTTAATAATAGCCCGCTTTAAGTAGAGCCTACACAAACAAAGCCTAAGTAAATTTCATATCTGCACCTTATTTTGTTGTTCTAAGATTTACGGCTCATGTGTATTAAGTTTATTTATATCATCAACATATCTCAGGTCGTAAGTTACTTAGTTGCTGTACACAACATTACGCTTAGAAAATCTGTGATGAGGTAAACAGCGTTACAAAGTAGGTAAACACCTATAAAAAAGTAGATGTTAGTACCTCTACCGAAGTTTGAGGCCCGGTTTCCTAGCAAGCGGAGCGGTGCGGAGACTTGGAACATTCGACCAATCATAGAACAAGCGAGACACGCGATGTGGATTTCAACTAATTTGATAGGTAGGTCTATTCCTGCAAGGCTTCTCTTGGGTCCGCTCATCTCATCTTCGGTGAAAACTGGGGTAATAATTGTTTTTGTTGTATGATTATTTCCTTTCCAGTTAAATTTTATGCATCGTTCTTTAATCGCTTTTATGTAGGAAAGCTATTTTTTTTTGCTTGACAATGCACTATCCGGCTGTCAAAGACAAGCTTTATCTGTAAATTATCATCATCATCTCAATGCCCTTGTTTCATTCTACATGGGGTCGGCGCAACGGGTTTTCTTTTTCCATACTCCCCTGTCAGACGTCATATTTAAGAGCTCGAAATTATCACTTGTTTAACTTCCATCTTCCGACTTTTTCATTTGTGGATTCATCTAGCGGTTTCTAATACTAAGTATTACATCGTTCATCGAGTACCTACCATAGGTTTAACTTCATTAAAATATCGTGAGTCTTAAAAATCGATTTCAAAGCCCTTTTAATGAACAACATTTCAAAATAACGTGACAGATTAAGCTAATATTTGGCCGTCTTGAATTCAAAGCAGCAGTTTAATTTTGTGTGCCACTTAAACTTAAACTCAAAGTTTTTGATAGGATTTTAATATCTCAATTCGACGGCTGCTTTTCGCAAGTTTTATTGAGTAACAATATAGTTTTATTATCGGATTAATAGGCCTGTAATAATAAAATTTGGCAATGGATGATTAAGATAACTTTGACTTGAAGCAATCGTAAAAGTGTTTTTCTTTTAAATACTAAGTTGGAAAGTTCTGAATGATTAAGTTTTTTACTGTTTTTGTTTTGAGTGGGACCACTCTCTTTTTGTATACCGATTGTAATACGTTCAGTGGCCAAGTTTTCTCTCTCTCTCGCTCTGTCCGTCTGCCTATTCTATTTTTAGACCTAAACAGCCGAACGAATTTCGATGAAACTTAGCTTTAATTTACAGGTAGGAGGAGGATGACCCTGGTTAGAAAATATAATACGGTCTACTTTTTATTTTGTAGTAGTAGTATGTATGTACCCATGGTCTAAATTTCTTTGGAAAATTTGTGAACTGACGTTTTAAAATTCGAACGGCTGTGAAAAAACTTTTCTTCCCATTTAATGGTTTACGTCAGATCTTTCTTGTGTACCGAATGGCCAATCTTTTACCACAACAATGTCATTAATTAAATGCCAGTACGAAAGAATTGAACAGCCAGTCGTAAATATTCATTGCACTTCGCCGGTGGTCTCCTATTACTACATATATATAACTATACCAATAGATAGTTAGGTGCAATGTAATACAAGCTCTATCAATGCTTGCACTGTTTTGCACTTCGACCTACATAACTATCTTGACAGGAGTAGGTAGCAGCTACTTGGTTTATTGACGTATTCTTGACTCGCTAGACAATGTTTATAGACGGAAGTTGTAAATAATTTAAAACTTAATCCAGTGGACAAAACAAACCATTTCGTATATCAATTTACAACAACTTTCAAGAGGATAGACATAAGGTTTTTGATAGCTTGTATCAATTCAATATTTTATTCAATACTAGCTGTGCGTAGCAATGTATTTTTTTCTGATTTTTTTCAGAAACTTTTCCAAGCCTATGTAGAACAACTGTGCAAAATTTTATCAAGGGACGAAAAGACGAACAGACATTGCTTTTACATCTATACAAGATGGCGACGATAATAAATTAAAACACTGGTAATACTACTTCATAGGAATATTTTGAAACTATCAAATATATCCTAACACCGAAAAAAAACAAACAAACTAAATAAAACTGTTAACAAAATAGAGCACCATTTATTTTTTACTGGTATAATTTGCACCGGAAATTAAATATTAGCTACGAATTTGGCAAAGGTTTTTGAAGTTGGTAGCGAGTTGTTTGTCGGTGCTAGCCTATTGTAATCTACATCGTGTAGGAAATGAAAAATAATGTCCCATTACTAAACTGCTGGATATATTCGATTGAATTTTTGCATGCAGACTGTACATGACTTATACGCAGTTTAATTGATTATAGATAGTAGGATACATACATAGAGCCTGCAGAACAGTAACCAATGCAACAAAAATGAAAAAAAAAAAATACGAATCCGCGACAGATAAAACACGTTCCGCACACCCACATTAATTAATAAAGGGGCTTGTTCACTTGTCCATCGACATCAGTGCGGTGCTGGGAAGCAGAAAACTCAATTTGCACGCGCCGGGAACCTCGCCGATACAGTACACTGTATCGCTAAATGTCACATACACTTGCGGAGCACGCATCGAAGCAGCCATGATCTTTTGACAGTTGACATGAAGCAAGATATTGGCTTCGTATCGTGTAGATAAGGCCTTAATTATTTTAGTCTGGTTTTGCAACATTGTTGGATTTATATACATATATAGAGCTAAATCAATCGAGACCACCTGCGTGTGAAGATTTTTGCACGAGAAAAGGTAGGTTGTATGTATTATTTTCTTCAGTAAGATCCTTGTCACCAAAAAAAACTAGACGTATTTACACTAAAATGTGCAATGATTGTACTTGTTTGTTTAATAACCATTCAAAATAACGATGCAAATTAAACTTTAATTAAAAATGTTCGTTGATAAGTTAAATTAAAACCCACAGCAAAATTTTACGTTAATGAAAACGCAATCGAGAAACGATCGAATTGTAATTATGGGAATACTTTGACCGCAGTCGATCCATCTAGTTCGTTTTATACGTATCAATATAATCAGCCATAAATATCTATATCAATAAAAATTGGACTGTGGGTCGCCGGTCGCTACCAAAGCTGACGATAACCAGAAGGCGTGGACGTGGACCCAATATATGTCCCTATAAATAGTGGATGTCCCCACACATAGCAATAATATGAATAATCGCATAAGCCGGCCCCTCACAATCCATTAGGCCGGTAAGGAAATTGTGCGTCCCCGCCAAATATCAGATTTCACGTTGATCTGTCTAACGCTGATCCGTTCTGACCGGCGACAATTGAATTAATGTCGTCTGGTATCAACGCGATTTTTGTCATATTTTCGACTCATTCCGTTTCACCCACCCCACTGTGGAGACGAATTATAGCCAGATATACGCTTAATTGGTTTGGCGTTGTGGTCGCGTGACATTTTCGGTGCATTGCCTTTGTCATCGGTTTAAAATTTTGGTGGGACCATTTTTGCGAATTAAATAACGTATAAATAAAATTGGCAACGAGTTAACGTTCCCCATACGGTAAATATGAATTGCAAACGAGTAGAGTATCGTGTTTGTTTGAAGCAATGAATCGGGGAAAGTTGAAAGAGAGAAGATGTTGTGACTGGAAAAGTCACGTTGTTGTGCCACAATGAATATTAACAGAGGAATAACGCGGCGCGTCGCAATAGTCCTCGGGAAGATAAATTTATCCGCGCGTCGGGAAATGGACCATTTTTCACGGCACCTAACGCTAGGTGTCACATGCTCGGTGCGAAGACGCCGTTACTTACGTAGTACGTGAGAGGAATACAACACGTGCTCGTATTAACCCCGGCTTGTATTCTTTTAGTGGGCTGTTGTTTGCACTTTCATTACATTAGCGCTATATCGAATCAACGCGCAATTCGGAACAGGTGTAAATGGGTTAGGCGAAATGAGAGCGCTTTGTCAACCTGTTGGTGTTTAGGTAAAGTGTTAGGAAAATGCTCTGAGATTTAGTGAAGTGGTAAATAGTACTCAACTGTGTTTACTTACTTAAGTGAGCAGAAAATGTTTCAGTTGGAAATAGACTTACCAACAGATTGGAAATAGGATTTTGCGAATTAATTTTCCATATTGGTGAAGACTATCATTTTCCCTTTCAATGATTTTAATTAGTTACTGTGTTACTCCACAAAATATTTATATCTACCAACAGATAGGTATATGAAATATTGAGATCCGAAAAACCTTCGAAATAAAATTTTCACCTCTACTTTGTCCAACAGCGGGCCATAAAGAATAACAGAACACATAATTGCACTAAAACCCACATTATCCTGCACCTGCACAGCAGAACACACATTCAGCATTTTCCACGGTACCCAACAAAAGGGTAACAAAACGCGTGGTACCCCCAGATACCGCTAAACTGTTGTTTCAGGCAGCTCTTGAAATAATATGCATTATACCGCAATGACACACGAACCGTGTTTTCGTTCCGCGACGAATTTTACGGCTGTTAAGGGACCGTTCGAATAATTATAGACCTGTGTTGGGGATGATGATGTAATTTATTATTGCAGGTTACGGATAATTTAATAATTAATCGTTGTTTTGAATGCGGAAGAGGAATGATAAAATGATTAACTGTCTCGTTTGTCTACTGTTCGCAAACGTAACTGCTGAGCATGAAGTCCTATATCCGATTTCCAGGTCCGGCAAACTATTAAGACTTTTTCAGTAGCAGCCACGGAGTCTGTATTTGTGCCCGGTTGATGGCAGTAGGCTCACTCGCTATAACATGGGATTTAAACATAATTCGTGAAATGTGGGTGTATTCTTAGGTTCACCTCTGCCTAACCCTTCGAAGATGTTATCTATGTAATCAAATCAGCACAGCTATTTGCGACGTTACAAACTTTGAGAATACAGAGCCTTCAGGCATATAAAATACTTACAGGTATAAAGATATAGGAAATACCTCAAGAAAATTCGCCGAGGCTCCTTGCGGTGCACCGTCGATTTGACTATTCCTTCAACGTGAAGGAATTTAATTTATCCGAAACGTTCCTTGCAAACGTCTGTAAAGTTTTATCTCACGACAAACTGATAACACCGTGAGCCAACGTGATTCGTTCTGCAACAAAATTTATGTGCGTTAAAAATTGCTGTACTTACTGTTTCTGTTTAAGAATTTCTTTTGTTTGTTTCCTTAGATTAATTTTTGACCATTATTATCAGATAACAGTGTGTGGAGAAATTTAAGGAGCTATATTCTAAAATATTTTTTCCAAAAACATACAAACATTAAGTTACGTAAATTGTCTCGATCATTACTTACATAAGAAAACAAACGAGTAATGCTTTTCACTCAAGTTTATTTTAGACTGGCAATAATCTCATCCTACGTTCCATCTATAGATAGAAGTTAAAAATATAAATAAAAAATATCAATAAATTTTGCTATGACATGACTAGTGATTACTAAATTTAAAAATATCAATCAAAAATGCTTTTTTAACAGTCCTGACTATTCCGAAGTTGGGTAAAAAGCCAATAAAGATTTAATTTAGCATTGAGTGTGCGTACAAAGAAACGTACGTAACTGTCAAGTGTCAAGGAAAATACAAAATCTGTGACTTCTGTATAGTATCTGTTGTGTAAAGGGTGGCCATACGTCCGGAATTTTCCGGACGAGTCCAGAATTTTAGCTCGGCATCCGGAATTCGGGAGGAATTGTAAAACGTCCGGAATTTTCAAAAATAAGAATATTAAAACAGTCTATGATAAAATAAAATATCATGGTGCCTTCCATGATATTTTGTTTAATGAAATCCACAGGAACAGGGCCGTAGCCAGGGGAAATTTCGGATGGGTATCTATCCGAAGCGGAAAGCTAAATTTTTTGAGCTCACTTCGCTCCTCACTTCCTCTGCTTTCTTAATTCTGTATAAGTTGACAGAGTTCTGCTATTCTCATATCTGTATGGATTAACAAAAATATCCTAATTTATCAAAGGAGGAAGGCTAGTATTTCCGCATTCTTTCGTTCTGCATTCGCTTGGTTCTAAAAACTTTTCTGTATTAGTTTGACAAGGTATTTCTTTGTGAATGTTCAAAAGAAAATGTAACTTACGCTGTGCGGACTGGTAAAATTAGCGAGCTTGCTTCGCTCGCTCTGACATTATACGTTCATTTCATTCGTAAGTTTATCTTTATAAATGGACACAATAACTATTTCTGCAGTAATGACGAATTAACGAAAATGGAAAATTATGGAAACTGTCGTGTTGATGTAACTGTCGAAATTACACAATTGTCAGCGAAAATGTCGAATCTGCGAAACTGTCGAAAACTCGTCAGTTTAGTTATAAACTGACGAGTTAGTAGTGAGGGAAACATTTGTAGAATTAAATTATATTTCACAATTAAAAGGAAAGAAAAGTTCGGAATTTTCCAAAAAGTCTGGGAACCCTAGTCGTATGCATTTCATCATGTGGTTTGAAAATTTAGCTGATTGTTGGTTGTTGATTAAACTACAAGAAAATGAGTGAGGTTGAAAGAAAAAAACCTTTTTCAGAATAAGAAAAAGAGCTATTTCTGAATATAATTGAAAGTACGATTATATACTCGCTTGTAGAAAGACGAACGCAATAAGTTCCCTGCAAAAAAAAAACTTGTGTGGGAAAAAATAAAAAGAAATAATTTTATTCGTCTCCAATTATTGTACCACAAAAAGTAAGTATCATTAATATTTACACAATTTTTAAACAAACACTTTGTCATGCACTCACTAACATACCAAATGTGATACTCAAAAATGAATGATTTATGTAAACAATAGCTTTTAGGAATCCTATTTTTCATTTTATAAAAAACTGTAGATTTTTCTGTAGTTTTTCAAGTTTTATGCTTAACCGTATTAATTTATTTTTTAAAGGCAGCCATTAAACAACTTGTTATGCTATGGTATTATTTGAAAGCCAAAGCTTAAGAAGTCAAAACCAAAGAAAATTTTAGGGTCCTCTCTGGTGGGTGCTGCGGGTTGTTCGAAAGAGATACCGCGGCCCCGGAACACAAAGGGTGATGAAGTAACATGGGTGGGTTTTAGACAGTAAAAGTCTGACACACCCTCCCGCTCAGCCCAGAGCGGGAGAAGTCATTTGATGATTTCCCATCCGGAAAAAAAAAAAAGGGTCCTCTCTGGTGGTGGCCTATTAGTAAATGCCCTGAATCCTATGGATGCGAAAGTTATGGATATTGAAAAAAATATTTTAACTAATGTGCAAGTGGATATAGACAGTGGTATAAGTGGTATGTATAAGTTATTACTCAACATTAATATTTTGGCGACTTCAGTGGCGGCAGGGTGTTCAGTTAGAATTTAAACTGAATAATATATGTTGATGATCTTTAGAAAATTGCCATAACGAATGCTGTAGTCACAGCGCAGAAAAGAGTAAGGTTTGGGCTCACTTACGGAGACGCGACGTGTCGCGCGGCGTATTCGGAGTGGCGTCTCGCGTTGCGCGTTTTTGCTGTTTACGAAGATGCAGCGCGTGCAGTGGCCCCCGTTATCACACGCGCAAACACAAACATATGACAATGTACTATGTTCTTTACAGAGACGCGGGGCATGAAGTGGCGCGTGAGACGACGCGTGCTCTCTTTTATCGCTACGTTTCACACGCCGCTTCTCCGTGAACGAAGTATTAATGCAACTGACTGGCCGCAACGCTGCGTGCGCGTTGCGGCAATGTCATCTGTGGGCCCCGTCGCAAGTAATGCTGCATTTCAAGCAAACGCGCGTAAATCGCTTCTCCGTAAACGCTCTCATACATCGCCTTTGTCTGCATTTTTATGTGACCGCACCGCACATCGAGCCGCGTCTCCTTTAATGAGCTCTTAAGGTTTGTTAATATTTTACTATTTGATAATTAATAACCATATCAATTGATTATACTTGGTTACCATAGCTTAACAACAGGCGTTTATAGGCTATGGTAACCAATTATCGTAAGGTAGACCTTGAATGCCATGTCATCTAGGTTGTTTGTAATAAAGTTATTTGGATATCAAAATTATTCTTTTATTTACAGATGCTTTAGTAACACTTAGAGATGAAAATGATGTGGCATGGAGCAAGAATAACAACAATTCTATTGACATCCCTGATTTCCATGATGAAAGTTAAGGTAAACATTGCAATGATCTCCGACCGAGTATAAGCCAAAATGAGAACATTACACAAAAAAGAAAAGAAAAAGACACCAATGATATGACTCCAATGAAGAAAAGTAGTTTTAGGAGCAAATATGAGACTAAAAATGAATGCTTAAAAATTAAAATATTTATTCTTGCTATATTTAATCTGCTTCTGTATAAGGTTCTAATTCATCAATGGTATCGTTTACTTCTAAAGCAATGTTATGTAACAATGCACAAGCTGTAATAACGTTTGCTGTATTTCTTAATTTTGTGGATAACCTTTTTGTGATCATGGAAACCTTCTTTTCCATACGCCAAACAACCGTTCAATTGTGTTTCTTGTCTTGATCTGTGCCTTATTATATTTTTCTTCGGCTGGAGTTCTGGGATTTGATAGAGGTGTTAGTAAATGTCTTAAACATGAGTAACCAGCATCAGCAACTAACATGCCTTCAATTTCTTTGTTTTGTAATTTGATGTACAGTCTAGAATTTCTGAAAATCCGACTATCGTGTGTACTTGCAGCCCACCGTACGACAATTTCAAATATTTTCAAATGGACTACCTACAACTTGAACATTTAAAGAAAAGTATCCCTTTCTGTTTCTATATTGTTCGGTGTGCTCTATACCTCGTGGTTTGGATATTTTTATGTGCGAACAATCCAATGCACCAACAATATCCTCGAGGCCACCTCATTTTCCTATATGCCCAAGAAATTCAAAGTCATCTTTCACATTTTTATTCATTCTTTCCCACCTCGGAAACTTAATGAAATTATGCATCTGAAGGGCTAAAGCGCGACTTTCTTAACAATATTAGACACTGTTGATTGAGATATATGAATAAGATCTCCACATACGGCTTGATAGTTCCCTGTAACATAAAACCTTAATGCAGTAAGATGTTGGCATTCCGCTGAGATAGGAAGACCTCGCTGTGTTTCATATCGCAAATCATTGATTATTATTAAAGGCAATATAAAATTCATAACGGCATTTTTTTCAAATCGAAATCTCTTCTTAAATTTAGTTTCCATATATTCACGTAGAAGGTCTTTATCACGAAAGTAAACTTTTGATTCTCTGGGTTCATTTATATTTATACTGTTCTCAACTTCTTCCAATGGATTATTACATAAATTATCTGAACGCATAATTAAATTATTTATACGTTCCTTGATGACAATTAACCTCAAAAAGTACTGAATTTACATTCACTTCAGGGACTGAAATTACCTAAGTAATGGAATTGATCACTGTTTACGAGTATTCGCGGAGTAATTTAACTTTTGACGGTTCTTAAATCGTCCAAATTCTTAACTATTGCATAAAAATGGTTGCTTAAGTAATTACTTTTACTCAAGTAATTATTTATAGATTTTACTCAAGTATTACTTTGACTTGACTATCGATACGGGTGTAAGACATGTTCCCGTCTCTGACTTAAACTCATAGTTTGACAGTTGTGCGTCAGTCACAGGAATGTCTGTAAGCCAAACTATGTGCTAAGGTAACGTTTATAGATCTATGTACATGTAACATTGAAACAGACATGTGAAATCTTTTATCATCTAAAATCTACATTTATTCAAAACCGTTGAAATGGATGATTTTACTAATTTACCTTAATCATAAACCTGAAATGCAGGTACTCCAACCTAATTCTGGAGCCAGGGTCTCACACTTTTGTGTAACCTGTTTTTATGGCAATAAAGGAATTTATTTATTATAAACCTAGGTGCAACCCTTGCAATGGACACGGACAGTGACATGTTTTCATTTTCACAGACACTTTGACAAACAATGAACCTCATTGGTACATTGCAGCCGTGTCTGTTCATTAGGAGCTGGCATTTGCGTGACTGGCCGAAAATGAGGCCTGGCTGATAGGCAACGATTTTTTACTATCGTGTTTCCAATGATTAGTGTTGTTCGTAGTAGTTTTTTTAGTGCACATTATTAATCAATGAACAACGTTTTGCAGCATTTTTTTGTCTATTCTGTAAGATAATTAATCTATATCATCATCATTCTCCTGCCCTTATCCCAATTTATTTGCAGTCGGCGCAGCATATCCTCTTCTTCCATACTTCTCCATTACTCATCATCTCATCAGGCACCTCCTTTCTTGCCATATCATCCTTCACACGGTCCATAATTAATCTATTTAATTATCATAATAGCAGGAAAATAAAAATGTCTTATATTTTATCTATCTTAAACTCACTCAGGGATAGGCAATGCACGCACGTAACGCAAAACCTATACCGCTGGGATTGGAAGCATGATCGGATGTCCCATAGGAAACTTCAACACCTACTTAACCCATTGTATGGGGAAGCTGATTTCATCATGAAGAAAGTTGCTGAGTTCGATGGTCTATGCCACACTCTTTAATATGACCACACTCACACATACACGCTGTATAACGAAGCACAAGCATCAAGATTTTTTATAAATAGGTGATGAAAATACGTTATTTTATTTTATCTTTGCTGACACAGCACACAACATGTGACATCCTAAATTGTCACGATTCTCTCGAAATTTCAAGCAGTTCTCAACACTTTATCGCAAGAGACACCACAGTGAAACATGTTTAATTTCAATAGAAACAAGCACCAGAAATAAGTGTAATCCCAACCTGAATAATGCTCAGATAAATGTCGCAATAACAATTACATAACACCATCAGTGTGCCACAAATCACGCTTACACGTAGTAGGGTTTCAACGAACAAGTTTGCAAACAAGTGGGCTTTGCTTGGTGTGTTTTCACGGTGCAAGTGCTACGCTTATAAGCTGCAAAATTGGCATAATAAGGTTTAAATTATATTATAGTAGTATCTCATCATGTGAGAAGCTCGGGTCGATCTTTAGGTTAAGCCGCGCTTGCCTAGGATGGTCCGTGGATGGGACCACCCATCGTATACCGAGTTTCCTCTGTGCCTCAAAGAGCATGTTAAGCCGTTGGTCTCGGTTGTCATTTGTAGATCTTTGACAGTTTTTACCGGAAGTCAGTGACCCGAAAGTTTGACAACCACTCTTACTACCAAGGAGTATTATAGTAAAATACTGGTATTCAGCTGCATCCAATTAGACAAGAAACCGACCCCAACATAGTTGGCATCGGCTAAGGCTAGAAGGCTAGGCAGATGATCATCTCATCATGTGAGCAGTTATCGAAGGTCGTTGGTTTGAACCCGAGC
Organism: Standfussiana lucernea; assembly: GCA_964057025.1. Classification (NCBI taxonomy): domain Eukaryota; kingdom Metazoa; phylum Arthropoda; class Insecta; order Lepidoptera; family Noctuidae; genus Standfussiana; species Standfussiana lucernea. The sequence continues at coordinate 7,103,158 of OZ059785.1, forward strand.
AGACGCCTTGTGTAATTCATTTCAACCCCATTGCTCTGAAAACGATGAAAGAAAACGTCATGAAGACATCGACATGTCCCAAAAATCAAAAATTCGAAGATTGTCACATCCACCAACATTATTGACTGATTATGCCAATATTCTCATCATCGGCTGCCATGTCAATATGCCATAGCCGAATAGTGGTCCTTTCTCGTCCTGTATCCACCATACCGATTCCATTGGCTTTTCTTGTCATGTCATGATATTCGTGCATTCTATTTTGATCTGTTTTACAAACTATGTATCAGGATTTCTAGAATTTACATAACAGGGATACCCGTAGTACACTTAATAAACACACAAGGTGTAAATACACTTTAAAGAAGCCGCTTTAAGGAGCCCACTTGTTCTCCCGTCATTACGATCATATTTGCTCTGGACCATGCCTTGAAACCTTCTAGTTACGGAGATTTTGAAGGTGAAATTTCAAACGTTTTTAAAACAATACAAGTTTTAAATATTAATAGTTATTGCTTAACTTGAAATATTTCCCGGTACTATTCAATGTATACAATGCTTTGAGTGCGTTACGCTGAGTCCAACCGCAAAAAAGTCAAAAATCAGAAATCAGAAAAGTTTCTGATTTCTGAAAAAAGTCGTTTCCCAGCAATAATTTTTAAGTAGAATTATGAGCTTTTACTGTTAAGATTTTAATGTAAGTACAGAATACTTGATTGATGACTTCGTGAAGAGTCCGTTTACACCTTTTATATTATGACCTCATGTTCGACTGTAATATTAAACTACAAGTAAGTCCTTAAACAATTTACAAGTAAGTCTTGTTTCACTGGAATATCATTTCAAAATACCAACAACAATATTTCATTTTAATCCGCCTCAGATTAGCTACAATAATAACAACATTACCGCCAACTTATCTAAACCGGCCTTGTCACGTCACGGTGTCACGGCAAATCGCATTTACACAATGTTAATTCTCATTCCGACAGGTTTGCAAACAAGGATGCCTAAAGCCTGTACTTACTGCTTCATTTCAGCGTACTGATAAGAACGTGACGGTTGTAAAGTCACGACCGCATGACACGCATGTCACGCTGTCTCGGGGGCTTGGAAATTACGCTATCTTGGACTGACGTATCTGAATTTCTGTCTTTGGGAGTATTTGGGTATTGATCTGACAATGATTCATCCGCTTTGTTTGCTGAAGTTCTAAAGCCATTTACGTTTATCTATTAGCTATATCAATATATAAATTATATGTTGGGTAATCAAACCAGCAAAGTGGTAGCCATGTACTCAACTCTGTTTCAAAGAAAAGACAGGCTCGCCTATAATAATAAGGGTGGATTAACGCAACCCTAAACCCTTACCTTTTGTTACGTGTTTTATCCTTTACAACAAACGCCAAAAAGACTGAAGAACGTGTGTAAAATCGGCATTTTGAGATTTAAGGTTTAAAGAAAAATACGTCTAAAATTGTATGGCTCCCACACGATTTTAGCCGTATTTTTCTTTAATCATAGCATATTCACTAACGCGGTGGAGCTTCGCAGCTGCGGCGCGCCGATAACACGCTGCTTGACACCTGCCGTCATTTGTCACGTCACACTCCTTGTTATTCCTTCTCTCCTAATTGAGCCGAAAAACCAAAGTTTCCCAATTTAACCCATCTCTCTCTTTTAACACGCTTCAGATTTTAGGCGCGTGCTAGTCTACGGTGTTTAATCATAGCGTATTCACAATCACGGCGTCTCGCGGCTGCGGCGTGCCGATAACACGGGCGTGACACCTGCACGTCATTTGTCACGTCACACTCCCTATTGTTCTTTCACTACGATATTGAACTTGTTTGCTTCTGTCCCGTCTAACCTGTCGACTCCTTCCCTCTGTTTTTACGCTAAATTGGTTTGCGATTTCGTGAAGGGTATGCAAAGGGCTATAACAATGCACTTTTCAATGGCTTGAGATTAATGTTCTGAGTAATCTATTGTGTGACGTTGAGAGGTGCTTCAATACTGTAATTATAGTACAGACGATGAATCCAATTCAGTGTAACAATGGAAGAAGTTGTTGAAGGTGTTAATCGTACTTCTATCTGATCGTCTAAGGATTTATTTCTTTTATTCCTTTTCAGTGAAAACCTCGCTTTTATGTTATTTCGATAAAGTATTTTACTTCTGAATCAAAGTAACATTTGGAACTACCTATACACCGAAACTGTTCAATATACATACGGCTTAGTTGGCTAACTAAAATAAATTTTAATAAATTTCTTAACTAAAATAAATTTTCATTTATGTACTAGTTTTATGATTTTATACAAAAAAATGTTAATCAGTTACCCAGCGCAAAATTTCATGCACAAACCGAAGAATACAAACAGTGTAACTGTCCGCTCAAAAAGAAAAATAAACGTGACTACAAAAAAAATATATATATATATAATAGACGAAAATATCCCAAAATAAAATCCATCAAACACGACGCGTTGATTCTCGAACACTCATCCCAAACAAAAGAGAGTCAACGCGATCACGTTACCAAGTTATTGTGATTGTGCGATATAACAAATGAATTGCTATAAACAGAATTGACTGGGATGCTAGTGACGTACCCCTCGTCACGCCACTATGGTCCGTCCGTCCGTCTGTCTGTCCCCGACACACGATATGTTATGCCCGCCTGAACTCTGACAGTGCTCTCCGCTTAAATTGATTGAAGGTTGCATGGAATGCTCACGTGTTTTGTTTTTGATATTGATGCCTGGATTGAATTTTTGGCGTGTTATCATAATACAAGTTTTACAGATTATTTATGATATTATTTGAATTTCTGCAAATGAAGCGTATGATTTCGACTACAATCCAATTTTTATTTCAATAGTTTTATTTTCGTATTATTTCTTTAGTAAGTCACAGTGACTTTTAAATTTTAATCAATCATTCCAATAACTGATCTAAGGGCTGTGAAAGGGTTAATGGATTCAAAAATATGGAGTTTGAATTATTTATTAGTAAAATTCATAGTTATTCAGTCATTGAATTTAAAGGAATTAGATATGTTATCGACAGCAATAGCGTGAATAGGCCCCGTAACCTTTCAAATGAACATTAATAAATAATTGTAGTCGATAAAATACAGCTTAACACCTAAACCAACCAACAAAATCATGACACGCCGCTTTGGAATTTAGTACACTATTCAATCCTATACTAATTAATATTCCACTAAAATTTAGCATCCAAAAATACAACAGCCATAATTCATATTTGCCTTCCAAAATGCGCTTTCAAAACAATAAGCAAGCGAACAATGCGTTCGGCAGTTCCAATACTCGGAATATATTATCTTTGACTCTCAACTGGAGAGGCATTAACTTGGGTACGACACACATTCTGAAAACTTTACCTCGGAAGTTCGCCGGGAACTAGGCTATCGACAGTGCACCCGATCAAACTATCTACAAAGGAGAGCGCCTAGAACTTCTCTAATGAGATGAATAATTAAACAGGCCAGTATATAGGAGCTAAATTAACGTATGTGATCACTGTCATATTCTTTTACTGGGACATTTTCTTTGTTCTCACTGACTTCGGAACGACTTGATTAAAACTGATTGTAGTGTGTTAATTAGCAAGTGTGCAATCGGTTTCTTTATCAGTTTCATGGCTTGTTTCTAGTTTTACAGAGAGCGTATGTGGACTGTGTTGTTAGCGCTATATTACCAGCAAAATGGAGGTGTACTAAAGGAACATCTATGCCTAGCCCTTAGGGAATTTCAGGCGTGATGTTGACAAGGCGACCTTGACATTTGATGAGAAATTTTATCCAAGTTGTCCTCAGTAAGCATTATTGGATTTCATAGCTGCGACACAAGCCTGAACTTTGTGAGAGGGAGTGGGCCGTAATCCACAACTCATACCCCCTAGGGGTTGGAGAATGTCACACATGTCTTCGAATCTTTAGTTCCTCAATATGCCGGTTTCTTCTCGATGTTTTCCTTTACCGTTACTACTCCGTATTCATCATCATTCTCCTACTCTTCTTCCAATTTCCATACTTATCTGTTACTCGTCGTCTCAGCAGTCACCTCCTTCCTAGCCATATCATCCTTCACACAGTCCATCCATCGTTTCTTTGGTCTTCCTCTACTCTCATAACCATACATCCATACTCAACATTTTCCTCACTACCGTTACTACACAGAACCTACTACTGGACTGAAAAAAAAAGCGTTTTTTGTAAACGTTAAAATTTCCGTGAACAAGAATAAAAGCCAGTCAGACAACTTAAGCTGTAAGCACAACATCTATCCCAGTTTCCAACTACGCCAATAAAAATATAATTCGCAGAAATCTACACAGAAACGCGGTCAGCGTAACGAGGGCTCCAGAAGAAAAATCGCAAGAGTTTTGAACATAAAATGTTAACCATTATACATTTTCCCAAACTTCAGTGGTTAATTATCAAGGTTTATGTTGCCGCAAACATACGTAATACTAGTTCCTAATCGTGTAATGTTAAATTGTTCTGCGGTTTTGTTATTAAGAGATATCAAAGGTTCTCTTGAATTGATGTGGTTTTTGAGTGTTTTGAAATTATAATTTTAATCACCCAGGTATACTATAACGGCTACTACTACTAGTATATTTACTTTTAAATAGCCTACTTTTAATTATTCATCTCGATACATAAATACAGGTCTCGGTACATAAATGAAAATGGCATTAGAATTTATCTACTAGATATATTTAAAACAAAATGAAAAATCAGATAGATATATTATAGATTATTAGATTGCTATCTATCTGATATAGATTGATATTTATCTGCAAATAAAAACGACAAAAGATGTACCGGGTACACACTCTCATAAAGTAATACAATTTGCGGCACACTCAATGAATTTTAAAATCCTCTAGTTTTATTTTCTAAACTCCCAGTTGTCTATTTCCTTTAAGCCTGCAATTTTATATTCAGTTATCAAATACTCCGTTATTCCTAACAAGAATAACAGAAAATAGAATTTCGGCAATACCCAAGACATCTCCAATATGTTTGTCTGTATATACGATCTGACCTATCTATATTTGAACAGCTTCCTTGTACAAATCTGCTGAACACGTATGTATACTCGCACAGCTAACAGTATTTGCATGCGAATGAAAATCCAATATAGTTAACCTACTTATTATAAACATGCTCAAGAAACCGAGGCAAAGACATCTTTATGCAAATATCCGTATCAAGATTTCCTCTAGAACAATTAGATATCTAGTGCCATCCAAAAAGAACTAAAACAAGGTTCAATATCGTTTGAATAGGTAACTGGTTCAATTGAGCGAAGAGTCTGCATGCAGTTCACAATATTTCTTTTAAATTATTCACGGTTTTCCTTTCATACTCGGAGTGGTTTATTTGATTTGTTCTGTAGGTATTTCATGTCCTCATATCCAGAAAATGTACATTACGTTATTTGAAAAAACTCGGTGATATTATCCGAGGGCATATTCACCACTTTACGTATCGTAAGAACGTCACTAAAATATTCATGAGTAGTGCAAGCGGAGGGTCCAAGAATTTCACCTTTGTGTGTGAGACACCTTTTAGGGGTGGGACATCTAATGCATTCACTTTTTTCCATTGCCACAAACAAACATCACAGAGATTTCAAATTCGTATAGTAATTCAATTTTTCTCTTTTCATCTTTTCTATTTTGAGAGAATAATTTCGAAACTCTGTAAAGGTCAAAGAAATTCCATGTTTTCTTTAGAAGGTTCTTTATTTAAACGTCTTTGTTACACATTTTTTCACAATTTCACAGCCAAACGAACATTTTTTAAGGAAAAATATGACGAAGATAAAACTCAGAAATAATATGACCACAGAATGTAATGATTCCGAATTTGAATGCCTATTGTTATTATCATTGTAACATTGAATTTGTCACAATGAGAAAGGCCAGGGAAATTAATATCTGGGTTCTATATTGAAAAAATATTCATTTATTTTGCTTGGGTTTTCCTATGAAATTACGAATAAAAGACAGAACTGTTATATTTATAAAACTATTAAGAAATAACTATTGTTTGCTTTCAAATGTTACAACAGTTATCTTCAATTCTCACACCCGTAGTAAACAACAAGTAAACACTTTGACTATAAATAAGTCAAAGTGTTTACTTGAGTAAATGTCATTATTTAAGGGACGATTTTTATTATGTAGTTTAATAATTGCTTGAAGTTGGAACTGTAAAAAGTTCGAATTCATAGCTTTGCTTTCTTTGACGGTTCATACTTCGTTTAAATTCTTGTCTATTGCATAAAACAAATTGCACTAGTAATTACTTAAGCTCAAGTAATTACTTTAACTTGACTATAGATATGGGTGTAAGAAATATAAATATTTTTAGCTGACATTTGTTTTCATTTCAAATTAAAGGAGGTAATTGTAAATTGGACCAAGTTGAGACTAGACAAAGGGACAAGTTACATGTCTATTGCCTGCTTGGTATCGAAATACCTTTGAAACTTGAATTTTATAATGGAAGTATGACTACTACTAAAATATCTCTCCTTTAATTCAGTCCATCCAAAGGTTGACTCCGTTGAAGTATTTAATAAACATACCAATACCCCTAATAATTCAAGCAGCTAGGAATAATCCGCCACAAAATTTAGTATGCGATCTTCGTCTTATAGGATCCTGTATACGGGGTGGCAGGGACACCGACGCGAAAACGAAAACCTCTTACCCAGTACATCATTCTGAACCCCCCACATGGAAATTTTTCGTCGGTAATTAAAAAAAATAAGCTGTTCCATACATTTTGACCGTTTAGGTATTGCACTTTTGTAGGAAACAGCTGTTTTTTTTTTAATAATCGACGAAAAATTTCTATGATGGGTTTTCAGAATGACGTACTGAGTACGTTGTTTTCCTTTTCGCTTCGGTGTCGCTTCTACCCTGTATACATACTTGTGGCAAGAAGTTCGTACCTCCGCCATGCTGCTTTTAATCCCAGGACAGTCTCAGGTGTTGGATTACTGCATCTCCAGCCAATATCGGGAATGAGGGAGTGAGATCGCAGATGCACCAACGTATAAAGACTATGTCGGGATTTTAATAAAGGTAGAAGCCGCAGCTCATAAATATTGAAGTTTTAAAATTGGAATGACTGGTAGTTTTTTTTTAAATGCACGGATTATTTTTTTCTTTTTGCTGTCTGGTTTTACTAAATGTTGGGAATGAAATGAGTCAGTTTTTTCGTAATGAATTTTAAACGTATCTTTGCCAACATAATTAGGGATAGCCATAATTGTAGCTTAATCAAACAAAATTTTCATAAATAAAAACCTTTGTTCATCTCTGCTTTTCAAGAGAATACCATAAGCCGTTGGGGAGTTGATATGCCAGTCAATCATTCTTACACTTCTTTGACTGGCATTGAGGTAACTCCTTAACCCTTCGACATTTGATTTTGTGTACCGATACTTTAGCCTCTTTCGTCTTTTAGTACAGTTTAAAATCATACAAGATACCAATTTTGGACTTAAAATTTTAGAAGCACAACATGTATCCATGTTCCAGACAAGGTTTTCTCGTTGCAAGACATTTCACAAGTAAATGTATAAATCATTCTCTACGAGTGTAGGTTGAGATTTATGGCTGAATTTTCCTGAACCTGCTTCAAAATTGACGTCATTATTGCTACACAGTTCCGTGAATACATCGTTACGTAATATTGTATCTCTGGCAAGTAGTTTACCTTGAAAGTTACGGCCTTGTGAAATTAATGTTTCATTAGAATTTGATCCTATTTTATATTTCTCACTGAAAGTTCTGGATAATAAAATTTCTCGTTACTAGAACGTATTCTTAAGACTCGTTCATTTGAATAAAACAAACATTTTTTAGGCAGACAAAAATCTTTGAAAAATCAACCTTACAGCTGTTTCATATCATAACCTACTTGAACAAGCAATGTCTTTTTAAGCTTCCAAAATCGTTTGGCAAACCCCTCATTGTCTCCCAATACGACACAGAATCACAACATGAAACAATTGTATTTAAAACGGACGATAATTCAACCGGCCTGATTACATGAACAGCGTGAACTAAGTCCCGGCTTACCGAGGATTTGCAGGCACATCTGTGTCAGGCCCGATGCAGGTGATTAAAATCCCACTTGCCACACTTATTGTACGGTAGAAACTGGTAAATGTGTTACAAGTGTGTTCAGCTGCTTATCGTCACTTAGTAACCTTAATCTCGGTTTTAGGCGTCTTAGCGGATTTCGGATCCGGTTTCTGCTAAAATCTCGGGATGCTCTAGTTTCTTTAATGTGTTTTCCTAGCGTTAGTATCGGAGCTTATTTTTCGTAAGTGTCGAAGAGTCGTTGAGAATAATATGTGTTAGAAATTGCTAGTAATTTTCTTAACAATGTGAAGTGAACACGAAACGTGTGGAATATGTGGGTGAAATTCGAAGCGTAAATGTAGGTTACGCCAACAATTATTGAGTAAAAGGTTTTCGGAAACATCCGATTTAACAAAGCCTTTTCATCGACATGTTTTGTTCATAAAGTTACATCCAGATTTTTCTATACCGACTGTCATCGAATGGAAATCACACAACGGACTTTTCACATCAATATTTCAAAATGAAAATGTTCCAATATTTATTTCGCGCTGGCAATTCTGGATTCTTTTTCAGTTCAGATATTAGAAACTTTTTGTAAAGACAAAAAAAACTCGTTCATTGAATTATTCCGTTACACCCATGTGCAATTTTTCCATGTATTTACATTCGTTCAACTCGCAATTTAGTGCTATTCCAAATATTTTCCCAACTTGCACTACATTCTATGGACAGATTTTAACCGCTTTTCAATACGGTATAGGTGCGAATTCGCTCACATTCATTTCGTCCGTGGCATTCGCCGGATTGCATCGCAACGGCAAATGGTTGCAAACAGATAATAAATTCGGGATTACCGCGGATTTCGGAGCGCCATCTGGCGGCCGCAGCCGTAGCCCCCGTTGAAAAGTGATTGGAACGCTACACTGACATCGCTCGTGTAAATTATGTAATTCATGTGCCTATTCCAATCGTGTATTCAAAACGTTTTTTATTTTGACATTTTTGGGATCAGCTTTAAATTGGGTTGGCCCTCCATTTTTATTTTCGTTGTTGATAAAAGATTTAAATTGGGTGAAGAGTTCTGTATCAATGTAGATTGTTTTTGTCCAGTTGGCAACACTGTGTAGTTTTAAAATGCAGCGAAGCGCAGAGGCGCTGACAGTTTGATTTTAGATATTGACAAACGCTTCTGACAAAACTCAACAGTGGTATTCGATGTTGGTAATTTTACTCAGTCCTATGACGAGAATATAATAGTCGAAAAACCATTATTACCAAAATACCTCGTTTCAAAAACATAAATTAAAAGCAATTTCCACTACCGACGAACTTAGCAAGAAATTCCACTTATCTCATTTCCATCACAATATCCAACAAAGAATTTACTTAATGACAACTCACAAACTCATTGTAGAAAGTGCAATCGTAAAAGTTCCTTTGTGGGGCTAAATGGGACGTTTTAAGTGAGTGCCGCTTTAAGAACTATTGTCTCTATGCAGAGTCGGTTCAGTTTGGATGGCAATAGGCTATCGGGTGAGCGATCCATTTGCCTGGAGCACGAAGTCGTTATACGTCGGTACTTTTGTTAATGCACGGGAATTGTGCACGTTTGAAAATTATATCTGGACGTACAAGGTACTGTCGAAAGCAAAAATATGTTTAGGTGCACATATTTTTTCATTTATCGGACTTTTAAATGTTGCCAAGTAGTAGCTTTGTATTAGAAACCTATCAGAAACCTTTTTTTCAGGTTAGTCGTTGATTTGTGATAAGCTTACGATGACAGATGGCATCGTGTGTACATAACTGTGCAAAAGTCAAAATTATAGGATAAAATTGTTGTTGAATTACAATATTATAATTAAGTACCTTTGATTGTAAACTACTATTACTACATGCAGTTGTAGTTGTGACAATTATTTGTGATCTATCACTGCTTTTTTTCAAACTAAGTTTCTCAGTTTCGTTTTTTTTTTTTCAAGTGTTTTATTTAGTCCGAAACGTTGAAAATTGCTGCATTTAGTTTGCGTTAGTTGGATTCGTGTTTCGCTGAAACTTTTTTGAAATATCTACGTTTACAGTTAGTACAATAAAGACTTTCAGGGAAAAAAACATCGAAAATTTTTGGACTTAAAGCATATCATAAATATTGCTAATAGTCTTTCATCATTGATTAAAAAATATTCACACTTCCCCAAATTGTCACACCGAATTGTGAATCGTAAAATTAACTAAATCTCTAATTAACAAACAAAGCATCAGTCAAAACGTATAAAGGCTCCCTTAAGAAAAAAAAAAATACGATTCTAAATTCCTTATAGCACGCAAATGTGAGGTCGCATAATTCAGTACCGAGCAAAGATTTAAACCATTAGATGTGTCACTTCGGTCGAGCAAAAAGCACAGTGAAAAGAGAAAACTCACTATACCGCAAGGAACCATTTTGGTATGATTTGCAGGATAATAATACTATTTGAAAGAACAAAAAACTTTTTTGCAAAAAAAAAAAACCGACTTACAAAAAAAAACACTAAAAAAGTGGAAAATAACTTTACTTTCGGAAGTCGGTGACTATTGTTTGTTTCATTGACTTTTTTGCCACCGACTTCCGAAAATAAAGTTATTTTCCACTTTTTTAGTGTTTTTTTTTGGAAGTCGGTTTTTTTTGTTGCAAAAAAGTTTTTATTTTACCCTTTTTAGTTATCGTATCACACACAAATCCTTGTCAAGTATCAATTTCGCAATTTCTTTTACTTGGATGAAATTTTTTCCAGCTATTTTGATTTCAAAACCAAACTGCTGAACCGATTTTGATGAAATTTCTATGGGACCAATCGGGAAGTAGATCCATTCAGATAAAAGAAGAATTTTTCAAATCGGTTCATAAATGACGGAGATATGAGGTAACAAACACAAAAAAAAAAACAAAAAAAGAAACATACAACCGAATTGAGAACCTCCTCCTTTTTTTGAAGTCGGTTAAAAAGGCCATTATTGTCATTGAAACTTTTTTTTGTAGCGTTGTCTGTCCCACTGCTGGGGGCAAAGGCCCCTATATCCTTCCAGGTACTCTTCTCCTGCACCACCTCGAACCAGCCCTCGTGATTTTTACTTTTGCCAAAAGGGCCTCAGCTCAGCATAATGACACCTGCCAGATGCCAACACTAGGAATACTACCTGACGCTGATTATCAGCTATGTACATCCCATGAGTGCCCATACGCTCGAACACTCCTTCAGAGTTGTCATTTTCAACCAAACATAAACGTGACCATCTTGTACCGCAGTAGGGTGAATCTAACGATTTACATTTTCAGTATCAAGTACTAACACCAAAGGTTTATCACGTCTGGTCGTCCCCCAGTGTCATGATGTCGTCCACTGACGCGTACATCAAATAAAGTTGTTTTACTTACTTATCTGACTGTGAGGGTACCAAGGAGGGTGCATTAATGACCTTGCTTCTTTCACCCGTTGCAAACACTCCGACGTAGGTAGGTACTTAGACAGAATAGCAGAATAGACAGTGGTTTTAGGGTTGTGTAATAATGGAAATGGAGCCCTCAATGTACCTATCTGTATATTTGTGTATGGTTAAGTCAAGAGTATTTACCCTACTCTTGTATGGTTTCTAATTGTGGTTATTGAGTGAAACGTTATAAAGTTTAAAAAATTGTCACATAAAAAACTCAAATACCTACTCGACCCAAATGTATGAGACAGCAGATAATTTTTTCACCAATACAATGTTGGGCCCATGAAGGAAGTTCAGTTTGATGTTCTGTTTCCCATCCTTAAAAATGGTTACCCATTTCTAAAACACGCTGTATAAAGGTGCAAATCGTACTATTTGTAAACGTACGGATCCCTCAAAGTATTCCTTAAACACACTTCACGAGTTTCTTACCTTTTTGCACCCTTAACAAGGTTTGTACCTAATGTGTTTGTTATGAAACAGAATTTTCTTTAGAAATGATATATTTCGCGTGAAATGTATGGATTACAGTAATGTTGTTTGGGTGCAAGAAAAAGTGCTGTTAAAATAAATAGCTCAGCTTTTTATGCTTGTACGAGTACTTCAAAATATGTTTTGTTAACGTATTAACTCTCTTGTTAGGGTTGCCACACACTTTTTCGAATCAATCCAATAGTATTTGTTAAACAACAAAGCCAACCCAAAGCAATCGAGTCAAAGCCGAATGAAAGCCAAATGTGTTTAGTAACACACATTTGACTTTCATTCGGCTTGTACTGATTCAAACATTTGTGTGTAGCAGCCTTTACACACTTCATCTCATCATTACTATTATTTCAAATGTGGCGAAAAAACATGTATGTGCCACGATTTAACAAAAATACAATCTAAAAGTATCAAACTTGAACATTCACAGACAATACAGGGATTTTTCCTGTACTTAGCATATAGGTAGACATAATCAGCCTGTAATGTGCCAAGTGCAGGGACACTAGGCCTCTGTGTTGGCCCAGTGACGGCACTAACCCTCACTGGGCCAACACAGAGGCCAAGTATTACATGTCTTCCAATTTTTGGCTCTAGGAACCTGCCTGTTTCCTCAAGTTGTTCTGTACCACCGTTTTGAAAGTTGTGGTGATGAAATAAATGACACAAAGTAAAGCTCCTTTTAGAACGCATAAATCGGCTGTTCCTTCTCCGAGTAGTCAGATAGAAAACACCAACCTCGTCTAGTTTGTAAAAAAATACTGGTGAACGTTTAAATAACCGTTTTAATGACATTTTTACAAAAAAAAAAAACTTCATTTCATTAATCTTGAATAGTCACAGATAGTACTTGCGAGTACCTACAATTATATTCTCCATAACCATTGAAATTAAATTTCTAACCAGCAATCGTGCATAATAACGGTGTATCTCAAAGATTATTAATTATACGATGTGTACAATACAGCATTCTGGGTATAACAGCGTAACAACCACTTGTAAAATGGCTGCGGGCTTGGGGCTGACCGCAAGCCGCCCTGTGCCAACAATCTCGACGATGCGAATGGCATGGCTTAACTACGGAGCTATCCATAAATACCTTGATATTATATTCGTATGAGGATCTTATGGCCTATTGAGAGGGAGTTGGTTTCTTGTGCAGTTACTGGTATAGTGGTATTTTTGTGTTTTGAAGATTTGGAGAAGCCAATAGTCCGAGGCGGTGTCGAGTTGTGTCCGAACCGAAACGACGCGTTTGACATTTTTAGATTTTATTACATCGACATAAAGCTCTATCTGATCGGGTCCAGTAAATTCTGTGTCGATATGTGTAGTAACTTCTTGTCTTCAATACCATAAAAGACTGAAGGAATTCTGGAAGGTTATATATGAAGCTTTCATACAGTATTCAAAGATGAAATTACTAATTCCGTATCAACAATTAATTTGTGTTTTCCAATAAAACATCGGTTTGAAACTAGCCGGCTCTTCATGTAAAGCATTAATTGTCATTTATTGTTCATATCATCAGAATATCATAGGTATTCTTCAAATAGTGTGCCTATTCACCATTTTAGTTTCAAAATACACATAAAATACTAATCCCAATGTTTATTTACAATTAATGTCCGTATTACGCCATCATAATCCAGTATTATGATTGTCATATCCCAGATTATGGTCCATAACTCACGGATCACATTAATTTGTACATGAATAAGAGAAGCTAGTTTTGGTAATAGCGTTCGACACATTGGGACAGTTAGATCATACTGATCTATCATCAATATAAACATCATTTTTAGCAAAAACCGACTTCCTTGAATTTTACTAAGTGGTGAGTGGTTTTTCTTCAGGAAATTCTACAGATCTGAATCTGAGTGTGGGTAATAATCCGTTGGGAATAGTTTATTGTATAAGTTCATCATAATGAAGTCAGTTCCAATGTCATTATTTAGTCCCATGTGGGACTTAAACATAATTGGTGCAATGAGTGTTTACCGTTTTCCCAACAATTTAAAAAAAAAAAATAACTTTACTTTCGGAAGTCGGTGGCAAAAAAGTCAATGAAACAAACAATAGTCACCGACTTCCGACCGAGTAAAGTAATTTTTTTTGGAAGTCGGTTTTTTTTGCAAAAAAGTTTTTATTTTACCCTTTTTAGTTATCGCATCACACACAAATCCTTGTCAAGTATCAATTTCGCAATTTCTTTTACTTGGATGACATATTTTTCCAGCTATTTTGATTTCAAAACCAAACTGCTGAACCGATTTCGATGAAATTTCTATGGGACCAATCGGGAAGTAGATCCATTCAGATAAAAGAAGAATTTTTCAAATCGGTTCATAAATGACGAAGATATGAGGTAACAAACACAAAAAAAAAACAACCGAATTGAGAACCTCCTCTTTTTTTTGAAGTCGGTTAAAAACAAAACAAAACATAAGTTACTCTTCTTAAATAAGTTATTCTTAGCTAGTTATGACTAGCTAAGATTATAAGTAACTTATTTACCTATCTTAACTCACCTTAGTTGCTTACCCGTTAAACTGTATGTACAATAAATACATATTTTTACCAAGAAAACTTGCTAGTTCTTCGCCAATTGTTATTCTCAAGATTTCATTAATGATTGATTACACAGCTGTCATCCATTTTAATAGTTGCTAGTCATTACTCCTCATTAATCTAAGTTATTTGGGCGAAGAGGTCTTTAGAGGTCTATTATTTGTTAAGTTTTCCTTCGGGACATTAATCGTCTTTAATAGGTAAGTTTTTTATGTTTGGAAAAGCTGGAAAAATGTTCGTTGCCTTACATATATTTTTTAGGCAGGACACAATCCTCGTCTTACTCATTATATAAACTATCTGATTGTTTTATCAATTTTCTATCTTGCTTGCTTGTGCTTCTTTTCCTTATTTTTTTTATTTGATAACCTCTATTAGCAACCTCAGAGATAAATATGTAGTTAAGATAAAATAGTTATTCATCAAAACAGTCTACTCTGCTCTTGACGTTGTTTTTTATACAAAAAAGCTATAGCATCCTCATTTTGGGAACCTCAGGTTCCATGAAAAGAGAAAATATTTATTTGTTTTTACCAATCAAAAAAGAACCTTAACTATGTCACTCTTCATTTACACTCAAACGGCCAACTTGAGTCCGAATGCCACTAGCCTACAAGGTGGTAGTCACACGACGCAGGCGTCTGTCGCACGGCGAAGTTCTATCGCTGCCAATACCGCAAGTGTTTTCATTGCTCGCGGCTTGTTTACCCTCAGTTGCAGCCTTGCAGGAGGCCATTAGGTGTACGAACAAATTTATAATGCAAATACGATTACATGCCCGCGTCGGGTTGCGGGAGCTAATGCACTCGACGCCCCCGCTATGAATTGCAAACTGCGATGGAATTTCTTTCAATAGATAGAAATAAGCAATGAATTTTCGCTTGCCTAAATGTTTGGTTTATTTCCAGTTTTAGAATTCTCGAATGTTTTTGGCGGGATTTGGGAGTGAAATCGCTGGGAAACCGGATAGTTTTGTTTTCCGCCAGTGTTGCATTTCCTGCTCGCGGATTTTGGGAATATTTCTTTTGAAACTTTTTTCGCGGAAACCTACTTTTGCTTTTTTGAGCTCATGTTAAATAAGTCTTGTAACGGATTTTACATTTCGTATCTGGTCTCTGCAAAGTTTCATGCATTCGTGACATTATTTTCTGAAAAAGAAATGTAAAACGCACACTGTTAATCTCGATATATTTTCAGCAGCAATCATAAATTCGTTACAATATAAAGAATGACTTACATTGAAGGAAATTCGTTTAGGTCGTTTATCAAATGTAGTTACAATATATCAAATAAAAGAACACAGACCCAGACATCGAGCAAAAATAATGACCAACCTATACCGAGCCTGAAACCTAATTCATGACATTGACCTTTATAAACTTCGGCCGTATTATTCGGTGATGGCAAGAAAAATAAATCACAATAGACTAATTTGAATGTTTTCAAGCTTTCCGTTTACCCGGAGAGGCATGAATAGACCCTGATCGCGCTAACAATGCCCGGCTACCCGGTAACCCGGCTGAATGCGGCCAACCGGGTACCTAAAGTTTTTTTTTTATCTTTTTGTGGGAAACATAAACAGAAATGTTTGGGTATCGCTCTTCCATTGTTTTTGTTAACGCATGTAGAAAATGTTTATGTTGTCGGTGTTCCGAGCTTTGGTGCGGAAATATTAAATTCGTTCACTCTTCTAACTCTTTAAGCAGTGATAGCCTTGTGGTGTGAACGTTGGACTGCAAAGTCATAGGGATCGAGTTCGAACCCAAGACACGCACCTCTGATTTTTCGAAATCATGTGCGTATTGTATAATTATCACTTGCTACGGTGAAGGAAAACATCGTTAAGAAACCAGCATGCCTGAGGGATATTTCTCGACGGCATGTAAAGCCAAATCAGAGGCCCATGGGCGGCATAAAAACTCTGACACCAGGTTAGGCTCTAACCACACGATAAAGAAGAATGAAAGAAGACTCTTCTAACATAATTTCTGTAAATTAAAAGGAGAAGGAAAGGCTCTCTTTTACTTGAAATAACAAAGTTTTATTCGTTTAAAGTTGGCGGTGCTTCAACGTTTAACTCGAGCTCAGGAGGTGAATAAAAACCTTTTTTCTCTCAACTTTCTTTGCGCAATTACGCCGTAATCATTAAAGGGTAATCCCTTTTTACATCTGCGAACGTTTATACCGCCCTGTAATTATTCTGTAGAACGGTAGTCGTAAATAAAGCGGGATGAGCGTGGCTTGTATAAATCATTCGGCGACTCGCGGATCCCAGCTTAATTCGCGGATAGAAGAACAAAGCCCACGGAAATAAATACACGTAGCTACAATGTTGAAAATTAGATGGTTCACCGCCGAAACAGTTATTTTCTATTTGTGGCTATAAATTATCGAATTCTCGGAAAGTAGGTTGGCAAGTCTATTTTGTTGGCGAAAGATTGTTTCCTTTGAAAATTGATTGTGCTATCCGAAGGCTATTTGTTCAATAGAACGTTTTTTAACTGGGTTGTTAGTGAATTTTTGTAAAGACCTCGTTATTGGGAAATGTTAGAAATAGGACATTATCCCTTCAGGCAATAATTTATCAAAGATATAGTCATTTTTTTGGAAAAAGAAAGGAACTATAGACTCAGCCATATTTTACTTAAGCTGGAGGACACAACATATTACCAAAAATACAATAGTAAACGTTGTTCAATGTTATATTCCAAACGGTTTCATGTTACGTTAAAACCGGTCACGCTTTTCCCCATACAAAGAATAAAATACTTAGGTGCATGGCCAGCAAAACACTGGCCTAGTCCATCTCACAAAAACTCCTCAATCATTTTATACAAAACAAACCTACCACAGAGATGACAAAGCCAGTAATTGCCGGACTTAATTTCCCATTCCCTCACCATTGTGTTAAGGTGTTCAGTACGCCATAAAAGCCAATTAAGGCGCTCGCTGATATCTGCCAAGACAAGGCTTAACTTGCTCTCCAAGATGGGGTGAACATGTCCGCTATGTGTAATTAGACAGCTTGTATAATATAGTAGGATCAGGAGTGGATTTTTCGTTCGATTGATGATTGGTTTATTAGTTGCTTTCCTACATATATACACGTATGTTGATTCCGTATGTTTTCACCTGGCCCGCATCTTTGCCTGCGCCAAGTCGGAAATTATACGACGGTGACGTACTACAAGGATAAAATACCTTTTATCCTTGTAGTACGTCACCGTCGATACAAGTTAGGATACAAGTTAACCTATGTTACCACATAGGTTAACTTGTATCCTAACTTAGGTCATGATGGTCTGCCTGCTTGCCAAATTTCAACGAAATCCATTCAACCGTTGAGGCAGCGATAGTTTAGTGGTGTGGCCGTTGGACTGCCGAGTCATAGGTCTCGAGTTCGAACCCAAGACACGCACCTCTGATTTTTCGGAATTATGTGCGTATTGTACCTATAATTATCACTTGCTTCGGTGATGGAAAACATCGTGAGGAAACCAGCATGCCTGAGAGATATTTCTCGACGGCATGTAAAAGCCAAGTCAGAGGACCTTGGGTGGCATAAAACTCTGACACCAGGTTAGGCACTAACCACACGATAAAAAAAGAAAGAACAGTTGAGGCCTGAAAAGGCTTAAATTAAAAGCATAAAATATGCTTCACTGTGTTTTAAAGATCCCCTGAAATTGAATTCTACTCTCTATATTCCAGACTTCTATGCTCCATTGCCTCAAGCACATTTCCATTTAACATGAGAACACAATAAAAAAGATTTAACAGCACATTTGTTGCAAATGACAGAGCTAAGCGAATTCAAAATATCGTCTAAGTGCCCCTCAAGAGCATCGCTTCGTAAAATTCAAAAGTCACACATGTATCACACATTCTGGCTTTCAAAGTGGCTGTTACCCTGTAATATTGTTCAGTGAATTTGTCAAAATCATTGGTTTTTCAACAAAAAAGAGGCTCAATCAGCGCACCGTCTGGCCACCCCGTTTGATATTCTCCAATCGTAGGCATTCGCACAAAAGAAAATTGGTCAAGCGTTATTGTCCACTAGGCTGAACCGTCCCATTGTTCAATTGAAGAGGGGGTTTTATTCAAAGATATGTACAGTTGGCTACGCACGAAGATTTCTTAGGAAGCACCCTTAGCCGCACAAAAGTTTGAATTGCCAGCCTTGATTGAATTATGGCCTTATCTTTTGTTTGGTTAATATCGCAGATCTTAATTTATTGATTTATGAAAAGAACAACAAAATTGAGGAAAATGTAGACGTTGCTTGCTTCCCTACAGGCGCCTCACTCTGTCTATAGGTACCTATAACTATAGCTTACTGCTCAAGGTGTCAAGGTGTTGATAATATAACATTTTTCCCTGATCCCCTAATCAGCATGCCCCTAATATTCCCTAAATAAATGATATTGTTAATGGATATTTATGAAATAAAGAAGATTGGTGTCTTCGTGTCCGGAATAACGCCCCCAAAATAGACGGCAAACGTAACAACACTGAAAATGCTCAGTGTCCACGTGGCGACGGCATAGCGGACGAAATATCTTGATACTTTCGATATTTTTCGAAAAAAAGGTTCTTTTCTCAAGTGTAAGTGTGTATATGACAGCATAAAAACATCTCAAATGTTTTAGGTAATATCTAAAATTTAAAAAAGGCTATATTTAAGAGATTTTTGAGCTATGTTATCTTTCTTGTAGCTATTACTATCAAATTATCATTGCTATTAAAGAAGCAGTATATATTTAAAACATTTTCTGAAAAAAAAAACAAACAAAATGTATAAACTATATTGGTTTTGAATGTTGAAAATAGCTCCTAACTACAAAAGCCCGCCTTTCTCAAACATAATAAATACTTGTGGTAAAAAGTATCAAGACTACACGATCGAATTAAGATATGGTGCAGGGATATCCTGACAGGGGATTTCATTAGATGCAGCTTAACCACGAAGAGCAAACACTGGGGATAGAATCTTGGTTATTTTCTCACTCACAGATTTTTTCGCGATGTGCACTGAATTTTTATCACTTATACCTTGTATATAGTACCTGTGTATGTAGAGAACGATATTAGGTTTCGTATACGATTTTATTATGCATACATAGATGCTTTTATTCATGAATAGTGTGGTGTGGGTCTTAGGTTGTCATTTTAGATTTTGATGTGAGAATAGCTGTTTTGGAGTTCTCAACTATGCTGAAGTTGACGTTGACGTTGAATGACTTTATAAGGTTAACGTGTGTTATAATTTTTATTTACGTCTCTATAATAAAGTGTAGGCGAGTGAATTTAAAGTGTGTTACATTTTAGACACGTAACGCATCGCTACATCACAAAATGTTGATCTATTATCCTTACATAGTCTTTTAAATTCTAGATCTAACTTTAAAACGGCTCAAAATCACAAACAAAAGTGTTAACTCTTCATCTTACAAAACAATCTCTAAAACAAAAGGGGATTGATGTTTCATAGAAAACACTTCAGTCCCCCCAAAGTGTTACCATTTGAAATATATGACGTTGAATAATGACGTGTGAGCCTAGAACAATAACTTTATGTGCAAAAGAGTAAAACCAATCTCACTAAAGCTCGAAGGGGGGTCGAACAAAAGAGTCAGGAGTGACATAGTACCTGAATCATGCGAACGCAACTTTGTTCCATGTGTCAGATTCTGAAGGGACGAAGATAGTGGGTTAGTTTCTTCGGAGAATAAAAGTTTAATGGCGTAATAATTCTTGAATTTGCTGTCTGCTCTCGATAAAGGAGCTATTCTATTATCTTTTGTGGGTTTGCAAAGATTTATGTGATTGATTAGAGATACTGGTTATGTTGCCGAATCTACAGTTGCTACTACGGTCAATTACTTTCTGAAGAGCCTTGTGACTATCGAAATATAATAAAGTTGAAAATATCTTTCTATTACGTTGAAGATTTGCTCTACATTGGTGTCATATTTTTACGAGTTAAGTTCTCCTCAAAAATTAACTACTACGCATTAAAGTGCCAGTTGGCTCGCCATGTTTGTCTAAAGACCGTTGCCGAATAGAATAAACGAGTCCTGGAATGAAGACCGTGTGTAAGCACAGCTTAGGACGCCCATCCAGCTTGATGGAACGATGGAATTTCCAAGGTGGAGGACAGGGTGTAGTGGCACAGCTTGAGAGTGAGCTATTATCTAGCAGAGGACTGCGAGAGGCCCAGTTTAGTATCTCATTGAACAAAAATCAATTTTATCCAAGAAATCATCATCTGCCTAGCCTTTTCCCAACTATGTTGGTGTCGGCTTCCAGTCTTACCGGATGCAGGTGAATACCAGTATTTTACATGGATCGACTGTCTATCTGACCTCCACAACCCAGTTAGTACTGAGTAATACATTACCCCTTGGTAAGACTGGTTTTCAGACTTACCAATTGCTCAATCCAATTATCCTTAGTGCACATGACCACAAAAGTTATGACTTCAGACTAACCTTGGCAGAACTTGCGATCAATCCATCAACCTGTCTTGCAGTTAGTCATAAGAAAATATAAAACTTTTATTCCAAGTTATAAATGGTGGGTACTTGATCCTGTGCAAGGCAATCAAGTGAATTCACTTATCGAATTGAACCATTATGTTAATGCTATACGTTAGGTTTTTCTTTGTCTTTAGATTTCTTTTAACGAAGTTGAAGGTAATCAAGTAGGTACCTATCTTATTGCCTTAGCTTTTTTTCTGAAGAGTAAACGGTATTTCAGTTAATGCTGCGCTTGCTTTGTCATGGTTTTATTTTAATTCTGATAATAAATAATGATTGAACTAAGCAAGTAAGTACTCGGTACATGGGTACTTGTTTACTGCGTGGTTCGTACTACGAAATACACTCGTCACTTCTCCCAGTATCTGTCATAAAAGGCGACTGAGGACTTTGTACGTCTAGAAGTGGCGTCTTCCTGTCTGCTAGTTACAACAAACTAAAATCTTATCCTTCTGCCAAGCTTATTAGATACACGAGGAAATCTTTTCGACGTCCCTCATATATATCTACTGGTAGAGTACGTAATTTGTTTGTCATTTGGTAGATCTTTGACAGTCGTTAGGGGTAGTCGGAAGTACGTAAGACCGTGGACTTAGTCTTATAAAAGCTAATCAGTGTTGTTGGACTTTGCACAACTAAAGATTTATTAACATAACATCACGCATGTAACCCCCGCAGGGTTAGGCAGAGGTGTACCTAATAGTACACCCATATTTCGCCAGTTATGATTAAGACCCATGTAATAGGGGGCGAGCCTAATGCCATCAACCGGACGCAAATCCAGACTCAGTGGCTGCTACTGAGAAAATCCTGATGGAAAAACCCAATAACGATTAAATTAATAATTAAGGTTTATAAAATTATTAGTTATTCGTAGATATTATAGTAGCTTACACGGCGTGCATACGAATATAACAAACTTACACTGCAAATATTAGACCAACTGAAGTTGCAATGGTTGTAATATTTTCTAGAGAACTAAGGGATTAATGTGATTATGAATACAAGCACTAGTTTGTGCCAATGTAAACTTACCTAAATACCTAGGTGTGTTCATAGCGTGCAGTGCGACATTAATTAAACTCATATTAAATCTGTTTTCTCTCATTTTATGTGCTGTTGTTGTGCGGTAGCACGTAATAATATGAGTGAAAAAATAATACTAAGCCAAACAAACACAAAAAAAAACAAAGTTCGACAGATATTAAAGACACACAGATATTAAAGACACAGACTACAACAAAATCTGATACTTAAGGAATATCTTTTTTAATCAATCAACGCTTTTTTTTTTATTTCTTGCTCGCGTTATCTCCGTGCGCTATCCTTTTTTTGCAAAAACTACAAGCTGCTGATTCTTTGCTTCTATTTCGTGAACCAATTATTCAAGTTATTTATTTGGTAATATTTCATCACGTTCGTTATCCGACAGTAACGCCTAGGCTACAACAAAATCTAATTTTAAAAAAATACTCCCCGCGGTCACTAGCCACCGATACAGTATGTTTTAATTTCCCGCGGCTTAATAAAATTTTATCACCCATTCAGTAAAGCGATTCCAATTATACATACATACATGGTGTTCTGTTTGGCAAAGAGGAAACAAGGGGATATTAGCTGTAGCCGTCTGTCGGGTTGGCGCCCCTCAGCCGAAACAATGATTACTAGGGGAGGGAGGGAATAAAAGAAACGGATGCAGAGCCTCCTCATATTGTCTTACTGAATTTGCCGACGTCATTTATTAGCCACTAACATAAAACATTTTTATGGGAAGTGATGTGAGACTCACAATAGTTGGGAAGCTCTTTGTCGGAATAAGAACAAACGATTTATGGACGAATATAATATTGTATTGCTTCACAACGTTTTGCTTTGTTTTTGCTTATTCGTGATATGTATGTCAGATTTGCTGTACAGTAAACGTTTCCCGGAATGAAACTGCTTTGTGAATTACTGTTATAACGACAGACTCCAAATTATGTGTCAGAGCTGAATTTCTTCAAAAGATACAAAAAATATTATACCTACTTTTATAAAAGGAAGGGACCCCCTTGAACAAAACTTATTAAAAAAAGCTATAACCACCAGCCGCTGCATACAATTTCTAACCAAGACCAAAACAAACCACCACCACAAAAATAACGAAAAGAGAAGAGTGTGGTAATTATTAGCTCCCCAATTGTACCGTCAGTTCGTGAGACAATTTCTCCCAATTAGACATAGAGACATTTTGAATAAAGGACAGGAAAACGCCTATAGGGTTTCAGTATCTCGCTAGTAGGGAGTTGGGAGTCGACATGGCGTGCGACAAGTGACAAGTCGCGACGTGCACGGATAAGCAACCACCAGGATGAACTACTGCGAGCTTGTGGTTTTGATACTTGCGACTATGATGCCGGAAACTATGGGAAGTGTTTTATATTTTTAAATTCTTAGAAAGGAATGATAAATTGAGTTTCAGAATTGATTTGGTATTGGAGGAATCGAAATTAAAATTACTACTTATGTAAGATTACTGCATATTTTTGCTAAGGAATTCCTACAAAAAAGTTAAGTTGAGGTTAAGTTTTCTAGATCACGATAAAATAACATACTAAACCGAATTAAAAAGAAGGGAAAAGTGCACAAATTGTTCCAAAACCACATTCACTTAGCATATTAATTATAGTTTTCACTATCGAAAACAATAAACATAACCTGTTACTCCACAGTCGAGCGTATCATGAAATTACAAATCATGTTATCATGAACTTAAATAGGCGGAGCGCTTGCAATTGCATGTCTATGGGGAATTATGCATTACGTAAAACAGTAATACGTGTTACAAGCTCATAAACGAGGCTTCATAAAATAAATTTGATTGTGTTTGCTATGCGTTTGTAATCTGTAAATTACATTAATGTCCCACTTCTGTTACAAGCTTTTCCGTTCAATGTACTGTTTGTGTACATTTAAAATACCTTTCACACACATAAAAAGTTGGTGTAGTGAAATTGTAGGAGAGGCGTTTATAATATTATAATTGTCGAAGTATCTATGTAGCCTCGTTTAAATCTGTGCAGCCATTAAAATCAAACATTTCCCACAGTTTCTTTTCCATAGTAACAAGTATTTTTATTAAAACATGATGAACTTCAATATTTTTCTCAGTAATATTACCTAATAAAACTTTAATGTCGTACAGCAAAATAGCTTCAAGCTACAGAAATTACATTAACTTGTTTCCAACAAAACATTTTTAACAAGTCACAAGAGAGGATACATAATAAAAGTCTTTTAAAAATAAATCAAGTATCTTGACGGTTCACACCGCTATGACTAGACATTTTTACTTGTTTCTCGTCGTTTGACGCCCCGCGACAGTGCGTTTTCATTATATGCAGCTTAGTAGCTACGGGTAAATAAAGCAGCCCATATTGCCGACTCGGCTTATTCTCACGAATTCTATCCTTCACGCCAGCACACCGACTATAATCCGCTTTTTACGATTCCACTCCTCGCACGTAGAATTTGAAATGAGAAAAATAACCTCAAATTCTTTGTGAGTTGCGGCTTGCGTGGTATGAATGAGTTCTATACGGGAAATATTTTAGTCATTTCAAAAGGATGTCCTAATTTTAAAATTATGAAGCTCTGTTTTTGCGAAGGTAATTACATGATTTCGGACTTATTTTTGTGAGCGCTGACTGACGTAGTACCCTGAAAGTTGAATCTAGATTAACAACACACGAATCATAATTACTGATATTTTATTACGTTCAAAACGAACTATACCTATGCATTAATACAATTAAAATCGCGTATGCTTATGAGTGTACACACACTTAACGGCAAAAATAGCTGATACAATACTGACTCCATGGAGCACTAACATAAGTAAATAATTAATCATTTATTCAGGACCAAAAATTTCGTACACCCACTAAACTGCGAAACAGTTTATCGGCCACTATGTAACACGTGTGCGATGATCTTAACTGGCCTGCCCCAACACTTTTGCTTCATAAAAGGATTACCAAACAAACTTTGTTTTAACATCCCGTGTCAATCAAGCCGCTACACTAATCCGAAGTAAGCAAATCATGTCACTTGGTTAAGCTGTTGGTGATAAAATGAGTAAAACTTTCGTATTTATATGACTCATATTATTAGTATGATGACAAATAAGGAAAACTTGAGTCATATTGCATGCACCTAACTTTATATGGTTCGGGCTTTTTGGCTTATTTTACTTTACGGTTATTTGTACAGCTTACATTTTATTTATGTGTCTTGTACCTACTGAAAACCAGTTGAGTTTAAAATAAGGTTTATGAAATTAGAAAAACTTAAAAAATACGTGAACCATGGAGATAATCCTATATATACAAGGTGTTGCTTTGCATCCTAGTCAAATTCAAGGAGGTAATTATGCTAATGATTTTCGACCCGAATCAATAATAAAATGGGTAGGTAATTTTTTTTATTTTTTCTTAATATCTGAAATCGATAAGTGTACACCAGCTGTATTTAAACGCGGCCCGTCTAATACTAGCCCTATATCCGCGCTTTCACACACACAAACAAAAACGTTATTGTACGTTTATTCAATAAACGGGTTATTCTCCTCTTTTGAAAAGGGCTTCATTCTGAAATAGTATCAAATTAAAACAAGTAAAAAAAGCAGCGTTTGTTATTATTAACCAAGACCGTAATTTATATTGATTATTTACGTCTTCTATGACAACCTCCTAAATTTTGACGAGGTTGCAAAACTACACCTTGTATATTATGTTTATATCAATCAAATAAATATTATAGGATACTCTTAAATTTGAAAACTACGAATTGAAACAACCCCCTGAAAAAAACACCCTTCTATATCACACATAAAACCACAGCGGAACAGAAAATCAAATCATCCGCACAATATAAGAAATAATAAGAAAATAATAAAACGAGTGGTGTTACCCGGGGTTGGACTGGGACCTAGCCCGACCTACAATGTCTCTTATTTCCTGAGGGAAGACCGCGTTATGGCACTACAGACGCACCTATCACAATCTGAACTAAAGCTGCAGTAGTGGCAACTTTTTGTAGCGATACTGTTGCGCAACTATATTTTCTGCACAAAACAAGACATGTGGATTGGAACAAATTGGACTTGATTGGAGAAGACGTATGCAATGATAAATAAAATAATGTCTTCATTTGTCTCCACAGATTGTGTGAGGAATGATATGAAAGAGACCGTCACGGTATCACGGTTGACAGGGGAAAATGGAAGAAGAAAACGTGTTGCGCCGAACACAAGTGGAATTAGACAAGGGCAGGAAGATGGTGTCTCCACATCATATAACAAGTGATCAATCGTACAGGAAAGTGCCTGAGGTAGAAGGGTCCTGAGTTACAGATCACCCGGCTCTCTTAGATCTATGTTAAATTCATCATCTTCATCACCTTCCTGCCCTTGACCCGTTCTACGTTCTTTCATATATCTATTATTCCTTCCTATCCGTGTTTAATTGAAAATGTGAAATTTCAGTGAACAATAATAGTACATGACTTTTTATAGTCTCTATTCTTTCCTGCAATGCAATACTAATGCAAATTTATGTTGAAATGCGACCGTGTCACTGTTGCTTTGTAACTTTTTATGTTGACTAAGTCAATAGATTAATAAGTATTTGTAGTGATATGTTGGAAACGTTACGTTGAAAATTTAGGTATCGCCTAGTATGTACATATATCTACTCTATACTGTGCTGTGGCAAAGGCTGCGTCACCTACTCGCATCGAATACCATTGCACTCTTGTGCAATTTCTGCGCAATGTAAGGATTGTGAACTTAAAGTGAGATGTCATCAAAACGCGCTGCATTTGCTATGGCCCTGGCTTTACCTACATAAAAAGGACCAGTTATAGCAACAACGTAGCAACAAAAAGTCACCAAGTTTGTCACACTTTAATAAAGAAACCGATTTTAGCCACATCCCGCAAACGCGATTCCATTCGCTCCCCCATTCGCCAATGTCTATAAACCACGTTCTCTACTATGTAACAAAGCTAGCAAATAATGTTGATCTCATATCGGACAGAAATAGCTGATGCGGTATTTATTTATATAAAATATGATGCGATTTTGTTTTTGTTTATGTATTTTGAAGCGAAATTGGCTTTGTAGTGGTGTCTGAGATTTTCTAAATAATTTTATATTTTTCTTTTCTTTTGCCAGGTATAACATTATGGTTTAGGTAGGTTATTGTTTCCACATTATTTTAAAACAGCGTAATTTTTATAAGGATTCTAGGTAATCATAATTAATTTTAAACCAATAAACGACAAGATTATTAGCCAAAAAACAATTCCCCTTCGTCGTTCTAGATAGTTTTGAATTCGTCCAAATCTTTGCGATAATATTCACCGTTCCCTTCCACTTAGTAACAAAAAACCAATAAGGAAGGCAGCATACACTTCATGAAATATAGGTCGTCACTAAAAATAACTATAAACTAAAACAAATAACCCTCTACAGCCCACTCAAAACTAACCCCCCCACCCTTCACGTACCCACCTCCAACTAATCAGTGCCCATAATACATGATACCTGTATTGTTCTTCCAAAACTTTCAGCTCATCAATCAACTAGAGGACCGGGTGCTTTATAAAATGTTGCCAACTCAGCAAACCTTGTGGGTAGTTGGAAGTTATTAAAACTTGTTGCCTCTACAAGTTTCTAACGACGGGTATTTGTAAAATGTAATATGGGTACTATGTGAGTAGTTGGAGAAATGAATGCGATGTGTGTGTGTGCAGGGCTGGGCAAAATACAAAATACTATCACGCGATTATTTAAAATACAAAATATCTTTAAGTAATGTATTTGAAATATAAAATACAAAATACAGTATTTTAGCTATTTTTATTTGAAATGAAAAATACAAATTACAAAATACTATTAAGCATAAAAAGTAATCCAGCCCAGCATGAGCTAAAAAGCAGAGTAAAAGAAGATTAATCAGTAAAACCAAAGTTTTCTTTCATGAACACTAGATTTTTAAATATACTGTCAGACAAACAGCCTCTTGTTGGAGAATAAATAATACCTGCTAAAGAAAACAATCTTTCTGCAGGTCCTGATGAGCACACACTTGTGATAAATTGTATGAACACATTTTTATATTTGGATATTTGACTTTTATTTCATTTTTGGTTAAATGTATTTATATTAAAATGTATTTTGAAGCCATAAGTATTTGAAATACTAACTACAAAATACCTCGCCGTCAGGTATTTGAAATACGAATTACAAATTACATTTTAAGCAAGTAATTGAAATACAAATACCAAATACGTTTTGTATTTCAATTACGTATTTAAATTACCCAGTGTGTGTGTGGCCATATGTGAGCAGTGATAGCCTAGTGCTGTGACCGTTGGACTGCCAAGTCATAGGTCTCGAGTTCGAACCCAGGACACGCACCTTTGATTTTTCTGAATCATGTGCGTATTGTATAATTATCACTTGCTTCGGTGAAGGAAGACATCGTGAGGAAATCAGCATACCTGAGAGATATTTCTCGACGGTATGTAAAGCCAAATAAGAGGCCCATGGGCGGCATAAAAACTCTGATGCCAGGTTAGGCACTAACCACACGATAAAGAAGAAGAAGAAGTTGGAGATGAATTTAGTTATTGGAATCGTGTTAGGTAATGATGCACGAGTCGATTTATGTTTTAACAAAAGTAAACTGTAGACAGACAGACCCTTGAATCTATGTTAGTTTTAAAATTCCATTTATGTTGTTTTAAGCTTTGAACTAACTAAACTTACACTATCACATACCGGATATCTTCCGTGGTTTCTATTTTTGCGCCAAGCGCCATGATCACTTGCAACAGCATCGAAATATCGGGAGCTCACAATAGTTGAAAGTCACGGAAGATATTCCATAAGTGACAGTGTAAGTTGCATCTAATTAATTCTAATCGGAATGGCTTATCCACAGAGGCAAAAAACTGCAATTGCATTAATACTTATATTATTGCAAAAGGCAACTCTTAAACATAAGGGGTGGAAGGGACACAGACCCGAAAACGGTAACCACATAGGTACTGAGTACATCATACTAAACCGAGGGGCTATACATAGAAAATTTTCATCGGTAATTAAAAAAAAACAATTATTCCATACATTTGGATGGATTGATGGTAGGTAGGTATTGCACTTTTGTAGGAAACATGTTTTTTTTATTTATTACTTATTATACCAGTTTTTGCCTGCGGCTTCGCCCGCGTGGAGTTCGATCATTGACCCACGGGATCGTCCACCCAATCCATCCGTCTATTTCAAACTATAATCTATCTCTGTGCCAAATTTCATCCAGATCCGTTCAGCCGTTCTGGCGTGTTTGAATAACAAACATCCATCCATCCAAACTTTCGCATTTATAATATTAAGTACGGATTATGTAGGCACTCTTTTAATTCTGCGAATCGGATGGTCGAGGACCACTGATCAGTACCTACCATGTTCATCCTGCTGATCTGGCGGGAGGCGTACAATTTATTACTGAAGTTATCACAAGCGACATGGCTTCTAGGATGTGTAAGTGGATGGCTTCTTCTGCTCATCTTCGTGCTGTACCTAGTTATTTATTTACTTATTGTATCAAAGGCTTTGTAAGCTATTCTTCAAAAATTTCATAATACGATCATAAAATCTTTTACCGCTAACATCAAGTCAAAAGACACCATTAAGTTGCAAACAAAGTTGTCGTCAAAAGTTATATTGTATCGAATCAAAGTTTGATATCTCCAATAATGGACCGGAAATCTTCCGATTTCCCGATAAAGTAGTGGGGACAATGGTGCAAGGAATTTCGGGAATTTGGGGGAAATAAACGCATTTGTTTTGGTCCACTGATTGTGAAGGAAAATTGGGAAATTGAGTGGTATTTTGTTAATTGCGTAGTTTTATCGCAGTATTGAGTAAGTTTCAGATAAATTAATGTGAGAGAAGTATAAATGTCGTTTCTCTTTATCAGAAATGATTTCGTCAGTGAGTAAATTTTTAAATATTTTATCTGTTTTTCTCAATTTTATGAAAATTAATCTGAAATTTTGCATATTAAGTTTTGATGACAATGCATGGTTAGCTAAGGGACGTCATTGTAAATCTTTTAAAGCGGACTCCCAAAGATGGCGCACTAGTTATTTTCTATGCACGCCCATTATATAGGTACCAATAATTAAAAGGGTTTGTTGAGAAGAATACGATTTTTTTTACTATAAAGCTTATTATCTAGAAACTCATCTCTACCCACAGTCAAATACGAAGCACTTAAAAAAATATTCCCTCCCAGCGAACAAAATTCCACTTTATTCAAAACCGTTACTATAACCCGTCACTGCAAATAAGTGCAGCATGGACGTACTATCGATACCACCACCACAGTCCCGCTTGGCTAGTGACTCGTGAACGAGACGTTTGTATCGCAAGCTTTCATCTAACGCGGTGACTGTAACAAATGATGGAGGGAGCCTGACGTGGACTACTCTATACCTATTACGACTTTTCAGTTACGCCATTTTTCTTTTGTTTTTTTTTTGTGACGTCATTTTTTTGGCAACATACCTACAATAAATGACCGTGGTAGGTCGGAATGACGACAATTCGGGGATATTTTACGGTTTTTTGAAATTTTGGTGACCGGAGAATCCTATTCCTCCTGAAAGATCATCATCATTACGATAACAGTCTACATTGGTTTTAGCTGAATGGAAGTACGCCTTCGGCGATCCGTGGTTTCACATGACGTCAAAGTTTTACTATATGATTCGAGAAACAAAGTTCTCATCGACAAATGACTGGTAGCTTTAAACAAACGAATAAAATATGGGTGCTGAGTCTTGAAAATCTTAACGACAACTTAACAATTATTGTAACTTTAGATTCGTCCAATAAACCCTTGATTTTCCAGCGCCAAAATATTAATCATGAAGGTACAACGTTAAAATTTTCCCACAACAAGACTTTCGATTACCACTCAAACAATACCTCATTAATTGAATCGAATGTATGTATAACTCATTGCTAAACCATACCAATTTATCTACACAATTTGTATATACATACAGTTACCATTCAGCAGCGCTGATCCATTAAGTGAACATAATTTGAACCGTTTTCCTCTATACAGTAATGCACTTATGGAGCACGGATACTAACAGATGGCTGGCCCAGATAGCCAGCAAATAACAATGAATTTAGGTAGACAACACATTACCCAGGACCCGTAGCTGAAAGCCACTTTAAATTACCCTTTTCACTAAATTGATTGTTATAAATAGCACTAGCTGAAATGCAGCTGATGCCGTTAACTTGTATTTATTTTTCAGTATCTAGAATGTATTTAGAGGAATAAAGACAAAATGATTATTGGAATAAAGACAAAATGATTATTAACCTTTGTTTCGTTTTTATTGAGATTTTAGTTATCTATACAATATGAGCAATCTAAAGATTATACTTTTGATAAAAACGGGTGGAATCAAAACATAGAAGCGATGTAGACATAACAAAAAAAAAACAAAAAACAAAGAGTGGTACACAAATGAGCATGTGGGGCATAGAGCATCACTACTAAATAAACATAAAAATTAGATCGAATCTGTTTAGATATTACTCAAATCTGTAACCAGTCATCTGATTGGTTCCATTAATTTTAACTAGTCAACTAAAAATCGAAATGAAGCCATGCAAATAAAAGTAACATTTCATTCCCACATCCCATAAATCCAATTCACACAGCAAAATAACATTTCAAACCTCAAAAGAAACCATAAAATGGCTTCCTTATTTCTCCCGAATGCCCTAATCTGAGATATTCCTTGAGATAAACTTCTTTCTGATAGGTTACGGGCTGAGGGTATTTTACGGACTATGCACCCCTCACCAGGATTCAATTTAGATCCTCGATCTGATAGGAGCATAGGGACCAGACTATCTGAACAACATGGCCGAATAGTTCAGTTAGATTGAAAGTTGACGGACGTTAAATAATTTTATAGTTTTCACGGAAAGATTGGGTGGTCGTTAAGGTTAAAGTTAAGAAGAATTTTAGGAAACGGTTTGCATAAAACGGGGACTGTAGGTACTCAGATGTCTGTATATTTCATTTGCTATCATACCCAGTAGCTGTCTTTTTAATCTGATGAGATTTATATAGCATCACAAGTAAGGTAATGTACTTGTGGAAAGTCGGTATCGAAAATTGTAATTGTTTGTGAAAATTAATATCAACATAAATAGACCATAAATTCAAATCACATAGGCCATTCTTTGATGGTTGCGTGAAATGGTTACGACCCGGCAAATTGGCGTACTGTGTTAATTTCAAAAACATGTTTAAAAAATAAAAATAAAAAGTTGCCCCACACTAGGAATTTCTCCTGTATGGTAGGCGCGTTTACAAACATTAAATCTCTCATACACAAACAAACAGACCCGGAGAAACAACCTGTAGACCATACAAATATTTGTTCCGTGCGGGAATCAAACCCGCGACTCGCAACGCAGCAGTCAATCGCTCAGACACTGCACCAACCGTGCCGTCGACATTACTTTTCCTGGCTGTAAATAACCTGTAGTTTGATGAAAAGTATTTGCCCGTTTTTTGAAATCTATGAAAAGTAACGGATTCTTACAATCGACTTCTTATCTCTGTTTAGATTTTTTTATATGAATATGAACCACTTCTGCTGAATAACCACAATAAGTTCGTGTCTACATAAAACACAACTTTCCAGAACGTACCGTCATGCACATTTTCGAATTACTTTGAACATTTAGTATAATAGTTCTGAAGTAACTATTTACTAGCTTCGGCCAGGCAACAATGAAACCCATTTCTACTAATCGTAGTACTTCGCGGTACTATAAACAGTTGCTTAGTGGTACTATAAAAAGTCAACTAAGTTTTCTGTACATGCACCTGACATAAAGTTTAATACGTAGAATCAGAACATTGTGGCTTACTTGATTACTTCTTACAGAATCTATGAAACTCGGCTATAATTATCAGGCTGCCAATTTTCACTCAGAAGTAAGGAAGAAGTTCTATTAATAGGGACAAGCCTATGGCCATCATCATAAGCCTAGCCCTTTCCCGCTATGTAGGGGTCGCCTTCCAGTCTAACCGGATGCAGCTGAATACCAGTATTTTATATGGAGCGACTGCCTTTCTGACCTCCACAACCCAGTTCGTACTGGGTAATACGAGCCTATATATGTATAAGCCATCAATCGGGCACACTCCAGACTCAGAACTGAGAAATTCCTGATGGAAAAACCCAATTACACTTAGGCCGACCTAGTCTTCGAAGACAGGACCTCCTGTTCAGCAGTGGCGTTTGTTACCACTAGATCAACGTCAGCAAAAACACGGCATTAGCTACAATAGAAGCTATGTTGAAATAAACTCACATTTAATGCCTCAATTACATGCTAAAATCCATGTTTGTTTAGTAACTAAACACATACAAACGTTATCAATTCGCTTGAGGTTTTAAAGAGGTTAGCCAGGTATTGATATCTATAGAACATAATATGCACAATGCTTGTATACTGACCGAATTCGGTCTCCCTCAGTATTCAGGTTAGGGAGGTCAGATTGCAGTCGCCACTAGTGAAATACTGATATTCAGCCGCAGCTGGTTAGACTGGAAGCTAGCTCAGCATAGCTGGGAAAAGGCTAGGCTTATGGAGATATTTAGTGAGTTGCTACCGTTCTTTGCACTTTGCTTTTAGCACACAGTACCGTAATTTTTCTGTTCGTTTTACTTCGTTTTTGCAGTGGTCTGCGATAAAGCTTGGCATGGCCATGGAAAAGATTTTGGTTATTTTAAAAAAGGTGCTATGCTAGTATGGTTCCGCAGCAAAGTTAAATAAAGGATTTTTAGAAAAAGGAGTGTTGATTGAAAAATTCGGTAAATAATTTCACTTATACACCGTATTTATAGGATTGGCCACGAACTACACGTTTGTTGTGGCAACGACTGCTCAGAAATAAATGAATGAAGTTAATAAGAGCTTGCCATATGAGTCACTATGCAGTAGCATAGACCCGATAGAATCAAATAAGGTACGTGCCTGTCACGTGATGGAAGTCGTGTCGCAAGTTGCATCGCGCGTGGTCGTAAACAAAGCGTTATTAAGAAAAAATCATTTATTGTATGTATAAATAAAAACTGCCTGCCACTGTCAAAATTGTAAAACAATTTTCACAAAAACGATATACAATTACATGAAAACAGCTTGATAAAGTTATTCTAAGACGTGTTACGTAATATGTCTCGTTGAGTTCAGACGTCCTTATTAATATCTGCCACGTTTAGAGCTAAGGTCGTTGAACTTACATCGTTTGTGTTATGTAATGAATGAATAAGAGACAATATTGTTTGATCATACCGATTTATGTGTAGTAGAGGTAATATTTATGTAAAAATGTTATATACAGGGTCTAAACGGATCCTTCACGAAACCATCAACCAAGCATTCTGTACATCAAACTAAGTAACAATGCGCAAAAATGATTGCTGGGAAACGCCTTTTTTGGTGTAAAAATCAAGTTTACGGTAGCGCTCAATGTAACGCACACAAAACATGGTGCATAGGGGTCATGGGGATATTAAAAGTAGTAGGTAAGTTATAACATCTAAAACTTTGTTTTTTTTTTTTTAAACGTTTCAAAAAGTGGTACTTTCGCCTTCAATATCTCCGTAATCTTGGTGACTAAAAGGTCGCCAGGCATGGTCCTGAACAACAAAATACCGCAATGACAGGAAGATCAAGTACCTCTCGGGTTTTTGGGTATTTTTACACCCGGTATTTGTTTTTTTTTTACCCATATTGGTTAACAGGATGGTGCCTTCAATAAGTACTAAAGTAATAATCAATAACATAACAGTAATAGTTATGGTATTGCTTAATTTTCTCAGGAACTAGTACAGTACCTCTTAAATGATCAACTTCAATAAATGTGTTTGTTTCTGTAACACTAATAATTATAATTATTTTTGGCATGCCTTTCTTAACAAACCAATTACTTTGATTCTTTCACACAGAACTTTGCTAAACAGTTCACATTCGCGACTGATAAAAACAAAAAAAGCAAAAAAAAAAGGTTATATTTTTTGCAATAAAGTTTTCTAACTTTACACAAATCCTTGTCAAGTATCAATATTTTACATTGCAACTAGAAGTTATACGAACATCATAATAAAAATGCTGAACAATACCAGCGATTCAATATTGAAGACTAGAAATCATTTACTCTAGTTATTCATAGTTTGGACTTTATTGTAGACACAACTCCAAAACCTAAAGGCCAGATCCAAACCATATTCCCCAGAAAAAAAAGACGTCTACATTTCCCGAACAAACACCCAAAACTACAAGGGATATGTTTCTTTATCTGTCAGTTTACATGAAGTAAATCGGCAGATACCGCCCAAATGGCTCAGCGGCCGCGTTGTGGTCCATTCTATTATCCTAACGACTCCATATTACGTTTACCCAAAAATGTTTATGGCACATACGACCATTTGGTAAGCGACCTAATCAACCGACGCCGGCTCCGGTGGCTGTAACTTTTTCTACACACGCCAACTTACATAGGATAATGTGTTTGTTGAGGGCAGATAAGACAATATAGGGCTGCAAATAATGATGTTTTGGTAATTACTGGCTTAATCCTGACATCTCTTTTGATGGATTTGTGTATACTTGAGTAGATAAAATTTGTGCATTTTATATGGAATATGGAGGACCGTGAGATCATGGGTTCGGTTCTGTCCAAAGTGTTATTGGGTTTTTCCAATCAGATTTTTTTAGGAGCAGCCTAGAGTATGGTATAGGTAGATACACTATTGCATAACTCTTCGGGATTTACAGGCTAAAAGCTAAAGGCTTACGTAAATATAGATGTTATTTGAAAATGCAGTAGATTATAATTATTGAAGACGTGACGTGTCTGTTGTTTAAAGAATAGGAAACAATTATTTTTGATGTTGTGCATTATGGGACCCATAGACCTACTTTTTCTAACAGTCAAATGATAAAGCACCTTTTCTTTGAAGTGATTCCCAACAAAAAGTGTTACCAACATTGAAAATGTGTTGGTACAAAAGCTATTACGGTTTTTCATAGGTGCAATGTTTTTGAAAACCAGTGCATTCGTGAAAAACCAGGAACAATCCAATTCAGCAATATTGTATGGATACAGGAAAGCTGTTTGGAAATAACAATATTCCTGTTTCTGAATCCGACTTTTATTTTTCAGATTTTTCTTTTTTGGTTGTTTTTGCGGAAAAATATAAAACCTTTTCGCTCAAAGTGTTTTTGTCGATCCAGCTTTGAGTTGTCTTTGAGTTAAAAAAAAACGCTTCAGGAACTAAAAACCGCTTACGATAAAAATGATAAATGAAAATTAATAACAAATCATTATCTGTCGAACAGCCTGCCAGATAGGCGGGCTGTTCGACAAGGGGGGTAAGGGGGGGGGGACAAGGGGGTGTAAGGGGGTTTAAATAAAACCCCCTTTTACCAAAATATCTAATTAAAAATACTACCTCTCCACACCCTCACACTTACAGAACCTTCAAAAAGGAACTGCATCAGCCCCTTTCCCAAAATATTCACTTTCAAAAAAACCTCCAATACATTTAACGAACGGTTTGGAACGGCCGGCATTCACGTAGTATGACGCTTTTACATCATATTACTCTCGCATTGAACGAGATTGATGTGTGAAAAAAGCTCTTGAAATTGGTAAAAAGGGAAGGCTAAGTGTTAGGGGGCGGGGGCATAGAGTGTAGACCTATAGACGCGACCATTCTGCGATCGAAACGGCAGTTTTCGCGAGTAAAACGCAGTTGAGATTATGTTATCGCCCGTCGAGGTGGTAACGTGCTTTCAGCTTTATCAACAACCAATAACAACATTGACGACTGCTAAGCATGAGGTCCTGAATTCGATCCCCGGGTTGGGCAAAGTGTTATTGGGCTTTTTCATCAGGAATTTCTCAGTAACACTTATTGGATTAAAATAACCCACGGAGTCTGGATTTGTGATGGCAATAAGCTCGCCCCCTATTACAAGGGACTTTAACATAACCGGCGAAATGTGGGTGTACTGTTAAGTGCACCTCTGACTAACCCTTCGGATATTACAGGCGTGATGTTATTTTATATGGACAACCCTGGTATGGTGAGTCGTAGCGGGGTGAAAACGATAAGTAGATGATTGTTTAAGGCGCATGCACAAAGAACAAGGTACATACAGGGAACTAAATTTTTCTACAAATTGACACACTACGCTTTCATACCATATTATAGCCTTTTTATACGACTGACCTAGATTCATCATCGTGATTTGTGGCTAAAAGCTAAGCAAAATAAGCTGCCAAAATTCTAATCACTGAAGTTCCTTTACTGCCCGTGGCTTCACTAGGGGCGCTGCGCTGTTTAACATTTATTTTTAAAAGACGCAGCACCACGCTGAGATAGTGCCCTTTAGACCTCGTACAGGTCCAATTTAATTTACTTGCAAGTTCTCGAATAATATTGTCATATTAGAATCCCAATAAATACTTTTTCTATATTTCGTTCTAACAGTACATGAATGTCACGTCTACACAACGTTCTTACTCTATGCCGAAAGTGATCGAAAAACGTAGGTCGCTACAATTTTGTCACGCCTCTCACTGAACAAATGTTCCCTCAAGATTCGGCTTAACTTATGTGCCGCACGTTTTATTTCGCGGTGAATCTCAGCTCGTATATTGCGTTTTATGCGTTAGTTAAGTGTTAGCGATCGGTAGAACCGACTTTATGATCTGATTCTAAATTTAGGCTGGATCTAAGTCAGGCATTAAAAGATTTAAATACTACATTTATCTGTTAAAAAATAAAATGTCATGCAAAATATGTAGCTTTATTGCGGCGAAAATTATTTTCACGGAATATTTTGCATAACATTTAATGTCATAGATTTATCCATTTATCTGTATATACTAGGTGCTCCTGGATAAATAATATCAACCGCATACGTAGATCTTCATGGTTTTTCAGCTACTTTAGGTTGGAACATCGATGGTTGGCATATGCCTCGGAAAGCAGGTTAAGTTGTTAGACCCTGGCGTTGCAAGTGAAGCTTTTGGTTATTCGTAGATATTTGAAACTCATCATGTATGATCAGAAGCCCGAAAGTCTGACAACAAGGCTTTCCCAGGCATATCGTATTACCCGGTAACTGCGTTTTATAGGTCAAACAGATCACTCCAAGTAAAATCCAGTTTTTAGCTGCATCCGGACAGCAGTTTAAGAGCCGGCCCCGACGAAGTTGAGAAAGGCTAGGCAGATGTTGATTACCTTTTTACCCGACTGAGGGTAATGTGTTTATCAGCCTAGTTAAGTATGTTTGTTCCTTCGTGGCACTCTAGAGACCAAACGCGTAGTTCGTGGTTGGTAATTTTGATGATTCTTCCATCAATCGATTTTTTTTTAATTGTGCTTGTGAGAAAAATTGGTTATTCGAAATGACAAATTATATAAAAGTAAATAAATCATGAAGTTAAATCGTTTGTGAAGTATTTCACATTATTAAACTGAAAAACTGGAAAT
Organism: Standfussiana lucernea; assembly: GCA_964057025.1. Classification (NCBI taxonomy): domain Eukaryota; kingdom Metazoa; phylum Arthropoda; class Insecta; order Lepidoptera; family Noctuidae; genus Standfussiana; species Standfussiana lucernea. The sequence goes on from OZ059785.1 coordinate 7,142,039, forward strand.
TAAAAAAGTAATAATAAAAACTAAAACACCCGACTGATAAGCAAAAAAAGCCAATTTGGAAGCAGGCGGGACCCATTCCATGTTTTTTTATGGGTGTGGTAAATACATGTGTTAACGCCTTAGCAGTAGTCAATAACCAGAACTAACTACGTCCAGTCCTGCAGCAAATAAAACTTGCAGATTGAGATCGACAAACGGCAAGCAAAGTGTAAAAGTGCATTTGTTTAATTCTGTTTGAAGACAAAATTAAATATGATGGACTGATGGTCATGCTTATTTAATTGGATCCCTTCTTTTCGCATAATGTTTTTTTCCTAACATACTTTGGCATAACTGCTTTGTTATATATTATGCCAAAATAGTTATGCCAAAGTATGTTAGGAAAAAAAAACAGTATGCGAAAAGAAACCCATAAAACAGCGAACAGCGTTCAAATTTCAGCGAACAAGGATTTTAAAAGTTTGACTTGATTTATTTTAGCTTCTATTGTTACAGATTGCAACATTTTAAACTAGGGACCTCCTGTACTATGTAGATGTTAAATTTAATACACCAGGATTACCTAAGGACTTTTCAAATTGATATTGATGCGAAGTAACTCAAACAGTTGCTATGAAATTACTCAATAGACAGTTATTGTCAGTTGATAAATTATTTCTATTGGGTCTTATTAAAATAATACCAATATATTAATAATTTCTATTGGTATTATGGTCCCCCATTAAAGGGGAAAATTAGCTACCAGCACACAGTGAACAGTTCTTTCGAAGTCTATCTATGCAAGTCAAATCAAGTTACAGACACTTAAAATTGCCTGTTCGCGTACATGGAAGATCGCCTTTACATATACATGATAGGAACGTGTCAATACGTCACTTTGACGGTCCGAAAGTCTCGAAGTCGGCAATTACACCTATTGAAGCGACTGTATAGTAACGTGGGACGAATCAGTTGACCCCTATCAACACGTCGTGGTAACTGTCCTTTTTTGTTCACTTTCAACTTACGTCAATGTATCTATTGTGTAATACTCTATGTAGATGTTAGACGGTTCCATCAACCTTTATGATATTTTATTCGTGGATTTTTAAATGCTCATAATTTTGTAATAAAGAAGTAAACGCAGAATTCAGCCTTATTCCCAGAAATAAAGATGAATTTAACTTTAAAGTTGTTTAAACAACTGAATACCAAAAAAACAGTATAATGGCTCATTTATGGAGACGTGGCGCGGCTCGCTTTCAATTCAAGCATAATTTATGGCGATGTATGGGAGCGTTTACGGAGAAGCGACTTAACGCGTCGGGCACCGCGGTGGGCACCGCTCAACGCGCGACGCACCGCGCGACGCGCCGCCGGACGCGCCGTGTCTCCGTAAATGAGCACTTAGTGACACAAAGTACACTTAAATACATAATTTGTTTCTAAACCCTTCAAGACTTTTACTGCTGCGTGTAAAGATGACTTATTACTATTTGTTCCTCTAACAATGTAGCCTGTCAAACAAAAACGAAAAATGAGGTCTACATACAGCGTTCTGACATACGACAGCCAGAAAGTCTGCGCGTGCAGTTTCATTATTACCTCCCCTACAGTGTACACCCATTGGTCTATGGGGTTATTGAATCGGGCGATAAGGTGCCACGGTAATTTCCTGCCATTTACCATCATTACTCTTCCCCATGATCATCTAATAGGGTGACCACACAAAAAGTACAGTCGCAGAAATTCTTTAGAATTTTTCGGTCACTATTTCCGTCGTCTGAATTTCTGTCTGAACTATTATTAAAGAGATCGGACGGACATGGCAGTTATTGAGGATTGAAATTGGTGTACTTATAGAAATTAGGGGTTGAAAAGGACGAGGTTCGGACCTGCCTACCTCAATTTCGTGGTAAGTGTTGACCTTTTGTCGGGGTGTTGAATAGAGTCACGTTATCATGTAAGATATTAAAACAGGGATATTTTACCGGTAAAAATAAGTACTCATAGATCTACATTAATATACACAGTTTATAAAGTTGGGATGTAAAAGAAACTACTACATCCAATTTAAAAAAAAATACATAGGTTTTTTTATATTTTTTGGTAATCCAAGCTGTTGGTTTTTTAAATTAATTTGTGACATAATTTACTCAAATTAATAAAGCACATATTGAACTCTAATTCAAACGAGATACCCAATCAAAAACCATAAACTCAAAACTTCCTCAACCATAAACTGGCCAGTAACAAGAACTGCGAAACTAACACTAAAACAATATATCAAACTAATTTGTCGTCCAACATCCAAACAGTAGGGAACCAGCCAGTTAACAAAGAGGGAAGTGACCGAGACTATGCAAGATCGATTAATGCCCCCTAATTACGCAATTTCTGGCGATCTCTAATTGTGGTGTGGACCAGTATATTCTGCGTGACAGTACGTTATTTCCCTGGGGAGCGGTAAAGATAGCGGGCGCGGTACATGTGTGAAAAATTTACTGGAATCGTTGAATTTTTAAAATGAGTTTGAGTTATTTTTGGCCGTTTTTGGGGAAGGACATGGTTGATATTGGGTTTTGTTTGTTAAGTGACAGGTTTGAGGATAATTTAGTACTTATTAAATAAAAATTCGACGTGCAACATGTTGAAAGTGCATTTGCATGTACCTACCCATTCCCCAGTCAGTCTGATCACAGCAACCTATTTGAACTGGGAATAAAGTTCAGTATGATGTTGACAGTTTTGCAAAATCAAATATAAAATTATTTTTAAACTTTTCTATTTTACAGAACGAAAATATGAAAGCCGCGAAGAGCTAAATCTAAAAATACTCCCAAAAATAAAAAATAAAACTTTTTTTTTTAAATTTTGTATTATTCAATAAACATTGTTACAAACCATTTTGAAAAAACAAACATACTTACCAACACAAACTATCGCGGGTTTAACAGCGTTATATCAGACACGACAACTCGGTGCCACAATATAATTGATCAGTACATAACTATGTATACACAGCGTACACTAACCAACGTATTACGCTACGACTACGCCCAATGCACTATTAATACCTCATCCACGCTCCAATCCCACAAAAGACTCGGTAGACGCTTCCAGGAACTGCACATCTATGTAAGCAGCAGCTACGTCGCGACGGGGCTAAAATTATTCACTGACTCGTCGCATTGTTCTTTCATACTTTATTTGTCTCCAACACTTTACTTGTTTTTGTTACGATGCGTGTCGCTTAGGAGGCTAATTCCTTGCTTCTAATTTGTGATCAAAAATAAACGATCGATCAAAGTAAATTTTCGTATTTGTGGAAGCTGAACGAATTAGGTTTAAAGGATTTAGACGGGGTGTTGCCTGTTGGTTTTTTTGGGTGCGTGTTTTGTTTGGTAGATGTATGAAAACGATAAAAGATATTTAGTTAACTTGCTGAAAAGTAAAAATTCAAGGTAGGCAAGGATAATTCAAAGTAAATTCATCATTAATCCATCAACCAAAAGCTTCCAACAATGTGTTATATCAGAATGTGAAAGATTTACTGAGGTTTAAAACTAAACTATCTCAAATTAGAATCTGTTACTCAAAATGCAAATTAAACGCCATTACTGAAAGTACATAACATTATTTAAGATTAAAGTTGACACTGTAAATATAATAACTGCACTTTCTTGAGGTTTTAAAGCAATGCGTAGTTTTTTTGCTTACTAAATAGCTTCTGTACTTGGCTTCGTCTCACAACACAGGTCATGAAAGACCTGTGTACCAAATTTCATCTAAATCGGTTTAGCCGTTAAGGCATGAAAAGGTTGAAAAGGTAACAGACAGGCTAACATAACTCTGTTGGCATTTATAATATTAAGTATGAATAAAATGCACTAAAAAGTTAGATGGGATCTTACCAACAATTTGATCAACAAAGATGAACTTGGAATTTTGAATCAACCCAGATCCTCATGCTCAGCAGTTGATAATGGCACCAATATTTCTATAACTATTTTAAGTTTGAAGTACTCGTAGTTTTCAAGTTTGGCAAGTGTTGCTCCAAATCTAGTAACATGACATTTCGTGAATGATCTAGTGTTGAAGTATGCCAAGATAATCAGGAAGCATACAGTTACATAAACACATCACCAACTCAAAAGGTTGAGAGATAAATACAGAAGTCAGATGCTTACAATAAAAGTCAAAGTGAAATGTTGATCCTACGAATAATGTGGCTAAGAATACAATCCTTTCGCGTCCATACTATCCATAGTTAATTTACTTATATCACAAACTAGCTTTTGACTGCAACCTTCGTCCGCCTGAAATTATTAACAAAAGATTACTTCCCTATTTGAATCGGATTTTGTTAACAATATCAATGGTTAAATTTTTTTTTGCACGGCCCCCTAATATTTTTTCTAAAATAAACGTAGCCTAAGTTATAACATCGGCTATCTGCCAGCAAAAGTGACGACGAAATCGGTTCAGCCATTTCGGAGATTAGCCGGAACAAACAGACAGACAGACATATAAAAATTATAAGTACACACAGCTCCATTAAGTGCTTACCCCCTCAAAAGATATATGAGTTCAAATCCGTGATAGGCCCAAGTTGGTTTTTGTATTTTGCAAAAACATTTTACTACAAAGATTTATATTTTACAATTTGATTTGATAGTTGTAATTATAACTTGACGGTATGGAATAATTTTAAAAAGAAGACGTAAGTGAGTGAAATTAATGGACACCCTCAAATTATAACATCTATCAATTAGGCAAAAACCTAAAGACAAAGTGACTCGGACGATATTACCGAACAATTTCATCAGGTCTCGCTGGCTAGTTTGTCACAAACTATTGTATGAGTATTACGACAATCGGTGATTCGACGGTTCGAATCCAAGTCGAAACATTGATCTCTTTTTGAAGTATTCCTTAGATTATTCGTAGGTTTCGTAAAGAATTCAATATACATAGTAGCAGTGGTGTAACATTTTAAAACATGAGGGTATAGCACATAGTGGCGCTGTGTGTACCTTAATTATACTCTCATATGCATTCAGTAAAAAGCTGTCAGTTTGAAATTACATACAGGCACAATTTTATTTATTTGTATAGATGCAAAAAGTAACTTTAACTTTTGCTTGCCGTGGGATAATTCCCGAAAACCATGCGGGCAAAGTCGTGGACCAAGGTTATTCTTACTTATAATAGTAATGAACATGCTACCAAGCAAAATTATGAACATTTCACAAAGACTGATTTGCGATAAAACATTATCTGGTTTTAGTACATAATAAACAACACATGTTTAGACGTTTCCAGTACTAAAGATAATTTTCGTGCGAGAGTAACGTAAGGTCGTTGTCCTTATATTATGCGTCTGTATTGTTGCTAGTTACGCTGCTAAAATTGTTGTTTCAGCTATTGTTACGAATAGACAGCAGGGTTGGCAGGAAAGTTTGTTTAAAGTTTAAATAGCTTAGCTAATAAATTGTCTAACTAAGTTCATATAACATCACGCCTGTAATCCCCGGAGGTTTAGGCAGAGGTGTACCTATATAGTGTAATAGTACGACCCACATTTCGCCAGTTAGATTTAAGTCTCACTTAATAGGGGGCGAGCCGATTGTCATCAACCGGGCACTAATCCGGACTCCGTGGCTGCTACTGAGAAATTTCTGATGGAAAAAACCCAATAATAATTTGCCCGACCTGAGAGTCGAAGCCAGGACCTCATGCTCAGCAGTTGCGCTTGCGACCACTAGACAACGTGAGGGATTAAATGAGATTTTTTTTTTTTTCAGAGTTATTTGTGTTCTGGTGATATATTTCTCTTTCCAGTCAATTCCTTCATAAAGGGTACGTTACGGTTTGATATTTATATGTGTTTATTTACATCAGTACTACTGGTTTTAGTTAAATAATAACAGCCGCTCGGGTCGATCTTTAAGTTAAACCGTGCTTCTCTAGGTTGGTCCGTGGATGGGCGACCATCCAGCTGAATATCAGTGTTTTACATGGAGCGACTGCCTATATAATCTCCACGACCCAGTTAATACTGGGTAATACGATACCCCTTGGTAAGACTGGTTGTCAGACTTCCGGGCCACTGACTACCTTTAACGACTGTCAAAGATCTACAATTGGCAGCCGGGACCAACAGCTTAACGCGGTTTCCAAGGCCCGGAGGAAACTCAGTATGTAATGGATGGTTACCCATTCACGGACCAACCTAGGCAAGTGCGGCTTAACCTTAACATCAACCCGAGCGGCTGTTATTATTTAGCCACGAGCTCCTCGTACGTAGCGTGTATCAAAAAGGTTGGTTATTTTTAAGGAGGTAGTACAGACTATCAAATATGTACATCCCATAGATAATGTTGGTCAATTTGGTGGTCTATACCACTCTCTTAAATTCGACTACAATGTTCTGATACACGCCGTATTTATGTATATTTGGTAACAGCCCTGTGTACTAAGACGCGTGCGTGGCGTGACGTGCAATTTATTGACTGCCGTTGTTAGCCCTTTGTGTGCTCATCGGCAAAACAAACAATATGTTTTAAATTCATTATTAGCTCTCTCATTATAAGTTGCAAATATTTCCTTTCCATGCGTATTAAGTTCTATACATTTTGCGTGGATGTACTGTTACACTTTGTACAAAGTTGGTTGAAACAATATTTACTATAGATATTGATAGTTTAATATACATATAATGCCATGTTTATTAACGGTGGAAAAACTTTGTTTGACGATCAAAAATACCCAACACCTTAATAATTTCATTACAAGATTGAAATTACTTTTCATGTTAGTACACAACACGTCAGAGATTTTATTAAAATGTTGATCATTACCATCGTTTTCCTGCCCTCATCGCAATTTGTTTGTGGTCGGCGCGGCGTGTCTTCTTCTTCCATACTTCTATTAGTCGTCCTCTCAGGATTTATCCATAGTTTCTTTGTTCTTCTCCTACTCTTACAGTCGTCCACGTTCTTACTCAAAACTTTCCTCTCGACATTCTCCGCATTCCTCTTCATCATTTCATCACATGCCCATAACATTACAACCGATTATCAAACCAATTAGGTATCAATGACTAGTGCCACTTTCAGACTTCTTCTTATACCTACACATCTTATTATTAAAACGTAGATTTTATCTATAAATCTAATTTACCGGCGAAATGTGCTATAAAAATACCTACTCCTCGGGCCAAGTTTCCTAGAAAAGCTAGTCCAAACGAAGTAAATTTAAACGTAACGTTGGCCCATATTTCAATACGTTCAGCTTAAGCTCGCAACAAGCTACTCAATCATGTAAGGAATAGTTCGAGGAATCGATTTCATTCAGCGGTTGTGACTTGAAGAAACTTCGCGAACGATTTCGTTGGAAAAACGAACTTAAAATATGACGGTAAGTATGGAAATCGATTTCGTATGTCAAAGAGAATAATCTGTGACCGAGCATGGTAAAGGATCGGTCTATTTGAAGTATCAGTCAGTGTGCATGTCCGGAGTCGTGTCTGCAATTTGTCCGCACCTGTTTCACCCACCTATAAACAGCAAGGTTTTTTCCAGGTCTTAACAAAGTATCTGAAAGTGGCCCTTTTAAACAGTTCCAAGAAAAATAACCGACTTCCAAAAAAACACAAAAAAAATAACTTTACTTTCGGAAGTCGGTGACTATTGATTGTTTCATTTACTTTTTTGTCACCGACTTCAGGTAAGGTAAAGTTAATTTTCATTTTTTTTTTGTTTTTTTTGGTAGTCTGTTATTTTTTTTGGAAAAAAGTTTTTATTTTATCGTTTTTTAGCTATCGTATCTCACACAAATGTGTAAAAAAATAAGTAAATTGCGAAATTGATACTTGTCAAGTATCAATTTTGCGAAATTGATACTTGTCAAGTATCAATTTTGCAATTTCTTTTACTTGGATGACATATTTTTCCCAGCTATTTTGATTTAAAAATCAAACTACTAAACCGATTTTAATTAAATTTCTATGGGACCAAATCGGAAAGTATATTCTTTTAGATAAAAGAAGATTTTTTCAAATCGGTTCATAAATGACGAAGATACGAGGTTAAACACACAAAAAAAAATACAACCGAATTGAGAACCTCCTACTTTTTTTGAAGTCTGTTAAAAATCTGTGTATTTTACATTCAAAGCAAACAATGAGTACGTATCATTTTCAAAATGCAGTAAGTACATCTGAGCACTCAAAATTGTTTTAAAGAAGTCATAAGATTAGAATTAACTGTCCGCGAACCTGCAGTGTTCTAATTGATGTCACTATTTCTAAAAACCGAACTATTATTAACAGACCGAATTATTTAGTACCTACCCATCTTCTCTCGTTCCTTACATTAGATTCGAAGACAATGCAATTCACAGAATAAATAATCTGCTGTATAATTCAGACCAATTCAACTAAACGACATAAACTTAAATAAAGAAAGAGCTCAAAGTAAATCTCAGCCATTACTCTCAACTACTATCTAGATAACCGAATTGAGAATCTTAAAATGTAATGGCTCAAGAAAAACTTTTTTAGGCTCTATAAAATAGAGTTAGTTGCTATAATAGCGTGATAGCGGGAACTTACCGCATATCCCTATAAAACTACGGTCTTTTATCGTTCGACGCGTAAATTTCCGAATCCTCGGGGATTGCAATAAATAGCTGAAATCCTGAACTTCGACCACTGACGTCGGAACCTGATAGGACTTAGACAAGCCCCGCTAACATCTTGGTCTTTACTTGGAAAAAGTTCCGAATAAAACTTTTTACGTCGGTGTCGGTCCAATTTGGGATCAAATGGGCAATTGTCTTTTGATTTAAAACAGTGATTTGGTTAGTACTTTAGGTAAAGAATAGCTATCTGTTCTTATAAAAGTTGATATTCATAACGGGTCTGATTTTAAGCTTCATGAAATTTTAATACTGTATAAAAGTGGAGAAGGGAATTATAATTTAATAGTAATAGTATTCGAAAGGTAGTCCAATAGTATTTTATAGTCATACTTGCAAAATCATACGCACCATGTATTGACTCTGCACAGATTGTCGCTCCACTTAGCCTGAGGGCGCTGGTTCGCGGTCTCCCGTGAACACGTGTACCCCAACTCATCGATTCTAGGGCTAATATGACCGACACATTACCACTTCAGTTTGATTATTCTGTGAGCTATGTCGACAAATTTGAGAAGCTCGTGGCTGTTCGGGTTAATCTTCGATCTTGAATGGTCCGTGGATCGGTGACCACCCATTCCATACCAAGATTCTTCCGTGCCTCGGAAAGCACGTTAATCCATTGGTCCCAGTTGTCATTTGTAGATCTTTGACAGTCGTTACAGGTAGTCAGTGGCCCGAAAGTCTGACAACCAGTCTTACTTAACTAGTACAACTGGGTTGTGGAGGTCAGATCGGCAGTCGCTCCATTTAAAATACTGATAGTCAGCTGCATCCGGCTAGACTGGAAGCCGACCCAAACATAATTGGGAAAAGGCTAGATAGATGATGACGATGTCGACTTTGGATCTCTGCCGAATCACTTAAAGTCGAACTATCAATATTTCCAAACCAGTTAATAGCTCTAAATAAGGCATTACAATTTAAAAGGTGCCTTATGAGCTAAACTTTAAGTAGGGTTACGTAATCTTTAAAAGTTACCAACAGTCAGGCGTTGTTGGACCCTTGTCAGACCTTTGTTGAACTCCCAAACATTTCGCCTCCCAACTTGTTCGCTTCCACCTAAATTCTTCTATTAGTTAACTTTAGAGCCGATAATTATTTATAACATGGGAATATTTACATAGGCATGTAAGCAATTTTGGATCGTCAAAGTTGATACTGAGTTTCAAGGTCACTGTCGACGCAGTGGCCATAACTGGAAGAAGATTACGTACTTTCTAACTAAAAGTTGTTTTTTCATTAGAGTTTGGCAGGGGTTCATGAGGGAATAGTTATAAGAACGTAGTCACAACATAAAAGAACTAAATTCATACTTACCTACGCTGCAGCATGACAGATCCACCTGTGACCCCATAACGATTTTGCATTTTGAATCCATACGAAGAGGATGGCGTAAACCACCACAAAACTTTCATAACTTACTTTAAAAATCTTGTTTAAAATACGCGTCTATAAAAATATCCTGCCAGTACCATCCTTGAACGTCTGGGACGGTGTTATGGTAATGTTTAACATTCGAAGTAAATGGCTACTTTCGAATATCGTCTTTACAGACAACACTAAAGCACATAAAAGCAAATGACCATAATATAAACTTGGCCTTTGGATTTGTGAGGGCAGTTATCATGTTGTTGATGGTGAATATCGCCTTTTTCTATTGACAAGTCACTATAGAAAATATAGGAATGCTTGGTAGATATAGAAATTAAAGTGGATGGCGTATGATATAATAGGTGTATGTGGCGACAAAGTTTATAGCCTACTACCGTAATTTAGAACTAGTTTGTTTACGAATCATCATTTCTTAGGTGTCTATTTGTCTGGAAATGTCGTGATGGCCCAGAGGTTAAGACCTCGCCTCTCATGCATGAGGTTTGTTTGTGGGTTCAAATCCGGGCAAGTACCAATGTGACTTTTTCAATTCATATGTACTTTTTAAAGTTTATCTTGAACATCACAGACATCGGTGAAGAAAAACTTCGTGAGGAAATCTGGACTTATCTATACTAATATTATAAAGCTGAACAGTTTGTTTGGTTGAACGCGCTAATCTCAGGAACTACTGGTTCTAATTGAAAAATTATTTTATTGTTGGATAGCCCATTTATTGAGGAAGGCTATAGGCTAAAACATCACGCTGCGACCAACAGGAGCGGAGCATTAAACAAAAATGTTACGCAGACAAAGTTGCGCCGGTCAGCTAGTGGTTAATATAAGTGTGAAATCTCCAACCCGTCTTGAACAAGCGTGGTGATGAATGCTCGTGCCTTCTCTGTATGAGAAGAAGCCTTTGCCCAGCAGTGGGACAGTTACAGGCTGGTATTATTATTATTTGACAAATTTTTCTACTATTCACTCTTTCCAATTTTCTCCCTCTCTCTTCTTCATCTTATATGTCAAATTGATGATTCCACATAATATCTTTATACGTTTCGACAAGGACTTAGCCATGTCTACGTGGTCTAACTAAGCTCGTAGAAGCCCATCAATTAGTTACACCCTAGTGTCATCAGAGTTACTTTTTCTTTGCCATAAAACCACACAAAAATCACACCAGCAGCGATACTTGATAGAAAACTCATTAAACAACATAATAAATACCTTCCCTCCTCTAAAACTATTCCGCCACCACCAGCCTGAAAGTCTGGGACGGTCTTACACAGAAGGTACAAAGTATTTAAATAAAAAAGTCATTTTTTTCTCGACAGGGAACGTAACGAGGTGGAATCACGATGCACTCGATATAACATCGCAGCAGCTATTACCTGCCCGGAGTTTGCGGAAAATCGTTATTGCTCACCGAAACCGGGTTAGGTTACAGTGCCGAAATGAAAATTGGATATCTACGTAATATTTTTCCGGTAATAAGATTTTGTTTGTTGTATTTTTTTGTTTTTTTGGAAGTGGATTTCTGGTATTGGTTAATAATTTTGTACATGTAACCTACTTTTGAACGTTAGTAGTTTTTTTTGGCTTTAACCTTGTTTTAGCCGACTATGAATTCAGTTTATAATTCAATACTCAATAAATTGATTATGTAAGAGAACGCGCACAAAATATGGTCGTAGGTACTTTAATATGTCTATTTTACCACAACAGTAATAAAATGGTGCAGTCATATTTAATTATAAAACACTTTATTATCTACTTGAACTTTCTAAAGAATCTCTTTGTAAAAATGTAACTATTTGTATAGTAAAAACAATTATTTTCCCGCTCAGTCTACCAATAAGGTAGCGGCCTAGGTATTTCAAGTGCACAACTGCTGAGCGTGCAACATAATACTTTCTATTAAAGGTGGAAGTGGTCACTTTGAGCACGACTTTGCTTTGCAAAAACAATATCTTTACAAACTGAAGAAATATTGGGACATTTTCGACGGAAACTGGGGGTGCATTTTACAGTTTTGCAATTCCATTCGCTATTATTTTATAGTACGGCGTAAATTTTGTTAGTCTTTGTCGTCTGCAGCCGGAAGATAAGTTTTTAAGATATGATAAGAACTGGCAGCCGTTCTTACTGTAAATTTATTAAAATTTGGAAATTATGACGTAAAAACGTATGCCGTTAAAAGCAATGAGTGCCTGAGATAAAAGTAAATAAATTCAAGTATTCTTGAATAATGAACTACTAAATCGTTATGATTAATAAAAACCATTAAGTAATGCATAAAAACTGTCACAGATAATGCTTAAAAAGAACAATCATGCATTAGATAGTGTATTTCTGTATTACAACCATGCGGTGGCATTTGCTATATTAAGAAGCTCATCAATTTAAGGAGACACAACATTTTAAGATCACTTTAGTCCCGATTCAGTTAGCACTATTTTTTAATAATTTATGCTTCATTTTAAGTCGAAAAACGCATTAAAGACTTTGGAATTCTCATTGGCTTCTAAGAAAATGTGTAATCTTTACAGCGAGACAGCTGCTTAACTATTTAGATACACGACGAACGCGGACACGGGACGACACTTTCAGAATAACATATCGTTTTAAATGCCGACTGACAGATGACACATTTCGACATTCTTCAACTTGTCGTTTCTGAAATACGCGCCGCACCGCCCTTTTATATTTATTTTTGCTCGTCACCGTTTGAATCACTCAACACAAGAATAGAACTCTATAACTTATTGTTTTAACCGTAGAGTCTAAATTGAAGTGATTCACCGCAATCGGGCTGGCTATTTTCTACATAACACCCTTCACTTTAATAAGAGCAGACAAAAAGTCAGTTTAAATCTAATTCTTGAACACGCTAATGTGACCGATACGGGTTAGTGGGCAATTAGTTAAACACAGTATCACTTCAGTAAACAAGAAAATTTCAATTTTGGGTTACAGTGGGAATTAAAAGGTCGGATGGATTAATATTCGGATACGACCAAAAATAATGTTTCTATGTCAGTTCAACAGTGACTATTTAATCACGTACAATTTATTGAGACCATTATATCTGTCATGGAGAGAGCATAAATATGTTGTCAGTTTATTAATACCCGTGTTACATGAGTAACTAAAGACGTACACATGTTAAACAAACAGTACTTCTTTATTAACTTTTTTGTCGATTAGCGTGTTTATGATTATCTTCAACGCAAGCGAAACGAAGAGGGTGAGCTAAGATAATAGATCTGAGGGCTGGAATAATTCACGCTTAGCGTTTATACGGTTCAAATTCGTCAGAGTGCGTACTGAGTCTGCAAAATAATTGAGCCATTCATAAGGCTCGTGATAGCGGTCCGGGGCCCGTCCCGGCACAATGACTAATAAGAAGTTAATCCGCAAATAAAAGTGGAATTGAAACAGAAGTGGAACGCCTTTGCGCCGTGTGGGTAGGCTAACGTCGATTTGTCTTTGTCGGCGTCACTGAACTCGTCAGAAATAGATTAAGCTCTCTCACTCCATCTAATGGCGCCTCATTTGTTTGGCTTTAAGAGAAAAATTGCTCTTAAACTCTACGATAGAATCTTGTCGATGAGGTTCGTTTGTTTGACTCAATTTGAACAACCGAATGCTCCAATTGTTAGGACGCTTCTAAAGTGAACGTGACATTTTTAACAACACTGGAATTAACTTTTGTTTTTTGAGTCTGCTTTAAAATGTCATTGGCAATAGTAACTGACAGAACCGGGTCTACTAATAAACATAAGTTGTTGACAAAATGGCAATGTGACCTACATTTAATGCCAAAGAAAATCAAGAGGAAAACACCAACGACACATATATTCCACACACTATTATATCGATGCCAACACAATGTGAGCAGCAAAAATTCCGCCAACATGGTCCCCGATAACTTCGTTGTAAAGGCATCTTAACATTTTCAAATTCAGTTAACACTTTCAAGTGGCACCTTCATCAAATTGTTTTAAGCTGTTGTGTTCCTGTTCCGTTTACCTTAAAAAATGTTATTGTGTTTTCGTTCCCTTACTTTTATGCTTCGTTTACTCTCCAATTGGAGGTAAACTCGAGTTCGTTTCGTTCTTGTTTATTTTTCTACTTATGTTGTTAATCGGGTTCGTAGCAGACGCCAATTTTGATTAAAGTTTGCATTATTACAAGGAGTAATTAACATTTTGCAATAACTTCAATAAAATCCGATTTTGTACGGAATGAACTTTTGAATTTTCTGGAAGCCTGCTGTAGTTAATAAAGTATTGCTTTTACATTAAATGAAATACGACTCGTAGCTCAACTTTATGAGTTGTATTGCAATAAAAATATGGCGCCGAACTTTGAAATTCCGCTTCAAGTAGTTCGTGTTACGTGCGGATGGCATTTAAATATAAAGAAGAGAAAGAAATTAAAAATTTGCCTCTGCAGAATGAACTGGTGAGGATCTCATTCGCAGTAGATAGCTCAAGCCAGACGGAAGGGGAGAATTTTAGGGTATCTCGGTGAAATCTTGTTGCGAAGCTATTGTGGCTTGCTGCGTTGTTTTGTGCATATTTCTCTTACTATAACTTTTATTTCGCACAATATTTAGCTGTGAAAGTTTTTGAGTTTTTGACTGCGTTGGTCAAGATCAATCACAACTTTGATTGAGTTTTGTTTTCGAAAGAGTGAGTTTATGATTGAGGGCTTTTAATGATTCAAATACTAATCAAGTATGACTGAAAAGGTTACTTTATTGTCAATAGGTTGGTACCTACTGTTAAGAGTTTAAATCAAAAGCTCCGTTGAGATATGAAGATGGCCCGCGTTCATCACAAATCACTCCTTTAGCACTAAAGATAATTATTTTCGACTTCATTCTGTCAACTTCAAATGATTGGCAGACGTTGTTTTAATTTCTTTTATTCTTGTCTTTGTTTCGACAGTTCAAAAGTGCCAGTAACTGGCCTACTTGAAATAAATGCTTTGATTTTGATTTTAGCGCTAACCTCATTTAGTGATTAGTGCGCAAGCGGCTCAACATCAATATCCTGTTGTCTGTGTAGATTTCGGTTGATCCCGTTTATTATTTTGTATTGGGATAAACCGAAGTCTTTGGTGGACTTTCTTTTGTCTTTCTAGCGCTGTCACTTTCCCACTCTTGGAATAGTCCTAAAACATTCCTGCTCTAACAGATCATGGTAACCCACTTGAGCATTATTTATGTAATATATATATATATATTTTTTTTTCTTCATATTTTAGGGACTTTTATAACGCACAGCGTATGCCAGTCCCATCGTAATCTAATACAAGATACACATCCAACTGATCAATGTATCAGAGCCATAAAGTCGAACAACTTTCTCGCATCTTCAGAGCTCGGCTTATTTAATATTTGGTGGAATGTACCTATATCGTTCTTGTTCAACTTCAAAGCCCTGAACAGCTTACTCCTATCAGCCTCATAGCGAACACATTCCATTAACAAGTGCTGCATGTCCTCTAGAACTCCACACACCTCACAATTGGGAGAGGTATTTTTTTTCAACAAGAAAGCGAATTTGTTGCATGGAATATGTCCAGACCTGAGTCTGTGAGCTGTAACTACTAATTTTCTGCTTAAATTATTATTTATAAACCAGGGCACACGAGGAGGCTGACATTGTGTGGTTTTATACCGTATACCTTTTTCTAATGACATTCTGTCAAAGATCATAACAAACATTTTTGAATTTAGGCAACATTTCTGAGTAATCAAGGGTGATTTTGGTTTCTTTTCCGTGTTTGGCTGCATACTTGGCCAACATGTCAGCCTTCTCGTTACCCTGTGTAATATATTGAATTTACATACCTGAGTATGAAAATTCAAGTATTACAAATAATGCTCAGGATTTAATAAATAACGTATTTAAAGTACGTGCCCGATGAGATCTAGAACCGATTTGTCAGTTAAAGTGCCATGGCAGGAGTTGGTATCAACATTTCAGTATTCAAGATATGTAGTATGAATGCTAGAAGGGATTTTAATATTTATAAGGCAAGACTCTTACTTTTCTGATTTTCGTCATAGAGGCTTTATAAAACGTCATTATTTATCATAGCTTGCAGCAGTTATAGGTAAGGTTACAGGTAATCGTGAAATGCTATCTAATTCAAAAGATGAACCCCTTTTCACTCATTTTTCTAAGCGTTTGACAGGAATAAGCAAATAGCTAGAGGCGGGCTTACTCTCATGCGAATAAGGAGTGAACTTACAACGAGTCTTTTCATAATGTAAATGACGTAAAAGTCTTCTCAGAATAGGCTTGCGAAATCAACTGTCGAAACAAAAGCAGGTAATCAAGCCTGAAACCCCAAAACACAAACATGAATCACCAAGACATTACACTTCTATGAACGCGTACATCAATTCCCGAGTCTTCACGCGTTCGCACTTAAAGTGCGAGTTCTCTTTTAGTTTCACTGTTTCCGTGTCGAAGTTTATTTGTTGTATTTGTATTTGTAGTGTGTGAAATAACCGTGAAGGCGTCGTGG
This sequence comes from Standfussiana lucernea, assembly GCA_964057025.1. NCBI lineage: Eukaryota > Metazoa > Arthropoda > Insecta > Lepidoptera > Noctuidae > Standfussiana > Standfussiana lucernea. The sequence goes on from OZ059785.1 coordinate 7,158,644, forward strand.
AGCCGACCACCCAGTGGGACGATGACTGCTTAACGCGCGCGCCGTCATTTCTTCTGATTTATTGAAACGCAAAGAACACTCGGCGAGAGATCTGTACACTGCTGGTCGGAGATATAGAGACAGTATGTGCGAATCGAAAGGGGTGAGGGAATAAAAAGTTGAGTTTTTTTGTGTTTATTTTTAATTCCATTTGAGGATGTGGATTACAAAATTTCTTGGCGAAATGTCGGAGTACTAAAATACGCATCTGCCTAATCTTAAGTGAAAACATTAGGCGTGAAGTTATGGTATGTTATATGTCATTAATTGGGATTGTAAAGTTGAAAAAAAACACGAAACTTCCAAATTCCGCAAGAAATAAACAATCGTTAAATACTAGTTACTGCAGTTATGTATCACCATTGGAGCTTCACGATTGGAGCTTGACGCTTCCATTCAGATTAAAGCTCTTAATGGAAGCTCGTATTACTTGCCTGCAATCCACAAATTGAACATTATATAATGAAATTTACAAAAAATAAACAATTAATCAATCCTGAATTAAAACTCAGATTATCACCATCCACGAAACCACGACACGCAATAAATAAGAGTTGCATTGTAATTTTACAGTACAGTACAATACAAAAGCAACATTAAATCTCCTTTAGTAGCATTTCATTTGGCCAGACATGTACAACAGATATTAACACCGGCTTAAATTAATTTCAAATTTAAGTTTTGTACTGTAATTTCTCTCGCGGCAACATTGATCACTGCGGCTTCTTTTGTGAATGATCTAGCCACATTGTAAATTTAAAAATGATTATCAAAGATCTATAAATAACGAGTCATTGAAGCTGATTTCTTGTTGTTTATTTATTCGTTTGTGATGATTTAAATGTTCCAACTGTGAATCGAGTTGAGCTACTTTTGTTTTTTTTGAAACCGTTCGATTATTTGGTTAGAATGACACATTGTTTATTTGTAAATATATGGCAATACCGGGCTAGTTTATTAGAAGTGATTTAATTTAAGTTTCACTATCTGGACACGCGTAAAAATCTTGGCGTGTCCGGATGACGAAATAATAAGTGATACTAATTTTGAGTTTCACCAACTGGACACACGTGTGTCCAGTCTTTCGTGTCGAGTCGGTGACGAACCCTTTTTTTTTTTTGAGTAACGGTACTCTATTTATGCATCAGTAAAATGAAACACACTTTAATTAATATCTAACAATAATTATTACCCGAAAGTTTCACAACAATCTTCTTAAATAAAAACCATCAATCAATACACAGCCTAAATCATTGGGTCTTCTAGACCAAGCAAGTTTAGCACAAGAGTTTCATAACATTAGTAAACAGAAGGATAAAAAAATCCTTTAAACAGATTAAAAATAGGGAACAAAACTTTTTATGTAAGCTCATAATTTTTGCCAATGGGTAATCCCCAAGACTTGGTTCATTAATATTCATAAAATATTTCATAATTTGTCAACAGTGATCTGTAGGCCAGGCATTGGCCTGACCTACCTGAATTTGTATTTTTGGTCTACAAGATCAACGTGAAAATTCCGACATAGCTTAGACAGTTGTATAAAAGTCTGAAATTCTTTTATACCAACACCCGTATCTATACCTAATCAAGTCAAAGTGTTTACTTGAGTAAATGTATTTTTTTAAGATATGATTTTTATTATGTAGTTTAGGAATTGCTTAAAGTTACAACTGTTTAAAGTTAGAATTCCTAGTTTTGCTTTCTTTCGCGGTTCTTACTTCGTTTAAATTCTTGTCTAACTACTGCATTAAAAAAATTGCTCAAGTAATTACTTTAACTTGGCAATAGATACGGGTGTCTCTTGGTTTGTTGCTGCTAAGTAAAATGTTCTAACTGGAAAAATCGCCATTTCATTTACAGGGTCGCCACTGCCGTCAGTAGTTGAGAAAAGTAACAATTTCCAGTTGTTTTATTGTTCCGTCTAGGGCGGGGGGATAGGGCTGTCGACATTTGTTTTATTTGTTACAGCACTTTAAAAGTGTTTATAAAGAGTATAAAATAAAATGAGCTTAGTCGGCCAGGCTTCGGGCCCGACTCCACCGAAGCGGAGACTAGACGAGGAGAGAGGATATGTGTTGCAAACCAACAATAGAATTTCGTTATTTACACTTCTCATCTCCGCTTAGCTTTAGTCATTTAGTGGAATCGGTGAGAGCAGAGGAAATGTGTTGCAATTGTTTAGGCCAGCGGAGACGAGAAGAGACGTGAACGGAGTGCGGTGAGCGATGTGCTGTGTGCGGCGTGGGATGAGATGTGTGCTGTGTGCGGCGTGCGGCGAGCGCTGAGCGGTGTATTGTGAGCATCGTTCCGCTTCACACATCTTCGCTCGTCTCAGCTTTGGCGGTGTCCGGGCCTTCCAGTTAGTACTCAGGATAGTTAGAATGTAAACGTAAAATATAACTTTTACATAAATATATAAATCTAGTATTTGATTGTTTTATGTCTTGGTTCTAGTTGGTGCTTTGTGCTTGAAAGTCACTGTTTTAAGATTATTGTGTGCAGAGATTACGAATAAATGCGACTATTTTGATTGAAATTCGCGATAACTGCGGTTTCAAAATATTCAGCAGTACCTACTTACCAAAGTTCAAAATGCATTATCAAGCTAGAAATAATTAGATTGCACCCTACATTTTGCAGTCTTATTTCAAAATTCCATTTTTATACCTGCCTAATAATCAAGTAAGTACAATATTCTATCCATCTATCTTACTAAAATGATTTAATACAAAAAACTTTTCCTTCATAACAAAGCCAATTTCCACATTCAAATAGCACCTGGCCATCTGCAGTTCATAAACTAAGATCATAAGAGTAAGTGCACTAATAAAGTTCCAACTTCGAGCAGATGACAACCGTAGTAGCAATAACGCCGCCATTTTCTACGGAACCAGCTTTTTACAGTAGTTTTAACTCCGCCATGAAAGTTACACGGAACTCTAAATGGAACATTTTATTTTGAAGTTGTACACGAAGGATTTAAGTTGATCGTGTTATTGTTTTTTTTTTCAGTTTAAAAATTTGTTGAATGTATTCTATTTTATTTTTCGGATATATTGGAATGCGATGTTCTCACAGTCTTTTATATTGAAAATAAAATTGTCACCATCGTGTTTCATTGGATTATTTTGTGCCGCGTCAATAAGCGGATGAAATTTGTTTTTTTTTTTGTTCCAATTTAATGGCTGTTACAGTTTATTTGTTTCGAATTATTCAGACCAAATCTAGGTCCAATATTGCATAATAATGATTTTTTTTTCTTTATAATGTCCTATCTTCTTCTTAGCGTGTCGATGGCAATTTAAATTATGTCAGCCCAGAATTGAGCCACTAGTTTGGCGCCTTCAGTAGCGTCCATCAGTTCCTGTAGTGAACAACCATCAGGACACGCAGGGCACGATATTAAGTGCCCCATAGTTTGTGGAACAGCATCACATTTACAGTCCAGGGCAGAGTCATTAATGAATCTCCACCTGAGCAGGTTTTCCTTGCTGCGACCAACCTGGGTCCGGAGTCTATTTAAAGACTTCCAGGTCAGCCATGGCAACTCATGTCCAGGTGGGAGATTTTCAGCAGGTGGAACGAATGGGTCGGGTAAGGATGCATTACCTCGCCACAGCTTTAGTCTATGCATTGCTTTTGTCTGTGTATGTGTAGGTCCTATAGTATTTAAGTTTTTGGCCCTAATTTGATTCAGTTCAATCACATTTGGTTCCTACCGTATTTTTCACTACAAAAACGTAAAAACATCACAGGAAGAACCCGAAAGGAACAGTTCTAAACCCTTATTTATTCTTATTACATGAGGAAGTAGATTCTTATCCGATCCTCAGGTAGAATGAACGACAATAGAATCTTCCGGTTGACATAAATACGGGAAACCTATGTAAATGTAGGAAATTTAGACGGTTGCGGTATATTTTAGGGTGGGTACTTACGGCTCTTTTTAATGTCTCTTCTGGTACTTAGTAAAGTTCGTAAATACTTCTGTGGTTTTTGGGTGATTAGTGTAAGTGAAAATCAGTGTAATACAATATTACTGGAATGTGAATGTAGGTTTACTACTATGCATACCTCAGCCCTCTGCTTAACCCATTGGGGATTACAGGTGTTATATAATGTTTTATGTTATAATAAGGCTAAAATCAAACCGTAAAATAGAAGTAAAATATGCCAGCTTTATTACACTTAATGTTTACCTCGTAAAGTTGATTCAAACTCATTTACTTATATGCCCACTGAAATTGCAAGTTTGACCTACTAACCTACTGTCTAGTGCAGCTAAAATATAGTTCAAGCATATTAGACGTATGATATACGAGTTTCAATAACATTTATTATTGTAACGCCTTTTCAGCCATAGCGCCTACGCTTTATAGGCGGCAAATTATAGAGGTGTAAATATCTTGCGTGTATTTTCTGAAGCGGTACTATAATTCCTTTTTTATTCCGTTAATAAATTTTTTATCTCAATGTACCAATGTGTAATATGTGTAATAACCTACCGAGAGGTAGGTGTTATTTATTATATAAATAAATATGGTAGATTTCTGTGATAAAAATACCAATGGTCTAAGTTATTGCTGCTTATTGGTGAAGTTCGAAAAGTTTTAAACCTTGCATCAAAATACAGAGTGGTAAATAAATTTGCTTTGTTATTCTAGTTGAGTAGGTTAAAGCTACTCGCCGTATGCTGATTTCTAATATTAATTTAAATAAGTCGTTTTACGAGTCAAAGGGAGAATACGAAGACACTTTAAAATACTCGCTGCTATCGAAACTTCCTTCAATCTTTGAATTTTGTTGTTGATAGTTTCGTATTTGTTGCATTCAAAAATCTGGAAGGCATTTGTCTTTTTGGGCAATAATTCCACGCAATAGTTCCTGTATGCAACAGCAGTCACATATTTAATGACTTTTTTTATTAGTTTGATCAAAGTAAATAAGTTTAACAAATACTTTGCTTTGTATCATCACCAGAGATCGGAATAAGTAGAGTATATTTGCCGAAACTTCAAGGAAATAAGTAACATGTCATGGGGACAATACCACCCTCTACTTTAACAGCTTTATTTTGAAACATAAAAATCATTCCGGGATTTTATACGGAGTTGTTACTTACTTCTTTAAAGTTAAGATACTCTATACGTACCTATTCCGAACTCTGATCATCGCTATAATATCACAAGCTTCCCCAAAACATATCCTGAACTAAAAAACCATGAATATTTTTCGCAGCGAGCACATCTCTCAAATACATCACCAACTTTTACATAACATAAGTAAACATATATAACAGCAACCCGTACTAATACTAAGTCCACACTAATGCGGCAAACTAGAGCGCCTACACCTAAGCAAACTGCAACAGTCATGAGCAAATATTGCAGCAACTATGTATCTTTAACTGAGTTTATTTTCAGGAAACTCATAATTTGGAGCTCATAATGAGTAATGAAACAATACTTTGTACTGTAACATAATTAAAGTACCTACGTACTACTATTTGTCTAAAATGTCTAGCTATTAGATGTCGCTTAGTCATAATGCACTGGAGCAAATAGACTAACCACCACTATTTCACTAAAGAGGAAATAATATTATTATTTGAATAAATACAATACAAATAAATACCTGTACTGTTTTAAGCTTTCACGGTTTATAACTAAACATACACTGTCGCTTACGGATCATCCTGCGATCATGGCGCTTGCAACAGCGTCGAAATATCGGGAGCCCGCAATTGTTCAAATCACGAAAGATATCCCGTAAGTGACAGTGTATAATATTTTTACTCATACCTACGAGTATATTCTCCCAATATTTATCATAACGTGCATTTTTCCAGTTTTGGAGAAAACTTGATTCTGGTCTGTGTCTAAGAAATTCCTAAAGGAAAACCCATGAACACTGCTTGACCTAGGAATCGTACCTGGCATTAGTAGACCAACCACGCAGTTAATAACAAATACTGATTGAACTTTTTTAAGTTATTTGTGATAATATTTGCAAGTCAAGGAATTGAAATGTCAAGCATTTTTTTTAACCTATACTGTCGAACCGTTGAGCAAAGGCCCCCCAAATTCTTTCCAAGCCTCTTGAAGTATTTTTTTCCTGTAAGTAGCTTATTATTTTTCCGTCTCCAGATTGATACATTTTTATAGCTGTTTTTTATCAAGAAAACAAAAGAACATCGCCGATAAGAGCTCCAAGCCCCATCTATAGCTAAATAAAATTTTAAGTCAGTTCTAATTAGCCCTAATTGGTCCATTTTAATTTATTTCCGAAGGTACTTTTATTAGCTTTATTGTTTACCCTCGACTTTACCCGCGTGAATGTCGGATATAATCCCACGGGACCGTAGATAAAAAGTATCCTATATGTCCCAACTTATGGCAAGATGATCTACATGTTTGCCGACTTATTTGTAAAATTTGTTTGGCAAGCAGAGTTACTCTCACGTTTATAATATTAGTATAAAAGTATTAAGTTACTAGGCCTTATTATTTTGTAGGTCACATTTACAATTTCGTTATGAACAGTGAAATTACTGTTGAGGCAGGCACGAGGAACAATTAGCTAACTACGGTACAAAAATAATTGGTTATGATGTTTTCAATTTTAATTGGTGTTTTTTTTTGTTTTGTGTTGACGGCACGAGTTTCTAACTTTACTGGGTAGTGATTGTTACCTGGGTAATTAATATTCCTTAATTAAATGTCGGTAAAGTGCTAAAGGTTAGATAAGTAGGTACTACCGCGCTCACGGACGATCGACCACTTTTCAACCTTATTGCTCGGGGCATAAGGGTGAAAAGTGGTCGTCCGTCAGTGAACAGGATTGTTTTACTATTAATTTATGGCAAACGATCGCACTTGTGATTTAACTGAGACAGGCTGGAAGTTCTATTTGACAAGTAATTATTTTTCCTTTATCCAATCAGCTTCCAGTCTAACCAGATGCAGCTTAACACCAGTATTCTACATGGACCGATTACCAGCTATATAAAAAACCAGCTATATAAAAAAAATACCTTCTAAAATATCCAACCTTAAAACAAAAATTCAACATCTTCATCATAATTCAAACTACAACACAAAAACTTTTTCCTCCACACAGTATCACACTACAGAACTACAGCCCCAAAGTGAAGTTGTTCCCGTGAAGCATGCACTAACAAACTTGTCACTCAGTGTAGGAGCTAGTTAACAATGGGTTACGTGCATTAATACTCGACCCTGCGGAATGTTGAGGGGCTGCGTACTTTCTGAACAGTTGACACTCTGTGACATGTAATGACCTGAAAAAATGGTGGGGGAAAAAGCTGAAAATGTTGAGGTATGTTTGGGTCTTGTACTTCATTCCCTCGTTGCATAATCAGAACTAAGTAGCTTAGTGTAATAATAATAATATTATTTATGTTACTGAATCGTTGGTCTCGGTTTGATTCTCGGGTCGTGCCAAGTGTCGGGTTTTCCTTCAGGAATTTCTCAGTAGCAGCCACGGAGTCTGGATTTCTGCCCGGTCGATAGCAATATAGGCTCGTCCCATATTACATGGGACTAAAACATAATTGGCGAAATGTAGGTGTACTATTAAGTACACCTCTGCCTAACCCTTCGGGGATGATGTTATGTATGTATGTGTGTATGTACATTAATATTAAACTTGTCACTCAGTGTAGGAGCTAGTTAATAATGGCATAAGTCTTGTGCATTGATACTCGACCGTGCGACACTTCGACGAACTGCATACTTTTGTCCTCTGTGACATTAAACATGTTTTTAAAATGTTATGTTGAATATGTTTGAATGTTTTTACTGGTAGCATGTAGTTCGTTAAGGCACTGTTTCTAAAGCCTTGTTGGATGGTCAAAATGATTCAATGAACATTTCATCATAGTAAGTTTTCGAAGTTCCGTACATCGCGTTTATGAACATTCTCAATTAAATTTATTCGTCATAGCGTACGTTCTAACTCGCGCAAATCGACTTTTTAAACAGTTTTGATCAAAAATAAGTCCTGTGTCAAAAATGTGGGAAAAATTGTGCCAAATGATTTTCCTACGTTGTCTTTGTACCTGAGTAAAATTTACCATAAGTAGAACTTCCTTAGTAGCTCAACACCATTTAAGAAATAACAAATAATGAAATCGTCATCATCTGCCTAACCTTTTTCCGACAATGTTGGGGTCGACTTCCAACCAACCGGATGTAGCTGAATATCAGTATTTTACAAGGAACGACTGCATATCTCTCGAACTCTGCAATCTAGTTACGGGTAACAGTACAACCCTTGGTAAGACTAGACTTCCCGTACCCCTTCTAGCCTTTCGGGTTGATAACGAAATATTGTGTTGAACAAAAGAGAAGGAAGGAATGCATTATGTTTGATGGATTGTTACATAAAGCTAGTATCACACAACCTGTTCTCATAAGTGCACAATCACGATGATTTGTTACGCAAACTATTTCAACGATCACAAAAGCCCCCAATAATAGACAAAGGGGAAACGCATCCACACAATACATCACTATGAAAATGATCCGCGACTTTTGCACCGCACTGCGCGCCCTTGCGATAACCTCTTGGACACGAGGTACAAGCTGAAGCGATATGCATCTTGAAATAGTGACTAAAGAATAAACTGATGCCAGTAGATGCTTAGAGAATGCCATTAGTCGCCGCGACGTGACTTGCGGAGTGCTGGCGCGATTACACTTGGTTGTTTGGCAATATTCGGATGTTGTAATGATTTTACTCGAATTCGGTTACCCAATTCGAGTAGTTTGAATGAAACCGAACGTTGAAGCCGGACGAGATTGTCCGAAGACGAACTTACACGACACTTATACTTGGTCGTTTGCCCGAATTCCATACAAAACCGAATTCGGGCGAACGACCAAGTGTAATTGTGCCATGAAGGTACTGACTCGAAGGAGACCAGTAACCCGCAAGTGTGGCTCACGTGCACAGGCCATGTGATTTGTCTCAAGCAATACGTGAGTGCTTCACTTGTTTCCTTTGCGTGAGTACCATCGCGTCGCAAGTCACGTTTCTATCACCCGTATCTATAGTCAAGTTAAAGTAATTACTTGAGCTTAAGTAATTACTTTGGCAATTTTTTTATGCAGTAGACAAGAATTTAAACGAAGTAAGAACCGTCAAAGAAAGCAATGTTAAGAATTCCAACTTTTTACAGGTCTAACTTCAAGCAATTACTAAACTTCATAATAATCGTATCTTAAAAAAAGTACATTTACTCAAGTAAACACTTAGACTTGTTTATAGATACGGGTGTATGACTAGTGGCATGCTCTCAGCCATTATTCTTTCATTCGTTTTCTCCACATTCACTATCGCCATAAGCGTTTCGCTTGGACCTGTAACTCGTGGGCAAGCAGTAACGCGTATGACCCTTTCGTCCGCCGCCTGTCTACACTACCGGCCACAGTTTTAACCCCCCAGTCGTTTGTCATCTCTTACAACGCCCTCATATAAATACAAACAGCCAAGGCGGAAGCCGTGAAATTTAGAAATTCCTTTGTCGACGACTCGGCGCCACTTTGCCTTTATGCCTTTAGATCTACAAATTTTCAGATTTATTCTTTGAATAAATTTTGTGGTAGACGTTGTCGGCTTTGAAATTCAATTGGCTCGGGGTCGACACATTGCTGACGAGTTCGCTTCCTTTTTATTAAGGATTTTTTTTTGTCTAGCCTTTGTGTACTGATTTTTATTTTCGGGGAAACATAAATTTCAAAACTCCGCGTCTTTGTGTTATAATGATGTGTCAAGTATTTATTACGTACCCTTTTAGGGACTGTTTTGTTTATTTTTGGTTCTATTTTCAGTTTTTGATATTAACGTACGAATAATTACTAGAATAACAGTAATAATTTAAAATGGAAAACTCACTATGTATGGTCATTGTCAAACGCACTTTGCTAATACCCGTTCTTATTTACATAACTCAAAAAATATTAAGGCCGCGTAACAATAGCACTCATCTAACAAGCGATTTCCCAACTATGTTAAATGGGATGGTAATGAATATTCATTATTATTTATTCAGTATTTTTTTTTGGAACGAATACTTATAACGACCTTCAACTACACTATTATCCACTATGACCATAACACAACACATAGGTATACCTAATAGCCTGAATAGCACACCTACTTTCTGCCAGTTATGTTAAAATCTCATGCTAAAGGGGGCGAGCCTATTGCCATCAACCAGGCACAGATCCAGACTCCGTGGCTGCTACCGAGAAATTCCTGATGGAAAAGCCCAATAACACTTTACCCGACCCGGGAATCGACCAACGAAGCAGTCCACCATTGTGTCCACTAATTCATTTGTGCAAAATAAATTGTTCTTCTTTCTCGTTAATCTCACAAATCCTAAAGCAAATACCTGCCGTTCTATATTGTTTCAGGTAGCGACAAAACCGTGAAACAAATTGCTTCACAAACGTCACAGACACATACAGCCTTACTCCAAATCCAGCTCCAATATTTCAGTTGCATTGAAAATATTCGAATACAAAATTCAAAACAAACGCTACTGATTGACTTCCCTACAAAGAAGCTGTTCTATACGGAAGTAGGTTTACATAAATATCTTTGAAAGCCGTGACCCAATGTAGGAAGGTAGATAATTCAATCAGGCGAAGCAATTCGGTCTTTTGTATGTAAAGACCGCACGAACACACGGGTTTGCCAAGCCAGGATTGCAAGTCTCCGCATTGTAAAGGTGACTGATCAGATGTATGGATATTTCTTTGATGTCTTTTTTGTAGGAAACTGTGTCTTTTTTTTTGTTTTTGTGGTTATCCCCTATGGTTAGGGGAAAGAAAGGCGGGAATAATAAGTAGTTTTGTTAAGGGGTTTGTGTGGATCGAAAACTAGGTAACAAACTAAAAATATTGAATTGATTATTAATGCGCTTTCGAGAATTCATGAAAATTTCTATTTTTAACCGATTTCAAAAAAAAAAGGAGGAGGTTCTCAATTCGATTGTATTATTTTTTTGTTTTTGTTACCTCATATCTTCGTCGTTTATGAACCGATTTCAAAAAATCTTTTTTTATCTGAAAGGATATACTTTTCGATTGGTCCCATAGAAATTTCATCAAAATTGTTTCAGTAGTTTGGTTTTTAAATCAAAATAGCTGGAAAAAATATGTCATCCAAGTAAAAGAAATTGCGAAATTGATACTTGACAAGGATTTGTGTGTGATACGATAACTAAAAACGGTAAAATAAAAACGTCGGTAGCAAAAAAGTCAATGAAACAAACAATAGTCACCGACTTCCGAAAGTAAAGTTATTTTCCACGTTTTTTTTTGTGTTTTTTTTTGGAAGTAGGTTATTTTTATTTTTTTTGTAACAATCCGTCGGTTTGCTGTAGTTTAAACAAATACAGACCAATGTTTTCGTTTACAAACAACAGGGTCTATTTTTTTTTTATTATAAAAAAATTGTAGTTACCTGTAAATCTAGTAGTAGATTTTTTTACAGTTTGGCGTTTTGTATCCATTAACAAGTCATGTGCAGTTTATTTAAAAAATGTTTTGCTTTCAACCAAAACAAATAAGCGTAAATTCAAAATATGTGATGAACTAAAAAAGCATGTATAAATGTTTAGATTATGCAATTTTAATAGGCGTATCCTACGTGTTTGCTTAAAACCTAAATCAATGATAATGATTTAGGTTAAAAGGAAACACGTAAAATTTCTATTTGTACAAACATTTAGGCTCTGACATTGTAGGAAAGTTTTTTTGCAAATAGATACAAATTCTTTAATTTAGTTTTAACAACTCGATCGTATACTTTCTCAATAAAAACCTTTAATGTTTATTAGAAGTTTTTTAACCTAGGCAATTCAGAAACATGAAGCTCTGTACATTGAAAATTACAAGCAAAATAAAAGATTCATTACCCTGTTCTCTGGAACACTTGAAACCTACGAAACAGCTACTTAGTAAACAGAGTCAACGACAAATTCTTCAGTTAAACATCATCTTGTTAAATTCCTTGTTATTCTTCAGTTCTTCCGTTTTCTTTTTTAATTAATTTTGACAAATTACCCAACCTTCTCGGTTTCTCTTTTCGTTTACGTTTAATTAAATACTGAAGTGACACTCGAAGGCATGTTGGCCAGAAGTGGCCTCACGGCCCAGCGTTTTGTACTGTTCTGTTCATTAATTACTCTTGATGTTTTTTCGGTGTTTTAGTTGGGTGTGTGTACAGTCGGGGACAAAAAGTTTGCGCAGTTTTTAAAAACTCTTTGTTTATAACAGCAGGCACATGAGCAGTACTGGGCCGGGTATCAGCCCTGATTTAACAATACGACTTGTTGGTTATGGGGCCGATCATAGGCAGCCCATTACTTTGTGTAATTAATTTTTCATTGCCAATGCTCTCAAAATTATGAAAGAAGATAATTATATCTAGAGGCATGTCATAAAACCACAAATTCGAAAACATTTGTAATCCAACAACACACACTGGGTTCACGTGGTGGATAACAGCCCACTCCCTCTCATAGACAGGTAGTTTGTGTCCCAGCAGCTGACGTGTAAATTCAATACACTGTAACTTCAATCACAGTGTTACATATAGCCCGTTCACACGTGATAAAACACGATAGGTCATGACGGATGGACGTTCACATTGCATACGGAATCGTGTTTTATCACGATTAAACGAAATTGGTGTTCACATTACTTCCGTCATTTTTCGGGAGGGAGCGCATCAGCGAATCCGTAACAAAAAAATCACGATCCGTGTTTTTTGATGTATCCGATTTTTAAAAGACATTCATCTGCCTAGCCTTTTCCCAACTATGTTGGGGTCGGCTTCCAGTCTAACCGGATGAAGCTGAATACCAGTATTTTACATGGAGCGACTGCCTATCTGACCTCCACAACCCAGTTAGTACTGGGTAATACGATACCCCTTGGTAAGACTGGTTGTCAGACTTTCGGGCCACTGACTACCTGTAACGACTGTCAAAGATCTATAAATCAGACAAAGACAGCCGGGACCTACGGCTTAACGTGCTTTCCGAGGCACGGAGGAAACTCGGTATGTAATGGGTGGTCACCCATCCAAGGACCAATCCAGGCAAGCGCGGCTTTACCTGACGATCGACCGGAGCGACTGTTATTTAGTGTGATTTTTAAAAGACGTTATCACGATTCGTGATACGTGTGAAAACGGGCATTTAAAAAGTATTGCCGCCGTCAAAAAAATTGACGGATCATGAAAAATGACGATACGACAAAAAAAAACGATACATTGTCGTGTGAACGGGCTGTTATGCCATGACAAACCATGAATGTTACTAAAATACAGTGTTTTGTATGTGCTCATATCTCCTTTTACATACTATAAAATTAAAAAATATTAATATAGGGATATGTAACTGCCTCGAAATAATCAAATGAGAGCTATTAAGGCAATACACTGTTACTCGAGTCACAGTGTATTGCACATACAAAACACTGTATTTTAGTAACATTTATGGTTTGTTATGGCATAACACTGTGATTGAAATTACAGTGTATTGGATTTACACGTCAGTGCAGCAGTGGACAAGTTATGGGCCGATTGGACTATAAGCTGTCATCTTTTTCAAATGACTTTTGTTTTATCTAAAAAGATGCAAGACATTGTATGCAAGATCTGAAGCATTGAACTCTAGAAGGATTGATAAACTGTTGGGGAAAAAGATGATGAATAAAATCCCCTGTACTTACGGCTACCCCTATCAAACTTTCTGCCTTGTAGGTCAGCTAATGTTTTTAAGGGCCGCACTTGAGTAGGGATGCTCGAGACTATAATATCCTACTTGACATTTGACAGATAGTGAACAACGCAAGCAGGTTTTGATGTGTTGTCTTTTTTGTTTCGCTTCAACTTTCGGATTTTACAGAGTGCAGTCCCATTAAAAACGAAATATTTAGTAGATTGGCCTTGACCAATAATGAGACGTTATTTATTCAAGTCTGGAACAGACGGTAGGTTCTTCTAGTCCTTAAAGGAAATCTTAATAAAGCTATCCCTGAATTTAGTTACGAACTTTGTGCTTTCAGTAGCCTCCATCGGTTCCTGTATATGGAGTAACATCTTCAGTGTTATATGTGGAGCAGGTTTTTCTTGCTTCGGCCAATCCGGACCCGAAGACACTTGATTTTTCAGGCTATTGAGTTACGCCACACGAATTTACATTTGTCAACTCACAAGTCAGTATTTCAGTAGTAGTCACTGTTCCTGAATTTGAACAGAACTGATGTAGGCATGTTCCATACAATTCTATCCCAACCAGATAGCGATAATGCGAAGGGTTTGTTCAAATTCATGGCCCACGTCTTGTGAAAGTGCAATTGTTTAGGATATGATGGGACTGACATACGCTATGCTTAAAAGCCCCTATAAACAAACAAAGAAAAAAAAGAAACAGTATTGACTACATAATAATCATGAGCACTACGACAATTGTTATAGGTTCCGTTAAGGGAAGGGTTTTTACTGTTTGCGTTATTTTTTAACCGACTTCAAAAAAAGGAGGAGGTTCTCAATTCGGTTGTATGTTTTTTTTTTTTTTGTGTTTGTTACCTCATATCTCCGTCATTTATGAACCGATTTGAAAAATTCTTCTTTTATCTGAATGGATCTACTTCCCGATTGGTCCCATAGAAATTTCATCAAAATCGGTAAAGCAGTTTGGTTTTGAAATCAAAATAGCTGGAAAAATTTCATCCAAGTAAAAAAAATTGCGAAATTGATACTTGACAAGGATTTGTGTGTGATACGATAACTAAAAAGGGTAAAATAAAAACTTTTTTGCAAAAAAAAAAACCGACTTCCAAAAAAAAAAACACAAAAAAAGTGGAAAATAACTTTACTTTCGGAAGTCGGTGACTATTGTTTGTTTCATTGACTTTTTTGTGTTTTTTTTTTTGGAAGTCGGTTTTTTTTTTTGCAAAAAAGTTTTATTATGAAGGGTGCGACAGCAAAAATAAATTGACACAACCGATTACACATGCCTAATAAAAAACACACGTAACACAATATCTTAAACCACACACGATACCTATTATAATTCACCCCGTTTTCAAAGATTTATGATAATATACGGTGTGCTCTAAATTCCTGCCTTATTATATTTATGCCCTTATCTGTCGCGACATGCATCCATTTAGATATAGCCATACATAAACAAAACAGAGCAATTTTCATGCTCAAGTCAATAGCTTAGAATAATAAGTGATAGTAAGTAATATTGGGGAAATCCACATAAGAGTCCCCTTATAAATTCTTTAGCGTTACTATTGGTTCTCATAATTTTCTCGCTTGTACTTATTGAAGGAAAGTATTTTATGTGTTTAAAAACAAATATGTTTTTCTGAACGTGTATATTTGATTAAGTATACCTAACATTCATGCATTCATTTAAAATCAGACAATGCACAGTCTAAACTGCTGGGTTTAAAAGCAAGAAATTTTGCATACAAGTTTATTTCTAAACGAATGTAAGCACTGCGGAAGGTCATTTAAAATTCATCCTCTAAATGGAATGAAAGTTCGTTATTTTGGTCGTTCAGAAACCCCGTCCCGATTTAAAAGCAAAGAGATAGAAAGTTTTCCTGACTTTGTGAAGAAATTCATGATTAAATATTACGCAAAAGACAAAACACTGTGTTACATGCATTCTTTTTTCTCAATCTGATAAAGTTTGATAAAGTTAACATAAAGTTAAATTTGATAAAGTTAACAAGCACTTTTTACAACAAATTAACAAATTACAGTCGGAAATTACGTGCGTTATAAAAAAATAATTATTCCATTCGACTTTTCTCTATCTACAAAAGTTACCCTAGTAGGTGTCGCAAGTGGAACATGGAAGGCAATTCTGGGGTGCTCTGCGTAGCGGGTTTACTTCACGAACCATTAAATTTTCCTGTTTGCATTTTTTAGCATACGTTACTCCCAAGACGAGAATTCTACTACCGTTTTACGATTGTAGTTTTAGGGGACCCATTTCCTTTGAGCTGCGCACTACGGACGCGAATTTATTGAATTTTATACTCATTGTTATCACACTTAAGTGAATTAGGAGAGAGAGTTTTAGTGGTAGAGGGCGGGAATAATTGCCGATTTTTATTTTGGTGGTCCCCGTTTATCGACTGCGTTTATTAAATTGGAAGACTATCAATATAAGGTACGTTTTTGGATGTCTTCAGCTCTTAATTTTAGGTAATAAGAAGAAAAAGACAATATTTCTATATAGAGATATTAATTGAAAAAGCAATGAGATAGGTATCAGACCGACCTTCTCATCAACATTCTTTGTGATAATGTAGGTACCTATCACAATAACTGTTAAGAAAGCAATTAGAAGGTGTAATAGGGATATTATAATGTAGTTGATATTCCTATGTGAGAGAGAGGAGCTCGTGGCTCAATAATAACAGCCACTCGGGTCGATCTTTAGGTTAAGCTGCGCTTACCTAGGTTGGTCCATGGATGTGTGACCATTAAATACCGAGGTGAATCAAAAAGCTCGCCAAGTTGATGGTGTTGGCTGTCATTTGTAGATCTTTGACAGCCGTTACAGGTAGCCAGTGGCCCGAAAGTCGGACAGCCAATCTTACCAAGGGGCATCATATTTCCCAGTACTAACTGGGTTGTGGATTGGCAAAAGTAAAAACGACAACTTGAGTCAGTTTCATGAGATACTGGCCCAGGTTACACGAGATCCGACGTTAAACCTAGTGAGAATGTTAAGTTGTATCGCATTCGGTGCGAAATGCAGCCTTAATTTTATAGGATCCGATTTTAAAACATTTTGTAAAATAAGAAGCAAATTAGGAACACTAGACATAAATATATATATAAGTAAGCTGTAAAGTATTTGATATGAAACTATCTATTAATTAAACAAGGTGTAGTTTTGCAACCTGGTCAAATTACGGTACCTGGTCAATAATAATAAACGCTGCTTTTTTTAGTTGTTTTAATTTGACACTATTTCAGAATGAAACCCTTTTCAAAAGAGGTGAATCACCCGTTTATCGAATAAACGTCTGCGTTTGTTTGTGTGGCTAGTATTAGACGGGCCGCGTATTAATAAGGGTGGTGTACACTTATCGATTTCCGATATTAAGAAAAAAAATATAAAAATTACCTACCCATTTCATTATTGATTCGGGTCGAGAATCATTAGCATAGTTACCTCCTTGAATTTGACGAGGATGCAAAGCAACACCTTGTGTAAAATATATTTCAAAGAAATAAAAACAAATTAAGGATAATCAAAATAAAATAAAAGTAAAAATATTAGTAGAATAAAATTAAATCGTCATTAAATCATCATCATTTTTATTGGTTAAATCGTGATAAATAGTTTAAAGACATAGGTGACAATAAAAAGATTGAATTTAATTAGTATGTAAAAATAGAAGTAAATCGAACAATATAAAATAATAAATACTATAAAGAGGAAAGATTTTATTGTTTGTTTGTTTGTTTGCATTGCATAGGCTCCGAAACTACAAGACCGATTTGAAAAAAATTTTCACCGATGGGAAGCTACCCTATCTCCGAGTGACATACCTAAGCTATATAATATTTTCAAAAAAATTAGGGATCCTTACTAAAGCTCCAATAATGTAACCCAAGGTGTAAAAATGACCTAAAAAATACCTTACATTGCGTGCGCTGCTAAAACTATTGATGATAGAACAAAATAATGTACTACGACTTCGCAGAACACATCATTATCTACAAAAATAACTTTTATGTATATGTCACAATTATTGTTTTTTTTTTCGTTTAAAAATTTAATTGAAATGCCGCCGCTAGACAAGGCTCTTTATTTCCGTCCTATCCCGTCCTATCCCGTCCTATCCCGTCCTATCCCGTCCTATCCCGTCCTATCCCGTCCTATCCCGTCCTATCCCGTCCTATCCCGTCCTATCCCGTCCTATCCCGTCCTATCCCGTCCTATCCCGTCCTATCCCGTCCTATCCCGTCCTATCCCGTCCTATCCCGTCCTATCCCGTCCTATCCCGTCCTATCCCGTCCTATCCCGTCCTATCCCGTCCTATCCCGTCCTATCCCGTCCTATCCCGTCCTATCCCGTCCTATCCCGTCCTATCCCGTCCTATCCCGTCCTATCCCGTCCTATCCCGTCCTATCCCGTCCTATCCCGTCCTATCCCGTCCTATCCCGTCCTATCCCGTCCTATCCCGTCCTATCCCGTCCTATCCCGTCCTATCCCGTCCTATCCCGTCCTATCCCGTCCTATCCCGTCCTATCCCGTCCTATACTGTTGCATCTGTTAGACTGGAAGCCAACCGAAAAGGCTAAGCAGATGATGTTTTCTATGATAGTGATATACCCAGAGTTAGGTGTATTCCGCGCACCGGGCGAGATCCTGGGAACTAATGATGCATCGCTGGCATAAGTAAGTAGGTCCCAACACGTAGAGTATTTAAATAATGTTAATTTATTGTTTGTAAGTAATTCATATTTTGAAGGCTTAATTTAATGCATGGTTTTATGAATATCCCCAATATTGCCAAATATTATTATGGAATTGCTTGTATATAAAATTGCAAACATATGTATGTAGTTGGTTTAGTTCGGTACAAAAATATTGAATGCTGAATTAAAGTTCATTGGGATTATAGGCCATATAGGGTAATCATTGTATCACATTTTCTTGCCAATTTTGAGTAACATAACCGGACCTCATTTTTGGTCTATTGGTTGGTGAAAGGACAAGGTGTAGTGAAGATGCTCGAAGAGTGGCACCAGTCAATCAGCTGTTCTTATCCAGCTCAATAGTAGTAGTTCAATAGCATTTGGAGAGGTCTATATCCAGCAGTCAGCTACCATAGGCTGAAGATACATAGTTAACTAAATCTGCCACAGGATAAAACATTTCACTCTCTTTTGGACCACCCCTAACCAAACCTAAACACCACATCCACAAAATTGAAAAAAATGGTCTAACATTTTGTCCTTGCATCGCATCGTTCCCAGCGTAAATAGTCAATCAAGTTTTTAAAATGAAAAGCTGAAAAAGATCCGCTAGCCAGCTAATGGCTTTTAAAAATACAGTACTCTCTTTGAAAAGAACTCTATTATTCAAAATATTTTAATGGACAGTTTTAACCTCGCCGATAAAGCTATACATTGAAAACCATTTTAAATTTTGACCAGCTCTGAATAAGTAACAGGTTTTTTTTCAACGTGATTTTTGAAACACGTATGACGTCGAATTAAGTGCTATATATACAATCTGGAAATCTAATTCTGGTCCAGATTTTTTCTACTGTTTGAACTATTCTGCAAAGAACCTATCTGTTGTTGTGGGTCATCCGTTTAATCTTAAACTCTACTATTGAATTTTTTTGGCCCAATACTTCACCACTTCACTCTTGTCATCGTCAGTAGCTGCATAAAAGACGCTATGACTGCAGCTTTTCAGACACAGTCTACACAGATGGCAGGACCTTTCCTGCCGCCACCTTAGGTGAGGTTGAATCTATGAAGCAGTTCCACATGCGCATCTTTTAGCGGCTTCGTCAAGATAGACTTTACCAATTTGGTGTTACATCTACCCACTTGGGTCGCAGACGGTTCAGTGACTTTGAAACAGATCTCTTTTAAAATTTTGATGGGTTAATGATAGGTTATCTGTATCCATTGCAATTATCATCAGATTTATTATTGACTAAGAGCTCATTCACACGGCTGCCGTCATTGACGATCCGTCATAAAACACGATAGGTCATGACGGATGGACGTTCACATTGCATACGGAACCGTGTTTTATCACGATCCAGAAAAAAATAACGGATTTTTGTTGACATTAGTTCCATGGTTTTTCGGGAGCGAGCGCGTCAGCGAATCCGTCACAAAAAAAAAACACGATCCGTGGTTAATGACGTTGACGAATGACGATGAGTTACCCGTAACACAGGCATTATATGCCTATTTCGGGCACCAGTCTCTCACAAATGTTCACCTTGTAAATTAGATTGAATAATTCCTGTTCACTGTAACGTTTGCGATGAGAAAATAAACAAACACAAATACTTACTTGACCTTACTTAGACTTACTTGATTTTTAAAAGACGATACGTGATTTAAGACGTTTCCGTAATTTTTCACGATTCGTGATGCGTGTGAACACGGGCAATTAAAAAGCATTGCCGCCGTCAAAAAAATTACGGATCGTGAAAAAAAGCGATACGTCACAAATCTTTAAAAAAATCGTCGTTGTGTGAACGGGCTGTAATTGCACATAATTTGTGAAATAGACATAATAAAATTGTGAACTGTACCTACAATTCAGTTTTTCCACTTTATGTCAGACAAACAACACAAAACATTCCCTCCCCTGCCTGCTGCGTCGTGTTCCCTATTTTGTGAGTATTTGACCAATTTCAAATCAAACCCACATTTCAGTTCCACTAAAGTTGTACGAAACAAAACAAAAACTCCGAATCTAAAACTAGGTCTGAAACTTTGTAATAATCACCAACAAATTCAATCGGTTCGCAATAAAACTGAACGAGTAGCCAGCGACTCCGGAACCGAGCAGTTGACCAGAAACCAAGTTACGTGACCTTTGGGGTAATAGATTCTGGACTTTATGAGACAGGTGGTAAGGTGCAGAGGAAATGCAGGATAAAACTTGCTGCTCCGTGTTGCCCCTAGCGGATGTTCAGGACAGTCACCTTATTTGGCGTCAGTCCAGCATCACCCTGCAAACTTTTATGTTATTTCAATGCGGTTTAACTGAAAGAATTGCATTTACAATCTGATCGACCCTTACTTTGTTATTAAACTTTATTCTGGAGTCAACTCAAAGAGCCCGCTCTCATTATGCAGATTTATGGATTTGTGGCGGTATATAAAAATTCTTCTTTAACTGACGTAATTTGTGGTGACGTGTTAGGCGTGATATTTAGAAGACGAACAAAGATTAATACGTAGACATATTTTGTATAATTAACGTAAAATGATCTTGTTGCCACGCCTTTGATCCGAGTAGTTTTGCGGAAGACTATAACAACTTTTTTAGGAGCATTTGGCATTTTATTATTTACAAAGTTATTTGGTTTTTAAATTAATTTTGTTATATAATAATATGCATGTTTATTATAAGAATTAGGGGAATAACTGAATCACCTTGGCTATTCGCATATTGATTATTAAATTCGTAAACTTTGACACACTCTTTGTTTGTCTGACTTTTAAGATTGGTCTAGCCATTTCAAAGTTATGCATATATGTCATACGGTGCTATAATACGAGTAAATATAGAATGTTATAAAAATTTTGGTCACCGTCATATAATAAAAAAATAAATATTAAGCAAGTAGGTACCCAATATAAAACAATACAAAATTTAAAAAAAAAACTTATTTCACTTATATTAGGTTGTCATTGGAAGAAAAGCAGTTATCCTAGAGACAAATCTGACATATCTTATGTCCCTACGATTTCACCGTCACCCGCCTGCCATCAGATATGAGTAGACAGTGCTACAAAGATCTTTAGGGGCTCAGATGACGTTGATACCAGGCGCTGTTGACAAAACAATTGTGAAATTATTTGCTGTACTGTATCAAAAATAAAAGATCTCAGTGACGAGCCAATAGATAATTATACCAGCTATACTTAGTTAGTGATAATTTCCTTTAAAAAACTTTTCTACCACTACGACTATTGAATGCTTTGTACCTCATCAACGTTATGACTCATGTTTACGAAAAGTTTAATTAAAAGGTTAGTAAAATGTTTGTAGGACGTCTAAAACACAATACCAGTACCGGCAAATATTTGGTATTGAACCGCATTTGGTAAGACTGGGAGTCGACCCCAACATTCTTTGGAAAGGCTAGGGAGATGATGAAATAACAAGACTCCTATATCCGTATGACATACATTGTAAGCACATTGAAGCTGTATTTAGTATACCACAGTGTGCTTATTTAGTTCTGCAGAGGTTCATCCAATGTACATTAAATGATCACTGAGCAGGACACGAGCAATGTCATACAAGCAAAATGTACATAGGTGTGCATTGAGCTTTCGAAAGATATTGTCACACAGGTTTGACGTTTTACAAAGCCGCACTTTTTTATACTTCGAACCGCCATAATATTTACTCATTTTATAATTATGTTTATACATAATATATGTATACTGTAGCTATTTGAGACAAAATATAAAAATGTAATAGCTTTAGTATATGGGTCAATTTGGGAAATTGATCCGTTTCCTTTTAATCACACACACCACTCTGACGTTGCCCGAATGTCATCTATTCTAACAAAATAACCCAACTCTTACTAGTTTTAGCATGATAAAATCGTCAAATAGTCGTCTTGGGAGCCGAGCAAAACGTGAAACGACAGGCGATACCGCGGGGCACAGCTAGTGAGTATAAATATAGGTAAACTGTTGTTATTCTCTGTATCATCACTGTCTTGGTCAGCAATATTATTTGAAGCTAAGGCTATCTGGTTCCATATCGGTATACAGCCTACGCTCAGAAACACTCATATCTACATAATTATAGATACCAAGTCATATGTCATGCGGACCAACACGCCTTTAAACTGTAGAATTTATTTATTAACCTTTGAGTGCTCGCATTTTAGATCGCTCATTAGCTAAGTATGACCATAAAATATTTTCAAAAATAAAGTAGGAACTTCAACGTTATTCCCACGTTATAGGACTATCAAATGTTTGATCGATAAAGTTACATTAAATAAATAATTGCATTGGTTTCGTTATAGCTAACATAAAGGTATATTTATGCGTCTTCGATGGCAAAAGGAAGATCGACTGCAATTTTTCAAATTACAGACAATTATTGTTCTTACATTGACCCTGATTTCTATAGAAGAATTTTGGTTCTCGGTCATCTGTCCATACATTGTATTCAGAAAAAAATAGGGTTTATTAAATAAAGCCGATGTTTAAAATTGATGCTATCGTAATTTTAAGTAGCTTTATAATTTTTAAACAACGAAAAAAAAGAGGAGATTTTCAATTCGACACGTACATATTTTTATTATTCTGAATCCCCTACATTTTGACCGTGTAGGTATTGCAGTTTTGTAGGAAACAGCAAATTTTTTTTTTGACCGACTAAAAATTTCTATATGGGGGGGGGGGGGGATATAGAAATTTTTCGTCGGTCAAAAAAAAAGGGAGGTTCAGAATGATGTTCTGAATACGTGGTTACCGTTTTACTGTCGGTGTCCCTTCCACCCCGTATATGTATATATATTTTAAGTAATGCATTGCGTGGGATTAAGCTTTCAATTTGCAATATCCTTTAATCTTCCAAAAAAAAAACATTAGTTATTATAAAACCAGCCATGGCATCCAAATACTTAATTAAAATCAGGGGATCCCTACGGGGATGTGTAAATAACCTCAAAAATTATTCGGCCGCATAATTCGACTGAAAGTTTACTTATGACCGAACCGAATGAAAGCAGCACCTATAAAACAATCGTAGGCACTGAAATGAAAGAAAAATATTATGAAAAAAACTTTCATTTTGTTCTTTGGGCAAATCGGAAAGATCGATGCTAAAAAAGTGATGTAGGTAATAATTGGGTTCGTATATTTCGAGTTTGTAACTGTAAAGGATTCCGTACAAAAATAAGAGCTGTTGTGTAATTTCGTAAACGTTCTCTGTTCTGGTAAATATGACTCTAGTGTTCACATAGAAATTTTTCATCGGTAATTTACAAAAAAAAATCTGCTGTTCCATACATTTTGACCGTGTAGGTGTTGCATTTTTGTAGGAAACAGCATTTTTTTTAATAACCCTTAAGAGCGTGTACGCCGTACGGCATTTCATACAAATTTTCAAGTCCTTATTTTTCGATATGACTTAACGGATTTTAATGAAACTTCATACCCATAAGCAGGATGCATAGGTCTAAAAAGTTAGTGAAAAACATTTTCGAAATGTCTTATTTAAAAAAAGATAATTGGAAATTTCTGTTTCTATGGAAAATTTAAAATCGGTCTAATTTAACTGTAACACAGTTTTGCGAAAACGCACGCTCTTAAATAAATTCTATGTGGAGGGTTCAGAATGATATACAAAATACGTGGTAACCGTTTTCGCATCGATGTCTTTCCACCCTGTATAAAAAATTATGTGGAACAAAAGTTTACATTATTTTAGTTTTATCCATCACTATGTTTATAAGTGAACTTATCACTTGTGCCCAAAATATTGCATGTCACGCTGCAACTAAGCAACTAATGCTAATTTGCATACTTTATTTGGAAGTTCCAGAACAATTTGCGTTTGAGGAGTCTGTATAAGAGAAGAGGGTACCTAGTTCTTGGTCAATCCGGTCTAGCCCAGCTTAAGGTATGGGGAATAATTTTGTCACTAGCTAATTTTATGGGCGGTTTTAATTAGCTGAAAATAACTATCAGATACAAGTGAAGACTATGAAGCTCGTAATATAATGGAACCATTGACAAGAAACAACGACACACTGGGAAGTGATTAAGAATTTTGAGGCTGTCTTTTTAATCTTTGACTTTCAAATTGCGTATATCGATTTTGAACAAAATATTAACTTACAACCACAAACCACCCAAACAACTTCTCATACCAATTTTAATCTATATTTAGTCCTTTCAAATGTCAGAATCGTTCAGGATCGTTTCTCCTCAGAACGTACGCAACCCAAAAACAGTAGCGAATATTATATGTATAGTTTTTCCACCCTTTTTTCTTTCAACCGCATCACGTTCCTGGGTATCTTTTTGGTTAGTTGGTCGGGCTCCAATTAAGCCAGCGGGCGCCATCGTCCAACTTCCGGTGGTTCACCGACAAATCGCTGGCCGAATCTTTATTGTATGAATTACATCAAATTTAGCTGCCCACTGAACATTTATTTCAGTTTTGGGTGGGATTGGATAATTTGGATTGGAAATTTTGTTTGTTTGGTTTAAAATGTGTTATTAGTTTTTCGAGTGTCTTGTAGGTTTGGTGGTCATTAGTGCTGCTGATGAGTTTGAGGTGCTGGGTGAGGTTTCGATTTCCAGCTCGGGCAAAGTGTTAATGCTGACACTGACCATTTTATTTCAGTTTTGGGACTTAAATAGATATATGGATTAGTAATTATGTTTGTTTGGTTTAAAATTTGTTAATATGTTTTTGTGACTGTTTCTTTGGTCTAGTCGTTGCTAGCGTTACGGCTGAGCATTCGGTCTTGGGTTCGATTCTTAGGTCGATCAAAGCGCTATTGGGGATTTCCATCACAAACTTCTAAAGAGCGCGGAGTTTCGGTTGATGGCATAAGGCTTGCTGCATGAAAAAGTAGTTAAACAGTATTTCTTAACAACTTTACTAGAATTACGAAATTACCGATAAATAATTTTGTGTTTGGTATGGAGAAATTAGCTTTCGGTGTTTGGCTGTCATCAATAATTTATATTTAGACCGTAGTTGTCTATTACTTATTGAATGTAAAATTGCACTCAGATTACTTATAATCAAATTTAAAATATCTTTAAATTTGGCGTTAGCACGATAGTGATGTCTAATTATTGTACTTCAGCATCATTCACTACCCGTCCTATTGATATACAACTAACATTGATATACGAGTATAACCCCAAGAATATAATTCTGGACTCTTTGTCTAGCTACACAAAGCATAGTATCGCTTGAAATGATCTATAGTGAAACCAAATTGAGTTCAAAGATTGCAATAGGAAGCCGCTCCATTGACCACGAAAAGCATACAAATCCGTTCCCCTAGTTGATTTTTAAATTTCATGGGAGGGCAAGCTCCCAATCTTCTATGTAGGGCAGGATAATTTTAAACTTATTGCTGCAAAAAAGAGTGATTTTCCACGAAAATAAAATTCTCTTTTTAAATAAACTAGCGATGTGCGATGTGATTTCCAAGGCAAATCTTAAACTTAGTAATAAAGTTTACTTTTCTCTTTTACTTTTTATCATCAAACGAAAATAGTTAAGGCTCTGTCTTTCAGAAAAACAAAAGACGAAGCAGTATCATAGAACAGCAAATTTTTATTTAATACAGCCATAAAAATGCATTATTGGCATTCTAAACAAACAAGAGCTATAATCATAATCGATTTGTTTTAACATTACGGTACAACACTAATTTGTATGATTATCCCATTATAGACGGAGTCGAGGCTCCATTTTTTGGGTCACCACGTTATATTTCAAGCTCGCGTAACAGAGTAGCAATAAGCGTCTCGAAGACAAGACACGCTAATCAAACTCCGACCCGATTTCCATATAAATATCATTCGACGATAATATAGTAACAAAAA
Organism: Standfussiana lucernea; assembly: GCA_964057025.1. NCBI lineage: Eukaryota > Metazoa > Arthropoda > Insecta > Lepidoptera > Noctuidae > Standfussiana > Standfussiana lucernea. The sequence goes on from OZ059785.1 coordinate 7,185,083, forward strand.
AAGGCCAGTTTTATATCGTCTGCCTTGGGACGTCCTTCGATAGAAATATTTGAAAGGGCGTTGCACCTTGGATTTCAGATCGTATTTTTCCGGTTAGCTTCGAGGATGTGCGGAGATATCCTGGCCGGGACCTATTTGGCAGTGTATCGAATGTTTTAAATTATTTCGAGAAGGAAGCTTGGGGAAAGATAAGGCGGTGCGCAGTGCAGCATCCTCGGGTTCGCAGTGCGTCGGGCAGAGTGGCGCCGGCCACTTGGCACAGCTCTCGGTCAACGTCCTCTGCATCCATAAAAGCCTCCACAAGCTTGAGCCAAAACAATTTCGCCAAATTTCTTGCCAGTGCCCTAACACGCATGATTTTACGATCCTTCCGTTTCTCTCTCCTCTGGATGGGCTCGTTTATTTTTGGTCGAGCCACTCGTGATATTTTTATTGAAATTCGAGGCGCTTCGGTATTTATTTATCGCGATATAAGATCGAATATTGCCTTCACATCCTGATGTTTATTGCCAATCCGGGTTGGACGCCTTAACTATGTCGAAATTAAACTTATGGTTGGTGAAAGTGACCCTGTTAATCTAATCATTTGATTTTTGACAGTGTTAATTTTTGATAAAACTACCACTTTAGGTTATTGTTTCTGATATCATTGTATGAGGCGGATATTACTTCGCCGCTAACAGTCTTGGACTACCTGTTGAACACACCTTGGAACAGAAAATCCTTTTCATAATTAATTACCAACCTTATTTACCGTTTTAGGCAACAGACACAATTACAAATTAAAAAGCTTAGTATTTAGTCGGAGTAAAATGATTTGTCCTCCGAACGTGGGCTCATATTAGAACAACAAATTCAAGTACCTACAAATGGTTCTCTCTAACCCTCATTCTTGTGATGTGTTCCAAATGGCAGAAAATTTGGCCTCGTCTAAGTTATGGACCGATTTCGATTAATCAGGCCCACAAAAAATATGCCGCCAATAAATTATATTGATTCCTACACCGAACATTCATCAAGCCAACGCGATATGGGTTGGCTTAGGGACCTCGGCACCGTGAGGTCAAAAGGTGCCATATTTCCGACGCTTGCACATTGTAATAGGGCATACCTAACGATGTTTTGTGTGTTTAGTATGTACTTCCGTATCTTATATTCACACTACACAATAGAAGTGTATAATTTATTGTAAAGATTTTGCTACAAATTGTTGCGAAATTCCACAAGTTTTGTTCTTTGTTGTAAACATTCAGTAGCTTAGACAGCTGAGTTGATCTTTTTAAACCTATTATTTTGGAAGAGCTTTTTACAATATATTTTTTTACAAACCTTTAGATGTCGCAATTTTTATAAAACAGAAGTTCACAAAACGTGGCCAAATCAAACGCTACAAAATCGAATCCGCATATTGCAAATATTACAATAGATCAAGATACGATCGTAGACTGATCTGCCAACATAAGGCAGAAGAATCTTAACAAGCGGTTTTATAATAAGAATGTAAAATCACTACCTAGTATTAAACAAATTCGCTTCCCGCTGTCTGTATGTCTGTCCCTATGTATGCTTAGATCTTTAAAACTACGCAACGGATTTTTTAATAGAGAGAGTGATTCAAAAGGAAGATTTACATGTTATAATACATGCATATTATCGTAGAGAAAACATTAGTATCTACATTGCACCCGTGCGAAGCCGGGGCGGGTCGCTAGTACTGAATATAACACAGACTGAATCCAGCAGGATTTCAGTTTATGAGCAATAAGATAAATAGTAGAGAAGGTATGTAAGGATCAGGTGACGGGTGACGTTCTGTTTTTTCTGCCAACAGAACAGGCTCATGGGAAAAGGCGCGAGTTTATGTATGTATGTTCGACACAGTCATTTACTATGAAGTATCATAAACAACTTTTTCATTATTATTATCATAAACAACTGCCAAAATCTATCAGTCACTCGGTCCACTTCACAAAGACTGACAAAGCATTGAAACCAACCGAATGACGAGATCCCTACAGATCAATATCTGTCTAAATTCTCTGACAAACTGTTTGATGAAATAATGGCGAATGGTCCAATAGGACGTATTTCTGGTGATATCTTTGGGGTGACTCTATGGATGGATTAACCCTCCTATGTACGATAAACCAGCACGGACATATTGCGTCTGTGGACCCCGGACACTGACTGATACTTCAAATACATACGGAGCAGCCAGGTTTGCCTGAACCTTACTATAGAATTTTACTATTATGGTATTAGAACAGACCTTGACTAAAATTTTTAAAGCTAAGTAATTATATGAAAATGTCTACGAATTCAGTATTAAAATATACCTATATACCTTGTTGTACTCTATAAATACTTGTGAGGTGAAAGGTCGGAATGCCATTCAATTTAGACAAATATTTAGGGTCTGGCTAGGGCCACGAGTATTTGCATTCTTTTGACATAATCGTAATTCTATGTGTTTACTAGTTTCTATTTATTTCGTAGACTGTGAAGTTGGGAGCTAAATGGTTAGTGCGTAGGTAGAGCAGCAAATTGATTGGGTTTAGAAGTAGATTTGTAAAATGAAAGAAATACGTTTTTTTTTTGCAATATAAATTTATTATCACATTTCATAAATAAGTATCTAAATTTAAAAATATCTAAGCACTTAAAACTAAAGTATAAATTACATTTATCTAAGCAGACATTTTCTTAGACCGAGTGATGTCCAAATTGACCCACTTTTGTACTTCAGATATTACCGAAAGAATTATACATTACAAATAGTGACCGAGGTTGATCTGTACATCAAAATGCGTCAATGATATCCTGGCTATGTTAAATTCAAATGTCATATTCGTGAACAATATTTTGATCTTGAACTAAATGAAGGTGATTGTTAAATAAATTGCAGTCAGTCGGAAGATGGATGAGGTTACAATGGAAAATGCAACATCGCCTACTTATTTCAAAATACTGATTCAGTGGAAGATGATGATGATGGTATTATTCTTTTAGTTGATTTTCTCGTATATCCATTTGCCGGAGTAAGGGGTTTCTAATCTCTTGACGGAGGGGCGGAAGCCTTTCTCGTCGGCGGTGTAGTCCACTCGGTACATGAAGCCGTCGGGTCCGATGTACTCGTAGAAGCCCTTGGAAGCAATACCTTCATCGATGGTGTTCGGGTTCTTCAGAACTGCCTTTTCTTCAGCACGAATTTTGTTTTCGGTCTCAAAACTGCAAAAAAGAAAATTGGAATCAATATTGGTTTCCTTTAAAAAAAATTTTCATAGTAGAATAAACTTGTGTTATCCAGCATAAGATGAATACATGCTTGTATTACTTTAAAAAACACGTCGCTTTTAATTGAATACGCATTTATTACACTGTCTGTTATGTTGGTTATGTAATTTCCTGTAATTATTATCTGATTTGTACTTGATATTTCTGGGTCATTGTTAACAATATTTCAATCAAAACGCTAAACCGATCGCTCGTCATAGATAAACCAGCTCGTATATTGTCAATTCGGCTGTCGTAAATGATTATAAATTGTTTTGAACTATGACCCGCCGGCGTCTTTTGTCGGTCAAGGCAAATTTTAGTAGTGTTGAATTGATCTGTTTCATCCCTATTGTGTAACCAAGGACTTTACTCAAACGTTGTTAGGACACCTTTGATTGCTTGATTATCGTCAGTATCATTAATTACTTGATTAATGAAGTGTTTGACTTGTAAAGATTCAGTATTTAAAGGAGTAATTGTATGTGTTTTTGTATTGATGATATTTATCAGACGATTAGATTTATCGCCGCGTAAAAAGATATGTCGGAACCGGAATACGAGCGCACAATATTTATAGCTATACTCAAGCGAAAGATACTTTTATACGCACGCCCAATGTTATTGGATAACGCCCCACGGTTCGGCAGTAACATCATAATCGTATGGAATATTATCATTATTTACTTTCATTTATATTCTGGCTCTGAAGTCTTGCATATTCAAATCATCCTGATAAGCTTGACATTCAGCGATGCAAGGCTAAAATCTGTGTAGGAGACGGGAAGCTCATAAATCTATACATTACGCTTCTCCAGTATGTTAATGCTTCTATTACCATAAGTTGGCGCTTCAAAAAAGTTGTAAATCAATTAAAGTTTATGAATAAAGCTCGTTCAACGTTTTATTAGAGAATTAATGTTCTTTAAAAATAACTTTGCATTCTATTAAGATAGGAATTCATTTGGTATTAGTAGGTGAATCGTATTATGTTCAATGTTTTAAAGTTGACTGGTTGGTTAGTGGTCGCAAGGTCGATTGCTAAACATGGGGTTCTGAGTTTGACCCCTAGTTCGAGAAAATATGATTGTTTTTGGAATTTCTTTGTAACAGGCTGGATTGATAAAAGCGCACAAAATCACCTCTGCCTAACCATTTGCTTTTAATACGAGCGTGTTTAATACTTGAAGTATAATCTGAATTCCTTTAGATAAAAATGTTCTTGATCTAAAATCTCGCCCTCTAAATTCTGATTCAAAACAAAGTAAAACGTTGCAGTTGGCACTTTGTTATTTTCATTGCAATCGCTGAATATATAAATGCAAATATCGTATCTCGGGTACGAAAACGAATTCTGTGAGTAAAAGGTCGTGATCGATTCTGATATAGTGCAGGGAATATATTTTAGCTTTACAGTCCTACAGTTATTTTACCTCTGTCATCTGCAGTCTATTAGCAACCTTATATTTACGGCAGTAAATATCACTGTAATTTTGAGTTAAATAACTGAGAAAGGACTGTAGTTTAGATGACTGATGTTGACATAAAAAGATTTCAAATAACGAACTACTCAGAGCATTTCAATGTTAGTTTTTTTTTATTGCATTTGGTGTCTTCTTTAGATTTCAACCTTTTTGTTTGATGTTTTTGTAAATCAATTTGAAACTTTATTGGCTACTCGTAGATGTTTTAATTTTTTAAACATCAACGAGCGAATTTCCGAACCGAATTCGATGTTGAAATTATTTTAGGCCTGTCAGAAGGTATTCAAGAAAGATACGCGAGCGTTGATCTTTGATGTTATTGTTTATAAAAATACTCACTCAAAATCGTATTTGTCTTCATTATAGTTGTGGTTCTGCTTGATGATCTTGATGCCATTGTTCTTGTAGTACCCATCCTTGTAGAAGGGGTTGTCTTCACCTTGGTACTGGACGAGCCTGTACTGATCTACGGACGCCTCTCCAACGTAAGGCTCATAGTCATGGGCATAAGGTCCAAAACCACCATCGTAAGGGTTGTCGATGTGGATGTAAGGGTTCGGAATGTGGATGTACTTTCCTTCGTTGCTGGGGATGTATCTGTGAAGTGAAATATTTTTTAAATATTTGCCTTTCTTTTACTGTTTGTTTTATCGACATTTTTAGTATGCACTTTCTTCGGCTTTATGGCTAACCAACCGTTAGCTATTTTACCGCAATTCAATGCAAAATATTAGCATAGTGCTCTAAATTAAAAAAAAAGCTTCACTTATAAATGAAACGGTAATAGGTCACCGAGAATTCATAAAATCTCTAAATCTGCTCTACTTTTAGTTCAAATCTGGATCCCGTTTAACTTCGAGGTATTTTTAGAAGTTTTGTTGTTGTTCCGGGATAAAGTAGACTTGGCCTAGTTGGGGCCGAGTAGAAGTATATTTTATTTACTCGAATTTTAAAGTACTGTGGGAACCTTCTAGGGATTAGCAAGAACGGTTTTAAATCGATGGATGAAATCCGGGGCAAAGCAGTGGTATTTGAATGCAGGTATTTAAGACTTAGTAATAGTATTTACTATTCGATCGTTATCATTATTGCAAGACTACTCGGTGCGGATTAAATGTCTAAATGAATAAACAAGTTGCATTGACATTTACTTACTTGCCATCGTCGCCGTATTTGTAGGGGTTCCATTTGCCATTCTCAATGGGGGAGCTGGCCACCGCCACAATGCACAATGCAAGCACGATCTGAAAATATTATTTTGGGTTATTTTTTATCACTGGCTTTTACTTTTTTATACATATTTTTTTTAATAAAAAGGCTGAGTAATCCATTAAAATTAAGAAAATAATAACAACATTTAAATTAAATAAATAGTTCTCAAAAATTAAATACTTTTCGGTACATACCTCTAAAGAAAACATCCTGGATTCACACTTCACGAAAGCTCGAGTAAATAAAAATATTTTAAACTTCGAACGCTACAGTTCTTCAGGCCACTTGTCACTGCTACTGAACTTGGTATCACAATGCGGAAATGTTATTTCACGGTCACACTGTTCTCCGTGTGTGCACTCCTTAGAGGATTTCAAATCGTTGTGTTGATTTCGAAATCCACGCTTCGCTTTTATATACATTTTGCAACATCAAGTCATCTCTTCTGCAGGAAAACACACAGACGCGCGATCGTGCGTCATACACGGGCGCCACACACATACAATACACGCATTTTTTTATCATCTTTGCATACCATTGTTGGTCAGAGTTACTTTATTGGGGTATCGGTGTCATATAGAAAATTATCTCCGCCTTTAAAAGCTCTTAACTAATCACGGATGTTCGTGAAATTTTTGAAGGTTCATGAAAAATTACCACAGCGCAAGTGATGCTTGATGGTTTCAATTTTTTTTTTTCTTTTCAATGGGGTGACCAATAATGTTTTTCCGAATTACTTGATTCACCTCTGTAGAGACAAATATTTTGGTTGTCCTCGCATAACTCTGCCTTATCTGAAAACATTGTACATTATAAATATAATAATAAACAAAATGTGTTTTTTTACACATTTGATATTTACTGTGGGGTTCCAATATTGTTGTGAATAAATAATTTAAGATGAGCAATTACGGCAGTGTGAACAAATCAAATTGTTATTAGACTGTGTTTGTTATTTTTTAATTACAAACAACAAATTTTAAAATTAGTGCGATATTTTTCGTAGTGCAGTGCGCTCTTTTCTTCCAACATATTTAAAGTGTTAAATAAAATGCGATTTTATACAGAGCTTACATCATAATTGTATGGATTAGTAGTGGGGCTAATTTCTAATGTATATTTATATAATTATGCAGTATATAATGAGGATCTTGACTTGTAGAAGGTAAGTGGGTAATAATCTGACTTAGAAGTGTAGTTTGTATGTTTATCTTTGTGTTGACATCAGACCATCTCGGGCAATTATATTTATTAGTTGAATATTATGTGCATAATTGTTTTGAATAGAATTTGTTACTTAACTTTTGCCTTTACTACGCATTAATAAACGACGTTTTTTTTTTTTAATAAAAGACATTAACGCCAAGGGTTTTACGTTTTATGTAAATTTTATTTTATTTGTTAAAAACTTATAATTTAAAATGATTCTTGGTTTATAAATGTGTTTTCATTTATGTGATTACTAGAGATCAAAATGTGTTATGAAAATTTATTGACAAAATTCATGCATGATTGCATTTTCATATTTGTGATTAGCTTTTGGAATGTTTGAAATATAGCCTATGGCACTCAAGGATAATGTATTCGGAATCGGATCAGTAGTTCCAAAGAATACCCCCTACATACAAACTTATAAACTTTTACCTCTTTATAATTCCTTTTTTTGCAAAGTAGGTTTATGAAAACGGTCGAACGGGATGTTATGATAAAAAAAATGTTTAATTTGTTGCATTCCATGCATTTCTTTACAGAATTTCACGCTATTAAATAAATATCTCTGTTTTGCATATTACAACGCATCGTAAAGGTGGGTTTACCCATACTTAATCCGTAGCAAAAAATATCTACCTAATATTGAATAAAAAACAATATATATCGTATTGGGAGAAGCTGTGATATATCAAAACCATTTAAAGAAAGAAGATTAATGATTGCACTTCACTGTTTTTATACATTTCTCTTCTTATCATTATTTTGAAGTGAATAAAATTGAATAAAAATCAATTTATAAGTTAATTTATTGAAGAAGCCGATTTTAATATTTATTAGTTAGTAAGATTAATCTGTGTAGTTTTTTGTAGAAAGTTATTTATGGTGGCACACTTAGTTTCTGGAGGAAGGTCAGTCAAGGCCGATACATTTTTATTGTGTTATTTTTCTTTTTTATTTGACAAACTTTTCCTTCTTTATTAAGTATAAAGTATATCGACGTTAAAGTAAATAAAGATAAGTAGTAGATGCATCCTTATTTTATTTATTGCCCCACTAGGTAAATTAACATAGAGTCCTATAGAAGCTGTTTTTTTTTTTAAATTGAAATTCATCCAATTCTTTAAAACTTTAAGGTGATTTGAATTGTGGTTTATGTTTACTCTGTTTAACACGATAACGTGATAGAAGATATTAAGTACCTATTTTTTGTGCGTGTTTTTCAACATGCTATTCAATAAGGCAGGTTCGAAGATCAAATACTACAGCAGTTAACCTTACCTTTTTGCTTTTACATGGATAAATAATATTAAACCCTGCTTAAAGATACTAGGTTTATAAGTATGACAGTTACCTACTTCTCAAAAGTAAGTAAACATGTCCTTTCAAAGGGTGGTTGATAGCAACCACGGGTCTATAAGTCTTCATCATTCTGCGGTGTAACCTCTTACTTAAATAACCATCCTGATCATACCATAACCAAAAACTATAGAAGAAAGAGTACATAAAAGTCTTAAATTAAATATCATCATAAATACCAGAGGAGGATATTCAGAGGTCATGATTGACGTGAACCCGTTCTTTACATCAAAAATATCAGCCAAGTTGAAAGGGCTAACGGTACTTAGTAATGAGCACAGTCAAAAAGCTCGTGATATTTTTTAATGTATCATTCGAATTGTACTAAGAATTGTATCCAACAGGAAGGCGAAAAACCCAAACAACAGACTGATTTCAGGAAACCAAAGTTCAAAGGTGCAAAACAGCGCTTATCAAAACTAAGGCGAACAGACTCGTCATCGAAATTCTTCACAACATTCCGATTCCGACGTCATTTGATTACATTGAACAAATTAATTTATACTAATGTTTCTATTTGTGTCCGGCTGATAAAAAGTCGAATATTGACTCGTTTTTTCGTCGAATCAACCCTATTTGTTTGTCCGCCAAATACCACAATTAATGTGACATTCCTGGGAAAAAAATTATCACAAGGCGCCGATGACGCAGTGTATTTGGCGCCAACGGCCATACAGGTTTTACATAATTTATTTAATTATTTTTTTATTCAATACTTAAACATCTGCTACTTAACTGTAGCAGTCGTCTGGGCTTTTAATTTAATTTTAGAATGTTAAAAGGTGCTCACAGTCAAAACTATATTTTTGGAATTTTGTTATTGTGAGCCTATGTTAATTGCTTAATTAATGTGTTTTATCGATTATTTTTTAAAACACATACCAGAGAGAAATGGGAGGAGTGTAGGGTGACGTTTTCCTAGCTCTGAGATGGTAATTACAATAATTAAGTCATTTAAATCTCATTTAAGTGTATTCCATCTTTGTTTTCCCATTTAAGGTAATAGTTTAGATATCTAAGTACTACAATATTATGTTATTTAGTGATAAATCCTGCAATACATTATCAAGTTCCTGATATAAAGAACTTACTTAAGTTTATATTTAACATTACGTTACATTAATCTACACATCTAAGCTACGTTATGTATTATATTACGTTATCTATTTTCATAATAAACAATTTATTAAACAGTAGCTTGACCTATGCCTTGCTATGCTCTATTAGTCGTTCCAACAGACATTTTTGTCATTTTCAAAATATATAACACCTGAGCCAAACTGGATTAGAATTTAAAATATATCTTTTATTGCCAAATATCGTATTATAGAATACTAATTTATTAATGCCTACACTGAATGGCCGAGTCTATACTTAGTTAAAAATAGATAAAATATTAATAATAATATAAATTAAGGTCGCTTTTCGTGTCCGTCTGTATGATCGCTATATTCTTTTAAACTACGCAACGAATTTTGATGCGATTTTCAACATAATTTTGGGAATTGACTCCAAAAAAATGGAGAATCAGAAAATGTATACATAATTATGTTTTGCATGTTCGTATTAATCTTACATATAATAAAGAAATATCGATGTCTTTGTCAAGTCGTAAAATCGGGCGAAGCAGGTTCAGGTAGCTAGTATAGAATAATTGGTTTCTGGTAACATTCTTTTAGCATTCTGTTAGTATGTTTAGGCATTTGTCACCCGGATCCTTTGGTTCAAAGGAATGCAATCTAATTGAATGTAAATCTATAGGGATCGAATTAAATCGATTTATAAGGAACTTTGTTGCGATGTATTGAGTACGTTAAGAATTTTTTAAATGTACCTACATTTTAAAAAATCGGTATTGGTAGGTAGTGTAAATTTTATTAATCATCGATTTCCCAGATCATATAAAATCTGCGTTTTGACCCTTTTTAATTGCTATAAAAAACCCAAATTATTTATATGCAGGATCTTCGCGTGTTTTCACAGTGAGTAAGACGATATAAGAATTTTATAATTATCTATTTGACATTGACAAAAATTGTGCAATTGATGTCAGTTTTCACTAATATGAGGTGGCTCTTAAATGTGATGCGTAAATATTAAACAGTTCCTTGGCGAAACAAGAAATTTTATCAAACACTAGGCGATGACTAAAATTACGACACCAATTAGGTACAGGTCACCAGAAAGAGATTTCTAATTAAGTTGAGAGACACCGAACTTTTTTAAAAACCAGACAGAAAAGTGATAAAAATCTTGATTTCGAATTCGTTTAAGGGTAACTTGGTTACTGAGATATGAATAGTGAAAAAGGAGTGGTTTTTTAGGGCAAGCAACGTCTAGTTAGACTGACTACCTAATACTAGGTGTATTAGGTAGTCAGTCTAACTAGACGTTGCTTAACTTGATGTTAGTGAAAACGGATTTAATTGGTACCTACAAGTTGGTGCTTAAATGCGCCAGTAGTGTAAAACTATAGCAATCTTAAAGCATTCATTAAAACTATTTCTGCCTGCCTTGTTGATCTACTGGTCGCAAGCGCGACTGCTGAGCATGATATCGGTTCGATTCCCGGGTCGGGCAAAGTGTTAATGGGTTTTTCCATCAGGAATTTCTCAATAGCAGCCACGGAGTCTGGATTTGCGGCAATGGGCTCGCCCCTATTACATAGGGCTTACACATAACTGGCGAAATGTGGGTGTACTACCAGTTACACTTCTGCCTAACCCTTTGGGGATTACAAGCTATGGGGACTAATAATATTTTTTTGTTATTTGAGACAACATAGGAACCATTTTTGTTAGTAAACACCTTAGATACTGCAACTTATACACTAGGATTAGTAACAAATTTAAGAAAAACAGACAAGTTAGTAAGTTATGTACAAGATTTCATGCGGACAATGATTCCGCATGAGATGCCTCAGTACAGGAGTACTCGGGTCCTCAACCACGTCTTTCAGGATATGTTATGTTAAGTGCAGTAAAGCTTCGGTCATAAATCGATTACGCATATTGATCGGGCTTAATCTATTCAATCGATTCGTGACCATTTGCACGTATACTTGCATTTAAAATCCTCTACCGAACCTCACCCGTCTGAATCAACTTAAATCCATCTTCAACCACACGTAAGCCACCTAATTTTACCAAGAAAAATGTGGTATTTATATTTTTCGATTGACACAAATCATTGGATTTATCTCATTGACACTTCGTCGTAGATGAACCGGATATCCTCGTTTGTTTTACTACTGAGAAAACATAGAAACGAATGGGAAAGTCCTAATTATGTAGATAGGGCTATAAAAGACAAAGTTTACATGATTATCGAACTAGTGACGTATCTATACATTCTCTTAAAAGTCCCCTTGTTCGATTCAAACGATTTTTTTTGCGTTCTTGGGAATTAGGTATTAATAATGTATCGATTACGCATTAATCTAGTGTTTCAAAATCATCGTGAATCATCACCGTTTTGAGTTATACATACAAGGTTCTCATATAAACATAACATCACGCTTGTTATTTGGAGGGTTAGGTAGAGGTATTTGTATGTATAGAAGGCACCTTCAGTCTTCACCATATATCACAAGTTATATTTAAGTCTCAAGTAATAGGGACCGAGATTATTATCTGATTTTGTGAAATTCCCGATGGAAAAATCCTATACAATTTTGCTCTACTTGGGTATGCAACCCAAGATCCCACGCTCAGCAGGAGCTCTTGCAATCACTACATCAACGGTGTCTCATCATTTCACATCTTGTATAGCTCTCATTTTGGCAATACTTCGATTATGTATGTCAAGTTATGATTTTCAGAATGTAATGCCGGTCATTGCTCTTTGCTCGTAAAGTTAAAACGGGATCCACTTATCTTTTGATTGTTTGTTATTGATCTGAATTTCTGCCGATAAGGTAACGGTTTTGGTAAAATTGTACTACGAGTGTCATAATATCGATGGCTTGCAAGTTGGAGATGACGAAACCTACTTATCGATTTAATAGTAGGTCACTAACAATAGTAGATAAAAACCATAAGATAAGTTACTGTTAACACCAAACCGGATTTTTTTTCGTAGGTTAAATTAATGTCCGGCTTATTTGCCTTCCATAATTATTCCGCGCTTTTCGACATATAGCAATAAATCTTTTAGAAAATAAAAAAAAGTTAAGTGAATTTAAAAAAAAATATCCGCCCTTTTTTGCAAACAGGCTTTTGTCTGGACTTGTCATATCCTTCATAGGATTAATAAGAAAGTCAGCAGAAGTGCTCAGTTTCTCAGAGAGTTGATAGCGAAAGTCAATCAACTCAATCTATCACACACAATCTACTACTAGACAAGACATAGGCCTCTCTTGGTGTACCTTATCCTGGTCAACCTTCCGCATCCAGTGCCAAAGTCTAGAAATAAACCTTAAAGGATAATTATAGTACTAGGAATTAATATAAACAAACATGACTGCAGGAACAATTTAATAATAACATTCAAATAAAACATATTACACGACGCAAACACACGATTACATCGAAGTTATTCATGAAAATAATTATTGACATCGTTGTAAAGCTAAATTAACAGAACCGACGAATACCGGACACAGTTCACCTGTTAGTCATTGTTAAACCATTTACATTGAACCCGACGAAACAAATTAATTAAGTATTGATAAAATTATTACAATTAAAATGACTGGTTTTGCATGACGAATATTTTCATCGTTTCCTCTTACGGCAGCTTATTTTAACGGCACGTCACCTAAATTAATACCGGAGTGGTATTGCACGGTTGAAGTTTCCAATCTTGGCACGTGAACTGTGAGTTGAAAATTCGGGTTTGTCTCCACGGATCCCGGCATCAGATTGAATTAGCCACGGATCTCGGCGAGTTGTATCCACCGATACCATGATCCGTTTCCAACAAAAAAAATATTCATGTTTGTAGCCACAGATCACGGTATCCGTGGCTACAAGATATAAATTATATTATTTTTGGAAACCGATCTCGGTGTGCAGAGACAAGAAATAGAGTAAAATATTTTTCCCACCTGATTTTATTTCTATTTTATTTCCCAAATCAAAAGAAGTTACAGTTTAAAAAAAAAGTCTTATATTGATCAACAATAAACTTAATTAGTGTCTGTAAAGGAGTTCTCACCGATGTTTAATTTTAATTATAGTATTAAAATAATAACACGTTTTATATTATCTATCACAGAAATCATCTCACTTACGTATAAGTTTAACATAAAGTATTAAAATAATGAACAAGTTATATATTATTATCAAAGAAACCATCCGCTTATGTATAAGTTTAACATAAAGTATTACAATAATTATCACGTTTTATAATGATCACAGAAATCATGTCATTAAATTAGAACATCGCCTTAGTATATTATTATTATTAGGTAATACGTACTAATAAAAAAAAACTAAAAAAAAAACGCATTTTATCATTAGTTAGTAATGTAGGTAAATATTTATTGGAATTAACACTGAGTAAACTAAAATAATTTATAGTTGATTAATATATGACATGTTTAAATTTATAAGGTTTTTAAATATAACTTCTTTTGATTTGGGAAATTAAATAAAAATAAAATCAGGTGCGAAAAATATTTTACTCTATTTCATGTCTCTGCACACCGAGATCAGTTTCCAAAAATAATATAATTTATATGTTGTAGCCACGGATACCATGATCTGTGGCTACAAACATGAATATTTTTTTTTGTTGGAAACGGATCACGGTATCGGTGGATACAACTCGCCGTGATCCGTGGCTAATTCAATCTGATACCGGGATCCGTGGAGACAAACCCGAAAATTCAACACCAAGCTTTTATTTAAGCATCAATTCAGGTGGCGCCTAGTCTTAATGAAAACGGGCAAAGATCCTAACCTTTGTGCATTCGCTTCTCTGAGTTAATTGAACCGTTTTTATTGTCTGTGAAACATTGTAAGGGTTCAATAAACAGGTCCCCCACAGTTGCAATGTAGCCTTCTTCAAATGAAAAGGATGTGAGTCTTTAACTGTTGTCAAATATTTCTGATTTTTAATGGCAAGTATTTGGGGGCAATTAGGAAAGAGTCTCTGACTAATTTCATTGAATCCGCTGCAGGTTTCCATAGACTTATATACATTAAACATCACGCCTGTAATCCACTAAGGGTTAGGCAGAGGTGTACTTAATAATACACCCACATTTCGCCAGATATGGATAAGCCCCATGTAATACAGGGTGATCCTTATATCGTTGGCTGAAGGCAGAACTAGCGCGTAATCAGCGGCCGATTACTCGAAAAGTCGAGGCACGAAGGACCGAGCTCCGTTAAATCCTAGTGGCTGAATGGAGGGAGCGACTTGCGCAATCCAGATGGGGGCTAGCTACAATAGTGGCGGTTAAGCCAGTTATGTAGGAATGGCTGGAGAGGCAGCATGGCGCCCTCAGCTTCCGGCTGACGCAGGTACTTACAGGACATGGATGCTTCAGGAAGTACCTGCGTCGCATAAGTCGGGAGCGGACGCTCGCCTTCCATCACTGTTCAGACTGCCCCGAGGACACGGCGCAGCATACGCTGGTAGACTGCTCAGCCTGGGCTCAGCAGCGCGGTGCCTTCGTCTCAGTACTCGGGTGATCTTTCGCTTCCGGCTGTGGTTCAATCAATGGTGGGAAACGAAATCGCGTGGAATGCTCCTCTTTTTGCGAGGAGGTGATGCATGCAATGGAAGCAGCGGAGAGGGAAAGAGAGCATGCCTCTCACTCTACCCGCACCAGAAGAGCAGCCGGGCGTCGAAGGGCGCTCAACGATCTCCGGCCACCATAAGGAGGGGCCTGCCTGCGGCCGGCGAACTGATGGCTGAGTCATCGCCCGACCAGCCAGGCCCAAAGAAGTAGGGAAGATAGAAAATGTGTGGTCACAAAATAGGCCGCGCTTGGTGATGGGGCCCGCCTGGAATGGCGGGCTGATGCCAGTCGGGGGTGTGCGCAAATGTACTTGTATCTCCCGGGCCCTCGGCACATGGTAGTAGGAGGAACAGTAGGTTTTTAGTCGGTTAGAATCCGACATAACCCTCCGTTGGCCCCAGACGGAGGGTATCCATGAGGATTCTCACACTAAAAAAAAAGGTAGATAATTATGTGACCTAAGTCTTTAGGTTCGCATCCGGGTACAAACCCCATTTTTGTTTTATTTTTTAACAATGATAATCGACCCTATCTGAAAGTCCTTGGAAATCATTGTGAAACAGTCCAAGGTACTTAATCAGCGGGTCAATGACCGGACACGATGTACGAACTTAAAGCCCGGATTTATTCCCGAACAAACATGATAATGTCACACAGATTTTCCGCTAATAAAACCTTTTTTCCTTATTTAAAACGGAATAATTAAAACTCAGCACTTAATTAAATTGATACTTTACTTAAAATTATAATGTCGTAGAATTTGTTTGACATCTTTTTCAGAATTTTAGTATGACACCTCTTCTTTGTTGATCTCATCAAATAAGTAAGTATTCTAAATGTGGATCAAACCATCAAGTAGGTAGGTAATAAAATATTAATTGCATTATCAATTAATTTGGACATCATTTGTGGTTTTAGTAACATGTTGTGTGTCATGTTGACCGCTATAAATTACTGTACTATAACTTTTAATTTATGTTTTGTTCATACTAAACGGGGTTCATTGACTTCTAATTTCGCCGGAGGCTAAAACATTTCCAAATATTTCCAATCCAATTTCAGATTGAAAATGTGTGGTAAATTCGTGGAAAAAGTTCGTGTAGAGTACTAGAACATCTTGGTATAAAATAGGTATGATTTTCCTCCATGCCTCTTCCAAAAACCTCAAAATTCACCTTCCAAGACCGGATTTGAATAATAAAATTCTTTCCGCTTTGTAAAGAGGATTAATAAACGGTAATATTAATTTAAGACACCCACTGTGCCTCCTGACAGTTCACGAAAATAACTTTATTCACCCCGACACCACTAGTGAGGGGCCATAAAATATTAGGCTATGACAAGAGAGGGCGACACAACAATGAGTAAACAGATTTTCGGCTCCGAAAACTGCCCATCACGCTAAACCTTTACAAGTATCACTTATCGCCTCCTTAGTGGCTGAGTTATAGTCAAATATTATTGCGCACATAAAAATACGCCTACGTTTTTCAATAATAAAAAGAACTAAAATTATTTAGCGTGCACCTGAATGCGTATATGGGTAGATCGTAAAGTCTGCCGTTCGGGTCACCTCGGCCTTCGTATCGTAATGACAAAATGCCGTCGCACAACACTAAAATTTCATATAATCGCATTAAAATCCTTCATAAATGTATTTAGCGTCGTCGTATACAAATCAGGGAGTACCTTAAATCGTCGGAGGTTTATGTACGCGTTCAATTTCTTTTAAATGTATTGGGGCAGTAACCAGTCGTATACTTTTTAATGCGTTAAAGAATTTTTGGAAGGAACAGAACAAGACTTTGCCCATATACGGTATGCGCTTCACTCCTTTTTATTTTCAAATGGTTATTTTACGTGGCCCTGCCTTTTCCTTATTATTTGAGCTAAATTCTGAGCCGGTTCAATACAAGGTGTGTAGTAGGTGCAAAATGCATAAATTCAAAGGGTTTGAAATGACCGAAGCTAGGGATTATGGTTTATGTAGGTCAATACCTGCATAAACCGCGATCCCGGATCTGTGGCCATACATTTTTTTACCTGACTAATTGTGGGCAGGAATGTGTGAGCCTAAACTTTGTAATCATGACCAACCTAATAGTGGTCACCACTTTATGATGGGTTCGAACCCCAAGCACTTTACTTTGCGGACCTAAAATATTTCATCACAACTGCTCTCAAAACGACAAAGGAAATCTGAAATGTCTTAGAACCAAAACTTTGAAGACAAGTATATTATGGCCCACTTCCTCTCACACTGAAAAGGGCTGCGTCACTGCAGCGGGAACTATATAACCCACTGTTGGGACAACTGCTGGGTAGCTTTTGTTTAGTATAACCAAAAATACTAAAACTCCTCGCAGGAGATGGCGGGACGAGCTGGACAGAACCAACGATCAGTGGTCCACCTTAGCCCTGGATCGAAGAATTTGGAAGTCATGGGGAGAGGCCTTTGCCCAGCAGTGGGATGATACAGGCTAACAGTAACAGTAACCAAAAATAACGTTTGTCGCTCCTTTAGCCTCCCGGATCAGTGTCTT
The DNA here is from genome assembly GCA_964057025.1 of Standfussiana lucernea. Lineage (NCBI taxonomy): Eukaryota > Metazoa > Arthropoda > Insecta > Lepidoptera > Noctuidae > Standfussiana > Standfussiana lucernea. Next base: position 7,202,854 of record OZ059785.1, read on the forward strand.
TTTTCAAAAATCGAATCGGTAATTACGTTCCTGTATTGTCTTTTTTTGGTGGCCACATATGTACCATTACCGAATACCTGGTACCACATTTTTACATGTGTCTCTTTCAATAAAATACCTAAGGACTATAGCAATACTACTCCAATTGTATCTTGAATTCTTGATAGACCCATCGCTAGCACAAAGTAATCAGGTGATTTATAAACAAACAATCCAAAATCTGGTCTACGCAGCCATTATGGGGATCCTTTCCCTCATTTGACTTTCATAATACCATCAATACAATAACACAGATCATTATGTAAATATAATGTACTTAATAACAATACTGTTTTGATTTCTAATCTACCTATACGCACACATACCTTTGTAATATACTTTTCTTTGTATCTACGCTCAATTCTTGTTACAGTTCCTTATTAGGTACCTATATTCATTAGATTTTGCCCTCAGCAGCGCCCGTTTGTAAGGTGAGCCCTAAGGTGACTAAAAATATCCTATATCCTCACCTAGATTATGATCTACCATTTTACCAAATTTTATCGAAATTCATTCATCCGTTGACTCGCTAAAAGGTTCCATTCGCATATAAAATATAGCTAGCTTTCGCCCGCGAGGTCGAAAGTTATTCAATTGAAAGGTACTACCGGAATATTAATACCCAACACCGCGTAACCAATTTCATCGAAATTCGTTCAGCTGTTAAGACGTAAAAAGGTAACAGGCAGACGGACAGAGTTATTTTTGCATTTATAATATAAATAAAGTACATGGAATAAAAAAAAACATGGTTTGATGTGCAAACGTTATTTCTATAAGATGCGCTTCCATGTTAAATTTATTTATTAAAGAAGGCGTTAACTTTATTATAATGGCAAATAAAAATTTGGATCTCATAAGTAGATAGTAAAACAGTTACTTTTACGATTTTTATATCGGCTGTTTAACGGCGCTGCGACGCCCTCGGTGAAATTAATTTTTAATAGTATTCTGGAAGTGAAAATTATTTTAAATGGCTATTAAAGTGTGAAACTGCTTTAATAATTAGCCTTAACTTGATATTTTTTATGAAAAAATGTATCTAACGATCGTTTTCACTATCAATAAGTGACAATTAAACATGCGCCTAAATATTAGGCAGGGTTGGAACTCTCAGCGCTGAGCCGAGCGTTTAGAATCCAAGAAAATGTTTTTATATAGGCATTACTTTAAGTGTCGCCTATTATTAATGGAAACTGTCGCTAATCGGCTATTAAATAAACTGGTAATCATGTTTTACGAGACTTCTTATCTATTTGGAATAGAACACGGACAAAAGAGAAACAAAACACAGCCTTGTAAAATATTTAAAACATCGACACGAAATCCTGTTCCGTAATGTCTAAATCTGCTTATGACAAAGTGAGACTCCGAGAAAATTGAATGATTGACTGAGAAAAGAGTTACTTACCAGCCTACACCACTGAAGTTAAGGGGTGTCCAGCTAGTTGCTTTATTAAAGGGTTGTCCAAAATAAACTAGCCATAGATTCAAGAAGCTGAAGCTTGAAGCTAATCTGGATGTCTAGGTGTGTATGTAGCACTACAATATTGTGGCAGCGACAGTTGTTTTATTTTTCTTTTATTTTTATTACTAGTCTTCAGCACTTCTTTTAACCTTTAGTTAAAACGTGGACAATGGCGTGGGTTACATGTTTTTTAAATCTTAGATTAAGTATCTCTCTGTATTTTGTAGCATGTAACTGTTTTTTGTCCCTAACAATAAATAAATAAATAAATAAGTATGTGAAGTCTAACACTTTTTGTTTTTTGAAGAAGGTTGTCATTTTTTTAGCAAAAAGTTTTTATTAGGCCCACTTTACTGATATCATACCGTTACTAGATTTGCCTATAAACTGTGAAAAGTAAGTCAAACATACGAATAAATCATAAAAAAAAAAACTAAACCACGCACTTAGTGATTAAATCCTCAACATTAGCTCTAAAGCGTTGGCCACACCAACAAAGATTTAAATCATAACGCCCCCTTGCAAAACTGTACAAACCAAACAACGTAATTAAATGCGCCCAGAGATAAGTAGGTTAGATCGCGGCATAAATCGGGACAGGACGACGTGGACCAGTCTTAAGAGGGCGTATTCTTTAATAACAATAAAGATCTCCCATTAAACGCCGGTGCATAGGCAAAGATAATAATTTGGTCCAATAAATAACACCTCAGTCATAATCATAAATCTTTCCACTGGTTTCCTTTGCCTGTTCAAATAAAAAAAAAACTTAAGTGCTTTTTTCTGTATAAGAAAGTTAGAGTTCGTGTATTTTACAAAATCCCCCTAAACTTTAGAGTTCTTAGAATCCACGGCGATAATCCGAACAAAAGAAACCTTTTGGGCACCATTGCCAGCTTAGTTTTATAGCTTGGTAAAAATCTCGAAGAAATGTCACAGTACGATGTAAAAAAAATCTTGTAATATACCAGCGACCCGGCTCTGCTTTGCATGGGTTATACGACTTCGCAAAACATCGAGATTTCTTTATTATTTGTGTAAGTTTTATATCAATGTGTTATTTTTATAAACCATCCAGTATTAATTCCCTAAATAACGGGTATAAAACCGCATTAAGATCCGATGCGTAATTTCGGCATACAATATTACGTTCATACAAACAGACACAAAAAGCGACTGTCATGTATTTAGATGCTAAAGATTTTTTGAAGTATTATTAGCTTAAAAATTACATGTTTAGTAGTATTCAAATAAATCAATTAACAGCTTTCACAATTCATCATACTTTGACCCACTTCCGAAGGACCGTATCGGAAAAAACAAAGATTTTTGTCGCCTAGACGTTAACTTCGATAATGCAAAATAAACAGAAGACTAAACTTCTTTGCTTAGTCTCAATTTACACAAGGACAATACAATCATTTTGTTGTTTTACTTAGGTATTTAGTTGTTTGGATATCTGATCCAGTAACGGTGATTCTATATCTGCCTCCTACACTCCTTCGAAATAAATAATAACATGTTAGAATTTAGTGCCAGAACGTGATGTAGGTCCATACTTAATATTATATTATAAATGCTAAAGTAACTGTTAGAGTCTGTTGCCTTTTCATGCGTAAATATAATTTATTAGAATAGAATATTCTTCATTATGTAGGTACACCATACAAGTAACATTCATATCAGAAAACATTTCGCGTAGGATGACACACTGGCATCAAATGCTGGCGTAAATGACTGATCAGATTTGGATGGAATACAGGTACACCTTGGCGTGTTGAGGGTCAAAGATCACTTTTCTTCATCACCGTTGTCCGTTCCCGTTGTGTATCATTTCAGAACTGCACGTGGATGAAGTCGTGGTTAAAAGCTTGTTGTAACTATAGAACATGCCTTTAACAACTTTTTAAGGGAGGCACTCCGAACGCTCAACCTCATAGCGAGTGAGACGGATTTTTTTATTGTTCTCTAAGTGAATTCGCAAGGAATGCATTGTTTCTCATTAGTTACAGATATTAGTTATTATAGGTATTAGTTATAAGGTATAAATTAAGTTATTATTAATTAAGGTGCATTTATCTCATTGGGTTAGCTTGTAATGTTAAATGTAAGTAGATAAATAAAAAACATCACGCTTGTAATTCCTGAAGTGTTATCCAGAGGTGTACTTTAGTACACCCACATTTTGCCAGTTATGTTTAAGTCCCGTGTAAAACCGGGCACAAGTCCAGACTCCGTGGCTGCTACTAAGAAATTCCTGATGAAAAACACAATAACACTTTGCCCGACCTGGGCATCGAATCCAGGACCTCATACTCAGCAGTCTCAGAGCTTGCGACGACTAGACTAACCAGACCAACTTGTTGTAACTAGATTTCAACAAAAGCTGATTGCTGGATGCAATCGCTTTAACATCGTTCGACGATGGTTGGCGACCAGAAGCGGAAACTATTAAAGAACAAATCACTAAATAACCTAGAAAGTTATATTTCTTACAAATTGTTTTTAATCAGCAACAAGCACATAGGTAATTAATAAGTACATCAGAATTATATAACACGACCCTAATCAACATTAAAACGTCCCTAAAATACCGAATCCGTTGCATCCAGCAGAGGACATTAACCAATATTTTTGTTAAACGGCAACAGGCCTTTAAGATCGATCATTGTAGCGGTTCAGTAGGAGTAGGTACTTACTTTATGAGTTGGGGAAGACCAAAAAAATGATGCGTGGATTGGTGGCTAAGATGATATGGCTGGGCAGATGAATGATGATATTAGGAATAGGTACCTAATCCTTCTCACGGTGAAGGAAAACATCGTGAGGAAGCGGGCATGTTCTTATATCAGAAATGAGAAGGCAAATTCAAATTCAAATTCTTTTATTGGTGTGATTTTTGGTATATTTTACATGGGATCTTAATAATAAATAATTCGTTCCTCAAAAAATCTACCTACAAATGAGGGTATCTATAGATATATTGATAGATAGGTACTTATTATTCTTAGCTCCTTGAGTATACTTTTGCACAATATAACTCTAATAAAACCATGAACAGAGATTTGAGGCCTTTTAAACTTTTGTTTCAGGCATCGTAAAAAAGGCATCATATTCCGATTTAAAAGAACCTATCTGCAACAGACTGCGAACCGCAGTAGCCAAAATTGATTGATTGCTAATCAATTAATGACCTATTACGATTCAGTTAGCCAACAGATCACTATTAACTTGTATCACTCTTCATTTCATACAAAAGATTAATAAGAGGTGATGAAAAAATGATTTATCTCCAACTGCTTTATTCGTTCATACTGGTTTTTATAAGCCTATAACAATTTATTAAACTGACTCTAATGAGAGATCTACATTTAAAATAGTAAGGAAATTAATTTGAAGTATGATTTCTCGAGTCTTGATAGAATTGAGGAAGCTTTGACTATAAGTAGTATTTATGGATTTTGTAAATTGATGGTTATATTATTAAAATGTGATACAATTTTTATTATGATTGCGATTATAATAATCTTGTCTAGTTTTGAATGCATTTGTTTGTTTGTATACTTCCGTATAGTGTGTGATAAAATATAGATCATCTTTTGTTCTTTATTTGGGACCAATGGTTCTTTTTTTAAAAGACTGCCAGGATTTTTTGCTATTGCCAATATTTGAACTAAACGTCACCACCTTTGGTTCAAATATTGCTGTGCAATAGTCACCACTATTGCACAGTTTCCGATTTCAGTAAGGTGGGTGGACCATGGAAGGCCATGCTCCTTCGAAGGCCAATTATTAAAATTTCGTAGTTATTGCCATTTGATGACAAATTCCTTCTATCTACATAAACATCCATCGAACTAGAAATCACAGACGCGGCGGTGAATCGCTCGCGCCACTATTTTGGCAGTACGGTCCCTTGCTTCATTGATATCGGAAATCGGCGACGTTAAAATAAGGTGGGTGTACCATAGAAGGCCACTCTAACAAATAAATAGTTATTATTCGTTTATTTACTGGATAAATGAAACTAACAAATATTTAAGTAATACTTTGTTTTATTACGTAATATATAAACCACTTCTTTTTATTGTAGATTTAATGGCTATTTATTAACTTTTAGTGTTAAATGACTGATTTATTATAATGGCCTTCTAAGGAGCCTTGTTCCTAGCAAGGCCATTTTTAAGAGTTCAATGAAACTTAAGTTTAATCAATATTGATCAAATCTGAAATTGAAAAAAGTGGTTTATATTTTACGGAATAAAACAAAGTATTACTTAAATATTCGTTCGTTTCATTTATCCAGTATATGAACGAATAATAACTGTTTATTTATTAGAGTGGCCTTCCATGGTACACCCACCTTACTTATTCGATTATAGATACGACTATAACTCTAATAAAGGTCTTTAATGTAGGTAATGTAGCACTCGAAATCCTTTGACAACTTTTTCAGACATAATATATTATGAGTTCGCCTAGGCATTATCTGGAAAGGCTAATGATACTGGACTGGGTAGAAGGGAAACTCGCGTGAAGCAGAGCACTGGCAAGATGATCAGACGCGATCAAGAGGGCTGTTGGAGGCAGCTTGTACCGAGCGGTCACACTGCAGTGGACGGCATGGCTTGGAGACGTGTCATACGTGGTCGTGATTCTCGGCAGTGACGGAACGACGAGGAACTAGAAGTTCTAAGTTTAATTAATCAATTCAGTTATAATATTTCACAAGTCCTTAATTTGATAATCACCACGATTAAGAAATTAAAGGTATGCGAAATTCTCAGGGCTCATGGACGTTTTAAGGCCTGTTGTGATAGCTTTAATGACAGATAATTATTAGTATTGGTTTTTAGTTATTGGCAACGGAAAAATATGCGAAAACTAATATCTTCGGATGTATAACCTTGTCACCTTCTATTAATTAAGATTGTTTACTAACAGAATTTGATTTATTTATTCATGGAAAAAAAATCAATACTTGCATATGCATAATTTTGTCGATTGTGTATTATTATCGAAAAATAAAATGGAATTTTCTTGAAAATTAATTAATTAGTTAAACCTTGTTTGCTGACGTATGAAATGGTGACATTCAACACAAATATATAAGAAATAAATTCTCCCGAGCGTTACGAATGATAGCAAACACAAAATTACAACATTCGTTTCTTCTTGGTCCAATTTGCTGAGATCGGTAAACAGATGGGCCTTTTTACACCCTGTATCTACAAACCGACAAGTTTAGTTAGTTATGGTGGCAAATCGGAACTGGATCAACCTCCACCTACTTAATTTGAACGAAAAGAACCACTATGTTCCCAAGTAAAAATGTGGAGTTTTTAACGAACTACACCAACATTTCAGGGAAGTTCAGGAGGCAAGCCTATTTCCATTAAATGAGCAAAAGTTCAGACACATTATCCGAGAAATTAAAAATAAATCTCAAATCGCTCGCCTTTGGAAATACTCACTCTAGAGACTGGAGCTCTAAGCATCGAACCCAGGGCTGCATAGCTATTAGGTACGAGAACAGTCGCGCATGAACAACGAGGTAGGTCTTAGATTACTTTAGTCTTGACATTTTCCAATAAATACTAGTTATTCAAGATTATTTTAGATAACATGAAGAATTGTCAAATTGCGTCTTAAAAAAATACGTAAATGACATTATTTAAATATTTTTTGTTTGTTAATCAATAAAGCAAAAACAGAGGTCACGGCAGTGTCATAAAGTAGGTTAAATTTGGAAAATTTGCAATTATTATTAGTGTCGGGTCAATAATGCAGATTCCGTTAAGGTGAATATACGCTTTACCATTTTTACAAGTATCTTCGTGTACTGTAAAGTTCTTATGAATGGTAAAAGCGCCAGCACATCAAGCTACCCGAAAATGTCAAAATTTCCCAGTCAACCTTGAACCTAACTTTTTTACGATAAAGTTGAAAATCTATTAAAGAAATTTGTCAATCTTTCTGTACAATGCAAGAAAAAGGTCAATATAATAACGCATTTCCTTGTAATAAAATTTAATGTACCTCCTATTACATGTGACCTAAACATAATTAGTGAAATGTGGCTGTACTATTTGGTACACCTCTAGCCAACCTTTCGGGGTTTACAGGCGTAATGTTGTGTTATGATGACTGTATGTAAATGCTCTAGTCTACACTCACCTTAACGTATTACCATACTTATTGTTGATAAAATTTAAAGTATTTATAAATAAAAGGCCAGGGTTTTGACTTAGATATAAAAAAATCTATTTCATTTATTAACATTTTGGTTTCTTAGCAACGACTTCCCTATTGCTTCTGCGCTTAAATCTAAATCTAAATTGATTTTTGTAAGATAGCATCTAGGCATCTGGGATTGTTTGATATGAATCAATGCGTATCCGTCTTGAAATTACTTCGAAGATATTCGGCAAGGCCGCACAGTGTCCGTCAGAGTTCAAAAGTAGACCAAAATGAACAACTACTTGTATACGTTCGATGATTTTAAGCTGCCAGAGTACCTTGCACCTTTGACTTAATTAAGGCAAAGGCGCATAGAGTAGCCCATAATGAGCATGGAATTTTTCCACTGCTGTAAAACAGGTCTTTCCATTAGAGGGAGTGGGTTGTAATTCACCACGTGAGCCTAATGCGGGTTGGTAGAAAACACATGTTTTCGAATTTTTGCGTTTTTTGCAGGTCTATCAGCATCAGAACAGTTGGTTAGTGGTTATCATACAATCTTATACTGACCTACATGTTGCCAAAAGTCCACTTTTAATTTCGCGGGGTGGCTTAGCACATCTCCCATAAATGTGGGCTTACACTAATATTAAAAAAAAGCAGCTATCTTTTACAAAGTCTTTCCATTGTTTTGAAGTACTTCGGGAGAGTTAAAACGTATGACACAAAATTATTGCTACATATATCTACATATAACATGAAGTTATATCGTTGAATATTAATTTATAAATGATTTCGAATTATACTTCACCATTATTTTAATTATTATTTGTTTAACTTGCAAATTTGCGTGAATCTGTGATTGCTTAATTTACTAATTAATATATCCAATAATATTGACATAAGAGTGATCATGTCAAGCGTTACTACTTTGTCGGTTCGTCAATTTAATTGGAAAAATAAAATCTTTATAATTGGAGAGGTACGTTATTATACAGTAGCTAAATAATATAAATTTTAAATTGATAAGCCATTTATAAGCATCTAAGTCGATTTTAATAATAACTAGCGACCCGCCCCGGCTTCGCACGTGTGCAATGTAGATACTAATGTTTTCCCTACTATAATATGCATGTATTATACATATAAACCTTGCTCTTGAATCGCTCTATCTATTAAAAACCGCAACAAAATCCGTTGCGCAGTTTTAAAGATCTAAGCATACACAAGGACAGACAGAGAGCGGGAAGCGACTTTGTTTTATACTATGTAGGGATTTGATGCAAAACATTGTTTTTACTAGTTCTTCTTTCTTCTTTATCGTGTGGTTAGTGCCTAACCTGGTGTCTGAGTTTTTATACCGCCCATGGGCCTCTCACTTGGCTTTACATGCCTTCGAGAAATATCTGTCAGGCATGCTGTTCACGATGTTTTCCTTCATCGAAGCAAGTGATAATTATACAATACTATTACACTATTTTTAATACTATTATTATTTACTAGGTTAACGACGAGTAAATAGAATGATGATAGTAAACAAGCCCCCATCGAATTAAAAAAAAGATGGGGTGGTCCCCAACATACACATCACATGACGTCTCTACTCTTGAAAGGATCCTAAAATCAGTATACTGAATTCATGACCATTATTGAACATCTTGTGTAGTTTTATTTGGATCTGTTGAATATTTCCTGCCTTTCGCCAATAAAATATTAAAGTAAGAGTTCACACAATTTTTATTATCCTTTACAGGAGTCGTCAACCAAAAGCAGGAAATAAAGTGGTTATTATTTATTGAGGGTCTCCATCTTAAATTCAAGAATACCTCTAAAAGCAATATTTACATGTTAGGGTGATTTGTAATAATTTAACATTTCTTTTTGTTGTGTAATCTTGTATTTACAATGATTTGACACATGTTTAAGTATTGACGGTTGATTTATAAACAGGTTTTCGTTAAACCCTTTTTTGGTTTTAAGCCAAGTCTTTAATCATACTTTAAAAGTCGGTAAATGAACATTAATCGAGAATGTTCCTACAATAAAAGTGTCATCGCCCCTTAAGGTTTTTTCGGTATTTAATTCGAAACGTTATCTTTAGAGTTGGACGGTTATTAAAATTATATGAGACGGTTATTGCAATCAAAAAAGGGCAAACGAAGGGTACAACGTAAATACTTAAGGGCTTAGGTCGTTGAGCATGAACTCCTGGGTTCGATTCCCCGGTCGGGCAAAGCGTTATTGGGTAGCAGGCTCGGAATCTGTTTCATGCCCGGTTGATGGCAATAAGCGCATACCCTGTTACATGGGGCTTTAACATAACATTGCGAAATGGTGTACTATTAGGTATACCTCTGCCTAACCATTCGGGGATTACAAGCGTGATGTCATGAAAGTAGAGTTTGCTGGGAGAAGTTCCGAGGTCAAATTTTTATAAGTAAGCTATGCCATAATAATACCAGTCTATTACCGTTTCTCTGTAGGGAAATAGTACATTTTGATATAAGTGGGGAAAGTTTGTTATTGAGGCCGAGGCGAAATACACACACGAGCCGCAGGCGAGGGTGTTATGGACCCGAGAACTGCAGTAACAAATGCCCACGTGTATCAAACGACGTTTTTCAATACACTTTTAGTTTTTTGGTTTTAGTTTTTAGTCCAAATTTGTTCTAAGTCCGAATTGATTCAATGCAATAGAAAAAAAAAATGAAAAATAAAAATGACGTGCGGGCGAGCCGCCTCACCACCTTTTTTTTTTTTTTCTGATGGGAAATCATCAAATGACTTCTCCCGCTCTGGGCTGAGCGGGAGGGTGTGTCAGACTCTTACTGACTAAAACCCACCCATGTTCCTTCATCGCCCTTTGTGTTCCGGGGCCGCGGTATCTCTTTCGAACAACCCGCAGCACCCGGCAGGCATCGGCCCTTGCGGGCCCCTTCCCTATGCTGACATCTCTTTGAGGCGCGCGTGGAACACGAACGCGCCGTCGACACGGCTTGTCGTCCTAAGACGGAGGGACGGCGAGCTAGCCCTTAGCTCACCGTCCACAGGCCTGCGTCTACGGTGGCCGGGGGCCACCACGTGGCCCCCGACGCCCGGTGCGTCTCCCGCGGCTCCGCCTCACCACCTGGCTGTGGAATTTTTATTTCCGCACCATAGTGCGGGAATATAAGAAGAAAACCATGAGGGTGAAATCCATAGCATGTTGAACCTAATCGTAGTGCGATAAGAGCCAGTTTTCGAAGAAGTGTTTTGAAAAGACTTTTTCTCGTACAGAGTAGGCACTGAGTAATTATCACCATACTAGTTCCAGAGAGATTAGCGATTTTAGCCGTAGCTATTTTAGCTTGGCTTCGCTGAGCTCAGGTGGAAATACAGGGAACATTCAGTGCTGCATAAATGATAAGTTTAGCCTAACCATTCCCCAGTGTTACGTCGAGCTTTCAATAAAGCTCAAGAGCGAGCGATATTTGTGACCAATACCATGTGGCCAGGAACTCGTGGCTAAATTATAACAGCCGCTCGGATCAATCTTCGTGTTCGGGAATAATGTTCGGGTTAAGCAACGCTTGCCTAGTTTGATCTGCAGATGGGTGGCCAACCATTACATACCGAGTCTCCTCCATGGCTCGGAAAGCACGTTAAGTCGCTGGTCCCGGCTGTCTTGTAGATCATTGACAGTCGTTACAGGTAGTCAGTGGCCCGAAGGTCTGACAACCAGTCTTACAGTCTCAGTTATTACACAGTACTAACTGAGTTGTGGAGGTCAGATAGGCTCCATGTAAAATACTGACAAAATAAGAAGCTGCATCTGGTTAGACTAGAAGCCGACCCCAAAATAGTTGGGAAAAGGCTAAGCAGTTGATGATGACGCGGCCATTAGCCCGCTGTAACGAGTACATTGAATCAATTCAACAAGCCTTAACTTTCATCGTACCTTATTGAAATAGCCAAAAAATATTTGTGTAGGTATGGTGCTTCTTCTCGCCAATTCGCCAAGGCGTCCCGCCATCTTCTCCATGGTCTGCTGGGACCCCGTCTAGCTGTCTCAGGGCTCCAGTCTTGCGATATTTGAGCCTACAGCTGTGCCAACGAGAAAAAGGACACCATCGTGAGAAGTGGAAGGAATGGGGGAAGGCTTTACCCAGGAGTGGGACAATACGGGCTGATAAAAAAAAAAACGGGTAGGTACCTATGGGCTTCTACCGATGAAAATAAAAGATGATACTTTGTTCGTTCGTCAACAATTCCACTAAGTGAACATTCAGAGATACGAAACCGCAAAAATGCCGCCATTATTAGTTCAATGGCGCCAACAATTAAATTAATCTGAAGTACAGTCGTAGTGTTTAGGTATAAAGTTTTCCTCAAAATATTATGATAAACATTATTTCCTATAAATGTAGATATTTTGTTCTTAATGTATGTCACCTTTACGCTTAATAATGATTTGAATGGATTCGTAGAAACATGCTCTTGTTTACTCACCAGATTAAAAATATCACCTGTAGCTCAGACTACGTTGTACGTCTGTAATAAATGGGGGAATACCCCATTATAACTCATTACAGTTAAGCGTAATTCCGTGCTGCGCATAGGTCACCCCATTTCCCTAAAAAAAACACCATGAAATAAAATTCTAAATATACTGAATTTTCTCAGGAAACTTCAGATAATAAACAATCTAATAATATCATTCTACCGACTTTACAAACTAATAAAAGAAAAGTGAAAAGTTATTTTATAAATTCTACAACACAACAAGAAAACTTCGAGCAGTAGTCTAGTTTTTCTTTTCTTTAAGTATTTGAAGCTACTAAGTTTACAAGTCAATTAGTTGTTTATTTATGTACGTAATATAGAAACAAATGGAATAAAAAAATATATGTAGATATTTGTTTTGTGCGCCTTTAACAAATTAGGCGTTAGTGTCAGCATAAAATATCGTTGATCGAGATTTGTCATCACGTATGCTTCAGTGTTTATTTTTGCGTTCTCGTGTCAATACACTTTTGACACCGAGTGTATTTTAGGATGACTAATATGTAACCATTGATTTAAGAAAAAAAGTGTTTTAGGAACTTGCATATCATTTTTTGAGAACTGTCTTTAGACACAGTTCTATACATTGGATTTTTTTTTCAACCCTCAAAAATTCTAAAACATTTTTTTTTTCATTCGTGTGATATTTCACTCGAAATTTAAATTTTTGGCCTTTCGATTCTCTTGTCAAGATAATTTCACTATGCTAAATATTATTTCTGATTTGCCCAATTGTCTATGGGCTAGCAGGCCCATCGATTGACGCACGACACTCCTTTTAACAGTACCTATGTGTCATGTAGTCATGCAATTTGTTATTATTTCTCTTGTTCCCCATAATTTACTGTCTTATTCCATACTAATTGTAATGAAGATACTGCTCTTCATGTTTTTGTATAATATTTGATGTCTTTATAAACCTTTATGAACAGATAGAGGTGTGATAAAAAATAAATTATTTACTTTACTGAAAATAAAAATGTAGCATTTTATTTTTTCAAAGAATGAGTGTATTTTTGCTTCGTTTATGAAATAAGTAGTTAATGATAAATCTTATCAGCAGTTTTTTAGTCACATCTTGCAACAAAAAAAAACTTTTCTATTAGAAACTTTTATTAACCAGACACGTCACTCTTATCATCGTAGATTGACGCATCACGAGACTCAACTTCGACCTCTTTTCTTATCTTTATGATTCTTCACCTAGACAAGAAACCTCTGCCCTACAAAAAGGTGAAGTTTGTCAATACTTCTTCCAAAGGTATCAGCACTAAACTACATACGTTTCGCTAAATATGGCGATAGTCGCTTAAGGTCGTGAAGAAGGTGACACCTCATTAGGTCACGACCCTCAGATTTAAGGAACTACACAGTATCATAAATACTTGTGTAATGTGTTTACAACTTGTGGGGGTTTCCGTAAAATTCCGTTCGAACCTCACTTAAGTGACAGCACTGAATTAAAAAGAAATTATGAAAATTAAAAAGAAATTAATTTGTCTTGAAGTCAATCGTCATATCAGAATTCATAACATTGAACATAACATCACGCTTGTAATCCTTGGAGGTTAGGCAGAGGTGTACCTAATAGTACACCCACATTTTGCCAGTCATGTTTAAGTCCCACGTAATAGGGGGCGAGCCTATTGCCATCAACTGGGCACGAGACCAGACTCCGTGGCTGCTACTGAGAAATTTCCGAGGGAAAAACCCAATAGCATTTTGCCCGACCCAGGAATCGAATCCAGAACCTCATGCTTGCGACCAGTCGTCTAACGAGGCGGTCCCTTCTTCTCTCTGTTTGTATTGTTTGGTCTCTAGCTGATGTTCGTACGGTATTTGCTTTTCTGTTGTTTTGGTTACCGTGTCACCTAATGACATTTCGGGGACGTTATCGAAATTCGGCTTCTCGGCATGACGGTTGCCATTTTAAACAGGTTGTAGTAGCTTATTGATCTAGCGTTTAATTAGCGTCTACGTATAATGGAATTTATACTATTCTATGTTGGAGAATATCTCATAATGACAGTCGTTTCGTAACCAAAACCAGCGGGATTTGTTAGTAGGCAGTGGGTCAAAGATCTCTGCAATGCATAATGTAATTTTGTCCAAAAACAACAATAAACCTCTGCTTTTTCCGTGAAGGTAATGCTAGAAATTTGCCTTGTGATATTAATTTCGTAACCACTGCCTACAAAGCATTGTTGCTAAGCAACGGAATAATGGTCGCCGCATCGCGTAGTTTGCTCATTACAGTACAAACAGACACAGACTGCCTTGTTGGTCGCAAGCACGACTGCTGAGCATGAGGTGCTGGTTTTGATTCCCGGGTCGGGCAAAGTGCTATTGGGTTTATACATATTTCAGGAATTTCTCAGTAGCAGCCATGGAGACTGGATTTGTGCCCGGTTGATAGACTCGCCCCCTATTACATGGGACTTAAACATAACTGGCGAAATGTGGGTGTGCTATTAGGTTCACCTCTGCTTAACACTTCGGGGATTATAGTCGTGATGTTATATAGCAGCAACAGCCCTACACAGTTCCCACGGCTGGGACACATGCCTCATCTCTGGGAGAGGCAGTGGTCCGCAATCCACCCTGCGGGCGTAGTGAGGGTTGGTGTATGTCACAGGTCTGCGAATGTTTAGTTCTATGGCATATCCTCACGATGTTTTCACCGTTTTGAAAGCAGCGTTGATGAAGGTTAAGACCAACAAAATAATTTGTAGGTACATGGTATCATGAAGGATCTTTATTTTTCGTAAAAACCGAAGCAAATACTTATCGGTTTCATATTATTTTTGTTACCCATTTCCGAAAGACATTATTGATGATTTATGCAAACATTTCAAGACTTCAATTGGCTCTTCAACTTAATCGTTTTTGCTCCGATAACTCTAAAATATTGTTTCCTAAACTAATATTTGTTCAAATGTTGACATGTTTAGTGTTTTGTTTGCAGATTTTTTGCCCGAATCCTTATTGATGCACTCATGATACCTAGTGTTGCATTTGTTTTATTAGGAGTAATATGACCCACTCAGTAAAGCTCCAAAATACTTACTGGTGTTGAGCTGCGTTCGGTTAGACGGTTACCAATACAGTTGGGAAAAGGCTAGGTAGATGATGACGACCCCACTGCCCGTCATTCTATGCAAAGCTGCGCCTACTATAAATGTTCTAATATGGCTTACGTGAACAATGTTTTTCAGTCCACAGCAGAATCAGACTGTAATATCCCCTCTGCAAAAACGCAGGATTCCTTTCTTTAGAACTAATGAAAATGAAAAAGCGTTTAACTGTGTTAACATCCTATCACAAATTAATGTTACTTCTGCCAAACTGCACGGCAGTTTGTTGGCAGATGTAGCTCCCATATAAACAATTTATTTAACTACTTGTTGGTACTTTTCCATTAATAAAAGGTACAAGCTTGTACATTTACCGCTAAACCAAAAACAAAATACATTAATAATCCACAGTATCATACAGGCTGACTATTTTATTTGTTAATTTAATCTACTTAATATATTTAATTTAATTCCACCTATGAGGTTTTGACCAAAAGCGTTAAAAAATGCGTCCCCATTTTATTCTTAAAAGACATTTTCGTAGTACAGCTATTTTCCAAGTCGAGTGGTATGTCATTAAAAATTGCTGGAACTAAGCATTTTCTACATCTTTGTCTATAATAATTATTAAAGGTGGGTACTACAAATGTTCGTACGGATTTATTCCTTTTAGGTCTTATGTGTACCGTCTTAAGTCGGTCATTGCAATAATGTTCTATATCCAATAACAACACCACCTTTCGATAGACTGACTATATCTTACACTCTAAGAATAATTCTTCGTAATTACTACTTTTGGAAACTACACTAAGCTTTTTAATAGGTACATAGTCTTTCCATTGAGTAAGGTTAAGGAGTTTTAGCCTTATTACATAATAGCTGACCCGCGCAACTTTGTCTGCATAACATTTTTGATTGATACTCCGCTACTATTGGTCGCAGCGTGATGTCATAAATATACATATATATTATATATATATATTAGCCTATAGCCTTCCTCGATAAATGAGCTATCCAACACTAAAAGATTTTTTCAATTCGAACCAGTAGTTCCTGAGATTAGCGCGTTCAACCAAACAAACAAACAAACCCTTCAGCTTTATAACATTAGTATAGATTTCAAAGTAAGAAAAAGACTTCATATTAATTTAATTATTATTTGCTAAATGTTCCATATATTTATTTAATGCAAAAGTTTTACAAACGTTTTCTACAATATATTTTATCAGAGTTACTTAAGGTTGATCTCGATTCAGCTTAGACTAATATCTGCAAATGACATTAAACTTACGATATTAAGCAATTTAGCTTCTTTGATGCAATCAAAGCAATAATATTTGATGAACGATCTTTAAATGATAACATTCCTTAAATAGCTAAATGGAATAATACTTTGAAGTCACTGACATTTGCATTTAGGATTCAGCAATTAAATATAACTTAGCTTTAAATTAAGATGAAACGTACCGCTATCATGTAATCAGTTAAACATTAATAAAAATACAATTATTGATTATGACATTGCAACAAAACGTCGGAATGAGAGACTCTTAAACTGATCTTGCCGAAGAAAAATTGATTGACTTAAAAGTAACTGCTATTCAATTAGTTTTTTTTTTACGATCATCGATATCTGATCGTTATCTGAAGTATTGAAGAATGTCTAACTAAATAACTTTGAAAATTCCGATGTGAGATGCACCATTCGACGTCTTTAAAGATATTGATACCAACTTAAACATGTTCATAGCTATGTTTATCTTGTTCTGGTGCCGTTCTTATTGTTTCTTTGTTTCCATAACATAATCAAAATTCCAATTTATTTCTTTCACATACATGGACACTGGTGAATTGGTTGTTTCTTTTAGAGAGAACCATCAGGAAACTCTCTTCTTTTTCTTGACCAACTTTGACAAATTGAACAAATTGCACTTAAAATTAAGAATTTTATCTTCTCATAATCTCGGATAAGCGGTAAGAAGCGTCATCATTTTAATGTCAATTTTATTGATGGGCGTCAATTTGGGTTTACTTTTACTGTTGAAGCAGGTGCCTGGACGGGTTTTGTCAGAAACTGCCAGAATGTTGCCCGATATGTTCGACCCTCAATCCGCCATTTTATTGGGGTGCATTGCCACTTAGAAAAAAAGAAGGAAACTTGACAACGGAATGCGACCTTCGCGAGTGTCCTTACTCGAGATTTTGGCACCGTGTGTCGCGCCCACCAACCATGACATTTATTTTAAGTCTTCCTCTTTTTGTTCTATACACACCTTATATGAAATTTAGGGTTCTGTCTTCAAAAAAAAAAAACGAAGACTGCACTGAACTCTTGTCTGCACGATCGTTGTGCACTCAAAAGTAAATTGGAAGTAGTACATTTCATGCTTGTCAACTTGATTATGAAGCTTCAAGCTGTCAAAATACCGCTAAGTTAGTTGAAAAAAACAGATATGTTAGGATCTGTAATGCTTAGTATGATGACGCGCAATAAAATCTTGTTAAATGCTGAACAATATGCGACCAAATTAATCTTGACCGATTTTGTGCAAATAAAGAATCAATATCTACCGCTGCTTGTAATAATATCTAGGTCGATATTTAGCATTTTTTTGCTTGTATCAAAACGGTTAAAAAATTATTAAAAATTTTGGAAAGTCATCTTTGGAGAAGAATGATTAAGAGAGCCGACCCCAAATAAAAATGGGATAAGGGCCAGAAGAAGAAGAATTAAAAGGAATTTCAATTCCATTCTCAGCATGTCCAAATTGCCTATAAAATCATCTACTATCTGTTATATAGGTACCTATCATTTAGTTTTTTAAGTTTACATGGCCAACAAATGATTATACTTTTTGGTTCAGTTTAAATCACATAATAAGTTATCACTCAATTCAGTTTTAATTAATAATTTTTAATTAAAAACGTATTTGCCATAGCGTTAATGACAACGGAGCTCCCTTGTCAAAAATCATTTAAGAAGAGTCAAAATTACAAAATAATTACGCCTCCTGCTGTTTTGATTGCAAATTCTTTATAATAATGTTTTTTGGCGATAGATTGGCATTTTGTTTTCCGTTTTATTTGATAGGCATTAAATTGGATGATTTTTTAATTTGCATTTTAAAAAAATATGTTGATTGAGCATCCATATCGTTTATTATCATTTTTGACCTTAATTAAGATTTTCCATTCTTCATAAGTGCCTATGAAGGGACATCAATTATGTAGATCAAGGAAATATATTATAACTGACCATTGACATGGAAATAATGTATTGTTATCTATACACATATATAATAAATGAATTGACGTTTGTTATTCTCACAAAAACTCGAGAACGGCTGAACCGATTTGCCTAATTTTGGTTTTGAAATATTTGTAGAAGTCCAAGGAAGGTTTAAAAGGTGAGAAAATAGGTAGTAGGTAGGTGTAGGTAGGTTGTAGGTAGGCAGTAGGTAGCAGGTATATTTAATGGTTCAGTCTTTCAGAGCGGCATTAAAATAAAAACTTCTGGATACAAAATTATTTCAATTTGTGCAACTATCCAACAACTAACTATAAATATCTTTGAAACTTTATCAGAAACCAGCAAGGTTGTACCATAACTTATATAGGTATTAAGTAAAGTATTGCTACAGAACCCTACTAAGACGTCAAAACCACACATCGCAGAATTTCCTGACACGGAACTTCTAAAACACGACAATTGCTCACAGTAACTGGATAAGAAAGATACAAAGATACAATTGAAATTAAAATCGTGCGCATCGGCTCAGAACTCTACCACGATCACATAAATGCGGTTTCAATCAAAAATATCAAGTAAAGGTTTCTACGAATCAAAATGGATGTATCCAGAGGTACTACCTACCGATGCTCTGTCGAGGTCACCTTTTCAAGAGTTGTTTACTCACCATCTTCCTGCACCAAGATCTAAGCTTTCAATGTTGTTACCTTTGTAAGTTCCACGTATCAACAATAAACGACCTCTCGAAAGAATGCTTCTGTTCGCCTATTTTTTAAATTAATTGATTTATCATAGCATTATTAGTTTCGTCTTAGAAATCAATTGATTAAAAACGAATTGCGTCAGTGACTAAAAATGTAAAGATAAGAATGTGATAATTAAGGGCCTGACAAACGGATGATTTACAGCGTCTTGTTAATTTGAAGTTTAGATTTACATTGGTGATATATATATCTATTAGAAGATTGATATATTTGTCATTTCCTTGTTCACAAGACCGTTTTTGGCGGCATATGGTTTTAATCGTGAGCAATAACTTCTAAGTAATTTGACGTCAATATTGAAAAGTAACCTTCCCGTGAGTACACGGGTTATTGACGTCAAAAGCCCTTTAACCTCTTGTTTTCGATTTTTTTTTAATGCGTTAACGTGACAGTGCAGAATACAGACAGTGTAAATCTGAAGATTTAATTCCTGGTATAAACTTACAAAGTATAACTCTTATCGGTAATCCTGGGGTGTGGGCGATTAAATGCAACAGAGTAAACGTTTCATTTGATTAAAGATCTGATTTTACTCAGTGTCCATACTTTTGAATATACTATCTCATCAACGTTCAGAAATGAGGTTTCAACTATACCTCAAAATTAATTAAGTCACCGCCGCCCGCAAAATGCTAATTTTTGATCGAAATGAATTAATGTGATCAAAAAAGATACAATTTAATCAACTGGTTCTTATGGAATGTGGAATATTTATTCAATATGTCACCAAAACTGGCGAGTTCACGGAATCGTACCAACGTTGTTTACTTCTTTAGCGGAGTGCAACAATAAGGCTGCGATATTTTATGCGCAAGCGACGCGTTGCGGTTTCACTGGCGCCGACGCGAGACGCCAGCCGCAGCCAAAGCCTCACGACATCCGCCCGCGAAACAAAATTAATAGCCGATACATTCCGAACATTCTTACAGATTCCTGTTCTCGGTAATGGACCACAACCAAGCTCAATATTGAGTACGACGCCGGATCTGCGCATTAAAACCGATCGAACGCTGAAATTCGCGTTTCGCAATAGTGATTTCATTTAGCCGTTTTAATATCCCGTAATTTGTGGACATTTCTGCAAGATCGAATTTCGTAATGGCTCCGTAATTGTTGTTTATGATGCTCCTGAACCCGAACGTGGATCGAATATGGATGAGTTTGTAATTCCAAGGAATATCTTCATCGGAAATTGTTTCCATATTTGGAGAATTTACAACAAGATGTGAATTCCGTCTGATAGTTTATGGGCAGTGGCAGATCACTGGTTTGTGGTCAGTGAAACGGATTACGTGGGATACAATCGACAATGGTTAACGGTGTAACACCTCTTCAATGGGCAAAGATCAAGTGTATATTACCTACCTCAATATAACGGTGAGATCCTCTATCATTCGTGTCAAATCGAACAATACCCAGTTTTTGCTGATGGACAATATTAATGTGGCCGATTTATTACAACCAATTATAGGCCATTCATTTTTTGTCCAAAAAAGGCTAGAATAACCTCCATTGTTTGAATTACGTCGATTTTCTAAAACATTGAGACCGGCGGGTCATCGCATTCGCTAAACAGTTATGCGTCCGAAATTAAAATATCAATCATACGTATTGGTAATTTATTGTCTTTGAATTAGCGATAATTATAAGTTTGAACCTTCGTTTGTAACAGTAAACATTGATTAACGCAGCATTCGATGTGAGTGAACATAAATGAACAAACATAATTCACAAAAACCTGGATTAGTCACATGTAAGTGAGATATCAATCATTGATTCTATGTCAGATGTGGATAAAATTAATCGGTGTGTTGTTATAAGCTCATGTTTATTTTCTGACATCAATATGCTTGCACTCGTGTTGTGGATCCGTTAGGTGTTAATGTACCAAACTGAACCAAGTTTTTGTGTGGATAGAGAACAGAGGGCAAGCACAAGCGCGCGGTAGGTATAAACGTAACGTAAATACGTCGATTTTTTAATCAAAAATACAAGTATCCTATGGCATTTTAGTTGAATTGTTTGCAACACGCACAATCAGTATCATCCATAAATTAAGAAAATATTATGAGTGAAACGATTATTATTAATTTTAAAATCAACTGGTTTACGTTACGTTTATACCTCGATTTTAAAATTAAAATACTCGTTTCACATATAATATTTCGTAATATTAAAATACGTTTCTGTCGTTACGTTTGCACCGCACGCTCGTGCTAGGGGCTCAGAACTTAATAATAAAATGCATTCGTGTACAGTGACTAATGACTTCATGTCTAAATAAGAAATGCGGCCATAATTTCTTGAATTTATGTTCTACGTCCTACTCAAGATTGCTAAAAGCATAAAATCAATGATTTTGTTCAAAACTTCTGTAGTTATAAATTACGACCTTGATAATCTCTAAACTAGAGAGCTCAGAACAAAATTAGGAGCTGGTTTATTTCACTATTTTTTAAGTTTCTATTTTTTGTATTAGCATAATGTTAAGTGTTCTCTGTCACTTGTTAATTTCTATACAAAATCACTCGGAAATTATTTTCGTCATCTACGTAGTTACTATGGTTAGCATGGTTTCAATTATGTCCAGAAGTATAACTAACAACAGAAGAGTTTACCTATATGAGCCCTGGAGAAGAATAATTATATGTTTTTTTTTTAATCACAACCAACCTGTGAAATATTTAAACTCCATTTTCATTCTAAGGTAACAACAAGTGGCTAAAGTTGCTAATCCAATATTTTTTAAGGTAGATCGTTGATTTCAATGCAATAAAAAAAAAGTTTCTATTTATAATTCCAAAATAACAGCTTTTTGCCGCATGCGTATAGAAGTATTAACGGTACTTAAAATAAAATAAAAAATTGTCTGTCTGTTGGTCTGTGTGTCTGTTTGTTTCGGCCCATCTCCGAAACGCTAGGACCGATTTTGACGGGACTTTTACTTGCAGATATCTGATGTTATACGGAGAACTTAGGCTACTTTTATGTTAGGAAAAGGATAAGGGTTCTGTGTAAATGAAAACCCATTAAATAGTTAGCAAAATCTGATTCACATAGGGAAGTAATATTTTTACAGTAAACTCACGCGGAAGAAGGTCGCGGGCAACAGTTAGTGTAGTCTGTGATATAATAAAAAAGTACTAACATCACAATATTATAACAATGCACGTCAATCGTCAGATCACAATAGGCAGGTTACTTTCAAGTTCAATACTTGAATCGTACCGACAAAGGTCTAGGTCAAAAGTTACACAACTCGTTAAGCGCGAACCGTTTTATATTTCTACAATAATGCTCTTATATTTTCGCATCGTAGTTTTCAGTAACGTAAACAACCTAAATGTTTCTTGTGACATTATGTATTATTGATCCGTTTAAATAACAATTAAAATGCGAAAATTTTCCTCTTCTGAAAATCGTCACTACCTGTACAGTTTGACATTTAGAGTACAGGATGTTTCACAACTAAGTCCAGTTTTCGCATTAAAATATATCTATATTTGGTTTACTAATCGATTTCATTACATAATCGAATAGCAACCGTTTAAAATTGGCAATTTATTATAAGTTATTGTAATTTAAACGATTTATCTCCTTTATAAACTATTCCTTTTATAAACGTCATAGTATTTATATTTTTCTTTCGATCTATACTCAAGAGGTTTGAACTGTTAACCTGACAATAGTGTTGGGATAGTGATGATTTTTGACTCTGTTATACAGGGTTGCGCCGACAATACGACAGTAAATTAAACTACGTATACCTCATGACGTCCCCAGTCTGCATACAAAAAATCAATCGAATCTATCCAGTAGTTTAGTCAGAGGACATTATTTTTCATGTTCAGGATTTTCTACATGATGTAGATAATTAGGCTAACACCGACAGATTAACGACCCTCACATCGGTATAAACACTAAACACATGTTCCCAACTCGCTACTTCAAAAACCTTTGGCAAATTCGTTCCTTAAATTTTATTTCTAGATGCGAAATTAGTGCAAATTATACCTAAGATTAGTAAACCAATCATTATAAATGGTGTTCAATTTTTTTTTACAGTTTTATACTGTCTAGTTTGTTTGAATTTTTTTATATTTCGATGTTAGGATTTCATTGATAGTTTAAAATTATTCTTATGAACTAGTATTACCAGTGTTTTAATTTACTGTCGTATTGTTGGCGCCATCTTTTACATCCAATCTAGCAGTTAACCAGGACTTTCGTCCGCGTGAAATTATTATAAAATATTACTTCCCTATTTGAATCGGATTTTGTTAACAATTTCAAGGTTTTTTTTTGTACGTAACCCTTATCCTTTTTCTAAAATAAAAGTAGACTAGATTACTTCTTATATCATCAGCTATTTGCCAGTAAAAGTCCTATCAAAATCCGTCCAGCTGTTTCGGAGATTAGCCGGAACAAACAGACAGACAGACCGACAGATAGACTGCCAAACAGACAAAAATAAAAAATAAACTCATAAGTAACGTAAATACCGTACATTCACATGCATTCAATAAAGACCTGTTATTTTGAAATTAAAACAGACACTTCAATTCTATTTATTTGTATAGGTGCGTAGGTAAAACAGGAAATGTTTCTATTTAAATTTGGCGTATTTAAATTATAGAAACATTTCCTCTTTAAAATATATAGAACAAGATAGTTTGTAAGTATTGTATCCGTGAAAACTAAAGCAGCTGTATAACGTTTATTAATGCTTTGTAAGCCATGATGCGATAGTCACAGTTTTTGATCTAGTTAGATGAGATGTCCCTATGATTTATTTGTGTTTTAATAAAGTTGGGCCTTAACTTCGAGAAAAGAAAAAAAACATTCAAGGGCGTCAAAAAATTCGTCGCCATCGCTTTCAATAGGAATAGTGGCCAGAAGGCTGGCAGCATTGCCACGTTGAATGGCAATGCTGATTGTTGGACCCAAAAATAAGCCAGCCCTCTGGTCACGAGAAGAGTCGTCTAACCGCTTGGCGTTGTCCCGAAAGACTAGGTGCGCACTCGGACCCCATGACCCCAAACGGCTCAAACACATAGCTACCAATGAGGTTATTGTATTTGCGCCGTTTGAGGTTACGCCCTGCACTCCACACCTTAATTCCTAAATGCAAAAAACTTAAACAACTAGTAAGCATAACTTTAAAACAACTAAAAAGCAAACTATAAACAAAGCTCATTGTTTAAAGTCACGTCACAATATTGAATCGATTTCTAGAAACAATTACTAAACACTGCTCTAATTTATGCCTCTTAGGTATTTTGTGGAATAAATTTTAGCACTAAGGCGCCTACGTCTCAGATTTTGACATCAATCCCATTCAAGATTACACCACATGCCATGGAGTTAAGTTGTATTTTGTATTGAATGTGAATAATTCGTAACTTGAGCTCGTGGCTGCAAAAGTCGTGGGTCGCAGTGTCATCTTTGGTCGGCGACCGGGCAAGGCCGCCGAAAAGCGATGACCTCAGCCTCGCGAGTCGAAAAAAAAAACAAAACCAATCTTCTGCTGCGGAAACCTTTTGCTACTTTTTTTTTCACTCACGATCATTCGCAAATTACATTTAGTTCAATTTTCAAAATGGATTCTATTTTACCTTGTCAGGAATGTTAATTGATCATTTTTTGGTCGTAAAATATTGAATGTATGCGGAAACCGACAATGATGGCTCAATCAAATGACGTGACTGCATAGAAGAATTCGAAGGAATTCTTGACCAATCAACTCGGAGCTTATCTACCGGATTTTCGAACAAAAATTAATGTCATTGCTAACAGATTTCACTTATCAAGATTTAATTTGACACCGAGATAAATCACAGGTATTAACACAGGAACTCTATCTAGCATTAAAAAAAAAACAAAGTCAATTTCAAGATTTTTGATGAAGATCAAGATTTGGGCAAGGACGGACGCTTTAACCGACCCTGATGTCACATTCGACATCTATAACGTTTCATTCCATCACAAATACATTGTATTTTGAAATAAACATGCCAATAAAAATACTTAAAAACTAGAGCAGTATTCAAAACAAGCCACTCACGTAGGCGTTGAAATATTATGAACATTCCAACATGTTTACATATTTTTATGGTATTTTTGATCCGACTTTGCATTCCATTGTCTTGTAATATAAATTGACATCTAAGGATACCTGCCCACTTAGGTTCACATTTTTCTAAAGTCAATTTCGAATATAATGATGACACATTGAGGCCTTAAATGGTGATTGTGTCGAAAATAATTTTGGTACATCCACCTATTAATAGAGTTTCTATTACCAAAAATGTTAGTGACCATTCCACTGATTCTTGTCTTAATACTACTTACTTCAGACTCTTACATCCGTATCTATAAACGGGTCAAAGTGATTACTTGAGTAAAAGGCACGATTTTTATTCCGCAGTTTAATAATTGCTTGTAGTTAGAACTGTCAAAAGTTAGAATTCTTAGCTTTGCTTTCTTTGTTCAAATTCTTGTCTATTACATGAAAATGGTTGCGTAAGTAGTTACTTAAACTCAAGTAATTACTTTAACTTGACTATAGCAACATTTGTGTTAGTGCATTAAGATTCAAAATTCGTTAATCAAAAACTTAGGCTTTGGAAGGAAATTCGTATTTAGGATTAATTATAATTGCGTCGCAGCTGGGAACAATTGTATTTTAATTTACTACGCTTCAACTAAGGGCCGCTACAATTGTAAGTTTTGTTTCAAGAAAATTAGGTTTTAAGCTTAACTAAATAAATTACTTTTTTCTAGGAAGTTTTTTTTTAAAGCTTATCGCTCAACTAGGGCGCCAACCGTGGCGTCAGCGTCATTTGGCCACTTAGCTGGCATGATGATAAGTGGTAACACAAGCCTATGGATATCAGCAATACTTAGAAAGTACATCATAGTTTTCTTCCCATAGAAGAAAGTGATATGTATCTTGAGCTTGTTATTCTACATATATGCACATATGGTCTTCCAGGTCTTCTTCTTAGCGTCTCGATGGGAGACTAAATTGAGTTGGCAGAACTGGGCTAGGACTTTGGCACCTTCAATAGCGTCCTTGGAACAACCCTGAGTATTAGGAAGTAATAGTTGAGTAAAGTACTACCATGATGCCTATTTCGGGCCAAACAGAAAGAGACGGAGCTATACAGGATATCTAGCTCTATCTCTTTTCCACTCTGGATTAAGATTAAAACAATACTGCTTTAAGCCATCGTGGTAGGAACAGGAATGAACAGTTGCCGTACGCACGGCGACCAATCAAACTATTCAAAACCAGTTTATACGGAACTCTCATTGTACGGGAAATCTATACAAAGCGAGGCCATGTTATACTGGGAATTTATAGCTTGATGTGTCGCCAAAAAGTTCAACTACTAAAACACGAACTAGAAAGACCAAAACATTGCCTGCTTATCCCTTGGTAATTGACTTTTCCTACTAGGTCAGGACGTCAGGTGTTTTCCCGTCCCCTTGGGCGTACTCTTGTATCTTATAAGGCCTTTTAATCCAATACATTGTAGAACAGATGGTCTCCATACAAGTTAGTTTGAGCTCTTTTTTACGAGTTCCCGAGAGAGTTGCGAAGTATCCTCTCATTATTTCAGTTTAATGCCTCAATTTTAACACTTCTTTTTATCTGTATCGTCGGTTTTAATGGTCGTATGTTGGATTTTGTATTTTCTTATATGCGTTTTTGTAATTTATCGCGAATAATGTTTTTTAGGATTTTTTCAGTACGTACGTAAGCGTACATTGACACGTACCAATTTCAGCAATGTCATTCAAAAGTATCACAAATGAGTTTGGTATTATGGTTTATTTCTGTTGCTCTATTATTGTAGACTATAACGTGAGGTTTACAACCGGTAGCGTTATTGACGCTTGTGCGACAAAACTATACTGCGACTCACTATAGTTACAATGCACGCTTGTGTGACAAAAGTGTACTGCGATTCACCATAGTTCGAATGCACGCTTGTGCGACAAAACTGTACTGAGATTCACCATAGTTCGAATGCT
The DNA here is from genome assembly GCA_964057025.1 of Standfussiana lucernea. Classification (NCBI taxonomy): domain Eukaryota; kingdom Metazoa; phylum Arthropoda; class Insecta; order Lepidoptera; family Noctuidae; genus Standfussiana; species Standfussiana lucernea. The sequence goes on from OZ059785.1 coordinate 7,230,211, forward strand.
CGCTTGTGCGACAAAACTGTACTGAGACTCACCATAGTTCGAATGCAAGCTTGTGCGATAAACTGCAGCTCGACATCACGCTAGTGCGACATGAATCTAGTGTTAACTACATCTAAGTCAGTTTATTTGAGAGGGGACAAAATAAGAAGATCTCAGTAAACAATTTGGTGAGATTCAGCAATCCAGGAATATAATTATAAGGAAGGAAGAGGAGAGGAGAATTAAAACTCAATATTTTGCATACCCTTTTTTAGTTTAATTATCACTACATAGTATAAAACAACGTCGCTTCCCGCTGTCTATATGTCTGTCTGTCCCTATGTATGCTTAGATCTTTAAAACTACGCAACTGATTTTGATGCGGTTTTTTTAATAGATAGAGCGATTCAAGAGGAACGTTTATATGTATATTTAGTATCGGTATTGCACCCGTGCGAAGCCGGGGCGGGTCGCTAGTTTAAACTAAAAGGTAAAAAGGCGAACGCAATGCCGTAGACATTCTCGACCACTCAACCATTCAATAATTAGTATTTAAAATGACTAAACTTCGTAACCCCAGGCTGCCACTGGGAATTTCTTGACAGAAATTCCTAATAAACAACACTGCTCGACATGGGAATCCAATCCGGGGAACTCATGCACTATCGATCTTGCAAATGACTCCCACTTCATCAAACATATAAAGTTACTCCTATTTAATAATTGTTTAGATCTTTTGAAGCATATCGGGAAAACAATTTATTGCATCACTGTACATTAACGTCATCAGTTGGAGCACGGGACCCAAAGTCCCCACCCTAAGTCTCCGTGCTTCACCCAGGTGGAGAACACAGATAAAGCACGGGTCCGGATCCTATTTTATTGACTTTCAGCCTGAATGCTCATTTATGTCTTATCTTGTCAGATTTATCATTTGATGAGTCTATTTACTAAAATGTGTTTCACGAACTTGGCGAAATCATTCTTCAATAATTTAACTCCAAAATTATTAATTACGTATAATAGTCACAATTAATTTCGGTAAAGAACCTACATGTGTTTTATAACTTATCGAAATATCGACCTAACTGCGCAAATAAATGTAATTCCTATTTTCAAATAAAACCTAATCTTGATCCATATCGTTATTTCCACATAATTATGGAACTAGGCTACGGTCGTTGATCTACTTTCATAACTCATTTTCATTAACTTTTATTACTTAATTTAAATTTCCATTCTATGGATCTATAGTTTAATCAATTATAATGGAATAACTATTGGTGTTCATGTTCCCGTACATTTAGTAGTTATGACTTCGGGAATGTGAAATTTAATTCAATTAAAAGCGCTTATAATACGGACTGGAATCGTGTGGATCTGTTCGTTTTAAATCCCAAGATACTAAAGCTTATGTTTGTGTATTAATAATAGAACTCGGCACTGTATCAATGAGGGGAAATTATGTTTATTAAGGCAAATTGTCTTTCTGCTTTGCAGGATAATTCCACAGAATGATTCTCATTTATATTTAACTGTAAAGATTGTAATTATCACAAGCTTTGTTAAAAATACAAACTGAATGAAAATCTTTATCGTGAAGAAAAATTTATACAGACATATTTTTCCATTATTGTTCATCTTTTATTTCACGTAAAGTTTTACGGTTTACGCACTGATCCCATATTTGACAGACTCACTTAAGTGCAAAATGGTTTGGTTTAAACGTTATCAAAGCATTTTTAACCGTCTTCAAAAAAAAGGAGGAGGTCCTCAATTTGGTTGTTTTTTTTATGTTTGTTATCTCATATCTTCGTCATTTATGAACCGATTTGAAAAATTCTTCTTTTATCTGAATGGATCTACTTTCCGATTGGTCCCATAGAAATTTCATCAAAATCGGTTCAGCAGTTTGGGTTTTTAAATCAAAATAGCTGCAAAAAATATGTTATCCAAGTAAAAGAAATTGCGAAATTGATACATGACAAGGATTTGTGTGTGATACGATGACTAATAAAAAGGGTAAAATAAAAAAGTTTTTGCAAAAAAATAACCGACTTCCAAAAAAGTGGAAAATAACTTTACTTTTTGAAGTCGGTGCCAAAAAAGTCAATGAATCAAACAATAGTCACCGACTTCTGAAAGTGAAGTTATTTTCCACTTATTTTTTTACAATTTTTTTTTTTAGTTTAATAGTCTTTCGACATACAGATAAATAAGCGATTCCATTTATGCTGAGTTCTGACATAGCAGAAATCATTCAAATAATATAGGTTATTACAAAGTCGTGTTGGTTCATACAGATTGGATAGGTATTTTGAATAATTATGTTCTAAATATCACATTCCGATGAGCCGTTTTTTTAAAAAACGCTTATCTTGCCCAATTTATCAAACGATCAAGGAAGGCGACCTATGTGTGACAAGTGTCACTGTGACAAATGTCAATATTATGTTAATTTATCACATTTTTGACGCAATATTCTATAAATTAATTATTGGCAACGTATTTTGAGGATAATAAAGTTAATGATTGTTTTGTTGTGTGCCAATGATGTGTTCGTTAAGAGTTTTGTAAATATGTTTATTAGGTACCTTATGATGACTTTTTAGAGGCTGTCTCGACGAAGATTAAACGCTCAGGCGCCATAATCACTAAAATAAAATTTACATTTTTGATTTACTTTATGACAATTCATGAGTAACTACCTATCTAAGTCGATATAATATATTGTCAAAGTTATTTGGTAGGTAAACCTTAACCTACACAATCATTTTGTAACGTAATAAGTAGGAAAGATAAAATGGAATAGCTCATATTTTGGACGTAAAAAAGTAAGCCAATATCCCGGAGACTGCTGGTTGGGTTTCCATCTTAACATGTGGTGTAACGTTGATTGATATAGTTTATTTTACGATAAAAGAATATTATCAACATCTTGTCCTTACTTCCCATATGTATTTACCAAATATCTACTATTCAAGCCCTACCTACTATCACGCAATTCCTACGCTTACCACTCCTACAGCCTACCCCAAAACATAACACATACACAAGCGATCTGATACTGAACATAAGCCTCAAGTTTCTAATTGATTTGGATAAGCCATTAAGCCCCGCTGATGGATGCGTTGGCTGTTTACAGAACTGCCATAAGCTCGCCTTGTTTGATCACCTCTATATGCCTGTAGTAACACCATTATTGAATCTAAACACCTAATTTAAATCTGTGTGTGGAATTGAGTTACTGTTGTCTGTGTGCAGGTTGATTTCGGTAGGATTATGTGCCTTTGGGTTCAATTGAGTTATTAAATTGTATTGCAGTATAATGTAAGATTCGTTGTATTTGTCATTTTATGTCATATTACTTTAGCCATATGAGTAACAGCCCGTTCACACGGCTTCCGTCATTGACGATTCGTCTTATTAAAACACGATACGTCATGTAGGATGGACGTTCACATTGCATACGGAATCGTGTTTTATTACGACCCGGCAAAAAATACGAATTGGTGTTCACATTAGTTCCGTGATTTTTCGGCAGCGAACGCATCGGCGCATCCGTCACAAGAAAATCACGATTCGTGTTTTTTGACGTACTTACCTGATTTTTAAAAGACGTTACGTGATTTAAGACGTGTTCATCATTTTTGACGATTCGTGATGCGTGTGAACACGGGCATTTAAAAAGCATTGCTGCCGTCAAAAAAATTACGAATCGTGAAAAAAGACGATACGTCATAAAAAAACGATACCTCGTCGTGTGAACGGGCTGTTATTTGAATAAAGGAAACAATGCTTCGTACAGAAGCGAAATTGGGCGTATCGTACGCCGTAAAATAATGAAATCAACGAGACGAAGTTTCTTTTACAATAATCAATGTCTGATCAATGCTGTACTGTAAAGTACTTTCGCATACTGTTGGAAGTCTCATTTTTCCAAAAATATTTCTGTAAATTAGTACTACTATTAATACTTCTTTAAATTAGCACACTTTGACATGGATTTATTATGTACCTACGGTCTAAATTAATATTGCGGTTATACCTGAAACGCTTTCTATGAAGGATGGGAATGGGCATTCAGGTGGGTTACCATGATCTGTTAGTGCAGGAATGTTTTAGGACTATTCCGAGAGTGGGAAAGTGACAGCGCTAGACAGCTGTCTAACGCCATCTCTTACCCACGCACTAACAGATCATGGTAATCCACCTGATCTAATTACTTTCACAGTTCTTATACATTGTGACTTGAACTGTAGCTTCATCTTTTTGTTTTTGACATTTCAAAAGCTTATGTAAAGCGCCTGGTCTATTTGAAACAAAAGGCTTTGATTTCGATCTTCAGCTAACGATATAGTCTAGAAAACTTGGAAAATATGAGTTCTCAGGGATAAAACCCGGTTCGATACGACCAGCCATGTTACGTCGGGCCCAGGGAGGCACGGAGGGGCTTACGACCGTCGCACGTTTACCGGCCGATAGCTTGATGATTGATGACCGATAGGAGAACTTAGCGCCTATGAACGTCAATTTACTCGTCACTCTTCGAAGCGGTTAGGAAAAGCGGTCTAGTATATGTGTATATGATGTACGTAAAGAATTAGTAGGACCAAAATAGGGAAATCGAAAACTATTCTTTTGGTTAGTGCCTAACCTGGTGTCAGAGTTTTTATGCCGCCCAAAGACCTGTGACTTGGCTTTTACATGCCGTCGAGAAATATCTCTCAGACATGCTGGTTTCCTCACGATGTTTTCCATCACCGAAGCAAGTGATAATTATAGGTACAATACGCACATGAATCCGAAAAATCAGAGGTGCGTGTTTTGGGTTCGAACTCGAGACCTATGACTTGGCAGTCCAACGGTTACGCCACTAGACTATCACGACTTACCAGCGAAAACTATTAACTATTGTGACGATTGGTAAAAACTTGCTAAAGACTTCACTAACATTGAAAACCTACTATTGTCACTATGCGTACAACAGTCCCGTATTTCAGGGCGATAGTTAAAGATAGAGCAGTTCTTACTGCTCCTACTAGCCTGTTATAGGACATGCCTTATCATCAATCCAGGCAGGCCCATTACTTTGCAGAAATTATTTCATCACCACAGACTGCTCTCTGAACGGTGAAGGATCGTGAGAAAACCAACATATGCTAGAACCAAAATTTTCGGACAAGTGACATCTCATAAATTGATTACCATTAGTTTTTCAATAAATTAGCGATCAATATTCCTAGATAAGCGAGGACTAATTTGTAGATCATTAAAAGATAACAGCTATTGAGACACAAACGACATTCTTCAAGATTTTGTATGTTTACATTTTTTACTTAGATCGCTTCTAGTTTACATAATATTTCGAAGAGAAATCTTCATAACAGACAAACAAGATCTCTTTCCTATTCAATGGTTTAATCCTCAATGTATACACAACTCTCACACACTCACTCACTCACTCACTCACTCTCTAAAAGTACAAAATACAACGTATACCATAACATCATGCCTGTTGCCTGTAAGTACGAAAAATAAATAAAATGGACAACGCTTGAAGGTAATCCTTTTATCGCCTTTCGCAGTACGGGGAGGGACATGACTACTGCCTATACGTTTCTGGAAATCCATTAGTAGTACTATGCTCCACATTTCCCGGAAAATTCGTACAACTGACAGAAACCCCGAATAATCAGTGTTTCATAACTAGTGCTCTTTGTTCGAAACAAGCAATCTATTGGCATAAATCCAGACGATTAAGCAATAATTCGTGTACACTGCCCATTCGTACCACACTTAGTTTTAGATTTACCGTACTCGGACGGACAATCAACCAACCGCCGCCATTATATCTAGTGTGGTCTAATATTTATCAACATGTTGGTGAAAACCGCCGGGCGAACGCTGCGTTTTCGCTGCAAATAACAGATAAGCACGTCCCGTTGCCGCAACGGTCCGTGCCTCACGAAATAAATGCGTGATTTATGATTTTAGACACGGATTAAGGAGGTAATGGAGTGATCATGTTGGAAAATGTGGGAAAATAATTATGTGACCTCACGATTTTACTTATGTCTTCAGACAGACCAAAAACTATTTGTCTGTATTCAGAATTATAATTCGGATTAACCGCAATTTCTGGTATGTAGGTAATTCAACAAAAAAAAAATGTAACATTCGACGTCGACTCAGGAGGAAGGTAAAGTCGTAACATACGACTTTACCTAGTTCTCATATCTAAGAGAAAGTAGCTCTGGTAGCTATTTTTTTTAGAAATTACAGATAAAAAATAAAACCTTACACAATGCAGGGACTTCTTAATAACAGATGCTTCTTATTGGTGTGCGAGACTTGATAAATGAAAATGCAACCGAGCATTCCATTTGCACACACCTCCTTGTTTTAGTGTACAAAACCCACGCGTCCGAACAAGCCTGAATACTCCCTTGATTGGGGAATTCGTATCCGGGTATGAGAGTCGTAAGATTAAATTGCTTCGAGACGCTATTGGTCGCCAAATCGAGCACAAAAATATTTTTTTTTTAGACTCTTGAGATGAGGGTCGGGGCGTTAAATTCTTTATATTAACGATCTCGCGAACTAATTCAAGTTTTCGATAATGATATTGCGAATTGGCATGGCTACCTACTTGAATACCCGTATAAATGATGCGTTCCTGTTCATATGACTTGTTAAATATTAATTGTTCTTGAGTTACTTCTTAGAGACCTTGTAAATAAGTGTTTTATTGACTAGCCACGCGAAGAATATAAACAATCATTAGTTAACGTATTATGAAATTAAGGCTAAATACGATTATTAGTTACTTTTATTATTTAATTACTATGTACGCGGTACCTGTTTTTACATAATCTTCTTGATATGAAGTCGTATAAATATTGTTATGTCAATGACTGTGGCTTGCATACATTATTCAGTTATCATAACGCGTGTATCGTGTCAGGATTCGAGTAATTTAGTCAATAAGTTGCTGCAATTTATTGCTAGAGAAGTAATGTCTTCAGAAAGGTCAGGTGCGTAGTATTCGCAACCGGCGTGCGTGTGTGACCATGTATGAATGTGGACTTCAACCTTATCTAAGGGGCTAAATACCTAACTAACAGCCCGTTCACACGAGAACGATTCGTTTTTTTGACGTATCGTCTTTTTTCACGATTCGTAATTTTTTTTGACAGCGGCAATGCTTTTTAAATGCCCGTGTTCACACGCATCACGAATCGTGAATAGCGACGAACAAGACTTAAATCACGTATCGTCTTTTAAAAATCACGTACGTAAAAAACACGAATCGTGATTTTTTTTGTGACGGATTCGCTGATGCGCTCGCTCCCAAAAAATCATGAAACTAATGTGTACATCAATTAGTTTTTTTAGCCTGATCGTGATAAAACACGATTCCGTATGCAATGTGATCGTCCATTCGTCATGACGTATCGTGTTTTATGACGGATCGTCAATGACGGAAGCCGTGTGAATGAGCCCTAAGTCGGAAAGTTAACTAAGTATTAGTGCATCCACCAACCATCTGTCGAATGATTTTCGTTGTCTTACAGGAAATTGTGACCTAACCCTATCTCTTGAAGCCTTGTTAGGGGTCATAGTTCAATGCATATAGTATTACCGTTTTCCCTATAACATAACATCACGTCTATAATCCCCGAAGGGCTAGGCAGAGGTATTCCACCCACATTTCGCCAGTATGATTTAAAGTCCTATGTAATAGGGGGCGACCCTAAGTCACCAACCAGGCACAAATCCAGACTCCGTGGCTGCTACTGCGGCTGGAGCAAGTGTTTGTGTGATTAAGCATGGACATTTGTTACCGAGTCATGGATGTTTATATGTATAATAAGTATGTATTTACAAACAAAAAGTATCTATGTAGTATATCAACTATCTAGTGTCCACGACACAAGCCTCGTTGCTTAATGTGGCACTAGATGGCGCTGTGTGTAATGTCTAGCGATATTTATTTATTTATTTATTTACTGAGAAATTCCCGATGGGAAAACCCAATAACACTTTGCCCGACCCGAGAATCGAGCCCAGGACCTCATGCTCAGCAGTTGCCCACTTGACCAATGAGGCAGTCAGTTTCCCTATAACAAGAAAGAGTATTAGGTTTTACACGGGGAAACATTAAAGGGCATCGTATGAATAGGTAAATCCCAAGTTGACGTTTAAATCAGTATCATCATATCATGAACATTCTTAGAACCCATATTCAAGACATCCTTGCAACTTAGCGACTCATTACGCAACTAGAATCGCTGCTGATTATACTCGTTTTACTGGAATGTAGAAATGTAAGCATTAATTCCGAGATAACTGCATTAATATCGCATTTAGAACTCATGCGCCACATGTGGGCAGGATTCAATAACTAGACTCCGACCTAAGTCTACGTTATCCACTCACTACGATAGTTGTGAATTGAGAGTTGTGAGTCGTCACAAGTATTTGAACGCGTTTAATCAATTGCTCTCGTTTAATTTTCAGAAAGATCTAAACGCCAATGGCACTTATGAAAATCTACGGATAAACTGTATGAAAGATGATAATTTTATGTGTAGAAAAGGGTTACTCATGAGAGATGACGACTACCTAATGGAGAAATTTGGGAAAAGGAGGTATGCTGCGCTAACTCCAAATAAATTTGGGATTATGGGAGGTTAATAATTACGGTGACACCGACGTAAGTGCATTGGAATTTCTAACCACATTTTGATCTATTTTTACTCCAGACTATAAAGGCCATGTGACCCAAACTTTTACTGAGCATATGTCAAGATCCCCAGTGCTAAAATTTGAGTTTATTAAACATCGCCAAAACGTATAGAACAGCAGAACTTTTGTTAATATCTGAAGAGAATAAAATTTCAAACCTGGAGGGATCATGAACCATGCAAACGATTTGTGTCATGATGTCCCTGCCACGGTGTATGTATGTATTACAATAAATAATCTACAAGTGACAGTGGACTGACTGTTATGAACAACCACGGAGAAGGTTTTGGCTCGGCCATGTTCCATAACTCTTGAACTCGGCTATACTAAAAATGCTAAGTTGAGCGCCACTGTTATCCCCACTGGGGTGGACCCAAGGGTGATTATATTAGCACTTAAATACCAAACAGTTATTGGAGAACTGCCAATGATGTTTGGCGTCCACTTTAAGCAATGCCTTCAGGGATACTTTCTAGGAATTCTCCTGAAATTCATGAGATGTAACAGAGATCTTAGTCCGATTTTAGTTCAAAAGACCTAATACTTCTTTATTCAACGGTTACACTCACAAAATATTGTCATAAAATATTTATTACATTCTGTCCAAATTCTGCTTGTAATAAAAATGATAATGTCACCGTATTATATCTTTACTCTATTTAATTGACAAGACGACTTAATATAACAAAGTATTATAACAATACTGATTACCAATCCTTAGTATAGTTTTATACGTTACCTACGTATAAAACTATACCTTAATTTACCTTTATTTTGAGTTTATAATCCTACGATTGTATAAAAGGTATTTATTAAATCATCAAAATATTTACCTTATTTACAAACTAATATTAGATCTAAAATAAGAATAAAAATATGTATAATTACGGGCCGTCAAAAAATTCGTCCACATCGCTGTCAACAGGAAAAGTGCCCAGAAGGTTGGCAGCATTGCCACGTTGGATGGCAAAGCTGATTCTTTGGCCAAAAAAAAAATTAAAGTAAATAATTTAATTGTTATCATATCATTTGTCGGTACTAAGTTTTCTTCATATTACTGATTATTATATGATAATAATCAGTAAGCTTATTATTTATAAGGCTGTTTTGATTATAAATGTACTAATTAGATTGCAGCCTGGATCGTCTGGTTTTAAAATTATAAGTTTAGTATAATAATATATTAGAGTTTATATTATGATGTGGTTGATCCATCTGGAACAGTAAAATAGTAATAATTATATGTAAGTTTTAATGTTAGGCATGGCATTTATAAGTTACTGCTGTTTTCTGAAAATTTGTGGGTATTTACAGATACTGCAAAAACGGAGTACCCTCATTGAAGATTACAGATTAACTACGATATAGCCGTAGTTTTGAAGTGAATAAATTAAAATTGTAAGAAACAAGTTGAAATGAAAGTTCCAGCACCTGTGTATTGTCCCACGCTTGGCAGACCACTGAAGAAATTGGTATTCTATTGTTGCAACTAATCATTACTGTCATAAATAGACATGATGAGCACGACTGTTTAGTTTTGTATAATATACATACACATTGGGTTAGGTAGGTGCTTACTACGGGTATGGGTGATGAAGCTGGGACAAGAACGTGAAAAATGGCAAGATAAATAGAGAGGTATATGCCGTGGTAGTCTGTGGCCAGGCTGTAGGTGATGTTGGTATGCCAACAGTATAAAATTAATGTTTCATCAATCGGTGACTACTGTTTGTTTCATTGTCGTTTTTGCTACCGACTTCCGAAAGTAAAGTTATTTTCCACTTTTTTATGTTTTTTTTGGAAGCCGGTTATTTTATTGCAATACACAATTTGCAATACACTAATAGTTGTAATTGTAATAATAAATACATAACACAATTATTGTGCTTGTTTGCCACATAGCTATTTTACAATATTGCAAATGCTATGGTTTCAAAAGTCTTATCGCTGATAGCGATAAGTAGTTCATCGTTATGTTTAGTACGTCATGAATGTTCATGTTCATGCCTCTGAAATCATAACACAGCTGAAACTAGTTATAAGGATCCACGAAAATTGGTAATTTGTAACGTAATAGTTCCCTAGCGAGTTAGTGGCGTTGTTTACAAACAGTATTGATGTTGACGAGAACGTGTAACACCTCACACATTATGGAATACAAAATAAAGATGTGAATCTCTCTTATATTACTGCCATAAACTCATTTGTCATGCTCCCTCCAGATGAAGAAGAAGTCTCTTCCATCATCATAGGATTAAAGGAGAACTGTGCCGTAGGAATCGACCATATATCTGGCAAGATTCTAAAAAGGTACGTAAACTTCATTACCTCTCCTGTTACCCATATTTGCAGACTTGCTATGACGGCAGGTGTTTTCCCTAGAGCATTTAAATTGGCGATTATCAAACCTGTACACAAGGGAGGGGAGAGAGACTGTGTCGATAACTACCGGCCCATCTCCATCTTACCTACCCTGTCAAAGATCCTGGAACGGCTTATAAACCGACGATTAACAAACTACCTAGAAACTCACGAACTTCTTTCGCCTGCCCAATTTGGTTTTCGTTGCAAAAAATCTACCAATGACGCAGTACATGAACTTTTGCAATCCACCATTACAAATCTCGACCAAAGGTATAAATGCATAACACTGTTCCTAGATCTTGCAAAAGCTTTCGACACAGTCTCTATCCCACATCTACTCAATAAGCTAGAAAGGATTGGTGTACGAGGTATTCCATTAAAATTAATGACGGACTACCTTACAGGAAGAAAGCAAAGAGTTCGGATTGATCGTAGGCTGAGCAATGAGGCTCGTATCGAATACGGTGTCCCTCAAGGCAGCATACTCGGCCCCACGTTGTTTTTAGTATACATCAATGACCTTTGCCAACTTCAGCTACATAGTGGTAAAATTATTACTTTTGCTGATGACACCGCCCTCTTTTTTAGCGGGAGGAGCTGGGAGGATGTTTTTCATACTGCTCAAAAGGGGTTTAACCAAGTCTGCGAATGGCTACGATTAAACATATTAACTTTGAATGTCAGCAAAACAAAATATGTCGCGTTTGCTCACAAGTCAAATCAACTGCCTCCATCCCATCTTAGTATTGCCTGTCATGCTTGTGCTCCTGGGACCACCCTGTGCTCTTGTCCTTTTCTCCAAGGAGTCAGCGACATAAAATACCTTGGTATCGTTATAGACCAATTCTTGACTTTTAAACCCCATATAAAAGCCTTGGTCTCCCGTTTGCGCAAACTCATTTATATCTTCAAAACTCTTAGATACGCGGCAGATCGAAGGGTTACTAAGATGGTCTACGATGCCTTATGTCAATCCCTTATCGACTATTGTATTACTTCCTGGGGAGGCGCCGCCAAGACCCACCTAATTGATGTCGAGAGGGCACAGCGGGCTATCCTCAAAGTTGGCGCCGGACTTCCTTATTTATTCCCTACTATAGACCTTTTTAAAGAGTGGGATGTCCTTACTGTAAGACAGTCCTTTGTACTGCGTACAGTGCTAAAAGAACACTCCCTAGTCTTGTTTAACCCGAATCTCCAAAAGGATAAGCGCCGAAAAGGCAGGGTATGTCAAACACACGCTTGCAACTGTTCTCACTCCCATAATTTTTTCATATTTCTCGGACCATACCTGTATAATAAATTAAATATCATTCTCAATATTTATCCACTAACGAGATATAAATGTAAAAGCCTAGTCACTACATATTTAAAAACCCTAAACTACCAGGAAACGGAAAAACTGTTGATCCCTCTTAGATAGACCACCTCTAACTAACCTTTCTCTCTGCTGCTTTTACAAATTATTGTACTTGAACCACGGGTTTCCCTCAATCATGCTCGCACCAGATATACTGTCAACCATCTTCGCACCACAGCCACTCAAGCAACCTCCTACGCATACACCCTTATCACACTTTGTTCATATACACTATCCAGTACACACACGCGCTCTAATATCTCCACAATTTGTTTTATTTTATTTTTATTCTTTTTTTATCTTATTTTTTTGCTTTTACTTAATGTGTTTTGTATTTTTACTTAGCTTCCTGCACTCTTCTTAATATGCAAAACCTGTGCAATAAAAGTTGATCATAGGCCATAGCAGTCAATATGCTGCGGGAGGGCACTGGTGACTTGTAATACAGGTCTTTATAGAGGCCTACCTCAAGCACCAGTCTCTCACAAAGTTAACTCCATGTCCGTGATCCTCTGTAACTTAGCATTAAGAACTTGTGTAGAGAAAATAAATTGATATTTTATTATTTATTATGAATATGTTATTTTGGCATTCTTTTAGGACGTCGCTTAGTCAGACATTAAGAGTCGGGTCAAATCGGTGACTTTCAAATTTGCAGCTTCTAGTCTACAGGATGCAGTTGAATATCAGTATTTTACATGGAGCGACATTCTATTAATCGATTAACTTTATTATCTAACAGGTTTTCCTTCACAGTGACTCAGAGATGTTCTTAGAATTAATATCCTTACTGACATTTGTAGCTCGTAGACGGTCCGTTTTGGATCAAAAATCCAAGAAGTAAATGCTAATCAAAAGTCAATAATATAAAGTTCATGAGGAATACCCATCTTGGGTATTCTCCGAGGCAGTTCAAGGATCAGCTCCGTTCATTCTACCGATGACTACTCTTATAACTTCGACGTCACAATCTTTGAGGTCATCCATGACGTTTCTAAGATGGTGACGAGAATCAAATCTACATAGGCTCGTCGGATGAATGTTGACATTGAGATAATTTAAAGAATGACTTATTGTCATGTTTACCGTAATTGGTTTGGATGAATCATTTTAAAGCTATGCAGGAATGTGTGTTTACAAGAATCGTCTTAAAATCACTATCAGACTATTCGGATGTTAATTTACTCGAGTCATAATGTTCCTGGACTTGAACACCCTTGACAATTATTTCACCAACTGTTGATAGCGCTGTGTTAATCTTGTGTAGGTATATGTGATTAGTAATCATTCCCTCCCATCCCTATACGCTTTGATGACTCTTTTTTGATTTTTATTTTACTGGCGCTTGCTATGAACTAAATCCGGCTTTTAGCTTCCGTGTTCACGGTTCGATGTCTTTTGTGGTGATATTTTAACTGCAGATGTTCTAAGGATTTTTCCATTATTATCAATCACGAATGATTCATGATAAATTGTCACTTTCAGTTCAATGTGCTTCTCATGGTTCAACACCTTTCACCGTCTCTAACTTTAAAACTCTCTTTATCCTCAACATTTTCAACACCTGCCAGGAGACGACGAGAAGGACGAAAAAACCAAATTCTGCATAAAATAACTCTTCAAAATGGTCCAAGTTAAAAGCTCCCTCGTTTCCCTCCAAAGTTTCGCATTAGGAGACGGAGTGAATTTGTCGGTTACTCAGGCATCAATCAATCTTGTCACAAGTCTTAAGCGGCAGAATTACATTTAAGTATATCAAGAGATCCTTCCTTAAGATACACGCTGAAATATTACTTTCGCAGGTTTCTCACTTTTCGTTTATTTAAAGACATTTAGATGAAACGCCAGCTTGATTTCCTTTTTCGTATTACCAAGTGACGTATGTTCGAACGCGAGTCATCAGTGGTGAATGGATCTTTGATTCGATAAAGATCTCGCTTCTGAACTTCGAGATTCATTCTTAAGTTTTTTTTTCTTCTTCTCATATTTCCGAATGATACCGTTCGTATCAGAGGGGTCATATCTTTATGATTATGTTTTTTGTCTTATATGTACTACCCACTTAATTAAGCTATGATAGCTTTTTGTTACTGTTAGAAATTATAGAAATGGGGTTATGGCTCGACAATCTTCACAATCATCTATCGTACTGATGTCAGGGTGGACAGGAATTTTTATCAAACAGTACATCGACACCACTCGAACTCTCCGTTTGTTGTATATTTAAGTAGGTTAAGATGAGTTAGTGGTAACTGTGTATTGATATTACCATGGCTATGATCATTTGAAATATCATCAGCTATTTGTTTTAATGAAATGTTGATAAATCAGGATTCACCTTTCTTGCTTGTCTGGGTTACTTTTCAATAGGCTGTTTCTTAAACACAGTTCGAAAATGATTGTTTTGGTGAGATAAAACAATACTTAAAGTGTTTCGTAGATTCATAAATTATGTTAGGCATTATTTCCCGAGAAATGATAACATAACTTCATAACATAACATCATGCCTATAATCCCCGAAGGGTTGGGTAGAGGTACCTAATAGTATACCCACATTTAGCCAGTTGTTTAAGTTTTTTTTTTAATTACCAATAGAAAAAATCTAAGTATGTGGGGGGGTTCAGAATGATTTACTGAAAACGTGGTAAGCGTTTGTGCGTCAGTGTCCCTTCCACCCAGTATATGATTTGAAAAAGTCACATTGGTAGGTTCTTCCCCTGATTTCAACCAACCCTTTCATGAGAGACGAGGCCACAGTACGCTTCACGACATTATAAGAAATGAGTATTTTAAAGCTAACGTAATTTCAATTCCATTAACAGTAAAATTTCGTTCAACAAGTCATCAACCCCTACTAAAATTTTAATTCGCACATAACACACGCTTCCTCCCACCGTATAGTGACAGCGAACAGACGAGTTTCCTAATAATTAATGTCTAGTAAGCACAACTAGGGAAACTATCTTGAGGCGAGAAAGCCAGAGGCATCTGACATATCCAATTAACACGGCATCCGGTTCCGGCGGGATCAGGCGTGCCAACTGTGAACGTGTACTATTATGTTGGCACTTCCTTTGGTTTTGATTTCTTCAATGGATACGATGCTTAGGGTGTCATGTGGTGTCTTTTTGAACTGATCATCTTAATTTGCCTTAGGTTTATATTTACTAGCTTTTGCCCGCGGCTTCGCCCGCATTGAGATCGGAAATTAGCTTACGCAAACATATCTAAAAGTTCACCCGTTAAAGCATAAAAAGGCAACAGACAAACAAACTGATAGACCTTATTTGTGCATTTATAATATGATTATGAGAAAATTAACACATTTTTGGATGGATTCACCTAGAACAAGATAAGTCAGAGCAAGAAAAGTTTCAAGCGGAATTTCTGATTGCCTTCAATTATTTATTCACAAATGATTCAACTACATAATAATATGGTTAGGGTTCAGTCCTAATCTTGTAGATAGATAATAACAATTCGAGAACTCTATAGGCTTTTATTTAGCAGCATTTGTCTCAGTTGTAAATAGACTTTGATAAATTAAAGAGAGTCTAATAAATGGAGTGCCAACTGCTTGTTTTAAAATACCAACAAGTACCTATATTAGGACTTATCACTTAACTTGATTAATTGTACTTTAAAGTAGTCTTGAAAAAGAATTTAGTTGTATAATACGTAACATTAACAAATCTATTTGGCTTCGTCTCGCCACATTTCGCCAGTTAAATAATTGAAGTCCCATGTTGTAGATGGCGAGCCTATTACAACCAATCGGGTACAAATGCAGACGCTGGGGTACTGATAAATTCCAGGTCCAAAATCCCAATAATACCTTGCACCTTGCTTGACTAGGGAATCTAACCCAGGACTTCATGCGAAATCAACGAGGCAGACAAGTCAAATATATCTTTATTTACCCTAACCATAAGGTCTCATACCTTATAGCCGATCAATAAATAATGATTATTGTTTAGATTGCATTCATAAAACCAGACTTTTTAATGACAATCTTTTATTTACGGTTATGTTTATAGAATAGAATAGAATAGAATTATCTTTATTCAAGTCATATGATTCTAAAAAAAAACCGGTCAAGTGCGAGTTGGACTCGCGCACCGAGGGTTCCGTACAAACCTGTGGGTATATAACTTTTTTTTTATATGACGAAACTAAAAATTTACGGTTTTCGTAATTTTTCCTATATCTGTACTATAAGACGTGACTTCGTACAAAATTTCAAGATTCTAAGTTCACGGGAAGTACCCTGTAGGTTTTGATTCCCGTGCGAGTTTCGAAAATTTGCGGAAATTTGCGGCCTAAGTGGCTGTATCTTTTGATTGCGTTGACTTAGAAGGTTGATTTTTCTACAGCTTCCAGGGACAGTAGAACTAAGCTACTATCATATAGAAATTTCAGTTTGATACCTCCACGCGTTCCTGAGAAAAACGGTCTTGACAGACGGATAGACGGACGGACGGACGGACGGACGGACGGACGGACGGACGGACAACAAAGTGATCTTATAAGGGTTCCGTTTTTTCCTTTTGAGGTACGGAACCCTAATGATTAGCAAGACTTACAACTACATAATTATATTAGTAAGAACTGACACTTCACAAAAAACAAACAAATAGTAGTGGATCACCGTTGTGGCAACCCATGTGAAATGGCGCAACAGCGACCCACGAAAACACAGTCTAGGCGAATTGAAATCATCAACTAACCATAACCAATAACCATTGTTTGTTTAGATTATGTGCCTTTTAATAATAAATGTCTTCTTGACGCAAATCAAGTATCTTGACTTGACTCGCGAAGTTGTGGACATGTGGGATGTGGACTCAGCAATCGTTGTGCCGATAGTCGTGTCACCTAATGGCTTAATTGCCAAGAGGCTCGACCAATACCTGAGGAGCCTCTCCTTAGGCAGCTGGATCAAGGGCTTGATTCAGAAAGCGATACTTCTGGATAAGGCTCGTATTTTTAGGAGGTTTAACTTTCCGGAGCCCTGACCGCCGGTAGCTTGGACCCTGTTCCAGATACTTGTGGGCTACTATTATTTTATATATATATTTTTTAAATGTGTATAGAAATCTTAACAAGGAATATAATGTCTTCCCACAAGTCTTACCAAGGGGTATCGTATTACTCAGTAACAACTGGGTGGTGGAGGTCAGATAGGCAGTCGCTCCATGTAAATTACTGGTATTCAGATGAATCCGGTAGGACTGGAACCCGACCCCAACTTAATTGGAAAAGGCTAGGCAGATGATGAATGTCCATTTATCCCATTGGTCTATTGGACTAAACGAGTTATTCTTTTATTAGAAGCTTTGCATCTTGTCATATTAGGCACACATACCATTTATAATCTATTATAAGAAATGATGTTGAGTACCGGTTGAGGTTAAAAGGTTAAAAGCGTGGATGAGTAATAACATATTTCACGCTACCTTTTACAATTTAGATGTTTGGAATTTTTGGGTAGGTAATTAATATATTGATAAATTGTGCCAATCTATTTTGTGTCGTTTTTTACACTATCTAAGAAGGTACGGTGCACAAAGTTGGTCGCTTACTGAACAACAGAAGTCCAAACTCAAGATTTGCCAGCGAGTAATGGAGCGTAGCATAATGGTGTTAAGTGTACAGATCGCGTAAGAAGCACCATCCTGTGCTCCATTACTCAAGTTGCAGATGTTGAAGAAAAAAAAAAGCACAGCTGAAGTAGGAGTAGACTGGCCACGAAGCACGAATGCGCCCGGACAGATGGGCAAGGATCGTCACTCATTGGACGCCTGACGGAGAAAATCGCCGTCGAGGTAGACTGCGGCGAAGGTGGTGTGACGATCTGATCCTGTTTGCAGGGCGAACATATAATAAAAAGAAGGTACTATTTTTTATAGAAAACAAAATTGTGTCTGACTGATATCTAACATGTGGAATAAAAGACAATACTGCCAATATTAGTGTTTAAAAGAACAATCACTTACATAATTACTGTAACGAATTGGCTGTAAAGACAAATAAAGACTAAACTTATAAATAACTGGCAGATTCTATATTCAAAACTAAAAAGAAGGACAATTTCTATTAGATATTGTACCAACTGTTAGAAAAAAAAATAGGTCGTTGCGAACATTGTTGTTTAAATGATAAAAATTTTCTTTTCAATTTTTTTATCTCATGTTTATTTTAGTAGTCCATTCTTTAAAACTTT
This sequence comes from Standfussiana lucernea, assembly GCA_964057025.1. Taxonomy (NCBI): domain Eukaryota; kingdom Metazoa; phylum Arthropoda; class Insecta; order Lepidoptera; family Noctuidae; genus Standfussiana; species Standfussiana lucernea. The sequence continues at coordinate 7,248,889 of OZ059785.1, forward strand.
ATGTAAACATAAACATTAGTGTATTCTACGTAGATTGCATAATTTAACACTCTAGATATATCTTGATATTTTTTTCAAAAAAACAATCTTAAATTAGGCATATCGTTTTTTATTAAATACATAATTTGGAAACTGCGTTGTTTGTCCCAGATTTATTTGATTGTTTTATTTTTGTATGCATGTTTTAAACGCAGGTGGTCTTGTCGTGAATAACACTATCACAAAGGTATTTACAATATTTCCAAAGCAAGAAAGATTTGTCGGTGGAGTGGTCGCAAGCGCGACTGCGGAGCATGAGGTCTTGAGGTCTTTGATGAGGTTCGATTCCCAAATCGGGTAAAGTGTTATTGGGTTTTCCATCAAGAATTTCTCAGTAGCAGACACTGGATCTGTGCCCGGTTGATCGCAATAGGCTCGCCTCTTATTCCGTGGGACTTAAACATAACTGGCGAACTGGGATTACAGGGTTCTTTTAAAAAAGATTCGTTGTTTGATACCTATCATCTAAATACACATATATGCTCGTATCTTTTCTAGATGCTCAGATATTACCAAAAATGTATTAAGATACAGCACTCGCTCCTTAATTCTTATGCTGTGGCCATAGACCTAGCAAAACTTAAGAACGGTACAATATGCAAAACACTTATCTCCCTCATTTTCTTTTCATTGCAGGAAATGCAGAGCTTCAGCCGGATTCACGTTAAGCCGGCAGGATTGCACGCGAACAAACTTCTTACTTTATTCAAAACTTTAAAATAAAGAAACTAGCAAAGTTATAGGATAGGCGTACCTTCCAAGTCTAACTACTTGCTCGGTATAACTTTTATAGTCGTCATTATTTGTTTTTAACAAAAACTAGGTATTTACTCAGAAGTATGCCGTTGATATGTAGATATATCTAAAGGCTGTAGGTTACCCAGTATAGTCTCAACTCAAATTATTCGTACAAACCTAGTTCATCAATCTGAATCTTGACCAACGAAGTTGGCATCAAGAAAGTGTTTACCCTAAATCCATTTATTCTAAATATCCTAGGGCCTTTATTAGGGCTATCCCAAAGCCGGACGTAACGTAAATTTGAACCGTTTTAAAATGAAAAATAGGTACGTACTCATTTTGCATGAAATATATAGGTACTGTTACAAAATGTGCTTGTCAAAAAATGTTTAAAAAATTGCTAAAGATTAGTTGTATTTTCGATAAAAAATCGTTAGAATTTTCGTTACGTTAACGTCGTCACATGTTCGCACTAGGGTCTCTCTTGTTTAACCTATTTTATTAATCGATACTAAAGTATGTTCCTATTCACAAAATCATTGGGTTCAAATACCAAAGTATTCAGAATTCTTGTAACTTCCTTGTTATAGGGGCTGACGGGGGCAAGTAGAAACAATTAGTGAACAATTGTTTGGGACGTCCGGACAACCGCCTACGGCCGTCTAAGTCCGCAGACAGTGGACTAAGTCCTCTCTGCTCGCTGTGGCGTATTCCATGAATAGTTCAGTAATACGGAGTGTCACAGAGTAGTTAGCACATAGAGTTACAATGTTTATATTGCATCGAGATTTGATAGCTTGAAACAGGGTCTGTTGTCTTTGATTATTTTAACTATTACTTCCTGTAGTATTGTTGTATATATTGTTAAGACAGTGGTGACCACCAGGAAAGCGCCGATATAATAAAGTTCGACAATTTCCGGAGAAACGATTCAACTGTCTTGGATCCTGCAACGAATAATCCAACTTGTGATAAGACTTCCGATACCAATATTCAAAAATATGAGCTTAATTTATCGTAAAACCATAAATAAATTTTTAGTTTTGAGTAATTTTGTTACCGTTTTTTGGTTAGGAACTCTCACTGGAGATATACGAAATCAATGCGCATGTCTAACGCACCCGGTGCATCAAACAAATCCAGTCAGCACTCCATTTCCTATTCATTACGTGGTCAGCATCAATTATTTACATTTACACTGCAATAAAGCAGGTAATGAGATGACGTGTCCGCCTAGGCAACGCGTGCAGTCATCGAGTTTAGTGATGTGGATACGAGTATTAGTGGTTTGCGGCTATACTGATTGTTGGGTCAATGATGGCCGGTGACTGATAGCCAGTAAAACCGAGTTTTTTTTTTGTATTTATAGGCTAACTATGGCTAACTTAGACACTAAGTAGAGTGGTCGTTCTTGTAACTTCGGTTCAACTAACTACTCATTGACTTAGCTATAAATATTACATATAATATTTCGAGCGTCTAAAAAGGAGTTGGTTGACGTTGTCAATTTCAATTCCAGATTCGTCAATGATTTCTTTTTTTAAACTGACTGAGTTAAGTTTTAATTTAAACTAGATAAAAATATCTAGTTCTAGAATACCGGTTTCATATTTCACTCAATTAAGTATAAACACATTTTGGTGACACAATATCTATTTGTTAAAACCGTTGATCTTTTTTTCTATTTTGCATTTTTATTTCGTGATAAAATCGTGTTAATTTATTTTCATATCTGCTATTGTGTAATAATGCAAATATTTGTAAAATTACATAAGAGTTGTTAGATAAAAAAAGTCATTTAGATCGATTAACTTTTTCCTCATCTATTTAAAGAAAGATAAATCCTTGAAGAGTAAAATTGATGACGTATTTTTTCTCATGAGACATTTGACAAGAGGGAAGGCCCCTTTCTTCCGTTCGTTGATGAAACACCCGCATTTAGGGTAGGAGGCTTTAATACGTGGGGAAATGTCTCCGAAATCTTTTCATCATCATTTATTATGATTAATTAAGATTCAAAAATGTTGGTACATATAAATTTATTAACGATTAAATGTTATGAAACCTAAAACACTCATAATATGCAACGGAAAAGTTATTCATTCCCAATAACATAAAATAATATACCTACATTAAATGTCATCATTCATATCGTTCTAATACACGAGGTAAATGATTGAATATGGCACTTTCGATATGCCATTTAAGTGACGTAGACTGTCGAATTAGGCAGTTTCAATATACTTTGGTAAGTGCGTTTCCCCATAATTAATCGAATGTGCCAGTTTCGATAGATAATGTCAGTGCAGTTGCGTGGTACATTATAGTAACAAATTTTTCTCAAAAACTATTCACAATTAATAAATTAGACTGTTCTCTAATGATTCGTAAACCCAACTTCAATATGAAACCAATTTTTTTAAACAGCTATAGTCATTAATGACAAAGTTATCCATAAAATAAACTTCAAATCGCTCTCTTGTAAAGTAAGCATTTCAGATACGAGAGTTTACCTAGGGACAGTCGAAATATGCCATAGTAAAATATATTTTTCTACCCAGAAATACGACTACCAATCTTTTCCACACTATTCTGTTTCCTAGCCACGCCATCATCGACTATGCATAGCCTTGCAACCGCACAACACTGTGCAATAGGGAAAGACATTTAATGTCAATTTAGATGCGTGGTTATTACACGAACGTCACTCACGGATGCTGTTCATATCATTGTAAAGTGACATTGCACTTTGATGACGATTGTAGTCTAGGCTGTGGGTTATGACGAGTCATAGAATATTCCTGCTAATCCTTAGTAATATTGAACCTAAATGAGTAAGTTTGTCTAGATGATTTATATGCCATCAAACATAGAGATAGATCTAAGGGGTATCGTATCACCCGGTATTAACTGGGTTGTGGAGGTCGAATAGGCAGTCACTTCAGCTAAAATACTGGTATTCGGCTGTATCCGATTAGACTGGAAGCCGACCCCAACATAATTGGGAAAAGGCTAGGTAGATGATGATACATAGAGATAGATAGTACATGGCAAACTTTTCAGGTACCTTCAAAAACTAATCAGTAGGAGCAATGATCTTCGATGGGAAGCTGGTAGCAGCACGATGAGAGAATCCGAGGATCGGTCTACATGAAGTGCAGTAGGAGAGGTGTCCTGCTTAGGAGGCGTTTGAATGGGATCTATGTACTTAGCTACTATTCGACGGAATGCAAGTAAAAGCTCTGGCTATCATGATAGCTGTAGCACAAGTGGAACGATATTGTTATCATACTCGAATTTTAACAAATTAAAAAGAAAAGAACCTCAGGGGGTTTGTCATTTAGAGTTGAACATATTATTAAACCTTATTTGTTTAGATATCAAATAATATATAATATCAATTAACATAATGTGTCTGGTATCAATATTACATTCGGTTATTTAGTTTTTAAAATAATATCTTGTTGCAGCTGCTGCTACTTATTTTTGCTAATTTAAAACAAATCGTAAGTTTCTGCTGGAAATTGCAGTGGTTTTCACTAGTTTTCTAGACTTTTGATAGTATGCCGTTTGTTTATGTAGTATAAGTTTTTTGAGGTCAGTAGGTCTAAATGTTTTGCATACATTTTACCTTAGAGGAATACATGGCATGATAGCAAAATCTGCGCCTATTAGGTTTCCTCTGCTGGGGTATAGGCTTCATCTCTATGAACGAAATCGTGGACCGTAATACATTGCGGGTTGGTGGATGTCACATGTCTTCGAATGTTTGATTCTAACACATTTTAGTTTCCACACGATGTTTTCCTTCACCGTTTTCGGAGCAGTGCTGATTAAATAAATTACATAAAGTAAGGCGCATACCTTAGTTCGCGAACTGACAACCAACAATTCGTACGTCGGAGCCACTGCACAGACCAGATCTATTGAGGGACCGATAAATACACTAAAAATAATATCAACCACCAATACTACCCACACACACCCCATCTGTACCATTATAAATGTATAATATGTTTATATGTATAATCATCATAACATCACGCCTGTCATCCCCGAAGGGTTAGACAGAGATGTACCTAAAAGTACCACACACATTTCGGCAGGGTGTCAGTGTGTTAGTTTCATGTAATAGGAAGCGAGCCAATATGTATATATAATATGTGCGTTATAAATGTATAATCTTTGGTTTCTTTAAAAATGTCTAAAGAGACCGAAGTTTTTCATAAAGCTCCTATGCTAACGAATATTTCAATTTTCTTGAGACTAATAGATGGATGATCTCACATAATTTCAAGCATATCACCACACAGGATATTATGGCAGTTATATTTAAATAAATTGTTTCACATACCAATAAGATTTAAACGATGACTAAACGTGACAACTTTTGAAATAAAAACTAGAACTTCAAAAAAGCCGCCTCCAAATAAATAGCTGTGAATAATGTAAAATATGCTTTTAGGTGCAGTGCAAAGCCGTGCAAAATCATAAATCATATTTCATTTTCAAAGTAAAAACCGAAAATATGGGTTTTCGTACCTAATATGTTACTGTTGACTAAATATTATGTAATCTGTTTATTTATTTTCTATCAGTGTTTGATTTGTTACAAGGAAACACTTGACTATTTTATAAATTAATTATTTATCCTTTATTAGGTAAAAGCCGAAACCAATTCAAATGTTCTAACTGAAAAGATTAATCTCATTGAAGTATTTGTCTAGCAGCACTAATACCTGCATTAAAGTACATAATGACTGACATTTTTATAAGAACGGTATCGATTATTTCATTGTATGTTCTTGCTTTATAACTAGAGTAAATACATAGGTATTGAGGAACCATAACACAATACCAGAAGATCTCTTAAATGATGTCATTCCTCATAAATTCCAAAGAAAAAATAAGTTGGACGTAACTCGTAAAATGACTTTATTGCCATATAATAACTCCAATTGGTTGCCAAATTCATAATTTGATGAATATGCAATTTAGTTGGCATCATCGTTAATTTGTTAATGAGTGTTATTAATTTATTCGCCTATTAACCAATTATTTCTCTTGACTAGAGTTAGACGCTTGTCAGTTCCTGATTAACCTTATTTTAAATGTTTCTGAATTATCACTTTGTGATGAAAAAAAAAAGACGGTTTATTTCGATTGGAAAAAAATGCCATAAAACTGTTTTTAAATCATAATGATTCTTAGGATACACAAGTACGGCCTTATAGACCTTTTCGTGATGGTACAACTTATGGATGAGGAATCCTTAAAACGCCAAAGAGGAGATTTCAGCAGTATCGATGAAAGAACCAATAGAATTTACAAAATCTTGACATAACTTAGCGAAAAGCTTATGCCAATCCTCTTGAAAGCCGTTGTAGAAATCGCTACGCTTTGGTCGAAGCGATTTTCGATTGTCTCATATTTTAGACAGTTGAGAATCGCATCGATCAAAGCGGGCCTCTTCACCTCTGCTGAATATCAATGCATTTTTTGTTAGATTGTTTTTGGCATCTGAAATTCAGACTTCTATCAACGAAAACAAAGCATTTCATCTAAACATGTATCTCTGAATAAAATTAGTAGTCACAAGGTAAAGCAACTTTAATTTAGTTGGCGGATTTAATCTCATTTTGCACGTATACAAGCAAGTTTAGTTATTAGAATACCTATGTTAGAACGCGGCCCTGATTACAAATGTAGGCATTAAAGCTTTCGCGGTTGTGACTTTATCGGAATTATAGTCTTTACTAGGGTTGTAATTCTGTGTTTGTATGGAATATCTCTGTGTGCTTAATTGTGTTGGTAGTTCTATGATTTAATCAATGTAGCGTAAGGGACATTAGTTGTTTATCAAATTGACTCGAATCACAATAATTGCTATTCTTTGACATGGACTTGGCAAATTAATCATTGACGTAGTGCGCCAATTTTACAAACAATGAAATTCCTCGGCTGTAGTTTTAGGGAATGTTTTATAGAAATCTTGATCGTCATTAACCTCAAATTTGAATGAAATCAACAGTTGACTGAAGATTTATTGTATTCATGTTAATTGTCAATTTGTCATAATGCGTATGCAGTTATAGGTGGTTGATACAGACTGTGTTCGGTAGTCATGGGACAGGACTTTATGCTGCAGCTTGGGAGAGGCTTATGTCTAGGAGTAGACTATGATAGGCCTAGTTGATTGATTTAATTGTCTGTGTGAAATTATGTTTATGAATATTTCAAGCACGCGATTCTCATTCTCGAGAGTGTATTGTATGGTCTGCTTCCCTTGCTAGTGTGATGTATTGAATGCCATCTAGAATGAATGTTTTTAAGTTAAACTGTTTTAAGTGGCTGACTGCCTTGTGTAGTGGTCGCAAGCGCGACTGCTGAGCATGAGGTTCGATTCCCAGGTCGGGCAAAGTGTTATTGGGTTTTTAAATCAAGAATTTCTCAGTAGCAGCCACGGAGTCTGGATTTGTGCCTGGTAGATGTCAATATGCTCGCCCCTATTACGTGGGACTTAAACATAACTGGCGAAATGTGGGTGTACTAATGGGTACACCTCTGCCTTACCCTTCGGGGATTACAGGTGATGTTATGTATGTTGATCGAAGTGTAGTATAATCTGTCTATGCCTGTGACAAAAACATGGCCTATATTCCCTCTCAAAGAGCGTTGTGTAAAGGAATGGGCCATAATCCTCAACGCGGGCTCAGTGCGGGTATAGATAATAATCTTTTCCAAAGACAAATAAGTCATATAATTCTTAGCCTGAATTCATGTTCTAACCGTGACAAGTCGTCATATCTTTGTTGTAACTTCTTCGTTGAGCAGGCTTTGTGTGTATGTACTTCATCTTATTTTGTGTCAGAATCCTGTAGATGTTATAATTCTATGTTAATCCTTGGTGACTTATATTATAGCAATTATGTTTAATCTTCATTGTCAACATTTGAAAGACTGGAGAGTTATGAGGGTCGTTAGTTTTTATTTTGAATTTCCTTTTTTTTACGGACTTTTGTAATTAGACTGTTAAAGAGTGAAGAAAAACTATTAATAAGAAACGTTCGTAGCTTTATATTAGCAGGTGAGGTCAAAACACTATGGCGAGGTATTCTGCCCATAAATATGGGCAGCTGAGATTGGCTAATACTTGCCCATAATTGACAGTACCTGCCTACCTACCTATAGGACAATAAGTACCTTTTAGGTAAGACCTGGGTTCTGACCAAATAAAAATGGGGATAAACATAATGACCACCAAAAATTACTTTGTGACCACAACCTCTATTACCTAAAATCTAACAATCAGCAAAAAAATTAAACCTATACCAAAAAATTAAAACGTAAAATTACAGTGGTTCTAGTTATTTTAGTCATGACACCACTTTAAATTGTGCTATGAAACCAAATTTAGTAAAGTGATCACTTAATTTTATTGAGCAAATTATTGCGCTATTTCTACGTAGATAAAAACCCCACCCAAGTAAAAGAAAATTGGCTCCATGGAAGGCGCAATATTGACCAAAATTCTTAAAAGATTAGAAAAATGCAACTGGTTGGATTGACAATTCGACTTAAACACGTCCAGCCGCCTCCAGAGGCAAGAACCATTCAACCATTGCAAGAAAGAGGACGACCAGCCAAAGCTAAGAAAGCACTAATTGTGCAGTAAAGTTCAAAATGACTATTTTTGATACCAATATATTTATTTTTGACGGATTTTTGATTTTCTTATGATTATAAAATTACTAACCAAGTACTTATTTAGAAGACATAATTTTAAAGACTTTTAAAATGATCAACATACCAGTGTGATTTTTAAGTTTGTTAACATTTTTATAAAAGGTTTATTTAATAAATTCGATATAGAAAATAGCTACCAACATAGCTATTTTCTATTTCGCGTTTATTTAATAAGGTGTCCACTACCAACCACCAACTACTACCAACCCCCACTACCAACCAACTACATAGTTAGTAGTGGTTAATAAATTAGAATCATAAAAGCTCAGAATTTAGTAAAGATTTACAATAACATAGGGTCAAACATTAGAGGTTTATTTACTATTTTCAGGTATATAATGATTTATCTGGAATAATTTACTTTTATAGGAAAAGAATATAAATACATATTGAATTGCTTTTAATATTAAAATACTGTTAATTTTTTGTGGTCATTTACTTTTTTTGGATTTAAAGATCATAATTTTGGAGTTGCTTTGAGTTGCTTTAAGTTGGATCACAAGTTGTAAAATTATTGGTTCTAATTTCACGTTAAAATGGGGATTTAGTTTCGGTGATAATTTACTATTGTCGGCAATATAAAGTGATTTTTTGCCGTTACACTTTACTAGATCTGGTGGTTAGTTAAACATAAGACAATAAAAATCAGACGAGGAAATTCAAAATAACTTTAAAAGTTGGCCACACAAAAACATTTGTTGTTGCAGGTGACAGGTACAACTTTCCACCAGGTAAATATTGGTCTGTTTATCAACCAATTACTAAAAATAAAAGAACAATCCCGAGGTATTTTACCTCATTTGTCTCATTCGACCTTGTGTCATTAAAGTTATCACTATATTTTTTCCTTAAGAGCAATATGGAAATCAATTCATAACCAATTACATAACGACCACATGTTTTTAAAACAAATAATATACTATACATTGGTATATTCTCATCTATTAAACGAATATTTCGAGCGTGACTCAGAATTTCACCTTTAATATTGAAATTCGAGTAATAAATCTACTAAGAATGCAGTAGTAATTAACCAAACCTATGCAGAAATGTGTCTTGACAACATTCAGACTATCTTACTTTTTTTACTTCATCTTTTTATGGAAACTAGGTAATAAAATAGCTGTTTAAAATGGACACACCCTGTAAAATACTTTTTTTTTGCATCTGACATTTTCGACTGGCAATTTGTAGATATCGATGTCAAATTGATGAAATTAAAAATCACAGTTTGTGAATTTAAAACGTAATAAATATTTATTATACAATCTAGTTACAAATACCTACAGTGCGTTCTTATAATATTTAACCATAGACAGAGCAAACCCTAGATACAGCATAAAAAAACTAAATTAAATTGACGTGATCTATGTCATCATCAGTGTTCAGCAGTCCACTGCTGAACGTAGACCAGCCCTGCCTCTCCAGTCACACGCAAAAATCTAAATGAGGACGAGAGATTTTGATATCGCCGACGAGTTAAATTGAATCATTGGCAGAAAATTATTCAGATGATTTTATAAGAATCAAAGACACCACCTTAAAGGTGGAACCAGCAATAAAATCATTCATTCAAAAGTTTGAATGTTCATTGTTCTAAGTGCATAAATGACAAAACATTCTAACTGCATATTGTTCATGGCAAATACTGACGAAGCAGCTAACGTGGCTAAAATAACCTGATTGTATTATTAATCTGATTAGGTAGCGAATAAACACCCTCCTGCACTGTATAAACTAATTAATTAGTGAAAAATTGATTTTGGGGCGAGAGCGCCAGTTTAGGGGCAGGCTGCACCCCAATTTATAGTTGTGTTACGGAAGTTCAACGGTGTCTGAAATAATATTTAGGGCTTTATACACTATGCCGAATACGTGAAATAAGGCAGTTACTATCAAGTTTGGCAGGTGGTAAAAAGGGTTTAAAGTTTGACCGTACTGAATTACATACACACGTACATTTATCGTTGTTGTTTCTCGTACATTTGTCAAATATTAGTTAGATGTTAGCTGCCAGCATTGAATATAAATGCTAGGGAATATTTATGTTGGTTAGCTAACTGGCTCATTGATAGTATAATTATGCTTCCCTATGTTACATCAGCATCACCATCAGCAGCATCAGCCTTCTATTGTTTGTGACTCTGGCCTGTCACGAATCCTGATTCAGGGATATTGACAAAACTACCAATGAATGCACAGTAATAGAGCACTGCATGGGATCAGCTACTCAACTCGAGCTTTACGAGATTCTATGAAACTCCATACTGCAAAGTACACTTATACGTTATTGCCTCGAGTTGGGATCAGCCAGTAAAAAACTTTTTTGCAAAAAAACCGACTTCTTGACTATTGTTTGTTTCATTGACTTTTTTGCCACCGACTTCCGAAAGTAAAGTTATTTTCCACTTTTTCAGTGTTTTTTTTTTGGAAGTCGGTTTTTTTTTGCAAAAAAGTTTTTATTTTACCCTTTTTAGTTATCGTATCACACACAAATCTTTGTCAAGTATCAATTTCGCAATTTCTTTTACTTGGATGACATTTTTTCCAGCTATTTTGATTTCAAAACCAAACTGCTGAACCGATTTTGATGAAATTTCTATGGGACCAATCGGGAAGTAGATCCATAGAATTTTTGAAATCGGTTCATAAATGACGGAGATATGAGGTAACAAACACAAAAAAAAAACATAGGTACAACCGAATTGAGAACCTCCTCCTTTTTTTGAAGTCGGTTAAAAAATGAGGTGAGGTCATGCGGACTTGGTCCGTGCTTATGGGTGTGCTATGAGCATTTAGTCACCCCTTTCGTTGGTCTATACCTACCACCGATTGTATAAAATAACACACTTGTATCTTCGTAAACAGAAGCGTTTGTGTGCAAAATTCAGTTAGGAACTACCTGCCTCTAGTAACGTGATTTGGACGTAGAGACTGAACACAAAGCTAAAACTTACGACAACCGACTCCTACCTGACCTGCATGTTCCTCTTGGGCATCCTATTCAAGCAAACAATTATATTCATAGTAGAATACAGAAGGGATATTTTTCTCAAACAGTGGAGGAAAATGTGATGTTTTCCATAAATGATTTTGAACACGTACTTAGAACCTAAAATTCTAATAAGGCGATTAAAACGTGATACCGCTAGGCCAGTCGACCAGTAAAGCGCATCTCACGTCACCGCACGACCGCGCGGACGAGCGGCGCTCACCGCCTCTACGCTCGGCGCAGCGCCAATACATCCACTTCGCCGCCTCCACCCGACTGCGCCGACGAGCGGTGTCCTGTAAGATCACCTAAGGGCTCATTCACACGGCTTCCATCCTTGACGATCCATCATAAAACACGATACGTCATGACGGATGGACGTTCACATTGCATACGGAATCGTGTTTTATCACGATCCGGTAAAAAAAAAAAACTAATTTCTGTTCACATTAGTTCCGTGATTTTTCGGGCGAGCGCATCAGCGAATTCGTCAGAAAAAAATCACGATTCGAGTATTTTGACGTACGTGATTTTTAAAAGACGATAAGTGATTTAAGACGTGTCCGTCATTTCTCACGATTCGTGATGCGTGTGAACACGGGCATTTAAAAAGCATTGCCGCCTAAAAAATTAACGAATCGTGAAAAAACACGATACGTCAAAAATACGAATCGTCCTCGTGTGCACGGGCTGTAAGAGTCATTGACCAACCCACATTTTCCTCGTGTGATTGATTATTAGTACTTATACTCATTCTCACTGAGAGGCAGTCAAAGTCTTAGCAGTGGGAATATTATGTTACAGGTGTTACAGGTTTAGTATGCAGTATAACTTGGTAATTTTCCTCCTACTTTGTAATGTTCGTTCCCAAGATAAAAATCACAATTTACATGTAAGTATTATTTGCTGTACATAAGCGCTATAACAACATTAACGACCTCTCGTCTCATCCGAAGACACCCTTAAACGAAAAACGTAATTGCTAACATGCCTTGCGCAAGATATAATCTGGAGGTAACAAGAAAAATTCCCAAACGCACTGTAAACGTATTTCGTATCACGGCCATATTTCGTAGTACGCCAAATCGCTGCTTGCGTCGGGGGAGCGTTTGATTTGGCGCGATTCGTATCGTGGCTTATCGCAAGTTCGCTCCGTTTCGCAAAACCACAAAGTAGGTGGGTACAAAAGTTTAATAATAGGGGTTAAAGTATGAAATTGCCGTTTTATAGTATCTAATAGAAACTTTGAATTGACCTTCATGGTGTGAGATGTTAAATTGCAACTTTTTTACATTATACCTATGAGATTTTTCTTTTAAAAATGTGCGACATTCGATTTTCGAATTTCAATTGTTTTTTTTATTCAGCTTAGACGCAAAAAATGGATACTTCGAAAATTCTAGTCTTCTTCTTAGCGTGGATGACAATTCAAATTCATTCAGAGTCAGCACAATATTTGGCGACGAGTTTGGCACTTTCAGTAGCGTCCATCAGCTCCTGTGATGTGCAAACAACAGGATAGGCAGGACACGATATCAATAGTGTCCCATTGTGTGTGGGGCAACACCACATGTACACTCCAGGGCAGAGTCATCTATAAATCTCCACCTAAACAGGTTTTCCTTGCTTCGGCCAACTTGGGTCCGGATTTAGAGACTTCCAGGTCGGCCATGGCAACTCGTGTCCAGGAATTCTAGTAATTTTTGAATACAAATTCCGACGCGGAACTAACGCGGCAGAAACGGCTCGCAATATTAATGCTGGGTTTAGAGTGGAGACTACTGATGAACGCACCGTGCGTTTTTCGTTTAAACGCTTTCGTAATGGAAACTTCGACTTGAAGAACGAAAAGGTGAATAACGCTGAATTGAAGGAGATGGTGGAAGCCGATCCAAGTCAAACTACCCAGGAATTAGCAGCATGGTTTAACATTACCTTACCTACAATATCGACTCATTTGCATCAAATCAATAAGATTAAAAAATTTGAATATAGGATCGAATTGTGACATGTGACGAAAAGTAGATTCTTTACGATAGCCGTAATCGAAAAATGCAATGGTTGACCCCAGGTCAAACGCCGCAACAATGTTCTAAAGCAAAGCTTACCAATAAAAAGCTAATGGTAAGTCTCTTCATGGTGTTATTCACTATAGCTTTCTCAGGTCTGGTCAAGCAATATCAGCAGATGTATACAGTACCGAACTTGGACCAATGATGGCGAAACTATCTCATACGATTGCGAGTGCAATCATTATTTATGAAACTGGCCTTCTATATCTATTTGTTTTGTGGCAAATCGCACGGTAAGGGGTTATAAGGGTAAACAAAGGTCATACAGGAATTAGTACCGACGTTATTAATGAGGGTTATGAGATCATTATAGTACGATGCATGACTTTGTTTAATAAAATGGTTTGGTTATCGCGTATCCGCACCGTAGGTGGCTTGACCTATTTATATGTGGATGAAGGGTGATAGTGTAATTTTGTTTTACGATTGTCCTGTTACCATGAAAGTTTTTGGGGTAGTTGATAGTTCCCACGAGAATATGTCCTACACGATACCTGTATGTACTTATGAGATCACGTGTGTTGGATTAAAGCCCATTCAATCTCGCAGACAGGAGGCTTGAGCCGTAACTGTGGAAACGTTATAGGCCGATTTGGCGAAGTACCTGTATCTTTCTTTTATCTATGAATGAACCCGTGGAAGTAGCTAGCCAGACTACCAACAATGATAAAATTACAAAAAAAATGAGCTTTTTTGTAACAAAAATATTAAAATAAAGATACTTAGGCATTTCTAATAAAGAAAAAAAAATATTTTATCTGTTGAAAATTATTACAATTTATTTGATCTTTGATGTCTGTACCAACAAAGCAGTTATCTTCACAGTTGTAGTAAAAATGAGACCTCCCTGCGTTTATTACGATTTCTTATCCAGCATTGCTTTGTTCTTCGGCAGACCCTATTCATTTAGGGATCATTCACTGGCTCCCTTCACTCAGATAATTATAAAGAATTTTTAGAAGAACTGATTTGTTTTTTTTTTTCACACGCTTTCATATTTTGATATTTGTAGAGGGAGCTCATTGCTTGGGGATATTCGGCCTATCTGTTTCTTTGTGGAAAAGATCACACGTTGTGTTTTTCCTTGTAGGTGAGCCTCTCAGTCTATATTTGCACTAAGTCTGGAGAGACTAGTAGGTACTGGTCAGAAGGCTTCAATTTCCAAGACTGTCAATGCCGTGACTTAAGTCGTTTTTAGAAACTTGTCATTAAATCCTGTGGTATTTAAATAAAGCTAAAGTTAAATTGAACTCAGTATCTTATGATTTATTAAAATATAAAAGTCCTAAGACCTAAGATATGAATACTACATGAACGCAGCTCCCAAAAAGTTTCGCTCCTTAACCAACACAGCTTCCTCAACAAGTTACCTGATTACCTAGAGCTAGGTTTTCATATAAAAAAACCCCTCATTTCCCGAAAACTTTCCAAAAAGCGTACAAACGGGAACTTCACACGTGTTTGGAACTTTCTCCACTAATTAATCAGCTTCTTAGCAAGTTTTTGACAGGCTTCCTCGGATACTCAGATAACGTGGTATGCCATCAGTTTTCAAGTCTTCATAGTACTAATCAAGTACACTCCCCCACGACAGAGAACACAATAGGATTTTAGTTGAGAACTTTGTTAGCGGAAGGCCAAGATTGCAGATTTCCCATAGGGCCTACGCCAGTTTCAACTTGCCAGACTATATCGATAACTTCCTCTGACACTCGCTTAGTTATTTATTATCGTATGTAGTTCAAAGTGTGGATAGGATCATATTTGAAAGTTTGGAATTGATACACTCGTCTTGTAGACAATTCTACGTAATTCAGAAATAACAAATACCATTCTAAAAGAAAATACAATAATTTCACGCTATTCATGCCAACTTCGTTTATAAGGTCAGTTATTTAATCCTTCCTTAATCTTAATGAAATGAGTAAATAAAAAGAAACAACACAAAAACACAAACGTGTAAATTAGCTCAGCTCGAAACCGGGCATTTATTTAGTTAAATGTAAGCATAAACAGAGGTAAGCAAATAACGCGCGTCGCCAAAATCCATCAAAAAAAAAACATCCCAGAATTCAGAACAAGAGAGAAGGAAAAGCAGAGACGTGATTCGCTTGTAATATTCTATTTCATGTTTGCTACATGAAATAGAATATTACAAGCGAATCACGGAATTCACTTCAGTAATTTAAACAAGGCCAATGCAGGACTTAATTTTGGTAGTAGACAGAGAAAAATGTTATGCAAATTTGTACAGCGTATTTTTTCTTCCATTAACCTTCCGCTCGGGATTGTACGCCCCCACGGAAGGGACGCCACCGAACAAAAACACGCTTTTATTTTCAAACTGTAATTAGGAAATTAACGACTTGGACTTAGGCGAAACAAATGGTGTTTGCGGCGGTTCATGTGGGAATTTCGTCGCCTTTGTGGGAATTTAAATAATAAAAAAACCGGTCAAGTGCGAGTTGGACTCGCGCACCGAGGGTTCCGTACAAACCTGTGGGTATATAACTTTTTTTTATATGACAAAACTAAAAATTTACGGTTTTCGTAATTTTTCCTATATCTGTACTATAAGACGTGACTTCGTACAAAATTTCAAGATTCTAAGTTCACGGGAAGTACCCTGTAGGTTTTCATTGAAATTTGCGGCCTAAGTGGCTGTATCTTTTGATTGCGTTGACTTAGAAGGTTGATTTTTCTACAGCTTCCAGGGACAGTAGAACTAAGTATCATATAGAAATTTCAGTTTGATACCTCCACGCGTTCCTGAGAAAAATGGTCTTGACAGACGGACGGACGGACGGACAACAAAGTGATCTTATAAGGGTTCCGTTTTTTCCTTTTGAGATACGGAACCCTAAAAATAACAATGATAAAACGTGTAAAGGCACGCAATGAGGCCTTGTTGTTACTTGCTCCCTTTTGGTTAAGCTGCAGGTTCGTGGTGTCTGACTAAAACATGTAAAACAAAATCACTTAACAAGATCGCAGGGATGCGTTTAAAACAGCTAACAATTTTCCAAAAATTCAAACACTAAATTATGAATTGCTGATTAAGACAAAATAAACTATAATTTCTTCGGACAAATCCTTTCTTTACTTAAAACTCGAATAACGAAACAGATTGTTCAGCACTACAAAAGATCATTATCGCAATCTGATACAGATGCGTGCCGAAAGCGCCTACAAAACTTGCGCCGCAATTATAACGCGGCTCGTTGCTATTCACTAATAAATAGGCGCTTTCAGTAAGCAATTACTGTAGGCTGCGAATTGTGATTCTGTATTCAAGAATATTAATGAAGCCTTTAGTATTCTTTGAATTGTTGAAGAAATAATTTTCTTGTTTCAATAAGTACTTACGCAATATTTTTTTTTATCAAATTAGTGACATGATTTTTCATTAAAATTACTGAAACACTAAAGAAACCTTTTATACTGTCATAATAAAGCCGTCACAGCCACAGCACGACAATTAATTGTAGCAAGTTAATCAATATAATTTAAATCGAAAATTCATTTAAACAATAATTATGCTTTTATTCATTAATAAAGGTATTGTAATTGGAAAATCATTTCCCTACAAAGACAATTCCAAGATTGATTCGTCCTGTCCTATCCTTTGTGACGTAACAATAAGCCCTTTATCTCTAATCCTTCAGCGGTTTATTTGAAAGTTTTAAGGAATTACGCGTAGATAAGAAATAAACGCAATAAGGCTCATTTACACGGGGCGACATTCACGCTCGTCGAGAAAGAGAATGACGTGAGACTCGCCAGGCGATTATCGCTTGATGTTTTTGTCGACAAAAAAATTCAAGATCACGTCGAAAATGGTGATGGAACTCTAAATACTTACGATTTTTTGTTTACGCGGCCGCCGCCATAAATCCTGAAAAGCAAGAAAATATTTGTATTCCGAGACACAAGTATTATTACTAGTTGTACATATATCAAAACTATACAAAATGTAGACCTTACTGCTCGTACTTACTTACAGATGCAATTCACGTAAGTTCAGGTGGCTAAATTAATATGACTAAACTTAATCTATTTATCTCTTTTCAGTAATTACCGTTTCGTAGCAAGAAATTTACCTCATGAAAACGAGCTCTAAGATTCCCCTACTGACGTCACCACCATCCCCATTGGCCATCCATCAACTTGGC
The DNA here is from genome assembly GCA_964057025.1 of Standfussiana lucernea. Lineage (NCBI taxonomy): Eukaryota > Metazoa > Arthropoda > Insecta > Lepidoptera > Noctuidae > Standfussiana > Standfussiana lucernea. The sequence continues at coordinate 7,266,651 of OZ059785.1, forward strand.
ACTGGTGTCCATTGTAAACTTCTGCTACAGATTAGATAGCGTTCCTTGAGTTATAAATGCGATATTGTTTTGTTATTTTGATTTAGTTTTAGAACGGTTCGCTTTTGTTTATGTCTGCTTCTATTTTACGTTTTATCTTTATAGGGGAGATTTTTCAATCATCAGATTGAATAAATGTAATATGATGATTTAGAATATTTTCTAAAGATACCTATAAAAACCCTCAAACAAAATAATTTTAAGATTGAAAAATAGGAACTAAATTGTGTTTTTTTGGCTTATAAAGTATCTAAACTTCACATTTTTTTTGGATGATATCTTAGAAGTGTAATCTTGTTCTTAATAATAACGACCAGAGAATTTATATAATATTTTACTGTACCGTAATTCATAGTTTCATATTTCACTTAAGAAAATATTCCAAAACTTCTTATCCTATATTCAGAGACAACGACCAGCAACATAGACTTCGGGGGATGTCGCTCAAGGTATCAAGTTTCAATGCCGCGCGGAATACCTTGCCTCACCTCTAGTATACTGTTCACTTTGTATGTACCTCAAGTACTCAAAGAGACGTAATTCTCTAGACGGTGTGTCGTGTCTAACATGTATGGGGCCAAAGAGGGCGTATACGTATCTGTTTTCCTTTGTTAAACAAAGAACAATACAAAAACGTTCATATATCTTCCCAGATCTGCATTCAATCTCAGTCCCATGTCCCTTTGGGTCTTATTTAAAGTGATAACGACCGCTACTTACCACACTGCTCCACCCATTTCTCGTATACGACCTATAATTAATTAAACCTCATTAATGTTGACTTCATTCTTTCCCGATTATCATTAATTTGTTTCGTCCAAGTTCGCCGGGACAAATACATTACGGGCGGCCCTTGCATTAGTCTTCGTCGCCTTTGGAAGCGAAATTAATTAATATCGAATACCCCTTCGGTTTTACCGTTCTTTGAGTTATGTCTTTATTTTAACGCTATCTATTCGTGTGTAACTTTATTTTATTGGTTCTGGTGCGATTAAAGCAATTTGTTGACTTACTGTTTGAGGAATTGCTTGAGTTTTGTATTATTTCATCACAAACGTCTAAAAGGAAAGCTGATTAGCTGAATACCTCTTTCCCTCCTTTTTTGCGTAACACTAAATATGTTTTACTGTGCTGAATATTACTATATTCTGATGAGTAGTGTTCAACCTTTCAAGTATCAGGTAGGTACTGAGGCTAAAGAAATCAATTTTTTCTGCGTAATCTGAAAGAATATATTTTTCTGATTCTGTAAGGGCATGAGCCTTTCCAATTAATGTTAAATGTTAATAAAATATATGTTAATGTTCAAAAAGATATTTAATACGAAATTGCACTAAATAATATAATAATAGAAAATGTTATAAAAATGTGTAAATGTTGCGCGAGCTCGATGTTAAACCGAAGACTGACGTACTTGTCTACGTGACGATACTACATTTTATAAATTGACTAAATTTGCAGTATTTTAACTAGAACAAGGTACAATGTGCGGTTGCTGACCGTACAGATTCGAAATAATTTTTCACCTGCTTTCTTGATTTTTGATAAAGCATGTATGTGTGTTGTATGTGTTCGTTCAATGTACCTTACATTTGGTGTTCAATAAGATAACATTTATGCAGTACCTATGGAATTACAATATATGATCACCAGAACCAAATTTGCAAAATTCAGTCATCTTTGTCTAAGGTTATCCAAACTGTATCCGTAAGCAGCTTTGGTTAGGTCCAGTGCTCACTGTATCGCATTGTGTCGGCCTTGCAATGGACACCGCTCAGCTCGGCTCCAGCCATCGACCGTCGATCGATAGTCAACTGCTTATTGAATGGGATTATCGCTATTGTTTGTGCTACTTCAATGTAAATGATCGGTTGTGTTCACAGGCTCTGAATGTTCTGATTCGTACGTGTTTGTTCGGATTAGAGATTGGTGGAGTGACTGTTTGGCTAAATGGACATATGGTCGAGATATTTGCTGGGTTACTTAGTACTTTGTTAGCCTTATATGGTTTATAAGATAACACAAGAATACGTCTGTACTTCGCGAAAGGTTAGGGAGACGTGGACCATAGTAAATAAACGTCCCATGTAAGCATTTTTTATTGTGTACAAAGCATTCGTTTCGTTTCAATGCCTCATTTTTTGGCTTCTTTATTTTTTAATGCAAATTCTGGCACTGCTGTAATGACTTTTCGAATTGTAATGTTACATTTTAATAACCAAAAGCTAAGCCTTACTTTCAGCAATCAACCATTTAAATTTGATATTTCGATTTAAATTTATATTTCACATTTAAAGCTACTAACTCGCTCCACTCCAAATAAAAACAAAAGAGAAACTTCAATACAACGATTTATAACCTCCCTCTCAAACATAAATTACTGAGCACATCTCACTTTAATTTGCAATGAAGACTTCACGCAATATTTATTGCCAAAACTCCGATACATTGAGCGATATAACACATACTTTATAATATCCAACAACCTGAGTTTGAGCACTTGATCATAAGCAAGTTACGAAGTATTTATATTGGTATCATAAATTTATAAGAAGTCAAGAATGGGCGCACGCACAAGCATCTTCCTTGGCATTATTAATGAGATGAAATACTTCGAATTCCTACACAACTTGACAAGGAAAGTTGGTGTTGTAGACTTATATAATTATGATCATATACTATATAGGTAACAACATAACATCACGCCTGTTTAAAGGTATAGTAGTAGTAGGATATATATAGGTAGTGTCAGTTAAACGAATAAAGCGTATCGATGCTTATGCAAACCTATAAAACTAACAACCGCCCTTCGCAAGGATCTTACGACTCAACAAAACAAGGAGATGAATATAAATACAAATGTATTTTATATGAACCTTAGATAGTGAAATTCATATCAGAAAAAAAAAATGTGAAAACTGATTCAAAATTCGCTGCGCGGTTTAAAAGAACAACACGCAGACCAGAAAAGCGACCTTAATTCATAATATTTATGAACCAAATACCAATACATTATGATAATTACAGTAGACCCCGTATAAAAAATATTCTTTAGTAGCCGGTGTTTAGTTGGTTGTGTAAAATATGCAAAAAGAAAAACTAGTTTAAGTTTACAAACAGCTGACGCAAATTGAAATATTTCGCATTTAAAATAAGAGCAGACGACCTTGTACCTGCTCTGATTTTATTGTGAAATATTTAATTATTAAAGTTGTTGTTTTCAAGAGAAAATCTAGAACTATAATAGCCTGTTCAACAAAGTCCAACTATTTTATTTTTAGAACAATTTAAATTCGTTGTTGGAAATAAGAGGGAATAAGATTAAATTCAAAGCTTCAGACATGCACCCTGAAAAACTATTCAATAAATTATCTGGAGTACGTCTTGCCAAAAAGAATGCAAAAGGGTAATGCGGAAAAAAAAACAGACCATTTTCTACACTGAACACTTGAAACATAATTCGTCGATCACTGGCAACAAAAGCTGGAGCAAGAGAAAATCTTGAGCTAATAAAAGCTAATTCAACAAGGGACGACTATTTACCTAATTTAGAGCAATTGAAAGGCCGTGTCTGCTGCCCGATGCTCGAGTCTCAGGCACGACTGACCCATTTAGTTTCGCCGTCTGTTGCCGACTCTGATTAACTTCCTGTTTCCAATTTATATTAAATAATCCCTTTTGTTTATAGCGGGGTTCGGAACGTGTTAATAATGTTCCGGATACGACGTAAAACGCCAGTCAATCTGCTTTGTTGCGGAATTATTGGAGGAATGGTAATGAGATTTCCTGGTGAATTTTTATCTTTTTGTAGTTGAAGTTTATTGGATGTTGGTTATGTTGTTTTATCTGGAGATGGGAGTTCGAATGAAGCATAATTTTTAACGTCCCTTTTTGTCGAGCTGGCGTATCTACATGATAATCTGTTACTCAGGCACATAGTTCACCAGAAATATTACATAACGTGTAGCAAGACCTATCTTGATAAGCGAAATAGAAACTGTTCTCTTCCCACATACGCCAAACAATCAATAAAACAATCATTCCACAAGAAAAACCAATAGCTCAAACAAAAAGGAAAACCGCTGTTAAGAAAATAAGTCACGTACTCCACTAGTTACGCATCTATGTAGATAGTTCCCAACTATCGGACCTTTTCACGCGAAAGTGAATGATCTAAAAAGTTTTTACAAACATATTCGGCCTCATTGCCGTTTCGGGAAACTCGGTAACGAGTTCACTTCCCTGATTGATGAATGTGACTACCCGACAACCCGTAAACCCGAAACACGTACTGATAACGTAAAACTGGGCATTAATATGGCGAAAGGCTTCGACGAAAAAATATTGTACCCGTTTATTTATATTTCGGGTTTTTTGTATGATAGGACAAAGCCATTGAGGTTGTTGTGTCACTAAACTGTGTCAACAAAAGGCTCCAATACGGTCGGATTGTGATCAACGGATTAAAAAAGTGTACAGCTTCATTGAATGGGTCATTCTGACCCATCTACATTATGTTTAATGCTGCCTATATTTTGATGTCGAAACCGCAATGTGTCGATTATGTTTCTATGTTTCAGGTTTTATAGAATATATATCCATCTATCCTAAGCCACTATACCATACAAATAGAGCAATAAAACCCGAGGTGAATAAGTTGTTCCACAAACAAAAAAACATCACCATCCAATAAAGAAAATATATTTTCAGCAAAAGAAAATTACAGTGTCACGTCACAGATTGCTTTACCGCCGATTCACCCACATAGCGCAGTTTAAAAAGGAATCGAAAGGCCGCTGTGAAATTCAATGTAGCGTCAGCCCAGCTCCCTAATTAATTCGTCGTGGAAAACGTTCGCTTTTTCCTCGACCTGCCATCCTTGATTTTCAATTTCTGCAGCGAAAGATTAATGGGGAAGGACAGGTTCCCGACGAAGTTATATCTACATTCATAATTAGTCCGCAACAGTGTTTTTAAAAGCTGTTTTTGCAAGGGAATTGGATTGTCATCTTACTTTTTAGAACCTACTTATAATGTTATTGCAAAAGTTCGCAAGTTTGTGTGTATGTTGCTTAGTCAGGCTTTATCGGGTGAATGGATTTTGATGACACTTCAGACATACGTAGACTATGACCTACATTAAACCATAGGATACTTCTTATTATCTTGCTCGCAGTAATTTCCCTAGGATGCGATTATAACCGCGAGCAAGTATCATAAACATTACATAAATTTAAAATATTGTTTATCAGGATTGTTTCTATAGGGTCGACTCTTGTTTTGTTTTCCTTTGTGAGTTAAGAGTGAAGAGATAAACGTCTCCGATTACTTTCGCGGTGTAGTGATAACGGTAGGTTCGGCGCCGTGTAAATCAACCGCCCCTAGCTGATAACGAGAGTAAAATTTCGCCATAAATCATACATTTGTTTTCGTACGGGGAGATTGTGAAGGGAATACTAAACTGTTATCATACGATTTGTGAATTGGATTGTGGTTTTCTGCAGTCTTTTTGAAATTCGATTTTGGTATTCATTGGTGCTCTCTCTTTGTTTTCATTCGGAGTTCGATTGAGACATGAACGTTTTCATTTGATTAATTCTTGTTACTGCGTTTTTTTATCAGTTTTCAGGCAGCCACACTACGTTGCGAAGAATATTTTATGAACAGTTCTTGTAGTATTTTATCAATTATGCTTAGGTTTCCAAGGCCACGAAATTCATAAAGAATAAATTTCTTTCAATATAAACACTAAGCTCTAAAAATCTCCCTAGGCTAAAAATCTCTAATATCCGAAAAAAAAAACTGTAGATAAGAATTACGGATTTTTATTATAATATTCTCCGCTTGTTATTCAAAGGAACAGATAGAAACCTCTTCGACCAAGTTCACTCGAGCAAAACCACACATCTATCACCAAAACTGCATCAAAGAAAACCGGGGCACATTAAGAGTTATATGAAAAATTCATTAGGATCGTTCCGTGGCGCAGACATTATCTGAACTGTCGGGATCCCGCCTTCATCCATCATTCAGGTTTGGCGGCTCTTAGCATGCTCTCGTATACGTAAGCAACGGTAGACGTTGTGGTTCTGTTTTCAGTGAAAGATAGGTGGATGGATAGATGATAATTATTCTATAGCGGAATATTTTAATTGCTGTTTTTTTTTTATCTAGGAAACGGTTGACTTAAAAAATAGGCGGAAATAGACAAGCCATCTGATGTTAACACGAATTCAAACTTAAAGTTGACGGATGTTATTGAACACTCCTCATCTTAACACACACACCCACACACGTGTTTATTGAACAGTTTCAGGTTGAAGCATAATTTCGAGAGTGAATTAAGATAATTATTATTTTTTGTCAGTCAACTTCGTTGAAATAAAATTCAGTTGTCTTTTTTAGCAGTTTCTAAAGTTTCACGTGTTGTTATACAATAAACGTGTAAGTACCGTTTTGAACTTTAAAACTACAAAACGGTTAAAATTAGTTGTTTCGCGGTAAACTCGACCAACTTCGACGAAATCTATCATGATGGTATTTGGCTGTTCATCTGTAGAGCGTTTAGGTACGTTTCCCATAGGGCATTGCGGTGCTATTGTCAGCTGCATTGATTCTACAGTCACTGGAGACTGTACTTACAATACACCACCATCTATATCTATACGACGATCGACAACTTTTGATGCTTATTACTCAGGGCATAAGGTTGAAAAATGGTAGACCGTCAGTAAACTCAGTAGTACAGATGTAGCACCGCGTGCACTTTGCGGAACGAACAACATTCTATGTGCATGGCGTCTAGTATAACTCAAAATTTGGCCGCAGTATAAGGATCTAATTAAGCAAGATCTAATTAAGATTAAGCGATATATTCATGAAGCTCCAGCGGTTTATTTTAGCGACGTCATGCCAGACTTAAAGCCTCAGTTTAATGAAATAACTGCGTAGAATTCAGCTACGGAAGGATCGTGAAGCTCGTTGTGACCTGCTGCTAGAGTCAATGGAGAAGTTGATTTTTTTTAGGATTCATTTTAATAATTTAAAATAAGAAAAATACAAAAATGTTCGCTTGCATCAAGCTAATCTGACGTCAAGCGTGACGCCAAGAGAAGGTAAAGAAGTATCAAGTAGGTACTACTTGGAAAGTTAAAGTTCTTTTATTTCGACACTAACACAAGACAGATTTAAAGAAAAAACGTCCAATGCTGCGTATATGTCATTTTTTTAATTTTATTTAATCACTAGCTGATCCGCGCAACGTCGTCTGCGTTACATTTTTGATTAAGAGCGTTTACGTCTATCGCGCGAAGTCAAGTTTAGGTAATTCAATGCATTTTTTACGCACACAAAAGCGCGCGTGCCTGTGTGCATAGCGCTGGCGCGTTCTCTTGCGCTATAGTCAAACTAACCCACTATGATCCGTTCGAGTGCAATTGTTGTAGTAAAATTTAATTTGAATTTGAATTTGAACGTACACGGATTACTAAAGTACGAGTGCATAAAATAAGTATTCAATAATATATTGCAAGTATAGTTATAATTATGATTAATATTAAAGTCGTTTTTTAGTTATTCAAACATGAATTTGTTGATCTAAACTTTAGAAAGAAACCGAACTTCGTTAATTATTATTGATTTGTGACTGATTAATAAATATTTCTTATTCTATTCAAATAAATCACTTTATACGGATTTACTTACGTTTATTTTATATTATATTTTAACCTGACGCGATGTTCCTCTTAGTGACACCTCTTATGAGGGAAATACAATAGGTTGGCGTTAACTTTAAAAACAATTTATGTTCTTATTTACAAAAAAATAAGTAAAAGTTTTAATAAATAAAATTCGTATGTAAAAAAATTGGGTAGATATTGGTTGTCACTAAAAATATTGTCAGTCATCAAAAATAATAATAAAAAAATTTAATCATCAAAGTACCAAGATTTTTTAATCACACTATAAACGTCCGCTATCCTTCCAAGTACGACTAAGGTCAACTCGGGTCAGGCAGAGCGCCGAGCGACATGTCCTCTCTCTAGAAAGCCTCGCGGCGGTCTGATTTGAAATTGCTCGCGCGCAGTGATTTATAGTAGTTTTCAAATATTTATAGAAAAATAATCACTGTAAATTATTTGAAATTTTAAATTGGATGTTTTAAAGCATATGTTCTTCTATTATATTATGCTATTATTATATTAAATCAAGTAAGATATATCGGTGAAAAAATCATTTTAATTCCTTAATATTTTACATTGTTTGAACTTTAATTTCTTATATAAAGAAACCTAAATCAAAAAATTTTCTTCTCCAACTATATTCCTTAGGATCTTAGCAATAGGTAAAAAAAAAAACTACTTAGGTTTGCCAGTGGTTTCCTATAATTAGAGCGTCGAAACTGACGCTAAAAGGGAAATTAAGAAAACCTCTGTTGAGTTATCTTGATACAATTTACCAATACTCTATTAATTGAAATATTTTTCTCCCCAACTATTGAGACAACGAAATTTCCTAAAGTTATTAGTAATTATCATTTTTGTAAAATAAAGGGTTGATGGTATTAAAGGGTTTGAAAAGTACTGTTTTGGAGTCAAACAGCGCATGGACGGCGTAAACGCTCTTAATGCTCCACTCCTATTGGTGGCAGCGTGATGTTATATAGCCTTTAACCTTCCTCGATCATTGGGCTATCCAACACTAAAATAATGTTTCAATTCGAACTAGTAGTTCTTGAGATTAGCGCGTTCAACCAAACAAACTTCAGCTTTATAATATTAGTATGGATATGAAACCAAATACTTTTACAACACGAAAGATGAGACACTCAACAACCGACATCGATGCAGTTTACCCGGCGAGAGTCGTTCTTTCACGGAAATCTTAACACCGCGGTTCAGAAACTGGTTAAAAATGGGTTCTGTTTGTTATCCTTAAACACCCCTACTATTTTTTTTCTAAATATTTTAATTGTACAAAAATGCCACGTCTACAGCTTTATTATATGTATAGATAGATATAGAATAGATAATCTCAGTCATTTAGGGGTGAATAAAAAAAAAAATTCTAGATTCCATTTAGTTAAATATAGTGTTATCAACATCATGAAACTTCTCCATTCCACGTCGATAAAGTGTAGTCACTCCATTATTATTCGTGCTGCCGACAGTAAGAAAGCATATTTTTGGGTGGATATAAGTATGTACTTACTGTTTCTATTAAGTACATCAGTTTTTGAAAGGCATTATGACAAATACTATTTCTTCCTGGGTAGTGCAGGCACGATAACATGTAGGTGGTTTCATTAAAATTTTCTTTGAACATCACGTAAATACATAATTCTAAATTCAATTAGGTACTCTGTTAATTACTTGTCTACTCTCTTAATTGTATGAACAAATTTCTACAAGACACTGTGTTTATTCCTGAGACAAATATTAGAAATATAATTAAAACTGAGCTTTCCTTGTTGTCTTCCGAATTGTTTCCCAAGGTTCTTTAAACAAAGGATGCTTTTTGAACAAAATTAGTTAACATTATAAAAAAATCCGTATCGAGAAAATTACCCATAGATTTTTTCACACACTCGTTACAGGTAGTCACAAACCCGATAGTTCTAGGTAGACTGGGTCTCAACCCAATCTTGACAAGGGGCCCGCGTGACCCGCCCGTATGGATGTTATAGTTGGATAATACTGGTATGGGCACGGTTGGCAAAGTGGCTGAGCGATTGGCTGCTGCGCTGTGTGTTGCGGGTTCTATCCCCGCACGGAGCAAACATTTGCATGTCCACAAATGCGCATGTGCATGTGTTTGCATGTTTTGTGTCTGGCTGTTTGTGTATGTGAGTTTAAATGTTTGTAAACGCACCCACGGTACAGAAGAAATAGGTGGAGCGGGGCAACATTTCTTCGTTTGAAAAAAAAAATAATATAACTACGTCCGGTCAGACTGGAAGCTAGGCCAAACGACACGCCGAGGAAGATGATGAGACACTACTTTTATGTCATCCTTCATCTGCAAGTTTGAACTAATAAAGGAATAAACGAGAAAATGCCAAAATCGCGAAGTAAACAGGCGGTTACAAGCTAAAGAATAAAGTAATGAATAAGATTTTTTACAAATTGTTACACAGAACAATTCATAGAAAACGTATTCATTACAATATTTGTTCTGAAACCAACCAATACGCAAACCATTTACATTAAACTTAAACATGTACTTACAACCCGTAACATTATTATTCACTGGCAAAGTCAGAACGCTGCAAAGATATCGACTTTTATCAACTCACTTGTGGTGGGAACTAGTTTCCTGTTCAATTCTACTATATTTTCTTGGCAAATCGTGAAAGCGATCATGTGGCAAAACAGCCTTATAGATTTGGCCCGAGGGAACTTTGACTCGAAGTTGGCTAGTAGAGACGTTGGAGTCGCGATACGACGTGTTTGAGAGCAAAACGGTGTTCCGATGGTAAGATGCGAATGTGTAGTGTATAGCCGAGGGCCGTTCTAGGTTTGTACTTAATGTGACGCCCGGAAATGTTAAATGTATCGGTATTTTGCATTTGTGAGGACGAATCGGAGATTTTGTGATGGGAAATTATAGGACGATGTTTTTTGATCTTGCTTGTGAGTTTCGTTTTGTTGGTTAGGTTCCAAAAATAAATTGAGTTTTGGCGAAATAAAATCGTGCCTTATTATTAGACAAATGTTTGATTAAAAAATATTTGATTTCAAAAAACAGAGGATATTTAAAAATTTTGGTATTGTTGTGTTAGATTATAGGTGTAATAATTTAAGTTTAAAATATAAAAAACATCATCTACACATAAAATTAACTTAATCAGTTGTGGCAGACGTCTTCAAAGATTCTCCTTTGCAAAACCTTTTGTAAAGGTACCAAGAAAAACCAATAGATGTGGTAAGAAAATATAGTTTCAAATTACTTAATTCGTTCTAGGATTTAGTTATAAGTTTTTGTTATAAGATTCACGGGAATTGATGTATCACGGCCCGATAACAGCGACAAGAGAACCACGATCCTATTCAGAATAAAATGCCAGTACCAAACGTCTAAAAATATGTGTTAGCTTATATAAAATAAATAGATTTTTAAATACTTTTTGCTCATAAAAGAATGTCTAGAGATAGAATAGCGCTCGATGAGTAAGCATAATCTACATACTCAACTTAAATAAAAGAGCTGAGATAAAAAAGACAATACTATAAAAAATAAGTAGTTCATTCTACTTAGGAAACACCCTAAAGATTTCTATCAAATAAAATGTATAACAGAGCCTAACGCACGCCCGAGGCCACATATAACACATAACACGAAATACGAGAGCCTATAGCTAAAACATGCCAGATATAAAAGTATTTTCGTCACAAACAAAAAATGAAAGACACAAATCTTATAAAGAAATCCACTAGCCACTTATTATACGAAAAACTTCATTAGGTACTCTCCGCGCATAGTAACTGAAACCAACTAACTTAGTACGTGGTTAGGCATCCCTTTAACAATGTGTAACTTAATTCCGAAGTAATAATTGGAGTCAAACTTCGGGTCCCGACCTCCTCCGAATAAAATTAAACTTGGTAAAAATGCATGAAAAGGAGAAGTAAATTCGAAATTATAACAAAAACGCTCGCTCTGCAATATGTGAGTGAGCCACTTAACGGCGTCAGCGTAAAGATAATAGGAAAAAGTTAAATTATGTCGATGTCTGAGAGTCAGACCTTGCCGCGTAACGTGCCAGTTATAAAAGTTGAATTTATGACTGAAATTATTTTAGTCTCTTCCCTAATTCTACTTTTCTTGTGTGTCCAGGTGCATGATATGAAGTTAACTTTTTAAGGGGACATCTAGCCGATACGCTCGGGTGGTTCCATTTTATTGGACTATTCGCTTTGATTTGTTGGAGGGAGAGGACGCTTATTTTCTAAGTTGCTTCCGTTTTCTGTTTTACAAATACATCTACGTAAAATGGTTTTCTCGCTGTTCAATTTCGTGTTTTATGATTCAAATAGAAGATGTTATTCGTTGATTACAATCGCTAGCGCTTTTACCTGACTGAGGAAAAGTTGCAGAAAGATGGTTTTCAGCTTATTTGGTATTTATGTGCCTATTTTTAATTATATTAGACTGTTTTGTTGGTCTAGTGGTCTCGATTGCGACTGCTGAGCGTGAGGTTCTGTGTTCAATTCCCGGTTCGGGTAAATTTTTATTAGATTATTCTATCAAGAATTTTTCAGTAGCAGCCACGGAGTTGGGATTTGTGCCCGATTGATGGGAATCGGCTCGCCCCCTATTACGTTGGACTTTAAAATAATTGGCGAAATGTGGGTGTACTATTAGGTACACCTCTGCCTAACCCTTAGGGGATTACAGGAGTGATGTTATGTTTAATTATATGTCAACTGTTATCATCAGGATGCTCAGAGCAGTGAGCCTTATTCAGTGAACCATTTCCTGTGGATACATGTAGCTGTATAAATTCTGTACCACAATGTAAGGCATCTTGACCCGACCCAAAATCATAACGGAATGATAGACGTCTCAAAGACGTAACAGACATGAAAGCTTAAAACGTCAATAGGCAGCAACACCTCTCAAGTTTAGTACAATACAAGGATCCTGAACCAACTCAGAGTTATAGGACAGAAGGTCGGTTCCATAAACCCAAACGCATTGCAAGTCCACGTTGCTACGCCAGTGTTTTGAGTCGGGAATGTTTCTGTCTGTATTTTCCACCTTTGACTACCTCGTAAGTCGTGGTCGCAATCGTGATTGCTGACGTCCAGGGTTTGATTTCCAAATTGGGCCTATGCCCAGAATTTCTCAGTGGCAGCCCGGAGTTTGAGATCTTTATTACTTCGGTCCAGCGCCTAATTTCTCTCCGACCGTGTCGAATTGCCCTCCTATTGGACTAAGATAGTGACGAATGAGAGAACACCAATATCTACGCACTTCCAGCGCATTATCTCCGTTGAGGTTAGCCGCCATTGGCCGAAATTCGGTAAGGAGAACCATCTCAGCCAAATGCCGAGCTTCATTACGTGAAGCGTTTTCAGTCGCTGTAAGAAGTCGATGTTCTGTACTATTCTGTGCTTCCGATGAAAATTTCATGCGCTGAGGACTTTGTAGAGGGTCGGTGGACAAATATTTAACCTCTCCATTACTCACGGTTGCCTGCCTCAACGACGCTCTTTCGCCCCGACGATTTCTTATAAACAAATTGTTTTATTTCATGCCACACGTGCCTAGATTTCTTTTTATAAACCTTACTGACGACCTTTTCTGTAACGTTGCACAGAATTTATATAAAATAAACTGTGTATTTTGTATTAAAACACGGGAATTGTGTGAGCGTGGTCACGCGAGTAGCCATGGAAAATAATTGTGTGTTGTGTCAATCAATCATGGGCACAAAAAGTGGTTTGATGTTAATTGTATAAATACCTCAGTTAGCTGTTTATATTTTTTTTTAATAAGTTAAAATACACAAACTTTGATTCTTATAAATCATGTTTTACTTCCTAAATCTTATTACATAATACTACCTATTCTTTTGAAGGATTTTCAGTGATCTTTCCGTAAATCTTTAAACAAAAACTACTGGGAAAAGTTTTTTGGTAGAAATGGCTTTATCAAAAAGAACATTATGGTTCTTTATGTCCCGGAAAATTACAAGGGGAACTGCGACCATAGCTAGTTTAAAATATTCATGCCTCGTTTGATCCCTAGCCTGAATGGGCCAACCTATTTCCAGCCAGGTGCATGAACAGAGTAGTTTCATATATACAGGGAACTTGTTGAAAGAAACATGATTACGTTAAAAGTTTTTTTGACACAATTTGTTACATTTTATCCTGTTTATATGGACGTTAATATAAGCACGAGCGCGTGGTGTAAACGTAACGTAAATACGTCGATTTTGAATCGAAAATACAACTATCTACTGCTACTTCAGTAATCTAAAATATGTATAGCCATACAACGTAATAAAATGTGACCTGACCGGTAAGGTACAAATCTCTCTCATCAAAACCAAACCTTAATTCGAACCTTTTGCCCCGAAAAATAACGCAAAAGACCAATATCCACACATTACGCCACCGAATATACTAAATCCAAACATGTGTCAAATAATCCCATTGGCCATTGAGCGGCAATGGGCGAACGAACGGTCACGACATTGACTGAGGAGCGGGTAGGATTAGTATCCGATCCCGACCGATCTCGTCCGAACTCGGACGATACCGAACGAACCGGACCGATCCGCCTTTATTAAGACGAATAGACAAACATTTTTAACACGTAAATGTGAGTTATGTGACCGCGATGGCCCGGATAGATGGACGGCTTGGACTGTCGTCTATTTTGTGTGGAAATTGAATGTTTTTTTTTTTCTTTTTGGTCATAGTTTTTCAGTTAATTTGTGTGTAGATTTAAACACATATCTACATAGTAGGTAGTTACCTATTATAAAACCATGTCCAATATTAAATTAATATGTTGGCTACAGTGACAACATTCCCACTTGGCCACGCTACACGCTCAAACGATTCGTCTGCGAACTTAGATATTGCATAAATGAGTACACTGTACTCACTAGAAGTAACCAAGTGACAAACCCACGTGTCGCTAGACGCAGGCCGCGACGCGTCGCGAGTCGTATTGAATGAGTTCATAAACGAGGCTTTATAGATAACCAGTGACCGTCATTTGATTTTCTTAGCTTTTGCGCTAAATCAAAGTTATTTTTTATACTCTGATATGTCATCGATATTTTCTACAGCAGTCGGTGTCACAGTACACTGCTAGGCACTTCTGGACAGTATTCCATTACAAATGACTGCCTCCGTTTCATAAAATTCTATTCAAATACAAACCTAATAGAACTTGTAACTCTATTTACAAACTACGTAGTAAGTAACATCAGGAATGTTCGCATGTAGGCATAGATTAGATTTAGCCTAGACAGAGTAAACAGTGTCCTGATTGAAACTCTATACTTCTTGAGGCCTTGTTTATGTGTAGTTCAAGCTTGTAAGGGATGAGATATAGGCGTGTTTCTCATGTTTATATGGTCCGTAAACGAGGCCTTGGTTATATTAATCATCAATGTAATGCAATTTTTTTTTTCAAAAATTCTTACTAGGATACGACTTTTTTTTTCGGTTGTGAATTATCACTGTTTACAATACCTAGGACTCCATGTGCACTCAAAACCTTGTACTTATAGATCCATTGTAAAGTTATAACATTTTTTGTAAACAAAAAAAACTTGTATCCAATATTCCGTAATGAGAAACCCAGGTTTGTTCCAGAACAAAAAAAAATGTTTTTTGACTTAGTTAAGGTTCTTTACACACCTATTATTTAGCATAGCATTTAATGTCATCGATTTCCGCAAAGTAACACCTGATTTCATAACATATACTGATAAGCCTAAGAACAGTGGAATCAACGTCACTACATAGTATAAAACAAAGTCGCTTCCCGCTGTCTGTCTGTCCCCATGTATGCTTAGATCTTTAAAATGGATTTTGGATGCGGTTTTTTTTAATAGATAGAGTGATTCAAGAGGAATGTTTATATGTATAATACATGCATATTATAGTAGAGAAAACATTAGTATCTACATTGCACCCGTGCGAAGCCGGAGCGGGTCGCTAGTATGGAATAAAATAAAATCTATGAACAATAAACAACGTTTAGAATTCCGGTCGACCCATAGCGAAAAACAGCGTCAACTTAAGTATATAAGTAGGTACTTCGCTCCGCATACCAAAGCCTCAAAACTTTTCGGCAGCATTAAAACTTAAATAGGATTTCTATACAATCAGGATTAAGACAAACGCTTGTTAAGAATTAACGCCCGAACCTTTTGTTCGGTAACCGAGGATTAAGCTTCGGTTTAGGGCTGTAACCACATGGCCGTGTATCCTTAAATTTGTACACGTTCGTTAAGCCGGAGATAGGTGGCATCGAAGGATCGGACAGTGACGAAGTATGGGTCGGGGGATTACTTTATCGGGACTGTCCGTCTTTCTCGCCACTATGTTTCTTTATTAAGATAAATGCTGGGTTTTTTAACGAAAGGCTACGTGTTTAGGGGTTTTTTAATTAAGTGTTTTGTGGTATTTCGAGTATCGTGTACCTACTGTGTTTATTTTGTAACATTACATACAAGACTCTTGCTTGAATCTTGAGATTAGTAAACTTAACAAAGATCTGAATCTAAATCATCTGCCTAGCCTTTTCTCAACTATGTTGGGGTCGGCTTCCAGCCTAACCGGATGCAGCTGAATACCAGCATTTTAAATGGAGCGACTGCCTATCTGACTTCCACAACCCAGTCAGTACTGGTTAATACGATAACCCTTGGTAAGACTGGTTGTCATACTTTCGGGCCACTGACTACTTGTAATTACCGTCAAAGATCTACTAATGACAGCCGGGACTGCTGGAATGCTTTCCGAGGCACGGAGGAAGCTCGGTATGTAATGGGTGGTCACCCATCCAAGGACCAACCTAGGTAAGCCGGCTTAACCTAAAGATCAAACCGAGCGTATTATGTAGCCATGAGCTCCTGTAATAAAAATTTGAATCTAAATACAAAGACCCTATTATTACAAAAATATAATTTCTACTTTTTCTTAAACACAGACACAGAAAGTATTACTTTTGCAATAAAAACTCAGTGACCGTGTTACTAAGCTCAAATATAAAACTAAGATCTTATTAAAAGTATTTGCGAGTGCCATAACAAAAGTTATTTAATTTTATCCGTTGCTACTGCTATGTTTTTACAAATAAGAAGGCAATAGTCTGGCCTGTTAATAAAGAAGTTTAATAAAAGACTAATGAACCTTTTTAATATAATTTTTTTTTCTATTATTTGCACGCGAGATCTCAATTGTTTAATACGATGTTCAAATTTCGTGTCTGAAAACATTCAAAAAGTTTTTATTCCCAATTTCTTTGTACGCAATTCTAATTCTGAATAAAGTTCAATTAGTGATAATTTTATTTGAAAATCTTTTTCACTTTTGATAAAAAGTCCAATAAAATTAAGTTTTGTAACGTTCAAATATTATTGTTGATATTTTTAGCAATGTCGGCAATATCAACTTAATTAAAGCTTGTGGTTCTTGCTGTCAGTATTATGACATAATTAAAAAATAATAATTCGGAAGCAACATAATCAGCGTTCGCAAGCCGGGTTCAAAGTTGACGAGTTTTTGACAAAATTGTCTTATTCTGTAACTCTTGTTAAACTCTTAATTACTTTCGTTGGTAGTCCGCAAACATTCATCTCGTTACGAGACGTAGGCTTCATTATTTACTCGTGCTCACACGTTGCTTCGCTCTCTGCAAATATTTACCTCTTAACGAGAAACCTGACTTCACCCGCGGGTACTGTAATAAACTTTTCTATTGTATTCTGTGGTTCGTATACGAACCGCCGGATAATCGTTACATTGTCTACACGGTTTTCATTTCGCCCCTAATTAACATTCGGAATAAGCGTCCAAACTTCCCCTTATTACTAGAACTAACATTTCATAATAATAAATCATAATTTGAGTATATTTTGGTAGAACAATGTCGCGCGAATGTCGGTTGGATTTATTGAAAAGGAAAGTTGTGAATGCCAGGTGCGGCTGCCATCTGTCGTGCATGCGACGCCGGATTCGGCTTTCATTTTCTCAGTGATGAAAATAATTATTGAAGTAGAGCTGTATTAAAAAGGGAAATTGCGAGACGGATTTATGAAGATTTGTCTTTGAGAGAATTTTCGCGTTGTGGGGGAATGAGTACTAGGTGCACATAAACGGGAGTGGCTCGCTTAGATGTACGCCAGCTCAAAGCGGGAGTAATGCTTGATCCGCCACTCGTTCTGTGTCCGTCCATTACTGGTAGTTGCATCACTCTTCTGCGGCTTTACGAGGAGTTTCGAGTGCTGCCGGTAATGAGCGTCGCTCAACCATTCGTTTGTATTTATCGTCTACATTCAAAGTGATAAAATGGAACTATGTTCCTAACGATGGCAATAACTTTCAGGGGTTACATTCAGTACTTACTTCGAAATTGTGAGTTTGTCGTCGTTACAAAATTCCTTTCACAATATCGTTTGAACTACACGGACCTGTTCCTTGTTCGGAAATACTTAACCATTTACAACTGCTTAATGATGTTACTGTTTTGTGTTTTCGCTTGCCATTGTATTTACTTAATTTTCCAAACTGAACTTATTGACACGCAAATTTATACTGATGACGAATCGGGAACATCGATTTTAAATAAAAAATCATTTGTTTTCTTATGGTGACGAATCGGGACATTTGTATGAAAAAAAAAATGGTGATGAATCGGAACAGTAACGAGTCGGGCATAACTCATAAAAGCTAGTCTCAGGAAGTAAGCAAAGAAGGTTTACCGATAGAAAAGTGACATTGTTTTAATTTTTATCTATTCTTCCACTATCACGTTTAAACACTTTTACGATACAAACACAGGTACCTACCAGTACCAAAACCAACCCAAATATACGCAGAAAATTGACTTCCAACATAATTGGGGTCTTGTTTCTATCACAGACTTAATAGCTACAATAATTCGAATCGATATTCATAAATCTTGAGGAAAACCAGGGTCCGACGGTAGGGGTCGCTATGAGCGATGACCCCTAATGGGGGACGTTGACAAAGCGCTCGCTGGTTCCCATGAAAACGTTCAAATACATCATAGGAGCTGACAGCACGATTCTGTGGACTACGAATTGCCATATTTTATTTTCTGCCACAGTTCCCTGATAGCTGATTAATGATTCGCGTTGGTTGATGTGGAATTCGTTTCTTGGTTTGAAATGGTTAAGTGAGCTTTAAGAGGTGAATGTTACTGGAAGTTATTTGCTCAGTAAGACAGTCCTTTGGGGTGGTGCAATCAAAATTAAGGTTCCAGGTCAAATCATGATGTATATATTTAAATTCTGAACTGCCCACTGCTAGAGAAAGTTCTCCTTCTATAGCTACTAAAGACCAGTTTTGGAAGGAGTTAAGCTCGTCCTAACAAATGAATCCTAGAGTGGAGATCGTTTATCGTGAAAAGCATATATAGATGAACCGATAAGCGTAAAAACTTGGTGCAGGACCGGTTAATGTGGCACATCTTGGGAGAGGCATATGTCCAGAAGTGGAGTGCTGCAGAATACATTAAAGCTCATGCTCCAAAGCCACATCAGTTTTGGTTTTGTGCCAAGTATAGTCATAGTCGACAATACGCTGGGTTTAATGGCCTTGAAAATCAGGAAACAAATCTGTTAATGCTTTACGCTCCAAGGCTTAACATTCAACTGCAAATTTGGTGGTGAACGAGCTCGTAGAAACATTTAGCACTCTCTTGCATTATAAAAGCTTTAACTAACTGCGCGAAGTTTCAAGACTAGTTTGAGTGAATTTTCGGATTTTTCTACGAAAGTTCCACAAAATATAGTGCTTAAGACGTTCTTGAAATCAACTAAAGTAACCTAAAACCGAAACATTGAAAAGCAATAAAACTGTGGAACACACAAAAACAGTTGACTGACGTTAAAATAACGCACAGCTAGAATATATTACAAATTCTCAGAATTTCTGACTCGAAAAATAAACAGTAGGTACCTCGTAGTTGCCGATCGTAAGGCTCTGTTTACTGACAATAGAAATTATTCTCCCTTGAGTATTGTGGGGATGTAAAAATACACGTCTAGCGTTGACGTTGAGTGATGCGTTCCACCGCGTATCGCATTGTCTGCTGGTTGAAAGAGATTGCACAATATGAAATACTTCAGTCCTTCAGAGAATCCGCGACTGCCTCATTGAATACGGACACAACTGAGCACTATTCTCGCGCCGAAATATTCATATAGATTTCAGCGGAGAATGCATCTTCGGTGTTGGATATGAATAGTCCATGGGGAATACTAAATGAGATGGGCTGATTTAAGAGTTTATTCGATGAAATTGAATTTGGTCGAATGATCTTTCGCTCCAGCTCTGTGGGAGATTAAATTCGATTTCGAAACAGGTATAAAAGATGGCTGTTCTTTTTTGTTGAGATTTAAAGATAAAACTGCAGATTGTGTTTTATCCGACAGTGGGAAAGCGAAAAAGAGGGTAATGATTTTTGTTTAAATTACATACACTTTGTCATAGTTTTTAATTAACGTTATGATAAAGTACTGCTATCTCAATTACTAGCCGAAAGATTCTGTGACGTGAGTTACATATTAGACCTACTTGCATTTCTAATATATTTTAGCGTTAAATAAAAAACACATTCAAAGGAATTCCAAGTTTTTAAACATAGAAAACCCAAAGTAAAAGCACTAACATCACAATCCATCTCTCGGTTAAAATAATTCCGACACACCCTTTGAGTTACACGTGCAAATTTGGGACACTGTTTAGGCAGATAGGACTGGATTATTGAGGAAATGAATGCTTGCTTGGTTTGGAGAAAAATGAGGTGGAATTATACTTGAATTTCCAATAAAAAATCTTCTCGTTACTTCTATTCGTAACGAGTGTTTTTTTGTTACTGTAAATTCTGTACATACTCGTAGAAATATAGGTATTCGATTTAAAATGAACGTTCCAGTGATTTATCAAAAGAGAGTAAGACGCGTCTACGGGATGTCTACGGCCTACGCACGGGTTTTCTCCAAGTGTTACGTGGGTAATTGTACAACAAAAGGTTTCGTCCCGAATTTATGGGTTCGTCACCAACTCGACACGAAAGACTGGACACACGCGTGTCCAGTTAGTGAAACTCAAAATCAGAAAATTGATTGCAGTCTCACTCTGCGAGTTTATATTACAGGATTACCGATAAAAACATAGAAAAAAAACCGTAAAACCGATATCGAACCTTATAATGAATCCTGAATATTTACACCACAGACAAGATTGAAAGTCTGTTGATTGTAGCCAAGCTCACAAGTACCCATTGAAACCGTTTGTGTTAACATCCACATACCGACGTTGGTGGAGAATTCTCGTAGAATCTGTATTGGATCAAGTGGAAATAATCTTGGAGCAGTTTATTACGTTCCCAATATCGTTGCCGGCCGACGATTCGATTGCGCGCTGTACGACCGAAATTGATTTCTAAATAATTCGTCTACCGCTATGGTGTTTTTTACTGATGTGTGGTCGGAATTTTTCCTGAGAACTTTAACGTGAACCGATATTTTATTTATGAAAAAGGATTCTTGCTCTTGTAGTCGAGTCTGGGACTTGTTATTCTTGGAATTTAGGTGTTCGGGCTCTGAGAAATGCCGTTTGGTGACGCTTGTTTTTAGGGAACCGTGAATTCTAGATATCATAATTTACAACGTGTACTAATGTGTTGGTTCTTTTGGTATGTTGGACATTATTTTTTAATATTTCATGGATAAACCGTCGAAAGATACGTGTTCATCTGTGTTCATTCTCAATAATAAATGGTACAAAACGTGGTTGCACAAAAAAGCACATTATTCTAACTCTGTATTCTTAAAAAAAAATGAGCAATGCTAGGCACATCAAATATCAACGCATCACAAAAAGCAACGTCCTATCGAATATCCTATCGTCTTGAATCCATTCCAAATTATAGCCTACCTATCTACATCACTAGTAAACACACACAATAAATCAAAACACTAATTCACAATATCTATCAAGTATTGGGCACGTCCATTTGTCAGTTAATTGTGTGCGGACAATACACTGACCTGGTCTAAACATGTTAGCCATTGTCCCGCGGTTCCGCCTACTGTGCGGAGCAGAACATGTTAATTATGGCCCAAATGATTCTCCGCCACTGTCACGAGCAATGCACCTCATTAATTATTCCATCCTTTTGGTGACGCGATTTACGTCATGTTGATTTAGTGCTAAGTTTGCTTGGTGTTGGAGATAGGTTATTGGTTGTCTATGAGTGATAAGATGGAGAAATTATACGAACCTATAGGCGTTCTTGCTTACTTCATTTCTTCTACTAAAAGTCACTGTGCGATCTATATCTACGTGTTCGAAACACAGCAATCGATGGTACGGGTAAAAGGAATCCTACTCCTTTTTTAACCGACTTCAAAAAAAGGAGGAGGTTCTCAATTCGGTTGTATGTTTTTTTTTTTGTGTTTGTTACCTCATATCTCCGTCATTTATGAACCGATTTGAAAAATTCTTCTTTTATCTGAATGGATCTACTTCCAGATTGGTCCCATAGAAATTTCATCAAAATCGGTACAGCAGTTTGGTTTTGAAATCAAAATAGCTGGAAAAAATTTCATCCAAGTAAAAGAAATTGCGAAATTGATACTTGACAAGGATTTGTGTGTGATACGATAACTAAAAAGGGTAAAATAAAAACTTTTTTGCAAAAAAAAAACCGACTTCCAAAAAAAAAAACACTAAAAAAGTGGAAAATAACTTTACTTTCGGAAGTCGGTGGCAAAAAAGTCAATGAAACAAACAATAGTCACCGACTTCCGAAAGTAAAGTTATTTTCCACTTTTTTAGTGTTTTTTTTTTGGAGGTCGGTTTTTTTTTTTGGAAAAAAGTTTTAGAGTCTGTAAAACCTAACTCATGTCCCCAGTTACTATATTTCAGGTATCACCACAGAATACATAATAGTACAAGTACAGAAGATGCTCTCTCCAAAAATTTTAAATAAATAGCGACTTTTGCTACGACAGAATAAAGTGCAATTCCGGCCGCACGGCGCTTCATTACCTACAGTTATATTCACCTACATGTTGCTTCTCTTTCTATCGCGTAACTCTGATACCTTCTAACTAAGTCAGGGTTGTCTTCTTTTAAATAATAATGAATCTGTATATTTAAGTACCCGCTATGTGTAAACTTAAGCTCGATTCTTAGTTAGCAGTATGTAGAATAGATTTATAATTTCATTTTACAACGTTTGCATAGGTACTTTAACCTATGAAGATAGGCATACGGCATTACGTTAGTGTGTACATTGTTTATTAAGATCCATATTATTTTGGTCAAGGTGTAGATTATATGTAGCTACCTATAGTTCGGTCGCTCTCCTAACTTACGAGTAATCGAATATCTCCGAACATTAACGAAGTTTGCCGAGCTGCACGACTAGTGGCTCGACGTACCATTATATTTAATATTTTTTACTACGTATATTGTTTACACACATAAGAATAACATATGTAAATATTTGGTAGGTGGGTACCTACCTAAATTAATAATTACTTATACATAGGTAGACGTGCAACTTGAGGTTCGGATCCTTGTAATTATTTGAGCACCCAAATACGATGCAATGTGATTTTGCCATCGCGACGAACGGATGACGACACGACGCGGGGCGTGAGTGAGTATCGAACTAACTAACGTGCGACCAATGTACCTACTCAGTGACGCGAATGAGACGCGGTCGGTGCGCGGCAGCCCCACTGAATTAGTCCGTCCAGACGGGACAGTCACGTGCTTGTAGCTTCATACCTAAACTACGGAGTGCACCTCGCCTGGTCATACTAATGCAAACATAGACGAAGTGAAATTAAATAAATGTTAATGATGTTATTTTTTTTTTCTTTTTTTAAACTTTATAAATGCTGATGAAAGTCTTAGAAGGAAATGCGAACCGCTCTAAGGACCTAGTCATATGACTTAGTGACTTAATTACTAGTCACATGAATAGGCTCCTGAGATACTAATCAGGATAGCCAGTCAGCAAGATTGTAACGTAACGGAGTTTACTGCAACTAAACACCTGTATTTGTTAAGGCATAGCTTTTCATGTAGATACCAAAACTATTTACCAGGCCCTTAATAATATTTGTTCAGCTGAAAATCAGCTAATTATGATTGAAACTAATTCCGTGCTGTGTCGATTTCCAACAGATATCCTTTTACTTTGTAAGTAGTAAACTAATCAATTGTTTAGACTTTTATCTGTTTGTTTGTAGGCAACAGAAATCCTTGAAGTCCTGATATAGCCTGTAGCTAAATGATAAGGGCTTTGTTTCCAAAAGTATATTTAATTTCCAGGAAAATTGATGGAATATTACCTATTTTGTGCTTCTGGCATAACTTGATTGCCCATCAATCAAGTTATGCCAGAGGCACAAAACAGGTAATATTCCGTCAATTTTAAATTGTAAATCCAAATATAACAACAATAAAAGCCTGAAATTATGTAGAAAACATAAAAGAGCCGTAAAGAAATAATAGCAATACGCTTGACAAATGCTTGGTAATTTCAAAATGTTGTGGTTTTCATCATAATCAATTATAATTGCTGTTAGGTACCTCTCTTATAATTATTAAAGATGCACTCTAATAATAAATTATGAGACATGCACGGTACAATAACAGGTTAATCGATGATGGTCAACATTTTGTTTCCACGAGTGTCCATGACCACCGTGCATCTCTGTTATTAATTATTGTTTTGTTATTATTATAATAAATTAATTAATTCTTATTCCCTTTATTTATTTCCTTCACTCATTATTTTACATGTTAAACATTTCTTAATAACTATTATTATTTTTCCTTTATTATTTTTTTAAGACACCGTGCATCTCTGTTATTAATTATTGTTTTGTTATTATTATAAATAAATAAATTAATTCTTATTCCCTTTATTTATTTCCTTTACTCATTATTTTACATTTTTAAACATTTCTTAATAACTATTATTATTTTTCCTTTATTATTTTTTTCTTCTTATCGTTTACATTTTTAAATATTTCTTACAAAAAACATATTAAAAAAAAAACGTAAAAAAAATAGTAGCCCACCGGCACCGGGAACAGGGTCCGCGCTACCGGTGGTCAGGGCTCTTGACAGAGGAACCTCCTAACAATACGCGCCGTGTCCAGAAGTACTTTCAGACTCAAGCCCTTGATCCAGCTGCCGAGCGAGAGCCAATCAATTATGGAATAATTATTATTAACCTTGTATTGTACATAAGGATGGATGATTCATTATTATTATTCTCCCAATTTAGTTGGGGTCGGCGCAGCATGTCTTCTTCTTCCATACTTCTCCATTACTCGTCATCTCCATGCATCCATCCATTCGATTATTTTTCAGGAATCTAACAGGTTAAATACATGAATATTTACTTTTTTTTTTCTTATAATATTTTTTTTTAATTATGTGTGACATTTAATGATTTTTATGAACATTTATTTTGTAAGTATTATTTATTTTATTTGATTATTGTGAATGTGAGGACAATGTGAGTAATTTTTATGTTTTTTGTTTATTTTTACTATTGTCTGGCAGTTTGAGTACTATAAGCGACCTACACAAATGTCCTTTCTTTGGTATTGTTCGTCTTTTCGTTGAGCTCCTTGAGTTATGAGTCGAGCTACACGATAACTGACAAATGCTTGCACTGGCTGGACAGGTCCACTCAAATATGTGTGGTTCTTTCTTCAAAAGACCAATCTCAGACACTCATCTGCATAGTCCTCATGTCATGTCATGTCATGTGAGTTTATCAAGATTATGTCTGGACCTTAAAATATACTATGAACTCTGAGTTTGTTTCGGCTGTTTCTTCTCAGTAGTCAGATAAGAAACACCGGCCTCATCTAGTTTTAAAAAAGAAGACGTGTAAAAGTTTTTGTAAAAACCTATTTGCAAAATAAACGTCATTTTATCATTTATCATAAAAATAGGTCCAACTGAAATACAAATTTCAAGGTTTGTTTTTCAGTCCAGCACAATATAGTAAAACTACGCATAAACGGACAGACTACAAAGAACTGTATTTCTACGTTTCTACGAGTCTAATATTTAAAATTTGTTCTGAACGAATTCATTGCAAGCGTCGGGCTACCGTGAAATACCCCCGGGATTGCCTGAGTTTTATTGTCCAATGCGGTCGAGCAAAGGCCCGTAAAAAATTTTACTGTCATCTAATTTTTGGTAAAGACTCCGGGTATATCTCATGGAGAAATATGGGTTTTAGGTACAATTAAATACAGACGCTTTATCTTCCGTCTTTTTTGTATTTTACGCGATTTTAGGCTTTATTTTAAACAAGGTTTGTTTTTTTTTTACAGGTTTAATATACAAAGTGGGTCGGCCTTATTTATTTTACACGAATAAGATTATTATAATTTGGATAAGTAAGTTTTTTTGGCCTACGCTGGAGTATGAAAGGCCTTTTTGGCTCTTTATAAGATTAAATCTAGATGAAGTGTTGAGCATTTAAATTGAAAAAATCCAAAGAAAAAATTGACACGTCTTGTTTATTAAATAAACAGTTATCAATTGTCATCTAACTAACCTCCCGTTTATCATTATCATCTGCTTAGTCTTATCCCAATATAGGGGTCAGCTTCTAATTAACGGGATCATCATCTGCCTAGCCTTTTCCCAACTATTTTGGGGTCGGATTCCAGTCTAACCGGATGCAGCTGAATACCAGTATTTTACATGGAGCGACTGCTTATCTGACCTCCACAACCCAGTTAGTATTGGGTAATACGATACCCCCTGGTAAGACTCGTTGTCAGACTTTCGGGTCACTGACTACATATAACGCCTGTCAAAGATCTAAAATTGACAGCCGGGACCAACGGCTTAACGTGCTTTCCGAGGCACGGAGGAAACTCGGTATGTATGAGTGGCCACCCATCCACGGGCCAAACCAGGCAAGCGCGGCTTAAGCTGACGATCGACCCGAGCGGCTGTTATTATTTAGCCACGAGCTCCTCCAATTAACGAGAATATATATTATCATGGAGCGACTGCCTATGGACCTCCACAACCGAGTTAGCAAGTGAAAGAGCAGCACACCAAAACCCTCATCAACCATCCTAGAGAGCTATCGAATGCAGTCGCTCTAGCCAAATATTTGCTAGATGACATCATCACAATAGGCGAAACTGTTTTTTTTTTTTGGGACAAACCCGCCTCACTATTCTCAAACTACTGCAACTCCTGAAAACTAGAATCAACAGTGGCGACCACCATAAAAGCGCCGAGACAATGAAGCTCCCAGAGAAAGGTTTTAACTGTCTTAGATCCTGCAACGAATTTAATCAGAAAATATTAGCGGAAGAATAGGAAAAACATAATTTCCGAGACTGGTTCTCAGACTTACAATCGCCCAATTATAATTCAGTGAAATCAAATGTTAATGAATATTTAACAGAATGTTGAACAAAACAGTAATATACCTCTATAGCCGTTAAATAAAGCAATTGACGCGACAAATTGACACGGCAAAGGCCGTATTCGGCGGGAGGCTGTGTTGCTGTATGCTTTTGTGCCGGTGTGTAATTTTAATGAGTTTCTCCCTAGGCCAGCGACATCGCCCGCTCGCCCCGAGTGAGGATAGCTATATTAGCGTCCCACCCGAGAGCCGGAAATCCCCCGCCGACGCCCTAGCACGTATCTAAAGAACGTTTAGTGATGGGGTAAGAGGAAGTTTTGGGTGTCGATAGTTTAGAGTGGTTTTATGAATTAGAAGTATCGTACGTTGTACAAGAGTATACTATCGTGTGATGAATTAACTTTCAAGCTATTAAGCTTGTCTTCAGGTTTTATCAGTGCTGTGGGAAATAACTCATTAGAGTTATTTCCCACAGCACTGATAAAACCTTAAACAAGAATTAAATTTGTTTACAAATGACATAGTTATTTTACCCTAAATAATCAGGGTAGTTCCGCTTGGGGACCGGCTTTGTTAAATATAAAATGATTCTAGTTTCAGTGTTATTTTTAGATTGCCGACTTTTTAGTACTACATAGTACTTTTACTTTAGACTTTTTAGTAATAAATCTCAACCTAATTATGTAACCTAAGCCGACATATTTATCTTTGCTTAATTATTTATGTATGATCAAAAATAAATCAATCGAAAAATTTATATGCAAATAGTGCCTGGTGTTTGGACACTAATTGGATCCAATTTGAACTATAGATATTTTTACTCGTTTCCAGTTATTCCCCAAAAATAAACGTATCGATAACCCAACCCATTTCACATCACTATTAGCGCTATTAATTTCTACAGCAGCCATAAGCGAGGCAGTTGGCGTTATTAGCCCACCCTTTAATGCGTAATAATTTACTGCACTTTATATTAAACAAAACAGAATTAAAACTTTGCTAACTAAGAGAGGGGTCGTGAGTATAGTTAATAACTTTTCCCTAAGCTTTTATTTTATTTTAGCTGCCTAATTTAATTACCCTTGTGTAAGGAATGTTCGCCATATTTCATTAGTAGTGATCATTATTTTGGTATTTAGATACCAAGACTTTTTATAACGCTAAGGCTTTGACCGAGTGGTGGCCAATGATAGGCCAAAGAAACCAGGGCCGTCCTAAAGTTTGTTGGGTGGACCACAGAACATATAAAGGAGGTTCATATAGAGGAGGAACATATAGAAGAGGACCTCCTTTATCTGTTCTGTGGGGTGGACGATGTCATTAAAGTCCCGGGAAACACCTGGATAATTGACGCACTGAACCGGGAAGTGTGTCAGAAGAAAGGGGAGGCCTATTATCCAGCAGTGGGTGATTCCCGGCTGATATCATAATGATGATGACTTTATTTTTCAACGCATGTTTTTCGTAGTACCTAGTAGTTTTTTGTAGTTAATAGAACCGAATGTCTGTGAAAAAAGAAAAGTTTTTGTCAAATAAATCAATATTTTATTCGGGTCACTGATTGGATTTATGTTTCTTTTAATATTACTCAGGGCCGATAAAGAGATGATTTATTAAACTCGTAATATTAAGCCTATTGTTAAAATCTAATTAAAGTTATGTCATCGTCGTAAGCTTTTCTAATGGCTTATCGTCTTTCAAATATTAAAGATATATTTTATGCGACAGAGTATAATAATTCGTGCACGCTCATTTCATTTGCAATATTTGCAAAGGACGAATATTTGCATTGCAAATACGAATTTGAATTCACATTAAATATCACTCAGAGATTTCTTGAAAATTAATGACGTGTTTTAATGAGAACAAGATAATTAATGTAAAATTCATCAAATAAATCGTATTAAAATGTTAATTCAATGTAGTGTCAAAAAAAAGCATGTTTAATATCGTTCTTGCAAATTGAAAAATGTCTCCGGTGACAGTGACACATAGTAATTTATTATTGGGGTCAAGTTATAACCAATGTTGTAGTTTCGGTCAAGACCATGTCATGTCATTGATGAGATTAGCTGTTGCCAGCAAACTTCATCCGTGTCAAATTATTATGAAAATATTACTTCTCTATTTGAATCGGATTTTGTTACCAATTTCAAGGGTTTTAATTTTCTGCACGGAACCCTCCTTTCTTTTTTTCAAAAAAAAAGTAGCTTCAGTTACTCCTTATAACATCAGCTATCTGTCAGTAAAAGTTCCGTCAAAATCGGTCAAGCCGTTTTGGAGATAAGAATATACATACATACATTTAAAAATAATAATTTTATCGTTTTTTTTTTGTAGATATTTTGTCGTAATTATTCAGTAACTTAAGTTTTTCATTATTTTTAAACATTCCATGCTGTGATTTATTTTATTTTAAAAATCCACGTAATTATATAATACGTTATAAAAGTATTACCAGGCAACCCTTAAGTCACAGTCCTTTTAAAAACTCATTAAAATATAACAAAAAGTTTTATACAATCCAGGAACAAAATCTCCGGACTAATAGTGATGTAGATACCCGTAGATACCTATGTATGAGGCATGTATGAGTTTAATTCAAAGTTGGATCACGTCTGTTTTCTTAGTGCATCCACGAAGCCAGAGCACCTTGCGTTCTTATTCAAGTTATATTACTTGAAAATCGTCTTGGTATACTTCTGGTTTACGTTCTTATGATGATGTACTATAGTTATGTTTAAGGAACCGTTTGATTTTTAACCGACTACAAAAAAAGGAGGAGGTTCTCAATTCGGTTGTTTTTTTTTGTTTATTACCTCCTATCTTCGTCATTTATGAACCGATTTGAAAAAATCTTCTTTTATCTAAAAAGATATACTTCCCGATTGTTTCCAAAGAAATATCATCATTAAAATCGGTTCTGTAGCTTGGTTTTGAAATCGAAACAGCTGGAAAAAAATGTCATCGGTGTTGTGTGAGATACGATAGCTAAAATGGGAAAAATAAAAACTTTTTTGCAAAAAAAAAAACACAAAAAACGTGGAAAATTAATTTACTTTCGGAAGTCGGTGGCAAAAAAGTCAATGAAACAAACAATAGTCACCGACTTCCGAATGATGAAGATGATGTTATTTTCCACTTTTTTTTTGGAAGTTATTTTTTAGCAAAAATGTTTTTACGCTTATCAACGTTAAAATGATCAAATTCTGTTGTTGTATGTACGATAGGTACACACGACAAAGATGACGCTTGACCACTTTTTACTTTTGTCGTAACAAGGTTCAAAAGCGGTCAATCGCAAACTAAACGACAGTACATTCCTTCGTATCTAGTAAATACACGATTATCCTTCAGTTTCAAAGAACGAATGCCAATATTTTTAAACACTTACACAAGCCTTCGTTGCCTCATTCGTTTATACTATTCTTCTATTACTCATACAACTTTATTACTCTTAACGGTATAGAAACACAAAAGAAACTTCCAAAATTATCACTCAACATCCTCAAAATTATCAAAACCCGACTTCAATCTCCAAATATAGCTCAGATATTAAAATTCAGTTTCTATTTCCGTAGTCAACGGTACTTGGCATCAGTTTACTTCTAAAAGTCAAATCGGAGGGTTTAAAAAGTAGGATATAAAAGGCGAGTGAATTGGCTTGAAAGGTGGAGGTACGGTCAATCGAAGCACTGAGACGACTCATTACCGACTCTCGACGAACAAAAAACGTGGGACCAATCTGGTCTTATCTACTGGATAAGACATTTTAAGCTTGACCTATTTATTGAAAAATAAAACAAGGATCGCTGACCTATTTGTTGAGGACAGGTCTATTTGGATCCGTTACGCGTTGGAGAGAAGTAATTTTGAAGACGTTTCTAGAAAATTCTGCTTTGTCTCAGGGAATGTTGACTTTTAGGAACGCTTTTCTCAATTTCGGTAGTTGGGCAATGAAAGTAAACAGCTTCAAACAGTAACCTAGTTTTGGTATTTAATTTGGCTTAATATAATTTTATTTTAAATCTGTGTTCCCCACTGAAAGATTAATTCTTGATTATTCTATGCACCAGAAAAACTGAAAACTGCAAAAGTTTCCAAGAAATCATTGAGTCTGTAACTTTTGCTATCAATTGGCATTCATTTAACTAATTGAATTAAATACGAACGAAAAGAAAGATGGAACTATCACAGCGAGATACGAAGACGGTAACTATTCTAGAAATTTGACGTTCGACTCGTTAAAGTAAAGAAAAGTTTAATAACCGTTCGTTGGGTACGAACCATACTAGTTTCAAGTTTTCGATAAGACGCGGCTTCGCTTGGATTCGACCACTTTTGCTCGGCTCACTTTATTCTTACGCTCCGTCGACACTTTTAATGACTTATCCGCTTTTTACTATATAAAAGAAAAGAGATTCGTTTTGTAAAACAAAGTCATCGTCCTGATATTTCACGTGGATATTACTTTTCTCAGATAACCTGTTTTGCCTACGACGAAATTAAATATCTATTCAAAGGGTAGAGAAAAATATTACGTTCGTTCGTAACGTAATCAAAAGAATCTCCGAACGGTTATTGAATCAAAAGTATGTGCTCGAGTTATAAAAATGTTCTTTCTGTGAAATCCAATCAAAATGGCAGCGATGTGCTTTGGATACCCTTTCTATGAATACGATGAATTAATAACGGGAGCAAACAAAACAAGTATGTATACGTTTCCATTACGGCAACACAAATACGTGATGTGTTATTGTATGAAATTGGCGGGGTCCGTACGAAACCGGACGGGATCGGAGCCGCTCGGAAGGGAGCGGTGAATCGCGCAGATTAATTTTGTCGCTTTATTTGATTAAGGGATGCACGAAAAACACACGTTAAATTTTCTTTTTAATTGCCTCTTTATAATAAAATTTTACAGGGCAAATCAGCGTATCTTTCCCGTGTTCCGTGATTTTCATAAAATATACAATGTAATTTTGTTGCGTAAACCTGTAAAATGTTGGCCCTTTTTTGATAAGTCAGAGTTATTATATTTTCTGTTCTAAACGTTATATTTTGTTGATTATTTTGTAAAATAAGTTAGAAATTCTCAAGAACATTCGTATGCTGGTTTAGTGTGTTGAGTTTGCACTATAACAAAGAAACATTCAGAACACGTACAATACAAGCTTTTATAAGGTAACTGATATGATAAAAATATAAAATTTTATTTTGTCTCCGACTTCTGGGAGTCAATGTTTAAAGAAAAGTAGTAGAGAACTTATTTATGTTACTATTTTAATGAAAGATTAAAATAGTAACATAAATAAGTTCTCTATTATTATACTCTATTATTAAATAAAATGTAATTAAAGGTTCAGCACTGTTCGAAACCTGAATACTTGAAATTGAAATAAGCGCCTAAAATAATATAATTTTAGTAGTTAGGTAATATTAGCAGCTTAATGAATAAATGCCTTGAAATTCAAACTTTGAGCTTTATTAAATTCAGAAAACACGTGTATGAAATCCTCTCGACGCAGCAAAAATCATCCCCAATTAATTCTACAGTAAAAATAAATGTTGATCCACTTTTTTACACAAAAATTAATATTCCGCAGACCAAAAGTTGTTCAAAAAATAAACGTACATTGTTTTTCCGTAAACAAGTCCATCGGATTCGACTTTCGATATTGACTGTTTTATTTCCAAAGAGGCTTTTGGGCGCTTAATGCGTTTTACATGTCAACAATAATGGTCTTCAGATTAATTTTGCCAGTTGTTTAGGTTGAATAAAGGGTATCGCACACATAACTACGACGGCAACTCGCCTTCAAGATGAACATTGAAATATGAACTTTATATCAAGTCACTTAAGTTTTCATTAATAATTGTAGGTATGTGACAATATCATGTGATCCGTTTACCACGCGTTTCCGACGTATCGAGCCTCGAGTCCAATTGTAATTGATGACTCGTTTTCAATCTCAGAACACGCGGTCTACAAGTGAGCACCGAGTTGGCAACTCATTGACGTTGAACCGAAAGTTGGAGTTGAGACAGTGTTAGGCCCCTTGATGGCCTCGTGTGATGTGATTTGCGATTATGTGACACGTAAAGTGATACTACCGTCGCTCCGCAAGTTACATCGAGGTGAATCGTGGCATGCTAGAAAAAATAATCATTCATTTGTTTTCTCCGAATCCCTGTCGCAAGAACCGTCTTGTTTGTGGCCAAGAGCTTAGAGTGGTGCCGAATTGGTATCGTGTGCGCTGGTCTTTAATCGGCTTACGAATAGGGTTCGGTACCATCAATGTAATGCTATCTACGTACTTTCTAGCCTCCATCAATATTAATGTAATTTAATTATAAAGTGCTTTATTGAAGCCGCAGGCTTTGGGTTTCTGGTTGCGTTGTTCTTGCGTGAATTGTTTGAAGGTTTCGTTAAGGACTGAAAATGAGTTAACGGTTAATTTGATGTTAGAGTTTTAGGACTGACCACGCATACTTCAAGTAGTAATTTTTATCAAGTTTTAAATCATAATAAATTTATATTTCAAGAGATCGATGGATTCTAAAAACATTTATATAAATATACTGATGATAGACAGGACAAATCTTACAATTACCAACTAGTAATGTTAGTAGGAAGTTAACGTGTCAAACCTGGCTATTAAGTCATTTTGCTATTTGACCTTACCAAGGAGCTCTTAGTACTTATCAGTTCCATGGGATCACAGTTTTTCTATGTAATTTATTCTGATAGACTTGTCCATAGTTTTTATATCTCTTTGATTATTTCTCATTCTGCTTATTAGCATGCGGTAATAGTTTAAAAAAGTCACTATGATAGCAAAACATGAGGATATCACCGATTTAATTTTATGTAATTTTCTCGGATAAAGATAACAACAAAACAGCCTATTCAATTACTTACAAGGCCCAATCTGGTCGCCATTAATCTTCCGAAATAAGTAGATTACAGTTTAAAAACTGAGAATAATTAAGTCAGAAAACAAGAGCGATGATGGTATCTTATTTAAAAAATAATGTGAGGCCAATTTTTAAAAAAATGTGAGGTCAATTTAAAGAGTAATATGCGGACAATTTTTAGAGTATTCTGAGGCCAATTTCACGGATTGCGAACGCTAGTCGGGCCGCCAACAGGGCTGAAGTGAATTATTACTTGCAATCACTAATTCTTCCTTGGGCTTAACGAGACTTTTTTTATATTATTATGGGGATTCTCTGGGGATTTAAATGTATACTGTATATATATTTTTGGTGGATGAAAATATCAGTGTCGGGATGTTAAGTACAGGTGTTTTATAATAGATTTGTTTAGAGGAATTTAAGTGTTTGGCATCTCTGTTGTAGCTATAACTTACTAAATGCAATTTTGATTCTACTTACTCAGGGCAATATAATTTATGAGCACAAGTAACGTCTTCTTTATTAAATTCCAAGTCTAAGTCGGCTCAAAATTAGTGTGCTTCACTGAAAATTCCATAGCCGTCATCATCTGCCTAGCCTTTTCACAACTATGTTGGGGTCGACTTCCAGTCTAACCGGATGCACCTGAATACTAGTATTTTAGATGGAGCGACTGTCTATCTGACCTCCAGAACCCAGTTAGTACTGGGTAATACGATACACATTGGTAAGGTTGTCGGACTTTTGGGCCACTGACTACCTGCAAATTACCATAGTATCATACTTATTGATTACATAGTAATGTGTACTCCACAAAAGTAATATCTGCAACCGAGATACAATCAACAAAACAAAAATTCCATCCAACCAACTAACAGAACGTCTCAGGCAAAGATACGATTTATATAAAAAACAAGTGAACTTTTTTCTGGTAAAGAAACTTAGCATAAATACGCACTAGTCACTGTGGCGGAAAATGAATCCAGACTATACAGTTAAACGAGGGTTGTTAACCCCGTCCTGTAGGGAAGGAAACGCCCTGTAACTTTACTCTATTATTAATGACGACTCCACCCCGCCCTTCCTTGAGCAAGTGTAATGCAAATTATTGCGTTTTGCAATATTTTGTTTGTACCTCGGAAAATAAACTCTGTGTTACATGGGATGTCGGGGAACACGCGATGAATGTACAGTCACACACGCCTGTGAAAAAGTTGTTTACCGCTGCGGTAAGTTTCTGAAAAGTTCACTTTGTGATGGCACTACAAAACAGGATCGTACAAAAAAGTCCAATAGCGCCATCTATGCAACAAATGAAGAACTAGCACCAAATTCCTAAATGGCAATATTAAAGTTCTCCGCAACTTAGGACCATATAGAGAAACGCGCCAGCAACAGCTGTTGAGCAGCAGCGTTCCAGACACATCACCCATCTGGTCGGAAAATCCTCCCTTTTCTATGGGGCACGAAGAACTTTACATTATTGTATCGTACTTTACACTATTGACTCGGAAACGAATCCATAATATTTTCTTCATCATTATTGTCATAACAGAATCTTTGGTCACCACATCTCGAGTACAGGCGTCAGCCTAATTCCCGAAGGGTTAGGCACAGGTCTACCCTATAATGCCTAAAGTCACATTCCACCAGTTATTTAAAAGTCATAATTTATTTATTTAATAATATGTAATAGGAGGTAAGCCTATTGCCATTTAAGGGCATAACATCCAGAACAGATAGAAAAGCTTGTATTTGACCAACAAGGTAGTCAAAGTTGTTTTTTTAAAAGTCAAACCTGGTCGGGTCCCACCTCGAAAGCGTTCGAATTTCAAAATAAAAAGAACAACATTACTTTTTTGAAAATTTTATCATGGATAAGTAGTTTATATCCCTTTTTGAGAGTCCCTTCATTTAAATAAAGAATTGAGCAATCGCAGCCTTGGTGTAGTTTCAACCGTAGCGTTCTTGACACCTAAAATGGCATATACATGATATATTAATAAACGTTATCATTTAACTGCCGTGGTTCTATCGCAACTGTTGAGGACCCAGGTTCGATTACAAAGTTGGGAAAAGTGTTGCTGGGTGTTTTCACAAGAATTTCTCAATAGCAGCCGCGAGTAAGGAAGTTGGTGGTATGAAAACCCCGGGACTTGGAAAGCACGTTAAACAGTTCGTCCTGTGCCTGATCTCTCTCCGATCATGTCTGATTGCCGTCTCATCGGACAATGAGTGTGACACACCTGTGTTTACGCACTCACTTGTGTACTGTATAAAACGGTCATGAGAACTACTGATTTAAGAAGTTCCTCGATAAACCTCAACTAAGAGGTAATAATGAATTCAAAGCAGAAAGTCAAACCCCAGCACTGAAAACAATACGATTATGGAAGGTCTATCACCCTAAAGTTAAACCGTACTCATCTGTACTCGTTACTATGTATACGGTAGGTACGGGGGCAATGAAGTGATTTGCATACGTATTAAATAATTATATGTTTGATCCAGCCACGTATAACAGTGCATGTTAAACCACTTGAGCGTAGTTTCTGGCTATTAAATATTAAGGCGAATTAGTATAGATGCTCGTATAATTCACTTCTAATATATAATACAGACGAATTACTTCCATTTATTGAAATATGAACATTTTATTGGCCAACAGGTGCAACTCTAGGTTGATTATAAATTCATGTGTTCAATTATACTAACTTTTCTTTGTATGTGAAAGATCAAAGACCTTCGCAATTTCAGGGATTGAATTTTCTTTTCTCGTGTTTTTTTTTCGTCGCAAGTCACGTTCCCTTTTGATTACTAAGAATTAGTTGAACAATACCAGGGAATTCCAAGTTTTTGCCGCTTTAAATTAAAACATTAAAAAAAATTGCAAGTCTAGGAGCCGTAAAAAAAAACCTTGGAACATACGGCCAGTACGTGTACTGAGTATAGGAACCATAGTTAATTAGAGGTTCTTTTTATCAGACTAATTATTGTGCAGCGGAAGGATTTTATTATTAATTTACATCACCTATGGTCTGCCCTTTTTCCAAGCAGAGGGGAAATCCAGACTAATTATTATGATTACTCATGTTAGTGCGTTTTTCCTCGTAGCTAACCTCGTAAACCGTTAAGACTAAAATACTGAACCGATTTTTACCTGAAAGCATTATTTGAACTACCATTTTCTTCAAAACCTGCTGAAACAATTTAGTACACCGTTGCTTTGAAATGATAATAATAAATCATATTTTACTAGATCCATAATATCCATTTTCCGAAAATTGTTCTTTTAATATAACATGCAGACTTTTATTAAAATCCTAGTTCATCGATCAACAACAATTTGGAAGCTGTCGAGGTCACAAACCAGTTGCTTTAGACTAATTTAATTTAGTCTTTACTTGGTAGTAATAAAGGATATTACATTTGTCTTTGTCTAGTTACTTTATTTGTCTGGGAAAGATTATTTGATAATAGAAGGAAAACATAGTCATCGGCCTTAGAAGCCGCTTTTTCCGCTATTAGTTTTGAAATAACTGTGCTTATACGTGGACATGACACGTGGCCTGGTATTTACTTAACTAACTGTTTTTATTGCTTGTTTTATTTCTTGAAGGCATGTAAAGCCAAGTCAGAGACCCATAGGTGGCATAAAACTCTGACACCAGGTTTGGCACTAACCACACGATAAAAAAGGGAATTGCTTATAGAATAGTCTAAAAGCAATTACTAATTTTGATTTTTACACATTGTTTTTTTTTTAGGGATAGTAGATTACAAAGGAACTTTCATCATACCTCACCGTACTTTATAATTCCATGGAGATTTCCTACTGTTTCCAAAATAATAAACATAATTATAACGACTTCTGAAAAATAAATTAAACGTTTTCACCTTTTCCAACCAGCCCATAAAATTATTGCGCAAAAACATAGCGAGCTATTTTGAATAAATATAAAAGAAAAATATTTCTAGCCTCGAAAAAATTCTTTTGAGTGACAAGTTGACGTGTTGCGTGTGTTTTAGAGGGTTCCTTACATCGGGGGTACATTTTGCTGCTATTATTTTTCAATTAGCCATTACTATTATAACGATAACACCTAACCACTATTGCATTTCGTTGATTTCAATATGTGAGTGGGTGCGGATAATCTGCGCTGGAAATTACCGGTGTTTAGAAAACCGTTTACGTAACACAATTTACCTGAGTATATTTTCATAATGGCAACTACTTTGGTAAGTAAATTAATCATGCTTTTTCACTGTGATAACGGTTTTTCTTCTCTAACAATATTGTACTGGAAACAATGTTGGCTAAACATGTATGCTTAATAAGATATTTCAACAGAAAAATCTTTAAATTATACCTACTTAGGTCATTATTGTAGTTTCTGCCCACGTCTTCGTCCACGTTGATAAAATATAAACCCTATGGCACACGGGAATAGTGTAGTCTTCAATCAGTGGTTGAATTTTTGTAATGTAAATGTAAAATCAAATATATAGTTTTGGAGATTATTACCTGCTACAAGTTAGTAGCTTTAGCCTTTTATACACTAATACAGTGTAGATTGATGATAGCTATAGATATTTTCATAATATAGAATTATATTCCCTAGGCAATAAATCCCTGAGCTATTGTGGTTTGTGAAAAAAATCTGATTAGTTTATTGCTGACATCTACGCCGACGACGTGGGTGAATTATTTCTAAACCAAAACATGCTTCCATAACATAACACACAACAATAATGTATATGCAAGTTTGTTCAGAAGCGCTGAGTGTAAAATTAGGCTATTTCTCGGCTTTTGTCTAGCAAGTGCTCTCACAGATTAGCATTCGCTGCACCCGCTGACCTCAAAAGGATATAATTTATAGCTTGAATTCTGTACACATCCTGTAAAATTCAGAATTATGCTACAAAAGGCAATAGGAAGATTAAATAATTTATGACTATTTCAACAAAATATTGCATAAAATGGTTCATAGGGCAGAATTTGGTTGCCGTTTTTAATTTATGTTACAAAGCTGTCTCTGTTTAAAACCACCAGTTTGGGACCACTACCCTAACACCGATCGCACAGTTGCTGTGACATCAATTTTTAACCGACTTCAAAAAAGGAGGAGGTTCTCAATTCGGTTGTATGTTTTTTTTTTGTGTTT
Source organism: Standfussiana lucernea (assembly GCA_964057025.1). Lineage (NCBI taxonomy): Eukaryota > Metazoa > Arthropoda > Insecta > Lepidoptera > Noctuidae > Standfussiana > Standfussiana lucernea. The sequence goes on from OZ059785.1 coordinate 7,305,932, forward strand.
GTTACCTCATATCTCCGTCATTTATGAACCGATTTGAAATATTCTTCTTTTACCTGAATGGATCTACTTCCCGATTGGTCCCATAGAAATTTCATCAAAGTCGGTTCAGCAGTTTGGTTTTGAAATCAAAATAGCTGGAAAAAATGTCATCCAAGTAAAAAAAATTGCGAAATTGATACTTGACAAGGATTTGTGTGTAATATGATAACTAAAAAAACCGGTCAAGTGCGAGTTGGACTCGCGCACCGAGGGTTCCGTACAAACCTGTGGGTATATAACTTTTTTTTATATGACGAAACTAAAAATTTACGGTTTTCGTAATTTTTCCTATATCTGTACTATAAGACGTGACTTCGTACAAAATTTAAAGATTCTAAGTTCACGGGAAGTACCCTGTAGGTTTTGATTCCCGTGCGAGTTTCGAAAATTTGCGGAAATTTGCGGCCTAAGTGGCTGTATCTTTTGATTGCGTTGACTTAGAAGGTTGATTTTTCTACAGCTTCCAGGGACAGTAGAACTAAGTATCATATAGAAATTTCAGTTTGATACCTCCACGCGTTCCTGAGAAAAACGGTCTTGACAGACGGACGGACGGACGGACGGACGGACGGACGGACGGACGGACAACAAAGTGATCTTATAAGGGTTCCGTTTTTTCCTTTTGAGGTACGGAACCCTAAAAGGGTAAAATAAAAACTTTTTTGCAAAACAAAAACCGACTTCCAATTAAAACACTAAAAAGTGGAAAATAACATTACTTTCGGAAGTCGGTGACTATGGTTTGTTTCATTGACTTTTTTGGCACCGACTTCCGAAAGTAATGTTATTTTCCACTTTTTTTTAGTGTTTTTTTTTGGAAGTCGGTTTTTTTTTGTCATATAAAGGTATGAGGCACAGGGTAGAAAGTTCTTTATCCTCCAAAGGTAGGATCCTCCGACCAGGCGAGAGTAGGATATTATTGGGCATTCTACCCCACCTTCCGTTCCATCGGCTCACTCCGTTCGCCTCGTCACTCTCGGTGGAGTAGAATGCCCAATAATATAAATGAAATCCTACATAGCGCAGTAAAATACTGGTTCGGCGCCTATTCCGCCCAGTGGATTAAACAGTGTAATAAAATACTGATGACTTACCTCGATCAAGTACCGCAGATTCTCGAATTGAGCACTAAACCACTACTTTAGTTGACAAGTTTTATAACACCAAGTTTCACACATAACCACTACCTTAGCTGACTGTTTTTATAACAACAAGTTTCACACATATTTCGTTTACTAATGGAACTATACGAACATAGTAAGCTATAATCCAGGACAGATTGTCTCATGTCTCTTCACAGAGCAAGAAATAGCATGCACCTATAGGCACACGCACATTCTATTTCTGTGACCCCAGATTGGGCACCAAGGACATCTGAATTATAGGATACTGTAAACATTAAACTAAAATTTGGGACAGATTGTCTCATGTCTCTTCACAGAGCAAGAAATAGCATGCACCTACAGGCACACACACATTCTATTTCTATGGTCCCAGATTGGACACCAAGGACATCCAAATTTTAATTTAATTAACTCATACAGTTGGCACTAGCTTACATGTTAACAAATAAGGGAGCTCGCTGCTTGAACCATTAGCCTAAAATTCAGGACAGATTGTCTCATGTCTCTTCACAGAACAAGAAATAACATGCACCTACAGGCACAAGCACATTCTATTTCTGTGACCCAGATTGGGCACCAAGGACATCTGAATTATAGGATACTGTAAACATTAAACTAAAATTCAGGACAGATTGTCTCATGTCTCTTCACAGAGCAAGAAATAGCATGCACCTACATGTACACACACATTCTATTTCTATGGTCCCAGATTGGACACCAAGGACATCCAAATTTTAATTTAATTAATTCATACAGCTAACACTACCTTACACGTTAACAAACTACTACTGGTTGCTTTGCTGGTCTGTTAATCTGCGTTGTGCTTTATTAAGATGCTTTCGCACTCGTACAATTGCCTTCGAAACGGTTCGTGTGCCGTCCCGTGGTCATCTATTGTGTCATACTCTTTGTAAAACGCCTGACAACGGCGCCGGAGCGCCGATCGTGTTAAGCTTTCACAGTAGGAGTAAGTGATTCTTAAGAATCTCAAAGTTTGCAAAATTGCGTGTTGTAAATTTGCAGTGTTCGAACTTTGTTACACGAGGTGTATGTATGAGTCATTTCTATGTATTCAACAATTACACTGTAAGATGATCGCTGTGCATGTTGCAGTCATTGATTAAAATTGATCTTTATAGGATTTCCTAATCAATGCAATTAATTTAAATAGAGGATGATCCTAGGAACATCATCATAAAGTTTCGTAACAAATTGTTTGAAAGATGAATCTTAATATCAGTACCTACTGAACCTTTGCATGAAATGTTTATAAAAAAATCGTTTTAGACGTTAGATGATATTACTTATATTGATGTTAAGTTTTACTGCAGCATATTAGTGAACTAACTTTTTGACGCGAGTTCGTTTACATAGATTATTATGCACAAAAAAATTTTTCAGGATATTTTTCTTTCAGCACGTCTTACCTTGCATCTTTGAAAAAAAATCATTTTTTTAATTCACATGTGTGATGTCATGCGGAGTTTTACATCAAGGTTTAAACAAACATACATACTTTATTATAATACGTAATGTATTAATCATAAGTGTCATGTATCGTCGTCACCTTTGTCGGCGAGGGTAAAAAGCTGGTTTTTTATTTCATTTCTCACGATAAAATTGCAATTTGACGGAAACAATTTTCAATCACTACGATTTAATTAGACCTAAGTAACATAAATTAATCATACAACTGTGACAACATGTAGTTAAGGTTTAATTTTGTAATGGGATAAATATTGCTGAAATGGTATTTTTTATGAATAAAATCAATCAATTTTGATCACAATATTACATTCCCTTCAGTATCTTCCAGTGATAAACACCGGTTACCTTCGCTATATAATTAGTTACGTTATACTCGTACAACCTTCAACTTTAAAAAATGTAAGTAAGTACTACTAACTTTACTGAATTTGCTAATGTATTTATTTAATCACTACCCAGCTACGGACCTGGTTTCTGCCTGCCGGCTGTTGTATCGGAAGTCTTCATCAAGTCATAGTTATAAGGTAAAAAATTAATCTTTATTTGCTCCATTTCAGGTCTGACTCCGATTCAGAATTCCAGACACGGTCTGCAGCTGTAGCCGAGGTTGCGAAGGTGCAACCAAAAAAGAAGGTGTCGAAGCGCAAAGCTCTCGAGAGCACCACGCCGTCAGAATCGAAATCAAGGTAATTTTGTGTAACTGCTTTTAACTTTAGGTGTTTGTTGTGTATGTTAAGTCAATTTCGAACTGTAACGCAGAGAGCGCTGAAATCAATTTCCAATTATTATTCCTTGCAGGAATGTTTACAGTTAATTCATGAGGTATTTTTATTGGAATTAATATAACATAACATCATGCTTTCTATCCGCGTAGGGTTCGACAGAGGAGTATATAATACACCCTCAATTCGCCACTTAAAAAATAAATGTAATGTAATGTGTTGTGTAAATTATTATAAATAAGAATTATGTTAAATTGTTTACAGTAAACGACGCACTTCGAGCTCGGACCTTTTTGGCTTGGTGGACTACATTCCGTCATCGACCTCAATTGGAGACTTCGGTTCGAGCCTCTGCAGCCGTGTCGCCAACGGCAAAGTGCGACGAACGGCGAACTTAACCGGGGACTTCTATGTGGAGGTAAAAGTCTACAACAAGACCGAAGTTGCTTCCACCCCTAAAGAGGATAGGTGGAAGAAAGCCTCGGTGGTTCTAAAAGTGCAGCTAAACCGTAACACGCCGCAGTGGGACGGACTCCAAGTTTTTATGAGACGGACTCATGAATTATTTGATGATTCTGAGCCCGTCTTTTATAGTGACAATATAAACATAAAATAAATATTTAAGTTATTGGGCACCAGGTATATTCTATTATATCCAGGTATTTTTTGTTGTACATCATAATCTTAATAATAATATATTGCAACATCTAATAGTAAGTTTAGAACTATTTTAATCTAAAATGCCTTTCTGTACTGTTTGTAACACATCTGTTGAGCGCAGTCACTGGACAGGTCACCTACGTAGTACTAATCATAAAAACAAAACAGTTTCACATTTTTGCGATGGTGTTGAAATAATACATTCTGCATTTCGTAATCGTATAGCTTCTTATAGAATTGTCGATCCGTCTGAGAATTGTTCTCTAGAGCCTTTTCTTAATAATATTTGGAGCAAAATTAAAACGTTAATTGACATGTCTCTTAAAAAACATACTTGTATAAAAGTTAATTTCGAATATTTTGCGTTGTTTTTAATGTTTAAAAATGATTCTCAGGAGATGAAATCATTTGCCACAAAAAACGTTACTATACATCAGAATTATGAATTTGATTCATTATCGTCTCAAGTAAAAAACATTTTAACAAAAAAGATAGAAGAATTTCAGGACCGAGACAGTGGGTGGACGTTCTTGAGCAGTTCTCATTTGGAAGTCAATGTTAACAAATATCAACCCTTACGCGGTTCGGGCTTTATCGAATTGCCTTCTGCAATAAAATCGAAAAAAGCATGTGTTAATATCCACAATAATGACGAGTATTGTTTTTTATGGTCTGTTGTTGCTGCTTTATATCCAGCTAAGAGTCACCCTGAAAGAGTATCTTCTTACCCTGATTTTCGTAACGTGTTAAATGTAAAGGACATGTCATTTCCAGTGAATTTCTCAGATATTGCGCGGTTCGAAGTGAATAACCCCGAAATTTGCATTTACATTTATGGTTTAAAAAATGATACTGTCATAGGACCGCTTTACAAACCAAAAGCCTTGAACGGAAAAGTGATTCATTTACTTTATTTAGAAAGAGATGATTTGTCACATTACTGTCTCATTAAAGACTTGCCGCGACTTGTTAAAAATCAAATAACAAAACACCACAGTAAACTGTACTTTTGTGACGTTTGTTTAATGTTTTTTAATTCATGCGATAATCTTAGTTCGCATAGTTGTGGCGGGGTCGCCACTGAACTACCTCCAAGGGGTTCTTGCATACAGTTTAAAAATTATAATAGAAAGCAAATTGTACCATTTGTTATATACGCAGATTTTGAAACAATGCTAGAACGGTATGAATCTTGTGACCCTGACCCCACTAAGGCGAGTACTGTAACGCGACAGCGACATGTGCCTGTAGCTTTCGCTTATCATATCACGTGTACGCTAGACGAAAGTCACAATCGTTACGTTTCTTATCGCGGCTTGGATTGTGTATCAAATTTTGTGAAGTCTATCTACAAAGATTCAAAAAAAATTTACGATATTTTAAAAAATAACGCTCCTATGATTTACTCAAATGATAATGCTCACGACTTTGAAAACGCGATGACATGTCATATTTGTGAACAGTTCTTGTTCGGCGATAGGGTTCGCGATCATTGTCACTTGACTGGTAAATATCGTGGCGCAGCTCATAGTTATTGTAACTTACAATACAAACTACCAACATTTTTGCCAGTATTTTTTCATAATTTGTCCGGATACGATTGTCATCTTTTTATAAAAGAATTAGGTGAAGCTCCTGGATCTATTAAAGGGGTTAGTCCCTGAGTACCCCGATCCCTGAGGCACCCGTACCGGAGTACCCCGAATTCGATAAATATGATTCCATTTCTTTCTTTTGTTTTTTCCATTGTTTTCAACTTGTACAGTCGACATAAAAAGTGCTTAAATGTATGTGTTTGCAATACTTAAGAAGAAAGTAATTTATTTTAAAGAATATCTGAATTATGGGGCACTTTTAATTTCAAAAGCGTTCTTCAATGAAAGAATGTACATTATATGAAGCAATCACGGGGCTTTTCTTTCCATGTAATATCTTTTTTTTAACACAAGCTGCACAAAGTAAAAAAAGAAAAAACAAATATTTTGCTTAAGCTGAACATCTAATCGAAATCATTTACAACATCAAAACGTAAAAATTGTGACGTCCCATCAAATCTAAGCCATTTGCGGTAAGACTACTCCTATCTTTCGCAGCCCAAGAGTTCTTTGATTCTAAGTCAGCCTCTTTTTCGATTCGTAACGTGTTTCATGTTACTAAATAATCATGTTATTAAATGAATTATTACCTGCTGTTATTAAAAATGTAATTTTTTTTTGGAGAGTGGAACCTCCTAACAATACGAGCCGTGTCCAGGAGTACCGCTTTCTTAATCAAGCCCTTGATCCAGCTGTCTAACGAGAGCCTCCTCAGGTATTGGTCGAGGCTCTTGGCAATTAAGCCATTGGCAATGATCACTGAGTTCACATCCCACATGTTGACAACCTCGCGAGTCAAATCAAGATATTTAATTATTGCTTATCTATCTTGGCTTTCACAAGGTTCTCGTCATGCGGGACTGTTATGTCAACAATCACTGCGCGCCGCTCTGATCAATCCATCACCACTATATCAGGCTTATTAGCTACAATAGTCCTGTCAGTGATGAAGGGTTGATCCCAGTACAGTGTTAAATTGCCATTTTCGAGAATTGGGTCGGGCACCTATAGTGGGACCTATAGTGCGGCACTTCTGTTTTTGCGTATTTTTTAAATTATGTTATTATTGGAACAAGTTAATGTTCCATGTAGGGTAGTCATTTTGATTTTCGGTATTGAAAATGCAACTATTGTGATAATAATTAAAACCTGTGATTGCTCTACGAGACTCTATATTGTATTCTCTAATTATAATATTTACCTTAAGCAAGACATACGTATTAAAATTTTATTTAACATTTCATCTGCTGACGGTACTTTCAAGCTAAACTGACTTTTGATTGACTTTCTCAAGATAAAAATAAATCGGGGTACTCCGGTACGGGTGCCTCGGGGATCGGGGTACTCAGGGACTAACCCTATTAAAGTGATACCTAAAACAAAAGAAAACTATATTTCATTCACTAAGTTTATTCCGATTTCTACCGGGGAAAGCATCCAGGTACGGTTTGTAGATTCTTTCAAGTTTTTAGGAACTAGCTTAGAAAAGTTGGTTAGTACAATGAAAAAACAAGACTTTAAACAATTAAAATCTTATTTTCCTAATAAAAAACAATTTAACCTACTGACGCGCAAGGGAGTGTATCCATATGACTATATGTCTCAATGGGAACGTTATGAAGATATGTGTTTACCCTCTAAAAAATATTTTTTTAACTCCATAACTAATGAAACAATAAACGACGAAGACTATGAACACGCTCGATCTGTTTGGTCAGTATTTAATATTCAAAACATGGGTATGTACACAGATTTATATCTCAAAACAGATGTTCTGTTGCTAACAGATGTATTTGAAAATTTTCGAAAAACTTGTAAACTACATTACAATCTCGATCCCGCGTTCTATCTTACAGCACCAAGTCTATCTTTTGATGCAATGCTTTTAAAAACAGGAGTTCGATTAGAATTGATTAGTGATGTTGAAATTTTTAGAATGATACAAAAAGGTATTCGAGGAGGTGTTTGTATGTGTTCCAAAAGACATGTCAAAGCCAATCATAAATATTTAGATACTTACGATCCAACCCTTCCAAATTCATTTATAATTTATTTAGACTGTAACAATTTATACGGTTATAGCATGTGTCAATCCCTACCCTATTCCGATTTTAGATTTATAAATAGACAAGAAATTGATTTTTTACAATTGAACTTAGCAGACATCAGTGATACTGCGGAAAACGGTTACATTCTTGAAGTTGATTTAATATATCCGGAGAAATTGCACATGGAACACAATGACTTTCCCTTTTGTCCAGAAAAATGCTTGCCACCTGGTGGTAAGAATAAAAAGCTAATACCAAATTTGTATGATAAATATCACTATGTTATTCATTACGTACATTTAAAAAAATGTTTACAGCACGGTTTAGTATTGAGAAGGATCCATCGCGCTATTATATTTAAGCAAAGTTGTTTTTTAAAGCAATATATTGATATTAACACCCAGTTACGTCAAAAAGCAGAGTCAACTTTTGAACAAGATTTTTTCAAATTGTTGAACAATAGTATTTTTGGAAAGACCCTGGAAAATAATGAACATCGAATAGACGTTAAGTTAGTAAACAAGTGGTGTGACTCGAACAATAAAACGAAAAAGACTGCTTGTGCTGAAAAACTGATAGCCAGTCCATATTTTCATAGCACCTCTGTATTTTCTGATGATTTAGTGGCAATCCAAATGAAACCTGTACGTATTATACTTGATAAACCAATTTACATAGGGTTTGCAGTATTAGAATTATCTAAGACTCACATGTACGACTTTCACTACTCTATCATAAAACCTTTTTATGGTAACCGAATTGAATTGTGCTATACTGACACAGATAGTCTAGTATATGATGTACAGAGTAATGATGTTTACAAAGACTTTAAGCTCCATTTTCTAAAATATTTGGATACCAGCAATTATGACTGTAACAATGACTATAACTTACCAATTATTAATAAGAAGGTTCCAGGACTGTTTAAGGATGAAATGGGTGGCAACATTATCAAAGAATTCGTAGGATTGCGCTCAAAGCTTTATTGTATTAAAACGTTAAACAAAACAATTAAAAAGGCAAAAGGTACAAAAAAATGTATTACTAAAAATTTAAATATGTTAGATTATAAAAATGTTTTGTACAATTCCAATGTAATTCGCAAAAAAAATGTATTGTTCAGATCAATAAAACATGAAATATACACTCAGGATGTAAATAAAATAGCACTTTCAAACAATGATGATAAACGATTGTTATCGTTTGATAAAGTTTCTACTTTAGCCTGGGGTAACGCAACCATATTTATGTAATGCGTTACCATTATTTTTAAATGTAAGTAATTACAGTAGATACATTTTTTACAATGTATTTTAGATAACGTCCTAAATGTAAAGACGAAATATTATGTAAGTACCTACTAATGACTATTACCTAAAGCAGGCTCCAGATACAAGTAATGTGTAATGTAATTGTAAAACATATATTTTCTTGGTGCCAAATAGATTTAAAAATAGATATTATTATCTTTTTACTTGTAGCAAATAATGTTAGAACTTATTTAGTAGTTAATTAATTTTAAGAATGTTTACGCGACATTTCGTAAAAAATACTAAAATATTTACTAACTTTTTATATCGTATCCTACTTAGACGTATCATGTTTATTAAATCATGTTTATTATTCATTTCCAAAACTTCGGACTTTAAAAATTGTATGAAATGTCGTGCCGCATGAACATGATGTTTTCTTTTATTTGTAATAAATAAATAGTATTTTAAGATCACAATTATATCTGTTTCATTTCCATTCCTGATTGATGACAAAGTCACGGTGCATCAATACAATCATGTTTTGATCCAGGCTGATATTTGCTAATTTTTTCAGAATATTGTAATTATTTATATTAAATTAAATAATGACGAAAAAATAAAACATGAAAACAAAATCCAGACCGGAACAAATACTTATTGTATGTTCCGTGCGGGAATCGAACCCGCGACACTAATTTGGCGCAATTAGTCGCAGCTAGCAACACGCTTATAACCTAATACTTACCATTGTGATGCATCAAGACGAGTTCATAACCAATGCGCCAAACGTGTCGTCGAAAATGTGATAAAATATTGGATTGCTTTGAAGAAGCACGCGCGGTGCAGAATTTGACACCGAACAGGTGCTCGGGCGCAAGCTTGAACATGTTGAAACATGAAATTGAATCACAGCATAATGCTTTATGGAGTCTAATTGCATATTATTGAGTAACATCCATCATTAGACAGTCAGCCGGAGCGGTCATATCACATCGAGTAAAAACGAAACGAAATTGTAAGTATTGTACAAGTACCCATCTACTTATAAGATTATTTCATCATGTTTTTTTATGTAATTTAGTTAATTATTATTTTGTTTGTTTCAGATCGTTGACAATGTGTGATTCTCCAGATATTATCGACTTCTCACAATACGCTCAAGGTTATCCGACTCCGAGTTTAAGTTGGCATATCCCTGAACAACAAAGACCTGTCAACAAGGAGCCTAGAGCAAGACAAGACTACGAACCTGCCAGCAAGAAGCCTAGAACAAGACGGGAGTGTCTAAAACAGAAGCCATATCTGCATACAAGTCAATCATTCCTGATAAACAATGAGAAGAAAAAAGGTTTACGACTGATCCAGGTACAAGTGTTGGATATCAGTGAACAACAAGAACCTGCAAGTGATAATCAGGACATGGTAATGTTAAGTGTGCAGTATGTAGTGACTGAATCAGTGGATCATGTTATGGATGAGACGCAATCGTTAATTAATAAAATATCAAAAAAACTTTGTGGAGATAGATGTTATTATTAACTGGTGTCATTATTTTGTACGTACCTACTTTATAAGTTGTTGTGTAAAATTTGCAGTAATAAGTAATAATAAATTATGTAAGTAATCTACTAGTTATTTGGGTATATTAATATTAGGAATGTATACCATTTATTTGCTTTCTTATTCTTTAGTGTTTTGAATGTATAAAATGTTAAATATGAAATAATTATATATGTTTTACTGCAATTAACTCTTTGTATTTTATCTTGTACTTATTATTTTTGGGTAGATAGTTATAATTAGATTGTAATAATTGCAAATAATGTAAAAAAGTAAATAAAAATATATTCTTTCATAATTTAATTTACGTTTTTTTATTACTTATTAATACTCGAACTCTAAATTAGCTCTAGTGTGATGTATAATTGTAGGTTATTTGCTTTCAGTATTTTTATAATTAAATTTAAATTTTACATGTTATAATTATATCATGTTACTGCAGCTAATTTAAAGTTTGTTATGTAGGTTACCCTGATTATACTAAATAAAACACTCATAAGTAGATAGACATTTTTTATTAACTGTTCAACACAATAATAATTAAAATAAATTAAATACAGACATGTTATTATCAAAATACCATTTCCTTATACAGATAGCATTATTCAACGCACAATTCATTTTATGATTCACACAATTAAAATCAATTTTATTTTTACAAAACCTTCTTTTTAATTCTGAAAAATTAGGGCATCCCTTCTCACCTATGTCGATAACTTCACAGTTTGCACATAACTCTTTAATCCATTTAATCTTTTCCAAACCCTTTGTGATAATTTTTTTATTTTCTAAGAATGGTAAAATTACACGTTGAAACTCTTTGTAGTCTATGTAACCCTCGCTCCAGTAAATTCCTCGATTTCTTTCTAACCACCTCACCTGCTTTTTTTCTTCTTGTGTTAGGTAATGGAATGAATATGGTGGTTTTACCAAGAACGTCTGTGTATGATCCTGACTCGCAATGGCCAATTCTTTGACAATAAAATTATTTATAGAATCTTTAAATCCTTGGAGTTCCACTATAATGGTATCCGCCTTCATGATATCTTCTTGACAATGCTGCTTAAGGGTTTGTATTCAACAATGCAATCGTTCAGAATGAGACAGTATGCTGAAGTTTTATCTGGTATCTCTGAATCACTCTCAATTTCTACTCTCACATCCACAACCGGACCTGTCTTTAGATTATCCGCTTGTCTAGAACAATCAATGACAAACAGCGGTGCTAAATCTCTAAACTGTTTTTCGCTTAATATGGGCTCCGGACGACGTCCATAATACGACTGTTGGAATCTGGTGTATTGCTCGTATAATAAAGCGATTCTGTTATTAGCAAAACTCACATTTAGGTTTTCATACGGAAAATAAGTTGAATTGAGGTACACTCTAACGTTTCGAACATGACAGTGATCGAATTGAGACATGTCTGAACTTGCATTGCTTTTCCTATTTGACTGTAGCCCGATAATAACGTATCTTGGTTTTTCTATTTGAGATGAAGTTTTGATAGACCAAGTATGTTTTGTAGTTTTAGGCAAAGCTGGATATTCGTACAGATCCCAATTTCTATATATCATTTGAAGTGGGCGATCTTTTTCTAATACTTTTAACAAACCAATTTTTTCTTTGTCTGATACTTTAACATGCGGTACGCGCCATATGATTTTATTAATCTGAACATCATCCACTACTTCGCCAGTATTCAGTTTTACAGCGTTCAAATTAGTATTACTTCGTAACAATATCAGTTCATGTCTACTATTTATCACGACTTTTTTAAAATCTTCAGCAAAACCGAGGAGGTTACAAAGTGGTATTGAAGCAGAAAATCTTCCTCCATCAATATTTTTTATACCATCAATATTCCAGCCCCAAGCATTAGACATTTTTGATTCACTTTCGTTCATTGAAATTAGTGATTTCATGGTTGTTGTTATACCTGCATTTTTTATTTTGTCAATCTCCACTCCATTTAGCTCATACCTAATGTCTTGGAACAAGTAGAGTAGAGCATTGTTCGTGAAATTGACACTAGTAGCTTTGTCCTTCGTATCTTTTTTGGTAACGTTAACAGTTCCTTCCAAATATAGGGTGCTAGCTGATGGTAATATGTACAAGTCCTGTTGGTTGATAGATATGCGGATTTCATCGTTCCTGTTAAAACTCGTTACATAGGGTTTGTAGGAATGAAATTCGATTCCTTCTATAGTAGTATCGCAAGTAGGAGCGGATAAAACGTCTAAGATATTCATTTTAGCAATCCAATTGCTCTAAGGAATGCTTTATTGTCTTTAGTTAATTTTATTTTCTTCTTAGATAGAGGTCTTATTTGATAGGTAGCTCGAGCAGAACTGATATTCTTAACTTGTTGAGACACATTTTTATTGTAATCAATCATTTTTTTCTTCTAAGATGCAGATACACCTGCACTTCTTCACCACGTAAATTGATTAATCGTTTGTTTATATCTAACAACCTGATATGTATGCAGCTTATGTTGTTTTGATTGATTGGAAAGTATATTGCGTTCTTCGGGATTTCTATGATCCTGTATCCAGGTGGCACATTAAGTGCAAATTCGTGAATAATATGACTGGGTTCACCGTTTACATAGGAACCGCTTACAATATCACATTCAATCCTGACTACGGTCGTAGGTAGAATGTTGACTGGAGACTGTGACACATGCCATTTATTTGCTTTCAAGATTTGTTTATTAAATCCTAATAGTCTTCTAAAAGAGTCTTCTTTGATAAAATTAATGTCTTTTGTACAAAATATTGTAGTTTTTAATGTATTATTATTGCACCGTAGTTTGATAGCTGCATCTTTTATTTCGGATTTTAAATAATCGCTGACATCTTGTAATTCATAAGTGCCTTCCGGTATTTCAATAACTTCATTAATGCCATAATAGAACTTATTATTACTTTTATCAATGTTTGGAATAGAATTAAATGTTGAAAAGTGCAATAATGCACACTCATATTCTCCATCTAGTTGCAACGTATTAGGATAGTATGTAGTTAACACTGACGAGTCTCCAGTTATCGACAAAGTGAGTGACATCTTGCAAATGATTGAAATGAAAGAAAAGTATATATTTTATATTACATTTTTATTCCAAAAACTCCACAAATAATTTAAACATAAATGACCACAATTGACTGCGTTAAATTTTTGATATCTTGTGTAGTTATAAAACACATTACAATTTTTGAAATATTGCATCAATTCCATGGGAGGTTTTAAATTTCCATAGCTATCAAAGTATTCACAGTGATTGTATACTTTAGCATAAGCTACCCAATGCGTTCCTTCGTTCTTAGAATTGTCTAAGTTAACGATACCACATTCAATGCGTTTCGGCTTCCGAGGTAGTTGATCCTTCATGTAGATCCCACGAAAATATGGGATGTCTCTTGAATAATTTCGGATGTCTACATTAGTTAGAGGTCGATTGGGTAGCATATTTTTCAGTTTTTTGAAGATGTTATAAACAATCCTTTACCACTTTTATACGGCTTAATGTATAAACCCTTGCCCAACACTAAAGCCTCCATAGCTTTATTATGTCGTTCTGTTTCTTGTAAATTTTGTTTGTTTGCTTTGTAATCATTGACGGTTTTTGCAATGCCAGCTGCACCCCCAGCTAAAGTTCCTAAAGCAGATAAACCAGCAAAAATTGGAATTAAAGGCAAAACTCCCCCAGTCTTTGGTATGGGTATTACTCGGGGTACTCGAATTCGATGATGAATGTTTGGAAATAACTTTTTTGCGGCTAAGTAAGCTGCTTTTATTAAAGTCTTACTATCTTTGCATTTGAGTTTCTTAATTTTCGATTTTATTTTTGAAACTAAGCTTTTAAATGATTTAATGCCGGATCCAGACTTTAATTTCGCTTTCATAACTTTGTTAACTAGCCAAGAGCTTAGTTTTTCACCTTTCCCTGCATCTTTTGATTTAAGTCTTTGTTTAGCCATGTTGAGTAGTTCTAAATCGGCTTTGTGACGATTTGATAAGTCTGTATGGTTTGTATACGCAATATCGTGTTGCATGCAAGCTTCGTCTAGCTTATTTACACCTCGGTCACCTCGCGCTAAGCGTTTGTGAAGTTTGGTTCCTGGTCCGCAATAATTGTATCCTGGCAAATGAACTTCGAATGGTAGATTATTAATTATGCCGTTAACTAGTCCACCCCCTTGCATTATTCAAATTATAATGATCGGATTTCAAATGAAAAATGGTTATATAATATCTTAGTCCATTATTGCAGCTTTTTCAATCCAACTGTTTTCTGCACTGTTCAGACCTAACCATTTAACATACAATTTATTTCCTTTCTTTTTCAAAACCTTTTCTATCAAATATACATCAGGATAAATAGATCTTTGCAGTTCTTGTTCGTAAAAAGCTCCTAATATGTCTTGCTTTCGTCGATCTTCTATGTGATATGTTACTGGTAAGGTTTTATTTACCTTTTTTATAATAAATAATTCAGTCGACCAATTAGGAGTATAACCTTTCTCAAAATTATGTTTGTATTTACTTATACGGACACAATCACCAACTTTGAATTTAGGCTTCCACGGAACTAAATCATGTTTGTTTATTTTTTTAATATTTTCTTTGATTACTTGTTCATTACTTTTATTTACATCTACTGGTTTAAATTGAATAGTGCGATGTTTTGTGTTGTTATATCTCTTCAATGTATCTTCCAATGGTAGATCTAACCATTTATAGTTTCCATTGAGACTAAAATATTTATATAATTTATTTTTTACAGTTCTAATCAGTCTCTCTACAATTGATGCTTTTTTAGTAGAAAACGATGAGTAATGGTTAATGTTATGCTTTTTCATAAGCGTTTGAAAAGTGATGTTATAAAATTCGGTCCCCATGTCAGTTTGCAAGTTAACCGGATTATTACGACTGCTAAGCAGTATATGTTCGAATGCACGAGTAACATCAAATTTATTTTTTGATTTTAACGGTTCAGCCCAGGCATACTTTGAGAAGCAGTCAATCACCACTAAGATGAAATTGTAACCTCTGTTATACTTTTTTAGGTTTTGCATGTCCATCAAGTCTGCTTGCCATAAGTCGTTGATTCCTTTCAAAATAACAGAACGTCGAAGGAAATTTCTCCGTACCCCTTTGTGTATTTCATTCACAATTTGCTGTTTTGTCATTACGAAGTTTTTTGAAGTAATTTATCTACCACTGCTTTAGTATAAAACTTATCTTGCAAATGAGTTGAAACCTCAGGTATCCTTGCTTTTAAAGTAGCTTGAACTGTATCCTTTGCATCTTTTATGATTTGTGAACGTAATGTACCAATCAAATTATTAAGTTCTTTCAACATTTTTGCATTCAATCGATCTATATAATCCTTGTTTACAACTAGATTATTTAATTCTTTTATGGTATTAGCATTCAATAGATCTACATAATCCTTGTTCACAGCATCGTCTGCTTCTACTGGAGATCTAATTCCTCTCAGTCTTGATGTTTTTAAATCAAAATCTCCGTTTTCTGATTTTACCAGTGCATTCTCATTAAACTCAAATAACTCTGATAAACGCATTCTTTTGTGAATGTAGTGTCCAAATTTGTCTACGTTCATGTTTAAGGTGTGTTGTTTTGAGAGGATGATAGTAAAATAAACACATTTTTAAATACTTATTTATTTATAACTTTACTTTCACGTAATTCTTCAATGATAGATATAATTTCATTATCTAATCCTGTGTTGCCAGCATCTCTAGACGCAATCAATAATTTCAACCTTTCCACTAATTCGTTAGGATCATCCCAGTACACTAAGTCTACGTTTTTTCTCCACCTTTTTATCAACGGTAGACCTTTTCCCTGAATTGTCTTCTTCAGTTGAAAAAGAGGTTTAATAACTTGCAAATATTTTTGTCCTTTGTTACTTTTTATTGGTTTACTTGGTTCATAGTCTCGACGATGTGCATTTGTATCAAGTAGCATCGATTTATAATTTTGCATATCACTATCTGTAACCAAACTTAGGTCTACATCTTTCTTAAGCAACAACTGTTTTAAACCAGGTGTATTTCGGTATTTACGTCCAACCACCGTGATGTATTGATCGTTGATCGTTATGCAAGCAGAACCTAACATCAGTTTCCCGTGGTCTGCTCTAACCCCAAATGGAATATCTACCAACGCTTCTGAAGATACTGACCAGGATGACGTATCATAGTCTTGATTCCTTTCAACTACTGATTCATATGAAGAGTTACTGTTGATATCGGATTCATATTTGTCTTCATCACCATTATTATCATTGCTTCCTGCACTACCAGTTTCGTTAGTAAACGGACCATCAGCAAAATCTTCACTAGCACGCAGGGGAGGAGTTTGCTTACTAGCATTAGCAATTAGGTTGAGAGGTTCTGTTACAGGTTTGAAAACAGATTCCAGTGCTTGTTTATTGTTAATCTCAGCATCTCTCATTTTTCGTATTTTTATCTTCACAGCTTCTGCCGCATCAACAATTTGTCGTTTTAATGATTTTTCCATATTAATAAAATAGGTCGTAATTGATTTAGCGTTGTAGGGTGAATAATAATGGCAGGCAGGTAATAACCTTATATATGCATTCGTGTTATTAGTCAAAGACTACAAACGTGTCAAATTGACTTCTATAACATCCTTTGTTTTTGGAACAATCTTTGTTAATTACAAGATAATTGAAAGGTATACTCCATATTTTTGAACACATTTCACGAAATTCAATCCATGGCATGTCAGTGTTGACGTGTTCTTCATAAACATGTCTCATATTTCTTTCATCTTGTTTAAAAAGTACGATTAGGTTTGCATTGTCTCTTACTAATTGCTTAGGGATTTTACTATACGTCTGATTTAGATAAAAACAATCGATGAATTTGTGTCTCCCCATAGCAAAATAATCACGCATACTACTTTGATTTTCACAAGCAACATCATCAAATACAATTACAGAATTCGGTTTTGCGGTCTGAACACTCAGTACTTGCTCATTTTCATGATATTTCTGAAATGAAACACCTGGTACTCGTTGCAAGACTTTTTCTAAAAAAACATACTTAGGTTGTTGCAAGGTTTTCGAATAAACATAAACATTTTGAAATCTTAAACCATTCTCGTGTATAAGAAGGCCAATTAATAAATTAGTTTTTCCACAATTTGACGGCCCGCAAATGATGCATCGTACCGATTTAGGTAATAATTCTCCATGGCGAAAACCAGTCTCCTGAGAATGAACACAAAGTTTGTTTACGTGTAACGATTGTGGTTGTTTAACAAATTTCATGACGACTGCTTGAAACGGTTATATTAATAATGAGTCAATAATTTATTACATTGACATTTATAACTCATTGTAACAAAGTATCAAGGTAAAATAAGGTAATAAGTTATCAAGGTAAAATAAGTTAACAAGGTAATGTTGAGTTTTAGAACTAAAATGGTGGAATAGGTGCCGAACTAGTATTTTACTGCACTTAGGAATTCATACTCCTCCTTCCGCTCCATCGGGTGGAATAAGCATCGAACCAGTATTTTACTACACTGTTTAATCCACCGGGTGGAATAGGCGCCGAACCAGTATTTTACTGCGCTATGTAGGATTTCATTTATATTATTGGGCATTCTACTCCACCGAGAGTGACGAGGCGAACGGAGTGAGCCGATGGAACGGAAGGTGGGGTAGAATGCCCAATAATATCCTACTGGCGAGTGTTGTGTCTAGTGAGCTATACTACCCGCAGTTAACAACTATAGTTCAAAGATGTAGGATTTGTGTAACGTCATAAGGTTATAATGAAGATAACCAATCTCATTGAGGGGAGGCCTGTAACCAGTGTTTCAGTAGTGGTAACTTACATAACCTATGTAACATCACTTTTAGTTCTAACACCACATAAGTGATATTTTGGCGGGTTTGACATTTTGATGCCTTATGTTAGAGATTCAAAAACTAGTAACGGCTCTATCTAATTTGAAAAACATTCGGCAATAGCTCGTGTATACAAGGTGTAGTTTTGCATCCTCGTCAAAATTCAGGAGGTTGTCATAGAAGACGTAAATAATCAATATAAATTACGGTACCTGGTCAATAATAATAAACGTTGCTTTTTTTGTTGTTTTAATTTGACATTATTTCAGAATGAAGCCATTCTCAAAGGAAGAGAATCACCCATTTATCGAATAAACGTCTGCGTTTGTTTGTGTGTGTGAAAGCGCGGTTATAGCTAACTAGTATAAGACGGGCCGCTTTTTAATACAGGTGGTGTACACTTATCAATTTCTGATATTAAGAAACATAAAAAATACCTATTCATTTTATTATTGATTTGGGTCGAGAATCATTAGCATAGTTACCTCCTTGAATTTGACGAGGATGCAAAACTACACCTTGTTTATGAACTTTACCTAGTGTTCCTAAAGACTTGTACCTAGATGTGCTACGTCGTTCAGCCTGTCGCTTTCTTTCTGTGCTCTTCATTTTGCCTTCTAAAAATATACATATCCTTTCCGTAAGCTATGTATTCGCTTTTATTGCAACCCCTTTACTGCTTCATGTACACAAACTATAAAATGGGATTATAATGGTACCTATCTATCTAAAATGATGTAGTTTTTTCACTGTTCTGTAAACTTGTTATTTTTGATTAACCTGGTGTTAGAACTGAAGTGACGTTATGTAGATTTGATGCGTGGTTCGTTCGTATGTTTTGGTCAATCTTTTATTTTCGACTCGGAGCACAATTTCCACAAACAAACCAAAGATAACTGAACTAATAAGCATTGCAAACGCAGTTTGCTTGAGACATGTACAAATAGGTACCAGAAATAATGCCCACGAAACAATAATCATAAAAAGTTGTGACTTTTCCCGTAAAAACCAACAAAAAAGTACTTTTCATGGCACTGTTAAAATCCCCAGACGTACCTAAGCTAATAATGTATTAAAGTAGTTTTAGAAAATGGTAATTTCCATAGTGGTTATTAAGCAATGTAGAGGGGAAAATGGGGAGCGAATGCAAGGGTAATGTGTCACTGTCGGCGGCAGTCATGACACGTTGCTACGCCGCTTACCTTCAATTTTATTCAGGCATGTAAACTTTTTATCCAGTTTTCCAAGAATTTCGTTAGAATTCCTACTTTAATAAAGTGATTCTAGGTTTTTTGCGACTAACTATTTAAACGTTTAAGTATAGGAATTGTAACTTTCTTCGTAACTAATCCAATGAAATTTTCAGAATTAATAAAATTCTAAAAGGGGTTTTATTTTGATGCCTCGTTTAGTTATTTTTAGAGTTGCAGACATCAGTCCGTTAAACAAAACGATACAATACCTACTTGTACTTTACTTTACTTTAGATTTAGAAAGACATTTTCGATAAGTACCAGTAACGCTACCACAGATTCATTTCAATTATTTTCAGATCATGAGATCAACAGTACAAAAACTAGAAGCATCCGGTCTGCCACAGTCACGTAAAAACCAGTATTAGGAGCCAGCAAACTGCACAGAAGCTGGACTTAACAATCTATCAGAGTGTTGAAACAAAATTCACGAGTGCACAGCGCAACTAGCCCATAGTGGGCGCGATTAAGAGTTTTGTAGACAAAAACTAGCTGCTGTGAATAGAATAGAATACTTTATTTGCACAAGTGCACAAGAGACCATTCGAAGTTAGCTTAACAGTTCGGGTTTGTCTTTCTGTCTTGACTCCTGCGTTTCATTCATTCCTGTGTTTTGAGTATACATACATACTTCAATATCTCAACTTTAGTATACACTTGGGGCAAAATAAAGATAATATATTACAATGTCTAGCGAAACTCCTTATTTGTGAGGATATGAATCGTCTATTTTTGATTCATAGAGTGTAGATGTCGATATTGTGAAGATGAATATCTACGGAGTTTCACTAGCTAATTTAATTTGGTCCTGTGAATATAGAAAAAAAATAATCGTCTGCCTAGCCTTTTCCCAACTAAGTTGGGGTTGGCTTCCAGTCTAACCGGATGCAGCTGAATATCAGTATTTTACATGAAGCGACTGCCTATCTGACCCTCACAACCCAGTTAGTACTGGGTAATACGGTACCCTTTGGTAAGACATAGAAAAAAATACCGATGGTAAATTATTCTAAATACTTATTTGTTTACAATTAAATTTTCTCTAGTTATCCAGTGGTTTGCATGTCACTAAATAAAATGCGATTCTACGACTAGGTATTAAATGAAAACCAGATAGTTTTCGTTCATATATTTCTTTGTGTATCTTTGTCTACAGAACTCTGAATCAGGTCCACAGTGCATCGTTTTATTACATTTTCAATACCACCAGATGATGCAATTCTCGGGCATTGGTCAGCTCGGCTATCTTATTGTATTCCTGATTGCGTTTCCAGTTTCGAATTGACGTAGCTTGTGTTTTCACAATACGAGTTTTTGAAATTAATTACGAAAAGATCCATTTCGTGTGAAGTATTTGTTCAGTTTTTGAACGATTTTTGATTGATGTTACAATGTATATTTGTGTTATACATGTCATCAGTCCTAGTCGGTTTTATGTGAGTATTCGGGCTTATAAGTATAAATGGGCGTACTACAAGGTTCGATATTGGGTCTTTTCCTCGTTTAGTATTAGGTACACAGTGTTAAATTATTGATTGATTTTTAAATAAAGTTACACTGGGACTCTGTTATGTAGGTGTTGGCACACTTAGTTACTTTTATAAATTATCAAAGCAGTATTATACGATTATATGATTTACTATATTATCTACAATTGGCTGCCTCGTTGGTCTAGTAGTCGTCCAGCAAGAGGTCCAGGATTCGATTCCCAGGTTGGGCAAAGTGTTATTTCACTCAAGAATTTCTCAATAGCGGCCATAGAGTCTGGATTTGTTTCCGGCACTATTGCGGCGAGCCTATGCTCACCGCCTATTGCTGGCGAAATTCTTCGGGGATTATTGGCGTCATGTTAAGTATGAAGGACCACAAGACATCCAGCGATCTTTTGGTGTAATTGACCCATAGATTACCCGTGTACAGACTCTGACATTAGGCCTTAAAAGTTATGTTTATATTTTGTTCATCCTCAACAAATAAGCTAAGGCCCGTACATAATCCAACTAGGCCCGTCTAGCTTGAAAGCACCTTAAAGTTTCAAATTAATTTGAACTTAAGCACTTAATTGGGCGTTATCATATAAAGCGGGTTTAAATTGCTAACGTTACATTGTATGTAACATGTTACAGCAACGCATGGCATAGTTGCAGTTACGCCTGAATTTGATTTGAATCGTAAAGTGTGTCTCCTTATTAAAATAAAGTGTATATTGTTTTGAGTACACTGTTTTGCAAGTGGGCTAGCAACTGTTTTGAACATAAATATAAATTAACTAATTTCAAGTAAATCTTGACTTGAACACGGATAAATTCAAGAACAACATACAAGGCTTAACGTTACATTAAGAAGTACAATAATGTTACAGTAAGGACCTAGTTAATATGGGAGTTTGGGTTCAGGGAGAAGTATTTGACTGCCATAACTATTTTATCATCATATCCTCACAATTATGGAGTTCGATAGACATTGTATATTATCTTTATTTTGTTGCAAGTGTATACAAAAGTTGAGATATTGAAGTATGCATACTCAAAACACAGGAATGAATGAAACGCAGGAGTCAAGACAGAAAGACAAACCCGGACTGTTAAGCTAACTACGAATTTTTTACTTGTGCACTTGTGCAAATAAAGCATTCTGTTCTATTACAGCAGCTAGTTTTTTGTTTTTTATGATGACAGCCCGATTAGTGCATTAACTGAACAATTGGCTTTTGTGCTACCAGATGTCGGGTTCGATCCCTACATGAAGATTTAGTTTTGGATAACATAGTACTGATAGTTTTCACTTTGGTTGCAGAAGTAAGTACGTACACATTATTGAATCGCTTATCCTATCGATGAAAACACAACTATGTATATAGATTTATCTGTCAATCGTTCACACATAATGGACATATATCTCAAAACATCAGAGCTAATGCAACAAATAAATCATACATGTGTTTTATTTATAGCTAAAATAAAATAAATAGAAGTCAGATCATCGTGATTAATGATAACGCGTTGCTAGTGAGCGGGCGGTACCAAAAACGCGGCGTTCAGATCACACGTTTGCGATACGCGTAGGGTTGTCACCAGGGACTTCCTTTTAATTAATTAGATTTTTCGTTTTTTTGGGGTAGACACTCTTCACCACAATATTTACGCCCCTTCATGAAGGATTCATTGAAAGTAGTAGTATAAACGTAGCCCATCCAACTAGGTCGTCTTATTTTATGATAAGTGTGAGTTTTGTCTCTGTCATGAGTTAGGTTTAAGGAAAATAATGATAGTATGACCTATTGACCCTAGATAAGGATTTAATACTCAAGTTTAGATGAGGATTTAAAACTTACTGCTTGTCGTACAACGTAGCGGAGAATAATAACAAGCTTATAGTCAAAAATAACTACTGCACCATCTTTGAGAATCTGACATTTTGGATTTAGAATGACGTCACTTAGCTAACAATGCATCCAAAATAAACGAGTTTGCAAAATTTCAATCGGTTGGGGATAACTGTTTCAATATTCAGATTGTAATTTAAATAAAAGCATGTATTTTTACATGTTTTTATTTATGTTATTACTGTTTCAATATCTGAATATTGTAATTTATACTAAACTTAAACTACAATCTGAATATTGAAACAGTTATTGTTAACAAAACATTATTCAGCCAACAAAAAATGTCAGCGGCCACCCTAACCACAGGAATTCCAATATTTACCAAACAAACAAAATATCAACAAATATCTACCCTGAGAGGAAAACTATCTGAGTTATTCTTACAATAAGCATGTGTAATCAGAAGAGGAGAAAATAAGTAAATATGAGGTACGGCAACCCTAAATATAAGGCTCCGGTTTAATTTATCACTTGGTCCGCAAACTCGTGATTAATACGTATAGTAACATCGCACGATAGTCTGTTTCGTATACGGGTTCCTTTATCGCGTTGCTGCGGTAGCGCGCCGATCTAACTTTAATTTGTTGTTGCTTTTTTTCTTTATTGGTAGGAAATTGGTAATAGAATAGAGTTTAGGTGGTAGAAGCCATTTGTCGGTACGTAAATCATTACGTTTAGTGGTGAATTTGAAAGAGACCTCTCTTCGTCAGAAATCCGTTATGCAAGAACTGGTCACTTTATTTATACCTTGGTATCTATACTTCTATACTAATATTATAAAGAGGTAACATTTGTTAGTGGGTTTGTAAGTTTGTATGTAGGGGGTAATCTTTCGAACTACTGATCCGATTTCGAAAATTCTTTCATTAACGCGAAGCTTCATTATCCCCGATTGTCACAAGCTACATTTAAAATGTTCCCGTGGGATAATTTCCGTTAGTAACGGGAGCGAAGCCGCGAGCTAAAGTTAGTCCGTTATGTAACAAGATGACATTTCATATGGCCTTCAAATGAAATTGATTAATAATGAGATTGACAAACCATTCAAAACTAAATGTTTTGGTAGTAATTCATTAAAGAAAATTATAAAAAACCTGTGTCAGAAAACTGTGCAGAAAAAATCCTTTCAATATTATTTTCTTTCCTATAATGAGACTTATTAAAGTGTTAATAAAGCACCAATCTCCCTAGCACCTCATATCTAGCAAGTATTTAGGACTAATATGTTAGTAGACTACTAATAGTTGAACACATATTGTTGGGATGTGGGTAGAAACTTTACGCAATATCTGCACCCTCAGAACACTAACTAACAAGGTACCTATTATGTCTTTAATTAAAACTATCGCTTATTGTTGTTACAGTGACTGTGTCGATAAAGTATTATTTTTACCGACTTCTAAAAAAGGTGGAGGTTATGTATTCCAACAGAAACTTTTTTTTCATATACTCGTATGTACACCGATTTCTCTGTGATCACTTGTCAAATGTTCGTGATTCGGGGGTGAGGTAGAAAGCCACATTTCAGCCATTCAGCCAGCTGAAAGCCACAAAAATCGGCAAGACATAAGAACCTAATTAAAACACCGTAGTTGGACTTTATAAACCTTTGTACCTATACAATCTAGAATAAACTGCAGTACCTCAGAACAAAGCGAAAGCCTTGCTCTCACGCCAAGTTTGCATTAGCTATGAAAGCGGTTGCTGCATTATTGTTTTTTTTTTTTAAGCAAAAAAAGTAATAGAGCAGGTCTGAGGTCTTAATCTAATACCGCTTAATCTTCATGTGGTACCGTGGCCTAGTTTTTGACATGGTTTTGTTAGACATTGTGCTTCGTGAAAATGGCGGAAACGCTCATTTATTTTCTAGTCACGATAATGCATTATCAGCCTTTTATCGGTCCCACAGTTGGGACAAAAGCTTTGTTTGTTGATCTGGGACATGCTAGTTTCCTCGCGATGTGTGCTGTCACCTTCGTGTTTTGGTGATAAAGAACGTAGTTTACTTGGATATTTTAAAAATTAAGCCGATTTTTATGCTGATATTTAAGTTTTGAGTTAATTGTCTTCCCGTCTAATTGGCCATTTTTTAGCCTAAACTGTCCCACTATTGGGCAAAGACTTCTTCCCATTTCTTCCACTTTTCTCGTTGCCGCGTTCCCAATTCTTGAAGACTTGCGCTATATATTATACTTACGCTATGCGATTTGAATTCTTACACGAAATTGCTGCGAAGATTAGATGTAAATGTTACTGCGGTCCGTCGCTTTTGTCTGAAAGTTCTTAGAACAATGCAATCATGAAAATCAGTTTTCCTTTTCACTGAAAACTTCATGCGGTCCGAGTATGATAAAATATTGACTACTGACGCGAACGGAATAACACGTTGCTGATAAAAGGGGAAGTCACCCAGTGATGTATGACCGTTGTAATACGGACTGACAACTATGAATAATACATGTTTGGTGCTACTAATAATCTGCAAACATCTCCACTGAATGTAGTATGTTAGCTGGTGAAGTGATGAGTGTGTGTGAGATCTATCGTTATTTAGGCTTAAGATGAATGGTGGTTATTTGCATGTCCATTTGTTATATTAAGAGGAGTAGCTTTTTCGTTGATATTCTGATGAGTGCTGTATGGAATATCTGGAACCGAAATTCGAAATCTGGGTTATTTCTTTACTTTTGTTCATTGCTGTGACTCAAACTTTGTTTACAAGAGTTCTTATACTTACTTGCTATGAGCTCATGAAAAGTTCTCCGTTTCAGTCACTAATCTAGAAGAGTAAGACTAAAACACACAGAGAAAAGTACCTACAATCATTCATAGTACCTAAAGAGCTACAATAATTCTGAAAAAAAAAACTTCATTTTAATTTTAAAATTTCATTTCAACTTAATAATCAATCAAACAAAACCAATCGAACTCCAAATTCAATTACGTAATCGAATCCAAAAATAAAGGGTGATGCCCATTCATGCGCAATAATCGTGTAAACTCGGTTACAGTTTACAGTTGCCGCCGTATCAAGCCCGAGAGTGGCCAGGCGGAGGCAATCGCGTGCAGTCTGCGACACACTTTCATTGAGTTAATAATGTGTGGATCACCTTTTATTAATTATTGGCTTAAGTATTATTGTTTAGTTATTAATGATTGAGGAATTTTATTTCTATAGAGGCTAGCTGGTTTTCACAGCTATCATTTATTTAGTGTTGCGAATAAATTTAAAATATCAAAAGCCCGACTGCATAACAGCAAACTAAAAAGATGGAAACAATATTATGTAGAAAGACGTAAGCTACGTACGTTTTTGGCCCTGTCAATAGAGTTTTTCGAGGGTATAAAGTATCCCACATATAAAGATAAGATACATAGATACTCGTGATAAACATAACCCCGTCTTTGCTACCGTGCAGTTGAGTAAAAACAGCTCATTCTTAACGCTAGGTAAAAAAAATAACTGCTACGTAAAAAACACATTCGTTTATGTTCGTTTATCATTAACACTATGCGCATCAACAGCTTTTTGCATCACACTTGATGACCTACAACAAAATTCTGTTAAGTTCACAAATTCAGTAACTAACAATTTTTCTGACGTATAACAGCTTATATGAGTTTTAGACTCATCGCTAAATCATTAATGATTTCCATTAAAAAACTCTCACAAAAAAACATTAAACACAGCGTTATCGCAGAATTTATTAGCTCGACAGAAAGCCAGTGATGTGTCACAAACGCTGCGACGGGCTGCATCCCGCTCGCTTTGTTGAATGAAATCAAAAACAAACTCCGCTGACAATCGCCACATCGACGGCCTATTTGTGTAACTGTGTGTTTCTGCATGTCTGAATATCATATGATATGCTGCCCACTCGCTTTTTTCCCTTTGAGGACCATTGAGCATTATGTTTTATGTGTAAAAGTTTTGCCGTTTCATCTAAATTATCTGCCCGTGCACTATTGTGCGTTTGCTAAATTACTGGATAATGTTTTGTTGTGCTTTTGTCTAATGAGTGGATTTTATCATTAATGTAATTCCTCAACGGTTGTGAATAGAAAACTTTTTCGATTTATGACTGTTTGTTTTCTAGACACAACTTTGTGACCCTAATGGTGATGTTCTTCTGGGAAAGTATGAAGGAATTCGTAACCGGCGTGTGTGTGCTACCTGATGTACGAACGTGGTCAAAGCAAAGAGAGGATGTAAGGTTCGTATCGGGTAGCAACGGCTTTCTTTAGTTTCTACCTAATCCCATGGAAAAACGGTTTAATTTTATATATGTAACTTTACGGTGCCATAAAGACAATCGGCAGAATTCGTACAACATACTTTTTTTGTTGTTCTGTGATAGAATTTGTACCACTTATTAAGGTAACTAAACCATTCATTTTCATGAAACATTAGTATTTTTAGAAGTCCGGATTAATTAATTATATCAATTAAAAGATTCAAGTAATTAAACGTAAAATAATCTAAAACTAAACGCAACTAAACGTAGCTATGGTTTTAGAAGTTGCCATTTGTAAAATATCACGAGGCTCAAAATGATAAATAATTATTTAAAAATAGAAATAACAGTAAATATAATTAACCAATTACACATTATACCTTACAATGAATAATTATTGCATACAATCTTAATAGTTAACTATATAATGATTGGAATATTATTTTTGCCATCAATGTCTTTTTTGTATTGGCAATTATTTTATTGACAGGTTACGAAAATCTTTCCGAGTCTCTGTTCAGTTCTTTGCTGTTGTTTTGGATTGTGGTTTGTAACTGCATCTGAGCAATTTAGCAAATTATCTGGCCATTTTTACGTTGAGTTGAGCAACTGCTCCTCCGTACTCTATCTGTTGATAGTACTTTCGCGAAAGGACGCTTTATTAGTTGTGCTGTGTGTGTACGTGCTTTAATTATTAAAATGACGAGTTTGCAATGCATCAATTGTAACGTTCGCTTGTCGCGAATAAGAAGGCACGCTTTATCCGACGAGAGTGAAGATATCGTCAATACTATTCGGCTGTGGACATATCCTAGAGATGTAAGTAGTTTCCAAATAACATTTTGCGTACGAGTGTGCCAGTTACGAAGTGATAACTTTTACGTGTTAAAAAGTAGCCTTACCATTTAAACTACACGATATCATACTAAAATAATATGTGTGTACTAAAACTAATCTAAAACACTGTTGTGGTTGTATAAATATTTACAATTTGTCCTATAAACAAACAATTTGTCCTGTAAACAATCACTTATGTGTTTGTACATTAACAAACACATAAGTGATCTTTTACATGTATTGTTTACTTGCCTAACACTTGGTTGCCTAACTTGGTATGCGTAACACTGTTAAAATAGTTATTACTGTTAGTATGACTATCATAGTCATATAAAGCAATGTTCAGCCATACTCAAAATCACTTAATTATTTTCTATTTCTAGATAACACCTGCTGACCATGTTTGCCATGCATGTTGGCAGCTAGCTACTCATCCACGTTCTTCTGATAATATGCCGAGGAGACGCATAGGCCATCAAAGTGTTTGTGTTGTATGCGGACGATCCATACTACGAATCAGTCGACGCAGGATTTTGATTGAAGGTGCAAATGAAGAAGAACAAAGAATGGCTAACACAGTTGCTACTTGGATCCAACCACGAGAGGTATAACAACATGTACCTATTATAACCTTTATCAATTAGGTACCTTGATTTGATTTAAACTAAGAAATAAGAATATAATTATTTCTCACTAATACCATGCATTTTTTAATGCAAGCTTTTCTTTATTTATATTTTTTATTTTAGCTTCGTTCTGAAGATGAAGCTTGTGTGCCATGTTGGCTAAGAGCTAGAAGAACAAGGGTTGTTTCACCAAATGAAGATATTCAACCCATTGTACCTGATCATCTGGAGAGTGATCATTCTGATTTGTTGTGTGCTGTATGTGGTCAGAGTCTATCCACCCCAACATCAGATCAAGAGTGGAATCCCGACAATACTGCTCGTTTGTTGGAGCACCAGCAGGTATATACGAAATAATATATTTATAGTAATTAGCTTATAAACATGTGTCACGCAAAGGGCAATTACTATTTTATGTTGCTAAATCTGGGACAGTCATGATGTTGGCTCCACTAACAACAAAAGGATACTGGTTTTTCCATTGTCACATAGCCCTTCTTCTCTACTCCAGTGAGCAATAAACCTATTCACTCTTATTAACACAACATAGATATTTTTGGCAAAGGTTTTCTGTAAGGTGAAAACCAATCATTGTATGTCAAGAACTATTCTGTAGCTTGGTCATGATGGGTGCAATTTATGTCTATCAAACTTAGTGTTTAATTTTTATTTCATCAATGTTATTTATATTTACAGATGTCATCCATGAATGAAGTTTGTGGAGTTTGCTGGGGCCAAGCTCGAGATTTGAGCTTCAATGTTCCAGAAGAACCACAAGAAAGACCCCAACATATTGTGTTGCCCAATATAAGAAGAGCGGCTGAAACACCAAGACATTGCATTTTCCAAGAGTGCACGGAACCAGAGCGAAATATTGTGCCTGAAGAAACCAGGCAACACGTATTGGTTAGGTACCAATATTTTATACCAAGAGGTGCTCGTATTTGCTCCTTACATAGACAGGAGGCTAATTATGAAAACCTGTATACTGCTGAGTATAGCCTTAATAGCTTTACTTCCACACACATAGAGGAGATTATTTTTATATTAATGGAAGGGTTAAGTAATATCTCTTATGAGAATATTCAAAACTACCCCGATAACCAAGTACAGTACTTTATCGGCATAAATAAACAACAACATCAACAAATATTAGATGTAACACCGAGGCTTAAGAATATGCATCGGGGTAGTTTTGCATTAACAGCCTTATTGTGTAAATTAAGGACTGGGGATTCAGGGGACAGATTGTCATGTCTATTTCAAGTTCCGAGAAGGACCCTAGAGACATTAATGTCTGTAGCAAGAAATATTTTGCTAACTGATTATGTTCCACAATTTCTTGGTTTTTCTCATTTAAGAAGGGAGCAAGTGGCAGCAAGAAATTCATACATTGCCGATCACATTTTTGGTGAGCCTAATGCACCAGCTGATCAAAAACCTGCAATCACAATAGCTGATGCAACATATATATATACACAAAAAAGTAGTAATTACTTGTTCCAAAAGGATACATATTCCCTTCATAAATATAGGAATTTATTAAAGCCATTTATCCTCTGTGCCTCTGATGGATATATTATAGATGTACGCGGACCATATAGTGCCACTACAAATGATGCCACCATAATGAATAATTTATTAAATGAAACTGAATTTAATGATTTTTATAACGAAAACGATATCTTCATTGTAGATAGAGGTTTTCGTGACTGCATGGATAGTCTGCATCAGAAAGGATATATAGGTCATATGCCTGAAACCAAAGAAGACGGCCAATCACAGCTATCTACTCTTGATGCCAACCGTTCACGCTGTGTCACTATTAACAGGTGGGTAGTAGAAGCTGTGAATGGCCGTTTTAAGAGAGACTTCAAAATATTCCGCCATGAATATTTTAACCGTGGTTGTCGCAGTTTAATGGCAGATTTTAAAATAGCAGCTGCTCTGCTGAATGCGTTTACTCCGCCATTTACAGAAAATATACATGCAGAGCAGTTTGTGTCAATCATATTTGAGCGCCTGTTTTTAACGAATACTGTAGCTGAATTAGTTAGGTTACATAATTTAAACAGGCGCGGTTCCTGGTTTGTACCCATAGACGCGACAACCCTCTCCTTTCCGCGACTATCCATGGAGGAATTGATATTATTTGCTTGTGGTATATATCAAATTCGCCAGGCTCGTTCATATGTGGGTGAGCATTTTCGCTTTCATGGAGTATATACATTAGAGGTATCTCGAGAGAGAATACATGGCTTAGAGGGAATAAACCCAATGTTGCTCCGTGCTAAAATAAAGTCCCGCCATTCTTCTGCTAGAACTTATTTTGTTTTCATAGTTGCAGAAACAAATATGAATGGTCCGGACGCAATCAAAAGTTATTGCTGTAATTGCATTGTAGGTTTAAGAACAGTGGGATGCTGCTCACATGTTATGAGCATTATTTGGTACCTTAGTTACGCTCGCCATGAAGGTATGACCCGACCTGCCCCTTTCCTAGATGAAATAATATTAAGAATCGATTAGGTAATTATAAGAACAATAAAATAAATGTAATTTCCTACAAAAACAAAGTAGTTTTATTTACCCACACTCAAAACTCCATCAGCACTTCATCATTCATCATCATCAAACTATTCCAGACCGCTGCTGGACGTAGATCTCTCCTAAAGCACCCTACTAAACAGGTACAATTCTCATGTCAATTTGTCAACTTAATGATAAGTAAAACACTACAAAGACAGCACCAGCTATCTAGAACACGTAATAATATTTATTGGGACATAACCTCAATAATATTTATTGGGACATAACCTCAAAAATAAAACTGGTTATAACTTTTAAGTCCCAACTTCTAAAAATCTAAGAATTTTAAAAGGGCTTGCCTATCGTATTGACTACCAATTAAAACAAAAAATATAGCAAAACACGATATTTTATTAGGTGTACGAAACTCCCATACAACCCTGCCGATCGCCTTTAGACTAAAACATCGGCAGTTATCACACTATCCACATGATTACACGAAATACAAACGTCTCCACCATTTCCATTCGAAAGCGTCACTTCGCTAAGTCTCACTTAAAGCAAAAATAACAATAAAAGCTCCACAGATTATGTTTTAAAGAAAGGCCGAGTGTTGGCACGCGAACGTGGGGTGGTCAGCGGACCTCAAGTAACAATTACTTGGTCATGCGAGCAACCAATCCATCACCCACTTGCCCTGTGCCACTGGCTGTGGCCACTCGGTTCCTACTCTAAGGCAATTTCCGGAGCCCTTATCTACCTCAACCTGCAAGCATTTACTTGGTGGTTTGTTTAACAGAATTAATCCAGTTGACAAGGATCTTTGGCAAGGCCGTTCCTTGTTTGCGCTTTTGTTGTTACAGTTTCGCATCGAACGGCGTCTTGGCACACGAGTGGGTACGAAACTAGATCCCAAAATATACAGACTATAAATAGGATAGGACGGCGAGGCTACACGGACGTTGCTTTTTAAAAGAACATTGCCATTTAGTTTTAAAAAGCTTTTATACCAAAGGAAATAATACTAACAACTCACTTATTAATAAAATAGTATGAATAAACGCGTCGACGGAAACCAAGTAGACGATATCACAGGCATAAAAATGCGACATTATTATTAAATTCTTTTCATAAGCGAGGTCTTAAGCCAAGTAAAGCTACCACACTGTGTGCATAATTCTTTAATAAGTAATAGCCTTTTGAAATACTGCGACACCGTTCATATTTTCAGTAGAATTTATAGGAAGTAAGCAACGAGCGGCCGACGGCTCGTTTAATTATTTTGCTCTTGTTTGCACAAGATTGAGATTGTAGTATGAGTTATATACTGCTAATAGAAAAAATAACACGCAGGCTTTTGTTTTTAATAGCAGTCGATTATTCAACAATGTTTGTGACTTCATAATAGCGTGCTTTGGAGGACAAGTAGCATAACCAACTTTTAGATTTGTAGCCAAAACTTTACAGACTTTTTTATCGGGGCAGGGAAGATTTTTCACTTTTCTAACTGTGATATTCAGTGGTGAAAATATTTGATTTAAAAACTATACGAGGACACTCTCAAATCTACTATTATCGAGTGCATAGTTGTTTTTTTAATTTACATCCAACGTAGAGTCCTTTTTCAGCGACCTAACTTGACTTCTAGCCTAAGCCATTGAATTTCGAACTTTTCTTAAACTTTTTTAAAGTTCTTTACACACAAATGACAACTTAGTACTGGAACAATTGATCTGAACTGAAAAGTACTGTATTAGAAATACAGTACTTTTCAGTTAAAATATAGGTTCTGAATTCAAAAACCTGAAGAAAAACCTTTTACCCATTCCTCTTCCTTCTAACCTTTACAACTTGTACCTATTGCATGAACAAATGTTTAAATTCTATTGACAAGGCCGTTCCGAAGTAACCCAACCCACCATACGTAACTTTTCATAAGTACAAAATATTACTTTTCCTGTCTATAAAACGAACCGACGTTTACTTAACAAACTCGCTTAAAAAGGTCACATTGAAGACGTTAAGTTGAATGTTATGATCTCGGACTTTCCGCCATTTCCCTTGAACTTCGCCAATCGAAAACAATAACAAAAGGAAAAGATTTCCAACATTCATTGAAAACGAAAGTTTGCGTAAGCGGAATCGTCGGCTAGCGGCAGGTGCGAGTTTTAAAGTCTGCTAACTGGAATCTCTTAATAATTAAGCTATTGGATTCAACTAAATTTTAATTTTGTTGAACAAAGGGTGGAAGGAAAATCTGGATGTTGTATTCGTAGCAGGTGCCGTTATGTAGTTTCTGCCTATCCACTAGAAATATAAGCGTGAGTTTATTTATCGCCGCACCATGTACTAACAAAGAATGCTGTAGTTATAAACTAGAATTTTAACTACAAAATTCATGTATAGAAATTAATTTGTACATACCTGGCTTTCAACAAACTATTGCCTCTTTGTGCAGAAATTTGTTTTAGTACTAATATGATACCAGCACGTGTAGCATGATCACCGTAGAAACGGGTTTTGTCGACGGAGGAATAGACAAATTGACAGATAGACAAAATAAATCAGTAATTTTGTCTATTCTTCCATCGACAAAACCCGTTTCTACGGTGGTCATGCTACGCGTGCTGTTAAGTTTTCTTTTAAATAATTTGTTTAGCACACTAGAAAAAATAATATAAGCATTATGGACACTGGACACATAGTTTATCATAACCCCACTCACAAAGACAAGGCATCCCGATGTATCACAGCAGTGGGAATATAGCTGTTTATGCAATATATCTTATAAAATAAGTAGTTTAAAGCTCATAACTTAATAGCACAGTGAATAACGCAATCGTTTTACCGGCCAGTTTCAGTTATCACCAGTTGACTTCGTAAAATTTTAGCGGTTCCGCTAAAATTATACGAAGAATGAGGTTTTTTTATTAATGGAAACTTTTCACGCAAATCTCCTTATGATTTCAAAACAAGAAGCACTTTGTAACGGTTGAGCGTCTTGCGCCTTATCGCACAAAACGTAGAATATTATAAAACGTCGCAATAAAGTAAATAAAGAGACAAATGTACATGCTCCCGGAGGTTAACAATCCAATTTGCACCTTGTGTCTTTAGATTAGGGTTGAGAATTGTGTGTAGTATGAGCATATAACGTAGGAGCGGCGCCTGCGAGAAATATTATGAAAACAAATTCGCGTTGAGCACGTTCAGTGTGCAAGTAATAAATAAAAGAGCAAAGTAGCTGGGAACTAGATGTAGACCAACGAAATTGTATTGTTTGAAATTGTATTAGGCAGTCAGCCATCAGGATAGTGCAAATGGCAGCTAGATATTCCACGAACTCTAAGCTAATTTGCGAGTTGTATAATCAGATAAAAGTTCCCAACTAATTATCCTTAAAACTGGTTATGATATAATTCGGTAGTCTAAACTTCTAATTTGACAATGAATGCCGTCGTATGCTTGGAAATACTGCAAAAGTTGGTACCACACAAAGTATCTTCCACGTTTAAAAATGGAGACTTCCTTTATTTCGGAGAAATGATAATAAAACAGACTTCGAACCCATGTCGGCCGGAGCAAAGACAATCTCTGCAAATGGGGGTTCATGGACAACTCAGAACTCAAG
The DNA here is from genome assembly GCA_964057025.1 of Standfussiana lucernea. Classification (NCBI taxonomy): domain Eukaryota; kingdom Metazoa; phylum Arthropoda; class Insecta; order Lepidoptera; family Noctuidae; genus Standfussiana; species Standfussiana lucernea. The sequence goes on from OZ059785.1 coordinate 7,340,829, forward strand.
TGCGTATGCAGCTTTTCCCTACAGACAATGGCACACCTTCCATCTTGCACCGCATGCCCTATCACCTGCGCACTTGATGATCAGCGCACTTGATGATCTGCTTACTGCATAAGTGAGCGGATTTCGGGTGGCTGAGTTTTGGACTAAATATAATATTTGAACTTATTTGCCATCGATACGCTAAGAAGAAGATAGGTATATTCAAAATGGAACTATAAAATATACATTTAAATTGAACCTGTATTTCAGTATCTGAGTGAAGAATCTCCTGCTGTCTTGCCATCTGTATCTGACTTTTTTTCTAAGATAAGACACGAATATCAGCTGCCGTGACTTTTTCCAATCAAAATTATCTTAACCAAATGTAGCTGAATACATGTATTGTACATAGAGCGACTGCATATCTGACCTCCTCAACTTGTTATGGGTAACAACACGATACCACTCGGCAAAACTGGCTGTCAGAATTTCGTTCGGACTCCGGTATCCACTGTCAAAGTACATTGAAAGGCACAACATGACCAAGATACGACTCGTAATTTAACCTACAATGCTTCGTAGCTTACAGAAACAAGACAGGACCGAATTAATTAATCCACCGATTAGATAAAAGTAGACACACATTATCTAATCCACTAACTCAGACATAGAACGTCTTGTACGAATTTAGTTGATTTAGTTTAGCATAATTTATGCGATCACTTTCGTGAATAATCGCTTTTGAATATGATTTACGTAGTTTGCTGCTTACTTATCTTAGAGTATGTACTACGTACTTCCTTCAGTTTGGTGTCTACTTACTGTTACATCAGCTGCGTAATACGATTATCTTATACTTGCTAAATTTCTCGGTTCATACGTACTTAACATACGTACTTTACTGACTAAGTTACTAATTTATATTTATACTAATATTATAAAGGGTAAAATTTGTTTGTAAGTTTGTAAGTAAGTGGTAATCTTCGGAAATCTTGATCCGATTTCGAAAATTCTTTCAGTAACGGGAAGCTATGTTATCCCCAAGTGTCATAAGCTGGGGTGCTAGACATTTTAAATGTGCCCGTGTACAAATTTTCGTACATAAAGGGGGCGAAGTCGCGAGCAAAAGCTATCAGTAATAATATTAATTTGAAAGTAACTCTGTCTGTTACCATTTCAAGTCTTATAACAGTGGAACAAATTTCGATGAAATTGTTCACCCAATTTGACCATGACCTGCGTTAAGCGGCCTTAACCAGCAGAAGCTAGTTAAATAATATAGATTTAGCCTGTGGACCAATTAGGGGCCACCGTAGAGCCCAAGCCCATATCTAGACTAATATAAAACTGAGGCAAAAAAACTGGTAATCAAAAATTATTTCACCGCTTCAAACAGTCCTACACTAATATAAATCTATACACTATTACCGAATGATATACATATATACTGTGTATATAGTCTAACTCCACGTGGACGAACTCGCGAGCAGAAAAAAGATAACAAGCACTTACCCATGGAGTCTTAACCAATTCACATCAAAAATTCCAAAAGTTAAAAGATTCCTGGCAGTTAAAATAAAACCTTAAAAAAAAACTTGTCCCATAACTGGGATTAAAATGACACTATATAGAATACGAAATGACACGGCTATACTTTCTAGATTTAAACAGGAACAGCAAAAAAGAATTAAGATTTCCATGCCAGTTCCACGTGTCTACGAGGCACTGAAGCTTGGATCATAAATAGAGAGTCCCAGCTGCTAACGTTTCCTGGAACCCGTATCTAACGCAGCAATGTAGCAGTGTATTCCTGAAGCCTTACGGAGTCGTGCTTATCCCTAAATAGAAACAATTCGTAGACAGCTTTCGTCCCAAATAAGTTGGAGCTTCGTAACTGCAATATTGAATTTTTTTTTTTAAGTTTACTGTGAACTCGGATGAACGCGCAGAATAAATGTATCGTACATTCGAACGATTTTTTTATTCCATAAAATCCTTTTCCACGCAATATTTACTTAGTTTCAATTATGTCTATGACTACTAAATAATATGGTCGAAATTATTTAGGGGTTTATATTTTCGATACAAAAATCACAAATTCACATAATGGTTACGTCGCGTGTTTGTGCTAGCGCCTCCGTTATGTGGATACGATGTAGGTAAACACGGCGTCTAACATAACCATGCCTTGAGCAATTAAACCCATCGTATCCATGGCAAATATAGTTCCAAGTACTGCAATACCACTAATTGTCACTCGGCTTTCCCTGCCACTGCTGCCACACACAATATTACGTATGCATGAGGAAACAACGACACATACCAGCATACATAACACATGACCCAAATCAGAATCCATTTGGCTTGAAAATCAACAGCTAAAATACTTGAAAAATTGGAGTGTTCTCCCAAATCTGCATTGAAGAGAATACGTTGTTATAAAAAGAGCAATCACAATGGGCCGACTTCGACTTCCAATTCAAATACATAACGCGTTCGAAGTCGTTACGTTAAACGTAAACGAGACAGAGACGAAAAAATATGTTAAACAAGCAATTCACGCGAAATCGTGAACGCTGACGACGGGTACGCTATTCAGGCAACGTTCGATATCTTGAATATTGTATGTAGGCCTGTTTTAGTCACTTTTGCACGGCGTTTGAATGTCATTTTGTTTGGCAAGTTTGGTTCACTACATTTTAAAAGACGTAGCCAAGTTCTTCTAGACTTATCTCGAATTAGAAACAAAAACAGCCTAAGTTTCCGCAGTTTTGTGCCAATATACCCAGATATTCAGCCTTCCAAATTCAGTCCGTCTTAACATTTTTGTAAAGCCAAAATTAAGTTATGATTTTAGAATTCTATGTACATAATGTTTGTATACAGGTATCTGTATAACATATCTAGTAATCACGTGTGACTCCAAAACTCCTAATGCACACACCGAAAATTATGACATCAATAAATAATATTAAAAGAAATGAAAGCTTGAGAGCATATACACAAGAAGTGGGCAGATTCGTCTCAGAAATAAGTTGCAGTAGTTTTTCTTGTTATCTCTCTTCACTTTATATATTTTGTTTTATGTATGTATACTTATTATTATATATTTTTTATAAATATTTTCTAGTATTTTCTTTTAGTGTATTGTCTTTGCATCACCCAAAGCTAGACTGGTAGAAAATGCCCAAGGCATTTAGTTCCCCTTTGTACAGTTTTTACCTGTGCATAAAGTTTTAATAAATGAATAAATATTATCTATTTAATTTTATCTAAAAATCCACTCGTACTCGCTTCTAATGTAATGTCAGTAATAAACCCTCGTGCATCATAACACGTACGCTTGATATCGTCTACACGTTTTTGCGAATTTCTGTGCGTCAAAGGTGATAGGGGAGATCGGGAGACATTGTTTCGAGTCGTCAAACATTGCTCGGTATCACCTTTATTGAGTGTAACAAAAAATTGCTGGATCTCGTCACGTGCTTAGCTTGATACGTATAAGTTACTGTAAGTAAGTGTAGGATGTAAGGTAGGTAGAAACAGTTTTATTTGAACAATGAAATAGTGTGAATTGTGTCCTTTGTAAGAGCCGCTTTAACAGGTTGGTTAGTGAAATCTCGACTCTTTACTCAATTGGTTCACTAAATTAATTAATTCTCCAAATGACAATATTTACTTATAACTACTAAAATAGTAGAAAGAACTGAAATATTATCCGAAAATAGAAAGTTGAGAACTAATCATCCATCTTATTCTAACATTCCTCGTTTTAATTACGTACCTATAGGTTCTTAGTTATTTACTTACGTTCGTTTATTTTTACCTTTGACATGTCTAAATCGAAGATCCAAGGCGGGTGAATGTAAATAGACGCGCTGAAAGGGAATATACCTATACTGGAGACATAACCAACGGCTAAACTATTAGCCGGTGTAGACCTAAACATCGTTGATCTGTCTAACGTTATTTATATCGTATTACCTAAAGACACCAGCACATGAAAAGCAAAGGTTTTGCTTTAATAAATTTCTGAGAAAGCGGGTTCTGTAGAGTTACGGAAAAAGTCGACCGAAAAGATAAGCTTTCCTTAAAGTTAGGTAGATAACTGTATCCATAATAATATTATCTTACTAATATTTGCACTCGGAAACCATTGATCCCATAGAAATAAATTGACAAATAGGTAGCTTCACACCTAGAAAATAACTTTTCAATCTGAATATTCGTATTTTAAATGACACGCAAACGAAGTGGCGGACAACAGCGAGTTCAAAATATATGTTATAAGGGTTGAACCTAATCTGGCTGCGGTACGGAACAGAACTAACTTTTTATAAAAACAATAACAACAAATATCTAAAAACATTTTACGAATATTTTTTGATCTATATTAAAAAAAAAAAATATCTTATTGCATCACATTATTAGTGGAAAACCAACTTTAGAGCAATCCAAAAAAAGCCCAGCCGTCATTTGCAAACAACACGTTTAGGAGGGTCCGTGCAATTCGGGTAGACAGCTGTCTTGCTACCGGATGATGACCCCGGGGCTCCTAATTAATAGTTGTTGGGAGTGACGTCCTGTGGCCGCTGCGATCCTAGTACCTCGGCCGTTGTTTTAAAGGTTATTGGCAGTTTGCTTGGAATTGAGATGAAGCGCTTAGTTATCTACATGTACACCTCAATATATACGTTTTCTGTAAAAGACATAGGCGAGGTCGTTGTATATTATTTTTTGTTATGTACTCACAATTTCAGTAAGGAAATCAAGGAATCTTGTCTCCTAGAAGTGAACGGTATAAAGTGACATCCTGATGGAGGATGCGACCCTAGTAACTCAAAGTGTTTACGGGACAGGGAGAAAAATAATAATTGGCTGCAAAAGTGAGGAAACAATCCGTTGATAATTTCTGAGTTGAAAATCTTGTGAGTTTATTAGGTATATTAGAATATTTACCTTACTATACAAACTTCCTTCAGTTTTCGTTTCAGCAGTTTTCTCATCTCATTTTCTGCACCTCCAATAAAACCGATCACTTCTTCAATAAAAATACTTTTAGCTTGCCAGCTCATATAGCACTCAACATCATTATCCACTCCATAAATTATAGAGATGTACAGTGATATACTTACCCCATGGGCAATCATCGTTGGGCTATAAAATCTATAAAAGCCACTCTCAGTAATATTGGATAGTGCAACGCGTGCGATAAATGAGACTTGTTCCCACAAAACGACTTCGGGTAACGATCTGTTTGGCCCGCTTCCGAACATGCCTGTGAAATATACTTGTGTTTAGTTTCTTTTTGTATTGACTTCTAATGTTTTGGGGTGGTGGGAATTTATTCATGCGCTTCGATGATGGGTGTTTTGGGCTAAAATATTATTTTGTGAATAACTTGAGCTTAAATACTTAGTACAGGATATCAATATTTACTGTTTAAAAAGAAGCCCCTATAATGGGCAATAATAGACTGTGATCGTTATAATTTTTTTTTAAATGTATATGTTAAGTTAAAGATCAATTGTATTAGAACAAACAATGCTAATGCAATAGAAACTGCCTCGTTGGTCTTGTTGGTTCTGGGTTTGATTCCCAGGTCAAGCACAGTGTTACTAGGTTTTTTCATTATGAATTTCTCAGTGGCAGCCACGAAGTCTGTATTTGTGCCCGGTTGATGGCAAATAGGCCCGCCCTCTATTACATGTGACTTAAAACATAACTGGTGAAACGTGGGTGTACCTACTAGGTACAGCCCTACCCAACCCTTTGGGGTTCACATGCGTGATGTTATATTATGTATAGAAACAAGATGAAAATTTAGAACTATTCCCAGAAAAGGGTAAATGAAATACAGTCACGATTCGAAAATAATTTGAAGAGGAATAAGTAATAAAGAGAGAAATTTCTTTATTTGTATTGTTCTTTACATATACAGTAACATTTTCCGAATACGGTCAAAGAGAAACAAATAATCACGAAAAGTTTGATTTCACCCTTCCCAGAAAACGACCTAAATCTGAAACAAGAGCAATATTTTAACTATGGCAACTGGCATAGGCGCTATTACGCTTATAACATTAAGCAAAGCTATAGATACATGTTGTATAATTAAAAACAGATGACGTCACGTGATAAGGGATCTACCGGACGAGCTAACAAATTAGAAGGGACGGCCTGTCCCTCACACCTGCTGCCTTGCATTTGTAAATATTAAACAACGCATCTATTAGGATTTAGTTTGGCTAAGCCTGGTTGTTGTTTTGGCTAATTAATAAAAGTTAAACAGAACGAAAACAGAATTCGGAAAAACTAAATTTAACCTTGTCATAGAAAAAGGTACCTATTATTCAAGTGGCATCTGCCACCAGTGGGGACAGAGGTACCGGTGGTGGCAGATCGGAATAAACAATTTAAAAATATCTGTTTATTATCTAGGATTTTTAAAATTGGGATCCTTATTATATTGGAAAAGTGACAACCTTAAACTATGTAACACTAGAAAGTAGTAATTTAATAACACAAAATATATAGGTAAATATACCACCATAAAACTACCCAACAAACTCTAAAACAAATAAATTCTGAAGAACGAAACAAAACTCTAATTGAAAACGCAAGTTGGTCTATATCACTTAACCCTTATGCTGCCGACACGCGGTGTCTAACCCATCGCTACCCGTTTCCGACCTAATGGCACATTAGGTACCGATGCAGGTGACAACCCTATCTCTCCCCGCGCATATTTGAGAAGTTTTCCCGAAAAACTGGGCCGAGATCCCGGAACTAAGGTAGGGGTGCACCATATGTAATGTCCGCAGCCCTAAAAGTTATAATATAATTAAGGGTTACTATATAAATAGACATGTTTATGTTATTACTGGTTACATAATTTTGGTTTTAAGAGCTTTTGTAAATTTTGTTGTTCATTAAATATAAGTACGTACCTAAGCTGTTATGGAAAGGTGAGTATTATATAAATAACTTCTCCCGACTGAATATTATGTGCAGCTTTATAATGAGTTCCCAGAATAGTAAGGTACCCGCATAACCGTTGTTTCTAAAGACTGTTCGTATAGTTATCAATTCTTAGAAAAAACTGACAAACATCACTACGTTTGATAGACAGGCAAATTACGTATTCACAGGAATTGTATTGTCTATATTCATGAGAACTATGGTAGCTATAAAATTATCTGCTATCTGCATGGTAAACTTAAACCATTTTTTTCTACATCATTGATAATAATTCATGACTGATTTTACCAATGTCAGTTTTTTTCTATCCGTAGAATAAAATTGACGTCCTACCGTTTTTATATGAAAAATCTATCGACTATTCAAAATGTAACTACCAAGCTTGTATAAAAATCTGGCAAATCCTCGTCCACGGACTCGGGCAATGCGACTTGCGACGAAACTTTTGACAAGCATTTTCATTCCGCAAGTAGTTACCGTCGCTCCTCGTCGCTGGTGACTCATGGCGTACTCTAAACAAATTTAAGTTGATTGCACCACAGTCCCTGTCGGAAGACATGTAGCTCGTGGCAAGCTTACAACTTATGTAGATATGCGTACTTCCTTTGATTAGCAGATACAGATACTTTCTTCGATTAATTACAAATTTTAAGACCTTTGTAGTATCACATAAGTACATAGCTATTGTATAACTGTCCTAAGATATATAACCTATCGACCCAATGGGTGATACATAGTTGATAGAGTTTGCCTTATCTAACGACATGTGATTAGTTAATTGGAGAGACCTCATCGCTCCGTGATTGGTTTCAAACTAATACGAAATTCAAACTACCCTGTCTCGTGTACAGTTTGGAGACCTTGAATGTATAATTGAAGTACAAGGGTACTTAATACAAAGATGAATTACTGAAGTGCCTGCAAGAATATCTAGAATGTACCAAGTGATCTGAAAAATTAATTAGATTTTAACAGTAAAAAAAATGCAGCATGCATACAATATACATATATTTTGTTAAAGTATTGGTGTTTTTTTGTAACAAAATCTGCATAATCTTCCTGAAAAACTCAGCAATAAAGTTAGTAAGAGGTAAATGAAGGTGATCCAGATCCAGATTTCAAAGACGACATTTCCTTGTAAATCCAGGAGCCTTCAATTACAATCAATTCGAAACAATTCCATTCACTTACTTCACAAAAAAAAAATATTGCTACCTTTTACGACGGCAACAAAAAAAACCCTACAGATATTTGTAAAAACTGGAATTGAAGATATTTTCTAGTCTTTTCTTTGTGAAAGTCTAATTTACCGTGTTTTACATGAAAAAGATAATATAGAGAAGTATTTTCATTTCTTTTGTCTCCTGTTTTCTATCCATTCATTCGGGTCGAGCACCTGTGCTCAGTTTTGCTCGAGCGGGTTTTAAAATTAGAGATAATGAAAATGCTATCGCTTCACCCTCTAGCATTTTACTTTACCTTAAACATGATGAAGCCAGCTGTTTCGATAAGGAAAGTAGATGTTTTCTTTACATTTTATTGTATTGTTTCAATTTTAATCAAGAATTTTTGAGGTTTATACCTTTGCTTAAATTAAAGTTGAGAGAAGTTAAAACGTCGAAAATGCAAGGTTAAATAGGTGTTAAACAATAATTAAGTTTAAGCATCGTTTTGGCATAAGCGCTGAATATGATTATTGTTTAATTTAATAATTAAACAATAATCAAATGCGATTTTTTTTGAGGATGGATATGAATGTTTTTTACTCTTTCACGCAATAACTACTGAACGAATTTGGATGAAATCAGGCACACAGATAACTTATACTCTATTTAAACAAAAAGGATACTTTTTGTCCCGGTAATACGATCCCGTGGGACAATTACCGAATTCCACGCGGGCGAAGCCATGGGAATTCGCTAGTTTTTAACTACCGTTATAAACAACTTCAAAAACTAACAAGTCACTACTTATCTACATTTTTCATCACTTACCACCTAAAGACTTCGCCACAAAACACATTTTAGACACATCATTCCAAAAATGTCAAAGTGTACCTAATTTCAGTTGCGAAAATTAATCATCTCACAAAAATGATCGTGCTGGTCAGCGCGTCTCCACCATCTGTTCTTCGACAAGACAGTCGCGTTATTATTAGATGAAGTGATAAATTGTCACCCGAGTCTGTTCAGCCATCTGTAGACCGATTTGTACTAACAAGTCTGTGTATTAATCACGTTTAGAATTAAAATTAATGAGTGCTGAATACAGGCCCTACGAGGTGTTGGATGACTGGATCGTTTTGGTACCTACTGTGTTATTTCATTGGTAAAGTTAGTGCTGGAGTTATATTCAGGGGATTGCGTACATAATGGCTCTACCTTATTTAACCTGAACAAACTGATCCACCAGGAATTCCTCAGTAGCAGTCACGGAGTCTGGATTAGTGCCATTTTGCTGCAATAAGCTCGCCCTCTATTACATAGCACATCAACATAACTGGCCAAATCTGGCTGAATTATTAGTTATTAGCTGATTGTTATTTAGGGTGCTGTCTTCAGTTAGCTAAAACAAAAGAGATACATAATTTAGTCTGAAAAATTCACAAGCATTAGTTCAATTTAAATTCATAAGCACTATGAGTTTCAGCTCCAAACATTGATAAAAATAAACTAAAAGTTATGAAATACTTTCAGTAAATTCACACGTGATCATAAAACGTGACTAAAGTCACGTTTTTTTTTAGTTATTGTGATTAAGTTAGCCAAAAGTTATTTTGTTAAGTAATTTTGATAGCGAGCTTTCCCGGCTAATAATATGATTAATTAATGGTTATTTATTTTAACGTACTTTTAATTATAAACCTTGGTTTAATAAAATAAGTAAGTTACATAATTTAGGTTATGTTTGTAGTAACATAATACCAATACTTTCTTATCCAATCTTACTAGAAGAGCAAATAGTGGTGAGCAGATACAATAAGTGGTGAACAAATTCTTATATTAAAGTAAGTTTTGCATAAAAGTTACCCACATTCTGATGTCATCTTTACTTAATATTATGTATAAAGAGGTTTACTGTAAGTTTGTTTCTAGCTTAAGATGTAAGGGGTAGAAAATCTTTGGAACTACAGATCTGATTCGAAAAATACTTTGACTAATGGCAAGATACATTACCCGTATTTTAAACGTTCCAAGGGATAATTACTGACCATAACGCGACCGAAGCCACAGGCAGAAGCTAGTAGATAATAAAGAAAAAAATAACCTTAAAGTTTTGACTCTATTAATATGAAAGCACCGAAATCCATCACTGAAAACCTCGCAGTTCAAAATTGCAAACGAATCAAAAAAACTCTTGCCAAATGCCGCCGTCACATCAGTCACCAGGCCAACATAACCCAATACAGCTATACAGTCGTTAAAGCAAACGTATTACTCAGTGAACGGAAATCTGCAGGATGTGCTGATATCGACCATCAATATCAGGGTACCAGGGTACCAAACGTTTGCAGGAGGTCTATTGAATTGAGAACCGATATTTATTGGCCGCAAACAGTTTGGCTGTAAGTTATAATCGTTATCTGTAATTAGAATTGAGGTTCTGAGGATTAGTTACTTAGGGATTAGTTAAGTTGAATGGGATTTACTACAGTCAATAATAGATAAAATGGTTTGGAGTTTTCATATAAATTTATGGAGGTGCAAGTTTTCTGGGCCCAGTATAAGTATTTGGCTAGAAACAAAAGAAAGAAGATCTCTATTCATACATATAATATTTATTTAATTCAGATATTCGAACAAGTACATTTAAATATTATAATCAAACATTACAATAACTGAAAAGAAACGATATCATGTCTAGACGAACCCACAAAATCTACACAAAAAATCCTTTAGAATTTTACTTACATACATAAACAACAATGTACCATAAATCTAATTTTATATTCTCTTTTCTCATGTTTCTTATAAAATTAATACAAACTAGTGAAATTACTGGAGTAGTTACAAGGAACACGAGTAAACAGTCGGTAGTAGGTCGATAGCAAGACGGTTCCCTAATCGATAACTAACATTACGTTTCGTCGGTTGAAATTACCGAGCGGGCGTCGCGTTGTTAGAAAGCAGTCACGATCCGTCAATTTTTTTGACGGCGGCAATGCTTTTTAAATGCCCGTGTTCACACACACCACGAATCGTGAAAGGACGGATACGTCTTAAATCACGTATCGTCTTTTAAAAAACACGCACGTCAAAAAACGCGAATCGTGAATTTCTTTGTGACAGATTCGATGATGCGCTCGCTTCCGTAAAATCAAGAAACTAATGTGAACATCAATTCGTTTTTTTTTTCGGGATCGCGATAAAACACGATTCCTTATGCAATATGAACGTCCATCCGTCATGACATATCGTTTTTATGACGGATCGTCAATGACGGAAGCCGTGTGAATGAGACCTTACTGGTTCAGTTTGTCAACAATCATTACCAATACAGCTAAATACATTAATTGTACAATAAAGTATATTTTAACTATACATTCTTAATTATTGTTGAAACAAAAAGAATTAAAAACTAAACTTTTTACTATTTATTTCAACGTGCGTTCATCAAATTACCGATTCTGATACTGTTAGCCTGCGTCATCCCACTGGTGGGCAAAGGCCTTTCCCCATGACTTCCAGTAGTTTCGATCAATGCAATCTTTTTGAGATAATATGTGCGTCATCGATTAAGATTTATACGTTACTCGCTCACAGGAACTTTTTTGGTGGCTGATGATTTCAGTGTGTGTAGTCTGGACAGTAACTTTGTCAGCTCTAAACGTTAATTTTGATTCTATAAAAAATACTACGAACATTAATTTGGCTACCACCCTAATAAAAAATATTCACCGCATATTTTTCTCGAACAGAAAATAAACCTAGGTTAAACAAAAACAGAAATAACAAAAGAACGGCGCAATATTTCTCCACCAACACATAGTACGAGTATTTTAGACAAAAGTAATGTGATAAATTATCTGTAAAAAAGTTGTAATTGTTTTCTTTGTTGGGATGTTGGATAACATTGTTTCAGAGGCTGAACTTGGCGCTAACGCCTTTGCTTTGTTAAGATTATCTTAGCCTGCTCCCAGGAGACGTCAACAAAGGAAATTGGATGGGCAGTCAGCCAATAGCTTTTAATCCTCTATTCTTTTTGACCCTCCTTATCTGCTTGTAGGTTGTAATCACGTTATTTTCTACAGATATGTGAATGGACTTAATTATCTTTTGACCAGATAATTACTTGCGAGTCCTTTAATCAATATGTTACACGTGTGAGTTGCGATAACGTAATAGAAGTTATATTTTCTGTTAGACGTATTATTATTTTACTTCGAGTTTTGATGAAAATGTTTATATCTTTGGATTCTAGGTTTAAACTATTTTTTGAATTAGCTAGAGTTAAACCTCTGAAATACCTGAAGACCTATTTTCTTACTTAAAAACATTCGAATTCAAAACTTACACTTGTCACTTACAGGATATCCTCCGTGTAATTGTTGTTGTGAGCTCCCACAGTAATAATAATCGCCGAATAATTAATAATTATGGAAGGTATCCCGTAAGTGACACTATAAGTTTCGTTATAAACCGTGAAAGCTTAAAACAGTGTTACAGTAAACAATATTATCCTAGCGACAATTATGAAGGCCAAATGCTTGCAAAATATGCGAATTTTCTCTAAAAAAAAACAAGCAATTTCAGTCTATATATTATTGTTGCACTAGCGACCCGCCCCGGGTGCAACGTAGATACTAATGTTTTCTCTACTATAATATGCATGTATTATACATATAAACATTCCTATTGAATCACTATATCTATTAAAAAAAAAACTGCATCAAAATCCGTTGCGTAGTTATAAAGATCTAAGCATACATAGGGACAGACAGACAGACAGCGGGAAGCGACTTTGTTTTATACTATGTAGTGATGAAAGATAAGACATCAGTAACAGTGCTTTTTAAAATCCTACACGTCAGATATTTTAGTTGACATACAAACTAAGCAATTTTCTTATATGGTAACAATTTTAATGAAACACACAACAATTTAAAGCCTTCAGTTTACACGTGCCTGCTTGAAAATGTACATAATTATTATAAGGTGTAAGTAGTCGTCTTACAAAAGCCAGTCGGCTAAGTAAACTAGTAGTTCCCAAGGTTTTCTTAATAATTCCGTTAATTTTTTAGGTAAACAACCTAAATCCAACAACTTTTGCATGTGACTCAGTCTGATAGCTAAAAGTACAAAAAACACTCTTGTACATAAGCGCAGTAATGTGTACTTCCAAGTCAATCCATCGACTGCTTTCGTGGGTTTTAGACACAAACATACGTACATCCGTAAATACATATTTATAAAGATTTAGAAGCTCTTTGAAATTTTTATTCGTAGAATTTCGAACAGATTATGTACAGACTGAAACATCGACGTAGACTTCTGTGGAAGAATTCCGTGAAATACGTCAAACTAACCCAACGTTCTTAGCGTGGTAGCCATTCAAATCACTCCCAAATACATTTAAAACCTAAGTATGCTCGGAACAGATTCAAAATGAATCAGCGTCAACGATGCGAAGAAGTGATGTGGGTTGGTATGTTTAGCCAGAGCGAAACTCAATATTAGTAGTTATCTCGTCAAATACAAGAGGTCGGTTTTCAAAGCCGAGCCGTCCAGACAAAACTTTACAGTGCCTACCTGATTTCACCTCTCGTTTACAGAACAATTCAGGAACAGTTTACACGTAACTTATATCGTAAAACCTTTCATAAAACGGATAAAGTCATTAACGATTTTAACGCGACGGTAACAAAGTTGGATCGTAAACGGTATAATATTAAAACTGGAATTTCAAACTAATATTGCTTAAGGGTTGTACGATTTTAAACATTTTCTGGATTTATCCTGATAATTTTTTATAAGTTTTTGTTCTATAGAATATTATAAAATTTATTTTCGTTTCATGGACCTATTTTATTGTTCTCTGAGTGAATTCACAAGGAATGCATTGTATATCATTAGTTATAGATATTAGTTAGTATAGGTATTAGTTGTAAGTATAAATTAAGTTATTATTAATTAAGGCGCATTTATCGCATTGGGTTAGCCTGTAAATCTGTAATGATAAATGTAAGTAGATAAATAAATAAATAAATAAATGTCTATGTATCCTGTCGCAGGTCCGCTGGAAGAGATTTTTAAATGAAATAAGCGGTACCTTTGTGCTCTAATGTCTGTAAATTATTTTCAGTTCAAAACTAAATAATTAAGATACGATTTTTATTCTATAGTTTAGCAATTTCTTGAGGTTAGAACTGCCAAAAGTTAGAATTCTTAGCTTTGCTTTCTTACTTCGTTCAAATTATTGTCTATTGCATAAAAATGGTTGCTTAAGTTATGCCTTAGAAGTAACTTCAAGTACACCTCTGCCTAACCCTTCGAGGATTACAGGCGCGCTGTTATATTCTATTAGTAGTAACATCTTTTGTCTCACAGTTTCATCTCACGAAAATCAACCTCCCAATCTATTTCCAACTACCTGCCAACAATGTTCTGTACATACGTATATTCATACGTCGTACATAGAACAAATTCCAACGGTTTAGTAACAAACAGTTAAGCTGTAATTGAATGGATGGTGCCAAGCTGGCATTACATTAAAGGGTAATAACTGTCTCTTCAGATCGTGAGTGCACGCCTTATCTCTTGTCGCCGTCGAATTGATGCGTTTAATAACGGAAACGCTTCTTAAATGGAACTGTTAGAACTGGATGGGCCAGCGGGTCATGGGTGATTGATATTTTAGTTTAGGTCGGAGACAGTCTTAGATTGGTGCTATCTATTTTGTTGGAGTGGAACGTGGGTGGTGGGTTTTTTTGTCCTTTGCTAAAAGGGTTGTGAGTATGAGTAGGTACACCAAATTGTTCTTATTATTCTGCTCCGTCCGCTAAAACCTTTGAGTGATAGTAGATACTTGGGTACTATAAACTAACTTTGACTTGATTTAATTGAATAAACTCACAGTGTCTTTACAAAAGCAGACTCTAAATACTGCGTAGAATAGAATATAATTGTATTGTATTTAAATTACGTAGCTACGAAGTGGCGTAGCTGCTACGAGAATTACATCCGTAGCAGCTGCGGAATAAAATGACGTAGCACTTATTTTTAAATCATTTTCAAACTGTAACTATTCTATTCATTTCTTCTATTGCTTTTACATTAAATTTTAAATCAGTCCTCCCCTAACAAAATATCCAGTGCCCTATTCTGTAAGATTCTATATCAACATCCCACAGGCAGTAGCGAACTCTATTAGAATGCCTGCGGGGACGTAACAGTCTTCCAGCGATTCTTTAATGTCCCCAACAATCGATGTCGTTTGCCGTTCCCGATCTAATATGAAAAATCAAAAGTTATTACCTTCGGAATAGGGCCGTTTTCGATGACAATCGTCTTGCTGTCTCCTATGTGATATGGAATTTCTCTGCCTGTCTTTTGGTACAAGGGGATAGTAATGCTTTTGTGGGCTAAAGATAGGTATGAAAAAAGGCTGACTGTAAAGTGACTATTAAAACAGAGAAACCTAGTAATTTTAAGTTTAGAATAGACACATTTTAGATTATAAATTTAGTCAAATAACAGCTCATTAAGACGAGGACTATTCGTGTTTTTTTTGTGACGAATCGTCTTTTTTCACGATCCGACATTTTTTTGATGGTGGCAATGCTTTTTAAATGCCCGTGTTGCTCCCGAAAAATCACGAAACTAATGTGAGCACCTATTCGGATGTTTTGCCGAATCGTGATAAAACACGAATCCGTATGCAATGTGAACGTCCATCCGTCGTGACGTATCGTGTTTTTTCACGAATCGTCTAGAGAATACTTTTTTGTTCATCAACATATTTTGAATACCAACTTTCAAACTTCTGGAAATGGACCAATGAATAATTTTATTGTGCTCTTTGTATTGTGCTTACCTACTTTAAGTTCCTTTTAGGATTTTTAATAACGTGAAAATCTTTTGATATAAGCTTCAATAATTCCTGATACCTGATGCAGTTAAGCAGTAGCGGTAATAATGTTAAAACTTTACTACTGGTACCTTGCGAAACAGAGCGTGAAGATAAAGTGTTCATTGATTTTAAATAACGTCTTCTACTGCAGCATAAAACTAACTTATACTGTACGTTCATAAAGTGAGCAGTTCACTTAGTTCACAACGACAATGTTCACTTTCTTACAGTTTGAAGTTATTAACAATTTTAATTTTATTCTTGAAAAGAATTGGGTAAGGCTTTCGTCAAGCAGTAGGACAGTATGCTAGATACAAAAAAAAACTGTCTTCTTCTTGGCTTGTCCATGGCAATTTATACTGAGTTGGCCTAGAACTAAGCGTTTTTAGATAAGAGTTTTCACTAACATCCATCCATTTCTGTAGAATGCAGGCATCGAAGCACCTTTTAAGCTACACTTTTCTCGGTTTTCAGTAATCTGCAAATTCATTTGTTATTCATTTGTCTAGGGTCGATTAGCTATTGCTTATTGCATACCGATGGGCGATCGGATGGCCTAAATAAGTGAAAGTGACTCTCAATATCTTTGACATAAGCATTTCGGTAGCTTGTGTGTTCCCTTACATTTTTAGGGTTCCGTACCTCAAAAGGAAAAAACGGAACCCTTATAAGATCACTTTGTTGTCCGTCCGTCCGTCCGTCCGTCCGTCCGTCCGTCCGTCTGTCAAGACTGTTTTTCTCAGGAACGCGTGGAGGTATCAAATTGAAATTTCTATATGATACTTAGTTCTACTGTCCCTGGAAGCTGTAGAAAAATCAACCTTCTAAGTCAACGCAATCAAAAGATACAGCCACTTAGGCCGCAAATTTCCGCAAATTTTCGAAACTCGCACGGGAATCAAAACCTACAGGGTACTTCCCGTGAACTTAGAATCTTGAAATTTTGTACGAAGTCACGTCTTATAGTACAGATATAGGAAAAATTACGAAAACCGTAAATTTTTAGTTTCGTCATATAAAAAAAAGTTATATACCCACAGGTTTGTACGGAACCCTCGGTGCGCGAGTCCAACTCGCACTTGGCCGGTTTTTTTTTACTTTTCCGGCTTTGTTATCACTGATAGAAAGTCACTTTGTGTAGGGTTATAAGAGGTTAACACGGACATCGTATACCTACGATACCTACGATTTGTCAAGCTGGGGTAGCTCTTCGATCTTCGAGTGAATGATTGTTTTGGCGTAGGTGTTTTTTTACAGAAGAATCTAGATTATTGTGTGAGAATGTACCCACCACATTCTCTTATAGAGATAAGGCAGTGTGAAGGATATTGACTGGATTATGCTCATGACTCTAAGTTTCGAATTATATATTAAACTGTTTTTCGTTGTGGTAGCTGCAAATGAGGGAGCTAAACATTGTCTTAGTTTTACTTTTTAAACTGTTATACGACAGCGTGTTCTCTCTGGCTTGTCTTCACAAGATCTTCATCAAAACATTTAGAGCAAGACTGCGCTCAAACATCTAAAAGGCGCAGCAGCAAAATATAGCAAAAAACAAAAGGTTTCCACAATGAGCCATTTCTCGGCAAGCGAACACTTAGCCGGTTGATATTTAGTGGTTCATTTCGATTCTACTTCCCCTTTGTTCGGTGGCTCTTTTTTCTTAAAGGATGTTCGGTGAATTGCAAATCTGTTCGGTTCAGTCAACTTCAAGGGAATGGCTTGCCCGAGGCTCAGTAAATATTTAATGCATATTTCATGGAGACCCGACATTTACTTTGTAAGAGATCGGATAAAACAACTTCTTTGGTGTAAAGCTAGCACTTAAGTGCTTCATTTGGCTGAAATTAGGCGATTGCCTTTAATGAGATTGGTGTCGTGTTATTTTTGCCTGATGGACCAGAAAATGGAAAAGCGAAAACAGTTTTTTTTTCTGTTTTTGTGACAGTGAATGTATGCTGGCAGGTTTACGGAGTAAGTTGATACACAAATGGCTTCAAAAACAGAAAAAGCGCGCACTGAGGCTTTAACGATCAATAGAAAGCTGGATTAAAGGACTAAAATGACCTCATACGTATTTTTCATTTCATTTCATTTATTTCTTTTCCACAAGGTAAAAACAAGCTGATACAAAAGGCTTAGAACTAAGAGCCGTTGTAGAACCTGTCAGGGTCTCAATGAAGCCTTTCAATCATTATTGCGATGCAAAAACTTATTCATTTTTCTCAGTTTGTTTCAGTACTAGCGAACCAAACACAGCATCTGAACGCAAATCATAGCCAACCACGATTAAAATTGCTATAAAAAACTGGTAAGCAATGCAAACAAGCACTTCAAAACTCCAATAGCAGGAAAAGCAGGTTTAATTTTTTCTAACCTTCGATAGGTATGACGGATGAAATGAAGCTGACCGTTTTATTTTACAGCTCCCGGCGACGGCGGACGGTGCATTCTTAATAGACTGCAATAGCGGTATGCATATAAATTTGCTGGCAATGAATTAAATTTTTCACATAGCCGCGCGGTGATACCGAAGCCTCCCGAGGGCACTGTTGCCCTGGTACCGGCTAGCCCGGATAGATATGCTGTTGAATACTAATTTGACATTTAATCCCGTTATATTTATTTAAAAGCATTTTATTTATGGCCACACCAGTTACTTTTCATTCGTTTTAAAATAAACGCGAGTCACATACAAATAAAATTTATTTTCCAGCCTAAAGTTTAAACACCAACCTTTTTAACATCAAAACGAATACTTTATTGTTTCGTCAATATTTTTAACTTAATTACTTTGAGTTACGAACTCAACGTAAACAACGTTAGCATAATAAGTGCCTATTTCGCCCAGCCGTGCATTAACGTGAAAAATTACTCGTGCCTCAGAAAAAAAAAACGCTCGTTTTAATCAACCCGTTAAAAAATCGCATTCTCGAAAATAATCGCGTAGCCCGTTACTGTGCGGAAAAGTTAACGAGTGTTATTTAAACCGGGCCGGTCGGTTCGTTTCGTGGAAAAATTGTTCCGCTTTGAAAAATTTGCCCAAATGACGTAAAACTCATATGTGAGCGGACGGTTTGAGCGACGAATAACTACGGCGGACCCCTGGATGTATTAAGCCCCTCCGTCAGTTGGAAAGCTGGGTAATTGCAGGATATTACGCCTGAATATGAATCCGCAGCATTTTTGGATGAATCGTCCACTTGCCTTGATATGTTCTCGCTCGAGAGCGCTTTTATTGTACGCCATATGGTCTACTGTCTAGACGCAATATTATGAAAATGCAAACTGAATAATAAAATATTATACACAAGTCACTGCTTCTCTTGCAATAAATTAACTACAGCGCTTATCTTAAAACGTCCGCAGCATCCGTGGGACTGCGACGGGCTGCTTTATTATTTTCAATTTGTTTTGCGTTGCAACCTTATAAAATATTAATAATTACTGCCCTCGTATTCCTATTTTTCTCAATTCCGCGAAAAACGTAAGTGGCGGCTAGAATAAACTTGAATTATAGCTAAACATAACACTAAATCTAAATTTGGACAGAAGTGTGGGATATAAATCTATGAGATGGTATGCGTGACCCGCACACGGTGGTTTTATGTACAATTTATTGTGGGGGAAAAAGAATATCGACGCTTGGCTGGGCATCGCTCGACTGAAAACCAATCCTGTAGTCTGACTTAATACAATAAATATTATCGTTTGACAGTACAAAAATTGCAGAATGGGACAATAACTACATACGTATAATGTCTGTGACCCAGTTCAACGGATAAATGACTGTGTACGAAACGATTTTTTCCACACAAATTTGTAAATGTCACATTTTGCATGAGAGTATAAAAGTGCAGTGCTATTCTATTAGCCCGTAGAATGTATGGAATGCTATATTCGCACATTATATTAAAGTTTACGAAGTCGTCAGCCGGACTTTTAATATTTTAGGACGGCGCCAAAATGATGGTAAATGCCTCGAGTAACCGACCGTAATATAACTTTATGTCTAAATGGAACCAGTCATTTTGACGGTTTATTTGTTTAGGTACTCTACTTTTGCATAAAACATAGTTAATTATATTCGTAGAATGTCCCCTACTCGCTTAATACAGCTGTTACACAACTTACTTCAGTGAAATATCATCTCCCGCCAAATTAATTTCATGATAATTTCCAAGTAGCCAACATGGTTGAATATATAATCCTTTACGACCCCATTACCCCATTGTAGATACACTAACGACGTGGTTCCTTCCTTAGATAATGTTCTCAGCAACATCCAGCCTAAACGATGACGCGTTAAGATCTTGTTTCGAGTTAGGTTAGGTTAGTAAGTCTCATGTGTTATGGACACTAGGAGTGGTTTGTTTCGAAGAATCGAGGGATAGTTGTCGTGTTTAGTATGTAGGTCGAAGCATTTGGTTCAGCCAAATATTTTCATTCATTTTAATTACATATTTTGATGTTCTCATATCCAAAAAAACAGACCCTGAATTCTTATCAATAGATTTGTTTTAACCCCCGACGCAAAAACGACGGGGTGTTTTGAAGTTTGACGTGTCTGTGTGTGTGTGTGTGTGTGGCATCGCAGCTTCTGAACGCATGAACCGATTTTGATTTTGTTTTTTTTTTTGTTTGAAAGATGAATTAGTCGGGAGTGTATACTATACATAGGTACACCTCTGCTTAACCCTTTAGAGTTTAGATACACACGTTATGTGATGTTATTGTTAGATTGATGAATGATGATGAAGCATCCCATTTTCGTACATGAACTATTCGAGCATGACTCATGAGTCATATCTTTTCCATATGCACAGGACAGACATAAATATCATCATACACTGTTTAAGCATCTCAAAGGCGTTAAGCTTAACAATCAAGACGTACCTAATTAACGTAGAATGCCCAATGTACATTGCGATACAAAATTTTACCATGGATTCAGTATATGATGCTAGACCTCCTAGTTGTAAATTTTCTTCGTAATTTAAAAATAATCAATCCGTTCTATGTAGGTATAACCGTGAAGGTTTAGTGGAAATACTGATCTTTTTAAACCTTACGCCTTTATTGATACCATGCCTCTTACCCCGCGGAAATGCTTACAAAACTATTCATTTAATCATACGCATGTAACTATTAGGTATCTATAACATTTGCGACACCACCATATTTGTTCCGCATGCGTGAATAAATACGTAAATCGCATTCAGTTTTGTGCAGACCGATCTAATTAAACTATGTGTGCTTTAAATAAATCACTAACTAAAACTGAAATTGTTGGCCCAACAAATTAGTTTAGTACTGTGTACTGACGTGATAGAATGCTAAATGAAACGTGTTGTGATTACTCTAATAGCATTTAAGTGCTGTTAGAGTAAGTTAAGTTGATACATTCTATAAATACGTAGGTACCTCCCTGTTTCGTAAGAGCTATGTAGCGGCACTACAAAAAGTACTCCGCGCAACATAGTACAAAAAGTACTACAGCGCTAACATTTTAATATTATTATCAATTATCTTATCTAAGAAAACTTTTTCTGATCGAGAAAAATGTTCACCTTTTGAATGTGGATTTGATCCTAAATCATCAGCTCGAATTCCTTTTTTTTTTTCATTTTTTTTTTTTTAACTAAGACAAAAATGAAGCACTAACATCAAATTCCTAAATCGCGCAATAAAGTTATCCGCGACTTAAGAGTCTATATAACCTCAGCTCAAATTCTAATTTGGCCCCCACTTCACCGCTCCACCTCACTCTTTTATCGCGATCGGCGCGATCGCACACAGCTCGCGGTGACGCGCGCGGGCACACGAAGTCGAAGCGATTTTGTTAGAGTAAACTACACTATTATCGGACGAGTACTAAGTACTTAATAAAATTATCAATCATAATTTAATATTAACTTGTCATTATATGAACATAAAATTGTACATCGCAAATTTAGTTTCAATGTACCTACTAACGTCAAAATGGAATCACTTACCATGTGTTAGTACAAGTATTTTACTATATTTGTCTTTAAAATCATGAAAAACAACAAATCGTAAAATATTTCTTGCTCTTACTATGTTATTTTTGTTTTCAAATATCACAGCGACTGTACTATTTTTGCAACAAATACATTGCCCCTTAACCACTACCTAAGTTTGCCGCTAAGTGACTGGACAAGCAATGTAAACATCACAAAACGATACTTTATTAAGTGGATGCATCGCAGCCGTGGCGTCATGCAGCAAGTTAGTGATGTGCTTGTGCAGATCGACTAACGTAGGCTATCGATCGATCGATAGGATTAGATCTCTTTGATAATATTACGTTTTACCAATTTGAGCAGTTCCCATTGAATAATGACATAAATTATTTCTTATCAAATCTGTCATGGAAAAATATATGAATTTAAGAGTACACTATTTGACAAAATGTGCCACCCCAGTCAAAGCGGCAAGTGCTGCACAAATACTTCCACTTTACAGGTCAGTGATTAAACACCATAGCAGGGTTCAACAATACCTACTGTTTCAATTTCAATACGCTATGACAGCTTAAACCAACGTAACCGGATTTTTGATTGTGTTAATTTACTTAATAATATTTTTTTTAGCTACATATTGTTTATTTTTATTATAATATTTTCTGGACATGCAGTTTATTATTTATTTTATTTTGAGGACCCAATCTTTTTTTGTACAATAATAAACGTAAGATTCGATAAATTTCCGATTTAGTCAATCACTAGCGTATATGTAAAATAAATTGCTTTTGCACAGCAAAACGATAGCAACCGATGTTTTTGTGTGGGTAAGTTGTACGGTGCATGGTATAATACACGCTGTGATTGATGGGATAAGGTTTATAATTGATCGTGTAGTACGTTCTGTTTTAAGAAATGCGGATGTGTGCTACTACATATGAAGCTATACTTTTCCAGTATAAGCTGACCTCTCATTGTATGGAATGCCTATACAATGTGAGATCAGCTTATACTGGAAATGTATAGTTTGATAATTATGTAGCCGTGGGTACGAATAACAGATCAGTTACATTTTTAGGTAGGTAGAAGATACTGACGAATTTACCGGAACATCATCTTTATCACCATCGTTTTCAGTACTGTGTAATCGACGTCTTCTAGAAAGATACATTATAATTATTTAGCTAAACTACCAAGGTACGTCAGTAAGTTCATACATTTTATGTATGTGGTAGGTAGCACTACAGTCGGATAAGTAAGTTACAGTTTTGTTTCTTGTAGTTAGATAGGTAGGTACTTTCCGAACATACCTATATTTTTATTAGGTATTTCTAAGCGCTTGGCTGCTGCACTGCGGGTCGCGGGTTCGATTCCCGCACGGAAGAAATATTTTTATAGCCTAACGATAGTTGTGAAGATTTGTGTTTGTAATCGCACCGTCTCCGATTCAGGAGAAATCCTGGAGTGGGACAACATTATAAAAAACAATTACTAAGTACTTACTGTAGATACCTATATTTTGTTGTAATATACATATATTGTCAAAACAAAAACA
Source organism: Standfussiana lucernea (assembly GCA_964057025.1). Lineage (NCBI taxonomy): Eukaryota > Metazoa > Arthropoda > Insecta > Lepidoptera > Noctuidae > Standfussiana > Standfussiana lucernea. The sequence continues at coordinate 7,364,397 of OZ059785.1, forward strand.
AAACTATATAGGTAATTTTTATCTTTTTATTTTTTATAAAAGTTGCCCCACACTGGATTTCTCCTGAATCGTGGACGATGCATTTGTGATTGAAACTTACAAACACAAATCTTCACATGCAGAAACACCTGCGACTCGTAGCGCAGCAGCCAATCGCTTAGCCACTGCACCAAACGTGTCGTATGCTGTCTACCTATATGTTTGTATATAAATAGTAGATAGGTGAATAGATACTTATTTAATTAAGTTTATCATATTTATGTTTGCCTGCTTCTTTACGCCAACCGTTATTTCCCATTGCGCCACACTATAAACCTAAGTACATAAATTTTAATTTTACGTCGTATTGTTGCGTAATGTGTGTTCTGAGCGCAAGCGGCACAGCTCTCCCGTTCGAAAGCCGAAGCAAGACTGAGCGCGGGTGGCGGGCGGCAGAGAACCAACTTCAAGACGCCGATAGTTTAGGTATTTTCTTTTTAAGCTGAAAATAACAGGAATTTAAAAAAAATAACAAACATAAGACCTGCTTTATAGGTAGTTCAGTTAGTATGCCAAGTTTCATGATCTAATTTTATGTATTTTTTGAATACCAGCGGTTTATCGTTCGGTTTGGAGGTAACTTTGGAATTTTTTTCTATCGAGAAAATTTTATGGAATCGTGTTTTCGTCAAACATAGGACCTAGCATTAATCCTCAACTTTACCGTATATTTATTTCAAAATTAATGCTGCAGTATTTTCGGCATAACGGAGGATCATGCTAAGCCACCTGACCTACTATAGACCCTTAAGACTAAATAGAAAAACACGACAGCAGACTGTCGGGCAGTAGCCCACCAGACACAACATCCATCTGGTCGGAGAATCCTCCCTCTTCTATGAAGGATGAAGAACTTTACACCCTGTTCTTCATACCCCTATAGCTACATAGCAGTAAGTACACAAATCCTTCTGTGTAACCACAGACTGTTGAGGTTGTAGAGCAGTGATGGGCAAAGTACGGCCCGCGGGCCAGCTCCGGCCCGCGAAAGGATTTAATCCGGCCCGCCGACTTTCAAAATGAATACAATATGGCCCCCTATAATTATATTTTGACGGTCCAGCAGTATGAAGTGGAATAATAGATGCATAGGTAAAGGAGCCAGCGGTACTAGCCGCGTAGTTCACGGGTTGTGGGTCGCAAGTTAAATTGTAATTTGTAAATAACATGGTGTGTAATGTTTATTTTTATGATTAAAGATTCAAATCATAATGCATTTTTGCTATAATTCTGGCCCTCCTCTGAAATTGTTTCAACTTTCTGGCCCCCCATGAGGAAAGTTTGCCCGCCACTGTTGTAGAGGTACAAAGGAGAATCACCGTTGCATTTAAATAAATGACAAGTAGGTATCAAGATTGTTGAATGAAAACCGAAACGTTATATCACATAATCTAAAAGTATGAATGCGAAAGTACTCTGTTTGTTTTTTTGTCTTTCTATTAGTTTTTCACGCGTATCTTTTAACGGCTGAACGTTTTTCAATTCAAAGTAGCACACTGGTAGGCCTGGGTATGGTCGAAGGATCCTTTATATCCATGTAAAAATAAATGAATAAACTTTGCGTTCTGTTAATCATGAATTTCTTAATAAGAAGCACCTAGTTTTACATAAGAAACGAGCATAAAAGCCATTCATTTCTTACCTTCACAGAAAACAAAGACTAACTAAGCAAACTAAAAAATCCACAAACCGAATCGCCGTCGGCGCTTTCTGCCTACCTCGTTAAGAACTCAACAAAGAACACACAATTCCGATTTAAAAAAAGAAAAACATTTTCATATCTCAGCCAGTTCCGGGCGAGGGGAGTTTTGTGAGCATAGAGAAAGATGACATCAGGTGTGCCTCGCGAACAATCGTGTTTCATTAGAGCAAACACTTTCAGTCGGTGCTTGCACGATATTCCTCGCAACTTTTGTGTACTGTACGAGGAGGGAAGATAAGCAAGCAGTTAAGTACACCTACTGAGTGGCTAAGCTTTTGTCTTTGTCTAGTGTCTGACAGTACATTCAATAAATTACGACGGCTGTTTGAATTGAGAGTAAGTAGGCTTTTACAGACGTACATTAGGTGAGATTGCGACGAAACATGACTTTACTAAAAGCTTTAATCTCCATTTGTTACATTTGTAATAGCGTAAATATAGGTATTAATCTATGTATTACCAACATTATAAAGAATCATTTGAAATCTACTACTTTGCGACCAACATTGTCTGTTTGGCATTATAGCTGAAATTAACCTATTTGGCGCATCGGTGATACAATGATTTCATTTTAGTTACTGTGCCAACGCCCTTTGTTTTTTTCTTTTCGCTGCTACCGGCGTCTAAGATCAACGAATGCTCAATGATGGTAGATGCCTGAACAAAAACAGTGTAACCAGCCATTCTTCTGAATTACTTGACAAGCAGTAATCATTTTGCAGCGTTTCGCATTTGTACCAGATTGACATAAGCCGTTCAGTAGCCTGTGTAAATTGATCCATGTACGTTCGATCGCTGATTCACTGTCATTTCATCTAGACCCTTAAGTATACGTAGATAAACTTAAGTTACCATTATTTTAATTCTTGTTCAACTAGCCACAATTTCATTAGAACTAAATTAAAACAAATAGTCGCACGTCCAATTAGTTGCATCGCGATGACAAAGCCGTAGTGAATATACATTTCGGTAACAAACTTATTTGGACTACATTTATTAGTATTTACTTAGTTGACTCTGTTTCAGTTCGTGTATTATTTTGTTTAGACTAATGTTGAGTTAGGATCACGTTTCAATAATCTGCTGTGATTGGGATTTTGTCATGTGCTATTACACCTAAAAGTAGGCTATAATGCAATGTGCGCTTTGGCTAAATGTTACCTATTGTTAACTTTAACGACAATTAATTAGACTCACTCTTTGATTATCTTATTATTTTTCTGTGTACTTCGTAATTGGCTTAATGTTTAGTATAATAATTTTATGTTTATTTACTGTCAGCTGTGAAGCTACCTATCATAAAATAAATAAATTAATTAATTATAATAAATTAACACATACCCAACTACCTAAGTAGTTGGGTATGTGTTCGCGAATGAGTAATTTCACCAAAATACTTTTTAAGTAGAATGAAATTAAAATCCAATTCGAGTCAATTTACAAACGTCACATCTTCCGAATACAGTTTTAGTCGTAGTAGATTTAGTCGATTTTCAATCATAACCAAAGATCGGAATAGGTACAGTATATTTGCCTAAACTTCAATGAACTTTAGGCAACATAAGTAACGTGTGGATAATACCTCCGTACACTGTTTTAAGCTTTCACGGTTTATAACTGAACTTACACTAAACATTAATCGCGGAAGATAATTATCCCGTAAGTGATAGTGTAAGTTCAATACCTCCGTATATATGTATGTATAATCTCGGTATGAATTTTAAGTTTCGAAATAAATCTGTTAAATTAGAGGGTGGTATTATCAACATGTTACTTACTTCCTTGAAGTTTAGGCAAATATCCTCTACCTATTCCGATCTATGATCATAACTCATAGAACCCCAAAGAAAATAAAATTACTAATGCTGACGTTTTACCACATCAAACAACTTTTTTTATAACACACTAACATTCTTAAATTGCTAAAACAATCACATAAATTTCATACCAGCTACATAATAATTCAAACAGAAAAATCATAGTCCCTAAGCATAGTATACTTTCTTTGAGAGGGAAGACTCCTAGAGACTACTCACCGTCGTGATGAATTACTCTCTAGGGTGATGCTGGTCGTATTTATCCACTGAAAAACTAGCGCCACAGGTCAACTAACTGAGGGTGAGTTGGGGCGAGTTTTTTTCACCGATAAAATCGCACTAGTGGCTATTTCTTTAAACATGAAACGAGGGGAGTGTAGAAAAATGATCCGCTATTAAAATAATAGAGTGCTTTTTTTAGCTTTTTTATTTACATTACAGCGCTGTGTCGCTTTAGTGCTGTTTTTGTGTGGCTTGACCAGTGGATGTTATTAAGTTATTATTTAGCAGTTTTTTTTTTGGACTTGAGTAAATGTTTTTTTTTTGTTAGGGTAAGCCGCGCTTGCCTGGGTTGGTCCATTTATGGGTGACCATCCATTACATACTGAGTTTCCTCCGTGCCTCGGAAAACACGTTAAGCCGTTGGTCCCGGCTGTCATTTGTAGATCTTTGACAGTCGTCACAGGTAGTCAGTGGCCCGAAAGTCTGACAACTAGTCTTACCAAGGGGTATCGTATTATCAGCTGCATCCGGTTAGACTGGACGCCGACCCCAAAATAGTTGGGAAAAGGCTAGGCAGATGATAAATAAATGTTTAACATTAAGCAAACACATCATGTTAGTGGAAACCACACACGACAAAACTAGCAGCTCAACCCTTGTTTATTCACTCAAAATAAGATACAAACACGCCAGCACAACAAAGTACGCCGTTAAAAAAAGCATACCTATTCAAAGTCGAAAGCATCGTTTTCCATTTATTTTCGACTTAAACCTACAAAAGTATGAAAAGCTGAACCAAATAAACACCTCGTATAAATTCTTCGACATTTAAAACATCCAACAAAAAAGCAAAACAGTTTACTTCATAATTATTTAGTCATAATAAAGGCTGCCATAACGACATAATTCACCGGATTCTATGTTAATAAATAAATCATAAGCCGGCCTTTAAAACAATTTCATTAGAACGACTAGTCCCTTTGAAATATAAATGAAAGTCAAGCCTGCAAGAAAAGTAAATGCTGTGACATTGCCACGGAATGGAGATTTCCTCATACTAAATTAATTGTGAAGACAAAGCCGAACGGGGAACAGACGAAATGGACTCTTAACTGGAAGAAATTAAACTTGCAATTTTCGTGCAAATTAAGTTGACCTGAAATATTTGGACTTCGACCCTTTTATTTCGTCTGTAGCTATGTCGTGAATGCTAATAATGTGAAGGGTGTCCGTTTGAATTTATGGAATAATTAAAGTTAATTTTCGAGAACAAAATTATGCAAAGACATAATTTGTTTATTGTTATAGGCATTTTAGATGTTTGCTAATCGCTTTGCGGGTGTTATTTGTGTTTATTTACAATTTTAACAGCTTTTATTTTAATTTTATTCATAATTAGTCCGTGTAATTAGTCATGGATAAGCGTATGCTTTTGCTCGCCACTTATCTGCTTATTATTGATCAAATAATTAGGGAGGTAAATTGGGTTCAATCGCAGAATGTACCTTTCGCAAAATGCACCCCACATGCAAAACGTACCTTTCTCAAAATGCACCTTTCTCATAATGCACCCTTCTGCGCCTTTCGCAAAATGTACCTTTTTTCTACATTCTCTTTTACAGTGCTACAGCTGTCATGAAAAGGCTAATTAGGGATTGATTTTACTAATAATCAAATCATAATTGAAATAACGTCACAAAAGTCGAATGAAAACATTTCTTTTTACTCGTATTCTTCTGTCCACCGAATAAAATTAAGTGATTAAATGAGTGTCTTTAATTTCCGTTAAAACACAATATTACTGAAATAACTGCTTAAAATCAGCGCACTGTCAGCCACATAATGAATTACCTTAAAGTTTAAATTATAAAAGTATTCTGTTTTTTTTAACGTTTCATGGTTGTGAAGTTCTCACCGTGAGAATTTACACCAACGCCTATTCAATACAACATTATCCACTTAAACAGCGCACAATATAACTTTATCCAGCGATTAGAACAACCTGCTTTCGTCTAGCAACACATTACAGCAATTGGCGGCACTAAACAATCGATCTAATGCACCAAGCACAAAGACTCCAACGCTGAAAGGGGAACCCTGTATGTCGTGCCGCAAAATGTTTGAACTGTTGTTGAAAACTTTTAGTTGAACGGATCAACTCAAAGCTTTTCTTCTACCCTTCTATCCGCAACAGTTTCAAGAGACCATGTGTCTTTAAAACATTGAATAAATGGACTTGTTCAATGGCTTTTGTGGGAATATGTTGAGCGGGGACTTTTATATTACTGTTTGTTCGCATACAAATACTTTTATAACTTTGTTCAGTCGAATCTACAGTTTTCTAAGCATTTTTAGTGAGAATCGATGGTTCTTCTTTTTAATAGTGAGTGCAATTTCTTCCTTTCATAGACTATTTCTCAACTATATCTTAACATTAAAATTGGGTTATGTAAGTGACCTAGAAACGTCAAAATCTAAAATAACACTTCCGCGGACTGTACAAATCGATATTACTTGAAATTGGACTCAATAACACAGTCGCTATCAATACGGTACTATATTTTAATTTTGGGTTTAAGTGCCACGAGGTTTATCCCAGAAAAAATAACACTATCTGATGTTCCCATAATATATCATTGCCAAAAATGAATGTACCAAGTATAACATTTCATCGTCATCTGGCTAAAAAAAGCTTTACGTAGTGATTGAATAAAATAGCCCAGTTAGTAAAAGATTCTTACACATATTTGTTCTGCTGTAAGTTAACAAGCCATCCACAAACAAAAACAAAAGAGCTGCAACAAAAACAAACCTGCATCCAAGTAGCTACATCCATCTAATCTGTCACCAATTTCCTCTAGCAATCTTGATCACAGCACAAACATGGCCGCAAACTATCTAAACCATCCATTGCCGCAACTAACTAACCGACTGAGCTTAGGTGACTCTTTAGATAAATAGAAAACTCATTCCCTACGACAGGACTCGCTCGCGATCACTCGACCCAGCAAATGTGACCGGGAATGTAAAGAAACTGGAAGGAGGGTTGGGAGAATAATGGGACAGATATTTGTTTAGGCTTTATCTTTGGTCTAGTTATTTCACGGTTTATAGGCAAGAAGACTTAAGATTAGATGATGTACCTAAATCTGGACTTTAGTTTTCTTGATACGGTTTGTTCCTGGTAATTATTTACCCAATATGAATAAAGTTGCGCACTCATTTCAATTGGAGTGAAAAGTGTCGAAAAGATCTGATCAGCTTGGTAAACCTTGTATACCTCTCATGAACTATGCGACACCAACAGTGCCTGCTAAATATTTATCTATGTCCACCAATTGTTACTTTTTTTAAATCTTTTGTGCAGTAACGAACATATTATTTATAATAGAAAAACCTATTACTCTCTCTCTTTCTCTCCAATAAATAAACCTCATTCTCATTCTCAAAACTACACAGGTTCTTACTTGGTACCTACTTACCATATGGTTATTTAAAATATTCATCTTTTTGAGTCAACCAACTGAAGTTTCTTCCATGATCCTTCGACCTCCGCGGTGACTAAACAGCCAGTGCAGCAGAGTTGCAGCGCCATAACCGCAGACATTCGCTACTAATCAGCGTCCGTTCATGACGACGACGTTCAAACAGACCAGTTTATTGTCATTATAAGGATTTAGTCACAGGGTTGTATCCGGTAAAAAGTTAGAAAAGTGGCTAGGTAAAACAAACCTGAAAATAATCAGAAAGATGTTTTTTTCTATCATCAATTTGCTTACCAAGTTAGATAATGATTGCAATAATATCTCAGTAGCGATCATTGTAGCTGAGTTTAGAGTCTAGACTACATTGGAAGGTTTTTATTTTAGCTGAGGACACCTTGATTCTGATGGTAGGTAAATATGGTGCTCATAATAAAGAGTGTCCTATGCACAGTGGCCTTCATTGTCACCTTAGTATACGTAATCGAAATGACTTGTTTTTACCGAAAACAAGTAGGTGAGTGAGTCAAACCTCATGATAAAACTAATTTAATTAAAATTAATACAGTTACCTACATAATTAATGTGTACAACAGAGCCTGAAATTGAAGATGTATTGTGCTTATAAATAGAAAGGCTAGACCTTGAATCAATTAAGACATACACGTTCCTATTCAATCTTCACCTAGACGTAATAACCTCCTAACATCTACCCACCTAAATATATTCAAATGAACCATTTTCTCCCAAAACACGGCTGAGCAGTCTGAAGGGCAGACTGAAGAAATTAGCCGAACCAACTGTTTAGACGGCCAAGTCACACAAACGACACACACAACATGTCGACGCTTTGAGCTTCCAGAATTAGTGAGAACTGAGGACTTCATTGAAATTCTGGAGTTGCTTTAAAGTATAAACATTGTGTTTGTAACGTGCTTTGTCCATTTGGTAGATTGTGAAGTTTGGGAAGGATTTGATATCTTTTTTAGGATTTGGCTTCATCTGCCTAGCCTCTTCTCGGCTATGTTGGGATCGGCATTCGGTATCATCGTTATGTATTAGACTATTTAAGTAGGTATAGGTTGGTAAGAAGAAGAAGTCAAACGGAATCAATATTGTAATTAATGTTTCCTATTAATTATTATTGTATTAAAATCTTTAAAAAAAATTAAATGTTCGGCTTAAATAAATTAAGTTAATCATATTGTGGAATATTTTTTTCTTGAATTATTCAATAATTATGGTAAGTACTCTCATCTCTGTCTGAATCATTGGTTGTTTTTATATCTTACATACATATATGTTGCACTCTATTTCACAATATCAAACGCGTCTCCACTGCTTTCTTCAAATACGCATTATGGTGGACACCAAATGTACTTTTTTCTGTGCTAGGAATATCCCTATAACATTGTTTTTATATGAAAGTAACTTCCAATGATCGGAGCAAGCCATTCGTTCACTGAATGGGTGTCAATAAATCGTCTAAAAGCTTACTTACTTGTGAGTTTGGTTATTTATATAAAGTACTGTTGTTTAAGTGCAAAATGGAGAAGGTATAACAAGCGGTTCTGTTCATTGAGTGATAAAAATTGGTTTTGATTTCAGACTATTCCTTTGCAACCAGCCTACACACCTTTAATAACATACCTATATGTAACATTAACGCTATTTGAAACTTCTAGATTATATATCCTACGGGAATAACAGATCTATAAACATATTAACTAGCTGGAACAGAAGCGGAAACCTTACTCAGTTATTAATAGTATAAATATGTATCACTTCACGTTAGACTCGGTCCATTTGATATTGTTACACAACTTATTTCTGGCACAGACTCAACACTGAATAACAACAATGCTTTAGTAATTTGTAACACAAACAAACATAAATTCCAGTTCACGAACAATGTTTTTTCTTAATTAGCCACAGTACGTAGATTAATTTAGAAAGCGAGCTTAATGTGTGCAAGTTCGCTAGTCTAATTTGCTCGGGTTTAAAGCAAAGACGTGTTTCCATATAGAGAGTGAAGATTCCGGGGGAGTTATTTAACTAATTTTACATGCGGGGCAAGTTTTAACCCCACTAGCATACTCGTATGTTTGCGTTTCCTCGTCGTGGGTACGTCTCGTGAGTGCCGAGAACGCGACTCGGCAAGACAAACTGGTTCGTACGCCCTTCGGAATTAGCTCGGCAAATTCAAACAGCCAACTCCTCCACTTGTACGCCTGACAACTAGCGACGATAGCTGTTGTCAGAATTTTGAAAGCCACCAAGTTAACGTACAGTCTTGATTACCCAGCGCAGTTTTGCAAGGGTGGGTGGATGAGGTTTTCAAAAGACAATTACGCTGCAGTGCGCAGGTTTATTTTAACTTTGTTAAGTTAATCAGTACATTTGAATTTTGGCATGGAAAAAACTGGAGTATAACTACGATTTACTTACGTATAATCCCATTTGGCGTGCACTTTAAGGAAAATGTAATAAAGTCAAAGGATTTATGACCCGACGAATATCTACAAAAGTATACAGACAATGCTATAAATAATCCTAGAGTAATAAAATCCGAAATAAGAGAGAGCTCCGCAAAGAATAGTCGCAACAAGGAGCGTATTATTCAGTGTCACCGTCGGGACGTGTCCTGTAATATATGTTTTAATAAAAGGGTTTCAATTCTCACCCGAACATACATCACGCGAAGATACCCGAAGTATCAATAATATCGAAAAAGATCTTCAATTTATTATTCATTGAAGTCGCTGGGCGGGGCGGGCCGCTCTATAAATCCAGGGATCGCCACTAAATCATCGTTTGCAGGCGGCGGCGGAAGGACGTGTGCGGGCGCAATTTTTATCCATTTTTCATCGATGGAAACAAATGGATACATTGCCATTGTGTCCATAATTAATATTTCCATTTTCTCGACAAATATCAGGGGCTAAAGATTACGAATACCGATTCAGCTTGTGACCTCATTCATCGATTGGGATTCGGTATAATTTTGCGTATTGTCAATGTACTCAGACCTTAACAAAGAGAAGCAGGTGGAGCGGCTGGTGCTGTACCCACTGAAAGAATCCATAAAAACTGTAATGGTACCCTCGTCACGTCCGGACATCTTATTTATCTAGTCACGAGCAAAATCATTGTTTCCTTTTCCGTTGTGTTCGGGCAAAAACACGCCTTATTACAGCCACCGGGTAACAGATGAACTGGTGAACAGCACCATTGTCCCCGGACCTTGTGTGTGACGTTTGTTTCTCGACGACGACAGGAGCGAAGAAAAAATTGTGCTCCCACGTTGAGAAATGACTATTTATTCATGTGTTCAGTATATTTATTTTTCTGCTCGTGAAGTAAAATAAAAGGAAAACTACCGAGAGTTGCGTAAGTAGACAGTCAATCTACACTTACCGTACAACGTTATTTTTCTTAAGTAACAGTCACATTATTTATTTTGAATCTATTTAATCAAATTATTATGCAAAGTTAATCTACTTATTCATCATCATTCTCCTGCCCTTATCTGAATTTATTTAAAGTCCATCTTAGTACTTTATAAAAAATTAAAGCTAAAAATAAAATGTTTCAGATTTACGTATACATAATTTGTATGTGTTCCTCTAATTAATCCAACTGCGCTTAATTATTTATCAAAGCTTCATTAACAATAATATTCAATTAATTATAGCGCTCCTCGCTCCGTCACCGGTCCAAATAAAGGTGATTAACAGATCTGATTGCTGAGAAATAAACTTATGCAGAAATTATTATATTCTGTTCATTGTGTTGTAGATCTTATTTTAAGCAATCTAATCAACGAGATTGCATGTGACGTAATAAAGTGAAGTATGAATACGAAGAATTCATAATCTGAAACTAGAGAGGGTAGTTCTTAATCAAATTGACAACCTACGATGGCATAGCTTCTATACTTCGATCAAGAATTGATGGTGGAGGCTTCTAAAGGTCAAATGATCAATATCCCGAAAGGTCTCTTTAGGTTATAGATCTAAGAGGACGAGAGACTGATGGCAGTCGTCTCCACATCTGTTGATATCAAAATAATTCAAGAACGGTCCTAAATAGGTTGGCCTTGCAATATCTTCTATACAGAGTCTAAAAGGGTCCTCATCTTTGAATGATTTTGGTAGATTAGATAGATATGTGAAAATTCAGACAATAAATTGAAGTAGTAGTTGATTCGTGATTATTTTTACTTACCGCAGTGAAAGTCCCAAGTGAAATCAGGAACATCTTTCCTCCTTTAATGGTAATAGGTCTATTAGCTCTTTCGAATAGAAGTCGCAAATTGCTCTTGAATCTGCGACATCTTGTCGTCCAATCGCAATCGTATACTGAAAAAGTTATATGACTGCTCTGAAAAATAAATTGTTTTATGACGTTGAGATATCGATACTACCACAGCACACGGTACTCCACCTTCCACATCCATCAATAACAAAACAATTCATAATTCAGCATGTCTTCTTCTTCCATACTACTCTATTACTCGTCATCTCAGCAGTCACCTCCTTTATAGCCATATCATCCTTCACACAGTCCATCCAACGTTTTTTTGGTCTTCCTCTACTTTTATAGCCATCTACATTCATACTTTAATAAAATTAACTATAGCTGGTAAAAAAATAAAAAGTAAATCTACCTTTACAATGAGTCGAGATCCAAGCCAACGAAGAACCATCACTTGGAGGGTCATCACAAGTGTACACAGAGTAAGGAAAACTAAATATTGTGTGTTTTTTTCAGGCTAAAAAAACGCACAATTTCTAAATAATTGTTCTTTAAAGTCAAGCTTATCGAAGGAACACTTAATGAGAGAATTTACCATTGTAAATCTGAATAGGCACATGCAAATTTTACAGGACCCGGAACAGCACAAATAGTATCTCACTGAAGGCTTCCTGAATTAATTTACAATTTCTGAAATAATGCAAGAACACAAGTATCAATATAATGCCAACTAACATATTTAGTTCAAAAGTGGTTTTAAAACAAAAACTTACTCTGACACCGCATCATAATGTTTAATACACTTAATGATTTCCATAACAGCGTTCTGATCATCTATAAACTTATCAAAAGACCCACGAGCTGCATTCACATTTACACAAACATCAGTTACCTTTCTCAACTTCCTATCAAGTATCTCCAACTGCGCCATCGCAAGAAACATCACTCCCAGAAGAAACGTGTCAATATTCACGCTATACAACATGTGAGAAGTTATCCCTATACTTTGATACGAGTACAAGTATGCTGGATACAAAAACATAGCCTCATATTGCTCCGGTGTAAAATAATATCTACACACTGGAGACTCCAATTTTACGTTGAAAACTAAATGCACAACGAATTGGAGGAACACATTCACCGTATTTGCTGATACGGATAAACCAGCAGTGATCTTCCAGTAAAACAAAGATTTCTCTTTGGCTTTCTCTATTAGTTTTACTTCTTCAGGGTCACCTGAATGGAACATATCAATCTCCAACATATCAAGCATTTTCTTAACTTTATCATGCAAAATTATAAACGCTAATGCCTTAGATAGAGCTCTAACATTTATGAAGTAAAATATTAGTTCTTCAGCAAAAATCTCCAATTTGTTGTGGTAGGTAATAAAAGTTCATTGTGTTTACCGCGACATACACAGCACAGTGAAGATAAACACGATTATACTGGAGAAATAGATATAATAAAGGCTTGGATTTTCTTCGGACCAAACGCCAAGGATTCGTAGACAACCAATTTGATAGTGCCCCATTTGCTTGCCTTTGCTTGACCAATGCAAGTCTTCTTTGCTTTTACAATGAATTTGAACCGTTTTGGCTTATATACCTAAAGGTTATAAAGGCGAGGAAAAGGCCTGTAATAACATGCACAACCCTTAAACTACGTATAGTCTTAATTAATAACTAGAGGTGTTCAAATGCATCGCACCTTCTATTCGTCTTGAAATTTCTAATTTACACCCATTTTAGTTCAAAGGAAATTAACAGCCTCTAGAAATTAATTTGCAGGTATATTTCCAAGACGTATAAAATATTTATGTATATGAAAGTTTTAATGGATGTAGGTTAATTGCTGCCGTGGTTTTTAAATGAGATGCAATTAGTGAAGGTGACGTTCGTCCAGCCGCAAAATGATCCAGGAAATCATTCTTTAAGCACGAAAACTTACAGCTATAGTGGGTATCCTGCGCTGTAGATTTCTGTAAAGGTGTAGGTGTTGGTATTCTAAATGAATTGGCCTGGATTCATGTTTAAGGCCTTTTTAAATGGTTATTATAATTATTTGGAAATAAAGTTCATCCAACAAGGTGCCAAATAAAACTACGAGTAGTTTAAAAAGTGAAGCATTTTAATGAAATTAATATTTCAAAAATTAAATTAAAAATTGTGTTTTAAATATTTATAAAATATATCACTTTTCATTAATAAAACACGGCCATTTACTTTGCAAAATATAATTAAAAGTCCATGCTTCGAATAAATTTAGCTAGAAACGAAGCACGTATTTTCTGAAAATTAACTTATTTGATCTTGAAAGGTAATCAATCATGAATAACATAGTCTAATATTAAAGTAACGTCAATCAAAATAAACAGCAAGCATTGCCTAATAGACTGAAAGTTGGAAAATGGCAAGCTAGTCTTAGTTTTAATTAATACTAAGTACACTATATTATTAAGGCTCCTTTCACACTCTCGGGCTCGACAGCGAGTGGATTTCTAAACCGGGTGAAATCGGTTAGTAGGTGTAGTAGCGAGCGAAATCCCTTGGTAGTTTTATCTAAGCTTCATCAGCTTGAATCATACTTATCTATACATTACTAGATTCTGTAGGTACTGCACCCAGCAAGCAGAGCGTGTGATTAGGTCGTTAAAAGTACATTGTTAATGATTTTAGTCTCTCATTTGTTGAAGCAGAGTGAAGAATGAATATGCGGAATTCATGATCTGCAACAAAAACGTTTTTGTAAACAAAATGTTCTCTGAAAGCTTTTGCGACCGTAAACCGCAATGAGAAAGCCGTCCAAATGAAATGATAGACCGAAACGACTGACTGGTTCTCTCTGAAAACTCTTTGAAGACCTTTAAGAAGCAAAAAAGGAGTTAACATACAGTTACATATAAACCTTAGTTGAGACTCGTTTATGCCAGGGAAGAACTGCACAAAAAAAAGGCGCCCCAAACTCAGCGGTGGGTTGAGCTATGCTGTCAATAATGATGAATTGTCATAGAAACGTGTTTCTCGTTTTTTAATTTTAAACGTGCCCCACATTAGGAATTACTCCTGCATCGTGGGTGCGATTATAAACATTTACACTCACAAACATGAACAGCCAGACCCGGAACCACTACCTGGTAAGCCATACAAATATTTGTTCCGTGTGGGAATCGAACCTGCAGCCTGTTCTTCAGCCTTTTTTGGGCTGCTTTGCCGCTGTAGTTTGCGGTTGCGGTCAACTTCGTAAGTGTACCTTGCAACAACAGTGTAATGCTGATGCGGGCTGATATTTCTTTCAATATTAAAATGAAGTAGAATACTTACAGAAGTAAAAGCAGGAAGAGAAAGACAGAACATCTTGCCTCCAGTGATGGAGAGAGGCTTGTTAGTTCTCTCTACGAAGAGGCGCATGCTGCTCTTGAACTGACGCGATCTAGCAGTCCAGTCGCAGTTGTAAACGGAGAATGCTAGGAGGTTGCTCTGAGAAGAATAATAAATAAAAATATGTAGTCAAATGCGAAGATTTCAAGCTTTGAACTTACAATGCACTCTCCCTAACAGAACTCACGCTTTGTTTTTACCTTGTAAGCGGGTAATGATATTCGTGCACTGTATAATAACTTCATCATAAACTTTATAATGATTTTGAACTTTATAAAAATGCACAGAAAAAAATAGATAGTTAATAAAAAAAATGTCAATTAATAATTTACCTTGTCCATAATCCGTGTGCCAAACCAACAAGGAACCATTATTTGCAGGATCATCACAATCATATAGGTACCAAGAAATAAGTAATAATCCAATGGTGCTGGCTGAAATCAACATACAACATTATATAAAATATCTATTACTTGTCGAAATTGATTAAAATGAATACAAAGACTAAAAATATCTTACCATTGTAAACCTCATCAAGCAAACGCATATAATACAAGATGCCATGCTGAATTGTACAAATAACGTCACACTGAAAACTTCTTCTACGAGATCGCAAAACCTGGGAGCAAGCATAACCCGAACTAATTTAGTAGCATCAGAATGTGTATGGATACATGTAGATGTTTAATGAAGAAGAGAGTTCATTAACTCACCTGCCCACTTCATCAAAATGTATAATACATTTGTTAATTTCCATAACAGCTTCCTTGTTTCTGTCGGCTGGTTCTCTAGATATTTCACCATCTACGTCATCAAGTTTATTTTCATCTGTTACTTTCCTTAATTTAACATCAAGTACCTCCAGTTGGGCTATTGTGAAAACCAACAATCCCAAGAAAAAAGTATCAACATTCAAATTGTAGAGCATGTGAAAAGTTATACCGACACTCTGGTAGAAATATAAGGGATAAACAAAGGTATCTCTTAATGACTCAGAAAAGAAACCATAACTGCAGACGGGAAATAATAGTTGTGTTCTCTTAATAAAATGCACTATCAATGGCGAAAGTAATGTACCATTTGATGTCACCGACACAAATGCTACAGCTTTATAATACAACTTGTTAAACTTTTTCGCCTTTTTTATAATAGCCCTCCCTTCAGCATCGTCAGGCTGGAATATTTCACTCTCTAGAACATCTAGTATCGCAGTAATTTTCTTACGCATTAAAAGAAACGTCAGAACTTTAGATAATACGGAACAGTCAGTGAAATAAAACATTAAATCGTCTATGAAAATATCCAATCGTCGCGGCAAGAAATAGAAGTTTATGGAGAACAAGGCATAGTAGACGAAAACGAAAGTCATGAGAAATACTTTGGAATAGTAGCTGTAACTACGGCTTGAATCGTCGCCGGGCCAAATAGCAAGGAACCTCCAAAACTTCATGTTTATTTTAAAGCAGTCTACTTGATGCAATTCCATTATCCAAATTGTTGTATTACGAGCGAGTGAGGTATGACTTTGCTGCTCCTGTGTGTGGATCTGATAGCGGTGCTGTTGCAAAATAGCCAGGACTTGCAGAATAGATAACGTTTAGAGTGGAGTGGAGTGGCGTTTGCACTACATTTTTTTTTTTAAAGCTGCATTTCGTCTTACAAGAGTAAAGGGACTTCAAACTATTTCGTTTTTAATATTAATAAAAAAATGAAAGAAAAAGTACATCTCCATTTAATTTTGTTCTATTCATGACCCTGGCTTGTTATTAGCGCTTTTTCTACAAAAATGCACTTATCTTTTAATTAAAGAGCATAAATACACTCGACTACCACACTTATAGTTTGTTCAAAGAGAGTTTAATTTGTGAGTATTTTTCCAAGGTATATATAAAATTACAATTAATTATTTTTTAACAAGTATATTAAATATAAATGAGTGTACCTATATTTTTTTCTGCGAAGGAAAATAATATTACAGGACCGGACCTAAGACTACATTACCTTGAGATACTCCTGTTTATATTTGCATATTTTAGGAAACAGACCGCAAAGACCGTGAAGATGATAAAAAGTTACTATTATAACCAAACCTTCAACATCGTTTGGTTTGGTTATTTCACTCTTCAGTACCTCTAGTATCTCGGTTATTTTGTTACACATAAAAACAAAAGTCAGACTTTAGACGACATGGCCGAATCGGTAAAATAAAATATCATTTCTTCTATAAAATGTCCAATTGTCTCGGCAAGATATAAAAGTTTATGGAAAACAGTAAATTGAAGGCAATAACGAAGTAGTAATAGTACGAAATACTTTTGAATACCCTAATAGTTTTCATAACAGCTGAAATTGTTCACGGGACAAAATGTTAAGAAGCTTTCAAAACCGTGTGTATTTAGGGAGATCCTAACCAAATGGAGTAGCACAATGGAAAATACCACAATATTATAATGTTGGTTTTGATAATTGGATGCAATTGGGTTGAAAAGACAATAATAGAAAGAGAGATGAAAATTGTAGAATCGGCAAATCCCAAGTTAGCCATTCTACAGCCATTAAAATTTAATATATTCTTGAACAGTTTCATTCTGAATTTTTTTTAGCTCCTTTTTCTACAAAAACGCAGTTCTATTTATAATGACAGACTACCCACACTAGAATACGACATTAACGTTTCTTCAAAGCGTATGTGGAGCTATTAATTCACGGGTACTTTTCAAAGGGGTTAAAATTACAATAAGTGCCTTCTCTACTCAACAGAAGCCGTTGGGAAAGGATGTAGGTTAATTGAGAGTTCCGTACTTTTTAAATGAGATGCAATTAGCGAAGGTGACGTTCGTCCATCCGTAAACGGAACCAGAGATCCGTTCTAATTAAGAGACTAAAGAAAGTCTAAAAAATATTTATAAAGGCCTCGAAAACCCTTTTGTTGTATTTAAGAAAGGAGAAGCGGCAAGGGGTTACCTAAAATGAAACTATTTATTTATTGAAGAATTAGATAAGATATTTTTCATCTGAATCACCTAGATTTTTAAGCTTGAAATAGTTTGAAATTACTCTGCTAGAAAGACTTCTGCATGGTGGAAACGAGGAAACAAATTGTAAATTTTGATAAACTTACTACGGTTAGCTGCCTCGTTGATTTGATCGTCGATCGATCTCCCAGGTCGGGGTAATATGAAACCCCTTGCTAAGACTGGTACTATTACTATCATAATATTATTATACTACGGAAAATACCTTCGATAAATGGTATAACATCAACTTGATGTTCAGAGAAAGAACCGCTTATAGTCAAACACAGGCGTAATATGTTAAGTTTGAAGATAACTTACAAATAGTAACAGGTTGCCGATAGCTCGAGTATCTACAAAGCAAGCAATTTCCTTCGTTTGATTTACGGCCTGAACGTACTTACGTTGTCATAGCTACCTTACTCTGATATTTTATCTTCGAACGGTATCATTATACACACCAACATCATATTATTATATTTGATACTAGTTGTCCCCCGCGACCTTCATCCGCATGAAATTATCGTAAAAATATTACTTCCCTATTTGAATCCGAACCATTTAAAGGGTTTCATTAGTTTGCACGGAACCCTAATCTTTTTTTCTGAAATAAAATCTCCTTATAACATAAGTTATTTGACACTTCAATTTTATTGATCTGTATAGACGGATTTATTTCCTTATATTATAATATGTGAGATGGATAAAGATTTGGTCTAGTTTTATTCCAGGAAGGAATTTATAGGGGTATATGTTTGTATGGAGGAACCGCTGCACGCCGCTAGCATTTTTTCTTAAGGATGCGCCAGGGTAGCCCGCGAAATTCAAATTTTCTTACGTTTTTTGCAATTTGCCGGTCATTGTCAGGCTGTACATTGAACAAAATATGATTCGCGGCTATAAAGTTCATACAACATAATACGTTGAATAACTATTTCATGAAAAAGTCATTCAATTATATTGTATGAACTTTGAGGGTTGTATTGATGATTTTAATAATTATAATTCTGTAACTAAATGCCTATTACAGCCGCGAATCATATTTTGTTCAATGTGCAGCCTGACAATGACCGGCAAGTTGCAAAAAAAACCTAAGAAAATTTGAATTTCGCGGGCTACCCTGGCGCTTCCACCTTAAGTACATCGCCAATTGTCATTAAGGGGTAAATTTTCACACCCAAAAGATGTATTTCTCGTTTACCTGATACTTTTCTACACGTATGTATAAATATAAAATATAACTGTACTACGCTCAGTATAGTTATATTTCGCATTTGCTCTTGATTTTCGTGTTTCCTCAGAATTCCTAGGTAAGCGTCGCATCGCAATCAATCGCCTCGGGCCACCCCGCCTTGCATGTCAATATTTATTCATAAATTGATTGAATGCGGGACTCCGTACTTCTCTTTTGTTTTACGAGTATCTTTCTGTTTACCAGACCAATCGTTAGAATGCCTATACGTTTACATTTTAGTGCAGAAAAGGAGTCTTTATTTATTACTTAATTTAATAGTTATTTGTTATACAAGAGTGCAAAGTTGCTTTTTAACCGCGTGTTCAATTTTGATGACCGAGCAAGCGAAGGATTCTAAAATTGAATCACGAGCGCAGCGAGTGATTCAAAATTAGAATCCTGAGCGTTAGCGAGGGAATCAAAAGAGCACGAGGTGAATAGTTATTTGTTATACAAGAGTGCAAAGTTGCTTTTTAACCGCGTGTTCAATTTTGATGACCGAGCAAGCGAAGGATTCTAAAATTGAATCACGAGCGCAGCGAGTGATTCAAAATTAGAATCCTGAGCGTTAGCGAGGGAATCAAAAGAGCACGAGGTGAAAAATCTTTGCACTCGAGTGCAACACGTAACTTTTCATTCCACCTCAGCGAGGAAATGACTAAATGCAAAAAAAAAACGTTTACAATCACAAGATAGGTACACTTTTATTTCAGTTTAGGTATTAATTACTACATTATGACTAAACCAATGACGTGAAAAAATGCCGCGTAAAGAACCGCGTACAAAGCAAATTGAAAAAAGAACACCAAGAAGGTTCCGAGTCTGAGTTTTTAACAAATTAAAAAAAAGTTGTATGATATATTCGGCACCATAGAGGTAGCAGTAAATAGGTTTAATGTTTTTTTTAATTCACAAACTTAGTGCACACGATGTTCTAAATTCAATTTACTTTATCCTCTAGAGAATAAAAACGGCTTTTCCACTCAGATATTGAAGATTAAAAATACTCTTTCCGAGATGGTGGGATGAAAAAATCTTTGCACTCGAGTGTGATGGCATAACTTTATGTATACGAGAATATCTGACTGTTTAACAACTCTCAAGTATTGTCAGTAATGTAGCAACTTCGGTTGTCAGATGTCAAATTACATTGACGTATGGCGACGTTGCATTTCAAGAATATTGATAAATTAATAATCACAATAAACTAATATCTTGAGAACAGAAAGGTTCCAATTTCAAATAAACCTAATTTACATTTTAGTAAAGATATTTTATAGCCAGATGTATTTTATAGAAATAGCTTTTATTGTATCTTAAAAGACTTGGTTTCCGAACGAAAGCTAGTTGTGATCTTTGAATAATCAAGTTAAATATTTATAAACTTTATATTGCTAATTAAATGAATTAGTTATGATTAAATGATACTTATAATGTTTCCTAGATTTTATACTGCAATTTCAATATATCAAGTGGTTTAAAACAATTCTCTGAACTATCAGTTGATGTTCATATTTTATCCGATTAAACATAAAGATTACAAATAAATACATACAAGATTTCTAAATTATCTAATGAAGTTTTAAAATAGTTCCACTACACAGGATTTGTTGATTATTATCTATGTTATTAGTTGTTTAACTATAATGTGTTACCCATCGGCCATTGGTGTATTTTGGCGGTAACATTTTATGTACTGAGTAAGATTTGATGGTTATAAAAAGAGATGTTGCTGCCAATTCAAGGTCCTTTTTGCTGCTACTGTTCGACGAGTTACGATAGACTCTGAGTCGTATATTGTGTAGTCCATGTGTAATTGTGTATAGTATTAAGTTTGCAAGTTAATGGAGATACCAAGTGTGTAAAGCTGAAAACCTATTTGTATTACCACCTTTTTCTACAATGTTTATGTAAGTTATTTGATATTATACTATGAATATTACTGATAGCTATGTGCTAGAAATATGTTATAATATGGCTTATATTGCTTATTGTTTATCTACACATATAAACTGCTATAACTTGAGAAATGGTCCAGGACAATATAGATTGTCCTGGCATTATACTTTTTAAGATGTTACCGTGGAGTTTCTTGTCCATTCTTCTCCACGAAGACCTAGGTTTGCGAATGGACGTAGTTTGATAGTTATAAATGAATAGTCTTGTCTTTCTGTGGTTTTCTTTATAAAATCCCTTTACCCTACACACCTTTAGAGACACTTTCAGACGTAGTAAATAATAAGTTACCATTCTGACACTCAAAGCTTATTAATTAAATAGATATCAATACATATACATATAGTTTACATCCACTTTCTAACAAGTGCAACACGTAACTTTTCATTCCACCTCAGCGAGGAAATGACTAAATGCAAAAAAAAAACGTTTACAATCACAAGATAGATACACTTTTATTTCAGTTTAGGTATTAATTACTACATTATGACAGGTAAGTATTACAGAATAATCTTTAAATTATAACAAAATAATACTAAGGTATAATTAAGAAAATTTTAAAGTAACGTTGCTACAGTTATTTAAATTGAGTGTAATATTTTTGTTTGGTACTGTAATATTGGTGTTAGTCACTTGTGTACTGTTTTTCGGTAAACTATCTGTCATACTTAATAGTTGTACCGATTCATCGGATTCCCTTGGTGTGAATGTTGGAGAGAGAGGGAGATGGTTAGGTGTTTCATAACGGCTTATTTTTGATGTAGAAGGGCCAGTCCAAGGATCCGATTGAGGCTCTTTCAGTGTAATGGCTCCTACGATGCCTTCACATATTTTAGACTTATTTTGGATGGAATCCTCTATGTATCCCTCTACAACTGCATTGGACTTCCAGCCTCCGTGGCGCTTAAGGGACAGGAGATCAGCTCCGGAATCAGCCAAAAGTGTGGCTGAAGTTCGTCGGAAACAATGACCCGTGTACAACAGGGGTTCTGGAAGTTCAAGAAATGTTGCTATTTCTCGTGGGATACTGCTAATTTTATTAGTACCCATAGGCTGTCTAACACACTTTCCATTGCGATACTGTAGAAAAAATCGATTGATTGGAGTGTTAGGCGGGCGTAAGGCTTGATATTTCTCAACAATCGTTACGTATTCCTTGCGAATGACGAAGTTGCGGTCTCTTTTTGTCTTTGTATTAGGTAAATTAATTAATAGTAAGTCATCTGAATGTTTCTCAATGTTTTTGACATTAAGTTGTGTTAGTTCATTAGTTCGACATGCTCCGTTTATTCCAATAATAAGAACAACCTGTAACGTAAAGAGTATTGTAGTAGATAAATGAATAAAATTGATATGAACGCATAATTATGCCTATCAACATCTACTAAGTATACTATTTAATTGAGATTAATATACTTAAGTAGATACTGAATGTGCAACTGACTTACTTTTGCCGCCAAATATACGGAATCGGGTGCTTCGTTAAGAAACTTTACAATATCAGATACTGTGAAAACCTTCGATTTTTTTGGTTGATGACCAGATGAGGCTCTTTTTAAAAATGCCACTAATTTAGGATAGGTATCGATATGTTTGTCTTTTTTCATCTTTATTGTTGCTTTTAGCATCGAATACGTACTCCATAGAGTGCTTACTTTCTTGTTCTCGGATAATTCTATAAAATATGCCAGCAAAACGTTTTCTGAGAAAGTTTTGGCTCCTTTTGCTAGTCGCCACGTGTTGAACATATCGTACTGTTTTAAATACTTCTCGCGTGATTGTTGAGGGAGAAAGCTCATTTGCGCATTATTAACAGTTTCAGTCAATTCTGTTGGCGTCAAGCAAACTAACTCGTCGCTAGAATCACTCATTTTAGTTTTTTCATTTGTTTTCAAGTTTCTTGTTTTTAATATAAGGTTTAACAATGACGTGAAAAAATGCCGCGTAAAGAACCGCGTACAAAGCAAATTGAAAAAAGAACACCAAGAAGGTTCCGAGTCTGAGTTTTTAACAAATTAAAAAAAAGTTGTATGATATATTCGGCACCATAGAGGTAGCAGTAAATAGGTTTAATGTTTTTTTTAATTCACAAACTTAGTGCACACGATGTTCTAAATTCAATTTACTTTATCCTCTAGAGAATAAAAACGGCTTTTCCACTCAGATATTGAAGATTAAAAATACTCTTTCCGAGATGGTGGGATGAAAATATTTTTATATTGCTATTATTTATGTGTGTGTGAAATATAAATATGAAGGGTGTTTTTTTTAGAGGCGGAGGACGTTGCTTTGAAATAAACACACAGTTTTATGGTTTTAATATGAATGAAATTGGCTTTATTTTACAGATAATTTTTATACCATTTCATCTTCGTTTTCGCTGATATGTCACCCTATCGAGTTTTCCTGGTAATCATAAAGTACCTGGTAGTATAATTGTTCACTGTAGTCTATGAAATTATGCATTTTTCTGAATCTCTCTGCGTCAACATTCCCGATTGTTTTTGATAAATCTCTTTTTTTTTAAATCAAACATTAAAGGATTTGAATGTTGTTTTATTGAGCCTTCGGGTGTTTTCCGGTCTGCAGGGATATTGGGATATCCTCATTGTATCTGCGTTTTTGTCTGTTTGTTATTTCTATTTAATATTCATGAACATGGTGAGTAAACTTTATGAATACGGAATCACAGCTTTCGATGAAAAATATTGTGTGTGAGTACGATAATTTGATTGCCGAAAATGCTTTTAAAACTTTTTTAAAACTTGTTTCGTCGTAAATGCATAAAGAGTAAGAGAGACCTGGGTAATCTAATTCTGGAATCAACTTAATAATCATTAATTAATCATTCATTTAATGATTGCGAATTCTTTGGTAAAATACCAGTGGTTTTGTCATCTATACCTATACGTTCATAAAATACCATAACATCACGCTTCTAATACCCGATGAGTTAGACAGAGGTGTACCTAATAGTACACCCACATTTCGCCAACTATGTTAGAGTCCCATGTAATAGAGAGCGATACTATTGCCATGAACTGAGCACAAATCCAGAATCCGTGGCTGCTATCAAGAAATTTCCGATGGAAAAACCCAATAACACTTTGCCCGACCCGGGAATCGAACGCAGGGCCTCTTGCACAACAGTCGCGCTCACATGCACTAGCTAGATCAACGAGGCAGTGCTTTATGTACCTTTTATTATAAATTGAAGAAGCTCTGCGTGCCCGTCGTTAAAGTCGATTTTGATGCGGTTTTTATCATAATTTGGAGAATTTAGTCTGAACAGTTTATGTGTACCTACAATATATTAAACTTACATAGATGGCCACACGAATGGCAAAGTGGATAGGTATGGGAAAACCTTTACCTAGCAGAAGGCCAAAAATGGTTCTTAACAAAGGACAACTAAATGTTTAGTCAAGTCGTAAAAACTGTGCAAAGCATGGGCTAGTTGCTAGTAATGTAATAAAGGAGTTTACCATGTTTGGCTCCATGCATAATAGAGGTGAAAATTGTTGTCCCGTAGCAAAATTGCGAAGTTTCAGTGTTGTTTTCACGTATGATAAACTTCGGCCTCAACAGGTAACTTTCAGCGTCGAACGAAAATTGTTGCACGAAAACTAGTGATGTTCAGTTCGGCATAGTTGGAACACTTTCAATTATGCCTGGGTTTCAGTAACGGAATGAAATATGACTACCTGTTCTGAAACCTCGTTGAAACAAATATGTCGATATTATGATTTGAGAATACTTTGCGTCTGTTCATCATGTGCCTAGCCTTTTCCCAAATAGGTTGGGGTCGGCTTCCAGTCTAACCAAATGTACCTGAATACCAGAATTTTACAAGGAGCGACTTCTTAGCTGACCTCCACAACCCAGTTAGTACTGGGTAATACGATACCCCTTGGTTAAACTGGTTGTCAGACTTTTGGGTCACTGACTACCTGTAACGACTGTCAAAGATGTACAAATGACAGCCGGGACCAACAGCTTAACGTACTTTCCGAGGCACGGAGGAAACTCGGTATTTATGGGTGGTCACCCATCCACTGACCAACCCAGGCAAGCGCCGATTAACCTGACAATCGACTCGAGTGGCTGTTATTATTTAGCTACGAGCTCCTCCTCTTATACTTTGCGTCTGTTATTCAATAGAATATGATTAGTGTTTACGCGAGTTTACTAAAATTTAGAAAATTAGTTGTTGTAATGATGGAGTTACACTGCCATAGGTAAGATTTGGAAAAAATGACAATGTGTGTAAGGAAAGGATTGCACAATACCTTAAAATCCTTTTCACTGTTCTCCTGAGCGCCGAGCACAACACACGTTGAAAACACACCAATTTTCACGATATTCAAATTTTCTTAAGAGAAGCGTGGATCACAAAACAAGACGCAGTCAGCCATTGGAGTTTTATCACGCGATGATGACGTACGCGCAGTATCCTTCTCGCTCGTACGAAGGCGGGTAAGGAAGCTAACGAACCAATTAAGAGGTTTCAAACCATTTAGCCAATACGAAACAAATCACATTGAATTTTACCGCGCAACCAACTAGTATGACTAACTTTTCTGAAACCTCGTTAAAATTTCAGTATCCTCATCTTCTTTCTGTGTCGATGAAACTCAAATGGTGTTAGACCAGCATGTAGCCACCCGCATAGCTCTAATATATTTCGGTATAATGATTTGAGAATACCCTGTGGTATTAATTCTGCCATAAGTAAATCCATTATTCCGTCATCATCATTCTCTTGCCCTTATCCAAACCTAACCTAACCTAACATATTTCTGGTCGGCAGCACATCTTCTTTTCCCATGGTCGTATGTATTAGCCATCATCTCATGTGTATAGCTATAACATCTTTCATGCAATCCATCCATCGTTTCTTTGGTCTTCCCTTACTTTTATAACCCTCCACAATCATACTCAAAACTTTCCTCACATTTTCCTCAATCCTCCGCATCACATGCCCATACCATCGAGTTTCGTGTGGAACTCGATGGTATGTAAAAGTTGTGTAACTTTTCACACACCTGTTCCACTACCAGACTATTACTATTTCTACTCTTTTGTTATTCCATTCAGCATTCCATCATTGGATCTACAAGAGAATGTGTTTTGGATTCAGCTATGTTCATATTGCGCTATCATATTATCAAGATATTTTATAATATAATTTACCACCTCTACATTTTATCTCCAACACCTCTATTTACTTCAACAAACAAAATATTACCACATATTTCATGAGCCCATAGACTTACACCAAAATGAAATCTTCTTACCTTGATTTTGCGCACTTTATTATTTCATATACAACCGTAAAAGCTTCTTGTTTTTTTGTACAACTATAAGCCCAAATCCATTATCAGAAGCCCGCAGAAATTCCGTAGAACCTAGTCATTTGTTTTTCTATCGGGAAAAAGTATGGCGCCCAAAGGCAGACGTTTACAGGTAGCATCAACTGATTGCGTACGTATGTGTTATTTCTATGTACAGTCGAACAAGCTGTTTGGGATACAGGCATCTAACGTCTTGCAACTCTTAAATAGTTTTATGAGTAGACAATTAATTTACATCACTCGCTTAAAACCATGCCTTAAGCTTAATAACGATTACGCTCACAATTAAAATGAATATTGGCATTGAAGTGATGAATATTACAATACACCTCTTATAACCCCTGTCATTGTAAACCATTTCTGTTATTGTTACCCTGGAATCGGAAAAGAATAAACTGCCCCATACGTTTTAGCATAAGTCGTCAAAATGTAGGGAAAGCCAGTTTTTTTACGATTTCAAAATTCGTTTCGTTGTAAAAGTTCTTCATAATGATGAGTAAAATTTCCCCTTAAGAGGTTTAGGGTAAGCAAAAACTAAGGTTGCATATCAAGTAGTTTGTTCGACTGTATGTGTTATTTTTATTCAGAGGATAAAGCATGCCTCCAGGGGTTGGTTACGTGAGCACATCATCCCGTTCCCAATGGAAGCTCTTTACCTTCTATTGTTTTGCTTGAGATTGTAGGGCTACCTGGTGTGAAGTATGCTTCGGATTGCGTTTTACGGCGCATTGCGTCTGTGTTCTAAGTGTGGAGGCATTGTTATGTACTTTATT
Source organism: Standfussiana lucernea (assembly GCA_964057025.1). Taxonomy (NCBI): domain Eukaryota; kingdom Metazoa; phylum Arthropoda; class Insecta; order Lepidoptera; family Noctuidae; genus Standfussiana; species Standfussiana lucernea. The sequence continues at coordinate 7,391,627 of OZ059785.1, forward strand.
TAAAATGCAGGCGATACAGAACACTAATGATGGCATGAATTTTTGAAAGAGCGCGTTTTGACAATCTTTTGTTGTGAATGGATCTTGTACTGTATTTTATCGGTATTTTGATTTAAAACATAAAGAAAATTCCTACAGACTTTTCTGCAAATAAATAATACATGAGTCTTTCCTTCGTAACACTATAACCCCATAATTTATACCATAAGGAAAATGTCTTGAGCTATAAATACCCCTTGAAACAACCGAAGAGATCTGTAAGTACAACCAAGTTAAAGCATCTGAAATTTTAAATATTAATTCTCGTTTTCCGAACGAATTCGGAAAGTAGCCACGTAGAATGGATAATTTGAATTTTTAAACAGCCAGTGATTAATCCCGACCCTGCGGGAGTCTCGCTGTAATGTTTAAATTATACTTGAAAGCCGGGATGCGACTTGTGATTTTCCAAATTAATAGGGTAGGTAAACTATTTTTGTAATGGATTTATTTAAATGAAGAACAAAAAGACTTTTGTTTTTTGAATGGGAGTGGAAAGTTCTGGTTTTGTTTTGTCTGTTGTTTGTGTTATTTTAGTTACTTAATTCATGTTTTCATGGCACATGATTTACTGGATTTATTTTGTAATAACTTTAGTAACTTAACAATAGACTCTTCGTCACAAAAATAAAGATATCAGTGCGGCGGTGGAGCATATATAATCAAATACTTAAACAAAAGTAGCAAGCCAATCTAACAAATGTATCTATGATACGATTCATATACATTAAATGATAAATGAATGATAAATGATGTTTATTTTGCCAATAGGTTAGGTTAGGTTAGGTTGCATTTATTTTGAACATGAACGTTTTGTAAACTTAGATTGATATACTGAAACTGGGCATCTATATAGAAATAATACGTATATTCGCCTAATACCATCATCATTCTCCTGTCCTTATCCCAATTTATTTGGGGTCGGCGTATCATGTCTTCTTCTTACATACTTCTCTGTTACTCATCATCTCAACAGACACCTTCTTTCTTGCCATATCATCCGTCACACAGTCCATCCACCGTTTATTTGGTCTTCCTCTACTCTCCACCCACATTCAAAACTTTTCTCAAGGCATTTTCCTCATTCCTCGCCATCACATGCCCATACCAAGCCGACCGATTACCACACTACTTTTCAGTCACCGGCGCCGAATTCAGACTTTCTCATATGTAGACCATTTCTTATTTTATCCATTCTCGTACCAAATATAAAACCGACCATATTACAGGGAGAAGTTAGTGCACCACTCACATTACTCAGTCAAATAAAGTAAGCACAATGTTATTCAATGTTTGAACTCGAACTCGCAAAGTCAGACTCGGCAAAATTTAATTTTGTTGTGTGTGCACTAATGAAGTTTGACATTGTGTAATTAACAAAGTAATACGAATGCGACCGCCATGTTTTGATATCATTAGCATCAATGATTAGTTGGTATTTTTGTTTGTTTTCTTATTTCGCTGGATTGAAACATAACATCATGTCTGTCTTCCCCGAGGAGTTAGGTAGAGGTGTTTGTTTACAGGGTTATTGAAAAACCCTAACAACCTCATACTCTTTCGATCACATTTATTAACTGCCGTTCTGTGACTTTTGTAAATTTACAACAAAACAAGCACGTTTAATAGTAAATGATTGATCGCGTCAATATTTTTAAGAAGTCATTTTTTTGTGGTTGTACAAATCTACTACCTATAGGTAGCTACACAGTGCAGTAGGAAAAGAAGATTGTTCATACACTCAAAAACAATTTATGATTGTAACAAAAAATTATACAATCTTATTTTTTCCGGTCTAGACTCATTTGCCTGCAGACGTTGCCAACATTTTCCGTCCACTTTCAACACGTTTACACTATCATAGACAACATGCTACCTTACTTACAAGCTACATTACACGTCAGATTTTATGATTTCTTAGGCCTTATACTCCTGTTTATTCTGTGAGGTGTTTAAGTTTCCTTGCAGAAACTTGTTTCCGGGGCACGCATGCTCGGTAATGACCAAGCTCATTAAGACTAACTGGAGAGCCCCTGTCTAGCGTCCACACAATATACATGGCTACTGTTTGAACGAACGCAAAATGAGTTTTTGTTACTAAGTGCTGTTGTTGTACTTTAAAGTTTAAAATCTGTTGGCTAAAAGTGATTTTAAAATCACGGATAGAAAAAAAACGTTTTTAAGCGCTCAATATATTTTCGTTGTATCAGCTGCAATTTTAAATTACTTTTAGTATTGTTTAGTATGTGGTTTTCATTTTCGCGTCGGTGTCCCTTCCACCCTGTATATCTGACTACAAAAATAGTTCATTTTATTTCTGCCGTTCTTGTATTTTTTCCCCCAAGTATATTTTTTTAAAAGCAAGCCGTTTAGCCCTGAGTTCTAATTGTTTTCTGCCAACAATGTGTATAAGGAGTCGTGTAATGAGCCGAGCCATTACCGCTGGTCCCGAGTGACGATGCGAACGCTCCGTGATAACTATGTAAATAGACAAACTTTACACATTCATGTTGGTTCCAGTCTATTGTACAACTCGTTTTGTATGACGGCGTCTTGTAAATATGCCTTATTGTGCATCGGAGTTTTAAAAGGAATTTAGCATAAGCATTGTGGAGTGTGGAGTCGTTTTTTGTCTTATTAAGTTTGAACTTAACTTAGATACCTATGTGCGTATATGTTTTTGTCGTAAAACTTCAATCCCATTTTAGAACAGTCACGACTACGAACAGTAACGAATTTAATAAGAATAAGAATACTTTATTTGCGTAAAATACAGGTGTTACCAGTTCTTAAAATTAGTGGTTTAGGCACAAACCATATTTTGCCTTTTTAAGGCATGGAAATATAATTTTACATTATTATATAATGCGTATTTAAAAGGAATTTAACAAATATTTCCTTCAGCCAATTTTAAAGAAAAATAATTATAAATAAGAAAAAGATTAAGATTAAAATGTGGCTGCAATTCTTTTTTCTTATTTTTGGGGTTTAGGTATATATTTATTTATTTAAACGTCAAGTACAAGAGTGGTACATAGGCGAACTTAATGCCACAAGGTATTCTCTACCAGTCGACCTTTGGGTCAAATAGGATAGCATGGTGATAGAGTACAAAAAAAAATAAGAAAAATACCATTTTGTTAACATAACTCACCGGATCATCAGTTATCATGCTGAGCAAAGCAATGACCAAAGGCAGTATCACGATAAAATAAAATGTAACTGTAAAACAAATAATTTTCGTCTATGCAGCTTAAATTCATCCATTAAAATCATAAACTGACCTTTTATTTGCCAAAAATCATTAAAATCCTCGACCAAATTAAACTTAAAAATATTTTATACGGCCGATAAAAATTTAATAGTCAGTTTCAGTGCAGTTAAAGTGAAATGAAACTAATAAACTGAATTTAATCACATAAAAATATTAATTTATTCATGAAAGTCTGCCAATGCCTACAAATTGACATTGCGTTAACGATCATTGCATTCACCAAAGGTGCTCAACTTCTGGTTTGTCGGTCTCCAACATAACATAACCTAGGGGTTAGGCAGAGGCCAGTTATGTTTAAGTCCCATGTAATAGGGGGCGAGGATATTGCCATCAACCGGGCACAAATCTAGACTCCGTGGCTGCTACTGAAAAATTCAGATGAAAAAACCCAATAACAATTTGCCCAACCCGGGAATCGAACCCGTTTTTTTTTGGGGTGGGAAATCATCAAATGACCTCTCCCGCTCTGCGTAGAGATGGAGGGCGTGTCAGACTCTTACTGACTAAAACCCACCCGTGTTCCTTCACTTGCCTGTGCCAAGGTGCCAAGGGCCACGGTAACTCAGGGAATCGAACCCTGGACTTCAGACCAGCATACTGGTCTCTAGACCTTTATATATTAGATTAAGTCAAATCCTATTATTGAATGGTTTGATACAGTCTGTATTATTAATTACTTCACTCCCAGGGCAAAGTCCTCTTCCATTATTAGACAAAAACGGTAGATATGTATCTACTTGACTAGTTTCGGATTCTAACACTCGTATCTATAGTCAAGTTTAAGTACTTACTTATGCAAACCTTTTTCATGCAATAGACAAGCATTTAAACGAATTAAGAACCGTCAAAGAGAGCAACAGTAAGAATCTAACTTTTGGCAGTTCTAAATTCAAGCAATTACTAAACTACAGGATAAAATCGCATCATAAATAATTAGTACTTTTACCACAGAATACATAATAGTACCTACAATTTTACTCAAGTAATCACTATGACTATAGATACGGGTGTAAATCACCCTAAAAACTTAGTGCTTCAGAATCAGACACACTAAATCTCCGACTTGCCGCAGCCTGGGACTATCTATTACACTAGTACTAGACGTATTAATGACCGTAACATCACACAACTAAAAAAACATTACCTACCTAATCCACTGTAATTTAAGGTATATAATATCACTAGTAGATTAATATAATATTATAATTGTTATAAGCACGTGCCAAAATCGACGTGATACCCTTTGTAACCAAAACGATGTTAGTAAATTTTAATCGACGACAATTCGAAGTTTCGTCACTAATGAGTTTAGCGCAGGTGGCGCCACCTATTAGCGATACGTGAAATCTTATTCGTTAATCGTTTACGAGTAATGGTTCTTGGTACTGTTAGCTAAAGTGATAAGTGGTCGTCATCTGAATAGCCTATTCCTAACTACGATGCGATGGGGTCGGCTTACAGTCTAACAGTATGCAGCGGATTACCAGTAGTTTACATGGAGCGACTGCCTATCTTACCTACACAACACAGTTACTGAGCCCCTTAGCAATGTAAAGTGATAATAAGGCAGGTATAATAATAGTAATAAAGTAATCTACTACTAGTTTTTTAATATGTTCAAAATTTAAAAAGTTAGAACGCGTGATGAGCAACTCTTTAGTTGAATGTACGACCAGAGATGCCATACGTCCGGAATTTTCCGGAAAAGTCCGGACGTACAGATAAGTGTCCTGAGAGTGGAGGGAATTTTAAAATATCTGGAAAATCCAAAAAAAAATTCAAACCATCTAAGATAATTAAAACATATTTTTAATAAATCAACAGCATTACTTGCATGCCTATACTGTTAATATCCACATACGCATTGTAAAGTAAATAGCTTTTAGTATTTATATTTTAAGCACACCGTAATCTTCTACAACACATCTTTCTTCGTTTATAAATGCAAAAGTAACGGTACGTGCGACGGAATGAAAAGTCCGGAATTTATTCAAATGTCCGGATTTTTCTCCGGAAATCCTAGTTATATGTAGATCTGTAAACCGAACCGAACCACAACTAAACTTTGCCCTTGTTTGGAACGTGGAGATTTGACGTCATTTAAAACTTTGGAAGGTCGAATCCATTAATCAATTCGATTTGTTTAGTCATTATGTAAACCAGTGATTAATTAAAACTACAATTAAATGTTTTATTTTTGTTTTTCTACACTTTCCAACATTGCAACTTAAATATAAGCAATAAAATAATGAAAAAGCCTGAAGTTTCAACTCCATTTTCCCAGATGAAGTTGTGAGTTTTATAATAATGTTCTTTTCCTCCGCTTTCCTATTGTTCTTGAACGTTTCTAATTAGCGTAAAGAAAGAATAAGCAGCTTTCATAATCTGTAAAAAGTGTAAAAACAATGTAAAATATGAAGTATTTTAATTGTTCAATGCTGGCATTTACGAGGTTTTCTTTAAATTGTTTTTTTTTTAATACCGGAATTAAACATAGTTTAATTAAGATTTAAAAGACAACCTCATTATTTAAACACGATACTAACTAAAAGAGAAAATTGAGTTAACACTAAATCAAGGTTGCGATTTTTATTTGTCATCTGTCATGACTTGTGTTTAAAGCTAAGTTTAATGGAATGAAAGATTTCACTTAATTTTTATTCAGTATTGTGTTGTTAACTCGATCTAACTTTCGATTTTATTAACACTAAACTATGACACATCTATTTTATTGTTGGTTTTCCAATCCTCGGGTCAGCGCCGAGAGTTGCGAATCCAACAGTGCAATATTACTTTGAAAATCATTTAGATTTCTCTTACTCTGGTATTTATTGTCAAGTCAAAGTGATTACTTCAGTAAAAGTAAGATTTTATTTCTGTAGTTTAGTAATTGCTTGAAGTTACAACTGTCAAAAGTTAGAATTCTTTGACGGTTGTACTTCGTCAAATTCTTGTCAATTGCATAAAAAAAAAATTGCATAAGTAATTACTTTAACTCAAGTAATTCTGCCAACGTGCAAAGGAGCGCAGTATCCTAGGCGTCAAACTTACCGACCATGTACGCAACACCACACTGCGCTCTAAAACACAAATTACTGACTTAAAAAGCTGCTAGCTTTTTGAGCTGAAGTGAGACTGGGCTGGCCATGTCTGCCGTTTGCGCGACGAGCTGTGGGCCAAAATAACCGCCAGAAGGCGAAACGGTAGACCTCGCAGGAGATGGCGCGACGAGCTGGACAGAACCAACGAACAGTGGTCCAGCTCTGGATCGAAGAATTTGTAAGTCATGGGGATAGGCCTTTGCCGAGCAGCGGGATGATACAGGCCACAGGAACAAGTAATTACTTTAACTTGACTATAGATATATGTGCTAGTATTAGAGAAACCGTTGAATCTAAAGTCGGTCTACATGCAATTAAAACAAAACAACAAACTTACTGAAATAAAGGTGATGAGTGAGAGAGGAAACATATTAAGGCCTGACACCACAATTGGGGTTGCGGCTCGTTCTCTAAAAATTTTCAAACTGCTTTTAAATGATTCGGATCTTGTTATCCATTCACTGCTGTAAGCTGCTGTCACTAATTCATTACTCTGGAATAAAACAGAATAATTTAAGAACTAAGGAATCAGTTTCATTCTGCTGCTCCAATCCCAATTTATTTGGAGACGGCGCAGCATGACTTCTTCTTCCATACTTCTCTATGACTCATCATCTCATCAGACACCTACTTTCTTGCCACATCATCCTTCACATAGGATTTAGGAGTGACACAGAATGGTGAAACATCTTTTCTATTATAGTCTATACGGTATTCGGTATGCTTTAGAACTAAATTTGAGTAGGTATCTGAAGACAAAAAAGGGAATTAATACTAACCTCGTAAGACAGATGAGTTCCTAAAAATCCTGGAACAAAAATCTGCAGTGTGATTGTGACAAGGTACATCACCAAAAAGACTCGGGTCTCCGCTGATGCTGGCTGAAAAGAAAAGATTAGATTTTTAAGAATTTTGTTCATTTATTGTTCACCACGACATACGAATGAATAAGTCCATGGACCAGATTTTCGATAAGTACATAGACATTAAACATATAACACATCAGACAATGTGACTGGGTAATTATTTAATCTAATTTTCTTTCGAGCCTTTATTCTAGGATTTTCCACACAATCTTCTTCTTAACGTGTCGATGGCAATCTAAATTGTGTCGGCTCAGAACTGAGCCACGACTGAGCACCAAACATCCGTCAGTTCCTGTAAAAATAATGTTCCACACATTTTCAAAGTTAAAGTTGAGTTGTGGAAATATTTACTGTAGGTACTTACCAAAAGTAGTAGTCCGGCCATCACCACACATATAATCATAGATGCCAAGCTGTATTGAAAGAATAGCGTTACACTCAACATGTCTTGAACTGTTTTACAATAACTGTAAGAGGTTAAAATTATTTTATCGTATCTCTCTTAAATCGAAACAGCTACCAATCTAACAGCCCGTTCACACGACGACGATCCGTGTTTTTGGACGTATCGTCATTCACAATCCGTAATTTTTTTGTCGGCGGCAATGTCTTTTAAATGCCCGTGTTCACACGCGTCACGATTCGTGAAAAATGACGGACAAGTCTTAAATCACGTTACGTCTTTTAAATATCAGGTACGTCAAAAAACGAATCGTGATTGTTTGTGACGGATTCGCTGATGCGTGCGCTCCCGAAAAATCACAGAACTAATGTGAACAACAAATTGCAAAAAAAAAAATTCGAAGTAGCTGTAACTTAATAATGTGAATGTAATTTGTGGATATAAATAAACGTTATTTAATTTTTACCAATTCGTTTTCTTTTGCCGGATCGTGATAAAACACGATTCCGTATGCAATGTGAACGTCCATCAGTCATGACGTATCGTGTTTTATGACGGATCGTCAATGACGGAAGCCGTGTGAATGAGCTGTTAAATTTTGAAACTTAGCACTTACTTCAAAATAACTTCATAATGTCGTAACAATTTGTTGAGCCTGGTCTTTTGTATCTTGTCTTGAATTTCTATTGGAAGTTTAATCTCTTCTTCCGATAATGTTAAATTCGTCAAGTTGATGTTTAGTAATTTCAACTGAACGATAGCTATTACCAACAACCCGACGATCAACGTATCAATGTTAATGTTACACATCATATGTCCGTATATGCCGACAGATTGATATAAGAACCAAAAAATGAAATGTGACTCCCGCACTTCATCACTCAAGAAGTAATATTTGCATATTGGCAATTCAGACTTGGTTCCTCGTATCAAAGCCGCAAATATTGGGATGACTACTAAGGTCGAATAAGCCATGTTTGCGAAAATGATGTATAATTTGTAACCTAGACGGTAACCCTTATTAGTTTTGTATTGAATTCCGTCCTTATTTTCATAATCGCCTACAAATTCATCGCAATCAATTAATTTAATTGCGTCAATTATTTTATCGCGCATAAAAAGGATCGTGAAAACTTTCGATACAACTGTTAGTTCAGTGAAATAAAATATCACTTCGGGGAGCAATAATATGATTTTCCGGGGAGTATAAAGAAGATTCAGAGTGAGAAGTATAATGTAACATGCTAAAGTCACGAAAAGATATATGAATGAGTAGTATCTGTAATATTTCCAGGGCGTATTTCCTGACCAAATGCCGAAAATTTTTAAGGTGATAAAAATATTGTTGAACATGCTTGACTGATCGGACGGCATGATTCGTTCTGTACGGCTTATCAAGAAGAATGTTTAAAACATTACAACATCCGTAACATCCTGCATTCGTAACATCCTTTTATAATGCAACAAGCGTTAATTTTCTTTCTACTGAAAAATATATAAAGTGTGCAAAGACGTATCATTATGTATTTTACCCCTATTACGCCTTTCTTATAATCCAATTCTTTTCTATCATGTATGTATGGAGTAATTACACACCTATCCTCTACGGCAAATGTAGGTACGTGACATCACTTATAATATTGCGCAGTAAAGGGATGTACACAAACCTGTTCTTTTTTTTTTAATTCCACTATTAAAATGAAATTTCTTTTAATATTAAATATAACTATACTGCGCTCAGTATAGTTATATTTGGCATTTGCTCTTGATTTTCGTGTTTCCTCAGAATTCCTAGGTAAGCGTCGCATCGCAATCAATCGCCTCGGGCCACCCCGCCTTGCATGTCAATATTTATTCATAAATTGATTGAATGCGGGACTCCGTACTTCTCTTTTGTTTTACAAGTATCTTTCTGTTTACCAGACCAATCGTTAGAATGCCTACGTTTACATTTTAGTGCAGAAAAGGAGTCTTTATTTATTACTTAACTTGAATATTTTTACAGGTTAATGCGGTGTTTTATGTGTGTGTGAAATATATACCTTTATATATTTCACACACACATAAAACTGTTTTTTTAGAGGCGGAAGACATTGCTTTGAAATAAACACACAGATTTATGGTTTTAATAATAATTAAATTGGCTTTATTTGACTGATATACCATTACTGACTGATATACCATTTATGTTTGAACATGATTTTGGGTGTGGCTTTCGATGCTTTTCGATGGCTTATGTCGAACCAATACCTAATTTTTTTACTTTCCATCTTCGTTTTCGCTGATATAATGTCACCCTATCGAGTTTTCCTGGTAATCATAAAGTACCTGGTAGTATATTATGTTCACTGTGGTCTATAAAATTGTGCATTTTTCTGAATCTCCCTACCATATAGCTCTGCGTCAACATTCCCGATTGTTTTTGATAAATCTCTTTTTTTAAATCAAACATTAAAGGATTTGAATGTTGTTTTATTGAGCCTTCGGGTGTTTTCCGGTCTGCAGGGATATTGGGATATCCTCATTGTATCTGCGTTTTTGTCTGTTTGTTATTTCTATTTAATATTCATGAACATGGTGAGTAAACTTTATGAATACGGAATCACAGCTTTCGATGAAAAATATTGTGTGTGAGTACGATAATTTGATTGCCGAAAATGCTTTTAAAACTTTTTTAAGACTTTTTTCGTCGTAAATGCATAAAGAGTACCTGGGTAATGTGAATCTGGAATCAACGTAATAATCATTAATTAATCATTCATTTAATTTTTGTAAATAATTTGGTAAAATACCAGTGGTTTTGTCATCTATACGTTCTGTACGTTCATAAAATACCATAACATCACGCTTCAAATACCCGATGAGTTAGGCAGAGGTGTACCTAATAGTACACCCACATTTCGCCAACTATGTTAGAGTCCCATGTAATAGAGAGCGATACTATTGCCATGAACTGAGCACAAATCCAGAATCCGTGGCTGCTATCAAGAAATTTCCGATGGAAAAACCCAATAACACTTTGCCCGACCCGGGAATCGAACGCAGGGCCTCTTGCACAACAGTCGCGCTCACATGCACTAGCTAGATCAACGAGGCGGTGCTTTATTTACATTTTATTATAAATTGAAGAAGCTCTGCGTGCCCGTCGTTAAAGTCGATTTTGATGCGGTTTTTATCCTAATTTGGAGAATTTAGTCCGAACAGTTTATGTGTACAATATATTAAACTTACATAGATGGCCACACGAATGGCAAAGTGGATAGGTATGGGAAAACCTTTACCTAGCAGAAGGCCAAAAATGGTTCTTAACAAAGGAGAACCAAATGTTTAGTCAAGTCGTAAAAACTGTGCAAAGCATGGGCTAGTTGCTAGTAATGTAATAAAGGAGTTTACCAGAGACATTCAAATAGGTATGAGCGATAGATGGGACAAGACGAAGAAAATCGTAATCCAATACTTGTTACTACTTAGTAACAAATCGTTCTGTCTAGTGTCAAACTCCCGCTTGACAGGGAACATTCTTGTGTCAATATCAAAAATGTTCGGAATCAAAATTTTTGTATGACAATATTCCCAATGTCCGCTCTCTAGGTCTTTTTAAATCTCTTTGGAGTTTACCATGTTTGGCTCCATGCATAATAGAGGTGAAAATTGTTGTCCCGTAGCAAAATTGCGAAGTTTCAGTGTTGTTTTCACGTATGATAAACTTCGGCCTCAACAGGTAACTTTCAGCGTCGAACGAAAATTGTTGCACGAAAACTAGTGATGTTCAGTTCGGCATAGTTGGAACACTTTCAATTATGCCTGGGTTTCAGTGGCGGAATGAAATATGACTACCTGTTCTGATACCTCGTTGAAACAAATATGTCGATATTATGATTTGAGAATACTTTGCGTCTATTCATCATATGTCTAGCCTTTTCCCAAATAGGTTGGGGTCGGCTTCCAGTCTAACCAAATGCAGCTGAACACCAGAATTTTACAAGGAGCGACTTCTTAGCTGACCTCCACAACCCAGTTAGAACTAAGTAATACGATACCCCTTGGTTAAACTGGTTGTTAGACTTTCGGGCCACTGACTACCTGTAACGACTGTCAAAGATCTTAAATTGACAGCCGGGACCAATGGCTTAACGTGCTTTCCGAGGCACGGAGGAAACTCGGTATGTATGGGTGGTCACCCATCCACTGACCAACCCAGGCAAGCGCCGATTAACCTGACAATCGACTCGAGTGGCTGTTATTATTTAGCCACGAGCTCCTCCTCTTATACTTTGCGTCTGTTATTAAATAGAATATGACTAGTGTTTACGCGGGCTTACTAAATAATGCAATAGACCCGAAAATTAGTTGTTGCAATGATGGAGTTACACTGCCATAGGTAAGATTTGGAAAAAAAGACAATGCGTGTAAGGAAAGGATTGCACAATACCTTAAACTCCTTGTCGCTGTTCTCCTGAGCGCCGAGCACAACACACGTTGAAAACACGTACGCGCAGTATCCTTTTCGCTCGTACGAAGGCGGGAGGCGTGTGCTGGGGAAAGGATGGGGTAAGGAAGCTAACGAACCAATTAAGATCTTTCAAAATGGTTTGAAAGATCTTAATTGGTTTGCCAATACGAAACAAATCACATTGAATTTTACCGCGCCACCAACTAGTATGACTAACTTTTCTGAAACCTCGTTAAAATTTCAGTATCCTCATCTTCTTTTGGTGTCGATGAAATTCAAATGGTGTTAGACCAGTATGTACCCACCCGCATAGCTCTAATATTTTTCGGTATAATGATTTGAGAATACTCTGTGGTATTAATTCTGCCATAAGTAAATCCATTATTCCGTCATCATCATTCTCTTGCCCTTTTCCAAACCTAACCTAACATATTTCTGGTCGGCAGCACATCTTCTTTTGCCATGGTCGTATGTATTAGCCATCATCTCATGTGTAAGCTACATCTTTCATGCACTCCATCCATCGTTTCTTTGGTCTTCCCTTACTTTTATAACCCTCCACATTCATACTCAAAACTTTCCTCACATTTTCCTCAATCCTCCGCATCACATGCCCATACAATCGAGTTCCACACAACTTTTCACACACCTGTTCCACTACCAGATTATTATTATCTACTCTTTTGTTATTCCATCCAGCATTCCATCATTGGATCTAAAAGAGAATGTGTTTTGGATTTAGCTATGTTCATATTGCACTATTATATTATAACAAGATATTTTATAATATAATTTACCACCTCTACATTTTATCTCCAACACCTCTATTTACTTCAACAAACAAAATATTACCACATATTTCACGAGCCCATAGACATTAAACCAAAATGAAATCTCCTTACCTTGATTTTGCGCACTTTATTATTTCATATACAACCGTAAAAGCTTCTTGTTTTTTTGTACAACTATAAGCCCAAATCCATTATCAGAAGCCCGCAGAAATTCCGTAGAACCTAGTCATTTGTTTTTCTATCGGGAAAAAGTATGGCGCCCAAAGGCAGACGTTTACAGGTAGCATCAACTGATTGCGTACGTATGTGTTATTTCTATGTACAGTCGAACAAGCTGTTTGGGATACAGGCATCTAACGTCTTGCAACTCTTAAATAGTTTTATGAGTAGACAATTAATTTACATCACTCCCTTAAAACCATGCCTTAAGCTTAATAACGATTACGCTCACAATTAAAATGAATATTGGCATTGAAGTGATGAATATTACAATACACCTCTTATAACCCCTGTCATTGTAAACCATTTCTGTTACGGTAACAACCCTGAAATCGGAAAAAAGAATAAACTGCCCCATACGTTTTAGCATAAGTCGTCAAAATGTAGGGAAAGCCAGTTTTTTACGATTTCAAAAATCGTTTCGTTGTAAAAGTTCTTCATAATGATGAGTAAAATTTCCCCTTAAGAGGTTTAGGGTAAGCAAAAACTAAGGTTGCATATCAAGTAGTTTGTTCGACTGTATGTGTTATTTTTATTCAGAGGATAAAGCATGCCTCCAGGGGTTCGTTACGTGAGCACATCATCCCGTTCCCAATGGAAGCTCTTTACCTCCTATTGTTTTGCTTGAGATTGTAGGGCTACCTGGTGTGAAGTATGCTTCGGATTGCGTTTTACGGCGCATTGCGTCTGTGTTCTAAGTGTGGAGGCATTGTTATGTACTTTATTTAAAATGCAGGCGATACAGAACACTAATGATGGCATGAATTTTTGAAAGAGCGCTTTTTGACACTCTTTTTTTTTGTGAATGGATCTTGTACTGTATTTTATCGGTATTCTGATTTAAAACATAAAGAAAATTCCTACAGACTTTTCTGCAAATAAATAATACATGAGTCTTTCCTTCGTAATACTATAACCTCATAATTTATATCATAAGGAAAATGTCTTGAGCTATAAATACCCCTTGAAACAACCGAAGAGATCTGTAAGTACAACCAAGTTAAAGCATCTGAAATTTTAAATATTAATTCTCGTTTTCCGACCGAATTCGGAAAGTAGCCACGTAGAATGGATAATTTGAATTTTTAAACAGCCAGTGATTAATCCCGACCCTGCGGGAGTCTCGCTGTAATGTTTAAATTATACTTGAAAGCCGGGATGCGACTTGTGATTTTCCAAATTAATAGGGTAGGTAAACTATTTTTGTAATGGATTTATTTAAATGAAGAACAAAAAGACTTTTGTTTTTTGAATGGGAGTGGAAAGTTCTGGTTTTGTTTTGTCTGTTGTTTGTGTTATTTTAGTTACTTAATTCATGTTTTCATGGCACATGATTCACTGGATTTATTTTGTAATAACTTTAGTAACTTAACAATAGACTCTTCGTCACAAAAATAAAGATATCAGTGCGGCGGTGGAGCATATATAATCAAATACTTAAACAAAAGTAGCAAGCCAATCTAACAAATGTATCTATGATACGATTCATATATACATTAAATGATAAATGAATGATAAATGATGTTTATTTTGCCAATAGGTTAGGTTAGGTTAGGTTGCATTTATTTTGAACATGAACGTTTTGTAAACTTAGATTGATATACTGAAACTGGGCATCTATATAGAAATAATACGTATATTCGCCTAATACCATCATCATTCTCCTGTCCTTATCCCAATTTATTTGGGGTCGGCGTAACATGTCTTCTTCTTACATACTTCTCTGTTACTCATCATCTCAACAGACACCTTCTTTTTTGCCATATCATCCGTCACACAGTCCATCCATCGTTTATTTGATCTTCCTCTACTCTCCACCCACATTCAAAACTTTTCTCAAGGCATTTTCCTCATTCCTCGCCATCACATGCCCATACCAAGCCGACCGATTACCACACAACTTTTCAGTCACCGGCGCCGCATTCAGACTTCCTCTTATGTAGGTACTAATTTCTTATTTTACCCCTCTCGTACCAAACCTGTTTAAAACCGACCATATTACAGGGAGAAGTTAGTGCACCACTCACATTACTGAGTCAAATAAAGTAAGCACAATGTTATTCAATGTTTGAACTCGAACTCGCAAAGTCAGACTCGGCAAAATTTAATTTTGTTGTGTGTGCACTAATGAAGTTTGACATTGTGTAATTAACAAAGTAATACGAATGCGACCGCCATGTTTTGATATCATTAGCATCAATGATTAGTTGGTATTTTTGTTTGTTTTCTTATTTCGCTGGATTGAAACATAACATCATGTCTGTCTTCCCCGAGGAGTTAGGTAGAGGTGTTTGTTTACAGGGTTATTGAAAAACCCTAACAACCTCATACTCTTTCGATCACATTTATTAACTGCCGTTCTGTGACTTTTGTAAATTTACAACAAAACAAGCACGTTTAATAGTAAATGATTGATCGCGTCAATATTTTTAAGAAGTCATTTTTTTGTGGTTGTACAAATCTACTACCTATAGGTAGCTACACAGTGCAGTAGGAAAAGAAGATTGTTCATACACTCAAAAACAATTTATGATTGTAACAAAAAATTATACAATCTTATTTTTTCCGGTCTAGACTCATTTGCCTGCAGACGTTGCCAACATTTTCCGTCCACTTTCAACACGTTTACACTATCATAGACAACATGCTACTTTACTTACAAGCTACATTACACGTCAGATTTTATGATTTCTTAGGCCTTATACTCCTGTTTATTCTGTGAGGTGTTTAAGTTTCCTTGCAGAAACTTGTTTCCGGGGCACGCACGCTCGGTAATGACCAAGCTCATTAAGACTAACTGGAGAGCCCCTGTCTAGCCTCCACACAATATACATGGCTACTGTTTGAACGAACGCAAAATGAGTTCTTGTTACTAAGTGCTGTTGTTGTACTTTAAAGTTTAAAATCTGTTGGCTAAAAGTGATTTTAAAATCATGGATAGAAAAAAAAACGTGTTTTAAGCGCTCAATATATTTTCATGGTATCAGCTGCAATTTTAAATTACTTTTAGTATTGTTTTTTGGCCTGTGACGAATAAATTACAGTTATCTGCTTAAAATATATTTGTTTATTAGCTGTGACCCGCGGTTTCATCCGCCGTTTTTTTTTTTGCTCTCGACTCATAATGGTCGAAGCGCGATGTTAATAATAAATTATTTAGTTCAATACAGTGACAACATTGTTACAGGCATCTTAAGGTACAACATACAGACATTATGCCCCATAGATAGGTTTTACCCTTACCTCCCAAGAGCTAGGTTTTAACCTGTGACTTGGGAGATAGTGTTTCTCCATTTAAAAAGTCAATATGTACATAATATGTCATAGCCTCAAACGTAACCAAGAAAGTAGCGAAAATAACAAAAAGAAACATTAAATAACCTTTAAATTCCAGAGATTAGCGCGTTCTGACAAACAAACAAACTCTTCATCTTGATTATATTAGTACAGATTTCATACAACGACAGCTTTATACGGGGTGGAAGGGACACCGGTGCGAAAACGGAAACCACATACTCAGTCCATCATTCTGAACCCCTTTCGCGTCGGTCATTTAAAAAAAAAATAGCTTTTCCATACATTTTGACCACGTAGTATTGCACTTTTGTAGGAAACAGCAGTTTCTATTACATCATTAGAACCCCCCAGGTTCAGAATGATGTATTGACCATGTGGTTTCCATTTTCGCGTCGGTGTCCCTTCCACCCCGCATATCTGACTACAAAAATAGTTCATTTTATTTCTGCCGTTCTTGTATTTTTTCCTCCAAGTTTATTTTTTTAAAAGCAAGGCCGTTTAGCCCTGAGTTCTAATTGTTTTCTGCCAACAATGTGTATAAGGAGTCGTGTAATGAGCCGGGCCATTACCGCTGGTCCCGAGTGACGATGCGAACGCTCCGTGATAACTATGTAAATAGACAAACTTTACACATTCATGTTGGTTCCAGTTTATTGTACAACTCGTTTTGTATGACGGCGTCTTGTAAATATGCCTTATTGTGCATCGGAGTTTTAAAAGGAATTTAGCGTAAGCATTGTGGAGTGTGGAGTCGTTTTTTGTCTTATTAAGTTTGAACTTAACTTAAATACCTACGTATATGTTTTTGCCGTAAAACTTCAATCCCATTTTAGAACAGTCTGTAACGAATTTAAGGTTAAAATGTGGCTGCAATTCCTTTTTCTTATTTTTGGGGTTAGGTATACTCGTATATTTATTTATTTAAACTTCAAGTACAAGAGTGGTACATAGGCGAACTTAATGCCACAAGGTATTCTCTACCAGTCGACCTTTGGGTCAAATAGGATAGCATGGTGATAGAGTACAAAAAAAAATACCATTTTGTTAACATATCTCACCGGATCATCAGTTATCATGCTGAGCAAAGCAATGACCAAAGGCAGTATCACGATAAAATAAAATGTAACTGTAAAACAAATAATTTTCGTCTATGCAGCTTAAATTCATCCATTAATTAAAATCATAAACTGACCTTTTATTTGCCAAAAATCATTAAAATCCTCGACCAAATTAAACTCAAAAATATTTTATACGACCGATAAAAATTTAATAGTCAGTTTCAGTGCAGTTAAAGTGAAATGAAACTTATAAACTGAATTTAATCAAATAAAAATATTAATTTATTCATGAAAGTCTGCCAATGCCTACAAATTGACATTGCGTTAACGATCATTGCATTCACCAAAGGTGCTCAACTTCTGGTTTGTCGGTCTCCAACATAACATAACCTAGGGGTTAGGCAGAGGCCAGTTATGTTTAAGTCCCATGTAATAGGATGCGAGGATATTGCCATCAACCGGGCACAAATCCAGACTCCGTGGCTGCTACTGAGAAATTCTGATGGAAAATCCCAATAACAATTTGCCCAACCCGGGAATCGAACCCGTTTTTTTGGGGTGGGAAATCATCAAATGCTCTTTCTCGCTCTGGGTGGAGCCGGAGGGCGTGTCAGACTCTTACTGACTAAAACCCACCCGTGTTCCTTCACTTGCCTGTGCCAATGTGCCAAGGGCCACGGTAACTCTGGGAACCGAACCCTGGACTTCAGACCAGCAGACTGGTCTCTAGACTTTTAGATATCGGATTAAGTCAAATCCTAGTATTAAATGGTTTGATACAGTCTGTACTTAATTACTTCACTCCCAAGGCAAAGTCCTCTTCCATTATTAGACAAAAACGGTAGATAGGTATCTACTTGACTAGTTTCGGATTCTAACACTCGTATCTATAGTCAAGTTTAAGAACTTACTTATGCAAACCTTTTTTATGCAATAGACAAGCATTTAAACGAATTAAGAACCGTCAAAGAGTGCAACAGTAAGAATCTAACTTTTGGCAGTTCTAAATTCAAGCAATTACTAAACTACAGGATAAAATCGCATCATAAATAATTAGTACTTTTACCACAGAATACATAATAGTACCTACAATTTTACTCAAGTAATCACTATGACTATAGATACGGGTGTAAATCACCCTAAAAACTTAGTGCTTCAGAATCAGACACACTAAATCTCCGACTTGCCGTAGCCTGGGACTATCTATTACACTAGTACTAGACGTATTAATGACCGTAACATCACACAACTAAAAAAACATTACCTACCTAATCCACTGTAATTTAAGGTATATAATATCACTAGTAGATTAATATAATATTATAATTGTTATAAGCACGTGCCAAAATCGACGTGATACCCTTTGTAACCAAAACGATGTTAGTAAATTTTAATCGACGACAATTCGAAGTTTCGTCACTAATGAGTTTAGCGCAGGTGGCGCCACCTATTAGCGATACGTGAAATCTTATTCGTTAATCGTTTACGAGTAATGGTTCTTGGTACTGTTAGCTAACGTGATAAGTGGTCGTCATCTGAATAGCCTATTCCTAACTACGATGCGATGGGGTCGGCTTACAGTCTAACAGTATGCAGCGGATTACCAGTAGTTTACATGGAGCGACTGCCTATCTTACCTACACAACACAGTTACTGAGCCCCTTAGCAATGTAAAGTGATAATAAGGCAGGTATAATAATAGTAATAAAGTAATCTACTACTAGTTTTTTAATATGTTCAAAATTTAAAAAGTTAGAACGCGTGATGAGCAACTCTTTAGTTGAATGTACGACCAGAGATGCCATACGTCCGGAATTTTCCGGAAAAGTCCGGACGTACAGATAAGTGTCCTGAGAGTGGAGGGAATTTTAAAATATCTGGAAAATCCAAAAAAAAAATTCAAACCATCTAAGATAATTAAAAAATATTTTTAATGAAATCAACAGCATTACTTGCATGGCTATGCAAGTACTGCTGTTAATATCCGCATACGCATTGTAAAGTAAATAGCGTTTATTATTTATATTTTAAGCACACCGTAATCTTCTACAACACATCTTTCTTCATTTATAAATGCAAAAGTAACGGTACGTGCGACGGAATGAAAAGTCCGGAATTTATTCAAATGTCCGGATTTTTCTCCGGAAATCCTAGTTATAGATCTGTAAACCGAACCGAACCACAACTAAACTTTGCCCTTGTTTGGAACGTGGAGATTTGACGTCATTTAAAACTTTGGAAGGTCGAATCCATTAATCAATTCGATTGGTTTGTTCATTATCTAAACCAGTGATTAATTAAAACTACAATTAAATGTTTTATTTTTGTTTTTCTACACTTTCCAACATTGCAACTTAAATATAAGCCATAAAATAATGAAAAAGCCTGAAGTTTCAACTCCATTTTCCCAGATGAAGTTGTGAGTTTTATAATAATGTTCTTTTCCTCCGCTTTCCTATTGTTCTTGAACGTTTCTAATTAGCGTAAAGAAAGAATAAGCAGCTTTCATAATCTGTAAAAAGTGTAAAAAGCAATGTAAAATATGAAGTATTTTAATTGTTCAACGCTGGCATTTACGAGGTTTTCTTTAAAGTGTTGTTTTTTTAATACCGGTCTTAAACATAGTTTAATTAAGATTTAAAAGACAACCTCATTATTTAACACGATACTAACTAAAAGAGAAAATTGAGTTAACACTAAATCAAGGTTGCGATTTTTATTTGTCATCTATCATGACTTGTGTTTAAAGCTAAGTTTAATGGAACGCAAGATTTCACTTAATTTTTATTCAGTATTGTGTTGATAACTCGATCTAACTTTCGATTTTATTCACACTAAACTATGACACATCTATTTTATTGTTGGTTTTCCAATCCTCGGGTCAGCGACGAGAGTTGCGAATCCAACAGTGCAATATTACTTTGAAAATCATTTAGATTTCTCTTACTCTGGGTATTTATTGTCAAGTCAAAGTGATTACTTCAGTAAAAGTACGATTTTAATTCTGTAGTTTAGTAATTGCTTGAAGTTACAACTGTCAAAAGTTAGAATTCTTTGACGGTTGTACTTCGTCAAATTCTTGTCAATTGCATAAAAAAAAATTGCATAAGAAATTACTTTAACTCAAGTAATTCTGCCAACGTGCAATGGAGCGCAGTATCCTAGGCGTCAAACTTACCGACCATGTACGCAACACCACACTGCGCTCTAAAACACAAATTACTGACTTAAAAAGCTGCTAGCTTTTTGAGCTGAAGTGAGACTGGGCTGGCCATGTCTGCCGTTTGCGCGACGAGCTGTGGGCCAAAATAACCGCCAGAAGGCGAAACGGTCTACCGTTTCGCCTTCTGGCGGTTATTTTGGCCGGTTTTTTTGAGGTCTACCTCGCAGGAGATGGCGCGACGAGCTGGACAGAACCAACGACCAGTGGTCCAGCTCTGGATCGAAGAATTTGTAAGTCATGGGGATAGGCCTTTGCCGAGCAGTGGGATGATACAGGCCACAGGAACAAGTAATTACTTTAACTTGACTATAGATATATGTGCTAGTGTTAGAGAAACCGTTGAATCTAAAGTCGGTCTACATGCAATTAAAACAAAACAACAAACTTACTGAAATAAAGGTGATGAGTGAGAGAGGAAACATATTAAGGCCTGACACCACAATTGGGGTTGCGGTCCGTTCTCTAAAAATTTTCAAACTGCTTTTAAATGATTCGGATCTTGTTATCCATTCACTGCTGTAAGCTGCTGTCACTAATTCATTACTCTGGAAAAAAACAGAATAATTTAAGAACTAAGGAATCAGTTTCATTCTGCTGCTCCAATCCCAATTTATTGGGAGACGGCGCAGCATGACTTCTTCTTCCATACTTCTCTATTATAATCATCTCATCAGACACCTACTTTCTTGCCACATCATCCTTCACACAGGATTTAGGAGTGGCACAGAATGGTGAAACATCTTTTCTATTATAGTCTATACGGTATTCGGTATGCTTTAGAACTAAATTTAAGTAGGTATCTGAAGACATAAAAGGGAATTAATACTAACCTCGTAAGACAGATGAGTTCCTAAAAATCCTGGAACAAAAATCTGCAGTGTCATTGTGACAAGGTACATCACCAAAAAGACTCGGGTCTCCGCTGATGCTGGCTGAAAAGAAAAGATTAGATTTTTATGAATTTTGTTAATTTATTGTTCACCACGACATACGAATGAATAAGTCCATGGACCAGATTTTCGATAAGTACATGGACATTAAACATATAACACATCAGACAATGTGACTGGGTAATTATTTGATCTAATTTTCTTTCGAGCCTTTATTCTAGGATTTTCCACACAATCTTCTTCTTAACGTGTCGATGGCAATCTAAATTGTGTCGGCTCAGAACTGAGCCACTACTAAGCGCCAAACATCCGTCAGTTCCTGTAAAAATAATGTTCCACACATTTTCAAAGTTAAAGTTGAGTTGTAGAAATATTTACTGTAGGTACTTACCAAAAGTAGTAGTCCGGCCATCACCACACATATAATCATAGATGCCAAGCTGTATTGAAAGAATAGCGTTACACTCAACATGTCTTGAACTGTTTTACAATAACTGTAAGAGGTTAAAATTATTTTATCGTATCTCTCTTAAATCGAAACAGCTACCAATCTAACAGCCCGTTCACACGACGACGATCCGTGTTTTTGGACGTATCGTCATTCACAATCCGCAAATTTCTTAACGGCGGCAATGCTTTTTAAATGCCCGTGTTCACACGCGTCACGATTCGTGAAAAATGACGGACAAGTCTTAAATCACGTTACTTCTTTTAAATATCAGGTACGTTAAAAAACGAATCGTGATTTTTTTGTGACGGATTCGCTGATGCGAGCGCTCCCGAAAAATCACGGAACTAATGTGAACACCAAATTGCAAAAAAAAAAAACCGAAGTAGCTGTCAACTTAATAATGTATAAGAATGTAATTTGTGGATATAAATAAACGTTATTTAATTTTACCAATTCGTTTTTTTTTTTTGACGGATTATGATAAAACACGATTCCGTATGCAATGTGAACGTCCATCAGTCATGACGTATCGTGTTTTATGACGGATCGTCAATGACGGAAAACGTGTGAATGAGCTGTTACATTTTGAAACTTAGCACTTACTTCAAAATAACTTCATAATGTCGTAACAATTTGTTGAGCCTGGTCTTTTGTATCTTGTCTTGAATTTCTATTGGAAGTTTAATCTCTTCTTCCGATAATGTTAAATTCGTCAAGTTGATGTTTAGTAATTTCAACTGAACGATAGCTATTACCAACAACCCGGCGATCAACGTATCAATGTTCATGTTACACATCATATGTCCGTATATGCCGACAGATTGATATAAGAACCAAAAAATGAAATGTGACTCCCGCACTTCATCACTCAAGAAGTAATATTTGCATATTGGCAATTCAGGCTTGGTTCCTCGTATCAAAGCCGAGAATATTGGGATGACTACTGAGGTCGAATAAGCCATGTTTGAGAAAATGATGTATAATTTGTAACCTAGTCGGTAACTCTTATTAGTTTTGTATTGAATTCCGTCCTTATTTTCATAATCGCCTGCAAATTCATCGCAATCAATTAATTTAATAGCGTCAATTATTTTATCGCGCATAAAAAGGATCGTCAAAACTTTCGATACAACTGTTAGTTCAGTGAAATAAAATATTACTTCGGGGAGCAATGATATGATTTTCCGGGGAGTATAAAGAAGATTCAGAGTGAGAAGTATAATGTAACATGCTAAAGTCACGAAAAGATATATGAATGAGTAGTATCTGTAATATTTCCAGGGCGTATTTCCTGACCAAATGCCGAAAATTTTTAAGGTGATAAAAATATTGTTGAACATGCTTGACTGATCGGACGGCATGATTCGTTCTGTACGGCTTATCAAGAAGAATGTTTAAACATTACATACGTAACGTCCTTTTATAATGCCACAGGCGTTAATTTTCTTTCTACTGAAAAATATATAAAGTGTGCAAAGACGTATCATTATGTATTTTACCTCTATTACGCCTTTCTTATAATCCAATTCTTTTCTATCATGTATGTATGGAGTAATTACACACCTATCCTCTGCGGCAAATGTAGGTACGTGACATCACTTATAATATTGCGCAGTAAAGGGATGTACACAAACCTGTTCTTTTTTATGTTGAATTCCACTATGAAAATGAAATTTCTTATAATTCTCTTCATAATCTTCCTCATAAAAATAAAAGACTGTCTATAAATTTAACTTTTTTAAATTATTCAGATCTTGCGGTCTGCCATTTTGTAAAGTACAGTTACTTTTTTTCTATGAAATTGTTACTTAAGATGATAGTTAATATTTTTATTCTGCGGCATTGTCAGTAAGGAAGCTTGAAATTAATATTTCAATCAAGTACATCGGTGAATTCCACACCAATGAAGCCATCCACCTAATATAGAGCCTCCTTAAGGAATATCATAGTACGTAAGTGTTGAAGAAGAGAGGGTCAAAGTAAACTAGAAGTCCTCATTCCAGTATTATACCCAGGATTCTGGGAGAGGAGTAGATTAAAACAATGGACGTGTTTGCAATTTGGAAAGCGGTGCAACCCTTCGGGTGCGTTTTAATTGCAGGGGTTGTTCGGAGGGGAGTGCCGCTGGCACGAAAATCTTCAGCGTTTAATTCATGGAAGCCACGGATACCGCACACGGCTCATTTAATGCATACTGATGTTATAATTTTTGATAGGATAGCGCACTTGATGGGTATAAATTTCACTGGAGGTGACGGGCGTTCGGTTTTAACGTGTTTTATGGGATAGTTAGTATTAGCGTGTCTACTCCAGGGATTATGAGATGGATTAATTGTTAAGATGACGCGGGTATAAAACTACAACAGAATTCATACAAAGTAATTGTTATATGTCAATATATAATTCACGATCATTTCTTTTTCTGCCTTCATATTATTTAAACATTAATAAGTACTTTTCCACTTAATTTCACAAAAACTAATGGTTTCTAAAAATAATTAACTCCAGCATTAACCTTAACTAGTCAAATAATTAAATTAAAAAATACAAATATATAAATAAATAAAGGAAACCAACTGCGTTATTCGCATTACGTACATTTCGAAACAATATAAAATAACGTTGATTTCAATTTAATTTCACTTTACTTTTGCTCGACTCTCAGAATTCATTCTGCAATAACACTAAAAGGGAACATCGTGGCTTACTCACAAATATATTTGAAGGCATCTTTAGCCACAGCTTTCCACTAATTGCGTGAAGTTTAATTTACCCCTAAAAATTTGTTTGCCTTGAACAAATAAAGGAGGAACTAATAACTACGCTTGTATTTGGTAAGATACATAATTTAATCGTCTTAAATCGATACCCATAAATTTTATTTATATTATTTGATCTAGAACTCAATTGGAATTTAGTGTTTCAATTCAATTAATCCGTTAAAGGAATATTTTCTTTAATGAAATAGTTAGTCGTGTTTACAAGTCGACATCAGTGCACGAATCCCATGTTAAAGCACTACGTATCTGCTACGGCGTAGCCGGCTCTGCTACGCCATTGCTACGCGCTAAATCTTGCGTTTCGTTTTTCACATCCGGATTTCATAAAAGCACGGTCAATTAATTATTAACCTTCATTTTCATCTACTAATTACCGAACAAAGCAAATTACACGCTTTGACCTGTGGTCGTCTCATTAATCATTTATTTACTAGTCGACATGCTACGGTAAAACTTTCTTATACTTTAACAAAACTTAGGATGAACTCGACTCTTCTGAACATTTACTAAATCAATACAATTAGTAAGATAAATAACAAGCTTTTTCGGTATATACCTTAACTAGACTAGTAGGGAAAAAAAGTTTTTGTAATAGACACTGTAAGAGTACCTTTTCATAGACAAAGGTAGAAGATTGGTAAGGTAGGTTTGTGTGGGTATCTAATGCCTGTTATTTGAGCTTGATGTATGTATATTTGTACGTTTTTATAGCGCAATGTATTGTTTTCTAGCTGATAATTGTATGCTACTGTTCAGTACTACATTATGACCTGAAATATTAATTTGCTAACATTCTGATGGAGAAAATAATGCACACTGTATTCGTATCCCTTGGAAAATTTAACACTCATATCAGATTTTGAATTAACAATTAACTTCATAATAGCGAAACAAATGCATATCGACATCAATTTCGAAACGAAAAAATATCAAAAGCATTCCGTTCCATTTTCCTCAGACAAAACACTTGGCGACTGTTTATTACGAGATGTATCAGAATTCAGGGGCCAAACATTCACACGGAAAAGTTCGCGGAGTGGAAATAGGGATGAAAGAAGCGGCGCGGGCGTGCCATACACACCTTAATGATGGCTGCGGGCGTCGCATCATTGTGCGAAACCCGCGCCGGAAAATTATAGTAACTAAACTTGCTAGAATTTCGCGCGTCGACTGGCAACGAGCAATTTAGTTTTTCACACGCTGCAAACTTCGAGCCGACGGATTTTTTCGCATGCTAACAGGAAAAAATGTAAATTATTTTTAACGATACCCCTCTCCCGAGTGAACTCATAGTCGAATAACATACAATTGACGTTACAGAGCTTGTTATAAACTAAATTTCACCAGTGCGCCGCAGAAATATTCCACTTATTGTGTTGTGAGCTCAATTTTCAGGGTAAGTCGCGCTTGCCTAGGTCTGCGGATGGGTGACCACCCATTACATACGGAGTTTCCTACGTGCTGTTGGTCCCGGCTATCATTTGTACATCTTTGACAGTCGTCACAAGTAGTCAGTGGCGCGAAAGTCTAACAACCAGTATTACCAAGGGGTATCGTATTACAGAACTAACTGGGATGTGGAGGTGAGATAGGCAGTCGCTCCATGTAAAATACTGGTATTCAGCTGCATTTACGGATTTAGTCTACTGGGCACACTTTTTTCTCTTGTCTCTAATATTCATCATGTCAATGTCATGCATATACCTGTTATTTGCATGATTACTGAAGTGCCGATTTTAGATGTTAGTTTATTTGAATTGTAAGTGACAGTGCTGTTGGTGTGCTTATTATAAATAAATAAGATTGAAAAGTGGTCGACCGTCACTGAGCACAGTAATACGTACGGTACCTTTTCAAACTTTATTATCAGCCCGTCATTTCAATATAGGGCTGTGAAACCATAAAAAGACAAAACCCTTTAAACACTGCATGCTCCGCTTGAAGCTACATACAAAGAAAGCTTAATTCATCAAAGTACATCTACATACCAATCTTTGTCCTGAATTTAAAAAATATCTTCACACGGTCTTGTATACTCACAAACACAGCGTTATTTCACAGCAATTTTTCTCTGCCTCGCGCCGGCTTCCTCTTTTTTAATTAAATGAAACTAAGAGGCCCTTTGTTTCCTTGGCCTGCCCACTCACTAATTGCCCGCCAGTCAGTCACTTGTCATCAGCAACGCTTTATTTACCCACTTGAGTTTATAAAACGAAATCTTAGCAAAAACAAAATAACGAAACATTATTTGCGTTTCATTAATTTGATTACGTGAGAAGAGAGTTTTTTTATTAAGTGGATTTGTTGAGTTGTTGTGTCTGGATCATGGAGATCGAAATACATTATTATACGCTTTTTGGTTCAGTTTTAATACAGACTATTCTTATCCTGTTTTTGTTGAAAGTATGATCGAGTCTTCGGAACCAATATCAGACTCCTATCCTTGGTCACCAATAGAACTATTTACTTAATTGCTGGATCAGCAGCTACTCGTATATAAAGTTAATCTTTATTCTTAAGAAACATAAATTTTGTTTGACATGCAAGCAGATACAATTAACTTTAAAGTGTGCTTCCCCAGTCTGAAATCCAAACAAAAATACATCTTCACAATCCAAAACCACAAACAAAACTTCCCACCGCATCTCAAAATTCTCAACCGCATCTTTGAAATTGAAAAACTTTAAAACGGAACGTACGAGACGATTATACAGGAAAGTAAATTATCTGGAAATCGTCTGCGTGTGCCCTGTTTAGTATGCATTAATCACAAGCTCTCGGCCACCGGCGTGATTGAAACTAAATCCCTTCGGATGTCGGTTACTGTCGACTGATTACTGCCCGCCACTACAGCGGGGATTAGGATATTTAAATTGGAACAACCGATACATGAGGATTTTCCTTTTAAAAGAGAGAGTATAGCTATCTTCTATGTTTTAATTAAGTAAAAAAATTGTACCTATACGTTTTCGAAAAACATACTTGAATACCCACACAGTTCAGTTCGCGATACAACATCTTAGTGTAGTCATTCGAAAATCAACTTAATTTCCTGTGATATTAAGTTCATCTGTTAGAATGTAAATAATATCAATTGGAAACAAGGGTTTGAACATGAACACACATACATATTTCTACCTTAGCAACACACACACACACACACACACATCAGAAACGTCTTTTATTCAATTGAATCTTTGTGCGACGTGATTGGTCCACCATGGCGGCGTGAATATTTTATGTGAATCGAGGTTCCTGTTAATTAAAAGGCATGGACTAGTGCCTTCTAAAACAATGTGGTAATCTGAAGACTGGGAGTAATTCTTCTCACTATGTTGTGTTTTTATTTTTTCGCATCTATCAGCCAAGAACAGACCACATTGCATCTGAATAAAAGGACCACTATTCTGTTTTTCAATTTTCTATGATGGAAGAAAAACTAGATCCACGTTATTGCACATTTAATATTTACAAGTCATAACATGCATCACTGTAATAGATAAATTAGCTACAGCATCCTCGTTTAATTCCGCAATGAGAGACAATAATTATATATCGAATTGCAGTCGTAATATTTCATACATCGAACGCGTCGAACATAAAATATATTTTGCAATTTTCCAACTGCAAACAATAAACAATCCTTTCTGCACAATAAGAGTAATTACGACTACACCTGAACGGCGTTGGGTAATAAATCCATTTACCGCTGAAGGCGCTGCTGATTCCTCCGACAAAAACCGAAGCGGCGATGGTCATGAACCAATTTAAACTTCTCACTCGCATGCAGCTGTCCGTAACCTCATTAACAGGAAATTAGTTTGACTACACAATTTGTGAATTTGATTTCGGTCGGAGCTAATTTTTCTTTACAATGCCACTGGATTGAGTTGCAATTGGCACTGCGAAGCGGATTTAATAACTTTCTGCTGGTGGGTTTTAACTTTTAAACTAATTAGTTTTATAGACTTCAATTATGTGGGTACGAAAAGAGGCTAACTATGACGTTTTGTAGCTCGTATTCAGTAGGTACAAGGATTTTTAATTCATAAAGGTAAAACAATAAAGCCAACACAAATAAAACTAACAAAAGCAGACCTCAACGCTCTATTTACCTCGTAGTAGTAGACGTAAAATAACAGTAAATACATATAGAAAAGTAAACAAGCCATCGGAGGCACACGCCTACGACCACTCAGCCTACATAATCAGTGTCCGGCGTCCTAACATATTAAACTTTTTTCTGCTCACCGCTTTACTGAAAGAGAAAACGAAGAGTTTTTTTTTGTGCCTCTGAAAAAGTGGTGTAATTTATTTTCCCTTGGTGCAATATTTAGTGCTGTCCATTACTACAGTTCGCGACCGAACATTATTCACGGACATCCATCTTTTTTTTTCTCGGCCGCACGCGCGTGGCGTCCTCCATATTAACTTTTTCATTCATATTCTTCACAATCTTTCCGATATTACAAGTGGTTTTGCTGGTAAGAAATATTAATTACGTAACCTCGTTTTCGTATTAGTTTTCTTCTTGCTGGAATGTGTAACCATGATGAATGTTGGAATAATCTTAGAAAACAGGTGCAAAGATGTGAAATCTTTATTAACTTTTAATTTTCAAGGTCATTATATTCTAATAGTGCGATCGGACAAGTGATACCGATCATACTTTTGGAATATTATCGCAACGTCTCGTCCGAAAAATTCAGCTTCAAACTCCAGACATTTTCTCCGCATTTCCTCTTCTCACAAACAAGCGTTGCGTTGTTGTCAAATAGCCAAAGGCTTGCATTATGTTTACATTACAATATGGCCACGAAGTGACATAGCGGGACCGCGGCGGGACGTTACGGGATATGGCGGGCCGCGGTACGGTGCGGTGCGGATGTCCGCCGGCGTCGCATCGCTAATGCGTCGCGCACTTAGCTCAATCACTGCCTAATGCACTCCTGAACGGGCGGTATGACAAGATAAGTGAACTAACGCCTTATGAGTGTCACAAATATTTTGACGTGTGTGGAAAGTATCCGGGTAACTTTGAGCTAACCATAGTCGGCTGGTCCATCTTCATAGGAAAACTGCTCCGTTTTTGCAACTGCTGGAAATGTGATTGATGATTAATCATTTTCCTGTTCAATCAAGTCGTTTAAGGTCAGATCAACGATCAACTCATCAATCAACTAAGAATATAGCAGTCCACTTCTGGATATGGTACTGGTTTCCTCTGATTAACTACACAATTAACAATCATAATATGGTTTGTGCCCTCTGTTTTCCATGCATCGAATCGGTATTTACCTCTATAAGAGAAAAACCAACCATCAAAGCTTAACTACACAAGCTCCTCGTCACTGATACCTTTAAACCGGGTCAAATCTCCTCAATGATTAATGTGGTTATGTAAAGTTATAAATCGCACGTACGTCGTAATCGAGTACTTTCACATTGACGGATGGTTCGGATATAACCTCTTGGTTAGGCTGTCGTATGAAACCCCTTTATCATGGCGATATTAATTTATTGGTTCTGTGTATAAATGTCGTAGGTACAAAGTTTCCTGATGTACTCCGTGACAAATGATCGGTTCTGTAACTTATTGGGAACATTGATTGATGCTGCTTTTTGTGGGGTTTAATATTGATGTTTGTTTTAAAATTTGTTGATTGGGAATTGTTTTTGTTGGAGTTATGAGGGATTGGGTTTTTACTGAGGTTACGCAGATAAAAATTACCCTGGGCTTGAGTAGATATTTTATCACAAACGATTTCTAAATTCTATTAGTTTTTTTTTCCTCGTTTATCATGACAGAGTAGAAAGTTAGAGATTTTCATTAGTTGCCTAGGGCATCTCTTGTATCACAGATCACTCTTGTAAAACGTTTTTATTACTTACCAGACAAATCTAGCAACTTATAATTTCCGAGAAAATATGAACAAGTATAATAATAAAAGTTAATAAGATAAAGGCTGACTGCGAAACAACGAAGTAAGCTTCCTCTGTAATAAAGTAACGACATAAAAACATCAAGTGATTATTTTCCGGAGGATTGAGGGAATTATGTTACGGGAGCCTGTTACTTACTGTCATGTATGATGGACTATTACGCGGATCTATTAGTAGGTAAGCAGTCACGATTAGGCAAATTGTTTTGGGTATAATTAATGTAGTAGCGTACTTTATTGATTGTCCTACATTAGTAGCTAATAATATCGGTGATTGAACGCTGGTATAAATTATGTTCCCAATTACTGTGATAATATGACCCGTCCTTATGTGACCGCCAGCATGAACAGGCAGGCATCTTCCTTTGATTTCATCAGGTGAGATCGAGCTCAAGATCAGAAACATTTGTCTATGAAAAGTGTGTACGTGTGTGTGTGTGTTCTCCTGGGACGGAAATAATAACCTAGCACCAGGATGGTTCCAATTCCGTAAATGCGTGACCTGACAATCTGTGCCAATGAATGCCAACATAAGCGACATATCATTAACAGGCTGGTTTTTTTTTTTAATTAATTTACTATAATAATTTTATAATATAATTAAAATAAATCCACTCTAAACTCCACTGTATGCATGTTAGTGATCCCAAGATTCCTATTACTTTTCCTCTTTTTACCCGTGGGAATCTGTACCTAATTGACTCCGTGTTACATAATAAAATGTTATCCATCTATTAAAGCTGTTGGTTCTCCTGTTTATAAATAAAGAAACTAAGGCCACTCTCAAATAGATAAAAATATTACCAAACATTTTCAACCCACAAAAGCTCACCCAATAATCTAGCCAAAATTCTAAATGCTAAAGCTAGACCCACTATCACATACAACATACGCCACAAATCCAACCGATAGTTGTAGGTAATTATGGCCACTATTATCAGATTTATTTCCATCGACACAGCAGTCTAATGTTATCTATCGACCCAAACAGACATGACCCACCCCCCGGAGGGTAATGTCGACACACATTACGCCCAATCTAGATTTATTCACAAATCCTGACCTACTTGCAAGACCGACATTTACCTTTTTATACCGGGTTTTGGTCGTTAGAGATGTTATCAATAGAAAGATATCAGAGGCTGATAGAGCTTTCAAAGGGATGGCCGTTAACGTAGGAGTCCATCTTGGTTGAGTTAAAGATTAACGTTTTTAAATATAAGTGTTGAGTTTCTTTTGAGTCAGTTCTATTTGTGTGTGTAGTCGCAGCGGAAAAATGTCGAATTTCATCATTTCAGTTTAGCAGATATTTAGTGTATGACGTCGTGTAATTGTGTATGGTAAGTACAAATTTGTGCATCCAACCATTGGGGAGCTATTCAACAAAAACTGTTTCCGCTGGAACTACGTCGTCCTAGCGGCACTTTTTTTTTCCTCAGGACGTACAAGAAAAAAAATACATTTAATAATTAGTGTGTACCGAGAGGTAAATGTGTATGTTTAAATGAAATTTGTGTGTCATAAAACTGCGAAGATAATCAAGTTTCCGCTGCGCTGACGTTT
This sequence comes from Standfussiana lucernea, assembly GCA_964057025.1. Lineage (NCBI taxonomy): Eukaryota > Metazoa > Arthropoda > Insecta > Lepidoptera > Noctuidae > Standfussiana > Standfussiana lucernea. The sequence continues at coordinate 7,423,977 of OZ059785.1, forward strand.
GGCTATCTGATGAAAATCATACAAAACGGTTTAGTGCAGAGTTGTAATTTTTTACGCACGTTGCTTAGAATTTGTGTGTAATGTTTGTGAAAACAGAATTTGAAAAAAACATCCTGTTCAGAAGATATACACATAAAAGTAAAATAAGGTTATTAGGTCCCAGTACTTCAAATAGGAACCCTAGGACCTAACTTATAACGTTTATTTATATCTTGTAAGGGTCTACACTGTCTTGCCAAGTTTCATTTATGTGCTCTTAGTAATTAATGAGCAATGGCATAAGTTACTACGACTGGACCAGTATATTGTATGACATCCGTTTGTAGGATTTTTTAAAGGAAAACCAAATGCAACATATTCCGATATTCAGTGTATTAATGGAACTATTCACATGCAAAATTTCAGCTCCTTACACTAAATAATTAAAGAGGAATAACAAAAATACCAGAACAACCTCAAAACATAGATAAACCGACCAAGTTTGAATGGCTACTAAAAAGCGGCCGTGCAGTATATAGAGCTAACGTTCTAAAATTTCCAGTATAGTATCGTTATTGGATTGGTACAGGTGGGCACACAATGCTTGAACAAGTATCTAATAAACTTATAATTTTCGTGATAAAATATTAGGTAAATTGTTTTTTCTTAAAATTCCGAAAATATTAAAATAATAATTGCATCTGTATTAACAAATACATTTATTTGTCAGAATATTGCAAAAAGTTGTTACAGAAGGTAATTATTATGTCCTTAATTTCTGCTGCTTTCAGCATACAAATCTGTGTCCAAACCTTGGCACGAGTTGCTTAATCTGGATCGGTAAAGTAACCCATCTGTGGCCAAACCATGGGGTATTTGGGCATCACCTTATCCATCAACATCGGCAAGTTTCTTACTAATGTATTATATCGGGCAAAATTAGTTTTCAGCTATTCCGACTACACTACGACTAAGACCTATCACAGAAATCGCGTAAGTGATTACTAACTAAATTTTAAAAATCAATATCTTTTGCGTCTGTTTGTTGATTTGATGAAATAAACGCTATATGCTACGTCACAATTCTTATTTTTCAATATTTCAATTTTAAATACAATTAGTGGTGATGCGTGCCCAAACGAACAAACAAACCGAAAAACCGACAAACACAAAAATTCTAAAAACTGTTTTTTTACGTTCTATTATTTATTCCCATACCTTCCAGTACATTTTTTGCAAAAATCTGTAATGTACAGACTCGGCAAGTCTACAATTTTATTATATGTATAGATCTGCGATTGTATGACATATTTGTTGCTGTAAAAGCTCGAACGAGAAGACCAACTCCCGAAAATTTACTAGTAAAGCCTAAGATTTACTAACATGTACTTATATGGGCTTTTACAGTAGGCAAGATAATTGTTATTTATACTTAGTAAAAAAACTCATTCTTATATCAATGTAGGTATTATCTCCTTTAATCATCAATCACCTCATTTTTACATTTTTAAATAGATCGTAAAAAAAACGTAAAAATAGTGGTCCGCCGGTATTCGAAGCAGGGTGCAAGCTACCGGTGGTTAGGACTCAAGAGACAGGAACCAATGTTATTATTACTTTTTTATTTAGTAATGTTGTTTTTTTTTTAATATTAATTAGTCATTAACTAATAAATACTTTTAAGAGTATACTGATAATACAGTTGTTTTATTTTCTGCTAAACTATTGTGTTCGCACCTGTACCAAACCATTAAACACAATAACGATACTATACTGGTAATTTTAGAACGTTAGCTCTATATACTGCACGGCCGCTTTTTAGTAGCCATTCAAACTTGGTCGGTTTATCTATGTTTTGCGGTTGTTCTGGTATTTTTGTTATTCCTCTTTAATTATTTTGTGTAAGGAGCTGAAATTTTGCATGTGAATAGTTCCATTAATACACTGAATATCGGAATATGTTGCATTTGGTTTTCCATTAAAAAATCCTACAAACGGATGTCATACAATATACTGGTCCAGTCGTAGTAACTTATGCCATTGCTCATTAATTACCAAGAGCACATAAATGAAACTTGGCAAGACAGTGTAGACCCTTACAAGATATAAATAAACGTTATAAGTTAGGTCCTAGGGTTCCTATTTGAAGTACTGGGACCTAATTACCTTATTTTACTTTTATGTGTATATCTTCTGAACATGATGTTTTTTTCAAATTCTGTTTTCACAAACATTACACACAAATTCTAAGCAACGTGTGTAAAAAGTTACAACTCTGCACTAAACCGTTTTGTATGATTTTCATCAGATAGCCAAACGTCAGCGCAGCGGAAACTTGATTATCTTCGCAGTTTTATGACACACAAATTTCATTTAAACATACACATTTACCTCTCGGTACACACTAATTATTAAATGTATTTTTTTTCTTGTACGTCCTGAGGAAAAAAAAAGTGCCGCTAGGACGACGTAGTTCCAGCGGAAACAGTTTTTGTTGAATAGCTACCCAATGGTTGGATGCACAAATTTATACTTACTATACACAATTACACGACGTCATACACTAAATATCTGCTAAACTGAAATCATGAAATTCGACATTTTTCCGCTGCGACTACACACACGTTCTATTTATAAAATTGATTGATTTCTGTTTCTTTTTTAATTTCTACGTTGCCACGCAGGCCCTCTGTCCCGGTGGCTAAAAAAGTGTAAGTGCATTCTTATAACCAAAGCCAATTGAACTGTAATATTTCCTTGATTTTCTACTCAATAAATTGACTGTTAGGTACTGTCCAAAGAAACGATGGATGGACTGTGTGCAGGATGATATGGCAAGAAAGGAGGTGTCTGATGAGATGACGAGTAATAGAGAAGTATGGAAGAAGAAGACATGCTGCGCCGACTCCTGATAAATTGGGATAAGGTCAGGAGAATGATGATGACGATGATACTGACTGTTACTCCCAGACCACAAACTGCTTGCTTAACGCGTTTAGGATACTGTTGGGGCTGGCGTGGCGTTGTAGTGCGTCCACTATGTTTGAGGAGGCGCGCACAGACGATTTTTACGCCATAATTAGAAAAAGGACCGCCTCCATAGCCGGTCGGCTACGCAATGCCACCAACCGTTTCCTGAGCGTGTTCTCAGATCTGTGGGACTCCCCTCTGCTGCGCCACTGGGTAAGGATCCATACCAGCTGATTCTTTTAATTTTTTTCACCTTATTACTAACCCTAGTTATTAAGATATTTTGTTGATACTAACACTATGGACTCACGTCTGAAATAAAGAATTTGAATTGAATTGAATGAGTGTAAAAATACCGTCAACGAACCCGAAAGACACGGGTTCCCGTCATTGCGATATTTTTTTTTGTTCTGGCCCATACTTGGGATCCTTCTAGTTACGCCTTAACCTGACCTTCTTTTGTTATTGGAGATCAAAGTTTTTTTTTTTAATACAGGTTTCTATTGTTTTAACTTTATTTTAAATACCTCCATGACCCTTGTACTATTCAATGCATCCTTTAGCTCAATATGTTGAGTGTGTTACATAGAGTCCTACTGTAAACCGCAATTTATCACCCCAAAAAAAAATTATACTAATTTTTGCATAGAGTTACTTAGTATGCTTTACAGAATGCCTGGTTGACGGCTTCGTGAAGGGCCGGTTTACACCTTGTATAACGAACGTGATTTAAGCAGAATTTTTGAAAATTCATCGTTTTTGTTGATGGGAAATCCCATTGGATACGGCCAAAGAGCTTGGTGCCTGTAATAATGATTGCCCAGACAAATTGAGTATTTCAAAAGGAGCTTTACAAAAAGCCCAAACCTAGCTAAAACTACAATACCCAAAAACATTCAAAAAAAATAAATACCCGACACAAATGTTCTAAAGTTACGAATAAACAAAACACGATATTTTATGTGCATATGAAACGAAAATAAAGAAAGTCATTTTAAATGTATATTACTATGTTCATTTACTTAGTACGATTTTGTAGAACAGGCTCGCAGTAAGAAAGGACATTTGGCACATTTCCTAGGCATATGAAATGAGTAGCACATAAAGTATATTGGCTTTGTATACGCAGTCGACGCCAACCTCTTAGAGAAATTGGCTTCCTTTGTACGTATTTGACGGTAATCCTATAATTTAACGTATTTTATTGCTGGTAGAGATGAGCTTTTATTTGTATTCGGTATTTTATGCGCGAATACGAATGTGCTTGCTTCACTAAATCTTTTTCTAGTAAATGAATATGTGACCAGCTTAGTCGTACATAAACAACATTAATAAGAGCTCAATGTCGCTGTATTTTATGATATAAGCTAGCAACGCTGGCTAGAAACCAATCCACTTCAACAAAAATATTAATCAAAGATTTTATTACCATAAAAAGCCAAAAGAATGTAACTGTCAGCTGGATTTGATTGTAAAATTACCAACTGAAAGCTTTCATCTGAAATAGCAGATTTGAATTTGAGGCAATATAAAAACGACTGACTTATACTTTATAACCAGTGAGAGTGGCTTACTCGAGTTTTACATGATTTATCTCCGATGTCGGGATTCTAAGTCCTGTCGATTGCCGTCGTCACATCACGTATCTCCAATGTATTACACATTGAAGCTTTTTCTGACGTTTATGGAACACGCTCGCTGATAAATGGGAATAAAATATTTAGTCAAGGTTGGTTTAGCCCGCAGACATATTTTTCATAGCGTAAATTTTTAATACTAATGCGTTTCGACCTTCGTTTTATGGGAACGAGTTTTACTCTATTGTTGCATTCGGGCCCGTAACTTTTTATTTCGGCCTTTCCGTTTCGTAGACTTACCTACAGTTTTACGGCCACTTCTAGTTTAATATAGGCTTACTTGTACGTGGGATTGTACAGAAAATAGTAGTAAAACTAACTTTATAACAATCTTGTGCCGTTCAAATCTTGCCTGTATAAATAAAAATACAATAAAACCTTAAATAAAAAAGCTTAGCTTCTTTTTCCAGTTTTACAATTCCCTAGTTGTTCCCTAGTATTTCACATTCGAATTTTGAATTATTTATGCTCACTTTATTTTAAACATTCCCCAGTGGGTCCGTAACAGACCATAAAAATAAACCTTCATCAAAAATTAAATTTTCGCTGGCTCGGGATTTGTAAAACATTTCAGCGGCTGAACATGACATCATAAAGAGTTTTCACTCAACTCGAAAATTGTCTTGCAGACTACCAACTAAAAATGAAGGCAAAAAATAAGCAGGCAACAAAATAATTTTCTGGGACAACTGCTTGCTACCAAACCTTTCAAGAATAGCATGTAAACGAGATCTCTGTAAAATATTAACTCGTTGTCGTAAATGTTTATGTGATAACACCAAGTAGGTAGGTATTAACGCTGGTGTTTCTATGGAAAATGTTCTTTTCTTTTTATTATATTTGCCTCCTTTACCGTTAGAATTGACGGTTGGTAGGTACTACAAAGTTCACCCTTATGCCTTATGTTTTAAGGTCGAAAAATGGTCGAACGTCAGTGAACTAGGTAGTATTGTAAGCTTTGTCTACGAGTACTTCTAGATATTCATGATTATGTTCTTGACCTTTTGCTCTCATCTTATAATTTATGCAAACTAGCGAATAGTAACCAATGTTAAAATATCTTATCAAATAGGTAATAAAACTAATTTACCGACAATAAATAATAGAACTACTTTCGTTTCAAATAATTATGATGGAACTAGTAGGTAAGTAACGTACTTTTAGTTTCATCAGTACAAATATTACCTACTTTAAAATATAGAAAAAAAAATATCCAGTGTTCATTTCGGTAAAAAATGTTTCTTAATAAAAGCTAAAACAATTTCAAATGCTGTCATAATTAACATCAAATTGAAATTACCAAGAATAACAATTGGCTTATACCTTGAGAGAAACAACATATCTAGATCTAGTACTTAATTCGTTTTCTAAATCCCATTTGTACAAATTATTGTTATAATTATTTGGCACAGAGTAGTTACTAGTTAGCCAATGGAATGTTAGAGCAAAATTCTCAAAAATCAGACCAAGTATTGCAAAAGTTATTAAAAGTAAAAAGTAACTACACGATGACTTTTAATTAAAACATTTGAACAGCTCAAAATGTAACACCTATTACAACTGTACCTACCAACCAATAATCCCCACCACATTATTTTTCACCAAACACCTCACAAGTTCGATTACTTTGTTCCAGAAACGTTAGTACGAACACTCCATTTACTAATTACTCGATGTCGTTGTTACCACCCTGCTTCTGTTATTCGTTAGATCAAATAGAACGACGTAATTCAGTGTCATTGAATGAACGATTCTAATATTACATTAGGAGTTTGTGTAGGCAAATTTGTGCACATAGGTACGCCAAGATAATTTCAGCAGTAGGTTTGTAGGTAGTAACCAAATAAAGCATGGATAGATTTACTGTCTTCTAAGTTGCAGGTGTAATCCTAGTTTGGGAACTAAGAGACTTAATTGTAAAAAATAAGTGTGTTTTAGGTAGGTACTTTAATATAATTACATACCTATGTCTGCAACTATGGTGAATTTATTTTGTATGAATTCATCATGACTGACATCATTTCAGGTATGTGCCTATTTTTATTGCTTTAACTACCTACGTAATGGGGCAATATGGTTTAGCATGAAATAAGAAAAGGAATTAAAAAAACAAAAAAACCCGACAGCGGTAAAAAACTAAAGTAAAAAAAAACACTAAAAAGCTGAGAACAAGCACATTTTAAATTTAAAAAAGTTGGAAGCAGGCGTGAGCCACTCCATTTTTATATTTTCAAACTCAAATTGGTCCAGCCTGCTTCCAATTTTTTAAAATTTTAAATGTGCTTGTTCTTACTTTTTAACTTAAATTTTTTACCGGAGTCGGAATTTTTTGTATTTTTATTACTTTTTTTTTGTTATTTCCAGCTTTTTAGTTTACAAATGTGAAAAATTTCGCAGACAAATTTTTACTGCCTTCACCGCGTGGAGTACCTCCATGCGGTGAAGGCAGTAATAGTTATTTGTTATACAAGAGTGCAAAGTTGCTTTTTAACCGCGTGTTCAATTTTGATGACCGAGCAAGCGAAGGATTCTAAAATTGAATCACGAGCGCAGCGAGTGATTCAAAATTAGAATCCTGAGCGTTAGCGAGGGAATCAAAAGAGCACGAGGTGAAAAATCTTTGCACTCGAGTGCAACACGTAACTTTTCATTCCACCTCAGCGAGGAAATGACTAAATGCAAAAAAAAAAAACGTTTATAATCACAAGATAGGTACACTTTTATTTCAGTTTAGGTATTAATTACTACATTATGACAGGTAAGTATTACAGAATAATCTTTAAATTATAACAAAATAATACTAAGGTATAATTAAGAAAATTTTAAAGTAACGTTGCTACAGTTATTTAAATTGAGTGTAATATTTTTGTTTGGTACTGTAATATTGGTGTTAGTCACTTGTGTACTGTTTTTCGGTAAACTATCTGTCATACTTAATAGTTGTACCGATTCATCGGATTCCCTTGGCGTGAATGTTGGAGAGAGAGGGAGATGGTTAGGTGTTTCATAACGGCTTATTTTTGATGTAGAAGGGCCAGTCCAAGGATCCGATTGAGGCTCTTTCAGTGTAATGGCTCCTACGATGCCTTCACATATTTTAGACTTATTTTGGATGGAATCCTCTATGTATCCCTCTACAACTGCATTGGACTTCCAGCCTCCGTGGCGCTTAAGGGACAGGAGATCAGCTCCGGAATCAGCCAAAAGTGTGGCTGAAGTTCGTCGGAAACAATGACCCGTGTACAACAGGGGTTCTGGAAGTTCAAGAAATGTTGCTATTTCTCGTGGGATACTGCCAATTTTATTAGTACCCATAGGCTGTCTAACACACTTTCCATTGCGATACTGTAGAAAAAATCGATTGATTGGAGTGTTAGGCGGGCGTAAGGCTTGATATTTCTCAACAATCGTTACGTATTCCTTGCGAATGACGAAGTTGCGGTCTCTTTTTGTCTTTGTATTAGGTAAATTAATTAATAGTAAGTCATCTGAATGTTTCTCAATGTTTTTGACATTAAGTTGTGTTAGTTCATTAGTTCGACATGCTCCGTTTATTCCAATAATAAGAACAACCTGTAACGTAAAGAGTATTGTAGTAGATAAATGAATAAAATTGATATGAACGCATAATTATGCCTATCAACATCTACTAAGTATACTATTTAATTGAGATTAATATACTTAAGTAGATACTGAATGTGCAACTGACTTACTTTTGCCGCCAAATATACGGAATCGGGTGCTTCGTTAAGAAACTTTTCAATATCAGATACTGTGAAAACCTTCGATTTTTTTGGTTGATGACCAGATGAGGCTCTTTTTAAAAATGCCACTTATTTAGGATAGGTATCGATATGTTTGTCTTTTTTCATCTTTATTGTTGCTTTTAGCATCGAATACGTACTCCATAGAGTGCTTGCTTTCTTGTTCTCGGATAATTCTATAAAATATGCCAGCAAAACGTTTTCTGAGAAAGTTTTGGCTCCTTTTGCTAGTCGCCACGTGTTGAACATATCGTACTGTTTTAAATACTTCTCGCGTGATTGTTGAGGGAGAAAGCTCATTTGCGCATTATTAACAGTTTCAGTCAATTCTGTTGGCGTCAAGCAAACTAACTCGTCGCTAGAATCACTCATTTTAGTTTTTTCATTTGTTTTCAAGTTTCTTGTTTTTAATATAAGGTTTAACAATGACGTGAAAAAATGCCGCGTAAAGAACCGCGTACAAAGCAAATTGAAAAAAGAACTCCAAGAAGGTTCCGAGTCTGAGTTTTTAACAAATTAAAAAAAAGTTGTATGATATATTCGGCACCATAGAGGTAGCAGTAAATAGGTTTAATGTTTTTTTTAATTCACAAACTTAGTGCACACGATGTTCTAAATTCAATTTACTTTATCCTCTAGAGAATAAAAACGGCTTTTCCACTCAGATATTGAAGATTAAAAATACTCTTTCCGAGATGGTGGGATGAAAAAATTTTTACAGCTTATGTTGTGTTCTGATTCAAAATGTATACCCGGTGTCACTTTTACAATTAATACGAATCCTATCATAAAATATATAATAAATCCCTCCTTCTGGCGCAGTCGGGTAAAAAATAAATACCGGTGTTAAAATGATTATGTAAACGACTAACATCATACGAAATAGGCAGGTACTTTCAACATGGTTATCTTCATAATACAATCTGGATAGGTACTCATCTAACACCATTCTACGTAAATAAATAAATGTATTTTTCTCAAAGCTTTGCCATCTAGTGATGTTTGCCGTATATCAACGTGAGTTAATGCGAAAGTATTAACATTAATGCAGAGTGAAACCGTCTGCGTTGGTTAAGTTAAAGAAATTACAAGATGCGAGAGAGAATTATGTGAAATGCCTCTTAACCTCAGCTAAACGTAATCCCGCTCTGAGAGAAGTACCCAATTTTAATATGGCGTCTAAACCAGTCTCGTGAGAAACGTTGAATATTACATTTGTAAATAAGACGACAGTTAACATGTTTATAAAGTTACATACATTACCTAAGGGGCCTGTTGTCTGGCTTACCTACGCACCTGAATGATATATCAAGCAATGTTGGTTTTGAAGCGAGTTATGGTAAGATTAATGTGTATAGAAGGGTCACGTGGGACAATTTGGCCCACGCCCTAAAGAAATTAGTGGCTAGTGTTTGGTACACACTAACTTATTATGTAAAGCTGACGTGTATGCGGTCCTTGGGGAAAGATGTGCGTTCGTCATTGTTCACACAAGTATGGCTGCTGGCCCAGACAGTTGTGTAGTGTCCTGTACATAATATAGGTAACAACTGTAGTTACACTAGGTAAGTCTCCTGTGTTGGTTTAGTTAACAAGGCTAAAGATGTTGGATTTGAACAGTTGATTAATCCTTTTTGGTCATTGTTAACTCGCCATTCCAAAAATATCGGTAGATAGGTACTCTGAATTAAGAAAATGGTTAGGAATCAGAACTTAGCGGTTAAAGTCACACTGAGAGAGAAGTAGGTACCTACTCACTGAAAAAATCTGTTAACATACAATAATAGGTACTTATTTGTGAAAATAAAACGACAACACATTACCTGCACTTCTATTTTCACGAGTAGGTAGATTACCTTCAAAAATAAATAATCCACGCATGCACACATAATGTAAAGTGTAAACAAAAATAAAGGGACGCAGGTATACATTTACGCTGCGCAAGTGGCTCTAGATTCCACCGAGGCACAAAGGCTTTCAGACTTTTAGCCAGCAGCTGCTGGAAGAGTAGCGACTTCAGGTAAACTGATGCAGATGCGACAAACATTTGCATAAGATGGGGAAGGTGCTGAAAATACCTACTTACCACGTTGCCTTAATTCTCGTAGGTAGGTGTTTGGGGAGCGTAGCTCAGTGGGAAGGTACCTACTGATTTAATTATCTAGGTACAATACGTTCCACAGTCGCTTAAGGTGCAATGGGTTTTCAGGAACTACTTCCTAATGTTCGATCGATGACATCGACCGTTGGGATCAATGCAGCAGTAACCGGATCGTCGACCAATCACCGATTATATTTTGATATGGATACGTAGGATTACAATTTAATTTCCAGATAAATAAAGTTGTTTTTAGATACAAACTCACAAGAATTGCGAGCCTCTCAAAGTCACAACCAACGCAGGCAAAAACATCCACACACATGATCCATCACATACCTAATCTTTGCAAAGACTCGTTACTGGCACGAGTGGTCCGCGTGCAAGCTAGCATTAAGTTGCAAGGCATTAATGCACCGACGCGCGGGGCATGACCATGCCAGCACAATATACGAGAAACTTATTATGCCAACTTTTTACCAGCTTTCCTGCCGTAAACTAGGTTTTTCCACTCCCGCCCGCATTAAAATCCTGAGTGTGACTCACAAATTAGCTTGCATACATTAATATTAGGGTTCCAGGAAAATTCGTGTCTCGAAAAAGTTTCTAGTCGCTTTGACGCAGTTTACCCACTCAAGTTATATACGGGGTGGAAGGGACACCAACGCGAAAATGGAAAACACATACTCAGTAAGTACATCGTTCTAAACCTGAAAAAAATCAGCTGTTTCCTACAAACTGCAATGCTTACATGGTCAAAATGTATGGAACAGCAGTTTTTTTTTTCGCGTCGGGGGCCCTTTCCCCCCTACCCGTTCCCGGTATTAAAACTGAATTTCAGCATTACATGAACTCGTATTTCATAGCAGAAGCTGCCACATGCTACGATTACCTTTTTCAAGTTGCACATTGCACAACGTTTTAAACTGCCATCGAAATGTTCGTTAAACACTGAATCTCATAACGTTTTGATATTAAAGTTTACCACGACAAGAAATCCGCGGTATTTAACAAAGCTTTTGAGCAGTCATTTAAACCTAGAGTTCAAAATTAATATCTTAGCAGAGGCTCGGTAAACGGTCTGAAGTTAAAATAAACGGTTATGAATAAATAATATTAAGAGGTAATGATACTCCCCCGACTCGGCATCCAACCCTACCAATGCCTATGTAGGTACTAAAAAACTAAAATACGCAAATAAGTAAATACATAATGGAGTATTAATAATTAATAAGGCGTTTTAGTTACGAATATGACGGCGTAAGCGATGGCTGAGCGATAGCGCCGTTGTCATTAGGGTTCGGTGGTACCGGGTTCATGATGAAATGTTAAAATAATAGTTTCGGTTTCGGTACACAAAAATCACAGTTTATTATTTAACACAAATTTACATTAAATAACACTAACAAATAATCTCCACAAAATGGGCAAACCGACAGTTTCGTTCTGAAGGAGTGACTTGGTTGGAGTTCCGAGCAAAAGTGATCTCGGCACAATCCCCACTCTACAAAACGACTCTGTCCACGTGCCGCCATTAAAACAACATCTGACGTCACGGCGTTTACCCCTACTACAATGGTCAAATCAGCAACTTGATGTTTAAAAGCTATCGCTTTCTCCGACAAATATAATATTATCTAAGCAGTAGGTACCTACGGTACTTCGATATACGGGGTGGAGAGACACCGACGCGAAAACACAGTGAAAGCCATGAATGTGTTTATTTTTATTTTATTTATTTACCATTACAGGCTAACCTAATGCGATAAATGCGCCTTAATTAATAATAACTTAATTTATACATATAACTAATACCTATACTAACTAATATCTATAATTAATGACAAACAATGCATTCCTTGTGAATTCACTCAGAGAACAATAAAATAGGTCCGTCTCACTCGCTATGAGGTTGAGCGCGCGGAGTGCACGCGACAGCGGCGCCTCCCTTAAAAGGTTGTATATTTATAGTATTTTATATATCCTTGTAGTTTATCTACTATTTAATTAAAATTAATTTCAAATAACGCACCTACCGCTGTTTGTCTCTACATCACCCAAAGGTTGACTGATAGAAAATGCCTATGGCATTAAGTCGACTTCTGTACATTATACTTGAAGTTTTATTTAAATAAATAAATAAAGCCATGTTCTTAAAGTAATATTTCTAATTAAACCTGCATGCATATTTAATAAATTGCCAACATAAACGCTTCTAGTACCTAGCCTTTATAATTATTTAGTTAAGACATTAACACCGGCACGTAATGTGAAAAACATGGACTACAATTTTATTAGCCACACTCTGTAGGTAGTTAGTTTTACAAAAATGCTAAATGGCTACCAATCTACCAAATTGCAAATAAACTTCTACTGGCCTATAAAACGCTGTCCTCCCCTTCTGAAATCAAATGAAAATTAATAAATGATGAAATGCCCGAAGGCATGGAATACGAAATTACACGAACTGCAGTCCCGTATGGCTTTCTTAAAATAAACTTCCTGCTATGTAGGTACCCACTTATTCAGAGGGGCTTTTCAGTTATAATTAATGCTACAAAGTACCTACTGTATCCGTGGTTAATGAGCAAACTTAATTAATATATCCATTAGATCTCGCAACATTCTTTGAAACAAAGAGACATAAAAGGGTGGGTACCCTTCTGTAGGACCACCCTACCGAACGGTACTTACAATAACGGCCGCTGAAAAGCCTATTTTGTGAACGGCGTGATAAATAATTACATTCCCATACCCAATATCGGTAAATAGTAACCTACCTGCAGATGTGAGATTTTCCACTTTTAATTGCTTAATTAAGCTCAAGTTAAAATCCTTAGATACATATTTTACCTTTTTGGCAGTTGCGGACGACGAGCGTAATTTTTGCAAAATCTTATAGGTACTTAATTTGTCTTGTTATGAAAGGGCTTTGAATTATTTAGCCTGCCTAACTTTTGCCATTTTACTTTATTTAAAAACTAGCGGCCATACATGAACCTTTATCAATCAATACCTGGCATCAATACAAACGAGTTTTGAATGAGACCAAATCTTCTAAAGTGTCATGTTTCCGAGATACATTCAGTCAAAAAAGTATCGGGAATGGGTGATTTGTTTATGGTTCCAAATTTTTTTGTTTTAGAATTGCACAACTGTTTTCCATTTTGGCGCGGAGTTTAAGTTGAATCTGTTATTTAGATTAAATACAGTGCTGTTTTTAGTTAGATCATATCTAGTGTGTCTTGTGAATTTCATAATAGACAACAACATCCAACAAAGAGTTTGTCTTAAATTTTGCATCGCCAATGGAATTTCGTGTACGGAATCCCTGATAATGTTATGGTGATAATGTTATGGTGTTCTTACGGTGAATCGACTTAATCAAAAAAGCACGTGCTTATGAGTGGTACGAGGCGTTCAAAGCGGTCGATATCTGATCCATCACATGTCGACCGCTTTTGATTTGCCTCGTTCTGGTAAGCCATCAACGTATTCAACTGAAGTTAACATCGCAAAAGTGAAGGAAATAGTGACTGAAAATCCTCATTCATGTTTGAGAGAGAGAGCCGCTGAAGTTTCTGAGTCTCACGAGACGATCCGTACCATTTTAAATAATTACTTGGGTATGAAACATGTTGCCGCTCGGCTAGTCCCAAGAGACCTGAATTATCTCCAAAAACTCAATCGGATAAGAGTCGCTGAGGACATGCTAGAACGAGTCAATTCCGACCCTACATTAATGAAACGCATTGTTACTGGTAACGAGACGTGGGTTTGCGAGTTTGGCATGCAAACTAGTCAACAAGCCTCGGAGTGGCGCCTTCCAACTGAAACGAAACCGAAAAAACGACAGCAAAGTCGATCAAAAGTCAAAGTCATGTTGGCCGTTTTCTTTGACTATCGAGGAACGAATTTTTGACCAAAAACTCCACAAATAACATCGAGCAACCACCTTATTCAACAGATATGGCTCCAGCCGGCTTCTTTCTTTTTCCTAAACTCAAATTACCACTTCGTGGCACCCGTTTTCATTCGATAGAAGACTTAAAGGAGAATTCGCGGCGAGAACTGAACTCAATTCCGGAAAAAGCGTTTAAAAATGTTTTGATGATTGGATTATTCGTTGGCGTAAGTGTATCGTTTGTGAAGGAGCATACTTTGAAGGCTATAAAATAACTTTGGATGAATAACTAACATTTTGTGTATTAAAGATCGTTTCCCGGTACTTTCTTGACAGAGTAGTACCTATAAGCCATCAAAGTTATCTTAACCATCAGAGAACTGTGAAAGCTAACATTTTGAAAATGTAACGCATTGGAAGATTTTGTCTCATTCAATACTTGTTTGTATTGATGCCAGCTATTGATTGATACAGGTTTTATGTGTGTCTAATAAAATCAAAGTTGTGCTAACTGTGCTATCTGTGAATAGTTAGCTAGCTTACGTGGATAGCATAAATCTCGAAAACGTGACGCTTTAGAAGATTTTGTCATAAACAAAACTTGTTTGTATTGATGCCCGCTGCTATTGATTGATACAGGTTTTAAATACAGGTATTCAGATGCATCCGGTTAGACTGAAAGCCGACCCCAACATAAGTAGTTGGGAAAAGGCTAGGCAGATGATGATTGATTGATTCAGGTTCTAGGCGTGGCCGCTATTTTAAAAATAAAGTAAAATGGCGGAAGTTAGGCAGGCCACGCTTCATACAAAAATCTTCCAACCCTTTTGGTGGCAAACACACATTTATCTGGTACTTATGTAGGTAGTGGCTTTGAAAACCTGCAACTTGATGAAAAGCATCGAAGGTGCCAAATTGTTCAGAAGCAAAGTTGATCACTGTCAATGTGCTTGTGCTCCTAAACCAAGATTCAGGTTCTAGGCGTGGCCGCTATTTTGAAAATAAAGTAAAATGGCGGAAGTTAGGCAGGCCACGCTTCATACAAAAATCTTCCAACCCTTTTGGTGGCAAACACACATTTATCTGGTAATTATGTAGGTAGTGGCTTTGAAAACCTGCAACTTGATGAAAAGCATCGAAGGTGCCAAATTGTTCAGAAGCAAAGTTGATCACTGTCAATGTGCTTGTGCTCCTAAACCAAACGAGAATCCTATATTTCAAGTGGAATACAGCATCGGTGTCAGTACTTGGCGGCAGCTATAGGTAGAAGACGTGGTAGTACTTAATAGGCTAGTGAGTAGGTTACCTACTTTTACGTAACTTATAATATAACTAATGATTTCCGTAATCAAAAACGACTACTATGCGAAAGTATCTCGTAGTAGTCTCTTAATGGAGTGCCAGTCAACACAGAAGTAAATAATTACCGTGAAACTAGCCAACTTTGCCCGTTTTTTTTTTATTTTGAAAATCGAATATATTTTAAGTTTTTTCTATGGGACCCTAAGTACATTTTTTCATTAACTACAACTACGCGGCTGTATGCACGCATTTGCAATGTTTAATATTTTTTTAATTAAAATTTAAACCAAGATTTGTTCGATTTTGATGGCTGGCAAAATATTCCGGACTTTTAGAAAAAATTGCCCACGTCGATTTTTCACGCAAATTTGGCTCATAAAAGTAATACAACTTTTACAATTTTTTCTTCTTTTTCACTTGTCAATATAGTAGGATGCCCAACGGAATTTGAATGCATTTTTTTTATTTCATTTAATATGGTACGCCGTGGGATACCGAACTGTCTTTCAGCATCTCTTGAAGATATTTGTTGAACTGCTTCGCACGCAAGCTTCATATATTCGCGTCGACTTACTTTGTTTAATCCTAGACTTGTGTTTGTTTTTCTGAAATTTAAAATGACAATAAAATTAAAGCTAAGCAGATTTATAGATGTATGATTATAGGCTGCTATCTACCATAGTGAAATATACCCTACATGCATTGGAACTGAAACTTTACCCTACATGCGTTGAACTGAACTATTACCTGTCCTGCAAAAAGCCATAATCTTGTGATTATGTCTTTCTACTTCACCTCTTTATAAAAAATATATTAACTACACTAATGTACTAATACACAACTTAAGTAATGAAGTACTTTATTTGAAGTGTCCCAAAAATACAACGTGTTGCTTAAGAAATATGTAAAGTAACTGAGGAGTTTGATATTTTGTTTCGGCGTTTTAGCGTTAAATCAACCTGTTACAAAATAAATAAATAATTGTGGCAACCCAAAGTGCTTTTTGATAACGGGCAATGTTGGCACGGATGGGTCTGGATAGTTTAGGGTTACTTTACCCATCGTCAGAAGTTTTGATTTATAAAGTCCTGAATAATGAAACTATAATTAAAATACTCAACAATTTTATTGATATTCTACTATACACAGTAAAATTCACTTACCTGTGTTTTCGCCATGAGGAGCAATCCACAAACAGTCTACCAAGTTTACCCGCAAAAACACGCACCGCAATCGATTTTTTTTTACAGGTTAATGAACTTAGGAACGAGTGCGGTAGATAACGTTGTCACAAATATAATCAACTTACCACCCAAGTAATAAATACTGCCATAAAACTAAAATTGCGTCTTACGTTAACGAATTTGCTAATTTGCGAATTTATAAATTGCTTTTTATGGCAAAAATACCTTGATTGGCAAAGTTGGCATATTTCACGGTATTTTATAAATCCAAATCCGGTAATTTAACTGAAATCTGTATAGTTAGTCTAGTTATTCTCACCAAATCTATCTATTTCATTATTTTAATTTTTAAACATTTTCAATTGGTTACTTTATTTTATAAAATGTTCCCATTTCATGCTAGATGGCAACATTTAAATAAATTATTTTTGAAAGCTGGCAATATGAACACCTGTGACAATCGGCAAGACAGACGGCAATATTTGTTTTGAAGGTTATTTCTACGCACCAAAAGCGCGTAATAAGTGTAAATAAAGTTACCTACATTAATAAATAATCCTAAGAATTACCTCAAGATGCGTTTCGCAATCAAACAAGTAAGCTGTGGCAGCGAACGGATTGGTACTTTGACCGGATTTATTAAATCTCCGAGCACCGTTATTGAAACTCCAACAGCAGCTTTACTAACTCAGGTACTTCACAAAAATATTGATTTAATATTGTCCAATGTGTTGCGTGTTAACATAACAGTCTCATTAGTTTTAAAATGTATGAAACACTATTAAGTTGTAAGTAATTATAATGTTGGAGCCCATACACTAAATGGGATTTTCCCACCGCATTTTCCTTTTAAGTTTTCGAAGTGTCGTCATCCTCACCAGCCACTACCTATCTGCCTTCTAGATAGGCTCGGAATAAGACCTCATTTCCTTGTTCCAATCCACTCTTAATTACTTCATTACTGAAACTCTTCAAAGCAAATGGAATTCTTAACAATATTGTGCAACTCTTTTTTGTGGGTTTTCTACATGACGTGTATGGAGAACAATTCTCGCAAGGTTAAAAATAGAATGTTAATTTTTTCAGGGTGGCAGTGTATCCCACCTCACTGCAGAGGTTTTATCCAAAGTGTTTTTAACCCCACAACTGTTATGGGTGCCAGTGTCAAACTCTTTACAATTAGAACCAGGTATGAAGGCCCAAGGGCAAGGGGTTGCCAAGTTTGGTGGCTTACCAGAACATCTGGTTTGTGTGACCGCACATAATATGAGTGAACCAACCCCTTCTGGACATTTTGAGCTTGAAAAAGTACCTCTTTGGACCAAGAATGGAAAGAAAATGGTTACTGCAGAGAGGTAAGAAAGGTACATAACTTTAAAGTAGGTAGTACAGTTCACTTAACAGTATTTAACAAAACAAAAATGATTAGATAAATGAACAAACAGGTTGTCTAAAAAGATCAAGCACTGTTGTTTAAGCAAGCATGTTTATTTTACTGTCATAAACATATTATTATTTATTCTTTAATTATTTGAAACTTTCATTGAATTGTAGTAATGAATAATGAAACTTGCTAATATTTATAATGTTGATAAATCCATATCTCACTTCTTCAAATTGAATGAACTTTTCAGATATATGGATTTGATGGAAGTGTACAAACCAGAAATAATTTTGGCGATTGCAGATGGCCGCACATCACTCAAAGAGGGGTACAAGAGAATCCTGAAGTCATTGGACAGGACCTGCAATATGTTGGATACTTGTGTGTATCGATATAAGGCCTCAAAGCAGCTTCAAAATAGTGCTCTCATTGGTTAGTATGAATATTATATTTTTCTACTTCAGATATTGCAAAATGAGCCTAATATGGAAGTAGAAATTACTGGCTCATCCAATGTTTGTCATACATGCCATAATCATGTACTATCGCTCTTACTGATGATTGACCACTTTCCAACCTTATGACTCAGGCATAAGGATCAAAAGTGATCGGCCGCCAGCGAGGGTGGTAATACTTGTCTTGTATATCTTTCATTTAATAGGATAGGACAATTTATGTATAACAGAGGTCTTACTGCTTGCTTAGTTGAAATTAGCCTTCTTTTGGGTTTCTTTTCTTTTGCACAGTCAAAGGATAATGTTTTAAACCTGGTTAGTAAACAATTATGTCCTTTTTGATGTTCTCCTCTAGTTGGTATAGTGACGGAGATACCCAGGCTAATACAGGGATGTGAAAGTATTGAGTTGTAGGTCAAAAGATCTAAAATAATATAACATCACGTCTCACAATCCCCGAAGGGTTAGGCAGAGGTGTACATAATAGTACACCCACATTTCGCCAGTTATGTTAAAGTCCCGTGTAATAGGAGGCGAGCCTATTGCCATCTACCGGCCACAAATTTAGTGGCTGCTACTAAGAGATTCCTGATGGAAAAACCCAATAAGTCTGCCCAACTGGAGGATAGAACCCAGGACGTCATACTCAGCAGTCCTGCTTCTGACCACTCAACCAACAAGGCAGTCCTCTAAAATCTCATAATCTATATTTCAGGTGTGGTGGTAGCCACTGGGATGCCTAAAAAAAGTAACGAATCCATCAAACATGTCCTGAAACATAAAGATATTCTGACAGGGGTAGCTTTGGCAGGAATAACGGATGCAACAGAAGAATCTGACAAGCTGGCAGCTCAGAATTTAAATGATATTTTTAAGACAGTTGGTGTGAGTATTCTGAATTTTATTTAGTTAGTCAAAAAATAATATCCAGTAATATTTTGAAATAATATTGCATCGTTAATGTAATGTGTGTCATGAATGCCTGTCAGACTACTTTGAGATTGGACTTCAAATCAGTAGGTTGTCTATTGAGAAATTACGTTTTATGATAAAATACGCTCTAAAGACAATAGTAGACCACAAAAAATATTTGCATAATAATGCTTTTGCCTATGCAGCATGTTCAAAGTTCAGCTTGCGTCAACATTAGAACGAAGTATTGCCGATGCGATTTGAAATTTGATTTCCGACGCCTACATAAACCGTCATGGTAAAACATAGTCATTTCAACACTTCCTTTATTTAATTTGAATAGTGACAAAACTAAACAAATTAAAATGAATTTGAATGTTGTCAAACAAGTAAAAGATATAATTATCTTAGCCGTCAAAATACCAGGCAAACAGTCATTAAAAAGAACATAACTTATTTCGTACACATCATCACCTACATTCCTCAGAAATGACGCAACATTTCGTGTTCTTGCTGACATCAGAGTGGCTTGTGCTTAATCCCACGCCTCTTATTAGTCAGCGGTAATAAAACCTTTTTCTTTTATGTTCAAGAAAGTTTATTAATTGTATTATCTATTGGGTTTCTGTGAAGACCTATTTCTTAATAGTACTCGTTAATACTGAGGTATTGTATGATGAATGTGCAATGGCATCTTGTAGTATATGTCATTGCTTGGTTCTGTTTATTAATGTGACATTTATCCGTTAACACACTAAGAAACACGGGAAAATACTACAGAAAACTAAAAAAAAAACTTACTTTTCCGTAAACAATTTATTCATCATTAAGAAATGCGATATTTATCCTTTAACGCAATTACCAACATGGGAAAAATTAAATGAAAAAAAAAATATCAGACTTCTCCGTAAACAATTCATCATTCATCGCGGCGTAAACTGCGTGTCAGTATTTATTATTAATTAACGGTTACCAAACGAGCCTACGCAAGTCAATTTTGTTCTAAAAACACACAGTAAGCAAATAGTTTACTTAACGCATGTAATTCGTCATTTTTACCTTGAGCTACACATGTGAAAACGTATGTTGTTACGTACTTACGTAAACGCTTTACGTTCGCATTATAAGATTAAAAATATCACGTTACCGAATAAACTGCATATACACATTCTGTTATTACTTTCGTAGATTAGTAGATAAGAATGTTCTTTTTTTTATTCTTAAAATTTTAGGGACTTTTATAACGCACAGCGTATGCCAGTCCCATCGTAACCTAATACAAGATACACATCTAACTGATCAATGTATCAGGGCCATAAGGTCGAACAACTTTCTCGCATCTTCAAGAATGTTCTTATCAGCCCATAAAAAAATCCACTGGCATACTTGGACTTCCCATTACATAGCTTACAATAATTGCGATGGGTCAGTTATCATTACGTTATATAATTATTTAGTAATTATCACTTGAAACAGGAAAATGCTGCAAACTACTGATTATCATAGAATTTACATAATTTAAATGTCGGTCTGTATAATTTGTTTGTACGAACAATATCATATACAACCTTTTTCAACCTAGTACAGGTCAGCTCCTCAATTTGACGTCACGTCTCGACAATTTCTTAGTCGCCATAAACAAAACACTTGCAAACTACATAACATCAAGCCTGTAATCCCCGAAGGGTTAGGTAGAGGTGTACCTAATAGTACACCCACATTTCGCCAGTTATGTTTAAGTCCCACGTAATAGAGGGCGAGTCTATTGCCATTCACTGGGCACAAATCCAGACTTCGTGGCTGCTACTGACAAATTACTGATGGAATAACCCAATAACACTTTGCCCGACCTGACCACTAGACTAACGAGGTTGTCAAACTAAGGTTGTTCATTTTGATGCCGGTAGGATCTATATTACCAACACTAACCGCACTGGGCCAGCGTCGTGGATTAAGGCCAAGTCCCCGTCTCACATTCCTCACACAAAGAAAAAGTATGTGTCCCAGCTGTGGGAATGTTGTAGGCTGCTTTACTCATGGAGAATCGACACTAATAACAGAGTATTTAGACAACATTTTAATTGCATGATTCCAGGACGCGATACCAAAAGACTTATTGCGAGTAGTAGAAGGCTGTTGGAACCCAGCAATCATAGTAGCAGCAATAGAACACGGCTGGGACGTGTTCGACGGGTCGTACCCGACCAAATTGAGCAACGCAGGACATGTATTGACCCTAAACTTCGACCCAGACCGACTCTGTACTGAACCGTGTATCTTAGATCTCAATGACGAAAGGTATTTTTAATCTTTTAGTCTTTTTTCCTTGATCTGTATCATTTAAATAACAATGAACGGTGTAATTTTTGCTAAACGTTTTCATCAAGTTGTTTTTTTCGAATAAGGTCGAAGGTTTTATTTATTGTTGCTGGCTCTATACAATTAACTGGACTTCGAACTTTGAACTGACCATGGACGTATTCGTTCGATATATAAACCTGTTCTGTAAACTTCGGCGCAAAGTTCAGACGATGGCGATTCCGACGGAAACTAGACAGCCTTGTTGCGTCTCGTCACCGACTAAACTTTGAGGTCAGACCTCAAAATTTACGGCGGTGCGCACGTGTTGGTCCACGAGAGATCGACCTCACGTGTTTTGTAAGCAGGTGATCGCCTCGTTGCGACATTCTCATTTCTAGATATGGCAGCAATCATTTGCAACGGTAGTGTAGTGATAAAAAAAAACCGTATAGCTTAAGCCTACTGAATTTTATAAGCTTAAAAGGTCTAAGCTGGAAAGTACTGACACGGTGCTATGCAGTTTAGGGAACAGTCTGAGAGTCTGTGATGTAGGCCTATCTCTAGAGCTTTACCCAACTGTGAATAGGTACTACTCGCATAAACGTCTGTGTAAATAAGCGTACAGTCAACGTTGTATTAAGTACGCTGATGTCACTCCAGAAAACTTATTTGAGGATGAAATATTTATAACACAGAAAACCTACCTATTGAATTCCATTTTTGTAAGTTGAATCCAACAA
Organism: Standfussiana lucernea; assembly: GCA_964057025.1. Taxonomy (NCBI): domain Eukaryota; kingdom Metazoa; phylum Arthropoda; class Insecta; order Lepidoptera; family Noctuidae; genus Standfussiana; species Standfussiana lucernea. The sequence continues at coordinate 7,446,607 of OZ059785.1, forward strand.
CATCACTGTTTTTTTAGGTATGTCTGACCATTAACTTTTTGTTGCAAAGTATTTCCTGCAAAGATAAAAAATTGTTATGCAAGCCACAAAACAACATAATTACATCTTTGTAAACAAATTTTAATGTTATCAATATTTAAATTACAGGTATAAAGAAGATTTCATCCCAGTATTAGAAGGATGCGAATGTTTAACTTGTAAGAAACATACGCGGGCATATATCCGCCATCTTTTAAATACTAGAGAGATGCTTTCTTCTGTTTTATTAAGCATGTAAGTATGAAATTAACACACGTTGTTTTAACTAACTACCTTGTTAGTCTAGTCGTCGCAAGCGCTACTGGTAAGCATGAGGTCCTGGGTTCAATCCTCAAGTCAAGGCAAAGGTGTTTTATTTTATTTTATTTTATTTATTCAGGGACAATAAACAGCTACAATATGTGTTGGAACAGAGGAATGATAATACAAAGCATTAACAATATTGCAACCCACTACATTATCCGCATATTAACAAAAGAAAATATGATAATGAGTGCCACTAGATAGGTAATAAATAATTACATCACATTAATAATAAATAATTACACAAATAACAATTAGCAATTATTAAATCATTAGATAAACGAAGTATAAATTACATCATGCAAAATAGAAATTCCAATTGATTTGGTTGCTTGGCAACAGAGCAATAATTAGCACTAGAAACAAATAAATAAAAAAATCTAGACTAGCTTACATTCCTAATAATATTAAATAATTCTCATAACATTAGATTTAAATTTGGACTTTGAGCATATAAAAATATCAATATTAACAAAATTACAATTATAAGAATCAACCATTCGACGGATAGGGCAGCGCAAACCAGAATTAGTTCGACAGGCATTGACAGCAAATAGGGTACCTGCACGTGTAGTACGTACATTAACGGTGCGTGGAACTACATAACATAGTTTACTCGTAAGATCGATACAATCGAAATTACCATGAACCATACCATAGAGCACAGAAGCCTCTAGATACTTACGTCTAGATTCTAGGTTGACCTGCCCATATTTATCAAGTAATTGTGAGTACGACAAATACGTTTTATGGCATCTATAATGCATGGCTCGTAGAAACTTACGCTGGACTTTTTCAATCTCATCTATGTATTTCTGGTAAAACGGGTTCCAGATAGGGACGGCATATTCCAATTGTGATCGTACAAGGGTCTTATAAAGATAAAGGTATGTGGAGACCCGCTTGAACTCAGTGGACGATCTCATAACGAAACCATACATCCTAAATGCCTTGTTTACAATTTTTTCTACATGTTGGTTTAGGGACAACTTATCATCAATCAACACACCAAGATCCTTCACAGTAGATACATTGCTGAGTGCTGTATCGTGCAATGAGTATTTGAAGCTAATAACCATTTTATTCTTTGTGAAATTGACGCAATTGCACTTGGAGAGACTAAGGTGTAGTTTATTGTTCAGACAGTAGTCAGTGAGTCTGTCAAGATCTTGCTGAAACAGTCGACAATCCTCTACAGTTTGTATAGATCTATAAGCTTTTAGGTCATCAGCGTACACAAGAAACTTAGTATTTTTAAAACATTTGTCAATGTCATTAATATATAAAATAAACAATAGTGGTCCCAAGATTGAACCTTGTGGAACACCCGAGGTTATATGCACTGCATCAGACTGATGACCATTCACGACAATCCTTTGTGTTCTATTTTTGATATAGGATGAGAACCAGCGAAGCAAATTTCCGCGAATACCATTAAACGCAATCTTATTCAGTAGGATTACATGGTCGACCTTGTCAAAAGCCTTTTTGAAATCTGTATAAACAGCGTCAACTTGTAATCGCCTGTCCATGCTTTCAAAAAGGTAATTGGAAAAAATTAACAAATTTGAAACAGTCGAACGTCGCTGAACAAACCCGTGTTGCTCTGGGATGATAGCGTTGTGTAAGATTGGATAGATTTCATGGTGTACGAGTTTCTCAAAAAGTTTTGACAAGGTCGACAGAATCGAGATAGGCCGGTATTGCTCCACGTCATGTTTTGAGCCATTCTTGTGTACAGGCGTGATGTTAGCCTGTTTCCACTCATCCGGGAAAACACCCTCGCTTAAACATTTATTGTAAATGATAAAGAGTGGCTTACAGATACTGCCAGCGGTGGCCTTAAAGAACAGAGCTGGGTACCCATCGGGACCTGCTCCCTTAGACGGATCCAGTAACTTTAACTCTTTATGTATTTTGTCTTCTTCAATATGCAAGTTATCGATCAAGCTAACATTGGCATTACAGTGTGTAGGCGGGGTCCAAGCGGACAATGAGGGTGAACTAGGTTCAAACACAGACTGGAAAAAATCTGAAAACATATCACAAATCTCTTCTGGGGCACTTGATTTAACGTTTTGATAGTGCATAGTGGATGGAATACCTGATTTATTTTTACGATTTGATATATATGTCCAGAAGTACTTAATGTTTGTGGTAAGTTTATCTTCAACTGATTTAATATAGTTTGAGTAGCAGGTATTACAGGCATCTTTAAAGGTTACTCTGTATTCTGAAAACTCATTGTAGTCTTTGATGTTCTTGAATTTTTTCCATTTAACCCAGAGCCGTTGCTTTCTCTTGTAAATTTTGATTAATTGTGCTGAGAACCAAACGGGAAAATCAAGTGACCGGGACTTAACACGCGGTACATTGCGTTCAGTAATGCCACCGAGAACATCATAAAAGCGTTGCACGGCTTCCTGCGACGGAAGGTTTTCCAGCAGGTTCACCCATTCAACCTCACTGATTTCTTCATTAATTACATCATAGTTAGCTTTGCGAAAGTCATATTTACTCAACGGTTTTCTTTTCAGAGCTTGTGTGGATATACTTGTGGGGGCTGTAGCAACAAACGGAGGATGATGTGTGTCTATAGGTAATAGTGAGTCTAATGGATGGCTTATACTACTAGCGGTGTTAGAAATAAATAAGTCTAATATTTTCCCATTAGCATTAGGTATGTTATTAAATTGATATGCATTCAGGGTTGACATGAGCTGTGCCAATTGTGAACATACAGGGGACGTTCCAGAATATGACATGCAAGTAAGCTGATGCGCCCCGACAGACTGTCCATCCTTCCATGTAATTTCAGGAAGATTATAATCACCTATAATAAATATATTTTCGACATAAGGTTCAATTAACATATCCTGCAGTGTGTCAAGGTGAGTTGTATATACATCGGCACTCGCCCAAGGTGGCATGTATACAGCACTAACTACATGCATTTTAGAGCTATTGTCCTTACTCGGAATACCAATCGCAAGATGCTCAATGCACGTCGGTCGACCAGAAATGTCAAGCAAACAAGACCGGAGTCCACGTAACACCGCGACCAGAACCCCACCACCATCACGTTTACAAGTTGTGCCGCGATCTCGATCACAGCGGTACACAACGTATCGAGGATCCACAAACTCACCGCTAGCAATATCGGGTACAAGTCACGTCTCAGTCAATATGATTATGTCGTAGGTAAACGAAAGTATGCTCAAATACAGGGTTTGCAATTTGGTTCTCACCCCTCTACAATTTTGGTAATAAATAGTTATGTCGTTATTATCCATTAAACAAAAATCTTAACGCAAATATGTATAAGGCAGCAGGTATTGTGCACATAGAGTTCAGTCGTAGTATAAAATGATGGCAGGTTGCTAACATATTTATATATGGATAAACCATGTCGTACTCACAAAGGAAGCTCAGTATAATGATGTTAGAAAAATACAATATAAAGGAACGTAAAAAATAGTAGTTTTTGGAATACCACTGGATAGCAATTAATTTGATTAAAAAATAGTTAAAAAATGATAAAATTAAAATACCCATAGGAACATGCAACACAATACAATTATAATGATAATTCAGCTCAAGCATTGAATACGCTAACATAAGAAGATAACGTTTCCTGGTTATAGCGTTGAAGACGATAAAGAGGAAGCAGTTAGGCAGTTGTCTTCTTTTTAATTTTATTAAGATCACCTTCTCCACGTATCGCAAAGGCGGTTTCACCATCACGCTCGCGTACCAATATGGTACCATTTCTGATCCATACGTATTTATGATCATGGTTATTTGCAACTTCTCGGGTTCTACGAAACAACTGCTTTCTCCTTAGGGTTAAGTGCTCATTAATATAAATAGATGTGGAAGTACCGGACATACCAATTTGTTCAGTCTTCAACGAGTTAACTTTACGATACGCGCTGAGCAAATTGTCTCTGTGCAGACGAGAGGTGAACTTTAAAACAATATTCTTTGGTCTTGTACTCTGATGATGAGCATGAGGCACTCTATGTACGGCGACAACGTGATTGAGTAAAATTGGAGATTTTAGGACGTTCCCTATGGCTTCAATGATGGAAGGTAAGTTTTCATTACGCCTTTCAGGCAAGTTACATATCTCGACATTACATTGTCGAGCCTGCTGCTCAAGAACGTCAATCTTAGTTTCCAGGCTACAGATTGTTGACTCAAACTCAGCTGACGATGTGTTACAGCTCAAATTATCAACGCGCTTTTTGAGGGTGTCATGCTCTGCTGTCTGGTTCTGAGAACTGGTTTGCAGGTCAACAATATCATCACGGAGGGTGGACACTTGTTGTTTTAGGAGGGTTTGCTCAGTACGCAGCACTTGCATATCTTTCCGGATGCCAGTCAAGGTGGACCTGATATCGTCGTGTATTTGAAGGATGTCCTTGTTCATATCACTCCGCCATTGGCTGAGAGTTGCCTGTAGGTTCAATGTGAATGCCTCAAAGTCTGCAGAGATAGAAGGCTGCGATGACTTTTCTGTGATCAGCGTCCTATTACCGCCAAGACTGGTGGACGAACTGAGATGACTGTGGTCTAAATTATCACAGGACATATCCATGGTGTGGTCATCAGCTGGAAGTTCAGAGTAGCTACGTACGGGAGTGTTTACGTTCGACCTGGCCCGCCTAGTTACGTTACAACATGAAGGACATTTCCAGACAGCCTTGTATTCGTCTTTTAGTGCTACAAACTGGTTCGAAGTCAAATTCAAGCACTCGTAGTGGTATTTCCCACCACATACAGAACACTGAAGAATATTAGTTGACGAAGCCGAGGTATCTTTACAACATTCCATCTTAATTGAAATAGCTTCGGGTGCTAACTCCATTGAATAAAAAGTTCAGGATTATTCTAATAAGTACAGCAAGGTGCAACCACCGCCCTCTATACCAATTCACACCAACGAGGTTCCCTATCGATCGTTTGATATAATTATCGTCGAAGAGTATCGTACACACGTCTTAGTAAGCGAAGTTGAGTCAGTGTTATTGGGTTTATTTGAAAATTTCCAAGTATATAAGTATAATTCTAAGTTAACCCTGAGAGTATTTGTGCCTGGTTGGTGTCAATAGGCTCACTCGCTATTACACCTTTTTTTTTTTTTTTTTCTTTCGGATGGGAAATCATCAAATGACTTCTCCCGCTCTGGGCTGAGCGGGAGGGAGTGTCAGACTTTTACTGACTAAAACCCATCCATGTTCCTTCATCGCCCTTTGTGTTCCGGGGCCGCGGTATCTCTTACGAACAACCCGCAGCACCCGGCAGGCATCGGCCCTTGCGGGCCCCTTCCCTATGCTGACATCTCTTTGAGGCGCGCGTGGAACACGAACGCGCCGTCGACACGGCCTGTCGTCCTAAGACGGAGGGACGGCGAGCTAGCCCTTAGCTCACCGTCCACAGGCCCGCGTCTACGGTGGCCGGGGGCCACCACGTGGCCCCCGACGCCCGGTGCGTCTCCCGCGGCGGTTGGGACGTGAGGAGGAACGCTCTCTCTCACGTTCCGCCTCCTCCTTTGCCATGACTGCTTCGCAAAAGGAGGTGACGGCTTCCCATTCCGTCTCGCTCCGGACCATGGCTCGAACCAGGAGGTCTACTCTCTAAGCACGAAACCCGTAGTTTCGGCCGAAGACACGGGCGTTTCCTACTCCGTAACACTTACGGACATACGATTAGTGAGGGACCCGAACTAAAAACTAATGACAACACGATTGGACAGTTGTCCCTACTCCCGATGTATTGTCAAAACTCATGAATCCGAAAATAACAGGGCGTGGGGTTCATTTGGAAGTTTCGATCTACTTTCGTACGGGCCCGTATCTTCGTTGACGGACTTAGAGAGTAGACCCCCAGGGCCGGACGCGAGAGGTCGCCGCCTCGCTATTACACCTGACTGGAACATATCTGGCGAAATGTGGTTGTTCTATTACTAAATCTCTGCCTAACCCTTCGAGGATTACAAGCGTGATGTTACGTGTCACAGTGATGAAATTATGACGTTAGTCATGTGATCATACACTTTGTCGCATGGTTTGTAATGGGCGTTTTCTTATGTAAGGCCCTTTTAACAACCCAAGGCAGTACAGAATATAGTGAACTTAAAAAAAAAATATGCTGTTAAGGAAACAGATAACTACAGTGTAAGTCATGGTGATGTTTGACGTCACTATCAAGGTTTAACTCCGTTTGCTTATACCCAAAAATCAACATTCAAAGTATACCATGATGACTAACAAATACTGGGAGGCGGAAAGACATTCCAAATCGTCCGCTCAAGTACTCCAAACCAATAATGGTCGTCGATGTGTTTACATCGGTGTCAATCAACCTTGCTGCAGTCACCATTTTCCCAGTTCGTAACCATAGACGATACGATATGAGGCTTTCATTATTACAACTGACTGCATATTAATGTACTTCAATCAAACAATTATCTTATTGCAGTCCACTGTTGGAAGAAGGCCTCTCCCAAGCTGTCACAATCTCAGCTCTAACAATCTGACCAAGCCACGTTTTTAAGGTCTTCGCTTCATCTACCTGACTATACTTACTAGAGGACTATCTAAGTAATTTGACCAATTTTTACCTACTGTTTATTTTGAACTTGTCATTTTCTGCTTTCAGCCACAATCTCCATCACTTCGATCAGCTGTTCCGCCACGCCCGACAGCACATCGCAGCGAACACATTCCAAAAATACAAGAACCACATAACCAAACAGTATGAAGCATATAAACTACCTCATTCAACCAATGGACACACAGATATCAAAGATATTGACATCAAAATGAATGGAAGTGACTACATAAAGAAAAGACTGCGCGTGAGTGACGATGAGATTCATTCTAGTCAATTAGTTAATGGTAGCCTGTAATAGCGTTGTTTGCTTTTAGTTCTAGAAAGTACCATGTAGTACCTAGTTTTGTAATACTGCGTGTGTTTTTAGTGGCTCGCAAGAAATATTGTTGGTAAACTTGAAGATCGTCTCACTCCGACGAATGGAAAATAAAATAAGAATTCTGTTTGCATACAATATTGAAACGGTGTAATTTTTGTTGTTTTTATGTATATTTTGAATGACTTTTTGGCCACTAAAAATGCACGGCGTTTACTCCTAACAGTCGCTTATCGTAGGTATTTAATTTTGTCTGATCACTAGTCATCATGACAGTGCATTTTTTTTTACCTATTGGATTTGTCGGTATATGATTCGTAAAGTGGTATACTACTCTGTCAAGAAAGTAGTGGGAAACGATCAATAATACACAAAACATTAATGTAAGTTATTTTATCGACTTCAAAGTGCTCCCTTAGAAACTATACACTTACGCCAACGAATCATCCAATCATAAAAACATTTTTAAACGCTTTTTCCTTAATTAAGTTCAGTTCTCGCCGCGAATTCTCCTTTATGTGTTTTACCGAATGAAAACGGGTGCCGCGAAGTGGTGATTTGAGTTTAAGAAAAAGAAAGAAGTCGTCTGGAGCCATATCTGGTGAATCAGGTGGTTGCTCGATGGTATTTGTTGAGTTTTTGGTCAAAAATTCGTTCACTATGATAGCCTTGTGCGAAGGCGCATTATCGTGGTGCAAAATCCAAGGATTTTCTTTCCACAAATCTGGACTTTGTCGTGGAATTTGCTCTCCTAAACGCCGCATAACGCTCAAATAATATTCTTTATTTACTGTTTTCCGCTAACAATTCCGAATGCACAACACCGCGATAGTCAAAGAAAACGGTCAACATGACTTTGACTTTTGATCGACTTTGGCGTCGTTTTTTCCGTTTCGGTTCAGTTGGAAGGTGGCGCCTTCCGAAGCTTGTTGACTAGTTTGCATGTTAAACTCATAAACCCACGTCTCGTCACCAGTAACAATGCATTTATGAATGTTGGGTCGGAATTGTCTCGTTCTAGCATGTCATCAGCGACTCTTATGCGATTGAGTTTTTGGAGAAAATTCAGGTATTTTGGGAATAGCCGAGCGGCAACATGTTTCATACCCAAGTGATTATTTAAAATGGTACGGATCGTCTCGTGAGACTCAGAAAGTTCAGCGGCTATCTCTCAAACTTGAATGAGCATTTTCGACCGCTTTTGAACGCTTTGTACCACTCATAAGCACGTGTTTTTGATAAAGTCGATTCACCGTAAGCCTTCTGTAACATTTTCAGGGACTCCGAACACGAAATTCCATTGGTGATGCAAAATTTAAGACAAACTCTTTGTTAGATGTTTTTGTCCATTATGAAATTCGCAATACTACACACAAGATATGGTCTAACTAAAAACAGCACTGTTTTAATCTAAATAACAGATGCAACTCAAACTCCGCAGCAAAATGGAAAAAAGTTGTGCCAATCTAACAACAAAAAAAAACAAAAATTGAATTTGGAACCATAAACAAATCATCCATTCCCGTTACTTTTTTGACTGAATGTATATAGACTTGATTACTGCCGCATGATGAAACGAAAAGGTCCCGGCTGTCATTTGTAGATCCTAGACTGGGTAGTCTAGTGACTTTAGAGATAGTCAGACGCCCGAACGGCAGTCAACCGGTCTTACCAAAGGGGAATCATGTTACCCAGTAAGTGAGTTGTGGACGTCAGATAGACAGTCGCTCCATGTAAATTACTGGTATTCAGCTGTATCCGGTTTAGACTGAAAGCCGACGCCAAAACAGTTGGGGAAAACGACAGATGATGATGAAAAAATGTATTGCGAGTCAATTCCCGCTAAATACGTATGACACATGAAAACATCCTTATCGCGTACGATAGTTGGCTGTATGGAGTAAAATAGTAGCGTAGCAATTATGTATATAAGAAATATAATAAGTAAGTCACATCACTGGTGAACAGTGATCGTGTAATACGAATTGCAAGTTGTGATAAGTTGTTGATTTAATTTATAATAATGTGATTTAGAACCAAAAACTAACGCTGATTTTGTGATCTTAAAATAATGTTGGATTTAAAATTCTTGTTCTCTTTTTTTCGTCTGATTGTTGAAAATTAAAAAGAAATTAGGTATCTTATTGAAAATCTGTATGGCGTGGTTGTTTATGATTAATATTTGGCATTTATCATGATTATTCATTTATTCAAAGATAGGTTTATCTTACCTACCTGTATCATTTGCGAAGATTCTTCTATATTTTTTGTTGGTGATAATTTTAAGTTTTTCATTTCACCGAAACCAAACAATTTAAACCTTGATAACACGGAAACCATACCGCCATAGATATAATCCATTAAGTTTATCTACCTCGACTTCGAGATATCGATTACATTGATAGTGAAAATATAAAATAGATAACAGCATTGATAGTGTGTAACAGACAAACCAATTTTAAATGTACCTGTCAAGTATTTACTGAACCTAGTACAAGTAAAATATACAACGTATTTAATCCAAACTAATTAGTTTCGTAGCCTACTTTCCATAAGAATCGCGTAGGTACTTAAAATAACTATGTTAATTACCTATGTTTTTACGAAGCGAATTCAAAAATCACCTCGTTAAAATTTTTGTTGGGGTTGTGGTCGCAATCGGGACTGCTGAGTCAGGTCCTGGGTTCCATTAACAGGTCAGGCAAAGTGTTATTGGGTTTCTCCATCAGGGATATCCTGCCTAGCCTGGTTTTGTGCCTGGGAAATGGCAATAGCCTCGCCCCCTGTAACATGGGACTCAAACATAACTGGCGAAATCTGGGTGTACTTTTAGGTACACCTCTGCCCTACCCTTCGGGGATTACAGGCGATATGTTATGTGTTACTTATATATATTAAGATTCCGCACGCAAATAGCTAAGCTTTATAGTTTTGTGATACCTCACCTTTGTGACGTGTTAAAGTTTGTAAGTTAATATTTCCACAAAGTGTACGTTTACATACGTTACCCAATATTTTGCTGTCACTAACCAGTGATAAGCGTTTTCGTTTAGTTCGTTCGTTTGTTTAGTTAATTTTACTCTTTATTATAATAATTTTAAGTAGGTAATTTCAATAATAAATAATTCTATGTTTAATTTAATAACCTCGCATAAAATGTACGGTATTTAAAACAAAGGACTGTTCACAACAGTGTGGCTGTAACTAGCATTAATAACTTATATTATTTATTAATATTTATAAGATCAATACCTCCTTTTAATAACGATGTGCTGGATGAGAAGTGTCGATGCTAATATGATGTAAAAGGGTATGCCAGGGATGCAGCTCGTGATTCCTAACCCCGCAATTGTTATAGCGTGATGAATATTCATCGTATATATTTTCCGCCTGTATGCCGTACATGTAGCTTAGTTGTTATATATCAATAAACCACGTGATTATTAATTAATGTTTATTTTTTTCTTCTCATGTCAATGACTTCAATTTTGACCAACCAGTACGTAGCCACCTGACAGCTCTGTGGTTTACCTCATTTAAGTCTTGGAGGGTGCAGGTTACGCACGTATAGGTACACGACGGGCAGGGCTGAAGATGCGGCAAATCATGAGACGGGCTCCATATTCCTGAGTTTGGGATGATACTGCATTTGGCCTAATTGAATCTACAGCAGTCTACTTAAGCCTGCAGTTTGTTCATAGATCTCTATATTGGCTACTACAGTTCGTGACAAGGCGGCACTTGTTTAATTTAAGATTCTGTCAACACATCACATCCCAATAGTGCAAGTGTTTTTGATAAACAGTTGGTTGGTTGCTTCGGCTATATCGGACTTGGTTGCATGTATGAAACAAGAAATGTCTTCCGGGTCGCAACTTGCACGTATGCGACAATACTATCCGAAGTTTACTAAACATCTAATACAATTTCGAACTGTGTAACAGCATGAACAGCCTTTTTTTTGGGGCAAGCCCGCCACACTATTCCCAAACCACGGCAACTCCTGAAAGGCAGAATCAACACCAGAAATCAGATCACCAGAAAAACGCCGAGACAATGAAGCTCGACGAAGTCCCAGAGAAACGATTTAACTGTCATGGACCTCGCAACGAATTTAATCAGAAAAGATTAGCGGAGGTGTTGGAAAAACATAATTTCCACTTCCCTTCATATCAGCAGGAGACAGAACAAAACAAGGCCAATAGGCACAAAGGGACGTTTACAACTAGGATAAGCCCAGGTTTCAGCATGAACAGCCAATTTCGTTACGATTTCTGGGACACAGACCTCCTCTAGGTGCGTCTGTAAGGTCGGTTCGATAGTAAAACAGCATCTTGTTAAGGGCCTGTCTGCTGTCTAGTGTCTTGAGAAAAGATATTGTAGAGTATTTAAGAAGTGCAGTGTTCAAACAGAATCGTTTTCAACTAACCAAATACTTTTTGGTATCGTCTAGAGCCTATGTTCCAACCGTTTATGGACTGCCACCTTTACATGAAAAAAATCCAACGGCCCTTTTACAAAATAGTTATAAGATGCACATTTCAGACGGCTAGATAAAATGTTTTTTCATGAAAATAGAGGTATTTCAAAACGACCCCCATTTGCCTTTGAACCCGCTACCGCCCCCTTGAGAAGCCCTAGCGCCCACTAGGGGGTGGTACCGCCCCCGTTGGGAACCAATGGTGTAGAGCAAAGCTTTCGACATTTTGAAGATAGGGGCATATAAAATAAAAAGACAGTATTAAATAAAAGACATAGTATTAACACCTTTTACATATATTTTACTGACAATATTTACACAATAATTTATTTTAGTGACCACACTTATTGAGCTAGGCATATTGTATGAAATGTGCATCAAGTATGTATTAATGTAATTGAATTACATTACAAATAGAGTAATAATTTATATTTAAAGGATTTGGCAGGATTTTGCTTGACAAAGTCACATTCCAAATACTATGCGTTCATTGCTATTAAATATATAAATACATAAAAATGTTCGATGGTAAAACTCAACTGGTACATAAAATATAAATTCATATTAAAACTGTACTATACTAATAATAACAATTTCATATAGTAGAAATAAATTACCGACGCAACAAATATATCGTATGAGAATTCAACTACTATCAAATATAGTACAATAAGATTTGGCGACACAATTGTAAATTTTACTAAAATTGGCACATTATACTGTTATATTAGCCTACATTTTCTAGTGTGTTATCGCAATAAATAAATCATTTTTTTTTTATTTAAAAACCCAGGTGAAAACCTGGACACTTTAATATTCAAATATGCAGAATCAGTTCAATTTTAAAAATATTTAGGAAATCATGACAAATTACTAACTAAGTACATTTCATTATGAAACATGAGCTTTTCATTCTCTCTGAATGCGGAAAACTAGAGTTTAAGATTGCTATAGGTGTATAATATTAACATTATCAACTAAAGTGAAATAAAATATCGTAAACTCTATAAATAATTACAATGCACCAGGCATTTAATAAAGCAATATCTAAGAATGTTTATACTATTCACAGTGTAAAGAGAAAATTAGAGCAAACATGTCCCTTCTAACGTCTAATCGTGATACAGATAGTACAAAAGCATTACCAAGATCTCTTTACGTACAGAACACAGATATAGAAACAGACAGATAGTGCAAGCTGACCAACAGCGTATCTTTGGCGAATCTTTTCCTGACTGATCGGACATAATGATTGTGTTCGAATTACATACAATCAATGGACGCAAATCGTTCAACACATTTAGATTTGCTATCACTACAATGTCGTTTTTGGTATAATCGTATAGATGTAAAATTAAAACTTCGGTTACGTTCACATTCACAAACATCCATCTGTTTCCGTATCCGTGTAAAAAACCGCAACTTGTGATATGACAGCTGATGAAGTAATCGTAATTTTGAGATCCATCCTGGCGCGAGGCATGACAGCAAACAGAACTATGTTCCAATAAGCTTTCACTTCACTGCACTAACGCTAACTATTTTTAGAGTTTACTACAAAAATGTTAGCTTAAGTCCCGTTCACTGGAGAACACTATTTTAAGTATCACATGTCCTTCTCTTTCTTTTCACATTCAATGACATTATACTGTATTTACTTCCAGCTTGTACATTATACAAAATCATTTGTACCCGTTGTGTTGAGAGGTTCTTGGGCCTGGAAAGAGCAAAACACACATTAGTAATCGAGAACATTGTCTAACATTGTTATAAGTCTCAACAAAACATCTAAGAAACAAAGAAATGCAACTAAATCGCACTGTCACGTCAAAGTTATTAATGCCTAAGGCCATTCTACTCAAACTTACCAATATTAATGCCCTCGCATGTTTACGCATGAAAAATAAATATTACGGCAGTAAAATATTATTAGTAAAGTCTATGTTAAGCTTTAGGCAGATTACAAAAATCATATTTGCTATTTAAAAGGGACTATTTACAGCATTTTACACCTACCACTTAGAGCCAATAATTTGGCAACTATAATTTAATACTGATGCGGTAAAAATGTTGGCACATTATAAATTGCCACAATCTTTTAAATCTAAACGAAAATATTTCCTATAAATCCTTAAAACAATCTCTAGTAAATATAATAACTCTAAATACATCAAGTTTAAAATGTCTTAGGCAGACCTTATAATAATCTTTACCATAGTAAAATAATGCTAGTTTTTCATTGATATTTACAACAATTATGATTTTGGCCAAGTTACACGTGGTATATAATTCATTTTACACAAGAAGTCGGAGTGATGTTTTGAAAATAATGTTCTTAGTTTACAGTAAAAATATATGAAAAGAAGAAGCGAGTTAGTGTTATGAGTCACTAGCTCGTTAATTGGCTTGGCGGAGGGCAGTGCGTCCTCGTGCGACTTATCTTAGACTGTTTTGTATGTTAAGCGTACACTCCATGGCGGTAAGTGCTCTCACCTCTTCGCCCACGGTACTGGGGTACAGCTTGCTGCCCGGTGCGTAGCCATTTTTCTCCAGCGCGAATTGGTCCTCCGTCGTCTTGCGATACACCGGGTTGTCGAAGTTCATAGATGTGTGGTTACGGTTCACGTAATGTTTGTACATAAGCACTGCGATCTGAAACGAGTAGTTAACATTAATTTCACACGTGATTTTTAATAGACAAGATACATCTGGGCAAGATCTCGAGGAAGGTCGAAAAAGTTACATCATCAAAGAAGTAGACGCAATTGATGTCTATTAGAGCGGTTACTAAGATGCAATTTAACGCTACCGAGACATTAACGAAAGTAATTTATTCATTAGTGTCACAATCAACAAATTTCCTTAACGTCATGACATGACCGGTACAGGTTGGAATTTACATGTGCGTGTAACCGCGAACGGCTTATTCCAACCAGTGCGTACGGCGTACTCCATTAATCACAATCAATTATAGCCATTATCGCACTATAAAATATTTTACGCCAGATAAGTTTAATTTAATAATATCTTACTAGCGATATCTTTATGCGAATTTGTTTTGGTAATATCCGATAGATGTCCCTGTAAACGTTGACGTATGACCCAAATACTTTTATTAATCGCCAACGTATTCATCTTAAATTTGATCGTTCATGTTATGAATGACGTATCTTAAATTAATATGTATTGTATAGGCATACATCCCCCTGTCAAGTTTGCCAAGATAAAACATTTGTTTTTTACGATCCTTGATTTTTATAAATCGATAAATGCGAAGAACTGAGTTCGCCGAATCGAGGCGTATTAAAAAAATAACTACAGACAAACACAACTGAATTCAGAAATAAAAAACTAGCAAACGTATTGGAATGTTCGAGATAAAGAAACTCACTACACACACGTTTCTTAGAATTGTAAATGCATTTACTTGCAGATTCTTCAGAATGCCCGAGTATTGAACTTGGGTGGCAACATCAATTATGATCTATGGTAGATCTAAGAATTAGTATTACCTTTCCTAAACAAAACGAGAGTGTCAGTTTCTTGCTTCGTTTCTTTTAACACATTCCAACGGTAAATTTCGGTGCCCCATTTTTTACCTGCCCATCTATTCGGGCGCCGGCGCCGTGCGGTGAGTATTGTTATTACTGGAAGGTTGCTAGAAAGTTCTAGATTATAAATTGGGTGCTTACCAGTGCTGCCAATATGATAATTCCAGAGATTATTGCCACCACAACGCCTGCGACCATACCAGCATCGCGGCCGCTGCTTGAGATTCCAGTACCAATCTTGGGTGTTTCAGGGACACCTAGAATTAATAAAAAAGTAACAGTTAATACATTGTTAGGTGACACGCTTTGCAGTTCTTTAAACCCTTGCAACGTGTTCATTGATATGCAATCCAAATGAAGCGAAAGTTAACTGTGTACTGATAATTGATCGCACAAATTAAATTGTAAATGAACCGTAAGTACAGATACAATTGTTTGACTTACTAACATTTGACTAGTAAATAAACGTTGCAAAGCTTTTAAACGTAATTAGGGGTAATAGTTAATTACAACCGTTGCGTTGGTTTTATGAACAAAATGAAACTTTCACCAAAAAAGCAGAAAGAAAGGTGATTTGTGAAGATGTTAAATTGAAAGCAACATAGAAGAAACAAATGAAGAACATAAACAAGTGAAGAAATGAAAGAAAACAATTTTGTTAACTAAAAGGTGCAAATAATAATGATAAGAGTCCATTTAGGCTTCGAATAGAAGCAAAAATCATTGATAAGAACAAACTTCCTGCTAGTAATACAGCATAAGTACACAATATTGGAGCTCCGTACTCGTTGACAAGTCCATTGTCAACAAATTAAAAACATTGAAGAAGAATGACGACATTAGCGTTATAGATTGACGTATTTCCACATAGACATGGTGAATACACATTACTCAGGGCGGGAGCGCCTCCGATCAATTTTCTTACATCTAATTGTCAATTTAACTTCATACATGTGTGGGCGCTTAACCCGATCGCACTAGACATTCTATTTACAGCTAGTGTCAATGCAACGTGCCAACTAATACTATTTAACTGAAATATCTTAACCTACTTTCACATTACAGATGTTTTCATTTTTGTTTGGCATTATGAGTAATGTTGTAAGGTTATAAGGACTGATCGTATCAAATAATACATGACAGGATGGGTGTTCTGATATTTACATAACAAAACCCTGAAACCTGGCACAGTAAATACAACATTATGTTGATATCAAGTTCATCTTTATGCCGAGTGACTTGTTATTATTTCAAATATAATGCTGGAACATTCTAGAATGACAATTCAGTTTTAATTTGTTTATTTGATGATACAATTCGTCGTAATTGCATTCAGTAAAATATAGCTAGTAATTTAAAACTATTGTATCCGAATCATCTGGAATAATGTGTTAGTTGCGATAAAATTGGTTAATGTTAGTAGACAAACGGAAGTTTATGCGACATGCACCCAGCTCATAATGAATCTGTGTGTCTTCCCGCCGTCGAAAGTGTGATGTTTCCGACTTTAGCACAAAATTAAAATAAAGTCATAATACGTTACCCTCAATTTTTAAGTTTTTCAGGGCGTCTGGTAAATCAACCAAACTGATTTTTTCAAAGTTATAATGAGATTCTTTGACGGGCTCTTCCGTGGCGTCTGGTATCCTCTCCAGCGCCTCTCCTTTCAAGAACAGATCTATAAATGGCTGATTCCTTTTTCCCAGATCTCGTTTATCACTTTCCCAATACGCCTTCATTGGCTCAGCTTCAGGGTCTGACAGGGCCGCAGTTTTTGGTCCCTCTGCCTCCTCAGGCTCCTCAGTCGTATCTTCACTCTTCAGGAGGTTACGTCCCAACTTCAAGAGAAGGCCTAGCCCTTCTCTTTTGTAATTCACCATATGTGTCAAGCTTTCCAGATAATCATTCGCATTCAAAATAGCTATACATCTGTTTGACAACTAGCAGATTGACATGCCCTGCAAATCAGTCAAGGAATCCCAAGTTGAAGACACACAGATATTGATTGATCATCACAATGAACTGTTGTTAGTTTGATGGCCTGATGAGTATTAGTGATGTTCGATACCCATTACCGTATGTATATATGGACGATAGTTTATCTTATCAAACGATGTGATTAAATGATTCAACCCATCCATGAAGCAATCTTTAATCAAAATCGTGGCGTTTGATCGACATCAAAACACTGAAATTATGGACATTTTCTCATATTATATTACTGAAAGCAAGGTTAGTTATGTACCACGTTCACTTTCATTTCGTTGAATTCGATTAACAGGCAACATTTCAAACGTCACAATTCTGATTAATTAATAAACTCATGTGAGACAGATCAAGGGGTAAACTGGTTGAACGATAAATTGAATGTATGTCTCCAAAATACTCACTGGTTACGGGATTTTCTTCAATAACTATGGTTTCATTTGAACCAATGGTCGGTTTATTATGCACCTCCACATCTGGTTTTATCGCATCTGTAGATTTTATGAAATAAACAACTTAAAATGCTTCCTTATTGACAAATTCTTGTTTTCGTTTTCCGTAAGTAGGTAGTATTTTTGTATATTGATCACACAGCGAAACAATTTCACGTAAATAGGCACGACACACGCGACACGTACGGGTTTCCGAAACGGAATGAGACAGGCCGAAAACCGGTCGCGTGTAACCGCCATTGACGTCCCACCACCGGGCCGTTCTGTCAATTTAACTAAACGCGATCAGGCTCGCGCTTTCAAACCATGCATTGATTGAATTTAATGCATTTTATGAATAAATGTTAACTGCACCATTTCGCCCAAAAATACTTTTTCTTGGTCTCCGTGAACGTTTCCAAACCATTTCTTCTACTCCATAACCGTAGAATATCAAAGAGGAGAATGGCTACTCAAAGTCGTACCTCATTTTATATATATTTATCTTTGCTCGTACCTAAACCTAAGCCTTACCTACACATTAAGTAATATCAGTGTGTTGCTAACTACTCAATGCAATGTAAGGCTAATTAATTCTATGGAAAATATATGTTATTTATAATTATATTAAGTCATTGGCATTCACGTCGATACATTTCAGTTTAATTCAGTAATACGTTCGTGTCAAAGTATTATTTTATATCAATACAATACATTTCAGTTTAATTCAGTAATACCTTCGTGTCAAAGTATTATTTTATATTTTTAGTAAGCAATACAGGTATGAGGTAACATTGTTGCTAGCATGCGCATGCGGCGTGCCGGATCGCAGGTAGAACCACTGAACAAAAGGTGGCGTGATGCCGTGACGTCACGTCGCCTTATTCGCCAACTGTTAGACTATTGGGCGTTCTATGTTTCCACACGAGTACGAGCACATCAACTGGGTCTGTTTGGTGCATACGCACCTATGTGTGAGGTCACAAGCCCCACAGGGTAATAAAAACATTACTATACTGACTCATTGATTTCGATTCTGTGATTATCAATGAGTTTAAGTCAGATTGTGACTATTTTTTCCTGCAGAACTCATAGCTTATCTTACTAAGTGACCTACTTATAATTAGTTTTAAAATTAGCTTAATGATTAATAAAACGGCTCCGTGACATTGGTAGTCCGTTTACAAAAAAATATCTAAAAGAAAGAGCCGCAATACTTTATCTAAAGTAAATCCGCTGCAATCGCGCCAAAATTATCGACATAATCAATATTTCTGTTACGTGATTTATGTAGGTAAACACACATTACAAATCTCCGCAACACGCGATATCAATACCTAAAGCATTTCTTATGATAACGATTTGCTTATAAACAATTATGAGTAATAAGTTGTAACGTTTATACTCGTATGATTAAAAGTACGATATAAGGCGTAGGCGTGGTATATTCCAAACAAAACATGGAAGTTCTCCGATGATCAGTCATACTAAAATTTACCAGTAATAAAAAGTATCGTACGATGTGTCGTCATCTAGTGACGTGGACCATTACGTGTTCGGCGGTTCGGCCGCTCGACCCGCTAACTGATTCGGCCAAGTATTTTTAAAATTCACATCAATGTTCTAGTGGCCTTGCCTCCGCAATGATATTACGAAAATGATCGTCACAAGGACCGAATTCACTGGTCTCGTTTGTTTTCCACTAATGTCACGCTATCTGACGCAATACAATGGCGTGATGGTGTGACTAAATGCGTTTGATGACCTTTCAATGAAGAAAGTTACAAACTATCAACAGTAAACTCTCTTAAACGATTAAACCTACATTGGAACCTAGTATCAATTTTACGTTCTCCTTACCTTGATCTTTCAATGTAATAAATATAAATTACTTGAAAAAACGAAAATCAAGTGCAGCTACATATTATAGGTACCGCTGAATATGTTTAAAGAAGGTTCCAAATTGGTAGTTGTAAACAGCTTCCTCGTTTAAAAACGGTACGTAACATGTACTTGGTAGCATCTTATTGATCGAGCACACAATCAATCATAACTAAACGTTACCAATCGTAGTAAATGACTTTTTTATTGACCCATTCAATTGTACTTTAATCAACAGATGAATGTATGCAATGAACGGACCTACATCGTAGATAGATCATCTGGAGTTGTTTATTTTCATAACATAACGCGAAGAGGTTAAAAACACCACTACTATGTCCCAACTGATCTTAACAATAAGAAAACCGATCTAGATAAGTTATCTGATTTATCTGCGTGTGGTAATCTTCCACCAATTGAATGGTCGTACAAGTGCAGTAGACAAATTGAACGCCGTTTCCACGATGGCCGGAAAATTTTGCGAGAAAAGGTACGATTATGGCGTATTTGCCACCGTTTTCTACACCTTTGAGCAGTTTTCTATGTTACGGTGGAACTGATTTATATAATCCACGTAATTGTATTGAACTAGCCATTACACAATACATTATTTATACTATATAAATAAGTTTATTATTTTATTGGTCCACGTGAATGCTAGAAGTTTCATCATTAGCTCGCGATTGTACTTTTCATTATATACTTGACTGTAACATGGAAAATAATAACGATATTTTGTGAATTAGGTACCTATTAAGTCTTGCAAAATGTGTTTTTTAAAAGATAAGTAGTAAAAAATAATTGGGTTTTTCTTATGGTACGGATTTTATCGGAATCGTAACTTCCTTCCCCAAATCACACCATATAATAGGCAGCCGCGCCTTATTGTAGGTACTAGCTATACCTATATGTATTATTTATCCTTATTTTGAACAGTACTCCATTAAAATAACCAAGTGTTAATTTATAATTGGGGTTTATCAGCACGTACCAATTTTTAGTGATTAATTCGCCGTCAATTACGGTTATCTTTTCCCTTATCCGCTAATTCTCGTCTAGATCTAGAAATACTTGGGTATTACCTACAGGGAAGTGTCTGCAAATTATGAAGACTCTTTTTCTCTCTTTGCTAATTAATTATGTGATTATCATTTTCGGGCATGCCAACGCAATTAGAACTTTAGAACAGAGCCATACAAAAACACAAAGTGCTAAATCACGCGCGGTTGCAATTTTTTCAACTTTGTTGTGTTTTTCGGTTTTTCTGTTATCAAGGTCATGACAACTTTATATTAGAAAAACCTAGTAAATAAATCGACCTAAAATCCAGTTCTGAAATGTTGACTAGTTCTTATGTAAAGTAGAACGTATAAAGTGCCTTATCATGGTGCATTGCGAGTTCGTTATATTGAGTTAACCACTCAAGCTACTCCTTATAAGAATCTTAACATTACAAATTCAAATGAAAGCATTTTTATCTCACAATTTAATGGACTTTACTTTTTAGCCGACTTCTAAAAAGGAGGAGGTTATATATTCCACCAGTATCTTTTTTATGCATATCCTTAAGAACATTTTTGTATCAATCAAGTATATTGCATCCGCTACACGTGTTTTCCTTCAAACAATTAGGTTTAAAAAAAAAAAAAAAAAACGAAAAACATGTATTGATAAAAAAAAAATCGGCCCCCGAAACTACTCAAGGAAAGCGACAAACCAAAACTGGTTTATACCGGTATATTTTTTAATTAACAGGCTCAATCATATCAATCGTCAATACTATAAATGTTTAAAAAAAATATCGTCAACAAATTAATGAGGATTGAATGAAAATTCCTAATGAATATAGCTTATCATAATTTATCATTCATACACTACACATATTTTATCTATCCGAAATCACGCCACATTATACGCATTAAAATAATCTTCTTGACAAAGTGATTACGATAGTGGAATTGGCCTACGACTTTGCCACCTGCTTTTATTGCGAAAATGTAACGTAAACATCCAGGTGTTAAAAATGATACCCAAATCGTTTCGGAAATATCTGCAAAAGTCACAAATTCGAATAAAGCTGAGTGTAAAACTTAAGATCTAAGCGCCAGGCGCGTAGCTCGCGAAATTCAAATTTTTCTTACACTTTTTTGCAATTTGCAGGTCAGGTATTTATAGAATTAAAATAATAATTAAAGTTATGAATACAACCCTCTAATTTCATTTAATCATATTGAATGACTTTTTCATGTAAACATACATCCTGCCAACATACAACCTGACACTGACTTGCAAATTGCAGAAATCGTAAGAAAATTTGAAACTCACGGGCGCCTGTTATATGGTAGTGATAGACCACAGACCTTGCAAAAAGTAGTACGTACTAAAATAATTGTTTCGCTGCAAGTGCGTTAAGCGCTTTACTTCTGTGACAGACCGTCAACATAGCCGTTAGTTTCTATAAGTCGTTGGTGTAATAGTACGAGTATAAGTAATCAATGACCAAGTTATGTTTTTGACAATGCCGCCTCTAGCAGGTCTCACCGAGGAGTGTGACAGTGTGATAATCAATCGAACCAGCAAAATCCATGTATTCCGACTGTTTTACAGTAGGTGCCTACATTGTTTCAAGTACTTACCTACGGACATTCCATGCCACGGAATCATATGAAACGTAACCCCACCTGTCTATAAAATGCCTTGCAGGTGATGTAAAGAATCACAGTTTATGTTACAGAACGCAGACAAATGCCAGACTGCCTGTGTCCTTGAATACTGAGCTATCTAAATACTTGATTCAATGCCAATTTGCCTAGGAACAGTAGGACCATTTTTTTTTTAACTAAGACCCTGTTTTTCTATACATATTAATTATCTTTGGTAATTAACAGAGGGGGCCCCGTGTCTTACGTCTTTGCTTATTTTAGACATACAAACATCAAAGTTTTCCTACAAATATACATAAACAACAGCCGTTGGTAAAAATAGTAGCCGAATAACAAATGCGTATAACGTTGTTGCTTTTCCATTTAATTGAAATGGTTTTTCTACGAAGCTATTGACTCTGTATCCAGAAAATTACATCTCAAAATTCCAAAAAGAGAAGCAGACCGTGATTTCTAAAGATTCGAAAGTACCATTGGAACTTTAAATTGAACACATGACTTATGATCTAACAATTCATGTGTTTTGACTATACACATCTAGTACCTCTCATGTTCATTGTTTTCCGATTATAAAAAATATTTAACACAATAAGCGTAGGTACCATTTTATACAAACATAGTTTTTACGGGGCGGCAGTTACTTTTTGCCATCGACATTAAGAACAGTGCATCATTAGCTACTGAAGTAAAAAGTTAAATTACCATATTGATACCAAAAAACAAATAGTGTAAAATTACGTTGTTAGAGTTTTTTTTTCTGCTTTGAGACGTTCATTATTTAAACACTCATTCTTTTTGTTGTTGAATAGTATTTTAAAATACAATCAAATTATAGGTGATTGTAGTTCATAAGTCATAACACCGTTGTGCAGTTCTCTGCGTTGTGTAAGATTATGTCAGCAGCATTGTGTGTTAATATTTTCTTGTGTACATTTTTTTATTATATTCGTTGACACTGACATAACACAGTCACAGAGATCAATGCTTCATAAATCTTTCTGTGTTATTTATTACAACCGCAGGTAAACAAATGCTCATTAAAACTCCGTAGATATTTGTTAGCTGTCTTCACATCTGGCATTGGTTGAGGCCGGTAGACGCTTGCGTCTGGCCGACTAGAGATTCTACCAAAAGTAATGAAATAAACGCGTACAGTATACGCTGTACGCGTTTATTTTCTCTTCCAACAAGGGACTACAAAAAGGCTTTATGCGAAATTGACTGGGCAAGGCCAATCATCGACTCGATTGCAGCAAACGCGCCTGTAAAAAAACGAAAAGATTATCCATCCAAATAATGAAAATACACTTACTGTCTTCGACGCACATCTGGTTGTCGGGCAGCAGTCTTAGTCCGTTGGGGCAAGCGCAGGAGACGCGCGGTGAATGGGCACCGATGCGCGGCGCCGGTAGACAGAGATGGGAGCAGTGCCCATTGACGGCAGCACAATGGTTAACACCATCGGGCTGACGGTACGGGTGGTAGACGTGGATCACCATGGGGTTTTGGAGCTGTCAATGTAAGAACTCATTTTAGAAATGGAAAATCAAAATTATGGTCAGTTTCTCCATGAAATGGTTAAAATACGTTGACTCTGTTTTGTAAACCAGTTAGTAGTCGTATGCGCATGTGTTAACGCAATTATTAAAGTGCCGATAAAATCAGTTATTCGACTTGTTTGGCTAGTGGTAACTTATTCGTAACAGGTGGAAAACTACTCGCCAAAACACAGTTTATAATAATAACAAAAACACAATTACCAATCGTTACGGGCAATTCATTATAGAATATTATTATTTTATGTAATAGCATCTAAGTATATTTGTTTGAATTAAATGTATGTGTGAAATTCACAATGACTTTAATCGTGAATTATCGAGATAAGAAAATACTGTACCTCATGTATAAATCGGAAAAGTTAACATGGTTTTTGTTTTATATTATTCATTCTACAAGGTCCTCATAAGAACCCATAATGTTGACATGGCAGGGTCAAACCTATACTTCCTTATTTTACTCCTCCACTCGCTCTATCTTTGACATTTTAAATCGATTTCGACTCTCAATATACAAGTGGCAATTAAAGAGTCGATGTCAAGGAGGCCATCCGATATCTCGTTTTCGGTAATGACCAAAAAACACATAAAATTGGCTTTAAACTCGTTAATCAGATGGTTTACATATTGGCTCTTTTACGCAAGTCCTACCTACAACCATTTTCGTGTGCCGTTTTCGATAGCGAAAAGTCGGACTTGACATGCCATCTCTGCCGCGTGCGATCTAATTCATTCATCAACAGAATTCAGTTTTCATTTCAAATTTCTATATCAACATTTCCAGGCATTTGTCTATATCTAATTCCTTACTTGTATTATCACATTCAACTTACGTTATGAGTAGGAGTAATAGCTTCAATGTCTTTTCCGTTGAACTTATTAGCGCGATAGACTGCAGCCTTGTCCCAGTCTGTCCAGTACACCCAGTCCTCAAACGTGGTGATGGAGAATGGATGACGTAACACGTCTGTGGAGTACAGGATAACCCTGCGTCCAGTTCCATCGTAGTTGCACGAAGAAATCATGTTCATTTTGGCATCAACCTGAAAAAATATTGAAGTTCAGTGACTCGAAACTTTCGAATGGATTGAAGATTTATTGTAGAGGTGTATTATTGTTTATAAAATTACTTTCCGAAGGATCGATGAATCATTTAGATTTATAAAGTTGAATGATTGGTCGAATTATCTTTATAATCCATTAGTACCACCTATCTCTTCGTAATACTTAATTAATTAAGACCACTTGATTTTACTAAAGATAGACCTAATTATGTTCATAATCATTAGATTGACATTAACCATTAAGCGAAATTAGGTATGGTGAGTTTAAGGAAAAACCAATTTTTACTGTGACGTTTGATTCGGTATCTTTTTGTTTGTGGTTAATAATACTTTAATTAATTATGACGAATGACATCGGATGTTCAAACGTGTTTTTCACAAACCACTATTTAGGTAGTTATTCCATTATTATCTAAGACCTTTGTTTTGGGAGAAAACGAACAAAACGAGAAAAATATGTATAACTTTTTTTTTGGCTTACCTAATTAATGTTTAGTACGTAATTTCATAAAAACGGTAATTAAATTAAATTAGGTAAGCTGGAATGAAATTGCCCGAGGTCCTTTATAAATAAAACGAAAAGGCAGGTAGGTAGCTGACCGTTCTTCTTTGACGCACGTCTCAATTTTTTTTATTTCAACTAAAGGCTTATTTTACACTCACCCAGTAAACGCGCTTGCGCACAAGGTCCAATGTGAGGCCGTTGGGCCATTTGACGTCATAAGAAACGATGGTTTGCCTGTGCGAGCCATCCATACCCGCACGCTCAATCTTGGGTACCTGACCCCAGTCGGTCCAGTACATCCAGCTAGAGTAAATAAAAATATATTTAATTAGCTACATAGAACAATTTTACCGTCGGCTTAGCTCAAATGTCGCATGAAGGATTTCAGTATACATAACTAATGCACATAAATTATAATTGGTTACCAAATAAATTAGGCAGTTTGAAATCATAGCGAATTCATGTGGTTTTGTAACAATTATCACATTTTTACGTGGTAAACATTGTTGTATTCAGAGATTCAGATTGAATTGAGTTTTGTGCTTGCTTGCTAATAGACGCTAAATGGTGGAATACTTTGGACCTAATCTATTAAGCCTAGCATACTAAGAGATGCCAATCACACAGGTCGATCTATTTCGTGTTCTTAGTTCCTAACCTGGGTGTCAGAGTTCTTTTGCCGCCCATGGGTCTCTGACTTCTTTACATACTGTCGAGAAATAACTCTCAGGCATGCTGGTTTCCTCACTATGTTTTCGTTCACCGAAGCAACTGATAATTATACAATACGCACGTGAATCCGAAAAATCAGAGGTGCGTATCTTGGGTTAGAACTCGAGACCTATGACCTATGACTTGGCAGTCCGGCTGTCACACCAGTAGCCTATCACTGCCTGTCTCACAGGTGATCCTGCGTCAGCACATGAGTCATTTAAATCCACATACGGTGCGGAATTTTAGGAAAAGAAACGGAACTTAGTAGGCTCTAATTGCCATGGCAAATTGATGATTTATTGATTCTCCAAGGTGTACGTGACATTTTGAGTGGTAAATACAATAAAAAAACTCGACTTTCGTCAATTGTATCAACGAATAACGATTCTTATTGTAATACATTGCGACGACCCGGAATAAAACGACATTGTTTCGTCAATTGATCGAATTTGCCTTCAGTCAATAATGGCATTTATGTAGCTGATTATAACCGGCCGTGTTTTAAATTGTGTAGGAGCAGTTTGTGTATGACGCAGGTAGTTTAATGGAGTGCTTGTTGATATTTAAAAGTTCGCCTTGTTAGTTTAGTGGTCTGAACATGAGGTCTCGGGTTCAATTTTTAGATCGCGCAGGGCTATATTAGTTTTTCCATCAGGAAATTCTCAAAAGCATCTCGAGAAGTCTGGATTTGTCGATATTGCGGACAGGTAGCCTGTCTTTTACTAGTTGGTACCCGTCTATTAAAATTATTCTATTATAGGTAATATAATATGTATTATATCTACAACACCACATTGTATAATAATTCTACCTATATACTTAGAATTCTACAATATCGTACGTATTAGGTATACGTACCAGGAAAATTGTAATTAACGGTTGATTCAAAAAACATGGTATGATTAATGGCAACTATTACCTACTAACTACTTAATCCAGTATCGCTTGTCTCCTTTGATAATAATACACCTATTTATAGAAACGATGTGTCATAAAAAATGATAAACCGACTTAATTTTTGAACTACTCATAAAAATAGCCTAACAAAGGTGATTCATTTTAGGAACATACGGTGCTGTATTATGTCGTTATCTAGTATCGCGTCCAATGACTAATATTTCTACCACAGGATGGGACTCTCACATAGGTCTTGCGGATACGAAAAAAAAAATGGTAATAGACGAGAACCTACGTCACGAGCTTGCCTGTTGTGTGGCTCCGGGCCCGCGCAGGCACTAAACAAGCCAACAACCTCATCAAGCACTGCAGAGTATGCATTTTTTTTCCTTTATTTTATTTATCAAGAAAACTTACAGCTAGGATACAGATAGTATACAGTAACTGTCGAACTGTTAGTGAGAGAAGGCCAATTAAACGTTTTCACTGACAATAAATCATCATTAATCAATGAATCGTGAAGTGAGAATTTAATGAGAATCACGTTAACGGTTAGCTTTATTGTGTTAGTTGATATAAATCATAAAAATATATAATATAAAGATAAAATTCTCTATCTACTTGAAAGTTGTCATAAGGTTTTTCGGTATTGTTACCTTTCTTATTTTTCTGCGAAAAATACAGGACGTAAACAAGGTGTAGAATTAGTCACCTGCATTGATCATCGTTCTATACGAATTAGTTACATCACCCCCTTGACGGATGCTGGTGAGTAAATCGCCATCCAATGTTATTGTGTTAGGTGAAAATATTATTAGATTAATGATATGATTGATAACGAACGTCTAGGTAACGGAGAGTACTTGCATAGACACAACCTTGTAGCCAGGATTATCCATCAGCAAAATAGCTCTAAAATACAGCCTTGTGGAATCGGTAGTGCTATACTATAGGTATGTGCCTGTCCCAGTCACATTGTGGTGAGATCAATCCATCATCACTGACAGGACTATTGTAGTGAATAAGCCGGATATACCTAGTGGTGGTGGATCGATTAGAGCGGCGCGCAATGATTCTTGACACAAGGATCTAATGAGAGCCTTGTCAAAGGCTATAACGGAATGATTCATAACATTCGTGCATCTTCCGTAGTCTGTCATTAACATCATTCTGAATTGTTTACAAATGAAAGTGATGTCTCTGGGAAAATATTTAACAATTTAAGTGTTATGATTATTATGTAAGTAGGTATGTATGTATGTTATGTGTGTTTGATAATCAGATTTGTTCAGCAATTATTAAAGTTTTTTATGTGTACTGCATTAGATTATCATTGGCGTGGAATGCCCATAAGACACTATCGGGTCGCCTCGAGTAGCGTGGTGAAACGAATTTAGTACCATTTTCTCACCGCACTGCGCGCTTGGCGCCTTCGCTAGTCGCCTCTCCATAGAAATAAAACGTCTCCCTGTGTGGCCACCGTGTATTCTACGAAATAACCTGATGATCACTAGGCTCTAGGAGCTAAGCAAACCACCTACTAGTACGTACGCACCCTTAAAGTTACAAAGTTCAAGTTGCTAACCCGTATCGAGGAAGGACAATGACATAAAATCATGTTATACCCAGCTTATGTCTGCACAGATCATTAAATAAATTAAATATTTTAACTCATGCTTCTATGATTTCAATATTTTAGAACATAACATCACGCCTGTAATCCCTGAAGAGTTAGACAGAGGTGTACCGAATAGTACAACCCACATTTCGCTGGCTAGATATGTTAAAGTATATGTCCACACACATACACACACTACATTGTCCACAGTCCACTGTCCACTAGTTACACTGTCCACATATATTCCTAATTATTGTTTGAGGGATCGTGGCATAGTAATAACAGCCGAAACGATTGTCGAAGTGGGTCCGTAGATGGTTGACCATCTATTATATACCGAGCCCCCTCCGTAGCTCATAAAGCACTTTTAGCAGTTGGTCCCGGTAGCCATTCGTGGATCACAGTCGTTACTGGCCATAAAACCGAAAGTTTGCCAAACAGTTTTGGCGAGGGGTATTATTTTACTTAGTATAAACTGGGTTGCAAAGATCAGATAGGCAGTCGCTCCATGTGAAATACTGGTATACTGGTGTGACTGGAAGCCAACTCAAACATAGTTGGTACAAGCCGATGTTTACTGTTTATCATTTTCATATCTATACTAATATTATAAAGCTGAAGAGTTAGTAGTAGTGTTGGATAGCCCATTTTTCGAGGAAGGCTATATAACATCACGCTGCGACCAATAGGAGCGGATCATCAATCAAAAATGTTACGCAGACGAAGTTGCGCGATTCAGCAAATTTTTTTATAAGCATCTACTATTTCTATCAATGTAACTTCGCAGTTGTATGTAATACATATGTATGCCTGTGATGTGGCAAAAAAAGCTGCAGAACTATTGTAATGTAGATAAGTAGGTAGGTAAAGATAGTTTAATGTACCCTAATGTGTAATTAACTGCTTTGTTCAAAAACCTGAATATTAAAGTACTTTGTATTAATATTATGGTAAGCGAATCGTTTTTCTGTCGTGTCCATTGTAGGCAAATTATCTTTTCAGCTACCGAGAGCGTGTTAATGACGGTAACGTTGGCGCTGTGGCTGTGTGACTGACTGATTCTCTACGTGTCTCAGGTTCGATTCCCGTACGTATAACGTATTTGTATTGCTTTCAGTTAGTTGTTTAAGGTCTGATTTATGTATGTGAGATTTCCATCAACGCAAGCAAGGTACAAAATCGTACTAAGTAACACTATTACAACTATGAGCCTGTTGTGTCCCACTTCAGTGCAAAGACATTTGTCTCTCTCTCTCTCTCTTAAGTTACTTCAGCTCAATCCTTAAAGTAGGAGACCAACTCACAACGCCATCTGTTGTGGAAACAATACCACAAGAGTGACTAATTTTTTTATTATTAAAAAGCCTTCGAAGGTGGAAATGACTTGGGCTTCAGTAAAATGATTCTTATTCCTAATTGCCACGCACCAAACTGTAGTGCGCAGTTCTATCTAGAACATTTAAGTCGATTCGAGTGATTACTTACCCATCCAGAGGGTTAAGAGCGAT
Organism: Standfussiana lucernea; assembly: GCA_964057025.1. NCBI lineage: Eukaryota > Metazoa > Arthropoda > Insecta > Lepidoptera > Noctuidae > Standfussiana > Standfussiana lucernea. Next base: position 7,476,737 of record OZ059785.1, read on the forward strand.
AGCTCTAGGTTCTTCCAGCTGGTCCCTGATGAGGATCTTCCTCATGTTTCCTTGCAGATCTGCAAGTTCAATGTGATTCTTGCCAGTGTCTGTCCAGTAAAGATGGTTGTAGATCCAGTCGACTGCGAGACCGTCTGATGTGATTAACTGGTCGCCGATCACCACTGTCCTTTGTGTGCCCTCATCAATCGGCGCCCTGGGTAATGGAAATATGATGAGCATAAAGAGACTTAAGTAGTTTTTAATCATATTTATTAGTTTTGTGAAAGTAAGGCTCATTTGCACCAAAAATCACTAAATGCGTTAACGCTGAACGTGTAAAAAAGATAATTATGTATAATATAACGATGTTTTAAATTCATTTAGCGCAAAATGCATTAGTAATTTTCAGTTGAAGCGGGACAGAACTCCAAAAAACCAAAATTGCCAGTAACTATCCACATTGCCACGTTTTGTCCGTGACTTGCCCGTGTTACTACCGCAGTTGAAAGTAGACACGGGAAATTATTAATTTAATCATAATAAAATGGTAATTCAATCACAGTTTTAACACACATCTCCTTACCTACCCAGAATTCTTAATATACATTTAAACTTAGAGTCAGAATCCGAATCAGTACTTTATTTGCTTTGAATGTAGGTGCAGGTATAAGATGTTGTACATAAATTAATAAGATCAGCTACAGTCACACCTTACGGCTTGTAAATTATTATAAATAATAAAATAAACAAAATAATGTCACAAAACAAAATAGAAATTAAAGTGAACGTACGTAAGTCTTAAATGGTCAAATGCCAAATGCTCTTATGCTAGCCTAGTACTTTTGTTGGGTTAGTTTAGGTTTTAATGTTTAATTCCTTTATTTATTTTTCTTACTTATTTTTACATTTTTAAATATTCCTATACATAATTAATTTGAATGTTTTATTATTAACACTTCACTATTTGTAAAAAATTTCTTTCTTTTTCTGTTTGCAACCGCTAGTAGTAACATGGAAATTAATAATTTCCCGTGGTACATTCAACTGCGGTAGTAACAATTGCCCGTGCTACTACTGGTAGTAAGATTGGTAGTAAAACAGGCAAGTCACGGTTCTGTCAAGTACTTGTTGAAATAACAAGCGATCATCATTTGAAGTTGGTTTTATGACCGTCAGTAAATACTGTATTTGAACTGCAATTTAACATTTTAGAGGACTCAAGGTCAGCTAAATTCACGTGAAACCAGACACGAGCAGGTAATAAAGACTTTAAAAGTGTTAATTTTTCTTAGTGTTATAAATAGTGGGCATACTTATATGCAATCATGTACATTATAGTCTTCTTTTATACACATTTGGTAAAAGTATGTACTTGATATCACGTCATTTGTATTCTTAGACGCACGATAAAAATATTTTTTATGCTCGTATAAAATGTTTATTTATGTAATTTATTATGTTATTGTAATGATGTAAACAATAAAATAATCTTGCGAGTCCGTAGTCTTTTTAATTGAAGCTTACGGACCCGTAATTATCTTTTACAACGTCAACTATTAAATGACGTCGGTTATACGGCAATGACAAGTTGTGATAAATATACCATCTTTGGATTGTTTATTTTAATTAGGAATCAAATGAATTTTATTTGATGCCTTGCGGTTCCTTCCTTGGTTGCGATGATTTTAGAACAACAACCAAATATGTTTGGGAAAGACGTGTATCAAAAATGAATGTTAAAACATCCACGTTATTTCTATAGTTATTGCTTTTCACCATAGCATTGCTGCATTAATTCAAAACACTCAAATATATTTAAAAAATACTAACTTATAGATCTTCTCATCCGTAACATCGCTCCAGAAGATCATTCCGGTTCTGAACACGTAATCCAGCGCAGTCGCCGACTTCGTGTCATTGACTATCGCAACCATTTCATGGTGGTCCAGGCTAATCTTGCGGATGTCAAACCTCCTTGCGAACAGGAGCGATGGGTGACCTTCCGTGGCCTTACACCTGGTACGATCCCGAGGGTCTCGTGCGTATCCTGCGTGGCACTCGCATTTGAATGTGCCTTTCTCGTTGATGCACATTTGGGAGCAGGCGCCGGGGTCCGAGCACTCGTCTACGTCTGGAAAATGAAAGTGTGTTGTAGTTTCCAATACTTCACAACCTGTAACGTTCCCACTACTTCATTTCAGCCCATGAAAAGAAGCCCAGGTATGTCTTGGTACGGATCTCCTCACTGTTAGGAGTGGGCATCTACCATGCTAGCTTAGTGATCTGTTAGTTGGCTTGAGGGAAACGGCTGAAGGAAAAGTAACATGTTGATACTTTTAGGAAGAAATATTTATCCAACCATAGATTTCCGTCGTTGAGTGGTTCTTCAATATAAATATTTCTTGGTGTGTGGGAGCCGGCAAGTGTAACCAGGAAGATATCTCTGAGGAGATGTCCCAAATAAGTAGTTTATGAACTGAATTATTCATGACTCAACCTAACCCACGCTTATAGGATTTACACCTACCTATTAATAAACATTTTGAAAGCAACAACAAGATTTAGATCGATGCTTGTTTTTTTTTTTATCGTCGTCTGTTAATTCCGACGTTAATATCACTACGAAAGTGGCTAGATTGAAGACATTTTCCTTATACAGTTGTCAAATTCGTAGAAAATTTGAAAGAAATCGATGGTTTTTACGATAAATTGTAATATAATCTCATCGAAATCTACTTGTGCTTTTAATAGAAACTGGTAATCTAAATCTGATTTAAATTATGTTATCAATTAGGTACCCAGCACCTAATATGACTGTACAAATAAATATAAACAGACTAATCTATTGAGTCATTCATTAATCATTTCCGTTATTTTGGTATACACTATCTTTACAGTTTATTTAATTGTATGAAACAGGTGTCATCCATACAGCGAACATTTTAGATGAGTGACTTCGTTTAGCTTTCAAACCATTTTAGCACTGCAGACAGTTCATGGTACGATGGATAGTAATTAGCACAACGAGAAGTAGCAAATAGGTCAATGTTTCTTATTGAAAATTTTCAAATTTCAAACACTTAGGGAATAGTTTTTGTCCCCATAACCACATTACGAAATTCCATCATTTTTTTTCCATTAGGTTCTTACCTTCGCAAGTTCTATTATCCACAAGCTTATATCCCTTGTCACAGTCGCAGTAGTATCCAACGGGGGTGTCCACACACTTCTGCGTGCAGCCTCCATTGTTCTTAGCACATTCGTTCTCCCCACACCTGTCCCGAGGTTCATCCTCAAAGTTCGGGCAGTCTGGATGCTTGTCGCAGACCTTCGAAAGAGGGATGCACATGTCAGCTCCGCAGTCGAATTCTGTTTTCTTATCGCATACGGTCTTCAGTATTGCTGAAATGTAACGAAAGTTTCTCAATTAGTTTAAATAAAATAAGTTCGTTACGCAAATGAATAACAAGTTGACGAGATTAACTTCGTAAAAAGATGAAAAATAACTCATATGCTTGTAAACGTTTGGGAGATATGAAAAGGTTAACTTTGTTCAGAATGATACACAGCGTTTGAGCTTTAAACTTCATAATTGGCGGGAATATAAAGATATCAGTAGATTATTTCAACGGGTTTTGTACTCTTGCTGAAAGTCAAAACTATAGACTATATAGCCCAAACGATCATAGATGATAAACTTTAAGAATCGTTTGCACCTTTCAGACCCACATAATGGCGAAACTAGGTACCTACATACATGTTTTAATAAAAGAATACTTACTGCAGTTAAGTTCATCACTGCCATCAGGGCAGTCCTTGTCTCCATTGCAGTACAACGCTCCAGGGATACAGCTGTGGTCTTTGCACTGAAACTGGTCCAGTCTGCACGTGACGTTGCCGCGGCACAGCTGAGGATCTTCATCTCCACCGTCAGGGCAGTCCCGGTCGCCATCACACACCCAAGCCTTGTGGACGCAAGTCATACGGTCCTTGCATTCGAACTCTGATGATATGCACGGTGAACGGACCTTTGGAGTAGCTGTGCAGCCCTGGAAAGTACATTGATTTGATTATTTTCTTGGATCATGGATGTCAAAAAACGTTTTCAAAAACATGTTTAGTAATAATTACTGCGCTTTAGTATCGTTTGCTCAATCAAATATGCTTAATTGGCTTTCATTTATGGTTGGCCGTGCACACACTTACATCATTTAAATTTTATCTCACGCTACATTTAGCTTTGATTGAATCATTTATAATTTGATGACTATAATCCATTGATTAGATTAGACCCTGTTACAATTATTATGCCGTTTAGTTTCGGATAAGCGGTTTATGAATGTAATTAAAGTAGCGGTTGGGTGGTCTCCGCTGCGCGTAGACCACACTACCGCTTCCGGTGAGTGTCGCAATAATTGACTGAAATCAGGAGTTAATCAACTATCCATAGACCAAGAATCGCTTATTAAGAACGAGCCACATTAAGTAACCGTCTCTTGCTTTAATATTTGAATTTGTAGCTTCTGTTATGATAACAGCTTAACCTGGCCTCTTTTTATTTTCATTGCTTGCTTCAAACCAGCTTCACTTCGCTATTAGTACTTAACTTCTAATGAACCTAAATATTGTTATACAAACTTACCACTTCATCACTTCCATCGGGACAGTCTTCAGTTCCATCACAGCGCCACCAAGCCGATATGCAGTGTCCATTTCCACAGGAAAAGTGTGTCTGCGGCTGGCAGGTCGGCGCAGGACATTTGACCTCGTCACTATCGTCCCCGCAGTCGTCATCGCCGTCGCACACCCAACGTAGCTGGATGCACTTGCCATTCCCGCATGTGAACTCGTCCGAGCGACAGGTCTCATCTGGTAGGCCAGGTCAAGACTTATTTGTGAGAGTATTGGTGTATGGGTTTGGTTTTCAACGAAGTTTTTGTCTGTCATGTCCTCTATTGGAGTTTTTAATGCAGCCAATAGGCATTGGAGACCTCCAGGACGACATAGATAAAATTTCGTTGAAAATAACCCGGCCTTAATAACACATAGATTCGAATAACGAGACAGAATGGTGTAACAGCTGAAATGGAAACATTTGGTCATTATTTTACAAATACACATTTTAAAAGATAAGTTCTTTGAGTGTCAAAATCTATTTAAAAAGAGTTCAATTCATTAAAGGCGTGCTTACAAAATTAAACCTTTAAAAAGACAAATAAAGTTTTCATCCCTTAATGAGGTTACTCAATCATTAGACACAATTTTAATTAAGTTTGCACAGACGGCTAGACTAATATTTTCAGCAATCCTTTGAAATGAGTCAAATTTTAAATAAATACGGTCTGACAGCAAATTGATAAATCAGGCACTTTAGCCTCAGTAAAAGGCGAACTTATTTCGAGAAATTAAATGTTTCCAATTCGCTATTACATTGAAATAAATATTATTTATAATAATGTGAAGTTGCAAATTCACAATGAGCACCCAGAGCACATCAAATTTAAAACAAATTGCGCTTATAATGCAGCGCAATTTAAAGTCTTCTCAGTTAGTTAACATAAGCAGATCTAAAAAATAGTTCGACTAATTTATTATGAAAACCAAAAAAAAACTTGTGATAAGTACTTTATGGTTCATTAACTAGAAAAAAATGTGAATTCCTCTCTTGTGTTCCATTATTCCCTGATATTTCTAGTTGTAAAAGACCGCGCTTAAACTCAAATTCTACAACTTTTACTATTTTTTCCTGATTTTAATACTTTTCTTTTCAGTTTATTAGTACCTATTATTATTATTATTTATTTCAGAATGGGCTACAACCCAGAACATATACCATTAAGGCCTATTTGTACTGCCCCAGAATTCCTAGAAGAATCAAGGAATAAGATAAACGATGACATAATCATGATGAGGCTTTCGGACGAAAGGAAACCTTCCCGTGTATTGAAGTAGGCACGCAACATCATCGCTCACGCCTCGGCCCACCCAGTGTGGGTAGATAAGAATTTATAGATGGATGAGTCGAGCGTTGATAGAATACACAGAGTTTAGTTGGGTCCGACCCCCATGATTGATTGGTGCTGCCGATACTGAGAACGAATAGTTAAAAGTTGATCGTGATGTTGGGGTGGCAAAATATGTTAAAACAAGTATTTTCGTGAACATTAAGTGGTACCACAATGATATTCCATCTTTGTTTACAATTCCTACAAAATTGTAACCTCGTTGACGTTTCAACTATCTTCCTGACACAGACATTCAACCTGAAGGTGGTAAAGTTATAACGAGGTGGACTACAGAGAGATATTCCACTATCTGTCCTAGATTTTGGCTCCGTCAGAATTAAGGCAAAAATCTTATCTAGTCCAACCGACTTGGGAATCGAACTTAGTACGTCATGTGTAGTTGCTGCGATTGTGACCACTAGTTATAATAACTAATCAGTGTTGAACGACACGTCGCACTGTGAATGAAATAATAACATTGAATGAAATAACTAGATAAAGGGAACACAAGAGATAATATATCTGAGAACGCTTATAGTAACAAATTATGATGAGCTCTTTGTACTACATTATCTTAATTTAAAATAGAAGATAATATATTTAGGTCGGCATCATGCAATTTCCACAATATAACTTGCCGATTACACAATTTAGATATCATATACTCGTAATGGTCACCAATGAGCGAAGAATGTTTCGATGTTAATATTGTTTTTGATACATCATAAATGCTGACCCAGGTATAAAATGTGAAGTGTAGTGTGAATAAACAATTCAAGAGTAATTATAAAAGCGTCTGAATTAATTAACTTTGTAGAGTCACTGCTGAAATGAAAGCTGAAAATGCGCCCGTAAGGTCAAGGTATCGCTATTTCTTTCGTGAATAAAAAAATAAATACAAAAAAAAAAAAAAGAAAAAAAAAGCGAAAGATAACTTCAAGACGCAAATAGGACTTGAGTAACCCTTTTGTCCACATAATTACTCTTGCATTGTATGTTAAATCCCTTACTGCATGCTTTCTCATCAGATCCGTCGGAACAGTCCGCGTTGTCGTCGCACATCCACGTGAGCGGCACACACTCGCCATCTCTTCCTCTGCATGTGAACTCCTCTGGCCCGCAAGACTTCACCTCTGTCAACCCATTCATGCACATGCTAAGTACGATGCGAATATAAACCGACACGATAAGTAACACAAATCCCTTCAGGGACCTCCTGGTATCCGTTTGCGTCTTATCCTTCCTGCTTTCTTCTAAGTCCTTTGGCTCTATTTTTCGCAAAATATATTCAAGGAGAAAATTCCTAACTAGGACACCAATTACTTTGATGCCCTTGTAAAAATAATAAGTTTCTTTTACTTTTTTTAATTCGTAAAGTTCAACCGTAATTGAGTGTTTCCTTTGTTTTATATTTAACTGTTTGTGTCTAGTAATCGATTCGAGTAATAAAATCGGTAATAAAATAGAAAAGATATAAAGTAGGTAACCGTTAGTATCTATAGAAAACCGTAACTATAATTTTGATAAAAAACGAAGAAGTTTATAGCAGTCGTAAAATGTGCTTTTATACTCGCATGCTTGGGTATGCTCATGTCGATCCTAAATATGAACCAGTTATACCGACATGCCAATTGTTGCTGGTTTCATGCTTTTGATCCGTAGCGAGACCATGCTCTTACCGCACTGGTGTTCGTCAGAGCCGTCGACACAGTCGGCCACATCGTCACATTTCCACGAGAGTGGTATGCACTGGCCGGTCGTGCACACAAATTTGTGCTCCGGACAACGCCTTTCCGTAGCTGTATATGAAATTTTGATTGATATCGAATTTCTCACATTACAATGAACCCCTTTTTTCTCCGCTCTTTTATTAGGGTTATTTTATGTTATTGCCTTTAGTATCTTTGCCGTCAAAGTATCTTTGCAATTTTAAGTATCGATAACATTGCCCTGAGCGCTTTACTTGCAAACTATTTGCATAAAGTTCTGCAAATAGTTTGCAAGTCGAAGAGCAAACAATTTAACAGCATTAAACTATCTGCGATCAGACACAAATAAATCAGGGGGCTCACAATATAAACAATTTACACTGATGTAATTAATCTTGGCAAACGGACTGACTTGGAACGAGGCTATCAGTAGCAACTTAAGTTGACAAAGCAAACACGTTTAAAATGCTAGCCAAGTGCTTTAGCAATATAATAAATGGTAATGCTAAGCACGCGCACGGCTAAAACGTAATTAATGATTCTAAACAGTCCCTTATTAGAGTATAATGTTGTTTTGCGACGGCGCTAACGAAATTCAACAGACGCAAATTGAGAAAGCTTTAGTGACACCCGCTCAAAAGTTTTTGCTGGCGATTCAGTCGACTGTATATTTACTTAGTTGCAGTTAAGTTGCATTGAAAGAGTGAAGCTGTTAAATTAAAAGTACAAAAGATTGGCTTTCAAATCTCCCATGAGTTTAAAGTGTAAATAAAGCAGACGAAAACAGGGAAGCGAGAGTTTTGAATATATTTTTTGAAAACGTTTTTATTTCAAATATCTTGTCCACGGTTAATTATAAAATGACAGAATTTGTAATGATATCTTACACTCGTGTGTATTTATATAGTGTTTATAAACTGCAAAAGACACTGAGGGATGACTTCATAATACATATATAGATTTAGAATTCCGAACATGATTAATGTCGTAAACTCTATATTGGGTTGCATTTGTCACATAGGTAAATAATGTGCAACGTAAATACACCGAGTGACAGAGATATAATATCCAGATGGATATTATCCACAAGCTTAGGACTGGCTCCTACTATACGAGGGAAATGACACCATAAAGCTTACTTATCCCGGAAAATAACGTTTCAGTTGAAGCCTCGGTGATAAATAAATTTGTCAACAAGGACAACAAAGCCAGATTACCTATATAAACTTGATATATATAACCACCTTCTACATTGTCGCCTACAAAACATTGCGTGTCCCTGCCAAATAAAAAAGGATTTTCCATTATGTGGGACGACTTACAGTGGCTCTAAGTGTACAAAGTTACGCCCGCGGTTGCCATAACCCCACCTCCACTGAAATAAAACCTTCGCAAACTTTCACAAGCTTTTTGTACACACCGTTGCAGTTTGAGAAAACAAGGAATTAAAAGTCCTTTTGACGCCGGATCAACTCTTTTATAAGGACTTTTGTTGACAATACTTGCTTGCATTACAAAAGATAATTCCAAAGCTAGCACGGATATTAAATAGACTAATAACATTTTAATTGACTGTGAGATTATTGGATTTCTTTACAACTGAATCTAATGTACTTATTTCAATTTTCCAAAATAAAAACGTGTTCAAATTAAAATACGTCATAGGTAACGACGAGACTATTTCTGGCGGTGCTATCTGTCATAATAACTACCTACATAGATATCCTAAATCGTGAAAGGCATGTTAATTTTACGGGTCACTTATATTGAAAAGTGTCGGTGATAAAAATCGCAATTTATAGCGTGACCCTCCCATGGATCGACAAACGAAAAAAAGCGAACGCGCAATTTTCTACTCGTTTCACATTTGAATAATGGCGTGAGCAGTCGTTTATTTCATACACTGTCCTTTTTGGACATATCTATTTTTAAACATTCCATTTATAATTCGTTAGAACATGAACCGAAAAATATTGAGACATTTTCCCTACCTATATGGTTTATGGGAGCGAAATACCTATCAGTACTCATATTTCATACGAAGACCACAAATCCCTAAGGCGTCACTATTTTCAGCTAGATCCATCACAGCTGCGATATGAAAACTATAAAATTTTCATATCATTCCTGTCATTTTCGCTAGAATGTTACTGAACTACATTTTCAAACCTATTGAAAAGAAAATTCTTATATTTTTAAGAAGTTATTTTCAAAGAAAATGCTAAAGCTTAGACAAGTGTTTCACATAAAGAGGATTACGCGCCTTGTAAACTTGGGACAAGGTGGAGAGTTCGGGGATTACGTCAGTCGCCAACCGAACTTCATGGTCGCCACCGTAGCGGAAACCGCTGAATCGATCGACATTTCCAACTTATTAGAGACTGAAATTTTCAGTATCTACCTACAAACAACGTTGGTGTCCCTTCTACCTTGTATGCCAGTTCACCCGTCGGCTCAACGTGAACAAGTCCAATTTGTGGCGGACATTCCCTTCCTTGTCCGTTATCTCATGTGTCAACCATAAATAAATTAACGCGATCCTCCACGCACCCCATGGAATGTCTAAATTCGTATTACGTGTTTTATTTAAATACCACAGGCTCTCGGCAAAAATTCATTTGGGGACCCTCCCGTCTTTGTGAATATTCACATTTTTCACATTACGTTTACCGACTTACTTATAGGACCATATTTACATTTCTGTAATGACATTTTACATAAAGGATACAAGTCTTCTCGTTAGCCGTAAAATACAATTTAAATATTTGATTAAGTACTGCTTTGATAGATAGGTACAGAAACATTTTGATTGAAATGTGATCCTAAATTTTGATTTTTCTTAGAAGCAGGTGAGTGGAGGCAAAGATTATACACTTAATCCTGAGAACTTAGTCGTAATTAAGATTTTAATCTACGTTGGGAGGCCCGCTAAGGACAAAATACGCGTATTTCAAAAGTTTGCTCATAAATCGTTAGATAATTATTTTTTACGGTTTCAGTTCTTGAATTGATGCTATCCCATTCCGTTGACCTCTTGGCTCAAAATATACGGTTCAAATGTTGGTAACCAAGTAATTACTGGAGTTAGATTATACGGCGGTGTAAAATAAAATATCCGTTTAATATAGTAGGTGCCTTAGGATTTGTTAACTGTACTTATAATGAGTTTTAGACTGATAGTCATAAGATATTTTATCATTTAAAATCTTTTTGTCATTTAATCTGATATAACGGTCCATTATGCTTTAAAGACTAGAAAATAGACTTGAATGATAAATGGTCATCACCGCAGAGGACACAGATTGTTTAAATCCGAATCGCGGTTAGTAAAAAGTTTTTCGGTTACTAATAACAAGGGATAGCTCGGGTTGGGATCACAGGATCGTCCAGTTTTCATACCCTCGCTGGCTTTGTCATTTTGCGACCTTGTTTTTTCATTGTTCTTCGTCTAAACAATAGGCTACTGACTGCCAACTCGACCCTAAAGTAAATTTGCCAAAATAACAGTGTTTGCTTATTTTCCTCACACAAATATAAACTAAGTGGGCGACAAGGCAAAGTTGACGTTCCTTTTACTGTTAGCAAGAAAACTTAATACCAAGTCATTCACAGAATTTATTTACAAACATGTCTACGTCGTAACTTCCCGGTCTCGTAATATTTTAATTAATGTATGTTTATACGACTAGAAGTTTGTTATTAAATTCCAGTTTCATATTGTACCGAAATTACTCGTTTCAAAAGTAGTAATAAGACTATAAAAGTGTATGTTATTTGGCAAGTTTACTCGTACGAGCGAACGTGTGAGCTGGCAATAAAGTTGATACTGACTGCAAGTGCCGGGCTCCTCGTCTGACCCATCGGGACAGTCTTTTTCATTGTCACAGTGCCAGGACAACGGAATACATCTTCCTGTCTTGCATCGGAACTCTGACTGCGTACAAGTGCGACTTTCTGTAAAGAAAAAATATTAAATTAATTGAATGAAACCGTAGAGCAGCTACAGAACACAAAGTATAAACTTAACCCAACAGAAGACAACAGAATCCAGCAATATCGTTAAAGGTTTAGTTACACAGGTCGCGCCAAGGGGGAATTTTTCATTACTTCTCGGCCAAACGCAATTTTGCTGATAAATATTTTTGTAACTTTTAAACGTCAAAGTAAAATGAACCTTAAGTAAATATTTGTAGATGTTAATATTTAACGAAGTGACACGACGAGAAGGATCTTACTCCTTTTTTAATTTATTTGGGAAATGTGATGGGGACCATATTGACGTTTCCGAGGGTCTTTAATCTCCACTTATATTGAACTAAGCTACATTATGTAGAAAGCATGTATTTTTAGCATATCCTAATAAGTTGCGTGCCCTTATACATCTGCCACTTTAGAAAATTTATAAAGACGAATAATTTAATATTAATCTCGGTTTGGTACAAGCAATTTCAGAAACAATTTCAAAAGTTTTGCATTAAACTGTCATAATCCCAAATAACTTGTTCGAAGAACTAACAGACTTTCAACCGAATCTTACATAAACCGAAGAATATCGAATAGCAACATCATTTTTTTGGGAAAATTCCGTTATTATATCCACTTTACAGCATCGCTCTAATTTCCCTTAGCCGAGGCAGGGGATGCCGTAAACTGGATCAATCCATTTACGGCTGAAATCACCGTTCAACGTGCGTATAAAACAAGGTTTAAGAAAATTATCGGCGGGTAGCAGCAGCCGCTTTATCTCGGGGTGATTCGAGGCGAGGCAAGGCGGGCACGCGCCGCCAAGCAATTTGTAAACAAAACGCACCCCTGCCGAATAATATCGCCACCGCCGACTACGTAGCCCTTTTACTGTGTAACCCGCGCGATAAATTTAAGTGTACCATCAGAGATTGTTGGAACGTAAAGCGGTATTTCGCACCGTACTCGCCGTAAAAAACTTCACTAACAATAGGTATACACTTCACTTGCAAACTGTTGACTAATTTTACCCTTGAATTTACATTTTATGTGTTTTTTTTTTCTTCTTATTTATATATTTTTTCTTTAAATTAACTTAAGGAAATATTTGTTATATTCCTCTTAAATACGCATTATATAATAATGTAAAATTATATTTGCATGCCCTAAAAAGGCAAAATATGGTTTTTGCCTAAACCACCAATTTTAACAATTGGTAACACCTGTATTTTAAGCAAATAAAGTATTCTTATTCTTATACTGTAACGTTTGTGCTACGCCTGTAATATTAGGTTGTAGCTTTTGCACCCTTGTATGCAATAGGTAGTCTTCTCGTTACAGTTTATATTCATTCTCTGTCTTTATAATCTTTTCACGTTTAACGTTAAGTATAAAACTTCGCGCGATATCATTGTTCTACGATGTACAAAGTACCTACGTGCATTGAATTTTATCATATTAATTATGATGTTATATGTACCCTTACATGTAGATTCCTTACCACATCTCAACGGTTGTGGTTTCTTTTGAATGTTAGCAATTTCAGGTATCTTTTGTTTTGGATGATACTGTAATACTTACAGCATGAATACATTCATAAACAAAGAGCTTTGCTCTGAAAATGAACATATGTAAGTCCTAGTCTTACGTTAGACTTAAAAAGACTTACGTTTTAAGTTGAATAGTTGTTTATAATATCCCGAATAAATAAAGATTTCATGAAATGGCTAGGGTACAAACTTAGCTATTTCTCGGAAAATATTATTAAAGTAACAATCTTTCAAGTGACTATAACCTATTTTGAACACCCTCGAAGAGCGTACTAAAAATAGGGCAATATTTTCATTATTGCTGTCTTTGCAGTTGGAAGGATATACCCATATGCAGCAAAACTATAGTATTGGCATCCCCGATAGCAGTAACCGAAGCTGTGTTCCCCGTCTATTCGTAACAGAATACCCATATCCCCGGAGCGCGGCCATTTGCTCGAGTGAAACGTTCACCGTGTAACACCCACATTATTGCCTCCTTCACTCTGGAATGTTAATGGGAGCTTCTTCTCAGCCGTCCTGCTTCAATCCTTGTTTGAAGCCCGCTTATCGCGCCAACTTTCTCATTAATGTTTTACGTGAGATTTCCAACTGGAATGTAGTTAGCGATAGCTATTTAACTTAGCTCATGGCAATCATTCTTCATTGCTAGAAACATTGATGTGCCCTTTATGCTCCCAAAGATATCACTGAATTAATGTAAGAACGCACATTAATTATGCAAAGCCAAACATTTCACAAAAGCCAAACTAGAATGTGTCAACAAATATTTAATAGGCAATTATCGCAGTTAATTTTGCTGATTAACATTTGTGTAAGTATAACCATACAAGTCGTTACTAGAGAACATAGAGGTTAATCGACAGTGTACAGTTAGTTAATCCGTTGGGTACAGTCCCATTAGCCGAACGGTCCTGTCAGTCGCAATTTAGACACGCAGTTGTTGAACGACCGATAGAGATGTGAATCACTAATCGGGTCCGTAAGAAAAGGCTATAAATGTCTTTGGTATTGAGCCTCAGCCTGACAAGTGGGTAAATCGAAGATACGCCGAGCTGGGCCCGTCCGATAAGCTAGTTCGACAGCTATGTCTTCTCTTGGAATGAAATCACTCTAACGCGAAATGGCGACAAAAATTGCCGTCCGCGAAATTGCCTCTGGAGCCCTCCGTATCTACGATTCTCATTGATGTAATGACATATCGTGTTCACATTCAATCGCACACACTCGGTTTTCGAGTTTCGTTTGCCGATAATATTAAATCGTGGTTGAACTTGCCAAGCTATCTAAGTAGGTAGCTACTTGGTTACTAAGAACAATATGTCGGTTTACGGTTAATTCTCCCAATATTGTTACTTAATTTGACTTTATAGTTGAAAATGTTTGTAACACGTTAAATTTTCAATGAAGCGTTGTTCGTGTTGTGGTTTAAATGAAATATTGATATCGTGGTTAATAACTAAAAACTTTTTCATTTTTATCTGATGGCATTGCAAAATATGAAATGAATACAATACAATTCGAATGAAATTGGATTTTATAATTATTGCAGGAGGTATACGTATTTGCCGTTCTTGGTATGAGTGAACGGGTTTTTATAGTTTCTGAAAATCCAGTCTCAATACTGGCTCTTTCGTCTGGAACAGTCCAACTGATACGGCAAACGTATTTGTGAGGTACGACAAATTATTATGTACTACTACTAGTTTTATTTCATTTGATTTCAGAAATCGAATAACTAAAAATATAGGACGTTGTAAAGCCAGATTATTGATCCTGCGACTTCTGACCTGTATTTCTTAAGTTAAAATATCACAGGTTTTATGAGTAAGATTCAAAAGAATAAAGGTGACTGAACAAGGGTTTTATGTTTCAAAAGAGCTTTGTAACAAACTGTGTATGTAGGGTATGTACGCTTGTATTCAAAACGGGTTCGTAGTGGGTACCTATTTTTTCCGTCGCTGTGAAATTTCTTTGAGCTTATACGTGCGTGTTCTGTGTTCATACCGAACTGTTGTAATGGAGGTCATTTGTATGTGCTTGCGGCTGAAAGAACACTTTCATTGTGTTGAAAGTGGAATTAAAAACTGTATTAAAAAGTTTCAATTTCTTTAAAACTCGTTGCCGACTACAGCTCCACGAAATATTTTAAACAATATTCGTTGCGAACGCGAGATGCACAAGCATTAGGCCAAATTGTCCCCAAGATGGCAATAGCGTCAGAGCAGCGGGAAATTGTATTACCGGGCCTTACTTGCAGCCAACAGCGATGAGTGCATTCGTTACCGAGGTAACTGGAAGCTTTGGAGCGCACTTGCATATGTTACTCGCCTCTCAACTTACATATTGCGCGCTGTATCTATTATGTCGTCCGAATTAAGGCGGACAACAAAGCGAAACAACCATCGACACCTTGTTAACCCACCGGAAATGAAATTGAGTTTGTGCGCGTAACCAAGTTCTACGAAAAGTTGGGATTGGTTTTTTACATGCGTAGCGCGCTACGTTAGAGCTACGGAAACGCGGTGAGCGTCACATCTGCTACGACGCGGACCGCCTACGAATTTTGCTGTTTGTGCTATTATACTGTCAACATGTTGTAATAAATATATTCGTGTATGATTTACGGTAAAAGTAGGTTTTATTAAAAAAAAAAAACACTGAGTAAAAAATGAGGCATTTAGAACAGCGTAAGCAAAATAATCGCGTAATTTAAATTACCAGGTTTTCCATATTTTCAGTCGTATTACATTTTATACGTACATCATGTTAATGAGTGAGTTTACAGACTTGTTTGTACTAAATCGTATTAAAACCGGAGCACCGTTTTAACTGTGTATTATTGTTTTAGTCTAACTAGACATCTCGGGCAGATGTATTATTCAAACCTGTTCCACTCTCCGAATTAAGACTAAGCTTTTAAATAGTTAGTTCGTAGGTGTTTTATAAAGTATTCGAATAATATAATTTGTTACTCAGCCGTGTGTACTTACATAACTATAGTAGAGTCACTCGTAGTTTTCCATCGAGTTAAGTGTACGATGTAGGTATGTACCTAGTGAAAACTAAATATAGTGGCATTGTTCGAATCTATTCCCTTTAGGCAGTTTCGAAAATCTGGTTAGAAGCTCCGGCGACTATTGCCTTGAAGGCTTCGTTACAAAACTCAATTTGAGAGGACTCCACTCCGTTCGATTGAGTGGCATAATGGTGAAAATCAAATTAGTCACATAGAAGTTGGATTTCGGAATAAAATTGCAAAACTATTACAATTACCTGCATTTTTGTAGTCATACGCTTTTGTGTAGGTGTCGTAATCGTCGTCATACAGCGTGGCTTCCACTGTCACTGCTAGAGCGACGAAACAAATGATCCAAGAAAACGCCATATTGTCTTCTTCAGTCTAAAGTCTTTTTATACGTTGTAGCACTTAATGCACTAAAAAATAAAATGTTAACAAGTGAGGAACCGAAAGAGTAAGAATTATAATACCGAGCACACATGTGCGTTCAGTAATTTTCACGGTTCCTTTTTTACGTCATTACCAGCCCTACGCGCGGGTAGAGATAAATAGCTTACAACACGTTTAAAAATCAACGAGGCACTCGACTCCCTATACAAGTGTTGTCGTTAAGGCTATTCGCTGTTCGGTAGGTACTAGACCTAATTTGTTTACTGGATCTTATCGCGATAGACTCGCGACAATTCTAATTGAAACGTAATAAATAAGCGATTTCGCAATATTTATGTAGGTTTCACAGTTACAGACATCTTTGATATAAATCTGGAATATTCGAACTTAAGTTATAAACTTATAACAGATGTTGAACATCAGATAATAAAGATTAACGAATCCGACAGGCGAACAGTGTGCAAACTAGTGTATCAGAAGTTTAGAGTTAAATTATGAATCCACTGGGACCTACCTGTATTAAAAGCAGGTAGTTGGGATAATCCCATCGACCCTTTGTCTCACGGAAGTCACTTTCGGAAAGTTGGCCGTAAAATATTACTGTTTCGTACTAAAATATTTGTGTAGAATTATTCTATGAAGGCGAAAATGTTCAGGTTTTACTGATTTGGGTAACATAATAAAAATCCTTGCTACAAGATGGAAGTGTTGGAACCTACGTATAACAGTAGCTCCTTAACCTTGAGCCTGAGTGTTCGGAACGTCGACAAAGGTAAAAGAGGCGTTCGCACCCTTCCGCACATTAGTGGTGGCTAATATGAAAATTCGATCGTTTTCCGACTCGATATCGGTAGGTAATGGCGGCGGTGACATCGATACGTTGCACATACGCTCTGCAAACACTCCGATCCACTCGATTTGCTCCATTGAAAGTGACTCGATGACAACGCAGTCATTCCCGTACAGCCTGACATAGTTGGGAATCATTTATACAAATACCGAGTATCTGAGTCGGATATTTTATAGACTGGTATTGGTATTCCTGTTTGTATCGACTTTGAAACCAATTTAATGAATTAAGAAAACAGTAACTTTGCGTGACTGAAAGTAAAATAAATTATGCTGGTAGTCCAAAAATGGACGAGTATCCAGTGAAGTAAGTAAGTAGTGCTTTTAGATAGTCATTTACACTCCACGATTCCATTCCTATTTTATTCTCATCACCCATCTCCAACTACGCTTTCAGCACCCAGTAAAGGTTCTCATTAACAAATAATCTAAAGCCTATTTCTATGGTAATAAAGGCGCATTTATTTTTCTATGTGACTAATAAATTTCTCTATTCCAAACCACGTGATACCTAGTTATTTACGATTCGGGGGCGGCTCCCCTAAATGGGGTCAGCGATTATGTATGGAATAGTTTGTTTATAGTTTCACCGCAAAATTATACGTACTTATTGCTTTTGATCTAAAATGTATGGATGTTTTCTATTTAGGTTCCATAGTTAGGGATGATTGTAGAGTTACCAAAGCTGGCTTAGTTCAAAAGTTTATCTGTACTGTTGTTTTAATAGTTGTGCTCTTTATTACCAAACACACACGAAATATAGGGATCCTAAAACCTAACCAGAGACTACTATGATATAACACGTAAACACACATAGACAGAATATTAGTAATTAGTACCTGTGCTTTATTGAACACCGACATTTTAAAAAGCTCCAAGTATAAGTCGATAAATGGCTCTTGAATGTACGTGTAGACTATATAAGGATGAACAACTGAATGTTGTATATTTTAATGAGGAAAATGCTTTAGCGACAAAAATTGAGCTTAATTAAATCAGAAATATTCAGGACTATAGGCGCGTAATTAGTATGAAGCATGGAGAAACTACGAACATGACATAACAGGATCTCACTGTAACGAGATTTCCTTTGTTACCAGCAGTTGAGCGTACATACTTATGCCTGATTTCACTAAACATAAAAGACACCTAAGAGTGCATAAACACAATCGTGCTGTTAAAAAATCAACAGTATTATTAAAGCATCGATTTATGTGGCGCTTTGGGATGTCGCGCACTGCACGGCCCACGACCACGACTTTTGGCTTCAGAAGCGTATTTTGGTCGAAACCAGGAAGAAAGTTTGGTCGTACAACCGGGCGTCCAACCAGCTTTGTTCAAGATTGCGACCGGTCATGCAACAAGTCGTGGCCGTGTAGTAGATGAAGTCTGGAGACTTCGTTGTGTCGTGTAGTGTTACTGAAAACAAGCATAAGTAGGTACTTTAATTTTTTTTTGTTCAAAAAGTGTTGCGTTATTTCCATCTTTATGATTCTGTTCCTTATTAGGATTTACTTTGATGTCCACGCAATGTCGGTTAGATCGTCAATTAAGTATCTGTAACCATCGATGAAACAGGATTTGTACAAAAGCAATTGCCTATGAGAGAAAGGGGTTGGATGATTTTTTATGAAGCGTGGCCTACCTATCTTTTTAAATTTTATTTTATTTTCAAAATACCTGTATTAATCAATAGCTGGTATCAATACAAACAAATTTTGAATAATACAAAATCTTCTAGAGCGTTATGTTTCCAAGATATAAGCTTTCAAAGTTATAATCTATTCCCTGATGGCACAGTCAGTACAACTTACATTTTGTTGGCCACGCATAAATCCTGTATTAATCGATACCTGGTATAAATACAAATAATTATTGTATGAAACAAAATCTAAAGCGTCACATATAAGCTATCAAAGTTGTGCAGATGGCGAAGATTGTAACTTTGATGGCTTATATCTCGGAAACGTGACGCTTAAGAAGATTTTCTCTCATACAATACTTGTTTGTATTAACGCTAGCTATTGATTAACACATGTTTTATGCGTGTCCGGTATTTTTAAAATAAATAAAATGGCGGAACTTAGGAAGGCCAAATAATTCAAAGCCCTTTCATCGTAAGAAGTAATTACGACTATCTTTTCCGCCTCTAGCAACCTACATGTGTAGGTGGTAAGTTACAAAAACTCGAGCAATATATAAGTAATTACCTCGTGGAGTATTCTCTGCGGACACCGAAAATCCAATAAAAATGTCACTTACTTTGTCGAACTCGAAAGGTACAAATATTGTCTTAATTTCCCACTAAATATAGAGTTTTCTTTGCAATTTGTTGTTTATCTAACAATCATCGACTTTTTTCTTGGGCCAAGAACTATTGAAACATAACATCACGCCGGTAATCCTCGAATGGCTAGGCAGAGTTGTATCTATCTAAAGTGCAAACTCACATTTAGCCAGTTAAGTCAACTAAACATACATTTTAATAGTTAAACTAGGAACAACCTAGAAAATACAAATAAGATTAATGGCGCTCATGATAGGATAATCTTGTGTTACAGGATACAAGCTTTACTTATTTAAATAGGTACCTACGTAAGTAAATGTGTTGCGAAGATCGTCGACTAGAATAGTCTAAGTGCACTCTAATACTATTGTCCCGTATGTAAGAGCCATACGAGGCCACAAACGACCGTAAGACCCTTCGGATAATACTATTATTCTATAAACGTAAGTAGGTAACCTAAATGCTGTATGTTTCCCAGGGACACTAAAAGACAGGGTTCATTCGATTTTGAAACGACATTAGGCAACTGAAAATAGTTGTTGTCATTCTAACTATTAATACATAATATGAAAAAGATTTGTTGAAATTATGCGGTAAACCACTAAAACGATTACAGATTTTAAATAATAGAGACCGTAATTGAAATTCAAAGTCTCTAATTCAAACGAGACTCAGTCAGCTAAATAGCTACAATTTGTAAACTAATAAAACCTTCACATGAGCAAGACTAGAACATCTAATAACTTTCTCATAACGAAATATCTAGTAAATGGACAAGTGAAACGTGAATAAACAACAACCGTCAGTTACAATTATGGTGTGAGGGCAAAGCAAGCTAGTGCATTAATAATTACTAACATTCCAGGGTCGGTTAAGCGGGGCGAGCGGTTTGATTGAGCAATCAAAGTTTGATAAGGATTTCTGCGTCAAAACTGCAATCCCACCCTCGCATTTACTTGTGGGCTCCACAAGCGTCACAGCCTAATTTAATTCCTAGACAGCGACTCGAATTAGCGTATGGAATTGGACAGGCTTGCGGTCCACTGTGTTTCGCAAAATTCGGCTTCTGAATAACTCAACGCGGTGAATGCTAACTTGAACTCCGCACATACGCGTTTTAAATATGTACGAGCAGTCTACATTACCTACATTTATCAAATAAAATATTAAATAAGATAAACGAAAGGCTCCGAATACAAAATATTATTGGACGCAAGGCAGGTAAAGAAAATTTATGAAGATACAATTTTATTTTATCTACATTAAAGGATACATAAGGCGGTGAGACAGAAATGGAGAAATAAGGAAACGGTTCTGTGACGGTTAAACAATAATTTATTGCGCCTTATTTTGCCAAGCAACCCCTAAAACCACTTAAATAGCCGATAGTATACCTAGGTACAAGAGACTTTTTTTAGAAAATCAACGGGACACACGTCCCAAAAAATACAATACTGACTTTAATTGGATTATAATTATAACTTTGCATAACTTGTAAAGTCAGGCAGCTGTAAATAGAATCAATAATACATTTTCACAAACATTTTAGAACCACAACTTAAAACTGTAATTTTGACTTGCTCATTGGCGTGTAATGTAACCAAGACAGTTAATAATTTAGCGCATGTGCCTATCGGTTACCTTGACGTAATTACAGCTTATTGAAACGTTATACTCGAGTTAGGTAATACCGAGAAGTGATTTGTTCGCCCATTTGCCAATATTGTGGCGCGGATTATAACTTTGATGAAAAGTTTTGCATGCAAATTAGGCGTGTTTCGACAGCGAGGCCTGCCCTGTCGGAACCACGCGCGCAAGTGTGGCCGCTGTCTAAAAAGGCACGCTTATCGCCCTTCCAAAATCCTTATTAATTCCATGTAAACTCTGATAGATCGGAGCGGGTCGAAAATTAATTACCCGAACTTCAGGAAACCGTCAATTACACCGCGCCATTATTCTATTCGGACTCTCCCCCTACATTGCGGTAGGGCTGATCCAAATGAGTTTGATTGTACAAATAATGACTAACCGTTACAGATATTTGAATTTTTATACTGGCCAATCAGAATACACAGAACTAGCCACAATTTTAACTCGTCCTAGTCTAGCTATACAAACATACGTTTTAAATATCTTCGCACTGATAAGTTGTGTAACTCACTTTCAAGTTGTTTATGGATCGCTCATGAAAAGCTTTGGAAAAATGAGTTATAGAACAAAACACATTAACTCGAACTTTGCAGACAATTAACTGGAATTGTATTATATGTACTTGACAAATACATACAAGTGTAAAATGAAAAGCAAAAACGGTACAAACCGCTTTCACAACTTTTTCATTTAAAGTTTCGTTTAAAAATAGTGTGAAGTTTCTAGACATGCTACGTTTTGTTCAGATTCTTAAATACCTACTTGTGTTTCTCAATTTATTTTGAAATTACACCTTCATTTAGATCTTTAGGTGGCTGGTAATGAAAGCTTAACGAGTAAATCAATACAAGCCAGTGATGGAAAGGTATATTTGCTTTTCCCTATTTTAAGGTAAACATAGCCGACGGAAGTTATAAAATTACTACTATTGGAAATCCCCAAAAGTTGTTATAAACACTTCGGCTACTTAAGTTTTCCTGGAAAATATATGATTAGACAACTATTTATCTACGCGTATTTTCTTACTTTCTCTAACTGGAAGTAGGGGGTAGAAGTCAGAAAATCTTATCATATCGGGTAGGTTACCATGATCTTTTAGTGCAGAAATGTTTTAGTACTATTCCGAGAGTGGGTAAGAGATGGCGCTAGACAGCTGTCTAGCGTTGAATAGTACTAAAACATTCCTGCACTAACAGGTCATCCTAACCCCCCAGGTCATCCAACATTTTCCTCTTACACGTTTTCCATAAAATATATACCTACCTACATTTACGCAGAAAGAAAAAATTTAACGTGTAGAAAGAAATCTTCTAGTCAGACCTCTGAATTCCTTTTTTACGACTTCATTAAACTGTACGCGTGTTAAACGAGGCATGTACGTGGCTCGTAATTTTCCTTGAAACCGCAAGGAGTTCGCGATCGACACTGACGACCATATAATTAACAACCTCTGTCAAATTCACACCCATCCGTCTCCTTTAAGCCACGCCCCCTTAACTTATTTGAATGGAGCAGAACTGGGTGTCACTTACAGGCGGCTTAGGATCGCCTAGAAAATTTTACCTACGTGGTGTAATGGTGATCGAGTGGTTGAATACTTTACTCTTTTATTTTTTTTTAAAGAAAGTTTCTTTTTTGGAATTTGTAACAAAAGTTTCCATCATAAATTTTTTAGGTGTTGAATATTCAGCAAGTCCTAATATTTCACTCAAGTCTTGATAAATGGGACTGAAAGCATAATTTAACGCAAAATTCTAAAGCAGTAGATTAATCGACCTTGTTAAGCTTCATTACTGAAAAAATATTTAAAGGTGTACTCACGCATAACTCAAGATTACTCCACATGTAAGAAGGTATCTTTGCTTTCCAAACAAGACTCAATTTAAAACATTTTACATATCTACTAATCCGTTTGATCCTGGCTTCTGCCAACGAATGAGGAAAATATTCAAATTCAGTTTATGTATCACAAACGAAGGGATTGACAATCATTATTTTTTTCTTCCAACGTGTGCAATTTTGCGGAAAAAGGATCACTTATTTTTATAATCCCATGAAATTCTTGTGAAATGCAAACGTGGGACCGATATTTGTGATTGCTACGTTTCATGCCTGAAACGCTTCTTTTTTTAAGTACCTACCTAATTTCCCATTCATGCCTAGTTTCCTCGAAGGGTTGGACAGAGATTTACCGTGTATCTAATACTGTAAAATTTTCGTTGTCACCTCGATCATCGATTGCCATTGCAACTAAAACAACACACCTACCACGTCGAATTTATCGAAGTTTTTAATTGAAAATAAGAATTTGGGGTCACAGGCCAGTTGGTCACCATTCAATCCCTTTTACAACACAATATGCAAATCACTCGTGCATCCATTTGCATCCGATATCGTATGGGACGACCAGTTCGGTTTTGACTTTACATTTTGTTTTGTATTTTATTGATTGAGTTCAATCAACGATGAAAATTATGTCCCTACCTACCTATTTGTAGAAATATTTCTGGCTGTAATGCCATTAGCCTAATATAAAGAAAAAAGTACAGTCGAGCTCTCAAATGATTTAAAATGGTAAAAAATATTTAGGGTTTTGTTGAATCCATCGCAAAATCGCGACATGCAATTAGATTCAGCATAGATCGCGGTAAAGTGATAGCGGCACGATCAATCCAGAGGTGGACTTTGTACTGTCACTTTACTACATTTACCTAATGTTCGGTCGACGTCCGAGATACCAAGTTGCATTACACCACCAATTACAGCCAGTATTGCACAAAAACTAACATTAATCATTTTTTTGTTCAACGTATGTGTAAAATAAAGCTACAAAATCAGTAGCCGTCTTCAAAAGCGTATCTAGTTTCGTAAAATCAACTAACATTAATCATTTTTTGTTCAACGCATGTGTAAAATAAAGCTATAAAATCAGTAGCCGTCTTCAAAAGTGTATCTAGTTTCGCAAAATCGCTGCTAGACTATGCCAATGTCAAAGTTCAAATAACGCTTAAACTTGCGACCTATCTCGTAAATTCAGGGCAAAGACACGAGTAGTTCAAACATAAATAAAAAGTAAATTACTTCACTCTTTGCGGATTAATCCCCAACGTTTCTTATGTTAACGCGGTTGAGGCAATATTTTTATTAGCTTCTTTCTGTATTCAAAAATATAACGTATATTTTTCTGTTATACTCTGTTATATTTTTTTACATTTGTGTTGATAAAACGAAGGATGATCCCCCAAACAATTTTGCATGTTACTGAGATGGATTCTTAAGCACCTCCATATTACATGAGGTAGGTATTCGCCCGTTAGCAGAAATGTCAAGGTTATACGAAGACGATGAAAAACTTCCTTGCTTTAATGAAAATATTTTAATACAAGGATTACTCGTGGCTTTGTTAGAGAATGAAATTGGGTTTATATTCAAATCCACATTCGATTTTGAGCAGGATCGTTATTTATGTATTCTATGTATGAAGACGCATCGTGTACATGCATACATGAATAACAATATTCGCACACTTATACTTGCTGATTGAACAGTCAGAGGTTACCTATGTATGAACCTGTCCATAGGTAGCTTAAACTGTGGTTTAACAGTAAACAATGACAATAAAATAACGTTGTCTATCCAATAGAGCTCATCGTCCCGGCACGGTCCGGCATCTTATTGAGGACTTCTGGTAAATATGTACTCCTAAGAAGAACCAACAAAGGAGTGGAACTCTCTGCCTGCGTCTGTGTTTCCGAACGCATTCAACCCTAATCTCTTCAAAGTTAGAGTAAACAGGCTTCTTCTGAGTAAGCTCGCTCCATCGTCGACTCTGTCACCTCTGACCTAGACTAGAGTCAAACCCATCTTAAATAAGAATAAAAAATTAAAACCACTAAACCAAACCACTACTTAGATTCAGCTACAACGAAGAAAAACGAAAGGAACCTTAACAAAGTTGAACGCAAAATTAAACAATGTACAAAACTGAAAATAGGAACTCATGACAATAGATAACAAGATAACGACTGAATAAATTGGTACTGCGATTGTTATGACAGCAGTAACGACAGATGTTCTAACATCAACCCTAACTAGGGAGCTCCGCCGCACTAGAAATTAAAACTTTCGTCATTCCGGGGCTAAAATTATTCTCCTGAATTCAATTATCAAAGTAAACAAGACCAAAAATAAAGCTTTATTTTTATTGATTCATAAACAAAATGAACTTAGTTAAAACACCAGAATTTCATTAGATATTTTAGTTCTAGTTTATCTTTCACCACCGTTTGACCTCAGCTATTCATAATCCAATTTATAATGAGAAACCTTATAGAATAAATTATTATATCTGCCGAGTAAATTGCGAAATATGAAAACGTAACATAAATCGGTTTAGGCAGCAAGTTCGTGTATCTGCAATCCGATTACTTCGATAGACCTTGTCGGAATTGATTGGAATTCTATCCTTCAGAAAGTTACTAAACACCGACTTAAAAATAAGAAGATTTCCCGATGCTATATATTTTATAGATAATCTGCTTCGTTTTCTTTTTAAAACGAGATGTACTGAAGTAGCAATTGAAAATCTCTACAACAACAATTTAATCCGGTGATGGTAGCTATCCTGATGAAGAAAAGTGCGACTGTGAAACATCACAAACCTTCACTTTTCGGAACCTGTCCGAAGCCGCTACCAAAGCTGTCAATGGAGCAGAGTTCTGAACGAAGGAAATTGAACTTAAATAATTACATAATATCGGCACGACAAATTAAGAACAAAATCTCCGTATTTACATGATAATGATTTAAAACATAATGCATCTTTCTGGTTCCATCGTCGGTTATTAGCCACGAAGTAAGTGGCCCGGCGAGACATCAAGAGCTATGGTAGTGTAAGGAAGTATCAAGAAAGTTGCCAATCCAGCTTAGGCTTGCGATCGCATGCTTCATAGAAGCACTTTTCTTGTGAATAATATCCGTATACTTTGTTTGATCGATCGGTAGTATCGTTGCCGAAACTAATTTACAGATCCAGAGCTAACAATAACAGTGACGAGTAACTTTTCAGCGTTGATCAAATCACAGAAGAATGTTTGATGCGAGCCAGTTACTCATAATTAAAATTTTGAAGTACTGTAGCAACGATTAACTAGTCACTCAGCAGTTACCATAATTTTTGTCGTCTTTATCTTTAAAAATAACTCCAAAGTATACCCCTTACTTTTAGAAATTAATTTGAATAAAGAAAAAAGTTAAAATCCTTTTTAACTTGGGATCCTCTTTGCGTACAAAAAGGTAAGATTCTACAAAATAAAATCTATTTGCGATGATAAACAATAATACTGCGATTAAAATTGGTATAATTTAAAAACTCCCCAAGTTTCATTTGGAGCAAGTTTTATTTTTTATGTTTACTTTTTAATGAGGCGTCTATGTTGGACAATGGTAACATTAACGGGGCCGTGTAAATAGCGAACTTTTCCGAACGAAACGGGATACTTGACATTCTTTTCAATGAGAAAAACAAATTAAAAACTGGAATAAGAAAATAAATTGAAAAGTTATTTAGGAAAACCTGAATATAATGGGTTTAAAAGCAGCTTTGCTATATGACGGGTAGCAAAAATTTTTACATTGCGACCGCAATTAAGATTCGGTGTCATAAAGGGCCATGGGGTTTCGCATGCGACTGTACTTGGTTATCATCCCAGATAGAAACTCGCTCACGAGCCTCGAGTCCGGATCGAAAGCGCAGTTTTATGGTTTTTCTATGCGTGTGAGGCACTCAGGCCACATTGCGCGAGTGCCCGACAAGTAGAGTAGGACGGAACATGGGAATCACTTCCCATACTCTCGTCTACGCTTTACTTTTACGACTGATTGATATTTTATCTCGATTCTCGTCACATGTAATTTCTCGCACTAAGGCAAATGTGTCTTACAACTATTAAAAATGCGAAAGTTTGTGAGGATGGATGGATGGATGTGTGTTACTCTTTCACGGAAAAACTTTAAATTTGGCACACATATACCTTACTACTTTGCCTTGTAGATTAACACATGGGATAATTTTTAACCCGGTAATAGTACGAGCCCGTTGGACAATCACCGAACCCCACGCGGGCGAAGCTTCGGGTATAAGCTAGTGAATTATTATATTATTCACTATCGTAGTATATATAGTGAATTATTAAATCTTAAGGTTTTGGCGGTTTCCAGTATTAACATATTCGAACAATAAATCTTCAGTATGTTTAATTCACCGGCCCCGACCTATATTTGTTTAGGTTGCAAATTAAATAATTTCACTTGTTCTACTTTTCCTATTTTGCTCCATGTTTGTTACGTTTGTTAAAACGTTGTGTGCATAAATCTTATTGAAACTAGGAATTTAAATTACGACGGTACCAACCTACCTATTGCATTGTAAATATATTTTACTAATATAAATTGCGAATTGATGTAATGTCGTTGTTAACAAAATCGTATTTTCATTACCGTACCTAATTCCGTGTTGTTTGTATTTGTCTTTCGCACTAAATTACTGAATATATCGACAGGCGCTTCGACGTTGGCGTTCCAATGAATACAAATCGGAATCTGTCAGGCTACACGATGTGATCCCGATTAGTTGCATGTATTTTTCGATTATTTAGTAGATATCACGTGTATTAATAGATGGCGGTCGATCAAGGCAGCCGTTTCACTTGAGGCAGACTAACCCAGCCGGATTTAGCGGCATATCGACTCATGCTTATAAACTGCAATTTTAATAGATAGGTTAACATATTATGCAGGAAATTACTTCATGTATTATCATAGATTCATAATAAACAGCCAAGCATTGCCACAACAAAGATAAAATAAACCCAGCAAGTAGGTATATCTATTTAATAATATTATCCATTCTAGTAATAATTATCACTATAGTTGACCCAATAAACACTCGCAAAATAATATCAAAATATCGTAATATTGTTTGAAGAAAAGAATCGAACTTCAATAATTTGTTCTTGTTATTCCAACCCAAGTAGAAATTCCGAAATAATTACAATACGATTTAAAATTTCCATAAATTATAGCCTCAGTTTTTACCCAAATTCATGACAAAAGGAACCGTAAAAATCACACCGTCACTTTGCAAGAGTCACAACAAACCTCCGTCACACGTTATAGAAAGAGACAATCAGACGCTGCGTAAGTAAATAAAAATAAGAACTGCGTCGCGTAATGAGTCGCGCGGGAAAGAGGCGCGAGCGAGCGAGCGCGCCGAGCGCCGGGACTGGAATGCGGGGGCGCGAATACACCACCAGCATCCAGCTTTTCCCTCCTGCCCCCTCCCGCGCACCCACACGCCCCCCGCACCCCCACGTCTGATAACCTGCTACTTCGGAAGTCACTAAACTCCGTCATGAATGTTACCAGGCACCAACACCCGACTTGTGAAAGAAAATGTGAATTTTATTGAAAAGGGGTCGGTGTTGCGCCACTAACCTCTCTTTGTGTGAAAATCGATGCTTTATCGCCTATTAGGTGCTACGAAATCAAGTCGTGTCGCGGCCGAGAATGTTAGCGTTGCTCGCCACTAAAAGCTTTTTAAAAGTTAAGATCGCGTTGTAGTAATATAGTAAGTGAAGAAACGATTGCGATTCCCTAAAAATATCTCTACAATTAAATACGAAAACTGTCACAAACTTCTCAACACGAAGAAGTTTTTTTTTTAACAATGAAAGGACTTCTTCCTTCTGAAAAAAATAAATAGATTGATAGGTATATCCACATAAACACTAACACATAACTTATAACTTTTCTTTTCTTTCACCATTGATGTCTAACATATCGCTAGGTGTATCCTGACGAGCTGATCGTTTAGAGAAAGATTATAAAGGCTTTGAAGGGCTCTTCACAAAAATGGAGGAGGTTCTCAATTCGGTTGTATTTTTGTTTTTTTTTTGTTTTTTATATGAACAGATTTGAAAAATTCTTCTTTTATTTGTAAGAATATACTTCCCGATTTTCAATATGCACCGACTTCCGAAAATACAGTTATTTTCCATTATTTTTTTTGGTGTTTTTTGTTGGAAGTCGGTAATACTAAGTAAAATTGCTGTCACCACACCTATTGGTCAAAGCTTAGTTCGCCACCTCTTTCTTACAACATTAACATCCAAATTATTGGATGATGGAGCGTTGATTAGTTACTGTCAACCACCATTAAATAACCTGTGAGCTTATGAGTGAAGAGTTCTTAGACCCACGAGCTATAGTTATCTTTTTCTGTATTATTGTGACCAAATATTGAGAGTTCTCCCAGAAATTCTTGAATGCAATTCACACCTTAATACGTCGGAAACTGGTACTTAACCATTTTACACCTGAATCTGATGCAACTCACAAAAACAAAACTAACTGATACGACTTAATGAGTTATTACATCAGAAAGGCAGTAAACTCCCTTTTCCCATATAATTATGGTGCGCGCATTCACCCGAAGCTCTGCGCAAGCGCCGCTTACATTGCGTCAGTCAACACCTGCCTGATCCTTTCCAGTGAACTTAATTACTTACGTCTGACGATTTTTTTTTTAATTTACCATTGAATATTTAGGTCTTTCATTTATATAAATGTCTCTATGCCAAATTGATTATTTTATTTAAATGGTGACTCGTGTAGTAAAATTGGAATCTTTTCAGTCTGTTGAGATAGTTCGAGACTAACATTTAAAATTCACAGAATTTCTGTTTTTAATTAATTGCAATTTGGCATGGTAATAATATACGTATGCATTTTAAACGTTTTATTTATTCATTTGTAGCTTGATACTGCAATTTATTTAGATACTTGCCTACACTTTATAATACTTTCACACAATTTACTTAGAAAACCTTTGGGTATTTAATACTAATTCTGAATGTCTCTAAAGTAAGTACCTATAATAGTATTATGTAGGTATTACTTGAAACATATACTAATATTAAGACAAGTATAAAAATTTCGTGTGAACACAGTGAAACTTAGGAATTTACATAATATTTTCCTAGAAGAATATCACCATTTCATTTGTAAGTTTACTTGCTATGTTGGCACTTCAATATTTTGTAGTAAATAAACAATAATAATGAATCCTTAATTTCACGATTATTCATTAAAATCACATAAAAGTTATTATGTAACATATATTAAGGAAGGATTAGGTAAGTATAAATATTTACCTAATCCTCTCAATTTTCCAGGAATCCTGGTTAAACATAATCCTGTTACGCTCTGTTTAATAAATCCTTCAAAATTACTTAGCAACTTACTATTAAATTAAAATTTTCATGGAACTTTTCCTCTCACATCACTAATTCCTAATTCTCAAAAATACGTTTGCAAATACAAAAATTGAGCATCTGTATCGCTGAGGTCCCTGTGTCGACAAAGTCGATACAATCTTGTCTTGATCGTAGTTAGGACTATGACCGCAACATAATACCAAATCATGCCTGTTAACTTTGCTTATTTTGGACTTCGCCAAGAGGCTTAGCAAAGTCAGCACGGCAATGTTAACTTAGCACACCTTGCCGCCTTCGGTCGTAATAAACGGACGAGGAGCTTCGATAAATTAACTCTTAAGTGTACCACAGACTGTAACTACAAAATGTTTGTTGTGCATCGCAGAATGACTTATTTACCTCTGTATCTACAGAGTGATTTAAATAACAAAATGGTCTGTGTCTTTGCAAAAGGTAAACCTACATTTAACGAAAATCTATCTATCTATTAGGTTGACTCGACAGTTTTTAAGTTTCGTATACTAGTTTACAGGCCGGATGTATTTCAAATTATGTCCAGTGTAACCTTCTTGAAGGAAAATCTCCATTAAATTAATAACCGGTCTGTATTTATAAATGCGTCAATACAAAGCATATTTTTCTTCTGATGTTGTTCTTTACACTTGATTCATCAAGCATCTTGTAGCATACGTATGTCACCACTTACCAAACATTGGTAACAAGCTAAACAGTCCGCTATAGGTTAATGGGAGTGAAGCCTTGCCCTCTCCAATTAATGGCCTAGTGCCTGCAGGCCTATCGTCATCGAATCGAATCATCGGATTTCCGTTTATCCCCTTTAGTTCCTATTAAACGCATACATATCAGCATTGCCTTTAGCTTGTTGAAGTCGAATTCAATTAAACTGAAGCAATTTGTTCGACTTTTGAATACGATTATATTCGTTGTTGAAAACAGCAGTACAGTGAAATATACAGGCAATTAACTACTGTTCTTTTTAATAAATTAGAGCAAAACAAAAACAAACCTTTTAAGTACCGCATATGCAGGGTGCTGCTAAAAACATAACGTTGATTAACGATCACATTGTAAATGAGCTAGAGTTTTGTAAACGTCTACAAAATATATTTATTGTAATGCTCCCGTCGCAAGAGCAAAGGAAAACATCGTTAGGGCAGCCGCGGGAAAAACACCCTCAAAGGCGTGTTTAAACAAAGATATGATAAAAATTGTTATCCCTAATGCTAGGCGTTTAACACGGATGGTTTTCGTTTATGACTATCTCGTAATGATACATGATTTTATTAAAATTTCATACAAGTCAAACAATATTGAAAGAATCGTCTTTAAAAACTTAAGTACTTGATCGCGTTAAAGTAAACTTCAATTTGTGTGGATTAATTGTGTTTCTCAATTTTGACACCAGACAGCGGTAATTCAGTTCCAGTACGAATTTAAGTTAATGTTAACCCGATTGGATAAGTAAAATACTTGCATTAAACCGTCTGTTGTATGTTTTCGATGGGTACCGACATCTTCCAAGGTCAAGAAACTTTTATGTGAGTGACACCGACGCAATTCACGCGTGTTTTTCGTACTGTGATGAAAATTTGCGCTTGCACAAAGCGTGTGAGCGCAATTTCCTAAAAACTTGATTTACCATAAATGAAAAAGCTGAGAAACGAGTTTTTATATAATGAACTTATCCGTTTTTACGTGAGCCTCCTGAGAATTAGGGATCCGAGATAAAAACACCTCCCAGGAATCATAAAGTCCTTGGTAAAAATAACTTGCCCTTTGGCTTCTATGCATTGTTCAAAAACCAAAAAGGAATAAACACCCTTTCACTACAGCTTTTTTGGAGATAAAAAGGAGTCACGAAAACTATTTCACTCGAAAAACTAAAGTTAGAAAACAATATGGCGCCAACATTTCCAATTTAGTTTTTTGTTAGGCCTGTGTTTTCTCGGGTTACTTAAGAAAACTTATTTCACACATCATTTATCAAAGTTGATCTACCGCAAATAGCCTTGTAGTTACGTAATTTACGATCATGTAGTTTATTTAAAAAATGTTTTCTATTTCAAAGAGTTTCATCAATTTTTGTGGATATCAATATCTGCAAATATATTGCTTGGTATTTACTTTTGGCATCCTTTGACGAATGTATGATTGCTGCAGCTTTTATGCAAGTTAAATAGCTGAGCAGGAAATAAATACGAGATGTGATTGCAACTTTGTAATATGTCGATACATACTTATTAGTAATCATTTAAAATTCTATCGAAGTCTTTGTGGTAGGTCAATAGATAAATGTATAATCGCCTATTTGCGGTAATTTCCGTCAGTTTATAGGTAATAATGACGAGGGAGATGAAAATGAGTAATCCGTTACTTTGTTGTTTGTTTTAAAGTTCTGCATCCATGGAGACAGGACAAGGTAAGATCTCTTTGTTCCTGCGTATGAGAAAAGTGAGGAAAACTAAAGGAACAACTTTGTGAACCTTCAGCGTAAGCGGAGATAATAAATATGATGCGACGTATGATGGCAATAGCAAAAACCCGGTAGGTTGATTATTTAATCGCTTATCTTCTATTTGACGGTAGTTTTACTTTTATTTTAAAAGATATTCAGTTTTATATTTAATTAATTGGCTATGGTAACCTACGTGTTAAATAAGTAATCATTTCGTACGCATTCAATCCGATGACTTGATGAAAACACTGTCTAAAGTCCAATTGTTCTAACAATCAAATGTTATTAGTTATTACACAAAATGATAATAATATAAGTCGTCACAAACGTCTATAAATATAAACATCAGGATGAACATCTGTCTGTATTTTATTGCGTCTAAATAATAACCGATAATATAATATCCGTTGTGGGTGGAAAATTGCATCAGGGAAATAGCCACCGAGCGATATCCCGGAGTTATTACGTTTTACGTACTTGCAAAAATATGTTCGTTTTGAATTTGGCGATTCAAATTAAAAAGTTGGTTTCAACTGAGGTTTTAATGCTTCCACGAGGTATGTTTGATGATTGTTTTGTTTCGTATGTATCGTTCTATGTGCCTTATGGGAATCGAGTATTTTTTTCGTGTAGCGTTTTAAACTGCCTGTACATAAACGTATGTTTTATTCATTTTTAATTGAATCATACAATAAAGTTTCGTGTTTAATTATTTCGGAAGCTAAGAATTCGTATTTCGAATTGAGTAGCTTCGTTTGAAGTTATAGTTCTGGAACAGATTTGAAGTATTTCCACAAAATTCTCCTTTAACTTCCAGAGAGCTATTTCTGGAAATAACCTGATATTGTCAAATACAAACACGATGTTTAGTTCAACGAAATGTTTAGTTAGTAATTTCGACATAAATATTGTATCGTGACGCAAATTCTGTGTTTACACCTATCAAACTGAGGGTAGGTGTCAGCCGCATACGTGTAACGTTACTGGAGCAATGAGGCTCGACGACATGACACTTGACTGACTCCCTCGTTAATTTGAAACAGAAATCCTATATTCATCCGTAAGCGAATACATATAAACCAAGAACCACAATCCAAGAAGCACGAAAACCAAAATGGCGACGCACAATTCCTAAACTCGGTTCGGTTATTGCTCACAGTTTACTTTTGAGATAAAAACGTCTAGTATGACAGTAACGCAGATTTATTCTAACTAGACGTGACAGACGAAATTGTATAAAACGGAAACTACGACTTTTGGACCTTTTCGCCCTCGCCCTTTTTGTGTAATTTTTCCAAAGCTATAAAAACGTTTACGTAAATGCTCTTAGTGTAATTTGTCCGAAAAATATTCCTTCTGTCATTTTAAAGAAATGCTGTTGTCTCACGAAAACACTGTTGGCAAAAAAAAATATAGCCATTCTTAAATTCTGTCAATTAGGTAAAGTAAGTTCTTACGAAATTCGAGATTCCATTATGTTAGAAACATAATCATAAAAACATTACAAAATACCTAAGCATTAGCGAAATTGAAAGTGTAGGTAATGATAGTTCTGCTTGACTGAAATGTTGCTCCTAGTTAGGTCGTCTCAAATACGCTCAGCGGATTGAAAATATTCGCGCACATTTTTATACCGACAAAGGATATCAAATTGGCATTACAGCTGTTCGAAGATATAAATCGATGGCGGCCTGTCATCTACACATGAATCATTAATGAGTGCGCTCAATAGGCGACACGTCCGGCCCGTCACATCCAGGAATACGCTGATATTTAGGGACAGCCTCTGTCGCCAAACTCCGCTCGCTCCCCAAAGATTTGCACAGACCTTCCAATAGAAGATTGAGAACTATTAAGGATCCCTCGATCCCCACCATTGTATATCAACATCGCCTTTCATTCCCCGTGAAATATATATGTAATGCGTTAAAAGTTCAGACCTTAAACGGGACATAAAACCTTAATTTTATTGTTGGCATCGCGGCGGATAAAAGTTTTAAGCGATTTCATTGTTTGTTTACATCGGGTTTGAAACTACTTGAACTCTGGTTTGTGATTACTTTTAGAATGAATTGGAATGGAATCGAATTGCCCGTAATATGAGAGCTACCGTGCCACTGATGTCACTCACCCAATCAAACCTGGGTATAACAAAATATGGCTCTACCACCACGGCAACATGAAATGACCACTGTGCCATGCTCTACGCAATTTATTTCATACTTTGGAATTATTTGTGCTCATTATTGGTTTATACAATCAAGCTGTTTAGTCAGTGATAATAATATAAGTAGTTAATAGATAGATAATTAAGTTCAATGGTGTAGACATCTTTAACAAGATTATTTTCGTTCGTGCCGTCCTCATTTACGGATTCAATAAAGGCTATCGGTACTGAGTCTAACATTTCGCGTTAATAAAGATTTTCTAATAGTGCTAGAGTCCAATAACAGTTACAGTTTAATGCACTAATAGCGACAATATCTGCCGATAGCGACCCTCCGGATACGCACGACCCACTTACAGCGTACCTATCTATATCTGTGTCTATCAAATGCGCAGATACGACACTCGTTCTACGAGCCTACGAGTGGACAGCTGACCGACTTTAATCTTAACTAATATTATTATGACATGGAAGAAACTGAACCAATCCAGCTCTTTTGTGGATCTATGGAGCTGTGTAAGTAGGATAATTGATGCGGTATATTTCTAAAATAACCTAAGAGTATACCTACGTATTCCCCAAGCCGATTCATTAATATAAACAGAAAAATAAAAAAAAGACATTATTTTCTAATCTCTATAAAATATTCCCGAGGGTCTTCGCATCGGAAAGGTTTCCGATTCTCGCACAAAAAGTTGTGGGATATGTTAGTGAGTTCCTTGGACAGTTGGTCACTCTTCCTTGTTTACCAAAGTTGGTTTGTCACCCTAAAGTACTAATGTGAAACGATGTGCGGATAATGAAGATAGAATGTGTCACTATTTGTTAACAATTCGACTAAGTTTTTGGGACAATAATAACTTATAGGTACTTTTCCAAGTAACACAACAAATAGGAAGATTCAGAAGAAAAATACTTGTAAAAATGTTCACGCTTGCGTCCTTTTCCTCGAAAAGTATTTCCGTAGTATTTGTGAAATGATTGATTTATTTACGTCTCATTATACAATGATAATCACTTAAATATCGACTTATTGAGCACTTAAATTAACTAGTCCATCAAAATAGTCCCTTGCTGATTCGTGACAAGTTCGCGGTGTCAATAAATTCTTCGCAACACGAGCCGAATGGAAATGAGTTCGAAAAACTCGTGTCACTGCGGAAATATTGTTTGTTTGTTGACGTGATACGGGACCTGGAAGTTGACAAACGTGATGAAAAAAATATTGGAAAAGTTTCCTACGCGAGCTCTTTAAACGAAGCCTATGATGTTTTAAAAGATTTAGGTGAGAATTACGAAAACGGGCTCGGAAGCCTCCGTTGTCCATTATTAAGAAATAACGTTTTTTGACTACGCATATTTGATAAGCAAGTATCTGAAGGCCAATCCTCATACCTACTCAAAAAAATAAAAGAAATTCAAGTTAAAATCTCAACTCAGCAACAGCAATGAAGCTGAATTAAAAGTTTTTCTTAAACAAGTTGCGAATGAGACTTCTTAAAAATACGTTTAAACAGCTCACTCAGGTCACCTGCCTTATACCTTCATAATCCAAAGGCTAAATTTACCCACTGCTTGTAATGGCCACTCTTTTTCTGCCAATCTACATGTTCCTGTGCCAGTATCTGACTACCTCATATTGAAGTAGGTGCTATCCAAGCACTGCAATCATTGAATAAGTTTTTTTTTCTACGCTATAGAATTTCCATTGCAGATTCAAGTAAGTGCTTTGCAGTTAAGTGCTTTTGGTAAGAATTTTCTTTTGTGCCCTGTTGAACTATTGGTTCCCCTTTTAATTTGTAGATTATAGGTAAAATGCTTCTCCGTGTAGTGTCAATGCATCACTCTTAGCCTATCATCAACTATGACTAAAGCATGACTAATTCTACTGTCAATACTTCATCATTGTTACAACAACAATCGCACTTTTAATAATATATTTGTTTACAATTTATTAATGTTTAATCGGACTCCCTTTTTTCTCGATAATACCATACAATATCGCGTTGACAATATTTATTATATATTATAATGACACAATCATTATTCAATGGGTTGGTTATCTTATCACAGCGTAATTAAAATTTCGAGTTCTTGTTCAATGGCAAAAATTGAGTTTTTTGTACTCGTTATCAAGAAAAAATATTCTGAGCGCCAAAATAAACAAATTCTTGTTACAATGCATAACATGATATAACGTCACGCCTATTATCCTACAAGGGTTAGGCAGAGGAGTGCTTTAAATACGCCCACATTTCGCCAGTTAAGTTTAAAACTCATATAAAAGAGGGCTAGCTTACAAGAATACATGTTTATATACCAACTTTGCTTGTAAAAGCTACGAAATTGTGTATTCATCGTAAATTAGCCTTGTTAGCAAGATTTTTTAAAGTCTTTCCAAGAAGCCTGCCAGGTTACATCAGACAAAAGAGGGTTCACTTAGTGCCTCATAACGGTGCTCATGGACGGGCCACTGAAAGAAAATTAATTTATACGTTGGCCGCTTAGAAGAAAAATTACAAAAGGTAATTAAACAAGACGTCCTTCTTCATTAGCCGAGCTTGGTCGCCCTTTGTTGGCTCAAATGAATTTATTTGTCTCACTCTGTAGTAGGTGTTTACTCATTTTAATAACGACAAACAGTTGACAGGGATATTTGACCTCTTAGTTTGTGAACATCATTTACTGTTAGCGACGGAGTAACTTGTTTGCGAAGAACATTTTTAAGAGTACCTAGCTTCTGTCAGGAAGCATACCAATTTGTTCTGTGTTCAGTGAAATCGTGTTCAATAAGTGTCCAACTCTCACCCGTGTGACAGCACTGTCATTTATTGTTGTAAAATGATAAAAGTAATGCAATAAACCTTAATGAATAATTTATTGGTCGGTGCGATAACTGATATTATTGAATCATCCTTTTATAGCGAAAACGAACGAGAAAATAAATATTTGCATTGATTTATGAAAACTATTAATTTTTAATTACATGCACAATGTTACCATTACTCTGGATTTATGTACGTAACTTGCATTACTGAACGTTTTTCGATAAAATTGTACCACGTTGCAGGGCAATAACAACACAGTGAAATGTGAGACTCATGACATTTTTATCTTATTTTAGAATGCAAAGTTTCACTAGATGTAATAAATCAAGAGAATGGGCCATTCAGAAATATCTCTTCTGTATATAATTGTATATGGAAATGTCAACATACTCATTTTGATTCGTTAACCCTTCATTATATAACATCAACATATCTTATTGGACATAATATACACTTATATAATTAGATTTTAGACTCTTTCTACATCAGATCATGAACTAATGTTTTCTTTTTATGTAAATTGAAATTTGTATCGTATGGTGTATTAGGTATATGTATATCTAACTAAAATTAGATTTGCTCATCCTAAATTAATCCATCATTGATCTAATTTAGTTAAATATCCACTTACATTGTGAAGCAAAATTGTTTGTGAGGTCATAGGCATTCGTTGGCAAGCTGAAACATAAAACCAACCCACGTGCCTGCGTGGGTTTTGTTGTTTATTTCCATCTACCTTCGAAACATTATCATAACTGAACAGTTTTTCCCGTAAAATAGAAATAAAAACCAGGAAAATAAGTCGCGTCTATCTTTTAAACTTTTAAGTTGTACGGTTTTATTTGGCGATGTCAGTTGGGCGCTTGGAGGGACATCCCTGGCTTTAACAGTAACAGTTTTGGTCAGACTTGTACCTACTGCATGCCGCCAAACAGACATGTGAACAAGATCCCTCCGAACAGTCGTGTTGTGGTACAGTCAGTAGTATAAATGCGGAGTTGTCGTCTTAAAATTTGCTTTAGACCGCCATAAGTTTAAGAAACTTTTAGTCAATAGTCTGCAATTGTGCAATTAGTAGTTTGGGTTGCCATTTCTTTACTATGTGTTATCTTATTTTTTATGTATTAAGTAGGTATCTTTAGTTATAACATAAGCTTTTTATCTCTTCCTGTTGTTGTTTCGTTATTACTTTATTTATTTGTCTTCTTATTTAAGTACGTTATTGTAATTTAAAATACTGTGTCTACACTGTATCTTAACCGCAGTAATATGTGGAAACGTCGTGGATTGTACATTAGCCTACCTCTATGTAATATTTACTGTAACATATATTGTACAATTGTTTGTTTTCCCTAAATAAATAAATAAATAAATAAATAAAATACCCATTTAGGGAAGACGTGTGGATTGTAGTGTTACCCTGTGACGGGTCGCTAAGCACTTCGCTTAGCACACAATACTCCGTATATAGCAACATTTTTCCTTCAGTCAGCTGAAGTTAAGAAGATAAATTGTGCACCAAGAGTCTGTAAGCGAGCTTTTAACAACCATGATGCTTTTTCTACACTGTCTAGGGTGAACCAACTCGAGTTTCCATTCTGAATGTTATTTTCGTTTTAAAAATAACCAGATATTAATCGTTTCATGATGCGTATAAAAAGAGTAGATACTTAAATAAATATTATTTTATTTTCTCACTCATATTTTGGGTGTGCACCCGTCACTATTTTATTAATCTTTGCTAGACAATCTTCTAATCTTTCACCTACACGCAATGTCAAACGTCAACCTCCAAATAACATATGGCACGTCACTAAATTAAATAATTACAAGATAAATGAACTCTA
Organism: Standfussiana lucernea; assembly: GCA_964057025.1. Taxonomy (NCBI): domain Eukaryota; kingdom Metazoa; phylum Arthropoda; class Insecta; order Lepidoptera; family Noctuidae; genus Standfussiana; species Standfussiana lucernea. Next base: position 7,516,737 of record OZ059785.1, read on the forward strand.
AAACTCTAAAACAATGCAGTATTTTTTTCTCTTAAGCAATTGAGGTGTTAAAATCATACATGTAGATGTTATTTCAGTGGGTAAATGTATAGACTAATCCGGGGACATTGATTGAAGAAAAAGTATGTTTAATTACTGTTTTTTTTTTTTATTGTAGCTTTGGCAGACGTCACTGATATATAATACATAACAAATCTAATTACGTAGTTTTCTCAGCACTTACGTAGTTTGAGTAGGTTACTATACAATAAAAAAGGTTAACCTTAACCAGTGGCTAGCACTTAAAGCAATTCAAGTGACTTTCAATTTTTGTTTCGTGAAAAGCACTTATCGCGCGCTGAAAATAATTCAATCCGTTCTCACATTCCCAGTTACAAAACACTTGGTATTATAAAAGTATAGGCTAATTTAAAAATACCTATTCTAAAACATAACTTCATTACTAACAACATTTTCTTCAAGTAAAGCATTTTTATAAGGCATTTGCAATTAAGCCAAAATTAAATATTTTAACACATACTACTTAGTAGCTGGCAATAGGCTCGCCCCCTATTACATGGGACTTAAACATAACTGGCAAAACGTGGGTGTAAGTACTATTAGGTACACCTCTGCCTAACCCTTCGGGGATTACAGGCGTGATGTTATGTGTTTATGTTTAATATATATGACAAGTTGAAGTTTTTGGAGTAATTTCTTGAACCTCTATCGTTTCAAGTTCAGTAAGCTACACTTTATGATTTAACAACTTAGAACCATATACGTAATATTATAATTATAAGGATAAGAATTTTAGAAGTTTTCAACTCTTCAAATATGTTTTTCCATGAAGCACGTTGTAGTCGACGCCGTCTGCTTTTAATTGGGTTTCGTTGAAAATTTAATGAGCTTTCTATAATGTTTAAAGTATATCGGTAGGTTCTTGAGACTACGTTATTCATGCTTGATTTTTTGCAAGTTCACTTGTGTTAATGTACTTAGGAAAAGAAGAAACGCCAACCCGAACCGCGTCTTTTTTCTACCCTATTCGGTTAAGTTAAGGTATGCAGAGAACTGCATTCCTTGACTTGCTGCAGTGAATTTTCACTTTTTGCTACTTTTCTTACTTCGTTACTACCTACTACATACGCTATAACTACTGTATGTTTATCTTTACTACATTACCCAGTTTGTTTCACATCAACCCTTGAAACATTAATTTAGTTTAAATGTCAAGTAACACCAATGAATATTAAACTTAAGGCTTTTATCAGCAACAAATATTATCGTTCTCAAACCAGCAATGAAAGAAAAACAACCCAGCTGTTTACCTACTACAAATATTTGCTTTACACAACAAGCTGTAAACACTGCCAAAGAGAAATGGTTCCCTTAATTGTTGGGTTAGGTGTCACCTCTTCTACTGTATAGCAACAGTTTACTAATGCCGTAATCGTTCTCACACCTACGCACAAAAACTTCCATCGAAGTGCCAATAAGTAATTACACGCTACGGAAACCCCACTATAATAAACCCACATAAATTCTTATATTTATAGCAACGGGCATATACAAGTACATAATGAAAACAAAGAGAAGAAAAGTTTCATTAACGTGACGGCGACAACCCGGATAAATATGAAATAAGCGCTCGTAGAGCTGGATTAGAGAGGGACCCGCGACGCGGGATCCCGAAATGGGAGATTAGACAGGGGACACCATGAGATTGTCCGTAATCCAGATACGTCGTTGACGCCCAGTTGTGGGGAAATGTTTAATTTTGCGTGAAGAGTCGAGGACATAACTAGTTGTATCTCACAGATGTCAGTTGCTCACTTCGCGGATGTGTAATAATGATTGACTGTAAGGCCTGCTTGCACCGCAAGTCATTATAAATTGAGCGTTAAAAATCGTTTTGTTTCTGTCTCTCGTTTGAGAGGACAAAGACAGAATAATCTATTTAATCACGTTTAGCGTGAAATGCATTGAATGATTTGTGGTGCCAGTGGACCTAAATGTTTAAGGATTATCGTTTTTTATCGAGTACAGACAAAGGATTTCATAATATAGAATTTGTATACAAAATATGAAATAATATGTAAATTTATTCCTACGAACTCGATTGCGGTCTCATCATCGCAATATCGGGACAGGTATGACATTGAATCACACACACATTGAGTAAAGTAATATACACCACAAGCTTTACAGCTTCCTGCCAATAATGAATTCCGCTAACTATTAATTTGTGGCTGATATTAAAAATATTGTCAAATTATTATTTTTTCGTCGTTCATACGCATTATTGTAGATTTAATTTCATCAAATACTTTCATATTAAAACAATTTCAACATTCTCTTTAATCTTCTCTCAACTTATATTAAGCCAACAGAATTTTGACGTTAGGGATTTATGATGAGGCGAGGCAGCAGACAGATAAGGGGTATTATAAACTGTTTGACGTTAGCTCCCCCATACACAAGTCATGTGTAAGATGGCGCGGTCAAGCATGCAAGGTGGCCCTTATTTGTGACACTTTACCCAACACTTGAACTCTCTGCCCTTATTAACACTATGATATCAGACGCCATCTTGGTGCTTATAATTAAGTTACGTTATTTATGTAGGACATAATTTATTTTGGCATGTAATTATACACCAGATACGCTGATTATAGTTGGCGACACGAGTACGCGCACAAGTCAAGAGGTAGAGTAAACATAATTACTCGATGTTTAATAACTATGCCCGTAAAATATTATTTCACAGTGGCTTTTATGAAGGCTTGTGATGTAAAGCGTCTCGCTCGTTTTACTGTAGACAATTGGACGTGATTACAATAAAGTTGACAATCGTGAGCGTTTGTTTATCGAACCCTGGTGGTGATAAAGGGGACTGTTCACTACAGACGTGTAAAGACTACCTTCAGAAGATTTGAGAATAAAAACGTTGGAACTAATTCCCAGATCGGAGTGGAATTGGCCTCTAAACAGGTCCAATTTCCCAGCGACGACGCTAATCTCACCGGAGCAGCGCGACTTTCATTAGCATTTGTGTAATTTCATCAGTGGAACTCCGTGCGCCGGGGGCGCAGCACCCAGTCGAGCGCTGTCCTCGCTTCATTTGTCTCCAATCCTGTTCGTAACTAGCCAACTCTAAATTCTTTGCCAGATGTTTTATGCTAATTGGATTGAATTTTCGAGGGGTTGTCTGGCTGTTGTTTGGGTGTTATACGTTTGTTTGAAACGCACACATTTTTCTGAAAGTATTTTTAGCATACCAACCTTTCCTTATTTTTATCTTATACATGAAAAATCTGAATTAGATGACAATTAAATATTAATTGAAATCGGATTGTTTTAGGTACATAGGTTACACCCTCATATGGTTCTGCTACTATTTATTTTATTTTATAAAACTGTTGTGCCCGACAAAACCATGTGAACTATAATAGTGTTTAAGATCTTGTAAAACACATGTGATATGCAATAAAGAATTGAATTGAATTCTCCACAGAGATTACTTCTATGTAAATAAGTAAGTACAAACATGAAGCTTGGAGTAATAAAAAAGTTACTATATACAACTGTACTGGGACTACTGGATTGCACCCATCTCAAAAACCCGCCTTGTACGGACTGAAACACTTTCAGGCCTAAGGCGTGTTGTTGTTGAATACACCTAATGAGAGAATAATAAAATTTGTTTTATAAATTACGAGGCTCGTAGTTCAAAACTTCCAAACGATGGTTAAGTGCTGTTGTTTCGCGTACATAGTTGATTTCCAATTAGGATCCAAAAACTTGTCGCGTATTTCATGTAGCTGAGATCATTTACTGAATGTCGCGGTTGCTAACTGCTGAAAACTTTCACCAATTAATAAATTCAAAACAATAAAGAGAATCGAATAAAAACTTTTATTTACTTGGCGAAATTTCGCGGCAGTTGTTAGGAAATCGTCGTCAATTTATGAAAATGACAGTTTGGTTGTGATTTGATTTCTTTAGTAAATAAAAAGTTGGAAGCACAACCCAAATTATGGCAATTAGGCCTCCAAAAGTTTGTTCGTTGAACTGACATCTGATTTCGTGATTGCTATCGTAAGTATAATGTATCAGCTTGAAAGCTCTTCCGACTATCTAAGTTTCACGAGGAACATGTCTACTCGTCACTAACACAAGTAGTCGAACTTGCACAGAATGGGAGCTTTATGCGAGTTCCTGACAGGCAGTTTCGGCCCGATGGCAGGCCGCATTGAATAGTCATCTGAAGCAATTTGCCGTCCAAAAGACTCCCGTGGGCCCGCATATGGCAGACCCTCGAAGCCAACGCCGGGAAAAGTGGAGTGCGCTTTTACATGACGTCAGTTATTAGGATTTGCAAATTGTACCCTCACGTACCATTAGGCATTCCGAAAAACGGCTTATTTCAATAAAATTACTTAAAATGCCAAGAATAAGCTTACGTAAATGGGCTGTAGGATCAGTGGGTTGGAAAATATGTATTCTTAGAATCATTTATGTACGAAAAGATACGAGTCATAGTAAATAATAAAATCATATAGGTTTGCAATCACCCAAATTGTAATTTGGGCTTCTTTTAGTACTGGGTGAAAATACTATTGCAATTTCATTTGGATAAAAATACAAAAGGATTTTCTGGCCAGGTTTCCTTTGTCTATGGGCCTACAATCCAATAAAGATTATTTTCAAACCTATCAAAAATAAACAATGCAAATTGATACGTTTGTGTCTTCTCGATTATATATCTGATCTATTTACTAAACGTTAGTTTAAAATCGAAAGGTACATATTATGTACATACTTACGTATCTTAATAAACTCCCTCTTCCACTAAAATACACCAAAAATACAAGAATAAAATTGCCACCAAAGCAACAATTACAAGCTTAAGCTTGCCCACTAAACGTGTAGTTACGGTCAGTTTCAAAAGCAAATTAACACAGATATACTACAGTTTTTTGGTGGCAAAGTTAAAAAAACGCCACAAAGTTACAGGCAATTTTGCCCAGTTCGGCTCAAAGCTTTACACTTCCAATTTGAGAGCCTTTTGTTTATTTTATTGAGTACTGTTTTTTCCGTAAGCACTAGGCTGAATTCATGTTGGTGCTTTTTCTACGTCTAAAGGTTTTATGGAATGTGTTTCTGGTACTGTTTGTGTTTGGGAGTCGCCGCTCTGTCAGTCTAGTGCAAATAAGGACGCGGAAAAATATGTTTCATTAAATGCTAACGTTTACTCGCGTGTTTGAACTCAGAAATCGCAGTCGAGTCCGTTCATTTTAACTCAAACGATGAATTAGTTAATTACAAAATATAAGTAAAAATGCACACAGGAAAAGCCCCAGCTAAATTATAAAAAAATGGCTCTTTAAATTGAATTTTATTTATTTATTTATTTAAACTTCATGTACAATAGTGGTACATAGGCGGACTTGTGATTGTAATTAACAATTATACTCGGATTAAGTTCTTTAAATAAGTAATAATTTATACTCAACGATTATTCAGATTCGATGATTCGGAATATTATTTGGATTATCATTGTCGTCAATTTTCAACAAACATTTTCAATTTTTCAAACAGAAATAAATTTAATACAAAATAACGCTGCGTTCGTTACTATTAAACCAACTGTCAAATTTCCATAAGCTCCAATATTAAAAATAAAATCTAGTTAAACAGGTAGGTACCTACTTTAGTATTTATTGTGCCATACCAAGCCTGATGAGCTAGTTCAAAAAGTTTATCCTAATCTAGTACGGTACCCGTACACCGTGTGGCCGAAATATCACCTCGCAACTTTAATACTGCGCACGGTGGGCAAATTATAAAACGGGGCATTAATTATAAAGTTTGAGACACGAAGTTTGCACTACAGTGTAATGTTGTCTTGTTACCGTGCCGGTGCATAAATACGAACGTTAACACCGGCCATTAACGCTTTGCGAACCCCCCTCTTATTTTTATTACCAACAGGCAATAAGAAGAAACTGCATATTTAAAATAAATTAATGTTGATTCTTTTGCCAGATAGTGTCTTCGGCCCCTCTTTTTCTATTGTGCCTGTATTCATTGGCCTTTATTTTTCTCTGAAAATGCTATTGAGATTAGCTGAAGGATTTTATTGTTACTGTAAGTTTAACTTTTCTTATCGTTAGAGGAGGCCTTTGCCAAGAGGCACACTGAACTCCGAGTTATACTGTAACCCAAGAAAATAAAATAAACATCAATAAAAGTACCATAACAGAGGAGTTTTCAGGATAGAATGGCTATTGAAATTGAATTGAAGTTTTACTTTTAAATTCGTCCACCTTTTATTAAATTAATGGTTACTGTGAACTACAGCATCACTTATAAACGTTTAGTACAAACAAATAGCCTATCTACCTATTTTATACGAACAGATTTACCCAGATATTCCCGTTGGAAAATTAAAATTTAAATGCAAGTTCTTCCTTTTAAATACCTTTTTCTTCGTTGCGGTTTTATAGCTAAAATCGCCAGCACGACTGCCGTGACAGTTTGATAGCCCGACATCTACTGTCGTCATAGAAACCCAACGCTGCAGGTGTTATTCAGAACTTTATTCAGTTTTTATTCAATTTTCTCGAATCGAATAATTTTCCACGTCGAAGTCAGAAAACATTATTCGTACAGAATTCTAAAAACTTTATAATAATTTCGGGTAAGTATCTACTTTTAATAACGTAGAGATGTTTAATCAATTTGTGGACCGCACTGTTTTATTTTCAAGGAACGTTCAGTACCCTCTAAGGGGCCTGTTGTTCGCCGTTGCCTTGTTTACTTTGATTTGTTTACCGAATCGGCTCATCGGATTCTACGCCAAAACAATTAGGATTTTTAATGAAAATTCACTCTTCAATAATTTTTCTGTAAAACATATTTTCGGAGGGTTGAGCCGAAATTGGAAAGTAAAAAACCACTCCCTTCGATGAGTCCATTCTTTTCATTTAAGAAGGTCAACGGTAAACGTATTTCGTCCTCAGTGGCTTAAGTTTACGCGCGCCCATAAAAGTGCTATAAAGCGTATATTGCAGCGACAAATAGAGCATAATATGTGGTTTTTATTATCACATCACGCGACAAATCTAAGCTCCATTGTCTAGTACAATGCGTCCGTAGGTTCGACGATAAACCACGGACTTAGGAAATAAATAGCAGACAGCCTTCGTCGGTGTAAGCACGGGCCATTTGAGAAATTTATTGTGTGCACTTAACCACAAATAAATTGGCCAGTACCACGTGAAATGCGCTGTTTGGGGCTGTTTCTTTGGTGTGCAGTGCTTCTTTGTTGCCGTTTGTAGTTAACAAGCGACCCTTTATAACTTGCAGCTATGACGTAGGTATGGCATTGTGGACAAATAACGTTATTTAGTAAAACGATGGAAGCTCTTTAACTTTCAGCGTCAAAGGGTAAGCCTTTTGTAGCCTTGAGTGTTTCTGATTTTATTATACCGCTATTTTCATTTCAATGTTGGTTTGATCTTTATGTTTTGTGTACCAAAAACACATTGAAATACGGGTTTATGAGCTAAATAATTCGTCACTTATAACAGAACAGTTAAACAAACTAAGCATAATAATATGTCGCCACTTATGCACTATTGATTGGCACTCAGTAGTTAGAAGCAATTACGTTATTGTTGTCGGTACATAGCCTCAAGTGCTAACTAAACCTTGCATAATTAAAGCTAGGCATGGTCGGAATTAATCATAAGTGACGCATAATGACAACATCTTGATTTGTGATGTTTGATATAATAACAATGTTATCCTAGTACTGCAGTGATATAATGTCAGCGATTGAAGATTTAGGAGTTACTATGAGTTTATTCTGTACAAAAATGTGTAAGTTATGGTGATGTCCTTAAGTGTCCAGATCTTTATCTAGTTTTGCAGTACAGTATAAGCTTAGGTCTATAATAATTGGAAACATGTCTTCACAAACAAAACACAAAGGACTATTTATATTTTATTGGAAAACCACAGGCAATTTCGGTACGTGATTAACGTATTTAATAGTTTCAAAGTTTGGATAAGCTGACCCCAAAATTTGCATGCTCACTGCGAACATTAGAATTTCAGGCATCCTACACTTAATACAAACAACCAGAATTATATTAAGTTGAGAATATTATTCTACTATAGTAGAAATTTTAGCTGAAACAGCAAGAACTGGCCGCTTTTTCGTTCTAAACTTGCCAAGCAACTCTTATGGCGAGTCTTGAACCTACATTCGCTTTGTCTAGCCTAAGTCGATATTCATTCTACCCTTCTGGGAATAAAGTCTATTATTGTAGATTTAATTAGTTATCTTAATCTTATCAGCTCGTAAAGATACCCTAAGGACTCCGTATCAATATTAATTAAAGACCAAAACATCTTGAATTTGTAACCGCTATATCTATCGCTATGTCTTTCTATAGAACCAACTTCCTACCTACTTACCCGTCTTAGTTATTTAGTATACAAACTCGAAACGTCGGGACATACCTACCGTCTTTCAAGAACTTTGTACATTAATTAATTGATTAACACTTCATGTCACTCGAACTCAATGGATACGAGAAAATTAAATTAATGTAGAAACGAGGAACTAAATTAGATTTGAGTGAAGGTATTAACTTAGAAAGTATTTTAGACAAGCTCCGAGTAATGGTTGAAGCTCGATTTAATATTAAATTAAGTGAATAATTTAGATATTGTAGTTGTTATGTCTGGCGCGGACTATAAGTACTCTCGCAGATAAATAGAAACCAAAATTGCGTTCAAATTTCAGAATATTATGAATAGTGAAATAGGAATTTTGATGAGGATTCCACTGACCATGAAACACAACAATTGGAACTCGATAGGGTGCCCGAAACGCAAGGTCCAGCTGTGTTTGTTATATACGACAGTCCTTTGTTCCCGAAACGCTGTGAATTTCAGAAAAATATTAAGTTTCAGCGACTAACCCGTAGGGAAGGAACGAGTTGATTTTCAAAACGTAAAAATGTTTCGAGCGTCGGCGTGGAGAAACAATTGCCTTTTTCACTGTGCAAACTTTAGGCTGCAGGGAATAAGGCGGAAATAATCCTCAGTATATTCCTAAAGTGTTGTTTTTCTTATGTTAAAAACTTCGTTTTATTTTGATAAAAGCTGGAACACCTTCCTTCTATGATATACGAGTATACATTTTATTAATTTAATCCAATCTGGCTTAAAAGGCGAAAAAACAACAGCGCCAGTGCCTGTTGACTTAGAGAATTCAGTGACCATTTCGTTATTAGATGAGTCTATAAAATATAAGCGATTTAATTTTCGCAAGTAGGACACAAAAACTGCGAACACGAATTCCATTTTGAATATTAAAACTATTTTCTAAGAAAACAGACAGCATTAGCTTATAAAACAAAAAATAATACCCACGGGGTAAGCGTAGGATAAGACAAATTGAGTTTAGTTTCGGCTTAAGCGAATCAATTCACTACGAAGAGACAGAGCCCTATATAATCGTATCAACACTTGAAAAAAGTAACACCTAAAAACCTTTTTTTTTGTGAACTTCTCGAACAATAAACAAACTAGTCAAAAAGAAAATGGGTAGGTATTCTTTAGCACGTTATTTCAATTCTCGAATTGGATATAAAAGTATAAAACTACTTCTAATTGGAAACTTGAAATAAAACTTTGCTTGGACAAACAATCGACTAACCAAAGTGGATTGTCCTCGCGGCGACATGTTTCACGCACGTACATACATATGGTACAACTGAGCAACAAGTTTTTCTTTTAACTCCACATAAACAACGCGGTATTCCGCTTACAACTTTACTCGAGGAATTTCAAAATTCATGTGCCCGTATTTCCCAAAAACTGAGGCTACCCACAGACATTTACACCCAGCCATAATTTAAACGAATGAGTAAAATTATAATTTCGGTTGCTCATGCTGTTTATTAAAAACATTTACCAACATTTTTGCGGGAAGCGAAAACGCCAACTGTAAAATTTCTTGTTACTAAACATTGTGCTGAACAAACACGTTACGTCACGGGATTGAATTGATTATAAACTTTCACCGACCCTCGCCGTTTACACTTCCTGTTGTTAGAACCTCGCAATTTCTGACTGGGCCTCACAGCCAAGCTAACGTGAACCAGATCCTTTAACTGTTTTAAGTTTACCCCCTATAAATCTTGTCGAGAATATATTAGCTTACAAACTAGGTGCAATCTCCCATCTCCGTTTAATAAAGGAGTACACACGCTCTTTGTTCTATGGTTGGGGTAATTAGTACAACACTTCACACTTAATTAGCACTATCGTGGTATTTAAAAGGACCCCTTCAGTGGAGGGTTGCTCTTAACGTGATATGTTTCAAAGGTGGAATGTCCAGTATTCATAATGAGAGCGAGGGTTAAGCTTAGTGTTGTTGTTTTGTCGCATTTTAATCTCCTTGAAAAACTTACCCATAAAATTTTCATCAAAAGCAAATCTTCTGATGTATAAAGCATTTCATTCCCAGATTTTATTTTTACTGTATTCGCCACGACTTATTAAAAGTACCACTTAAATAGAATTCATTCCAATGTTATTTTAGTAGAATAAAGTACTTGAGAGTTCTCGTTTCGTTTGGAAATGTCTCGTATGATATATTTCACCTAATGTTCAACAGTTCCAACGAACAAGTAGAAAGATTTCCGAGTGTAAAATATCGTCGGTTACAGTTTAGCGGTACAATAGTGACGTGACAAAGCGATACGTAGGTACGTGTTGTCCCCAGTCCACCATTCTTCATTGGTATGCCGCTCTGCCCTGTCCCAATACCAGCTGTCCCGAGTCTAGACAGACGCAGGTTGCCTCACTGAAACTCATTGTTTTAGACAAAGGAAACTTTGGCTCTGTAGCACACAATTATGTATCTTATCCACCTCGTTATAACATTGAGGTTGTTAGCTCGTTTCCTGCTAGCTTATATTTCAGTATAAGCTAATTCTGCTAAAATGTACAGTGTACCCCTTACGCCCCGAGTAACTTCGTTTAAAATACCCAAAGAAGTTTTCGTAAAAACCGAGTGGTTTTTATTATTCCAGAAAGTGCACGGCTAAAAGCAGTCTGACTAAACGAATCCTTACAACAGACAAATACTAATTGAGAGCAGATGTGTGCATGGAGTGATTTACAATAGCCAAAGCCAAGAGATGTGGTCGGTCAACGTCTATTACGCTAATTGTTAGGCCCGGTGAGTACGAACATTTCGCAAAGCTTTGTGCCCCGCTGCGGCGCACCGCAGCCTCGCTCGCAATCTGTAAATGCTTTGTGTAGGTCACGTTATGGGCTTACGTGGTCGCTACTACTATTGTAGACATGAGCTCCACTAAGCTGCAGTTTGCAACAATAACCTGTCCCAATGAATGGATGGCATTACTAACGACATAATTCTCGCTATAAACAAAATATCAGACTGTGTTAATGAAGACGGAGGCTCATTGTAGCTATCAACCACATTAACATTTAGATTCAGATCCGACGGCTGTTGCTTGATCCACGGTCTATTGTGACCTCTGTACCACGAAACTCATTTTATAGCTGTCGCATATATTCCACTCTCTCATGTCCTATCCCTAACCGCTACTATCGCAAAATTATGGTACGGGGTGAAGTCGATAGTTACTAAATCAACTGTAGAGTTTAGAGCTTTGCATACAATTGAAGATTTAAAATGCAATGAATTGAATAAATTACCTACGTATTTTTGTGGCGAATAATATATTTTGTTGGTGCCATTTGAAGTTTTGAATGAAAATAAACAAGCGTTATTTGGAGTTAAAACACACCTAACCCAGGTGGGCGAAAACTTACTTTTAACCCTCATAACTGAATACGAAATTACGAAAATTTGCAGTTCGTGAACAAAGTTGCATATTATAATGGAATTCTATAAAAATAATATTCTGCGAAACCTGCAGCTTTAGTGGGCATCTAAAATGTATCCGATTCTTATTACGATCACGGTTTGAAATTCAAATGAGGGAGTAGATAAAGGCCATTCAATCAATTCGACAAAGGGCCGCCATTGGACGATTGGCAAGTCTGTTGCCGTAGTGGGCGAGGGTTGTTCACCGCGACTAATCCTGGCAGATTCGGACAAACCCCCATTACCCTGATTGATTCTCGACGCTCCGGCCCTGGTTACAAATACAAAGGTCTGCTGCAATTCGGGAGCGCTTTCAATTTGCACTGAGGCGATCGCCTCTCAATTTGCGGCACACGGAGCGATCACCTAAAGCCGCACTGACCAAGCTTCTCCGCTTTTCTGTACACTTTCCCCACATACTTATTCCAAAAACTTAACGTAATCTGCAATTAACGGCTTGAAGTTTAATAACAACTTCCATTTTCATATAATATCCCGTAACGTTTCAGCTGCATCCGGTTAGACAGGAAGCCGACCCCAACATAGTTGGGAAAAGGCTAGGAAAATGATGATCTAGTAAAGTTTAGCCAATTACATTGAAAATCCTCATTCCAACTTTCCACTAACGCAGCTACACATCGCGCTTTATGTACGTACGAACGTAAATAAGTTATAACTTTCCTGAAACAGTTATTCTTATGACTTTGAGTTGAGTCATAAAATACAAAAAAAAAACTCGACAATTTGAAACAGTAGGTACCTATCTAATATCAAAGTTTGGGCGAAGAAGTATTAAAAACACACTTTAGATGCGGAGTAAATTCATTCTGTATCTACGTCATGCAGAAAACGTTCCATAAATGTAGGTGTAGCGACATATAGGGGTGAATATTGCACAACATGCCTCTGTTATATTCATGACGTGTGCCCGGACTTCTGACTGATTGAACCGGCGAATATGTTGACTGCGTCTCTATAAATTTTCAAGATGATATGTATAAATGTTTGTATCGTGTTTATTTTTAATCTTTACTCCGTAAATCGTATTAACGTCGTCTATTGAATCGAATTATCAACACAACCCTCGTAATTGATATCATTATTCAGCAATTCAAATGTTATCTCAAACGCACAAAGGCGACTTTCACATGAATAAAACACTCCTAACAGGTATAATAAGCCCATAGGCCTTCAATGTGAATCAGTCGGATGGCAGCGAGTCGCGCCCGAATCTACCTAATTTTCGCGTTGAATGAAAATTAAAGAAGTCCCACGCGAATCCAATTTCACGGGAACGGTAATCTCATTAGAGACGTCTGACTTTCATTAACATTTATACGATTTCCGCGGAAGGAAACTTTGAGAGACGTTGCCTTTCCGCGAATACGCCAACTCGTGATGCACTAATCTAAATTCTCGAATCTTGGACGCAGGTGCTCTGATAGAGTTGCCGTTAGCGCGCCCCTATTTCGGAAACTCTCAATTTATGCTGAAACTTTCATTCTTTCAAGTTGCCAAGCGCGCTCCGCTCTTCTTTATGTGATAATGAAATGAGTGTTACGTAATCACGCAGATTTCCTTTGGAGTTGAATTAAGTGGGTGATTTCTTATAAGTCTGTGTGTTTATAAAGCTCTCAAAATTGTTTTATTGCCTTGGTACCGTTGGTATATTTCATTGTGGTTCCAATTATTCTACTCGTATATAATATTGTTAATAAATCGGGTTAACCAAGCTTTTGGCTTTTGGGGAGTTGCAAAAAATCTGTAACATTTAGAATGTTTACCAAATTTCATGTAACTATTGGTATATCTACAGCCAATAAGCCAAGTGCACGTTTTGGAACTGCAAGTATTTAGATTTAAATTTTGGTTCAATGCCCATTTTCAATATATCGGAAAATAACTTTGGGAACCCCAATTCAAATTCCAATCACTTGGCAAAGCTTACGTTTAGAGTAAACTTACAGTAAGGTCTGATATTCCTAGGCAAAGATATTATATGCAACACTTCAAACACACGGTTCACCTAGGCGAGAAGTTCAAAAGTGTTTACATATTTATGACGGCCTCCGAACATGAATATTCACGCCATGAAAGCATCTGCAAAAAACCAGAACAAATGAATGGAATATGCACCATGTGAAATAGCAATGGCTGCGAAATTGCGCGAGAACAGCGTTGCAATATGTTTCTTTGAGCACAATACAATATTGCTTTCCTCGAAACACATACGCTATCGTTACGGTAAAATATTAAAACGTATAAAACACTTTCTTTTTGAAAGTAACGTGTTGAGTAAAATATGGACTCTTTAATAGCTAATGTAGGTAGGTACGTATTGCATTAAACGTGAGAATTTCTTCCTGAAATTCATTTGCCAGCTTCAATTCTTTAACGGTTATCTAACAGCTAAGTGAGTGACTTGTAAAGATCTTCATAATCAAGTATGTCTATTAGCATTGAGACGTTCATTCGATCTGAGAGCGCAAGTGCGGAATGAACTCTCAATCGGTGAGCATCCCACTTAGCTAAGACAAAGCCGACGGGAAGTAAGTTTCCTCATTTATCGCAACGAAGATCCCGCAGGATACGGCTAGCAATCCACCGGAAATAGAAAGTCAAGTGTGGAATAGTCTAGGTACGAAGATAAATCCTTGTACTAAACCAACTGAAATAACGCACGTACGGTTTAGACTGTTACAGTTTAGAGACACACTAACTGCACCACAACCTCGGGAAAATGTTTATTTCAATAAAAAAGAAGCATTTAAAATATTTCAAGCTGAATTGGTTCGAAAAAAAAGTTCAATAGTAAAGATCGGAGATAGTTAACAGTTAATATTGTTAGAAGATTGTTTTAAGAATTCAGAGAAAAAGTTTTGAAATCTAAAACACTGAAAATGATGTCCTTCAACTGTTCGACCGAAGGCTTTTGAATTTTGCAATGACTCAATCCATTGAATGAAAAATAAACTTTTATGAGAAAACTTGATCTTACCATCTCCAAAATTGGGAGGATGAGAAGAACCTGCTTCTTAGTTTTGCGGAACGCTCTGATACTCACTAGCTTCAAGAAATAAAAAGTGCTGATTATTGCAGCTCTTTTAGTATCATACGAGACGACCTAAGATTGAACGGTAAGAGCATCAGATGGTCAGACTTTATCAAAGATAAAATATATGCACACATTTGGTCCAATCTAATTTGCGCCAGTCCAGCCAAATCTTGATGCGGCAGTTCGATATAATAACGGAGATACGTGTTCGGCATTAAGATGTGACGTCGTGGAACGCGTGCTGGGTTATCAGCAGATCGCTGTGACCAGACCTGACCCGCGTCTGACCCATTTACTTATCTACTAAGACACTCGCGTCTCTTTGTTTTGGTATTATTAAAACGATTGTTTTGGTGAAAATATGACCTTGGCACCGATATTGCTGGATATAATCTGGACCTTCGTTCTGCGTATTAAAGTTTGGATGTAGTATGATGTTTTATATGTTTCACAACAGTTCTGCAAATGAATTGTTTCGTTTGTAGGTACTTACATATACTCACGCGAAGCGAGCACTCGCTTTGTTGTCATGTATCCAAACAAAGCTTACCTGCAACAAAAACAAAATTAATTAGTAAAATTATAACATATTGTAACATTGCAAATTGTAACTTTCCTCGTTGTTATTATTCCAAATGGTAGATAGTAACTTTTGATAATATCAGCTTGTTTATGTAAAGTGTTTTGCGTTTTTGTTACAAACAATAATCAAAACACTTAGACTATACAACTTCATAAATGCTTGTTTGGATGTTGGTAAAATTATTAGTTCTCGTTTACCTACCACGGAAATCCTTGGCCAGAAAAGCCAATACTTACTTAGGATTTTCTATAAGCCACTATGGTGCCACTATGGTCATGTTATTATTACTTCGCTTCAAAGTACTAGTACAAAACCATAAAAGTGATCATTGAAATTCGAATTCATAGTCATTAAAGGCATATCGAAATATTACGTGCATATTTGAACTGACAGCCGAACAAATACATATGTCATCAATTAAATTATTGTACGGTTTGCTTTATTACACAGACGGCTGTCATTGAAATAACACGAACCGCGATGACAAGAGCAAAATTAATGGAGACATTTCAGCCACAAATATTTAAAAAAAATATTTACGAATAACGTTATGTTTATTGCGGATTTTTAACATTACCAGTCTCGGTGGTCTCGCCACGGCCATTATTCACTTGGCAAACCACCCACCTTGCCGTTTGTGGGCAGCTACCACTAATTTATGGCCCTTTAAGTGCCTCCGACATGGAGCACCGCGGCAATTTGGACGAAACCTAGAAACAAACCGAGCCCTCACATCAAAACGATATCCGGCAAACCTTTTGTTTCCTTTCCCATACAATTATGCTGATTAATGTTTGACTAACCACTCAACGTGTATTTTATTCAAGCGAAAGGCTATGCACGAGTTACTTTTGAGAATATTAGGTAAATGTCTGAAAAATATGTCGGGGTCTTTAACCAAACAAAGCTATTGTTATCTACTCCAACTCCTTTAAAACAGGGTCCTCAATTTAACTTTTTTTTTGAATTTTCTAGAAACACAAAAACAAAATGTTCAAGGAGCCACTTTGATACCTTCAGTGAACTGCTTTAAGGTCATTATTCAAGTAAAAGCCCACCTCACCCGCTTGCGGCCGACCAACGTTAATTTATGACTTTTTAAGTGCCATGAACACGATGTTCCGATCTCGCTGATCTCATTCATGAAGGAAAAAAAATCGTTTCTGCTCCCATTTTGAATCGCTCGGAGGTGTTCGCAATTCAAATAAGGTCGGGCCAAAACGTCAGATGTAGGTACAATGGAGGAGACACCCGTGGCTCTTTCAACATCACAATGCATCCACACTTACGCGTTATTGAATTCGCTAAATTGTATAAAGCCGGCGTCAATTTATTCTGTTATACAGACATGATTGCGACTAAATTACTTAGCTTGGGATCTAAAAGGTGACATGTGCGTGCGCAAACACAATAAAGTAACGAAATCTATTGGAAAGCCCAGTTTGATTACGCCGATGGCCCGTATTCGGGACACGATTTTACTCTTGTATCTAACAAATAGCCTACCCATAGCTAGGTTTGATTGCAACTGGAAATTATCAAAACTAGGCTTGTCTGTGTGCTACATCGGATTAAAATGTAGATGCGTAACCAAATTATCATGGTTTTTGTCGAAATCGATATTGGACACGAAATGGTAGATGTCACATACCAAAACATACCGTTATATTTTGGCAACGATTGAATATTTGACATTCATTTGAATTCCACAATCAACAAAAAGTCTGTGTAAAAAATTTTTTTTTTTTTTTGCAAAAATTGATCAGTGCCAATTCAATTGTTCGATACAGGTTCGGAATATTGCCATTGGTATTGCGCTCCAAACCACGCGGATTAAAAGGGATTCGAGGGAACAGAGACTAGTTAGTTTATTGTGACTCGTATTTAATATTGGACGTGAATTTTGATAGAATTCATTTCGCAATTTTTGTCATATTTTATATCGTGGTCGTACGTGCAAATTAAAACTGACCACGTAGGCACACTGCAACTCAGTGAATTATTTCCTATGTTCGCAATTTCTAATTAGTGCATAACGAAGTAGATGTGAATCGTACGGATGACCGAGTTTTTGGGCTATAATGGGAATATATGATGTGATTTGGTAGTGATCGCATCAAAGCCCGCCAGATTAACTTAAGCGTGGCTGAACGCGAGTCACAACCATGTTTTCAAATGTGTATTCGAAGGGATCGAACAGGATTTCAACGGTTGCTTTGTATTCGGTGAGCAAATAGAATTTGTGTCTGTTTGTTATGAGTAGGTAAATGTAGTTGCGGAAGAATAGAGATATTGCTGAATAATTTTACGATTCGCTTCACCTTGTAAGAAGCTGACATTCTTTTGCTGCGCTTTGCTGATAAAAAACTGGTGTTTTCGTTGGCAGTACCTAATACAGTTTTTTTTTTCTGAAAAGCATAAGCCGCACTATTTCTATTCATGAAAACAAGTGCGCCTTTAATTTGGTGCCTATAATTACTATTGACTCTAACGGAATCTAGTTCATTGAAAAAACTGTAAAGTTCCATTTAAATATTGGCTCAAAAACAACAACAAAGTTTAACAACAGTTGCTTACTAGTTCGCAAAAGCACGAGCTGGAGAGGATTCCTTTTCTTTATAGATCTAAAGAAACGGAAGAAAGCTGAGCAAAGAAGAAAAAAACACCAGTAAAGCTACCTTGAACACCTCTCCAACTACGAGTACTTTATATTTACAGCATTCAAAAGCGGTTGGTGTTGGATAATAATCCAGAACTTCATATTTTATTTCAAATGGAACGAAAAGAACGCTGCATTTTGACGTGTGACTATGAAACAAACATAGAGAGAGATACACAAACGGGTAGCTGTGTGAATATTTGTGGGCAAGCTTTATCTGTCGATGGTTTAAATCATTTCATATGACACAGTGCATATAGCAAAAAATCTAATAGATACAGTGTAGGTACCTTCCTGCCTACAAATCCAATAAAATAAAATACAAAACCCGTTTTATTTGTTTGTTTTCAACTACCAGCAATCAACATACAGTCAACTATTACGTCCCACCCACATTCCGGTCTATTGCGATGTTCAATATAATTATCATAATTTTATCAAAGGTCTGACCTTTCTTATTAAAACCTCACTGTAATTGCACACAACGCTTGCACATTATTAGGTTAGCTAATCTCCGCGGGCGCCTTTGTTCGAGATCAAAGTTCATTTATTTTTACATGGAGAGCCTTAGCGAAGATTGTGCATTTTTAACCGATTTCAAAAAAAGGAGGTTCTCAATTCGGTTGTATTTTTTTTTTGTGTTTGTAATCTTATATCTTCGTCATTTATGAATCGATTTGAAAATTCTTCTTTTGTCTGAAAGGATGTACTTCCCGATTGGTCCCATAGGAATTTCATTAAAATCGGTTCAGTAGTTTGATTTTTAAATAAAAATAGCTGGATAAATATGTCAACCAAGCAGAAGAAATTGCGAAATTGAATCTTGACAAGGACTTGTGTATGATACGATAACTAAAAATGGTAAAATAAAAGCTTTTTGCAAAAAAATAACCGACACCAAAAAAAAAGTGGAAAATAACTTAACTTTCGGAAGTCGGTGGCAAAAAAGTCAGTGAAACAAACAATAGTCACCGACTTCCGAAAGTTAAGAGATTTTCCACTTTTTTGTGTTTTTTTTTTACGTATATAATACGTATTATTATTAAACTTGTCTTTCAAAATGTGTAAGTTTTTTTTTTATCTTACGCATTTCCGTTTTTGGAGTTCTTTAACCCTAATTTCGAAAAAATGTGGGTTATCTTTTTTCTTTCATTTTAATTAGGTAAAACGCAACCACTCTCAGCTAGTGAACAAACTCCTCCATACTGTTAGTCCGATTTTCCTTATTGTTTTTCTCTGCCTCGGTTATTTCGAAGTCGATAGGTCCCACAGATAGGTCCTTAGTGTTTTGTCTATCAATATGTTGCGTCATACGTAATAAAGCGACACAGGTCACGACCAGTCATCAATTCAAAATATTTCTGACGTTCAGTGAAATAAATAAGACGAGTATTTTCTCGCTTTCGGTGTAATGCCCTTATGTCAATAATTGTAGGTTCAATGTTGTTATTATTGAATTGTTGTATGATTAAGGAAATATAATAGGTATCCATTATATTATTAATACAATTCAAGTTCATTGTTTTTCTAACTATTGGCAAAGCATAAGTAGCAACTAATTGTTTTTATTGGCGATTCGATAAGCTTTGTTTTTATTTTTCTTGTTTATAGCTACTTTTAGAACAGATATGATGGAAAACATTGCAATCATGCAAATATCTTCAAATGACGTTGTTATTTAGCTAAACATTGAACTTAATTTATTACATTCCAAATAAATAGATCATTGGCAGAGTAAACTTCGACCCACTATTTAATTGTGTATCGAACTAAATTATAGTATTGCTATTATCGGAATTCAATAATAAAATGAATTGGTTTATGTTTCGGTTTTAAATTCATAGGAACGCCAATTTTCAACTACCTACCGATAATGTTTTCATGTAGCACATAGTTTACCAAGCTCCCAAATTTTTACAGTAGGTCGTTTAAACCTTTAATAAACCTTCATATTTTTGACTTTTTAGCAAACTCAAGGAAATATGTACTAGGACCAAGTAGAAATTGACCTAAGAGTAACATACTACGCAACTTTTGGAGTTCTCTCGTGTCTTGTCCCCAAAAACAAAAAATGTTGAACCTTTGACCCCAATAAGTATTTTGGTTTTAATTATCTGCCTCTTGGATTTAAAATATCTTACACTTATTGCGTCAGCTTACACGAGTCGTTGACCTAAATTTTAGAATGAACGACTAAAACATACCTACTCTCCATACACGACTGCACGTTACAATATCTGCGAGTCCTTATTTCAAATAACCTATAGATATGTGAACGTTCAGGAAACTCTTCACTCCATTTATTCCGCAACTGGGTCCGCATCTAAAATGCATTTGTGATGCTTCCAACCCGCTGTTACCCCCGTTTTCTCCTTGTTCGCGCAAAAGTATGTAGGTATGTAATCCGCAAGTTTTCTTGCTACCCACAAATCTCGGGTTCAATCGTCCTCTCAATGCTAGGACCTGAACCACTTAATGACTAGCGATTATCGTTTGTCCAACGATTTAGGTTTCAATTTGTCAATTGCCCTATTCCCAGATGTTAAATAGACATTTGATTTGTTACGGTAATAAAACTAGAGTTGAATCGAAATAATTCACGTGGTACGCTTTCGTGAATTAGACTTCGGTGCCTGGTATGCCTGAAAGCACTTACTGTTACCCGTTTCCCAGCAAAAAATATGAGTGCGTTCATTTGCTCCAATTCCATTAGAGCTACGAAATAATACCAAATTGGTATGGTGCTCTCTCAATATGGCATCATAAGGGAATTTAGTATGCCTGCCTATTTCTGTATCGCTTGTGTGCGCCCGGGGTCTCGTCGAGGCATCTGATCGACTTCCATTGAATTATTTATGTCGCATTTCCACTGATGCGTTTGCCTATCGAAAAAGCAAACCTTTACTGTGAAAACGAACGATGTAACACAAAAAAGCACTTTAAATGTATCTAGCTTTGTACACAATGCGTGTCGGTGTCGAACGCAGAAAGTAAAACATCGTTATGAATGTTGGATGTAATGTGCCCACGTAATTGCTAAATGAACAAATTATTTTAGGATGTTTCCGTAATTAATATAATTCATCGAGGCTTGTTTATCCATGGATTAATAATTATTGAATAATTTGTTTGTGTTCATCGGTTGTGGGTGTGAGCTATTCATTTACGTTACATTATACGTTTGCTAAAGTGGAATTGTTCTTATTATTCTTCAACACTTTCTGTAAGTGAATATCAATGAAAATTTTCAAATTCCTCCGATGCATCAAAAACGTTAGTTTGAAGAAGAACATGAAGAAAATAAGTATTTTGATGAATTTTAGTCTTTGTAGGAATGTCAGTAAAAACTGCATATATTTTGCGGTACAATTAATATGTATGAAGGTATATGTATGTTAATAATGTTAGTAGGAATAATTTCTTCTTTTTCCTGTATCCGTGAAATTACACAACCTTCCTATATTATATTTATCTACAAAGAAAAATACAGCAACATTTTCCCCTTAACTTTTATAATTGTGTGTACATTCACTTACAAGGCGCTTTAATATTTTTCCGTGATAACTGAGCTTAGTCGAGCGTCAAGATTTTTACAAGCGTTTGTAGAGCAAGAAGTTTTTATACTTAATAAATATATCTAAGAGTTTATGGTTGAAGCCCTGCACCCGATAGGATTTTCCATCGACAAAAATGACGAACTTACATACAGACTTTCAGTTTTTATTAATCCCAGATTTTATAATAAAGAGTGTTTTTTTTAAGTATAAGTAGTAAATAATAACTAGGTATTTCTAATCTAAACAGTTTATTTCATATAAACCTACATGGGCACTCATGACACGTCAAAATACAGGTGCACAGTTCGTGCTGGTTGTTTCCAATGGAGAAATAACCGGCAAGAAATTCCATGCTTACTCTTTTTTAGCTAAGGCTACCTACATCTATCTAGTGCATTAATAAGTTAATGTTCTAATGGAAGATACATAGGCTCTTCCCACCTCTCAATGAAAACATAATTGTGTCTCTAAAAAAAATAAAAGTAAAAGTTTCGCAATTTCGATAAAAATCAGTGTCAATTGAACTTAAAATAAACATCTCCGTTTGCCGGAACAATAGTTCAGTATCATTCCACCTTTTTACAAATACTTTCTTATAGAGAAAACACCTCCTCAATACATACCTGTCTATTACTGTCACAATGAGTCCATAAAGACACAGATATGCATATTGAAAGATATTGCATGACTGTCTACAATTAGATCTTATTATAAACATAAAATTTTTAGGTTCAACAGTATACTCATGTCGGATAAGACCAAACCCAATACCCATTCATACCCATTGATAAGTCCAACTTATTTACTAGGTATTGCCCGGTTTTTAAGAAGAAGAAAATAGGTGCCGCCTGGTGATGATGTAAACGGGTAGGAAATAAATTGCTAGAACGTTGATGAAATTCCATTAATAGATTAAAAAATAAAAAAAAAAAACAGATTCATGCTTCCTATGAAGCCAACGATTTGCGAACGGTAGGATACGAATGAGTTCATAATACTTGTGTATTTTACTAAGAAAAATGAGATTTTCTTAGTTTAAAGTATGTTTCTTTTATTATCAATGCTGGATAAATACTGCTAACGAACGCACTAATTAGAACTGAGACATTCTCAGAAATGTCTCAGCGTTATAAAAATATTGTTGCCGTTGAAATGTGAGTCAGGTAGATGCTATTATTTAATTAGTCTAGAAATAAAAGATTCTATCACTTTATCTGACACAGTGTGTCGTAAAATCTTGGAAAATAAGAGTAATAAAGAATAAAAGCATGTATCCACTTCAGCATTGTTGCAATGTTTAAATTGCATTTCTATCTGCATTGCTTCGTCTCGATGCTCGTTAAAAGCTATTTATGACCCGTGACAATGAAAACAGTTGCCAACACTTATTGACATTCTACAAGGATATTTTTAAACTACTTATATTTGTAGTGCAATCTCAAGCAATTCCGCAGTACCTATGCAACGATACAAAAGCGAGCGTTAGTCGGAAGCAATTTTGGTAGCCCTAGAGCAAAGGTTGGCTGCTTGACATCCTATATCCGGCGAACATTTCCAGGTTGTCAGACGAAGCTAAATCTCCCGGGAAAGAGCAGCGGTCAGAGCGGTCCATAGACAGGAAATTGTATGTCGACCTACGTCACGATTGCCCGCCTACGACCAACGAGGGGAGCAACAAAAAATAAACTCCACAAAACAAAATTACCCGCGAGCTATACAGCTTTTTTAAACCTAATAAACATTTTAAGGGGGACTCAATTTATTTGGATCGCGACCTTTTTAACCTAGACGTCGTGTTTCATTATGTTAGAGCTTTGATTCGCCAGGAAGCCATATTATTACCTAAGTCTGGTTATGGAATGAGGTATGTAGGTAAAAAAAAAAACTTGTGTACCTAATGTTTTTTTTACTAGACTTTGCTTAGCAACATAACATCACGCCTGTAATACCCGAAGGGTAAGGTAAAGTTTACCTAATAGTACACCCACATTTCACCAGTTTTGTTTAATAGTCACATGTAATAGGAAGCGAGCCTATTGCCATCAACCGGGCAAAAATCCAGACTAGACCAACGAGGCACTCCACTTTGCTTAGCAATGATAGTAAAACTATGAAAGTGACTAAAACAGATTGAGCTGCTATGCTTCATGCATAGATCCTCTATTACAATTTAGTCAGAAATCCAAATATGGCCACAAGCGTATGCACTGACGCCTGAAATCACAACCAATGGTCATCTCTTAGTTGCCATGGTTTATTTGTACTAATTATTTTGTTTTTGAATTGTCTTTTTTTTATTTGTACTATGGACACTTAACGTGCACGTGTTGCTACATCGTTCTCACATAATCTACCATCTCAACAAGAATGATGTATCCAAGGTTTTTGTAACAACATTATGATTTAAAAGAGTGTCCATGGAGTTTCTTGCCCGTTCTTCTCCATAGAGATCTACGCTTTGGAATGGGCAACTACAGTACTTTCACAATTATTATGTCTTGTGACTGGGACTGTAGCTTAATTTTTATTGCTGTCTTTGTTTCGGCAATTCAAAAGTGCCTGGAATTTGCCTACTTGAAATAATGCTTTGATTTTGTTTTTTTTTATTATTTTGAATAGCACCGTATCCGATTTAAAAATCATTGGGCTACTTGGATGTCTATCCAAGTAGCCCAATGATTTTTGCCTACCTAGTCGGATCGTGTGTAGTTCAAAGCTGATCTATTTCTAACCACTTTAATCAATTGCTCAGATTACATTCAAGGGCTTAATGAATAGTGTCTACGTAAGTCATTGGCACTGAAACTAATAAGTGGATACTTTTCCAATAAGAGGTTTAAGATCTTAGAAACTCAATGAGAGACGGCCAATAATGGTTTTGGTACCATGGAAATATCGTCGTTAGAGAGTGATATTTAGTTAGCAACAGTGATTTCTGCTTCTATAAAGCTAATAATATCAAATATTCAGTCCAAATAAGCCCTCAATATAAAGCTAATATCAAGTCGTTTTACACGTCAAAAGTTACGTATGTATGTACATAAGTTAGACTGAACGAATCCTCTTAATTCAAGGGCTTTTCTGGAGTGGAGGTAGATTATACCCACGTTATACTAAACTGTTGGTTGCTCAAATAGATGGCTTTCTTAGTTCGTTACTAAAACACATTTATTACTTTAGTTAGCTTCTAAATTTTAGGTATTAGGTGGTTGAACTTTTAGTTCAGCTAAGATTCTAATGAATTTTAATAACTGTCTATGCTGCTTGCTACTATATTATCTTTGAGATTCTGTCATAAATTTGTGGATCGAGCATTAAAGTAATAGTTGTCTTCGGAGATAACTCCAAGGATAGGTATATAATATTATGTCAATATCTAGCTAATCATTTACCTACTTCCCAACTTTGAATGTGCAGAATGAGTATCTAATGGCAAAGTTCAGTTCGTCTTATACGACTTCACATGTTATGATTGATAAAACAAGAACTTAGTAGAAATACGCATTTACCGTTTTATTTATGTCGCAGTTCTAGATAATATTAATAGTTTCAAGGCTAAACACGAAACCAGAAAGCTAAGGAAATAGATGGTTTGCGTTTCACATTTAAATTGAAAGCAATTTATATTGTGGCAAGTGTATTAATTCTAGACGCTCTTTATTTAAGATGAAACGATCTACTTTATATCGTGGTATTAATATGGATGAAGAACAACTTTATAATTCAGTTATTTCTGTTCCAAGTTTCATGTTTTACCATTGTAGCTATATTTCGTACTTATAAGAAAATAATTAAAAATTCTTCCTTCGGAAACGTTGGAGGCATTGGCGCTTCACTCTACCGGATGGTATTTAATTATTGAAGAGTCTTTTATGAAGTTTTTATAAGGAAAATTATATAATTTTAAAATACCCAAGACCACTCAGACTCAGACCACGGTGTTTGAGATTCTTTGACGAAAAGACATTATATTTCTTCGAATAAATAGAACATAGTAAGTGGAACTGTGTAGCAATTTCAATTTTGTGCAATGAAATTGTAATTTTGTAACTTGGAATGACATGACGTCGCTTGATTTATGAGAAAACGTCTCATATTTTCGTCAAAGTCACAGATTTAATTTTCATCAAAATGTGTTTAATAATACTAGTGCTAAGTAATACAGAACGCCCCTTGAGCTTTGAACAGATAGAGCGTGTTAAACTCCGTAGTTTTTATACGCGTGTGGCCACTAAACGTGTGTTTGGCAGTTGGCCAGGTCTCGCCGGCCCACCCCACCATTTGCCACTGAAGCTCACAGTTTACTCCGCTGAAGCCTACGTAAGTTTGCGATTGCGAGGTTCTGTTTGTTATTCGTGTGCCTCGTGAATATTTTAAGTTTTCTTTATTGTATTGCTGTTCCTTTACCTGAAGATTTCGTCATATTTTTCCTCGGTTCGCTCGCCAAGCCAAGTTTTGAATGTTATCTTTGTTTATGGAGTTGTTTTCTTGTGTCTAGTTTATTGGTTCGGCTCGATAGTTCAGCCAAAAAAGGACACATATCAGGTATTTTGCATAACGAATTTTTCAAGGTAATTTCCTGAATAATATTCTAATATGAAGGTATTTCAGGGCACGGAGCGACGTGCAATGACTTAATATCATACATAACAAAATTAAAATTATGCAAATAAGTCTCAGCGAGCGGTAGTGAGCGGTTAATACGTTGCGTTACCAACGAAACGCGTTGTAATAAGCAAACAATTTTACCCCCAAGTTCGTAAAATTTACGAGGCGGTTATTCGCCAAGACATAAACAGGGGTGCTGTGTGTAATAACGAAACGTAACCCCGTATTCGGTACGAGTGCCTGAAACATTGTCGATTTCATTGGTTTTCATCCTCGAACAAAGTTTCACTCGATTTGTAGTCGAATGTTTAGTTATCGAAGTCCGAATACTGCTTAGTATTCATTTGATTTACAAAGTTATAAAGTTAACATTTGAAGTTAGATCTTAAGTTTTAGATTTATTAAGCTGCGGTTCGTATTGATCAGTAAGTTTAAGTTAAATTAATCGACGTCCTGCGGCAAGAATCTTGTAGATATAGATAGAATCTTGAAAACTCTTCAAGACATTTTCTTCTTTACTAATGCAAAGCAATCTATGTATGTTTGTAACATTATTATATTCCACCATAACACCTAAACTACTAAGCCAATTTTGATGAATGAGTAGTCAATCGATACGTTATTATAATCTCGGTGAAATATGCTACATGCTATGCGAACAAAATCAATATTATTTTGACTGATATTACATCCAATAAAGTGCGGACCCTAATGAGTACCTATAATAATATTTCACCTACTTATAATATTTGGTTCCAACAATGAAATGAAAGGAAAACTTCTGCGCAAAGTTGAATATTGAGTATGTAATTAGACGTTCTAACAAGCTTATAGCTTTATCAATTACATTTATTGGATTTTGGAGCTTTATGAATCGACTTTATCTAATAATCGCATTAACTCTCTTTATTCAACAGAGTTTGAGTTATTTTATCAATGTTTAGTTTTCTAGTCATTTAATGCTGCATACGCAAGTTAATATTTCGTTATCACTGAACGAATTAACGATAGTTGTAAAGTTTATATCACTTTTGACATTAGAAATGCACTCATTATTTGCATGCAGTGAACCAACATGAAATAGCACTAACATTAATTAATATTAGCAAATTACACTAGAACCCCGTCCCTATTACAATAATGCCATCACAACTCGTGTCTCTGAATAAGAAAGACGCAATCTAGTTCTCACCAAAGTGAATCGTAAAAAAATAAACAGGAGTTAAACCTGAATATTTAGGGCTGTGATTTATATGGATGGGATTTCAATATATACATTTAAATTGTCACATTGATATTCCACACTCGCAGACATTCGCGGCAAATAAAATCAACATGTAAATGAAAACTTGGGATCCAAACTGTGCGAGGCGAAGAGCAGTTTCAGTTTCATTTCTTCGGTGGTACGTGGACGATATATCTCCCGGATGACATGTGAAAACAATAACTCCTCAAGCGCTCTCCCAACCGACATGAGAAAACAAAGCACCGCCCTACGTGCGTATAAATTTTGTATGCCAGCATTTTAGACGACATGACCTTTTTTGTGCATACCTACAGCCCACCCTAAGGATTATTTATCTGGGGAGGTGCTGCAGAGAATACATAAGTATCTTCGTAAATGAAAACTTGTGTCTTAGTTTTGACCTGACCTAGTCCTTGGACATTCTTATATTCGTTCCATTTCTTAGGACTATTGAAAAGATTTTGCCGATTAGAAAAAAAAATAGGGTTCGTTCGGGAAAATTACGAAAATGTCTTCGTGACTCTGAAATTAGGTGCTGTTATGAATTCTTGACCAGGGTTATGACATAGCAAAGAGCATTAGAGCGAGATTTTTAAGTAAATCGCTTTTCAAGAATAGGCAGTTAGTGTTTGTCTCAAACGATAAACCCTATTTTACTGCAAATGCGAACATTGGCGACGGTCCTTAGCGAGAACATAAAAATTTGATTAAAGTCTTAGAAGCATTATAACTCAGAGCGGATTTCTAAATCGCGTTCAAGAGCTGTCAGAGTCAGAATTCGGTATGTCAAGTTTTTTTCGGGTATTTTTAATGTTTGTATAACATTGGGTCACTTTAACCAATTAATTTAATAGTTTTGTATTCCAAGCTGTAGTTAATTTTTTAATAAATTCCCAAACATTTGCTCCTGGTGAGGCTGAGGAATTCGATGTCTATGCCTCGTATAGTACAAGAATTAAACACCTTTTGAACTTTGTTGCTTTATAATAGAAAGTTCAAACATGTAGCCTTAATCAGCCCAACGTGTGACGTCATTTGAAGTTGTAATAAAAGTCAATTCAAGTGTTTTTGTTAAAATATACGCCATCTTATAATTTGAAGTGCTCAAAATAGCAAAATAAGGTTTAGAAATCTAAAATCTCGAAACTGTTTCATAATCAGCATGGGTTAATTTTTGACACTGACAGCTCTTGAACGCCGTTTAGATGTGCTAAACGTGTTCAGTTTCATTGGTGAAATCCGCTCTTAGTAGCTCACTACTGCACCGTATAACTATTACGAAAACTATAATATCATGCAGTTTCGGGTGGATACTCACCCGAAACTGCATGATGTTATAGTTTTCGTTTAATTAAACCAGTTAATCTGTTATATATTTAAGTCTTCGTGGAGAGAACTTCAACGTTACAAGAACAGTGTCAAGCTGTTCTACTTTGCATAAAGTTTCTGACTTTCTGATAATCTAGTTCGTAGGTATCTGGGTAGGTATAGCACTTACCTTAATACTGATAGAATTAATTTAATTAAATGTTTTGGAAGTCTGTCTTAACAGGAATAGAATCGTCCTGGACGAATAAATTAGCACGCTTGAAGTAAAATAAGTTGTTCTCCCTTTATTCATGTCGTAAGATATGATTATAATTATTTTGTATTCACATTTTTTTTTTCAATGTTATGCCTCAATAACATAACATAACGCCTGTTATCCCCGAAGGGTAAGGCAGAGGTTTACCTAATAAAAACTAACATTTCGCCAGTTATGTTTAAGCCTCAGTTATCCTTATATCTTCGTATTGATTATGGACGCTTTGACGTCGGATATACAGGAAGAGGCATCCTGGTGCATGCTGACGACATTGTTCTTGTCGGTGAAGATGGACCTGAGATCCAGAGCAGATTGGAGAAATGGCAACAGAAGCTGGAGAATATTGGCTTGAAAATCAGCAGAAGTAAAACTGAATACATGTTCTGCGATTTCGGCGGTCTCTCTAGTTCTGGAGATAGTCTAGTCATAGCGCTAGATCGCGAAGCCCGGTCTGCTCTAACTTTCGGTATCTCGGTTCACTCGTGCAAAGCGATGGCGAAAGAGATCAGAGTGTTAAGCACAGAATTAACACTGGATGGATGAAATGGCGGCAGGTCACGGGAAGAATATGTGACTCCCGCATTATCAAGGGGAAGATTTTATAAAACCATGGTTAGACCTGCTGTCCTGTATGGATCCGAATGTTGGGCCACAAAAGGGATGAATTAAATGTATTTGCATGTGGCTGAGATGAGAATGCTAAGGGAGAATGCTAACGCGAATGGATAAAATAAGGAATGAGTACATAGGAGGAAGTCTGAAAGTGGCGCCGGTGACTGAAAAGTTGTGCAGTAATCGATTATCGTGGTATGGTCTTGCTATGCGGAGGAATGAGGAAAATGTGAGAAAAAATGTTGAGTATGAATGTAAATGGCTATAAGAGTAGAGGAAGAGCAAATAAACGATGGATGGACTGTGTGAAGGACGATATGATTAGAAAGGAGGTAACTGCTGTGATGTCGAGTAATAGAGAAGTATGGAAGAAGAAGGCATGCTGCGCCGACCCCTAATAAATTGGGATAAGGACAGGAGAATGATGAAATCAGAAGAAAATATCTATCATTTGTATGTTTAGAATATTTTCCTTTACAATAAAATATTTCATGGTATTACTGAAACCTTTGAAGGATCAGACGACTTTAACAAAAGAAAAGATACTCTATCCCATACCTTTTTAGAACATTTTCAGATCAGACAAAAATGCTTACTTACATTTATTTGAAAACCCGAAATGAAAATACATAATCTATTGCGTCACAACCTCGTCTGAGTCTAAATTTAAATTATTTATATGGTTGGGGACGTTCCATTGAACTATGTACCAACCTCGAAATATTGTGAACAAAGAAAAGTCGTACCTAGGTACTATTTATTTACCTGTGAGTACTTTTCGTTTGCACACATTCGGACCAAAGCTAACGAAATTAATATTAAATATTCTATGTGTCGATTAGCAAAACTACAATAGTTTTATGGTGTCGAGTAAGCAGGTATCTAATTTTGTGCATAAGTATTCTAATACGTCCAATTAATTGACTTAATTTAGAGGATCTAATTAAACTATTATCTCCTATTAGATCCTAGAATCTAATAGTCTAGGTATAGCATCTCTACTCGTGTAATGTAACTGAATTCGACAAAAAGTTTAAGCTGCTTTCAATGGTATTGAATATCAAAATGCTCTGCCACCTCTAGATAGAACAAGACACCCCAATCGCTGATTACCCGGTAGCGGTAACAAAGGTCCACCCTGAAGTAGCATAACGCATTCTAGTTTCGGTTTTATCAAACGTGTAAAAACTGGTAAAACGAAAAAAAATTAAATATCGAATATCGGTGGACGTAGAGACCGATTAGTGCGTCGACCAACGCGAGCTCCAGTTTTTTTAAGAAAAAAAGTGGGTAGGTTAAAAAGGGGTAGAGGAGGATAAATATTACCAATCCCTTTTTAAATCTTTCCACGTGTTTCCATACAGTACATATATCTGGGTTACTTTGACACGTGTCGGTTGAATACCTACACATTCGTTATATTTCTGACAGAAGAGAAGAGTGATAAGATAAGAGATCAAAAGGGGGCGCTGATGTGATAAGCCGCCTGTGAATATTTACTAGACGCTAGTGCAAATTTTATCATTTCTCAGATTATTTAAATTTTTCAGTTGCACATTTCCATAATCCATGTAAAAATAATCCAAGTCAACTGAGTATCAGTTGAAAGTTGAGAATAAATAAATGTGTTTCTTTGATCTTATTAAATCTAAGCTACGACGCTTATCATATCATAGAAGCTGTTTCTTTCAGTGGGATTTGTGTAAATGCCAGATTTGAGTGATGAAACCCGCAAATATTCAAAAACAAATGTGTTTAAATAGACCAACGGACCAATTAAATAATTGAAACTAACGTAGCTACGTATTAAATTCCTTTTAAATATTCCAGGAACAGTATACAGTATATAGAGTTCCTAATTATGAAATCCACGAATATTCATAACACTTACTAAGCCTCGGTTTACACGTAAACATAATAATTTATACCCGTCCCATAACGAAACGTTAAGCAAACAGACAATTCAAAAGCTCGCATCAGAGGCATTAACATCAACAACTCTAAATTAACGACGTATAAAAGCCATCGCTTCGCAAATTACACGAAAAAGAAGGGGTAAGGTTTGAGTTTTATGGGACATGTTCTGGCATCCCGCGAGAGTATTGTTATGGCCGAATAAAACTAGTTTACAGCGTGCACTCGGGCTGTGCGCTTAGCAACTTTATCAGTGAACAGGGCTATCAGTAAAACCTATAGTGCCCACGTAATTTACATATCAGCAACTTCAGCGCCTCCAAGTCTCGAAAGCTTAAATCCTCGCGTTTTGGCTGCTATCTCAGGTTCCTGAGAGACTCGTCTCCCGCTAATGCGTTTAGATGACACCTCCCTTATACTTATGTACGTTGATAACAACCATTGATTTCACGCAAAAACGGGGTGTCTCCAATTTGAAATCCAAGTTTACAAGTGACAACCCTAAACTCCCCGATGCAGCGGTTCATGTGCACTGAAAATATTCGTAGAAACATCCCACGTATTTTCTTTCTTGCATGTTTAAGTGAAGAGAATCCGGCCGTGATGCCAACTTGTTTCGGATCCATATTGGATTATAGGTACCTAGAAATTCTGAAAACGAGTGAGTGTATTTCAGTCTCAAAGGGGTTATGGATATTATTTTCATTAAAATTCGTATTGTAGAAACTGCCTGTTGCATTTCATGATAGTTTTATTCTTGTTAATATTTTTCGCTACTTTCCTTGTCTATCTTAGGTATCTAGGTATCTGCTACATACTGCTACTCCATCCATTGAGCCTTTAAGACCTTCGAACTTAAAATAATAACGCTACAATTTATGTTCAGAAATCTTCAAAGCTGCAGTCCAAAACAAGGCAAAGTATACAAAAACTAGCAATAATTCAAACAGATAAAACTGAACACTGGAAATTTCATGAGCGTAAGCAACATACCCGAGGCACTCGTGCTACGGCTACGAACAAGGAATTTTGCTGAGAAATATTTATAACAAGTATTTATAATTCTCACCTCCTATGTCTCCACATGAGTTATGAGGAATTTTTCGCTGAATGCGCACAAAATAACGTACTATAAATGTATAGGAGTATTTGCGCTCCAATGTTACATTATTTCATAAGCCCTCCACAACGCAGCGGCATGCTCTCTGAGTCTCATGTTTTTACATGAAGCTCCCGATTGAAATGTAAATTGGATTCGAATTGGTCGGCAAAGCCAATGTATTAAAAAAAAAATCAGGGAAAAACCGCTCGATGCTTTTATGGATTGGGGATGTGACTTGTAAAAATTATGGCGCAGGCAACAGATTTACATACGTATTCGTGTTTCATTCTTAAATATATTTACATAATATTTGATACATTGCCAATGCTGTAAATTAATGCGGACATCTAAAACCCGAGCATTTCTATACGTAGAACAAGTACATAGGTTGAGACTTTGATAGTGGTCTGCATAAAGGCGGAAGTTAAGTACCTAGTTATTTCACTAGCCAGTCTAAGCTAAGTAATTTAAGTAAATACGGGTAGGTAAGCGGTAAATCGTGTTTGTACAAGACCGAGGCATTGGAATAGAGTACCTACCTACCCACCACTAAGACATCAATTAGCATAAGTCATGATCTTAAAGTTAGGGTTGGCAAATTGATGTTGTTAGTATTTAGAAGTTTGAAGATGGCTGGGGGATTTAGCGATTCGAAATGATGATCTATTTAATAAGATAGACGAAACACAGACGGTATAGAACTATAGACGAAGGTCATATTCGAATTAAAATTACTAAACGAAAAAGTTGGCATAAAGCTGAGGAAGACTGTACTTGGCACTTGTTTTAACGAATAATCTTTTAAACGTCTAACTAAAATTCTTATCGTGTAAAACAAAATCGTTTAAAGTATAATTTCAGGCTAAACTATTCTTGAAAAAAACTAACGTCTAAAGCTCAAAAGACAATCCCAAAAACTACTCGAGGTGTCTTATACAAATACGAAACAAATCGGGTGTCGCAATAAAGACGTGGCTGTAAAGATTTAGTGAGCCCCGTGGATTGTTCTGTGGGTGCCACTGCCACCATAAATATAGTAGCGTTGTTACGGTAATTCCACCCGCACAGTACATTCTCATGACAACATTGTATGAACGTTGGCGACGATCCAGCTTCCGCAAAAAGACGCGACGGACTTTACACTTACGACCTCATACAATGGATTCATAGTTTCTATGAATGAATAAATGAAGTTGTCAACAAAGTACTTCTAGTTCTTTCAGTGTTTGTTTTCTTTGATTTACACTTGTTCCAACTCTGTAAGCTGTAAGTAACAATTCCTTAGGTTAATGCCTAGGCTCTGAGCTCAGATCTAGCTAAAGCCTATAATCTGATTTACTATTCAGTCGCCTTTGATTAAGCACTAGAACATTGTGGATTATTATGGTCTCGTATTGTATGGAATCAGTTTAGATCGCATTACTAATCTCGTAAAGATAATTTATTTTTCAAGGCGTGAAATCTAAGTACTTAAAAGACAAAGTGATTGATATTAAAATTGATCAAAACTCAAAAATATTAAACTACAGGTAGGCAGTGATGAAAAACACGAGGCACTTTAATCTTTGCCATAAGAACCCAATATAAACGCTGAAGAGTTTCATAATTTGGAAAGTTCAGAAGAGCAACGACATTTTATTTCCTATCTTTGAAGTTACAAATTGTCGGGAACAAAAAAACGTACTTAAAAATCACGAGTCGAATGAAAGCGAGACTATAATTGAAACTTGTTTGTTTTCCATGTTGTTTGTTTATTTACGAGGGAGAGGGAAGTTGTAACGAAGTTATTGTTCGTCAGTGCTTGTGGTCGACATTCCTCTCCGCTTAAGCTCGCTCCGCTCCGCTCTGTAATTGGCTCATTGACTGATGTCATTATTACCTCATTACGTGTTCTCGGTCCCCGCTTTCTGAGTGCCTTCGCATCGATATCAGATTACTTTGGCAAATTATTTTGAATTGGCTTTGTGATGTCGTCGAATATTTTCCTTTATATTCGCTTTCTTACATTTTAGAAAATTTGAATCCATCTGAGCATAACCGACTATGAAATTGTGTCATTACAGCAAGTGTGCTACAGAAATCGGAATAAAACAAGCACTTAGAGGCAAAGCTCTTCAATAGAGAAAAAGCTCTGCGTATATAAAGCCTTCCATTTTACATTTTATTTCATATTTTTATCATTGTTAAATTTAACGAAGCTAACTTAATGAATTGACTAATGATGTGAATACTCTGTAATAAGGGTTACGAGTAATGAGAAAATGTTTTCCATTTTCCTGGTAACTTGAATTGGCAAGTGAATTACGTATTGATTTCAGGATGAATGGCAATCATTGTCAAAGAGTAGATAGTGATGCAGTATGGACCCACCACCGCTACAAGATATACTATCAATTGTATGAGTATTTACCATAGATATAAGAAAGAAGACTTTAATATTTCTATGGTAATTACTAATGAAAAGTGTCTTGTTAGGATAAACTGCTGATATTAAATACTCGTAGTGAATTAGATAAGAAATCGTATTACCCAGTACTAACTGGGTTGTGGAGGTCAGATAGGCAGTCGCTTCATGTAAAATACTGGTATTCAGCTGCATCCGGTAAGACTGGACACACCTCTGGCCTAGGCAGATGATGATGATGACAAGAAATCATGTTTCCAAAAGGTAATATTACGAAATAATTATATAGCTGTGTTTAATGCGATTCTTATTGTTTATTGTGTTGTACTACTTGAGTGTCTAACCTGCGGGTATTAATATTTTTTCTTAAAACTAGACTTTTTAATCTGTTCATATACGAGGGATAACTCAATCCTCAGGAGATACTTAACGCTTATTGAGTGATCAAGTAAATGAAATCCCTATGGCGGGTGTGGAGATAATGTTTCCTAGATTTTGTTATCATCAAAACATGTTTGTTTTAACTTCGTTAATTGAGATAAAAACTATCTTATAGTAATTTTTTATACTAATTGTTATTTCTACTTAAATCTATTTTGTTTTTCCAGTTGTTTTTGGGTTATTGGTATTATTATTCCACGAATTTTATTGTTTTTTATTCGCGCAATAACACTTTATTTTCATCAACCTAAGTTGCAATGTAAAATAAAAATTATAAAATACATGTCAAAGTTATGAAAAATGTATTTACTTAAGTAAAAAATTCTCGAAACTAGTATCTTTAGGCTCCGATTTTGTAAAGGAGAAGCCAAACAAACGCATTCTTACCTCAAAACTTGTACCACAGACCGTACACTGATAGTGCAGTAACTGTGTACTGCACGCAGAGCTAACGATACTCGTTGCTATTGGAAATCTCAAGGAGACTGATTGCATGAAGTTTAACGTTAACACTTTTATCCATATAAGTTATTTTTTTTACCAGTTCTGAACAAACAAGCCAAATGTGCAGGCATAAGTGTTGTAGCCAGTACTGAGTATTTTAAATAAAGTCGTTGTTTTAAACATTTATTTACAATCTGATGCAAAACCAATACTAAACAGTATAATAGTTTAAAATCAAATGAAGCTTTTGAATAGTATAACAGAGTAGCAGGGGAGAACCTTATGGAATAATAATGGAACGTTTCAACGAAAAAATAGCAGAGTTCAACTTCCTTGAGTATGAAAACGGTAGCCATTTTCATAATTCTCATTTATGATGTTTGTTTGTGTAACGACTTCCATGAAAGTCATGCCTTAAAAAAATATTTTACGGTGTAAAGACTTTGTACGCGTCCCACACTCGTCTAAAAATGTCGCAACACAAAGGTGACAGAAATAGAACGACATCAAAATGTGAATAACTTAAAAGGCAGTTTATTTTTCTTAAACCTTCCTCGAAGACCTTTTGTAAACGTCGTTTTGAACTGAAATTCAATAATATGACGCTGTCCGCTGTCTAGATGCTCTGGCCTTCCTATGCAGTTGTTATAGGTACATATACGTATGTTATGAATTTCCTAACGTGCACCGTGTTTGTTCGTAGCAAACTCGTGCTGCGAAGCCCGTTAATATTAACTGAGACTTGCTCTGTATAAAGTTACCTGGTACCGTCAAAAGTAGAAACATTATTAAGAGGGACATTGTATTTGGTTTTAACTGTGTTAGATTTAATTAGGTCAGGATGTATGGTTTCGTCTCTGTTATAAAGGCTGTGACTCAGGGTCCCTTGAGAACGGGAGTAACCTGTCACCCTTGTCGGTAGGTATGCAACGATTCAACAATTTAACCTACCCTGCATTTCCTCCACTCCATTATCATGGGAATGAAAAAAAATAACTGGTCCGCCATATTGGATTTAGAATGACGTCACTTAGCTAACCATGCATTGTCATCCAAACTAAACATGTATGCAACATTTCAGCTCAATCGGGAAGTAGGTCTTTAACTTCTAAGACGTTTTTTACATAGTGTAAGAAGTGTTTGCTCAGGGGTTGTATTTGGGCTTTTTCAATAAAGTTCACAACGTTAAACGGTAAACAGTATATAATGTAAACGGTAAAACACAGTGTATGGCACAAACAGGTAAACAATGGAAAGAATAATAACTTTAGCTGAGAGCGTTTCGCGAGCGTGACTTCAGCACTCACGATTTAGAGTCCACTAGCGGTTGGCTTGGCGCGTCTTGGAGTCGTGGGCGGTGTTGCCAGTTCTAAGATGCGTTTTCACAAAAAAATATTTAAAGGTAGTGCTACATCCTCCCCCTCTGACCCAGACATGCGCCCACGCGTCTGAGTCAGTCAAGATAACGTTTGGGTCTACCGCGCCGGCGCTTTTCGTTGACTGGGACTGGCGCTACGTCGCCTACGAATGGGGTCAACTGAGAGACGTGGTACCTTCCTAACGTTTCACCACTACTAACCCTTTCCAACAAATAAGTAGTTGCGCTTAAGGGCTCCTTAACACGGTATGGGCCATCTCTCCTCGGTATGAACTTTGGCGTTTGCCCGTGTGTCGTGTCGTTACTCCCTTGGGTCTTCAAAAGCACCAGATCACCGATCGAGTAATCAGGCGCAGGGCTACGCCCCTCGTCGGCGTAGCGCTTCTGATTCGCTTGTACCTTTTCATGCACATCTCTAGCTTTAAATAGAACGGTTGACATCCTCTGAAGGTAAGGGGTAAGGCTCGTCACGACGTTGTCGCTCTCTACAATGGTGCGCATATCAGCGATGACGTCGGCCGGTGCACGCATCTCTCGTCCGAACGTCAGGTAAGCCGGTGAGAATCCAGTGCTGCTGGTCACTGCAGAGTTCATCGCGAAGCGTATCGCGGATAAGTGGGTGTCCCAGGTGTTGTGATCCTTCCCTACCAGAATAGCAAGTTGCGGTTTGAGATCGCGGTTCTTTCTTTCCACCGGGTTCGCTTGAGGATGGTATACTGG
This sequence comes from Standfussiana lucernea, assembly GCA_964057025.1. Taxonomy (NCBI): domain Eukaryota; kingdom Metazoa; phylum Arthropoda; class Insecta; order Lepidoptera; family Noctuidae; genus Standfussiana; species Standfussiana lucernea. Next base: position 7,554,968 of record OZ059785.1, read on the forward strand.
TGTCAGCGACTGAGTAATGCCAAACGTATGGCAAGCTTGCTGCATTACCTCGCTTATGAACTGTACACCATTGTCACTCAAGACCCGTCTAGGTACACCATATCTCAGGAAAACCTCTGAGATCAGGATCTTGGAACAGTTCAAGCTTGTAGCATCCTGTAGGGCAAACAGCTCTACCCATCGTGAGCACGTGTCTTCTACGATAAGAATCCACTTGTTCTTATCAGCGGTCTCCGGTAACGGACCGAAAAGGTCCACGGCAATCACTTCGGAACGGCGATTAGTTGCGGGAGTCTGCAGTAGTCCGGCCGGTTTCCTATTATCGGCTTTGTATCTCTGACAGTCTACACACTTTTTCAAGTATCCAACGATGTATTGCCGCATACCAGGCCAGTAATACTTCGACTTCATTCGATCCAGTGTGCGCTCTACTCCGCAATGTCCAGCCGTCGGTGCGTCGTGATATTCTGCCATGACTTTATCGCGTTCGTGCTCCGGTATAACAAGACATCCCGTCTCTTCTTCACATTCGTCAGGTCCGTATCTATATAGAACACCGTCTGACATGGTAAAGCCGCGGTCAGACCAACTTCTCCCCCTAAACGGATCGTCGGCTGATTCAAGGTCTTCGATGATCTTTCGCACGTCAGGGTCCTTTAGCTGATTCTCACGAACGTCTTTTGGGCTTCTCGATGGGAAATCCACCTCGGCGTAGCGAATATCGCTATCCGTTTCCTCAGCACAAGGTGGTCGCGAGAGAGTATCAGCGACGACGTTTGACTTGCCGGGTGTATACTCTATACGGAGGTTGTACTCCTGGAGGGTAAGGGCCCACCTTGGCAAACGACCACTTGGTGATTTGACAGTCATGAGCCATCGCAAAGGTTGGTGGTCACTCTTTATCACAACCTCTGATCCTTCGATGTATGCGCGGAACTTTGTAACCGCCCACACAACTGCTAGCGCCTCTCTTTCCGTTGTGTTATAGTTCTTTTCAGCACTATTCAACAAACGGCTGGCGTATTCCACTGGTCTTTCCTCGGGCCCCTCCCCCTGCATCAGTACAGCTCCGAGGCCATATCCGCTGCTGTCGGTCCTCAACGAAAACGGCATCGATTCGTCGGCCTGACGCAGAATTGGAGCGGAGATTAACTTTCTCTTGATGCAATCGAAGGCATCTTGTTGCTTCGAGGTCCAGGTCCATTTGCTATCCTTTTTGAGGAGATCCGTCAGAGGTTTAGCAACATCGGCGTAATTGGGAATAAAGCGCCGGAACCAACTTGACGTCTGCAAAAATGTCTTCACGTGTTTCGCGTTCTCAGGAGGGGACATGTTAGCGATAGCTGCTGTCTTATCAGGGTCTGCCTTCACCCCGCCTGGCACGATAACGTGGCCCAAAAACCTAACAGATTCGCGAGCAAAGCAACTTTTTTCACGGTTCACTCGTAGGTTGTACATCTCTAGCCGGTTGAAGATAGCATTCAGGTCTTCCAGGTGCTTGGGAAACGACTCGGACAGGACGATGACGTCATCTAAATACGTTAGCATGCAAACATCGGCCAATTCCTTGCCAGATCTAAATCGGTCCATAAGCCGCTGGAAAGTCGCTCCTGAATTCCTCAAACCCATTGGCATCCTTTTGAACCTAAAACAACCGAGCGGGCTTACGAACGCAGTCTTATCGCGGTCGTCCGGTTCCACAGCGATTTGAAAGTAACCTGATCGCAGGTCGCAGGTTGTCATAAAACTGGTGTTCTTAGCTGCGTGGAGAACGTCTTCGATGCGCGGAAGTGGGTAGCGATCAGGCTCAGTTACAGCATTCAGCTTCCTGTAATCTACACAGAGCCGAACCCCTCCATCTTTCTTCGTCACGAGGACCACGTTGGCGGCCCAAGGAGACTCGCATTCTTCTATGACATCAGTATCCAGCAACTTCTGCAACTCCTGTTCCAGCAGAGCTTTCTTACCAGGAGACATCCGGTAAGGTGGTGAGGCGATGGGTTCCTGATGTGGGTCAATCTTCAACCGGTGCGTGGCGTATTCTGTTGGTGGCCCACCCCTTTCAAAGCGGTCGGACCTCTTCAACAGAAACGCATTCAGTTGTATCCTTTGATCGGCTGTCAACTTGGTGCCTTCATCATCCCGCAGCACAAGGTTCGAAGCTTCCACCTTCATCAGCTCCATTTGGCCGCCGGTAGATAAGTCGAAACTAGTAATGAAAGGATGCCAGCATCCCGGGTTGTTGTTAAAACACCAGCTGCTCTGAGGTAAATCTAACATGATCCCCGCTTTCAGAATAAAGTCCCTGCCTAATAATGTACGGGTTTGCGCGTCTGGTAATACAATGAACATAGTAGATACGACGCGTCCCTGTAATATTACGTCAGTGGTGCACTCGAGCACAGTACCTACTTGCTGCGATCCGTCAGCAAGCCCTATGGTGCGTGAATTTTCCTTAAAAATAACGCCGGCTTTCAAAAGTAAATTGTAAAGCATGGGTCCCGCAATAGAATGAGTAGCCCCAGTGTCCAAGATAGCAACTCCCTTGCGATTCACGACCTGAATTTCCACCAGTGGCCGCGGATCGTCACCGTCGGCTACCCGAGCGCTACAAAAATCCGACTTTTTTGAAGACGTCGCATCTTTGCAGTTACTGCATTTCGAACGTACCACTCCCAGCTGACCACATCCGTAACAACGCAACTCGGAACTTTTGCTCGATTTATCAGGAGGGTCGATGACCTTGCCCTCCTTCGCTTTGTTACGGCAATTTTCAACGGAATGACCGAAAAACCGGCAATAAGTACATTTCGGTCTAGCGCGCTTTTTCCCATCGCTATCGTTATTTTTTTTAACGGATTCGGACTTAACGATGTTTACGTTGTTATCAGGGATAGGGATAGAAGCACTTACCTCCGCCAACGACTCCTCGACAAACCTGGCCTTCGCTAATAGCTGTTCCAAATCGTTCACCTCGTCGCGAGACACTCGCTTCCTTATCCTACGGTGTAACAATCCGTAAACAATGTCTATTACCATCACTTCCGGCACGACATATGGCAATTTAGAGATTAAAGCGCGCACTTTACAAATGAATACGTCGGCCCGTTCACTATCTTGTTCTGTACGAAAAATGTCGCGAAACAATTTGTAACCCGGTCGCGGCACTCCGTACATGCCTCGAAGACGTTGCAGCGCGCCGGACCACGACGTTATCGACGACTTCACTCCCTGCCACCAGATGGCGGCCTCGTCGACTAACAGCATAGGCAGTCCCCGCAGCGCGTGCTCGTCGCTGATGTTGGTGCAGTCGCGGTACACTTCAATAGCGTCGATGAATGCTTCGAGCTCCTCCGCGTTCTTTGAAGATCCGTCAAAGCGCGCCGTGCACTTTGCGAAATTGCCCGCGCGCCGCGTGGTATTATCACGCGCGTCAGGTACCCGTGGAGGTGAAGTGCATGGTTCATGATCTCTGTTCGTCAAAACGCTTTCTATTAAAATGCGATTTGCTTCCGCTTGGCTTCTCGTGATGTTGCACACAAGGGTCTGAAGCATCTCTTCAGACATGATGATATTCGGTGATGATGGTACACGTACCACCGACCTGTTCACTTCCGCGTCCGTGTCAGATTCCGATCCAGCATCTCTTCCTGTTGGTTTTCTGGGTTGCTTCGGCGGCATAGTAACAGGGCACTAGCTCGTCTGTTTCTCGCTCGAACAACCAGATCAACACGGGTGATGGTTATATGGACGGTACGAGAGTAACGAAATACGTATTCGTTAATTCTCGTTGCACAACTCGAACCGTTGAGCTTGGGTATTATTCGCGCCAAAACACTGTGCGCGGCGTAGGTACTTTCCCGCGCGTCGCGCGTCGGTTACAATGTTGGCGGGAAGAATGGACTCGCCCAAAGTTTTGCAGTTTGTTTTTGCACTGTTTGGAGATTTATCACTATCGGAAAGGGTTCACAGTTTGTGTTAGCACGATAGTAATAAGCACTTTTAGTCACTGTTATAGTTTTTACGAATTTTCACTGAGTTAACGTTGGCCCCACGTTGGGCGCCACTGTAAGAAGTGTTTGCTCAGGGGTTGTATTTGGGCTTTTTCAATAAAGTTCACAACGTTAAACGGTAAACAGTATATAATGTAAACGGTAAAACACAGTGTATGGCACAAACAGGTAAACAATGGAAAGAATAATAACTTTAGCTGAGAGCGTTTCGCGAGCGTGACTTCAGCACTCACGATTTAGAGTCCACTAGCGGTTGGCTTGGCGCGTCTTGGAGTCGTGGGCGGTGTTGCCAGTTCTAAGATGCGTTTTCACAAAAAAATATTTAAAGGTAGTGCTACAATAGTTTGTTACAGGTCAAGCTTATATAAGCGTGTTAAAAAAGCATAAGCAATAAATTTCCAAGTTTATTTGAAATATTCCCGTTCTTCAAATTATCTTGATGTTTTCAGCATTCATATTTCACATCTACCCACTTATTTATTTAGTTACGGGTACCTGGCTTAGCCTGAGAAACTTTACGAAAGCTCATTAATATTTCTTACACGTCTATTAAGCATAGTTTCTTATGCAATTAAAACTTAAAATACGTTAAACAGAACTCGAGATTTTCTTTTGCTTTTAATTAGCTTTAGGGCATTTATACAAAGTAAGTAAATAAAACCGTTTACTTTCACTTATAAATATGTTAAGTTAAAATCCTGATTAATACTAAACATTAAAAGCCATACATTATAATACCAACACTATCATCATTACACTTTTTTTTTTCGTGACGGAAGCAAAAACCCTTACTCTTTGTTATATGAAGATTTCAAGACTTTTCCTCAAACCTTAAAGATCTCTTGGCGAACTCAGGAAAAGGCAAGGATAACAAGGAAGAACCATTGAATATGTAATGACCAGAGCATGCACTGAAATAATTAATTTTACATCCATCTTTACACAAAGCTTAGTACGAGTATTAAAACTGTCAACGCTATAAACAATATCCTGATCCCAAAATTATGATAAAGAGAAAACTTTAATAACATACACCTTATTTTAATCCATGGTTGTGTGTACAATTAAACAGTTCGCTGGCACGTTAATCCTCAGGGCGGTGTGTGGGTATTTTGAAGTTATACAACATAAATTACGAGTTCGCTACGAGTTACCGTAATGGACCCCATTCACGAGCTTATTATAGCGTTTATCATCGCTTTAAAGTTTAGAGCCCCTGCCCGAATGTTGCGGGCCCCTGCTAAATGTCACGCAGCATTTTATGGCTATCGCAGAGAGCGAACAGTATTTCATGGCAAGTAGAATGTCGTGGAGAAGTAGATTTTTAAAGAAATGGATTTGAAAATTGAGGATTTTAAGTTTTGCAAGCAAATCTAATGTTGAAGGGAATCACTTCTTAAGATGCAACATAAAATTATTTTGCAGGATTAAGTCTTTCTAGTAGTAGGAAAAATCATCAATAGACGAGCGAAAATATTCATGCCTGAACCATTCCTTATTTCGGCTTTAGTCCTACAATGCCTAATAACGAGAAATCTTACCCGAAGCCTCATGCAAGTACCGAGTGGTTGATCATTTAATATAATATGTATCTCATGTATGTATGTAGTTTAATTATAGATTGATACGGAGAATAGCAAGAGAAATAATTAAGCAGTAGACTGCTTAATTATTTCTTGCAATTCTTTGGTTTGGTTGGCCTCCGAAGTAAAAGTGTTCAAAACTTCTAACTAAGAATAGACTAGCTACCTACTCGTCTACTCTGACGCGTGGGTGGTGAGAACTCGATCAATAGAGTTAAAAGGGCAAGGCACTGGGTTTTGAATACGTCATCCTGTCTGCTCAAAGTGACAGTTTTCTCCGATATTCTATTCAAACTATTCGAAGCTCTATGGATCGACGATGGACCTTTATGGCATTTTATAGATTACTAGCGACCCGCCCCGGCTTCGCACGGGTAGTAGAGTATATTAGGCGGCTTGACTTTTTCCGACACTTCCAACAATTATCGCCATATTTCAACCAATTTACACAAAACCTTGACAAATTGCATACCTAAACCTTTCTCTTGAATTCTATTCTATTTAAAAAAACCGCATCAAAATCCATTGCGTAGTTTTAAAGATCGAAGCATACATAGGGAAAGACAGCGGGAAGCGACTTTGTTTTATATTATGTAGTGAAGTATTAAAGGTTTTTTTTTACCTAAAACAGAAAAAAGTTCTAATAGAAATAACGGTTTTATAAGCTATGTTCAGTTTTGCTTTAGTTTCCTAAATCCCACATAAAAATTTAGGTTTTAAAAATAGCGTAAAATTCTGCTGCTCGCCAATGGGATGGTAAAGTTTTAACCCCAAAATATCACGAATGATGGTCGGTTACCAATATAGTCTTGTATAGTTTTACTACCAACACCAATGCAAGCGATCGTAAAATATAAAGAGTCCAAATATTGATGTACACTGTTCACAAAATGCAAATGCCGAGCAATTTTTTTGTTCAAAGTGGATTTTTTGACGCATGGGCAAAATTTTACGACGCCATCTTATTTTTTACCAACAGGAGCTATTATATAATCATCACTTGCTTCGATGAAGGAACACATCGTGAGGAAACCAGCATGCCTGAGCGATATTTCTCGACGGCATGTAAAGCCAAGTCAGAGGGCCTTGGGTGGCATAAAAACTCTGACACCAGGTGAGGCAGTGACTAACCACACGATAAAGAAGAAGACAAACAGGAGCTTCCATTCAACGTCATTCGAGTACTAAACGATTCTTGCAGCCTTTTATTTCAGAACAAGCTCACTCACAGCCTATGTTATAAAGCCTACAATAACTTATTTCTACGTACACGGATGTATACATAGGTACTTTGATGTGTCTCTTGTAAACAAATGAAACAATGCACGGTGAAGTGGGCCTATCAAAGGGCGTTGCGTATACAGCTCTTATACTCGCGCATCTTATAAGAGGTTAAACCTGCAGTGTTGTGAATTTATGTAGCTATGTTTTATTTGATAACCGATTGGGGTATAGTTTTGATAAAAGACGCTAACAACCTGTATTTAAAAAAATAAGTTGAAGGCGCAAAAAAGTAGAAGTTTATTTTGAAGTTGTCCTGGATTTTCTTAGGGGTACTAAACATCTCAAATATAAATATAGGACCCACACAGACTAAAATACTTAACTTTCCGGGATACCAAAGAACGCAAGGGCGCGTACTAACGAAACTTAGGACTACCTTAAGCCGCTTACCTCTACCTAGGTATAAATAATATTAATGTACCTACCTTCCCAACCCAGCTCTTGAAATAGTTCAGTAAAATGTACCCTATCTTTCAACCCCCCCCCCCCCACTAGTTAGATAAAAAATAATGTCGCTTTCGCTTCGTTAGATACCGAAAGCCAACTTTCTGAGACCGCACCCTTAACTGAGTTTTCCTTCCGTATTTTACAACCCAGTCAGCTGCTCTAAGCCGTCCTCGGGCCGAACCGCAGCAGCTCAGCAAACGTTACGGATATTAATAGCTCCAAGCGCCAATACACGAGGAATTTCACAACTGAATTCGGTAGATCATCAAATATGCTGACATAATATTATTTTGGTCTAGACTTAAGAAGGTACATAGTAAGATCCAAGAGTTTTCTGCTTGAACCATAAAATCCAGGCTAAATATCCAAAAAACATTATTAGTTTTCAATATAATCTGCCTTTATTTCAATACACTTTTCATGGTAGGTAACTAGAAAAAGTTCAGTAATTAAAAATCATCATCAGTTTTATAATATCTCGAATTAATCGAATATAAGTATGTAAGCCGGAAACTTTTGGGCCTTCGTCATATGTTACTGGAAATAAAACGTCACGGAAATAAAAAGTCTTACACCCGTATCTATAGTCAAGTTAAAGTAATTACTTTAGCTTAAGCAATTACTTGCAAATTTTTTATGCAATAGACGAGAATTTAAAAGAAGTGATAACCTTCACAGAAAGCAAAGCTAAGAATTCTAACTTTTTACAGTTCTAACTTTAACCAATTACTGAATAACATAATAAAAGTCGTATCTTATAAAATGACATTTACTCAAGTAAACACTTTGACTTGTTCTTAGATACGGGGGTTAGAAACTATAGTGCCCAAGGTCCCAATAAAAATAAAAAAAACTTTAAAGCATAATTATGTAATGCTTCAGGATCTATCTAGCCTTTTCTCAACCATGTTGGCTTCGGCTTACAGTCTAAGCCACACCAGTATTACACCACCACCACCACCAGTATTTTACTTGGAGCGACTGCCTGACTTCCATTCCTGGCCATCGCAAACTTTTTGAGGAGCTCGTGTCTAAATTATAACAGCCGCTCGGATCAATCTTCAGGTTAAGCCGCGATTTCCTAGGTTGGTCTGTGGATGGGTGACCACCCATTACATACCGAAGTTCCTCCGTGCCTGGGAAAGCACATTAAGCCGTTGGTCCCGGCTGTCATTTTTAGATCTTTGACAGTCGGTACAGGTAGCCAGTGGCCCGAAAGTCTGACAGCCAGTCTTATTAACCTTTTGACCGCCATGATCGGCTATAGCCGACAAATTAAAAAGTGCCCTACATGCCACCGTCGGCTATAGCCGACAGTAAAACGACATTTTTCAAGTAGTTTTCATCTGTCGGCTATAGCCGACCGTGGCGGTCAAAAGGTTAAGGTCTATCGTATTACCCAGTACTGAGTTGTGGAGGTCAGATAGTCAGTCGCTCCGTGTATCCAGCTGAATCCGGTTAGACTGGAAGGCGAACCCAACATAGTTGGGAAAAGGCTAAGCAGATAATGATGACTGCCTGACGTCCACCCACAGCCAAACAAATGTTAAAAATCCTAACAATTTTAGAAAAATAAATGACTGATGTACTTAAATATTAGAGCAAAAAAAGACTCAATTCCTAACTGTGGTATTCTAATTCAAAGCTATTTACACTCATTTTGCATCATAATCTGCCTAGGTTGACGATGACTGCCTGACCTCCATCCACAGCCCAATTGAATGAATCTGTTATTCAAATTGAAACGCACAAATATATAATTAGACATGCTTTGGAGTCAGTCTAAATTATAATTTATATTTAAAAAAAACTGTTTTTTTTTGTTCAAGGTTTTTCTAAACTTGTTTGTGTGTCTATGATTGAAGAAATTACCCCCAGGTAAGCCAAGAAATCATGGTAAACGATGTAAATAAAAGGGTTTGATTATGTAGCTTACATAACAAAACTCCCCGCCTGTAATCCCAGAAGGTTTAGGCAGAGGTGTACCTAAAATAGTACTCCCACATTTCGCCAGTTATGATTAAATTCTATGTAATATGGGGCAAGCCTATTTCCATTAACCGGGCACAAATCCAGACTCCGTAGCTTCTACTGAGAAATTCCTGATGGAAAACCCAATAACACTTTGCCCGACCTGGGAATCGAAACCCAGGACCTCATGCTCAGCGGTCGCACTAAACTAATGATTTGTTATATAGTTTACGTAGGTACTCGATCAGCATCGCAAAATTAGTATTAGGTTACTTGTATTACAAACCACTAACAATCAGTGTTGATTTCCTTTACCTACCATTTGAATAATTATTTGGTACGTATTACCGGTACGTATTTTATATTTATAATTTCATTCACATTATATTATATAATTAATGAAAATATTCATTAACTAGCGTATTGTAATATCACTCGTTCCTAATTGAAATTACCTATGTCGGTAATGGTTTCCCATCAAATATGTATTGTCAACGCAATTACGTAATCTGTGTATTAATGACGTAATTATAATTTGTAGGCATTTCCTCTTATGTCTATATGATTTTATGTTAGAATGTAACATCATGCCTTTAATTCCGAAGGTTAGGCAGAAGTGTGGCCTATAAGTACAACTACATTTCGCCAGTTATGTATAAGTTCTATATTCTATATAAAGGGGGCGAGCCTATTGCCGTCAACTGGGCACTAAGGAATTCCTGTCGGAAGAAAGATTTTATGTTATAATTAAATCAGAAAGGTTTTTCATTTTTCTAATTTAATGTACCTCTTTTATAAGGACTTCGAACAACCTAAATAGTTGCAATTAAATATAACTTTATTTAGTTCAAAGCAGTTATTTTTTTTTCCAATTCCGAATATCAAATATTTATGTTAATTGAAGAAAAAGGTGTAGATGAAAAGTGAAAATTCGTGGCGTGAAATTGCGATCTAGACAGAATTAGTTCATTCTGTATTCCTGATAAATTCATATTCTGAGCAATTTGGTTTCAACCGCATGGGAAATCAAAAGAAATTCAAATAACATACGTGTTTTATAAAATATCATGTTTGAACAAGTTATTATTTCGTATTTCGACGAGGTACTGGAACACGCAAACTTTCTGAAGTGCCTAAATAACTCGCTGTATAGCGCGCACAGTCGTAAAATGTTATAGAGGCCACAGACAACAACAGAAAATACTAACACAGGCATAGGAGTATTTCAAAAGCTACAAGAGAATTAAGCACTTCACCTTTATAAGGACATAAACGAGCATAAATGTCACAGCACTGAACTTAAATTGCGCCTGTTAAAGTTGTTGTTATAATATGTCCGAAAATGAATAGACCTTAACGTAGTGAGCACATTTTCCTTGTAGAGATTTTCCATTTTCTCGACAACCGCAAGTCTCGACAGAACCTATTCCAAAGTATAAGAGGTTTATTTAATTCCCGCTGAAGCGAAGCCGCAGGCGTCACCAACTTTCTTATAATTACAGAACAAACATGCCAACATTGCAATCGTGCGAGTGTACTATAGAACGCCTGCAGTTTTACACCGAGTTTATTTTCTTGGTTTAAGTAAATAGCACACTGTGCCGCCAAGCCAGGCGTTGTTTGCGCCGCTATGAATTTAATTGCAAAACAGAACAGCCATCAAATTAATTTCTCCCTGCAGACCGTCTAGTGTTGTTCTAGTCGCTTTTAAATTCCACCACTAAGAACTACAAAATTAAATTAGTTTTGTATTTTCTAATATCATTCTGTGGAGTTGTTACCTCTGTTCGTGACAGCTATTTATATCTGGCGATATAATTATAGACGCGAAATTTTTGTTAAAGTTGTACGAATTTTTATTAAAGATGTGTGATGTGTAATTTTGCCAATGTTAGTTTGGTTTAATAATAAATCTGATGAAAACCATATAAGCAGCGAGCTATCGAACCTGTAATGCGGGTTACTATTTCTGTAAAGAAATTTTCAAGCGGGCGGGGACTTTTATTGGTTTTAGTCGAAACGAGTGGAATCTGTCTGAGGAACTATTAGACGTGAAGCTACTAGTAAGTTCGTTAGCCTTCGATCAATAGACAAACATTCGAACCACTTCGGATACAGTGTTTGCGTGGCTCTCGGGCTCTCCGGCCCGGTAAATCCGTACAGATTGTCGGCGCATACCGATTTCTGAAATATGCAAGACCCGTTCCATCCTGTACTAGGTAGGTGCCTCAAGTCCTTTGTTGACAAATATGCTGCTCGGCCACAAAGCGATGGAACCGAGCGTCACGACAATGAGTACCTACGAAAGCTCGTCTTGAATAGACGATAAACGTTGCTTTAGAGTGGTATTAGCATAGCAGGAAATATTCCATTTATAAACAGTGTCGAACTCTTCAGTTCGTTGGGACCGTGATCGATTGATTGTTTGCCGACGATTACGCGATTAAAGATGGCTGAAAATAATTAAACAGATGCTTAAATATTGGATCGTTTGAAATCGTCGTTTCTATGTTTATTGGTTTAGGGAAGCAACGACACAATTTATTCCATTTTCAGCATAATTCTGGTTTTCATGTTTTAGGATTCCGTGTGACACGTACCCAACACCTATTCGTCTTAATTATTCCATTATTACACATACAACTCGCCACCTGAGACATCCTGATAAGAACACGGTAGAAATCGTCCTCAAGGAAAAATAAGCTTTCTTTGGTTTTATCTTGAGCTTTATTTCTACACACGTACCTACTTATAATATGTGTAGGCGACGATTGAAAGGCAATTGCACGTGGCTGAGGTGAAAATGCTAAGGGGGTGTGTGTGTGGTGTAACGCGAATGGATACAATAAGAAATTAGTATATTAAAGGTAGATTCAAAGTGGCGCCGATGACTGAAAAGTTGCGTGGTAATCGTGGCATGGGCATGTGATGCGGTGGAATGAGGAAAATGTCGCGAGGAAAAGTTTTGAGTGTGAATATGGATGACTAGAAGAGTACAGGAAGATCAAAGAAACGATTGATAGACTGTGTGTAGAATGAGAGAGAATGCTAGAAAGAAGGTGACTGCTGAATCTCAGCAATACGACGACGACTAATGACGAGTAATAGAGAAGTATGGAAGAAGAAGACATGCTGCGCCGACCCCAAGTAACTTGGGATAAGGGCAGGAGAAATGATTACGATGAGGTAGGTACTTATTGCTATGTCCCGAATCAATTTTTGCTGAAAAATAATCGGAATACGATCATCCTATTAAGCTCTTGACCAGGCGTCAAATTTTTTGTTTCCTTTTTCGCTACCTTCTTATATACCTACCCCCGAGTTGTTTAATGTTGTTTTGTAACTCGATCGATGAATCCAGAATCAATGCATTCAATCAAGAATTTAAATAGATAGGTACTACCACTTTTCACCCTTATACCCTGAGTTATAAGGTTGTTGTTGTTTAAGTGGTCGACCATCAGTGAGCGCGGAAGTACCTACCTACTTCTGCACGAGCCAAGCTTCGTTCCAATGAATTGAATCGCTCGTACTCTGTCCCAGCGTAAGCGGAGACCCGTTGTAAATAAATCAATATAGTCCATTGATGTCAATTGGCTTCTATTAACGACCCAACAATAAAACAAGAATAATAACAACACAAACAAAACACCAGAAGCACTCCACTATAACAATAATTAAGGGTCTTCCTTAAGAGCTAATTCTTAAGACACATTAGGCGTCGTTATCTCTTTTCAAAGGATTTCAGGACAACTAAATAGTCCAAGTATTTGCGACAAACATATCTAAAAATTACTGAAATGCTATGCCAGAATTGTAATTAAAATGTTCTGTATCTTTCCATGCATTTAATTTATATTTTAGAACCTATAAAACCGAATTTATTGAAGCGAAATATTCTAATTCATATTCTTTTTGACCTACTTACTTCAAACAGAAATAATATTTACTTCAAAATAACCGGCAGGCGATAAACAAAAGGTACGAAGCTTTGAAATAAAAGACCTTCAGAGATTTGCAAACGTCAGAGGGACTTAAGATATTCTCGAAGGATATCGATAACAAGCATCCCTGATACGACTATGATAACGTTGCCATTGTTACCATTTGAGATTTGAACCTCATTCTGATATCAAAGCGAATTTACAAAATCCAAACAAAATATAGTTATTATCTGAACAGTATTGACTCACTCCTGACTGGATACGCGTATCGGAAAAATATTTCCAGCCTCCCTAACGTAACATCTACATAGATTTCGCCAATCAAATCCAATCATGAAAATGCCACAAAGCCGTCTGCAGTTCTGATTTGGCGTTGTATTTTTGATACTGAATATTCAACCGTTCCCCACAGTTTAGCTCGACTCCACCAAACAAACTAGGGCTTCAGTGATATACTGATTAAATTCGACGAAACCACAATGACGAGACGAAACACTAAATTTAAACTTGAAGACGGCTGTTGTTATATAATTCTGGAAGGTCTGACTACAGTAGGAATATAGGACTATGGTTAACGAAGCCACATAAGTTTTAAGTGGCCTCCCGGGCTCCTAAGTTCCTGCCGTCCGTTTATCCTTCACAACAAAGTTATTTGTTAGAGTGTCTACCTAAAACGTTGTTGATGCTTACTCTACTTTATTAGTGTGTTGTAAAGTGAAAGCGCTTAGAAAAATCAAAACAGAAACTACCTCCAAGGATCTATTATATTGAAGTACAAATTTCTATAGCTAACGTAAAATTTTTATATAGAAAACGAAATACCTGTTCTCTTTCGATATTGTCAACACGTAAATAAATAGATCTAAATTTAAGACAAGGTCGCACGACTTCATAGTTATTGCTCTTAGAACGTCCAAGACGTGAGTGCAACGCAATTTGTTTTCGCATTTTCTTATAGAGGGTCCAATTCTTTCCAAGGTTAACGATCCTTCACACAAGTCTAGAAAGAAAACAAATGTATTACTTTAAAATGTATTTACTTGTTATTCAGGGTTCTTTTCTGATCTAGATGAATAGGGACAGGACGGTTGGTTTTAAGTTTAACTGTCAAGTCTGACCGATGCGTCCTACCCACGTTCGCGTCTGAATTGTCAACCCGCCAGTTATTTACTTAGCACCCTGATCTCTTCAAGCATAAATAGGTCACGCGTAAATAGCCCAGAATATTAGATAATGTTTGTTTAACTGTGTGATTTACCATTTTGAGCGAGAGATTTTGCTGATATGTTTGCATGTAAGGTCTAATCGGCGCGCTTAGACCCCAAAACCCGCGCGAACAGCTCTGGTATCCCTCTGGGGTTTAAACCTCCATAATATCGTACATTGTTAGACGTTTATCAAAACATCTCACTGCTCACAAACCTGGTTCCAAAAATTACGTTCTGTTTGTTTTGTTACAAAAATAGCAGGTTCTAAAGTGAGCCTCGTCGCTAATATTAATGTGTGGTCCACCCACAGCTTGTATGTATTACGTGAACATCTGTAAGGGGTACATTCCTCATTAATTATATACCTTCTTAACGCTGTTTATTTGTACACACTTTTGTGAATGTAATAATTTTTCATTGCTGAGGTAGGCACGGCAATATATTTCGAAACGGGGCATTTATATCAGCTTTTTAAAAATTTATTCTCGTTCAAAGATAGAGCACGATTTAACTGCTGTTTTGATAGCATCTACAATGATGTATGGCGACAGCGCACCTTAAAATGGATCGCGATTTCGAATGCATTGTTTTCTTGAAATCCTTAGCTTTTCTGTTTCCAGTAAACAGCTATAAAGATGAGATAAGTTATAAAGTGCTTGTTACACACGTAAAACTAATATCCGAAGAGAAGCGAGTTCAATATGACTTCGAAATGTACTTACACAGTTTGTTACTTGCGTAGGTACTTGTAAACTGTCTTCAATTCGGAAACTAGTTTCAGCTTAGTTTCAACAACCTTACAGTGATATAGCATAAACGAGAGTTTTATTGGGTGCTATAATTCTTAACATTCCCGTATAATTCAAACGTTGAGCGATAAATGCTTTCATATTTCAAAAAGAGTTTTCGAAATACAAGTTTCAATGTGCGTTTAGTTTTATGTAACGAGTTTCTGTTTATATTTTAATCCATGTTAAAATAATCTGTTTTATATTTTTATAACAAAAAATACATAAAAGAGATCTATCAATACGCAGAAAAGTAATTTATTTTGAGGACCACAAAGTAATTTTATGCTAGAATTATTTATTCAACGTACATCAATAATTTTCATGAGCCGAAAATAGTTTATTTTTTATTTTTCACATCGAGAATATTTAAATATTATTTAACTATAATATTTAAATGTACACAACGACACACACGACATCGACCAATAAACGATTATATTGGTTGTAATAGTGACATGGGGATAAAAATCCTTTAGAATCGCGAATAAAAGACGACCTTCATCGATTGTTGTCATTTCTAACCCTTCTCAAGAACGTTAGAAGACGTGCAGAGCTTATAAATGTAAAAAAAAAGAAAATCTAGAAAAACACGGCCAACATGTTCAACGTACAACAATAACAGTTATTTAATTTAAAGGTGTGTCCAGATCTAGCGAATGCGCCACTTGCGAGGCACTCGCGAGGCACTACGCGCGAGGCGACCTGTGCGCGTGCATTTAGAGGCATACCAAACGTACAGAGCATCCGCACGCGAGCAGCGGGAACACCTTTATAGTTTCTAAGTTTATAGCACAGGTTCGCGAGAAATGGAAAGAGTGGGGGAGGCGGTTGTCCAGGAGTGGCACGGAGCAGGCTAGGAAAAATAACAAAAAGTTTTTAGCAAATAGCGCGTCTGTTTATATATTGTATTATGCCGTACCGGTAAACATCTTAATTATTCTTGCCGCTGTAGGCTTTATGTGATTAAAATTAGCAAACAAAACGGTAAAAGGGAATATTTAGAAAAAAATGCACATAATATTTATATTCGATGGCAACATTTTCGCATCCGAGATGTTATCAAAAGCGGGTTAGGCAGACGGTTCGACAGAAAATATTGAAATAAAAAAGCGGAAAATTCAAAATCAAAGCGCAATTTCGAATTCTTTTTGGTATCCCGTATTCGAAATTGGAAAAAGGTAACGTTTATAGAATCATGCCGATGTCTATCTGTCAGTTGTATCTCGCATCGTTTGACACTCAAAGTTGAAAGTTGGCAAGGGTTCGCATAGTTCCAGTTCAGCCATCTCAAACTAGCATTTATCGTCAAAGGAATTTATTAACAAATTGGCATCGAAGAAATTGTGATTAAGTCACATTAATTAAAACTTTTCTAAGACGAAGAATCCTTACACTTTAATAACGAAATTCTTTGACACAATAACCTATAGCAGGATTCATTGTGTTTTTAATCTGGACCTAAGAACAATATGAAGTCGACGCGGATATTAAAATCTTTGAATCTCAACTCTGAGACGACTGTCATTTGAAACATTGTAGCTTGATTAATAACTCCCCAGTGTTCTACAAATGGATCTGAATCAACAACAAGAGCAACAACGGTTAATAAATTTTAAAATAGGTACAAAATAATTATTCCTACCTAATCAACACGATGGCATGCCAATAAGCCAACAGCATCTATTAATGCTAGCATTGATGAGATTCGGATGAAAATTAGCTATTCAAGCCATGAGTGAGTGCATACAGCGACGAAATCCGTAATGCACTATGAATGACTGAATGCATCGACAGTTCTATTAACTATGGGTCTGACGGTATTCAATCTAGATGGATCAAAAGGGTGAAATATTACGTTGTTATAATCTTTCTACTTATTAGCATTTCACTTTTGGACCTGAAAACCTTGAAAATAAGTACTTGTACCAAAAATTATAGTCGAACGATAACAATCCTCTAATAAATAAACGATTCGGATTGTTATTCTCAGACATAAATATTATATTATTATAGGTATATTATATTATTACTATAGCTTGCCCGTACTGTCCCACTGCTGGGCAAAGGCCTCCCTCCATTCCTTCCAACGGTCACGATTCTGTACTACTTTTTTCCAGACATAAATATATACAAATCTAAATTGGCTACTAATAATAAAATTAAAGAAACTCTGTTTATAATAAAACCTTTCCTGTTAGCGTTTCGTTAAAAAGCACATCTAAACGAAGCTTTCGATGTGCTTTTTCCGTTTTAGCGTAAAATATTCACTCGAAAAATTCATATTAGAATAAAAATTCTCTCGAATATCTGCGTCCTCCTAAAAACGGTGATCGTGCAAAAAAACGTTCATTCCCATTGAGGAATATTTAATGTCAAATGGCAAACACGGGCCACCGAATACTCGATGCAATGAAGTCGAGCGGAAAATTGATTTCCTGCAGCACATATCATTTTCATTTATGAAGATTAATGACGCCAGACAAATCCGTCCGAGGTCTAATTAAATTTAATAGATAAGGATTATTTCAATGTATTTTAATGAACGGCCGTATTGGCGTTCGGGATTTATATGACGAATATTGTTCATTGTTATGAAAGTGATGAATATTATATTCGTCCACACTCGAGTGTAAAACATTGTCCCTTTTGTTGAACCAGTTCGCCAGTTTTCGACGTTCATGTTTCATTTCGTAACATTGTCGTCCTCGTAATTTACGTACAATACGTGTCCTGCCAAATACAGTTAGGCAAGTTTGCATGACATCCAACCCATGGAAGCGTAAACTAATCCCGATGGACGTCTACTGTCTACTACATCAGTAAGGTCGTGGAGAACCCGTCAAATCTTTCTTGTCAAGGGTAAAGGCATGTTTCAGACAAATGGTTTAACTTGGCCCGTCCAAACGCCTGTTAAACTTGCCCAATCTGACCCGCAATGTAATCGATTAATCCAAAACTTAGCGGCTGTTCAACATAACGCACTAGGGGGCATTCAAAACATAGTTTTGGATGAGCTTCAGATGTCGAATTCTATTCGATGAAATAACAGCGAAATCGATCAAACTGACATAGAGAGGGTTAAGTCAGTGGGCTCGGTGAAGCTCTATCGCTAGACAAACTAACATGAACCATTCTATTTATTGTTTTGATATTTCTCGGGTCGGGGTTACGTTTGGCCTCAGAGTACAATGCAGCTGGAATATAATACCAACTAGAAACCATTCAAACAATCATTGAATTGAAAATAATTATTACAGTTTTACCAGAAGTCGTAGCAACAGATCGCTTGAACTCGCGAACTTTTATGAAAACTTTCAACTCCTGTTTTCAGATCAATAAACCTAGGTACCGGGTAAATAGGTACTGACTTTATTTAACATCAAAGAAGATAATTATTGTACTATTAGATATTATTCTTCTTCTTTCGTGTCGATGGTACGACTTGTTTAAACTTCTTGGGCCCAGTATGTGGCCACGTTAATCGCAGCGTCCGTGACGTCCCCTAGGTCCTCTACAGTGCAGGTGTTGGGACACTCCAGCAAGTAGGACATCGTCTGGTCGGGAGCCCTGCACTCACACTGTATGTCAGAAGGATTTAGATTTTATAAGTATACGCCTTAGGAAGTCAGCCCCACTTCTACCTTACTGGCTGACTATTGCGAAATAAATAGATTTTCTTATGTTCGTTTGCCGATTTCCCCCACTTCAAATGATTTGTTTTCTGCCCGCCTTTACCTAAGTGGCATTATGTAGGCCATGTTTAGTAGATCAGGGTAGCATGTAAACGAGCCGTCGATCTCGGGAGCATGACAGGTGATGTGACCGCGCCCGACGGCTGACGGGAACCATTCAACGGAATTGGATACGCATATTGCTTCTATGTGTGCATAATATAGAACTGCCAATACAGTTATGTCAAGAAATCTATACATATAAAATTCTAAGTCCTGACTGACTGATATATCAACGCACAGCCCAAACCGCTGGTCCTAGAGACATGAAATTTGTATTCTTTGTGAAGAGTATCCACTAAGAAAGGGTTTTTCGAAATTCCACCCTTAAGAGGGTGAAATGGGGGGTTGAATTTTCTGTGAAACTTTTTATACTTTGGGTCGATTGACTTGAAAATTTGTGTACATATTCTTCAGTTAAAAATATGAGAAACGTGAATCACAGTTTATTGAAAATCTTCCTCCAATTTAAAATTCAAAGTGCAGACTGACTGACTAATATATCAACACACAGCCTAAACCGCTGGTCTTAGAGACATGAAAATTTGGAGGGTGTATTCTTTTTGAAGAGTAGGTATCTACTAAGAAACGGTTTTTCGATATTCCACCCCTAAGAAGGTGAAATGGGGTTGAATTTTCTTTGAAACTTTAATTTCACTGGTCGATTGACTCGAAAATTGGTGTACACAGTCTTCAATGAAAATTATGAGAAATGTGTATCACAGTTTTTCCAAAATCATCCCCCAACAAAGTCAAATTGGGGTTCGAAAATCACGAAGACGGGCGCATGGCACGCAGTGTGGCGCAGGACGTGCGTAGCGCGGAAGTATTTACCTATTAGTAAGTAGGTAGGATTTTGCTGAGGTAAAATCCCAATTTTCGCGTTGGCTCGTGATACACGACATTGATCACTACATATGTTGTATAAAACAAAGTCGCTTCCCGCTGTCTGTCCCTATGTATGCTTAGATCTTTAAAACTCCGCAACGGATTTTGATGCGGTTTTTTATATATAGAGTGATTCAAGAGGAAGGTTTATAAATATGTATAATACATGCATATTATAGTAGACAAAACATTAGTATCTACATTGCACCCGTGCGAAGCCGGGGCGGGTCGCTAGTATTAAATATTCTGTAATGGTATTTATGTATGTCTATAAATACAATTCCTAATAAATCATTTGACTGTCGTCACCGGTGTCCAATCTCAAACCAATCAATCAATATTTCAAATAAGTAATGTAATTGAAATTACTATGAACTAATATTTGCAAGTTTTTTCCTTACAAGTACATGTAAAAAAACCGCAAGTGTGTGTGTATTACTCAAATAAAATTAAATACTTTCACTAACCATTCTTTATTACCTATTCAATTTAAAAAGTAAAAACTAATTGAGAACATACCTACTATAATACCTTACGCACTAACATCTAAATCTGTTCGTTCAATGAGTAATTGTGATTACCCAGAAAACATGTAATAATAATTTTCATTTATTGAAATGGTGATTACCCAGAAATGGATACCATTTGTTTACAACGAAATACTGCGGAAGATAAAGTATTTCATTGTAAGCAATATTGATTATTTTAATATCCACTGGTTGTGTCTTAATTAGATTTTTTCACGCACGTGAGAGCGCTTATAATGTTTGTTTAAAAAAAATGATTCATGCAAGTCACGCGGGCGAAGCCGCGAGCAGAAGCTAGTGTGTTGATAAAGATGACCTGGATTTATGTGGTAATTTAAAGTTAAATGTGAATTATAGTTGAAGATTGGATTAGTAAACTAAGAGATTAATTAGTCAGACTTAAGGAATATGACGTAAGCGCTGAAGTAGGTACTGGAGAATAATTGCCTTAAAACATTTTAAGCTTTAATCATCTTACTTATAAGCCATATAATTAACTCCTTTGACAAAATCTTGTCGAGGTACTCTTTACGTCTCCAAGACCAACACCACATAGGACTTTAAATAGCACTATAGAGAATGAGCTTTGATTTACAAATGGTTTCTCTCCTAAATTGTCGCGCCTTGGTAAAATGTATGCTCAAGTTGGAGTCACAGAACCGCAAGCCAGCAGTACGGCTGGCTCGCTTCTTGTTTGAAGCGGTGCGCTTGGATACCCGCCGAATACAAACTACACAACATAAACTTAGCATTTTTATTAAAACCTAGTTGTTGGACCGTTTTAAACCAATCAGCGTCGGGATTTTACGAAACCGCCGAACAGAGCCCCAATTTAAGTTTTGGAACTGTTGTTAGCACATTTTTTTTTCTTCTGAATACTCTGTATAGCGAACATTATTCATTGGGATGAAGGAATAAAACACCGACTACCGAAACCATGAGAAAGTAATTTTCCCTCAACGACTCCTATGGGAGACACAGTCTATCGCCGAATCTTACTGAGATGATTTATGAAAAAACATTCACGGCTATGTACTGCACCACATGCTATTCAGATTGTTATGATGTATTGAAAACATTCTAATGAAAATATGATCATATTTTGAACGTAAAAAACCATCTATCATAGAAAAACGCAATTCTGAAAACAATTCGACCTAGACTACAGACAAGGGCTGTGATCTTTCACGAAATCGATTGTATTGACACACACGAATGGACGTATGAAGAATAAAAAGTGAACGAGCTCACAGGGGCCGCAGCCCGCACGTTTGGCAGCACCAATCCATTTGACCAGAAAATTGAATCCTCGTTGTTATTTCGCGTAGAGAGAGATTAATTAAAACAGCGATCGCCAATGTAGTAAATCATACATTATGTACAACTCACATATTGTGCAACATTGATTCGTATTAACGAAATAAATGAACTGGGATTACGGCCTGTTGTGAACGCAAAACGTTCAATTCCAATATCCCTTTTTAGTCCAACACGAAAGTTGAAAACATTTCAGGCACTATTTGCATAATTAACACAGGCGTTGGTGTTTTATAGCGACAAGATAAACTCACTCTAAATTCTGTCTTATCATCACAAGACTTGATATAAAAACGAATACAAAGGGGGGGACTATAAATGTGGCACTGAAATTTCATTGAAGTCGACGATGGGAGAATTTGGCAAGCCTTTAGGCTCGCATGCCACCAGAACAAAAGACCGCCGAAGCGAGCCCTACGAATGGCAAAACAAGGACAAGGAATTTTAATAAAATCCTTATTATCTATTCACAGCGGCAGTTACGTTCTTTTACGAGCTAAACGGCACCGGAGAAGTTCGGTCGCGGAATCGCGTCGCGCTCTCCTTGTCGCAACTTTGATAATGTCTTGAGGAACATTCTGAACCGACTTCATTGTTCACCGACAACAGAAGCACGCAATCTGTGTTTAACGTGTGTAACTTCCCAAAGTCGTGATAATGATGCCACTTAAGTTACCCGACACTAGGTAGTTCACTTAGGCACTCGTTCACTACATTCCTAGGCCTTGTTAAAACAGAAATACGTCGCATATCAAAGGAAATCTAGACTTTTTAGCTTTTTGACACGAAAGCAAAGGTGACTAAACATGACATTAAATTTGTTCATGTCATCTAGATATGACTTTCCTTTGTGTAAGTTAATACCTTTAGTTATTGACATTTCTAGTAAAAGTCGAAGTTTGCCTAATGCTACGATAATCTCTCCAAACTATATTATCTGAGGTTTCATCAAACCGCCACAATGTTATTTGAAACCTTTCACCTCTAGGGATTATATTATAAAGGGTACATTTGTGTAGTTTCGACGTAGCTATATCAACCAGCCCGCGTGATTCGATTTCAACAATTTCTAAGACTGGGTACCTACTATATAGAGGGCATATCACTATGTGGGTACCTAATAGCTTTATGTAAACTAAATAGCCTGTTGGAAAGTTTCGTTCGATCAGTCTCCTTTTTAATTTTCACTACCATAATTCTCGACTTTAGTTCACACATTACCTACAATGCACAATGTAGTAATTTGGGATACTATCATAATTGCGGCACTTGGGTAACAGACTGATTGCAGTATGGCAAAACTAAAAAACAAGTAAGATGAAAGCAAGCGTGACGGTTCCGTCGCTAGGCAGTCCTCACTATCCCTAAGACGCCTTAGTCTCCGATAGGTGACCTATTCTTTGTTGAGAAACACTACGCAGCGCAAATGTGTTTCTGTTAAAAGCGACATCAAATATTACTCAAGTAAATTATAAGGACGTCGCAATAGATGGGTTGAAACGTCACCCTTCATTGCGAGTACCCATTCGTCATTGTCAGAAAATTCGCAGAAAAATATAAATGCTGCCTATTTGTGCATATTAAAAGCATAATTTCAGTAAACAAACTCGTTTAGCTCAAAAATTCAATAACTAAAATAATGTAATACTTAAAAAACTTTCACGTTTAATTATGATTAAAGACTTCTAGTTTGTAGTAAAAGTTACAAGAGTTCAATTTAAAAAGTTTGAAGTTGAAAATCAGTAAGAAAATAAAGATATCTTTTGAAGAATAAGAAGCTAAGTTATTCAAACGTTTCAGTGGTGAGACGTGCCTTTATAAAACTGGCTAGAAAAATAGTGGTGCGTATATGTTGCGACCTGTAGGTAGGCAGTCGAATAAATTTTTGATTACGGCCTTAGGTTCATTGGTATTCTTGGGAGAAAGTGCCGATACGACCTTCAGTCCGGGTCTGCACTTAGCGGTAATTTACAGTTTAATTACTGCTTCTGGTTTGGGGGAGGCGGGCCAACCCTAAATTTATACGGTGCTCGACATCACATAGTTAACAAGTTGTAGTCATATCCTTTCATTAGGTCCGATCGATGGAGCAAGAACATGATCGCTTTGTAAGGGACCGAAGATTTTGTGTAGCGAATTCCGAGGTGAAACTATGGGAGTTCGGTGAATTCCGATCTGGGATGAAGTTGGCGCTATAGGAACACTGAAAGTTTATTTTATGGTCGAATATAGTCAAGACTGCTCTTCATTTCATCAAACATAATTTCTTTATAAACATCGCTTTAAAAATATCTAAGATGTATCTAATTTATCTCAGTTTAGGTCCGACCCTGAGCTCTGACCATATAGGCATTAGGACGAGCCATTTTAAGGCCCTTTTTTTTGTGGTACTAACATTAAAGTGCCCCATTAGTAAAGCGATAACGTCCTTACCTTTGTTGGCTCAAAACACGCACCATATCCTTGTAAACATTATTCAAATACCACTCCCCTCCTGTCAAACCTGTATATTGTTTTGAGAATAATAAAGCCATTCAGAAGTTTTCATAAACTGCAATAAAGGCTTGTGAGTATGGTTGGTTGTTAATGCATCCAGTAGTGAGGTAGTGACGCACATCGCTAAGAAGCACCCCTTAACCCACTTACTGGGTAAAGCAAGCTGTTCATAATATACTGTTTTCTTTCCGTTTTTCAAGCGGATATTGTATTAAAAGTTGATGTTTTTAATGGAACCTTGGTTAGTCGTAGATTTCTTCATAATGTTTCTCCTTGATATTTAACTATATTATGGTGACATTAAGTGCATGAGATGTTGTTACAGTGCAGTGGTGTCATGTAATAAAATCAATTAGAAAGGTTTAGTGTTTATGTTATTTAATATATCCCTCCGGAGAGAATAAGAGTCGTAACTGATTGCGTTCGCTTTTTTAGTGATAAAAATCACTTTAAATTAAATCGCTTTTTTTTTGGCTGGCGTAAGTAGAACAACTGTGCAAAATTTCATCATAATTAGTTCAGTGGTATAGGCGTCTTTAAATTTCGGACATACATTGATTTTTAGATATATAGATTATGTAGCGAAACTTGACGCGTAAGACGAAAGTCGTGACGAGTATTGTATAATCATGATACAAATTACGATGCGCTTTTTGGGCAAGCACAGGTATTGTTGTTATTTAAATAACAGTTTCATCATGTTCCGATATCGATACCTTTCAATTCAGTGTAGGTTCGCTAGCTAATTCAGTTTGACGTGTGTTTGACCTACAATAGGTGATTTTAATCACCATTTTCGAATCGTTTGTGTTATCTAATCACACCAACAGTCTGATATGAAACCAGATTTGTTAGAAATTAGATTATTGAGTGGCTCAAACCCAAATATAGATAAATAAGCAATCTACGTCTACACAAGTATCTACAAAAACTCCCAGAAAACCATATAATAATTGACTTTCAAATTGCTTACTACATAATTATAGAGCCTACCATCTATCTACCATCGTCCCACATCTCATTTCTAATAATTAAATCAAATTATAATTATATTCGTTATTTATTTTAATACACATCAAATTATCGTAGCTTTTAGTAACACGATCATTAACCACGGTAATGATACTTTTACATAAACATAATCCCTATTATCCATTTATTAATTGTGGGTGTAATATTAAAGTAATTATAACAATAATTATATTAAAAAGGCTTTGTTATGAAGACTGTGCACAGTTTAATGAATATTCCCGTGTTTTTAGGGTTCCGTACCAGTTCCAAGGGTTGCCAACGCGATTACTAAGGTCCCGCTGTCTGTCTACCGTTTCGTGAATCCGTTCTTCTGCCATAGGGCTGAATATTTTGACCGTAGTATAAAAGTAAATAAAATTGATACTTAGACACTTTTCACAGAGTGTGTATTAACAGAGCCGCTATAACAACATATAATAAAACTTAGGGCGTAATTAACGTGTTTTTATTCAGCGGTTTTTAACAGAACCAATCGCGTGCGAGTGCGACACGCACTTTGCCGGTTTTATTTTTGCTACAGTAATTATTTGCTTATGTTTATTTATGTCACTTTCTTCCTAGCTGGTGCCATCTGACACGCAATTAGATTCATAAATGTGTGTACGTACACACGGCGACATATCAAGCTAACCATTTCCAGTAAAACATGGCCTCACTTTGTATAGATGTCCCGTACTATGACAGATCCGCTTATACTGGTTTTGCATAGCTTGATTGGTTCCCGTGCGTACGTAGGTATAAAGGCCTGCAGCAGATAGCCCATCAATACTGAAGTAATGGGACATCCACAACCTCGAGTTTTCTGTAATTACGTTACAGAAGGCCGAGTACCAATTGAAAGTCGTAGAAATCGTTTCCAAGAACTCATCATTGATATTTCTTGTTTCTAGGAATAAGTTTTCACAGAATTAAGTTAACTTTAAAATCATAATTATATTTCTGTATCTAATAAATGGAATTTCTCAGATGAGAACTAGTAACCGTTAGAAGCACTTATGTAAAACAGAAAATGAATAAAAAGTATACAACAGGAGGCTTTACATAGCCATTGAATATTATTTGGAGCCAAAACAGGCGAAGTTGGAAACACGGAAAAAGTATAATAATGTTTTGCAGCTAAAAGTGGATAGGAAAAGGTAATCCCGGAAACAGGATAATGGTTCGTTCGGTAGACCGAAATCCCGTTTTAACTTACATATCTATTTTTTACGTATCCTACGGAACACTTGTTTCTGTTATGCTCGTGTAAACCTGAAATCTATTGTGGATTAAAGGTAACTTTTCGATCTTGGCTTTTTATAAATTAAACCCAAAGTAACCATATTGTGTTCTCCGCATCCCAAGCCAGTATGATCAAAACAGTTATATTAGAATTGGTAAAAACATTCCAAAATAATGTTTATTTTCACCAACCTAAATGTTGACTTTTCCCAACATAAATCCTGAAAGTTAACTTCAGGGAATGCGTTAATTAATGGTACCAATCCTAAGGCAATTACTCTGAAATCTGTCTGTTTGTACAC
The DNA here is from genome assembly GCA_964057025.1 of Standfussiana lucernea. Classification (NCBI taxonomy): domain Eukaryota; kingdom Metazoa; phylum Arthropoda; class Insecta; order Lepidoptera; family Noctuidae; genus Standfussiana; species Standfussiana lucernea. The sequence continues at coordinate 7,581,723 of OZ059785.1, forward strand.
TACTTGAATTTTAAAGGTCCCAGAGCAATAAAATAGGACACTCCGGTTCTACTAGAGGGTGTCGTAGGGGTAATTATTATGTGATTCGGAGTAGCATCCGTGTTTTTAAGTGCTTCTGGTACATCCATTAAGTCTGTATTAACCGATTCTCCAAGTAAGCAAATTGTTATTATCCAGTAAGACTGGCTTTGCTATAATAAGTAAATCAACTCGATCCAAAATTTGGAAGATCCGATTAACTATCTGGAAAGTTATGGGCCAAACCAGCACGTGGCCAAATATAAATCATGTTGTTTTTCCAAACAAAGGCACAATACTGAATTCTGGTCGATTAACGATTATCCAATTCATTCCGAATCATTACCATCATTATTTTCTTTCGCGCGTGATTGAACAACCGATTCCATTCCATATTACAGTTTTTACAAATAAAGGAAAATCGTTAGGGCACGTCGGATAACATTGACTCAAGGAAAGTGAGAAAATGAGAGATTACGAGTCGGTAGCAGTCGGTAAACATTACTTTCTGTTAAATTTTCCATGGACGTCGGGTAATTTCATTTTTCGAACAGAAAATAATATCTTTATAGCCCCAGCTTTGTCTGTTGTACGTAATGAATCGGCCTTCACAATGCGTTTAAGAGAAGGGACAACTTTGGCAAACTTGTAGAACTAGTTAAATGAGGAAGCCGTTCGTATCAAGCGTGCATCGGGTGACTTTGAAAAATAGTCGCCAATAAGTCTCGTTTCGCATTCGGCGCGATCGTCCGTCTATGTCGGCGTCGGTCGTCGGACGGCGGGCCAATAAATGTCGTGCGGCCGACGGATCGCGCGCCCGTCCGCACTATTACCACATCAACCACTCCACGGAAATTTTAGGACGAGCTTCTTTAATTTACGTCTCGCTTAGATCAATGATTTTCTTCCAGGGTGTAGGGTTTTGTTTCATAGGCATTAGACTGAGCGTTGCTGAAGTGCTCATTAGAACATGTTCTGTGTCTAATACATATGTCAGTATTTACGTAGATTTATATGCAAAAGTTCGCAGTCTCAACCACCCGTTGTGTGCTTTGACCGGTTAGACGGTAATGATCATTGTGTGTCAAGGCATATATAGGTGTATTAGACAGTCATTTCTATAAACTAGAAATAGAATGTCTTTATTGGACACCATAAGTGTAGATGCATAATATTGATTCAATTCAATTTGTTCGTATCTACATCTCATTCCCCTGCAATAACATTCTCGATTGTTATCCTGAAACTTATTAAAGGTGAACGAACTGCATCGCAAGGGAAAGCTCTGGATTCACAATACTTAGGGACTATAGATCTTCTTCAAAGATTCCAAGAACTGATATTTTAGAAGACCAATGAACGCATAGCAACCGTATAGAACAGATTTAAATCCTCAACTCCAGATAATTGGCTTCGATAAGGACAAACTTATTTCTGCTCAAACAGTTCGGTTCTTATACTATTAGATATCTGGCAGACAAGTTCTTGAGGATCAACGCACGATGAAAAGGTTACTTTGTACCAATTCATCCGGTGGAGAATGAAAAAAGTTTGTTAAAAATGATAACAATGTTTATGACACTTTCACCTTCGATATTTGCCCAATAACCTTGAACTTTGGCGTGTATTTATGAGTTTTATTTGATGCTTTCATGTAAAAAAAACACGTTTATAATTGGTAACACCCACGATCTACATTGCTCAATGGTTTCGATCAAAATCGTAAATAGACCATTCAATTTCGATCGTTGTGTGCAGTTACATCAATCGATCAGTCGCTTGCCCTGTAATTGCCGATTTATCAATGCAAGCATACCGCGCAAGTTTGATAGATTGTCGTTCGACTTGTTTTATAAGTCGCAAACATCGATCATGCCAAGCTATTTTAAACCTACACGATCAAAGTTCATCAAGGCTTCAAAGGAACGATGACGTGTGGAAGTAAAAATACCCTCATATTATTTTATCCAAAAATACACACGGGCGGTTGCTGACCTAGGCCGCTGACACAACAGAGTAACACAGTTAGTATCGACAGTTTGTAAACGTCCAAACGGAGCATTGATCGCTAACATCACTACCCTGGGGAGTACATTACACCGAACTCGAGGGTAACCATACTAACATACCATACCGTACTATACATAGACATATATATATAGACAGCTGAGCATTGGCCGCCCAAAAGCCAGCTATAAAAAATGGCACCACAAATACCGCCTCTTCGAACGACAAATCGCGGATCACAGTTCATACTTGGACTGTTGTCATCGCGCAAGAAGACCTTATCCCTACTTTATGTCTATCTCCTAGAAATAAACCCTAAGTCGTCTTTTACGACACCCACAAATACTAACGTCAGCAACAAAGGCGCTCAACTTCATTACTAAAAAGTTCGCGCATGCTCAACAACATTGTATTAATCTGGGCTCTGAACAGAGTCCTCAGTTAGAAGACAATGATGCCACAACGCTCAGCTCACCAAGCAAAGGAATGGCCGACGTTAGCATACATAATGTCCTCGGACAAAGCAAGATTTATTTGAGGTGCCACGCCGCCGGATCTACGGCACTACGGCGCTACATGGAGCCCGGGAACCAAGACGCTTATACCGACATTTGTTGCATCCCAGTTTACATAATGTTCCCAGATAAACGCTAACATTGGTCTTGTTTACTACCTGAGTTGAAATTCAAAATACAACATGCATATTGTAACGAAACTCCGCCTACGTTATTAACAAAGAAGCGGACACAAATCCTTCGCTGAAATTACTCCATCTGTCCGCTCTCTTAATCCCCAGGACATCCTTTTGGGAGCGTGGTTTGGGCCGTACATTGTACACTTTAGTGTCCCTAGATACCTGCGATGTACCTGTTGGTGTGTCGAGTTGGTACTTAACAATGTAACGTTTCGAGGTATAGCTACAGTAAATTCCGTAACGTGTCTAGTGAAACGTCACGGGATTTCGTGAGTCTCGGCAGGCGCATAAACACGTGGTGGTTGTGCAAAGCTTCGGTTTTCATGTGCGCTAACAATGAGGTTGAGTTGCGCATCGGTCGTTGGTCGCCGGCCGTCGATGCAAACAGCGACAAAGCGCCAACTCAAACATGGCCGCCGAGCGTGATGTGGGGACTAGAGCGGATTTATAATTTAATAGATAGATGTCCGTCCTTTGTTCGGGAACTACGAAGACTTAAAGTTACTACCTAGTTAAAAGTTTACAACCAATTTCATGCGAAATAATAGGAAAATATTACTATGAGAGCAGAAAATGTCCATTTCTCTTTGTTAACCAGAAGTAGAGTTTTAATTTGGTCGAAAAATGAAATTTGAATACTAGCTCATTGCTGGAAGGCGAGGAAACATCAAATTTATTTTTTGTTTTCTAAACAGCAGCCTTTCTCCAACTCCAGTTGTTAGGAAATCGTCGCGTTCTTAACTTTTTGATTTATAGACTGAACCCACGTCTCACACATTCGCTTTAGTCTACCATTTGGCCAGAATCGCGAGATAATGCCACCAGGCTTTAAAACTTTGATCGCTATCGATGTTACTTACTTATTGTTATCTAACTTTGGCGAAAGAGATGACGGCTTAGTGGTAGGTTCTTTTATTATTCAAGTTTATGACACGAGTAAACATGCAGCAATAAACGATAGTCTTGAATACAGTTTGAGTTACAGAATGGTCAAGCACACTTAGGCTCAAAATGGAAACCATAAAAAGTAATAGGGTATTCGTAGAACCAATAAAAAATATTTGAATACGTATCAACTACATCAATTTCAGTTTGTTTTATACCGAACAAATACAGGGGGAACAAATAATAAACTACATATACGACCAATTTCTGGGAGCCGGTAAGTTTATACCGCCATTACTGGGGATAATCTAAACAAATGCGAAGTATATTCCATTGGAAGACGTTCAATCAGACTTTAAGGCTGTGTAACTCGCTCTGGTGTCGTAACTTTATATTCGCTGAGGAGGAAATTCACTGAGTTTACGTATCATGTATGCGAAGGGAGGTCGTAAGGTCCAGAAAGATCCCATACATATTGTGAAACGGCGGATTTACTCAGATGTAGATAGTACAAACCTCAAGACAATTGAGGTAAGGAATCTTTATCTTTTAACCTATTATGAGCAACCGCACGTTACCAGATTCACAATAAAAAAATAAACACGTTCGCTTTTCTAATTTTGCCAACACAACAATTGATGTTATGAAATAAAGTTCGACATGAAAATTACTCTCTGATCAATTATTATTAATAATCTTCGAGCACTTGGCAGCCACACGAACGTAACTGAGAAGAAATATTCATGCAAATAAACACTTTAAAAGTCGATTTAATTGAAGTTTTCATGCCTGCTGAAAGGTGGAGCCATTGGAAAGAAACATCGGAATAAAATAAATTATGCATGAAAGATAAATAACTGTGCCTCGTTCTTTTTCGCAAGTATAAATATGCAGTATGTTTGGTTATCGGTTACCGATACTTAAAGGGCATAATATTATAGACTCATTTCTATCGACAAATACACGTTTATAAAAATTCCTAACCCATCTTGTTTTTTTTATTCGTCTAATCCAGGGTATGTTCAATGAAATGCTAATATAAATAAATAAATAAATAAATAAAAAATAAGCAAAAGGAGCCTAAAAATATAAGAAGTTACAAAACTGTCTTGTTTTTTTTTTAAATTTTCTACTCTAGTGCAAAATTATTCCCGAAATAGAACGCCCGAGGCCAATTACACTATTTAAACATATAATTTATTGAACACAGTCATGTATTCTTCTCACAAAAATTCAAACATTCTGACAGTATCATCTTCCATTCATTCGCAAACATATCAAGATCTTTGTTTGAGTTCAGGAGAGCGTTAATAGCGGCTAATGTCCGAGGAATAGGTGACTTGGAGTGTGCAACAGTACGGCAAGTTGGAACAGCCAGAAAGCGATGTTTTCTGCCGCGAAAGTAATTGTCTGGGACGAATAGATTGCAGATTTCATTATGCAAATCAGGAACATCAATAATCCCCCTAAGAATTTTAAAGATTACTGTCATCTGATCGCGCGACCGTCTTACTTCTAGAGAATTGAAACTTAAGGAACCCAAAAGGAATTTAGTGGGATACAAGACAGGATAAAACCCGTACAAGAGCTTGTAAAGATATCGAAGGAATGCTTTTTGAACTTTTTCTAAAGCCAACACATACTGCTTCACAAACGGATTCCATACGCACGCACTAGAATCAAGTTTGCTACGGAGCAATGCCAAAAAACCAGCTTGATAACGTGGGGTTGTGGAAGTCACGACAGTTCCTTAAAACAAACCCAAGGCGCCTGAAGGATTCCTTCGCAGAGGATGTGATGTGGTCGTGAAAAGTGAGCTTACGGTCGAATATGACTCCCAGGTCTTTCATGGAATCAGTTCTTGTAATTGTATCTCCATTTAGTTTGTATAGAAAGGTGACTGGGCGCCATATTCGACCGAAAAACATCACGTAACATTTTGATTTATGAAATTCCATTTTATTTTCTAAACTCCACTTATATTTATAATTTTTTAATTATATTTTCTGATTGCAGAGCTTGGCAATCGAGTTCGAATTTTATTTGTGGGAAGGGAATATTTATAAACGTGTATTTGTAGAAATGAGTATATAATATGCCTTTAAAACTCTGCCCTTGCCCTCGTTAACCAAACACATTGTATATAAATATTCTACGCGCATCGAATTCACCTAATTTAAATAAATCTAATATAATAATATAAAATCTGTTGTTATCTCTGGTTCACGTAAGACGCAGACTCTTCGGTCTAAAAGATTAATTTACTAAAGTTAAATGTATTGTTAGACTGAAAGGACGATAAATTATTAAAAAGTAACTAACTACATAGTAGTAAGTAACTATTAAAAATTATTAAAAGTTTTAAAGCAGGCAAGCAAGAGTGTGTAATAAAAAAATGTACATTGAATTCTCAATACAGCTTTCCATACAAGCATCCCAAACACAATACCAGTGTGGTGCCCCTTCACAGGATTTCCACCACTTTCCCTGCCATCCTGTACAATAACCTGCTCCTATCAGCATTTAAACAAAGCCAGCATAAATAAAGCTGTTTAAGTGACTTCATATTGGTCTGATAAAAGAAGATGAATGATTTTTCAATTACTTTTCTTCTAAACAAACCTGTACCTCCTTACTTAATCGAATTTAAGGGTTAGTTTCAGTAGATTTAGGTATATGTATTTAGTATACGCCTACTTAACTAGGCAACATTCCTGGTTGCGGGGACATTCCAATAATAGCGTTGGTGGCCCGGAGAATTCTGGGCTCCTGGTGGTTACCAATCACTAAATACGGCATGTATTTACCTTTGAGAGAACTAAATTAAGGGATAATGCGTTCCATTCACTAATCACTTTTAGTTCGTGTTTTCAGACCAACACGTAGGTTTGAATTGGATTTTCATCAACAAAAACAGCTAGCAGTGTTTTTAGAAAATATATTTCTTTTGCAATTTAAAAAAAAAATACTAGAGCACTCGATCTAATTGACACTTTAAATGTTTTTATGGTACGCACTTTCCAGCCATAACAATGATAAATAAAAAATAGTACAATAAAAAGGTTTTATTAGCTTCGAAAAAATAAAGTGTTCAACTTTTTTGCAGACATTTTCATCTGATAGATACATCAGGCATCCCACTGTGAAGATAAAATGTTATGATAAAATAAAAACAAATGGTCCACATTCATCTTTATTCTTTAAATAATAAGATTTTCTACTTAATCGATTCTTTTGTGTCCAAATGTAGGTAGGCAATGTTCAATGAAACCAAAATTACCTTCGAAAGGTCTGGCTCACTTCAAAGATCTAATTTACTTCTAAAAGAAAGTTAACCGAACCGATTTGCTCGATTTGCTCAGGATTTGCATCATTTATTTCAACCTCCCTTGAATTCTCATATTTACCGTAGTAGGAAAGTACTTATATTGAAATAATAAAATATTCTATTGATGTAAGCACATTTCTTGATACATATCTTTATGCTGCCTTTTAGGGGACTCAAACAAATATTGTTTTGCGCATAAATATCCCTTAATATCATCTCGTACATTTTATTTTATACAACATTAGTTTTAGTATATGCGGAACTTGAAACACGTGTCTAGTATTTTTATGTAAAAAATCTATGTACAAAATTTCAAAACTGTATCATGATAAATCACAAAGTTATAAGCTTGTTATGTTACCTGGTTGTCCGTACAAAAACATACTCACCACGCGGCGCGGCGCCCCACTGTGCGTCCGCGCCTAATTCCTGTGTTGTGCGCCTAATGCCTGTGTTGTGCGCGTATGATTTCGGATAGGTACTAAGTGTCGCTCGGTGTTAAACTCGTAACCTTTTTTAAATATTTTTGGGAAAAAATATAACTGATATAAAAATTATTGGAATCGATTCAGTTATTTCTTCTGAACAAACTATTTTCTGGTTTCGCATATACTAAAAATAATGTTGTATATTTAATAAAAATGTTTACAAAGTTCTTTTCCACCGTTTTCTTGTTACAAGATCCTACTCAGTTGTTTAAATTCTTTAATCGAAGCGATTAACAAAAGGTATGTAATTATTAAAAGATAAAAAAAAACACCAAAATTTCGGCTGTTCTATATTATTATGTCGTGAGATATCAATCGTATACCGTTAACCACCATGATATTCACATATATTGATTTTTGGTATTTTATAAACTGAAGATATATTTTTACTAAGGAACCGCAAATGCTCCGCAAATGCTCCGAAAATGCTCCGCAATGGCTCCTTACATAGGATATTTAAAAATGACTAAAAGAAACAAAATATTATCTACTCGTTTGTTCTCAAATTGAAAATGTAGGATAAACAGACTATCAACGAGGTTTACCTTCAAATAAAACCAAAACTATACTTCAATCGCTTAATGCGTTTCGATGCCAAATTACCTACTATTGGGCAGTTCGTGTAAAATATAAGGGTTGACCGCAAAGTTTCGCCGTAGTTAAACCACTTACAATCTCAGCCAGCTAGTCGCAGAAGAATTCCGTACTAGCGGTCACGGGTAGACCGCTCGGCGAACGTTTACGACTCGCCTCACGAGATGATTAATGTAGCAAGGGTCTGATAATGATCTGATTAGTTCCGGGGAACAAACACGCTTGGCAGACTCGTAACAACGTTAGATACAACTCCATTATTCGAGTGTTACCGATAACCTGATATTTTATGGCCAATTATCCAGCAAAGGCTAAAAGATCGATAATTTATCTTGAATGTAAAACTGTCAGCACACACCCAAAATCTTTACGTTCACCCATTAAAGTCAAATTGACAATCTAATAAGCAGTCAATGAAGTTAATTACTATGTCTAAGGTTCTTACTAGACAAAGGAGTAAAAGTCAACAATATAGCATTTACCTTGTTATTAACGCGAATATAACTTCTCTGTTAAATTATAAGTAATGTACCTTTTTAACAACGTGAACTTACTTTAATAGGCACCTATTTTTCACAAAAATTACACCTGGAAAAACATTATACACAAGTTGAGCGTTCTCGAGGAGCTCCGACACTTAATATTACCGTACTATGTTATCCTTTCTTAGAAGTTTTGTCAGCGACAGAAACAAAAAAGCAATTTTTAGACTGAAATAGTTGTTTCAAGAGGTTGTCAGAAATAAAGTTTTATTCAAACAAATCCCAGTGTTGGGGACACTCATCTCTATTCTGCACGATAAGGCCGCAGCCGGCGCTTAATTTACACCGAATATGTGACGCGATACACGACGTTTATTGTATAGTAAATTCTTTTGTAGTTGCAAAATGTTTAAAACTACTATGGGGACATGGTGCACGTGTTTCCACAAAATTATTATATTGGCTCATCACATTTCGCTTTGTATTTTCGTTTTACAACAGTTTTCATGACTTTTGTCTTGCCACCGCTGAAACTACAATTCCGTTTTCAACATAAAGATGAAAGATAAAGAGCAACAATAGTTTATTAAACATAAAGCGTAACATTTAATAAATAGTTTCATGGTAAAAGCTATTTTATTACTACTTTGTTCTGTCGGAAGAACACAATGTATCAGAATCACCATTAATACCTTACGGCTAATTTTCTCGCAGGATCTAGACGTCCATTTTGATAGCTTATGGGTCATTTACTTTGTTACAAAAGGTTATAACGGGGAAAACAAAGCATTAATATGTACATATTTCATAAAGCATAACAGCCCTTGTTTATTTTGTTGAGCAAAAATAGCGCCTCGAATTTGCCAAAAGAGAGGCTAAGAGAGACTTAAAATGGTTAGAAACGCAGAATGGGGTTAAACGGGTAACCGAAGAAATGCTCTGGAGTGAAACACTATACGATGAATGTGTGCTACACTTAGAGCGATCCCTCACTACATACGTAGCTAAGTATATGTGGGATATAACAGAATTGAATTTCTTAGTCATGTTCGCTGAGTTACTCGTTCGTTGAGAGCGCACCTCCTGCCCACACATTTTTCAAAGCCCGCATATTTACATGAAACACAATACGTTTCAGTAAAAGGATACCAAATAAGATGAGTTCGAAGGTTATTGATGGTTTCGGGTTTAAATATTTTACTTAGCTGATAGCTAGTTTAAACATATTAGATGCTGAAATTCGTGTCAAACAGTCTAAATAAAACTGTTTTATCCACTAAATAAAGGCTTTGAACTCATATGTTTGTGTGAGTTGTCTTTGTGTCGGCCAGTTCCATTGTACTAAAATTAAATAACCTTTGTTTGACAATAACTGAGGACTAAAACCCCATACGACAGCAAAACTAGATAAGTCCTTTGAGTGACTAAACTAGACACTAGGTACACGATGAAATACATTTGCGAATAATTTAAGCTAAAATCATTGGCTCTCTACGTTTTAAACATCGATTGTCGTGAAATAGATCACTGAAACAAAAATTCTTTTAAAAGCCTGTACTCATGTTCGATCACAATGTCAATTACCTAAATTAATTGACAAAGGCCAATTGGAAACTTTAATTATTTGCGAAAATAGAGCATCCGTTTTAAGATCCAAATGGGATTTGGTTTGTTTTCTAGCAGTGGTTAGGTATGGTATAAATTTTATCATGCAGCTATGACAGTTAAAAGGAGGTAATGTCTCGCAGAACCCATAAAAGAGAGTGACTTTCACATTAAAAGAGATGATGTGAAACGTTCTTCAAATACTTTACTCATCAGACAATACAATGTTCGGTATTCCGACTATTGTTCAAGGACCAGTTTACCACAGAACAGCTGCCTCTACAGTAAAACTTCATGAGCTTTACGTAAACAAACCGAATAGTTTAAGCACAATCGATGTTCGGAAGTTTGATCAGACTTGGAAGCACTTGGAGGCTTCATTTGTTGCGTGGCGAGTGAGCGCGCACTCCGCGTACGTGCCCCGAAATATAAACCAAACCCGACGGAATAGACGTAAAAAGGCTATATAATTAAACCTTATTAATCCGTATTTATGGCCACGGCTAATCCCTTAGTGTAGTTACGAGTTATTTATTTCCATTATGACGATGGACCCGCAGTGAGGCGACGTCTACGGGTTATTGTATCCAGGCCTACCCGTCCCACCTTTTAAATTATAAAGCAAAATGGAAAAACCATTATGTTTCCAACGTGACGTGCTGGGATCGCCACTTCATTTTGATTAAACGTGCCAGACCAAGACGTATTTGGAGATTTCTTACTTAGAAAACCACCTCAGTAATGAAGATTAGATGCCTACTTTTAGAGAATTACCTTTTTTGCTGATAGCAACAAGGCCACGAATATAATCCAATTTTCGGTAAATTTTCTAGACTCTAACAAAATCCAATTTGACCGCGAACCAGCGGTTAATATAGAATATTTACTTTGTCCCTAATTGGAATTTCAGGAAAATATAAACTAATTTTAGTTTATATGACCTCAAACCTTTGCTCAATGTTATTTATGCTTACTTAGACCTAAATCTCGGTTCTATTATAATTAATAAGAACCACGTCTCGACATGCTAATGTTATAAATATTCTACAGTAAAAATAAACAATAAATAAGCCGTGAGAAGGGCTCGGTGTCTCAATATGTCCCCGGCGGCCACTCGTATTGCGCCGCGTACATTATTTTAGCTGTTCGCACATAATTTATAACCATGGCCTCTATTTTGCAATTACACTTTTACGATAAAATATGATATAGCACCACAGACAGTTTGTACCTTTTCTGTTTGATATAGGTCCCGTGAATTCTCGCTTTTTAGTGATATAATACCAACCTTTTGTCGACATGTTAACGCTACATACGCAGACTCTTACCTGAAACGAAAAAGTAATGGATTAGTTCTTCGATAACTTTTATTACATTAAAACATGTTTTTGCACAACTGATATTGAAATTAGATTTGTGAATTCGCTGAAAAAACACTTTTTGAACGGCCGCAGGGTCCGTAGGTACCTAAGCTTTAATATTATATTAGTTAGAACTGGAAAATTACAGACGCAAAAAAAGTTTCTTGGGCAACCTCGAAAATACAATTTAAACGGTTGTACCGCAAACCAAATGAAGGGCAAACCAGAGCGGATAGCAACAAATAATTAAACAATAAAATTCGAGCGGCAGATTTGGAATACGGCAGTGTGCATACTGGAGAATAAATGAAACATTTATCACTGTCAGGCTTTAAACCGAGCCCGACCCGCCCGCATCACCGGCTTGGAACAATAACCCTCATCTGTATACAGATGCAAACGCATTTGGAATGAAAGGAAAACTGTCTTTTGCTTGGTAAGCCCCATTTCATACGTCATCGAGCATTGAGAAACGATTTCAGCGCTTTTTGTTTATTTGTTTTCGCTTTAAACGAGCAAACGTCGCCGGCGCTACGAGTCACAGGCAACTGACAACCGCCGTTTAATTCAGCTCTTCTTCGCATAGAATCCAATATTCTCGAAACCAATTATTTTGATCTTTCTTCTTCTTCTTTTCTTTCTTCTTGATTTTGATTATTACACACAGGTTGTAATAAAAATATGTCTAGAGTAGGCTTGATCCTACGTTTTATTTAATTACGGCAGAAAGTTCTTTGTTCAATAATAGGACGAGCGAACGTTAAATAAGTTCTGTTATTTAGCCCAGACATGTTATACGTGAGAACACCGTATCTTTATGAACTTGGGTTACCATGTCACGTAACTGCGAAGACACTCGTGATGAGGGAAAAATATCTAAGTGCTTAATTTTAATCATTCCGTTATTAGTACATACATTTGTGAATTTTATTACCTTGAAAGCGGTTTGTTGATGGTGTTGTTATTTGTGGTTGGATTTTGTGTTTTGTTTACGAATATTTGGTGTTTTTTGGCTTTGCAATATGTAAGAAAATTACTTTTGTGTTCAAAGCGTATAGGTTTAAGTTATTTCTTTAACCCGCACAAATGGTTAAAAAAATACTAAACAATTTAAATTTTATCGGTTAATTAAAATCATCGATTCTTATATCTTTAAACATTCATTAATTTGCAATTCTATGCCAAATAAGAATTTATTGAAATTCTTCCTTAAAAATCCAGTCGCATTTTAATAATTTTGCTAATAAGAAATTCGTTTCAATGTGGAGAGTGTCGATAATTAGTAAAAATCCAATTAGTAGGTGTTGATTTTAAATTAATGGTTTTACGTTTTCAATTATATTTTGTAATTAATGTTAGGAATAACTTAGTGTTTGTGTAGGTATATTAAACATTAAGTAGGGGCCTATGTCTTCATCGATTTATTAGAAATTAACCCAACATAATTATGTACCTATCAAAAATTACGACAAAAATAAAAATAAAAGTATAACGGATATATTGCAATGGCCGCTCAAAAACTAGAAAATCCTTTCGGTATTGTGATTCAAGTTACAATACCAGCAAACAAAGCCCTTAAGCAAAGAGTTGTGTAAAAATATTGAAATGTATTCATAGTGAAGCACCATGGTAAGTAATCAGGGTATTCGAAATAAAATCCACAGAAACCTTTCGAAAAAAACTTCCCCTTTGTCCCACGAGAGGAACACGGGAAAACGTAAGCAGGTTAAAATAAACTTTTTCGGGAGCTCGCATTTTAACATTGTCTCGCTTTGTTCGATATAAATAAATGCTACTCGTTGTATTTGCATATGGAAGGAAATACGTTTGTTTTACTTACAGAAACATAACCCTTCGCTGTTGTCAGAAAACATCTCAACTTGTACGTAACTACCTAATAAGTAACTCCTAAACTCTACAATCAACTGAGAAAGGCAATGAATAACATTCAATACCTGTCTAGTGAAGTATCGCCTACCCTCACTTATTACCTCTCAACTGCTCTATCAAATCCCACTCGAGATCCCTTTCTATTGATGTATTTGAGGAATAGGCAGGCGAAAGGCACAGCCTTGATTAAATACCAAATATATCAAAGACGAGATAACTAAAGCCGTATAATAAACAAGGAAGTCCAAAGAGATGGGGTATTGATTCTAATTTATAATGCAGACGAGGGACATTTAATCCTAGGGGTGCCCGATTATATCGACCGTTTCTACTAACTAATGCACACACAGACCAAACGTAATTACGATAAAGAACCCCAAACATGACACCATGTGACCCAATTTAGAGATCCTTCAACGATATAAAGTTCCACAATTGTATCTGTTATGTAACTAAAGCGAGAATTTAAATGGCAAGAGATAATTAAAAGTAATTTGTGAGTCGCAAATGTTTATAATGTAAGTTTAAGAAAGGCGCAGTTTACAAGAAGTCGGAAACTCGTTCGTCGTCTGCAAGAGGGTGAAAAAACCCGTAAATTCGCGTTTCCGTGTCATTGTCCATCACAATGTCAAAACTCTTGTTATGAACACATTATTTCGTTGGAACAAAAAACTGTGCAGTCTGAATATTCTCGACGACTGAAGAGGAATGCAAAGTTTTGTTTGCAATCTTTATTATGAGTACAACAATGGACGTTCTGCAACAATAAGCACAGCGTTGTTGCTAAGTAATAAAATGTTAGTGAACAATACCTTGGAAACAATATAGATACATTTGGGTGTGCACAGAAAATCCCGCAGTTTTAAATACCAATTTTTCTGCATAGAATGACAGGTACTCGAATACGATATTGAATTCTGTGTCGCTTTCATCCGCATACATCCAGTTACCTTCACAGAGGTATTTTCTCGTATTAACATGAATGTAGAACACATATTTATGTGGAGAGGAAACGTCTTAGCATAACTGCGGAGTAGAACTAAGCGTAAACGAACCTTTTCTTTACAGCGTCACTAAAACGTTACTGCCGCAACACGTTACTGTGTTTTCGCGAACGTCACGTTTTTCCTTCAATGCCAAATATTCTTTTTGAAGACAAAGAAAACAAGGCATGTGTAAGCTACCTACACCTACACGTTATCTTTTAAAGATTTTCCGAAATTCCATAGTGTATATATTCCATAACTTAATTCAATATCTTTTAAAGTGTTGTTGAAAACAATATTTTTAGCAAAAAAGTTTTTAGTTAATGTATTTTTAACAACAGGTTTTCCATAAAAAGTACCCTTTAAAAATAAGGTGTAAATATTTCCTCACCTCATCTATTCAAAATCCTGCCATCAGCCAATCAATCTGTAGAAACACAAAACGCAATATGCGATAGGCCGTTGTTATTATTGAATCGTGCGTATCTAAACGCAGCTCATGATAGTAGAACAGTTAATTACGGGAACAGGTTCCCGAGTGACTCCCCCCTCACCCTCTGGGACTAGAGTGGGGGGACGGGATGCTGCGTAGCCATGCAAACTTTGAAATCCAAATGAGATCCGATGTGATAGCGCACCTCACCGACAAATACCGAAACGGCGCGGAAATTTGATAGCGTACTGTACTACTAAGTACTTTAGGACCAAATTGAAATAGGATAGGTGATCGTTGGCGTTTGTGTGGGGACACCGGATGAATTAAAAACCAGGTTTAGAGCACCAGATTGTTCACTTCAAAATGAAAACGGTTAACGACCGAAGGTAGGTTCGAACAAAAAAAGGAAAAGTTATTTTTAGATCTAAAAGCATAAGTCTCAGTTCACATAATACTGTATTAACAAGAGGTCAATTGTAAGTCCGTCATTTTGCTTTACTACAAAAATAAACCTATTTAAATAAAGTATTCTCGAAAGGGTCCTACGACTACATGTTGACTAAACCCAAAGGGGTAATTTCAATTAAAATCTCCCATTACCCTCAACGCTAACATTTTGTGACCTATAATAACCGAGTACCTAATAAAACACTAAATTGCCGACCTGTTTTATTAGTATAAGAAACTATATAAAAGCCAAACACTTGGCGTTAATTACAACTCGTAATATTGTAATTTATTACTCGGAACAAATCGTGAAAGGACTAGTATTAATTCTGTCTTTATTTATTACTCGCGGAATTTCCCCAGATTGGTCCTCGGCAACGGATTTATATTCAATTTTATGACACCTGGGGAATTAGAGCAGAGGTGAATGAAGTAACTTCCTTCTCCTCAATTATAATAGTAATGTGGGATTTATTCGGCCCCAAAGAGTACGTAATTCCTCCAAATACGTAATCTACGGGTTTTGTTTTTAATTATCTTAACTTTGCACCGGCCTCTTGCCTGGATTTGTCCAGGTTAATGAAACTCGCCGAGGGCAAGCGCAGTTAATATGGCAATATCCACTTAAATTGGTATATGACGTAGCTTTATTAACGGGAAGCCCTCGTCTAGTACTGCACGTATAGAAACGAATGTTCAAGTACCTGAAGGCAATATCACGTTAAATTTGAAAATCGCATAAGTGGCAATAAATTGCAGCAAGCCCGCCACCTGGAAAACACATTTCCTTTTAAAAGTTCCACATTTTCTGCATCACCTTTCGCAACTACGTCAATATCCGTATTTCTAGTTACATCTACTAAACTGCTACGAACGACCGATTTTATTATACGTAGCTCACATTCGGCGTAACGAGTTACCCCACTCAGCGTAGCGCTACGGTCTACGAAAGTACTACGCTCGTAGCACCGCGGTCGTAGCCGTAGTACTCGAAACGGTTACAAATTTTACGTACCATTAGGTAGCCGGATAAAGGGAAGGCAGTTTCACTCGCTTTCAAATGAAGCCGCTTATTTTCTTATATTTCTACCGGATTTGAAACTTGGTGGCAGTTATCCAATATATTATGTCGATTATTACAGATAGGCAATTTCGTTTGTGTTGATATTGGAAAAAATGTGATAGTAAAAGTATGAACGACGAATTGCTGTATTTATATATATAACAATCTTTGCGTCAAGAATCCAACGTGAAGTTTACTAAAAATACAGAATTACCAAGAATGTTTTCATAGCGTTACTTTCACTAACAAGCTTTATAAAAGTGACAAAGTCAAAGTAACGAGAATATCGTAAATATTTGTGTTGCAGGAAATTTTCTCGTGGCTCGACACGAAAGTAACATTACAAAGGTGCCTCTAATAAATACGTCTTTATATCCGACTTTCAATTTGCAAGCAGGAAGATTAGAAGAAGAAATCTCCATTTTAACCTATCACCAAGTGTTTATAGGATCCGGTTTTCAATCAATTGCTTAAAACGGTGGAATAAACGGTTTTTCCGAAGATCCCTTTCCATTTCTCGTCGCAGCTTTACGAAAGGATGTTAACGTAAGCAGAACTTGAAAAAAATTACAGGGCACAGGCATGATTCTGAAAAAAACTTGTCGCAAGTTGAGGCTATTGTTAATTCAAGCTTCATTATTCAGGAATCCACTTATTCGTCCGTTCTAAAGAACAGCATCATCATCTGGCTTATATCGCTTGACCTAGAAAGCTGAATTTCGACATGAAATATGTTTTGCTATCAAATTTGAATAAAACAAGGGCGCCAGTATTGAGCGGCGGCGAAAATAAAATTAACAAAACCTTCGCCGTCTGTATCATGTTAACAGTCGGTGTAATTCATTTGAAATGATACAACGTTCGTTCGGATATAACGTGACTCGTATAACACATGGTGCCGTATTATTGCACGGATTATATGAACGTATAAAAATGTGTACGAGAATATTGTTACGAAAATAAAGATTAGACGTAAAAATTATACAGCGCAATTGACACGGCAAGCAGAAAATACCAGAAAAAGATACTTGTATAAACTTGACTGTAATTTGTGACATCAATTAAAAGTTATGTTACAATAAAAGTTTTGTTATACATATGTTTGACATGACGTAAAAACGGAAAAAATACAAAAAAAATAACGTTTGCTTTGCTTGTTCGAAACTGTCTTCATTTTATAATTATTAAGTACCCATGTTTCCACACTCAACACTTACAACTGTATCTATAAACAAGTCCAAAGTGTTTATTTGAGTAAATGTCATTTTTAAGATACGATTTTTATTATTTAGTTTAGTAATTGCTTGAAGTTAGAACTGTGTAAAATTAGAATTTTTAGCTTTGTTTTCTTTGAAAGTTTTTGCTTCGTTTAAATTCTTGTCTATTGCATAAAAAAGTAATTACTTAAGTTCAAGTAATTACTTTAACTTGACTATAGATACGGGTGTTAGGTACGCTAAGTCTAGAAAACTTGTGTAATGTATAATATGACTGTATTATAGGTACTAAGCATATCACTCAATTTACTTCATTACCCAAAGCCACTTAATTCAACCCGAACTTGAAACGACATCGTACCACCTCAGTTTAACAACATTGACTGTTCACAACAACACACAATCATCGAACACGTTCCAAAAATAACTTCATCCAACAATGACTCTTATCTGCAGGCAATTTAACTCAATATCTCATCTTCGGTCGACCGTACCATTAAGAAACTTTAGATTCTTACACATTAAACTTTCATTATGGATGCAGTCGGTTCGAACCCGCGGAACAATAGATACCGAGGTACAGAAGGCTGACTTTGTACAACGAGCGAGAACAGCAGCACGCCCACAGACGCCTACAACCATGACTTCATGAGCATTGATATGTGTACTATATACGCAGCAAATGTCAAACGTGGGTTTCTCCTACTGTGTCGATTGTAATTTTATGTGGTTACATAGTATTTGGAACCTGTACTATTCGGAAATAGGTTTGATCTCAAAATTTCAATCTGTATTTCATGGGAAAGTCGCTATTGAATCTTACTACGAGTTTACATATTAATGTTCGTGACTGTACGTACAGTAATCTCGAAATTTATTGTGAAACAACTTTCAAAAGAAATCACCTAAAGATTAAGAAGAGTTGATGCCTTACCTGCGAAACTCGTAATTAATTAGTTTTTTTTTTAAATTGTGGCGCCATTTTACATTGTATTTGATTCAAATTAAATTGACGGCAATTATAATATTCATTTTCAAAGCTCTTACAAACACAGAATCATATTTTCTCCAATTTTACAGTGATATTAATAACATTGGCGCTTGAAAAAAATATAGGAAACCTTAAACACGTGTATATCTTGCGAGCGTTTTTCGCTCATTGTTTCCAGCCGTCCTTCTGTGCCTATCTGTTTTGTGGTCGCGGGGTCCCGCAAAACTTAGTCAGGGGGCTCTCGCCGGGTGCCAAGAGAATTAGAACGAGTCATTAACCATAATAACAAACTGCCGACACTGATTAAGATGCTTAGTAAACCTGCCCACCTCAAAGTAATGCTACAATTACCTGGAGTCAGTAATACTGCAATAAATCAGGGGGTGCTGTGCGGCCTTATAATTAAAATTTAATCAGCGATATACCTAATCACGTACCTACCAGTATTACCAAGGGTATCTTATTACACAGTACTAACTGGGTCGTGGAGATCAGGTAGGTAGTCGCTCCATGTAAAATACTGGTAATCAGCTGCATCTGATTAGGCTGGAAGCCGACCCCAACATAGTTGGGAACAGGCTAGGCGGATGATGATGATATGTCAGGTACTTGGTGTAATTGAGAGGAGAGGTGGCGCAGTGGTTACGGCCCGACTTGTCGTAGATCTTAGGTTTGAATCAAACAAATGACACAAAGTATAATGCCCGCTTAGAAGCAGGCATTATACTTTGTGTCATTTATTTCATCGTTACTGCTCTCAAAATAGCGAAGGAAACATCGTGAAGAAACCGTCATGTCCTTCGACCAAAAAACTCGGCTGCCAGTGTCCCTTTGGGCGACACTGCCGTGACTGTTTCGTGATTTCGTATTTATGTAAAAGGGAATTTCTTGTGTCTACTTTTAGATGCTGCTACATGCCCACGAGCGTCAAGGCCACCCTACCGTTTAATTTTCGATACTTTTCCGTTTGGGCTCGTATGCCTAACACGATGGTACAACTCTCGTCCCGCCATCATTATACGTTTCGAGATATAAAGCTCGCAAAGTACAGACAAATTTTCTTAGTCGCATTTCATACATGCCCCCCCATTTCTCGGCGAAAAGACGTTCATACGAATTCACGTCAAAATGGAAGACGTCTAACATCCACCCGCACTAAACCTACCTACTATGGCCCCCCTCTCTCTCACGGATAGAAGGCCTGTTGTAGCAGCAGTAAGAACGTTCTTTGCTGATTGTACTTGGTGTAATCGAAGCCCCAGGAGCTTGACAGACGAGAAGACGTTTGAACATTAAGGGTGAAGCGCTAGGGTAGCCATCGTCATATTTTCTTAGGTTTTTTTGCAATTTGCAGGACAACGTCAGGCTGTATGTTAAATAAAATATGATTTGCGTGATTTTAATCAACGTACAAATCAACATTGACCTGCAACATGCAAAAAACGTAATACAATTTTAATTTCGCGGCGTACCCCTAGCGCTTTCATCTTAAATGACAAAAAAAGTTATACGCGACGGTATATAAACTGAAGGTGCTCGGGGTTATAAAGATTAAGAAACTTGAAATACAAGGAGTAGAATCATACGACAGATGTTGAGCTAACACAATTGATATACTCGTAACATTGAAGACCACACTCATCATTGAAACAGTTCTTTTTAATTATTAAAAATGAAAATCATTAATAAATAATTTGGCTTATGTAATATAATAATATAATTATTGTTCAAATGAACTTTTTACTTAATTATGATAATCCCTTATAATTGTTATGAAAAAGCTTGTTAATTTATTTAGTTAATAAGCTTTTTCATAATAAATTATACTTAATACCGTTTGAAATAATACGCACAACCACCATTTTAATTATCTGTTTGAAATTCAATAATTTGATATTACGTGTGCGCAATACAAAACAATATACCGAAGTATTAAAAGTGCGTGAGCATTAAAATATTCACGTTATTCGGAAATGTTTTCAATTATGCTCATGGCTCCAATTATTGCGTATCCTAAATTATTAGCGCAACGTTCAATTATAATTAACAGCGTCATATATGATTGTCAAAACACATGAATGCGTTTACATCGACTGTTTAGACCTCATCCAATTAACCCTCACATAATACTCCGAACAAATGGCTGCTGATGTATTTATACGACGCAAATGAGAAGATTATTTCGATGCTCGATTTCGTACCTATTGAAATGTTTCATGTAAATTAAAACCGACGTTATTGAGTATTTGATGGCTTTTATGTGTCTCTTTATTGCTGTGTGTATTTGCGGCTGTAATATTATAACTTGGTGATGTTTCGTTGCAACATGTGTTTTGAAAGCTCTGGAGTATACTTGTAAATGCGAAAGTTACTGTGTCGGACTGTCTGTTACCTATTCGCAACTTAAAACAGATAAGCAGTGATAGCCTAGTGGTGTGATCGTTTGACTGCCAAGTCATAGGTCTCGAGTTCGAACCCAAGACTGATTTTTCGGAATCTTGTGCTGATTGTATAATTATCACTTGTTTCGATGAAAGAAAACATCGTGAGGAAACCAGCATGCCTGAGAAATATTTCTCGACGGCATGTAAAGCCAAGTCAGACCAACCAACAACCAGCAGTCATCAACCAGTCTTACCAAAGGGGTATCATATTACCCAGTACTAACTGGGTTGTGGAGGTCAGATACGCAGTTGCTCCATGTAAAATACTGGTATTCAGCTGCATCTGGTTAGACTGGAAGCCGACCTAAACATAGCTGAGAAAAGGCTAGGAAGATGATGATGTAAAGCCAATTCAGAAGCCCAAGGGCGGCATAAACACTCTGACACCAGGTTAGGCACTAACCACACAATAAAGAAGAAAGGAGAACCTTAAAACGGCCGAATGGATACCGATGAAATTTAGCACACATATAGGTAGACCATAACTTGGGATAGGACGTAGGATACTTTTTATCCCAGTAGAACGTCCAAGTCCAATTTGAAATAAATGCCAACCTTCACCAGGGCCAAGCCACTTTCAATAAAGCTACGAGTAGTTGTTTATATTTTAAAGACTGGTTCACTGCGTACCTAGTTTCTTTATTTTATTTTACATGACAGCAAAATACCTGGAATTGTTCTATCGATAGTAGTTCCTCGGTTACCTTGTTATTGCACTTTCATGGTTTGGTTGAGTTCAGTACACATTCCGTGGAATTTAGTTTTAGTTGTATATAGAAAAGCTTTGCCTTTTAGCTTTTAGTGCTTGACTTTAGCTTGAAGTAGTTCCCGAATTTCCCAGTTTCGGTTTTCAGTTTGTTGGTAATTAGGCGCTTTGCAGTTTACCGACTCGTTCTAATGAGTAGAGCAATCCGTGTGTTGCAACGAGGTAACGTCGATTCACGTTTGTGTAGCTGAATTAAATGGAATGACTTTTGCTTTGAATGTTTTATGAGCATCTGTTAACAAAGTCGGTGAAGTCAGTACCATTGAAGTTCTAAATTAAATAGCTGTGTTGGCTTATATTTGAGTATTCGTCTTTTGAGGTCTGTTTGAATCTGTTTACCAATAGGTATACAGTTCTTTATCTGTTTCACAGTGGACTTTGTATACGAGCCTCATCTGTACATCGGTCTACATTCGAGTATTGTGGATCGCAATGTAATGCAGTAGGTACTATAAATATTATTCCGTCAAACAGATATTTTCCAGGTTAAAGAAAAGACTTAATTTAATACCTTTATTCTTGGTTGAAACAAGATCATTAAATACTACTTAGTTGGTTCATTATTGCAGTGCAATTTCTTTAAACAGTGCGAAGAGAACCGAGCTTGCCAACAAAAACGGTGACGTGTGTAATACTATAAGAACAACAATCAGTGCTGAAAACGGGAGCTACTGCAGTGTTTTGTTTCTTACAAGCAACTTTTCAGGTATGAAACATATTATTTATTTTTATTTATTTATTGATAAAAATAAATAATAATTATGTACTTTATCCAGAAGAAAAAACTGTACAAAGGCGGCCTTAATACCCAGGGCAATTTCTACCAGTCTACTTTAGGGTGATGCAGAGACAATACACAGTAGTTGCAATAACAGAAAATAAAATACTAGAAAATATTTAATAAATACTTATAAAAATACATAGAAAAAAATATATAAAGTGAAGAGAGATAACAAGAAAAACTACTGTAACTTATTTCTGAGATGAATCTGCTAACTTCTTGTAAATAATATGCTCTCGAGCTTTCATTTTGAAAGTGAACCGACTGGTCACCGTCCTAATACTCTGAGGGAGCGCATTCCAAAGGAAGACCGCCTGGACAAAGAAAGAAGATTTGATAAAACCAGAGCGATGAGAAGGACATCGTAGAAGACAATTATTAGCGGACCGAAGATTCTTGCTGTGCGCAGAGCATAAATATTGATATTATTTAGGTAATGTCGGATTTTTTCTCGTGTAGCCAACACGACTGACATGTGAACTGACACACACAGACTGAGTGACTGACTGACAGTCTGACTGTAATTTTTTTAATTACATGACTGAACAGCCATTTCAGTTTAGTCATGTGATTAAAAAAATTGTGATAGTTGTATGGGTTTTTAGTTGCGTGTGTAACTCCCGCATTTCTTATGTTTGTTGAGCAATTAATTCTTTGTTATTTTGATTAAGAGATTAGTCTTGAAAGTCTGAAAAAAATTTTAGAAGCGGGTTTTATTATTCGAAAATCTTTAGATTGTGCAATTAATTCAATTTTGGAAAACTGAAACATTCTTATTAACTTCAAATAAGTGAGTATGGCCATATGTATGTATTATTTCTAGAGTCTGATTCGAATTGTTTTAAAACCAGTCGTCATACGAAACGAAGGGCTCATTGAATGTTCGCTTTCAAAAGCTTTGGTTACCGAATCTGTTTATAGCAAACCGATCAGAACGAACCGAACCAACATATCAGGGAGCGCTGTGAGCGAACGCAATCTGTAGTGTAGTACCATTTTACCCGAAATATCCGCATACCCGCAAATGCAGTACATCCCTAGCATACCTGGCTCGAGTGCCGGGTTTCAGCACGGCGCAGCGCCGTCGACTGACATTCGATAATTATGTCTGCCTATCTCACTTAGGATCGTTTGCGTCTAAAATTCTAAACTACATACGGAAATACGACAGGGAATATTTTGGTTTTATTTCTGAGAGGTTTTTGTACAAAGGGGAAAGATTTATGAGCTGGTTTTCGTGTCGAGCATATCGTAAAAGCCGAATGCTCGAGCTTCTATTGTGTTTCTTGGTGTGACAACTGTCTCTATAGAGTGCTGTTTCATGACATTTTCACTTTTTGAAACATTCGGTTGTCCAAGAAAAATGGTTGTAGATACTTAGTATTAAACGCAAGTAAGTACTGATGGCCTCCAAATGTGGCTAACCCATAACCTAAAGCTCCTCAAACATGATTTCTTTCTTTTTTATTTTTCCTATATCATCATTTTTTTACATAGAGATGAAGAATCCCCCCTGCCGATATATTAAAACATAATAAATAGTGATTCATTCCCTCGTTTGTTCCTCACATCTTATCTGCGGCGCAATGGTGTTTACATTAGATTTATCTCCGCGCCCGCGACGGAACACACAGAATTATGTTACGCCCCCCATCTCCTGTTTTTACATCATTTATTCGAGAATATAGAGCGGTGTTGTTTTTCCAAAATTTATATCTTTGCAAATGTTTGGTTTAACATGTGTTTGCTTCATAAAAGTAGCTTTAATGATTAAAAACACACACAGATGCTTTTGTCATCAATCAATACATGCTCACATACCCACATGAAATTTACAAAATCTATTTTTGTCACAATGATGTGGGTATTACATAAGCAAAATTAGTGAAACAAGGTTCGGGTTTAGAACATGACTTCTGTTTGTGGCATGCATGGACAGCTTGATTAAAACGCTATTGTTGAGGCGTTTTCCAGAACCCACCAAAAGCCACTAAGCGCATGCATCAATCAAACCATGGAACTAGCATAATCATTGTGGTGCTCGATTGGCAAAGAAATTCAAAGAGAACCTCTACAATACCTAACAAAGACTAAAAATGCTAAGTGATTTGAAATCTAACGACCAATAAGAAGTCGATAGGAATTGGTTCTATAATTTAGTACTTACTATAATTATTAACTTCAATATTGGCTCTAGTTCACCAACATTTCCTTTTCCCAACTATGTTGGGGTCGGCTTCCAGTCTAACCGGATGCAGCTGAATGCCAGTATTTTACATGGAGCGACTGCCTGTGACTATCAATAGATGGTCACCCATCCCCGGACCGACCTTGGTAAGCGTTGCTTAACCTTGAAATTCAACCCGTGCGACTGTTCTTATTTAGCCTCTAGTTTCCACTTAGTAACACTAGTAGATAGTAACACGAGTTGCTTATAAAAAAAGATACTGTTTTAAAAACGGGTATCGATTCCATAGTAAATCTATATAATTATTGATGAATTTGGCCTTGTCAATTTCTGCTTACAGACATGGGTATACAAATACTTATAAAATATGTGTGTATTGTCTCTGCATCACCCTAAGGTAGACTGTTAGAAGATGCCCAAGGCATTAAGTCCGCCTTTGTACATTTTTTTTTACTAGTGCATAAAGTTTTAATAAATAATAATAAAATAATTAATAATAAATAACATATTTATGATCGGTCTGTGTATCAAAGCAAAAACTCTTTGTACTAGATTCAAAGTACTCGTAGCATTTTTTTTTTAAGAGCCTTTTGTGTCTCATTGCAGGGCAAAGGCGTCCCTTCCCTCTTTGCATTTATGTCTATCTTGGGCTGGGCCCAGTCCTTTTTGTAAGAGTCCAGCTCGTCACGCATAATGTATCTATTGTAAGGAGTGCTGTGCTACACACTTTTTCGTCACATTCGCTTCGGTTATATTCGTTAAAGAACAAAGCTGACCCGAAGCAATTACTACACGTGTTAGGCTTTCGTTCGGCTCTTGCCGATCGGCAAACTCCGTTAGGCTTCAAAATTATATTTCATTTTGTAAATTGGCTGTAAAAATACTTTTACACGTCAAAAATAAAAAATAAATTATGTTTGAAAACGAGATGTGTCGCTGTTTCCTATCTAACTATTCTGAGAAGAAATATCCGAAACAAACTCTGTGGTCAGTCTCTATTATTAAATTTTTAATATCTAATCTTGGTAAAGTCTTATCATGAGGACAATGCAGATTAGAGTTGTTTTTTTCTGAACGTATGGTTACATATGACATTATTTTGCGATTTTGTTCGAATCATTCCAATCCGAACCCGTGTGAAACACTCTAAAGACACAAAGACAAAGAAAAACATTGGGAACAAAAGAGGTTAGATGATATTTCAATCACCTAACCTCTTTGTCCCCAATGTTTTTTTTGTCGTTCCCTTTTAGCTGAGACGTATTCTATTCAGAAAAATCTTTTCATATAATATGGCCTGAGTCAAAGCTCTTTATTTTATATTTGTTAATATTTTTCTAGAAGATGGTAATAGGCTCGCCTCCTATTATACATATGGGACTTAAACATAACCGGCGAAATTTAGGCGTACTATTAGGTACTGCTTAACCTTCGGGGATTACAGGCGTGATGTTATGTTACATAAGTCAGTCCTAAATATCAAAATTATTTGTCAGCCGCTCAAGTTTGGTGTAACGCATTTTAATGGCTAAGTGCGTTCTAGAGAGTTAAGCAACTTAAACGTTGTCAAAGTTTCGTGCACACGGCCATGCTAGAACCCTGTATGTTTGTTAAAGTACTTATTTTCTAATAGCTGCCTACGCTCCATGCACGACAATGTACAAAGACGACATCAGCATAAGTCCCCCCCCCCTATACTATACATGGCAAGCAAGTGATCTGTAACAATTCACAACTTATTTAATTTACTACTCTTAGCTTGTGACGCATACTATCGGCTCTCCCTGAACAAGGGACCAGGAGACTGTAGTTAATAACGATTTATGGAACCCTTTTGTTCCATGCCTGTTATCTGCGTCGCGTGAGCTTGCTATTCATCCCCTGATATATAGTGACACTGCCAGTGTCGAAAGAATACGAAGCCTATCTATTATTCTATTAAATTCTGCTCATAATAGAGTTCGTTTTCAGCCTCAATTGACGCTCAAAATAACTTTTATTTATTAGTTGGCGGGATCTCGTTTGTTTTATAGCCCACCCTGATGGGTTTGTTAAAGTATGCATGTTAATGTTGTGTTTTAAATTCGGGTAGTTTGTCACGTGGGATTATGTTTTTTTTTTATAATAGAGATGACACAATACAACGCCTGTTAATTTTTTATTCGATTTTTCTTGACGTCTATTCGATGCATCGATCGGATAGAACATTATTACATCGTGACTCGTGAGCACTACTGAGGTTAAACTTAATTTAATCTAAAAGCATTGCCCCACCGTAACTCACTTAGAGACGGCCAACCACGACACTGACTTGTGGCTGCGCCCGAAAAAGAAACATTCTATAAAGAAAGCCATTTGGTTGGCACATAAAAGAAATACGTATAAATCAGAGGCGTCGGCCATTACGGCATAGCCTACGCGTTATTGTGCCCGCTCCGTCACGTTTGTGCGACGCGAATGTGACAAAATAAGCGCTATTACACGACAAACATCCTAACCTCTTATATTTGCTTCACTGAGATTACTCCGCTTCCTGTAATATCTTTCTGTCACCTCGTATCTAGATGCTCCACTTCTCTTTAAACTCACACGCTGCGCTATACATATATACCGTACTTACACAGTCATGCCATTAAAGTCTTCGATCACTGTCGGGAAGACGGCGAACAAATAAAACTATAAGTAACAGTCTTCGGCCAAGCAGACAAGCAATATAAAGAAATTGGTGGAAAGTGACTCGCTAAAACATGCAGCTACAGTTTTATAGCGCTTTATAACTTAAATAGGTCACTGTAGAAGGTACATGTACCTAATTATGTTTCATGAAATTCCAAATTATCCGTACAGTAAAAAGGAAGGAACTAAATTTTCATGTTTCATGCTGTTCAGTGAGAGCTTATTAGCATACGATAGTGTTAGGAGAGCTAAAAATTGGGATCATGAAAAGACTGCTCGTTGGCCGCTTCTGAAATACAGGTGTACGGCTCATCCGCTTATAAATTATGTAGCGGAACGTAACAGTAATACAAATTCCGTGGCGAACATTTTGACGTGGCCCTAACATTCATTTTTTGAATGAAACAACATTTTTTCGGAAGGAACAAAGGTCACAAGTCGAGCGCTGTTTTTCAGCTTAGTCAAACCATTTTTTACGGCTCTTCACGTTGGTATCACGAACATTTCGCGTACTAAGGCTGAAATTGTGAGCGTTTTGACTGATTTTGAATTCAGCTGGCTCAACGTCAGGTAATTTGGGAGGCTTTTTCTTATACTTTATGGAAATCTCGACCATCAGCGAGATTTTCTATCATATTTTAGGTAAGTACGTCATTTTTAACGTGCGCGCAAGTTACGTTGATAAATAAGTCTTGGTAATTCCATCCCTCGGAGAAAACTGTTATAAAACTAGATAGAACTAGTAAACTAACTCAGAGGAAACCATTTAAACGTCTTTATTTGACTTTTCAACATTTCTTCAGTACATTTAAACAATGTGGCGAACTCCAACTAAACAAACCCAAGTAGTACATAGTTGCACAACTAAAATTACACGGCATGTCCCCGAGCTTATCAAGAGCTAGCGCAAAACTTAGGCAGGTAGATGTAACTTAATTTAGACGACGACGTTCGGAGCCAATCGTGGCGACGTTTGCGAAAAATCGTACGAAGACAAGAGATTTTTTTCAGCCGCTGCGAACGTGAGTCGAAAGTTATTGAACCTAGTGAGGTCAGGATACAAACGAACTAATCTAAGCCTCGCGCGTATTCGATTGCTCTGCGTATGTGCCTCGTGTTTTGGGAGTAGAAAATTATACAGATTCCAAAGCAATCAGTAAGACTGTGTATTCCGTTCTAAAATTGGGAAATTTGGTTATTTATGCTCAGTGAGTGTTCGGCTTGTGTGATGCGTTTACTTTACAACTGTACCTGTTTTCTGTTCTCGCGCAAAAGTATGGATTACTTGCCCATCTAAGTAATCTTATTACATTATATTAG
This sequence comes from Standfussiana lucernea, assembly GCA_964057025.1. NCBI lineage: Eukaryota > Metazoa > Arthropoda > Insecta > Lepidoptera > Noctuidae > Standfussiana > Standfussiana lucernea. The sequence goes on from OZ059785.1 coordinate 7,610,390, forward strand.
ATGCTACTGTACACAGCTGACTAGACCCAACACAATCTGAACTCGGTTTACACATCTATATTCTGTGTAAACCCTCAAAATTCTCAAAGTAACAGGAGACACTAGCTATTTCAAAATCAACACAAAATCAAACACCTGACATCAAAAACCGTATTATTCGGTCCTTGTAATCCAAACGCGATGTGATTCAAACAAGCAGGTGCACCAACTTCACCGTGAACTATGACACAAAGCTTGGCATCGTTTGTTTTGTTATGTTGGCTGTAGAACGCCAGCCATGTTTAATGACGCGGAAAATTTTCAGGCTCACGACAGAGCGGCCACTGAACCAGTGGTTTGTGCATTGGAATTATATGACATTATTTATAGTGAAGGTTCTTGGCCCCTGTCTCCGAACTAAACTTAAATAAGCACCTGTGTCGCTCACGCTAATATTATGCGCGTCGGGTGCGGATTTTATACTACGCTTGAGCAAGTTTCTTTCAAAAAAGTCTTTATTCTGCAGCAAAATTCTTGCATCTTAGCTTTCAGAAGTGAAGTATTAAAAATACAAACGTTTTAGCTAGCAAAATAGTGACGAAAAAAAGTGAAGTAACCAACTACGGCAGACTTCGTAGCCTAGATAACTTTTCCACTTTTGCAAGTGCCTACGAAAATATGCTTGTACAATATTTTCGAGTCGAGTGCAGGTTTCTTAATAGACTAAATTCTACTTAAGTGTATAAAGGACTACGTCCGGGGCCGGGTTTATGCTTAATCCTTGTCTTCCTGCTTTCCGGTGAGTTTTCGCAGCGGATCTTAGAGCCAAGGCAGCGTTCCACGATGTGGTCTTAAATTCCCTCTATATGGCCCGTTTGACGTCTGGTTTTACTTTACTTTACTTTATAGTAGTGATTTTATAAAACCTGTGTGTATAGCGAGTGTAGTTTATGTTGCATACTTCATTTTGTCATTCTAGGGTCGTAAGTTTAGTCCAAGAGCAATCACCTATTTTGATTGACATTGTCGATTTGCAAATAACAGATACTGTTTAAACATTTTCTAGGCTAGTTACTAAGAAATGAGTTATAACGGCAACTAAACACAAATACAGTTAATTTCGTTGACTTATTTGGTAATCACTAATTTTGATGCATAATTAGTCTACATACGAAAACCCATTTTGAAAAAAAAATTACGGGTTCAATGAATTTTTAGGATCACAATCAAAACGCCAACAAACCGTATCGGACGAAGTGAACAACTTTCAATGCCGTTCATTTGAACAGACAATATAGAAGCGGGGAAATCTAATCTGCTTCTGAAATTTTCCAACCGACCCTCATTACCATTTGAAGGCGAAGAGAAAAGAAAGAAATATTCTCCATGACGGAAATTTCATGTAAATTGGGTGAAGTACGCTCCTCTTGCTTCCTTAAAATTTTCGTTGTACTCACAATTTTATTGTGATTGCAGTCACAGCGATCTGTCATCGTAGCCAGTTAATTTGGTCGCAACTGTGCTTTTTATTTATGAAATATTTTTAAACGAGTCGAGAAAAGTGACCTTTTCTGCGGCGCGTGTCTTCGCATTTTTTTTATTTGTCATGACATCTGCTTTATCTATTATTATGAGGTTCTGAGATTCAGAAATAGAAGTTATTTTATTGAATGCCATAAGCGAGTTTCGTAAATCATTGAGTGCATCAGTTTAGCTCTCGTCAGAACAGGGTCGGTCTCGTGCGATGGCTGCGTACATTTCACAGTGCGATGACGCGTTGGCGGCGGGGCGTGAGCGGCGCCTCAACGACACAACCCCTTGTTACTGCATACTTGTTACACGTGCGGGGCACATGTAGGTACTACCCAGTACAAGTGACACTTTTCATAATTCCCACGACGGAGCTTTCCGAAGCAAAGTTGCGAAGTTTCACTCAGGGGTATTTTCTTAAGATTTTTTATGACAAAGTCTACCAATGGATATTATTATAAGCATGTTCACTCCTCCCTCTCTTTTTAAAAATATATACTCCCCGCGAATGTTTTACCTCCCCACATTAAGAAATAATGCTATCTGAGAAGAAAAAGAGCCTGTCATGATTTTTTTTTATCTCATCGTTCGTTGTGATTTCAAATGTGAAATAACAATTTTCATGCGACTCGAAGAAGTCGTTTTCATACGAGGTCTTTACAGGACTATCGAAAAAAAGAAAGAAGTGTTATGTTTTTATTTAAGATTCGGAGCACCAATTTGGCGATGAAAACAGGCGCTAACTGCTGACGATTCGTGTTAACGTTAATTGAAAAAAATACTAAACAATTTTACATAATACACAAAAAACTCTTACACAAAACCCTTACCAGTGTAATTTTGACGAAATTCATGATAATACTAATTACGGCTATTCAATCTATTCGGCTACATTATTCCAACGATTTTCATTAGCGTTTGTGGAGTTAAATCGAAATAAAACGCTGGAAACGCTCTATAATTATTATGACAGCTCCATTATTGAGTTCACAGTCGCAAAAAGGTGGTCGAGCCAGATTATACCATATTTAAACGGTTTAATATTATAGCGCTAAGGAGGTAGATATAATTTCTAATATTTTATCCATTAAGGTATTATTAACCATAATTGAAATGGTCTTTGCGATTTTCAGTATCGATGGACAGAATTATTACTGCAGCAATATGTTCAAGTCACCAAACAATCTCTTAAATTTCTCGAGGCACTCCGAGAAATCGAGTTTAAAAATAAATGTAAAGGACAAAGGAATCGATAAGGATTTGAGGCCAAAACTTGGGAAAGCACTAAAATTTAATACCGGCCGCTAGCAGTTGAGGGGACACCACACTTTATGGCGGCAATTACTACCCTTCATCTCCGTAATGTCGAAGATTGGTTTGTCTTTATGGATTTTCGGGAATCGGGGTTACTGCATTGATTATTCCAACTTCTTTATAGTGCTCCAATAATTTTGGAATTACGTCGGCGCTGGCGACAAATCGGAAAGCTCCAATTGACATAAAGCCAAACTGGATTGGATCAATTTCATTCGCGTCAAGATCTGTATATATATATATATAATACTGCGTAACACAGTTGGAATTGTTATGTGGCACTAGCTTTAGGGTTGATGGCTTGAAAAACTTTGAATTTTATTATGTTGGTACCTACGTGTGGCAAGCTGTGTGTGAACTTAAACGAAATATTATGTACAAACATATTACAAGTTCGTTGACATTTGCATATGTCTGGCTCGGGGACTAATTACATTACATTACACGAAACTCTCTATTTGTAAAGGTTACACAAAAAATATGGACAGACACTGTTAAGCCCACATTTTACAACGATGCTAAGTCTGAATTTATTACGGATATATTTCACACTGATCTCGACTCAAATTATCAAATTTTAGGTCGAGATTCATGACGAGGCTTCTAGAATAGAGCCTTCAATGTCTTAGACATTTTTCTGTAATCGATCTTGAGACGAACATAGACCCCTTAGACGTTTGAACTTAAACCTGTATACCTCGACCGTGTCATTCAGAGATCGGTACAAGATGCTAGCAGATACCAATAGCATGATAAACGCAAGGTTTAGTAAGAACCACAGAGCACAGAATCGCTGGCAGCGTCTAGAAACGGCAACACTAATAAAAATCGCGGCTCCAAAAGTGCGGGCGATCGAATACACCTATTGACTTAGATTGTCTGGAAAAGGTAAAGCAGTGGTAGCTTAGTTGTGTGACCGTTGGACTGCCAAGTCGAGTCGGGTCTCGAGTTCGAACCTAAGACACGCACCACTGTGTTTTCGAAATCATGCGTATTGTATAATTATCATTTGCTTCTGTGAAGGAAAAACATCGTGAGGAAACCAGCATGCCTGGGAGATATTTCTCGACGGCATGTAAAGCCAAGTCACAGGCCCATGGGTGCATAAAAACTCTGACACCAGGTTAGGCATTAAACACAAGATAAAAAACGAAGATGGAAAAACTTTAACAATACCGCCTACGCCTCTAAAACTGACTGTAGAATCTCGCCGGGACACACCGAGGCAGCGCGAGTGCTTTTAAGAGGGCATATAAGGGCGCTAGTCTAGCCTCGGTATTCCTCACTTGGCTGTACAGGTATACTCTCGCACTGCTTCGAAGTATCTCGGCAAGAGTGTACAGGCACCGCAACAGCGGCCATCGAGTCATCTCCGTGCTCTGTGGTAAACTTCGCAAATATTAGACCGACGGTGACGACATCAGTCTTCTATTTCTATATATTTCTAATACGAGAGTTCCAAGTATTTGATACAAGCAGTAACAAAGAGTAAGATTACACTGGGTTCTCAGAACTGTGCGGTCAGGACTTAAGATCATAATTCCGATAATACTCTTGTATTATGTATGAAGTTTGTTCAAAATAGTATTGTAAGATCTTAGATATATTTAGCTTTTCTGTGGAGTAGGTTTTGTTTGTCTACTTTTATAGATTCTTGAGAAAATAAGAATAAAATGATTCGAAGGTACAACCGCGCACCGAGCTTCACCACTTGTACTTACTACACCTATAAAAGTTAAATGGGACAGCTTGTGAATCTACCTTTCCTGAATAAACAGCAATATTCATTTGTTTCTGTTGACTTTTGGGAAATTTTGACTTTACCAAAATCCATAAATTAAACATAACGTAACAATCATGTGTAAAGCAGAGCTGCAGAGTTGTACCACTAGTAAACTCACATTTACCAGAACAGTTATGTTTAAGTCCCGTGAATCAGAAAACCCAATAACACTTTACCCGACCCGGGAATTAAACCCAGGACCTCATGCTCAGCGCTAGACCAACGACGCTTCATATACATATAGCTCATTAAATCGTAGGTAAACGCGTAATGTTCTAGGTAAACTAATTCCCTATACCTGGGTAGGTGCCTGGATAGCAAGCAAAGCCTATTGCTTGCGCTCGGGTGGTCGCAGAACGATAACATTATCATACAAATTAATTCCTCTCCTATCATATCATATCCAATTTTCGCACACATTGCGCTAAAGTTTAGATGTTACGAAATAAACTAACTTCCTGTGTTTGTGCGTGTGTTGATTGGCTTTTTTCATCGATATGAAAAGATGTATTAAAATAAATGAATGTATTATTATTCATATTTGCCCGTCAGAAAGTTATTACAATCATTTAATATTAATACTCGATAGCAGGAAGTTTCGTAGATAACATTAATATATATGATCCTCTTTTTCATTAACTTGCTAAAGTATTACATTTTCTTTCTTTTGTGTCAGCTAGGTAAGTGTTGACCGTATCATCCACAAAAGTGCTTACTTTCTGCCTCATTACTTGTAGGTGCCTCACCTCGCCAAAGCTGTATTGGAAGGAAGCAACTCATATATTTAAAGCGACACTTGAAAGAAAATTCACTCCTATCACCCATTATATAAAGGCTAATGTTGCCTGCCATTTAGAGGGCTGTCCTCGGAAAGGGTTGTCACTTTATATAAAGCTGACGTGGCCGCAAACGACAGTTAATGGCGCATAAAATTCACAGTAAGCCTGACACAGTATAATCATTTTACGGTACTGTAATTTCAGGTATTTATGTGTAGAAATACCCTGTCTGTACAATTTCTCCTTTCAAAATATAAGCATTATGTAAACGTAGGTAAATACATAAGGGAATAATAAGATACGTCATATAATGCGTATTTTAAGCTCTCAAGTGGCGTGCGTAACGTATATTTTGAATAGGAGCGTACGTGAGTACGTAGAACTCACAAGGCAGTAAAAAAATCCGCTGTGAAAACGTGTAAGCATAAAGTACTTAAACCAAATCTGCTCAAACTAGATATTAAATATCACATACCTCCTTTTGAAACTAGACCGTAGTCTAGTCCTAATCTAGACATTAAAGGTTAAGATATTTGATCTTGATGTTTGACTTACACAACGGCGCGTTTACGGTTGCTAGGCATAAGCTCTCTTGATACAATATACCTACGACCTACACACATACTACAATGTATCAATGTGCGTAGGTTTATTCTCACGAAGTTCTAAATTAATTAAAACGCCTCATTATAGTCACTAACTTTGTGTGAACTACAACTATTGTATTCCATTGTTAAGCTCAAGTTTCTTTAGAAAATATCTAGACTTTAAAACTACCAAGTCTTAGCATAACTCCGTGTTCAAATTATGACCTCAGTAGATGTACATAAGTATTAGTGCCTATATTAGATATACATATGTTTCTAGTTTAAGCTTTTGATGTTGTACTGTTTTTTTTTTCATGCCGTCATTGCCAATCTGTTTTTATAAGTGAAGACTTGTAATTGGCTCTCAGTTTCACTTACTTTTTTAATTCTATTTCGTTCAGCTTTAAGTCTTCTATAGTTCATAAATAAATAACTATGGTCAGCCTTTATTGCTCCATATGTTGAACTATATATACTGATACCGATATATACTGGTTTATCACGCAGACCCAGTGCGAGATGGTGTATCCCACAATTAATGTCTTCGAATGTCTGACTCTAGGTCTTACCTTAAGCGGGCCATAGACTATTAGGTTATGCATAAAAGTTTTAAATGTGCATGCAAAACCGACTTCCATAGAGGACACACACGTAACTGCAAGCCTGTCGGTTGGCTCATTTGCAAGCATGGCATCACACACGATGATTTGTTTGCTTTAGTGGGTTTATTACTTGATAAAAAAAATAGAAAACAACTGAGAGCTGTGCAATTGAGCTTGCGACCTGCCAAACCGAGCGGTAATGCCTGCACAGTCGCACAAGCGGGAAAAATACCTATTTCGATATTCTCTTGGTTGCATGCAAAGGTAAGGATAACTGTACAGTTTTCACCTACACACGTTCATGCATGCCTGTTCAGATTGACTGTACCGGCAAAACTGCACATGCGTAACCTATCGTCTAAGTCTGGCTTTAGGGTGAATACAAACTTTATGTAGCACTCATGTGATTTTTACAATAAAGGTAAATGCCAACGTCAGCTTTGAAAAGGTACACAAATCAATCTTCCTCAATCCCAAGTCTAACAATAATTCCTGTAGCCACATGAAATGTAGGCAGACGTAGCTACATATCTACAAGGCTGTCATTTCTCTAAATCAATGGAGTACCTCACTCAACGTTGGCAATACGGTCACAGAGATACTGTCCTTCTATCTGAGGTTTACCCTTCACCCTCTGACTACCTGCCGACGAAATTTCTGCTTCTCAGTCTTGTGGTTATCGTGATATTTTCGTTGGAAATATCTAATGTAACAAAGGATTCGGTTTACCTTCTAAGAAATTATAACGCCCATGTTTAGAAGTTACCTTTAGTTTATTTTACGTTGTCGAATTTTTGCCTTTTCGTTTTTCGTCAACCCTCATCAGGAAATCTTGAAATTCAATTATTTTACTGTGATGTGATTCTTAGTAGTATTTCTTGTGAACTTTCGTAAATACCATTGAGCTGAGATCAAAGGAAGCTGAATAATCAAAATTCTACAATCTACACCTTTGAAACGCACGTTTGAAATATGATTCAGCCGTCAACCATGTAATCACGTTCCCTGAATATTAAAATATCACTGTATTCAAAACACCGAGTGAAACCAGAATTTCAGGACATTGCCCCTACTGAATATTATTCATGTGAAAACCTAGACACTAGAAAGCAACATAAAGGTTTTACGTAACATCAAAAAGCCCATTTTTAGTGGGTCCCCAGCAAATAACCTGGCTGTATAATATGAGTATGATGTAACAAAATGTCCGTACAAAATAACAGGTATCCGAACGTAGCAGTCTGCCTTTATTCATGAATAGTCCTAGATGTACGCACAATTTTCTGCTGGCGAGGCTATCGAGGGACGTGCGTGACCAGATTTCGGAACGTCGACGTATTACACCCTGTATACCCACTTATACTTATCAACTAGAAAATGTCGAATGCGAGCGAATATGTTGCCATATGTCGCTAGACCTTAGGTGAGAGAAAGCAGTTTCAGAATCCACCAAGAAATATTCCGAACGCAATTTTTCTCACTATTTGTGAATATTTTGTGTATATTGTTATCGTGTGCGGAATTTATTCATAACCTTATTTGGAACCTTATCGTTGTGTATCTATAATAAGTTATTTACTGTACGTGACACATGGTACCTATGATATAAATATTGGTAACTATTTACCTAGAAAAGCCACCGTGTTAAGTTAGCATCAGTTATTTATCATTGTATCATTTACATGAGTAACAATGCAATCAAATAAACAACTAATCATCTATCTATATAAATAAAAATGAATGTTTGTAAGTTTGTCCTCCATGGTTTCCTAAACCATTGATCTGATTGTGATGATACTTTGGTGGGTCCTTCTGTGTATGCATGCAAAGGTTCTTGCACCATAAAATCTATATTTTCACGTGGCATTGCAACGCATTCTGGGTACAGAGCTAATTAGAAATAAATTTGTTTCTACTGTTAGCGGTCCTGTGATATTATGATTACTATAAATTCCGAAAACTTTATGCATCGAATAAAAAAACGCCAGATGCCTGAATAAGACTGTTATTATAAATTTTAGAGTAATTTTATCGAAGTCCCGAATCAAATGAACAAAAATTCGGGTCCCAAAAAATGAATTCCAGCAAAATAAAATGTCTCATAGTAAAGTAACGAGCCGCTCTTAATCCGTCGTCAAAATAATGACAATTAACTGTTCCTGCTAACTTTGCGACTTTTGAAACGAAATCGCGAAGAAATTCCCAAAATAAATTGCTCGGCGAAATCAAAAACTCATAGTCCTTATTTCCACGAAATGCTACCAAGTTTCAACACGTTATTACATCAAAAGAATTTGATAAATATTCATTGACATCTGTACTAATTTGAAATATTCACATAAGCAAGTCAAACACAAAGTTACGTGAGGTACAATTTATTGAGAGTTTGTTCTGAAAATTTTAATCTAGACATCCTCTGGGAACATTTCTTTGGAGTTAAGATTAGCCAACAAAAGTCTAGATTCGTTTGATAAAAAATTAAAACGCTCGAAGCTTATCGAGACATCAAATAAACTCTCAAATCTTGTTTCTACATTTCTTGATATCCTCCGTCTCATTTCTGTTTTACATTTACATAAACATTTCATGTTCTACCTAAAAACATACATTAGAGAATATAATTCAAACATTTTAGCGGGCTCGTCCACATAATACAGAATATACAGCGGCGCTTGCCTCCCGCGCGTCTCACCGGGGAAAATAAGTTGAGCGGTGACCTAGTACCCACCACTACAATTCCAGTTTCCTGTTACAACCATGAAGCCTTTAGGTTGATCACATGTTCGGCTTTCAACCGTTTACTGTGTGGTTATTTATTTGAAAAGTTTGAAGAAATACCATCTAAATGGGTTTAAATAACTTTAAGTTCTGTCCAAGAATGCTTTTTCTCAATATTATTTTTAAACGTGTTCGACTGTCGGTTTTAGACATATTTTTAAAATATCACGCGTCGAGGCAGTGAAATAAACAGTACCAACACTACACCTATTAAGAAAATTAAAACCAGTCTACAGAAAATACGACGTCGCATGAATCGAGGAAACTGAAATAATTTCAGTAGTGAACTATAACGAAAGTTCGATATAAACACAAACTGCTAACTCATAACCTTTCCATAAGGCGGCCGCAGCGTAGCAAAAAGCGGTCGACCCACGTCACAGAGTGGGAAAATAATAAAACATGAAAGCATAACAATACACAATATAAGATTAAAAGCGAATACGGACGTAATTTAATCACGTCTACTTTGTTTTACCAGTTCTTAGCGAGTTAGTTGATTACTTCAGGGAATCGCCAAGATGAATGAGATAAACAAACTGATCCACTGAAAATATAAATTAACATCAATGAGCGTAAAGAAAATTGGTTGAAGAATGATTAATGATTTTCTTTGTGATAATAAGACAATCGGGTCTTTGGGAGGGGAAAGATAAGGCTGTCGACAGCCAAGAGAATTTCTTCGGTACCTGCATAAAGGCCGGCTCATAATGAGAATAGAACATTGTTACTAGCTACTAAATTAAGGTTTTAGGCTACCTTTGAAGGCGCATGTTCTTCTTAACACAAATAAATAAAATTAACGCTAACAAAGACTGCTGTAATGTTGAACACAGTTTTATGGGTCGAGTGAATCGGTTTCTTCTAGGCAAGCGTGCTCCACCCTAGGCCGCATCATCGCTTCGCATCAGGCGAGTTGTGGCCAAACACAAGAATATTTAGTTTAAAAATAAATTGCAGCCACCCCTGTGTGCCATCGCTCATTCGTAAGCCGTATTCTTATTTTCTCTTTCTTTATTTTTTATTTTGATAGCCCGATTGATGGAACGGTTGAGTTTAGCTTACCTATAAATGTTTCTTAGTTTTTGTCTGTGAATACTTCCAAACTTACACAGGTACATTACGTCTGTCCAATTGTAAACGACATTCCTGTAAAATTTAACCACGTTTCTTAAGAAAATTGTATGCAACATTGTACCTATTTCGAAATGTATAAAAATATTTTCAGCTATTTTCTGTTATAGCTCAGGTTTCTACTAAACACAAAATAGTTTCTAGAAGCGAGGAAAAGTCGAAGCCCTAAATGTAATATTAATCCCAAAGGTCATAGTGCGGTCTGAGCTTTACCTCGAGTATATTCTATGAATAAAATCAGAGTGGTTCGACAGCAATAGGTATATAGGTTTTATTTTCGAACCTCTTACTAACACCGTTTCTAAGTACGAAAACTAATCGGTTTTCTTAGAACTATTGAAGAAGAACTATTGTTTTTAGGAACTCATGGCTAAATAATAACAGCCGCTCGGGTCGATCTTCAGGTTTAGCCGCGCTTGCCTAGGTTGGTCCATGAATGGGATCCATTACAAACCGAGTTGTCTCCGTGCCTAGGAAAGCACGTTAAGTTGTTGTTCCCGGCTGTCATTTATAGATCTTTGACAGTCGTTACCAATGGGTACCGTATTACCCAGTACTAACTGGGTTGTGAAGGTCAGATATGCGTCGGCCCATGTAAAATAATGGTATTTAGCTGCATCCGGTTAGACTGGAAGCCACATCCGTTTAGGCTGGAGACAGATGACGATTGAAGTGTTTGTAATAATAATATTTCACTGATTTTTTCAAAGCACTTTCTATGGATTAAAAGTTTTACATGCTGCTTGTCTGAAGTGCTTAGAATGATCGATAATTAAAATGAACGTTCCGTTTTATGCAATTATGTGTGAGCCATACTAATCTACGTTCAAACTCAAACTCAAAGCATTTATTTCAATTAGACCAATACAGGCACTTTTGAATGTCAAAACACAAAAAAACTAAGCTACAGTCCCAGTCACCGGGCATATTAACTTGTGAAAGTACTGTAGTTGTCCATTCGTTCTTTCTTACTATAGCAAATGTATGCAAGTTGGAATGGACACGGACGCTAAAGGGTAACCACGTATTTAGTACATCATTCTGAACTCCCCCACATGAAAATGTTCGTCGGTTATAAAATATATCAGCTGTTCCATACATTTTGACCGTGTTGTATTGCAGTTTTGTAATAAGCAGCAGATTTTTTTTTAATAAGCGACGAAAAATTTTGGGGGGTGTTCAGAATGATGTGCTGAGTACGTGGTAACCGTTTTCGCGTAACTACCTTCCACCCTGTAAAAATTTTTGTTTCTCATTTATTAGAAAGTACAAAAGAACCAATAAGTATTAATAACTTTCTTTCCGTTTTCTTTTACATATCCAATTACACATAAAATGCAAAAGAAAAACTCGAAGTAGGTAAATATTAAAAAAAAAATCAGCCCACACACAATTTTTCACAAAAAAAAAAAAACGTAAAGACGTTACACGTATTTGCAGTTATAGATAAAATTATAGACTGGCAAGACCAAAGATAAAGATTCGAGGAACGTGGTCCGGGCTCGGTTCCCCAAATTACTTTGAATAAAGATAACGAGAAATGAAACCACAATGCCCGAGCTTTGTTTGGGGAACTTATAAACACTGTGGTGTTTCCTCGGAATACCCTTTTTGCTAATGTGACACAGTGGCACTTAAGGTTTGATTCTGTGAACTTGTTTGGGTGAAAGGACCAATGTATGTCAACATTATAAACGACAAATGTTTTTAAATGACTAACCGCAGAGTTTCTTCGTCAGTCCTTCTCCATAGGAAACAACCAATTCGAACCGTGCGCCTAGGATCTTACTCTTCATATATGTGCTCATGTAGATTGACGTGATATTGAGTGTTTTATTATTGTCATCGTGAAATTGTAGGATATTCATCATCATCAGCCTACAGCAGACCACTGTTGGACATAGGCCTCTTCAATGCACATACATAAACTCAAGCCTTTTTCCATGGGGGTAGGCAGAAACCATAGAACGCCACCTACTACGATCCTTACAGACCCCTCGTCCACGTTCATACATCTGGTGACACACGCACACCGGTTGCGAATATTGCTCACCTGACCTTTCTGAAGGACCTCACCAATTAGTACAGTGTATGTCTTTCTGAGGAGTTGCCACTCACATCTGCCTTGTACATACCTTTTGTTAGTCGCCTTTCACTCATCCTCTCCACATGACCTAACCATCTAAGCACACTCTTTTCAATTTTTGTCACTACACCTTCAATATAGGATGTTAATAAACATTAATCAATAGCAAACGTAAGGAAATGTTACTAGGGTAAATTCATGATTGGTTTTATAATCCTAACTATAAGTAGATGATTCATGAATTTTCCGAGAATACCTATAAATGTTTCTGTTTACGGTATAGAATTCTTCGAAGAGTGAACTAAAGCTAATCATTGGTAGACTTCGTAATAGTTGTGTTATCAATTATCACATAAATTTCAGTCTATGAAACTTGGACTTATAAAGACAAGCAAGATTATTGTGTACAGATTTAGAGCCAGAGGCTTTAGTGTGAGTTTTATACCTATTCAGACATCAATTATTTCATGTAACAAGACATTTAACATTTCGCTAAAAATTACATTTAACATTTCCTTTAACCTTTCATTTAACAATACTTTCAACATTACATTCTCACAAAGTCACACTAGTGCCACACTATTCTAGTTTGACAATATCCAATGCTTAATTCATCCTAACAAGCTAATAATGTCAGTCTATAAGGGACGAAGCATGCGCAGTGAACATTGTCAAATGGCGCCAAGGAGACGGCGCAAGTCATCTCTCATCAATAAAGGAAGCCCAAGCAATCAAGTGGGCGCAATCAGTCGCTAATAAATTGATACAGATTGATAATAAGGTGCCAGCACTCAGGGTCAACTTATGGAACAAACTATTGGACAAAATACATAGTGTTGAATGGGTAGACGTAACAATACGGGGTGGAAGGGACACCGACGCTGAAACGGTTAAAAAAACAGCTGTTTCCTACAAAACTGCAATACCTATACGGTCAAAATGTACTGAACAGCTGTTTTTGTTTATCAGAATAATTTAGTTACTGAATACAAAGCGCTGCAGGCAGTTTTTGGCCCTACAATGACATTAACAGAGGGACGTTGCTAGTAAAAATTTGCAAAATTGATTTGTGAAAATAGTTTTCCATATTCATAAAACAACATGGCGGCGTTTGTTCGAATTTTCGCCATGAGCCAAAAGATTCAAGTTTAACTAGACGTAGTACGTGACACGCGATCATTAAGAAAGCAGATGGAGTTTTTAACAGAAACTGTTTCAGTATGACTGACAAAAATGACCCACAAATCCGAACTCTGCCAGCCAGGTACTGAGTACAGTGCCAGCTGCATGGAATCAAAACGTAATATGAGTATAAAACCAATATAATCCGTAATAATCCATGCCATACAATAGTGGGCGTGTGGACTGTTAGCATTATGAAACAAATGACTACACAAAACGTCATGCTGGATGTGTGATAGGTACTGTTTGCTTCACAAGATGACATCTTACTCGTGTCTCTATTTCAATGAGCGGCACGTGCCAGATGGAAATTTTATTTACACACCTTTTCTCCTTCTAAAAGCGTTGGAATGTAACGTAAATATTTATGTTTATCATCATTTGGTTTTCGTACTTCCTTTAGTACTTTTCGGTAAAAGAAGATGGGGCAGAATGGGCCCAGCAGTGTAGCACTTTCTAACCTACATCAAAATGAAGACCTGATCAATCCTAACATTTTATTCTATGACAAAATGTCGCTAATTGATCAAATAAAAAAGTTACAGCAGTTCAAACATTCAAATTATTATTAGTAACGCGATAATTTAATTGTGTCCAACTTCCGCAATTTGTTAAGAATTATCTTGTTTTAAGTATAGACATTCCTAAGTAATACGTTTGGCCAGAAACTGCAAAAATAAAGCATGCAAGATCACTTCCACATGAAGCACTCCCATTGTTCAATAGCACTGACATGCCAGTTGGGATACACGTTCTTAGCTATAACAAAACAATATGTAAAACTAAGATTTGGTGCAGCAACCAGGATCGTCTCCTTACGAAGGAATTCCTCAACGGTTAATAACACTGAGTTGCCGATCACATAATGTTTTGTTGTGAGCTCTGAACGTGTATACAAAATGGCTATTAACCGTTCAGGAATTCCCAAGTAAGGAGACGATCCTGGTAGCAGCACCGAGTCATTACAGTCATTCGGTACTTCATAATTAATTCATATGAGCTCTAAACTTGTTTATAAATGGGTTTATATGGTAAATACAAAGATGAACGTGCTACAACACTCGGCCCAGGGCCCATATGAATTGCCCCTTCTTCTTTGAGAACAATATTTAATTTACTCAACAAAACTTTTCCAAATGTACGAAGTGGACGAATCAAAGAAAGTATGGAGAATCGGTGCAGGTGGCGTTCATTTGTTCCTGCTTACCACTACGGGAAAATGGCGTGACTTTATGATTATGTGTACCAAAAACCAAATAATTTTTGTCATAATCGAAAAAAATATTTAGACCAAATTCTAGTCCCAATCATAAACAAACATTGTGCCAATCATAAAGTTCAGGGAACATCAAAACACGGAGATTAGTTATATCTTATCTAAAGAGATAACTTGGTAAATATTGTAGGTAACTTAAGAAGTAGTTTTATTTCTCTAATAAATGAGGAAAGCAAAGTAAAAGAGGAGAAATTACGAACATTAAGCGCAAAAATAATAGTTGTGCGACTTAAGGTAACGTTCTGTCGTAATACCAAGAGTAAAACTTATGACCCTGCTTTATACGTTAGCTTTGTTTATTACAAAGCATTCCCCGTTCTATTGTGTGCAGAACGTGTTAAATTAAAACCCGTAAATAATTAGATTACATGACATTATGCGCTAATACTGTTGTACAACCCCGAGGGCGTAGTCAAAAACGTTTAGTTGTTCTACATTTGCCAAGTCCCAAGCTCAGATGAACTGTGGCTAGCTGATATGGCTAGATAGAGGTGAATGCTGGCAGGCGTTCGGAAGAAGATATGCTGCGTGCTCTGACCCCAAATAAATTAGAATAAGGGCAAGAGATTAATAAAATCCCAAGTCCAGGCTGCTATTGAAAGAATTCTTGATACAAAAACGGAATAATTAGCCTCATTACCCTTACGATCGAAACCAGAGGGGCTAGACAAGTGGTTATCGCCTTCACAGCGTTTTGTATTTCTACGACTTCCAACTGGGTCTACAAGCTTTTCGGTATAGTATGACCACTTTGTGTTTGCAGTTCAAGGTGGCGCTGCTTGTGAAGCATCGATATGAGACTTGGTAGGATTATTTTATTTATTTATTTACTTAAGGTTAGCCAACAATTGTTTACACGTAACATTACATTGCGATTGATATATATACATTGGCAAGTGTAACAATTACTTAAAGGCTAACACCGCATGCACAGGAAACGGATTAAACATACAAAATTAATCATTATTATTACATATTCTTTGATTGTGGTTTAGGTTAGTTTTTTATCTTAAGATTAGGTTAGTTAAAACATTCAAAATAATTACCTATAAACATATTAACAAGAGAATGGAATCACAATTATTAAATAGAAGAAAAAACATTAATTAAGCTCATCGAAATTTAAATAATGACACAAAAAGAAATATAATTAAAATAGGTACATAAGTTAGAACAAATTAATTTTAGTTATAGTATGTGTGTTCCCGTTTGCACGGATAAGTCAAGTGTGCCCACTTGTTCTTGATTCGTCTCAGAATTAAGCTGTAGTAGCTTTTCTTGTTTATCTCTCATAACTTTATAAATACATATATTTTGTTTTATGTATATGTTATTCTTATATTTTAAACGAACTAGAAAATAAGTTATACATATTTTGTAGTTTGTTTTCTGTTATTGCACCTACTGTGTATTGTCTCTATGCCCTAAGGTAGACTGGTAGAAAATGCCCAAGGCATTAAGTCCGCCCTTGTACAGTTTTTACTTGTGCATTAAGTTTTAATTAATAAATAAGTTGGTTGTAGTGTAACATATGTTTATCCACTACATGTATGTCTTTTCCATCATCGTTGTCTCTGATCGAATGTAATTTTGTCTATGCTTTCGTTCCACGAGCTACGTTCAGCAGTACCGTTTGATATCATGACGCAGTTAAATTCATCATCTGCTTAGCCTTTTCCCAACTTTATTGTGGTCGGCTTCCCAGTCTAACCGGATGCAGCTGAACGCCATTATTTTACATGAAGCGACTGCCGTTCTGACCTCCACAACCCAGTTAGTACTGGGTATTGCGATAACACTTGGTAATACTGGTTGCCAAGCTTTCGGGGCACTGACAACCTGTGACGACTGCCAAAGATCTACAAATGACAGCCGGGACTAAAGTGCTTATCGAGGCACGGTGAAAACTCGGCACGTTATGGTGGTCATCCATCTACAGACGGACCTTGGCAAGCACAGCTTAACTTTGAAGAGCGACCCGTGCGGATGTTTATCTTTAGCCACGAGCTCCTACTCCACGACGCAGTTAACTTAATAATTAAATTACGTCACGACTTACGACCCTCACATAAAGCTGCAAAGTATTGATTTTGCACTTCTTGTAAATTGCTTCTGGAAATTAAATTGAGAGAGAGAGCAATTGATCTTAAGTTAGAGGAAGGCCATTAATATATATTTACATATATATAAAAATAAATAAAATATTTCCCTTAATAAATATTAATAGGCCGTCAATACAAGATGCCTTTGTCAGTAGCCAGCGAAGACGATATCGTACGCACTCCATCATTAAATTACAAATGGGTCTCTGTCCCCAATTAAATAACCTTTTGTCATTTGGGTGGCCCTCTTCATTCTGTTGTTACGTCATTAGACTTCTCGTTTTGTGTCATCAATCATTGTTTTAAAATTATTATTTTTAAGTTTCGACATATTTTTAGTTCGACTTTAAAAAATAATTATTATTGTTGTATGAACTAACTATTCCGAATTCCGATATTTTCGATCATGGAACACATCAAAATTAAATAAAATAATACATGCACAGACTCAATGACGCACATATGTATACCTAAGTAACTATAATTAGGAGTAAAAAAATAGTTCGGGAATATGAACAATATTAATTAAGAAGGAAACATGTTGCAATTATTGTTTATACTTGGAACCATTTGACGTCCATGGTTTCCACGTCTAGATAAGAACCCTAATGACTAGCAATAGCCTTATTATATTACATATTTTATTTTAACTTTTCGGGAAACTTACAGCTAATATAAACAATGTCCTTAAACTATACGAATTTGAAGGCCATTTACAAGTTTCCGCAGATAAAAATCATTCGAAACAAAAAAGAAAACACAACAAAAGAAAGAGGTAGGTACAAAATACTTACTATACATAACATAAGTTATGCACCAAAACAACACGATCGACTATTTTAAAGTACAAACTAAAAATTTAAATTTAAAAGAGAAAAAAAAAACTAAAAACTACATTTAGACACAAATAAACTACTTATCCATAAAAAAGCTGTTCACCAATAAACGGACGCTACTATTAAATGTTAACATTTTTTTTTTGATTAAATAAATATAAATTTGAATTGTTTTGTAATATCAAAATACGCATCAGTACCTAAATCTTTCCACCAGAGACTGAAAAAACCAGCCTTTTGTAATTTTAAAATTAGTTCAATGATTCAGTTATCTACTCGAACAACAAGGCATATCGTACCCGAGGCTATGACGCAAAAGTAATGTGTGACAGACTAAAATCACAATGAATACCGCATGCACGAACCACCATAAAATACTAGTGCTGCGACATCTTGGCTACTCTTTGGTGTTTGGTATTTGTGACACGGCCGTGGACGAAATGACGAATGTTTGTGGCTACTGTAGCCATCATCTGTCTATGGATTCAGCTGAATACCAGTATTTTACATGGAGCGACTGCTTATCTGACCTCCACAACCACTGGGTTGTGTATTGGGTGTAGTAACTGTACTAGTTAATACGATACCCCTTGGTAAGCCTGGCTACTGTAGTATTCTAGAAAAACCTACATCTGATAAATTTTTATTGCTCATACACCCCGAAATAAACATACCAGCTTAATTGCGACTGATCCTTAAACGAACGTTTTAAATCCCGTTCCTAAACCAAACGGTTTGTGCATGCATTTGGAAAAGTCAATTTCACCTGCAGATTCGTCCCGTCCAAGAGAGAATTAATTCACGAACAGAGCGGCTCTCCTACATCATTAATTTTAACTCGTGTAGGTACAAAGCTGCGGGATTAGGTACTCTTGCTAAGGTCACATGCACCACAAACACGGGGCATCGCACGTACAAAATTGAGTCTACCTATGCTCAGCTAGATTGATTTTCGAGTTCTAAAACGACTGAATTAAACTGACTATATTAAAGTTGTTGAACCCTAGATTAGACTTAGCTTATTTTCCAACGCTTAATAGTACACTTTGTCGTTTCGACTATGCATAATATAGATTGTTCTGAATAAGTAACTGAATCGATTCAAATAATTTTTATATCATGTTATATTTTGTCCCAAAAATATTTAAAAAAGGTTACGAGTTGGACACCGAGCGACACTTAGTACCTATCCGCAATCATACACTCACAACACAGGCATCAGGCGCGGGCGCATAGTGGGGCGCCGCGTGGTATGTTTATGTACGGGCAACCAGGTAACATAACAAGCTTATAACTTTGTGATTTTTCATGATACAGTTTTGAAATTTTGTAAATAGATTCTTTATATAACAATACTAGACACGTGTTTCAGGTTTCGCATATACTTTAGTATATTCGAAACCTAATTTTGTATAAAAGGGTTATTATGGTATCATGCACAAAGGCGTTTAAGAACGTCTTAAAATAAATTGTCTATTGCTATTACTTGGTTGTGAAAGAGATCAAATGCTAACAGAAAGTAAAACTGGTCTGTACTCGAAAAGATATAATGATTAAGGAATCGCCAAAACAGTTCTTCAAATTCCTAGGTACGTAAGCTAAAACACTGACCTTTTTTGCATTCTTCAATTTCCTCATCGGAGTTGTCTTCGCAGTCTTTCTCCAAGTCGCACACCCACATGCGGGGTATGCACTTGCCGTTGGCACACTGGAACTGCTTCAGGGAACATATTGCTGGAACAAAAACAAAATAATTAGGGACTTCTTAAAAGGTCCGTTTTGCATAACACGATTTGTGATCTGTCCGAGTGCCTCGGAAACCACGTTAAGCCGTTAGTCCCGGATCTCATTTAAAGATCTGTGACAGTCATTACAGTTAGTCAGTGGCCCGAAAGTCTGACAATCAGTCTTTCCAAGGGGTATCATATTACCCAGTGCTAAAGAGGTTGTGGAGGTCAGTAAATAACTGGTATTCAGCTGTATTCGGTGAGACTGCAAGCTGACCCCAACATAGTTGGGAAAAGGCTAGGCAGATCATTTATGTGATCTGTTAAAAGTTTAACGTTCGTCTCAGCTCCGAAAACTGGAAATCCAACGGCATGTTTTCGTTGTGGAATTATTTGTACAAGGAAAAGAAATCGGCCAATAATTTTCCTGCCCCACGTCGCACATCTTATGTAAAATAAATGAGCCCAAAAAATTACGTGTAAAATAATACTGTTGATCCATTAATTAAATTCATTTACACTCTCTGACTCACGGTTCAAAGCATTTCAAGTATTCCTACTTCAATAAAAAAACTCTCCATAAATTCGCAAGTCAACGCTTGAACTATTGCACTTTAGAGGCAATTTAATTACAAAAACACGAGGGGTGTATTCATAGAAATAAACTGGGTTTTCTATGATTGCCTAGGCTCTTCCCTCACCAGACACGGTGGGGTGTGAAACACCCCAGCCCACAAACTATGTGACTGTGGATTTGCATGTGACATGTCAGACACAGAACTCTAATTACCTATGAGAGTAAATCTGAAATTCTACATTCTGGCGTTGGCATTTCAGGCGCAGTGATTTTTTAATTTTACCTTATATTGTATCTGCTTCTATAATAATAAAATACAAGGGTTAGGATGCAGTAAATTTTTCATTTTCTGAGCAATTTTTAAACATCCTACCTACATGTTTTTACCTTATTAAATATCGTATCTGCTTCTAATTCTTGTAATGCAATTTGATTGATGTTTTAAACAATACAACGCTCAGGGTGCAGTATTTATTTTTATTTTCAGAGCAATTTTTAAACATGTAGGTACAAAATAGTGCTACAGGAATTAAGAAAGTAGGCTTGTAACATTTGCTTCTGTAAATAATACAAAACCTAGTTAAAATAACGTCCTAGAATGGCTAGCTAATAGCTGACTGCTAAAACCTAATACTGATCTGACCACAAAAATGCTGCCTATTTTGTATGGAAGCTATTACTTTTTCCATACAAAAAAAAAAGTAAAAGTCTAGGTGATTTCGGATCAACATCACACAATGAGGAAGGAAACGAGTTATATTAAGAGGCGTAGGAAAGAATACACCTAAGCATGAAATTAATAATGTCAAACAATAATGATTTTTGTAACCATAAAGAAGTCGCGCCACCATTTATGTGTAGAACGGAAAAATAGGATATTACTTTGGATATCAGCTATTGAACTTGGCACGTTATCGTCGTAGTTCTAAATGCTTAACTTTTTCTAAAAAATCTTTTTATCATAAAATAATGTATAATTCCGTTGATTTTTTCAAATTTTATTCTCTGGTCTGAACTGCATTACTTTTAGTCAGAGATACTGTGATAGCCTTCAACGCAGATCTTGAAAGACTCATTGAGTAAGAAAACAATGTTTCCTCTGTTCGAGCGAACGAAAACAATAAAACGTTCAAGTTTAATGATAAGATAACATTATGTACGCTAATATAACATGCGACTGATATATGTAATGTTCTATGCTCCATAATTTATTCGATACCTACTTCGGAATTATTTCAATAACACCGTAATTTTCTACGCGAAAAACCTGATGAATAATAATGATAGCATTAATCCTTGATCGATTACATCTTGCGTGATTTTGATTTATTTTCAATTTGCGGGCCATAATCATCAATTAAACAATGATAAGATTGCAAAAATAAAGTATCGTATGATGATAAAGCTATCAAGCCTGATTAAATGTTTGATTCATATATTTTACCGTAACCTAAATCGGTCAAAACAACTGACGTAACTTTTGCCGAAACATTTTTGTAGTACGAAGTTTATTTTGTCGGTTTGCCCCGCCAGTAAATAGGTAACTTCAAAACTATTTCTGTTAACATCTCAATTATGTGTGTCCAAGAAAAAGTTACATTCATAACACTGGCACGCCCCACACACATTTCAAAGATAAACACACAATAGAGGAAAATAGCCTATCAAAACTTGGCGTATAACTCAAGCGGGGCTATGTTACTACAATATACGATTGGACGTACATTACCATGATGCTTAACAGGCTTTTATAAGTCCATTATGTAATGGACGCGAGGAATCAGACGGTCAATACAATCGGTGGGACTATCTTGCCTGTCCGCTTGGCTTGATTTATGCGGTAATATTTTCGAGAAGAACCGCTCATTCCCCTTTATACGGAATATTGCAATCAATGATTTACATACGTGCTATTGATTTATGGCGAAACAGAGCAGATTGCATTATTCTCTATAAAATAATATTTGTGAAACAAAAGGCTCTTTATTCTCTTTTATGAATACAATGCTCTTGGGATAAATGGGAATATTTTTTACACATTATTGAGTATGCTTCCGATTTTTTTAAATTTTTTTTTTCATGTTACATTAATATCCATGACGCCTGTGGAGTTTATTTTAATTTTAAATTGTATTTATAAACCCCTGTATATATTTTTTATTTATGTAATTATGGACTGGGACGAACTGGATGTCTTCCATAAGAATTGGAAAGAAGTAGCACAGAATTGTGACCGTTGGAAGGAATGGAAGGAGGCCTTTGCCCAGCAGTGGGACAATATGAGCTGGCTATAATATAACTATGCTATACCTAGCTTAAGCCTAACAGCATAAAAACAGGAAAACGCTAAAATACACATGTGTACAAGCACATCGTAATAAACATCTCCTAAGTCCAACATAATGTAATATTGTGAACACACAGCAATTAAGTTTCATCATGCCGTTTTCCCGGCTCATTGCCAGTGTCGGCTCTGCTAAAAGTATGTGCGCGTGCGCTCATTAGCGTTCTGTCTTTATTAAAGTTCGTACAGCATGGCCTAGTGCACTCATTAGACTAATTTCATCTATTAGAAAGATTTGCCGAAGCAATTTTGCCATCATTTTGACCTTATTGGTGATGTTCTTGCAGCAGGAAAAAGGAAATGGGGAGAAATGTAGCAGGTAGCGTTCTATAGTTTCTGCCTACCGCCATGGGAAAAAGAAAAATATTGCCATCGACATTGTTCGTCTCGACGCTCACGAACTGCGTATTCGCAGCATACTGTAACCCCTAGCTACTATTTCTCAAAACATAAATCAATTATACTGCCCTACTAAGCGCAAAAGTGGTATCTTAATGAAAGTGAGTTTCGAGATAATTAAAGTTATATGAAAATAATTTTCAGGTAAAAGTAAGACAGGGAAATCTTTCTTAAGGTTTTTTTCAAATGTTTTGAACAATATAGCGCTAAAAGGCTTAGTTCAATAGATGCGTATTTTTTAAAGGTATCCCATGGCATAAAAAACAACTTTACGGTTTTGGTTGAGAAACCGCTTTTGCGCTTAGTAGGGCGGAATAGAATGTTTAATTCTTTAAAATGTCTAGACCAAAACAGAGAACCAAGTCGGTACGAAACAAAATTCGTTTAATTTTAATGGTGGTGATATCTTTCATGGAGTCTAAGTGGTCTGAAAGGGACACTAATTTAATTTCATTACTCTGGGAGGGTTGTTGTAGTAAAAGCCGGCCGTGTGGCGGGGCACGCTCGTCCTGACATCCAATCTGTGTGGAGAGCCCTCATGTCCGTCTCATTGAGAGCGAATCGCTCGAGTCTACGGGACTGACCCGGTAAAGGACATTGGGCAAAATCCGTTTGGTCCGAATGTCCATCACTATCTGGACATAAATGTCACTGGATATTTTATGGAGTTACTTTTACTAAGTACGACACCCATGAAAACGAAATTTATTTCAAAGAGAAGTTGTAATTAAATAAAAATATTAGCTAACTTTTCACTGATAGATTTATTTTATAGGTGTCTTAGTAAAAGTAAAACTTTATTTAATAGTCTCGATAGTGACGGTGGACATTTGAACCTAACCCCATACATCTTTTCCCACTGTCTTTGTTTATAACGGTTACTGGAACAACTGGAAGTTGTTTTAGGGTCTGAAATCCCGTGGCCCAATAGCTTCCAATCTACGTGATGTGACGTCAGCAGCACGATTGTGCAGCTTTCGATTAATTCTGTCTCGACTAATCGGCATTGCGAATTACATCCCTTAGACTAGTGTTGTTGCATTTATAACATGAGTGTAGTTAAATGCGAAGGTAATCTGCTTCATTCACTAGTGTGATACATTCATTTATTATTGTGGTTAAGAAATAATCAGCTGTTCCCTACATTTTGTCGAATTGTTTGATTGATACCACTGTAAAAGTTGTTCATTTTCATGAGTACTATACCCCCTTGAATCTTGTCCTTCGATTCACTAGTCATAGTGTATGACAACCAGCAAACTCTCTTTTAATACATTTTTTAAACTATGGTATGAGAAAATAACACAGTGCCCGTGTTGGGCTAGAGTTTGTTATAAATCTGAGCCGAAAGACAAATTCGCAACGGTCGAAATGTTTTACACTTCAAATTATTCATGTTACTCTGTTCCAAGCTTTTACCTAAGCTGTATGAAGCGACACATACTGTAACAAGCGCAGAGAGTAATCTATCTTAATCGCGACACCTCACTCGTTTAGCTAAATGGCGCACGTTAGTAATCATGTAGCTCCAAAATACCAACACGATCAGTTTTACTACGAAATTAACCCTTATGTGCCACCGATTGAATATATTGGAATATCCTAATTAGAATTTACTGCATTAGACACTCGCGACCCCAACTAGAACTAATACATTTATTTGTTATTCGATTTGACTCTCAGTTTAGACAAGGGTTTGTCGCCATTTTAGGTCTGGCTGAACCCCTCTGTCCTTGTTATTTCTAGTGCCCATTAAATTATCCCTTTCCATTTGGTCTCTTTGACGTCTGTTTTTTCAAGACCATCAGCTTAAAAGTGCCAATCGGTACACAGCAGATGGGATTTTCTGCACCGAGTTTTAGAAAACGCTTTCCAATTTCACGCTTTTTCTGAAAATCCCATATTGCTTTAAAACTCTCAGTTTTGTTGGAAACAACGATTCCAGTTTCGTTGAGTATTGAATTGCTTTGAATATGAAACACCACAAGAACTTGGAAAGCATACAATTAACCGTTTCGAAAGTTCCCAAACTCCACCCAGGCCAATTACAATACTATTCCAAAAAAGTTTGAGATATTATTTGGCAACATTTAGGCAAGAAATATTTCCATCGCTACCCAACCAAGAATTTACACGAGCGCAAAATTATTTTAATTAAAAAACTGAGGAGAGAAAGCAGAGGTGGGCATTCTTAATTATTTCCTTGGTAGGGTTTAATAAAATTATACTTGAGTGAAACTTATTATATTAAATTACTATGTAGTTATTTTTGGTAGTACTCTGAAAGGGGGAGACGTGGTGTGGTTGGTATAGTTAGTGGCGGTGCGTAACCGTGACTTGCTTTCCTGTCTAAACTTCAGAAGGAATTATCTTACTCTACCCTACCTCGAAAACTTTAGTACACTAGAGCCACGGGTGACGCTATAACGAGAGATTTAAGTTCTTCTACAACAAAATATATATTCGATGTAATGTAGGCGACTTTAATACAAACGACACTTTAATTTTCCACAAAGTCCGTTATTGATTTCCATGCTGTTTGGAATATTCTCAGTATGGGCCACAGTTGCCATGGTAACTGCGCCACCCCATCAAACGGCTCGTTTTGCGGAAATTCGTTTAGGGGTAACTATTGCAATGTGATAGGAATATCACTTTCCTTTTGCGGAAAAGGATGAATGAGTGTTATTTTCATCAAGGATATACAGTTTACCTTGTAGAAAATAAAATATCTTCCCACATGGAACATCGTGTGGTTTCATATTTATCATATTTGACCTATTTTTTTTAAGGAAAGTAATATAGATGTCGGTTTGTCAGGATTTATTCAGTTAAACTCGAGCATTATGTGGGCAGAAGATGGGTTTCGTGCAAAGAAACCACACTGGCTGCGATACACCGCGTTTATTAAAACTAACCAAATACTTGAAGTTACAATCCAACACAATAATACTGGGCACAATGAATCGGGTACAGTTCCGGGACGTCTTGACTCCGCTGCGCATCAGACACTCTATGTCCTCCTCACCGCGAGCTCGAAACATCACAACTCTGTAGAGGCGTGCTATAGGTGTGGGTAGACTTGTAAGAAGGTCGCGTGGTGCCACCACTTGGCGCGCCTGCGATTCATTTAGTGTCCGTACTAATGACCTGATCGACGCTAAGCCGGTTACCACGTGGTAACCGGTGAACTAACACCAATAAGAAGGCAAAAAAATGAAAAAAAAAAATTAGAAAAAAAAATGAAAATAAAATAAAATGAATGTACCCTCCTAACCAATTTAATAACTGACCTAATAACCGACGAAAAATTTCGATTCGGGGTGGTATGCACCGAATACGATACTTCCACCCTGTAAAATATGTTGATTATTCAAGTCGATTCCTTATGGAACATAAATTCAAAACACAAGAAAAAATACCAACAAAACTTTTTTGCAAAAAAAAAACCGACTTCCAAAGAAAACACTAAAAAAGTGGAAAATAACTTTACTTTCGGAAGTCGGTGACTATTGTTTGTTTCATTGACTTTTTTGCCACCGACTTCCGAAATTAAAGTTATTTTCCACTTTTTTAGTGTTTTCTTTGGAAGTCGGTTTTTTTTTTGCAAAAAAGTTTTTATTTTACCCTTTTTAGTTATCGCATCACACACAAATCCTTGTCAAGTATCAATTTCGCAATTTCTTTTACTTGGATGACATATTGTTTCCAGCTATTTTGATTTCAAAACCAAACTACTGAACCGATTTCGATGAAATTTCTATGGGACCAATCGGGAAATAGATCCATTCAGATAAAAGAAGAATTTTTCAAATCGGTTCATAAATGACGAAGATATGAGGTAACAAACACAAAAATTTCCAGCTATTTTGATTTCAAAACCAAACTGCTGAACCGATTTTGATGAAATTTCTATGGGACCAATCGGGAAGTAGATCCATTCAGATAAAAGAAGAATTTTTCAAATCGGTTCATAAATGACGGAGATATGAGGTAACAAACACAAAAAAAAAAAAAAAAAAAAAAAAAAAAACATACAACCGAATTGAGAACCTCCTCCTTTTTTAGAAGTCGGTTAAAAAGATACAACACCAGTAGCTGTCTTGATAAACAGGAATCATACAAAGATTTTATGACTATGTACTCGTATGTTTATTCATCGCCACGTTCTATATTCCAAGGGTTGCCATGAGATTCATCGAAGACACGTACAGCGATAACCTTTGGGTTTAACGAGGACATTAATAGCAGCAAATTGCAGCCCCTGCTATCCCTTCCTTGCTACCCTTTCCTTCACTCTCATTCTTATCTCACACTGAATTATAAGCATTAGATATGTTAGTATCTATGATCTCACTGCAACCTCTTCTTACCTATTATTAAAGCCAAATCGCATAAGATTCCAGGAAATCTGAAAACGTTTGAACCTCAAACGAAGCAGAAATAAAACTGCTTTAAGCTTTGATTTCTATTCATCAAGATTTTCTGGAACTTGGACCTAAAATAAATTTTACGTACTTATACAATATACATTGGTTCGAATTCAGTATTGATCGGAAATTCTTCTATGACCGGGAACGTTAAAAATTCGAACAACGAAAACGAGTAACGCGAGACAATATTTTATAACCGGAATACCCGAAAGTTCTAAACTATCGGAACTCGGGAATAATTGGTTGTAAAATTCGTGCAAACGTACGAAAACCAACCTAACTGCTACAAAATAAGGACGCTGTCAAAGCTAAATGTTACCATGGACCCGCTTCTAGTTTCCATGCCCATCTACGCTTGAAATGACGTCATGTACATCAGATTGGTCTATTTTCGCACTCCCCTCGACGCTTGTCAGCATCGGCAGTCTCGGCCCGGTCGTATGTCATTCACCTCAACTCTGTATTGTGTCCCGCCGTGGGTAGATCGTGTTATGATAGTCATTTGAACGAAGAGAGACTATCTGGGCTGTATGTCTGATCATCAGTTTGTATGATCATTTATTACCTGTATTTTAGAAAAAAACAAAGGTTTGAACAGGTTAGTTGTCTACGGCTTAGAATAAGCCAATCAACTTATGCCAGTGGTATCTCTCGGCTACCGTAAGAGGATTATATCTTGTAGACGGGCAAACAGAAGGATTCTGTACAAGTTTGATAGGTTTCTGCTGAAGCCTGGTTGACCAAAGGCCAGTTTATATCCTTACAGTACTGCAAAAATGTAGTTGAAAGCAAACAAGTATTTTTTTGCTTCTTGCAAAGAATTACAAAAAAATATTAAGTTTTTATTCGTTGTATGCCAAAGAAAACTTCATGAAACGCAGTTATTGAATAAGGATAAAAACACTACAGCATAATTTCAAAATCTGATAAAAAGCTTCCGTAATCGCAAAATCGATAAATTTTAATACAAATCGGTGAAGAATCAACTGCCTGCCAAATTCGGTGCCTTAAAAACGGAAACTGGCAAACTGCCAGAATGAGGTTAAGTAGAAACGAAAATATTGTGCAGTAGTAAAGTTTTGGGAGAGCTTAGGAGTACATGATATCGATAAGCAGATGATACTGTGGCCGATTTAAATCCTAAACTGGATAAATGCTCCTCGACCACTGAGCTGGGTTCCTGCGTTTGAATACAAATGGACCGTTTATCCCTGAAAGCCAATCTGTATGCAAATTACAGGTCCGTTTAACTATTCTCGTTAGTTGCTCATTTTCGGAACGTCTGCATTTTCAGTTTGGCTGAAATATAATCTTTTCGATTGAGGTGGTGATTGATAATGTTATTTATTTTGTTTGATAGTTTAATTGAAGCCAGTTCGTGCCTTTATTCTTGCTGTATCCGTTACATTAAATTCGCCTAAACGATTTCAATAAAAGACAGTTGTAAAAGTCCTTGTTAAAGTTGTTGTCGAATCCGTAACAGCCATACTTATAATAAATAACCTAAAACCGACCAAATCATTTCGCTATTAACTTTCGGCGTAACTTTTGCAAACGCCTCGCGATTTTAGTGTCTTTGCGAGAAGTTGTCGTCAACTTTTTCATCCCCTTTTTCCGGTTCCGCTAATGCTCAAACTTTCCTCAGATACGCCGACACGCCTTGCGAAGTGGTATGTTCAAAATTTTATGAAAATCTACAAGAAAGTAGCTAACTTGACTATACAGGAAGTATCAATAGCGACAAAATTATAAAAAAAGAAATCGTCTCGAAGCTAGGACTTAGTAAATACAGTTTCAGAAAATAAGCAAAACAAAACGATAACTGTATTTGACTTTGTATTGAGTTCGACTGAGAAATTGCTTTCTGAAGATTGATGAATTCTACGAAATAGTAATTTTAATTTCTATACCAATACAACATCATAATCATTTGATGAAAAGGTGTTGCAGTATGAATTACAAAGCCGACTTCTACGCATAGTATCTCCATACATATACAATTTCCTTATTGATAATATCAGGAACCATGTGAATGAAATGTAACCATAACACATCGTTATCTTTTATCGCGCGATTCAGAACCCAATAATGTTGCTATAAGCGTTCCCTCATATCGTCAACATAATCTGTATACCTTATCACGATTGTGTCTGCATCAGTGTTAGTCGCATTTACTTTTACCGTTCCGCCACTATTCGCGACCCGGGGCCCATTCTGCAGAACCAGACGATTCTGCGCTTGTTACGAGCATTCCATATGCAATTTTCTCCTTTCAACATTGAAATGCTTCACTATTTTCACAGTTTTTAAAGTATTTTAATGAATAGTTCGCAGTAACGTTCCCGTATTTAAATATACACGTGGAA
Source organism: Standfussiana lucernea (assembly GCA_964057025.1). NCBI lineage: Eukaryota > Metazoa > Arthropoda > Insecta > Lepidoptera > Noctuidae > Standfussiana > Standfussiana lucernea. The sequence goes on from OZ059785.1 coordinate 7,640,204, forward strand.
TGGTTATTTGCATAGCGCAGTTTCGTTGAAATAATTTTCCACAAATTTCATACGAAGTTTAGGTGTGGGTACTAGAGCAAAATTATTATAAAAGATATTTCCTAAAAATATTTAGAGTTCTGGGTACTGCATTCGTCGACGATGGCAGAAGAAATTCGGAAAACGAGCCATAATTATTCATTTTCCAAAGAACTGAGACAATTAAATGATGAAAGCTCCTACCGCCACCGCTACAATTGAATCGGTGTAATTGAGAACATGCCGAGAGAACTCTGGTATGAGTTGGCTCATTAGTGAGTATGAATTACTTGTTCGAAACTTTATTAGCTATGGTCTGAAGCGGCTTTACATAGTCATCACTGAGCATTGTAACAACAACTTCGCGGTAAGGGGCTCCTGCCTCCCACAAAGACGCAAATTTCTTCGCTTTTGAGGAGTGCAAAACTGTATCTAAAGACTTTTCGTGCATGACGTTCAATGTTATTAAGTTTCTCAGAACTTGAATTGGAGTTCTGTGACTGCGGGATTTTCCTCAAAGTCATTTTAATTCTAGAATTTATTTACATCATAATGTAATAATAAAAGCAGTGATAGCCTAGTGGTGTGACCGACGGACTGCCAAGTCATAGGTCTCAAGTTCAAACCCAAGACCCACACTTCTGATTTTACGGAATCATGTGCGTATTGTATAATAATCACTTGTTTTGGTGAAGGAAAACATCGTGAGGAAACCAGCATGCCTGAGAGATATACAAAAATACAAAATATATTATATTACTCGACGATATGTAAAGCCAAGTCAGAGGCCCATGGGCGGCATAAAAACTCAGACACCAGTTTAGGCACTAACCACACGACATATGTACATAGATCGGATAATTTCTGGAGAGCGAAGAGAACAAAGGAGAAATATTTTGTAAATAATACGCCTACATCAGAGCACGAATTGGCTTTCTGTCTCCCAACACACAGAACTTCTAAGTAAATAAACAGTAAAAATATCGTTGCGGTCTTTTAGAATGTCAACCTCGCACAGTTTGCGAGATACAAAAATAAACCATTGATCGGAAATGTACTGAAAGTCCGAGTCGGCCACAATTAATACATGCTTGGAATCAAATGGTTGGATCAGGAGTAAAATAGCTTAAACTGTGTTGCCGGTCACTGAAAACTCGAACTTATTTTAAAAGATGGAAGGATTGGCATCGATTGTCAATTTTCGGGATAGGTTCCGATCTAACCCCTGTTATAGAATCGTCTATTTGTATCATCGCCATAGCAAAGGGCAGCAGCAGTGAGGTTTAATGACAACGGACCAATACAGAATCGAGGTCAACGTTAAGTGTCGCATTGGACTTGGCACGGACCCTTAATTGAGCGGTTATCGTATGATCACAAACGGTACGGCAGATAAAATTAATAAAAGTGCCGAGAAGTCATGGTTTTGTCCACTGCTGTACAGTTATTTGGCGAAACAAAAGTAGAAAGCAATGTACTTGTAAGCATATCTACATGACGATATTGGCAGGTAATGAAGAAGTAGTAATAATTTTCCAATTTGAATATGCGTTTTTTTGTTCGGAATGTATAGTTAAGTCGGTTTCGCAGTATCGATTTTGCTTATCACCGGGGGAAAAACCGTAATCTAGAATGTCGAAGAACTGTCTCAATTTCTTACAGACGATAAAACAGATCTGATTGGAACCGAATAAGAAGAATCATATTCGATTACAGAAAATAAGCCATGAAAGACACAAATGGACTTGACTATAAATTAATTGATAAATAGCACTCGCAATATAATCAATACTTATAATAGCACCCAAAGTATTTAGAACTAATAAGTTTTAGAAAACAAATCACGAACAAGAACTACGCAGTACACATCAGCATGTTTAACGAAACTTCCATAGACACAACTTGCTTGCAATTAATGGAAGAGTTAAGTCTGAAGACTAACTCGGTTACAACTATGTATGTATGTATATTCAAGCTGTTCACATGTTGTGTCTTTGAATCTTATATATAAGATTCAAAGACATTAATTATACATATATTACATGTATAATTAATGTTTCAAACGAAAGATAGGCTTCATAAGCCACTGCATAGAATACTAAAGAACCATAGACACATAAAATAGCGCTGACATTCAGAGCAAGATTTTTTCTTTCAAATGAAGAGATCTTGAAGATGTGGTCAAAGGTATCGCAATTTGACAAAAGATTTCGCGATTTCGAATTTTTAAATTCACCTGAAGCATAATGACTTTGTACTTCATATTTCTTTTTAAACATAATATTACCCGGTGCTAATCACATACCAGTAATTAAGGTCGCCGAACAAAATGTTCATTTATCATCGTTTAAAAATTAGGATGCCTTATCGCTATCATCCATCATTAGCAAACTGATTTGTTTCATTTTTTTTTAAATTAGACAGACTTTCGTTTGACGTCTATTCCCTCGGATGGTAAGTAATGGAAAATGATGATAGTACCTAAGAGAGACTTGAAGATCCAAGTTATGGCTATTTGAACCTTAGGTCTATCCGTTAGGAGACGCACCGGGCGTCGGGGGCCACGTGGTGGCCCCCGGCCACCGTAGACGCGGGCCTGTGGACGGTGAGCTAAGGGCTAGCTCGCCGTCCCTCCGTCTTAGGACGACAGGCCGTGTCGACGGCGCGTTCGTGTTCCACGCGCGCCTCAAAGAGATGTCAGCAGAGGGAAGGGGCCCGCAAGGGCCGATGCCTGCCGGGTGCTGCGGGTTGTTCGAAAGAGATACCGCGGCCCCGGAACACAAAGGGCGATGAAGGAACATGGCAAAAAAAAAAAAAAAAAAGGTGTATCCGTTAGATGTGTTTTGACCCCTTACTCTTCATCCTTCTACTAAGAAGAACCCACGAAGAAGCCACGGTTCTCAACATCAGACTACTAAGTCTGATGTTGAGAACCGTGGCTTCCCTTTCCCCTTCGTAATTTTGGAATTCCATTGCTACATAAGTCTTAATGGAGTGTCAAGTTTACCCATTTTTTATTGCTCCACACTGATTTGCCCTAGTCTTTGTGCAATATCTTCTTGGCCTTCTTCATTGCCTATTAGGTACTATCGCCCTTCAGTATTTTTGGTTAACCAAGGAAGTAAGGAAATGTTTAATATAGAAGAGAATTCCGTTACCCTTCGTGTGAAACTCGTTTGTGAATTTGTCCGACTACACCGGCGGTACGCAGTCGCTAAAATAACCAATTTGGGGACCCTCATCGCGCGTCAAGAGGTAATGGATGGCTCTGAGCTCACTGTTGCGGTTATATTGGACGGGGAAAAAATTATATTTCGCTATTACCCTGCAAATTTCCCAGTACCTCAAAATATAAGGAAAAACGCTGCGAAGTGATTTTTGGGACGTGTGTGTACGTGCGTGAGTTAGAACGCATGAGATTTTTCCTGGATAACCTTGTGAATAAAATTAATTGAAGCTGCTAATAATATTCTCCATCAAATCAATAGAGAATTTCTATTATTATATGACTTCTAAAAACGAGTTTGATTTTGTCATCAAATCGTAGTCATTACAAAAAAAAAGACGGATTAAATATAGCCGGAAGCGTCTGATGCTGAAACAAAACATTTACGTCTCTGACATCATTCGCAAAAACACGTTAATCGTGGACTGGTGAACACTGTAATGTACGAAGGTACTTAATTCTTTCTCAGATATAAAGAATCCAGGAGTTCAAGCCGTGTCTGCTTCATCCATTACAAAGTCCTCTAGAGAATACCTGTCTTAAACAAGCTTGTACCATTATTCTTTGCTTAGGTTAACTTAGGTACATCTTTTCTTGCCGACAAATTAAATTAAGTATTCCGACGATTTCTGATATATCGGTTACGGAAAATAATGAAAAAGGTACTTGAATATATATAATATAAACAAGTTCAAATAGCAAATTTTTCAAATAATACATGATGTGTAGGCGCTTCCGTTTCTGCAAAAATTTTACCTAAAAAACTGGTGATCCAATTTTAAAACAATACCTGATATTTAACATGTTTAGGTAAGTAAAATTCTATTTTGACATTCTTTGTTAAACACTTTTTATTTATTTACTGCTTTTATGTTGCATATATTTGCTACTACCTACTATTTACAGTTTTTGCTATCTTTATTACTTACCTTTAGCTGGGGCCCTTTGTCTGATATCTACATAGATGACAAATACCTAAATATTATCACGGCGTTATCTTTTTGATAGTTTGTATAGTTATTAAAACGTAGGGAACATATTAGTAGGTATTATTTACTCCAGATAAATTTCAGAGAAAGCGCTAGAAAATAAAACAGTGTATAAAATACTTTACGGAGAGAGTAATTCCGAATTTATTTAAACCTAAAAAAAACAACTAGTAATACGCTCCGGGACACAAAACTATCAAAAGCACTGAACTGTGTTTCAAACAACGAGCGAACGATGTACAAATATTGTATATTTGTTAACTAATCTCGAAATTATTTTACAACAAGCTTATGCCAGCGGCTTCGCCTGCGTAATTAACCAATAATTGATAATATGTTTATAATTGACCCACGGGATGTCCTACCGGGATGGAAAGTAGCCTATATGCTATTCTAAACTATAATCTATCTCTGTGCCAAATTTTCCTCCCGATCCGTTCAGCCATTCTGGCGTGATTGAGTAACAAACATCCATCCATCCATCAAAACTTTCGCATTTATAATTTTAGTATAGAAGTATAGATATAATTATTTACCCTTGTTTTTCAAGATTAAGAAATGTAGACTTCGAAAGAACTGACATATGCATGAAACAAAGGCAGACATAGCCGCAGGACTCTTTACTAATGGAAAAAATACCAAACGACCCGCCCGTCCTCTGACTAAGTACACGTACAAAATAGTTCGCCCGAAACCTTCAGGGTAACGCGCTGCGTTTGCAGATCGTGCGCCCTTCATTAAACTTGAAGGTAAAAAGTGGGCCCTTATCTAATCTGCAGTTGTCCCTTCTTGCTTTGCAGCTGGTGCCGTACAACTTAACCCCAATTTTATCTACTGCCCAACTGCCCAAATAAATTCGCTCGTAGTCAAAAATGGTTGAATCGTTCCCCGAAATTGGATTGTTGTCATGATATAACGAAAATAGTGAATCAACTAACCCTCGCGCGTGTCATAAAAGTTAATTAAGGGGCAGTGTATTGCTCGTAAATATGTGCTGCGAATTTAGAAGTGGATTCTGACCAAAACGAAATACATGTTGGAAATCTCTGGAATGCCAAACTGTTGCCAAAGCTTCATCGGCATAACAAAACGATTTAATGAATATGGTATACCCTATGAATGGCTTTGCTCGGTTTACAAGTGTCCATAAGTAGCGGTAGCGTCACCAAATTGATTGTTTCTTCTTGTTGTTTTATTCCGTTGCATATTTGATGGCGGCTTGTAAAGCACTTCAAAAAAGATTGTATACAGGATAAAGGAACAGATTGAAATATGGGTAAGAATGGACACATTAAACGAACTGTAAATCACGGCTTGTATGCCTGGGTACTCCAGCGTCACTTTGTATAGATTTCATTGCGCTCATTGACCAATCAAATCACGCTCTCGTTATACCGTCATCCTTATTGACGCACTGTGTTAGAGCGGGATTCTTCCTACCCAGTCAGACACGTTTGAATAAAAATAAATGCAATTTTCGCAAAGACTCTGAAATATTTATAGCAACATAATGGTGCCAAATCGTCTGTCTCAATTTCGCAAAATTTGTAAATGTCCGGCCCGTCCAAAAGAATAGAATCATAAACAAAATGCTATCGATTGGCAAATTTTTGGATCTTAGGCCGTTCCTCCAATAAAATCGTGTTGAATGTGACAAGTGCGATTCGTTTTTCATTTTTCATATAATGACGCCTCCTCCGGGCACAAAGCCCGTTTTATAGCCATCACAATGGGATTGTGCTCTTTCATCAGCGGGACTTTTATGGGCGTCGCGTCAGCTGTGCTGTGGGACGCCAAAATTGAGACAGTATAACTAACTACTTTCGCCCGGCCACCCATTTAGCGGTTGCAGCTCTTTGTCACATTAACTGACCGCTATGTCAGCGTAAATATGAGCATGAACTTCTAGGAAGACTACATGTATGAAAAAAATAGTAAACAATATGACATAGCTTCGTTGGAAACATTGGCTTTCCGCCACAACTATTGAACTTTGTACCGATTCAGGAAAACGGTAGTGTCTTCGGTCACTTTCATCTGTTTACTCCGTCTATTTTCAGCTTTTGGCACGAGCCGTACAAAATGGATACCTAAATCAAGAAAAATGATACAGTGCATGACGTGCATAGCAAAGTTCTGTTTATAAGGCAAGAAGTCGTAAACTGATAAATACGAGACGATAGCTATCATTAAAGGTTATGGTAGATGGTAGATTTCCGTTTGGGTTTCGAATATCTGTGAATATGAGATGGTAGAATGTAGATAGTCACCGACGCATCAATGTATCACATTCATGAATATGATCGTACCTATCTGTGGTAAACATTCTAAGGACATCTGTTTCAATTATGAGCTGCATGACAAACAAGTTGATATAGGTAGTACTGGTACTTTTACATATCCAGTTGAGATCGAATCAGACGCAGCAACCACATAAGACCTTGAATCGCTTGTATCAACACAGTCGTTGAATGTTTTAAACGCTGTTTTATGTATCAACAAATTGTAATCAATAATTTTACCTGAATCTGAAATCTGTATCTGAATCTTAAAGTCCTTATAATATTTTTTATACGAGAACCTTCAGTTTATGTAAAGTTGTTTCTTTTGTCCCTAATAATTACGTTTGTCAGACAGAGAGCACTTGACTTTTGAAGGTTTTCTTAATATTTTCTTGTGAAGATTTTTGATTAACTTATTTCAAGTGAAATATTCCTGTTGTTGGAGCCCTTACAGCGTAGAACGTAAGAATGTATATCCTTTGTACCTAGATTTGTTTGAGACTTCAATATGTTTATATTGCTTTCTTTGTATTCATAGCTTTACCGCCGTGATTTTCCGTCTTACTCATATTTCTTATTTGGATAATCGATTCTCTTACATGTCACAACGGTAGTGGAATTGAGTTATCCATATATTAATCATAATTGCTGTTTTATGAGTGTTGATGCTGAGCGGCTATACTAAATACAATGGAGAATTACTGTGAACGACGCAGATCTTATATGCTTACAATATACAGTGTTAATGGACCAAGTAATACCTATATCGTGTCTACTACATACATGGATACCGTTAACTACGCGTAAACTATTGAGCTGCTACAATTGATTCGCATTTATTCTCCATCTCCATTTTGAATTTCTTTATCTGTGAAATCACTTGAGTCATTATTATTTTTCATGTTATTGAAGTTAAATTCAACTGTTTTGGTAATTAATGGAAGATTATGAAATTTCTGGTGTATTGATAAGCTGAATTTATCTACAAAACATGCAGTAGCACTAAAATTAAACAAGACCTTGTCAATTACTTTTTTATTGTTGTGACTTATTGCGTTAATGTCTGTCGATATCTTAGTAAAGGTATTATTCTATTCATAATCGATAATGACATTTTGATAGTCAACTGTAGCTAAACTTGAAACCCATTTCTATAATGGGCGTATTTATGTCAATTTAGTCATATCACAAGGTATGGCGTGACTGTCTGGCATTATCTTATCTTGTTTATCTAATTTTCAATCCGTCCTTTCTGTAAAAACATAAACATTACTAGAAAAAGTAAACCACACGTGTTTACGTCAAGTAGTACGTAACAAACCTGTTTGTACTGTGAATAAGCTAGTTAACGCATTCACCGAGCCGCGGGCAAGGTGTTCCCAGCTGTTAAAAAAATCGCGCGATCAAACATTTACATAAATAAAAACCAAACGGATTTGTTTACTTTACCAAATTCTACCTTGATTTTACATCAATACTACATTTACAAATCACTACACTTTTAGCTTGTTCCATTTATATTGTTCCATTCATGCAATTAAACAATAATCAATTTGAAAACAGACCAAAAAAATAGTACTCACATTCTGACACAGTTCCACTGCTATTCGAAGCTAGTACACCAAATGTTTTAACGTTTACAACACATAAAAATATTAACCACCACATAATGGCACAAAATTTAGGGGCTGCCCGATGACAGCCCACCAAAAGGAACATTCGTCCTGTAAACTTTCGATTTTACGAAAATCACTATAAAGCAACACTGCAGGGCAAATCCAGGAACGTGACAGGGTTACGTCACATTCATAACACTGTTAGCCGTCTTACAGATTGTAGTCACTGTTATTAATACTGCGAGGGGCAATATTTTGGTGATTGGTTGGTACGCGAGAGTTTTGAGGTTATTTCTACGTGCCACTGGTGCGAGCGCGACGGAGAAATGTCGCTCTTGGCAGGTGAGGCGATGCGGCGCAGGCAGCGGGCCGCTAGATGGCGCGGGCGGCGCACGCGTGACGTAGCTACGTTTAGTTTCGGCGACCGAACGGCGGCGCTGCGCTGCTGATTCTAGCTACAGATTTTTCCAACGCATCACGCGAACGACACGATGTTAAGCCTCGCTCACATGCGATCTCGAGTACAAACGACTATTTACGACAGCTGAGGGTGCACCATTAGTTTTTATGAGTTAGCTTCTTTATTACACGAAACCGCGTCTGTTATAGCCAGAAATCTAATACCGTTGATATTGCGATTCCGGAACGTTGAGTTTAGTTTGGTGTGTATTAGACACTGAAAGAATTTATTGCCATAGATATTATTGTAGAGCAAATTCAGAACCAAATGCTTGCAAAAAGTTTTTGAATTCTTTCGACAGATCCTAAGAATTCTAACTTATTTTAGAAAACATTTTGCTAGTAGTTCCCAGAAACTGTTGTATCCGTAATGCTATTTCAACACAATTAAATTAAATTAGTGCCTAATAATTAATTGAAATCACATAATTTAACTCAACAAATATTTTCTGGACACTGAACATAGGAGACGCCAACCCATAAACAGTTTAATAAATCGTTGTCACAATAAGCAGCGCTATCCCAAAAGTTGGCAACATAATGCTAAAAAGATGCAAAATTCTTTCCAGTTGTGATCTCGCCCTAACACGAGAAGAGGAATGCGCGCGCATCTTAACAGTGCCGCCGTGGGAAGACGTCGGGGGGGCGTGGCGTCAGTCGTTACGCACATACGCCAGTACGCAACGCTGCGATAACACACCCGGCTGATAACACCCCCCACTGATAACACTCTCCATACATTCACTAGCAGACGCACGCACACACACTCAAACCCAGCTTTCACGTAGTTCTACGTTTGCGAACGCAAGATCTCCTCGTACTTTCTCGCTGAATTCTGCGTAGATAGGCACTACGAATGTGTGCGTGCGGCCGTCTTTTGTTTAAGGAAGTCAAAAGTCCTTAGAGCCGGCGTCCTGTCAACCGGCTTCTTATCAACAACACTCTTCCCGCTTCTACCGACAAACACACAACGGCCTCCTGAACTCTTCCGGTTTATATATGAATAAGAAAGCCGCTAAAGTGTCCTCCTTTACAGCTCAACGTCTGAATAACGGAAAAGGCTTTCGACTTGAACAATCAAATCTCGAAGAGCATAAAGTATATTATTCGATTATTTATTCATATTTTCCTTAAGTAGTTAGTACGTAGAATAATCCAAGTTTCCTCTGTTCATAGTTCATTTGCATAGTTTCATAGTTTGTATTAATTTATATATTTGATAAAAAAAACCGATAAGTTATGTAATAATAGTATTGCTTGGAATTTTATTTGACGCATAATTATGAGGAAAATCTAATATTCTTTACTAATTAATTTTTACTTGTTACTTTGAGCTTTATAGGATCTTGCCACACGCGGTGCTTTTGTCAGTAACACGTGTCTGCTTATACGCAAGATGATCAACAGAGTCTCTATTTGCATCCTTCATATATTGCTTACTGTGAGTTGTAACTTTTCAGGGATGTTACACATCATCATGAGTGATGGCCTAGTGCCGTGGTGTGGCCGCCGGGACTGCCAAGTCACAAGTCTCGAGTTCGAACCCAAGATACGCACCTCTGATTTTTCGGATTCATGCGCGTATCGTATAATTATCACTTGGTACGGTGAAGGTAAACATCTCGAGGAAACCAAACCATGCCTGAGAGATATTTCTTGACGGCCTGTAAAGCCAAGCCGGAGGCCCATGGGTGGCATAAAAACTCTGACACCAGGTTAACCACTAAGCACAGGAAAAAAAGGGATTTTACGATGTATCATATCAACGGCGTGCCCAATTGACCTGACTCAATTATTAAGGAAGGCATCGCTGACGCTAGCACTCCCCACTCTCAACCTCATAGCGAGTGAGACGGACTTATTCTGTTGTTATCTAAGTGATTTCAAAAGGAATACATTGTTTGTAGTGAGCTATATGTATATGTTGGTATCAATTAAGATAGGATTAATTAAGGCGCATTTATCCCATTGGGTTATTTATTTATTTAAACTTTATGTACAATAGTGGTACATAGGTGGACTTAATGCCACAAGGCATTCTCTACCAGTCAACCTTTGGGTTAAATTGGACAAAATTGTGACAGAGTACAAAAAAATAACCGTTTTGGTTATCCTCCTATGCTAGATGTAAGTAGATAAATAAATTATTTGAACCTGAAAACATCGCTCAGACGGTCAAACCCAGCATGCCCGTCATGCAAAAATCTCTGTTCCTACAAAATACTTGAATCCAGATTGATTTCAGGGCATTAACAGGAAACGTACTACATTTCACGCCTCCCCAAATAGGGTCATTCCAAATTGCTTTTACTCTGAACATCCCGAAATTCTGGGTCATCGCCGACCGGCTGGCGAGTTGCGATTTTTCAGAAAGCAGCTGAAACGTGGGAGCGTGTTACTCAATAAAACATTTCAGGTGAGACGTGCCCTGAAGCCAAATTAACCGAACGTGATTGTCGCGGACATTTTTTTTATATAAGAAACAGGTTAAACAAAGAAAGAGAGAAACTAATAAAGCAATAACAAATATACACTAGTGCGGAATATTAAGTGGGAATATTGATAATATTACAAAGTTGGCACTTTCGTGTGGTAACGCAGTACATTGCACGTGTTCTGTATTTATACTTTTTTATTTAGTTTGCTTTGGAAGCTAGCAAAAAACTAGAACCTCGAGGACGTACCAACATTTTCAAACCATGTGAAGTATTCTCCATCGTTTGCAGTGTTCACTTACTTTGTTGTGGACGTTACTTTATTAGGTTTCCGTTTTTTGCGCGCTCGTTCGGTACTAAAATAAAGAACTCTAATAACTTCCGTAAACATTCCACGTCTTAATCAAAGTTTTGCTTGTGTAAACGTAAACGGTAAACACTTAAAAAGGTTTTCTTGTTCATCTGACATAATAAAATGGCCGAAATATCAGGAACTCAAAATGAATAGTAAACATAGTAAATATCACGTTTAATGTGCTAATGATAGAGTCTGAGATAATTTGGGAACAATTTCCAAAGACCGTAGACAAGATACTTTTTGTCAATCGCTTTTAAAGTAAGTAAGTATTTCATATTTTCTCAATTTTCAACAGTATTTACGTAAGCTTTTCGGTAGCTTATGTCAATCCGGTATTCGGTGGCTTTTGACATTTCATCAATCGGCAATGACACGAAAGCTTATAAAGAGCATTTAAAATATTAAAAAAAAAACTCAAGATACACACTCAGCGTCTCAAAAACGTTTTCAGAAAAAGTGCGCTCAATTTCGAATGATGTGCACTTTTCAGTGCTTATGACAGCCATTGTTTTTCGGGAATTGACTTAGAAACGTGACATAACATTCGTTGCTCGCGTTTAAAAGATTACATCATTTGGTTGATGTAAATTCGAATTTGTTTTGTTTCGAATCAGAACTTGTGATTTTTTGTTTTATTTTGGTTTTTCGACGTCACTTTCTGATTTAAAAATTGCAAGGAACTGTACAGCTAGGTTTGTTTATATTTAATATATCGACGATGCAGGGTGAATTTAAATTCAATGTCAATTTTTTATATTTGCATTTTAAAATATTTAAACTTATTGTATAAACTACTCATAAATATAAACAACTTCTACAATGTGAGCAATGCTGAATAATGAGCACCAAACATACCTCTGAAACAAATATGTATTTCATGAAAAATATTTATTAATGGATTCAAAGTCACCTTGCATAGATATGGAAAATTAGAGCATGTAGGCACTGCAATGTCGATATTTATTAAGGATATCAGTCTGTTTGTTTCATCATTGAATGCGTTTTTCGTTAAGTTTATTAATAAAACATATCTTTAACATAACCACAACAGTTATCCTCACAACTACAAAATGTATATTATTTACTGTACCAATAATAATGAATATTACCGCTTGTATCTAATAAACGAGCAAAATTAAATAGTTCAGCTACAAACACTACAATATAGTCTGAAAATGTTAACAAGCGAATTATAACGAGTTTCACGTACCGAATACATGTGTAGGTACATTGGAATAATTAATTACAATGTTAACTGCCACAAAGTAAAGTAAATGGTTTGAATTAATATTATTTTCATGGAACATGACGAGACGGTAGTAAATACTCTCCTGGTAGCATGCCTGGTATATTGTTGCATTTTCAGTTACGTATGTCAGAAATAATGAAGGTGGTAAGTACTTAATTAAACGTTTAATTTAAAATAATTGACACACTGCAAAGAAGAATTAAAGAACCCAATTTCTATTTACGTTGAACTATCGCTTAAAAAAGCCTCAACGACTGATAATATACGAGAAAATCCAAAGTCACGTACACACCACCCATAAAGATAAGCAGTTAATTCCGTGAATTAAAATAAATACCAAGATAGGATCTTTTAAAGGCTGATCGAAGCTCATATAAGTACAAATGTCACGGTGAATGTCCGAATCGCAGTGTTTCTTAAGATGCACTAGTTTATGTTAACCCATTATCAGGCAAAGGGAATATTTCTCCCACCACCTGTTAGTTATTCTATTGTTTTACACAAGTTATTACAAGACTTTTCAATCACTCACTAATTACTTGAAGAAAATAAAAACATGTAAAAAAAGTTGAAATTTATTATCTACCAATAATACTTATGCCTATTTAGCATTATTTTCCGATTGCTAAACTGTTACGCCTGTTAAAGGGTTAATATTCACTAAGCTGCCTCGACTGCGTCGCTGGTCGAGTAGTTGCGAGCGCAACTGGTCCACGAGGTCTTGGGTTGGATTCCAAGGTTGGGCAAAGTGTTAATGGGTTTCTTCATCAGGATTTCTCTATAGCAGCCACGGAGTCTGGATTAGTGCCCGGTTGATGGTTATTGGCTTGCCCCCTATTACATGGGACTGAAAACATAACTGGCGAAATGTAGGGGTACTATAAAGAACACCTCTGGGATTATAGGCGTGATGTTATGTTTTATGTTATTCACTAAGCTCTCTCGAGAATGAGCGTAATTTTTTCATGATGATTTCGGTCATCCACCAAATGAATGTACACCACGGTGACGTTAATCTTTATCATCATCATGTCATCGTCTTCAGCATTCTCCTGCCCTTATCCCAGTATAAGCGGGTTGGCGCAGCATGCCTTCTTCTTCAACATACGTTAGTAACCCACCGCTGCACCGGTTTTTTCCGTTCCCATAGACAAACTGAAACTGTGAAAACGGTTTCGTGGGGTGTGTATTTCATAATTCCAAGAATTTTGTAAACATTTTTATTAAATAAAACAATAGTATATATTCATATTATATTTATCTATTAATTGTCATCTCAGCAGTCACCTCCTTTCTAGCCATATCATCTATAGCACAGTTTTGTCTACTCTGAGAGTCACATCTTTGGTCAAAACTTTCCTCACGAAATTTTCCGCATTCCTCATTTCCTTCATCATGAGGGAAATTACTATAACTTTTCAAGTTTCACTATTTGGAATGCTAAATCCAAGTTGTATCACGATTACAAAGACACTGGTGTATGTACAATTCAAGTAAATCAATGATACTCTTACACCTTCAAAATTAATAAATTGTCGACATTCTCCGGTGCATCTTAATATTCACCAATTTCGGACAGTTCGCAGTAACACAGACAGAAACGAGAATACAACAATAAAACGTAGGGCCCACAGACATGTGGTCACATTAAAATGCAGTTACGGTGTGACCCGTAAACTGACGGGCCATTATTTATAGCCCACAGAATTTTATGTGAGGGGACAAAATGGAATTGTTTCACTTTTCTTTGGGTACTATGCTAATTAGGATTGGATGGTACTTTGGTGGTAATTTTTGAATCAATTTAATGACATTGTAAATAAATGTTACTTGCACCTTGTAACTTTTACGACTTGCCAAAATAATGAAAATATTCGTTCTAAATGAGGCCCGCTATGTGGCAAAAGAACATGTTAAAAATTGCGTAGCATAATCGTTTCTTGCCCGTTCGCAAACAAAAAAAAAACATCTATCAACATTTTTGTAATCTGACTAAAAAAGGTAAGAAAATACAACTTACCTTGAGCTAGCGCAATTAAAACACAAACGCACTGGATCTTCAACAATACACAGTACGTACCCATCATAGATATGAATCTAGAATAAAATAAAATACGGATGACACATGAAGTCGATAAAGCTCAGCGATAAAGTTAATCTACTTCCCGTGTTCCGTTTGTTATTTATTGCAAAAATAAAATAACTAAAACGAACTTGTGCTACTATTTATTTATCACAAATATTCTTTTATCCATTGAAACCAATTTTTAGTGACGGCTATAGGTAGGATTGCATTTCTTTCAGATATATCTTGAGAAACGGCTGACCTATTTCAGAAATACCAGACCTTTTGATAATCCGATCGCTATACAAAGAAAAATACATTTAAAGAGTTACAGACTTTACTATGGTCTACTCTAGTAGACCATAGTAGATATAAATGGTTTATAATTGGAAACCGTAAATTTTCAATCAAAGTAAGCAGAGTTACTAGCTATCCCAAATCACCGTAGACACCACAGATACGCTACGCTTGGCGCGAATACCGAACAAGACATCGCCGTGCACCAAAGACTATATAACCCTATGCCGTGCGCCGTGATAGGCGTTATATCGACGTCCCCAAATCCATGTAAATATTAATCCTGTAACGTAAATATCCTACAAAGGATTATATATTATAAATTACCCTGGTAATGTGTCCACTTTGGTCCTGAATACCGTACTGTACTAACGCAAAGCTGATAAGTAATACTGCATCAGAGCAAGGACAATCCTTTGAATAGATTTCAAAGACTACAAAAGAGGTTGTCCGATATTCTGAAGCAGCGAAGATTACGTAACGTTGCTGAGCTAATAATGTGCATTGTGTTGAGTATCTGCTTGAACAATTTTAAGTCCCTGTTTCAGCATAGCCGTATCCCACAATTTTGGAATGCAATGATGATGAATGACATGGAAGGATAAGCATCAATTACAGTTTTCACATAACCCTCTTGTATATGTCGGTATTAATTAAACTTTGAAGCAATCCCAAATTGTGTAAAAATAAAATCCTCACTCGTATAAACTCTTTCCAAATTATTTCACTACCTACCTATTCTCGCCAATTGTAATTAACTGGTTTAATACATAGCCCAAAGAAACCAAAGCAAAATGCATATTTATTTACGCAACATTACAGCTAAGTATGACAGAGAAAAGTTTACTGTTCCAAATGTTGAATAAGAAGAATATCGTGAGATTATTCCATTGGAGATGCACTGAAGTGCAAGGTTGCACACAGGCGGAATCTAAGTTTGACTGATCTCATAAAATCTCTCTCGTATTGTTTTATACCGAAGAATAATAGTATCTTTATTTAATAAAGTGAACAGAGATATCTCTTCTTAGTTGATTACGCTTGGCAGAGTGGTCGTGGTAATGGGGGTCTACAACTGTGGTCGCTGCCTTCGCGATCCTTTTCCACCGGTCTCTAATTGGCTGCATGACGAGCACATTCTGCCACAGTGATCTTGGTGACAGATTTGATGGAGCCTGTCCATCAGGTTGATGATCGACCACGTGGTCTCGTGCCTTCGACTCTATCCTGAACCACCAAATGCTCCACGTAATTATTGTTGCGGGTAACTTGTCCAAAAAATCTGAGAATTCGTAATTGCCCAAACGATGACAGTCTATGTTTAATATTGATCAGAGATTTATGTGGGTGATAATCTTAGGAGAGACATGGTTGGGAAAATGCTATGCTAATAAAAATTTATAAAAGAAAATTATTTTATGAGGTAACGTTACGTAACGCCTACATTATTCACACGTTATTTACCACCTTACGTTTATCGCTACAAGATACACTACATTTTTAATTTAAAAACGGTGACTTTGAGAACACAAACACGTCTCCTCTGTGGAATAAGAATGCTTTCGCAAACATTTTCAGAACTACCAGCTTGCCATAACTGAGCAATATTCCCGCTTTTGGCTATGTTTACTGTACACGTTTCGAAAAAACAAACGAAAATAATCAACCCTCTAGCGTAGGAAGGTCCGAAATTCGGGAAAAGATTTCGCCTTTTCCTGCCGTTTGCGATGCTTTCAAACCTAGTTTGGACTAAAGCTGAGTTGGCAAGGCTTGTGGGGGCAAATTCACCTGTAATTATGGTGGCAGTAGATAATTGTCGCCCCCTGGCACAAAAGACCCTGAATCATAGCTGAGCTAGCACTGACTTGTCGACGTCTGTCTTTAAAGCTACCTCGTAATTACTGATTGTGATTTACCTTCATATATTTTGAACAGATTCTGGGGAGGTTGGATTTTCTTGTGCTTATATTTTTTCACTCGGAGCTGAACTGTTATCGTTTAAAAGAAGTTTGGTCTGTAGATTGATTTTGAAAAAAAGTGTTTCTGTATCGTATGTATAATATTACATAGTTTTGTCAAATTAATTTAATTGGATTAAAAACCCTGAAAAAATTCTTCGACAAAACGTACTTGTCACAGTATTGACTTAGTCCCAGTAACTGTCTCTAAGGATTAATTACCTGCTAACTCGTCTGGTAACTAAAAACAAGCAATGATAATGTACACTAATAAACACGAAGAACAACTCTCAAAAGGGATGAATAATAAAGGCCTCATTAATATACTAATTTAGAATTCCAGTGAATTCCCCGATGAGCTTATAAAGATCCGACCGCAATAGTAAAATGTTATACAAAACAAAATTTGTACTCACCATACAATTTATAGTATCCAAGATACATATTCCTTTAATATTATAAGATACATATTCTTTGCTAAACTAAGAACGAATTCCCCAAAATGCATTGTTACAGTTTAATCTACCGTTTACTTTGAAAGATTAATCGATGTTCGTAATCTTAGATTAGCGGAGTTTCACAGTAAAATGATCCTAGTTTAGGGTTTATTACTGGCTATCAGACCTCTGAGAAGCCCTGCTCTACCCTACTTAGATTTAATTATTGGTGGAATCAACCGCAGGTCAAGTACTCAAGTTACTAGACGACAGCTGTTACGTGTTAGCTTACGTTACAAACTGACCGGTTAATTAACTATTCATGCGTAAAATACGGTGGTTTTTAACACAGTATTAGGTATTTAACATTTTATCGATTTTAAAGTAGATATACAATTATAGATCGCTTAATTTGCAGGAAATTCCGTTGTGTTGAAAATCAATACGGTTATGCATGTGAAATAATTCCTGTCATCAATAAGATTTCTGTCCAGCTGTGTCAGTGATGATATATGTGACTATTTACCTCCCAATGAAAATGGAACCAAAATTAAATATCGTATCTACTAACTGAATATTTTTTTCGCATTTACATAGGTACTATTTGCAACATATTAATCAAACAACCCTCATTTGTCACAAGCGAATGAGCGCACAGGAAATTGATGGATTCTCACTTAAATGTTTGCTTTCAGGGATCCATGTGGCGTTTTAAATTATTTTTTTAATGGGACCCTGGTATTAAAACGAATTGAATGACGTTACTAGCATCAGAATCGATAAAACAGCGGCATTTTAGTGGAAATTTTTGAAAATCAAATCTTGAGTTTTTTTTGCAATTAGCAGATCATTGTAGGGTTGTATGTTGATTAGAATATGAAAAAATGTGGATTTACCGAGTTATAATAATTAAAATCATCGATACAACCCTCGAAGTTAATTTTATCCCAATTATTGACTATTTCATGAAAAAGTCATTCAATAGGATAAAATGAACTTAGAGGGTTGTATTTAGGATTTTAATGATTATGACTTGGTAATCGATATTTGTTAGGTCCGCGAATCTGACACTGTCCTGCAAATTGCAAAAAAAAACTAAAGTAAATTTGAATTTCGCGGGTTACCCTGCCGGTTCCCTCGTAACTAGCTGTGTCGGTGGTTACATGTAAAGTTCAAGAACATTTAACATACCATTTCGAGTGTAAAATCATTTGAATATTCAATATAACATCACTCCCGGTTACCGCGAAGAGTAAGGCGCAGCTGATGTATAGTTCTTCCACATTGTGCTAGTAATGTTTAATTCCCATGTAAGGTTGAGCAAATTCAGACTGGGCTGCTGTGAATAAAACAAACAATTAGATAAACACTTTAAAGGCATTAAACATCTGAGTTTGTGTCCCTATCAAAAATCAACACAGGTTATTGAGAAATCGTAAAAACGCTGCAAATAATAAGGCTGACATTTGTGCAGCACAAGCCCAAGAAAAACATACAAAATCTTTATGTAAAAGCCCTAGGTACTACACACACTCCCACCTCACATCTCACTCTGACCTCATCCCTCAACATATTGATCCTTGTATTTTATTTCCACCGCCTAAGCAGGCAGAAAAAAAGTGCGGTAAAAGTACATCCTTGCCTAAGGCCATGTTGCCCGCGGATAATTCTGTGTGGTCTCCGACTAATGCTGTTTGGTGGCGGGCAGCATGGATGACGGAACTTCGCACACGCTTCGTAAAACATCCGGGCAACAGGCTAAAATATGTCGGGCAAAAAATGTGTGCACTTTGACTGGAGTCTCGTGGTTGCTATGGGGTTATTTTGCGTCGGAGACTTAGGTATTTTCATTATGATATAAAGGTATTACGACAAAGATTAAATATAGTATTTTTAGATTGTTTATACCTACTTAGTTAATATTGTTACGTCGGCTGCTTTACGAGAACATTCAAGGTTACGCTCGACTCTAGAATGTTCCATTATGGAACCTTCTCGAAGGATCCAGAAAGTTGTGGAACTTTCTCGAAGGTTCTCGAAAATTGTGGATCTTTCTCGAATGATGGGTAGTTTGTGGGAGCAGTCAGTTGGATTTTGGCTAAACAACTAAGCGAATCAATGTGAACTACAAACGCGATATCTAATTGTATAATGATCAGGGGTGAATTTGTGCTCTAGTTTAAAATGTAAAGATATTCGGTGTTTAATTGGTAATGTTTTACCTAATTTATCCCACAGCCAGCTCGTAACAATACATTATCAATGAATAAACTAGCCATAGGTGTATAGTTTACCAACATGTCAAGCCTCTCTAAATAAATTCCAAAGTTCATCCATCCGAAAGCTAGATACGTATCAGCTTCGCCTGGTATATTTGAACAGCTATAAATACTCTGTAATATTTACACTATCCCGTACCAATGTGCCGAAATACGGCCCAAACAAGTGAAACAAATTAGCAGTTCCGAAATAAGTAGCCATTCGCAAGTTCATTAAAGCCAGATTCACATAAGTACGGGGTACGGACCCGCCTCACTAATTCTAACAGCGCTAATTACACGCGTTACATTATCAGGGGTTTTAAGTAACTCCATGTTCATATTTTAATTGATGTAATCTAAGGCAATGGCGCAATTAGGGAGGGTTGTTAAGAACCAACACCTTGCTGGCTTTAAGCCCTACCCGGGCAGAAGGTCACTTGTTAAAGCGTATGTAGTAACTCTTGGAAAAAGGGCTTCGAAGGACCCTTACAAAACTCGGTGTCTTTGAAAGGAAAATATTAAGATGAACTTTGAAGCGTTAACTTTTATCAAAGCTTGGACGGATGATCTTCTTCGACGAAAACGGGATATTGCTTCGTAGATTATTCCGCGGAATTCTCAGTTTAATTCATAATATTACCGTTGTATTATTATTTCTCACAAAGAATAACCCTCCATCCTTCTGACTGACCGTAGCGCCACTATTCTGCACTAATACCCAATTAAAAGGATTTAATAGTTTTCAGAATTTTATTACTTTCACCTAGGGAACCGTTAAGACTTTAATTCTATTTTTCCACGAATGAACCGAGAGGGATTCTTTGTTTATTGGTGGCAATTGCTTTCGGCTTATTGGATCCAATTGAAATCTTAAGTACATATCGAAAAGCTGTAAAGTAGAGGAAAAAAGAAAACGTTTTGATTTTGAGGGTATTCTGCCGAAAGGTTTTCGTCCTACGAATTGATTTATTATCGTATTAAATGTGGAGAATACGTGTGAGCCGTTAGTTTCTGAGGTGCTGAAATTCACGCTTTAGAAGTTGGTCGGTGAGACGTTGACAGAAGTTGCGCTGAACGCACTTTCAGCACCACGAGTTTTTAACCGACGTTTTAAAAAGGGGGAGGTTAAGTGAAATACTTCCTCTTTTTCAGAAGTATCATTCTTTTATTAATATTATTCGTTGCCATCCCGATTTTGCGGCCGCACGCAGCCTGATTCCGCGATCGATTTTAAACTGTCTGGAATGGTCGACTGGATAATCTATGATGTTTTTTCTTCAAAAGGCCAAACTCAATATTCTCTAAATTGTCCTTGGGTAATTTGATCTTATTAAAAATCGTCTAGCCTCTAAAAGGGCCTTCGAGATTAAGTTGATTTCGTTCTGTCTACGTAAATTTATGAGAAAAACCGACCACATTTTATTATCATTTTAGTAGCAAAAGTGATTTAACCTGTTTACTATTATGTCTTTCTGGCTAGTTTCTTCACATTAAAATGAAAGAAAATAATTTATTTCAGGAGCTTCAAAGTAAATTCTTTATTTAACATTGAGCTACGGTTAGAGTGAGCTTTACGTTTTGTTTAGCTTCTTTTGTTTAATCTTAACCTCATCAGCTCTGTTCTTCTGTTCTCGTTGACTCTCCATTTGTTCACGACTTAAGGAAACGTATAAATTTTATAAAACTCTGATTTTTATTAAACAAAACAAATTATAATAAAGCTGGAATCTATCGGCATCAGCAGCAGATCTGGGTGTTAGCCAGCCAGACAAAAACCTTCTTATCGCACAAGTCTTTCGTCTTCTGACGCTAACGCCTCCGTCACGAAAGAACTTCACAAATGTTTTACCAACAAAGCCTCCTGTCATAGACAATTGAGGGTCAAAGATCCTTTTAGCACTTTATTTTGTGCTGTCATGTAATGTCTCTTAGTTTAGTAGTATTTATTATAATAATTATGTATATTTCTCTATTATTTTCCACAAGCGACGTTTGTCAAAGACATATTTAGAAATTTTTCTTGCGATTTAAAAATGCTGTATTTTTTTATAATCCTTATATTTTTCTAATAGCAAAGTGTTCGTAGTACAAAACTCGAAGTAGCAAAAACAACGGCGAAACAATAACACAATCTAACAACTACAACTTTAAATTAAACTTTCTATTCCAATTCTGAATTCAAACCTACCGTATTCATAACCAATTCAGGTTAAAGAAAAAAGTTTTTAATCCAAAAAAAAAGTTTTAAAACTAAAAAGGGTTCGAAATACAAATACAGTTTCATACTGAACATGTGCTATAACTAAAACAATATCGAAGGCGGACTATATTAAAGTTAGCAGACTTTTCGTATGGAAGGAACTTATAACAAACCTTCAGGTTTCCACTAAGTTGATACTCTAGGGAAATCAAAGGAGGCGCGGTGAGCGAGCGCTCTTTTAAAATTAAACTGATTCACATTCAACCCACTCAAATTTCTCATACTCACACGTGGGTAAACTTGACACGTTACAAATACATTTTTACCTTTTTCTTTTAATGTTATTGGCTGTCATTATTTTATTGTGAACAAAGGTGTCTGATACCCAGTTAAATAGATTTATTTTGAATTTCGTACGTGACTTCTTTGTTGGCTTCAACAAGAATCTTCTTTCACTATCATAGTATTATACATGGTTAAATGTAAGTCGTTTTAAGCCTCTTAAGGGTCATTGTACTCATTATAACGAACAACTTTTATTATGGGGAAAAAAATCTGCTGTTTGCATTTTGACGAGTTAGGCGAACATAAATGTACTGAACAGCTAATTTTTTTTCGCGATTTCAGGCTTGGTCCCATAAAAGTTGTTCGTTTTATTGAGTACAATGACTCCTTAGGAGGATTAAAGCGACTTAACTTTAACCATGTACATATATACGTTATTATGACAGTGATTTCTTAAGTCTGTTCTGCTGAGCAGTTTGCCCTCCGATTCTCTAGTAGGACAAAGTCTTATTGGGATTTCCATCATATATTGCCTAGAAGCAATTCGCAGCCTGTATTTGTTCCTATTTGGAGGCAGTAGGCTAAGGAAATTAAACATAACTGGCAAAATGTAGTTACATTTTGTATACGGATACGTAGCTACACCTCCGCCTAACCCATCGGTGTAAATAACCGTGATGTTATGACATGTATTATACGAGCAGGTGAGCTATAAACCACCGGCGAACACGGGTCAATTAACAAACCGATACAGTACATATTAGTTTGAGTAAGTTACTATACATTGAAACAATATAGCAGTTGACAAGCATTAGTAATCACAATCATCATAAATTCTAGGTGTAAATGGTTATTAGCTACACAAATAAGGCATCAAGTACATCGCACGTCCTCAAAAAATCTGTCGTAACACAGAAGTAGCAGTTTTGAAATATACGCCTTTTAAGGTTTCTTGTGTGCTTACCGATGCTTTCCGTAAAAAAATGTCGCTTGAACCATTTCGTGACTTAATTTCGCAGTATACTTATGGCGGTTTTTATCATTGAATATATTGATTATATTATACATTTTTAACATTGGATAGTTGAGTTGAGTAGGGTATTATCTAAAAACTTAATATTTTTGATTTGTTATGACAGTTGTTTAGAGGACATGCGACATATTTTCCGTGTTTCTTTATTTCAGAACTTAAATAAAAATTGAATGTCTCCTGCCCAAAAATAAAGAACGCTTTAACCCTCCCAAGTTGAAAATTATGGAACATATTATACATATTTAGATGTTCACTTAATATTACCTACATCAAAATGTTGTCGCTAAGTCACAAAGCGAGGAGTCACAAAGTAAACCCTTTTAGTATTGGATCTTGTCTCTTAAGTAAGTTGCTACTTAAAAGGAGTTGTTTCTGAATTTTGTTCAGACAGATTAGAGAAGATAAACTCCCAGAGAATTAAGAGATTTGTAATTTGCTTGAGATTTAAAATAATTCTGACCGTAGCCTTTAAAGTTCAAACTCTTGGTCCGTGAATATGAATGAGACAGAGTTTAGAAGCTTAGTCATTAGAAAAGTTTGTTATCAGAGATTTAACATAGAATTATATAAATATTGTGTAGGTACAGTGGCCTCTTATTCAATTAAAACTCGTTTGATTTCGCATCAAGATGATGCAATAAAAGTGCGGCCGATTGTACTTTAAAAAATTTCCATGGTCGCAGCACACCTTGATGATGGATTTGTAATCGTATTGTAACAGGGTGGTGCTACTGCTCATCTACTGGGCTGTGGTATTATCAACTGTAATAGGAGTCCAGGCAAACCCTTTGTCGTTCTTCAATATTTTTTCCGGAAAATGAAGGGATAACTGAAGTACCTATAAGAAAATAACAAAAGTAAAAAACTTAGAATGAGATATCGTCGAGGCAATCACGCATATTTTGACCCTCATATGTTTTCCAATTGATTTAATACTAAAAGCAAATACTTGTAAGAGAGCGCCAAACATTCGACGCCATCTTTTGATAGTCAATCCATTTCCACTTCGACGAGTTTTGTTGCGTGGAACTGAATTTCAGTTTTGTGATTTAAGAGTCTATATAACCTCAGCTCAAATTCTAATTTGGCCCCCACTTCACCGCGCCACCTCACTCTTTTATCGCGATCGGCGCGATCGCACACAGCTCGCGGTGACACGCGCGGGCACACGAAGTCGAAGCGATTTTGTTAGAGTAAACTACACTATTATCGGACGAGTACTAAGTACTTAATAAAATTATCAATCATAATTTAATATTAACTTGTCATTATATGAACATAAAATTGTACATCGCAAAAGTTTCAATGTACCTACTAACGTCAAAATGGAATCACTTACCATGTGTTAGTACAAGTATTTTACTATATTTGTCTTTAAAATCATGAAAAACAACAAATCGTAAAATATTTCTTGCTCTTACTATGTTATTTTTGTTTTCAAATATCACAGCGACTGTACTATTTTTGCAACAAATACATTGCCCCTTAACCACTACCTAAGTTTGCCGCTAAGTGACTGGACAAGCAATGTAAACATCACAAAACGATACTTTATTAAGTGGATGCATCGCAGCCGTGGCGTCATGCAGCAAGTTAGTGATGTGCTTGTGCAGATCGACTAACGTAGGCTATCGATCGATCGATAGGATTAAATCTCTTTGATAATATTACGTTTTATCAATTTGAGCAGTTCCCATTGAATAATGACATAAATTATTTCTTATCAAATCTGTCATGGAAAAATATATGAATTTAAGAGTACACTATTTGACAAAATGTGCCACCCCAGTCAAAGCGGCAAGTGCTGCACAAATACTTCCACTTTACAGGTCAGTGAGTAAACACCATAGCAGGGTTCAACAATACCTACTGTTTCAATTTCAATACGCTATGACAGCTTAAACCAACGTAACCGGATTTTTGATTGTGTTAATTTACTTAATAATATTTTTTTTAGCTACATATTGTTTATTTTTATTATAATATTTTCTGGACATGCAGTTTATTATTTATTTTATTTTGAGGACCCAATCTTTTTTTGTACAATAATAAACGTAAGATTCGATAAATTTCCGATTTAGTCAATCACTAGCGTATATGTAAAATAAATTGCTTTTGCACAGCACAACGATAGCAACCGACGTTTTTGTGTGGGTAAGTTGTACGGTGCATGGTATAATACACGCTGTGATTGATGGGATAAGGTTTATAATTGATCGTGTAGTACGTTCTGTTTTAAGAAATGCGGATGTGTGCGTGACGGCGTACTTATTGCTTTTGCTGACCTCTCATTGTACGGAATGCCTATACAATGTGAGATCAGCTTATACTGGAAATGTATAGTTTGATAATTATGTAGCCGTGGGTACGAATAACAGATCAGTTACATTTTTAGGTAGGTAGAAGATACTGACGAATTTACCGGAACATCATCTTTATCACCATCGTTTTCAGTACTGTGTAATCGACGTCTTCTAGAAAGATACATTATAATTATTTAGCTAAACTACCAAGGTACGTCAGTAAGTTCATACATTTTATGTATGTGGTAGGTAGCACTACAGTCGGATAAGTAAGTTACAGTTTTGTTTCTTGTAGTTAGATAGGTAGGTACTTTCCGAACATACCTATATTTTTATTAGGTATTTCTAAGCGCTTGGCTGCTGCACTGCGGGTCGCGGGTTCGATTCCCACACGGAAGAAATATTTTTATAGCCTAACGATAGTTGTGAAGATTTGTGTTTGTAATCGCACCGTCTCCGATTCAGGAGAAATCCTGGAGTGGGACAACATTATAAAAAACAATTACTAAGTACTTACTGTAGATACCTATATTTTGTTGTAATATACATATATTGTCAAAACAAAAACAAAACTATATAGGTAATTTTTATCTTTTTATTTTTTATAAAAGTTGCCCCACACTGGATTTCTCCTGAATCGTGGACGATGCATTTGTGATTGAAACTTACAAACACAAATCTTCACATGCAGAAACACCTGCGACTCGTAGCGCAGCAGCCAATCGCTTAGCCACTGCACCAAACGTGTCGTATGCTGTCTACCTATATGTTTGTATATAAATAGTAGATAGGTGAATAGATACTTATTTAATTAAGTTTATCATATTTATGTTTGCCTGCTTCTTTACGCCAACCGTTATTTCCCATTGCGCCACACTATAAACCTAAGTACATAAATTTTAATTTTACGTCGTATTGTTGCGTAATGTGTGTTCTGAGCGCAAGCGGCACAGCTCTCCCGTTCGAAAGCCGAAGCGAGACTGAGCGCGGGTGGCGGGCGGCAGAGAACCAACTTCAAGACGCCGATAGTTTAGGTATTTTCTTTTTAAGCTGAAAATAACAGGAATTTAAAAAAAATAACAAACATAAGACCTGCCTTATAGGTAGTTCAGTTAGTATGCCAAGTTTCATGATCTAATTTTATGTATTTTTTGAATACCAGCGGTTTATCGTTCGGTTTGGAGGTAACTTTGGAATTTTTTTCTATCGAGAAAATTTTATGGAATCGTGTTTTCGTCAAACATAGGACCTAGCATTAATCCTCAACTTTGCCGTATATTTATTTCAAAATTAATGCTGCAGTATTTTCGGCATAACGGAGGATCATGCTAAGCCATCTGACCTACTATAGACCCTTAAGTCTTCGATTTCTCATCTGTTGCTTTTCAGGGACTATTCTTATTATTGTTTTTTTTTCAGTGAAAATATTATTTTCTTCTTGGTCGTATGCGAAAAAACATGTAGCCCATTTATATGTATTTTTTTGACGTGAAACTTTTATCATAGTGATGTATGACGAATTATAGCCTTAATTAAAAATATATCGTGCAATAGGCTCCATTTTTTATCTCTGCCATGGTTTGCAGAGATAAAAAGTGGAATGGTGCGTATTTAAAAAAACTTTAAATACGCACTATACTCCATAGTATAGTGCGTATTTAAAGTTTTTTTCTACAGCGTATTACAAACGCTAACATAGAATATAGTTTTACTAACATAGTTTAAGTCATTACTAACAATTTCTGTTTTTTTTTTCTGAAATAAATCCTAAATAATAACTACAAACGCTAACTGCAGATACTTAACGATAGACCTTTCACAGGAAAATTACACTAAAATTAAACATCTGAAGGATTGTAGGAAGACACCGGAAAAGTCCAAATAATTACTTAGAAAACCTTTGCCATTATAATTGCCCCTTTAGTACGAGAGTACAAGTTAGCGGACCCTTTAAATAACCTTTTCGCGGAAGCCAAGAGGTCTCATGTCAAAGCCGTTCAGCTCAAGTTAGTTCAATGAATTTCCAACAAAACTTCAATAATTGCGTTCGTAGTCCGTCGTGGATAAATTTAAATTTATTCAATAGCGTGGGTAGTTAACATTTTACTGTGAAATTCATAAAAGAGATATTTAATCCCTCGACAACAGACGCGACATGGCGTCGGTGTCAGATACGTCTATATTGAGAAAATATCTAAATTATAGGAGATAAAACTTTACGAACCTTTACATTTTTGGCTCAAATCTGTTTTTATTAGTTTTATGGATGCAGTTGATATGATGTATCTTTATTATGGATCTTTTTATGATTGAGGTTGCAACTTCAAAGCACCGATGAATTTATTTTGTGAGCTATAAAGTTACGACCATAAAGCCGACTAGTAAAACAATAAAAATTATTATGGTAACCAACTAATAACTGTTACTGAAATTAATTAAATCTCAAATCAAAATCAAATCTTCCGTTGGCAAGCACTGAAATGCTCCCTTCACCACAAACTAGCAATTATGAGGAACCTCACTATCCATACCTTTTAGCACGTAGTAACTCGACTGTTTCGCCCTCGCATCAACCAGAACTACTTACTCAGCTACGCCATCTACTTTCCTTTACGGATTTTACTAGCTATAAATTACTGGCCCATCACCTTCCAGCGTCATAGAGAGAACCATTTTGTGGGAAAGGTCGCCTTCAGATTAATCGAGGTTAGAATGAAAACAAAGTCTTGTTGGTAGTTTTAAATAATGTAATTGATAGATTTGAGATTGGATTGGGGAAAACAAATAATTTTCTTCTGTACGTAACGCTACGCTACGCTACACAAGGTGTAGTTTTGCGACCTCGCCAAATTCAAGAAGGTAACTATGCTAATGATTCTCGACCCGAATCAATAATAAAATGGGTAGGTAATTTTTTTTTTCTTAATATCGGAAATCGGTAAGTGTACACCCACCCGTATTAAAACGCGGCCCGGCTAATACTAGCCCTATAACCGCGCTTTTACACACAAACAAACGCAGACGTTTATTCGATAAACGGGTGATTCTCCTCTTTTGAGAAGGGCGTCATTCTGAAATAGTGTCAAATTAAAACAACTAAAAAAAGCAACGTTTATTATTATTGACCAGGTACCGTAATTTATATTGATTATTTACGTCTTCTATGACAACCTCCTGAATTTTGACGAGGATGCAAAACTACACGTTGTATTTAAAAGAGTTCTTGTTTTTATTGTCTGTCAATAAAAATGCACCTTTAATTATTTATTTTATATGCATTGTCTTTTGGCTGAATGCTAACATAGGTGAGTGTAAAATGAGGTAAACGCAGAGGCTTAGTTCCAAGGAACATTAAAAAGTACACAGTTGTATTATATGTATGTATTTAGTTATAAACTCCCTTATTTATTAGTCTTGGCATGGTATAAACAAATGGAATGTTATATTTAGCGCAGATAAGTAACATGCAGCATGCATGACAAATATCCTTACTCAAAAGCAAGAACTGTGTTTGCCGGCCTCTACTAAATTGGAATATCTATACTCTATAGGTATTCCGTTACTGGCCGCATAATTCCTTTGATGAAGGTAGGTTTCGTCTAAAGACTGCTACTCCGAGCTACTTGGTAGCCTTTGGTTGTATATGGAGTATGTGTATGTAGAATGTGTTTCTTTTAAACTATGTATCACGTAGTAAAGTTTAATAACTTATTTTTTGTTTTTTAGCTTTTTAAATGATTTGGTGTAACTGTGAGTCACTTGATTTTTTGAAATACATATTAAATTTTTAATAAATCAAGCTTTTGGCAAACAATATTTAAAGTTGAAGTGGTATGATTATTTCACTAGGCCGTTGATACGTAGTAGATGAAGAAGTCCAAAATAAGTATGTCAAGTATTTTCCAGTGTGAAGCCAGCTCTCGTGGTCCTAGTCACGTCTCAATCCACCCGCAGACTCGCATCGACAAAATAAAACTCCTAATTTAATTTTCTTTGCCCGCTACGATATTTTAAAAACTAAAATAACTGGAATGAAACTATGAAAGAAGAAAGTAACGAACTTTGACCTGTTAGCCACGACTTCGAGCTAAAACTTATTTCCTCTTGTATTGATCATGACGCGTCTGTTGGAAACCAATGAGTATTGGAATTTAATTTCAGTGTTACCCTCGGGCACTGGATGAAGTTGCCTCGATAATTTGAAATAACATTGTTGTATTGCCATGCTTATACTGTTCCCAAATCCAACTAAACTATGATAATAAACAATTAGTTATTAGAGAGTCAACAACCACTGTTTGTTAAAGTTTAGGCTCAACAAATATTTGTTATGGATTAGGAAGCTTGCTTGAAATTAAATGGTTCAGCGCTTTTGTATTTTGTTCGTCCTTTAATCAGGTATATTTTAACTAGTTTTTAACCGCCTTCAAAAAAGGAGGGGGGGTTTCAATTCGGTTCTTTTTTTTTGTTTTTGTTACCTCATATCTTCGTAATTTATGAACCGATTTGAAAAAATCTTCTTTTATGTGAAAGGATACACTTCCCGATTAGTCCCATAGAAATTTCATCAACATCGGTTCAGTAGTTTGGTTTTTAAATCAAAATAGCTGGAAAAAATATGTCATCCAAGTAAAAGAAATTGCGAAATTGATACTTGGCAAGGATTTGTGTGTGATACGATAACTAAAAAGGGTAAAAAAAAAACTTTTTTGCAAAACAATAACCGACTTCCAAAAAAAAAACAAAAAAAAATAGTGGAAAATAACTTTACTTTCGGAAGTAGGTGCCAAAAAAGTCAATTAAACAAACAATAGTCACCGACTTCCGAAAGTAAAGTTATTTTCCACATTTTTTGTGTTTTTTTTTGTTGTAGCAAAAGTTTACACATAATCACGTTTAATGCATGTGAGGTTCAGCTTGTTTAACACTACTTTAATGCACATTCGCCATTAACGATGCATCACTTCAGCTGTCATCATGTACGACAACAATCTATTGAGCTAAACGCCGTTACATAATACTAAAGCGGCATCGCCATTACCTAGCTCGTCGGATGCGAACGGAATAATGAGCCATTACCTCAAATCACACCAGCTAGTACATCTGGATATGCTCACTACGGGCCGTGTTCTTGTATTTACACGTAATAGTGCAATCATAACATAAACACAAGACGGAGAATAGTACATATTCTGCTCAAGTAAGTTATTTAACCGAGACAATTATGTTGTTTATCTACTCTTGAAAATTAAACAACTACAAGCTCCTGTCGGTTTTAATCGAATAAGAAAATAAGTATAAACCCCGTCTTAACGGATTCCACTAAACGCGAAAGCGACGTATTTAGGGCAGAGGTCAAGAAAGTTGCAAGCTTCAATAAAAGAAGGCAACAGAACACTTATTCCCGACCTAGATAAAACCAGCTACACTTGCTGATACTAAAATCTACCCCACAATCTCGAACAGAAGACTGTAGGTACGCCAATAACATAAGATAGAAGTAGTGTGCATTGCGCGCCAGGACTTGCACTACGGAATTTCAAACGCTGAGTTCACCGAATTCACCTATTACCAGGGCTGTAAAACTGAGGGCAATAAAAAGAATTTTATTTTTCCGATCTTTGGGCCGTAAAAGAGTAAGCATCACTTTACTATGTAATTCCTTTTTACGCTCATTCGTATGACGTTCGCTGAAAGGGAATTCGTGTCCTCAGGAAACGTTTTTGAGCGCGAGCGTTGCGTAAAATTTAAATTGGCTCGTTTTCCATTTTGCAAATTGTACGCGGTTTATGTACCTAGACGAGATATTATTACCTTTGTGCCTTCATGGAGTGTTTCTCTTCAAGCATTAAGAATTGTTGTCTAAGCTGGCTTACAGTTGCGAAGCGGGCGGCCACGGGGACTTATACCTTTGATCGATCTATTGTTTTAGTTTTTGTTAGAACCGCCTTCGCAGTTTGTTGTTGTTGCTAGTGGTGTTGTTGGTATTATTTTCTGTGTTCACAGGTATTATAATTTACGCCAGAGGATCGTTGTAATTTAAATAGAAATAAATTAGCTTATAGACGGTGTCTTCTTGCTATTATTGTAAACCCTTGGTTCGATAACTTCATGTGTGTTCTTCTTTTCTTTGTTCTTGTGGTATGTTTTTGAATCTTCTGTGGCTTCTGTGACTGTGACCATTTGTTCCCTTAAAGCACCCCTAGCTTTTCTTACAAAGGAGAGGTCGGTCAGAATCATTAACTTTCTATATCTAGGAAATGTCCCAACTTTATAAATAATATTAGCTTGTATACCATTTATTTTATATTAAAATTTTTGTCAAACGCAATGCAGTTACAATCTTGTTCGGTAAACATAAATACACCGTAGCGATATTTTTATCGAAGACGTACATTACACGCTACATCGACAGTCAAGTATATAATAAAAATCTAAACAGAATAAATATGCGAATTGAATATGTACCTTGTATTACTTCAGTAAGTTTTATCATATGAAACAGCTAATATTCCTCTCGTAACGAGCGTTTGAGACTTGCAGTCGTCTTCCACGTATGCCATGAAAGAGCTTTTCCTTTTATAAAAACTTTTCTATTCCACAGAACCTAAAAGCATCTAAAAATAAACCTTATGAAAATTATTACGTGACGTTCATTTGGAAGCGCCTTGGTTTCTCTCTTAAACTTATTTAGTTAGAATAAAGCCATTATTACAGAACAAAATAGCCTTCGCATTATTTGTACCGTGTGCGTGCCTTTTATTAAGTATAAAACTTGAGAAGCTGTGGTAGGAATACCGATGAGTTCAATCACATAACTCCAGAATAAAAAGGGTAGCCCTTCGGAAGTTCGTCGCTGAAGAGCGTCGATGTAGGCCACATGCAAATTGATTGAACATGGGTTGAAATCGCCGCTCGCACGTAAACAAGTGAAGAAACCAACAAAACATAAAAATCAATTTTTATTTTGCCATTTTTCGCTGCAATACTGTGTTTTTGTTTACTGCTCTTTAGAGCCTAATAAGAGTGAATAATAATGACCTTCTCCCAATTTAACTTGAGCAACATGGAAATATTCTTTTCTTTATCCTATTCACACTTTGGCTTCGATCTTATTTCATTGAGCAATTAAGTCAACTTCAATCTCAACGAACGATTTCATCTCAAACCTCGCCTCTTTAGATAAAGCCGTTCATTCTCCTAAAAATGTAAAAAACGTGAGATACGTAGAAGACTTATTGATTCGTACATTTCCACGGCGGGTGTCGCGTGCGGTTTTCTAACAAGTTGAATATTTCACTGTGCCAGCGCATCGGAAAACTTTCCCTATAAACTCTCGCCAACCACGGACTCGTTTCTGCGAAAGAATTTGAAAATACTTGACTATTGCTCGCCTTTAGTACAAAAGGTCTTTAGTTCTTAGAAAGGGTCCAAGCATAGTTTTAAACACCCACTGCGTATTCTTTGCATTAGTTCCGTTGTAAAATTGAACAATTAAAACTTATAATTGGAAATTCACTTAACAGAAGTCAACGGAGGATAATAATAATTGCTGTTGGAGACTCTTGGAGCAAACTCGTTAAAATCTAGTGCACTCCGCGCTGGCAAACGGGCAGCGAGCGATTGGTGGGCGACGCAAATCAAATCAATGGCGTTTTCATGAAAATCACTTGTTTCACTACTACCTGATCCAAACTAAGTTCCTTTTCTAAATAGTGCTCGGTGCTTAGTCCTTGAAATATTACTGTGACTCTCAGTGACAGAACATTCTTTGAAAAAAAAAATTGATTTTGTGCTGGGTTTGTCATCGAAGACTTAATAAAACTACATAAATTAACGGCTGTACCAACTCAGTTTGTGAGAAAATGTAAACCCTTGAAAAATTGCTGCATACTTTAATTAGGTAGGTACTGAATCACCCACACAAATCCCAATCAGAGCGCCGTAAAATTTTCATTCAACAATTTGTGTAACAGAACTGTT
Source organism: Standfussiana lucernea (assembly GCA_964057025.1). NCBI lineage: Eukaryota > Metazoa > Arthropoda > Insecta > Lepidoptera > Noctuidae > Standfussiana > Standfussiana lucernea. The sequence goes on from OZ059785.1 coordinate 7,673,658, forward strand.
TAAAGTCTTTTTAATAACTAACGAAGAAGGATGAGGGCTCTCGCTAACGTTCCTAAAATGTGCTCGAATTTTTCGATAAAATTCCGAATCATGGCAGTCCATCGATCATCTATTAACGAACTTATCTCGACACCTGAAAGAGTTGACGCGGGAGTTTCGGCAAATTTTACATTAAACAGGTACAAACCCCATTAATATCTGCTCAAGGTGAAATTAAAAAAGTTAATGAATTCATTAATTACCACAGCGACGGTCGTTGGTTCCTTTGTACCGGTAGCTTTAGACTAATAGACGCCTTTTACTCTTTACTTAACTTTACTCGCGAAAATAGTTGCTCAGGTCTTTTGATAATCCTAGCTTTATATTATGTTGCCTTTACAAGTATTATAGCTTCCATTTATCTTGATAAAGAATACGAAATAGAGGCTAAAGGACGCCAGAATTTGAATAATACTGACATAAGTACGTACGTATACTGTATCACTTTCATCGTAAATAGATAAAGCCTTAAGGCGAGTCATAAGTCTCGGGCAACCAAAAAATCCAATATCTTCAAAACGACGTTTTCACGGAAACTTTTGCCTCGAGGGCGCGCCATTTTTTTGTTACCGAAACACAGGAAATATTCAGACAGGAATTACTTATGTAGTGAGCGTGCTCTCTCGGGAAGTATTGAGGAATAGCCGCGCAGCTCCGCCGCGCTAACTTTTGATTTACGATCCTACCTCTCTTGACCGACTACCAACATCGAATATATAGGTCATACATTTAACTTTGAGGATCTTGTGGCTAAATAATAACAGCCGCACGGGTCGATCTTCAAGATTAAGCCGCGCTTGCCAAGGTTGGTCTGTGGATGGGTGACCAGCATCACATACCGAGTTTCCCCCATGCCTCGGAAAGCACGTTAAGCAATGGCTTAACGTGCTTACGGGATGCTTATTTTAACGGGACCAATGGGTCCCGGTTGTCATTTGTAGATTTTTGACAGTCGTTACAGGTAGTCAGTCAGGGGCCCGAAAGTCTGACATCCAGCCTTACCGAGGGCTACCGTATTACCCAGTACTAACTGGGTTGTGGAGGTCATATAGGCAGTCGCTCCATGTAAAATACTGGTATTCAGCTGCATCCGGTAAGACTGGAAGCCGACCCCAATAAGTTTGCGAAAAGGCTAAGCAGATGGTGACATTTAACAGGTCAATACAATATACTTAATTATGAAAATTTTCTTCTATTATTCCGCTATCATCGTAATGAGGACGAAATGTACGAACAAAGGAGTTCCGGTCAAGCTCATTATATCTGTTAATCGGAGTGGAAAAAGTGAAAAATAACGATATTATCTGAATATAGTCGCTACTAATTGATTTCTGATTATTACGCCAGTCGCACAGCTTCGCAATGAGCTGCAGAGAAATTATTATTACACATATGTAGCTTGTATTGTATATACCTACGTGCTTGTTTCGTATCCCAACCCTACATCACAAGTTTCATCGCGTGGTTTATTCACGTGTGTAAAACGACTCGCGTTTGACTCGCTCTAAGTGAAATCCGCTGTACCTTTATGAATTCCTTATTTCCTGTACTTTTATAATTCCCTTTCTACAAGGATTTTTCACTTATGAACCTCATCTTGCACTGAAAGCAAGACAAACTTAAACCTAGTTAATAAATAAAAATAAAAAGTGCTACATTTGCACCAGCAGACATCCTTTGACGATCGGTTGACTTCATAAAATATTAATATTTTATTAAAACTCAAAAGATTTTCGTGTGTGAAATAAATATGTATAAAAGTCAAATTAAGTTTGAAACGAAAATTATCCCGTTTCTTAAACATGTCACCATCGTTATTTACTGAGGCTCGAGAAAGACCAATGCGTTGTATAAATAAGTCAATAAATATTTTCTTACAAAAAATTCCATGCATTTAAGGGGCGATAAAATTTTCTTTGACATTTTCGTGGACGAAAATATTGGTTGTCTGTGGCCGGGACGCGGGCCACTGTAAATTGTGTTGAGCTGACATTTTGTAAGATATTAATGCTACATACAATAACAAAATGCTTTCTTACTTTTGAAATAATATTTCTTTAAAATATATACGATTTAGAAGTACCCATCTTCTTCTAAAGGGGCCTTCAAGAGAACGGGAAGTTGGAACTACTTAGCTGGAAGGTAGTGGGCCTAAGTGACCTTTTTTTGTGCCTTGTTTGAATGCATCCAAACTATACTTCTTCAGTGTGTATGAGCCATGGCTGGGACATAGAAATTTATTGAAATAAGACTGGCAGTCAGTGCATAGCAGTCTTTGAATCAGTAGCAGCAACAATATTGTGGTTCCTCCCACGTAGCCCGCGAAGATCAAACTTGACGAGCGCCCTTTTGTAAAACAATATGCATCATAAAAGGTGCTCTTAAGAAGAATCAATACGTGCGTAGCTCTTGATAAGATCAACTAGGAAACGCTTCGGTGCGCCAAAAAGCGCGTAAAGTGATTTACTCGAGACGCGGCGGGAGGCGCCGTAAAAATTGATACCCTACAGTGGTTTTGCGTATACCTTTTTACTGATTTGTACATGAAAGGTTGCTGCGTATACAATCAATTCGCTGCTGAAAAATTTCCCCAAACTTATAAACGTTGCATAAACTTAATGATTGGTTGAAATTTTAGCTTAACGTAATTTTAAGCAACTTTTTTAAGTAAGAGGTTTGTGTAAATGTAGCAGCTTTTAGGATGGCACTGACTTCAATATAGCTGAAGGCAAGGTTAAGCATTCAAGTAATTTTTGTACTGTATAAATGATAATATGTAAAGGAATTATACCGCAGGAGAGTTGTTCGAACTGCCTAAGTGCTTACTTGAGTTATGAATAAACAATACCAAATAAAATAAACGACAGTTTCTCTTAAAGTTAAGCTCCTAACGTTCGTTTATGATGAGACAACGTCACTTCCGTGTATCGTGCTCATGCACCGCATTATTTATGTACTTCCCAAGTTTTTGTCAACAGAGCTCGTTCTCTAGTGACTTTTACTGTTATTTACATACATTTCAATATCATTTTTGTAAATAGCGGCGTGGAATATGTAAGTTTAAAATATTTTATGGCTGCGGGAAGTCTTATTGAGCGAAAAGCAACAACTTTAAAGTTGTACATTGAATTTATAGAGTACTTAGTCGGGATACTGTTGCGGAAAGGTGCAAAGAACCCCGCGCGGTGCAATTACGGTTCCTTTAAATTATTATACTCTCGGTATAATACCGTTTGGCTGCAAAACTTTGTAAAATTACCTCTCGACTTTTATTTGTACGGAAACCAATTTTATTTCAGTATTTCAGTTTAATACTTTAAATTGTTTTATATCGTATGCGAACGGGAATTTTTGTTTCATTTTTCATTTTGTACACTGGCTACTCTTGAGTTAATTGCTTACTTTCTGTCGTTACCGCAGTAATGAATACTGTATACAGAGGTGGTAGGCACACCGAAGCTAAAATGGTTACCACGTACTCAATACATCATTCTGAACCATACATACAACAACACAACACATACACAACCGTCGGTTATTAAAACAAAATACAGCTGTTTCCTACAAAACTGACGAACTGACTTTCATACATGTTGACCGGGTCAAAATGTATGGTAGAACAGATTTGTTTTTAAAGCAACCGATGAAAAATTTCTCTGAACCCCCCCCCCTTCAAAATGATGTGCTGTAAACGTGGTAAAGGTTTTAGCGTTGGTGTCCCTCCCACCCTGTGTACGTAGATACTTATTTGAAGTTAAAATAAATAGTTTTGCTCATGAGACCTATATGTGACTACTTATCTCGCAAAAGATTTCCAAATGCCCACATGCTTAGAATCTTTCTACCCTTTTTTGCCTTTTGCCTAAAAGTTTCTACAGCAAATGGCGTCTCAAACAGCAACTTACACTCGTAAAAAACAAATAAGCCTCCACGTGAATCATAACGTTTTCAATTGTCATTTTTTATGTTAGCACCGCTACTTTAATTCATTGCCTCGATACATAAAAAGTGTCCAAGTTTTGAGCCCAGGAGTTGCCGCACAACAGGCAGTGGTTTCCGGGCACCCGACGTCTCCCAAGGGTGTCGTGAGGACGAAGTAAGGGATTATGTCAGGGACAGGGACTGGGGCATCTACCCTACCTGTGACCCAGTGACACCATGTCGTGATTATCAATTCCACCACGCAGCCCTTGTGGTTTAGGGAGAAGGTAGGATCACGTGTGTAACTGAGTGTGTTTTGCTGAAATTGTTAGTTGCCCTATTTGTTTGTCCTTCGAAGCTTAACAATTTGATCATAGTCTTTGAAAAATGAGAAATCTGGAAAGTCACTGATAAAAGTATAATTATTGGATGAGAAAGATTCGAGGAAGTGTCAGGTGGTATGCTGTTTTTAATAAAAAACGCTGTTACGGTTGCGTTAATTACAGAAAAAATCTCATAAATTGTGAGCAAGTGGCTTGTATATCCTAAGCATTATGTTTCATCTACAGCACAGTTTAAACTGAATATGAAACGTTCCCTAGCAACCCAGATCTTAAGCCCCAGAAGAACACGTTCCCAGCTAACATTAATACATTCAAATTACAATAACACAGACTCCACAAACGTATACATCATGATTCAGTAACGACATTGCACAAAACACATAATACAACTACTTGAAACAAACACAAGTGTAATACCTCTCTCCCAAAAAGGAAATTGTACAAGCATTAAGGCTTTATTATTCAGAGCTTAAACCACATATAAGCCTCTTGGAGTAATGAATACTGACGGAAATAAACTGGCAGTTATCACTAAGCGCCTTCTGTCACAAGGAAAATCAAAGAAAAGAGAAAATAAAATAACTCCTCATCTGCCTGGCCTTTTCCCAATTATATTGGGGTCGGCTTCCAGTCTAAACAGATGCAGCAAATACCAGCATTTTACATGGAGCGCCTGCCTATCTGGCATCCACAACCCAGTTAGTACTGGGTAATACAATACCCCATAGTAAGGATGGTTGTCAGACTTTCGGGCCACTGACTACCTGTAACGACTGTCAATGATCTACAAATGACAGCCGGGCTTAACGTGCTTTTCGAAGCACGAAGTATGTAATGGGTTTTCACCCATCCACGGACCAACCTAGCCAAGTGCGGCTTAACCTAAAGATCGACCCGAGCGGCTGTTATTATATAGCCACAAGCTCCTCAACATAAGAGCAACTAGGTGCGGTGAGGAACTAAGAAGGGCATAAGTAATGAACGTTAGAGTGAACGATAAGTAATGAATTGGCAGATTTTCATAGGGCGCACAAATAAGAAGACTAACTCATTTCTCTTTGTGCAGTAAAATAAAGTTTTGTTAAACTTTCCCACTATCAACCCATAGTCTACGGTTACCTGCAATACCCAGGGGATCCCCCCTTTTTGTTCTTGTCCTTATAAACAAAGTTGAAAGCCTTGTGTCTGTAATTGTACCATGAGGAAACACATAGGTTTCTTTAGAATGGAACTCTTAGTAGAATGCTAGTGGCCAAAGAAACTAAATTGAGTGCGAATTGGCGAAGATAGAAACTACATAATCAATAATATGTATAAAATGTTAAACCAAAATCTTGTGTAAACTCAGATTTAATAAACATTACAACTGTATTGGCAAAATGAAACGAAACAAGACTAAAATGAATTTTCATTTAAATCGGAAATAAAATATTAAATACTTGGTAAAAACAATTTTCATGCCAGTTATTAAGTATTATGCCGAAAAGTTGTTGAACAGGAGCTCCATTTTGTATTACTGTTTTTTTATTTCAGAATAATATTTGAAAATGCCAAAATAATCCAAATATGAATGTGTTATAGAAAATTTTATTTCAACGTGTTATTTCGGATAATACTTTCTGTGTGAGTTGATGATTGACTATAAATTATTACAGGTACCTACAGCTAGTTAACCAATAATATTTCTCTCTTTTTCGTCAATCCATAGTGAAATACCATTCTAAACACCCCAACGTAGTTTTGGAAAGGCTAGGTAGATGATGATTTCTTTCAGTCCATCCAAAGATTGTTTGATAGACATTTGGCTTTGTGCGATAACGCCGCCCATAGTACACTAGTTTCTAAATATGGTTTTTCTTTGTGGTGTACAATGAAGTCTTTGCCTTATCAGCCTATAACGTACCCACGCTGGCCCATTACGGGTAGGTAGATGTCACACATTTTCTTCGGATTTTTGGTTCTAGTACATGCTGGTTTCCTCACGATGTTTTCCTTTACCGTTTTGAGAGCATAACGTAACATCGAGCCTGCAATCACCGAAGGGTTATGCAGAGGTGTACCTAATAGTACACCTACATTTTCCAGTCATGTGTAAGTCCTATATTAACGAGCCTATTGCCATCAACTGGGCACAAATCCAGTTGCTGCTACTGAGAAATTCCTGATGGCAAAACTCAATAGCACTTTACTTGAACCGGGAATCGAGAGGAGCTTATGCTCAGCAATTTAGCTTGCGTCCACAAGAACAACAGGGCAGTCAAGCCCAGGTGACGAAATTAATAACACGAAGTAACGCGCATGCCTTGGTTCCATCCACGACCTACAATTTATTATTCAGGGCTGTTACCACTGGCCAAATTGCTGCAATGAAGTGTTTAATAAATAAATAAATCTTTGGCAGCATACTGTTCCGTAAAAACCAATACTATATACGAGAAACAGTTCCGGAACGCTAGCACGTAGCAACTGCAACTGCTAAGAACGCACAAGAGCACACTTTGAAAGATAAATGATTTAGTTCGCGGAACTAATCCCAACTCTAGTGTCAATGTTCAAGTCAATTGCAACTTTTAATGGATGTTTCCTGTGCATGCAAACTGCTGGATGCAATGAGGCAGTTCCTGCAACGTTACGTGGTAAGTGACTAGTTGGTACCGAGAAACTGAAGTAAGTGGTATCGGTACCTATCGGCAGGTTTTGATCTACGTACATATTTTGCAACCAGTTACCAGTTCAATCATCTAGTAACGAAATATTAAATTGCTATTGGTTCATCATAATTAAGCCCAGAATACACTGCGGGGAATATCCAGTAGTAGGCACTGGGTATTCCCAACAGTGGAGTGTTATTGAATGATGGCCTACCTATACAAATTGCTAATAGTTTTATTGAATGCATTCCACTAATTTCATCAACTACTACACACAAATGAAAATCTTTGTCACGCATCAATGAAAACTGGCAACGATTAATTTTCGATAAAATATTTCAAGTGGATTGCAAAACCTACGATAAATTATAAAAATCGGGCATTAGTAGAAATAATCCCTATTACTTCCTAAATAAGCTGGATTATGCTTTCGTTGCGTTTTCCTGTAGTAAATTCCATAAACTGTATCACTTATATTTGAGAATGTTGTTGATACCGTATTGGAAAGTATTTTCAGGAATTCGTTTATCTGGTAAAACCACTCTACGCGATATTTATAAAAGCTTTCATTTTTTGTTTTATTCATTGTAACATCAAAATCATCATCCATTAAGGTTCGTATTTGGGTTTGCATGATGTTCCAGGAAAAGGTTCCGTTCCGTCCATTGTAAAAGGTTTTTGAAAATAAAATGGATTTTGTAGTGCCAACTGTGTGTCAGTTGATCTTTAAAGCTTGCAGGAATTTTATATATTCAATGAAAAATCCACAGGTATATTTTATGAAAATTGTGCAAGCCATTCTATATAATATGTTGAACACAGTAGAATGCTTAATCGATATCATCGCATGTCATTCAGTGGTAACAAAACCACTAATTACAAAGTGTAAACGAACCCTTCACGAAGCCGTCAACCATGCATTCTGTACATCGAACCACGTAAAATTATTGCTGGGAAACGTCTTTTTTTTTGGGAAAAATCACGGTCTACGGTACGGTAGGTTTAATGCAACGCATTTAAAATATTTTGTTTGAGGATGCATTGAACAGTACAGGGGTCATAGAGGTATTTAAAGTAAAGTTATAACATCAAAAATCGTATTACAAAAACTTGTGAACAAGCTGGAAGTTCGACCTCCAATATCTCCGTAACTAGATCTGAAGGTTCCCAGGTATGGTCCAAAACAAATAATGAGCGCAATGACAGGTGGAACAATTGCCTTTTGCCTTCGTTAAGGGACTTTTTACACCCATTATAACACGTTGTATTGAATGAAACTCTGTACCGCACTAGGCCAGCTCAAGATCTAAGTGTACCGCTAAAGTGTGGTTGAACTAAGTGGCCACTGCTGAGCATCGAACCCACAAATATGTAGTGAACGTTTGGTGTCATACGGATTTTGTGTCAAAATTCAGTATTCTGGAGGCTCACTCCAGAATTTTTGTACTACGGTCTACATCATCAAAAATTCAACCCTTTTCATAATGTGTGTTCAGTCTTTGGCATTCATTTTCATTGGCATTACAGATTTGAAAATTTCTGTCGAACACATTCATGATTTATGATCATTTCTAATCTCAACTTTTGGCTCGTTGAACGTATCGAAAAATAATAACAGTTTCCTCCCAAGCAAATTTTTATAGTAGATAAGAACAAGTACCTACAGAATAATTTAGTTTCATAACATCCAAAAAAACATAAAATCCTTTTGTTTGTACCTACTTCAAAACTCCAACTCTGAGCTAATCAAGGCTCAACTTGTAACATTTTCACGAACTAATAAACACAGGTAATTTTAGGTCACAGGATGAAACTGCTATGGGTAAAGCTAAAATGTTCATTTGTTAGCTCAAACCTGAAGCGTGTGTGGGTAGGTTTACGGAAGTCTAAAATAAAAAGTTGTAGCTCCCGAGTGCAGAGCGCATGCGTCGACGGAAGGAAACCGCCTGTCCGAGCCGCCAAATTTATGACGAGACTTCCCAACATTGTGAACCTTACTGCACAAACAAATGCAGAAGCTTCAAACAAAATACAGGAAGTAAAGTCACACATTCATCATGACAATATATCAGTTCTGAATTCCACTTCATCTTTTTCCGTGTCGCCATTAGAGCCGGTGGTAAAAATCAGCCAGCATTGTTTGGTTACTGTGTTCACTGCCTTGGGTGCAACAACTCAACAATCTTTTCTTAGTTCCGTCAATCCTGGATACCTCCACCAGTGAATAATCTTAAGCTACAGATGCCTCTGCAAGATTTTCAAACAAACCTTTGCAACGGCACCTTTATTTGTTGGTGACGATTTTTGTGTCTAAATTATTGTTCCCTTTTCAGCAGTTATAAAATCTCAATGTTCCCGAACAAACACGAAAACGAATGCTTTTGATTACAAGTTATTTAGATACTTATCACAAGTTTTCCTTCTGTGTTTTCTTGCACACTCCTCGTGTTCATCCCTTCTACTCGTAATTTCTTTTATCTTTCTGGCGCTCGCACGTACTAATGTTACAGATAAGGAGTTCCAGGGCCACGATGCCGTTTCATACTCATCAAAATAAAACACAATTTAAAGAGAAGTAGGTAGACACTTGTCTTTAATTTTACTTTGGTCATCTGCTTCATTTAGAAATTTTCACGTTACCTTCACTTTGTAAATAAATAATATTCAAAATGCTTAATATATCTACATATATGTATAACTTTAATACCGTGTAGTGATACCCTGGTGATCTGCTATACAATGGCCCTTAGACAGCTGTCTAGCGCCATCTCTTTACTACACATAGAAATTCCTGCATTAAGACGTCATGGGCCACTGGTATACCTAGTGCAGACACTAATCTGTCACAAACTTTTGTACCTTACTTGCTTAACTTAACTACACTACACTTACTAAAAAAAAACAGTTTCTTTGGGAAAGTTGTTTGTTAGCATGAGTGCAATCACGAGTTTAACCTTTTGACAGCCACGGTCGGCTATAGCCGACAAATGAAAAAGTGCCCAACACGTCACCGCAGGCTCTAGCCGACAAGAAAACGTCATTTTCAAGTAGTTTTCATCTGTCGGCTATAGCCGACCGTGGCGGTCAAAAGGTTAAGTATCGGTCACTAATTACCAGTCACCCTTTATAGTCATGGTTTGTGAAGACATATTAAATGATTTGATTTTGATATGACTTGTACTTTTATGTAAGAGAAAATGGCTACCTATTTTGGAAGATGACCAAGATATTTTCGTTATCTGAGTTCATAATCAAGTGTATCTGATATCAGAACGTTTATATCTTATCAGTTTCAAGAATTAATATGATGTACTTATGTTAAAACTCTTTCACATTAACGTTCAGGATTTTAAACTTGTTCATTCTTGTTTAACTTTCAGGAATACATTCTTGGAAATAGTATTTCGGTTTCGAATATGGCCCCCTTCTGCCTAATTACCTTTGTATTTAGCAAAATCTAACGTTTTCACAAGATTTATGATTAAACGAAATCACTGCCGTTATTTCCATCACTTAAATAATTTTGAACTGTCGTAATTCTCTACTGTAAGAAAGTGCAAATACACAAGCTACACTTCCCATTTTAACTAAGCAACCTTCTTTGGATCCTCACCTGATTCCACCATAAATTATAAATCATCATCTAAACGCAAAATTCATAATCAAATCCTACAATAAAATTATTCATAGATAATTTGGCGAAAAGGACATAATTTAATTATTTGAGGCCCTCAAATTGCCTGAAGCACTCTACAAATTGGGGCATTAATGGCGCGAGCGACTGTATCACTTGACCGGATACTTGGCGAATATCCCACTGGGTTTACGGCAATCATTAAAATATTTTATGGCGTTTTAGAAGGTACTAAAATATAGGTCTTAAGATAATTTAAGTATATTAAATATTTTACTACTTCAAGGGATCTGTCCGAAGCCTCTACTAACGCCGTCGATGTGGCTGAGTTCTGGTCATCGACACGACGAATAAGAAAAAGATTTTACTAAGGAGTACCTTTTGTTATAAACTTGTTCACGCAGAGCCAAATGTTTGATTTCCCCATCTTCTTATTTACGTGTCGATTTGAATTTTTGTCCGACCTCTTATATCCTGAAAGATACAGGTGGTTGTCCATGATGAAAAGGAGGTGGGGCAAATTTATATGGACACTTCCTCATGAAAAACGAATGATCATCGATGTGCTCCAAGCTTACTATAATTACGTTCTAGACAAGTAAGCCTAAATCTTAATAATTGAAAATGAAGAATTTATTTTCATCTATACATTAAGAAGATTACATTCGTAGGTTACCTTTAAGTTCAATCATAAAGTGCGAAACATTTTTTAAATAAATAGTGAAAAATTCATGAAAAACCATAAGATAATTCAGTCGTAAAAAGGAAAATCATGACAGTTCAATTTCAAAACCGGAATTTCCCGTTATTGCCGGCACCAAAAATCGTAACATGGCCATAAGAAACCCATTAAATATTTGTATTACACTCCATAACGTAAGAGGTGTGACCTTATCTTACATTTGTTATCAGCTAAAAGCCTTCGATGCGTCATCTACTAATGTTTACTTAGCTTGTTATTATAGTTCTCTTAAATTAACACAGTTATGATGAGTCATTTCATACTTAGGTAACGCCTTCTATTGCTCGAGGTATATCGTCGATATGGGGAATTCGTTATATGTTCAAATGGATGAAAAGGAATCCTGATGAAGCCAATTTTTGGACTGTCAGTCTATCTGCCACAGCTGCTTATTTCAGGAACAACTAGTTCTATGATTTATATGGAAAACTTTAAATATGTAAAAATTTAAAAATACACACTTCGTACACAGTTTAATTTATGTTTTTTTTTTGCCTTTATTCTCTTTTTCATATTTTATTATTATCTTGTGAATGAATGTAAATACGTTATTTTTCTTTCTTTTCCGCACGCTAAATCTCAACTCTCGACTTAGAAATTATGGACCAACCGTACCGTGACTGTCTATGTTGACTGAAGACATAATTTGCACTCTATAATATAAATGTACCTTATTATATTCATTACCACCGCATAGTTTTTAAAGGAAATTGGTCCATAAAAATACTATTACCTATTACTCTTATCTCCGAAGTTTTCAACAAGAACATTACAGCACCATAAAATTGTTTAGGTATCATTTATTTTAGGAAATTGATGTGACTGTAATAAGTGAGTTAGTTTCATCATTTTTGTTTTAGTACTTTATGATTTGATATTATTGTAACTTTATCTAAAAGGATTTCTCACTAATCTTTTGAGCGAGATATTTGCATCATTTTTGTCGGATTACACAATTCTTTGTAGAATTCAAGTCATTACCTGACCTAACCTACCAAAGTTAGTTGTTCTCAGGAAAATTTTTGTTTACTAGTTAAAAAAACGCAGACTCTTTGAACATGAGTTATTTCAAGTACCAAATTATGAGATGAATGTATGAGAGAGGACATAGTTCAAATGTCTCTCTCTGTAATTTGATAAAGACATACATGCCTCTGTGCAGTCAGGCGTTTCTAAAAATACGATTAATAGGTCCCGAATGTATCAAAACGCGAAAATAAGCACTAACAAGTTTTTCGTTTAAGAAGTATCTACAAAATTTCTGGTCAAACAAATCTTTTTTAAATGATATTTGTTTTGATATAATTCAATGTTTTTGCTGGAGTTCAAATTCTGTTTGTAGACAGAAGTGCAGTGGCATCAACATACGTTTTCTTCACATAAATAAAATGAAAATGAAAATATTTTATTGTCAAGCATCAAGGCCCATAGGGTAGTTAGTATTACATCTTACTTAAAAACTATATTAGTAACATACAGGAACAAGAAAAAGAAATCACAATCACAAGAAGCTTTAACAAGCCTTGTTGCCAACATGTAGTTTGGTAAACCTCCTTATTGTAGGCCCATCCAGCCTCTCTGCAAACACCTTCAAATGCTTTGGTTCTTACAAGACAAAAATTCAAAAATCATTATTGCAGTCAACTAGTAGTTTAAAAGCCTACATTTCCAGTAAATTCTTTCGTTTTTCAAGAAACAACAACTGCACTACACGAAACGTAGAGGAGATTTAACTCTAATACCCATTTAGATTTACATTTTTTTGATTTAGCCCTTACACACAACCCATCTCGAAGGGCTCGAATGATTAAAGTGAAACAGGTCACCTAGATAATGTTGAATTCACATTGTTTAATTAGGTAGAGCATATAAACTGAAACTGAATTAATTTATTTTAAGGACACAATATAAATTGGTTTGTGGCGGTACAGTGAAGCGTAACGCTTGCGCCGGTCATTAGGTAGACCACAGCGGTCCACCCCGGGTCCATTCTATGGGCGAATTACATTGTTAATTCATTATTACGAATAGATTATAATAGAACCTTTATGGAATAAAACCTTTGTTTTGGTTTTCACCGGATTTTTTCCTTTTTCTCGTTGTTCTATTGATTGCAAGCGCTACTGCTGAGCATGAAGGCCTGGGTTCGATTCCTGGGTCGGGTAAATGGTTCCTGGGTTTTTCCATCAGGAATTTGTCGTAGTCGCTATGAGTTTAGATTTGTGCCCGACTGACGGCTAAAGACTCGCCCCCTATTACCAACATAGCACTTGGACATAACTGGCGAAAGTGGGTGTAGGTACTAAAAAAACGCTCCTACCAAACCCTTCAGGAAATACAGGCATGATGTTATGTTTTTTGTTTTAAGATTGATTTGTGCACGAAAACTGGGGGTTTAACTAACTGGAAATCTCTATAACCACTACATCGTAGAGCCGAAGGGGCCGTGAGAGTACTCAGACCGCTGAACCAAATAAAGGGGATGGAACTGGCTCAATTTTTACGAAAACGAATGAATTACTGTCTGGATAAACTAGTTACCATACTACCATAGTACCACAAAGAGAATTATTCGCGTTTAATGTTGGGGTAAAGGCTAGTGAGAATGTGCTTAATACATGGAAAGATGGGGTACTTTGATCCTTTCTATCACAACTTACACCCGTATCTATAGTCAAGTTAAAGTAATTACTTGTGCTTAAGTAATTACTCGGGCATTTTTTTTTATGCAATAGACTGGAATTTAAACGAAGTAAGAACCGTCAATGAAAGCAAAGCTGAGAATTCTAACTTTGTACAGTTCTAACTTTAAGCAATTACTAAACTACACATAATAAAACCGTACCTTAAAAAATTACATTTACTCAAGTAAACACTTTGACTTGTTTATAGATACGGGTGTTAGTTTTGGCTAGCCTCTACTCCTTGACCCAACTATAGATGGAGTCCTTACTTTGCTTACTAATACAACATCACGTCTGGAAACCACAAAGGATTCATAATAGGGACAGTACATTCACATTTCGCCAGTTGTGTTTATGACAACAAACAAAATCAATCAATCATGCGGGCATAAATCCAGACTCCATGTGTGTGGTTGCCATGCAAATACCATGATGAAACCATAAACACATGACGAACCTAAGACAATTACCATACATTATCAAATAACACGGGTTGCAACACAAAACGGCCTCTATTCATGTCCACATAACAGACCCCATCAATGCCACAGAGCCCTAAAACCCTAAACCAAAGGACAACACTACTAAACCGCCACTAAATGTCCCATAGCAATATAATGAGGGCCCATTTGATAAGCCAAGTACAAACAAACGTAATAGCAAGTTCATTATTGATGTACAAATGAGATCTACCAGCTGATGAGACTAGTTAGAAAGCCTTTGTCAATACCGCTATATGGTAATACGCCTTGATTACGACGTGAACATATGCGCCAATATTGTATACATATGTAGACATCAGCATAAATTATGGCCGAGTGGTGGTCGAAAATTGGTTTGCGCTTAACTGTTAAACTGTGTTTAGATTGCTGATAGGCGGTATAAGAACTGGGTGATTAGTGGCGAAGTAGTATGCCTTGTAGAAGTACGGCTTATCAGATTACGGCCCACTATTTCTCAAAGAGAGGAGGCCTTTGTCCCAGCAGTACAACGTTACAGGCTGATTATGCTCAGGTACGTAGCATGAGGTGCTGGGGTCGATTCCCGGGTCGGGCAAAGTGTTATTGGGTTTAACCATCAGGAATTTCTCAGTAGCAGCCACGGAGTCTGGATTAGTGCCCGGTTGATGGCAATAGGCTCGACCCCTATTATCATGGGACTTAAACATACCTGAAGAAATGTGGGAGTACTATTACACCTCTGCCTAACCATTCGTGGATTGCAGGCGTGATGTTATGTTATGTGACTACACATAACATAACATCACCATCTGGTCATCCATGTGGTAGGAAGACCAGTGATAAAAGATCAACATCATTGTCCTGCCCATACCCCAATTTATTGAAGGTCGGCGCAGCATGTCTTTTTCTTCCATACCTTTCTATTAATCATCGCATCAGGCCCCCATACCTGCCATACCATGCTTAGGCAGTCCATCCATTAAAAGATGGGAGGTATATAATATGTAGTATAACACAATTTAAAAAAAGATGACAAAACGGGTTCATAGGCAGAACAAAGGCTGGATGAAGAGTGTAGTGTTTTAGTTTGAAGTGTCTATCAAAACAGGCACAATGTGGTTCCGACTTCAGCTTTTCTATGAAAAAATGGTTTATAGATTAGTCAAAAATTGGATTGAGCCTAAGGGACTGCTAAACTGTGTTTAGTTTGCTGATTGTCGGCATTTATGAACGAGGTGATTAGTAGCAAATTGTTGTGTACCCCCACAGCAAGTTACAACATTTATTGTGTCCCAGTTAGAATAGAGTCCACAAAAAAGAACACAATGCGCGTCCGACTTTAGCTTATCTATAAGGTATTGGTATTCCAGGTGGCCAGCCGCAAACACTTTCCATCATGTGGGCCATTGCCGGCGGCCTGTTTGCTAAGCCATCTTAAATAAAAAACGGAAAAACATAGCGGTTCGCTCAAAACAAAAGAACAATGGCTGAAAACCGAGGAGACCAATTCACAGAATAAAGTGGAAAGGGGCTGTCAGTAATGATCATAAAATTAGTCAAGGTTTTCCTGTTTCATTTGTTGTGCTTGTAATCACAATTGAAGGCATTTGTGATGTTCATTTGTTGTTCAGGGCATTGAACTATGGTTGGAGATTGATAGTAAATATTTTGAGGTAGGTCCTAGCTGTCAACTTGTCACTTAGGACGCCAAGGACTAATTGACAATGTTCAGGAAACTTTTAATAGGTAGTAGAAGAATAATTTTGAATGTATTTATTATGCTACGAGACCAAACAGGTCTGCTGGCCTACCATGACGCCTTAATGCAGGAATGTTTTAGTTCTATTTCGAGAGGGAGAGAGAGATGGCGTTCGCTCCATCCTACATTACACACATAGTACATTCTTGCTTTAAGAGGTCATGGTAGCCCCACTAATACCGATAAAACTGAAAAAAAAATTAAACTGAAAAAATTAAAGCATTAAAAAATTAAAATCAAAATCTTTTAATTATTAACTAGTTTGTAGGTAAATATGTATTATTGAAACCATTCAAAACACTAAATAGTGTTTACCTAAATAAACACTTCAATAATTTAGAGTAGGTTTTAGTTTTCCAATTTCACTTTCACTGTAAAAGAAAAGTTTCCACCCATTAATACTCGTGTATACTGAAATGGACTTAATCAATGAATTAAGTGGAATTCCCTAGCTTACTTAATTACTCGGCTTTATTTTTTTCCTTTTGGTCCTAGTTTCTCAACCGGTCACAACCAATAAAGCTGGAATTCTGCTGACCTAATTTTGTCCTGTTTTTTACTGATAAATTCCGACTTTTTCCAACTCCATCACAGCATTCTTTATAAAACGATAGATGTTCATTTGGAAAAGCGTTTATCCCTATTTTAGCTACAAATAAATTAGAACGAGTCCCACTCGCATTTAAAAAAAAAAGAAACATTTCATACACAATAATAATAAGATACATTTTTATTTGAAATATTGTGTATAAAATGGTTGGTCTACGCCTGATAATAAATTTATCCAATACCGAATTCTCCCAAGCTCTAACAATTGGATTTAAAACAGGAATCCGAAAGGTTTTATTTATATTAGTCAGAGAATCGTTTTTGTAGCCATTCTCGTAATGCCGGGGCTGCATCACTTTTTCAGGATTATAGAAGAAAAACGACGGCATTATCGGATCTTAGAGTAATCGCCGGCGCCGCTACTGTTTTCTCATTACCATAGCGTTTTGCTGTTAGACTCCCAACGGCTTGGCTGGCAACTATTGTGACGCTAATATACATTGGGACATTGTAGTTTAAGTACGTAAAGCACTTAATAGTAGGCTTAAAGCGAGATCGAGTAGCGACCCGGACTGTTAATCCTGTCCGTTGAGCTTCGATCTCGCCTACAATTTGTATGAACAAATGTACAACAATGGCCCTCTTCTTATTTTAATAGATTCTGCGCCGTTAAGTTCGCGAATGACAAACATCAAAAGCTAGGTAGTTGATGGCGGCTCTTAAGACCGCAATTTACTGGCCGCACTTTTCCTTCAAAATAATGGCAGCAACAAGGAAATATTTTTCAGTCCCATACTGTTTAGAACTGGTTTTAATAGCTGTCTATTTTTCAAGTAAATATACGAGTAGTAGTGACAGGGGTTCGCTCTTTGATCGAAATATAGGTCAGCGTTGGGTTCCGCCGTTATTTCGATTAAATAAACTGCATGAATACGTAAGTTTTCCCGTTTTTTGTTGTAGGCAGTATTTTTAAACAGTCAAGAATATGTTGGTAAACAACATACCGTGTTTAAAAACAATTTTTGTGTGAAACACTTAAATAAATCCCGCCGGACATTTTCTAATTAAAATCACCATAAACACCGATGTTTTAAAACTCCGGGGGCGCTTAGAAATAACAATGTTTGTTAGATATAAAGTAGGATATTTTCCAGTCCAAAATGTTCATGTAACGGTCCGCCCGCCGGAATTATCGCCAATATAATGGCTCATAAAAGGTAAAATTTACGAGTGGTCGGCCGGCCGCCCAGCAAACACTTCCGAATTATCTGATCACACGAACAATATAATACTGTCACGCCAAGAAATATGTACCTGCCTTCCTGATACCAGACTACCTACGGGCTACAGCTATAAAATAAGTACAACCTTTTTCGCTTTCTCTGCGATATCTTCGAACATCTGTTTGACTCAAAACGATAACTTTAATCGTTGGAACGTTTCGGACGTTCACACTAAGTAGTAATAGACACTACATTCCATCAAAATGACTGAAGCAGGTAGTTGCTGTCTGAGTAATCGCAGAAACTTGATACCCCAAATTCAAAACTTCGACACGATACGGCATTCCGAATTAGTTAGACAAGTTGAAAGCGGTTCGCGGACAGGTGGCGCCTTTGTTCCAGTGCGGTCTCACTTGATAATAACACAACTATGTACCCGTGGCGTTAAACTCACTAGAACTAACTAGTAACTTGCGTCAGACAGATAAGTTACCTCCAGTGTATCTGTATGCGCCCGATGTTCACGGGCCAGGACTGACAAAGGCAATCTAGCAAGCAGATGGTGGGCAGACCCCGCCTGAGGCTTATCTGTGTACGGGAAACGAATGCGGGTCGTCCATCACGACGTGGCGCTGCTGCCTACCCCCAGCTGTACTGAACCCGGCTTAGCGGTTTATTAGATTTATTGTTATTTATGTCAGTACATTTTTTCGTTTCATCCAGCAACGTTTTTAAATGGGTCTGTCAATTTATTTGCCGAATTAATTTGTTCCTGTGTCGAAGAATTTTTATTTTCGACTTTTTTCGATTGCGATAGATGTACGTACAATACGCTTAAAAGCTTATTTTAAAAATAAAAGATTCTCCACTTTATCCTTAGGTCTGCTGGATTTATTGGTTGCTTTAAATGTCAACAGAGAATAAATAAAATGAAGTTTAAATCCCTCAGGCAGGAAGCTTTCACAGTTGATGTGGAGTAAAGCCAACAGCACGATTTAAAAGGAAAAGACAACTTTAGAATCTTTTCACATTTCGTTGACTGACTACTCTGTTATGGCTAAGGGAATAAAGTTTACGCTTCACACGATACAAATGGGATCGGCGACAGGCGAAACTATTCAGAATGTAAGTCCCTCCCGACATCACGGGAAAAAATAAATTGCGAGAATAAGTCCCGCGGGAGAGGGAATGGACGGCTTCGTCGCTACCTGCGTCCTCCCGGAGACATACAAGTGCAGGCTAGGCAACAAATTACCCCATGTACAAAACACATTACACGGAAGGGTAAGCAGAGATGTACTGTTTTCCCATAGTTGGTCCATGGAGGTTATGGAGGTTGATAAGGGCGAGCCAGCTCATTTTCCGGGTGCATTCCTAACCCTGGAACTGCCAGGAATTTTCTAATAACAAAAGCCGATAGCATTTTTCCGACCTACGTATCAAACATAATCTCCGCAGCGGCTACCCTAAGTTTAACCAATGTTCGTCATTAAGCAGAAAATAATCCGTATCGCTAATCACATCACGTATCTCGCCTAATCTAATCCCGGTATTCCCACTTGTCGGAGAACATCGTACCTTTTTCTGTCGATATGAACGCTTATACGGTTTTAAGGCGAAGGTCATAATATTCCGAGCACACACGGGCAAAAGGGATACTTCCTCGGCTCCGTATCAGAAATATTATGCAAATATGCTACCTACTCCATTTTCATAAGCAGATCTGGAATCGTATGTAAAGTTGTTCGTATCGTAAATCTCGCCTTTATTGTATTCTTCTGCGTCGCCATTTAACAGATTCGCAAAGGTGTAAACAAACAACCGCTTTACAAAGCCCGTATCTTTTCAATCGGTTTCACTTACAATTTAACGTGTTAGCACACATAACAATATCTAATAATGCCTAACCATAAAACGTCTCACCTGAACAGTACTTCGTTTTCATATCTAATTAAAAACAAAAATAAATGCAATGCTATAGAATTATATAACAGGCATCCATTCCGCACTCTTGAAAGCAGTTCAAGTATTTTATTTTATCCGATTCCAGAACCTAAGTACCAGCTATTGAAAAAGAAGCCGTTAGCCTTTTGATTGCACTTCACTACAGAAAACTAGCACTGAAAAGAGGTTTAAAATGGTTCTCCAGATTTTTTTTTTAATTCTGAAGTAAATTAATAGTAGCCGTAAGAGCTGTCGAAAGTACTCGAAAGACTTCGACTATGTATCTTGTTTAAAGCCACTCTAGAATACGACGTTACTAGAGTCGAATTATAAAGTTAGTGAGCCATAGATTGATAAAGTTTGTTGCATGCCAACCACTATGTGAAATTAACAAACTTAGAGCCCTCGTCCTTTGGCGCTCTGAACTTCAGGCTACATCGCTAGATTGCATATAAATTTTGCTACATCCCTAAACTATATTGTCCACTTGCGTTTAGCCGTGACGCCAAAGTTGAAGATTCTTTAGCTCTCCTTCACATTACCTACCTTGCCGTAAACCTTATTACTCATCACATGATTGCACTCGTATCGTACTCATCCAGACTTCCAATAAAAATAAACGGCGGTCCTCTAAAGATACCTACAGATTAAAATAATTTTACGGTAATTGAAAAGGCATCTCGAAGTCGAAGTTTTTAATGAAGCCTGAGAGCACTAAAACGGCAGCGAATATTCTTATAGAACTTAGTAGGTTCTGGAAACCAAGTGGAAGCGAGAGCCAAGTGGGCAAAGAGTTCTTAGCCGGAGTGTTTGCACAAACGAAGTTAGTTGCCGAAAGCGATGTAGTCTTGGAGCGCGTCTTGCATTTACTCTGACTATTGGATTTGGATCGAATCATACATGCCCATTGACTGGGAACGCTTTTGTGTATAGTCTATTTTATTGTGTAGGAAATTTTGAACGGATACGACTTGAGCTGTACGTGGTTGAGGGACTTCAGTTTGACGTTACTGGGAATAGTTCCAAATAAGGGCGTAAACATTGCGTTTACGAACAAAGCTAAATCATTGAATGGATCTGTTAGCCTCGATAGACACACAATGATGGACCTAATCTGTAATCGTTTGATAGATCTAGATGTTAAATTAGTTGGGAACAATACGAGCTGGCTACAGTTGGTAGATAAGCCCAAACGTATCGCTCTCACAATAGAGGCGCATGATTTGTTAGCTTCGGCAGCCATGATGGTATTTGCTTTATTTACACGTTTTTGACAGCGAGTGTGCATGAAAACTCCATTTCCATCCAACGCCACTGTTCTGTAATTTATGCATTGGTTACCTTCAAAGGTATTATGTACTGGGTAAAGAATATGAATCTGGCGGGACGAATATGTAACTAGTACCTTTACAATTATAAAGGAATGGAAGATAAAGATATACAGTAGTTGTTAGGATGTGTGAGATGTTTCACAATAAATTTTCGTTCTGCTGTTTAGGTAGGTAACATTAGTATTCGGATCAACAATAATACTTGTTTGTGGAAAATTACACAAACAAGTTTAAAATGGCATCCATAATGATAGTTAGGTACTAAAAAGATTATAGGCACGAATAATATGTAATTAATATATCAAAGTACATAGTTATATCATTAAAACCAATGTTAGTTTTGCAAAACTAATCGGTAAGTTTCCACTCTTGTGAAAATACGTAAATGCGCACAATTCGACTTAAGTTTTCATCTGCTTGTAAACACAGGCAGCAACAAAGCTATCCATAACTTACACGGTATTACGTCTCTCCTAATAACGTTAAGAACAGAGAAATAGTTCGACAGACGGTGTACTCGACGTCGCACATTCCTCCATGTTGCAGACAACACCAGCTTCGAAATTAAGTGTCAAGTCACACCATCCAACGTTTGTGTTCTTCACTTCTATTTTCGAGCTCCATTATTGCCCGAAAAAGGGGAACAGAAACAATGACCGGCATTGTGTCCGTTTAATTTCGTTTGAATCGAACTTTGAACCGAAGAAAACGCACGTGGATTTTAAACTTGCAATTAATCTCCAGTGTTGAGAGAATGAGAAGAAGGTTTAATGAAACCACAGTATAACCTTTGTTTACGAAAAAACCGAGTGTTTAATATCAAAACTTAGCATTACATGTTAGGTACGCGTATAATTAATGGTACACGAAGTAATTAATTCGAAATCTATACTAATATTATAAAGCTAAAGAGTTTGTTTGGTTGAACGCGCTAATCTCAGGAACTACTAGTTCGAATAGAAAAATTATTTAAGTGTTAAATAGCCCATTTATCGAGGAAGGCTATAGGCTATAAAACATCACGCTGTGACAGATAGGAGCGGAGCATTAATCAAAAATGTTACGCAGACGAAATTGCGCCGGTCAGCTAGTACCTAATATGATTACCGCGTATTGTTGCTCTTAAATGTCCATTCATATCTAATTCAATACGGAACGTATTCATTCCGCCTCTGTGAATATCAATAGCAGAGATCTACAACAACACCTAGGCAGCCATGATGTTACACATTGAACCTATTCAGGCAGCAATATTCTATTCAAACTGTGCGCATTTAAATAAAAATCAATGCAAAAGATACAGAATGTTATTAGTGTTATCATCTTTGATGGTAATCTCTGTTATCTTTTGCTAAAGAGTATCTGATACATCTTTTTGTATGTGAGTGGTTATTGATTGGGGTCAACGGAACTACTATGATTTCGAACAATATAGGCCATTGACTTTAATATGATCATTATCCGATAGTATAAAGTAGTTATCGAAAATAACTGTAGCGACTTTTTAAACCTACATTGGAAATGTCAATAACTTTTCTAATTCCATTAACACCTACGTCTTACCAGTTTCTAGAACAAGGCAGCGGTCAAAGCAACAGGTTTTCTATGCCCTCGAATTGCATCATATTTAGTAACGTTTCTTTATCTATTTCTATTCGTCTTAGAAACAAGAATGGGCACAAAATAAAAATTGCATTTCCAAACGCTATTGTGCCGGCGGCGTAGTTGAAAAAGTAACTCAATTAAGTTAGCCTGGGTGTGCAAAATAAGAGAATGGTGGCTAGGGCCAGCCAGCCCGACCCCGAAAGATGCCGCCAGCGTTTAGCACTTTAATTAAAACCCTATGTGCCCGGCGGGACCACACTGCTCATAAATTCCCAACAGGGCCGAATATCTACTGACATCTAACGCCATCTATGGGACCCATTATGAATGGTTTATGCCAAATGCAAATGGAAAAGTACATTGAAAAAAGTGCATTGAAAATTGAAAACTTTTCTATCATCATTGCTCCTGCTCTTATCCCAATTCATTAGGGGTCGGCGCAGCATG
The DNA here is from genome assembly GCA_964057025.1 of Standfussiana lucernea. Lineage (NCBI taxonomy): Eukaryota > Metazoa > Arthropoda > Insecta > Lepidoptera > Noctuidae > Standfussiana > Standfussiana lucernea. The sequence continues at coordinate 7,696,992 of OZ059785.1, forward strand.
TCTTCTTCTTCCATACTTCTCTATTACGTGTCATCTCATCAGCCACCTCCTTTCTTGCTATATCAGCCTTCACACAGTCCATCCATCGTTTCTTTGGTCTTCCTCTAATCTTATACCCATCCACATTCATACTCAAATCCACATTCATACTCATACAATAAAAAATCGTTAACTTTTCCATGCGACAGCTAAATGAATGACTAAACACAATTGCGCTGTTATTATCGAGGATGTATGTATGGATGTTTATTACTTGTTCACCCAAAAACCACTACATGGATTTTGATGAAACTTTATAACCTGGAATAACACATAAAAAACTTTTTATCCCGATAGTACCTACGATCCCGTGGGACAATTACCGAACTCCACGCGGGCCAAGCCGCAGGCATCAGCTAGTTCATTATATTATGTTCTAGTGTTAGTGAAAACGGGTTAAAGCCTGACTATTAAGGACACGTAACGAGTCTATTCACAACTTACCATAACTATTAAACAGGCTAGGCCTCTTTTAAGTAAACCTTCTCCCGCCAACACTATAGGTACCCATCCATTTCAATGATTACCAATTACGTTATCAACTTACCGTTTCAGATAAAATAACAATTTGGCCAAAATGAGCAGACGCTGGATACCTAAATAATGATATAGATCAGGGATTTAACATAATTAGAACCTAAATCGTTGGAGCTTCCATTGATGCGTAAAATTATCCATGATCAGATGAACTTATTGAATACTCATGGATTTTGGAAATGTATCCATGTAGAAAGGGTTAATGTGGTGGTAATCAAATGTGAACTTAAACGTAACCAACCGATATGGGTTTGCGATATGAAGGAATGAGGGAAGTTTTGAATATTAAAGTGGCTTCCGGAGTAGAAGGAGACCAAAAATATCCATGCATTGATTTTGTGAAAGATGATATGGCTAGAGAGGAGGTGACTCCTGAGATGATGACGAAGAAAAAGACGTGATACCTTTTATAATTTGGGAAGAAAAATGGAATGCAAATTTAAAGACGTCTCAACATGATCGTATTTTTAGAAAGCAACTCATAGACTTTTGAATACACCCACAATTTTATTTGCCAAAATATAACTCGGCTTGTTTGCCTTTATTCTGAATTTTCTGCTACTACATAGATGTTGGAATCGAATCTATTCTTCTTTCTGCTACGCCCCTGTTTAGGTCTGCGCAACACGTTTTTTTTTCAATTCTCCGCTGTCAGCAGTCACTTAATCATAGACTTCTTTTCCTTCCATGTCATTCTTCACACATTATGTAAATTATATTTTCTTTAGTCTTCCTCTCCTTTTTAATCCATCTACATTTGTATTCATCAGTCTTTTATTTATATAACTACTACTATTTTATAAGCTATTACATGGGGCCTAAAATGGCCGCTTGAGCAGAATCATAGGATAACAATATGAAATAAGTTACAATTCGTAAAATAATCACGAAAGTGACAATTCATAATATGAACTGCGTCTGCGACCATTTTAAGAATTTTAACGTGATTCACATTATTGTCCTATCATGATTCTGCTAGAGCGGCCATTTTAGGCCCCCAGAATGAAATCAGCACGCTTCGTTACTTCACTGACGTCCATTAGACCAATTTGGCAAGAACAAAAAATGCATAGGTATTGTACCCTATGCTATTATCTCCAGCAAATTGTCGTCGGTCGTAATTACCTCATTTATGGGACGATTTTTCTTCATTCTATAGTTTCTTGGTCTACAACAATTAACATGAAGCCCCCAAGGTCTTCTTTTATTGCATGACATGTCAAGTTGTTTAATTATTTAAGTTGACTTCGCAATAGCCCCATTTATTTTATACATCACGTGGTAATAACATAATACTACGAATATCATTTAAGGCCTTAGTTTACAATCTTTAGGTAACTTTCGTCTGAGGAACAAACATTTTAGTTTGACAGGTTTAGCAATGAAAGCATGTAAAACCGAAAAATGTATTCTTCAGTTAAAAGCTATCTGATGATCGGCCCTTAGGCTCAATTTACATTTCTGGGGAATGAAATGGAAGCAAATTTTTGTAACAAAATCTTACAAAGCAATAAAAACCTTCGATGAATTGTATAATGTAAAAGTTACGGTAGGACACCACCGTCGACGCAACAAGATCAGTTAAGAGTACCTATAAATGGATTGGTCCCATGACCTTATTTCGTAAAAACATATAATTTGTAAATTAAATTAACCATGAAAGTCGTAATAAGTAAGGAAAAAACAGTATCACTGTAAAGCAGACACAAAAAGAAAAACGAAACATGTGTTAAGTATTTTTTTAATAATATTACATCTCGCAGCACTGATTACATAATATTCTGAAAGGTCAGGCAAGGTTAACTCGTTAGGAAATGAATATTCATGACAGCTCTTTTACATGATGACATGCGTTTAATTCTTATTCATAGAAAATTACCAACTTGTTACTGCGAGAACTTGTGTACATCTAATGTACTTATGGCAATAGGCTCGCCCCCTATTACATGGGACTTAATCATAACTGGCGAAATCGTAGAAAAGCCATTTTGTAGTTGCTGCCTATCCCCATGCGAAATAGGCGTGAGTTTACGGACATATATGTGTGTGTATCTGGTAAAAAGCTAAGATAGTGATTATTACAATAATGTTGATCGTCGAGTATGTCATGCTCACTCAAATGTCTCGCTGATGGTGGCGTGTATGTCGGGTCATTTATTTCCCTTCAAAATGGTTGAATTGAATGATGGCTAATCCATGCGTCATGTTCGTGAACGGGCGCTGTCAGTTGTGACTGGCCATCTCGTAGTTGCCACGGTTTATTTGAACTGATTATTTTGTTTTTGAATTGTCTTTTTTTTGTTTGTACTGTGGACACTTAACGTGCACGTCTTGCTACATCGTTCTCACATAATGTACCATCTCAACAAGAATGATGTATCCAAGGTTTTTGTAACAACATTATGATTTAAAAGAGTGTCCATGGAGTTTCTTGCCCATTCTTCTCCATAGACATCTACGCTTTGGAATGGGCAACTACAGTACTAGTTATTATGTCTTGTGACTGGGACTGTAGCTTCATTTTTATTGCTGTATTTGTTTCGACAGTTCAAAAGTGCCTGTCATTGGCCTACTTGAAATAAATGCTTTGATTTTGATTTTTTGAGTTGAATATTGTCAGTGCGGTACGGTACGTGACGTGCTCAAAATAAACAAGCGACAACGCACATTAGCCCATTTCAGTTCTACGTGATTGCTACAGAACAAACTTCCCCAAACATAGTTACGCAAACCTAATCATCAAGCAATCTTTCCCCAGAGAATAATCTCGGTGACATTATTCAAAATGATTATGATATGTTCTTGAACAACATGTCGTTTAGTGTAATCTTACTAGATAGAACAAGCTGAAGTTGGCGGTTGAGCACAAAATAAATTCTAATGCATCCCAAGTGAACTGCTCTGCGGCTTTGTGATCTCGCAGAACTCGCAGAAAGCCTTGCGAAATACTTTCGCCGTGTGAAAATATTATAAGATGACTTTTCACTTTCCAGCCATTGTGTTTGTAAAATCTTGAAGATGCAATTTTTATAAGTTGAAAGCTTTGATGGTATAGAAACATTATTTTTTAAGACGCAATTTCTGTAGCCGGCACTCATGTTTATTGCAAGCATTGCTTTGTTCGCAGCCATTTTCAGCCATTTTCCATGAAAATAAGAGGTTTTAATACGGTACAAAGTAGCACTTAAAGATTCACAAAAAAATACCCAGAGGAAAAGGATGTACTTAGTTAGAAAAGACAAGATGGCTTCGAGTTAGCCGGACGTTAGGCTTGAGTGCGACCCGTACGGAACAAGGAATGACTTAATAATGCAATAAGTCATTATGTAACACCAGCCCAATATTGTACACAGAGATACAAAGTCTGTCTCATTGGTCGAGTCGAGTGTTCGCAATCGCGACAGCAGAGCATGAGGTCCTGGGTTCAATGCCTGAGTCGGGCAAAGTGGTATTTGGTTTTTCCATCAGGAATTTCTCAGTAGCAGTCACGGAGACTGGATTTGTGCCCGGTTAATGGCAATAGGCTTAGCCCGTATTACATGTAAGTTAACATAACCGACGAAATTTGGGTTTACTATTAGGAACACCTCTGCCTAACCCTTCGAGGATTACAGGCGTGATGTTATGTTTATGTGTAATCCACTAATTTGCAATATTATTCTTAGTTGCGTACTGTGGAACTCTCAATGTAGGTTGTATTTACCTAATTGTACAGAAAGTGTACAAAGCTCACTGAAATGACTAAAGTAAATGTGTAACGATGAGATAAAATACTCGCACGAGATAAGGAACATTTTCATTCAGTTGCGGGACCATTACCTATTAACAGAATTGCAAACATGAACATACTCTTTTAGCTCTCGCACACGGGAGTAATAGTAGTAGTTCTTTTAATAATCAAAATGTGGAGGTTTTCTGTATTTTTACTGTAGTGGAAGAAAAACCATCGTTAGGCCTGGCCTGGTATTTTTTATAACGCCAATCAGACGCATCCGAAAAAGTAGTACCTACGCAGTGTACCCTGTAACTCCTCGTCTGGATGTTTTCACAAAGATACTGGTTTTCCAGTGCCAATTTGTCGGGACCTGAAAAAAGAACTATTTTAGTGTTTCTTTATTAGTATGCGCCTGTTCATTTATGCCTACAGAAAGTATTGGTGTAACTTTAACACCCGCATCGAACGATACCAATCTGAAACCTTTGGGTAAGTACCCTAAATGTGGTAAGATGGCACAAAGTAAATAAGTATGTTGCTACATATGTACATATTCATTTAACACTTCAAGCACAAACTACAGAGACGGACTTAATGCCATAGGCATTTTCTAATACTCAACCTTTGAGTGATGCAGAAATAAACAGTGGTAGGTGTGTATCTGAAAATAATTTAAATTTAATACTAAGATAAATTACAAGGATATATAAAATACTAGAAACACAAATATAAAATTACAAACACAATAACATACAAATTGCAGTGACTGTCTTGCATGCCATTAGTCATGATTTTTTTGTTCTTATTCCGATTCATTAGGGGTCGACGCAGCATGTCTTCTTCTTCCATACTTCCATTGCATGCCATCAGTTGGCTTCTCAATTACATCGCTTTAGGTAAATCATTTATGGTAGGTTAAGATTTTTAATACTAAGCTACTGTGCGGTTGTCTACACTTGCCTTTTTCATGGATAATAAAACAGAAATATCAAAGATTTAATGTGAGTCGGAGGTCTGAGGGTCTACTCACAAATTATTTAGTGTTAAACACAGTCCCACATAACTAAGGTTGAATGGGACCTCTCCAGCAGTTACGTGCACCCTCATTCAGGTCACTCCCCATTACTCCCAAGTCCTGCTTATAGTAGTTAAATAATTACCTCCGTAAAGACAAAGCTGTGGCTGAATTAATATTCAGCTGCCAGTCCCCTGCTGCGAAGGGAAGTAACTCGCCGTCAACAAACTTGTGGCCTCGGCCGAACTATCCAACGCCTTCTTAATTATTTACGAAGGAGCTATATTTTCTCTGCGAATTAAAACTTCTTATCCAGCAGTTCTTATTCTTATGTAGCCTTCCTTCTAAATAAGGAAGTTGCAACTCCATGTATTTCAGAGCTTACATCGTCTAATCAGCGCACAGACGTCTATAACAAGACATGGTGTAAATATACATATTGTTCTTTACACCGACGCGCAAACTGTACTTGGTTGTATACTTAGATTTAAATGCTGTTGTAAATGCCTTTAAATTTTTCATAGGTCATTTAAAAATAAATCAGCTACTTCATAGTGGGGGTATAAAATCACGTGTAGAATTCATGATAGCATTTTACGAATCGTTGTCCCTCATACCGTGTATAATTTTTACTTTTATTAGGTATTCAAGAAGTAATTGCCATAGTGGTTGTTGCCGTTTGTTCGTATGAACAGCCAGAAGGTGGCCGCGCTTGTCATCACACTTTTTAGGTCTTAATTAACTTTCACAGAACCCCACAGGATCGGTCAACTTTGATCATATCCATATTCAACACACTATAGTTTTTTTTTTTTTTAATTTAATTATTATAAGGACTTTTACACATTGTGCATACCAGTCCCATTATACCCTAACCACATCTGACTCCCAATAGCTTATACTAAAAATATAAATATTAAAATTTACTTGGATGCCATTAATTCAAATAGGCATTTTGCTACTTTAGAATTGGGTTGACTAAGAATCACATTGAATGTGCCAACATCCAGTCTGTTTAATTCAAAGGCATTTGCTAGATATGTTCTCCCAGACTCAAATCGAACACATTCCAGCAATAAATGATATAGATCCTCACAGACGCCACAATCTTCACAGTTTGGTGAGTCAGTCTTCCTCATCATAAAATTAAATTTATTGCATGGTATGTGTCCAGATCTGAGTCTGTGAGCTGTAACTATCAGTTTTCTATTTAACTTAGTGTTTGCGAACCAGGGCACACTATAGTTGCAAATAGCCTTTAGGTACAACTCTATTTCCTGGTTCAATGTTATCATATACTTACTTTTAATAACAAATTAGATCGTAAATCAGGGAGTATTACGATCTATATCGTACATGAACGCAGCAGTCCGTTGGGACACCAATATTTTTATGCCTTTCAGTGGATAATTACAATGATAAGATGTATCTGTAAGTATATAGACACGCCGCGTATGGCCGGTAGGATTTCTCATCGGCAAAAAGATACACTTCCGTACTAACATTACATTTTTATGTATATAATAATATATAAATATATTTTTTCTCTTTCTTCTTCTTCTTACTAGGCTTTTACGATGCACACTGTTTGTCTGTTTTCTTTTAACTTTTTTTTTTGTTAATTTATGGACGATGTTGTGGGTTACATGTGTAGTACTTAACATAAATATGTAATAGATTGTGCATAAATGTATTTCTAAGTATTGTGCTAATTTAAGAATCTCTAGTTAAGCTTGGCATGTAACTGTTTTGGTCCCTAACAAATAAAATAAAATAAAAATAAAATTATCCCCTAGCCCAAGGCCTTAGAAAACCTCTTTAGGGGTTCGGGGATATATTTCCAAGCCTTAAGGAAGAGGTGCGACTAAACGATCTTAGTACTCACCTATATATAAAATCTTTAATTCACCTAGTTGAATTAAAGATTTTTATATAGATAGAAATCTAACGTTATAATAAGCATTTCATACTTACGCGTAAAAATACTTCATTCCCACTCATAAGACCATCATGTGCGTAGCCTTTTCCCAACTACATATGTTGGGGTCGGCTGCCAGTCTCACCGGATGCAGCTAAATACCAGTATTTTACATGGAGTGACTGCCTATCTGACCTCCACAACCCAGTTAGTAGTGGATAATCCGATGCCCCTTGGTAAGACTGGTTTTCAGACTTTGGGATATAAGATATTACCGTATTCTATTAAAAGAATGCTGGAAATAAAACCTTGTTTAGAGGAAGCAAATATTAATTCCGTATTGCTTTAATTAAGACTTATGTTTATTCAACCTCATTTTATGTATATTAAATGCACATGTTGTGCTCACGACAATCTTATTAAAGAAACTGGTTTTGTCGTAGGTAGTTTATTTAGCATGACTCGCGCAACTTCGTCTGCGTTACATTTTTGTTTGATGCTCCACTCTTATTGGTCGCAGCGGATAGTATATGGCCTATAGCCTTCCTCGATAAATGGATTATCCAACACTAAAATAATTTTTCAATTCGAACCACTAGTTCCTGAGATTAGCGCGTTCAACGAAACAAACAAACAAACTCTTTAGCTTTATAATATTAGTATAGATAATGAACTTTGCAAGTATTCTAGTTGTAAGGATCTGTTTTTACGACTGCATTGCCAAAAGTGACGCTCCCTTTAGCGTTACTAACCTTTAGTGATGAATATTATTGTTCTAGACGAAGAAGACATACTGCACCGACCCTTAATAAATTGGGATAACAGCGGGCAGGAGAGTGATGTTGACTCTTGTTGTACTTTTCTTACCACTTGGGCAGAAGTCAGAAGTTCAGTTTGAAGGCCAAAAAGACCCATGTTTACGAGCTGAAGATTTCAAGCTCATCGTTGATATTATGAGGGTGATATGTAAAATGAAGGACTTGCACAGCTGAATATGGGTCTTACATATTAACAGCAAAATCAGCCTAAGCCTCCACTGATGGGCTTCCTCTCTTTGATAGGGAGTGAACCATAGTCAATACAACATAATATGTACGTTAACATAATCATCATCTGCCTTGCCTTTTTCCCGAAATATGTTGGATCCGCCTTCCTGTCTAACCGGATGCAGATGAATATCAGTATTTAACATGGAGGGATTGCCTATCTGACCTCTAAAACTCAGTTATTGGGTATGACTAGTTGTCAGTCACTTTCGTGGTTCTAACTACTAGTAACGACTGTCATAGATTTAAAAATGACAGCCGGCACCAACGGCTGCCATTCGATATACAAATAATATTATTCTTTATTTTGGTATTGTAACTGGCACCCGAATGCGATGATCAGCCAAAAGACGTCAGAAGCTAGAATCCTAAGATTTCAAAGAATAAGTTAAGCATAGCTCAAGAACAATATCGTTACCCTCACAGCATCTTGATACTAGAACAAAATAGACGAGACGAGGAACTTAAACCCTTGGGATTTTTTCTGTTTCTTTGTTGCATATTTTCTAAGTTACAAAGAGTTTTCTGAACTTTATCGGACCAAGCGGTGTGGCGGGCATATCAATTAAGTCGACACCAGATTCTTCTATTTAATATACAGTTATCTTTAAATCTTATCTGATACATCGGTATCTTTCCTAAACTCCATTAAATACATCCTGTATAGCGTTAATTCACAGATTATGATCTGGATTTTTTAACTCACTCTCCCATACAATTTTTATCAATATAGACACTTGATCTTGCGAGATAATTACGAAAATAGAACTTATAAATTGCCGTATTCACTATTGATGACCCCAATATCCTTTTCTGATTAATTATTAAGACCTGATACCATGAAAACGCGATCTGTTCAATTATTTTGTATTGGAGTTGATGGAAATGACATTGACGGGCTCTGGTTGTTTTTTCTGCACTAAAAGGCCGCGTTCTAACCTAGGCGATCGTCGCGCGAACACGTGACAGTCGCGTTCATTTTGGCAGTCTTAATACAAAAAGTCGGTTAATAATCACGTGTCACTATATTCGTGCACGCTAATCTCCGATACCACCCAACCGATTTCAATGACATTTTGTGAATGTGTATACGAGTAGTTGGTTCCAGTTTGAAAGATGGATGTTTTGGACACGTGTGAATCAGGGGCGGCTTGCTAGTACTAAAATTAATATTAGGAGACGCACGCTGCTGGACAAGTTTCAAATATTGAAACTGAAAATTTTCCACCAAACAATTCGTCGGCCAATCAGGTAAACCTCATTGCTACTCGACGATTTAAGTGGAAATATATCAAAATAACAAGTTAACAATTCATTTACTTAAATGCTTTAATAATATTTACTGAATTGGCGCTACGCCATCGTTTAATTTTCAATTGAAGCGGTGACGCAACTTCGTTAGATTATCACAGGACGCAAAGCAATGTAATCTCGAGACAATTTCATCATTTTGAGTACGTTTGCATGTACTAACCTGACTCATCTCTTGTTGAAATAACAAATTAGACGAATAAAGATCTTTGACTACTCTTCAAGATTCACCACTATGATTGTTCGTTTTTACGCACGAATTCAATTAGAGTTTTTTGTGGGAACATATATTATCACCATCATCTTCCTGCCCTCGTTTCATGTTCGGTACTTGGGGTCGGCGCAACACATCTTTTTCATTCTTATAATTCCAGTATATCCTCACAGTATCCGTCCATCTGTTCTTTTACCATCCTCTCCCTCTCCACGCATCAAATCTTATATGCAAATATTTTACTCACACATATTTACAATACGTCCAAAATGGGACATATTCGCATTCAATTCGCTCCCGTAGGGATGGTACAGGTACACAAAGGTCGTCTATTCAAAACGGCCGTCTTCGCAGGAGCCTGTGGGTCTCTCAACGGACATCCGTTCCTTTAGTACTCGTAAATCTACGAAGAAATAACTCCGTCCTCTGTGAGTGCCTATTTGAGTAGGTGCCTTATAAAAATGCAATTGGTGTCGCGTCTTGTTTGTGGACCTTCATAAGTTTGATGACTTTTTTTTAGGAAAAACAAGTAAGTAAATTGATGTGCTTGAATAAGATTTTCGAATCTCTTAAATTCGTGTTTAATTTTGCACAGGTATTTTTAGATAAAAAACTCAGTTAAAACTATCAGCTTATTGCAACTGGCTCATTGAATTATTTGGTAACTGAGCCAGTTGACTACCCCAAGAAGTTCATGAAGTTTTCACTATTCAAGTGTCTCCCTTATGTTCTTTGTCAATCGGGGGCTTTTCTTTAGAGTCACAGCTGATTTTCAGCTAAAGATGAAATATGTATATAATTCCTGAACCTCTGCTTAAACCCTGTAAAGGAAATAGCATAAAGATTTGTATTAAATCCGTCATGCTTTATTTAGATATACGTCGGCCGATAAAACGGAGGATCGGCTATTGCGACGTCCCTAAAATTTATGAGTCGTACAGCTACAGCAGTTATTTTATTGGATGACATCGTAAACTCCTGAATTACACTATCTGATAGAATTGGTTTAAATAGATAAGTACTTTAAGTATAACGTAAAGAATTGTTTTTCTTATCAAATCTGTAAAATCCTTAAATGTATTTGTTTTTCTTATGAAATTCATTTTGTTTATGTTTATTTATAATATTTTGTTTTATCTGGTATCGAAGAAACCCTTTTGCTGCGGTACTTGACAAGATCATCTTATGATACCTATATTTTACGTAGAATTATTTTTTCTCTACACTATGAACATCCGGCGGTCCAAGTGATTTTTTTAGGTTAAGATCTAGGACGGTAGAAAGGATTTCCTATGCTAAAATATATAAAATAATATTATCAAATCAACTTTCAATTACGCATTGGAAAATGTGCATTTCATGAAAGTAAATGTTCCACTAGGTAAGTTAAACATAACTATTTAATTAGCAAATAACATTTACCTTTACTGATAAAACCATCGCTCAAATAAACAAAAATATTATTATTGTATCTAATACATAAATAAACATAATTATCTTTACAACTCATAGTAAGTATATCAAACAATTTTCTGCATGTGTGCGTCTCCGTTGGTAATGATTTAATATTCTATTGCTCTTGCACTGACACAACGAGTGGCATCAATAAAACCACTGGAGCACAAACTGGCGCGCAATTGGTCCTGCCAATTATGGTGGCAACCCTGAACGATATTTTACTAGAGACAAACTGGTAAAGGATGTCATGTATTTTATATTATGTACACAGGAAGTAATTATATACGTATAAATGTACATATGTACAATGTTGACAGGGTTGTCTGTAGTGATTTAAGTGCTTTTATTTTTGAACAGAATTTATTTCGAATCATCGAGGTATCGATTTTGCATAGTTATGTAGTCACTTCAGTCACGGTTTGTTGTGTGGGTGAGGAGCGAGATAAATCGCTTACATGGCTGATATTAATGGTCTTAAGTGCATAACAATGCGATACAAGGAAATTACATAGCGCTGCGCTGTTTGGTTTGGTTTCTGGGTTCTATGAATGTATGCTTTGCTATTGGTTTGCCAGAAATTATGTTAAGAAAAAACCCATGATTGCTCCTAATCAACCAACAAGCTAAACATTTTTGAAGTCCTCCATACAGTAGTTCAAGATCGCTTATAATGACATAATCATCTAAACCGAATGGCCTAGATTGACAGTAGTTCATCCTAGTCACCTATATTGAAAATATTATCAAGAATTCCTTTAGTGAGGTTCATCTGGATGTTACTGGCCAATCACGATTTCAGGCCAAACTAGTTGTTCCCAGGCCAAACCGGTTTTCCTGTTTTATTGTATAGTCCTCCCGACCGGTTTTTGGTCGCGGCGGCCAATCTTAGACGACATTAGCCATCGGCGCGGGAGATTATAGTGCACACGTGTGTGAGCAGACACAGGTGCACCTTCTGTTCCCTCACTCTCATCGTCCGATGGGACGGCAATCCGACACGGCCGGAGAGAGATCAGGCGCCGGATCAACGGCTTAACGTGCTTTCCGACGCACGGGGGTATCATACCGCAAACTTCCGAACTCCGGGCTACTACTGAGAAATTTCTAACGGAAAAACGGAATAGCAATTTTTGCCCGACCGGGGAATCGAATCCAGGACCCCACGCTCAGCAGTCGCGCTTGCGACCACGAGACCAACGGGGCAGTCAGTTTCCTTTTTAACCGACTTCAAAAAAAGGAGGAGGTTCTCAATTCGGTTGTATGTTTTTTTTTTTTTGTGTTTGTTACCTCATATCTCCGTCATTTATGAACCGATTTGAAAAATTCTTCTTTTATCTGAATGGATCTACTTCCCGATTGGTCCCATAGAAATTTCATCAAAATCGGTTCAGCAGTTTGGTTTTGAAATCAAAATAGCTGGAAAAAATGTCATCCAAGTAAAAGAAATTGCGAAATTGATACTTGACAAGGATTTGTGTGTGATACGATAACTAAAAAGGGTAAAATAAAAACTTTTTTGCAAAAAAAAACCGACTTCCAAAAAAAACACTAAAAAAGTGGAAAATAACTTTACTTTCGGAAGTCGGTGACTATTGTTTGTTTCACTGACTTTTTTGCCACCGACGAACGTGTCAGGATATGTCAACCCAAACAGCAATTAAACTTGGATATAGCGCTTGCTCGCACGTGGATGGTTACAATTTAAACCTTACATATAACCCATTCAGTCGGGGTGCCCTATAGTCGTCGTTTTGTGGCCTATGTTTATAGAGAATAAAAGAATTCAACGTAAAACCATATCACATGATGGAAAACTCGTGATGTACCTTAGGAAATCAGGCAGGCAACAAGCATGTTTCCGAACTAGTGTAGTAAAAAATATTACCTACGTTTAGTGATTTTGCCCGAGTATTCTAGACGTGTCTTGGTCATCAAACACATTCACGTCGGCTAGCATATTGGTTCGGTCGTAACATTTTTTATTCTGGCTTCTAACTGAAACAAATGTATACGTATGTATATGTATACCCTGTTTTTGGGTTTTAGTAGGTACTTTACTTATTTTTGCGTTATATCTGAGAAAAACTCTTGTTAAAAATAATTTTTTGACAGTGTATAATATTATGTAACTTTATATATACCTCTAAGCGATTTATGTGCTGTATGCTTATTATGTATTATTTATATAAAAAGGTAAGAAACGTCATTATTCACTTAATAAGTTATAAATGACAATGCAATAAAGGTACCATTCATAAACTAACTAATAAAAGATTAGAGTGGAATTGTTGGTTTTTTTTTTTAAACCAAAGATGTTCAAACATGGCAGAGTTTTGTTTTTAGTCTAGAATCGTAGGTATTACTTATTCCAACTAGGTATAATAAAACTCTTCCATCAATTCTAACGTTTAACACATTAAACGAATAATCGCATAACCAGGGCATGAAAATTGACCGAACTAAAACCCTATATCAGAGCGTGAAACAATCCATAATGAAAATATCATGCCTGTAATCTCCGAAGGGTGAGGCAGAAGTGTACCTAATAGTACGCCCACATGTTGTAAGTTATGTTTAAGTCCTATGTAATAGGGCGCGAGTACATTGCCAGCAACCGCGCACAAATCCAGACTCCTGGTAGACTCCGGACTTCAGGCTGCCACTGAGTTTCTGATGGAAAAACCCAATAAGAATTTGCCCGACCTGGAAATCGAAACCCAGGACCTGTTGCTCAGCAGTCGCGCTAGACCAATGAGGACCAATTTGATGCTATAATAAAAACTTTTTGCAAAAAAGTTTTTATTTTACCCTTTTTAGTTATAGTATCACACACAAATCCTTGTCAAATATCAATTTCGCAATTTCTTTTACTTGGATGACATTTTTTCCAGCTATTTTGATTTCAAAACCAAACTGCTGAACTGATTTTGATGAAATTTCTATGGGACCAATCGGGAAGTAGATCCATTCAGATAAAAGAAGAATTTTTCAAATCGGTTCATAAATGACGTAACGTATGAGGTAACAAACACAAAAAAAACACGAAAAAAAAAACATACAACCGAATTGAGAACCTCCTACTTTTTTTGAAGTCAGTTAAAAAAAAATGATCTCTAAACTACACGAGTTCATGTCAACCTATGAACTGAACAAATTGAAAATAATAATACCACCTTATTAAGTCCCTACAGTTAACATAGCAGGTAAGATTTTATCAACAACATAATTATTTATTCAGAATGTGGTCGTTTCTAACCCTATTGAAATCATCATGCTATCGATAATCTACTTGAATTCGAGTCTATTACAGTTAAGTATCTATGTAAATTAATTCATCTGTTATTTACAGAAAGGTCGATTTGATAGGGGCTGAAGTAACACCTTTCTGCTATTTGTAATAAGTGGGATCGAGCGACTATGTATTGGTTCTGATTCATACTAGTCGGATAAATATAAAACTTCGAAGTAATAGGAAGAACAATTTGGTTTGTAATTCTAGTAGATCTTTCATATACTTATAATGTAAGATTATTTTATCACAATATCACTCAAATAAAAATTTGTCGTCTGTGTAGCGTAGAAACGATGGATGGATTCTGTAAGGAATAATGTAAAAGAAAAAGGAGTAAATGATAGCGTGACGGTTAACAGAGAATGTAAGAAAAAAAACGTGTTGCGCCGACCCCAATTAACATGGGACAAAGGCAAAAAGATGATGATAGCCCTAAATCGTGTTTCACTTTATTTAGGGCAAAGAGATAAGACTTGAGTAACTTCTCAAACACATTTTTATTTACTTAACCAAGTGCCTAATTTGTTCATAGCAAATCAAATAGTAATTTAGCTTTCTGATACCTTGAAGTATCAGATCAACAAATCTTCAATTTGTTCGCGGCTTGAGATTTAACAGACGCCTGATTTCGGAGTAGCTTTATACTTTCTTCAGTAAGTTACTTACGTAAAGCTTTACACATCTTAGCACCCAAAGCTTAGTATTGGGGTCATGCAATTTTAAAATGTCGCTGAGAGGCTCTTTGCATAATCCCTTTATTTAGTAATGGTGTGAATACAATTGTGTAAAACAAAACACTTGATGACGGTCTGACAAGCTTGATGTACCCTTCAGTTTTCTATATTATTTATGCCTGCATGGATTTTGTTCTGGATACACATTACAACTACTATATATCTTTTTTCTAAGAACTGCTTATTTTTTAGATGCTATAGAATTCTAAGAAATAGTCATCTATTAACACCCGTATCTATAAACAAGTCTAAGTGTTTACTTCAGTAAATGTCATTTTTTAAGATACGATTCTTATTATTTAGTTTAGTAATTACTTATAGATAAAAATGTAAAAAGTTATAATTCTTTGCTTTGCTTTCTTTAACGGTTCTTACTTCGCTTAAATTCTAGTCTATTGCATAAAAAAAATCCGCTTGAGGTCAAGTAATTACTTAAGCTCAAGTAATTACTTAAGCCCAAGTAATTACTATAACTTGACTATAGATACGGGTATAAGTGCCAACCTGATACGTATTTTGAGTTATTCAGGTTCTATCTAACTTTTACTGCTAAGAAAATTAAGCCAGTACATTGTTCAAGTGACTAAAAGATCCGTTGATAACAGTCTATTGAAAAATAATTGAGTCGAGCACAAAGAACAAAGGCGCTTAATGAACGCCGAACTTAAAAGAAAAGTAGGATACACAAAGGATAGTACTCGATGACAACTAGTAATTTAACTACAATTAACGTTTCCCGCGTTTTACACAAGTGCCATCTTGGATGTACCGCAAAGCGTTGCAAAACCGGACAATAATATGCAAACAAATGCATTTATTTTACAAAGAATGCCGTTTATGGCTTAAGTATGGCACAATACACTTAAAATCCCATTATTTTGTGATTATAATGACAAAGTTAATTTCGCATTGCTTTTGTTTTTCTAACTAAATATGCGGGTACTTTCATTATGTGTGAAGGATGCGTTATTTACCTCTAAAGAATAATAAAATTTTCAATGAAAAAATAACGAATCAAAAGAATTGTATTGTTTGTTTATAAAGAATAGTATTGTTGGATATTTCAAATAGTCTCGTGTTATATATTTTTGTTGATATCATTTAATTAAAAAGTGTTTTATATTTTTTCGGAATTAATTTTCTTTGACAATTCCCGATAAGATCAAATGCGTACCTAACACATAGCTTATTTGAAAATTAATGTGTGATTACGTCAGAAATTCTAAACGATTAAGGAGTATCTTCTAGACCGTCGTCATAGCAACAACAATTCTTGCACTAGATTTCATGAGTCCAATGTTCAGAGTAGCGAGTCAGTCAATCAGTATATATTTATATACGTACAGACTAGATCTCTGTACCATATGATAATTAGTACGTAACCATCAGGCGACCCGCTCGTGATAAATGCTCATTATACATTTTCATCTTTAGGTATACAACGAGCTATTAATATTCTTACACTACATTTCCCGGTCACAAAAACCAGGTGATTAGTTATTTTTAGCTGTTGGTTTGCCACTTTTATCGTTATGTCGTAACCTTGCGTATCGAGATAAAATGTTTATAAACACGTCATTGATTTCTTCTATTTTAACTGCTTACTCTTTTTCTTATTGGAATTTAATTCAGTTATAATTACTTACTGACGAATAAACAGTCATAAATAAAACATTTTGTTAATTGTTCCCAACTTCTACGTCACGGTTTAATTGTCATGTTGGCCGGTTTCAATGCATTTTGCTAAATATTATCATTCTTCTAAGTGATCGTGTAAACAGAAAACACAACAAAAATGAACGCTGTGAAGTTTTACTCGAACATTATGACGTTATCTGTCTGCCGGTCGCAAACCAACGAACGATAAAGCGAACTAGCAGGAGTATCTAAAGCTATGTTAGCAACACAGGCTGGTCGGAGGCGCCCCGCCGCGGTCGACTGCACGCAGTACATTGACAGGCGACAGCTGAAACCGTCAACAAAACGAGTATACATAATTATTGTGTTGTCTGTACGATACTGGCGATACGTTCAGCAGCAAACCATTCACGCTTATGACGAAACGCGGACAACACGTGGCGAGTAATATTAGAGCGACAGCGGCATGCTACACCGCACGCTGCTCCAGTCCGTTCACAGAGTCTCACCGTGCGACACAGTGCGCTCCCATGCGTGCGCCGCGCTGTCACAGAACATTCATGTTAGTTCCCGAAGTGCGCCACAATACCAACAATGACCAACAACCGCAAGTGGAGGGAATATGTCACGGCACTCAGTGGTTCGTACTATTTATTTTTATTTATCATGTGTGCAGTGCGTGTCATATAAAATAGTTTGTTAGTATTTACGTTTTTGGTGCCCGTAAATTACGGCCGGCAACACTATGGTTTTGCACACTGTGCACACTCACGCACTTTAATGTCATTATTAATTATCTTTTCGCTGACGTTAGTGTGATTGTAGCACATACATGGTGATTATGTTGTTCAAAACCACATATGACCTAATAGTTACCTTGAATGTGGCTTAAACAGTAATTTGACACATTTCTCTTTTAAACTGTTCGGGCATAGCGAAAGAAATTGTAGTTTTCTTTCATAATTTAGACATGTCCACATTTGTGATATATCTAGTAGGCAAAACATTATCTACTATCGTTTGAAATGCCGGTGACTTATTGATGTAATGTTTCCTTGAAAATCATTAATCATGATATTTAATCGATCTTTTAGCGCCATGGCAATAGTAGTACGGGAAACAAAATTCTACATAATATTGTAAATCTTCAGTGATGTATCAGTAAAGATCGTCTTTAGGTAAGCATTGTCCATTGTCGCACATGTACTATAATGTTTACATATTGTTATATAAGTACACAACTGAAATTATAGGGGTACTATAATTTCAGTTGTGCCCAGTGGTTACGCGGAAGTATGAAACATTACTGTTTATGTTATAAATTAACATGTTAAATATATATTTACATTTTGTATTCGACGTGTCATCGTTGCAATATCTTTAACTTGTACAAAATGATGGGCAGTTTTATAAGAACAAGTGTAATTATAAAACCTAGCTAACACATGGGCTTTTGGTGCCTGTAATGTCCCAAATATCGGGCAAAGGCCGCTTCTCATACTGAGGAGAAGGTATGAGCTTGATCACCACGCTTTCTCAGTGCGGGTTGGCGATTTCAGACCGAAGCCCAGGGTTTCCTGTTTCTCCACTTAGACACCACAGACTAACGGTGAAGGGAAACATCTTGAGCTAACACATATAAAACAATAATAATTTATCTGTGAAATTACCTAATGGGGGTAAAAATACCCTCAACGATACCGAAGGGCATTTTTCTCCCCGTCATTGCGATATTTTGTTCTCGAACATACCTGGGAACCTTCTAGTTACGGTGATATTGGGGGTCAAAGTTCCAACTTTTTCACAAGTTTAAAAAAAAATACAAGTTTTAATGTTATATCTTTACTTAAAATAAATCCTTGACCCCTGTACAATGCGTCCGTCATCAGCAGAATGTTTGAGTGTGAAACATTTAGTCCTACCGTACAACGCGATTTTTCACCTCAAAAAAAATCCTTTCCCGGCAATATTTTTTACTTAATTTGACGTAGGTACATAATGTTTGGTTGACGGCTTCGTTAAGAGTCCGTTTACACCTTGTATAGTCTTAGATGAGGATTCTTTCGACTCCCTCTGTAAACCCTGGTAAAGCCTTCGATCACGACGTTGGTCTAATCGACCGCTGTACCGGGTAATAAAAAAACAAAAACACGTTAAAACCAGTCTGTCTAAAACCTTAGGATAGCGAAACTTGTTGCAACATGTTTAATCTTGATATTAAACACCATATGATCAGACAAGCGGCCGATGACTTGCCGGTTTTTAAAAACTATTTTTAATACCTACTGAATTTCAGTTTCTTGCATCATACTTCTGGCACTTTTTGTACGTTTTGACAAAAACTACCTTTGTTGTATGTGTTATGTTATACACATAACACCATACAACATAGGTGGTCGAATAAATCAAATCCTACCTAAAAAATGTAGGTAGGAACTGCGGTTCCAACCTTTTTTTTCGCGTGCTTGGAAGCTACTTTTTTTGTCACTGACCCACCTACATTAAGTAATTGGCTTAGGCTAATTATTTCTAGCATAAAAATACCTATATATGTATATGCGTAAGGTATTGTCGACGGTAAAAAATGTGTTTGCTGAATATTAAAAAAAAATACCACATATTTTTCTATAACTGTAATGTCCTATATAATTTACATTTACTAAATATTGAAATAAGCCAGTTTTCAGTATAAGAATACTATCCGAAACGTTAATTTCTCTTGTGTTTCTGGTCCTGAGGAGTGTCTTCTGCATTCTTATCTTACATGTCCTTTTTGTCTAGACGTTATTAAGATCTAGATGAAACTTCAGCCGTCTAATGGGTTTTATTAAGATATGACTCAGTTCAATTAAGATTTTATCCAAGCAGGAATTGGGCAATGTTTCTTAATTATTGTTCTGTTTAATGTGTGTTCATCAGAATATCATCATCTGCCTAGCCTTTTCCCAACTATGTTTGGGGTCGGCTTCCAGTCTAACCGGATGCAGCTGAATACCAGAATATACTATCCTTGAAATAACAATAAGCTGATTACCAAAATAATTTTACTTAGAAAATGAGAAGCAGATTCTTCTGATCTGCCTGAAACAAATCTTCTTTGTATTTTTCGTGTGTTTAGTGCCTAACGTGGTGTCAGTTTTACGCCGCTCATTGGTCTCTGACTCGGCTTAACATGCCGCCAAGAAATATCTGTCAAGCATGCTGGTTTTGTTTACTCACGATGTTATCCTTCACCGAAGTACCTAATTGATAATTATACAATACGCACATGAATCCAAAAAATGAGAAGTGCGTGTCTTGGGTTCGAACTCGAGACTTATATTATAACCTGAAACAAATACCAACAAACAACGATTAGGTGCCCTACGATTTTTAAACCACTGGCGAGTCTTAAATATTTTCGTCAATCTTTTTTATATAACGATGGTCAGGACCATCGATGGTTATGCATTATCTGATGACATAACTAGTAGTATTTCAATATACCGGCTTATCCCTTATCATCACTGATACAGTAGAGATAATAAAAATAGCACGTTAGTATGTGCTGTCCCAGTCAGCACTGTAAATTATGAAATTATTCACTTCTTCTTCTTTATCGTGTGGTTAGTGCCTAACCTGTGTCGGAGTTTTTATGCCGCCCAAGGGCCTCTGACTTGGCTTTACATGCCGTCGAGAAATATCTCTCAGGCATGCTGTTTTTCTCATGATGTTTTCCTTCACCGAAGCAAGTGATAATTATAGGTACAATACGCACGTAATTCCGAAAAATCAGAGGTGCGTGTCTTGGGTTCGAACTCGAAACCTATGACTTGGCAGTCCAACGGTCACACCTCTAGACTATCACTGCTCACAAAAATATTAATTAAAAATTAATTATTCAAGTATTCACTTTAACTAATTATATGTGGTAATTCTTGTAACTTTTTTATTTATTACTGACGATTGTAGAACCAAAGAAATGTTCATGAATAATTTATTTGGTAGTTTAAGTCATATTGAAAATCGCCAGCATTGTGTAAAATATAATTAATTACCCAAGCAAAGTCAAATAAGTCATGTTATTTAGTACCTATTGAATTTGTGGGGCCACTTGTTGACATCTGAGGAAAATATTATGATTATTATGTGAAACCAGTTGTTTTTTTTATTTTAAAATCGACCGATTTCTAGTGCTAAGACCCCTGTACCGTATTACTGCAATAGTTTTGCTGATGCCATTGAGTTTCTGTTTGCAAATAAAGTATTCTGTTTCATGTTTCTAATAAATTTCATCACTTTCACTATCCATAAACTCCTAATCCGCAATAGATAAACTCTTTGGTCGCTCAGTCTTTTTTGTTATAAAAAGAAATACCATGCCAAAGGATTGGTGATCTTATGCGATCAAAATAAGACTGCCGGACTTTTCCCAACCACTGCAACTCCTGAAAGCCAGAATCAACAGTACTGGACACCAAGCACCGAGGCAATGAAGCACGACAAGTCCCGGAGAAAAAAGTAACTCTCTTGGTTCCCACAGCGAAATTAATCAGAAATGAATAGATCTTATGCGGTCAGTGTTATCACTTATCACGCAAGCCATTGGTAGGTATCCTCTTGACATAATCCTTTATTTACTTTTAACGATACCAATGATAAAATAGGACCCTGGCCTATTGAATTGTTAGCTGATAACTACTAGGTACTCGTTTGCGATAAAAAAACGCTGCGTGTGGCTCACGTGTTATTTTTGAAGATTTGATGACGTAACGTTAGACTGCAGAATTCGCGGAATTTGGTTTATAAGTGATGTCTTATTAAAAATTTTGTAAGAATTACAATGCTAACAGGGCTGGGCAAAATACATGCTTTGCTTTAATTGAAATACAAATTACAAAATACTATTTCGCAAGTACATATTTAAAATACGAAATACAAAATATCTTTAGGTAATGTATTTGAAATGCGAAATACAGTATTTTGGCTATTTTTATTTGAAATACAAAATTACAAAATACGATTAAGAATAAAAAGTAATCCAGCCCAGCATGGGCTAAAAAGCAGAGTAAAAGAAGATTAATCAGTAAAACCAAAGTTTCCTTTCATGAACACTAGATTTTTAAATGTACTGTCAGACAAACAGCCTCTTGTTGGAGAATGAATAAAACTTGCTAAAGAAAACAATCTTTTCACAGGTGCTCATGAGCACAAACTTGTGTTAAATTGTATGAACACGTTTTTTTTTATATTTGGATATTTGATTTTATTTTGATTTCATTTTTGGTTAAATGTATTTATGTTAAAATATATTTTGAAGCCATATGTATTTGAAATACTAACTACAAAATACCTCGGCGTCAGTTATTTGAAATACGAATTACAAATTACATTTTAAGCAAGTAATTGAAATACAAATGCCAAATACGTTTTTGTATTTCAATTACGTATTTTAATTACAAGTAATTCAAATACTGCCCAACCCTGAATGCTACCCACTTTTAACCTATTAACTTTGCCAACCGTACCCGAGTAAAGTCATCCCGACTGATTACTACATTAATCGCACACGAAAGTTATATCGAATAGCAAAATACAAACAATTATTCAATATTTATAAATAATATTCAAAACATATCAGTGAATAACCGTAGAATCCGCAGACAAGAAATTCTGAACCATTTTCTCATTTTCTGGGTTCCATTAGATACGAGGAAATCGAAGGCGCTCACAGGTCAATGGCGAAATGATAGAAGATAACTGATTATATATAAATTACAATGTATTTATCTGTACATAATAACATAACATATAATCACGCTTGTAATCCCCGAAGGGTTAGGCAAAAGTGTACCTAATAGTACACCCACAATTCGACAGTTATGTTTTAAGTCCCATGTAATAGGGGCGAGCCTATTACCATCAACCGGGCACAAATCCAGACTTCGTGGCTACAACTGAGAAATTGCTGATGAAAAAACGTGACCTCGAGACCTCGTGCTCAGCAGACGCGGTATAATAGCAACGTATTCATCTGTGCATAATAGCTTATTGCAAATGGAAGTAGATCTACATGGAATCGATTTGGTCGATTTGTCCTCACCAAGTGTAATATTAGCAATGATGTTTATACCGACTAGTGTAACTATGCTGAAAATTGGTTATATAAATACCAGTCGCAGTAAAGGAAATAAGTCCTAACTATTCTATTCATAGCTCAATACCCAATGTACCCACGTAGATGAAAGTCCTGTTCATCTAATTTAGATACAAGTATACCAAACATGATTTTTAAGAACTATAAAAAAAAATATCACCGAAAGAATTGTGTTTTCATTTTCTTTTCTATTTGCATCTTGTCAAAAGAAACAAAGAACGATCAGTTACAATTTGGCGATGATGTCGCTGAACATACCATATTGAAAAAAAAAAGTTCAGCTATAAAATAGAAGTTACTAGACTAATTTTGATGAAAAAAAACGCATTTATATACCTAATGCGATACCTAGGTAATGAAATAATGGTGCTAATATAAATAAAGTACACCATTGGAGGTGTTTGAATGTAAAACGTAACGATAACAGCAATGCCTATTGGCAATTATACTATGTTCATTTATTTTCGATCAAAGAATTACTTGCAATTGTTATTTTTTGTTCACGTGGTATTTTTTAACTTTCGATTCTTGTCTAAAGAAGAAAGTAATTGAATGTTTCACAATATTACTTTCTCCTTAGTAGGTAATTAAAGTTAAGCACCTTTGTAAACAGAGACGGGAAATAAATATTATAACCTTTGCCAATATTCTGCGGTTCTTCGTAGTTTCATCGCCAGCTGTCATCTGTATAAACAACGACGTTTCAAAGAATTATACAAGGTGTAGTTTTGTATCCTCGTCAAAATTCAGAAGGTTGTCATAGAAGATGTAAATAACCGATATAAATTACGGTACCTGGTCAATAATAATAAACGTTGCTTTTTTAGTTGTTTTAATTTGACACTGTTTCAGAATTAAGCCCTTCTCAAAAGAGGAGAATCACCTGTTTATCGAATAAACGTCTGCGTTTGTTTGTGTGTGTGAAAGCGCGGTTATAGGGCTAGTATTAGACGGGCCGCGTTTTAATACGGGTGGTACATTTACCGATTTTCGAAAAAGATATAAAAATTACCTACCCATTTTATTATTGATTCGGGTCGAGAATCATTAGCATAGTTACCTCCTTGAATTTGACGAGGATGCAAAACTACACCTTGTATAATGGCCAAATTATTTAATTTGACGTCGTAGAAATTAACAAAAAACAAAAAGGTCCAAAATGTTATTATAAAGGAATACTATTAACTCTTACATCCATTTTATATAACGTTATAATGATAGAAAAAAACGAACTATTTAAAACCCACTGAACAGTGTAGAAACTAAGCACGTTTATGTTGGTGAAATAAGTAAAAGAAAGCGAATCTTTTTGTAGCATTAACTTTTTCATTTTATTCCTTTCTTTACACGACAATTACAAGGTTTTTCGTCTCTAAAAGGACAAAGGGATCGTGTAATTAAATTCTACACTTTAAAAAATAACGTTAGAAACGGTAATATCAATTCAGAAGCGACATGGCCTCGGGTGAAGTTAGGGTCCTGCCACACAGTCCGTTAGTGACTATTTTATTAAAATGTTATACACAACTAGGTCTAAAAGTCATTATTTCATCAGGATATGGTATAAAAAGTAGCGTGATTGTTCCCTGTAATCCTGCAACCATCAATACTAAACTCCAACCAGTGTCTGCGCTGATAAAAAAGGTTCCATCAGAACCTACTAGAATCTACTTAGAGACCCTTTATTATTATTAGAACGCGAAAATCTGCCTACGCCTCAGTGTGACAAAGTAATCGAATAACTCACTTCAGAATAACTAAAGCGTAAGACCTTTTTTGTTTTCCTCATACCTTTTTACCCTATTAGGTATATTTACGCTATTGTGCCACGAAACTAAATCGGACAAAAAAAAAAACACCAAGCAAAAATACATAGAATTATTTATGTTAAACGATAAGTAACACATACTATAAAATAACGCCTGTAATCCACCAAAGGTAAGGCATAGTTGTACCTCATAGTACACCCACATTTTGACAGTTATGATTAAGTCCCCTGTAGGTAATAGGGGGCGAGCCTATTGCCGTCAATGTGGAACATCCAGACACCGTAGCTGCTATCGAGAAAATCCTAAGGGAAAAACCCGTATCAGTAACGTAACTCGTATAATGCGTTATTGTTCTTATTTAAATTCATACTGCTCACGAAACGTTTATCGCATACAAAAATACCGGAAGTGTTTATTTAAGTTCTGAATGCCAACATCCAAGAATTATGAGGAAATACCAGTTCTCGTGTTTGTTTTTGACAAAAATACGGAACGTTTTATGAAAGATAATTTTGTTCCACAATTTTTTTTTCAGTCTTCTTCTTAGCGTGTCGATGGCTAATTTTCATGAAATATATATATTTGGCCCAAAACACAGCTACGCGAACTCCGCTCGCTGATGCAGTCAGGTGGGCCATTGTCTGTGGAGACACAGCGTATTCACACTTGAGATCTGAGCCGCCAATGAACCCCCATCTGTAGAGATTGTCTTTGTTATGGCCGACTTGGGTTCGGAGTCTATTTAGAGATTTACAAGTCGGCCATGGCAAAGCATGCCCACTTTGTTTCATTAATCGTGAGTAAGTGGAGCAAATTACATTACACGTTTGTTTGGAAATAAATATTAATCAATTACATGTGAAATGCAACGTGATCTTATAATGCGCATTTAACACTAGGTATGTCAAAACTGTCAAAAGTATACTGGTATTTGCAAAGCAATTTTGCTTTGCGATTAGTTCGCTATGCTTGATTATAATAAAGTCAGTACCATTACGCTGCAGAAATTCCCCAGAATGTATCCTAATCTTCTTCGCAAACCGATGACGTCATAGTATTTATCTGTGTAACCTTAACCTCATACCTATTCAGATTATTATTTTTAAAGTTCCGTTCATTTCTATGAATTCTGGTTTATTAAAATTAATAATATTTAAGTGATTCAGTTGTCAAAAATAATAAACGTATACAAAAACAAAGATGGTGATCAGGTATAATTTATTCATTCTTAAATATATATAAAAATGTTATAGGTACTTCACAGGATACACAGTTAATCTCCTTAACATTACACAAAGGTAGAATAATAAAAAATGGACCATAAAAAATTATATTATTTTTTTAATAAATTATGAAAACAACTGTCGTAAAATTACATTTTCTTGGAATTTGTTCCATAAAAATCACTTTTATACACTTCACGGCTTGTTTGGTTGTCAGTACTCACGCTAGTTACAAAATCGTTAAAAATCTTTCGGGTTATTTACTTAGCTTTAATTGAATAATGTCCATGAAGTCCTATTATGCTAATCATTACACAAAGTAAAGGCCTTGCTTTCCTCATTATTGCTGAAGATGAAGGGCTTAAGTATGTTAGACAACCTGTCTCCGATGGGATTTTCAATCGGCAAAAATGACGAAACTTATTAATATTATACTCGTACACAAACTTGCATTCCCGTTCAATTTTTGTCAATGAATTTTATATTATTAGTTTTTAAATTCCATTGAAAGTAACAATAATAACGATTACGAGAGAAAAAAAGTAATCGGTGAGAAGATAGATTAACAACGAAAAATTTTTCTCCAGAGTCCATCTGGAAAAGGAAATTCGGTACTTTAACAAAAATGCTTAGTGGAAAAATATGAAACTCAAATAATGTTTGATAAATGACGATAGGTTCACCTCCTGCCACATGGTTCACGGATGATAAAGTAGCTTCTGAGCCGTGAAACTATACCTACGTATAAATAATACGTATTCTTCTTTTCCTTCTAGACTAAAGACTGTTCGCTAATAAAAACGAATTAATACATACAACACATGCATGTTAATCAATTCGCGTCCAATGCCAAACGTGGTCCTCTCCTTGTTAAAAATTTTTTGTACGTCAACAGTTTTTACATTGACTACTGTCAAAAATATTAACTAGTGCTGCGTCAGTGTTTTGAACATGAAAAAAAACATAGGTAGATACATATGTAAAGTAGGTAGGTACTATCTGTTACTGTGCGAACAAGAAATAGGATCAATTTTGTTTGAGCTAGTTTGACCGATGGTGACTTCCAATTTCACTACGTACACAGCTGAACTAGGCAGTGTTTTGTTGCCTCTGGGTGCGGCCAAAACGGTTTCTTTGAACGCCTTGTCCAACGCCTAGAAAAGAAATGGACATCTTGAGTATTTGACCTGAATATAGTCAACTGATCTAAATATGGCACTTAAAGGGGAAACATTATGAAGCGATAGACTATTTATGAAAAGTATCTGAAACAAAGTTATTAAAATATGGTTCAACCTTAATATTTAGTGGTTCACATTTAGCCCTGGCTCAAAAGAACTGGAAAAAAAAGTCTGACTAGCAGTGAGATGATGCAGGCTAACATTCACCTTTTTATTAACCGACTTCTAAAAAAGGAGGAGGTTATGCATTCCACGAGCATCTTTTTCTATCTAAGGGATCAAACACACAATTTCACCACGTGTACTGTATATCTTTTACTGTTTTTTAAAGCTCCATGTCGTATTTCCGTGATAATTATATTAGCTTGTCAAAGTCCGTGTAAAAACTGAATAATCTAACTTTCGTCTCAATTGGCTGAGTTCAATGAACGTCGTAATGGATGACCTAAATATTTACCAATATGCACGGTTCAAGATCATTGGTATTGATCAGGAGGTCAAATAATTCCTACATACCTACTTCGTTCATTGTATTAATGGACAAAAATCGTGATCAAGCAGAATTTATTTATCGGAAAAGGCAATAAATATGATCACACTGACATAATCGATATTATAAACCATTTGGAAGTAAAAAGCAATACCTACACGGATGTTAAATAGTTATACTCTTGTAACTGTATATTACTGCACAGACCTACATACTTAGTTATCATTTGTTTTAAATAGCAGACCTCTGTTATCTTCATCAACTTTGTTGCATTTAGCAAATGTGCCGCCCCTTTTAGTAAACGAGCGAGGCGAAAATGGTTCTTCAAGTTAAAATTAAATAAATAAGACGCGAGTCGAAAACCTTCTTTTTCCATTTGCAGTTTCGTAATTTAAAAAAAAAACAAATTCCTTTTAATTCTAATAATTGAGGATTCGTAATCGTCTCAATCCTTTTGCCTAACAAGTAAAGATCTACTTATATATAACCTAACCAGATTTGGCTCTGGACCTGAAAATGAGTGAGATATTTTATTCCGTTAGAAATAAGAAGAAATCCAATAAACGTGATCCCTTTCGAATTAAATATTCAAAAATCCTTTTCTGTCCTTCGCAAATTGTGTTAGTCATAATTTGATCATTATCCTTTGGACCGAGCTTCGCGTCGATATGAAAATCAGATATTCAGTCATTTACCTTTTATTTTTCATTTAAAAACAAAAGTAACCCATATTTTTGTATAAATCTCTTGTAACAAGGGGCGAGTATATTGCTATCATTTCGGGAAAAAATCCAGACTCCGTGTCTACTACTAAGAAATTCCTGATGGGAAAACCCAATAACAATTTGCCCGACCTGGGCATTGAACCTAGAACCTCATGCTCAGCAGTCGCACTTGCAACCACTTGACCCATGAGGAAAATAATGTATATGAAAAAAGTAATAAAGACCAATGTACTATCAACACACGTTATCTAATATACTGTTATTAGCTTCGTCACTAAACGAGGGAGATATAATGGATATTTTTCCCGCCAAAAGCTGACGCCTGTCACATTGCTTCATTAGAGACTGTCCGGTGACCCATGTCTTTGTCTATGAAAAAATGCATGGACTCCCATTATTACTAGTCATGCCGATTATTTCTAAGCGTTGCTAAATTAGTTTCAGAATAAAAAAAGAGAAAAATAGGCCAAGACTGGCTTGAACTTTAACTTCTTAATAACCCCGATAGAAGCCATAGTAACATGTAAGTACATACAGGTTACCTCCCTATTCTGTGGAAATTTGAACCTAGAAAGAAAATATCAAAATAGAATTTAAACCGGTTTAAAAGGTTTTACCTGTGATAGGTAACCTAGCTTGAAATTTTCACAGAAGGTTTAAAAGTAGCAAGTCAAGTAATAAATAGAAAAATGGCGTAATTCGGACAGTTGGCACGCTAGGTACAGAACATTTTTTTTTAAATATACACGATTATTTAATACTGTCACTTAATACTAGTATGTCTGTATCGTCTTGCAAAACGGCTTTCCCCACTTCGTAGCAAGTGCCTTCCGGGAGTTAACTGTTTGAAAGTTTTAGTTAGCAAGTCGACTTGCTGAGTGTACGTTCACACTGTGCAAGTAGGTTGCAAACTATGCTTTAATCTCCATTGTGTATAGTCCAGTCCAGCTTGTCACTTCCGCACCTATCGTGTTATCCCCTAAGGATTTGTACCAGGAAGTTGCGTCGCTGCATCTAATGGTGCACTTAGCACCAATCCTTTGATAGTAAAGTCATCTGTGCAACTGCATATGGTTTGGTCAGATAGCTTCCTTTGACAGTCTTTTGTTTTATTTGTCATTCATATTTGGCCCACGTTAGAACAAACTAAAAACAAAGTTAATTTCAAAATAAGTCAGTTTAAAAATTCGATTTGACATTGTGTTTTCAGAACAGATATTATTTCTGAATTAAAACTGATATAAATGGTTGTTAAGGAAAAAATACATAAAACTTGTTTTACTAAGCACTGGTTTACATACAATTTTATTGACAGTTCTGATTTATTATTGCAAATAAAATATGTTTATTGAGACGGGAAAAACTAGCCTACCTATAATAAAATTTACCCATACCTGAACGAATAATTAAAGCAGGTTATGTGTATTTTTAGATCATGAAAACAGTTTTTTGTAAAGAATTTATTGTACCCGGTTTACGTTGGTATAAGATAGATAGTCCACTGAGTGTAATTGCCAGGAATGGTTGCGCAAACTACGTAGGCATATATTTTTGGCATCACCTGCTCAATTAAAGAGTTATATTTAGAAATCTAGGATTTTATTTTCAAATATAACGTATGATAATTTCTTCCTCTGTATCCGTTACATAAAAATAGATAGAATAGTCCTTCCAGCCGTTTAGCGCTGCTTATTTTAATTCTGTTTTTTTTTTTCATGATATAACGTCGTCTTTCACCTCAGTTCGACATAGCAACCATTTAATCTACATATTAGCTTCAGGTTACAATATTAATTAAGTGAAACCTGATCATAGAAATTCGAATTTTTATTTTTTTGTTTATCTATCAGATATTTCTATAAACCATGAAAGTAAACAGTATTTAGGGAAAGTCTTCACTTTAATTCATCACTATACATATAAAAGCCGCCTTCCAGGACACCGCTCTTGCCAGATTTTCAAAAATAGTTACACTTTTTTCTTGGAAAACCATTGCTCTTTTAATTCATTGTACTTTCTATCGGGTTTCCCTAAAAGGAGGACCTTCAAGTAGACACTACATCGGCTGCTGTTACTAAGCTCGACCGTTCAATAGACTTTGTTTGCATTTTCCCCGCTTTTACTTACCTTTTACTTGCCTATGTATTGTTCTCTTTACAATCAGTTCTTTTTATCAATTTTCTCGTAAACACAGCCACAATATATTCATCTGAACACAAGGATGACTGATAAATACCGTTATGAAAGACATTCAGCATGGATTATTCAAACACGGTAATAATGCGGTAAAAAAACCATAGATCGTGTCTTTGCAGGAATATTGTTTTATTATGAATAGATAACACAGCCATAGTTTTGTTAAAACATTCAATAATGGCATATCTGAATGTTTGTGTATTTGCTTCTGTATCTCAATGTTTATGAAAGGAGACACGAACTCAGTATCAGTCCTTTGTTTTGAATAAATAAATATTCTAGTTTCACTGTAAACATGTTGTTAGAAAATACGATCATTGGAAGTACCTGCGACAATCCGAATAGATTAAGGACCTCTTGACTTTACGGGAACTTGAAATATTCTTCCGATTTCTCCTAATATGAATTATAGTGGAATAAGCAATTGGTGGTAATGGGCCGGCCATATTAGACGTAGAACCAATGACCGTTGGGGTAGTCGTGTTCTTGAGTGGAGATCGCGAATTGGCAAGCGTAAGGTGGAACGTCCTCAGGCTCGGTGGAGCGACGATTTTCGCTGGCTTCAGGGTGGCTGGTTGCAACTGGATGAGAGTTGCCGAAAATCGAGTTGAGAGTCGTGAAGGCTGATGATGAAACAATAAGTACAATTTTGAAATTTTCCTGGCACTTCAACGCATATTCGACATAATCTTGAATCCTACATTAATGCGTACGAGTACATACAACACTATTTCCTAATAAATAAATAGTTGAGCATCGATATAAGAAATGAGAAAAATGTCTCTTTGCGCAGAACGTTACGTTACGATACGATTTTCTTTCAGGCACTGATTCCGTCTTGTTATTTATTTTTAACGAAGCGTTTATAAACGAACCCATTGGTTATAAACGGAAATGATCTTTCAGTAATTTTCTAAAAATAATTTATTTCTCCAATCAGCCGCATCTATTCATTTTTTACGGAAAGGTAGTCCGTCCGTTTCCGGAATTCCAGATTAACACAGAAATGTGATTAATGATAAAACTGGGAAGCCTAATAAAGAAACGATAATTAATCATGTACCTTCTGACTAGGAGGTCGAGGTTAACCAATTAACCACAGTCAGGGAAGATTTTTATATAGGTTAACGGAGCTTTTATATTTAGAGAGTGATTCTTAGCGGTTCAGGTAGTTCAAAATCCTAATTGGCAACGATTCAGATTTCACCATCGAGAACATTCTTGAAAAAAAATGCAGTTTATTTACGTTTTGTTTATGTTTTCTATTCGAAGGCATGTGACTACCAACCCACATGGGGCCCGCATATTGGATTACGGCCCACTCCCTCTCAGAGGGTTGGTTTTGTGATCTTTCCAGGAGTTTGTCCCAATGTTTAATGTTATCACTTATTATAGCTGATATTTCCAAGTTGATTTTGGGCGCTTTCGCTAAAGTAGAGTTCTCAAGTGTTAAAGTCTTCTTTAAGGTAGCTTCATTCACCTCTTTAGTCAGCCCTTCAATAAGGACCCTACGGCCTGTGTACCAGCAGTGGTAACATTAAACGCTGATTAGTGGTCGCAAGCGCAACTGCTGAGCATCAGGTACTGGGCTAGATTCCCGGGTCGGACAAACTGTTATTAGGTTTTTCCATCACGAATGTCTCAGTAGCAGCCACGGAATTTGGATTTGTGCCCGGTTGATGGCAATAGGCTCGCCCCCTATTACCTATGTAGGACTTAAACATAACTGTAAAGTACACCTCTGCCTATTTCTTCGGTGATTACGGGCATGATGTTATGTTATGGTTTTTAGACAAACAGTCATTGGTATGAAATGTGTATGCGATTTTGTCGTGGAATAACGATTGCAAATTTGAGATTACACTTAATTAATTGCAGTATGGGTTCTAAAATACTATTGTTATAGCATAAAGTTACAGTAAAGGTGTTCGTGACTCTACTTATACCTTCTAATATACAGATTGCTCTGTATTTTTTATTCTTTTTAGGGGGAACGCTGAAAGGTGTAAAAATAACATAAGCCGTAATGGCCGTTTTTATTTTTACGCTCCCTTTTTCCTTGCTAGATAAGCTTTATCAATATACGGCACATTTGCATCGATCCGACCTGAGCTCAGAAATACTGTTTTGTTCAGGAATTTCAATAATGTTTCGGTATGAAAGCCCGAAATTGATAATGGCGTGGGCTGACATATGTTTTTGACTTCGTAAATCTCTTTTATATATACTAAAAATAAAAATCCCTTTTTCAAGACCTGTAACTTAACCTGGGGTGTTACCATGGCGTCTTAAAGCAGTATTGTTTAATCATGATCAGAGTGGAAAAGAGATGTCACTATACAGGACGTCTAGCTGCATCTCTTTCCCACTCCGGAATACTCAAGTGGGGCATTTTTCTGCTTAGCACAAATTCTCCCAACTATAAGTTTCTTATAATTTCCCTTTATTATGTTTCCAGCTACCTTGATCACGGCGGCGGCAGGCACCACAGTCGGCTGGACCTCGCCCACTCTGCCCATCCTGCTGGCCCCAGACTCGCCCATACAGACATCGGCAGACCAGAGCTCATGGATTGCCTCACTTATGATATTATGTTCAGGTACAATTCCAATTATTCTTCTCATTGGTTCTTTTCATCACATGGGGACAGTAGGTAGTAAGTTAACCTGGCCAAATCGCAGCATGAGTGGCGTTCATGAGGACCTCAAAAGTGAACGCGTTTCACTTGAAACGTTTCAACGAGGGAACCATGTTTTGATCAAATCTATCGAGCATACTTGTACATCAAATAAAGAAGAAGAATTAAAAATTTTAACCGACGGCTAAAAAAAGAAGGAGGTTCTCAATTCGGTTGTGTTTTTTTTTTGTTTTTTTTTTCTAGCCCAAATCATAGTCTTATTTAGGTATATCCACTTTTCGCACACGTAAAATTTTTATGACCACTTTACAGTTGAATCACGGTCTCTGATATCATGTAATGACTATTCAAAGCCAGATCGACAACTTCATGTTTGAGCACTATAAACAATGAACGCCCTGTTTCCTGTTTCAAAGGACTTTGACCACCACCTATAGAGAGTCAAACGTCATGTGATTTTCAATTTCAAGTGATGAGAAATAAATCAGGCCAGCTTATAAAGAGCAAATACACTCACGTATGAAGTCCATATCGATGCTCTCCAAGTATTTACCTTACCTTGTTGGAAGAAAAGTGGAAATATCTCGTTATTTTTCTTCGTGTTGATGATTGCAATAATTATGTAATTAGATTTGTTTCGACCAGAACTCAGCCACATCGACGGCGTTGGTAGTGGCTTCGGACAGGTCCTTTAAAGTGCAGGTGGAGCTGCACAAAGAGCAGGTCAGGAGATGGGCCATGGTTTGGGATGAGACTCCACAGTCGCACTCTGCTTCAACGGTATATCCCCACCGAACCTAGTTGTACCTGCAGCGGCCTAGCTGGCTTTGAGTCTTCCAGGTGGGCTATGGCAGTTGGTGTTCCGCTGGAAGATTTTCTCCAGGCTCAACATAGTGAGCCGGAGGAGGAAATCTCGTTCAAATTACACGATAAATTAAGTTTCCCAAAGGCATTACATATTTAGTCAGCACATTAATCCGAGTCGTAACGTGATCGCGTTTCTGTCCCTCTCTGTTCTTGTTTGGTAATCCCGAATGATGGGGTCGGCTTTAGTAGGTAACTTGATAAGCTTTGTTGATAATATAAAAATGTGCCTACTGAAGAGGATGATCGGATTTCTGACGAATCTTGATTCGCGATGAAGTATTTTATTTATACTGTGACTTATTTATACTATTTATAATGCGGTGGATGACTTTATATTCATGGTGGAATATAAAGGAGTAAGTATTGTAATATTAGTGACTACCACTGCGGTTAACTGCTGATATATATTTAAAGTATGTTTCGGTATAGAATTATAAATATATCGGTACCTACTCAAGAGTGGGTCTTTATTGACTCGGTCCTTGCTCTACATCTCGTTCAAAAGAGCGAAATTGGCTTACTCCACATGATGGCCCTATGACCCGTCATTCGTTACCCTCTCCACCCATGGGTGTCGTTAGCGGTAATTAAGAGCTTTCATCATGTTTTTTTCAAGGGCAGTAGGGTATCTTGCTTTTTTAACAACAAATTAATAGCGATCACTAATTCAACTGCTTGGCAAAGTTTTCCGTTATGATGTTAAAGTTTGATGAGGTGGGATTTTTATTTTATATAGAACTAGGTGTTGCCCGCGACACTCTTCACGTGGAAATTTTGATGTGTATGTGTGAGAAAAAAATACCCAATGTCCTTCCCCAGCATATAAAATGATTTTGATTTTGGAAAGTCCTGTACTAAAATTAAGGTGTTCTATGACTAAGAACCACCAGAATATTTTTCTTTTTATAACCACGGCCACTATCAACCACAACTTGGGATAGGTCCAGACAGAACAAAAACATTCACGAATCATTACGTTGCTTGACGTGTGCGTCATTCCATTGTTTTCTCATTTCAGCCGCAAGTCCCATTCCTGCCTCGTATCTGGCAGACAGGATCGGAACAAAGAAGACGCTACTCCTCGCTTCAGTACCGTACATCATCGGGTGGATACTGGTGATGTTCGCAGGCAATGTGCCGACGATATACGCCTCTCGGCTCATCTCAGGACTCGGCTACGGTATCGCATACACCACCGCGCCCATGTATCTCGGCGAAATCGCCTCCGATGACGTCAGAGGCGCCATGGCAACACTCATCACTGTCATGTCGAAGGTCAGTCTGCTACCCGAATAACGATCCCAAGGTCAACAATGCTCGCCTGTAATTGGGTCGTACACCTACTTTATTATGACGTTTAAGTACTTATCTGGAGACAGACGACTAATTTTGTTTTGATAACAGGCCGCAAAACCCACGTATTTGTCACTCACCGATAAATCATTGTTAGCGTGTCTGCCGTTTCCTTTTTTGTAACAATAGAGGTTTTGCCCAAAAATTGGCCTACAGTTATTATTATGCCAACAATTCATTTTGTATAGAATCAATCAATTAGCACTGTCAAACGTCATTGCCGATAAAATATTACTAAACCGAACAAAAACGAACTTTACCGTTTACCTGTTTTAAAATAGGTACAGTGTTTATTTTTGCGTGTGTCTAATTTGTAATACAAACGCTACCTAATAAGTTTATTTTTGAATAATCATGATTTGCTGTTAGAACTCATAAAATTCAATAATAAAAGTAAATCCTTGTCACTGATCTCCGTCTAAACTAATTAAAAAACGAGTCTTTTCAACCTTGAAGATAATGTGAAGTATAATCCGAAGATCTAGAGACACTTTGTATGCAAGCGTTAATAAGTGGAACTACTCAAACGAATTTAATTAGTATCAATCTTGTTTCACCTACCTACGTTATACGATATTCATAGAATATTTATAGGCAAAGAAATATTATTAAAAACTTTAAAAAAATTAAATTCATTATTAGTGTTTACTCAGATGCTAGTCATAAATCTTAACTAAATTGAAAGCTGTCACAACATTATAAAAAAATAGATGCAGAAAAGTAATACCTACCTTGGCGTAATTTTGTTAAAGCTTATAATTACTATTGTGTACATTATATACAAACTAGGTACAAATAGAACTAAAATAATAATAAAATACCACGTTGAATGGCAATGCTAATTCTATGGCCAAAGAATGAGCCGGCCCCTTTTGGTCACGCAAAGTGTCGTATACTTAAATCATTGTCATCTTAATCCTCGCATAGAAACTCCTACAATTATTCCCAATATGCAACAGAGTTGGTGTCTACAGTCCTCATTTGGAAACACCCACAGAATGTCAGACAATATATAATCTTCTAAGAAAATTATTCGATATAGACTAATGCACTCTCGGAATCCATTGACAAAGCAGTGTGTTTATAAATAGTCTTCGCGTTGTGACTATGTTTCCAGGAATTGCATGCTTTGTGGAGTTATTATGAAAGGGATGTGTTTAGGGTTGAAGATTGAAGAACTGACTGCTGACAGCTACATCAATTTGTTATTACTAGAATTATGGAACTCTACAGACGATTGAACTTCTAATAACCAAGCCTGATAGATTGCATTGATCCGTTTACCATTTACCACCGTAATAGGCTAAAAATATTGACCTAAGAACAGATCAGAGAATAGATTAAGTTCATAGAACAAATGAGAATAATAATCTCTTAATTAATTATTTATTAATGGAACATATAATTACATATTGACATTGCTATAATTCTGTTTCAGTTCGGTATCCTGTCTCAGTATTGCATCGGGCCGTACGTGTCCATGCTCGGGCTGGCGAGCTTCAACATCGCCATCCCGATCCTGTTCGTGGTGACGTTCAGCACCATGCCAGAGTCACCCTATTACTACATCAAGCAGGGACAGAAGCAAGAGGCAGAGTCATCGCTCAAGAAGCTCAGAGGCAGAAGCTACGTCAGAGAAGAATTGGAGAGCATGAGCAGCTTGGTCACAGAGAACATGAAGGAGAAGAGTCGGTGGAAAGATTTGTACACCGTAGGAGGAAACAGGAAAGGCCTCATCATTCTGATGGGCATTTACTTCACGCAGCAGTTCTGCGGCAGCACTGCTATCATATCGTACGCGCAGCAGATATTCGGAGCAGCTGACGGAGGAATGGGAGCTGAGGAGTCCTGCATATTGTTCGGTACTGTGCAGCTCCTCACTTCCGCGATGTCCTCCCAACTAGTAGACAGGTTGGGAAGAAAACCCCTACTTCTTATATCTTCGTGTGGCGTCGGACTAGCCAACGTCGTCATCGGAGCGTACTTCTTCATGAAGCACCACAACAGCGAGTACCTCGTCAGTTTAAAGTTCATTCCGATCGTTGTGATACCCATATTTATATTTTCGTACACCATAGGTTTAGCTACAGTGCCTTTCGCGATCACGTCGGAAATATTTCCTACGAACATTAAATCAAAGGCGACCTGTGTAATCCAGATATTTGTGGCGTTAATGACGTTCGCGGTAACGAAGTTGTATCAAGTGGTGGCGGATAATTTAGGGAACTATGTCGCCTTCTGGGGCTTCGGCGTGTTGTCGGTGTTCGGTGTTATATTTATATTGTTACAACTGCCTGAAACGAAAGGTCAGTCTTTCGCGGCAATACAAGAGAAACTGTATTCGCCGGATAAAGTTGTGTATGAAAAGGACGAGGACCACATGGCTAGGGTAAAGATCACTTTGTGACGAAGTACATTATCTTTAAAGTATTTTGTAAGTAATTTAAAAGTGTACAGTTTAAGGCGTTTGTTATACATACTACATAGTACTATAACGTTATGCAGTACTTAATTCTCCGTCCGCTACGTGGCGACATTCCGTAGAGAACCTAATTTGTCGGCTGTCTTTGTTGTGTTATATTGTAGTTGTTACCGTTACAGCGAGAGCTATAAAGACCAAAGAATTCACTTTTTAAGTGTTGGCGCACTATTATAAGGTTTCTCGTTCTCGAAAGTTCTGGTTTCGAATTTACAAATACTTATACCATATTCTTGTATTGCAATCAACGTTCACCTCTTCCTTAGTGGCAATTGTGAACGCAAAAGAAGACATGATCTATCATTTCGTATAAGTTTTCGTATTAATTTTGTTATGAGTATTACATGTGCCAACAACATTACATGGAGCATCTACTTAACTATCCATGTGTGATGGATAATAATAATCTTATACATATTACTTACTTAGTAAAGTAACAAGTGCCTACGTAAAGTTTGTAACATGATACTTAAGTATTTTATAAATGTACAGGATACTATTTATTACAGAAGATATTTATTGTAAGCTTAGTTCATACGTGCCTTTATACATGTATACATAAAGAAAATCCGTATAACAACACAAGTACAAACATAATGTGTAAGTTACTGTAATGTAAGTTCTTGTAAACTCTCGCCAAGTTTTAAAAGGACGTAACAGGGATTTTTGTAAAGGAATTTAAACTTTAATATTTGGAAATAACAAACGAATGTTATATCGAATCTCTTACATTGCTCTTTGTATGAATCCGAGAAGCGTATGTGTGAGAAGGGTGCGCTTAGAATTCCTCGTGCGGTTTGAAATGCGGTTCCCGCATGCTTTTGCAACTTGACATTTGGTTTTACTGTAATCAATATCCAGAGCTACTCTAGCGCTCTTTAACTGAATTATAAATAAAATCAATTGGGTATATAACATTGAACCTTGACTTGCCTTTTAAGTAAATCTTTTTTATAAAACAAACTCGCATCTGCACAGTTTGCGGGCCCCGCAACCACTCTGCGAGTTCTAAGCGTAAAGATTATACGAGTATACGGGTTGTACGACACTATACTAAAGTTACGTATTTTTTTTATACCAAATTGACACAGACTGGTAACTTGGTAACTACTGTCCATTCACTGTCATTTTACCTCTTACAACAGGTGAACAGCAATCTTACTGTCATGACAACAAAGATCACTATAATTTTGTAAGACATGTTAGTGATAGCAACCCAAAAACTAACTTAGTGCTAAGATCTTAAAGATCACAGTTATTTTGAAAATTAAGTGTTGGAGTTGTAAAACAGGGGTTGGCTATTATTTTTCTTGTTTAGAGCTTCTCTAACAGTTTCGTACGCTAGCGGTCAATACAACTGCATTTCATTAAGGTGAAAACACTTGTGTAGCCCGCAAAATTCAATTTTTCTCACGTTTTTTGCAATTTGCAGGTCAGTGTCAGGCTGTATGTTGAACAAAATATGATTTGCGACCGCAACAAATATGGCTTAACAGAGTTATAATCATTAATACAACCATCTAAGTTCATTTAATCCTATAGAATGACGTTTTCATGAGATTGTCATTCGGCGCTTTTACCTTAAGGCTCTTCGCTACATTACTGCAGCCAACTTCTCTCTCAAACTTGTTTTCTGTTAAGAGCTCAATATTTTGGCGGCTCGAAGCCGATACTGTCTGGGATTATATTGCTGTACTGAAATCCTTAGAGCATGGTAACGCTTTGTTGCGGTTTTGCTCCGTATAAACTATACCTACTTATTGGTTTTGTATATACATGACTTTACGGGCTTAAAAGCTTTTCATACGTCGAGTTTACTTGCCTTTGTAAATCAAATATGACTCAGTAGGATCGCTGTTTTGAAGTGGCTCCTAAAATTATTACCATCTGTAAGTAAATTACCGTAGTAGTTTTTTTTGAGAATTCCGTCTATTTAGGACCCGTCAATTGAATGCAACCCTTGTGATTTCGTATTAGCAAGACTATTGTGGACCATTATTTTGGGGATATAATTATGGACAAAAGTGCATTTTATTACCTAATAGAATCTTAACAAAACTTGAATAATAAAAGTTCCTTTTCGGCACTAAACTTATGTACCATAGCGGTACTACGAAAAAAATATTATTTATTCATAATTGTTACTAACATTGTTATTTGTAAGTAAGATTTTGTACGTACTTAGGCCGCACAGCATTTAATATCAGGTAGTATGTAAGTGTACGTGAAAAATGATTTAACCCTTAATTGGTTGCGCTTAAAAATGTACGTAACTGGCGTGGGGTGCTTAACACCCTGGTTATACAAATAAACTACGAAATACATACTTGATTATAGAGAACTCGCGTTTTTTATGAAGCTAACGGGAACTTCAGCGCGTCGAATTCAAAACAACAAAAGTTCTAAACCTTCAAAGCTACGCTGGGATGCGCTGTACCCCACGCGACCAATTACGGGTTTAAGAGACCTTTCACACTTTTCAGGATCAATCAGCTATCACATTCTAGGAAGTTGGGTTTTTGTAGAATGATGCACTCTATGTTGCAAGAGCAGGCTACTTTTAAAAAAAACTTTCTGATTGATGCTGTCAGGTGTAACCAAACACTTATATATATTACCTTGTAATACATAAATAAATTGTGATGATTCAAACATTCCGAATGTCACACGGATCCTCGTGCCATTTATACATAATAGAAATAAATAAATAATTTTGTTAAGTCGGAATGCAATGTTTTGTGAACATCTCTAATTAATTTTAAGTAAATATTTGTATAATTAAAACCTATTGTGATAACTAAATTTTATTTTCGATGTTTTCATTTTGATCCCAATCCATTAAATACCCTCCGTGCCTCGGAAAGCACGCTAAACCATTGGTCTCGGTTGTCATTTGTAGCTCTTTGACAGTCGTTACAGGTAGTCAGTGGCCCGAAAGACTAACAATTAGTCTTACCTTACACGATACTGTGGACGTCAGATGGGCAGTCCCTTCATATACATTCATAACATCACGCCTCTAATCCCCGAAACGTTAGGCAGAGGTGTAAGTACCTGATAGTACACCCACATTTCGCCAATTTTGTTTTAAGTAACATGTAATAGGGGGCGAGCCTATTTCCATTGGCCGGGCACAAATCCAGACTCCGTAGCTGCTACTGAGAAATTCCAGATGGAAAAATCCAATATCAATGGAACGCAGGACCTAATTAATGCTCAGCAGTCGCGTTTGCGACCACTCGTCCAATGAGGCAGTGATTTAAAATACTGGTATTCAGCTGGAAGCCGACCCCAACATGATTGGCCAAAAGTCTAGGCAAATGATGAAAAACATACGTCTAGACTGATCAGAACCAAGTGCTTAGTAGCAGAAGCACCGACGACACAGTAGGTAGTGCTACTGAACTGACCTGTTTCACCAGTACTTATCTGTGCCAGTACCATAGAAGTTCCGGTTCGCTTATCTGGCAGATAATTTTTAAACAATCTGTCCCGTTTTTATTTTAATCGTAAGTATCTATAGACACTGGGCACCTACCCACACAGAGCTCGCGTTGTGAATAATGGCTGATTAAGGTTGGTTGAAGAAGCCTTTACTGTATATGCCAAAACTAAAATAGCACCTTTCATTGTAAACATCCAGTCTGTCCATCCATTAGTAACTTGAAAAACTGAACACAAAAAGCTTAGAACTTGGAACAAACCGTTGAAAGTACATCGTACAGTTACAAATTAAAGTGTTGTCTACTACAGTTAGTTTCTGTCTTTCCCATTTGCTATTGTGATTACACTAATTATTGGCTTGGGATGCATAAGCTTGCACTGTTTCAGTAGCGGTTCGATGACCTCTCTTATTTGTATGAGCTGAGTAGATAGGTACGGTTTAACACAAAGGACTTAGATTGTGTGTGGCTGTAATTTAATTAAGTTAGAAATGGATTTTATGCTCATAGTCATTATGCAGTGTGAAACCAACTCTCTATGTCTGTCGGTGAGTCTGTTATCTTTTTACTACCAAACGTTTGAATGAATTTTGATGAAATTTGAAATACAGGTAGACCTAGTACCTGGGTTCGGTTAGGTGAAGCCGCCGGTTAAAGTTATTTGTGGTTAAATTCATAAAGTCTAGTACTTTAATGCTTTGTTTTTTTCCAACGACTTGTAGCTTGATAAGGCTGGTCAACTAAGTTGTTCATCATCCAAAAGAATATAGGTAGGCTGGAGATATGAACTTAATCATTATTTAGTGGGGGTTCTATTTTTACATATCTTTCAGTTTTATTATTTATTTATGTACACACAAAACACATTACAGGAAAAATACATAAAGACAAAAGAGCACAAAGGTACCGTAGGTTTTAATTCATGTCACGGCTAATTTAAATTCACATCACAATGTTAATAATACCTACGCGCACCTACAAACTACATAACCAATCACATGAAACTTGGCCATCAGTTGAACTAAATAATCAGATCAAATTGTATTAAAAATAAATACCTACTGCATGGAAATATACCGGCGTTTTTTTACCTGTTTCTTCA
Organism: Standfussiana lucernea; assembly: GCA_964057025.1. Taxonomy (NCBI): domain Eukaryota; kingdom Metazoa; phylum Arthropoda; class Insecta; order Lepidoptera; family Noctuidae; genus Standfussiana; species Standfussiana lucernea. Next base: position 7,739,511 of record OZ059785.1, read on the forward strand.
TACAATAGAGCTGTAGGTAAGTAATAGAAAGTCCGATAGTGATGCTATCAAAAGTAAACTCATGGACACAACATATCACTGGAAAATTCTTAAGTTCCGTTTATCTGATATCTGTTGTTTACATATTAATACTACGAATATACTAATATTTGTTTATGTGTCATTGAAATTATAAAAATATTGTTGTTTTTATACGTATCGTAACTGAATGTTTTTTATCTGTAATAACTACCAAGGCTTCGCAGTATTTGAATTATGTACTTGTATGTATTTAAAATTTGAGATGGATGTGTGGAGTGACGAGAAAGGATAAAGTGAGGAATGAGTATATTAGAGCAAGTTTAAAAGTGTCTTGGTATGGACATGTGACTAGGAGGGATTCAACGCATGTGACTAAAAGAGCGATAGATATGTATGTGGAATGATTGTGTGGATATGATGGATTGAGAGGGAGAGGAAGGCCAAAGAAAAGATGGTTGGATTGTGTGAGGAATGATTTGAAAGAGGAAGGAGTACTTAAATTTAATTTAATAATGCCGTGAGTCCGTGACATCTGACACTGGGGAAAATGGAGGAAAAGACGTGTTGCGCCGACCCCAAGTAGAATGGGACAAAGACATGAAGATAGTGATTTAAAAAAAAAGAACAAATAGGTACAATTTGTATTTCAATTACTTCCTAAAACTGTAATTTGTCTTTATTATTTCAAAAACTTATGACTTCAAAATAAAGGGTGTAATGGGCCCTTCACATGACTCTCAAATGTTTTGTATTTCGTATTTAAATACATTAAAAAATAGCGTAAGTATTTTGAATAAAAAATTAAGATACAAATGATTTTGATGAGGATTTTGTCATTTATATTTTAATGGAAGCAAAGGATGTATTTTGCCCAGCCCTGATAACTAGTGATGTGCCTCATTACCTACATATGTATAAATAACTCATTAAACCATTTCAATCAAAGTCGCCGGAGTCTAGTGAGAGTCGGTGAGACCCATTTTTTACCACTAAGCTATTAAAGACCGTATTCATAAACTTATACTGCTGTAGAAATTTGCGGTTTTATAAATTCATAATATGCATTCTTATTTACAGCAATTAAAATGAATTAATTTAGAATCATGATTACCAAATAACCTTTTCTTTTGAGTATTCTTTTTCTTTTAAGTATTTTTAGTAATCTTTCGATCTCAACATAGGACACACTTTTTATTTGGTGTGCATCTATCAGCCACGTCAATTTTCTTAGAGCTGAGTTTGTTTTAAAACAAAAACTATCAACTTTTAAGTCTTAGTAAAACAACAAATATCTTCTTTGCTGAAAACTATACAATGCAGCTCATAACATAGATACCTATGTGTATGCGTACATTAAAACTTGATTAAAAACCTATTGTTTGTTTGTAAAGACAGAAATAACAGGAAAACAGAAGAATGGCTAGTGATTGATTGAAAGCTAGTTTATTTACGAAACCGTTAATGTTCAATACCGTTGTGTTTGATATAATAGGTACACATACATACCTACTATTCCTACAGGGCGTATTATGATCTCACCTTCATTTTCTAATACTACGATACCATATATATATTTTCTTTGTCCTTATCCCAATTTTTGTTGGGGTCTCCGCACCATCCTCTTCTATATCCTATTACTCGTCATAATATCAGCAGAAACCTCGTTTCTACATCATCCTTTATACAGTCCACCATTATTTTCTTCTCCTTCACACAGTCCACCTATCTTTTCTTTGCTCTTATTACCATCCACGGTCATACTACGATACTACATGTAACTAAGTATTTTTCCATTGCAGTTGTAGGTATTCACTTTTAAATTAAATAATGTTTCCTCAACGTACATCTCACTATTTTTCATAACGTCCATGTGGCGCCGCCGATGGGACTTCATGGGACACACTGTATACATGAGTGTGTATTTTCATTAGGCCACGTAAGTCGAGCCTCTTTATACTCGCTAGTGTAAGAGATATATCTATACCAAACATGTATAATGACTTGGTAGATACTCCGCAGTTCATGAATACATACTTAGATGTATGTACTAAATAAGTCTTTCACAAAGTGGGCGATGACGCCCCCCTTGTGGGCGCTGGTGGCCTACAGGGGGGCGATAAAGGGCCCTGAAAAAATTTTGGGGGTGTTGAAGTGGTTTGATGGCTGATTTGTAATTTCATCTACTTATTTTTTTTTTAATTCACTGAAATTAAAACTTAGGTAGGTTTTTTTACACACCATCGATTATTTAGTTTATATTTCTGCCGTTTGATTGTATAAAAATTAAAAATATTTAACATAGCTTTCGTAGGATAGCCCGTGAGCAATCAAGTTTTAAAAAGTAATGAATGACATTGTGATTTTTAAGATGTGATATTACTTTACAAAAAAAATGTGAGGGCGCTGAAAAATAATTGATTTTCAAAGTGGGCGTTAGAAGAAATAAGTTTGAGAACCTCTGTACTAAATATTGGTATGTTGGTATAATTATGTACCTACGTCACATTTCCCACAGTAGGTATACGTTTGAGGCTTAATTTATTTCATACTTAATTCATTTTATTATTTATATTCTCATTGCTGAGGAAAATCCGACGGATGAAGGCTGTAATTAATAATATGACTTTGGTATACTTAGACTTAATTTAATTCAGTTTTGTGGTTAAAATTGTATGCTTTGGTTTTTCTACAGTAACCACACCATACCGTAGATTACCTACCAGCTACTTACTGGTACGATGGATAAATGAAAACATGATGCAATGTTTGCAAATCTTGAGACTTTTATCTGAATGATCTTGTAAGCTGAAAATACAAAAGATCTTCCAAGTTGGACTGGAATCCGGCTCGAAGGACCAAAAGGAAAGTACTCCTTTAATCATCTGCGTGTTCTAAATACGACAGCGTATCATAAATAAATGAATAGTCATTGTATAGTTTGTTTTCATTTTCAGATTAATTCGATAGAGGCAAGTATGAACTAAATAATTTGTAAATTATGATTTCTTAAGAAACAATTTCGAGGCTGGCGAATTCTCCTAATAGGTCTACCTACCCACTATAAATCTAATCTAATTGCAAGCCAGAACTGAGGCTTGTTTTCGCCTTTGACTACATTCAATTGGGCATCCAATCCTGCAAATTGTCGCCTTGTTTCAGTTGGGTGTCGCCTACACGTCGCCTATTAGAGCTCCACTTGAGAACAAGTCTATTCCAGCGGCATGCTGCATGCCAGATTGACCAAGTATTTGAATAATGTTCGATTCGATGGTGTTAATTTTCTTGTGAGTCATCGTATTTTGGTATCTTGGTATTTTGTAATTTCGCGGATATTATGCATGGTAGCAAAACAAATCTTTAAGTGTAAACACATTTTTGTGTTAATATATTTTTTTTTACAAGCTCCACTCTGAACACATTACCAATTTATCATCATAAAATCGAAATACATCCACCGCTGGACATAGACTTCCCCCAAGTGTTACCACTTCAACCAGTACTGTACTTTTCCAAACAGCGTCATAATATAATTTGACACCATAATTTCTTCCAGTCGGAGTAATTTCCGGTGTTTTGAGAAAAAATATTCGATAAATAAACATATCTAATCTCCATAATCAAATACATTACCAACCTGCAAGTTAGTTGTAGCTTACTTTATACTACTTTATAAGCATATTGACTTAATGCATTTAAACATGAGAAACGTTTTACAATGTGTTATCTAAGTCTGGTCTTAATAACCTGGATTGTCGTCTGCATTCCGTCTCATAACATGCAATGTTTGTCTATTCCGACCGAGGACGCACCGAAACATTTCCACAACCACGTACGGTTTACGTACCTCCATTTCCATTGTTATTAAGACCATTAATGCCTGATTCTTAAACTCGCTGAAGATTTCCGCTAACTTACTAAAATTCGTAGTTATGTGCACAAAATTAAGTGCGGTTTCAATCTTTTACCGTAGAAAATTATCATTTATTTAGAGCGTCTTTATGAGTTCAACGTCTCGGTTAACTGTCGAGTGAACAGTTAAAATAAGAGAGATATTTCATTTAACAGTACCTGCGTGGTTATCTAATAAAAAGTCAAAATTAGATTCGACCTGAAAAAAAATGAAATTAGATATAGAAAACCGGATGACCGGACGTAAAGGCCTAACAAAATGAGCCACCTATACAATAATTTTGGTCGGACAAAGCTTTGTTACAGTTCTCGTCTATTTGCTGCTACGCTGTCGAGCACAGGACAAAAAGCCACGTATAATTTACTGGCACAGCCGAAAAACAATGTAGCGTACAATTTTAGGTAGCTGACATTAATAAATTCACTTTGGACAGAAATACTATGATATGACGTTGACTAAAAATATTGGACAGGGATTATCACAGACTTAACTTCTTTTGCCAGCAAACTTCACTCTTGGCTTAAGCCTTTTGAAGACACCCCTACATATTCGAGGGATTAAATTCATCTTCACAATAAAGTATTGACTTATCTTTCGTTAGTACATAATCTTTCAGTTAGTCGATCTGCGGTCACGAAGTGTTTCTGTTTGTTAAGAAAGAGGATATTTCTATTAAGAGGCTCTTTATCTATTGACATATTTATTTACCCATGGATCCATGCGCAATTGCGCATTATGGCTGATTACATGAGACCTTGTCATACCTACGACACTACAAGAATTCAAAACCCCGACGGTCAGATAACCGATCTAACCTTCGTTTAACAGGGCCCCAGTAATTAGGTTGCAGAGGTCAGATGGCAGTCGCCCTGTGTGATACTGATATTCACCCCTATTTGGTTAGACTGACCGACTCCAAGATAGGCGAGAACGAGAGAGACGAAGCTGAGCGTATCAATAATAATTATATGTATAATTTCGCGATCGCGGTCTTCTTCATAATCGTGACCTCACTAAAACTTATAAAAACCATTGCTTATTCTACGAAAATATTGTCACTTGATTTTCGCAGAATAAACAGTAGCTAACCGATAACAGATTAATTGATGTTAGATAGATAGAATGGTGGTGGTGATGATGTTTACAGTTTTTACGCAACTATAAGTTTGACGTGCCCCGAACATCCTCGTCGCGTGATTAGCTTGTTACTACAGTTTTTAGTTCAGACTTCAGACTTAGTCAGTATTTGCTGAATATCTATCAATCAGAAACATGATATGTCTATGTTTTGTGTTTTGTTTTTACTCCGTTCTTCTCCTCTGTAGAAACCACCACAGCTTTTAGACAAAATTGACCAAATTATTCGCACCAAATTAACGTCCAATTTTTATGTGGCCCTAGACGACCGAGCATGGCTGCAAGCCACCCTACCAATTCGTTTTAGTGGCCTCGGCGTCCGCAAAATTTCTAGTGTAAGCTTACCTAGATTACAAAGGTTCCTGTGCTCTGTCCCCAGCACTGAAAAGCTAACCAGCAAAATTTTAACTCTGTCCCTGGTTGACTCGGAAATGCTGTGCATGACCGACGCGGAGGACGCCTGGAAAGTGGCTTGCCCTGATACGGACCGGCCTGAAAACCCGTTTTCACAGAGACAGCGGGATGAGCCGCTCTGTACGGAATCATCATCATCATCATCATTCTCCTGCCCCTATCCCAATTTATTTGGGGTCGGCGAAGCATGTCTTCTTCTTCCATACTTCTCTATTAGTCGTCATCTCAGCAGTTACCTCCTTTCTAACCATATCATCCTTCACACAGTCCATCCAGCGTTTCTTTGGTCTTCCTCTACTCTTATTTACATTCATACTCAACATTTTTGTCACTACATTTTCCTCATTCCTCCGCATAGTATGTCCATACCACGATAATCGATTACTGCACAACTTTCAGACTTCCTCTTATGTACTCATTCCTTATTTTATCCATTCGCGTTACACCACACATCCCCCTTAGCATTCTCAGGTTGATACGGAATAACCTCATTAATACGTCCACCAATACTGCTGAACATTCCCACATGCTGGCTGTGAGTGAGTGGGAGTCGGACCTCTGGCTTCAGGCGCTACCGTCACCTAACAAAGGCACTATGCTAGAGGATACGACCTTCCGGCTCGCTACATGTCTGCGATAAGGAGCGCCTGCTCCTCGTGGGGCTCTACATCGCTGTCAATGTGGTGAAGCAGTCGGCTGCCTCGGACACCATGGCCTTTCTTACAGTAAGAGTTCAGGTCGGATTGCGCGGCACGCTAGCATTAATGATCTCATCCGTCGCGCTCTTGCCAACGCCGTGGTGCCAGCTGAAAACCTCAAGCGGCGGAAATACAATAACTTAACTGGTAGTTATCTACCAGTTAAGTTCGTGTTTGAGCCGTTCAGGGTTGAAACACTAGGGCAATGGGTTCCGAGTGCCCACCTACCATTTCGGGATATCGCCAAGCGGTTTATCGACTCTTCACGTGACCTGGCAGGGCTAGCCTTTTTTGGTCAAATAACTAGAATTTCTTAGGTGTCTCGATTGAATCAATTATCTTAGAACTCGAAATAGAATGATGAATACTGGAAAAATAAAAATCATAAATACATAACAAGCACGTTTTTAAACTTTCAACAGTCTGTTGATTTGATAATTGTGTCCCTTTCTATGTTCAATCATCATAGTGTGATAAATTGTATTTATATTTATTTATATTTATCTCTACTCGTAAAAGTTTTCAGCAAACTCAACATATATATACCCCAGGCCGATCTCTCAACATCTATTTCTTGGAAAATCTGTCCGAGTTTCGCACAACTCATTCTTAATTCCTATTAACTCGCTCAACATAATTATGAACGTAGGAACCCACGTAAGCTGTCAGTCTTAAGAAAGAAGTGGAACTTATCTCAGTACAATATTGACACCAGCGACTGTGTCCATCGCACACTCAACCGCAATGACGCACGACCTGCGTGTTTCTACTGCAATTTATAGCGTTATTTATCTTTTTACACATCAACCCAGCTTACTATAGTTAAATACACTCTAAAGTTAAACATTAGTACACAATAACGGCGACGATAACGTTAGCTTGTTAATTAATTTGACATTATCTCCGTGGGTGTGTTCGTTGCACGTCACAAAACTTGTTGACTCACTCTATATACTCGTATGAGAACACATTGGTAGGTACCCCACTTAATACCAGCTCGCATGGAAGCAATGCCTATTCACAATAAGCCTGCTCTTGCGTGAAGGTGACTATTCCAAACAATGCCCAGGATGTGAATGTAACGTGACCAACAACGTGTGTTCAGGAATTACAGATTTTAAACGACTTTACAAAGGTTAAGTTAAAATTTAATCATAATTTTAACATGACAAATATCTACTGTTTATAATGTCATGTAGTAACAACGCAGGTTATCAACGATGTCTGAACCCAAATTCAAAGATTCCACTAGTATCTGCGAGTGAGTGACAAATCTCCGCTCAAAACGGTGATGTCAGCTGAAGTGAGCGGGTCAACGTCCTTCCAGAGTAAAAAGTCCGGAATAAAATAAGCTGAAAATACATATTTGACGGGCACCGCCTACATTAAAATATTGCAAAGCGTCCTGAAAGTCAACAAAAAATTCACCCTATAATGTCAAGTTGACCCGAATCATAATAATTATCGTGCGGATTTGAAAATATATGGTCGGCTCACTGGACGAGCCTGTGTGAGTGTACACTCTGTAAAGAGCGCTCACACACGCGTAGCTGCCAACAATGCGTACATTGGCATTTGGCACACATGTGATGTGTGTGTTCGTTTGGTTGTGTGCGTATGCAGACTTCACGTGCTGGACGCGTGATCAATGTTCACATTCCAACGTGCTTGGAACCGCTGTGCAAAAGCCCACTACATGCATTTTGACGGCAATGTAGGAAGGAGTATAATAATACTCCTCGACATTGTTGTGAAAATGTTTCCATTAGTGTCACAAGGCGGCCAAGAAATCAGAAAATGTGAAAATGAAACTGAACTTCGCACTTTACATTCCGTATCTTGATTATAAATGACGTGATCGGGGCGCATGCGGCAACAAATAAGTATTAATATTAAATGCTGAATAATGATGTGTCATGAGAATTTTGCGATGTGGATTTCATAACACGGTCATGCAGTTGCTGAAAGTTTTTATCCGCGCGGGATTAGCATAATAAAGCGTCCGCCGTAGAACGAAGATGGACTCTAACTGCGCCATTCGGCCCTCCGAATAATTCGAAAAACCTTGCCGCGTTTGTTTGCTCAAATCTTTTTTTCTAAGAAACGACTGAGGCAATATAAAATTATATACCGATTGTTATATTTTGTTTCTTTTGATATTCCTTATCGATCTACCCCACTGTGAGCGTAGCTACTTAATTATTTTCTCAACGCTTGTTTTGTTTCCTACGATTATGGTTTTATCTGCAAATTGTTGTTTGTCCTGATACCTATATTTATTTATTGTAACGAATTGAAAATCACCTTTTTGCCCAAATTAGCCATACCAGTAACTAAGCAAAAATGTTGGTTTACAAATCATTAGGTATGCTTACTTGTTTCGTGTTCGTGTTATTGTTCTCTGGCTTTTCGCCAGGATCTAGTTTACTTGAAGAAACTAGTGCACTCGTTAGCAAAAGATCCGTTTCTTCAGTCTGTTTATTTCTGGTTTTACCGAGCGATAGCCGTCTGAATTCAAGATACAATGTGTGCTGCTAGTTTTTCTACCCATTCGCCTGAAGGTTTTTTCGCAGTGGGAAAAGTATTAAGAGGTTTTAAATTGTCATTTAGAGTACCCCTCTTCATCGAGATATACGTATACGTCCTGTACTACTACGTGACTATTATTTGATTTGTAATCGAAACTAACGCCACCAATTTGCTTTTTATAAATACAATTTCACAAAAATGTTTACCATCAGCGCCCTGTCAGTGTCATTCAAGCGCCAAAAGAACCATGCATCACTTTACATAACATTGACAAAGAGCTGGCTGAAAACAGTGGCATGATATTTCGTGCAGATTTTTCCGGCCAGGAAAAAGGTATTAATAAATCATTGTTTTGTCTTTTACAAGGTGGGCAAACCTCCAAGTATTTCAAACAAAAGGTGACTTTACATCACTCATTGCGACACTTTTTCATGGGTTTTGATGGTGGAAAACCGAAAAAGAGAAATCTTCTTAAAAGAGTCTTTCAGTAGATATTACCGCAGAAGGACTCTTTAAAATTAGGCAGATACCTTTATAATAGGACTCTAGCAAAAATATCTATTTATTTTCCTCATTTCTGAACCTATTAGGTTAAACCCTAGTGAACCGCAAATGGCGCAGGTAATTTATCGACGGATTATGTGAACAGGTAGACATCGCGTTATACTGCTATTCCATCGTAAACCAGCAACCAGTTCTCCTTACTTCAACTGACGACTTAAGTATACAGCTGAGAGCCATTTTCATTAATTCCCTGCCGATTATGGAAAGTTTAATGGAATATTACACGAATATTTATTTTAAACTTCAGTTATATCAGTAAACATTCCGTTTGAGTGGATGTTCACTATCGTACCTTTATTTGAACAAGTGGCTCCAGAAAGTATCGTAATAAGGCGTTATGTCACACTTTTATACTTACCTAACCAAACACTGTTTTATAAAATACATGATCTTAGCATGAGTGTTTTATTTTCAAACCGCGTCTCAATATGAAATAATAGTTCACTTTAAACAGAGGCTGACCATGCAAATTGCACGATCTGCGGAGGAAGCAACCAATTCTGGCTATAATAACATAAGATTTGTCACCATATAATGTCATTCTTGAATTCTCCATTTCCTTTGAGTGAGCTATCATCACTTAATGCCCACGCGCCGATTTTGTATCTACGAGTAGAAGAGACAGGCGACGCGCCAACATTTTCCACCGACAGGCGGAATTGCTTGTCTAATTTTTCACAATCCTTCTAACAACGTACTCACTTCATTACGCAATGAACTCCCAAAGGAGTAGACCTTTTGTTAACAAAGATATTAGTTTCGAGTCTACTGAGCCTACCCAAAAGTTTTCCAAGGCCGCACACTCCGCAGTTTCTAGGGCTCCTATCCTTCGTACGTAAGTACATAGAGCTACAGTACCAAACCCGAAATCAAGCGAAATTATAATCTTGCAATTTCCAGCCGAAATTATTTTCCATTCTTGGTGATAAATGAGAGTATGTCCTCGACACATTTTTTTTGTGTAAATGGATTTTATCTCACCTGCCCTCGGCGTGATACATAAAAAGAATTCAATCGCGCGGAATTCAATAGGCAGCTTAGATTAAATTGACGCTTTGTCATTCATGACAGATATGTGAAACCTGATTTCAACTGAATTTTGTATTGACCATAACATTTGCCTGCACGTGTTTACATAATTATCTAGTCTACATTCCACGGCATTGCCCATCTGGCGCCGAAAAAATGTCTCTTTTTCCTTCTTTTATCTAACATGATGTTTTGTATATTAAAAAAAAACTGAATTTAGCTTCCACTTATCAATATGTTCTTCGACTGGCCTTTTTTGATTGAACTTTTTTGAACGCACGAAGACAATGATGCCTTCAACATTAACGATCGGTCCAAAGTCGAGCCGACTCCTACACAAAATGATTCACAGTAATTGAGGCCCATTTAACTCCTTGCGTGATACGAATCAGCATAATTATTCATTGAACTCTTGGACAAAGAAAACCACCATAAATCACTTCACTCATTGATTGATGATAGAGTATTAATATGCCTTAATTTACAAGGTGTATAATTAAAATCAATAAATAGACTATGCATAACATTTTCTTCCCACGTAAATTATATGAATCGATTGGATCAGTAGGTATTAATAGGAATAGGCAAGCGTCAATGAGCTAAACTGACTTCATATACATAATCTTTAACGGTAAAAAAACATGTGAGTATATAAGCACTTTAGGTACCTTGTACCTACCGAAATACATTGTTTTTCTACCTTTTTTGGTATAAAACCTACATTGATGCTCTGTGAAGATAGTGTAATAAATTTTGTTCAATAATAAACTTTATCTACCAACTTCTAAAAATAATCGTTAGGTAATGATTCAATCCAATAAATTATGAACAATAGGATTTTCTCGATAAGAACACCTTAAAGTAAAGTTGCTTTGGGATAGCAATTATAAATAACCTGCTTTTGTAGTCTTCAGACGTTTTGACAGGTTAAGGTAATTTTTGATGTAACTTTATTATCTACAGTTTCTAGTACTACATAAAAAATAACCCAAATGAATAAATAAATTACAATTCAATTGTTTTATATCAAGGCTTTACTGTAACTGCCAAGGTGAAACCCAACATGATGAAAGATCTCGATATGAAACTAACACTAAGATTCTTTAGTAATTAGCAAATTACAACTAAATTGTTCTAATTACACCTTTCAAGATCGTCGAGGTACATCATAAAAATAAACCACAACAATATCACAGTATTATTCTATTATTACATTCAGTGTCAAGAGACCATTTATAGCAGCTGTATACGGGCCATAGATATTTACGATAAGTTTCTCATAAGCAGTTATCGTTATTTCAAAATTGATACCGCCAATGATCCTATATAAATAAACCTAAGTCTTAACAAGTACATTGAACTTCGCCCGTCCTGAGCCCGAAACGGGTACGTTCGTAAATACTTTCTAAACAACAAAGATCCTAAATGACATTGAAATTAAGATGTTGCGTGATTAATTTCTGAAACTAAATGCACACTAAAATTAGGTCATACAGACCGGATCGGACCCCGGTCACCCGATTTTAACACCCGTATCAATAGTCGAGTTAAAATAATTACTTGAGCTTAAGTAATTACTTTGCCATTTTATGCAGTAGACTAGAATTTAAACGAAGTAAGAACCGTCAAAGAAAGCAAAGCTAAGAATTCTAACTTTTTACAGTTCTAATTTTAGGAAATAACTAAACTACATCATAAAAATCGTACTTATCTTAAAAAATTACATTTACTCAAGTAAAGACTTTGACTTGTTTATAGATACGGGTGTGAGTTTCTATCTGTCAAAGTACCTTAAATCTAAAATATAGAATATTTCAAAACTCTGTCGAACCTGTCACCTATTGATTTTTAACACGGTTTTATTAGCTTCACTTGTAACGATGTAAAAAAAAATTTTTGAATTTGCTCTACTTTCCGGTTTTCGATTTAATTTGGATGACAATGCATGGTTATCTAAGTGACGTCATTCTAAATCCAATATGGCGGACTAGTTATTTTTGACGCATTCCCATAATATGGGTATCAAATGGAAGAATGCGATAATAGTACATTATGTTTATGATATACGTGCGGTATGTCGAAAACTACAGCCGTGGCGATATTGCTAGCCCGAGCCGTAGGCGAGGGCTACAAGAAAGCAGAGGCTGTAATTATCAAAGCGCACGTATGTCATACGACGTTTTATAACATATTTGTAAGGAAATAAATAAAACTCGGACTTTTTTAAACCAATAGATCTTTAATGAGTTGTTAAAGCAGTTAGAATAATTTTTACTTGTTCACAAATTAGCGATGCGCGCGGATCAGCGCTTTTTTTTTAAGGCTAAGGCACAAATACAGCCATAATTACTAATAAATTAAATTAATATTTTTGCGATTTTGTTACAGATAAATAGTTGTAATTTAATGTCAAAATTAATTAAATTAAAGAATTAAATGTTTATTTATTATATTTTATCTCCCAATGTTGACCACTTTTCCGAAATAAAAACTGTTTGCTAAAATTTAAAAAAGTACCGTTCGTTTTAGACGGAGCATCTTGATAAACCGTGCGTTTTACCTTATTAAAAAGAAACTTGTGCGTTTTACATTACAATAACGCACAAGTACGTAATGAGATACAATACGATATTGAAATTGGTGAAATAAAAAACCCTTTACGAGCAAATGTGTTATAAATATAATTACGTCACTCGAAAGCGTGTTTTTTTAAACTACAATATTGGGTTGCTCTAGGGAATGACGTTTCGGAAGCAACCCCTAAAACCTTCGGCGGAGTATTGAACTACGTATAGGATAGTCTGAATCTAAGGGGGGGAAAAAACAAAACAATATTTCCAATACGAAGTCCATTTGATTAAAATCTATGCATGTAAAGTCACGTGCACAAGCAAATTATGTACAACTATGTCGCAATGGTACGTCGAAAAGTTTATTTCCCATAATCTCTTCAATCCTAAGCAAAACAATATTGTACTATTTATAGCAGGGGCGCGATAAAACTGACACTACACTACAAACACTATCAGATAACCGCTGATAACTGAAGTCATTTCACCATTGAACGCTTACTCATACATTTCTTTCAGCGGTATGATTAAGACATTATACAAAACTTTATCAACCAACACCAAATTGCGTGGAAATCAGCATAACGTGACGTGTGGGGGAAGAAACAAATAAATTCTGATGTAATAAGAGATAGGGATTAAAATGATTTATTCCTTATCTATTAATTTTTTTATCTGAATGTCATGACGATCAGGCCGAGCCCACATCACATATCATTGTAATGTCTTCAGTTCTTCCACAACCTTATCAAACATTACGAGCATAAAATTGCGTGAAAATCAGCACTTGGGGGCGTGCCGAAAGGAAAAACCGATGTTTTTGAAAAGTGTCAAGACACCGTTACAAGTGAGAACAAGAATATGTAGGTTGACAAAGGAAGTGTATTTTTAACTTCATAATACCCCAAATTAGAAACCACTAATCATGAGCGCAGATAATGAATTTTGAACCAAATATTATGTACCGATTAGGGCATCGAAGCCCGGTTTCGGCGGAAACATTCAGTATTGAACTACGCAAAGAACCTTAGATGATAATAATTTATCTAATATTAATTTATGTAATATAATATATTGTCGCGATATCGGTGGGCTACATTTTTTTTATATTTTTAAAAGTATTTTTCTCAATTTTTTATAAAAAGTAATTTAAAAAAATACATAATTATATGGAAGAAGAATAAATTAAGGAAATAGTAATATAAGTTCTAGACACGTTCATTCTAGTATTTTTATTTACTTATCCAATACAACCCAGCTACTAGAAAATAGTCGATATTTACAAGTACTGCACTTGTATTCTGGTCAATCATAGAGTAAGGTGAGCATTTCAGACAAGTTTCCATATCTTCTTGCTTTCTCTCTTCATATATGTAGGTAGATAATTTTGCACTATTTTGGAGTCTCAGTGACGAGTCTGTATCCGTTCGCAAGAATCTTACTTTCACCTTTGCATGTTATGTCTGTTTTATTATTTTCTTTGGTATTCATTCAATTTATTTCAAAGCTTCCCTTTGCCAGTTAAAGCAAGATCGGTATGAAAATTACTTCATTGAAATGGGGTATATGTAATCATTTAGCTCTATCTTCTTCATCTCTATTTTTTTCTGCTTTTTCTCTATTTTCTTATGTTTTCCTTTTTTATGTTTAATGTTCCGTAACCAAAGGGAACCCTGTTACTAAGTCTCCACTGCCTGTCTGTTCGTCTGTCACAGGGGTGTAACTTTCGAACGGTAATATAGGTAAATTTTATAGTAGTGTAGATAATTATGGCCGCTACAACAAAAAAAAAACGTTAAAAATTAATCAACCTTTAATTTTTTACCTTATTTTATTTAATAAAAGAAACGCGTGTTTTTGGACGATTTAATTCTACATTGCATACGTCAACGTTGAAATAATCATGTATTTAAATTTTGTAGCATAATGTTTAAAGCATACCTCAGCGAATCGTGCAAATGTAAACAGGAAAATCGTATCTACGAATACAGTTATACCTACACCTGGCCTAGAAAATGTTAAGCCTCTTTGGTTACCATATTCCCATTATGACTAATGTGGAATAATAAATCATTATTTTAGAAACAGTAACTACTATACTTACTAATATTTAAAAGCTGAAGAGTTTGTTTGGTTGAACGCGCTAATCTCAGGACTACTGGTTCGAATTGAAACATTATTTTAGTGTTGTATAGCCCATTTATCGAAGAAGGCTATAGGCTATATAACATCACGCTACGACCAATAGGAGCGGAGCATTAATGAGCAGACGAAGTTCATAACTGTATTTGAAATAAAATTAAAATGAGTGAAGGAAATTAATTGTGTAACGCTCTCGTTCGAGGATACCCCAGTTCCCAGCCCCCAAATAAATTGGGATGATGCTGGCCATTTTATTCGTATATCTATATATAGATTATATAATAAAATTGTAACAGGCCGATGTCTGTACATTGAAGATATCTAAATGAAAATGATGTGGGGCTCTTTATTAGAGCAACAGAAGCCAAAACAACAGTTTTTAGATTTTTTGTTTGTCTGTCTGTCTGTCTGTATCTTTATATGCACATCACGCAAAAACTACTGCATGGATTTGAAAGCATTTTTCACTGCTCTACTGCTAGATGCCTAACTTAAAATATAGGCCACATTTAACCACGGGAAATGATCTATGTATACTTTAAGTACCACGTGTACGAAGTCGCGGGCAAAAGCTAGTTGAAGAATAAAATTAATGATTTTGTAACGAGTTAATGACAGCAATATGTTATAACGATTGAGTTGTGAAGAGTTCAAATTGTGGTACCTAATATTAATACATTCTCCATTCACTACTGCAAGATCCACAATTTTCCCGTTCGTCATCTCATAAATCTGTTTCAGGAATATGTTTATTTACAGAAATAGTTTCAAAACAAGTCACTTTTGCCAAACATGCATCTGCAGCCCTTGCATCCTAACAGCAAATGTCCTCTGTGTCGAATATATCTAATCAATGGAATGAAGCCAAAAAGCATACATGTGCTAGTAAGATTTAACGCTGTTTAATAATATAATGTCAGAGCTCTTCGGCAGACACGAATACGGAATAAATAAAGTAAATAAAGACAGTCATTTGTTGTTTTTTTTTGTTGACCTTGTCGGATCTAATTTTGCTAACAATGTTTATACTTTCATTAGACATTCGGTGTTGACCTTCCGATTCGTACTTTTACTGCGAGACGTTAAATTGCCTTCCAGTCTTCGAGGCAACGTTTAAAGAACGGAAGCGTCAGGTTCCTTGGTGGTGTAAATAAATTGACCTATGTACTTTGGATGTTGACGAAGCATACGCGGAAGAATTGATATCAATTAAAAAGCTAAGGGAAGAGATACAAGTTCGGTGCGAGACAAAATTTAGAACACCGTTCCTGAACATGTGACTTGATTAAAATGTGAAACCCATCTCGAATTTCTTTAACTCCTGGCCTACATTCCAGATAGTGCATTAGATTTGTATTAGATACAATTATTATCTTAATGTTTCAGTCTCTACCTATCCGGTCTTGGCCGATTCAACGTTAAAACTATTCTTAAGACTTCAATATAGATAGACAATTGGGGTCATTTCTAAAACTGCAGTCCATCACAATATAAATACGATAATTGCGATATTAGGGCCTCTCCCTGAAAACAAATTGCTTTCTGAACAAAAAATGGGCTATTCTGAAGTTCGCAAACACAGAGCAGGGGATGAAACACCAATATAAGCTGAAAGGCCCATTTATAACTTTATATGTATGAGTATATCGACTATTGGGTAAGTTAAACATAAAAAAAATCCAATAAAACCAGAGATTAAAATCTTTAGGTTTAATGAAATGTGAATCTTGTCTGTCTGGTCTTATCATTCACCTACTTTATTTATCACAAAGGGAGAAAAAAAATTGGAAAAGTAATCGGTAAAATAAATCATATGAGATCAGAATTATAATCTTGGATGTTATTTTAGGAGGCTGATTCTGTTGGATGTTCTAAAAACAAGGTATCAGTGTCATATTGGGCATGACGGCAGTGACGGCACGTCAGCACAATACAAGTGACACACGTTTTGCTTCAGAGTTTTCACAAAGACCATTAACTTGTTCTCATTCCGCTGTTTATGAAATGCACCAATTGGACAAGGAAAATTGAGTATTTCTATTTCTGTAGCATTCATTTATTTCTAACTAAGTACGGCGGAAAAGGCAGTAGAGCGGCAATAAAAATAAATATATGAAAATAAGCAAATAATAGGTAGAGATTATTATCAGTGGACAGAAGTCGTTTATAAAACTGGTCTCGTGCATCGCACGGGTCTAACGTTTGTCAGTGTTATTTTAGTCCTGTAAAGTCTATTTATAAGTTGTCTTAACAAAATATTCGGAGAGTTGTGCGGCAGTGTCTGGCGGCGTGGTTGCAGCGGCGCGCGGCGTCACCGCTCCGTCCGCGTCACCCGCGTGTCGCGCCGCGTTATCGACCTCCTTCTTATCTCAACAAGAACTACTCCACCGCCCGATAAACAAGGAGCAAAAGCGTGCGCCCGCGCCGTTTTGCCTCATTCCATCCCACTTGGTGCGTTGCGATTAGTTCGTTCGCCTCACTATCGCGCCGTTTCGTTCAGTTACTCACTCGTCGCCGCCGCGCTACCACGACTCTCGCGAACTTCCCGCGCAATGAACCAGCAAGCCAACAACACATAAACCATCAACATGAAGCCTAATCGGTTATAACGTTTTGTTAACAAACCCCATTTTAATTTAGATCGAATATATATATAATTATTGTGATATTTAGTTAGTTCTCCGTATTTTTAATATTTATAATCGTTACGATGAATTCAATTTACTTTATTTAATATTAATATTTTTAATATATAAAATAAATTCAGTGCTCAAGATAATCTCATTCCAAATCGCGGTTATTAACTAGAAGTCTTGCTACAAGAATTGCGATGACAGCAAAAACTCGTTCACATTGGAAGGAATATGGAACAGCACTATGTGGTGAGTTCGTTTTCTAACCTATCATTATCGCATGCGTCGGCCATGTGTCCGTATGTATGTGACCGGCCGCGGTAGGCCAGCCGCGGCGATGACGTAAATACTCATTTATTATACTTAATTACCCGTAAATACTCAGTAAATCCGTGTCATTTTCATTTTGTCCCACCCTGGCTTACCCCGGGCCGCGGCTGTTGTTCCACGCCTATAATATTATTTTGTGAAAGCCACCGATGCATGATTTCACCAAGAACCACATAATATTCAAGTTAACGCAGTAAGCTATTTTTAATGTAGCATTCGTGTACTCGCAGTGCCAATCCATTCTGCTCCCTAATGACAACAATGACTCTACCGAATGTCATAATATGAGCAAATCGCTTGTCAGTATCGCCAAACAGCGGTAAAGTTAGAACACATTCCCATTACCGTTGGCATTGTTAGTAATGTACATTCCACGCTCCACGTATGCTATTTTGTAACATGTATTGCCTTTTATTTAAAACGAGAACTTGCAATACGCCTCGGGTTTTTCTCGAGGACAATTCCGTAGAAGTAGCAATCCACTCGCACGTGCTGGTCTCAATATTCTTCGAATAAAGTGTGAAGATTCTAGCCCTAAAACCCCTCAAATTGAAGCTTTCAAGCGAAAACCTTCAATTAGATTTGTTTGTGCAGCCTCCGATTTGTGGTGAAAACTTGAACAAGCAATGTTGGTCAACATTAATTGTTCAATATTTATGTAAATTTTAGTTATGCAATACGGTTGACATGTTTTAGGATGTAAACACATCGCATAACATGGCTTGCATGATGGCCCACAAATAGCGTCTTTGCCTTATGTTTATTAACATCCTGTGCAAGTTATTTCTAAACTTGGCGTCAAATTGCGCACAGTGCAGACAAAATCATGGAACTACATACTACTGACGTACTTACATAAGTTACATTCCATAGATTAATGTTTTTTTAGTACCTACGTTATGATGAAGAATGCGCCATAGATTTTCCTTATTTGTACGATAAGATTTTTTAATGGACTTACCAACAACATACTGTTAATAATAAGTACATATCTGATACCCATAATAAGTAAACTTAATTGCTTGTGTCACTTGATAGTTAATTCGCCACAACAAACCGTGGGTGAATAGGTTATCAATCTGCTCTTCCGACAGGGTAAATTAAAGTATCGTAAAACTATAACATTATCGCCTATTCAACAAGACTTATTTACAGATATATTGTAATAGTTCTCTATAAGCGTTTATTCTTTATTGACATGTTACAAAATGGACATTGGAATGAGTCGCGTCATTCATCGTTTTCAATGATTTCGTTTCATTTGTGCAATTGGCCCTTTACTGAAACATTTTCGCGTGGAAAAACATTTTTCAAAAACGAATATGTATTCATTATTCCGTAGGGTTAAAGTTCCGTATGGTGCTCTGGCGAATATTTTTAATGTTTCTCAAAATATATAAATATGAAATAAATGTTTTGATCATACATACATACATATTATGATTCTCGTATGTCGATTGTAAGTCTTTCTAGTGCGTCGTGAAATCGTGAAAGCGATGCCAACCACGCTGTTACTTCTCGCTAACGAATGATTTATTACTCATTCAAATGTAAATTACCATAAACTACATACCCTACTCCCTCTATGTACCATGATAAGACACTCTATAATGACAATAATATCATTAAATAAACGAGTTAAATCCATCTAGAAGATATCTCTCATCGATACTTCTTAAAGCTAATGGAACATTCTCTAAAACTATTTGTAAACACTTACTAGAAGGATCCATTACAACCTTAGTTTGTATCTCCTGTGGGGAATTCCATTCATACCAAGAATGCCAAGGTATCAGGTAGAAAGAATTAAAAACGGAATAAGTGCTGGCTGTTTTGAACGCTAGAGACAAAAAAAACAGGTAACATGCATCAGATACTGAGATGGCCTTATACAATAATGGATACTACAACTACATACGGGAGTAAAAGTAATAAAATATGATTCAATTTATCTAATCCAACAACATTCACTATCAAAGTTTTCATCGCCTTATCCGAAATGACAATAAACCAGAGTGTTTACTCGACCTTTAGACCGCAATTATTTATAAATAAACAGGTATATACTTACTAACTATATACTTCAATTCAAAACTTAACCACCAATGATACACAGGTATTAAATAATTAAATAACGAGCGGAATATCCACCGCAACTAATTAAAATAAGTCTGTTTTTCCTATTTGCAAATGTTCAGCTATACCACCGTCCTTTACATAATGACTAATGTGAATGTCCTGTGGACTTCTGCACAAGTCTTAAAATAATTGACAAGTGCCTACAAGTTGGCTAAACCAACATCATATACCTACATATAAGTAGGGAGATATGATAGGTTCCCTTGAATTAGCCAATTTCTATTATATAAATTAAAGTAGCTTTGTGCTTTTTCCTTTTTTGTGACAAAATGGTTCTGCTTAACTACGCAACGGATCTTGATGCGGTTTTCGCCATTACTTACAAAAACAACGCGGTCATTTATAGATTCATTGATGAGTTTTGAAAGTCCCTAGTCAAAAAGGAAAACAAAATGTATAGTTGTATATATTCCAAGTGTTTTATTCTAAAGGGTTTTCCTACCACTTAAATATAGACTCGATAATTTGAATCATAACTAAAAATTTATTATATGTAATTCAAAGAGTACATTCTTATTAACTAACGTTATAAAGATCTCTCTTTTATATTGGCGAATGTAAACAATTCAATGTAATTACATAGACAGTACATAATTGTAGGTATATAGGTGCCGCTGGGTAATTTGCGCCAGTAGATAGAGTAACCACTTTGTATTATCTACCTATATTATGTTGTTATACTTTTGAATCATGCTCATTAATTGCCGTAACGTAAATATTATTAAAAAAATGAGGAACCAAAAGTTAAATATTGATGTTCTTGAAAACAACAGATCTAAATACGTTATGTACTTAAATCATAGCAAGCAATTAAACCAATGAGTCGCAGTTGAAAGTTATAAGAAAATAAAATGGCGACGTTTATAAACATTGGATAGTTATAATTATCTTTAGTCACTCTCTCCAAACAACAAAGTTTAAAATATGCAACCAACATTCTGTGAGTAAAGTATTACGTACCGTTAGTTAGATTATTATTTACAATGACTTATATAATGCAATCAGCAAAATAACTAGAACAGAAAGTCATCATCATTCTCCTGCTCTTTCATTTGGGGTCGGCGCAGCATGTCTTTTTCTTCCATACTCTATTACTCGTCATCTCATCAGACACCGAAGAAGGTGTCTCATGAGATGACGATAGAAGGACAGTGTTAAGTATGATATGACAAGAAAGGCCTTATCAGCCTTCACACTGTCCATCCATCGTTTCTTTGGTCTTCCTCTACTCTTATACCCATCCACATTCATTATTTTAATTGTATATGTGTATTAGTATCTATAAAAGTATATTCCTACATTTTCGAAAGTAGTATTCTTATTTTTTTTTTTTTTTGTACCCTATCACAATTTTGTCCAATTTAACCCAAAGGTTGACTGGTAGAGAATGCCTTGTGGCATTAAGTCCGCCTATGTACCACTATTGTACATGAAGTTTAAATAAATAAATAAAATAAATATAAATTCATACTCAAAACTTTCTTCATTCCCCATTCTTCCTATTTTCAACTTTACAAAGTTACGAAATGGAAAACCTAAATAAATAATAGAAATATCGAATAACAAGTATCGCAAAATAAATTATATAATCAAAAATATTGACTCACTTCCACTTTCGTTTACATTACACTGCCCACGTGCCAATTGTTTTATAAACGACTTCGATTCTATTGTGATTAATGAGTGTTTAATAAGAGCTCAATGTTCTGTCATTATATTTTTGCATGCAAGTGTAGCATATTGCAATTTATTTTCTAGATATCGTTGAGAGTCGATTTAACTAGTTAACTTTGTAGACTTAGTAGCTAGTGAGGCAGTTCCTGAAACTTTGTAGACAACTTCGTGCATTTCACGTTCTATCGTCAGGCGTATTTAATAGCCAAGGCTTCCTCTACTTACATCGTTTAACTACCCGTACCCATACAATGTCTTCTTGAACAGATTTCATTATCAAAGTCGACACGAGATATTCAGGTTAGACCTGCAGGTCACCATCATATCTATCGGACAACATTTTGTCATATGACTGCCCCTGATAATTATGGCTGTTAGTGTAAATAATAAATATTACATTATACCAAAAACATTGTGTTTTATCGATACCATGAGACCACCCTGCGTTACCTAATACAATTCGCAATTAGTGCTTAGAATAGAATTTATCGCGCATTAATTAATGAACCACTGATAAGAAGGTACTGTTAGTAGATATTGCATTAGGTTTTCCACTTTGGTTAAAATTATTATTCGTGTATGGATGGAACATTCTGTACCTAACACATTTTTCTCGAAAACATTAAGCAGGATTTGTTTCATTATGAACAAATCTTTATCCTCATCGTTATGCAGAACAAACGCTTCCAGATTGATCGATCAAATTGAAACAATATCGTCAGTTCGTATCGTGAATCATCACATGCATTAGCGACGTGTTTCCCTTCCCTTATAAAATGGACACATTAAAAAAGGTCCAATTGGTACCCCAAAATATTGTTTATGACGTCTAAGCACGCAAAACCGCTAAAGTTTGTGTGTAAATAGCACGGCTTCACTGTGCTATACTTGGGTAATAGCGGACTTTTACTATAAGCTCAGTTATTCAGTTCCAGTTAAACTCGAATGTCATTGACATCGACATCCGATAGTTTACAGTTGCATAGCGATTTTCTGCGATTCACACTCGCGGAGAGAGTGCGGTGGAAACGCCGGCGACGCGGCGACGACAGCCCATGTTTATAAACAATAGCCAGCCATCGTTTGTTCCACTTCAAAGGCACCTTCTTGGAATCATACGTAATGATAAAATGTTCTGCGTCCCTTTTTTGTTTGAGACCACACCACTCTTAATGCTGACGTCATCAACATATTTTGAATGATGACTCACAGATGCTGGAAACTAAACGCGTTTTGCATCAACTATTTTCAAAATGATGTGTGAATTAAATTTTCGTAAATTATGGCTGTATTTTCATATTGCTTGTTTATATTTAGACAGTACATTTTGGCAGAGCTAAATAAAACAGTTTTCATGTTAGTAATATTATCGTGTATCAATTCCATTTTCCGGGTGATAAATAAAATTACACTTAAGCTCAATGTGATAACATGTGTCTACTAAAATTTTCCGGCATTGTAAAATCTTTATACGAGTTTAGTTAATGTTGTTACGAAGAATAATCAAAAAATTCCAATACACAGTGAAAATTATTTAGTTGCTTAGGTACACACATATTATGTCGCGATTATAAAACTTCTTACGCAATCACGCCATTTGATACCTTCGGATGACATATTTAAATTACCTTATTTAGGTACAAAAAAGTATGTAAACAATAAACATGCATTGGCATCAAAAACAGATAATACATCGGAAATACAAAAACAAAACTTTTCGCAGACACCAAAAAAATACAATAGTTTTCTTTTCACAGAATAATGTGGGCGCCTAATATCAAGGGGAAAAAAAACATTTCTTTCCTAGCTATGTGCAGACAAACATAACATACCAGTTCCACTGTTGCCTCATAATGTAGATACAGTCATTAGAAAATGCATCAATGATTTTGCATATACTATTTATCTGCTCACGTCATATTAATGCAAATCCATCCATAGCTGAGCTGCTGAACATTCACACCTGGGTGGGACTTTGCCAAAATCACTACGTTTGACACATGTAGTGATGGTACTAGAGTGTTAGTGATGTGGTCAGGTGAATACATTGCTGACGCCGGCTATAAATTCCAAAGGAAATTGTCTATTTGTGGCTGAGACTACTGTCACTGGCACTGTCTTATCGTCTTTAAGCACATACCGAAATTATAATTAATGTCAAAGCTGAATTGTTTGCACTATTTTGTCATGACTTGATCACAACGTAATTTGGATTTCCATGACGTACTCTATCTCTCATTACGACAGGTTTTGTTCTAGAAAAACAAAACACTTCTCAAACAGCTCAACCATAGTCAATCTGTGTACATTATCTATTGTATTAGGAACAGTCTCATCCCAATAAAGACTTGCCTACACTTATTTTTTATCATGGATCGCCATTTTTTTATCTTACAATTTAAACTTTAAATTCTTCACCGAACCGTCACTGTTACAGATGGAGGCGAAATAACAATGCAGTGTTGGTTTAGAATCAACTTGGAAGGTGCGGGTGGTTGCAGGGCTTCGAAATACAGCTTCTTATATATTTTTACTTAAATTAACTTGTTAGCGACGTGGTGCTTGTTCACAGGAAAAAGCAAGATTGCCAACACCAAAAAATATTTTAGGCCGGGCGCACTCGCACCTTGCAACATTGCAATTTAATTTTAAATAACTTTCACGCATTGCCGACAGATGGCACTATGTGTAATAATAATAATAACACTTAGCTTAATATTTAGTTTACTTAAAAAACATACTTAAAAACTATTTTAACAATATTGAGGCGTGCGTCGTCCACAATCCGCCCCCATAGTGCTGAGCTGGAGTGACTAATGCAAAATAAACAAATTATTTAGTACCTAAATACAGATCTACAAATGAAAATAAATAAATTAACAAAACAACAAGTTCAGCTCAGCGCTAACATTCTGCTTGAAAGAGTAGGGCGACGCGCGTCACCGGACGCCGAACCACACCAGTACGTGTGCGCACATCAACCACTCTGATGCGACCATCGTGGCCGCCATGAGTCGCAGTCACCACTCCGTGGCGCCAAGAACCTCGCTCTAAATTTTGTTCAATCAAAAGAACATAGTCTCCATTTCGCAACGCTCTCTGATCTTTATTCCACTTATATCTAGGTAGCAAAGTAGGTAAATATTCTTTTATCCACCGCCCCCAGAAGGCATCAGTTAAACGTTGCGCTATGCGCCATTGTTTACGTAAACATAGGTCGTCATTATTATAGATACCGAAGGTGGGACCGTTAGACGATGTACCTATCAAAAAATGATTTGGTGTTAGGGCTTCAGGAAAGTTAGGGTCACAAGTAGTGTTGCCAGGTGTCCCGATTTGCGCGGGACGTCCCGATTTTCAGGGGTCTGGGGACGCGTCCCGATTTGTACCTGATCGGGACGCTAAATGTCCCGATTAATCAAAACATGAAAAAAAAAATACTAAATCTTTTATATCCTGAAAGATTATTTTATATCATTGGGAGAAGACGTCCCAGTGCGCTGTGGCAATTTTTTAATTCTGACGAAACAGAACCTTGTTTGACATTTTATCAAAATGCACTGAAAGTCTTACAGGATGCAGTGATATGTCTTGAAAACGAAACATTGCTGTGTTTTGAAGGTCACAAAATAATGCTAGAAGTTAGTGAAAAATTGAGGCAGAGAATTGAAGATGAATTTATGGGATTTACGTGTAGTAACTTGATTAAAAAGTTGCCTACTGATAAAGTGACTAAAATAAAAAAAGACTTTTGTGCGTGGTACAAATATGTTCTTCATTACATAGAAACTAAATATGATCTCAAGAATAGCAGATTGGACTTATTTAAACCATTTTCTCTCCAGGATGATTCATTTACTTACACGTCAATGGTTAACATTATTGAAAATCTAAAAATTGATACGTTTTTCGACATGGATCAACTTTATGAAGAAGTTTGTAAAATCAAAGAATTAGTGAATGCAGCAGTGCAAAACAAAGACTTAACGCCGCTACAAAAATGGCACAACATTTTTAAAGACAATCAAGATTTAGTAAATGTTCAAAAATTATTTTCTTTTATGGCTTCAATTCCAGTATCAAACGCAACAACAGAAAGGGTATTTTCCCAGGCTAACTTAATTTGGTCTGAGCGACGAAACCGTTTGACACTCGAGCATGTGAAAGCAGAAATTCAAATTAAAACCAACTTTAATATGACATGCAATGAATTTTACAACTATGTTATACAAAACAAGGCCATTCTAAAGGCGGCAAAGTCCAATAAAAAAATGATTTTAATAAAAACAAATAATTTACATTAATACTTAGGTACTTTATTCTTCTGAAGTGCGTCAATTACATTTAAAGTACGATTTTATTTTATAATTTCTACTAGTCTAGCAAGACTGATTACTTGTTATGTAAGATTAAATAGACTTAAAACCCCTTGTTTTTTTTTCTTGTTTACTGTCCCGATCTACAGCTCTAAATCCCGATTTTTTTGACCTCATGTACCGATTTACAACAAATCGGACCTGGCAACACTAGTCACAAGATACATACGTTATAGGACGACTATTTACTAATGCTTCTACTTCCGCAAACAATGTAGCTAAGGTTTCCGCACATGGAGCGCGTTCCTTTAGTATGACCTTCAATGCCGTCTTCACCGTCCGTATCATTCGTTCCCAGGCGCCTCCCATCTCAGGCGCACCAGGAGGAATAAATCTCCACTCTATACCTTTTACCGTACCGTCTTCTTGAAGTTTACTCCGATTTAGTTCTAATAAACTACGTTTTAATTCATTATCGGCACCTCTTAGGTTTGTCCCGTTATCAGAGTAAATAACGCTGGGCGTACCGCGACGAGATATCATCCGCCTAAGCGCCATAATGGCCGAGTCGGTAGTCAAATTATCGGTTAACTCTAAATGAATTGCGCGTATTGTCAAACAAGTAAAAATTACACCGTATCTTTTTTCTCTCCTTCGTCCTATTGTAACCTCCATGGGGCCGAAGAAGTCAACTCCCGTAAATGTAAAAGGTCTACGGTGGTGCTGCAAGCGCGCGGCGGGAAGGTCAGCCATGCGCTGCGGCAGCGGCGCTGCGCGGCGTTGCCGGCAGAATAAACAACGCGATGCTACGGCGCGTACGGTCGGCCGTATTTTTATGATCAAGTATCGCTGCCGTAATTCATTTACGACCAGTTCGTGCGCTCCATGAAGCGCTTTCCTGTGGTAGTATTCTACCAACAGTCGTGTCAACTTGTGATGACCATCAAGTATGGCGGGTCTCATTGTTGACTGTTCAACACCTTTAACTTTATCAATTCGACCTTGAACTCGCAAAATACCTTCAGAGTCAATATAGGGCGTCAAACATAACAAGCGACTAGAAGACATTAAGGGCTTGTTTTGTTTAAGTAGATCAATGTCTTGCGCATACGAGTCTTGTTGACACTTTTTAATTAAAAGCTTTTCCGCTTCGTTCAATAGTTCAACATTAAGTTGAGTGTCAATACGTTTACATCGTTTTATAAATAATAATACTCGAGCGGTAACTCGAACGAGTCGCGTCCAAGACGAGAAATTATCTTCATTAGGTAATGAATTTTGACTAACCTGTGACGTCATCACATTAATGCTCCTTATCTCACATACCGCGTCATCTGATGACTTGGTAGACCTGAGATCCTTAGGCCATGTATTCTCTGGCTGCCGTAAGAATCCAGGTCCTTGAAACCAAACATTGTCGTACGTAAGTGGTGGCGCTTCTTCTTTGGTAGCTACCTATATCAGCTACATTTAGTTTTGTCGGTACGTACCGCCATTCCGTTATCTTAGTTAATTCGTCAATTTCACCTAGACGATGAGCAACGAAGGGTTTATAATTCCGAGGGTCACTGCGAATCCATTGGAGAACCGTGTGTGAATCAGTCCAAAAGAAGCGCTTGTCGGTCTTTAAGCTTGAATGTTCTCGCTGAACAATATCAGCAAGACGTGAAGCTATCAGTGCGCCTTGTAGTTCTAATCTAGGTATTGAAATAGGGCGGAGTGGGGTCACTCTGCTCTTCGCGGCTGCAAAACACACGAGTACGTTCCCGTCTAGTCGGGTCAAACGCCAATAACTAACCGCGGCATAAGCTTTAATGGAAGCGTCACAAAATGTATGCATCTGTATATCTACAATCGTGTTGACGTCTTGTGTACCTACAGTAGTTGAGTAGCACTGAGTCCACGCACCTGCATTAGAATACCAACGCGGTATTCGTAACAATTCTAATTGTTTTAATTCACCAAGCCATTTTACCCACTTGATCTGCTCGGCAGGTTGAATCTGGCACTTCCAGTCGACACTAGATCTATGTACGTCTTGTAAAATAATTTTACTTTTTATCAGAAACGGTGACAAAAAACCGTGAATATCATAAACTGACATAATAATGCTAAGCATTTTGGCTTTCGTAGGTGGTACGGTTCCTTCTAAAATATCTTTAGGTATACGGTTCAAATTAATCCTAAAACCGAACGAATCATCCGCGTGATGCCATGTTAATCCTAAAGTGCGCTCAGTTGTGTTGTTTACGCCATCTTTAAACTGTATAGCGCTGTGGGCTAACGCATCCGTAGGTATAGAATCTAAAACTCGTTTGCTATTACTCGACCAACCTCTTATCTCGAATCCACCTTTCCTATGAATGGAAGTTATATCGTTCACTAATTTAATCGCGTTACTCTCGTCGCTAGTTGAATGTAAGCAGTCATCCATGTAGTGATTTTTTATTATTACGTCCGCGGCCTCCGGATTAATATTTTCGTATTTTAGCGCGTTCTTATTCTTTATATGCTGCGCAATAAAAGGTGACATCGTTCCGCCAAAGATAAGGCTTTGCATGACACAATGCTTAATCGGACTACCTGTAGACTCTTGCCATAAGAATCTAAATACATGTTGGTCTTCTGGCCGTATCTTGATCCGTAAAAACATATCGCGTATGTCGCCTACGATCACGAACTGATTTTCGCGAAATCTAAGCATTATTCCAAACAAAGAATTGTACAAATCAGGTCCAGTCAATAAATAATCATTTAAACAAACGTTATTAACCTTCGCGGCAGCATCCCATACTAACCTCAGCTTTCCTGGTTTGTTTACATTCTGCACACCGAAGTGCGGGAGATACCAAACGTGATTAGCGGAGAGTAATTCATCGTTCTGTAGTTCTCGTGCGTAACCACTGTCAAATAACTTAGAAATTTCCTGTTTATACCTACCCGCGTAGTCACTATCTTTATGAAATTTGCGTAACAACATTTGTTGACGTGATAGTGCATTACTGTACGAGTCGGGCATTTCGAAATAGTCTTTTTTAAAAGGTAAACCTACTTCCCACTGAGTACCTACTTGACGAGCAGTTTTATCAACAATATCAATAGCTCTGACATGATCTTTATTCTCACGAGATAAGGTCGATATTCCAACGGAGTCGAGATTAAATGAATTTTTGATAAGGTCATTAAGTTCACTAATTAAATGCGTGTTATCACTATCAGAAGAGCGAGCGAGATGGAAGACATTAAGTTCACTTACCGAAGAGTGAGTACGACCTTTGTGGTAGCCATGGATGGTCCATCCCAGCCTGCAGCGTGATCCATACAGCGAGTTCCTTCCCCCGTCAACAATCTCGAGTGGAGCTATAATAAAATAATTATCCTGACCTAACAATATACGCGGCACTACATTTTGCGCGTCAATTAATGGTTTTATATGAGCTAAGTGGGTACATTCAACTTTGTTTACGAGTGACATATTTTGAGCACTTAATTTTAACTTATCACATTTCCGTAAATTAATGTCATAGAAAGCATTGTCCTGTCCAGAAATTTGTATTTTCACTTTTGGCACTTCCGATTGATAAAGTTCTACGCCGAACGCGTCAGTAAACTTTATAGCACAAGAATTTTCACTTTTTAAGCCTAAATCGTCCGATAGTTCCGAGTCGATTAGTGACACTGCAGCTCCTTCGTCTAATAAAGCGTAGGTACTCACTACACCTTTAGGGCCGCGCACTTTTACGGGAATTACTTTTAGCAGCGCGAAGTCGTCCGTCGTCGAGCTCGTGGATGCGTGAATGACGTCATCGTCGCGTGCGACGAGTGTTATCGATGCGTCGCTAGCCGTAGGTAAATCTTGTTCCGAGCTATCTCTGGTTGTCTGCGGCGCATCAGCTGATTGTGACTTCATTGTAGCATTCGTCCAGTGCAGAAGGCGGTGATGAGCCATACCGCAGCTGTTGACGTCACATACAGGCTCAGGGCACACTTTGCTACTGTGTTGTTTAGTTGACAAACAACAATAGCATAGTCTGTGCTTTTTGACGAATCTCCATCTGTCTCTTCTCATCGCACGTTTGAATACACGACATTCTGGTAGAGGGTGAATCCCTTTCTCACAAAACAAACATTTCGTTTCTTCAACACCGACGGAAGTAAACACAGAGCGGTGTCGAGTCTTGTCATCAGCTGTTCGAGTGACGCCTGTGTCAGTCGTTTTCTTCAGTTCTCGTGGCACAGTGCATCCGACGACTGATATCATCTCCGCCTCAGTTTTCAAAAATGTAGCTAGCAACTCCAGCTTCGATGTGCCTCCTTCTTGATGATTATAAGCGAAATCTGTCCATTTACCTATCAGCGTGCTCGGCAATTTTGATGCAACGGCTGCAGCGAGCTCAGGGCTTCGTAGGTAGTCATGTTGGCTTAGGGCGCGTATTGTTGCCACGCAATTGTTGACCTTCACAGCGAAGTAGCTTATTTCGTGCTGATAATAATTATGTAACGACGGTAACTTTTTAAGTTGCGTCGTTATATTGTAAACAATGGTGTCAGCTCGACCAAATCTTAGTTCCAGTGCATTAAGTACTGCCAACGGCGGTGTGTTGCCAATCAGCAGGTCAGTTACAGCTTCTTTGGCCTCACCTCGTAGTGCTCGACGGAGTCTGCACAAGTTTTCAGAATCACTGAACCGACACACACGGGTTGAGTCTTCGTAGGCATTTTTAAAATGTAGCCACTCTATACAGTCACCACTAAAAATAGGCAGTTCGCGCGGTGTAGCGAGACGGCTGAGCAGCCGATCCTCGTGCTGCGTGGCTGTCTGTTTCATCATACTTTTTAAAGTATGTGCCAGCTGTTGAATGCTGTCCTGAGAAGGCTGAACAGGAGGACAGTCATGGTCCAGCCACTTCTCCACATCATCATGTTTCTGTTGATCCGGCAGGGATGCAGAACAGTTCGTGCCTTGGTCTTCGTCATAAGTTCCCTCGATGTCGGCGTGTTTTTCATCATCGGCGTCGACAAGGGCAAGGTCCGCTTCTAATTTAGTATCAATTAATTCCAATTGAATCTTCGCTTTTGCTTCAGCAGCCTGTAGTTTAAGCTGTTTACGTCGTGCTATAGAAGAAGCTGTTGATTTGTAAGAACGCACAGTAGTTTTCGAAGCGCACGTTGATTGCGGCACGGTAGCACGTGGTGACTGTTTTAATGTCGCCGGCGTCATCGAATAATTAAGTTCCCGTGGCGTTATGGGACAATCGCTGCCATGGGGAAGAGTCCGTTCGTTAATCTTCATAGTTGCACTATCCAATTTCAGAGTTTCAAGTTGTTCTTTGCGCATACGACGCGTCTGCACTGTCGGCGTTTGTAGCCGGTCCGCCATTTTTTTCAACTCACGAGTCGAAGACATCACAATCACATCCGTGCTCGAAGACCAATTTGTTACAGATGGAGGCGAAATAACAATGCAGTGTTGGTTTAGAATCAACTTGGAAGGTGCGGGTGGTTGCAGGGCTTCGAAATACAGCTTCTTATATATTTTTACTTAAATTAACTTGTTAGCGACGTGGTGCTTGTTCACAGGAAAAAGCAAGATTGCCAACACCAAAAAATATTTTAGGCCGGGCGCACTCGCACCTTGCAACATTGCAATTTAATTTTAAATAACTTTCACGCATTGCCGACAGATGGCACTATGTGTCCTTAGCTTAATATTTAGTTTACTTAAAAAACATACTTAAAAACTATTTTAACAATATTGAGGCGTGCGTCGTCCACAGTCACTAACGAAGCTAATGTTAAAACGAATGCTGTCTGTCAAGACAGCACACCGTGATAATTTACATTTTAAAGATTCAATCAAAGTTTTTATGAAGACTTCAACTTAACGTGAAAGAATTTAGATGTTAAACTGAATGATGAGCATTAATCTGCGAAAACTGATTAGATCTATGTAATTACGTTTAGCTGTCCGTATATCAATGCAATTTTCCAACAAAAATGAGCCTTCCAGCTTATTTGCAGCAAAACATTGACCAGCAGTAAAGCTCTTGATATATAGCTGTTGATTCAATCGATTTTTGATAGAGCGATGTTTGGTCAAGGGAAAAGTGGTGAATGGTCTCAGAGAGGAGAAATAAACTCACTGTTTGTATGCCGATCGACTTGCGCTATTGATCAAACAGTTGGTCGCATGTATGGCCGGTACTTTATAAGCCTGTGTAGAAGCATTATGGCTATCTAGATGTAGGCAAAAAATTACTTACGCTGTTATGTCTACGACATTTTATACAAGATTGAAATCAATAAAGTTGGTGTTTTACCAACTTGGTTGTTATTCGCTAATAAGCTCACAAAACAATACCACAATCCATTTCTGTGAGAACGTTGTAACAATAAACACAGAAGGTAAACAATTGGTACGCCATTGTTTTTCTTCCATTTGCAAATCGTCGGGAAACAGATGTTTAAAAAAGAAATGCGGGTTGCAATGAGATATAGAGCGCTTCTACACCTACTAAAATAATAAAATGCGAGCACATAAATGAGTGGGTTCTGAGTTTATACTTTGTTCAACGTTATTCAGTATAAAAGTATAAAAATAATATGACGTGACGAAAATAATGGCAGAACATACCTAATTAAATTTACATAAAAAAATTACCTACTAGATATTATGTTATGCAATACAGCAACACTTTATGCCCAGAAATATCTGAAAAAATCAAAACGTTGTGTATACACAAGTTTTTTCGTTGGTGTTAAGACATAATAACTGAATACTAATCACTCTATTTACAAACTATGTATCAGAAAAACCCCACTAACACTTTATTGGGTCCTATGACTAAGCGGGCAGATGAAAAAAACATTAGCAGGCTTGTTGTATTCATACCCTGGCAAAGGCAGTTAAGTTATTCGTGGAAATCTCTACGGCATAGTATAGGAGAGTGGGTTTGTTCTATTTCTGACGTCAGAGAGGTCTTGAACCTAGGCTGGAGCTATAGATGTGCTAGTGTTCGGGTACCACGTGCTTTCAACACGTGAGTAATATAGTCATTATACAAGGTGTTGCTTTGCATCTTCGTCAAATTCAAGGAGGTAACTTTTATATTTTTTTCTTTATATCGGAAATCGATAAGTGTCCACCACCCGTATTAAAACGCGGCCCGTCAAATACTAGCCCTATAACCGCGCTTTCACACACCAAAACAAACGCAGACGTTTATTCTTCTGGCTTCATTCTGAAATAGTGTCAAATTAAAACAACCAAAAAAAGCAGCGTTTATTATTATTTACGTCTTCTTTGACAACCTCCTGAATTTTGACGAGGATGCAAAACTACACCTTGTATACCGATACCAATGAATGAGGATGTTATTCCGTTCTAATGTAGGAACTATTATTCATTTAAGTGCTAAGAATAATTTTATTACGAGTCAAGAGGTGGGCAGCGTCCTTTTGTTGCAATAATAACCATTTTACTGCAATCGCCAAACCGTTAACATCACGTGGTGATTATTAAAATACCCTAACGACCGTGCATGTTATTTCCGCTATATCATGATTATAAAAAAGTACCTAGTGTTATGTTATCGTCACCTAACACAGACTGGTACCTATTTAATTAATGGTTATTATTTTCTTTATCCATGGAAAATGTGAACAGGAATTTTCCATCTAGGTACAGCGCTATTTCCTTTCAATTCACTGTATCAGATCAAATACTACATCATCTGCCTAGCCTTTTCCCAACTATGTTGGGGTCGGCTTCCAGTCCAGCTGAATACCAGTATTTTACATGGAGTGACTGCTTATCTGACCTCCACAACACAGTTAGTACCGGGTAATACGATACCCCTCAGTAAGACTGGTTGTCAGACTTTCGGGTCACTGACTACGTGTAACGACTGTCAAAGATCTACAATTGACAGCCGGGACCAACGGCTTAACGTACTTTCCGAGGCACGGAGGAAACTCGGTATATATGGGTGGTAACCCATCCACGGACCAATCCAGGCAAGCGCGGCTTAACTTGACGATCGACCCGAGCAGCTGTTATTATTTAGCCAAGAGCTCATCCATCAGATCAAATATTTAATTGACCTAATGTTACTTAATAGCCCGGGTGGACACGGAAATTGAAATTCTCAATCTTTGTGAACTGAATGAAACTGCCAGTTCCAGGTTCGAATGATCTTGGCGTCTGATTCTTATGATAATTTATTTATTGTTCTATTTCTATGAAAATACAATTCTATAGGTACGTTCACGCTCTCTCGACCGTTTATGTGTATTGTGGTATTTTCTCTTATCGATATTGACGACCAATCACGAAGTCTTACTTATGGCTACAATATAACATACTTTATGCTACTAACCATTATACAACGAGCTTGTTTATCGATACCAATCGTAATATTCAATACGGAGAAGCATAATATTGGCATTCAGACGGTAAAGAATCTCGCAAGATGGCTACAATGGTCTGATTCAAGTTATAACATTTACAGTTTCATACGATTGCGACAAATACGTTTTTAATAAACGAAATAGGTCAAAAAACAATTGATTTATTCTGAGACGGCAACGTTCCTGTTTTTGTACTGTATGGTCGTACTAACGCCCAAAATAAGCGACGGGGTGACAGGTTATATTAGCGAATGGAACATTTTAAAAGGTCAATCACAAACGGGAGCAATATTATTTTAGGCTGGTATTTATATGTGGTTGTTTTTAGCCGTTCTACTTTTAGATGCAACGTGATTGAGACATAAATTTACAATTCAAGATGGTGATTCAATATTTCAAATTAAATATGCATTAAATTAAAAGCTTTCCCAACTTTTTTATCTCAAAATTCTCAGCTTTTCTGTGTTTATTAAAGTGCTACACAAAAACTTGTAGTGATCAACAGTTATCATAATTAAATCGTGAGTGTCACCTCAAGCAGTTTCCTTTGAAGTTTGTAGCACTAGTGAGATTGAATACATCCTGTCAACACAAGAATGCTATAAATCAAACACACAACTCTAGCGACACACCTCTCTTTGATACATACACAGTTTGAGTGTAGTAATCAAACACTAGATTTAAAAAAAATACTGAGATTGGCAATAAAAACTCATTTAGCAAACCATAATTCACATTTAAGGCTATTTTCCTTCAACATTGAACGTAATTATTGCAATCTGTACTTAAATAAAACACGACAAGTTCAAGCGACGCGACGCCTGGAATAATTCCTTTCATTGATCAATAGTAACAAGTCAACTGGACATATTTTTTACAATCAAATAAAGCTGTCCAATAAAACCATTGTTCTACATATTTAGTCGCGGCTCAATCACGCAAACAAACGATGCTACTTGTACAAGTTCAGAAACGGGCACATTGTCGCACGACACAAGTTACAACAATATCACAATCACAATTATTGTTATTCTGAGATGTGTTTTGTTATAAGGACTGGTTCACACTTTACATTTCCACCGACTGAAACATCCCGAACAAAAATATAAAATCTGCTATATTTACATTTTTCCCCAAAAAGTATTGCCAACTTTTTTACCCTCCCTAAAGCTACTTATGCATAGCTGTGCCAGATTACCTGAAACGGAATTTTGTGGAATGTTTAATTTTCTTTTAAAACTTGTTTACTCGAAAGCTCGAAACAAAAACAAATGATAAGGTTTTGCGACCAAGGCCTCTACCGGCTATCAATTATGTAAACAGATGTTAAATTGTGACTTGTAAGTATATCTTTGCATAATTAGCAAAAATACAAATTAAATGCCAGTGTAGTTTGAACGCAGCCTCTGTATGACGGTTCGCGCGTTACGTCACCGCGCGGGTGCGGGCGGGAAGCGCCAAGCGGAGCGGAGCGGGCGACGCGGCGCCCCGCACCGCGCGCGCCACGACCTCGCCTACCTCACACGAGACCATTTATACCACGCTCATTAAATTATACCTTAAGTATCATTTTTATTAGGTTCATTATCTCTAAATAGCGTTCAAGCGAGATGACTTTGTTGTGACACGAGCTGCTTGTGTGAGAATGTAGTTTAGTAGGAATAATAAACGTAGTTCAGTATGAATTAAACCGATTGAGTTCAAATTGAACTAATGATATTTTCCGTACCGCAAAGACAAATATAGTTATTGCCATTCAATAGAAAAATAATAAATTAATCTTAAAAAAAATATCTAAAATCCCTTTTATGAATAAATCAGTAAGTATTCTGTTAAACCTTTATATTATGTAGAGATCAAATAAAAATATTACTGTTGGTATACAAATATAGTTTCATTTGCGTATCAAATACTGTAAAATTAATCTGAGATTTTATCAAAAGAGTACCAACTCTATCAGTTCTATTTAAATTTTAATTTAAACTCGACCCGACTAACAACCAAAAGCGATTTTTCAAATGCCCAGACTAATTTTTCAATGTCTGCCATAGATACGAATTCTTTATTATATTATTGCCTGATTGATCGTCAGATAAAATTATTTAAATCACTGAAATTTCACGAGAAAACGTGTTTTTCACTGAATCATGTGGCAGTTGTGTGATATTCAAGAACTGAGAATTATACCAAGCCATAGCCGCATGTCAATTTTCAGTTACCCATCAATAAAAACCCGAAAAAATATAAACATCATAAAGTTTTTTTATCTCTTGCCAACGCAAATACAAACAGTTTTCTTACGGTAGCTAAATAAATTTATCGTTTCAAATCAGTGTCACTGACCAAGATCTTAATAAAAAAGTTGTGTACACTCATTAGTAAGAATAGCAAGACGTACTCAAACACACGTGAAGTTGAAGCCAGCGTCCACCGACGTAATCGTACATCTATACATTGACGACCCGTTGATTGTGCCAACTGGCATTCGGCATTCGTTCCCTGAATCTGTTGCTATATAAATTATACACCTCCACTGTGGCTTCTCTGTTTACGTCGTCATTTCAACCGCGTTCAGCAGACGCAACTGTCTTTCCTGAAATATGTCTCAGAAGTCGTTTGTGTCGCTTTTTTTAGTTAAATGTTGCAATCTCTACCTCACCACATTAAATGAGTTTTATCGTGTCGTAAAATATTTTCTGTCGTATGTTTTAATGTTAACTTCTTCGAGTTAGTCTGACTCGCGTGTTTGTTGTACGTTTTATGAAAAGCTTTATCGTGAGCGCGAACTATTTATTATTTACGTGTATGTGGGCGGGGCGGTCCTCTATCTTGCTACTACTACACGGCTACCATGTAAACTTTAGCCCGTAGACCACAGTTTGATTCTGTTCTACACTAACGATGTAGGTACATATTTGTGATGAAACTTAGGTACACCGTACAGACTTGCATTCGCTTCTGCATTTGGTGTGGCGCACGTACACCAGATATACTGAAATATTAAGCAGTTTCAACAACCTGCGCGGTAAGATAGCCACTCGAGACTCGAGTACGTGTTATGGGTGCTTTAATAAACGGATAAATGAAATTCAATTGAATGAGCAGTTCAAAATCGAACAAACAAAACTACTTCATAAAAATAATGTTATGAATGTTATGATCTACCGTTCTCCCACTTTCAGGCACTCTGAAAACACAATTCAGTATTTTACAACTTCAGTAAACCTTTTTCAAATAACATCTGATAATAGTGGAACAGGGTCAATATGTCTTCACTACCTACGTCTTTGAATTATGAGTAAGAGATAAAAACTAACATCGTCACACCAATTAGTTGTAGAAAAATAATAATATTCGTCTTGACGAATAAGCGCAGTAACTTTCTAATCTCATATTGTCATGAAACTGTGGCATCTGTCGTATTAATTATCAGATACAGGGCCGAGGAACGTGTCTAGTATATTGGAGTGGTCAGAAGTTTCCACGAACGCGCGATAAGACATGATAGCGTCGCCACTCCCAAACTTGTTTTTACAACACTGACAGGAAGTTTGTTACAATGTGCGCGTTAGCGTAATTCCTGGGCTATAGATAGGCCAAATTGTTACTGTATACGACTGAGATGTCACCTCAATATTCTTAATAAAATATTAGATGGATAGAGGCTTCTCGACTTCTTCTTCGGGCCAGCTAAACTCAGTGGATTATTTACTCTTGTAGTCTTGATCCACTATTTTCATGCCAAACGCGCGTTTCCAATAGTGCTTTGGCTTGGCACAAATTAAAATACTAAACCTGTCAGTAGACATAAAAGACGCTTTTATGTATTAGCATTAAATTATGAAACGTCGGACAGTCAATAAAATCAAAATGATTAGTTACAGCTCTTCGAAAGATATGCAATTAATACACTTTATTAATTATTAACTAACCCTCAGATATTTATGATGAATAACCACTTTAACTTCGCTTATAAATTATTTTCCATTTACATTTTAACTAAAACTAGGAAATCTATACAACATGTATTTATTATCCGCA
This sequence comes from Standfussiana lucernea, assembly GCA_964057025.1. Lineage (NCBI taxonomy): Eukaryota > Metazoa > Arthropoda > Insecta > Lepidoptera > Noctuidae > Standfussiana > Standfussiana lucernea. Next base: position 7,778,067 of record OZ059785.1, read on the forward strand.
ATATAAAATGTAGAGATCCTAATCTCGCCTAATTACTTAATTAGATTAACGATATGTACAATTGTTTGGTTTTACAAATATGTCTTCAGATTACGATCTTTGGCTAATATAGCCAGGAAATAGATAATGCTCTATTTTCATGATACCTACAGACACGTCTGAACACAAATCTTATATTTAATTCAATTCAACTTGTATCTTCCGAGCAGATTTAAATGTGAGAAAATGTACTTTTGCAGACCAATCTCGTTCTATTTAATCGCGTACGTGTTTATAGCCTGAATCTAGATCTTCGTTGTATTCGATTTATTATTTGAAAAGTTTCTCGTTCTATTATTTCAATGATAGTTGTACATGGTTGAAGGTTCTTGTGGTTTTCTAGCCTTCTGCCAGGTTCCACTAAGCTAAGAGGAAGGTCGTACGATCATTAGTAAACATTCCCGTTACTTCATTAATATTTTCAATAAAAACTTTAATCAGCTATAACTTCTAGACAAGCAAGGCTCTTTGAAAAACAGGACAGTTCAAATTATATTGTCATGACCTAATTTTCAGTAAACAATAGCAATGTCGTGGGGTTTAATTAAAAGACATGATGATTATTATCGATGTCCGGAAAATGTTTAGCTGCGATAATTAGCCTTCACACTGTCCATCCATCGTTTCTTTGGTCTTCCTCTACTCTTATACCCATCCACATTCATTATTTTAATTGTATATGTGTATTAGTATCTATAAAAGTATATTCCTACATTTTCGAAAGTAGTATTCTTATTTTTTTTTTTTTTTTTTGTACCCTATCACAATTTTGTCCAATTTAACCCAAAGGTTGACTGGTAGAGAATGCCTTGTGGCATTAAGTCCGCCTATGTACCACTATTGTACATGAAGTTTAAATAAATAAATAAAATAAATATAAATTCATACTCAAAACTTTCTTCATTCCCCATTCTTCCTATTTTCAACTTTACAAAGTTACGAAATGGAAAACCTAAATAAATAATAGAAATATCGAATAACAAGTATCGCAAAATAAATTATATAATCAAAAATATTGACTCACTTCCACTTTCGTTTACATTACACTGCCCACGTGCCAATTGTTTTATAAACGACTTCGATTCTATTGTGATTAATGAGTGTTTAATAAGAGCTCAATGTTCTGTCATTATATTTTTGCATGCAAGTGTAGCATATTGCAATTTATTTTCTAGATATCGTTGAGAGTCGATTTAACTAGTTAACTTTGTAGACTTAGTAGCTAGTGAGGCAGTTCCTGAAACTTTGTAGACAACTTCGTGCATTTCACGTTCTATCGTCAGGCGTATTTAATAGCCAAGGCTTCCTCTACTTACATCGTTTAACTACCCGTACCCATACAATGTCTTCTTGAACAGATTTCATTATCAAAGTCGACACGAGATATTCAGGTTAGACCTGCAGGTCACCATCATATCTATCGGACAACATTTTGTCATATGACTGCCCCTGATAATTATGGCTGTTAGTGTAAATAATAAATATTACATTATACCAAAAACATTGTGTTTTATCGATACCATGAGACCACCCTGCGTTACCTAATACAATTCGCAATTAGTGCTTAGAATAGAATTTATCGCGCATTAATTAATGAACCACTGATAAGAAGGTACTGTTAGTAGATATTGCATTAGGTTTTCCACTTTGGTTAAAATTATTATTCGTGTATGGATGGAACATTCTGTACCTAACACATTTTTCTCGAAAACATTAAGCAGGATTTGTTTCATTATGAACAAATCTTTATCCTCATCGTTATGCAGAACAAACGCTTCCAGATTGATCGATCAAATTGAAACAATATCGTCAGTTCGTATCGTGAATCATCACATGCATTAGCGACGTGTTTCCCTTCCCTTATAAAATGGACACATTAAAAAAGGTCCAATTGGTACCCCAAAATATTGTTTATGACGTCTAAGCACGCAAAACCGCTAAAGTTTGTGTGTAAATAGCACGGCTTCACTGTGCTATACTTGGGTAATAGCGGACTTTTACTATAAGCTCAGTTATTCAGTTCCAGTTAAACTCGAATGTCATTGACATCGACATCCGATAGTTTACAGTTGCATAGCGATTTTCTGCGATTCACACTCGCGGAGAGAGTGCGGTGGAAACGCCGGCGACGCGGCGACGACAGCCCATGTTTATAAACAATAGCCAGCCATCGTTTGTTCCACTTCAAAGGCACCTTCTTGGAATCATACGTAATGATAAAATGTTCTGCGTCCCTTTTTTGTTTGAGACCACACCACTCTTAATGCTGACGTCATCAACATATTTTGAATGATGACTCACAGATGCTGGAAACTAAACGCGTTTTGCATCAACTATTTTCAAAATGATGTGTGAATTAAATTTTCGTAAATTATGGCTGTATTTTCATATTGCTTGTTTATATTTAGACAGTACATTTTGGCAGAGCTAAATAAAACAGTTTTCATGTTAGTAATATTATCGTGTATCAATTCCATTTTCCGGGTGATAAATAAAATTACACTTAAGCTCAATGTGATAACATGTGTCTACTAAAATTTTCCGGCATTGTAAAATCTTTATACGAGTTTAGTTAATGTTGTTACGAAGAATAATCAAAAAATTCCAATACACAGTGAAAATTATTTAGTTGCTTAGGTACACACATATTATGTCGCGATTATAAAACTTCTTACGCAATCACGCCATTTGATACCTTCGGATGACATATTTAAATTACCTTATTTAGGTACAAAAAAGTATGTAAACAATAAACATGCATTGGCATCAAAAACAGATAATACATCGGAAATACAAAAACAAAACTTTTCGCAGACACCAAAAAAATACAATAGTTTTCTTTTCACAGAATAATGTGGGCGCCTAATATCAAGGGGAAAAAAAACATTTCTTTCCTAGCTATGTGCAGACAAACATAACATACCAGTTCCACTGTTGCCTCATAATGTAGATACAGTCATTAGAAAATGCATCAATGATTTTGCATATACTATTTATCTGCTCACGTCATATTAATGCAAATCCATCCATAGCTGAGCTGCTGAACATTCACACCTGGGTGGGACTTTGCCAAAATCACTACGTTTGACACATGTAGTGATGGTACTAGAGTGTTAGTGATGTGGTCAGGTGAATACATTGCTGACGCCGGCTATAAATTCCAAAGGAAATTGTCTATTTGTGGCTGAGACTACTGTCACTGGCACTGTCTTATCGTCTTTAAGCACATACCGAAATTATAATTAATGTCAAAGCTGAATTGTTTGCACTATTTTGTCATGACTTGATCACAACGTAATTTGGATTTCCATGACGTACTCTATCTCTCATTACGACAGGTTTTGTTCTAGAAAAACAAAACACTTCTCAAACAGCTCAACCATAGTCAATCTGTGTACATTATCTATTGTATTAGGAACAGTCTCATCCCAATAAAGACTTGCCTACACTTATTTTTTATCATGGATCGCCATTTTTTTATCTTACAATTTAAACTTTAAATTCTTCACCGAACCGTCACTGTTACAGATGGAGGCGAAATAACAATGCAGTGTTGGTTTAGAATCAACTTGGAAGGTGCGGGTGGTTGCAGGGCTTCGAAATACAGCTTCTTATATATTTTTACTTAAATTAACTTGTTAGCGACGTGGTGCTTGTTCACAGGAAAAAGCAAGATTGCCAACACCAAAAAATATTTTAGGCCGGGCGCACTCGCACCTTGCAACATTGCAATTTAATTTTAAATAACTTTCACGCATTGCCGACAGATGGCACTATGTGTAATAATAATAATAACACTTAGCTTAATATTTAGTTTACTTAAAAAACATACTTAAAAACTATTTTAACAATATTGAGGCGTGCGTCGTCCACAATCCGCCCCCATAGTGCTGAGCTGGAGTGACTAATGCAAAATAAACAAATTATTTAGTACCTAAATACAGATCTACAAATGAAAATAAATAAATTAACAAAACAACAAGTTCAGCTCAGCGCTAACATTCTGCTTGAAAGAGTAGGGCGACGCGCGTCACCGGACGCCGAACCACACCAGTACGTGTGCGCACATCAACCACTCTGATGCGACCATCGTGGCCGCCATGAGTCGCAGTCACCACTCCGTGGCGCCAAGAACCTCGCTCTAAATTTTGTTCAATCAAAAGAACATAGTCTCCATTTCGCAACGCTCTCTGATCTTTATTCCACTTATATCTAGGTAGCAAAGTAGGTAAATATTCTTTTATCCACCGCCCCCAGAAGGCATCAGTTAAACGTTGCGCTATGCGCCATTGTTTACGTAAACATAGGTCGTCATTATTATAGATACCGAAGGTGGGACCGTTAGACGATGTACCTATCAAAAAATGATTTGGTGTTAGGGCTTCAGGAAAGTTAGGGTCACAAGATACATACGTTATAGGACGACTATTTACTAATGCTTCTACTTCCGCAAACAATGTAGCTAAGGTTTCCGCACATGGAGCGCGTTCCTTTAGTATGACCTTCAATGCCGTCTTCACCGTCCGTATCATTCGTTCCCAGGCGCCTCCCATCTCAGGCGCACCAGGAGGAATAAATCTCCACTCTATACCTTTTACCGTACCGTCTTCTTGAAGTTTACTCCGATTTAGTTCTAATAAACTACGTTTTAATTCATTATCGGCACCTCTTAGGTTTGTCCCGTTATCAGAGTAAATAACGCTGGGCGTACCGCGACGAGATATCATCCGCCTAAGCGCCATAATGGCCGAGTCGGTAGTCAAATTATCGGTTAACTCTAAATGAATTGCGCGTATTGTCAAACAAGTAAAAATTACACCGTATCTTTTTTCTCTCCTTCGTCCTATTGTAACCTCCATGGGGCCGAAGAAGTCAACTCCCGTAAATGTAAAAGGTCTACGGTGGTGCTGCAAGCGCGCGGCGGGAAGGTCAGCCATGCGCTGCGGCAGCGGCGCTGCGCGGCGTTGCCGGCAGAATAAACAACGCGATGCTACGGCGCGTACGGTCGGCCGTATTTTTATGATCAAGTATCGCTGCCGTAATTCATTTACGACCAGTTCGTGCGCTCCATGAAGCGCTTTCCTGTGGTAGTATTCTACCAACAGTCGTGTCAACTTGTGATGACCATCAAGTATGGCGGGTCTCATTGTTGACTGTTCAACACCTTTAACTTTATCAATTCGACCTTGAACTCGCAAAATACCTTCAGAGTCAATATAGGGCGTCAAACATAACAAGCGACTAGAAGACATTAAGGGCTTGTTTTGTTTAAGTAGATCAATGTCTTGCGCATACGAGTCTTGTTGACACTTTTTAATTAAAAGCTTTTCCGCTTCGTTCAATAGTTCAACATTAAGTTGAGTGTCAATACGTTTACATCGTTTTATAAATAATAATACTCGAGCGGTAACTCGAACGAGTCGCGTCCAAGACGAGAAATTATCTTCATTAGGTAATGAATTTTGACTAACCTGTGACGTCATCACATTAATGCTCCTTATCTCACATACCGCGTCATCTGATGACTTGGTAGACCTGAGATCCTTAGGCCATGTATTCTCTGGCTGCCGTAAGAATCCAGGTCCTTGAAACCAAACATTGTCGTACGTAAGTGGTGGCGCTTCTTCTTTGGTAGCTACCTATATCAGCTACATTTAGTTTTGTCGGTACGTACCGCCATTCCGTTATCTTAGTTAATTCGTCAATTTCACCTAGACGATGAGCAACGAAGGGTTTATAATTCCGAGGGTCACTGCGAATCCATTGGAGAACCGTGTGTGAATCAGTCCAAAAGAAGCGCTTGTCGGTCTTTAAGCTTGAATGTTCTCGCTGAACAATATCAGCAAGACGTGAAGCTATCAGTGCGCCTTGTAGTTCTAATCTAGGTATTGAAATAGGGCGGAGTGGGGTCACTCTGCTCTTCGCGGCTGCAAAACACACGAGTACGTTCCCGTCTAGTCGGGTCAAACGCCAATAACTAACCGCGGCATAAGCTTTAATGGAAGCGTCACAAAATGTATGCATCTGTATATCTACAATCGTGTTGACGTCTTGTGTACCTACAGTAGTTGAGTAGCACTGAGTCCACGCACCTGCATTAGAATACCAACGCGGTATTCGTAACAATTCTAATTGTTTTAATTCACCAAGCCATTTTACCCACTTGATCTGCTCGGCAGGTTGAATCTGGCACTTCCAGTCGACACTAGATCTATGTACGTCTTGTAAAATAATTTTACTTTTTATCAGAAACGGTGACAAAAAACCGTGAATATCATAAACTGACATAATAATGCTAAGCATTTTGGCTTTCGTAGGTGGTACGGTTCCTTCTAAAATATCTTTAGGTATACGGTTCAAATTAATCCTAAAACCGAACGAATCATCCGCGTGATGCCATGTTAATCCTAAAGTGCGCTCAGTTGTGTTGTTTACGCCATCTTTAAACTGTATAGCGCTGTGGGCTAACGCATCCGTAGGTATAGAATCTAAAACTCGTTTGCTATTACTCGACCAACCTCTTATCTCGAATCCACCTTTCCTATGAATGGAAGTTATATCGTTCACTAATTTAATCGCGTTACTCTCGTCGCTAGTTGAATGTAAGCAGTCATCCATGTAGTGATTTTTTATTATTACGTCCGCGGCCTCCGGATTAATATTTTCGTATTTTAGCGCGTTCTTATTCTTTATATGCTGCGCAATAAAAGGTGACATCGTTCCGCCAAAGATAAGGCTTTGCATGACACAATGCTTAATCGGACTACCTGTAGACTCTTGCCATAAGAATCTAAATACATGTTGGTCTTCTGGCCGTATCTTGATCCGTAAAAACATATCGCGTATGTCGCCTACGATCACGAACTGATTTTCGCGAAATCTAAGCATTATTCCAAACAAAGAATTGTACAAATCAGGTCCAGTCAATAAATAATCATTTAAACAAACGTTATTAACCTTCGCGGCAGCATCCCATACTAACCTCAGCTTTCCTGGTTTGTTTACATTCTGCACACCGAAGTGCGGGAGATACCAAACGTGATTAGCGGAGAGTAATTCATCGTTCTGTAGTTCTCGTGCGTAACCACTGTCAAATAACTTAGAAATTTCCTGTTTATACCTACCCGCGTAGTCACTATCTTTATGAAATTTGCGTAACAACATTTGTTGACGTGATAGTGCATTACTGTACGAGTCGGGCATTTCGAAATAGTCTTTTTTAAAAGGTAAACCTACTTCCCACTGAGTACCTACTTGACGAGCAGTTTTATCAACAATATCAATAGCTCTGACATGATCTTTATTCTCACGAGATAAGGTCGATATTCCAACGGAGTCGAGATTAAATGAATTTTTGATAAGGTCATTAAGTTCACTAATTAAATGCGTGTTATCACTATCAGAAGAGCGAGCGAGATGGAAGACATTAAGTTCACTTACCGAAGAGTGAGTACGACCTTTGTGGTAGCCATGGATGGTCCATCCCAGCCTGCAGCGTGATCCATACAGCGAGTTCCTTCCCCCGTCAACAATCTCGAGTGGAGCTATAATAAAATAATTATCCTGACCTAACAATATACGCGGCACTACATTTTGCGCGTCAATTAATGGTTTTATATGAGCTAAGTGGGTACATTCAACTTTGTTTACGAGTGACATATTTTGAGCACTTAATTTTAACTTATCACATTTCCGTAAATTAATGTCATAGAAAGCATTGTCCTGTCCAGAAATTTGTATTTTCACTTTTGGCACTTCCGATTGATAAAGTTCTACGCCGAACGCGTCAGTAAACTTTATAGCACAAGAATTTTCACTTTTTAAGCCTAAATCGTCCGATAGTTCCGAGTCGATTAGTGACACTGCAGCTCCTTCGTCTAATAAAGCGTAGGTACTCACTACACCTTTAGGGCCGCGCACTTTTACGGGAATTACTTTTAGCAGCGCGAAGTCGTCCGTCGTCGAGCTCGTGGATGCGTGAATGACGTCATCGTCGCGTGCGACGAGTGTTATCGATGCGTCGCTAGCCGTAGGTAAATCTTGTTCCGAGCTATCTCTGGTTGTCTGCGGCGCATCAGCTGATTGTGACTTCATTGTAGCATTCGTCCAGTGCAGAAGGCGGTGATGAGCCATACCGCAGCTGTTGACGTCACATACAGGCTCAGGGCACACTTTGCTACTGTGTTGTTTAGTTGACAAACAACAATAGCATAGTCTGTGCTTTTTGACGAATCTCCATCTGTCTCTTCTCATCGCACGTTTGAATACACGACATTCTGGTAGAGGGTGAATCCCTTTCTCACAAAACAAACATTTCGTTTCTTCAACACCGACGGAAGTAAACACAGAGCGGTGTCGAGTCTTGTCATCAGCTGTTCGAGTGACGCCTGTGTCAGTCGTTTTCTTCAGTTCTCGTGGCACAGTGCATCCGACGACTGATATCATCTCCGCCTCAGTTTTCAAAAATGTAGCTAGCAACTCCAGCTTCGATGTGCCTCCTTCTTGATGATTATAAGCGAAATCTGTCCATTTACCTATCAGCGTGCTCGGCAATTTTGATGCAACGGCTGCAGCGAGCTCAGGGCTTCGTAGGTAGTCATGTTGGCTTAGGGCGCGTATTGTTGCCACGCAATTGTTGACCTTCACAGCGAAGTAGCTTATTTCGTGCTGATAATAATTATGTAACGACGGTAACTTTTTAAGTTGCGTCGTTATATTGTAAACAATGGTGTCAGCTCGACCAAATCTTAGTTCCAGTGCATTAAGTACTGCCAACGGCGGTGTGTTGCCAATCAGCAGGTCAGTTACAGCTTCTTTGGCCTCACCTCGTAGTGCTCGACGGAGTCTGCACAAGTTTTCAGAATCACTGAACCGACACACACGGGTTGAGTCTTCGTAGGCATTTTTAAAATGTAGCCACTCTATACAGTCACCACTAAAAATAGGCAGTTCGCGCGGTGTAGCGAGACGGCTGAGCAGCCGATCCTCGTGCTGCGTGGCTGTCTGTTTCATCATACTTTTTAAAGTATGTGCCAGCTGTTGAATGCTGTCCTGAGAAGGCTGAACAGGAGGACAGTCATGGTCCAGCCACTTCTCCACATCATCATGTTTCTGTTGATCCGGCAGGGATGCAGAACAGTTCGTGCCTTGGTCTTCGTCATAAGTTCCCTCGATGTCGGCGTGTTTTTCATCATCGGCGTCGACAAGGGCAAGGTCCGCTTCTAATTTAGTATCAATTAATTCCAATTGAATCTTCGCTTTTGCTTCAGCAGCCTGTAGTTTAAGCTGTTTACGTCGTGCTATAGAAGAAGCTGTTGATTTGTAAGAACGCACAGTAGTTTTCGAAGCGCACGTTGATTGCGGCACGGTAGCACGTGGTGACTGTTTTAATGTCGCCGGCGTCATCGAATAATTAAGTTCCCGTGGCGTTATGGGACAATCGCTGCCATGGGGAAGAGTCCGTTCGTTAATCTTCATAGTTGCACTATCCAATTTCAGAGTTTCAAGTTGTTCTTTGCGCATACGACGCGTCTGCACTGTCGGCGTTTGTAGCCGGTCCGCCATTTTTTTCAACTCACGAGTCGAAGACATCACAATCACATCCGTGCTCGAAGACCAATTTGTTACAGATGGAGGCGAAATAACAATGCAGTGTTGGTTTAGAATCAACTTGGAAGGTGCGGGTGGTTGCAGGGCTTCGAAATACAGCTTCTTATATATTTTTACTTAAATTAACTTGTTAGCGACGTGGTGCTTGTTCACAGGAAAAAGCAAGATTGCCAACACCAAAAAATATTTTAGGCCGGGCGCACTCGCACCTTGCAACATTGCAATTTAATTTTAAATAACTTTCACGCATTGCCGACAGATGGCACTATGTGTCCTTAGCTTAATATTTAGTTTACTTAAAAAACATACTTAAAAACTATTTTAACAATATTGAGGCGTGCGTCGTCCACAGTCACTAACGAAGCTAATGTTAAAACGAATGCTGTCTGTCAAGACAGCACACCGTGATAATTTACATTTTAAAGATTCAATCAAAGTTTTTATGAAGACTTCAACTTAACGTGAAAGAATTTAGATGTTAAACTGAATGATGAGCATTAATCTGCGAAAACTGATTAGATCTATGTAATTACGTTTAGCTGTCCGTATATCAATGCAATTTTCCAACAAAAATGAGCCTTCCAGCTTATTTGCAGCAAAACATTGACCAGCAGTAAAGCTCTTGATATATAGCTGTTGATTCAATCGATTTTTGATAGAGCGATGTTTGGTCAAGGGAAAAGTGGTGAATGGTCTCAGAGAGGAGAAATAAACTCACTGTTTGTATGCCGATCGACTTGCGCTATTGATCAAACAGTTGGTCGCATGTATGGCCGGTACTTTATAAGCCTGTGTAGAAGCATTATGGCTATCTAGATGTAGGCAAAAAATTACTTACGCTGTTATGTCTACGACATTTTATACAAGATTGAAATCAATAAAGTTGGTGTTTTACCAACTTGGTTGTTATTCGCTAATAAGCTCACAAAACAATACCACAATCCATTTCTGTGAGAACGTTGTAACAATAAACACAGAAGGTAAACAATTGGTACGCCATTGTTTTTCTTCCATTTGCAAATCGTCGGGAAACAGATGTTTAAAAAAGAAATGCGGGTTGCAATGAGATATAGAGCGCTTCTACACCTACTAAAATAATAAAATGCGAGCACATAAATGAGTGGGTTCTGAGTTTATACTTTGTTCAACGTTATTCAGTATAAAAGTATAAAAATAATATGACGTGACGAAAATAATGGCAGAACATACCTAATTAAATTTACATAAAAAAATTACCTACTAGATATTATGTTATGCAATACAGCAACACTTTATGCCCAGAAATATCTGAAAAAATCAAAACGTTGTGTATACACAAGTTTTTTCGTTGGTGTTAAGACATAATAACTGAATACTAATCACTCTATTTACAAACTATGTATCAGAAAAACCCCACTAACACTTTATTGGGTCCTATGACTAAGCGGGCAGATGAAAAAAACATTAGCAGGCTTGTTGTATTCATACCCTGGCAAAGGCAGTTAAGTTATTCGTGGAAATCTCTACGGCATAGTATAGGAGAGTGGGTTTGTTCTATTTCTGACGTCAGAGAGGTCTTGAACCTAGGCTGGAGCTATAGATGTGCTAGTGTTCGGGTACCACGTGCTTTCAACACGTGAGTAATATAGTCATTATACAAGGTGTTGCTTTGCATCTTCGTCAAATTCAAGGAGGTAACTTTTATATTTTTTTCTTTATATCGGAAATCGATAAGTGTCCACCACCCGTATTAAAACGCGGCCCGTCAAATACTAGCCCTATAACCGCGCTTTCACACACCAAAACAAACGCAGACGTTTATTCTTCTGGCTTCATTCTGAAATAGTGTCAAATTAAAACAACCAAAAAAAGCAGCGTTTATTATTATTTACGTCTTCTTTGACAACCTCCTGAATTTTGACGAGGATGCAAAACTACACCTTGTATACCGATACCAATGAATGAGGATGTTATTCCGTTCTAATGTAGGAACTATTATTCATTTAAGTGCTAAGAATAATTTTATTACGAGTCAAGAGGTGGGCAGCGTCCTTTTGTTGCAATAATAACCATTTTACTGCAATCGCCAAACCGTTAACATCACGTGGTGATTATTAAAATACCCTAACGACCGTGCATGTTATTTCCGCTATATCATGATTATAAAAAAGTACCTAGTGTTATGTTATCGTCACCTAACACAGACTGGTACCTATTTAATTAATGGTTATTATTTTCTTTATCCATGGAAAATGTGAACAGGAATTTTCCATCTAGGTACAGCGCTATTTCCTTTCAATTCACTGTATCAGATCAAATACTACATCATCTGCCTAGCCTTTTCCCAACTATGTTGGGGTCGGCTTCCAGTCCAGCTGAATACCAGTATTTTACATGGAGTGACTGCTTATCTGACCTCCACAACACAGTTAGTACCGGGTAATACGATACCCCTCAGTAAGACTGGTTGTCAGACTTTCGGGTCACTGACTACGTGTAACGACTGTCAAAGATCTACAATTGACAGCCGGGACCAACGGCTTAACGTACTTTCCGAGGCACGGAGGAAACTCGGTATATATGGGTGGTAACCCATCCACGGACCAATCCAGGCAAGCGCGGCTTAACTTGACGATCGACCCGAGCAGCTGTTATTATTTAGCCAAGAGCTCATCCATCAGATCAAATATTTAATTGACCTAATGTTACTTAATAGCCCGGGTGGACACGGAAATTGAAATTCTCAATCTTTGTGAACTGAATGAAACTGCCAGTTCCAGGTTCGAATGATCTTGGCGTCTGATTCTTATGATAATTTATTTATTGTTCTATTTCTATGAAAATACAATTCTATAGGTACGTTCACGCTCTCTCGACCGTTTATGTGTATTGTGGTATTTTCTCTTATCGATATTGACGACCAATCACGAAGTCTTACTTATGGCTACAATATAACATACTTTATGCTACTAACCATTATACAACGAGCTTGTTTATCGATACCAATCGTAATATTCAATACGGAGAAGCATAATATTGGCATTCAGACGGTAAAGAATCTCGCAAGATGGCTACAATGGTCTGATTCAAGTTATAACATTTACAGTTTCATACGATTGCGACAAATACGTTTTTAATAAACGAAATAGGTCAAAAAACAATTGATTTATTCTGAGACGGCAACGTTCCTGTTTTTGTACTGTATGGTCGTACTAACGCCCAAAATAAGCGACGGGGTGACAGGTTATATTAGCGAATGGAACATTTTAAAAGGTCAATCACAAACGGGAGCAATATTATTTTAGGCTGGTATTTATATGTGGTTGTTTTTAGCCGTTCTACTTTTAGATGCAACGTGATTGAGACATAAATTTACAATTCAAGATGGTGATTCAATATTTCAAATTAAATATGCATTAAATTAAAAGCTTTCCCAACTTTTTTATCTCAAAATTCTCAGCTTTTCTGTGTTTATTAAAGTGCTACACAAAAACTTGTAGTGATCAACAGTTATCATAATTAAATCGTGAGTGTCACCTCAAGCAGTTTCCTTTGAAGTTTGTAGCACTAGTGAGATTGAATACATCCTGTCAACACAAGAATGCTATAAATCAAACACACAACTCTAGCGACACACCTCTCTTTGATACATACACAGTTTGAGTGTAGTAATCAAACACTAGATTTAAAAAAAATACTGAGATTGGCAATAAAAACTCATTTAGCAAACCATAATTCACATTTAAGGCTATTTTCCTTCAACATTGAACGTAATTATTGCAATCTGTACTTAAATAAAACACGACAAGTTCAAGCGACGCGACGCCTGGAATAATTCCTTTCATTGATCAATAGTAACAAGTCAACTGGACATATTTTTTACAATCAAATAAAGCTGTCCAATAAAACCATTGTTCTACATATTTAGTCGCGGCTCAATCACGCAAACAAACGATGCTACTTGTACAAGTTCAGAAACGGGCACATTGTCGCACGACACAAGTTACAACAATATCACAATCACAATTATTGTTATTCTGAGATGTGTTTTGTTATAAGGACTGGTTCACACTTTACATTTCCACCGACTGAAACATCCCGAACAAAAATATAAAATCTGCTATATTTACATTTTTCCCCAAAAAGTATTGCCAACTTTTTTACCCTCCCTAAAGCTACTTATGCATAGCTGTGCCAGATTACCTGAAACGGAATTTTGTGGAATGTTTAATTTTCTTTTAAAACTTGTTTACTCGAAAGCTCGAAACAAAAACAAATGATAAGGTTTTGCGACCAAGGCCTCTACCGGCTATCAATTATGTAAACAGATGTTAAATTGTGACTTGTAAGTATATCTTTGCATAATTAGCAAAAATACAAATTAAATGCCAGTGTAGTTTGAACGCAGCCTCTGTATGACGGTTCGCGCGTTACGTCACCGCGCGGGTGCGGGCGGGAAGCGCCAAGCGGAGCGGAGCGGGCGACGCGGCGCCCCGCACCGCGCGCGCCACGACCTCGCCTACCTCACACGAGACCATTTATACCACGCTCATTAAATTATACCTTAAGTATCATTTTTATTAGGTTCATTATCTCTAAATAGCGTTCAAGCGAGATGACTTTGTTGTGACACGAGCTGCTTGTGTGAGAATGTAGTTTAGTAGGAATAATAAACGTAGTTCAGTATGAATTAAACCGATTGAGTTCAAATTGAACTAATGATATTTTCCGTACCGCAAAGACAAATATAGTTATTGCCATTCAATAGAAAAATAATAAATTAATCTTAAAAAAAATATCTAAAATCCCTTTTATGAATAAATCAGTAAGTATTCTGTTAAACCTTTATATTATGTAGAGATCAAATAAAAATATTACTGTTGGTATACAAATATAGTTTCATTTGCGTATCAAATACTGTAAAATTAATCTGAGATTTTATCAAAAGAGTACCAACTCTATCAGTTCTATTTAAATTTTAATTTAAACTCGACCCGACTAACAACCAAAAGCGATTTTTCAAATGCCCAGACTAATTTTTCAATGTCTGCCATAGATACGAATTCTTTATTATATTATTGCCTGATTGATCGTCAGATAAAATTATTTAAATCACTGAAATTTCACGAGAAAACGTGTTTTTCACTGAATCATGTGGCAGTTGTGTGATATTCAAGAACTGAGAATTATACCAAGCCATAGCCGCATGTCAATTTTCAGTTACCCATCAATAAAAACCCGAAAAAATATAAACATCATAAAGTTTTTTTATCTCTTGCCAACGCAAATACAAACAGTTTTCTTACGGTAGCTAAATAAATTTATCGTTTCAAATCAGTGTCACTGACCAAGATCTTAATAAAAAAGTTGTGTACACTCATTAGTAAGAATAGCAAGACGTACTCAAACACACGTGAAGTTGAAGCCAGCGTCCACCGACGTAATCGTACATCTATACATTGACGACCCGTTGATTGTGCCAACTGGCATTCGGCATTCGTTCCCTGAATCTGTTGCTATATAAATTATACACCTCCACTGTGGCTTCTCTGTTTACGTCGTCATTTCAACCGCGTTCAGCAGACGCAACTGTCTTTCCTGAAATATGTCTCAGAAGTCGTTTGTGTCGCTTTTTTTAGTTAAATGTTGCAATCTCTACCTCACCACATTAAATGAGTTTTATCGTGTCGTAAAATATTTTCTGTCGTATGTTTTAATGTTAACTTCTTCGAGTTAGTCTGACTCGCGTGTTTGTTGTACGTTTTATGAAAAGCTTTATCGTGAGCGCGAACTATTTATTATTTACGTGTATGTGGGCGGGGCGGTCCTCTATCTTGCTACTACTACACGGCTACCATGTAAACTTTAGCCCGTAGACCACAGTTTGATTCTGTTCTACACTAACGATGTAGGTACATATTTGTGATGAAACTTAGGTACACCGTACAGACTTGCATTCGCTTCTGCATTTGGTGTGGCGCACGTACACCAGATATACTGAAATATTAAGCAGTTTCAACAACCTGCGCGGTAAGATAGCCACTCGAGACTCGAGTACGTGTTATGGGTGCTTTAATAAACGGATAAATGAAATTCAATTGAATGAGCAGTTCAAAATCGAACAAACAAAACTACTTCATAAAAATAATGTTATGAATGTTATGATCTACCGTTCTCCCACTTTCAGGCACTCTGAAAACACAATTCAGTATTTTACAACTTCAGTAAACCTTTTTCAAATAACATCTGATAATAGTGGAACAGGGTCAATATGTCTTCACTACCTACGTCTTTGAATTATGAGTAAGAGATAAAAACTAACATCGTCACACCAATTAGTTGTAGAAAAATAATAATATTCGTCTTGACGAATAAGCGCAGTAACTTTCTAATCTCATATTGTCATGAAACTGTGGCATCTGTCGTATTAATTATCAGATACAGGGCCGAGGAACGTGTCTAGTATATTGGAGTGGTCAGAAGTTTCCACGAACGCGCGATAAGACATGATAGCGTCGCCACTCCCAAACTTGTTTTTACAACACTGACAGGAAGTTTGTTACAATGTGCGCGTTAGCGTAATTCCTGGGCTATAGATAGGCCAAATTGTTACTGTATACGACTGAGATGTCACCTCAATATTCTTAATAAAATATTAGATGGATAGAGGCTTCTCGACTTCTTCTTCGGGCCAGCTAAACTCAGTGGATTATTTACTCTTGTAGTCTTGATCCACTATTTTCATGCCAAACGCGCGTTTCCAATAGTGCTTTGGCTTGGCACAAATTAAAATACTAAACCTGTCAGTAGACATAAAAGACGCTTTTATGTATTAGCATTAAATTATGAAACGTCGGACAGTCAATAAAATCAAAATGATTAGTTACAGCTCTTCGAAAGATATGCAATTAATACACTTTATTAATTATTAACTAACCCTCAGATATTTATGATGAATAACCACTTTAACTTCGCTTATAAATTATTTTCCATTTACATTTTAACTAAAACTAGGAAATCTATACAACATGTATTTATTATCCGCAATATAAAATGTAGAGATCCTAATCTCGCCTAATTACTTAATTAGATTAACGATATGTACAATTGTTTGGTTTTACAAATATGTCTTCAGATTACGATCTTTGGCTAATATAGCCAGGAAATAGATAATGCTCTATTTTCATGATACCTACAGACACGTCTGAACACAAATCTTATATTTAATTCAATTCAACTTGTATCTTCCGAGCAGATTTAAATGTGAGAAAATGTACTTTTGCAGACCAATCTCGTTCTATTTAATCGCGTACGTGTTTATAGCCTGAATCTAGATCTTCGTTGTATTCGATTTATTATTTGAAAAGTTTCTCGTTCTATTATTTCAATGATAGTTGTACATGGTTGAAGGTTCTTGTGGTTTTCTAGCCTTCTGCCAGGTTCCACTAAGCTTAGAGGAAGGTCGTACGATCATTAGTAAACATTCCCGTTACTTCATTAATATTTTCAATAAAAACTTTAATCAGCTATAACTTCTAGACAAGCAAGGCTCTTTGAAAAACAGGACAGTTCAAATTATATTGTCATGACCTAATTTTCAGTAAACAATAGCAATGTCGTGGGGTTTAATTAAAAGACATGATGATTATTATCGATGTCCGGAAAATGTTTAGCTGCGATAATTAGCGTCAAGGTCTCGTGCGTCGTAGACATCATTGTAACACGCATATTGTACACATGTATGTACACAACACATACTCCTATAAAACATTGTGTTAAAAGTATACTCCGACATTATCTACATCTGTAAACATTTTCACATTAATATTTCCTAACGTACACAGATAAACACATACTCCTAACACCTCATTGAGGGCAATGTACTTTTCATAAGCATCGTAATCATCAATAAATATCGTTGATTCTCTTAGGTAATCTAATTTCTTTAGCATACAAGGCTTTTGCCAAAAGTTCATTTCATTTCTATTAGCACTTTTTGCATTGTTTGGGATTTCATTTACATAAATGTCGCCTGAAACTAATTGTTATTTTTCTTCTATTTCAGCAACGCTTATCACCGCTACTGCGGGTACCTGCTACGGCTGGCCCTCACCTACATTACCGTACCTACAGTCACCTGAGAGCAAGATACCAACTTCACCCGACGAGGGATCATGGATAGTTTCCATCATGATCCTATGCTCCGCACTGACGCCTATCCCCTCCGCCTACTTCGCCGACCGGTTCGGCAGGAAGACGACGCTACTCCTCGGGGCGGTGCCCTTCATCCTCGGCTGGGTGCTGGTCATCGTAGCCAACTCTGTCGCTCTTCTATACGTGGCGCGCATGTTCTCCGGCTTGGGCTACGGCATCGTCTACACAGTTGCTCCAATGTACACAGGAGAGATCGCCACTAATCAAGTTCGAGGGGCACTCTCTACACTCATCACGTTAATGAATAAAGTAAGTACATACCGCACATTCCCCACTACTGATGCATAGTGAATAGAATTTCCCATTTGTACCTTGCTTGTTGAAATCGACACAATCCGACACATTATCTCGTCTGTGAAACGAATCGTTTTAAACCTAGAGACACATTAAAAAACATGAGCCAATACCAGTCAGGTGTTAATAAATTATTCATCGCCTTAATGGGTTAGTTTAGTTCCATCTGCGAAGAGATTTTTGAGTATCGCTTAATTGAGTTATAAAAGGAATGGGATGCAAGTTGTTAGAAGGCCGATCATAATGTCATGTGAGCAGCTGCGATTGTGTGATAGATCAATGTCTGCTGTAATGACGCACAATTGATCAAGTTCAATGAAATAATTGAGTATAATGCCATCTCATTGCAATTATTCACTGTGGATAAGTTCAACTAATGGGCGATATCCTTTGCAGAGTCAGAGGCAATTCCAATTATAAATTATGTCTCGTGGAGCCTGCTCTGCCTTATCGCAGGGTATTTACATATTCCATGCTCTGTTGCCTGTTTCATAAGCTCGCTTTCTGCTTTGAGACTTAGATATGCGATTTCTAAATGATATACATATTCGTAGAATCGCACGGTGTTTAGTGCGTATCTACGTACTTGTGCAACCAACAGGTGTGCGGTTACCTTTGTCAGAGTCCATTGGACTACATACATAATACTCATGTTGTTGCATCGACCACGTCATACGAAATATTTCGTTTAAATTGAGAAAATAATGAGTCAGTAGAAATTAACATAGTTTTTTCTTTTTTGAAGATACCAACAATATCAAAGCAAAGATGTTACTTAGTCACAGACTAACTTAAGTCCCAACTTGTCTAAATAATTGTATGTATAAACCAGTCACACAGCAAAAAATACCTAGCAGAATTTTTATCAACTCATAAAATGTGCACGTGATAAGCTTGTGATAGTACCATAAAACACATTATACGTACGTACATCTCCTATAGTTATTAGTTATAAGAAAATTAAATTACTCTTGAGGACGCCACGTGACACAACGACCTGGGGAAATTACATTGGAGAGTCGTTTCATAGAGCTTGCATCGTCAGCGTACATGGGTTTAATCAAAAGCTATTCACCGAGATCTTCTATGACAACAATTTATTCCTCATTGTGTTGTATTTGCACGTAATTAAGGCGGTGAGCACACGAGAGTCGCGATGCGCCGCTCAAACGTGAGTCATTCCCTCAATTACGCAGCGCGCATGGTTTCCCGCTATTCATATAAAACTTGAAACATACACAATCCTGTTTAGAAAATATTACATTTAATAACGTCTCGATGAACTCAAAATTGACGTTCTGTGTTACTAATCTTATTGAGCAACAGGATCATAAATCCAAATCCTAATTGAGCAGGTATAGCTTTGCTTGTAATAAAATTGATTGTGATATACCTGAAATTCACGTGTCACTATTGTTTCCAGTTAATCATTGTAATGATTTTTATCTTCACGTAAATTTGCACTAAGCTGGCTTATCTTGACAAATAATGATGTAAAACCATTGTTTATGGTTGCAGTCAACTTACCCCGGTATCATAAGAGTTCTTCCGTAAAACGTAGGCATAATAAAACGTGTCTAGATATCTGTAATTTTATCCAAACACGTTTACATGTTTTATAATTTCTTTGAAGACGAATACAATTTATGATACTTTTAGATTTTATTTGATAGTGTTTAAGTTTCAAGCATAGCAGAAAACTCATGAAAGTGTTTTTCTTTTATTTCCAGGTCGGAATTCTTGCCCAGTACTGCATCGGTCCGTTCGTCTCGATGCAAACCCTCGCCGCCATCAACTTGATCCTGCCCATCACATTCGTCATCACCTTCATCTTTTTGCCAGAATCTCCTTACTACTACTTAAAGTTTGAGCGAAGTGAGAGAGCAGAACGGTCGCTCAGGAATCTACGTAGTGGTGACATAAGAACTGAACTCAAAAGTATAGAACTGAATGTCCAAGAAGACATGAAGAACCGAGGAACATGGGGGGATTTGATCTCTGAAGCTACCAACAGAAAAGCAATGTGGATCACGCTAGGCGTGTTCACGATACAACAGCTCTGTGGCAGCGCCGCCGTGGTGGCGTACGCGCAAGTCATCTTCAACTGTACCACCTCTCCCGTCAATACCACCGCGCTGGGGAATTCAACCGCCACCTCTGGCGGCATAGAACCCTACCAAGAGTCTATAATTCTTGGTTGCGTACAAGTAGCCACCTGTGTCCTGTCAGTAATACTCGTTGACCGCGTCGGAAGGAAGCCCCTTCTGTTGCTATCAGCTCTTGGAGTAGGGCTTATGAATGGCACGATCGGAACATATTTCTACTTCGATCACTTCAACAAAGAGGCAGTGTCACATCTGCACTGGCTGCCTCTCGCTGCCTTGCTCGTTTACATCGTGTGCTACGCCATCGGCTTATCGACTGTCCCCTACGTCATCATAGGAGAGATGTTCCCCACAAACGTCAAGCTGTACGCTTCCTGTATCGCTCATATCTACACTGGCATCTCCATGTTCGCAGTTCAAAAACTATTTCAGGTGAGGTTGCTGTTCACACCACAGTATCACTAACTACATATTGATTTTCAAAGCTGAAAATTCCGATAAAAGCAAACGCCACATTCTAACAAAAATCCCATTTATTTTACAAATATTTTTGTACATACAGTCACTGCAATAAATACGAAACAAAATGTTTTAAAACTATTATACAAGCTCTACGTTTTGCAAATAATATTATCCAATAGCCTAATAGTGGATGACGATACCATTGCTCTAATATGAAACTATTGCCATTCCAGGTGGTCAAAGACGCATACGAAATATACACAGTATTCTGGGGATTCTCCGTGTTCTCAATGCTGGGCCTGGTGTTCATGCTGGTGATGTTGCCGGAGACGAAGGGCAAGTCGTTCGCGTGCATCCAGGCGCAGCTGAAGAGGGAGGTGGCGCGCGACAACGCGAAGAAGCTGGCCACCGTCGAGTACTGAACACCGGAGACATCGTCCACCGGATAACTTCTCACTAGTTTAGCATAAGCTTTACTTTAATGTGTTTTAAGGGATCAAGCAAGTTGGAATGACAGTTAAGGATATTGATACTTAAAGTTTAAAATACTTATAGCATAGAATAGTGTAACAACGTACAGTTTTCTATAAAGTATTGTAGACACTATTACAAGAGTAGCCTGTGTATGCACAGTAGGGGGAGTATGGAGGGGGCTAGGAGGCTGGCGCCGGAGAAGGCCGTGAAGTCCTCGGGGTCATAGCTGGCAGGAAGGGCGCGCGAGCGGATCACGCTCGCGTACAGCTTGGCCGAATCCTTCGCCGTCCTTGTCTTGTTCGGACTCTTGAAATCAACCAGATACAGACCGAAGCGGGACCTGCAAATGCATTTACAACTGTGAAATGAGTGAAATTAGACATTTCTGACTGATGTATGAGTTTTATTCCTCACCAAAAAGACAGCGGAAAATATCGATGTAAATATATATTTTTTTGGACCATAACTTATTGATATTTATAGGAGGTAGATAGACTTATAAGTACCTACTTTACGATGCTAGCTAGTTACATTATGTAATAAATAGCTAATAAAGTCCAATTAACTGAATCATTGATTTCCATTGTAGCCTACCCTATCGCTTTAGATAAATTAGCTTCGTCGATATTTTCATGACCAGAATAAATCTATTTTTGTTTATTGCTAAACGAACTAAACAGCAGAGAACTGAATGCAGAAAATCCGATATAAACATATTTTATAGCTCTTAAAATTTTACATTCTGCTCTGAATCTTTATTCTGCAATCTAGAAATTTTATCAAAATAAGCTTAATAAACCCTTCCAAGATTCTCTTTGATGTCTGTGGAATTGATGGTATTAAACTATCCAATATACGAAGAAGATAAACATAATAAAACACAGCAATCGTTAGATAAACGTCATCAATTTTATTGATAACATACAGAACGTGCCTCCAAAACGTAGACTTTTTGAAATTGATTGGATTAAATAGAAATTGTACTCTTCGTGATATAGGTCGATAAAAATAGTTTCGGATTTAGGTGGCTTATGACGCAAATAGTGGTTAAGGCCAAGCTAGGCCATTTTGGCAGAAAGTAGTTTTAGGTTACTGGGTTATAATGATTTTTAACGTTTTCATTTTTGGTATTATTGGTAGAGAATTGGAGCAAAATGAGATCATTTAGCAGTTGTGTTGGCATTAAAAAAAAGATACCCTTAAAACCTAATCCTAAGACGAAGCCTCTCAATTTAAAACTTTTTAGATCTATCGCTATATGGTTTCAGATTACGGGCATGAATATTTCATCATCTTGTCTCGTAAGCCTATTGAAGAATTATTTGGCCTTTCGAAGTACCTATATATTAGTTATAAGTTCATATGAATACCTACTCATTCAATATAATAAATAAACATACAAGATTTTCTAAAGCTACATCATCATCTGCCTAGCCTTTGCCCAACTATGTTAGGGTTGGCTTTCAGTCTTACCGGATGCAGCTGAATACCACCTCCTCTAAAGCTACATAACTTATTTACAACCCTAGATCTTTGTACATTAATGCATAAACTGTGTGACGCCTCGGCAATTCTTAAAAAAGAGATTCTATAAACCCCCAAGTCACCATTATGCAGACATAAACAAAGATAACAACAATAAAACGTGTACCTAGCTACTTAATCAAAAATTTCACAAATCCACGATGATGCATTTTTTTCGAAATGTTAGAGATGATCAGATTAGAGGTGATAAGTTATTTAAAAAAAAAAAAAACAATATGATTCACTTTTATGGGCTTGCAAGGACGTCGAGGACACTAGAACGTGACCCCGAAATGTTATGAATGAATCTACGGATTACAAAAGTTCTAAGTATTTTATTTTTCTACATGCAAGGACTTTAAAAACGGGATGAAAAATACATTTTCGACTTTCCCATTTTCTCTTTCATCATCTATCAAATCGCTGTTAGATCTTTTAAATCCTACCTAATTTGTTATCAAACGCTGGCTACTACTAATAAATCTAATAACTGGATAGTGGAGACCCCCTTCGGAGAATCGAACCCAGAACACCTGCGACTGCTTCAAGAATGGAAAGTGAGCTCTAACTACAACTGTTAAAAACATTAATGTGATGAAAAGGCTATATTAGGCATGAGTAAGAAACAAATGAGTTTGTCAGGAATAAATGTAATACTAATAATCCAACAATACATACACGACCTGTATCCGACTGACAATGCCATCTAGTATAAGTATTAAGAATGTTTTCAAAGTGACATCACCACACAACTCTAAATTATAGAACGATTTTGATTCAAGAGGTTGCCAATAGATGTCACTTTATGTCGATGTATCAGTGAATTCCACACCATTACGAGATAATAATTACGAGTATAAAACCATCTGCAATTAGTTTCGTATTACGAGTATAAAGGTACTATTATTTTATTGCATGGTTATTAGCCCAAGGTTATTGAGATCTTTGTTTGTAAATAACTCTGCACGGCAAGTAATTATATCTAACTACATATCTATTATTTACCTATTACTTTCGCAGTTCAGCATTACTACAAAAGCTTTCCATTAATTGAGTCGTTTGCAAAGATAAAACAAGTTATTAAAATCACTTTGTGACACACAGCATTCAATCGATTCCACGTAATTGGTTCATTGAAACGATTGAAGACGACAGTGAATTGCTAAATACTGACATGATCATTTCATCGATTTTACTACATAAAGGATTCGAATCTTTTACGGTCATACAGGATACTCATCCATTCTTCTCTATGACAATCATTACCAGCCGTTGTAAGCCCAAAATGCGTCCTAGAAAATTTTAGGAAAGAGAAACAAAATGGCCGTCATTTCAATTAAATTCAGCTTGCGGGCAAGTGGCAATCACTTTCGAAGCGTTATGTATTTCTACGACGGTCAACAGCATTGACTAAGCTTTTCGTTAGCCTACGTCAATCCAATAGGTACCTACCTACCTATATTTCTAACACGATTTTATTAGTTAAGTACACCTTTCCGTTTTCCACCATTACGGACCACTTCATCATCCAGGCGCCGCTGGAGGAATGTTACGGGTCCTTTGACCGAAGAATAGTGATGTTAATGATTTCCTAGAAATAATTTACAAATCAATACTTACACATAACCGTCATCCCATTCGAAGTTATCCATGAGACTCCACGCGAAGTAACCCTGAACGTTGACGTTGTCTTCATGTACGGCGTGAAGCAACGCGTTCAGGTAGTGGCTGTAATACGCTACTCGAGCCTTGTCTTCCAATCCAGAGAAGTCAGCGTAGCCATTCTCAGTGACTATTATAGGAACATTGTTGTAAGTCTTGTTAATCCATTTAAGAAGACGTCTGAAGCCGAAAGGCACCACCTGAACAAAACACGGTAGTTAAAAGATATTTAGGTGTTTATGAATAGTGTATTTTGTGATTGCGAAACAGCAAATAACTGTAGTCATTAGTGGTAAGTAAAAATTTATTCTTTCAAATATTTAGACTGTGAGCTATACAGTTTGGAATTATTTAGCTCGCATTTAGAAGTTATCTTGCATTCTTTAGGTCGTAATAAAATAAAGGTAGGATAGATAAGTCACATGAATTTACATTGCTATCATATATTTAGTTCAACAGTACTCGAGCACAAGTATCTTCTCAGAAGATTAAATGGATTTGTTTCTATTGTCAGATGCTTATGCTTATTATCGAGGGTTCTTTCTTTGTACAATGTTACCATCGAATGAGATAAAGACAAGTTTATAAACGTGACATGACTTCAAACCAGTTATTGTATTTGAACTTTATTCCAAGGAAAATAATGTTTTTGAAATATATTAAAGTTTGCGCTATAGAAAAAAAATAATAATGTCAAAAGGTTGGGGCAGATGATCATGGGTCATACGCTAGCCGAGTGTGCCGCGTGGGATGAGCCGCGCCGTACCCTCGTTACAGAGGTGGGAGGAGTTCTGTCGCTGCCGACCGTTGTTCGCTAGATGGTCGGCAGCGCAGATTCCTGGGATGCGATGATGTCCTTCTGCGCAACCGTCATGTCGCAGAAAGACGCTGCAGAAAGGGAGTGGGAGATGACGAGCTCCCACTCATCCCGCAGCAGACGCAACGGGCCTAAACTGGTCCAGGGCTGACGGATTCGGGCACATCCGTCGCCTCCTTTTAACACTGAACCCGAGACGGCGGCGCGTTGTGTTCCACGCGCGCCTCTCTATGAAGTAATGGGGGAAGTTTTGTACACATCACTCCCCCCCCCCGCCCCGGGACTAGGCCCGCAGGTCAAGCGGGCCGGCACTAGTCCGAGGCAGCGGAAGTCGCATTAGTTCCCGCTGCCCTCCGACGCAAGTGTGCGATGGAACACCGGTGTGGTTTTAGTCAGTACGAGTCTGATAGACCCCTCGGCTCTCCCCAGGGCCGAGGACATCCATTGAGGATTTCAACATTGAATCGTAAACCAGGTTAATTTTAGACCCAGGTTCATCAAACGATCGTGCCAACTTGATACATACTTACAAAAACTGGTTTGAAAATTAAAGCACGGGCTAAAGTTAGATCTCGTTTTATAATACGATTAAGCAGGTATTTCCATCGATACCTACTAATATTATATACAAAATTTACCTCTTAGTTTGTAAGTTTGGATGTAGGTGTAATCTTCGGAACTACTGATTCAGTTCATACCACGACCACGAGCAAAGCCGTGGCCAATAGCTAGAATTTCATTTATAAATTGTGCAATTACCTTAAGCCAAGTTGAAGATGACTCAGAAGGCCACTTCGGATCCTGGACTCGGATAATTCCAACATCATTTTCGTGTGAAGGTATAGCTCCTACTGGTTTATTAGCCATGGACAGAAGGTAGGTGGTGTAGTGGTTCAACCCGAAGAAGTCAGCAGTTCCTTTGATGTAGTTCACCTCTTCAGGAGTGAACTTGGGCAGTCGGGATCGAGTGTAGTTCTGTTGTAGACTCTTCTCGTCAACTAACTTTATAAGTTCGGCAGGGTAGTTGCCTTCTTTCGAGTAGACAGGGTGCGCGTACCATCCCAACTGGAATTCAAAGAAAATTTTGCATTATGTGTCGGTTCCGGTTTCACGGAAGATTAACTGATGAGATATTACTTATGTTTGTTGAATTTGTAAACAACCAAATGTTATTTAGTCACAAACAAAAAATAATTTCATATGGAAGGTATGGAAGGAATCAAAATCACTACATAGTAAAAAAAAAGTCGCTTCTCGTCTGTCTGTCACTATGTATGCTTAGATGTTTAAAACTACGCAACGGATTTTGATGCGGTTTTTTTTAATAGATAGAGTGATTCAAGAGGAAGGTTCAGGTATGCAATTTGTCAAGGTTATGTGTAAATTGGGTGAAATATGACGATAGTTGTTGGAAGTGTCGGAAAAAGTCAAGCCGCCTAATATGCTCTACTACCAGTGCGAAGCTGGGGCGGGTCGCTATTAAGAACTAAAGTTAATGTAAACTATCAAAACATCAAACAACAACCGTATTCTCGTTGCAGTCTTGAATAGCAATCAGTTACAGCTACATTACACAATTATATCTAAAAATACTCTGTATACGCAACAAACAACATTACCTAAGTATGAGTACGTCACGTTCCACTAAACACTGGATAGGATATTTTATAGGTAGGTAAGTATTTTACGTTGACATTTCAATGAAAACTGACCTTGAATGATCCTCCAGAATGACACTATCTGCTTAGAAAGGTCGTTGTTTAGTAGTAATTAATGAGTAAACAACAAAAAATGGAGATTTAGATAATGATACCTACATGAGTTTTTAAGTACAATTCAGCAGCTTCTCTGTCTTGTGGCGTGTCTTCTTTTGGTTCAGCCCAGTTGGAATCCAAGGATAGCCCAATTTTACCTGAAAGTTTAGAAAAATCATGAATTATATTTTTGCTGCCAGGATGCATTTTAGAAATTAATAGATGAATCATTCCACTAATTCATTCATTACCTTGATTGATATGGCGGTAGTTCTCATTGAAGAGATGGTAGACGCTCGCGTGTGCTTTCAAAAGGTTGTGCGCGCAGAGGTATTCAGCAACACCGTGCCGGTGCAATGCTGGCGCTCGGTACGTCCCGCCATAGCCTTCCAGACATGTCTGCATCGGCTCATTGAAAGTCACCCAATACTTCACCCTGTCCGCGAAATTATCGAACAAAACCTTGGCATAATCTGTGTAGTAGTCAACAATGTGAGAACTACTAAATCCACCAATATCCTGCAGTTTCTGCGGTAAGTCCCAATGATAAATAGTTACCATAGGAGTAACATTGTGCTTTATACACTCATCAATAAGATTGTTGTAATACTTGATACCCAAAGGGTTTATTTTGTTTGTGAGACCGGTAGGCAAGATCCTCGCCCATGATATAGAAAATCTGTAGACGTCAACACCGAGTTCTTGGACCATCTCAACGTCTCTTTCGTAGAGATGGTAGGAGTCTGCTGCTACATCACCGTTTGAACCGTCTTTCACAAATGTTTTGTTGTTATGTACTAGATGATCCCATATGTTTTCAGATTTTCCTGAAAAATTAACAGGATGAAAATACTGTAGTTAATAGTTGCTTTGCACAAAACTTCAGTATAAGCAAAACCAAGTAGCGCACCATCTTCGTTCCATCCCCCCTCAATTTGGTAAGCCGCCGTCGAAACTCCAAATATAAAGTCTTTTGGGAATGTGTAATTCGATTTGAAACCCCCGGAAAAGTTGAGAATTTCAGCGTTTCTGTAAACAAAACATTTATTTAAAAGTTTTTTTAAGATAGACAGCTTTTTAATCTGTTTACCGATTTTCCGGTCTCAACAACTATTTTATAAAGTAGGAAGCGGATACAAAAAAATATGTAAGACCATGGTTATCGGCAATGAAAAATTATTAATTCAATAATACAGTTCCACCGTTTAGTGGTAGGGACAAGTCACGAACCTTGCTTCGATTAATTCCATCGATCTAGAAACGCATAACTATCCGACGAAGGACATTCGTATCGTTAAAATTCCTCATACGGAATGTTATAAAACTTTAAATATTATCTTTAGGTTCAGGAAGCAGTTGAAAAACTAAAGAGCATTGTCTATCACCATCATCTACCTAGCCTTTCCCAAATATATTGAGGTTGGCTTCCAGTCTAATCGGATGGAGCTGAATACCAGTATTTTACATGTAGCGACTGCCTATCTGACTTCCACAATCCAGATAGTACTGGGTGATACCATACCCCCTGCAAAACTAAAGAGCATTGTCCATATATCTATCATTAAAAACATCATAGCAAACCAATGCGGCTCCATGATAATAAACCTATTAAATATACTACCTATGCAAACTTAGTAGAAAACATACTGTCTGGTTGTCTGCCGGTTGAGATATACAGAGTTATTTCAATTACAGCCATATTATTATGCCTTGTGGCATTAAGTCCGCCTATGTACCACTCTTGTACATGAAGTTTAAATAAATTATTACAATTTGTTAAAGGAAAAGACAATTGAGCTCAATCCCCCTTTTCAAAATATGATTCACCAATATTACGCTAATGCTATCGTAATATTGCATTGGCTATATCAGACAGCTGATACTGCCATCAACGAACGCTGCATCTGCAAACGTTGATCCACACCTTCCAGCTAACAAGTACTATTGTAGCGACCAAAATCCACTTCACTATAAACAGTCAATGGTTTTTCATATCTAGAAGTAATTAGTTTAATCACTTCTTACATGAAGACCATTGACTACGAGGAACTGAAAATGGGTTTTAGTTCCATATTTCTACATGAAACTACTCGTAAATAATATTGACCTTCTGTAAAATTACAGCCTCAAACCTTCGATAAGATCGAACAAAGTCAAGAAAGAACAAGTAACCTATTTTCTAAGGCATCTTGGCAATATACTCGTCCGACTTCTCTCAACCTTTGCAATTCTTATATTATTTCTGTTATTATTATTGGATATAAGCAGAATTTATTTATATTTCTTAGGTATTGCTTCGAGCTAGATCTTCAAATACCTGTTAAATCGTATACTTTGTCCAGGCTTAAAGCATCTTACAAAATATCCTTGAATCGTTTTTTTAATCTTTAGAACATGCTGGTTTGTTCTGTATTTTTCACCCGACTACGGCGAAGCAAAAAGCAGGGTTATGATTTTGACCGGTATGTACGTATGAATGTTCATCTGTTCCCTCATAAGTTCTGAATTCTAAACTCCTTATCATAATTTGACAAACGAGGTATCGTTGAAAGCGTCTTGATCGTCCGCTGGTTATAGACTATATACCTTCCCGTGGCCGCATGCCGCTGTACTAACATACTTCTAAGCCATGGTAGAATGCGACCACGGGAAGGTACATTCTTGTTTCATCTTTTTCAGTAGTCGGGTTTTATTCTAAAGTGTAATTTACATACAAATAGCTCTTTTACTTTATAAAAATACATATTTATTTTTATTTTGCATTGTTCTTATAAAACCTTGTTCGCATAAGGTAATTTTTAATTATAATCGTAAAATCCTAACTACATAGATTTTGGCCATATTGCTTTTCAACGTGATAATGAACTATTTATTAGGTAGCTAATGGTTGGCTACCTAATAGATAGTTCATTATCATGTGTAGTATATCAGGCAATTCTAAATAAGCCTACTTATATTAATTATGACAACAAATTGATTGCGGTTTTGATCATCATCAAAATTTTGATTTGATAATCAGAATG
The DNA here is from genome assembly GCA_964057025.1 of Standfussiana lucernea. Classification (NCBI taxonomy): domain Eukaryota; kingdom Metazoa; phylum Arthropoda; class Insecta; order Lepidoptera; family Noctuidae; genus Standfussiana; species Standfussiana lucernea. The sequence goes on from OZ059785.1 coordinate 7,808,023, forward strand.
ATGTAATTTATTGGACTAAAAGAAGAATGAATATGAACATTGTTGATGGATGGATCGGGAGAGGAAGGTCAAAGGTAAGACGGATGGATTGTGAGAGGAGAACTATATTGATGACTGCAGAATGATCAAATATTAGTTGGCACATAAAGATTTATACAGCCTACCACAGAGATAAAAAATCCTAAAAGCCTAAATCTTGTACACCCACCCTTACAATTATTGACATATGTATACTGTCAGTAAAACGCAAGCAAACGATTAAATTATCTTAAGAACCTTGGGTTTTTCCAAAGGTGCGCTATGCGCCGGGGAATCCGACTGAGTAAACACAGAATGAGAACCTTTTCAAGGCTAACGGAGGTTTGAAAACAGTTATTTTTGTCCCGAAGATGACCAGAATAAAAACGAAACAAATCATTACAATCGTTGAAACAAAAATAAGCTTTATAAATAGGATCGCAATGGAGAAACAATAACGATTTTTGCTCTTACACGCTAATGTAGTTTAAGATCGTCCTGAATGGATTCTGATTGGAAAGGGATATTGGACTTTAGAATTAGTTCAGTTATTTACCTGTGTAAACAAAGCCTACAACGATCAGATATCTATAATATTAAATTGAGTTACAATAATAGTGTGTTATCAAAGGTCACCTCAGATTACCTGTTCCATTACCTAACTCAAAGCAAAAAAATACAAGTTAAAATAAATGCAAGCAACTTTAAAAAAGTCATAGGTCAAAGTCAAATGGATGGTTATAAACTAAAAGCTTTTTCACAATCAGAGTGTTCTTTTTATCAATTCTCGCAGGATCCGCTTTTAAAATCAAGTTTTGACTAAGCTGGCTATATTAAAAAACCACATAAGAATTAATACTTATCTACGATTGGCTCGAAAGTAATTCATTAATTGTTCGCTCTTTTCCTTATTGAGTCATCCAATTACTAGACCAGACGTCGCAAATAGACTTAAAGGCAAATATACATACATAGAAAACTATATAATGTAATATTACAAGCACCACGAGGTATGTGTTGTTCATATGAGTGTGAAACTAGTTAAGTAAGTAAGTATTAGCTAATTAGTTTAACCATGTCTTAGTATTCCAGCGTAAAAGGATTAAAATGGATTAAACCTATGCACTGTTAAACAAGAAAAAGGATGTGATTTGACAATCTTCGTGTATCTAGATCCAGAGGCAAAGCTTTTTAGTTTTGTCCTGCTATGGTTTGTATTAGGATTTTACCTATAATTGCACGTTTTCATGAAGTCCCTTTCGGGGTGTCTACAATACTTGCACCTAGTCACTTGCCATCCAAAAGTTTGCATCTTTTCAAAAGTTTTATTTTGGAATTGCGGAGGGCAAGTACTTCCACATGGTTGTGATCTCCTTCTTAGCGTGTCGATTATATTCTAGATTTTGATGAGATCTAATGATCTCAATATCTCATCATCTTGCATTTATTCTTCCTAAGTTTAAAGAAGTTTGACGAAGTCCACACTTTATCAGACACACGAAGATTACTGAAACGCATGCCTTTTCTGGCTTAGGTACCTCTAATGCTAAACAACTCAATCAATAGTCCTCCACCAACAGTATTTATAAAGAAGAACATTGAAATAAATGGAACCATTTCGCAAGACTAACTTAGCTCTTGGCAAAGTTAGGTACCAAAACAGTTGCACACGAATGGACTCTTGTCTGATTGCTCTATCAAACTCGACTTGCGCAATGTTTATTGAAAAAGCACGCATTTCCTGTTCAAAGTGGTCTCATTTTGTACACGAAGCCGCTGTCCTTTGTATGTATTTAGATGAAAACAAAGTCAGTATCTTAATTAAAATTAAGAATAACATAATCAATGCAAAGAATAAGAGGATTGTTAGCGTTTTCTGTTTGTTAAAAAAAAGGGTGGCTACTTGTAGTATTTTTGCTTGATCTGAGGCCTATAAAGGCTATCTAATTATTTACTGGTGACGAGCGATGATCCTACATCTTCGCAATTTTTACAAGTTTCAGATGAAAAAAGAAATCATAATTTTAGTGCTTTTAGATAGCACCTATCGTGGAAATTGTGGGAGAACAAAATGGGAGATTTCGGTGAAAAAAAAAAATCACCGAAATCTCCCATTTTCAATCACATTAAATAAGGCCCAGCCTTGTATATTATCAAAGTTCGCACATCGATTTCTGAGGTAACCGCACATAAAGATGCATAACGACACATCCTTTTTTCATACACGTATGCAGGTACATACCATATGAAATATTGAATGGCACATAACCCTCAATAAAGTTTACATAAAAGGTCATGTTATATATTATCTTTCTATTGCATATAGCGACCTACCATATCGCACACTGATTCATCTGCTAGCGATAGCTATGACAGCTGACGAAATTATCGATAGATTATGAAATTATGCGATGGTGTACAAATATTAACCTTCGATAGATATTATTATATGACAAGACTAATCCACGTGGTACTCTTCTTAAAAAAACCGGAGGTACCTATTTTCAATGATAAATTTATATAATGAAGGTAATCTTGCTCCACTTTTCAATAATAAAAGTCATTGCTCCGAAGTTTATAAAAAGTAGAAACCTACTATAAAAATTAAATAAATCGCTAAAGACTTTACTTTCCCTTTTGTTCAATGCCTTTTGATAAGCTAGTTGCGTAAGACCTTTAAAGGTAAGGCCCTTTCTTGAATTATTAAATTATATCGAAGAACTATGTCATTGTCAATGTGAAGTTGCTACCCAGTTTCCGCGAGGAAAACCTTCGTACATACCGTATCGAGATTTTACGGAACACAAAATACATACATTTATAATTTCCAAGTAACCTACTGTATGCAACAAATACCTGACAGTCACTCAATTTCAATTTAATGCTAAGTGACAAAAAACGCAAGGTCTTGAAAGGTAATTACTAATTATAGTGCTAAAGGCTGGACTTATGCAATAAAATGTAAATATTTTGTCTTCGGTTCAATAATTGGTGCAAAATGCCGAGTAAGCCCTATTTATGCGGTACTAAGCGGTAAAGACAAGCGTCGCAGTTAATTCAAGGTGACGTGATAAACCGATCCATTAACCCAAAACTTGCTTAGTCCAATTTAGCGGAATGGGTTCATAGTGCGGGGTAGTTTAGAACATGATATTAATGTTCTGTGTGTGGATATGAATCTTTGTAAGAACCCCGCTCAAAGCTCAAAAGTCAAAACACATCTAAGTTTCTTAGAGTACTAAGAAAGTGACAGGAATTAGTCCCGCTATGTCGACTCTTGATTTTTCTTGCTTCGGCTGAGCTCCTCATCAGACAGTTTTGTCCATAAATAAGAACGATTCATGAAAACTTTTGGGACAGATAATAACACCACGATGCACTTTCTTTTTAAATGAAACCAGTCGCATCTAAATATTTTAAATGACAATATTGTTTTTAGTCCATCCATACTAATATTATAAATGCGAAGGTAACGATGACTGTTTGTTTGTTACCTTTCCACGACTAAACGGTCGATCGGATCGTTTGGCAAGGAGATAGATTATATCCTGAGGAAGGACATAGGCCATATTTTATTTTATATCTCTTTTTTCTTACATACATATCAAAATTTCCATGCGAACGAAGTCGCGGGCAACAGCTAGTATTTTATAAAATGAAAGCAGGTATTCCAAATCGACCTGAAGTAGCAACTTCTATTTTTAGCACCGAAACCTCACTCAGTTTCAACATCTTTAGAAACTTTATTACTTACCTACATTTTCAACTGCCAGGGGGAAAACCGAAGCCATGAGGATATATAAAACGCATAAGAACGCGCTCGGCAAAGTTTATATCTAGGTACTCCGTAAAAGTGGTCGGTTTAGTAATCATTCCGACAGTTTTGATGTAATTTAATAGAAACTTAAAAGACGAGTGGTTTTTCCACAATTCTCGTTTTACAAAGATGGCAGGAATGAATTTTGTCCTGTGTCAGATATTTTTGGGTCTATAGTTAAAAACGACTTCGGTATCGAGTCGGTGGCTTTGTTTGTTACATTGACTTTTTTGCCAACGACTTCCGAAAATAGTTGTTTTAGACTTTTTAGTGTTGGTTTGGAAGAGTTTTTATTTTACCCTTTTTAGTTGCAGTATATCACACAAATTCATGTCATGATTCAATTTTACATTGTAACTAGAAGTTAAGAGGGACTGACATTTTGTTATTTATTTTAAAATAAAATGAATATATCATGTCGTAAACATAGGCCAAGAAAAAAAAAATATTTAAGGAGCTAAATAAACCGCTCAAGCAAAGTTAATTCATTTTGTGCTAAGTTTTTTTTTAATACTTAATAGGCTTGCGTTTGTCCGCAACTTGCCTGATGTGAAGCGATGATGCGGCCTCGGGTGGAGCATGATTGTCTAGAAGAAACCGATTCACTCGAACCTTGAATAGATCCAGATTAAAATCAGGGAACAGAGAAGCCGGCAGTGAATTCCACAGACTGGCGGTTAAGTTATTGCTAAGGAGAATATTGACATACACTTTCAAATTTAAAACATATTATTTTCTGCTGTTTTTGGACACTAACTAAATCAACTTCAGTCTTCGGCTCACAATTAGCACAGTGCTAACCAACGTCAACCGTCAGGGACCAACATTTTTACAACTTTGAATTAAAATGACACGTGTCATTGATTAAAAGATTACAAAAACAATAATCACTTTGAAAATTATTCTTGGTATTGTTTGGGTAATACAAATCGAGAACTCATAATAGCGTAGCGAACATATTGAATAAACATGTTTACCCGCCAAGGTATTTTTAATCGTTTAAAAATATAATAAGTACTAATGTATTCGGTATAATTGGCTATAATATAAAGTTTAATTTATTATGTAGGTACCTAGGTACTGAAATACAATTAAATATGACATTATAAGTACAAACTAGCATAGCAGTGAATCGATACAGTCAGATATTTGTTTTTTAATCAAAATTATGAAAAAAAGATAATATGACACACACATTTTCTAGATCAATGCAACGTAAATAGTGAATTGTGATTTAATATATTATTGCAATGATTTATTCTCCTAGTTATATTGCTACTATTTAAGTTTTGTTTTTTTTTTGTGGCTGTCCAGGATCGGTATAGGTACAGTATATTTGCCTAAACTTCAAAGAAGGAAGTAACCATGTTGATAATACCACCATCTAATTTAACAGCTTTATTTTGAAACTTAAAAATCATTCCGTGATTTTATACACAAATGTTACTTACTTCCTTGAACTTCAGGCAAATATACTCTACCTATTCCGCCGTTATGATTATTAGTAAGGTACACCTCTGCCTAACTCGTCGGGGATTACAGGCGCGATGTTATGTTCAAAATCGAACGAAAATCAACTGTTCAGTACATTTTGACGTGTAAGTATTGCAGTTTTATAGGAAACAGCAGATTTTTTTTAAATAACCGACGCATTTCTATGTATATATGTAATGATGTACTGATTACGTGGTAACTGGCTTAGCGTCGCGGTCCCTTCATCCTGTAGTAAGTAAACACTTATACAGAAATAGTTTTTGTTTTTATAGCGTCTTAATTCCGTATATTTTATCTCCTATGAATGGCTACGAGGGCTACGAGCAACAACACACAACCAGTTATGTACGTTTATGTTTATAATCATATAGAAGTTTGCAATAAACATTAAGTTATAAATAATTAGTTAATTAACCATTTATTAGTTTTGTAATTGTATTCTTCTAGCGTCATGGATATTATCAAGGTCTTGATATTTATTTGCGGATGGCAAGACAGTATAGAGAGTAAAGTGAGTTCGATTCTCAGGACTCTACATTTTAGTTATTATCAATGCATTATAGAAAAGAGTGAAACGTGAGGAAAATGTAAACGTCCGTATCCGTACAATGGATTTTTATGAGCTGTTTGTTTAAACAAATATGCATAATGCGGTTTGCCCTTGGATTAAGGATAGGGGAGAGTGGTAACATTTTCTTTATCACTGCCAAACTGCGTACAAATACTAAGGTAGTGAAGTATCTGCCACTTTCCATTTCCGGATCCCCTAAATAATAATCTTGTTCCGATCCAGCCTGTCCCTTGCTGTCCTCCTCCAACGACAACCTAAGCCGAGACTCGTACCCCACAAGGGGGTGCCCTTAGCATGTAGTCGCTTTGTTTTCAAGGTTTGTTTTAAGCCCCTGGCTGGAGGCCTTTCACTCAAGGCACCCACAGGCTAGGCCGATTAAGCAGACAACAACCTCCTACGTTGACCTGTGAAATGACACAAAAAAAAAAACCCCAACAGGTGCCGCGCCCTAACCGGTGCCGCGTCCACAATTTGTACGTGCCGGTTTGATCGAACCCTTACTAAACCGCATCATATGACGCACTATTATGATTAATAGGTACCTACCTTGGTCTTTCAGGACTTCATTCATTGACACGTATACATGTCGGTACATGACTCACGGATACCCTAGAGCGGGCGGAGATCAGACTCTCATTATTGTCATGGAACGAAATTCAAGTGCAGCAATTGGCTGCTGTTTACTAATTCATTAAACCGATCCCAGCAGTTCAACGCACTTTAGAATTTGTTTAGTAATTTTTGCGGTGATTTTCGTGTCTGAAATTGAGATTTACAGACACAAACCACGCAGTTTTCTTCCAACGCTTAATGAAAGAAAAGCGAGGTAGTCCGACAGAAAACCAGAGTTGTATAGCTCACACAATAAGTAAGCTGAAGTGGCAATGGGCCGGCCTTGTTGGCTGTAGAACCGATGACCGTTTCGATGGACGTATTCTTGAGTGGAGACCGCGAATCGGCCAGCGTAAGGGTGCTGTTTTTTATATTTCTATGGGTGGGACGCCCTCAGGCTCGGTGGCGTGACGATCATCGCAGGGTGGCTGGTAGCAACTTGATGAGAGTTGCCGAGAATCGAGTCGAGTGGCGTGCGATTGAAGAGGCTTATGTCACTCAGTGGACTGCTGTATGCTGATGATGATGTGGGAAAAGCTAATTTAGGTACTTACTAAAATGTTGCTTTGATTGCGACTAAAGAGGTAACAAAAAAATATTACTTATCTTAACGTCGTCTAAAAATCTGTATTTAATCAGGCTGCACAAATACTAAATATAATTACGTATTTGTGATTTGTTTACTACCATTGTCTTTTCTGAGATAAGACAATGTAAGTAATCCTTATCTGAGCGTAAATTATATTATTACTGTTATCTCAATTCGAGTGCATAGGATTCCTGATAACTTGATAAGTTATATAATATGAGAAATGCTACAAAGGTAGAACAAATATTTAACATTTTGAAAAGTTGTGTTGATAGCAAACAAACTGACGACGATAAAGCAACAATTTAAATTCGTGTTCTTTTTAGTGAAAAGCCAGGACTTTCTTCCCCAACTAAACAGTAAACTGTGTTCTTTGGTATTTATTTAGTTACTTTTCTACAAGAGTGAGTCTTATCATTATTTGTGGCAGTTTTTGCTACACCATCCGAATAATAACGAAGCAACATATTTGTGAGAAACTCGTTTTTTTACTGCATAAAAATATTTTGTTGCATTCAAAATGCAAAACACAAAACAGTTATCGCAGCTAGAATTAAGATAAAACTAGTAATTGAGTGGAAGAAAACTCTTTTATATTCTATTTATTTTTGTTTTTCCTTATGTAACCTGTAACACATACGTAGTTTACGAATTTAAACAATACCTATTGGGTAACTTTGGTGGGTACGCATGGAGTATCTTGAACACTTGCCTGATAATTTCTGTTAATAGGAGTAGGTATTCCACAATGACTACGTATATATAGTTCTACTGGTTGTGGAATTCTGTTGAGGTCCTGTCTGTTTCTGCTAATTTTTTGTTATTTAATGACATAATGATGACGAGTTGACAAGATATTACTACAGTTATTCATATTTAGAATAAGAATGGGTCAAGCCCCGACAATAATCATGTTTCAAAAAATGTCCAGTTGTATGTCCGAAATTCTTTTCCTCCTAAACGGCTGCACCGATTTGGAGGATTGTTTTTTTACATATGGCGTCACCATGTATGGTCTAAGCTACAGTAGGACCCGGTAGGTGGCGCTGTTTCTGACATTTGGAAAACGATTGGGACAGTTCAACGTCTGCATGTCACATAATAATGTATTAAAGTGCTCTCTACTATAAGTATAATAATGTGTTTGGTTCTAGTAGTATACAGCATAACGATTCCGGAAGGCACATCTTAAGATAAGGTATCGGATTAAGGGGAAGGGGGTTAAGGTGCCTTAGGTTTGGTTAAGTTATTTATTTTATCTGTGGGTCTTTGTTACCTGAAAATATACCTATGGATTATGTTATGTTAAGTCTGTACAGTAACAGTACTGCATCCGCTTATTTTTACTTGATTTACATGGGAATATAGTTTTGTAATACGTAAGCAGTTTTTGTATGGGTTAAAACAATCTTCTTAGCATAATAATTGACTTAATAATCTTAAAATCTACAGTTTGTATTAAGACAATAGCCAGTTCAAGGTAGATTATACTTGGATACAAATTCATTACCTACTTTATTTATTTTAATTTTTGAAAAACATTTGTTTTTCAGATCATTTACACACATTTGTACAAGTGACGTAGGCAGTCATGTGAAACATTCAGTCTCTAAGTCTGCATGAAGAATGAATGCTATACCTACCTATTTATTTCATTCCATAAGGAAACAGGAAAAAAAACAGGTGCAAATTCTGAGGTGGATACTGGCTTCAAAGTAACAGACAGGTAAGTAACTACCTAATGTTTCAATCTCCGGTCACCGACAGTAATAAAGTAATGTCTTGAAATTAAGTTGCTAGTAAAAGTTATTATCTTTACACACCGCTAATTCGTTAAACGTGACTTTATACCTTGTCTATCCGCATTTTCCTAATAAGTAACTGTATAATTTGTAAAGCTGTGTAAATTGATTAATTTTAAATAGGTAAATTTGTATGCTTACCCAATGCACAATACTGCAAATATCACCAAAAGTTTGTGTAACTCCATAATTATTCTAAATATCACTAAATAAAATCTTGTCCAAATAAATAAATAAAAAATATGACGTAAGTAAGTATCACTTAATCTTCACTGCGAGTCGGAAATAATTTAACTTAGAATTCTTAACATTGCTTAAAATATGGATAAGTTACTAAATTAACGTAAATAAAATAATTAAGTTGAGCTCAGACGTGTAATACGCGCCAAAATCCAACGCGCACTGAATGCGTCTGCGCAGCTTAGAGCGCTCAAAGGAACCCACGGAGAGGTGGCTGAGATAAAGGTTTCGTAGTAATGCCGTAATATGACGTCTATGAATATGTCTCGTAGACGGCTGTAACCACTTTAGAACCCGTCTTAAGTCCCACGTAGGTATATTTCCCTCCTACAGGACAAAACTGAGGTAGACTAAAGACTGACTGACTGGTAGAAAACGCCTATGGCATTAAGTCCGCCTCTGTACATTGTGCTTGAAGTGTTAAATAAATAATAAATAAAACTGTATGACGACTGATCTAACAAAATAAGGTTAAAGTCATCTCGCTCAATGAATCCACTATTGCAACTTCCTGTAGCTCATATTACGTCTATAGACGCTGCAATCCCTACACAGTAAATTAGAGTCGAGCATCATCTGCCAAGCCTTACCCAACTATATTGGGGTTAGGGGTCGGCTTCCAGTCTCACCTGATGCAGCAGACTACCAGTAATTTACATGGAGCGACTGCCTATGTGGCCTTTACAACCCAGTTAGGACTGGGTAATACGGTACCCCTTGGTAAAACTGGTTGTCAGTTTTTCGGGCCACTGACTAGCTGTAACGACTGTAAAAATTCAAAACAAGACAAGATTTGTAAGATAACCGGGACCAACGGAGTTTCGGATCGAGCACAGGCATCATATAAGAAAATACAAAAGAACTAAACAAGAAATTGTTTAACCGCTTTAGTTTGTAACAATTCGACGATATTCCTAGTTTATATTGTTGTCCCGGTTGGGTGTCAAACAGCCAACAGGTGATAGTTTACTCCAGCCAGCCCTAATGTGTACGGGGTCGAATTTAATTGACTGGCGAAATAGTACAGACACGAGTCGGCTACAGACAAGATATGACCTCAAGAAAAACATTTTATATTCATTTGTTTTACCACCTATACTATTGCTTAACTTGAGATCCTAAGTTCAATCGGACAAAGTGGGGTTGGGTTTTCCGTCTAGAGTTTTTAGTAGCAGTCCAGAGTCCGGATTTATCACGTGGCTGATGTCAATAGGGACGTTACTGACGAAATGTGGTATCTACTAAAGTTCTACTGCCTTACCCTTCACAGAAACAGGCGTGATGATTTGTATGTTATTTATTATAGTTTTTGGTTTCAAACGTTTATCTTTTAGGTAATTTATCTTAATTTTCGTCGAGATTTTGTGAATAAGGTGGTCAAGGTGTCGCTCATTGTAATGTCATTAACCCACACGATTACCTCGTCTGCAACATACAGTCTTGCATGACATTCACTGCACTGACCTTCTGACCGTCACAATGGAGGGTCCTGGGAACGAATTATAAAATTACTGAACAACATACCTACATGGGCTAATTCATCATGCATAGATTGGAGCCCCTGTGAGGAATCGAAACCAGAACGAGGCGATCCGGCAGTGAAACAAAATTTTCGACATAGCTCACAGAATGAGCAAGCTGAAGTGGCAATGGGTCGGCCATGTTAGCCTTGAGATCGATGACCGTTGGGGTACACATGACATGTTCTTGAGTGGAGGCAAGAGAAGGTCCTCAGGCTAGGTGGAGCGACGATCTCAGCAGTTTGGCTGGTAGCAGCTAGCTGAGAATTGACGCAAATCGAGCTGAGTGCTGTGCAATTGGAGAACCCTATGTCTAGCAATGGACTGCTGAACGCTGATGATGAATGCCTAGATAATCAAAGTGTTCTAAGACAATAGGTATGGGTTTTAGAAAGCTAAGTTACACCAACTGAAGAGTTTTCATAATATGTTCTGCAGATGAGATCAAATCATCAAAAAGTAAGGTACATGTTTAGATATGCGAAATTATTTAAGAACCCAAAAAACCGGTAAGGTTATTGGCATATTAACCTCTGGTCTCAAACGGGTTTGACAAAACGTCAATTATTATTTATTAGTAGATATCAAATATCATCAAGTTTTTTGTATCTATTAACTAACAGTTATTAAGAAACATCAAAATAAATTTTGAAATCTTTGAAAGTGTACCTAATAAAAACACCTGTAAATAATGCACCCTCTGATCTTTACCAAACTTCTTTATTCGTCATGTATAAGGTAGGTGAACAAAAAAACTCCTTACGTAACAAATTAAGACACTTTCTGGGTTTTCATCAGAGACGTCTCGTGCATATTTTTATTCTAAACTACTCGACCAACTTTCTGGGTTTCCGTACACACAGGGTGCCAACCGGATCCTATTACTCCGCTATTACTCCTACTATTTGTCTGTCCGTCCGTCCATCCGTTCATCCGTCTCTCACAGACCTGTATCTCTGAACCGTAGACACTTGTCTTCAGAGTTTACGAGGGTGACACTGAAATTGTTTAGAACTGGCCACTTCTAAACGATATAATAAAACTAATAACTTGCTAGTTTGTTCAGTTTTTGATTTTCCAAGAAATTTCAGTGTCACCCTCGTATATTACTATGGCCGCTCTCACAAGTTAATAACTAAAGGTGTTTCTTTCAGCGTTTTTTAACGAAACCCTTCGTGTGCGAGTCGCACTTGGCAGGTTTTTTCAGGCCGCCTTCCCTGCCATTGTTTTCAAAATGTGCATAGGGGAACTGCATACATTCATTTAAAGAAATCCCCTTACCACAAACTAGATGAGTTTCACATTTCGTTCCTCGTAAAATAATGAGCTGGTGGCAATTAATATGTCTTTTGCACATTTTGTTTCACTGAAATAAACGTTCCTTATTCGCTAAATATTTAAATTTCCACAGAAACTATGACCAGTTTGAAGGGAATTTACCTGCTTTACGATTCATAATTATTTACGCATGCTGATTTACAAGACCGGTTACTCAAATGAAATCCCTTCGAATTTTCCTTGTTTTATGGTAGGATTAAAAAGGGAAGTACCTATGTGGGTAGGGTATGTAGCTGTTACTACGTAGTACCTACCTACCTATTCAGAATAATCTTGTCTCAATGATTGAGGCTGTTGAATCAGCTGCGACAGCTTCAATAACAAATGAGTACCTACCTTGCCAAGAAGGTAATTTATCATAGGCATAAGTAGCCTAGGTATGATGTTTTTCCGGATAATATTCCGGTCATTTGAAGAAAATTCCGGACTTTTGTCCGTTAAATTCTTCAGAACAATTTTACTGTTTTTTTTAAATATTAAAAACGAATTTATTTTATTATAAACTGTTTGTAATTTTCACATTTTCGAAAATTCCGGTCGTATTATAATTCACCCCACATTCCGGACACTGAGCTAAGATTCCGGACTTTGGACATATGGCAACCCTAGATTATCCTTATTATTTCAATAACGAAGCAGGTAATTTCATCATTTGGGACTCATTATTATTAGTTACATTAAAATATCTAACGTCTAAATTGAATCTAAATAATGTGCCAGAGCAGAGGCCAAGTCAGTGACAATTAGGGCATGCGAAACCCGGTTTCAGTTCCCTAGTAAAACCCGGTTCTTCCCAGATATTACTATGGGACCGAAACCGGATTTTGATGCCCCTAGTGCTCACTTTTTCCTATTACATGGGACATGTTTGTAGTAACAAACTGAGTTGTGGATGAACTAGTAGGTAATGTCCGTTTCACTAACATTGAAAATGAATTTCAAAATCCAATCATGTGCTTTTTTTTGGGTGTTGCCAGTGTTAGTACAAAAGGTGCATAAGACAAGTCAAGTCCAGAGAGTCCTCTGAGTGCACCTCTTCTACAAAAATACATTTGCAGAAAAAAGAAGTGGAAATGTACCTAATTGATGCAACATTTCGGTTGTTTTGCTAAAACGATTAGATACAGATACACTCAAGTTCTAGAAACAAATTTAGTAAGTTAGGCATCTTCTGTTTACAGTTAGGTATTTATCTAACGGGTTTTGTATGGCTTGTAGGGGTAAGATATAAACTTTATCATTAATTAGGGTAGGCACTTGTCGATGTAAATCTAGGCTACACCAAATACTCAGATAAAAGACTTTTTGTTGAAAAATAATGGGGAAACCAGAGCGCAAAAATTAAGCGCATGCACAGAATGCACTCTGTCAAAAAACATTATTATTGTCTACTATTTTTGCAGGCTGATGTTTGATGGATCGATCAAACTTTCAAAAATAAATTAAATTGTGTATTGAGTATTTATATACACACATTGTTTTTCATTATTAACGTAATAGGTAGTTGTCCTTAGGCTACTAATGACAGCGCAACCAGTCTATTGATTTAGTACTAAATACGATGAATAAGCGTCATCTCCTGCGTGCTATAGAATTTGGATTTCCCTATGCATTACAACCACCTTTACATGCCTTAACTTAGGCATAACCAGATATCGGATTATATGCACTGTAAAAATGCCAAAATATGCATGCATATATGCATAAAAAAGAGCGAAATATACACAATCAAAACGCCATTTATTATTAAAATTTAGGTACTTCTTTTCACAAAATATATAATATGTTATATTAATGATATGATGAGAGTGTCCATGGAGTTTCTTGCCCATTCTTCTTCATAGAGATCTACGCTTTCGAATGGGCAACTACAGTACCTACTTTCACAAGTTATTATGCCCTGTGACTGGGACTGTAGTTTAGTTTTTTTTTTGTGTTTTGACATTCAAAAGTGCCTGTAATGGTCTATTTGAAATAAATGCTTTGAGTTTGAGTTTAATACTATGTAATTCTTGTGACAGTACACAATTAAATATTTAAAATTTTCTAGAGCAAACTTGTGATGTTAATTAATTTGTAGGTTGAAAATGACCTCTAAACGACAACAGATGTTATTGGACAAAACTTGATATTTGGCAATTTTTGCAGAAACCTCTGGAGGCAAGGTTTCAGGGTTGATATTTGCGTCAATTTCCTTTATTCCTTAAAGACCCGGGTTTTTATATAGAACATCAAAATGCAACGCTCCTAACACTTTAACCATTGCAATAAGCACTAACGATGAAGAAGTATTAAAATATGCAATAATTAACGCTATAAAATAGCGTTTTATGCATTTACCTTTAACCTTTTAATTTGAGCTTACAAAGTTTAAATAATATGCAGAGTTTTTAATAAAGTTAGTTATGAAATCAGAACAAAGTTGCGTACTAATTTGCGCCATACGGGATAAATAGATTAAAACTCGATGGCATTCTCGTCCCAAAGGTAATCCATTTCTTATACTGTGCTCGCTCAGTGCTACTGAGTTCAATTATTGTTAGAATATGTCCTTTCTTGACTCCAGTACCTATTACATAATCATAACATGGAAGCCCGCCAAAAAACTAATAATTTCTCAGAATATATTGGGCGGAGCTGACCATTTTTTGCGTAATGCCAAGTAAAAAACATAATTTGCAAACGAAAGGAAAACAATAAAACTTACTGCAAATAACCAAGTGGCAGGAACAACATAGGTAATCACCAACATTATAAACACGAAACTAACTTTGTCTGTCTGTTGCTTTTTCACGTCTCAACATAGAGTAATATAGTCTTTACGTATCAACGACTGAAAGGATGAAACTTGGCACCCAGGAAGACCATAACGACAGCGGAAAGGTAAAATGGCTAAAGCGCCATTGAACTGGATTCTTTTTCTGCGTCGAATGATATACTCGTACATATATAACTCAATATCGACCAAAATGGTGCTTTAGCCATTTTACCTTCCCACTGTCGATAATATTATGTCCTGGGTTAGAAGTTAGGTCATAAGATACTTTACATCACCCGTTAGTATATACGTGGATGTCGGACCATTACGTGGGAGAACCCGCAGGCAAAAGCTAATGGGTAAATAAAACAGGAACTAAGTAGTGCCTACCTTACTACCTTGTTTATAGAACCACAGTTTGCGAAATTATCGCGTCCATTTGGTAGTTTGGTATCTGCGTCACTAGTTGACCTTATCTATCTATATTATTAGGAAGGTTATACCATATTATATTTATGTTTATTTCCGCAACATCATAGCAGATGCACTAGGCCTTGACACGTACCTTGAAAATTTTGTGACTCTGGCGATCTATATGTAACGCCTATATGGCGCAGCTTAGGTAAAATATGCTACAACCACTAGTCTGGCGCAAAGTAAACAGAAACCTATTCCAAACTTTAATATTTCCTGAAGGATTGGAAGACCTTAGTCCCTTCTCAGAGTCAGAATTGGGATGGAGGTTTTTGGTCTCAAGTAGAGTTGGACCGAAATTCGTTTCACATTCGCTAGTACCGAAGTTCGGCTGCTTAACCGAATTCGACATTCGGCTGAAGTTCGGTTCATAGACCGAACATTCGGTTTAACAACCCTTTAGCAATATGTAGGACAGACTAGTAGTCTTTATCCTGCATTTTGCCAACTGATCTCACTGCTAGTTAAAGAAATCAAAAGAAAATATTAAGTTATACTCGTATATTAGATCTTTACCTACGAAATTGCCGTTTAGTATACAGAAAGACAAGTCATATTTATATCAATTTTTTTTTTATTTCTATCAATCAAAATATGCACCCATGCTATCGATGCATCTCTGCCAGCGCAGTGGTATTTTTTCAATGCCCTTCTTGATGAAAGTAAGTTGTACGGGAGCCAACAAACTCTTCAAAGGCATTTTGTACTGCCTCTCGGGTATTGAATTTTTTCCCTGCACAAAAAGTTGCCCAAATTTTGGAAAAAGTAGAATTCTGTCGGCGCAAGGTCTGGTGAGTAGGTATAGTGGATGACGCAAAACTTCCAACCCTAGCTCTTGTAGCTCAGAGACCGTCTGTTGTGCCGTATGAGGTCGAGCGTTGTCGTGTAGGAGCAGCGGGGACGAACGATTAACCAAGGTTGGCTGGAGATTTGCGAGCTTCTCCATCATTGTGTCCAGCTCCTCACAGTACAAATCCGCAGTAATGCTACTGCCATTTGGTAAGAAGCTGTGATGAATTAAACCGCTACTAGACCACCAAAAAGTGACCATGACTTTTTAGGGGTATGTTTTCGTTTGGGGCATTGCCTAGGTGCTGAACCAGGGTCTAACCAACATGATGACTGCTTACGACAATGCGGTTCAAAATCCCTTCGTTTCTGTGTCTGTTAAGCAACGCAAGGCCTACCTCAACGCGTTCGTCGCGCTGATGGCGGTCGTCTAGTTCGTGCGGTTTTTTTACCTTGCCAATTTGACGCAAATGGACTAAATTTATTTTGATGCTAACGTTAAAAGCTGCTGCTAACTCAGCCGTAGATTGAGTATCGTCAGCTTTCACTATCGCCTTTAATTCGACGTTGTTGACTTTAGTTTTCGGGCGACCACGGAGTTAATTTTTTAGATTAAAATTTCCATGTCGGAAGCGTTCAAACCAATAACGAGTCGTGCGTTTGTTTGTAGTGTTCACTCCGTACACATAATTAATGTTGCGAGCCGTTTGTGCGGCATTGCTACCGCGACGAAACTCGTACTCCATAATTACTCGTATTTTTATCGTGTCCATATTGATGAAAAAGATACAAATGTAGTGAAAACATAACACTAATCAATAAACAAAGACTAAATTTGAAAATAAAATTCCATATTTTTTAAAGAAAATTCATTTGAATTAAGAATTTATTGCCAGCCATACATACATTACGTTTCAAATGGTCAGTATTGTAAAACGGCAACTTCTTAAAGACGAGAGAAGATAAAGACTTATTATAATTCTTCTGTACATGTGTATATCACTGAACTGCTCCTAAACGCTGGACCGATTTTGATGAAATTTTGTCACTCAATCACTCAAAAAAGAATTCACCATCTAAAGAAGAAAGAAAGAAATTCCTCAAACCATCCAGGGAACCTTTACTAATTATGTAAAAAAAAAAACCTGATTGAACCTGTCGCCGTCTAAAGGCGCCCGAAATTCAACCAAACTTCGGCTGAACTTCGACTTCGGCGCATGTTTCAACCGAATGTTCGGCCGAACTCGACATTCGGCAGAATCTGCATTCGGTCCATCTCTAGTCTCAAGCATCCCGGCTGCCACCTACTGAGCGTATCTATTTGTCTCTGAGGCAGTGATAACTTAATAATTGTATGAGACCAGAGATACTGAAGGTTACGGACCTCAAACCGTTATGGACTGACTGTTGACACCGGACTTTGACAGGTAGGTACTTCAGTATGTCAGGACATTTTCCGAGAAAATCCGGTGCCTCGAATCCGGTTCGCAATTTGTCAGTACGGCCGCGCCGCGCCGCCGCCCTTTTGGCCGTGCCAATTTCTTCAACATTTTGTACAATTTCAACTGAGTAGGAAATTACGTAGGTACCCAGAGGGCGGTTTAATATTTGATGAAAATAGAACGATTGTATGTTTTTCATCCAAATTTGTTATTCTTGCTTGTGTATGGCTAATTACTGTCAACTCAGCTTATCCATACTTATAATAACCTTCTAGCTAGTGGGTCAGCAATTCATATCTACTGCATAATAAGTAAGTATGTTAACTAAACACAGATTAATTGAGTTTATTTACCTCAATAGGTATATACCATTTACCTACGTAAGTACCTACCCTACCTACCTAGATAAGCACATGATTATGTTGTGATGTCTAAGCCCATATTCTGTTATGTTAACAACAATACAATGCTATAATTGTGTACTATTATTAGTTACATAGGTAAAATACTCAGTCACATAAATAACAAATGCAAATGCGTCACGAAGGAATCGAGACCGATTAAATAACAATAAACTGTATTGAAGTTACCATGTAACACACCTACATTATTACAAGTTTTTATTTAGTTTTAACTGTCTCGGGGTCTGTATCGGTATATTGCAAGTTGACCCACTTCCCGGTTTCCGATTGATCTTGGCACACACCTTTGGTACTTTTGACAATACATTTATATGACAGTCATGCCCTGATCCAGAATAGTTTTCTTAAAAGCTTGTCGAGTGTATAGAAAAGGGAAAAAAAACCATAGATACGCAACAAGCGTACTTACCAGACAATAAAAGGCTGCAATCCTAATCTTCCACCAGCCAGCAGAAGGGTTGGGCAGAGTTTATCTAGTTTCGATACGCTGTACGGGGTTTCCCACGGGACCATCTGTGGTCCTGATCAAACACCGAAGTCTGGTCGAATCCCTAACTATTAACAAGTCTTGTCTTTTGTGCTGGTCCATAATTTTCACTAGATCTATCTACTAATCGATTTTAAAACCTTATTTTAATAATTCTGTTGTCATCAGAAACTTAGCAAATCCTAGGCATATTCTTTGGCTATTTTTTAAACTAGGTGACTAATCAGACGTTACGGCAAGCAAGACGTTAACAAATAGGTAAGTATCTAATATTAACATGACAAAGACATGTAAGTATGTCGGAAAACTCCTTGTAGAATTTTAGCATTAGTGTCTACTGTCTAACGTGACTACCCACCTATTACAGATTAAGTAAGTTGACTACCTCCGTTGCAATTCAAATAAGAACAATCATGAATACCTAGGTACACAATTCCGAGTAGATACTACGTACCTACCTAAGATAATATAGATTAGTCCTAGTTACATACACAACTGCGCCAATAAACCCCAACGGTCTAACAATGACAATAACTGGAAAATCTAACTAAAGCCTAGTCACAATATAAATATGGACAGTAGGGAAACTACCTACAAACGCTCGAAACGGCACACTCACACACATGCGCAACGACGAGACTCCTAGATGACCGGCGCGGTGCTCTCAGTAGTAAGTGCCGCGTGAGTGGTCACGTTTAAGTTTATCTCCGCGATATTTTTAAAAATGCCACAAACGTATTGCGTAGTATACGGCTGTTGAACTCCGCTTCATCAAAACCGGAACTATCGTATTTTAAACTTCCAAAGTTAAAGATCTATAGATCTAAAAGTTGTTGTGTGTTAATATTAAATTGTTTTCCGTGTTTAAACTATCGTCTTTTGCTGAGATTAACCGACGCGATGAGATTACCTATTTAAATTGTATTTGTAAGCTAGTTATTTAAAATCGATTGATTGATCACTACAGAACAAAAATGTAAATTAAAAAAAAACAATATCAAGAACATTAAAAGTTACAATCCTATTGCTTCAATGGAGCGTAGGTAATTATGTCCTCAACTATTATAGACTTAGTTTCCGTGCTGTCCATATTTATACTGTGGCCTAGTCTTGCTTAATGCATTATTTTCAACGTTAACCGCAAGCGGAACAACAGAAGTGTCATAACATGACAGTTCTTGATTGGATTGGATTGGCTTTACTAAATTACTAGGTAGGTATTATAAATTCCGTTAAATTACCTATAAGCAAGCTCTAAACTACCTACACCGAAAACTTTTATTAATTCAGTCAATAATACTAAGCGAATGTTGTAATTAATTGTAGATGAGTGGCAAGCACTTTTCACTAACGATATTTTGAATTTCCCTTAAATACCCTTTTTGGGCACTGTTTTTTATTTTGGGGGATAGACACAACGTAGATGGCTGCCAGTCAGTGAGGATACAGTTTTTATTTGCATTACGTACTGGAATAAATCTGTTTATTACAAATCAGTATCTATTACTGCCCACCTAACCAAAGAGATACAAATGTACAATCGAGTTGTAGCAAAGTAGTGATTAAATTGTGCAATAGTCCGGAAATCAATGAGACCTGTGAACACGACTGACGGTGTTGAATTCAATTCAAACTAAAACACGATACTTACAACATTAATCGAAGCGTGGTACTGCCATAGCATCCGGATCTGTTAGTTTCACCGAAACACGTCAAAGAATTAATGTTGCAAAATCACAGATAATCGCTGATACCTATAGTGATGGATAAGTCTGTTGTGGTGATAAAAAAGCTCCATGAGGAAAGTAAAACCTATTTTTAAATAAAACCGCCTAAATTATCGGGAATATACGGTTCAACTAACCAACCACATCAATTCACGATTTGGTTTGTTCATGATACGCATCAATTATATAATATTTTTAGCATTATAAGAAATAGTAGACCGAAGCCGCAACAACTAAGATATATTCTAAAATGTAGGTCTCAATATTGCCGTTTTAATAAAATGTTCGCTAATAATAATTAATTTAATATAAAAACGTGCTTTGGCATGCTAAACTACCTAAAAATGAAGAGTTCGGAACGCGTGTATTGACATTTTCTTTTTGACACTGGGATTTGACAGTTGCTATTTCTAATCTCACTCACGGTTGTCTGTACGGTTTATTCTTGTGAAGAAAATGTATCGACTTTTTTTCTAGAACGAAAATTATTTGGGACTTATTGCGTATTTATTTCTATGTGTACCTATTGTCGTGTCTGTTGAATGTTCTGATATCGTTTAACAGGGTGGCTCGTGTGAATTGAGCGTGCGTATTTGTGATGTGACGACGTTATTTGTATTGCACAAAAAATCATGAATATCTTCCTGAATTTCGCGTCGATTCTTTTATATTTGGTGGCACAATGTCAAGGTTCTGGAACAGATATCGCTCTGGACGCAAAAGCTACACTTCTTCATCGTATAGACAGCTTGAATCTTTTAATATACACATGTCTACTAACGCTGACTGTGCTTACTATTTGGGTATTTAAACATCGTCGAGTGAGTTGGCTTCACGAAACAGGGCTTGCTGTTATATATGGTAAGTGATACTTTTTATTTCTTTTTACAGCATTGTTATTTTTTAATAACTGTGAGTAGTCATGTGATCACTCAACAATATGATGCTCAAGACCTTGACGGAAATTATTTACCTTTATGTACCTATCTGCCGCTAAATTACTGCTTGTGTGTTAGTAGGTACTCATGTCATTTGGTATCTATTTTACTCAATAGTGAATGGAATTCAGTTAACCCTGACTGATATTTTTTTGGGTACCTATGATAAATTACATCAGAAATTTTAATTAACCAAGATATTACCTAATAATGAACTAAGATAAAAAAGTTATAATGTCAATAGTTTAAAATTAAAATGTCATTTAAGCTCAAAACTTTAAAACATTTCTACCAACCTTTGAAAGGTTTACTGAAATGCAGTTTCTTGTAGTGTTGTTTACATAACAGTAATTATTCACACATCAAAAAGTTAACGACACACCTGTTAATTACCTCTTTACATTACCGAACTACTTACTGTTATCCAACTACGTAATACTCAAACATTATTTTAAAATTGAGTCAAATAGAAATAAATTGGCTTAGGTACTATTAAAAATAAAAGAATAATAATATATTTACTTGGTACTTTGTGGCTTTGATCCTAAATGACTCAATTACCTAATTATTGTTTTATTTATGTAATTGGTTTATAGAAATAATCCCAAAGAAGGCTAATTATGTTTTAATAAATAATAATTTTTGATCATACTGTGTTGGTTTATATATTTATTTCTGCATGTGTATAAAACCTAGTTTTTCCTTAACAGGTCTAATCGTAGGAGCAATAATACGCTATGCAGCTAGTACAAACCAAGTTACCTACATCAATGTGCATCCTGCACCGGAAACAAAGTACAATCTATCGGTCCCACCTGACATGCTACGTCTACACTTCCCCGATAAAATGATGTCTTCAGGAGGTAAGTTGTACTGTCTGCTGGGATAGGCTGGGATTTTTTTCATTGTCTGGATTTTAAAAGACACCCCTGAGTTTGTTTTGCTATTTCTTCCCCGGGTAATCAGATAGGAAATGTTGAGTCCTAGATGGACTAAAGTTTAAAATATTAATGATGGTTCATAGTGATTCCTATATCTATTTACAGAATTCCTAAAATACTATGTAAATTACCATTTATAAGACTTGGATATTTTTGTCCTTATCTGGGTTAACATGGAAAAATCTCATAGGTCAATTAATGCATAGCTCAAAATCTTTGATAATATTAAATCTCTTTTGAAGAATAATGTTATTTGATTATATCTTCACATACCTATTGATAAGAAACAAAATACACCTAAACAAGGTGGAAGGGACACCAACGCTAGTTGAAAAAAATGCAAAAATTGTTTCCTAAAACACTGCAATACCTGCACAGTCAAAATGTACTGAACAGCTTTTTTAAATAACCAACATAAAAATTCTATGTGGGTTCAGAATGATGCACTGAACATGTGGTTACCGTTTCAGCGTCTGTGTCCCTTCCACCCAGTATATTAAATACATGTTTCTTAGTACTTATAACAGTAAACTTGTTAAAGTTTAAGATGGAAGCGCCAGAGTAGCCCACAAAATTCAAATTTTCTTATGTGTTTGTAAGTGTCAGGCTGTATGTTGTATAATAATGTTATGACTGGTTTGGCAATCAGCCTCTTTGAGAGTTTTTGTTCAAGCTTTTTTTTTAACAGTTACACAGTTTTAGGCCAATCAATATGGCCTTGGATGTTTTTTTTTCTTATCTGTCTTGAATTCGTTATTATAATAACTACATCTTACAGCTTACTACTATTATGAATGCGAAAGTTTGGATGGATGGATGTTTGTTACTCACTCACGCCAGAATGGATCTGGATGAAATTTGGCACAGAGATAGATTTTAGGCTGTTTTTTTTTTCTCACACATAAACATAAAAATTTCCACACCAACATAGTCGTGGGCAATGGCTAGTTATTTATAATCTTCTCATGTTTATTAAGGAACTTATAAATAGTTCTAATATTCGTATAGAAAACTTTTGAGATGGGGTTCTCAAAACTCCAACTAGTATATAGTTAATTATATTTTTTCCTTATACAGATGTTCCTGTACCTAACAAGACGTACGCATATAGCTTTAGAGGAGAAATAGTGAATGTGGAGCAAAATGAGATAGATCTTAAGGCAACATTTGATCCTGAGATATTTTTTAACATTATTCTACCACCTATCATATTCCATGCTGGATACTGCCTGAAAAGAGTAAGTAGAATGACAAAAAAAATGGCGTAAAATAATATAAATTACGAAAGGTATGACCTTGGTTATTTATATTATTTTAATTCTCATTTAATATAATTTGTAGCTAAATAATGTAATAAATTACATGCAATTTTAACAATATGGTTAAAAATTTGTAACTAAGTAAACAAAATATTTATTTATAGATATTATCATTAATATTAACTGGTAAAATTTTAAACAAGATCTTCCTTAATATGCAAATACATTAATGGAACAGGAAAATTAAACCATTTAGCTTCATGAGTTGATAGTACCACACCACATTTAAACTTAAAACATTAATGGATTTGCGCAAGTTATATACTTGCAATCCTCTCTTGACCCTCTGTCCGGACTTTTCAATTGAAGTAGAATAATTAGAAAAATGATTTAAAAAAATAAATAGATAATTTACTAGCAAAAAAAACATATTTTTTTACAAATGTCTGACTTTTTGATACGACACACTTATCTATCACAGAGGAAGACGTCAGCCCTAGCACTTAGCAGTAATACGATGCATTTTCAACTAATCCGATCTATTGGCTGTATCATTGGTCTAGTCGGTCGCAATCACGACTGCTGAGCATAAGGTCCTAGGCATTTACCTAGGTTAGATTCCCGGGTCGTGCAAATTGTCACTGGGTTTTTCAATTAGGAATTTCTCAGTGGCAGCCAGGAAGTCTGGAATTGTGCCCGGTAAATGGCAATAGGCTCGCCCCCTATTATATGGGACTTAAACATAATTGGCGAAAAGTGGGTGTACTATTAGGAACACCTCTGCCTAAAACCCTTCGGAGATTACAGGCGTGATGTTATGTTATGATCTACAATTTTGCAGAAATATTTCTTCCGTAACCTGGGAGCGATATTGACGTTCGCGATGGTCGGCACAGCGCTTTCGGCCCTCGTCATTGGGTCTCTGATGTACGGCTGCGTACAATTGATGCCGGCATCACTTGCCACGAGTTTCACCTTCCTAGACACCTTGTACTTCGGCGCGCTAATCTCACCCACCGATCCGCTGACTGTACTCGCTATTTTCTCGCAATTGAAGGTAATGTAACGTTATTTTTAAGTAATTGTATCAAACAGCAAAAGAAACATTCTAATATTGTCAATGCTATAATAACTCTGCCGGTTTGTCTATTAACTTTTCACGTCTTAACGGTTGAATGGAATTCTATGAAACTTGGTACACAAGCAGACCATGTGGTATCTTCCGCTGGGATAATTTCCGACATCAAAGAGGGCGGAGCCACGGGTGAAAGCTAGTACATACGGGGTGGAAACACCGACGCGAAAACGGAAACCACATACTCAGTAGTACATTATTTTTAACCTCCCCACATAGAAATGTTTCGTCAAAAAAAAACCGGTCAAGTGCGAGTTGGACTCGCGCACCGAGGGTTCCGTACAAACCTGTGGGTATATAACTTTTTTTTATATGACGAAACTAAAAATTTACGGTTTTCGTAATTTTTCCTATATCTGTACTATAAGACGTGACTTCGTACAAAATTTCAAGATTCTAAGTTCACGGGAAGTACCCTGTAGGTTTTGATTCCCGTGCGAGTTTCGAAAATTTGCGGAAATTTGCGGCCTAAGTGGCTGTATCTTTTGATTGCGTTGACTTAGAAGGTTGATTTTTCTACAGCTTCCAGGGACAGTAGAACTAAGTATCATATAGAAATTTCAGTTTGATACCTCCACGCGTTCCTGAGAAAAACGGTCTTGACAGACGGACGGACAAAGTGATCTTATAAGGGTTCCGTTTTTTCCTTTTGAGGTACGGAACCCTAAAAACAGCTGTTTCCTACAAAAGTGCAGTACCTACACGGTCAAAATGTATGGAACAGCTGTTTTGTTTTTTAATAACCGACGAAAAATTTCTATGTGTTTCTATAGGTTCAGAATAATGTACTGAGTATGTGGTTTCCGTTTTCGCGTCGGTGTTTCCACCCCGCATAGTATATTTATAATTATTAATTTATTTAAAGTGCTCAAATACAGCACCTTTCTTGGAGAAACGTAGATGCAAATATTGAATGTAACCATTAACTAAACAAGTTTTAATACCTACCCGTCTATGTAGAATTATATGTAGATAACATTCAAAGGTAGCAAGTACATCCATTGAATAACTTAAATTCCTACTGTGTTGCCAATCATAGTAAAACTAACCTTTTTAATTTTTGCAAAAAATAATAGGCATGAAAGTATGAAATTGCCGTTTTTTAGTAATAGATACTTTGAATTGACACTAAACCTTCATGGTGTGACATATTCGAGTGAAACTTTATTTACATTATACCTATGAGATTTTTCTTTTAAAAAATGTGCAACATTAGATTTTCGAATTGCAATTATTTTTTTTTATTCAACTTAGACGGAAAAGTAGGATACTTTGAAAATTCGAGTAATTTTTTAATACGAGTTCCGTCGCGGAACTAACGCGGCAGAAACGGCTCGCAATATCAATGCTGCGTTTGGAGAGGAGACTGCTAATGAACGCACCGTGCATTTTTGGTTTAAACGCTTTCGTAATGGAAACTTCGACCTGAAGAACGAATCACGTGAAAAAACGCCCCCACACAGGTGAATAACGCTGAATTGAAGGAGATGGTGGAAGCCGATCCGAGTCAAACGACCCAGGAATTAGCAGCGTGGTTTAACGTTACCTTACCTACAATATTGACTCATTTGCACAAAATCAATAAGATGAAAAATGGGTGCCTCATCATTTGACTGATCTGCAGAAAGAAACGCGTTGAAACTTGCGCTGCCTTGTTGAATTGGTACAGAAATGAAGGAATATTGGATCACATTGTGATATGTGACGAAAAGTGGATTCTTTACGATATCTGTAAGCGAAAAATGCATAGCTTTCTCTGGTCTGGTCAAGCAATATCAGCAGATGTTTACTGTGCCGAACTTCGAGCAATGATGGCGAAACTGGCTGCGAAACAGCCCCGACTCGTGAATCGATCTTTATTATTGCTCCATGATAACGCAAGACCTCACACTGCATGGGACACCGTTGTAATTCTACAGTCAGCGTTGTAATTTTGCAGTTCATACGTCATCCTCCGTACTTGACTTTATTAAGACCTTGCTCCAACTATCATTTTTTTCGTGATTTGGACAATTTTCTACGTGGTAAAAAATTTTCATCCCAGGAGGCAGTACAAAATACTTTCACACAGTTTGTCGAATCTAGATCCCCAGTGTTCTATCGTATATAAGGCGTAAATGATTAGATGGCAGCAATGTATAGATAATGAGGATAAATATTTTGATGAAATAAATAGTTACATCTTGCAAAAAAAAACGAGTTTTAATTTTGAAGTATAGATCTGCAATTTCATACTTTAACCCTAACATTATTTTGAATAAAAATATGCTAAAATAAGCTTAGCCTTATCATTTGTTATAATCATAATCAGCAACACGTTTTAGTATTTACTAGCGATAGATAAGTGGGGGATACACTAGATAATGTTAACTGAGTCATATTATTGTAATGGAGTGTATGATAATCATAACGTTTGTAGCCCGTCCGATACACTGTAATCAGATATCAATTTACGAATGAAGACAGTGGGTATCAAGAATACTTTCATTCTTACTAATATTAGAAATGCCAAAGTAACTCTATGTCCTCAATGCCTTACCTTTTCAGTATTTCACGCTTCAAAGACTGAACCGATTTGATGTAAGACTAATGCACTGGCCGCTGGCATTAAAAACTTACATAAAAATCGGTGGCCCGATCCCGAGAGATAGATTTTGAACTCCACGCGGTTAAAAGCTAGAACTGTTATAGATCAAATAGTGTTCTTTCGATATTTTTCGAAGGACATGTACCTACGATGATTTGTTTGCTTAAAGCATAGTTCACAAAAACTGCCGATAGCAAAAACATCGAATGAATTATACGCTATGTTTTTATTTTATCGTAGAAATATAGAAAAAAAGAGGAATGCACTAGTGATATAAATATAATACCAATGTCGAATAAAACGATATTATCGATGCTATGTGACATTGTATACGCCATATCGATCAGATCTGCTGATTCACGTGTATTTAACGTTTTTTTTTTTCAAGGTGTCTCCCATTGTCACACAATCATCAGAAATATGTCAATATTGTTACAGGTGGATGTTAATCTGTATGCAATGATATTCGGGGAAAGTGTCCTCAATGACGCAGTGGCTCTAGTACTGAGCGGGTAATTATGATAACAATTTTCATTACAATACTGACACTGATTTCAAGTTCCATTATCCCTTTTGGTCAATACTCAATTATTTCCATCTATATCTAGGTCTATCTTGTACGTTTATGTCTTGTAGTCGGCTAAGCGCTAGTTTCATTCCAGAATTGGGATAGGAATTATTGGGTTTTCATTCAAACGTTATCTATCAGACTTATCAGTATCAATGTGGAATCTGGATTTTGTGTGTGGGTAACAATATCCTCCCCTTTTATTGAGACTTGTGAAAAGTGGGGGGGGAGGAAGTAAGTAGGTACACTTACTCTTTGATTGTAACATCGACACAAAGAAGAAGAGTGGCAGTAATCACTTCTGCCCATCTCTTAGGGGAAAACAGGCGTTATATTATGTTATATCTGACAAAATCATGCAGTGAATCAGTTCTAGTGCGCACGTTATAATATCGTTATTAGCTAATAATGTACTGACTAAACTTGTTCCACTAGTTTTTATGCCATTAGTATGATCATCAAATTATGTGATACCGTACCTATCGAACTAGGTACCATTTATCGGGAACTATGTTAGTTAATTAGTATTAGATAGACAATGCCTTGCTGTCTGGTTGTCGCAAACGCCACTTCTCAGCATGACTTCCTGGGTTCGATTCTCAAGTCAGACAAAGTGTTATTGTGTTTTTCCATCAGGAATTGTGCCAGATTGATCGCCCTGGCAAAAGGCTCGCCCTTGATTAAATGGGACTTCGCAGGTAATTAGGGGCGATATAAGTGACTAAAATATGGGTGTACTAAAGGTACATCTCTGCATAATCCTTTCAGGGATAGGAGTCGTATTAATATGCAGGTATAAGATAAACAATCGATTAAGTTTGTGTCTCTTATACTAAGAAAAACCTACAGGAGTGACAATTACGTTTAATGTTGTAATATCTTAGCAAATATTGCAAAACTATCGCGTAATTAGTTCTATGTTTATAGCCGTATGTATGTAGGTATATTATCAATATATAGATACACTTATCAATCGTTACATTTTTCCCTGTATTTTTACAGAGCTATACAAAACTATGAGTTGAGGTATTCCAATGATGGCGGATTTGAAATCACTGCGTTCTTGGGAGCGATTGGCGACTTTATAGGGATCTTCAGTTTATCACTACTCGTCGGCGCTCTAATGGGGTGCATGACGGCACTGATATCCTTTTTAATAAATTTAATAATTCTAAAAGCAGGAAGGTGCAAAAGGAGTAGAATACATGGTGGAATGGACTCCGACACGAAAACGATTACCAGCGTATTAAAAATATCGAGGAAAAAATTCTATGTGGAGGGGGGGTTCTGAATGATGTACTTACTGAATATGTGGTGGTCGTTTTCGCGTCTGTGTGCCTACCACCTTGTATATGGATCGCAGATGGCGTTCTGTAGTTTCTGCCTAACCCCAAAAAAGTTTGAGATTATATTGTCTATGTTAAATATTCTAGTGTGTAGTAGTTTCTAGTGTAAATTCATACTTCCATACTAATACTAATAATGCGAAAGGAACTTTCTGTTTGTAATCTTTTCACACATTAACAGCTGAACGGATTTCGATGTAATTTAAACTGAGGTAGATCATGAACTGGGTGAGAACATAGGATGGACTTTTTATTCTAATAGATATTTTCCAACCTCCATGCGTACAAAACCGCGGGCAAAAGCTAGCCAGCTAAATTAATAGCTAAATTTTAATGAATGTTTATGACTTTCATGCATGGCTTGGGAAAATAACAAGTGCGAATCGTAAGAGATGACCCTGAAATCTTAAGCGTGACACATCCTCTGTCTAGTATCTAATCAGCAATTAGTTGTATGACTCACGATGTCCCATGTGTTCAGTAAAATTATCATAAAACATTTCTACGAATTTGAGCAACAAAAACCGGCCTTATTGTAACGAAATAAAGGTGCTGTTAAAGTCAAACAGTTACCATGATCTTACAGCTGACTATACTGTTACTGTTCGTTTTCACTAATACTAAGCGACACCTAAAGGATAGCGTAAACGTTATTGCACTTTTTAATTTCAACTCAGGCCGCTGAGACGAGTGTTGACTATTCACTACAACACTACAGTTCTATGTAGGCATTCATTCAGGTGTCGCTTAGGCTACGTACCCACTGACAGGTGCCTTGCTTAGCACATAGAGCCTAGTGACTTAACATCTGGTTGCTTGCTGCTTGCTTACGGTGGCCATACTGGGAGGCAACTAGCGAAGGCGCCAAGCGCGCAATGCGGCTGCATGCAAAAATTCTAAAACGTTCGTTTCACATCATTACTCGCAAGGCCCTACGCTACGGGCGCTAAGCAAGGCACCCGACAGTGCGTACGTAGCCTTAGTCGAACCGACCATTTGATACTAACGTGTATAATTGCCCCTCACCTCTGCTTAACACTTCGGGAATTACAGGCGTAATGTATATAATTAATATCAATGACTCCTTAACCAATGTGTACATGACAAAGTTCACTCATGTTCGTGAGTGGCCGCTGCTCGAGTCGGCTCTCTTCGTGTTGATGTCCTATGCCGCCTTCCTCATCGCTGAAGTCTGCGAGTTGACAGGTAATTATAATGCTATTGTAATTTCAAGTCTCGGTATTGACACAAGGGTTGAAAATCCAACAGTGCTGTGTAATATTCAGATGTTACGTAATGATATTGAAAACAGGCATAAGACATTAAGACTACAGAATCCGTCTCATTACCGATCTCGGTTCATTTCAAGCTTAGCTTTCGCAGCACTTTTTGTATTTCGAAAACAGTAAAGATTGCATAAAAAATTTGACCTTTTAATTGTAGTCGGTATAAGGTTAAGAATGCAAAACAACAGGCTCTAAGGTTTAAACCTAGTAGGAAGATGAACTTGTTTTGTAATAAGACGTCGTCACATGTCCTGCCGCGTTATCCCTTTCAAAATGAGCTGGTGGTTTGATGTAGGTATATGCAGCTGGGAATTTTCACTTCTATTATGATTTGCAAGATCGCTCGTGGTATGTTTCGTTCTCACACAGAATGCGATACATTAAACTCTACTGTTTCTCGACTTGATACTTGAGTCTGGGTGTGAATCTGCAGCTCTGTCTTACAAAGCATAGCCAATGTCGTGTTGTTTAGAAAACGTGTGAATAACTGTGCGTTCACACTGCACACTCGCGTAACATACAATACACATAGAAACGTGTTTTCAGGTGAGATAATAGATTTTAACCAACAGATTTCATAGACCAGCACAAACAACAATACATAGTAAATCTCATCCACATGCCCTTATACAATAACATAAATAGAATAAATAAATGTAAAGCGCAAGCCTTCGTATGGATTTTGTCGTTTAGAAAAATTTTAATTACACAGAAGGCACATTAAAATTACATGCGAAACGTCACAGATGTGATGGATTGATATCGATACTTATCCCAACACGTTTTTTTTTTTAAATTGTATGTTAACTGGTATTAAACTAATTTTACTTGAATTTATAAGTGTAAAAAAAGTTTTTTTATTTGTAAAGTTCACAGACGTGATCAGTATCTACAGCTAATCGTACTTTAACAAAGTATAACAGCGGTCGTCCCAAAAAATATGTCAAATCTTTTTTTTGTGTTCAAATATCACTTCTGCATGGTTTCACTAGCTAATTTTATTTGACTTTATAGTTCAGAATGTATCAAATACAAAGAACAGTATAACAGTAGCGGCCTGAATTATTTAGGTCAGTTGCCAATATAAGGAAATGAAACAGGATATCCAAATTGCATTGTGGTTAAGTAAATCGCATTTCCGCTTGTTTAAATGGATAGGTAGAATATCAACAAACCGGGCCAAATCAACGAACAAAATTCTAAAAAAAAACCTACATGGGCACTTTTGAAACATCAGAAGATAGTCGCACGGTTTGAATTGGTCGTTTCCTATCGAAAAGAAACGGCTAGAAACTCAACGGTTACTCTCTTAAAAATATTTGTCATTTACAATGTTGCCATATTACAATATTAATACTTTATGAAAGAACAGTATGGCCTGACAGCTAGGTGGCCCGGGGTACTTAACAAAAACGTAATACAATCAAACAAAACCAACATTGTCATTCATGAGTACAAGCCAAAGTCGTCAAAAAGCATAACGGTGAAAGAAATCTTTTGTCCCGTGTTATCGCTTCGTTTAACAGTCAAGCCAAGTACTGAGTTGTATACAAATTACGAAATAACTAGAATAACCTACTTCAGTTTGTGATAATGGCGGTGTCGTTACTAAAGAGTTTCTTTCGTTTCTGCGGTAAAGACACCGCTGCGTCGTGGTTACCGCAATTAAAGTATATCGGTACCATAGATTTTATGAAAGTTTATTATCGAAAGATATTGTAGCGTTAAATGCGAATGAATAGAATAGAATATACTTTATTGTACACCAAAATTGAAACAGAACGGTTTTACAAAATTGTCATTTTTTTTTGTTTTGTTGGTTTTGTTGTTGTATTTGCAAATGCTCTCTTTCCTGTAAATAATTATGCTCTCAAAGAATCAACTGAATCGATAGAGGTACATATGTAGGTCGTTTCGTTACGATAACTCATACCCACTACTTGGTAAAAAAAACGAGCGATTATTGGTTGACTTGATATTGTATTCTTTGAAAGGGAAACGGTATTTCGGTACAACCTTATACCGATCGTTTCCACTAACACTAAATTAATATTATGTTGCACTGTTTGCTGTATGCACTATTGGAATTGTGACTCTCAGCTTTACGCCGACACTTAAAATATAACAGCGTGCTTTCATTTAGACGTCGCCTAGTAAGCTGAATCTTAAATAGAATCGCAGCATAATTTCCAGATTTAAAAGATCTTTATTATCTACCCTATCCTGATACTAATAGCTTCGTCTTTTCCCTGGCTACAGTTAACGTTTGGTCGTTTCTAACAGTCTGATATTGAACTAGTAATCTGTAGAAAGTTGAGTGGGTAATATACAGGGTGGTAGGGACATCGACGCACAAACAAATACCACGTATTCAGTACCAGCCCCCCCTCCACATGGATTTTTTTTATCGGCAATTAAAAATAAACTTTGTGTGTGCCCTTTGCACTTACAAAAGTGCAATAATTACACGGTGTAGGTACATGTATGGAACAGCAATTTTTTTTTGCCGATGAAAATTTTCTATGTGGGGTTCGGAATGATGTACTAAATACGTGGTATTCGTTAGTGCGTCGATGTCCCTTCCACCCTGTATTTGTTTAAATACATTTTAAGATTTATATTTTATTTTCTGTTTATTCTTTATACAGGGTATAACAGAATAAGCTGAATACCTCTTAGGCGACGATTCAGAACTTCAAACTGGACATTCCCAAGGAACAAAATGGGTTGCAAAAAAAAAAAAACTTAACTTGCCGCCATGCAAAATATCGAATTGGCTGACGTACCGAAATAGTATGAAGAGTCCAACTTTTTTTTCTACTTAGTAGGAGTTATCTAGTTTGATGAAACTAAGAGGTATCCGCTTTTTCCCGACCCATTCCAACCAAGTTAGGAAAAGGCGAAGCTGGTAATGAAGACCGTTGGTTTTTCCTATAAAATAAAATGAATATTAATCTCTCTCCAGGTGTGGTGGCGGTCCTATTCTGCGGCATATGCCAGGCTCACTACACGTACAACAACCTGTCGTCGGACTCCCGCAACCGCACGAAGCAACTGTTCGAGCTGCTGAACTTCTTGGCCGAGAACTTTATCTTCACATACATTGGCGTGTCTATGTTCACCTTCCCTAAGCATCACTTCGACCCCTGGTTTATCATCGCTGGATTTGTATCCTTTTGACAATGTATTCAAAAACTAAGGTCGGTATATAGAACGATACTCAAGAATAAATCCCGTTTTAAGCATCTGTCTTAGGTCATTTGATTGCTTGAATTGAGGAATCGTTGAAGATGTAATATATGGATCTAAATACTCGTATATCCTCGCTACGGTTCGGAATCTACAGTCGGAGAAATGGTTGGTTTAGCAAAATGACTATCAGCTAACATTGACCGTATAATCAAATCATATCTGTCATTCTTTATCACTTATCAGCCTTATGAAATGGCTATTATAACACGGTCATTATTTGCAATATATCTATATATATATTGCAAATATACGTATATCTGCTTAGCAGAGAATATCCCCGACTGTATCAAAAAATAATCGAGGAAAATATCCATAAAATAATCACGTAAACAGGATAAAATGGTTCTCGTGTTCTATGCCCACAGATATAGACGTTGCACTGTATAATAAACTAGCTTTTTCCTGCGGCTTATCCCACGTGGAGGTCGAAAAAAACAACAATAAATCGTAACTAAACTGTCACTGTTACTTACGGGAATAATGGCGGGAAAATTGGCGTCGAAATATCGGGTGCTCAAAATCTATTTTGAACTCCGGGATATCTTCCGTGATTAGAGTGTAACATTGAAAGTTTATAATCGTATTTCATAAAGAAATACATGAAAAAAATATGATTACACATATTATGTCACTGTGGTCGGTCAAATAGTGTTGGAATTCTAAAGAAAAAATAAAAGAAAAGGATTATCGACTTCCGCGTCGCGTTGCAACACTTTACTTTATCAAATCTAATCGAATAATCTACAAATCGCTGTCATGATAAAAATAAGTAAGTATTAATTTAAATCTTATATCAATTTCAATACGACATGAATAATGACAAGATAACAATCGTTACGACCAATGTGAATTACAATGTATTAAAAGCACCCATTTGGTAGTTTTTTTTCTGAAATTTCCATTAGCGGCTTTTCTACTATAAAGGTGTATTCATCTACTCACTCGCGTAAAGAATACTTCGGACGTTACATAAAGTGTTCGTCAATTCGATAATCGTATCATCATCATAGCTATTGTTCTAGAAGACCTAGGTAGGTCTATTTTTATCTAATTTTAAGAGGGGCTATAAGACTAGTAACTACTAGCTTAGGCTGCCAGCCTCTTGCTATTTACTGATCCATCAATTTGTTTAAACTTTCGTGAAACCGTCTCTGTTTTTGTAAACTTCACTGAAAAATTCTCCTGTAAGCTAAAATGCTAAACAACACTCAGAACATAGATACTGCATGTGTATATTTCATCAGGCATCTGCTATCTGTAGTGTAGACGAAACAAATATTTGTTTCGTTCTGTAATCGAAATTGCATTCCATTTCGCAATCGCCAATCGTCCCGTAGAATATTATTCTTATGTATGAAGATACGTTAAACATTATACAAGATGTATCGACGCGCAACTTTAACCATGAACATATCATTTTAGACCACACAGATGACATTTTTCGTTAAGTATTTAAAAAAACATTTCCTTAAATTGATCGTGTAGGTTAACTTATTTATGAATCAGCTGTTTTTAGTAACCGACGAAAAATGTATTCCCTGGGGTTCTGAGTTTATGATGCACGTCGGTGTCCGTTACACCATGTATGAAAAACTTAATCTTTTATCCATGTTATGCTACCATAATGTTCCTTAGCCATAAAAACAGGTAACTTCAGTCCTTGGGCGCGCTATCAACATATACCCACTGTCGTTCCTTCTCAATCTAGGACGAAAACCACCGATACCGATGAACTTCCAACACATGCTGTTCTTCTCAGGTATTGTAATTTAAACCTTATTTCATAATGATAAAACTCAGATGTTGCTTGTGATTTGCATGTAACGACTATCAGTATTTATTAGACAGACTGCAAGTTTGTCTACTTCCGATAAAGTACTCTAGCCATGTATTAGTCCATAATTGACTGATTTTCTTTAACTCGGATTACGACTTGAATCGGAGGGAACCATCTTAGTAGGAACCCACTGTTTCCTGTGTTATTTATCTAGTATATTCCCAGAGAGAGATAAATGAAAGGAGAGTAGGAAGACCTTTGCCCCGCAGTACGGCATAACATAATAATTAATTATCTATATCCATACCAAAATTAACTTACCAAAATCCTTCACTTACAGGTCTGCGAGGAGCAATGTCCTTCGCCCTAGCCATTCGTAACACAGTGTCGGAAGCCCGGCAGGCCATGTTGACGACTACATCTTTGATCGTGATAGCGACCGTGGTACTGCAGGGCGGTGCCGCCACACATGCGCTCGCCTATCTACGTATACCCACTGGGTATGCACTCCATTACTTCCTTAAATAATCTTACCTCCGTTAATGGACGAGTGAGGAATCATACCACGAAATGGACGTATCGGTATGCGTGGTATTTGATATAGTCCTGCATGGTTCATTTGGTGTGTGGATATTATTCGAATCGAACGCCGTGATCTTGATTTTTGTCAGTGTTGCAAACTCCAAAAGAAACATACTGCACTTAAGGTTATGACTTGATAAAGGCGCCCACTTCCGAATCAAAATACGGGGTGGAAGGGACAATATACCGAAAACGGAATCATAATTATACTCAGTACATCATTCTGAAACCCCCGCATAGAAATTTTTCGTCGGTTATTAAAGAATGATGAAAGGGGGGTTTCAGAATGATGTACGGAGTATGTGATTTCCGTTTTCGGTACGGTGTCCCTTCCACTCCGTATTCTTGTTCGAATAGACCAAGACCAGAACAAAGAATCCTAACATCTACATTATAGCCAGTGCACCTGCAAGGGTATTTTTGCACCTTTGATTGCAATTGCAACCGCAAGAAAGACTTTTCGGGTTGTTCTCGATTCGATTGTTCTTTAACATAAATGTACCGTGTAAGTAACGAAAACCAATATTTTCCAGGGAATCATCGGGCAACGATGAAAGCGACGCTCTACCATATCGGGATGTCAGAAGCGTAAGTTTTTTCATCACCCTGTAAATAGTATCGTGAATTACCTTTGGGTTCCATAAGAAACTTTGATTAAAACACTTTGTAAAGTAGAGCTGAAATTACACTTTTATCCCACTAGAAGTAGACAAAATCATTCACACTATCGATTGGCAAAACAGTTTTTCTAGTAAGCATTTCGTTCACATACATTCATTTGTATTTGTTAACCCTTTGACGTCCTGCTAGAAGTGTTCACTTCTCTTTTGATAAAACATTTTTTTTAGACGTAACGCAGTCAAAGGGTTGAACAGTAAACATTCTTGTGTTTCTATTTAAAATGGGTACCTACGTCAGCTTATTAAAAAATCGTAGAGTACAATAATTTATTCGTTGCTTTCCCTGGTATTTCCTTTATTTTCAACCGCTGCTTTCTGTGTGCCTTATTTTACTATGTTTTAACAATCTTTAACTCCACTTCTATCCTTCTATTATAATTATTTTTCTTGTAAAACCAATTAATTGAATTTCAAGTAACCGAAGCAAGGTCGCATTTTTAATATTTTGGAAAGGACGATCACAAAAACAATAATTTTGTACGATCGTTATATTACTTAAGCTTTTTGAGCAGTTTATCAGGCATGATTTTATAATTTTATACAAAATATTACCAAGATCACATGGTCTTTATAATTTCTTTTAAGACTATTTTGATATCGGTCCTTTTATTACCACATAAATAGCTAAAAACTGACTAAATTTGACTTTAAGCTTTCACAAAAAAAAAGAACTACACTGAATCGTAAATTCAGCTTGAATGCACAAATACTAATCCCAAAACTAGATCCATAGTAAGTAATATTTTGTATAAAGAAAGTACATAATGGCGGTCATCGGAGCACAGTAGGGCAGCCGCAGACGCGCACGTATCATTGGCTCGTATGTACATAAGGCACTTTAGAAGCGTGTGCTACGGGCAAGCATGTGATTAATAAGACATTATTGTGGCAGCTGTACCAGGCCACGGACTCTGCTGGACCGGTACGTATTCATAGCGCTATGTTTGCACTTTACTGGAGCTTTGGTTCACACATCGCGCTTTCCATCATTTTGGCATTCGTTTCTCAATCTTTTAATGTGGCTCTTTGTTTAAGGGTTAAAGGGTTTTTGGTATCTAATTATAACTGTACCTGGAAGCAACTTTTTGCTTACACTAACTTACTGATCCTCGTATTACTTTTTTTCTAAACAAATGTGAGCTCTACAAGTTGAGAATCGGTGATTTTAAAATCTTCTTCAAACACTGACTTGCTTACCAGCACCCACATCAACAGAATAATGTCTTTGGAGAAGATTTATAGTTTTTAGTTACAGGGATTCATTCATGTCATTAGATAAATGTTACACTACATCAATGTTATTTTTGTGTACCTATCAATCTATATGACTGTCATAAAATGGAGGATAGCTTTGAAATTACTAAAAATAGTATGATGCTACAACCGTTAACAAAAATCTTTCGTTAACTATAATTATTCAATAAAAACGGAAAGTTGTATGCTGTTAATGTAGTTTCATTGAAA
The DNA here is from genome assembly GCA_964057025.1 of Standfussiana lucernea. Taxonomy (NCBI): domain Eukaryota; kingdom Metazoa; phylum Arthropoda; class Insecta; order Lepidoptera; family Noctuidae; genus Standfussiana; species Standfussiana lucernea. Next base: position 7,845,938 of record OZ059785.1, read on the forward strand.
TCCTCCTTACATAAGTTGTCCGTCACATAAAGGCGTTTTGGCCTTAGCGTTCCATTAACACGTAACTAAAACTGTTTTGTTATTCAGCCCGCTGATATAGCGTTCGGCCTCCGTAACATGGACTCGACGCAACCAGCCAGTTGCGACAGGGCAACAGTAAGACTAATAAATACATGCACGCATTACAAATTCTGCACGAGTCTTACTAATACATACATACTAACCAAACGGAAGTTTTATGTATCACATTACGTTTTCACACCTGTAGGGATTGATTGACAGCACATTTCTATACTTTTAACAAATAACAACTTTTTAACTTTCTTAGTTACAAACTGAGTTTCAGGGACAGTTTGCAATAATGCACCGTGGCTGAATGAATTTTTGACAATAATTTTCAATTAATATTTCTTTAGTTACTATCACTGTTTCTATATTCTTGAATTTTCACGCCACACAATGAGGAAAAGGCAAAATATGTGCAGATAAAAGATCAAAATTAATGTAGTGTTGTGTCGTGCATGAAATTTACTATTACTTTATTGCTTTGTTTGGTTTCTTTTAATATCTAGAGAGGCCGCATGGTAGTTAAATGGGCTAATGGAGCGAAGGAAGTGATTATGCCTTGGGAACTAAGCGGTATCGAAGTATGTTAATGTTTTTTTATTATATTATTATTTGTATGGAACTGTTTACCACTCACATGCATGAAATACATACATGAGCATTATGCAAATAACAATACATCCAGTGACCTATGCATGTATTTGGTGAATTTTAATAATTTAAAAGAAATAATATAATAACTTGAGCGGTGCTTGGATACAATATGTTGTTATAAAAACCTTTCTTATGTGGATTTTTTTTGTCAACCACTCTTTTTTTACTAACAGTATTATTGATTATTGTTCTTACAACAGTCATTCAGTTCATTATTATAAAAACCTATTAATCCAAGTGCCACATTGTTAAAATACCTGTACAGTTTTATAGTGAGTCCTTAATTTCACAGATGGTATCAAAATGTGTTGTTTTTTTTCTGCAATTTGCTGACACTTACAAACTCACTAAACGTTTACTTATAGTAATAATATTAACATGAAAAAAAATTGATGCCAACTGTAAATTCTCATTGGTATACTCGTATATACTGTAAATTCCTTGACTGTTTGATTTGAGATTGTCAATATTTGTTTTGTTGTTTTCTAACATTGATTTCCCTTAATCTTATGCAATCTATAAACACATATCATACCTACTTATTGAATATTCAATGATCCTGAAATACAATGATGACTATGGTATTATTACTGGTTATATACTGTACCTACATACATAATGTATCTGTGTATTATATTTTTCCATATAACTTACTTGTCTATCCAAAACTATATCGAATCTTCTCCTCTGCAACATTAGGACACACCCCGTGACCACGGTGACGTTGCTACCGGCCAGAAGGCTCGTCTCGCACGGCTGTGGGGCGCTGTGGACTCCAAGCTACTGAAGCCCCTGCTAACCCATGCGCGCCCACCGCTGACGGAGACCCTGCCCGCATTCATGAGGCCACTAGCGAGGGTACTTACCACTACTCATCAGTATACGCAGGGGGTAAGTTCAGTTTTTAGGTACAAGGCAAACCGCAGCGGCAATGCTGCTTTTTTTTTTCTTTCAGCAGTGACAATGACTATACAGTATGCTGGTGTCTATGAAAACGCTTCCGTAGATGGCGACTTGCCGCCTGCTGCTGCGGTTTGGTCAGATCTGATAGGCGGTCGCTCCATCTAAATAGTGGTACTCAGCTGCTTCCGATTAGACTGGAAGCCGACCCCAACATAGATCTGTTCTCTATAGTCATAGTACTTTAAACAGGATGGTAGGGACATCGACGCACAACCGAACACCACGTATTCATTACATCATTCCGACCCCTCCAACATATTTTTTCAATCGGCTATTAAAAAAAACAGCTGTTTCCTAAAAAAAGTCCAATACCTACACTGTCAAAATTTTTTTTGTTAAATTGCTGATTACACGTGGTATTCGTTTGTGCGTCGATGTCCCTCCCACCCTGGCACAATAGTCCGATGTTATAAAATAATTTAAACAGTACTCTCTGTGTTTACAGGACAATTCGCTGCGTCGCACGGACTCTGATTCAGACCTGTGCATCGATGAACAACATCCCATTCCTACGAGTATTGACCCACAGGTAAACTTCATATTGTAAACTTGATTATACAAGTACGTCGTAATTATGTCAGCTGTAACGGTCAGGCTTTACTTACATTTTAGGCTTCCAATTTTATTGGCATAAAGCAAACAATGAGGTGTTACAATAAAAGAAAATAATATTGTCAATATATTTTTACGATTCTATTTGTATATTTATTCCATCAAAAATAAAAATCGTTCTCTGGTATATTTTTCTCGCAATTTTTAATTTTTACCTATAACATATTACTTCTATTTATTTTACTTATAATATTATGTATACGTATTTGTTTGTAAGTATTTCATATATTTTCTTTTTTTGGTTGCAGCTATCGATTAACGTTCGGAATGGATATGGGCATGTTTGAGCTTTGTAGCATTAGTGATCCACGGCTGTGATATGAAATTTGCTCTAATAGCTTAGAGAAAAATGTATGATTAATAGGAAATTCCTTTTTAATTATTGCACGCAGCAATTATGGCCAGGACTGGTGGACACAAGGATTTCTGTGGAAGGTATCACTGGTAGCAACATCTAAATACTTAAATTGACTACTTTGATTATAAATAACGAATTGGAAAATTGAGTGCCACAATTTTTGTATAAATATTAACAATTTAATAACTTTTTCTGCGCAAATATAAGATTTTAACTGTTTATAACACTTAAAATATGGGATGGATTGAATATTGGATGTATAATCATTGTATAACCAAATGATACAAAATATTCTATGCTTTATCTGATAAATATAAACAGTTAAAGTGTTAGTAAATTAATGTTGTTATGGCCAGTGTGTGCTTAAAACGTAATATGGACACGAATTCACTATCTGGGTTTAAGATGAATTTGTATTTTAATGTGATAAATATGAGACGTGAATGTAAGATCTGATCATAAACAGTAATTACGAATCCATGGCTGCAATGCAAATAATTATAAAGTTTTAGACTCGGGAGTCGTATAGAAAGCACTCCCGATATAGGTAATGCAATTAATTTCTTTATAATGTAGCAATCTTGTTTCATTCTTACTAGAGAGTGAAAAAAAATCGTTTCCTTTGTCGTCATTTAGCCGAATTAATCGCGTGGTTAGCACTTTTTTGTCTTAAATTTAGCAATAGCTTTATTTTACTTCACCCAAAGTTCGTACTCCATTTATGGAAGCGCGACGCTTTTAACTACACTTACTTTTACCAACTCGCCTATTAATACACTTTCATGTTAAACAATCTAGTCTATTATTATGTACCTACTTACTGAATATTGTAAAATTATTGTCGTGCTTGTTTAGAACAATTTGATTAGGTTGACCATGAAATGGACAGTTTTATTTAAGTTGCTGGGAAAGGGTTGTTATTCTTATTATGTTGAATTTCTTTTGATTTGTTTCTAAGTATGTGTCCGTGATTGTATTGACGAAATTAATTATTACAAGAAAAAGGTTTCTAAAACCAAATCATTATTTTCTAATTAGATCTTTTAATGTACATTTTCACTATTATTGCATTTCATGTTCGAAAATATATATACTTTTAATAATATCCTAATATACTGCTTTTAGTTGACTCATATCATCGTTTTTATATATTATGTATGACATAACATTTTACTGATTAAATTAATTTGATCTCAATAGTCAGGATTAAAAGGTGTTGAAAGAATTTCCGTATTTTTCAAAATTTTATACTGAATGTTAAAGTGTCCTCATTGTTTTGTGTAAAACAAATCTGCTTCGTTTTAAAAACTTAGCAAATTGAATTTCTTTATGTGAATTAAATCTGACCTTAAAACTCGACTTTCATTTATTTATATTATATCAATCAAGTCAGCCTGTAAGTGCTGGATAAAACATATCCTAAGTTATACCACTTGTGGTTTACATCCTTTTCCTTACATACAATCTGAATGTCACATGTTTATCTAATTATTAAAATAAAACATGCTTGATTTAGAACTTATTATATTTAAAATCTAAATACAAATGTAGAAAAGCTACAAGTCTTAAGATTGGTCCCAAGTTTCAAGTCACTGATTTATGAAGGAGTATCAGGGGCAATTTGTTTCTTTAGTGTCTGTCTAATTTGCTCATTAACTTGAAACTTGGGACCATGTCCAGGTACAATCCAGTCAGCGATATCAGCTACTTTTGCCCTGTTCTTCATTTGTTGTACGGGATCTTCACTCCCTGCCTCCAACCAGATGCTTGGATTTTGAATATCTTCAAATCTTTCAAATAGATCTCCTGAAAACGTTATATTTGTATAATTTTACATGCTTTATAGTCACCAACTGACAAGTGGTTGTTAATTTATTTAATAGTTTCACTCAAATACTGTTCCATTTTAGAAGCTATCAGGGTGGTGTGAACCAGCTTTATTCAAGCCCTAACATCAACATTATAAAATTGATATTTCACTTGATACTGACCGACAATAGCTACTGTTGTAGCTTGTTTAGATGTGACGAGTACAGTGACATCAGAAAGAGTGTGTCCTGGTGTGGGAACCACTTTTACATTCTCATCAATTCTTAGTTCTTCACCTGAAAATAAGGTATGTATGAACATGTTTTTTAAATGTAAAATTATATTTATTTTTTTCAAAATAAGCAAGTACTGTAATGGTAGCATTTGTTAATTTTATTCGTTTCATGCAATCACTTTTTCTATAGTATACTGTAGCTTAAGACAAGGGCACTTGACTCATAAGTGTTAGAAGTAAATAAACATTACCTTTATCAAAAGGATGCATGTGATATTCATCTTGGAATGAAACACTGAAGCCAACTATGTGTTTTGCCATCAAGAACAGGTTATTATTACCAATGTGATCTGAATGTCCATGAGTGGAAATAACATAGTTTACATCTTCTGGCCTTACATTATTTCCAGCTAATGCTGTAACAAAACAAAAGGAAGCCACAGATTAATAATTTAAAAGCAATTGGATGTTTCCTCTGAAGCATGTTGCACAAGTATGTCCTTACCAGTAATTATTTTCTGGGAATCCCAAGCAGTCATTGTGTCTATTACAACATTGTGTAGTCCTTTTAATAGTGTACAACTGCAATTTGCTGACATCTGATCTTTTCCCGTCATTACCGAATAACCATCATACAAAACTATTACTTCACTCATTTTGGCTCATGTGTTTACGAATTTCTGTCTTCTGAAAGTAAGTCAAGCCTCGTAAACCTGGTATAACACCAGCCCAGACTAGATCTACCTGCTTGCATATGAGTAGTTAGGTATTTGTTGTTGTAAATAAAAGAGCTTATGACTTTAACAATCTAGTATGTAGGATAGCTGAGCTAAGTTTATATGACTCCCATGCATGTAAGGAAGATAGAATACAATTTAGACAATTCCTCAATGTAATAAAATCGCACTTGGTTGTCACCGGAACATTTAAACGTCAAAAAATGACTTCTTAGTTTTCGTTCCACAACTCTTGTCTTTCTACTTTCTGTTCAAACGTGAATAGAATCTTCTATTGAACTGAATGCAACAAAATTTGCTATGCGTAGATAATGTTATGTCTCCACGAGACAATATAAGATTTTTGTAAAAACAAATGATTTTCAGTAATATTCATATCAATATCCAATTTCATAATAGGTCACTGGACACAACAGAATTTCTAAACGTCAGTTCTCATCTATCCCTGTCTCCCTCCTCAGCTGTCTTTGCCGGTTATTTTTAGGTTAAAATTCTAAAATAAATTGAAGAAAGCAGCGGTGGTACATACTCTTGTATGTAGGTTATTTTAAAATTTCATCGTGCGCCAAACATTTCTTTATTCATGAAAATTGCGCATTTGGATAATTGTAACTCGTGTCATATATTAAATGCAAGTTCATTGTATGTTCATTGTTTACTCAGGGTTATGAAACAATAAAGTGGATCTCTGTCGCCTCGGGAGCGCCAGTCTTTGTGAACCATGTCAGGAGACGTGCAGCCAAGGAAACGTAAGGATAAAAAAAGGAAGAAAGGTAAGAAATGATCAGTAAAGTGAAGAAATATGGGATGCATACCAATGAGATTTAAATGGCCTATAATTTGCTTTACAGATGAGTTAGGCGTAGAAGAAGGGCCTCGTGGCACGGCTGCAGCGCTTGGTGAAGGCGACGTGTTTATGCATTCTCCTAATGAACATGGCACTGGTGGACATTGGTGTGCCAAGATTATATTCTTCTCATTACTCGCTATACTTGTAACTCTTATTGGACTGATCATACTGGAAAACAGAGGTCTTTCAGAATGTAAGTATTATCAAACAATAATTTACATTCCTTCTAAACATTTCTGGTGCTGAATGCAATTTATGCCCAATGCAAATTTTGGTAGCCCTATATTGAGTTTTATATGACCAGATTAAATTTACCTCATTATCAATAATCAGTTGACAAAATGAATTTATAGTTAACCCATGATTCATAACACATGTTTTATAATAACTTTACAGTAGAAGCAAATTCAGTGGAGTCTCGGTATTCAGGAGTGCTCGAGGGTTGGCTGGAAGATGCACCCGATGATGACCATCATGATGAACATACTCTGGAACTGAAGCACCATGTAAGTTTTTAATGAATAAGCATAAGAATTCCTAGCAGAGATCTTTGTTTTCAGATTGCTCATTGTCTACCAATTATATCATTGTGGAAAAATAGATTTTATGATTTAAGGTATTTGGGTACATTTTTAAAAGTTCTTTTATCAAAAATGTCGAAATGATGTGATCATAATCATGAGAAGGTGTTCTAAATATCATTTATACCTACCTCATTGAGTTCTGTAAGTATTATATTTTATCTTCTTTAGCAACACTAGTCCGACTTCTGAAGCTAAAGGAAAAAACATAACTTTTATTAATTTCATCTGTAACGCTGTGCAGTGTTTTATCATAAGCTTGTGACCTAGGTTGATGAAGAAACAGATCATGATGATCATAGTCCAGAAATAGATGAAGATGATGAACACGACATTGATGATCATGACGATGAAGATGATGACCATGATGATGATGACGAAGATGAGGACCATGGAGAAGATGAAGATGATGACGAAGATGAGGACCATGGAGAAGATGATGATAATGACCAAGAAGTAGATGATCGTGATGATGATGATGGAAATGAAGCTGATGAACTTGATGATCAACCTGATAATGATGAAGACGACGATGATGAAGGCGAACACACTCAACAAGATGATAACAACAGTGAAGAACAAGATGATGACAACAGTGAAGAACAAGATGATGACAACAGTGAAGAACAAGATGATGACAACAGTGAAGAACAAGATTTAGACAAATCAAATGAGGTGTGATTCTTTTCAGTCATATCACTTGCTATTGTGATGGTTTCAAACTTTCAAGTTATATCACTATCATTGTATTAATTCAACTTTTAACAGGATCTTGATAGTGAAGAACCCAATTATGGAAAGTATGAAGAAAGTGGTGAAGACGAAAAAGAAGACGCCAATGATGATGATGATGATGACGACCTACAGAGGGTAGACGAAAACGATACAGCAGAGGATGATGATGATGAACAAAACCAAGCAAAAAATGACAATATAGACAATGATGATCTAGAAAGTGATGATGACAATGACAAAAGTGAAGAAAATGAACAAGAAGACAATGAAACACGTGAAAACGAGGTGCAAAGTGTGATGCTTGGCAACAATAAACAATTTTGATTTGATTGGCACTAACAATTTTAAGCTTGTTTATTTTTCAAAATTTTACTTGGTTCCACAAAAGTTTCAGTGCGTTTTTTTATGTTGTGTTAGGGAATGACAAATAATAACTATTAACTTGTATTGCCTCTGACAATATTAAACATGTGTCGCGAGACTACAGTGTGGCTTATTATTGTGATTTTAGTTTTGTTTAAAATTAACATTTTTTTGTGTAAAATGTAATTCGGTTTACTTTTGTATGTTTTTAGAAGCTTCGTTTTCATTTGGATCTCGTTCGTTAATCTCTAATTTAATCTATGGACAGTAACTTTCAGATATGAAGAAATTGTCACATTAGAATTTAACCTGGTCACTTTCAGACTTTCTTTATTTACCGATGTCTTAAATGAAAACCTTCTGTCGTATTTCGCTTTGGTCTACATTTCCAATCCAGTACTTTGATTTATAGACCGTCTTGTTACTGTTGTGATTTGTGACACATAAAGTACAACCATTCTAGCCTTCTTGGTTAACAGTCAAAGAATGTTACAGGACGACGAGGAACATGAGGAAGAAGTAGAAGATCTAGGAGTCGAAGTAGAGAGGTTAGAGAAAGAGGTTTCCGATGAAGATGCGTTATCAGAAGAAATACCCGCAGCCGAAGCGGAGGAGGACGAAAAGAGCGAAGGTAAACCTATAAAAAAAAAGAAAATAAATAAATGAGTACATTTTTTCCTTACAGACTGAATGACTTTTTGGCGATATTATCAATACTAACACTAAATAATACGTAATAAATTAAAAATGCATTTCTTTCAAACCAAAAAATAATGGTTTTCGCAGATAAATCGTTTCTTCTCTTTAAAATTAGTTTATTGATTTCAGAAATCTCGAGTGAATTAACGCCGGAAGACGTTGGAGATGTCGATGACGTTGAGGATGAAGTCGCTGAAGATGAGGAGTTTCTGGATGCAGACGACGTCGTGGAGGCCATTGTTGTACCCAAAGGAAAACCTTTAGTTGAGGTAGGTCAAGATGCACACTGTAGGCTTATGATACCAAGACTGTTACTTCTTCTTAGCGTGTCGCCAAATTCTCGGCAGGATTTTGTTTAGATTGTCATAGTCTAAATAAAATCGCTATTCGAGATGATTGCGCCGCTTGTTCTTTCAATTTTAACTTCAAAAGAGTTTAGCCTGATTTCAGTGACTTTTGATTTAGCTATCGAGTAAATTAGAAAGCTTAAGAATAAAGAAAAATAGTCCAATTAAACTGCCAAATATTACTAAGTTCCTTTTTTCTAGGTTGAAGAAGAACCGTCAACAATAAAGCCCGCAGACACGCTTGCCGACGAAGAAGAATACGAGAAACAACAAGAAGAATTGAGACGGGAGCAGGAACAGGCTTCTCACAGTAAGTTGTTTGGTGATCGTAGCATGCCATAATTAACCTTAATAACATGCTTATATATTGCTTTTATTGCTGTACCATCTGTACGATTTCAGCCTATCCTCTAACACGTATCTACACCGGCAAGGAATAACATTGTAACTCAATTTTAGGCAATTTTAAGTTATAATCATATTCTTGCTGTACAAAATCACAGTTTTTTTTGCACTAACCCGTGTATCTAACTTCCTTCACGTAAAGATTTTTTACAGTGTACAGTTATCGCTGCATATTTGATTTCCACTCTTACTAACACAAGTATTTGGTTTAAAAATTACGAAATTACAAAAGATCTAACAACTGAAATTTTATTTCATAAAACTATGTAAAAATAAATGTTGTTGAAATTAATTTCTTTTATTTCGACCCATTCGCTTTAGACGTGCTAAGATAAGATTATTTTCTTTTTTTTAATATTATGACACGGGACTCATAAACACATCATTTATTTTCATTAATTGTTACTTTTTCTCTTTGTTTTGTACTTTTTGTTTCTGTGTTGTAATGCTTGTAACGTTATTAGAAACATATAAGGGATTAAAAGTCAGATTTTGTATTGTGAAGCTTAACAAAATTATATTCTTATACTCTCAATTACTTTTTGGATCGGTATCTATAGAACCGTAAATTTGTATCATAATTTTTGATACAATTTTACGGTTCGATTGTTTACAGGACATTTTATCGTTAAGTACATATTTTTCAATTTTGCAACATTATAGTGGTTAACACTGGAACACATACATACATGTCATCTCAATTATTACATTTCTCATTTTCTTTTAATTTAATATGTAAGTTTACCAAGCAAAATCATATACATACTTCCCTATTCGTTTGTTTTCCATTTAAATAAGGCAAACAAGCTTTAACTCCACGCTCATCCGGAACTCTTGAAGGTGAAAAGGGCTTTGCATAAACCCAGACCCAAAATAGAATCCCGCAGTTCGCATAACGGCGCGCTATTTCTGTTTCCTAAATATATCTTAAAGACAAAAGACTTCATTTATGCTGAGCATGGAATGTTTTGCATATATTTAAATGCAGAACAGATTTTTTTTATTTGAAGATGGCATACTCAACACAAATGCAGAATCGTGTCGACCTTTGCATACTTAAACAAAATGTTGTATGAATAAATTGTGGATTGGTATAAATTGTCCATTGGTCATCTTTTATTAACGACGCAACACACGCATAACGTCCAATACAAAGCTTGGACCGTGAAGGGGTTACGGATGATTGTGTTGTCGCAATAACCTGTACGTCTAGCACCAACATGGGTCTATGTTACGTTGTTGTAACGTTTTGTTTGCTAAGTGTTCCCAGTCGTTTGTCCGGATACATTTATGCTATAATTCGTAAAGGAAGCTGGTCGATGGCAACACGAAAGTTGGTTCCTCGATGTTCGCGCTAGGGGTACTTGGTTGAGCTTATCTTTCGGCCAGTTATTGCGACTGCACGAGTCAGTGCCCAGTGCGTGTGTCTCACGGCTGAGGGGCTAACGCGAGTGCCGCGTGTGTTGCAGTGTGGCTGAAACTGGTGGTGGGCGGCGCGCTGCTCGTCGCCACACACGCGGTCGTGCGTCGCGCCTTTGCCCCGCGCGGTGCGTACACTACAGCCCTTGCACAGTTATTTTACCTGTAATAACAGCAAGCTTATAGCCGCGAAAATAAAGATCACTTTTGTTTTGTTAGTCCTGTCAGTGGTAGCAACTCATCGGCAACCTTAATTCAACGAAAACATAGTCCACTTTTACACGGATACAAAGTCCGAGGTAAAAAAACTGTGAAAGGTCTGTACCTACTAACTGAACAAACTTATTCAGATATTGATCATCACTTCCCACCAAATATAACATGTCAACACACGAGATCTTTTAGCTATGTCTCTGAGGTGGCAAGGTATAGGAACCGTGTTGGTATTCAAATGAAATTTAATTAATAATAATGGCGTTTATTCTTTTAAAATTGCCATGTTAGAGGAATTCATAGGATTCAATCCAACAAAATTGTTAAATTAAAGATGTTTTCAAAATTCTGTTTTTATGTCTATTATTTGGGTAGTAACAGTACAACAGAATTATTGCGATTCCTATTGAAAGAAAATGGGACGACGACTTGAAAAATACTTAGTGCCCTGTTATAATCCGATGATTATTACTTGGAACTACTCCAATAAACCGTATCTATTTATATTTGACAAGTTTAATAAATTAACAGCAATTAGACAATCTATTACCCACTTACAATTGAATTGATACAATAATACATCAAATCTTAACCTTGGAAACTTATTCAACTTTTTAGCATATTTCCCTTTAACTACCAAACGATGGAGCTATTTAGTCTTGACACGTAGCCATCTAGGAATTGCGAAGTGTATATTCACAATATGATGTCAGAAAATGAAATGTAATTTCCATAACAGATGATACGGCAGCAAGTGACGAGCACGCTAGTAGGGAAGAAACACCAGTCATTGACCGACGTATGACTCTCATATCCGAAGAAGAAGCCGCAGCTGGTAGGAAACATTTCTAACAGATATTACACACTAACAGCACCTCAAACCCTTCATAATTAGTTGTTTTACGTGCTTCAGCAATACCAAGTGAAATTGTAGAAGAGATTGAACCAATATTGGAAGAAACTTTAGATGAAAAGATTTCGTCTGTACTTAAATCCGCTGCATCTCACAAAGAAGAAAGCGAAGAGGAGGAAGTTGAAGAGGAAGAAGACGAAGTATTAATCGCCACTAAGGTAAGACAGTAACTGATATTATGAACCTGAAAACATAATATAACGCTTACAAATAAACGTAATATAAGAAAATACCCACAGGATGTACCTGCAAAACAACCCACGAAAGACAAAGAACTGTACAGCGACGACGAAGAAGCTGAAGAAGAGGAAGAAGAAGAAGTGGTCAAAAAAGTAGTAAAGGAACTTCCGAAACAAAGTGCACCTGCTCAAAAGGCAGCCGCGCCGGAGCCAGACGACGATGTACCTGATGACGTAGAAATAATCGACGAAGAACAAATTGAGGAAGAATTAGAAGAGGAAGATGATGAGGAAGAGGAAATATCGGACGTAGATGATGCAGAGCTTCTAAGTCGTCTTGAAGCTAAATATGGACGTCTACCGGAGCCGGAGCGTCCCGGACAAAAACACAGTAATCACGACTGTATGCGCGTGCCTGCTTGCTCGTGTAGACTCGCTGTTGGCTTCATCATTCTAACTAATTAATACTCCCCGGCATGAACTAACTGTAACGTGAGTGGATATGAATTATTAATTTTTGACGTGTACTTACTTATTTTATGCTGTCCACATTTTAGGTGTTTCTTTTTTTAGAATAGGTTTTATATTATTTTTATCATAAATATTTGTGTTCACAACTCATCATAGATATGAGAATGTTCTAGTATAAAGCATTTACATTACGTTCCTTTGATCATACTATCAGTTACGAGAATGTTATGAGGATTTCAGTTTACTAGAAAATAACTCCGGATTTTCGTGAGTTAATGATCCATTCCATAAAGCTATTTCTGTAGATAGATTTTAAAACCTTAAATTCTCCATTTTCAGAGGATGGTGGGAACAGTATAGAGGACGACTGGCCCGGACAGCCCAGTGACCAGTACTGGCGCCAGCAGCTTGACCAAGCCGAAGAAGAGTTGCGCCAGGTGAGTCTCTAGTCAAGTTAAAGATTTCTGAAAAAAAAAAACTGTACAGAGGCTTACAATATCGATTCGATACCATGTTTTTTTCGTCTAGAATAATAATTTAACTTAGTTGGTAATTGTTGGTGTATTCTCAGAATTTCATTTACGAATGGTGTGATTTGTGTCTTAAATAGATTATTTGAAGTGCACGTAACTGTGTTTTTTAACCAGCATGCTACTCAGATGTGTGTTTTCTTAAAGCTTATAGCTTTGCTCGCATCTCATAACATCACTACGAATACACCAACAATAATTAGAAACTGGATAGTTTTGTGAACATTGAGAACAATTCTCATGAGACAATTTAATCAAATTACAGGAGTGGCTCGACTAACTTATTTTTTAATTTTTTGCATCCAATATTCGCATCCATCATACTTTGCTCGTTGTGCCATTTCCCTGTCGACTCGTCGGGTCACGCCGGGCCCGCGCCGCGCCCGCACCCCGCGCGGCCCGCCCGGCTTAGCCCGACGACATCGTCTCCCCTAGACTAGGAGCGGCTGCTCATTTTAAAACACGAAGTGGGAACCAAATGCTCTGTGTGGTCAATGTCGTTGCGCATCCATAAGCCCGTGCAACGACACTTTTGAAATTAGTTGAATTTGCTTCCTACTTCGTTGTATGCGGGTGAGCGGCTGTTGTGTGTGCGTGTGTGTGAGTGTATCGTGTACTAACGTGCGGAGGGCGACTGGAGTGCGGCGAAGCAACGCGCAGGCGCCGAGCAGCTGGCGAGTAGCGCGCGCGCACGCTGGCAGCTCGCGCGCGCCCTCGACGCGGAGGCCGAGGCGCGGCGGGACAACCGACTGCTCACTAAAGCTATCACTACTTACCTGGACGTGCTCAAAATGAACGAACGTCTCACCGACAAGAGGCTACTCGAGGTCGCCCATCGAACACTTGACAGAATACGATTTAGAGGTAAGATTCTACCAGTCACTATCATTATTCTTTTTAACGATTCTGTAATGTACTTGTATATAAATATAAAGTGGTCATGTGTGATTGTTCTCAGGTAACTATTTAAGTGCGGAACCCGTCTACAGGTTGCTGATTCGAAGATTTCCCGATGTTGTAGACTACCACAACAACTTAACGGTGTCCTTCCTTATGGCTAACAGGTAGTTATTATGAATAAATAAAACCAGGATATTTCTAAAGTATGATAAAATATTAAGATACTAAAATTCTTGTTTCTATTTCAGGGTTGACCTCGCAGAACAGGTCATAAAAGAAACTCTTCAAAAGTGGCCCGAAGATCGCTTTGCCCTGGCTCACCACGGCTTCGTTCTCAAAACTAAACATAACCGTCTCGAGGAGGCAGTTGACGCCTTCAAGAAAGCGTTGGAGGGAGACATCGGACCCGCGACCGAGCCCCGGTTCTACTACCATCTAGGAGACTCGCTCCTCCTACTGGGTCGATTCTCAGAAGCCCATGAGGTCCACAAGCGAGGGGCGGCACTGGGATACTTTTTGTCTCCCGCACAACGTTCACTCTACAATGTTGAACGACTAAAAAGTCAACCGTGGTGGAATATAGAGCAGACTCCATACTCAAAGTTGGCTCGTGCGCTTGAAAAATCCTGGAAGGAAATTTTAAAGGAAGGAGAAACTGCGAAAGCTTTATATGAACAGGAGAAAGAAGGGTTGAAAGAGCGAGGCGAATGGTCGCAACTGGACTTGTTCGTTCGGGGGCAGGAAGTTCCAAATCGATGTAAAAGGGCGCCAGTAACGTGTTCTATCGTGCGCTCTGAGGTCGCCGCGGCGGGCTGTCGGCGCGGACAGGTCAAGTTCAGTGCCATGGAGGCCGGCACACATGTGCGACCTCACGTCGGACCCACCAACTGCCGGTTACGAATGCACTTAGGTCTCAGCAATACCAAAGATACTTACATAAGAGTGGATCAAGAAATCAGGTAATTCTTTGTTTTTTTGTCTATGGAATATTTAATTGATCTCATAGTTATAGATCTCCGCAACAAGTAATCATCATTATGCTTTGCGAATGCGGTGCTCCTAACTAAACCATATCCAATATGTTGGAGTGTCCTAAGTGCACTTCTGAGGACCTAAAATCGCCACTGACGCCAATTGGCGTGGCCACCTACTGTGCCCATCTCATTTAATATAAATAAAACTTTTTTACCATTGACTCGAAAAGAAGACGAAGCTTTCTGGTTTTTTAAAAGACCTTCTCTATTGTTGTTAAAGTTGATATTGATGAGAGCTTTTCTTCACAGACAATGGCAAGTGGGCAAGACGTTGATGTTCGACGACAGCTTCGAGCACGAAGTGTGGCACAACGGCACGGGCACGCGCCTCGTGCTCATCGTGGACGTGTGGCACCCCGCGCTCACGCCCGCCGAGCGCCGCACGCTGCCGCCCATCTGATGACCTGACACGCCATAGTGTGCACGCGCCTTTACCGTACCCATATCAAGTAAAATAAGCGTACGACTAACTACTCGCAGCGCGAAAGAGTATTTTTATGTAAGAATGAAGACTAATACTTTAAAGTTGTTGTAATGAAGAAACTAGTCAATTTTACATGAATATTAAACGACAATAAATTGCGCAGCATTTAATGTCATGTTGGTTCCGCACAAGTAACTTTGAATTTCTTTTAGAGAATCTCCTTAACACGTTATAATATTTATTATGTTCGTAAATCTCTTTTTATCTCTGAAGTCTTTAACGTAATAAAGATCTGTTTGGATTTATTCGTAAATTCGAAATTTCGTGAACTGGAAGTTATTAGTCGATTTTGTACATTATGTTGATGCATTTGTATTGAATGTAACTAACAATTTCATTATCCATTAACTTTAATCGTAATAATAGTCAGCTAATGTTATTTGTATCATTTTTCTCTATATAGTCGGCAAATTATACAACGTACTATAAAAATTGACTTATTTTACCCTTTGTCGATTGGTTATAACGGAACCAGTATTTAATAATACCTTGTGATATATTTTTGCGATCTTATATCTGTCTGTTAAGATTTATGTTAAGAATAAAATTCCAATGCTCGATATGAAGTTTTTTTTTCCTAGCCTTCTCTGTCCCGCCCGGGCAAAGACTATATAACCACTTGACTGCGCATACAGTGCCCCGATGCTCGAAAACTATTTGTGTTTTGTCGCCTACATATAGGCTACGGTACTAGTAACCATTTTAGTTGTGACCAAGTATTAGACCTGTGTGCACGCTAAATTATTCCAATTTTTTAAACTTTTTATGCAATTATAACGCATCAAAATGCCTTCATGCGCGGTGAAGTGGTGTGAGAAACATTCAAAAACATCTAGTTACAAAAAGGATGGCATGACTTTTCACCGGTAAGTAAACAGTAAGAAAATTATTCTTGATTTAATCAGATCATGAGCGACCGTAGAGGTCTCGTTAAAATGGTGGTTGGGTGAAAGAGCACACGTTTTGATTTCCGCGTTGATGTCTTTTGGAAATGTCTCGTTCTTTCATTAGACAATTCTAATTCTTTTATCCCTTTCTTTCCCTTTGTGTGTTTATAGTAGAAACCCGTGCTGTTGCCTTTACTATCCGAAATTGATATCGACAATAGTAAAATTTAAATTAATAAAAATGTTATTCAATTCAAATACTGCAATAAAATACCTATCTACTCTTAACCGACTTAAAAAAAAGGTGCAATTTATACGTTCAGGACCCTAAATCTTGAATTCGAAAAACATTTACCAAATTAATTCATTTTAAAAATCAATAATAACAGGATACATGTTTTTTGTAATCGATTGTTTTTAATTAAATATCACTATTTTTAAACGATTTTAATTGAGTATTTTTCATAATGTTAAAATCCATTTTATCGAAATCGACTGTTTTCCCCTAATCAAATAGATCAGCCCTAACTATATGCATACCTATGCAAGTTGACCTTGAACTGACCAATTGCAGGCGCGCATTCTTCCTCGTCCCCCGGCCCGCGGTAGTGAGTTGTGTACTTAGAAGAAATCGGCCTATAAGCTCTCTAGTGGTTATATACTCTATGGTCCCGGGCAAAGGCCACCCTCCATTCCTTCCACTTCTCGCGAACCCGCACATCGCTCGTTTTAATTTCAGATTAAGTAAACTACAACAAACTTATTTTTTTTGCAATTATTAATTACTATCAATTACGCTCATAAACAGGAATTACAGATGTAGGCAAAAAGGCTGCCAGGCTCAAATGGGATTGGGTCACGTGAGCCGCATGCATGACGACCGCTGGGCAAATGTCTCAACACGATGGGTGTCCAAGGATGGACGGCGCCGCCGAGGCCGGCCTAGAAAAAGATGGCGAGATGATCTTCACGCGCATCACGGAGGCTGGTTGGAGGTGGCGCAGGAGAAGAGTGCCTGGAAGGATATGGGGGAGGCCTTTGTTCAGCAGTGGCACATAAAAGGCTGATATAAAAAAAAAATTACTAGACTTGATTATGAGGAAACGGAAAAACTGCTCACTATCTTATCCTAGCCTGGAGTTTTTCATAAATACATGCTGCCCTTCATGCACACACACGTACATATACACATAATACTTAAACGTACCACACACCTAGATATATCATCTTTTTTCTCTCACACAGACGCAATTTGTTATTAGTACTTTTATCTTCGTTCTTGCAACATTCCTACATACAGTGATAAATTCTAATCTCTGCAAGAGGGAGCCAAGAGTCCATAGCACAGGGTATCCTAGTTTGGGATTCCTGACTCCCACAAACCTTTGTACCGCCAATATTTGTAACATCTGTTTATTGTAATGTACTTTGTGGGACAAAAATAATCGTTATTATCGTCCTCCTTCCAGTTCTGACGGAACTTATTTGTTTCGTCCCACCATCTCCTTCGTGGCCTGCCGTGATCCCGCCTCACTGCACTAGTTTCGACCTATTTTGACCCAGTTTTTCCGGCATGCGCCAGACATGTTCCGCCAGTCCCATCTGAGTTGGGTAGCCTTTTGAGCCACGTCAGCAGTTTTGGAGCGCAGCATTGTGTTCCGAACACAATCCGTTAATTTAACAACTATACTGCGCTCCATTGGTCGTTGGCAAACCTTGAGCTTGTACTTCTGGATGATAGTCAAAGACCAAGTCTGTGCACCATAGGTTATGACGGGGAGAATACACATGTCCATGAGCTTGCGTTTCAGTTCCATAGGCTCACTATTGAACAATTATTTCCTGTACTAGTAGGTAGCTCTTACAGGCGTTTTCCGTTCGTCTTGCGACTCTTTTGTCTTGCTTCGCCTAGAAAGTCTACCTGGGCTAAGTAAAGGTATTCTTGGCTAAGTAAAAGATGAAGTGTTTAACTTATATTGTTGTTGCAAGGAAGAAGTCCTAATAATTATTAGGATGCGTTTCCACTAAAGCAGAGGTGAACGGAGCGCAGCTGAGACGTACAGGACATCTATTTACAATGGTTGAAATCTACATCGGTCGATTCTTGTACGTTTTCGCTTCGCTTCGCTCGGGTAGTGTTTCAATTAAAATACAATATTTCCTTAGTCGGTGTATATTTGGTATAAAAATTACCAGACAGTCTGGTTCAAATATAACCTATAACTTATTCTCTTATAACCTAATAAAGCTCGTTGTAATCTAATTAATGCTAGGTACAAAATTGGTCCATAATCATCAAGACTGTCAGTAAAATTCGATTATTTTAATCATAGACATATTCGAAGTTCGTATTTTATAGAGATAATTATGAGATTCTAGATTATAACTTGGACGGAAGTCTAAAACCTTGTAAATTCCCATAACAGTATCAAATAATTAATCGTTCTTTCTCATCATCAAAAAAGCTCTCACGAGTCATCTTTATGTACTACCGAGTTCACTGACGGTTTACCACATTTCCCCGTTATATCCTAAGTGATAAGGTTGAAAACTGGTCGACCCTCGATGAACTCGTTAGTACCTACCTAATTTACTGAATTCACACTGTTGAACTAGAAGAACAGGTATGTTTCTAAAATAATATTTTATGCTTTGCAGCTTTAGTCAGGAATGTTACCATTGGATTGGAATGTTACAGGGGTAATAATTGTCACCTAGAATATACAAATAAACTTGTGCAAACATTATTATGTATCAACTAAGCCACTGGGTATAAACTGCGCCAGTGGGCAGTAATATCAATGGTCTGCTGTTCAATATTATCTAAATCTGGTCTCAGATCTGAATGACAATATTCTTGTGATACTATGGTAAACTAACCTATTTCTGGCAGAAACTTAACACTAACAGTTTCATTAAAGCTAATGTCTTGATAAAGTAATAACAATGACTTAAAATATCCTCGCCTATAACCCAATTTAAAAATAAGCATTTTGAAAGAGCTTCAAAACTGGTTAAGAGTAATTCGTATAAAATCACATTCACATTCAAATTCATTCATTCATAAACACACCAATTGATGGCAATTCTTTCGATAATGTTAAATATAAATCAGAACTTAATAACTACGTACAATAAGAGGGCTTAATGTTCAACTTTCGACTACTGATTAACATCACAAGAGTAAGGCACTTAAGTTTAAGTACTCTGCAAGTATTTAGGACATTATGTTGCTATATTCAGTTATAATGATCATTAGTTGGGTGGTAGGCGGGCGGGCCGGGCGCCTGCGGCGTGGCGCGCGCGCTGTAGGGCGGCGCGGGCGGCGGCGGCGTCTGCCACGCGCCCTCGCCGTACGCGCCCCCGAACACGTACGACGGAGACTCGCAAGGAGTTATATTGTCCGCTCTATTGTCATAAGTTGGCGCTGCCTCATAATTTCGTTCAATATTATCATAGGAGGGAATGCTCGCTTCGTACTTCCTTGGTGGGTTCGGTTCGTTATACGGCCCGACAACGTCATAGCCAGATTTCATACTGCTGCGTCCTATGGTGTTATATCTATTATTAGTAACTATAGGAACAGATTCGACAGGAGGCGGTGGGTCGTAAGCGTCTTCTATACCAGGGAAGTTTTCTCTTTCTGCTGTGTGATATGAAACTGGTCGCGCTGCGTGGAAGTTGGAGTATGACGAATGTGCCGACGTCGGGCGAGACGCTCTCGCCTCACGCGGCAACGAAGCATTAGACGATAAATATCCGGCATTTCTGTATGAGCGACGTGATCTGCGCACTGAGGAGTTGTTTCCCCGGGATCCTGAACGACGTTTCACTCGGCGGGGTGTCATTGGTTTCATTGAAGTTTCGCTGATGTTTGTTTCTGTAGGACTCAACTCAATTGTGTACACTGGACGACGCGACATTGTTGCTTTATCTGTGAAGATATTATGCACGTTAGTATGATTTTGTGACACATATAAATTGCGTTGAAACTAGCATCTGATTAATATAATACCTGCGGAGGGTTTTTGCTTCTTAAATGATCGATAAGCCAAGACTACCGCGAGAGGTAATGCCGTGGCAGCAAATATAGCGGCAACAGCTGACTGACCCAGCTCAACATGGTCCCACTGCATGAAGCAGCCCTCGACACGCGTGGGCCGCCATGTGCCGGGCCCGTCCACTTCATCCCACACTGGCTGACATCCCCAACCATTGCTCTCCCACCAACTTACACTGCCTGTACCCAACGATAACAAGCCACTATCCTGCAAATATGTATGAACAGTTAAATAAAATCTTTCATTGTAATAATATTATAGCAAATAAATATTATAAATTGACTATACATACCCGATTTAAAGATCCCAAATTTAAGTAGTAGCAAATCAGGAATATGTTCCAAACCAGCCACATGAAACTCCATATTGCGTACTGTAACAATCAACAAGGTTTTGATTCTTAAGTATACATAGTTAGTTACAATTACACATTAATAAACAGTGTGTAACAGAATAAGCACAATATCTCTTAAGTGGTGATTCAGATCAGACCATCAAACTGGACAACTTTGCCTTAGGAAAAATGGTCAAGAAAAAAAATTAACTCCCATACAAAATATTGCATTGGCTGGCGCAATTAGTATGAAGACGCCAAATTATTTTTTCTGACCCATGTATATTAGGGAAAGTTAGAGCCAAGTCAGAGGCCCAAAACGGGCGGCATAAAACTCTGACACCAAGCTAGGCACTAACCACACGATAAAGAAAGAAGAGGGAAAGTTTTCCGCTTTGCTGGTGTGAACCACCTACTACAAGGCATTGAGCTTATTCAGTAATTACACCCTGTAGAGAAAATTTATAGAACAAATTCCATGGAAAAGAGTTTTGCAAAATATTGGATAACATTACATCTATATTTCCCCTAGAATTAGGCCAGAGTTACCTATTGTAAATTATTTTCCTTAAGATGTGATGAATCATTATGAGTTAAAGGGTGGAGTTTAATAAGCAACTAAATCAATGCATGAATACCATTGACCTTGTACTCAAGTTTTTGTATGATCTATAGTGCAATAATAATTGAATAAACAATTAGATTAGCAGAACTGTTAATCAATTGTTATTTCTCAAAGTACTGTAATTTTATTATTTAATGGAATTTTTTCCCGCCTTTGTGGTACACCTAGCTTAAGTGAAATAAGCAATAATGTTTAGATTTCAAAGAGCCTGTTATTATAAGGGATTAAAATATAATAACTAGTTATGGACAAAGTAAAGAATAATAAGTGAAAAAAGCTCAAGAATCCTTTTATCTAGAGTAAAACCGCATTGCAAACACTGCAACCTGGGAATTGAACCCAGGACTTGACAACAACAAATAGAAAAAAGAAATACAAAGCTTTCCCTTGAACTTTAAAGAATTTTATAGACTTATAGTGTATGTTGGCTCCATAGAATTAGTTACATAAAGTTGTTTTTATTCACATGGTGAAAGCAAAAGAACAAAGTAGGTCACTCCAACATCATAGGCTACCATAATGATAACTGATAAACTTACTGCTAATAGATATTTCGTGATATACTGTACTGCTCCAAATGATCCAAATATTATCAAAAGTATGTTAGTGAAGTTTGCAATGATAGGCAGCCACATATATCCCAGGAAGTCAAATACTTGTCGCTGTATTGTGATGATCTGTAATAACAACAAAAACATAAGTCATCGAAATAACTCACAATAGATGAATCATTAATGATATCATATGATCAGACTCTACAAGGTACCCATTGGAGGTCATCAATCCCTAGGTTTTCTAAGATCTAAGTCATCATAACCTTAAGTCATACATAATGAAAAATAAATTGGCATTTTGAAGGAAGTAATTAGTATAATTAATGATTAATTAACATAAAATATGTATACTACAGTATATTCTTACAATTATCAAACAGAAAACATACCAATTCTAAAATACAGACGATCAACAATAACGTTCTTAGACCACAAACTGCCATTTCGATGAAATACTTGAGTGAACTGTATAACTTTTTGTAGTTTTTCATTAAATATGTGGACACATTATATATAATCACTTCTTTAATTCATTTTAATACAACAAACTTTAGAATAAACATTATTTTGATTTTTGATTACAATAATTTATCCTGTATCCATCAAAGAGAAGTTTCACTACGAACAGTGTTGTGACATGTTTTAAAATTACTGTCATGAACTTTGCAGATGTTGGAATAAAAAATCGACTAACAATAATTTTATTTATGATAAAGTTTAAAAAAACCTGTTTTACTCCTCATCTTTTACCACTCACAAAAAATCGTGAAGAAACAAAATTTTCAGTTTACCCCTACCTACCTTATTACATACCTTAGTTTACTTTTATTGTTTGTATTTTTAGTTTTTCTTTGCGCGATGGACTCATTTACGGAGTTGGCGTCGTCGGGTAGCGCATAGCGCGGCGGGCAACACTGCGGCGCACCCCGCACGAAAACATGTCGATTTATTTAAAAAATCGATCTCTGGTTCGATTCAAATCGCACACGCAACCATACTATTGGGTGTGGCAACAGTTTGTTTTATGAAATGTTGCAAAAGTGAGAAAAACGAAAGAAAACGAACGAGTTTCGGGCATTGCCGTATGTGCGTACGTATAAGCGCGTGTGACGCCTTGTTGAACGCCGCATGCGACGCGGCGGTGTCATCAGCGGGCAAGGCTACATTTCTCAAGCAAATGGCGTGAAGTCGCTTCTCCGGAAACGCTCCCATACATCGAAAGCATCGTCAGCATCGTCGCACAACGCACCGCATCTGCGGAAATAAACCCTTACTATAACTGTCAAAGAGTAACCAGTAGTGCAATAATTATAGGCTGATTATGCTTATATGACATAACTGCAACCGCATTAGGGCAAAAGCTTTAAGTAGGGTATCTCTACCTTGTGGCAACTGGCAGTACAAAACCTGTTCTGATAAATTTTAAATTAGTCGATTTCTTACTGGACAACACTATGTTGGATTGTCAAGGATTGTATTGATCGAGGTTTACTCATCATAATTTGAATTTCTCGAAGACGAAGGTATAACTGTGTCTGTCCGCCTTAGTCTGGGATATTTTTGTGTGGGGAAACAGCATTAATTGGTACGTATGAATATTTATTTCATTTAATATTTGAAATTAATTCGCAATTAGTAAGTTTCAATGAAATACCGGTAACCTCACTTGTTCTTATTTGCAGAAAAACTCGAAATGGCGACTGAAACTTTAATCCCATTAGAATCAAATCCCGAGGTAATGAACAAGTTTCTGCAGAAATTAGGAGTACCTAGTCAATGGGGTGTCGTCGATGTTATGGGCTTAGAACCAGAAATGCTGTCCTGGGTGCCTCGTCCTGTACTCTCTGTCATGCTTCTCTTCCCAGATTCTGATGCTTGCGCAGAACATAAACAAAAAGAAGAAAGCGATATTCTGTCGAAAGGCCAAGAAATTTCCAACAATATTTTTTTTATGAAACAGTTTATAAGTAATGCCTGTGGCACTGTTGCTCTTGTGCACAGTGTTGCTAATAATACTGATAAAATAGAGCTGGCTGATGGGCACATGAAGTCATTCCTAAATGAAGCCAAAGATATGGATGCTCCCTCTCGAGGGAAATTATTGGAAAAGTCTGAAGATATTATCAAAGCCCACAAGGAATTAGCCCAGGAAGGGCAAACTAATACTCCAAGTGCTGAAGAGCCTGTGAATCACCACTTCATTAGTTTTGTTCACAAGGATGGCTTTCTGTATGAATTGGATGGACGTAAAGCTTTTCCTGTGAACCATGGTCCTACTACACCTGATTCTCTACTTGAAGATTCTGCTAAGATATGCAAGGAGTTCATGGCTCGTGATCCAAATGAAGTTCGTTTTACAGTGATGGCTCTGACAGCTTCTGACTAATGTGTCAATGTTTAGATATGAGCACACTACAGCAGTTTGCAGGCTGTAGTTTATATTGAGCTGTGCTTTATAATCAAGCTTAAAACTATTGTCATTTGATAAAAAAGGTGCAATGCAAGCTTTTGTGATACTTAATATAAAGTATTTATTTTGAAATAGACTTTGTAATAAATTTGTCAAAATATGTAATGTCTTTTTCTTAATTATGTAGTAATTCCTACAAGAACGCAGCGCATCGTGTGATTGTGTAGGTCACACATAAACAAATGCCTTCTAAAAATGAACCTTCAAAGTAAAGCTTCTAACAATGAAGCCATTGAAACAAGACTGAAATTATATACTTTTTTATTGGCTTAAGTATTTGTGAAGTAATTTCAAGCCTGTATTCAGAAATTGCTGATCTTGTTATGGTATGGTAAAAATAATAATGGGTGCGAATCCGATCTTCGTCGCCAGTTGTATTTTATTTAATAATATTTTCGGGAGCTTACTAGTCAAAAACGAAGTTCGAACCAACTGTTTAATGGCGGACACACCACAATAAGCAGCTTATGAAAACTATTTTGCGTAAGTCAAATAACCTTTTCTCCTTCAAACGACTTACGCAGTTAACCAAAATATTATATCGAGCGGGTGCAGGTCGACAGACTGGTATGTACCTATTGTATTTAGGTAGGTCTGCGCAGTGTCGTCGCGCGCCGCTGAACATCGTCCACGCGAGAATTTTATAGGCAAGTGCTATCGCCACCGGTCGCGCTTTTTCCAACTAGATAATCCTACTATATCACAGAGATTTTTCATGAGTTCTTGTATACATAGGTAGTATCTTTTCAGACGGTAACCTGATAACTACCCTAAGATTCATAAGCGTAGGTTAGGTCCTAGACAGGATGGGTTTTAGACATGGAACTTAAAAAAAAGTATTTTAACAAAATCAGTACAAAATATTTATTTTATTTAGGCTTCATAAGTACTGAATACTTAAACTTCCGGTTGATAGGTAGGCACTAAACTTTAGTATCAAACTAAATGTTAACATTGCTGCTTCCAGAATAAATATTGCTTATAATAAAGTTTGCTTCTAGAATTACTATTTATAAATATTTTATTTAGGATTATAACAAGTCATATAAACTCTTTATGAACGGTACAAAAATGTTACAATAATACATACACTGTAACACCCATATTTACAAATATTAACAGTTTATTTTATTAATTTAAAACAGGTACGCCTAGTTATAAACTTAACATTAATACAAGGTGTATTTTTGAGCTGGGACTTCAGGGCGGGCTCGATGGCACTGTCCTTTTTGGTTTTGCGATGATATTACCTAAGTTCCCTCAAATTTGTTTGTTAATACAGGATTCTTCATCTCCGAAATCGATCACTTTGACCTTACAATTAATAAAAACCGATTAGGTTTTCGCCCTGTAGCTCAATCTTAAAAATGAACCCTTATATTTAATAAATTTTACTAATATTCATTACAGTCAATGGAATGAAATAAAGGGCTTTGAATTATTTGGCCTGCCTAACTTCCGCCAATTTAACTAGCGCCCACGCATAAAACATGTATTAATCAATAGCTGGCATCAAACAAGTATGAGAGCAAATCTTCTAAGTGTCGCGATTCTGAGATATACTTAGGCCATCAAAGTTACAATCTTCGCCACCTGCACAACTTTGATAGCTGATATCTCGGAAACGTGACGCTTTAGAAGATTTAACTATATTCAAAACTTGGTTGCATTGTTACAAGCTCTTGATTAATACAGGTTTTATTCGTAGCCGCTATTACGAAAATAAAATAAATTGGCGGAAATTAGACAGGCCACGCGTCATACAAAAATCTTCCAACCCCTTTGTCAGTTGTGCTATACGTCTCCTACGACACCATAACACCACAGCAGTCACTTGAGATCTATTATTTGCCTAGTTTCCTTGCTGTGCGTGTAATGGTTCTAATACTTAACCCGCTTAGGCGCACGGCGCCAGGGTAGCCCGCGGTATTGAAATTATCTTACGTTTTTTTGTAAACGTAAAAAAATTAAAATTTTGCTGGCTACACATCACACAATACATCGTTTGAAAGAGACAGGAAACAAAAAGTAAACAAAGCACTGGTTTGATTTTACTTTTAGGAACACTGACGTACTTTAATAATATCAATTCTATTTACTTATAAATATTTAGAGAAAGAGAGCGTCTGATTTGAATAAAACATTACCCATTTGTTTTTTTACAATTTGTCTCCAGTCTTGCCGCAGTGAATAATATCAATAATGGTACATTCTTAGCTATTTTCTAAAGAAGGTAACTAATATTCACGTTATAAACGTTCTATTGGTGCAGGAAC
Source organism: Standfussiana lucernea (assembly GCA_964057025.1). Lineage (NCBI taxonomy): Eukaryota > Metazoa > Arthropoda > Insecta > Lepidoptera > Noctuidae > Standfussiana > Standfussiana lucernea. The sequence continues at coordinate 7,872,702 of OZ059785.1, forward strand.
TTGTTCTTCTGCATTCATATCTGAATTATTTATTGACGAGTCTTCTGAAACAGAACATTTTTTATCAGTTATTTGAGACGAATGTTGTTATTGATGCATTGGCGTTATCTTTAGGTTTAATATTAATTTAAAAGCGCAAGGGCGACGGTAGAGTGAGGCCCTGGGTCCGATTCCCATGTCGGGTAATGCGTTATTGGGTTTTTCGATTAAGAATTTTTCAGTAGCAGCCACGGAGTCTGGATTTGTGCCCGGTTGATGGCAATAGGCTCGCTCCCTATTGCGTGGTATTGATCATAACTGACAGAATGTGGGTACTACTAGGTACACCTCTGCCGAACCTTTCAGAGATTACAGGCGTGATGTTATGTTATGAAAAGATACTTACCTACTGAGATAATATTATGAAACCCTTTTCCTCTTAATCTCAACAAAGCATTAGGAATGTCTTAATTACATTCAATAGGTTAGCCGCCTTTTTTTTTCGGATGGGAAATCATCAAATGACTTCTCCCGCTCTGGGCTGAGCGGGAGGGAGTGTCAGACTTTTACTGACTAAAACCCACCCATGTTCCTTCATCGCCCTTTGTGTTCCGGGGCCGCGGTATCTCTTTCGAACAACCCGCAGCACCCGGCAGGCAGCCTGACAACAGTTTAGGTAAACCAAAGTAGAAAAACAAGCTACATGCTTACCGCCATTCGCTAATGAACCGGCTGTGAACCTCGCCGTCGGCAGAAGCAGCGTGAGAGTTAGTCCTATGATGGCTGCAACGCCACACACCCATACAAGTGCGTTCCCGTAGTATGCCGGACCCGCGCCGTCTGCACTGGAAATATTTATTTTTTTATAAGTGAATAATTCTATTAAAATGTAAATTGTATGAATTTAGTTGCATAACATCACGACTGTAATCCCCGAACGGTTAAGCAGGGGTGTACCTACTATTAGGTCCACCCACATTTCGCCATTTATTTGTATGTTCCATGTAATTGGGGGCGAGTCTAGAGAGCCCATCAACCGGCCACAAATCCAGACTCCGTGGCTGCTACTGAGTAATTCCTGATGGAAAAACCCAATAACAATTTTCCCGACCCGGGAATCGAACCCAGGACGTCATGCCCAGCAGTTGCGATTGCAATCCTTAGACCACCGAAACAGTATAGTTTACAAAGACCTTCAAATATTGACGAGGATAGTATTATTACCTATCGCTGAGACACTCTTATTCTGTTCTAAACGGACGACGTTTTGAATGGATAGGTATGGGATTTATTTTACTGGATAGTAATACAATGTACACAACATTCAGAATGTGTGATTAAAGAAATTGTGGGTTGGCTCATTCTGGCATAACCAAACCCTATTATTATTTTGAAACTACACAACAGACATGAAAAGAATAAAATGTATATGTACCTATGGCCATCAAATTATGCGGGGTGTATCACAAAACTGCGTTGCCTTTTATAGCACCCGTATCTTGGAAATCTTGGATGCAATGGCAAACATGTCAGACGTTCACTGAACGGGTTATTTATATATACAATTATAATGGCCATGTTTAATGAATAAAAGTTTCGATTTGGACGGTAGGTACTCAAACCCGCGACCAGTGCTGGATATAACCAGTGTGGAAAATTTGGGATTCAAATCTGCATTTGTTACACCTACTACGTGGCTAATCTGGCCCTGCCAGCAAGCCACAGCGGAGACAGCCTACCTAGGTATAGTGTCGCTTATCCGTTTTACAGCATACAGCATAATAGTTTCAGGAATCGGGACTTCAATTAGCGTCTGATGGTCAGACCCAGTATGACCATGATTTTAGTTTCAAGTAATAGGTAGTTTCTGTCAAGAGAACCATTAGCTAATTTGGTTGGTTCTGATAACTTGTGTGAGTAAAAAATATAATCCTAACTATACATCACTCATAAATAACAGAAAGTAGGAAATAATATCAATATTTGACTAAAATTATGTATTTAGATAAACATTCTATGAGTGGAATGAGGCAAATCGTGTAGGTACAACAGCAACAACATCGACTGTAAGGAGTATGAATCACGGATCTGATGAACTCACTATGCTTGTATACTCGCTATAGCAACGCCGCACGCGAGCTTATCAGTGAAACTCATGAGGCCGTAGACGAAAGCGGAAGCTTCTGTCCTAACACCAACCAGGTCAGCCGTCAGAGACAGGCTAGTCACCAACATCACTGCGCCGCCAAAACCTGACAATAGCGATAACAATCAATCTACAACAGTACAACAGAAATTACACAGTGACTAACTAATACACAAATAATAACTGTTATTACATCGTCAAAGCGAGCGTGAACACAGCTCATTCAACATCATTGTGGTTAGTTTAGGTATTAAGAAACAAACTCATTGGGTCAATGTTTGAAACAATGTTTGACAGTGTTTAAATGAAACATTATGACACAAATGTTGATAAAGATGGTAAGGTACATTGTACAGTCAGTGTCAATAATATTGAGACGAACAAACTTCAAAATGATCTAAACAACTATGTAAAATAAATAATATATAATACAATTTATGTAATATGTGGGTAGGTACTAACCTATTAACACAGCAACCACATAAATGAAATATACTTTGTAATCATCATCTGATCCAAGGTAAATCCACACAAAACCAGCTATTGCGCATGCGGAACCGGTCAAATAATTAAGTTTTCGGGTGAAGGATCGTGGTGCCAACCTCTGGACTCCGGCAGCTGCCAGACTGCCGAGGTACAGGGCGAGGGGGACGGCGGCGAGGGCGCGGGCGGCCAGGCCTAGCGAGCGGTGCAGATACAGGGGGATCAGCACCTGGGATATGTTCACCACAAGTCTGGTACACATGTACACTCCTGCTACCTAAAAACAATTATATTTATGAGTAAATAATAAATTGAAACATACAGTTAATTAGAAATGTTATCTTATGTGTGCTAGAATTTAGCTGATAACAAAATATATGTAATATTATATTACATATTTGTTTATTGTAGTTACATAATTATTCCAGTTTTACATCAGCTAAAGTTACAATTATATAATAGGTTAGCTTTCAATTTACCTGATACATTAGTGGTTTTCGTAAGAAATCATAGTGGGCGCCACTTTCCCCTTCAGCTAAAAGCTGCACATGACGGTAGTTGCTTTTTTCAGTTACAGAAATGTGAAATATTACTGATGCTAGTGTTCCTACTCCCAATACTATATAGACAACATGCCTAAACTTCCAAGCATCAGACGGCCCCACTTGCTATAATAAAATAAAAATAAATATTACAAAATCTATGCACTTGGCACGTCATAAGATTATAAACATCCAAACTAATTAAGTACACGAAAATTTAACACATCTTTTTGTGCAGTAGTGTAGAACATACAACATACAACAAATAACATGAACATAGAATTTGTATAAAATTATTTGCAAAATAAAATCAGGAAGATGTGAAACATGCCATTACAATCAAGAATAGAAAATAAATAGTTTTAATGATTTCAACATACATGCTTATCACACTCCCCAGTCAAATGTAATATAATCCAAGTGATAATGTAAACAAATAGATTTGAGAATACTGTGAACCCATATCTGCAATACAAATATTAACATAATTAGTATTTCTTTTGGTAACATCTGTTCAAAAAAATTAATTTGGATGTCCAACAAATTCAGTTCTACACAGGGTGGAAGTGAATTCTTTGAATTCTCGCTGCTTTATTCTATCATTCTTTGTCCAAAAACAGTGTGTCGAGTTTAATTTTTTAGTCCAAAGCGGAGGATTTATTTTATTTATTTATGTGTTTATTTCGGCCTAAAAACCATAGAGTTAGTTTATGTTAGTAAGTAGATATACATATATTGCTAGTTTTAGAGCTTGTGGCTAAATAATAATCTGGTCGATCGTCAGGTTAAGCCGCACTTGGGTGGGTTGGTCCATGGATGGGTGAGCACCCATACATACTGAGTTTCCTCCATGCCTAGGAAAGCACGTTAAGCCGTTGGTCCCGGCTATCAATTATAGATCTTTGACAGTCATTACAGGTAGACAGTGTGCCGAAAGTCTGACAACCAGTCTTACCAAGGGGTATCTTGTTACCCAGTACTAACTGGGTTGTGCAGTATTCAGCTGCATCCGGTTAGACTGGTAGCCGACCCCAATATAGTTGGGAAAAGGCTAGGCAGATGATGATGATGACAGGGTGGAAGTGTCATTGACACACAAAAGAATACCACGTGTTCAGTATGTCAAACTGAACCCCCTCCCCACATAGAAATTTTTAATAGATATTTAAAAAAAAATGTACTGTATACTACAAAACGTATGTAACATATTTTTTTAATAAGCAATGAAAAATTTCTATGTCGGGGAAGTTTTATTTTAGTTATTTGGCTCACCAACAATTGAATACACCGATACAAGGATACTAGATACATCAAATCGGGTTGTAGACTAGGGTGTAATTGGTATTAATACTGAATATGTAGTCTGTTTGTGCATCAATGTCTCTTCCATCCTATATGTAAGCTAAGCTGTTTACAAATTCTTAAAGACACTTTATGCTTGTATTCTACCACTAAGTGACACCTAAATTTTAATTGTGTTGAACTGAGCCAAGCTGAACAATGCTAAGCTAAGCGAAACAATGATAAACTAAGTTTTGTAAATGAATCCAGGCTTTATTTAGATATTAATTTATGTGTTGGCTAGTGTTGGTAAAAAAGAGCATTAACCACAAATAACGAATGTAGAAGTGCTTAAATTTTCCATAAAAGAACTGACCATCATTTTCTGCTAAGATTTTTATGTTGGGAAAAGGATTTTTTTTTTGCTAATATTGTCAATGATCATTTTTTGTATACCTGATTGCAGTCAAATGTGTCCGAGTGTGATCATCTTCTGAAAGCTCTGGAATCAAACTTAAGTGGGATATCTGCACAGCAGCCCATCCAATTTGGAATATTACAATAAATGCCGCATAATAGTACATTTGCGCCCATCTGTGTGTAGACGAACAACCAACGCATTCTGTGAATATGAATGGGAATGATGCCAGGACACAGACTGTACCTGAAATATAAATCAAATGTTAATATTATTTCTTAGGAAGGTTAGAAAAACAACCATAAAATTTTGCGCTCCTTACTGACAATATCCCTGATCTTACTTACCAAACAAATGCCACAGTTTCCGCCTACCATACTTTGAACTAATATGATTGTCTGTGTGATCTGAATGATAACCAACAAAAGGCGTAGATAAAGCATCCATAACTTGACCTATCAACATCAAGTTACCCGATTGTGAAGCACTAAATTCAAGTACTAAATGAAAAAATACTAAGAAATATGTAAACCATAAACTTGCACAGACATCATTTAATACATGACCAATCCCATAGCCAAGCTGTAACCGAAGACTGGTGGATATGTGCACGAACTCCGAATCCATTTTGTTATTAATAGCTAACAATAACTTCAACTAAAATAGAAAATTACGTTCTTTCTTCCAAACATAGATTTTCTTAAATAATTTTCTCAAAATTCACTGCTGACCGTATACTAGTTTTTTTTTTAAGTTAAAGTAGGAGGTTTGATTGCAACGCATGCTTTAAATTATATGGTCATGAGGTACTCCTAACAGTAATAAAAAAAATGCATTGTTTTCATTTCACTCGTAAAATTGTGTGATGACCACTGTGACGACTGACAGTTAGGGGTGGGCGTTGCGACGACGAACCGTTTACAAGGACCGTTTTGAGTTCTGCGACGTTGAAACCGTTTTACGTCCTGGGTTCAAACAGTCTTCGTTGCACAAACCAGTCTTCGATCTTGGTGCGATTTTTTATTTTACACAATATACACATATTATACTGTATTTACACAAAAAATACAATCGAGAACGCAATGATTCAACTATCTAACTCACTCAGTCACTTGTCACGTCGCGTTCCGCGTTATTTGTAGTTTTCGTTTACAAAACAGTCCTTACAATTATAGTGAACTTTTTACAACGTTGTACAGTCGCTAATGTATTGCCAGTTTTCAACGCTGTCGTTCGTGATGCGACGGTCAAACCCATGCAAGCTTACAAGTTTGTTGACAAAGAGTTCAATATTCGCTAAATTTCCTGGAATTCGAGTTGGTGAGCGCGTTGCGTGGATATTGTTTGTTTACATTTTTTTGGGTCAGTTAGTTGGTTGTTATTAAGCAAAGCACGCGCAAAGAGAGATTTAGTAATTGTTTTTTGTTGTAGTTTTGTTTGAAAATAGTATAACATTGAAAATATGTAGTTCAAATTATGTTTAAATTTTAAATAGTTCTGGATATATTCAGGACGAAAACGCAATTCTATTCCTTGTTGGTTAAGTTTCGTCCTATAAGCCGTCTTCAAACCAGTTGCAACGACGACAATGACGAAAACGGTTGCGTTTCGTCCGTCAAAAATTAGACAACGACCCACCACTACTGACAGTAGTGAGTTTGTGAGTTTTGTGCACACTTATCTATACTTTTAGTGACAGACATTGTTGTCAAAAGGTTGTCACCCATCCATCACACCACAACGCTCTAGGGATGAGGCGACAGACAACAGTCTGTTGTTCAGTCCTCCCAAAATAACATTTCTGTTACTTAAAATCATAGAGAAAAGGCTCTAGAGATGGCATAGAGCGAATCGCCGAACAAAATTTTCTGCTACATAATGCAGGAGGCGAGATAAACACATACAGCATACTTCGGGAATGACAATGACACAAAGAGACCATCAAGGCCTTTTACTTTTATTACCCGACTGCGCAAAAAGGAGGGTCATGGTTTTCCAGAGTATGTATAATTGTTTGGCTTGCTCTGCGGCCAGCGAGCGGCTCGATGGATTTTAGCTTGAGAGGTGTCGTTAGATTCGTATTTGTGAGAGTGACACTGAGTATATCAAAATAAAAAAAAAAAAAAAATGGCGGATTATTGGCGCCAAATTCAAATGTTTGGCACGCTATGCAGCCTGAACGGCTCGATGGATTTTAGCTTCAAAGGTGTCGTTAGATTCGTATTAATTGTGAAAGTGACACCGGGTATAACTTTTGAATCAGAACACAACATAAGCTGCGAGTACCTCCGCGCGGTGAAGGCGGTAAAAATTTGTTTGGCTAATCGTCTGCGAAATTATCTTTCACATTTGTAAACTAAAAAGCAGGAAATAAAAAAAAGTATTTAAAAAACTAAAAAACCCAACTGTGGTAAACAACTTAAGTTAAAAAACACTGAAAAGCTAAGAACAAGCACATTTAAAATTTAAAAAAGTTGGAAGCAGACTGGACCCATTTGATTTTGAAAATATAAAAATGGAATAACAACATTCATTGTGTATTTTACGCCGTCTTGTATCTTAAAATGAAAGAAGGGATTCGAAAGAACTAATACTAAAGACATACCTGCATAATATACAACGACGACAATAGGACGAAAGTGGGTACAATACTACTGGTATAATAGCGCTGCTGTTACTTCAGTCTTCATTTTTTTTTACTTGTCAGGAAAAGTACTCTGTCTCATGTCTGTGACAGTCTGTGCCTCTGTGGTTGTCAGCTTGTAGTTGTCACACTTGTCACTGTTGTCAGTGACATCTCAGTGATGACAAGACAATCACACGGCGATTACAACCAGTAACAATCACAACATAGAAAATAATAGCCTTAAAATTAAAAAATCCTGACTCATTCAATCTAATTGAATTTGAATAAACTTCTCGGGATTTGTATGTTATTGTGGAAACCACCAATAGGTACGTTAACATAACGTTAATATATTTGGTTTTACAACATTCAGTTCGTGTCGCACTTCCTGAAATACCGGTAACCTAAGTTTGTTCATTTTCAGATAAAAACAAAACGGAATGGCGACCGAAACCTTAATCCCGTTAGAATCAAATCCTGAGGTTATGAATAAGTTTCTGCAGAAATTAGGAGTACCTAGTCAATGGGGTGTCGTCGATGTTATGGGCTTAGAACCAGATATGCTTGCCTGGGTGCCTCGTCCTGTACTCTCTGTCATGCTTCTCTTCCCAATTTCTGAAGCTTATGAAGACCATAAACAAAAACAACAAAGCGATATTCTGTCTAAAGGTCAAGAAGTTTCCAGTAATATTTTCTATATGAAACAGTTTGTAAGTAATGCTTGTGGCACTGTTGCTCTTGTGCACAGTGTTGCTAATAATACTGACAAAATAGAGCTGGCTGATGGGCACATGAAGACATTCTTAGATGAAGCCAAAGATATGGATGCTCCCACACGAGGAAAATTGTTTGAAAAATCTGAAGGTATCATTAAATCTCATAAGGAATTAGCCCAGGAAGGGCAAACAAATGCTCCCAATGCTGAAGAGCCTGTGAATCACCACTTCATTACTTTTGTTCACAAAGATGGCTTTCTGTATGAATTGGATGGATATAAATCTTTCCCTATAAACCATGGACCAACTACACCAGATTCTCTGCTAGAAGATTCTGCTAAGATATGTAAGGAATTCATGGCTCGTGATCCAAATGAAGTTCGTTTTACAGTGATGGCACTCACAGCTTCTGATTAATGTTTGAGTTACAATGTGAGGATTAGTTTTTAAACCACATAATTATCAAGCTGTGCTTCATATTTCACCTTAAAAAAATATTATTGTCATGTTTGAAGCAAAAAAGTACAGGGCCTTGTAATGTGTTTTGATACTTAATAAAAAAAAATTACTTATTACAGACATTTCAGTTTCAGAAATCACTTAGCCACATGCAGTGAAGGTCACACTGGCATTAAACACTTAACTATAAAATAAAATTGTATCTTAAGTAATTACTTTTACTCAAGTAATCACTTTGACTTGTTATAGATACAGGTGTTAATATTCATTTTTGTTTTTAGGGTTCTGTAGCCAAATGGCAAAAACAGAATACTCATAGATTCGCCCTGTCCCTCCCTCTCTCTGTTTGTTTGTCTGTCCGAATGCCCAGCCATTTTACTTCAAGACTATTGGTACCACAAAGTTGAAATTTGGAAAGTAGGTGTCCTCTAAGAACCGCTACACAAATGTGATGAAAAATTATGAAAAAAAAACTAAAAATAGAGGTGGCTGGCTCCCCATGTGTGAGGGTTGAAAAAAAATACCATGTCTATAATTGTGTGGGGTATGTTATTGGTGGTGTCTATCGACAGCTCTTAAAAAATGACATCGGGGTTTCTAAAACACTTTTTTTCTTAAGTCAACAGTTGATGAGATATTTGCTCCCAAAGCCATACAAATTGTGCCCCCTCTAATTTTTAAAGTAAGAGTAGAAAAATTCTGAAAAATAAATAAATTTATAGAATGTAAAGAAAGAAAGAAAATTGATTCGAACAAGATTTGATTTTTTTGAGATATGGGACTTTTTCCCCCAACTGCTACAGTAACTTTGTTTTTAACCGACTTCAAAAAAAGGAGGAGGTTCTCAATTCGGTTGTATGTTTTTTTTTTGTGTTTGTTACCGCATATCTCCGTCATTTATGAACCGATTTAAAAAATTCTTCTTTTATCTGAATGGATTTACTTCCCGATTGGTCCCATAGAAATTTCATCAAAATCGGTTCAGCAGTTTGGTTTTGAAATCAAAATAACTGAAAAAAATGTCATCCAAGTAAAAGAAATTGCGAAATTGATACTTGGCAAGGATTTGTGTGTGACGATAACTAAAAAAAAAAACATACAACCGAATTGAGAACCTCCTCCTTTTTTAGAAGTCGGTTAAAAAGGGTAAAATAAAAACTTTTTTGCAAAAAAAAACGACTTCCAAAAAAAAACACTAAAAAGTGGAAAATAACTTTACTTTCGGAAGTCGGTGACTATTGTTTGTTTCATTGACTTTTTTGCCACCGACATTATGTTAATCAAAAAAGTTTTTTTTGATTAACATAATGTCGTAGGGGTGCGTGTTGCTGAGGGTAGCAGCGAGCGGCGGGTGATCGGTGTCTAGCGAAGCTAGAGGTAGTGCACCGTTGGTGACTTATCGTACGCTCAGCAGATAGTACACTGGGTAGTGGTATGAGAAGTAGGGCACGAAGGTCCTAGACATGAGCCGCTACGCGTGGTCTGTTGGTGCATATCTATGGCTAGCTCTGGTCTCTCTGGAACCTCAGGTCAGTAGGCGACAGGTTGAAGTCGCCGACACCGAGAACGAGTGGCACATGGAACTCGCCCTGTATCCCATGAAACTTCATCACGTCACAGTATTTGAGCAGCGACCTTTTGTGGAAGGTTGCCACATCGTTAAAACTATGCCGCTAGTACACGGTGCTGATAACGAAGCACGCGCCGTCGGGAACTTCAAAGGTGTACCCCTTTAAAGTGACTATGTCTCTAATGTGACCCAGACAGGCCATAATCGTCTGGTAGCGACAGCAACAACTTCAACTCCACAAGTAGAAAGGTTTAGTGTAATTGACGTTTCCTGTATACAGGTAGGCCTCCTATTTGCTACTGCTCGCAGTCAACATCGCAGACTAGGGTCTACTCGTAACGTGCCCGTTGTCGCCCGAATTTGCCGCACGGGGTGCCCGGAGACGTAAATGACCATGGTCATCTATGTCTCAGTTATGTATGGCCACCTAGTAGATCGGCAGCTTAACATGACGCGTAGGTTTTTGACCAGTGCTGTTGGCACATTTTGGCAGACCTAAGCTCACTTGTCAGTACCACGGAGTAAATACAAAGGTCAGTACATGTGAATAAATCCAGTATTTTTGAATTCCATGCATAATCCTCAGTCTTTTTTTTCTCTATGGCAAACTCATTTGACATTGTTAATTCATCGTTTATGGACACTTCAACCAACTTATTTGTTCAGGCGGGAAAACACAGAACTAAAATAAAAGTACCAAGACGTTAGACTTATCGATTTTTGCTGAACTGGGCCTATTTGGCGCAGCCGTGAGGCACACAATATTTCTTGGTTAGTCTAAAATTTTATTTTATATTTGCTTTTTTATATTCTGTATTGTGTACTTGTGGCGTGTGCCAATAAACGTTTTTTCTTTCTTTCTTTCTTTCTTTCGATGCAAATTTTCTTGACTAGCAGCGCCACCTTCAACTGTACTGTACACTTGGTGGTCATAATATACTGTCAATACTGTCATAATGAAAATATAACCTTGTTTACCTAGTTCGTATTAATACCAAAGCGGCATAGGCGTTATCAATGGGGCCTTGTAAATTATTATACTACAGTATTTGTATTACATATTTCCTGTGCGTTCGTTGTGATGACTTTAAAGAAGAATTATATATTAAACCTCTACCACCGACCCATCTCTACAGCTACTTTCAATTTGCCACTTTAGTCGATAGCGAATCATCTTCATGTAAGGATATTTACTACTGATAAGAAGTTGTTTATCTATAAATTTAATTGGAGTAAGATATTATATAATGTTTCCTTTCTTTTAGTTCATTCTCATTTGGCCCCTCGATCATTGGCTGAAGTTGTATCTCGATTCCAAGTCGAGGAGCTTCATCTAACTTTAACCGAAGGACAATGGAGGCACAACCAATGGGGATATCCAGTATTGGATGCAGCGCCTGGGGCAGAACTCTATGCCTGGTTCTCACCTGAAGTTGTAGATGTAGATACACAATGGAAAAAACTAAGTGCTACACTCTCTGGACTCTTTTGTGCTTCACTTAATTTCATTGACAACTTTAATACAGTGACGCCTCAAATGGCGTTATGGCCTATGGGAGCAGTGAAATCTAGTCAAAATGTAACCTCACAATTGCGATATGCATCATTACCCAGAGAGATTGTATGCACTGAGAATCTAACACCATGGAAGAAACTTTTGCCATGTGAATCAAGTCGCGGTTTTTCAGCATTGCTTAATTCTAGAATGATCCACAACACCAACTATCATTCAATTGGAGTTCATGTCAGAAAAGTTTGTAAATCCAGTGATTGTTTGGATACTCAATTAGAGTTCAAACAAACTGTGGCTCTGGTTTATGACTATGATATCATAGGTAGCAATGACTGGTCATTTAGAAAACTGTTTGGGCAAGGTCTGCCTGGAGCCTGTCCGCTGTCTTCAGACAGCAAGATTTATGTTGATGTTACCTCAAATGAAACACAGAGTTTCACACTGACTCCACCACCAGACAATGTCATAGTGTCACAAAGAGGTGGAAGTGATACTAAACTAGCAGTTTATAACATAAACCCTGATGGTCAAATGATGAACATAGGTGTGAAATATAAATCTAAGTTAGATTTACCAGTTTCTGTACCTCCACCTCTGCACTTTACCCGTTACATCCTTGGTTATGGTAAAGAGTTTGGAGGTATTGTAACAGAGATAACAAACAACTGCTGGACTTCTATCAATGTGGTTGTTTTAGAGAATGCACCATGGTGGTTACCAATACAACTGAGTTCACTAAGAATAAATGGTGAAGCTGAAAGTAGCCTAGTTATGTCTCAGTACTATTCACCAGGCCGTAGCAGGCAGAAGCCATACCACTTAGAACTACTTATGAAATTGCCTCCAAAATCCACCACCACAATCACAATAGACTTCGAATTTGTCTTCTTGAAATGGCAGGAATATCCTCCTGATGCCAATCATGGCTTCTATGTTGGCTCAGCATTAATTTCAGCAAATTTACCCACAGCTCGAAATTACACTAGTGTTCCTATTACAGGCACTACATTCGATTCGTTTGTTAATGCATCAAAGATATGTAAGTATGTTTAATTGCCAACATTTATAATTACAGTGATAAGTATCACTCCTAGATCATTTCATGGGAAATTATACTGAAACATGCCTATAAGGATAAGAAATGACAATTAGGGGTTAAAGTATGAAATTGCTGATTTATACTGCAAAATTAAAACTAATTTTTTTCTAAGCTCAAATATTTACCCTCATTATCTATACATTGCTGCCATCTAATCGGAAGTTCATTTATGCCTGTGCGATAGAACTCTGGGGATCTAGATTAGACAAACTATGTGAAAGCATTTTGTACTACTAAAAATTTTTCTTCCCAGGAGGGGAAGAAAAATTTTTACTACCACATAGAAAATTGTCCAAATCACGGAAAAAATGGTAGACAGTTGGAACAAGGTCTGGCGAGTATGGAGGATGACTTGTGGTTTCTAACTGCAACTCCAGTACAGTTACAAAGGTGTCCCGTGCAGTGTGAGGTCTTGCGTTATCATGGAGAAATAGTGTCGAAGATCGATTTACGAGTCGGGGCTGTTTCACTGCCAGTTCGCCATCATTGTTCGAAGTTCGGGACAGTGAACATCTGCTGATATTGCTTGACCAGACCTGAAAAAGCTGTAGTGAATATACCACCAAACAGTTACCATTACTTTTGTAAGCTTGTCTTTAGGTTACTGTTGCGGCGTTTGAACTGGGGTCAACCATTGCATTTTTCGCTTACTGTTATCGTAAAGAATCCACTTTTCGTCACATGTCACAATTCGATCCAATATTCCTTCATTTTTGTACCCATTCAAAAAGGCAGCGCAAGTTTCAACACACGTTTCTTTCTGCAGATCAGGCAAATCATGAGGCACCCATTTTTCATATTTTTTTTATCTTATTGATTTGATGCAATTGAATCAATATTGTAGGTAAGGTAACGTTAAACCATGCTGCTAATTCCTGGGTAGTTTAACTCGGATCGGCTTCCACCATCTCCTTCAATTCAGCGTTATTCACCTGTGTGGGCGGTCTTCCACGTAGTTCGTTCTTCAAGTCGAAGTTTCCATTACGAAAGCGTACCAAAAACGCAGGATGCGGTTATTAGCAGTCTCCTCCATACGCAGCATTGATATTGCGAGCCGTTTCTGCCGTGTTAGTTCCACGTCGGAACTCGTATTCAAAACTTACTCGGATTTTCGAAGTATCCATCTTTTCCGTATAAGCTGAATAAAAAAAACAATTGAAATTCGTAAATCGAATGTAATGCACATTTTTTAAAAGAAAAATCTCGTATATCTCACACCATGAAGGTTTAATGTCAATTCAAAGTATCTATTACTATAATATAAAACGGCAATTTCATAACCCCTATATTAGCATTCAAGGTTATATTAACGTTTTGCGTTATGCATGTGATTTCACAATTACTCTTAGTAGCATGCCCAGTGGTACTATTCACATATAGCTAAAGGCTAATTATTTGAAATTTTTCAGGGTATCCCATAGTTTTCAGGACAAATGGTGCCATGGTATCACTGCCCACCCCAGACTTCAGTATGCCATACAACGTGATCTGCCTTGCCTGTACTGTGGTGGCATTGGCATTTGGTCCACTACATAACATTTGCACAAAAGAGCTGGTTCTGAAGCCCCTGGGTACACCTGTCTCACTTACCCAAAAGCTTTTAAACTTATTTAAGAAAAAAAAAGATTAGTTAATTTAATCTTTTGTCTTGAAATAAAAGTACTTATTTTAAATTAAGTATTGGACTGAATAAATGATGAACACTTATCTGTATTTTGTAAACTATAATAGTACCTATAAGTATTAAGATTATATATTTTTTCTGGTTTGCCAGAAGTTCAGAAAACACTGATGATGTGTCAGCAAATCAGCATTCATACTTTTCGTAGTTGTTCGTGATAACTGTGAGAAACATTCACATTGAAACTTCTGTTTTCAAAGTGATAATAAAATCAGAGGAACTGGTCCTCCGAGTGTTAGCACTACCACCGACGTGCAGTCAAATGTAAGAGCAATACAAATTAATCTATTATTGCAAGGTGAGAATTCCGTGCTCACAAAGTGCGCATCTTTATTTGAAACGTGCTTTTGCCCGCGGCTTCAGTCGAAAATTATCCCACGTGTACGTACTACTGGGAAAAGTTGCCTATGTCCTAACAGGTCATGGTCTACCTATGTCATTAAAAACAAAATAACTCAATATTTAGGTACATTTATTAATAGTTCGGCTGTTAAAAAAAAACCGAAAGAGCAATATAGTACATAAAGTCCTTTCGTCTTTTCAAAATTATTGTTTTACCTCAGACAGCATTAATCCAATAGCAACCCAAAACAGATCACTGTGCGTGTGAGCTAACTAAGTATGAAAGGACTCTTATTAACCTTTTCACCGCCAACGTACACAGAACGCGATGCCTCGCCTGCGCCAAGCTATAAAATGTATAACGAAATTTAATATAATTGATTGAAGTCGTGGCGTATGATAAAAAATTAAGGTTAAGGAAGGAAAATCTGTAAATGAATCTTGGGAAGAGATGGCAAATTGCATACGGAGAGTAGCAAAAGATGTATTTGGAGAATCGAAAGGAAAAGGTGTGACAGATAAGGATACATGGTGGTAGAAAGAAGATGTGCAAAATAGTTTAAAAGAAAAAATGGCTGCATTTAAAGAATGGCAGGGTGTAGCAAACGGGAATGACAGTTTAAAAGATGCAAAAAAAAAAGATTTATAAAGAATGGAAGAGAAAGTAAAAAAAGGCGTTAGCAGTTTCCAGAGCTAAGGCGCAGGAGAAGTTGTATAACTCACTGGACAGTCCTAGAGGCCAGAAGGAGCTTTACCGGATAACAAAAGCAAGGGAAAGGAGAACGAGGCGTATAATTCATAAGAAAAGATGGCGCTGGTAAGGTTCTGTCCAAAGATGATGAAATAAAAGAGAGATGGAAGGTTTATTTTGAAAAGTTGATTCATGAAGAGAATTAATGGAACGGTGTGATCAAAGAGGTACAAGTAAATATGTTTGGTGAGGGAATGAAGTAAGGAAAGCAGTTCAAAGCATGAAAAATGGAAAGGCCATGGGCCCTGACGAAATACTAGTAGAAGTATGGAAGTGTTTAACCCTTTGTCTAGTAGAGGCATTATATTTGCCGACATGTTTTCATTGCTCCACAAAAAGATAATTTGTATTAACGAAACGTTTTATCGTTTCGGGTAAAAGAGAACAAACTAGTACGACGAAAAAAAATATAAAAATTGGTAACATTCATATGACATGTGTCAAATAAATGTCAAGTTAGTTTGAATTTGCGGCTTTTTCTATTCTCGAGAGTAATCCGGCTAAATCTCGAAAAAAAACTGTTCTTTTGGTAAGTTTTTTTTTTATAATCGTTAGACTTGTGTTTTTATGACAATCTTAGATAATTATTTTAGATCAATATGTAATATTATTGGCGAAATCTGGAAAAATCACGTCGGCAGTATATTTGCCACTACCAGTTTGTACATTACCCGTTGTTGGCAATATATATGCCAGTACCAGTGAGATTTATTTTTATTTACAGAATAAACAATGGAGCACCGTTGTCGGGCGATAAACGATCGCGAAATTGAACTGCAGTTGGAAGCCATGTTTGGCCTTCCAGATGGTACAGATTCAGAAGACAGTTTGGAAGAATCCGATACTGATGACCTTGTACAAATGCTTTCAGCTAACGATTCCTCTTTTCAACCTTGCATCGAACCAGACTTTGCAGACTCGTTGTTGACAGCTAGAAGTAGTAGAAGACACGGAAAACATGGGCCAGAACAGGCAACGGATGAATGGGAAGAAGTTGACGAGCATGAGAGTGAAGACGAAATAAGTACAGGAAGCAACAACAGAAGAATGGAGAATGATAATATACGGACTGATAGTGAAGACCAAATAGGTACAGAAAGCAACAACATTCGAAATGAGACAAGTGAAGGAACAACAGATTGTGAAAGTGATAATGAAGTGGGAGGAGGAGGAACATTTAGAGTACTCCGTGCTTCAACATCTAGCGCCACCACTGCACAACCTTTAGATTCTACATCTAATGTGGTGACACGAGATGCAGAGGTGACTGCACCCACCTCCTTGGTTTCAGAAGAATCAGATTCCGATGAAGATGAAATAGAATGGAAGAAAGTTGATTGGCTAAATGATCCGAATGTGCCTTCCTTCGACGAAAACGAACTTCAATCGCAAAACCATTTTCCGAGTAGATCTAGACCAATCGCTTACTTCGAAGTATTTTTTGATAATGAAGTGATTGAAAACCTACTTATTCAATCAAACTTGTTTGCTAGTCAATCAAATGTTAGAAATTTTACTCAAATTACTAAAGACGAACTCAAAGCATATCTTGGAATGCTAATACAAATGGGGATACACAAACTACCGTCAATTGAAGATTACTGGTCTAGCAATCCAGCATTATGTGTCCCTGAGATTGCTGAAACCATGACTGTGCGGGGTTGATCCAGGTATAATTTCGGGAAGAGTGAAAAAATGCGTTGCTTGATTGAATGTGCAATTTTATTCTAACATAATCACAAATGTAGGTAGGCGGTCGAGAAGCATTAAAAAATAAACCGATTGGCCATAATCCACGTAGCCTCAACATTATGATATACGAATTGCTGTAGGCGCTTGCGGGAACATACCCCCGGGCGTTGAAAGCCTGCCTTTCAACCACTAAGAATCCTCAGACTCCGGATCTATAGGAAACGGACAAATCTTGCTGAATGATCTGCGTAACAGACCACTAGAAGTCTTGACGTCTGCCACTCTGACTACGCCGTCTGTCCCTGGATACGTAGCAACGATCCGACCCATTTTCCACTTGAGTGGGGGGAGGTTGTCTTCCTTTAACAGGACCAAAGAATTCAGCTTCAAGGAGCCCTTACATGCTCGCCATTTCGTGCGAAGTTGGAGTTCCGATATGTATTCCTTGCTCCATCTACTCCAAAAATGTTGTCGGAGAAGCTCAATACGCTCAAATCGATTCAGAGAATTGATGGACTGGTCTCGATAATCAGGTGACGGCAGCGATGTCATAGGACGTCCAATCAAAAAGTGTCCGGGTGTGAGCGGCGTCAGATCCTCGGGGTTCGATGATAACGGCGTCAGTGGTCTGGAGTTCAAAATTGCTTCAACCTGAACCATCATGGTGTATAGCTCTTCGTAGGTAAGGTTACAAAGGCCCAGCACTCTGACTAAGTGATGCTTGGTTGATTTAACACCAGCCTCCGCAAGGCCAGCGAAATGAGGGGAATATGCAGGAATAAAGTGAAATTTAATTCCTTCCTTAGCCATTTCCTCAGATAGCGAATCGCAACTCGCCCTAAGAAACCTAGAAAGGTCATTAGATGCACCAACAAATGAGGTGCCATTATCTGAGTAGATATTTGTCGGCTTTCCTCTACGTGAGATGAACCTCTTTAATGCCATAATGAAAGTATTGCTTGTTAAATCACCGACTAATTCAAGATGAATTGATTTTGTAGAAAAACAAACGAAAATAGCTATATAAACTTTTACTAATTTACAGCCACGACCTTGTCGAACAGCTGACTGAATAGGACCTGCATAGTCCAAGCCTATATTTTCAAAAGGAAAACCTGGTAGAAGTCGCTGCTGTGGTAAATCTCCCATAATAGGACTTACAGTTTTACCTCTAAATCGGCAACAACGAACACATTGTTTACAGCTCATCCTAGCTAAATTGCGACCTCGTATGGGCCAGTAGGTATCTCGTATCGACGCCAACAATAACTGGGGTCCAGCGTGAAATAATCTTTTATGCTCATAATTAAAAAGTAACTTAGAAAAATGATGGCTAGATTGAATAAGAATCGGGTGCTTTTTATCATAAGGAAAATCTGAATGTTGTAATCTACCTCGAATTCGCATTATATTATTCTCGTCTAGAAAAACGTTAAACTTATTTAATTCACTTTTCTTGGGTAACGATTTATTATTAAGTAGTAATTTATAGTCTTTAAAAGATTGCCTTTGAGATAAACATAATAAAGTTTAAAGCCCTTTCTAGTTCATGCACAGAAAGAGGACCGCGAATAGGTTGTTTTCTACATGCGTCAATAAAACGTAAAACATAGGCGACTGTTCGCTGAAGTCTTAAAAAGTTTGAAAACCGTGTAAAATTAATCAATTCATCAATTGTTATTGAATAAAACATGCAAGGTGACATCTAATTTCATTTCAGGCAAAATTTCATCATTAAAATTCATTAATTTGGAAGGCCAATAAGAAATTTCATTCATTAAAAAACTAGGACCGGACCACCAATCATCTAAACTAGGTAATAAATTAATGTCTACTCCACGAGACAAATGATCAGCAGGGTTTTGGTCAATTGGAACATGTCTCCACTCACAGCCACCAGTCTTATCTAAAATCTCGGCAACCCTGTTACGAACGAACGGCTGTAATTTATTTGGTAACATTTTTAGCCACCCTAAAACAATAGTGGAGTCAGTCCAAAAGAAAGTGCGTCGCGCGCTGACTCGTAATGCTGCTACAACCTTTTCAAAGATGCGAACACCTACAAGAGCACCGCATAGCTCAAGTCTGGGTATGGTCGTCGGCTTGAGTGGCGCAACTCTGCTTTTGGCTAACAATAAACGCACTAAAACCTGTCCCTGCTTATCAACGCTTCTTACATACAGACAAGCGCCGTAGGCGCGTTCAGACGCATCAGTAAAAATGTGAAATTCTAAAAACTCATAACAATCAATTAAAACTCGACGTGGAATATGAATTTCTTTTAATTTAGGTAAATTAATAATCATTTCATTCCAAAGCTTACTAATGTCCGGTGATAGCATTTCATCCCAAGATAATTTTTTTAACCATAACTTCTGAAGGTATATTTTCATAACAATTACACACGGAGCCAATAATCCAAGCGGATCAAAAACTTGTGAAACAATCGAAAGCATGTCACGTTTTGTGTTATTAAAATTAACTGACTGACTTATTGGAAAACAAAGGTAATCTGACAGTGGCTGCCAACCTAGGCCTAAGGTTTTGGTTGACTCAAATCCACCAACATTCAAATCCAGTGAAGACTGGGGAAAGTCAGAACCAATTACCAATTGTATGTCATTCGACTTCCACTTTCTTAGATTCATCTGCGCTGAAGCGAGAGTTGAAGTAACTTTATGACGCAACTCTTTGACCTTATTGATGTCATCTCCTCCGGTGAGCAAGTCATCCACGTAAAAGTCGTGGAGGATGACGTCACCAATCTCCTTATCAACACACTCTAGCCCTAACTGCCGAAGACACCGGGTTGCTAGGTAAGGAGCGCTGGCCATGCCGTAGGTCACGGTATTAAGTTGATAAGCGCGTATTGGAGTTGACGGATTATCACGCCAAATAATTTGTTGAAGATACCTATCATTTGGATGAACAACTATCTGCCGGTACATTTTCTCAACATCAGCAGCTATGATGTACTTATGTTGTCTAAAACGCAACAGGATCGATAAAAGGTCATCCTGTACCACGGGTCCAATCATCTGGATATTATTAATAGAAATACCAGTGTTGGTTAAACTACTTGCATTAAAGACCACCCTTAACTTAGTGGTGGCGCTGCTTTCGCGCAGAACTCCGTGATGCGGAATGTAAAACGCTTGATCATCAATAGTTTTACATCTAGACATATGACCTAAAGTTTCATATTCCATAATGAACTCTTTGTACATATTACAAAATTGAGTTTTAGATTTAAATCTACGTTCCAAAGAAGCAAAACAATGTTTGGCTCTTGACAAAGATTCGCCTAAATTGTCCGGGGAACATTTTAAAGGAATCCTAACACAAAATTGACCATTTTCCAAACGAGTAGTGTTTTTCATAAAATGCTCCTCGCATAGCTTCTCCTCTGGGGAATATGGAGACGAAGTACACACTTCTTCAAGTTGCCAAAACTTTGTGAGTTGTTGATCAACATTAAAATTTAATTCATCGTCACAGTCTGAACACACCTTTATAAAATTACATTTTAAAATTTTAGAAGAAATACAACTGTTAATTGGGCCGGAGACCAACCAACCCAATTTAGTCTCACAAAGAATTGGTTGCCCATCACCCAACTTAATTCGTTGAGATTCCAATAAATCCCAAAAGATGTCAGCACCCAGCAACATATCGACAGGCGCCGGTGAGTAAAAGTTGGGATCTGCGAGACAAACATCAGACGGAATTTTAATTTTTAACAAGTTAACTTGCTTACTTGGAATCTTATCGGTGATGGATGGGAGAACAAAACAATTAATATCCATGCTAAAATTGTTATTTAAAGATTTTATTGATAAAGCACACATTTTATTGATAAAAGATGACGAGTTGTTAACACCTATAATAGAATTGTTTACAGTCTTGGCAGTCAAACCTAGCTGGTGGTATAACCTCTCAGTCATGAGACATGACGTGCTGCCACTGTCAAGCACAGCACGAGCAACATACTGCTGACCATTAATACTCATGACCTTGACGAGTGCAGTGGACAATAACACGTCGCCGTGTTCTACACTCGCGGACAGCGACACACCGGTACCTATACCTACAGTAGTGGGATGAGTGGAGACAGTCGCACTGCCATTTTTATCAATAACAACACTGCTAGCAGAAGCACCACTAGCGTCTGACTTCAAGGATTTATCAACGTGAACAATAGTGTTGTGTTTACGACGGCATATTTTACAACCTGGCTTTTTGCAATTGTTTGCATAATGTCCCAGATTAAAACAGTTGTAACAAACTTTGTATTTAG
This sequence comes from Standfussiana lucernea, assembly GCA_964057025.1. Classification (NCBI taxonomy): domain Eukaryota; kingdom Metazoa; phylum Arthropoda; class Insecta; order Lepidoptera; family Noctuidae; genus Standfussiana; species Standfussiana lucernea. The sequence goes on from OZ059785.1 coordinate 7,894,297, forward strand.
GTAATAACTTTAAACGAGCTTCATTGCTCAACGATAAAAACTGAGAACAACTACTTAACTTATGATCACCGTTACACATAACACAATTCTTAGGCTTATTCGAAACACCATCATCCTGTTTACTAGAACTTTCACCTGAATTATTTTTATTAGAATCCTGTACTAACATTGACCTAACCTTGTTTGAATTTTTAACTGTGTGTGAGTGTTTAGTATTCGTAGAAGTTTCCATTTCGAACGTTTCTAATATCTCAGCACGGTTTTTAATAAAAGTTATAAATAGTTCAAACGTAACTTTAGAATTCTTGTCCAGGCGGCCCTTATACTCACCCCATTCACGATATGTTTTGCTATCTAATTTATGTGTGACAATATGAATGAGTAAAGTATCCCAATGATTAACAGGTTCATTTAAGGATTCTAGGGCACGTATGTTTTTGTTAACAACATCAAGTAAACCCTTTAAATTAACTGAAGACTCCTTTTGAAGGGTGTCGATTTGAAATAATGCAGAAACATGATGTTGGATAAGCAGGTGTTTGTTATCAAACCGCTCGCAGAGAAGATTCCACGCTACCGAATAATTTGCAGAAGAAAACTGAATTGAGTTGATCACCACAGCAGCAGACCCTTCTAGGGATGACCTCAAATAGTGAAATTTATTTATTTCATCCATATCGTCGTTTGAGTGGATGAGACTAACAAATGTGTCGTGAAACTCTAACCAGTTAGTATAAGAACCACTGAATTTCGGCAACTGAATAGTCGGTAATTTAACAAAATTATGATTGCTAGAACGCGACATTACGTCACAATTATCATTAGAATCTCCTTTCCTATTATCGTCCAACATTTGTTGAGCTTTAGATAGGGTTTTGTAATAAAGAGATTCAAACTCCTCGCGTTCCGACATCTGACCATCCAAGTCATCTGTGCTACACTCCAGCATTAATTGCACCCCATCATATTGCGCATACAACGCCTCGAGTCTAGTAAAACGTAATTGCAACTCGCTTACCTCAGTAGGGCTCAAGGAAGAAGGATTCAAAGAATTTAAATAGTTTGAGAACATTGTCACCTTTCCTTTGCAACTCGCTCGTTTCCTAACGAGATCTTTATTGTCCTTATTTAATTCCTTATCCTCTGGCATTGCGTAAGCTGGTGCAATCAACCTGGAATGTATATAAATAAAGTTATAGCAACGTTTAAATTAATGAAGCAGCCTGAAATACGTACATGATTAAAATACACTAACTTTAGAGTGAATTTACATAAATAATGATTTAGAATTTATAATAAACCATGCGTCTTGACGGTTATATTGTACTAAACATTAATAATAACACTGCAATTGCAATGATTTCTATTGTCTACCTGTGTTAACTAATATGATTACATAACTGTCTCAATAACTGTAAAATTATTACACCGTAAAGCAAAATAATGCAGTTACTATTAAGAACTACTCTTTAACAATGTGTAAATAACAAAACTGAACAATAATTACTGATCAGTTAATAATTATATTACAATTTGTAACCACTCACAGAACAAAGAAAAATGACAATAGGTATTTCGTACTAACCTGGCTATTAACGGCTGACTTACACTAATTATACCTGTTAAATAGAGTGTTGGGTACACAAATTTAATAATAAATACGCCTTTTCTCAGCTATTAAGTATCCAGACCACGTAAATTCCAATAATCCTTTGAATGACGTAGCAGAATTCACCGGCCACGCCGGGCGTCGACTATAATTTTTGATGTACACCAATTCTTCAATCCCTTTATAACAATTCGCTGATCGGAGTAAATATTCTTCAAATCTCCACATCCGGCTCGAAGGACCATGTGCGGGGTTGATCCAGGTATAATTTCGGGAAGAGTGAAAAAATGCGTTGCTTGATTGAATGTGCAATTTTATTCTAACATAATCACAAATGTAGGTAGGCGGTCGAGAAGCATTAAAAAATAAACCGATTGGCCATAATCCACGTAGCCTCAACATTATGATATACGAATTGCTGTAGGCGCTTGCGGGAACAATGACACTCCAAAGATTTCAAAAGATTTCTAGATGTCTACATGTAAATGACAACGAACAGATGCCCAGAAGAGGTGAAACAGGTTTCGATAAACTTTATAAAATTCGCCCACTACTAGATCAAATAAACCAGAGATGTCAAAATAATGCCAGAAATACAAAATCTCAGTCCATTGATGAATCAATGGTGAAATTCAAGGGACGCAGTGCGCTAAAACAGTATATGCCCCTGAAACCTATCAAGCGCGGTTACAAAATTTGGGCTAGAGCAGATAGCAAGACTGGTTATTTGTTTCACTTCCAAGTCTATACTGGTAAAAGTGACAATGTGGAAACTGGTCTAGGAAGTAGTGTGGTAAAAACTCTAGCTCAACCACTTATTGATGAAGGTTGCTCAGCACATATTAGCTTTGACAATTTTTTTAGTAGTTATGACCTTCTTCAGTATTTATATGACCACGGCATATACAGTACAGCAACTGCGAGAAATGATAGATTGGGAATGCCTGTTTTAGTAAAGAAACCTACAGGTCTAAGAAATTGCGAGGAAATCATGAAGAGACAAAATAGAAAACTGAAACAATTACAAAAAGGGCAGTACAAATGGCGAGTTCGGAACAACGTGGGGTTTTCCATCTGGAAGGACACAAAATTAGTGACCATTTTGAGTACAGCCTTTCATCCGAAAGAAGAGGCTACATGTCAACGTACACAAAAGGATGGAAACAAAAGACCCTTTCGCTGTCCACGTGCAGTTGTAGAGTACTCGAAGCGAATGGGCGGGGTCGATAGATTTGATCAGCAAAAAGCCATTTATGATGTCGCTCGTCGAAGCAAGAAATGGTGGAAGCGGTTGTTTTATTTCTTGTTCGATGTAGCAATCACAAATGCATATATATTGTACTCGAAGAATTCAAGAGTGCACAACCCCATGAGCCAAAAGACGTTCAGGCTTACTCTTGCCAGAGAACTTGTAAACAATTTAACATTTCGGAAACGAAAATTTTCAACTGCTCCCAAATTCTTAGCAAAGAAAAGGAAGAATAGTGCAGAGCCAGTTACTCGCCAGAAGAAACTTTTTGGTGTACCTGAAGATATTCGTTTCACCAATGTTGGTGAGCACTTACCAGAAGGCATAGAAACATACAGGCGCTGCCGAGTATGCAGCAGCGCAACTAAGAATAAAAGATCCAACATACAATGCGGCAAATGTGAAGTGCCTCTTTGTGCTGTTCCTTGTTTCAAACAATTTCACATGTGTGCTGACCAGTAGTGGCAATTATATGGCCAACATAATTTTTTTTTTGAAAAAAAAAAAAAAAAACCTTTTTCTTCTTTGTAAAACATAATTACATAATATATCTGAGTTTCATTACATTTGCATGGCTAGTTTCCTCTACCAGTTAAAGGGTTAAAAGAAGAGGGATGTATGTGGCTGACTTTATTCTTCAATAAGTTGTTGTATGAAGATGCGATCCCACAAGAATGATGCAATAGTTCGCTAGTGCCCATTTTTAAGAATAAAGGTGATGTGCAGGACTGCAACAACTATCGGGGGATAAAGCTGATGTCACATAGTATGAAAGTATAGGAGAAAGTGACAGAGAAATAATCCAAAAACCAGTTTGGGTTTATGCCAGGTCGAGGGACAATGGACGCCACTTTTGCACTCCGCCATTTGTGCGAGAAGTGCAGACGTGCACTAAAAACTTGCACATGGTGTTCATTGATCTGGAGAAAGCGTATGATAGGGTACCTCGGGATATGTTGTGGTGGGTTTTAAAAGGAAAGGTATACCTGGGAAGTATGTAGAGCCAATCTTGTAGCTACGTCCGGTCAGTTGCTGGCAAAACCGACGAGTTCAGTGTGGCTGTAGGCTTGCATCAAGGGTCGGTTTTAAGTCTTGACCACTTCTTGTTGATTATGGACGCTCTGACGTCGGACATACAGAAAGAGGCACCCTGGTGCATGCTGTTTGCCGACGAGATTGTTCTTGTCGGTGAAGATAGACCTGAGATCCAGAGCAGATTGGAGAATTGGCAACAGAAGCTGGAGAATGTTGGCTTGAAAATCAGTAGAACTAAAACTGACTACATTTTTTTGCGATTTCGGAGGTCTCTCCAGTTCTGGAGTCATAGCGCTAGATGTCGTGTTTCTTCTTGCCTGCTCCGACTTTCGGTAGCTCAGTTCACTCGTGCAAAGCGATGGCGAAATAGATCGTAGCGTTAAGCACAGAATTAACATTGGATGGATGAAATGGCGGCAGGTCACGGGAAAAATCTGTGACTCCCGCATTCCCCTTAAGCTTAAGGGGAAGATTTATAAAACAATGGTTAGACTAGTCTTGTATGGATCAGCAACAAAAGGGATGAATGAAAGGCATTTCTATGTGGTTGAGATGAGAATGCTTAGGGGGATGTGTGGTGTAACGCGGATGGATAAAATAAGAAATGAGTACATAAGCGGAAGTTTGAAATTGGCGCCGGTGACTGTAAAGTTGTGTGTTAGTTGGTTGTCGTGGTTTGGGCACGTGGTGCGGAGGAATGAGGAAATTGTTGTGAAGAAAGTTTTGAGTATGAATGTGGATGGGTATAAAGGTAGAGGAAGACCAAAAAAACTATGGATGGACTGTGTGAAAGGATGATATGGTTAGAAAAGAGGTAACTGCTGAAATGACGAGTAATAGAGAAGTATGGAAGAAGAAAACATGCTGCGCCGACCCCAAATAAATTAAGATAAGGGCAGGAGAATGATGATGAAGTCGTGGCGCTGGTGGCACGAAAATCTGGAACTTCTATTGAAGTCCGTGGCGGTGAAAAGGTTAAACGCGCTGTACATTAATAATTATACCTACGCAATGTTTATGGGGTCATTTCATGAATGTTTACCAACTGTAAACGGACATAAGTAATTAGATCGCCAAAAGCATGGAACTATTACGTACTGCCAATAGTTCCTAGCACTTTATTATGAATCTCTAGTCAACTCTAGTGCATTGTCAATCTGACAAAACTTTTTTTTTTATAGTGATTATCCTTTTGTAATGTAGGTATATCCTATAGATATATTTTTTACATTATCAGGGTATTCTGAGAGTAAGTGTATCAGACTTGACTGAAAAGCTTGATTGTGTTACACAATACTTGTACTAAAACAATAATTTCTTTCATGCAGTGGGTGAACAACAACAATGTCCATGCTTTACAGAGTGCCAAGAGTTCCACAAGCTTGCGGAACTAAAGGGCCTTGGTTTGGTGATCTATTGTCATAGGACACGTGCAGACAATGTTAGTAGATACTTACTTTAATCTCGTGTTCTGTCGCATTTCCTTCGGGCAGTCAACTGGCTTCCTAAAGGGTCCCACTGAGTAAACAATCCGCCGGCAGGTTTTTGTTAGCCAGTAATCGTAACGGGACTCACACTAACAGCTCATGTGAAGTTCTGAGTCTGTGACCTGTTTTGAACTGCGTGTCTGTGGCACACAGGTTTAAGTCCTAACCTCAAGGCCGGTTGAAACTCAAATTTGAGGGCGCCAGCTGCCCATTAAAAACAGTGTGGAGATTATCAGTTAATAGTTGTAATGCGATAATTACATAGGTACCTGCAGCCCGCAAGTCATATTCGCTGCGTGATTGAGTTATGGAGGTTCTGGTGGGAAGCCCGACAGACCAGGCTTACACGCAATCTATAAGTCAGTGGGTTCGGTCCGGTTAGGCGACATATCCACCGTCTAAAATATGACCACTGAGATAGTCTCGCCGTCTTATCAATTTCGATAGAAAATTGAGGGCACGGACCACGGAGTGGCATTTCGCCCCAGGCGCTCAGTGCTCTCAGCTCACATACATGGTTAATAATTCACCTAGGTGATTAACATGGCACTGACCGTCACCTAGTAAATAGACGCATAGTGCATTGGCAGCGTGTTGTTACAGTTGCTGGCAGCTGGTGTCCGCAGCTCCACGGCCACTTATTATAAAGCGGGTATTTGGCGTACCAAAATGAAATACTTTGATAGTTATGTTGATGATTTCTGTAGTTCATAAAATTATGATTATTAATTAGGTAATCAGTAATGTGATATTTTTACATCAACAGACAAGTCAAGGTGGAGCGGTTGGAAACGCTGAAAACTTACCCCAAGATGTTTTTATCTTGCACAATAAAAAAGAAGTGAAAATAACAACTTCTAAATTATTCTCAGAACTGGGTAAAACCTTGAATTTATTAGATTTTTGTGTGTGCTGAATGTTCTTAAGTATGTTGTTGTGTGACACCGGCAATAGCCTGGAAGTTCAGGCATATTTGGCGGCGCGGCGTGTAGGTTAAACTCCTTATTGGACTTAGTTCTGCCATAATGATCCAACCCACAATCGCTTTAAATACTTCAAATTAATCCCACATTCTAAATGTGGTAGGAAGATATATTACTATCCAGTAAAACTCAGCTGTATAATAGGTACTTACCTGTACCTATGTGTTACTGTTTTCAAAACCCTACTAACGGATCATCTTGGACACCCCCGTCTCCAAGATGATCCCTAGGATATGGGCAAGATGATCTTCATTCCCATATTTCGGAAAAGTTCTAGATTTTTTGTTGAATTGAACGAAAACAACAAATTATTAGAGTTACCTATGTCTTTATTCGTGTAATCTTGGGTTACCTACCTAAGTACAAAGTGTCAGCTACGGAGCTTTGTGACCAAAATTATAATCTTGTTTTTTTTTTTTTTTTTTCTTAATTTAAATGACATGACGGGCATTGCAATCTGTTTACTTGCTGATTTATATGGTATGCCACTATTATTTAAAAGAAGACAAAACTAACGTAGTCTGAAGCTATAAGAGTTACCTACCCGATATAAAGAGAGGCAACTTGTAGCTAGCAGTTATGTGGCTATTAGGTACCTACTGTACCTACTTTTGTGAGCCAATTACGTTTCAAATAAACCTAGGATCGGTGCTTACTTAGTAGTATGTAGATCAAAAAGTATTACCTATATTTTACAATTTCTATATGGGTAGGTAGGTACTTTAACCTACGACGATAGGCATTTAACATACGTTAGTCTGCACCTACATGTCTATGAAATGAAATATTTAATACCTTATCTTCTTTTAGGTGTTTAGGTAGGTACAAGGTACATACATATCAAATCTGGAATGACATACGATGCGAACAAGATCGTCCAGTCTAGGAGCCAACACCTAAAAATGGGGTTCCCTACTCGAAATCGAATGACGTGAGATCGAATAACACTTGCTCAAAACGTTAACTCGATAGTAATTGAAATCGATAAATTATGAGCGCGATAGTTCACTACCTCGATGCATCAAAATCTCGAATATCTATTATATAAGCTCGAATCATCAGCAGCGCGAAGGCCCATTATCTTAGCTTTGTTAAGGGTCTATTTACACCGTTCAGTTGATTTACATTTCTAGGCGTATTTCTGCACATATATTGTTTAATTATATTGTAGGTACTCAAATAAATATCCCTAAAATGATTCCGGTCGGTCGGCCGAGAAATGGGCCTTCGCGCTGCCGATGATTCGAGCTTAAAGTTGTTCGAGATTTTGATGCATCGAGGTAGTGAACTGTCGCGCTCATAATTTATCGATTTCAAGTGCTATCGAGTTAACGTTTTCGAGAAAGATCTATTCGATCTTACGTCATTCGACTTCAAGTAGGGAACCCACTCTGCGGTGTGCGTATGACGCGGGCGGCGGTGCGAGTGGGTCGAAACTATGATTTTAGTGACATAGGGACCAACTTTGTTTTTTACATTTTACTTTATGCGGATGGATAGAGCTCATTAACCTCAATAATAATTGTCTTTACACTTTTTTTTCTAAACTTTATACTTTGGGTAGAAAAATGGGTTTTGTGATTTTTTTGTATGGAGCGGATCAAATTAAATTTATTACCTGCTAAGTGGCGTGTGATCCAGCTTTGTAACTTTATTTTTCTTATACCTTGTCTTTCTCCGTTAGCTGCTTTATTTTCCTAACTGCTTGTGCAGCTGAGCTTAACCTACCCGAAAGGGTTTTCATGTGCGCACACCACTGCAATTTTGAATCGATACCAATACTTAATTTAACTTGTATGTTACTGTTTCCAGAAAAGGAGAATATAAGTTGTCCACGATGTAGAAAAACTTTTGAGTATGCTCAAGAACTCATGAAAGAAGTAAAATCAATAGATAGGAAGGTTGTAATGGGCATATGCGAACACTGTCGTAAAAAAGCACAAACTATCAAAAAGCCGTTTTGTGTCTGCGACAAAATTGTAAAGAAATTTGAATCCTCTAATGGTGAACAAAAGGAAGACATTAAAAAGTACGTTAAAACTTGGTTCCCGCTCAAAAAACCACAGAAAATAAAAACTCGCGTTTACTCTGATCCACAAATCCATCAAAGTCTCCCCTCACTTGCGCCTGGACGTGACCCTGAAATCCAAACAATGTTTTACTCTGAAACGCATAAATCGGACATAAATTTAAATACAGAAATGAGAGAAACTGATTTAGAAATCGATAACAAAACGCAATTTGTTACCTTTTTGGAACCTAAGCCGATGGAAACACCTTTCGGTCTCATACTGCACGAAAGTGAAAGCGAGACAATGGTTCCAGGCAAATCCTTTATAGACTCAGACAATACATTTGTAGACTTCCAAAAACTCCCAAGAACTTCTCTTAAAAACCGCAAACAAGACGAAATCTTCGAGGATACACCTTCAATGGATGCTAAAGAAGCATTGATAAGAAGACATGACCTTAGCTTGAGACAGATGATATCACTTGATAAGGATTCTGGAGTTCCATATTCTGTATCAAAAAGCTCCGGGGTTTCGTTTACATCAGTATACGAAACACCAAAAATTGTTCCACGCAAACAGAAAGAAATAAAACATCATGTGTCTTACATGGATATGAAAATACCAATACCAACAAAAACCAAACACGATCTTGGCACTGATCTAAATTATGTATCGAATAGACGAGTAAAATATTTTGGATCATCAAGAACTTCAAAACAGGACTTACGAGATTCTTTGTATGAGCCAAAGAGAGCCGAAAAATATAACGACGATAGACCTAATAAAGTTTTGTACGAATCTAAAGAAAAACCAAAGACAGTTATGAAATTAAAAGACCGCCGTTTTGCGGATGGAGAATTACAATTACAACGCAGTGTAGACAAAATTAGTCACAAAGCTAAAACACCAGATACGCACTTAGCAAAATCAAAAAGTTTGCATACAAAATCCCTCAAGCCCAAAGAAACTTTAGGAAACTTATTCATTTTTCCTAAAATAAAAGAAAAGGGAGAAAAAAAAATAAGAGTCGGTGTGCGTTCTTCGGAACTCATAAAAGATACTCAAGAAAAGCTCGCTGCGCGACGCCTGCAAAAAGTTGATCAACAGCAAAAGAAAAGACTTGCGAGTGAAGAGAAAAAAATACAAGCTGAAGAAAAAAAAAGACAGGCTGTTGAAGATAAAAAGAATGCAGAAAAGCAAAACGGACTAACCGAACACAAAAAATATAGTGAAGAAGATCTTGATAGAAAGCTCGTCCGTGAGGAAAAAAAACAGGACAAAGCTATAAGTGGTAGATCCAAAGAAGAAACTCTTGAAAAAGATGATGAGATTTTAACAGAATCGGAGCGAAAAGGCAAAATTCAAGAGCAAACACTTGCGCGAAAGGAGAAAAATATACAAACTGAAGAAAAAAAAAAACAGCCTATTGAAGAAAAAGTTGGTGAGATTTTTATGGAATTGCAGCGAAAAGGCAAAATTTCAAAAGAACCTGTGGGTACTCAGAGAGACACAAAGACAAAACCTGAACATGGAGAGACAATTGAAAAAGAATTCGACAAAGCAAAAAATGGCGCGAAAGTAAAACCTGAACAAAGAGATGAACTATTGATGAAAGCTATAAAAGCTTTGAAGTCTAAACCTGGGCAAAGAGATAAAATTAATGAAGTAATACAAAAAACTAAAAAAGATACGTCTGCAGTTGAAGGAGATAAAATTAATGAATTAATACAAAAAACTGAAAAAGATACGTCTAAACCTGAAGGAGATCAAATTGAAAATGTATCGCAAAAAACTAAAACAAAAAAAATTGAAGTCTTGGAAAACACGGAAAAAGACGTTAAGGAAAAATCTGCACCAGCAGAAAAGGGTGAAAATAACGACCTGAAAGAAAAACCTAAACAAAAAAGTTTAGATGATGATCTGATAATGAAAGCTTTGAAAGCCCAGAAAAGACATCATGGAACAAGAGATGAAGATAATGAAACAACAGAAAAGAAAAAAAAAGGCGTAAAAGCAAGACTTAAATTGACGGATAAAGATGAAAGAACGAAGAAAGTTGGTAAAACCTTAAGTAAGGAAGGAACAGAACAAAATGATAATATTAGTGAGTTAGAAAATGCTAACAAAGACAAGGCAAAATCCGGACAAAAACGTAAGGATGCGGAAATGGAACAAATGATAAAAACAGCAGATGATAGGCGTATTGAAAATCTACAAAAAAAAAAGGCTAAAGAAAGTGCAGAAACAATGAAGCTAATAGAGCAATTACGGAAAGGAAAAGAAAATCAAAAGAAGCTAGCCAGTAAAGGAACAGAAGATAAGGGAAAAAAGAAACATGTGGAAATAAAAACGACTAATGTAAAACTTCAGACAGGAATGTCTCTCGATAATCTGATTTTAGGGTTAGTTAGAATAAAACAATCTGCAATGAAAATGAAGCCTTTAGACGTCACCGTTTTGATGAAAAAAGAACATGAATGCCACCATCACAATATCGGATTTAGATCATCGTTGTGTCCACTTTGCCTTAATTCTGAATTGGAACTGGGTATTTTAAGCTTAGATAACCAAATGAATCTACCGGAACAAATCATTACAGATATTGTAATAGGCGAAAAAATCTTTAAAATAAAGCGATGTTTTGAGGAAACTAAAAAACCGGAAGTTGATCCTAAATACCAAAAGGTGTATTTCTCAGGCACTACCCAACCGCTCAGAGAAATAGTGCAAATAACGGAAGAGTTACAGAAGCCGATTCTATCTTCTAAAAAGAAAGAGGAAAAGGTAAGTGCAATATTACGTAAGTATCCACTTATTTCCAGTGTTAAATGTAAACCCAAGTTTGCTACAGGTAATAAAAAATAACGTTAGGCACTTGAACTATTACGTATTCTGAGGTACAGTCCTTTCAATTATTTTAGGACACCTGCAGTGCTGTTATCAGATGTACCTACACACATTATAGAATTTTATTTTAAAGTTGGTTGTATTTTATGTAAAACGGTTCTATTTTTGCTAAAAAGTTTTATTTTTTAATTTTTCCTAAATTTGCTTTGTTTCCTAAGTTCAACAATCATCATCTGCTTAGCCTTTTCCCAACTATGTTGGGGTCGGCTTCCAGTCTAACCAGATGTCGCTGAATACCAGTATTTTACATGGAGCGACTGCCTATCTGACCTCCACAACCCAGTTACTATTGGGTAATACGATACCCCCTCGTAAGACTGGTTGTCAGACTTTCGGGCCACTGACTACCTGTAACGACTGTCAAAGATCTACAAATGACAGCCGGGACCAACGGCTTAACGTGCTCTCCAAGGCACGAAGGAAACTCGGTATGTAATGGGTGGTCACCCATCCACAGACCAACCTAGGAAAGCGTGGCTTAACGGGATAGGACTGCATAGAACGGGATAGGACGGGATTGGACGGGATAGGACGGGATTGGACGGGATAGGACTGCATAGGACGGGATAGGACGGGATAGGACGGGATAGGACGGGATAGGACGTGATAGACGGGATAGGCGGGATGGGCGGAATAGGACGGGATAGACGGGATAGGACGGGATAGGACGGGATAGGACGGGATAGGCGGGATAGGACGGGATAGACGGGATAGGACGAGATAGGACGGGATAGGACTGCATAGGACGGGATAGGACGGAATAGACGGGATAGGACGGGATAAGACGGGATTGAGGGGATAGGACTGCATAGGACGTGATAGACGGGATAGGCGGGATAGGCGGGACAGGCGGAATAGGACGGGATAGACGGGATAGGACGGGATAGACGGGATAGGACGGGCAGGACGTGATAGACGGGATAGGCGGGATAGGCGGAATAGGACGGGATAAGACGGGATAGACGGTATAGGACGGGATAGACGGGATAGGACGTGATAGGCGGAATAGGACGGGATAAGACGGGATAGACGGGATCGGACTGCATAGGACGGGATAGGAAGGGATAGGACGTGATAGACGGGATAGGCGGGATAGGCGGAATAGGACGGGATAGACGGGATATGACGGGATAGGACGGGATAGACGGGATAGGACGGGATAGGACGTGATACACGGGATATGACGGGATAGGACGGGATAGACGGGATAGGACGTGATAGACGGGATAGGCGGAATAGGACGGGATAAGACGGGATAGGACTGCATAGAACGGGATAGGACGGGATAGGACGGCATAGGACGTGATAGACGGGATAGGCGGGATAGGCGGGACAGGCGGAATAGGATGGGATAGACGGGATAGGACGGGATAGGACGGGCAGGACGTGATAGACGGGATAGGCGGGATAGGCGGAATAGGACGGGATAGGACGGGATAAGACGGGATAGACGGTATAGGACGGGATAGACGGGATAGGACGTGATAGGCGGAATAGGACGGGATAAGACGGGATAGACGGGATAGGACTGCATAGGACGGGATAGGACGTGATAGACGGGATAGGCGGGATAGGCGGAATAGGACGGGATAGACGGGATATGACGGGATAGGACGGGATAGGACGGGATAGGACGTGATACACGGGATATGACGGGATAGGACGGGATAAGACGGGATAGACGGGATAGGACGTGATAGACGGGATAGGCGGAATAGGACGGGATAAGACGGGATAGGACTGCATAGAACGGGATAGGACGGGATAGGACGGGATAGGACGGCATAGGACGTGATAGACGGGATAGGCGGGATAGGCGGGACAGGCGGAATAGGACGGGATAGACGGGATAGGACGGGATAGGACGGGATAGACGGGATAGGACGGGCAGGACGTGATAGACGGGATAGGCGGAATAGGACGGGATAAGACGGGATAGACGGTATAGGACGGGATAGACGGGATAGGACGTGATAGGCGGAATAGGACGGGATAAGACGGGATAGACGGGATAGGACTGCATAGGACGGGATAGGAAGGGATAGGACGTGATAGACGGGATAGGCGGGATAGGCGGAATAGGACGGGATAGACGGGATATGACGGGATAGGACGGGATAGACGGGATAGGACGTGATACACGGGATAGGACGGGATAAGACGGGATAGGACGTGATAGACGGGATAGGCGGAATAGGACGGGATAAGACGGGATAGGACTGCATAGAACGGGATAGGACGGGATAGGACGGGATAGACGGCATAGGACGGGATACGGGACGTGGCCATTTGTTATTGCAGTTCTCGGCTCGATAACAAAGTTTCCCCACTTGTATCAAAATGTAGTATTTTCATAAGTTTTCTCTTCATTTTCTATGCAAGTTATTTCTGAAATTCAGGATGACAAATTATTAAGTACCGCGAGACTTTTGGGAACTAAACAAATTTCGCAATACTTTGAGAAATTAAATACCTATTAGGTTCACAGTTTTGTTACAAAAATTACATTGTACAAAATATTATGTGCGCGGCAATACCAGGGCAGTTGACGCCATCTTGGGTATATTTAGTAATATAAATATGTACGTGGCGCGCACTGTAACATGATACGGATTGGTTTGATAACTTTTTTTTTACGTCATAAAAACCTGTGTGCTACTTACTGTAGGTACTGGCCGTTTATAGCAATCAACGGAAAATCATTTAAAAATCTGACGTTGCGAATATTGACATAGTTCGACAACTAACGCAAATATACTAGGTACCATACATCCTAGTTACATCATTAGAAAAATATGTACCCTGATTTCCTTTATTTATAATATTATTATATTTTCTTAATTTGCAATTGTAACCTTTTGCGAAGTGTTTCCCATAAGTATTCATTTTGTCATCAATTATGTCTAAAAAGAAACAGAAACAACCAGCAGAACCGGTAAGTAGAGAGAGAGACTAAGGAACAGGACAGACTGGATGCGGCTGGTGGAGAACTCGATATTGTGGCGTTCCATGGGAGAGGCCTAATATTTATCCAGCCAGCAGTGGATAAAGTGCCATTGATTGTGCCAATTGTTGCTTTCTTAGCACGACCTACGTTCTTTTTTCTGCTGAAGTTCTGTACTGAACTGGTTGAAAAACATTCACCTATGGGGGATATTATATTAATGTGTTAGCTCGTTGAACGAGGGTGTCACAAGAGAAGATCATAACATAAGACTTTTCAAATTGCATTTTCCAGTTAGCGGCGCGCCTACATGTTTAGTCGCCCTAGCTAGTCGAAATAGGGTAAAACAACGATGCGAGGTAGTTATGCACGAAAATTAAAACATTAAGAGTATGAATCTGAGTTTTATATAATTATATTAACACACAAGAATATATGTTTTGTTTAAACGTGCTATTTGAATTGTTTATTTTGTAGCCGCGAATATCTTAGTTAATTTCCGGAGAATGGTAAACAGGAGCGCCTCACAGCGCCCCTCTTCATGAAACCTTTATTACCATTACTAAGTGTTGTAACTTGTCCGAATCTTCGCGCTAGACGCGACGTGAGAACTCTTAAAAATAGTAGAAGTAGGTGGCTATCCTACCTGCGTGGTTAAAAAAGTGAAATTGGTATATAGTTGAGTTTTGTTCCCCTTTTTGAGGAAAACTACGATCACGCTCCTTTGCCACGCTTATAAATACAGAAACACTATAGCAAGCATGCTGCAGAAGTCTTCGACTTGCAAAAGCAAACTCCAACTTTGAATTTACAAAAATTTCTCTACTCACAACAAAATGCTGCAAAAATGTTTCTTAGAAAAAAACAAAAGTTTTCATAAAGCCGCTTACCGTATTATTTCCACACAGAGGCAGTTGCGAGCAAAGCCTATTTTCCCAATAATGACTCAAATGTTTAAAAAATTTCAGGAGGAGTTCGAATATGGTAAAGGGATTTTACGCTACGCTTTATCTGATCGCACCTTCATTGAAAAAGGTTGGACTATGCTACCAACAGAAAAAGTAGTGCGAAAGGTAAATGAAAATTTCGAAATTTTCAAGACACATGACGTACTTGGTGTGGTACTTTCTGGCCGTTGGCAAAATGCAACTGGCGCGGCCAGAAAGTATCACACGGTACTTGTTATATAGGAACTTGTTTTACTATTCACCATAGTCAACAACCAGTGACTATCCTAGGAAAGGTGGTTGGTGCAAAGTGGTCATCTCAGTAGTCACCCCCTTTCTAGCCACATCATCTTTCACACAGTCCATCCACCATTGCTTTGTCTTTCCCTACTAGCCACCCACAGTCCACACTCTTCTGCATCACAAATGTCCATACCATTTACCATTACTAGCGAATATACCTCACAAGTTCACAACTCTTCAGTCACCGGTGCCACTTCAGAGGTCCACACATCAAAATTGTACAGACTGTTTTTTACAGTTTCCATAATATTCATAATTACCTTTGTGCAGCATGCACGGTAGGAATAACAGAATAAGAAACGTTTAAAGCTTTTACGTCTTCAAACGAACTATCGGCTGAGTCGATAAGTTATTCTAAAAAAAGGTTACTTTGTTCCTAGATTTTACTGTTTAGGGCTTGTCTGATTTCACTTCTATGATTTCAGATGAATGTTTATCGTATGCGTCCGGCACACCCTGAGTTTGACTGGTTCGAACACAACAAGAACAAACGACTAATGACTTACGACACCGGTGAAAAACTAGCCGAGTTCGAGGACAACGGACGAGGTCGCTGGTATTACAGAAGTGGTCGACTGGCACTAGACTATTATGATGCCAAAGGTACCAACATCTAGTGAGAGGCAGTATCCTGATCTCCCCTTGAGTTTCTGCGTTTAATTTGGATTAGAAAATATTTTGCGTAAAAGTGTTATAATTATATTCTAATTACGATTTGAATTGCAGAGACAAATGCTGAGCAGCGTTTCGTGATATACAGCAGCGGGGAACCCGATGAGCGTGGCCGCACTCATCCGATTACGATACTTGCCACTTTTGACTATCTAGGCAATGGTATAGTTTTCGATCATGCTGGCAAGATACGGTAATTCTTATTAACTAACGACCTACCCGTGCTAAAAAATGGTGCACCTTTTTTCACCTTTGAATACAACAATACCATCTAAATCTCCCGACATTACGGAGGATCTTCATTAAAAAAATCTTTCATACAAACCTTGTCTGACAATTATGAAAACAACAAAAAAAAACTATATAATCGGTCCAGCCTTCGTAGCTAGGTCGCTTCAGTTTAAAAATATAATTGAATAGGTTCCTGGTGAACATCATGTGACGAGGAAGCGACTACCGTCGACTATTTTCTCGCTCAAGAAACGTACAACAGATGTAGGTCCCGTGTCAGTAAAAGTGAAAATATACTAACAGTTGATCGCTGAGTGTTCACACTGCCGGCGACAACTCTCTCTCCACTAGTTTGTCACAACGACATTAGCTGTCAAAAATATGCTCAGCGACGTTCACTCTGCGAACAGAACAGTTGCAGAGAGACAGAGAGAAACTCTCGCAGAGGGCTCTCGTTTGGTACAGGTATACTTACAAGTGACTGGGTGTGAGTAACCGCCCGTTGCATTCGAGCTACACAGTACACACTATTCCGAACTACACAACACACACGCTCTTTGCTTGCGGACTAGTTTCATGTTGCTAGTTCTTCTCGCTAATCGCGGCGGCGGAGGCGGGACAGGTGCCTAACAATAATAGTTTTTCCTTGGTCTAAGAGATCCCAGCGACAGCTGCTGCAGTTGTGCCGTGCAAGTTACAGCAAGTCAAAGTTGTAAAAAAAATCGTGCAATATACGTAGCCTAAGATTGTAGATTTGTTCAAGTACAGCCTATTTTTTTTCCTCAGCCTTAAATACAATCAGACTGAAGGAGTGGTGCTTGATCGCGGAATTGGTCCCGTTACACATTGGAAATGGCATACATTGAACGATCCGCCAGTATTACAACAGGTCATGATAGATACCCAAATGGCACACAAGGATCCTTATATTTTAAAACTTGGACCAGCTTCTGATAACAAAAAACAACCAGATAATGAAGAAATGTTAGCCATAGAATTCGATAACTTCATTAAAGAGAAGAGCAAAAAGTTGTCCCAAAAATTTAAACCATTTCAGATCAAAATGAAAGCTTTGAAGATCAACGAACATTTTTCTCTGAAAGTATTAGACCAAGCCACAGTCTATCTCATTTTTAGAGATGGCTCAACTAACCTGAAGCTAAACATCGGCATGATACTGGACCATCAAGAAATAGTGGATACGGACACTGCTGAAGTGGGCGAAGTTTCGAACAGTTTAGAGCGGTTTCCAGCTCGCACCGATAGCCTGGCGGGCTTACAGCGTAGTGTGGCCTACGCACAACGCTACGAGAAACAGCGCTCAAATCGAGAGCGCCAACTGCGGCCCCCAGAGCCGTGTGCTAGTGCCGATCAATTGACTGCTGCTGCCTCTCGGCCCATGCGTCTGCCTTTAAGAACAGTGCCCACTGGATCTTCGTCTAATGCTGGATACTGCATTAGAAAACCCACAAACAATTTATACTATAATACCCGTCTTCTTTAAACAATTTATCAATTTGCGCTTGTTAACTATTTTATTATTAAATTTTTATTTTGTTAATTTTAGATGAAAAAAAATCAATAAATGATTATTTATTAGTCTTATATTTTAATATTTTTGTTTTATTTGTCGTTTCTACACATTTGTATCATTTTTAAATACATATTTCACAATAAACATATTGTATATAATATATTTATTAAAATTAAAATGTATTTAATATGTTAAAAAAAAATATTAAATAGTGGTTCGCCGGTGTCAGGAGCAGCAAGGCCCAAGCTACCGGTGTTTAGGGCTCTAGCAGAGACAAGAACCTCCTCTCTCTCGCTAGGCGGTTGGATCAAATCACGGATTCATGTAACTTGCCCGTTACTACCAATCTTACTACCAGTAGTAGCACGCGCAAATTCAATTGCCGTGTTACTATCGCAGTTCCATTGCCCGTGTTACTATCGCAGTTGAAAGTAGTAACACGGGAAATTATTCATTTCCCGTTTCTCGTTTTAATGTTTTATTATTTTAACTATTTGTAATGTTTTTCTTTCTTTTTCTGTTTGCAACCGCAAGTGGTAACACGTTACTACTTTCAACTGCGGTAGTAACACAGCAATGAAACTGCGATAGTAACACGGCAATGGAATTGCTCGTGCTACTACTGGTAGTAAGATTGGTAGTAACACGGGCAAGTCACGTGAATCCGTGATTTGAACCAACCGCCTAGCGAGAGCCTCGACAGATGTCCGTCAAGGCTTTTGGCCATCAGGCCATTAGCCGTAACGACAATCGGCACAATAGCCGAGTTCACATTCCACATGACGACAACCTCGTGTGCCTAGTCGAGATATTTTATTTGCTTCTCTTGATCAATTTAGGTTTTCGTCATGCGGGGTGTTAAACCAGTCATGGCAATGTACATGGACATGACCAGGGCTTTTGACTATGTTAACCATAAAGTGTTGCTAGTTAAGCTCTCTAGATTTGGCATCAGAGGTAACGTACTCAATCTCATTCAATCCTACTTGGAGGATAGAAAACAAATTACCCAGATTAGCCAAGTGGATATCAACACAAAAAGTGAAGTAGCATACTCGTCTGACTCTAGAGTACTCCATTACGGTGTTCCGCAGGGTTCTATATTGGGGCCTTTGCTATTCATTTGTTACATAAATGACTTTCCCCAAGTAATTACACAACAGATGTCATTATTTGCAGACGATAGCACAGTATAGTAGTAGTAATAAAGAAATAAAGAATGACATTAACGCTAGTCTGGTTACAATTATTGACTGGTTAAAAGCTAATAATCTTAAAATTAATCTTGCCAAAACGAAAATTATGAACTTCAAAATTAGACAAAACACAAAATCACAATTTCAAATCAGTTATAAAGAAGATCCAATACTTGAATCTAATGTAAAAAAAATTCTTGGCCTATATATTGATAATGATATGTCTTGGAGGACGCAAATTGACAATGTGTGTGGGAAACTTAGTAAGTTTTCCTATGCTCTTTGGATGCTAGGTAAAATTGCAAACATGACCGCACTCTTAGCAGCTTATCATGGTTACGTTGCCTCCACCCTGCGATATGGCCTGATATTTTGGGGAAATAGTGCTAAAGTTGAGCAAGTATTTATAGCACAGAAAAAATGCATTCGAGCTATATGCAAAATAAAACGGACGGACTCATGCAAGCCACATTTCCAGAACTTGAAAATATTGACGGTACCATCACTTTATATCTATGAAGCCTGTGTTTTTGTAAAAAACAACATGCATCTGTATAGACCTGTCGAAAGTCAACGACGCTCAAATAAGTTGCATTTACTATACACAAAAACCAATTTTTTCCATAAAAGCATATATGCAATGGCTCCCAAACTATACAATAAATTACCACATCAAATTATATCGGCTAAAAACGAAAATAGTTTTAACCGTCAGCTTTTTAAATTATTGAATGACAAGACATATTACTCTGTTGGTGAATACCTTAATGACAAATTTTGATAAGAAAAGTTTGTACAATTCTAATTTAGGTGACTTTGTATTATTATGAGATTTGAAACGGTTATAATTAATTGAATTTTGATAATTTTAAATTTTACTGACACTGTATCTTTTTTTTTCATGACTTTTTACACAATTTAAATTGATTTTGGTTTGACAATTGTAATATTGCGACATTGTATATTCTTTTTCGTGCGATTTTTTGTACTATTTCATTTCATTTTTGACAAATTTAGTTGCTGACATTGTATTTTATGAGATTTTGTACTTTTATAATTAATTTAAATTTGATAGATAATATTGACTTTAGCGACACTATTTTGTATGCCTCTTGGTGGAACATAGGTTGGACCAAATTTTTTTATAAAACATCATTTGTACCCTGTGTTCACAAAATTAATAAATGAATTTGAATTTGAATTAAAATCGACTAGATATCATTGCGCGTAGTAATTTTATGCCCGCTATCACCATTGCCATATGCCTCCGAAACTAAGGAACTGGCGTTTTTTTTTAGCCAGAGATGAAAATGACGATGACTGCGAACGCCGCCGCCACCGGCCTCGCAAAACCACCACGCACGGCTCTCGAGCAATCAGAGTGCGGACAGGTGCGGGCGGAAGCCGCTCTCAAATACCGCGCGCTGTATATACCGCATTTTTTTTTTAAGATCGACCAAGGCATCAAAGCTTAGCGAAGATGAAAAGAGTAATAATGCTAGGAGGGATTGCCAGAACTTTATTATTCGTGGAAAACAACTCGGAAATAGCCTCTTGGTCTCCACCAAGTCTCCTAACGTAGATTGAGACTCCCGAACCCTTAAGGTAGCGGCCCATCTTGCCGTCCTTGCCAAGGATTGCGTCATTACCCTTTTTGTTCAATGTTGAATACCTTGTCTCTTGTTGTAGAAGTCTATTTGGGTACTTTTGAGCCCAGCCTGTGGCATTCAGATGTGGTACTGGTATTATAAATTACGATTATTTTATCTCCTTTATTTATTTTTCTAACTTATTTTATATTTTTTACAAATATTCTTATATTAAATCAGTATAAAAAAAAAACATTTCTAAATATGTAATATAGTGGCCCACCGGTATCGGGAACAGGGTCCAAGCTACCGGCCGGCGGTCAGGGCTCCATAGAGAGGATCCTCCTAATAATACGACCCAGGAGGACCGCTTTCTGAATCAAGCCCTTGATGCAGCTGCCTAACCAGAGCCTCCTCAGGTATTGGTCAAGGATCTTGGCAATTAAGCCATTAGCTGAAACGACTATCGGTACAATGATCGCTGAGTTCACATCCCACATATCGACAATCTCGCGAGCCAAGTCCAAGATACTTGATTTGCTCATCTTTTGCAATGATTATTATTAGAAAACGGATATTTTATTGTTTCTTGAGAATCTGTTGAAATATTTCATTCGACCTGCCTAGTTTGTTTTCCATATAATAGAGAATTTATGCATTTTCAAGTGGCCCGACATGCTGTCCTAATTTTATAATAAATAAATAACATTTTGTTATTAAATAAGAGTCCCGACGAGCGATGGAGCGCAGCATACTGAATGTTAAAATAACTGACCGGATAAGTAGCACCACACTGCGCTCCAAAACGCACATTTCCGATGTGGTTTATAAAGCTGCGAGACTAAAATGGGACTGAGCAGGCCATACTTGGCGGATATCACAGCTCCACAGCTGTGGACCCAAATATCACAAGACTGGAGCCCTGATACAGTTAGACGGGGTCGCGGGGATGCCTCGAATGGCTTCCTCGCAAATCGGCGAGAAGAAGCACACCATCGAGAAAGTGGAAGGAGTGGGGGGAGGCGTTTGCCCACGAGTGGGACAATACGAGGCACCTAAAAAAAATGTGTCCGCGTAAATCTGGTCATTTTCCCTCTCTCGTCACTTTAGTTCGACAGTATCGTTGATTCGTCACTTTCGCTGATTGGACACTTGTGTGAATTCGACAGTTGCGTCAACTCGACACTTTCCATAATTCGCCATTTTCGCCGATTCGTCACTTAGGTACACTCGAGGAAAAATATATTAAACAGTTAATGTGGATAATCTAACCTGCTGTAAGGATCCTTTGATTATACACATGTCTAGATAGAGTGTTGCGCTGCAATCGCAACAAAAACAACAGGCCAGATTTGAAGCGCTTGTGTGCGTAGCTTCTACTGTTAAACATGCGCGTGCATCACTGGTGGGGCGTACTGAGTGATACCAGCCCTTGAATATTTCCCATTAAAGGAGGGCAAAAAATATGTTTTGCTTTTGAGATAATTATCTATAATTTGTTTTAAATTCATTTAATTATGTTTTTTTCACATTTTAGGAAATCGCGAAAAAAAATCAGCTAAATTTTAATTATTTTTATATAATCTAGCAATTACATAATATTGTAGGGAACAACTGATTTTTTTTAGATTCAGGGTTGGTCCCATAGTAAAAGTTGTTCATAATGATGAGTAAACTTTTAAGACTCGTTTGCAGCCTTGAAAGACCTTTTGTTTTTACGTGTGGAAATCCTTAAAGGATCTTGACCAGAGGTCTGGTCTATCAGACTCCTACTGACTAAAACCATACAGTGTTCTTCCTTGTCACTTCTTGGCTGGGTGCGGGGACACAATAAAATTCTCTACAAGGACCCCAGCAGTGACGTTTGCTTGCGACAAACCCCGTCTTAGACAAAAGGCGAGAAGTGAGCTGCTCCTCGCCCTGTCACTACTATGTAAACACCACGCGTCGCCAACTTGGCCCCTTTTCGCCATTTTATGGGGGGCGGAAGAGGGCATTGTCGGCCCTCCTCCTGCGCCCAGATGGATAGGCAGAGTGGAAGTCATCTCCCTCTCCCTTTCTGCTGCCTCCTTCGTTGCCATCACATGAACTTTCGTTTCCACCATACATTTAATTACAGCTGAAAGCGAGAGGTCTGCCCCTACTTAAGCTACCAGGGTGTTGCACTGCTCCACGGCGCATCGCAACGGCTGCAGCGCAACGGTAAAGCTCTGTGACTATAACCGGACACAATAGAGAGCGGTTCTTTTGTCGCTTGAATGAACTTTTCTCCATTTTTAAGCATTTGTAATCTTGTCTGTAGAAATTGTATTGGAAAAACAAATGGGTGGCGGCGTTAGTTCCTCGTGGCCGCGTGTCAACAGAACCACGCAGCACTAACATACTGTACTAAGTACTGCGAGAGTAGATAGTACCTACTAGGTACTTATTAATTCCATCCCTTACATAATTACAAGCAATGTGCTGTCAAACTGACAAATAAAACAAAACTCTTATTGGATTTGTTTTCTTGCATTTGTTATTCCCTTTCAATTTGATTTTGATAGGGGTAATAATTTCAAAAGGAGTTATGGACGTTTTCGGAGGGTGAGATCATAAGAGTTATTATTCTGTTAACCAAAGATTATTCTAAACATACAATACTTTCTACGACATTTTTTTTCACGTGCAGAGAACAGCTGCAGGCATGTCCCTGCTCCAAGGAGTGCGAAGAGTTCCAAAAACTCATGGAACTAAAGGACGGCGGCTTGGTGGTCTATTTTCATAGGCCACATACAGACGATGGTGGTACATCATCTCTGGTTAGTATTGAGATATTTTAATTTTATATGTTGATGTAATTGAATGGACGGCATTACACAAAGTGAATATTTCAAGTGGGCATGGTAGACGGCCAAATCTGAATCTATGCGAAATATAGAAAAATACTCGAAAGGAGAGAGTCCTTTTCTAGCCCAGATTTTGTTGAAAAATAAAACTGCGTCACTGGGCCACTGCTCTCAAAATGGAGATGCACTTTCCCCAGGACCAAATATTCAAAAACTAAGTCAGATACGGATTTTACAACTCAACAACATTTTACGTTTTACAACTTCAAAATATGTTCTTTATAAAAATAAATAGTTCTGGCATCAACTCGAACAGATGAAGTTCACTTACTACCTTCATTGTACAAAAGCATCGGTAACAAACAACTAACGTGCATACTTACCATAGGTGACCAATCTTGACCAACTAGGATCCATCACTTTGAACCAGATAAATATGACATATCGGTAACAAAACAAAAACAAGCAAGTCATCATCCAGAAATGTGTAAGAACCAGTACGGTCAAAATCCTACCTAGTCTGGAACAACTGTTGTTATTATTAGAGATGGACCGAAATTCGTTTCACTTTCGGTAATACCGAAGTTCGGTTGCTTTACTGAATTTCGACACTCGGCCGAAATTCGATTCATGGACCGAACATTATATAGAAAATTATATAGAATTTGTTGAAATATTAGTTTTGATCTGTCAGCCGGCTTTCATCCCTAGCTTGCTTCCCATTAAATAAAGAATAATTCGCCTGTACATGTTTATGTCACTGAACTGCTCCTATACGCTGGTCTGATTTTGAAAAATTTTTCAAAAACAAAATTCATCACCTATCCATCAAACCACCCCTCCCCCCTGGACCCCTTTTCAACCGAATGTTCGACATTCGTCAGTATACGTATTCGGTCCATCTCTAGTTATTATCCATACTCTTTCTCGAGATGGGTACTGTGATACAAATTTTGAAAGCTAATAAGGCAAGAAAGTCGTTCCTGTAATTTGCTTTAAGTGTCATACATTTATTTTGAGTAATCTGCCCTGAAAAGCAAAGGTAGTTTCATTTTTTTCTCATATTATGAACTTTACGACGCTGTTAAACCAAAGGTACTTGTTTACTTCTTGGGAACTTCTTTGATGAATAGGTTTTTAAAAGATTCATTCGTTTACGCGCTATCTGGAAAGTGTCATGTCAACGCTCTGAGCGACGTTGATTTGTCACAATTATCAATTTTTGGTCGAGAGGAGCAAATTTTCCAAAAACAATTTAAAAGTTCGTTTACTCCGAAACCACTCAGATTGGACCCCTAGTTGTCGGGTCAAATTTGTTGCAAATTAGCTCTAGTATCGCCCATTTCAAGGACTGCACCCAATTACCAATCAACCTGTATATAGTTATTTTAGAAGCTTACTGCTTGAATAAATGTCACAAATATAGATTCTATAAGTAAAATAACAACTATGTTGGGATGTATTTACAGTAGCTTACATCCATAAATGTGGCTGAGATATGAACTTTTTTATGCAAATTGATGGTGGCTGACCTAGTAATTTAGAGGACGAGGTAGTTTTTTGGAGGACAAAAATGCTATTAAATAGAAGTCGGTTTAATTACTACCCAAAAGGAAGTAAGGCTTCTAGAGCGAGCGAAGCAACCTCGAAAATTTAAACACCCTACCTTGGTGGTAAGTTTTCTGCGGGGTGTAAGTTTGTAAGTAGCGGTAGTAGAGGTTCATTTTTAGCCATAAAAATGCTTTACATTGAGAGTGATTCTACTGTACCTACGCAAAAATGTATAATATTACGTACTTACTAATTCTGTGGCATTAGGCAGGAAAAATTCCATCTTTTAAAAATCCTGAGCAGCCCACACCATACCAAGCGAGAGATTATCCGCAGCACCGACTGCCCCGACGAGATCATGTCACGGCGTTGTATTGCCTGTGGCTGGACACTCCTCCAGAATATGTGGCGCCATGTCCTCGGGGCATTCACATTTGTTAGCAAAATAATATTTTTGGTACTTTCAAACTCAAATAGCCAGGGAGTTAATTGTAGACCTATGTAACACAGGTATAGTTACAGAAAAATAATCGTAATGACGGACAGAACAAGTACCTTTCAGCTTCATAATAAAAGTATGTAACAAAAATAATTATTTGTCTTTCACGAGCAACGAACTTAGCCTAAGTTAGTCGAACAACGCACGGCAATTCGGGAATATATTGAGTTTCGGCGGGTCCGAAGTTTCGGCCAATAAATTGGGCTAAGCCAAAACTGTGGCCAAAACTAGATTTCTTGGCCGAAACCGAACTTACGGTAGGTCACTACATAAAACACAAACACGACTGCACGTACTCACCCATTATACACACCACACCCACTCATATACGCCATACACACGACACCCCTAACACACCCCACACTTCACACACACATACATACACACAAAATTCCGAAAACACCAAACCTCTTGTCCTCAAACGTTTCTAAAAATTTTGTTAACAATTTTGTTTTTTTTTCACACTGTTTTTTGGTAATTCGCGTTAGTTAAAACTAACATGTTAGCCTTACTTGGGAAGAAACTGCACGACTACGACGCAGGGTATTCCGTTAAGGCTCATTTGCATTTTGTTACTAAGCATTTTATTATTGTACAGTGTTACGTGAACTGAATATGTTTTTAACTTAATTAGGTAGGTATTACAAAAAAAAAAACATTTACGAAACAAGAGCCTGGTTTTAAACTCATTTAACGTAAATTATATAAACAAATTATATTAGTAGTTGGTCTAGTGATCGCACCTCTCTAGTACTACTACTTAGCATGAGGCCCTGGGTTCGAATCTCAAGACGGGCAAAGTGTTACTGAGTTTTTCCTTCAGAAATTCTCAGCGGTATTCCACATGACTGCCAAAATATCGGTATGCCTATAATAGGTACAACTCCTGCCTACCCCTTCGTGGATTACAGACTTGAAGTTGTATTCACAGGAAGATTTGCACACCAAATTAATTTTTTTCTATCTAATCGTAGCATAAATATTCATCTTCCGAAAAATCTAAAAATAAAACGAATTTCACGGGTATGCTTTTGGCTGTATTCTTCTTGAGCTCTTTTCTTTTGCATCAACAGAAAAGACAAGGCGAAGCGGTTGGAGGTGCAGTAAACACATCCAAAGATGTATTCATTTTATACAATAAGAAAGATGTGAAAATAACAGCTTCTGAATTAACGTCAGAATTCGGTAAAACTTAATTTATTCAGATCATGGTGGAAGGCTCATACAAGGTGTAAACGGACCCTTCACGAAGCCGTCAACCAAGCATTCTGTACATAGAACTCAGTAACTACGCAAAAAATATTGCTGGAAAACTTTTTTTTTCTTGGGATGAAAAGTCACAGTTTAATATTTTACGGTCTACTATTTATAGCAGAGAACTATTTAAATTTGTGAGAAAGTTGGAGCTTTGATCTTTAATTATCTCCGTAACTAGAAGGTATGCTCCAGAACACAATACATAAAAAACCGGCCAAGTGCGAGTTGGACTCGCACACACAGGTTTCCGTGGCACCAAAAATATAATAACAATAATTTTAGCGCTTATTCAGATGTAAAACACTTAACAACAAAACTAAATTTGTTTTTCATAATATTATAATGAAAAACAAAGTTACTGCTGCAGTTTGGAGAAAAAGTCCCACATCTCAAAAACTGAATATCAAATCTTATTCAAACCAATTTTCGTTGAGAGTTTTTTTTTACATTCTATGAGTACTTACCTAATTTTTTTCAGAATTTTCTTTAGAAATTAGAACCACACATAATTTTTACGGCTTTGGAAGCAAATATCTCATCAACTATTGGCTAAAGAAAAAAACTTTTTTAGGAACCTCAATATCATTTTAAGAGTTGCCGGTAGACACCCCGCACAGTTACCTATATACAATTGTTACATGTATGGAGTTGGAGAGCCACCGCTATTTCTTTTTTCAAAATTTTTCCATTTCTTTTGTGTAGCGGTTCAAGAAGACACCTACTCTCCAAATTTTAACTGTATGGTACCAAAAATCTCACGAGTAAAATGAATGTGACACATGGACGGATAGACAGACAGACAGACAGACAGACAGACGGACAGGGCGAATCTATAAGGGTTCCGTTTCCTAAAAATGATCGCAGTGACGGGAAGAAAGAACAAGTGTCTCTCGGCTTCGTAAAGGGTGTTTTTGCACCATTAGACCATGATCTAAATCCTGTATGCATCTGTGATTTATATTAAGTTCATAAGTTGATAGTGAGGAAAACGAAAATATTGTAATGGAACTTAAAAGCTCCGCAGTTACATCAGGTACATTCATATTTCATAAGTACCTACTTATACATATATTACTGCTTCCAGAAAAGAAAAATATAAGTTGCCCACGATGTACAAAAACATTTGAGCATGCTCAAGAACTCATGCAGGAAGTAAAATCAATAGATAGGAAAATTGTAATGGGCATATGCGACCACTGTCGTAAAAATTCACAAACTACAGAGAAGCCGTTTTGTGCCTGTGACCAAATTGTTAAGAAATTTACAGTCGTTAAAGGTGAACAAAAGGAAGACACAAAAAAATACGCTAAAATATTATTTCCGCCAGAAATTGGATATCCTCGTACAGATGCAATACTCAAAAAACAAAAAACTCGTACATACTCCGACTTACAAATCAATATTGGTCTCAGCTCAACTTCTAGGCATGAGCCTGATGTTCAACCAATGTTTTACTCACATACAGATCTTAAATCAGATAAGAGAGAAATTAGTGAAATTTATGGCAAACAAGCTGTGACTTTTATTCAGCCTATAGAACCGCACGAAGGCGTACATGCAGGAATTCCGGCCCCTTCGTTGGAAGAGTCAAATACATCTCTTATGGAGACATATGTAGAAGTCAAAGAATTACCAAGACCTTCTCTTAAAGATCACAAACAAGAAGAAATCTTCGAAGATATGCCTTCAGTAGATGCTAAAGAAGCATTGAAAAGAAGACATGATCTAAGCTTGAGACAAATGATGAGACTTGACAATTATACTGGAGTTCTACATTCTGTATCAAAAAGGCCTGAAGTATACGAAATCCCAAAAATTAGTCCATGGGACCAGATGGAAACAATGTCAAAATCTCATGTGGAGACTAAAATGGATATGAAAAAAATACCAACATCAACAAAAACAAAATCAAAACAGGATAAAAGCGCCCGTGATCTAGATGATCCAAATAGGCAAGTACAATTTAGATCATTAAGAACCTCGCAAAGGAAGATAATAGATTCCAATTTGGATACAACTGAAAAAAGTTTAAAAAACGATGAAAGGATGAAGGACAGTGTAGACAAAATTGGTAACACAACGAAAAAAACAAAACGAGCGGTAAAATCAAAAAGTGAACCCGTAAAAACTTTGAGAAGCGGTGTCAAGCCCGATTTTAGTTTTTCTTTTCCAAAAATAAAAGAAAAGAAAGATAACAAAACAAAAGTCGAAGTGACTTCTTCGCATCTTATAAAAGATGTTAAAGAAAAGTACCGCCTACGATCTGAAAGAGAAAAGGAAAAACTTGAACAAGCTAAAAAGAAAAAACTTGCTCGTGAAGAGAAAAACCTACTGGACGAAGAAAAAAAAAGGCAGGTGCTTGAAGACAAAAAAAAACAGGATCTTCAAGATAAAAAAAAATATGCAGAAGGGCAAATAATACAAACCGAAAAGAACAAAACCAAAGAACTTGAGGTTGCTAAAAAAGACATTGAGGAAAAACTCAAACCGAAAGAGAAAGGTGACGATGGAGAAGCAAAGACCAAAAAGGGCATTGAGGAAAAACCCAAATCTAAAGAAAAAGGTGACGATAGAGAAGCGAAGACCAAAAAGGACATTGAGGAAAGACCCAAATCGAAAGAAAAAGGTGACGATAGAGAAGCGAAGACCAAAAAGGGCATTGAGGAAAGACCCAAATCGAAAGAAAAAGGTGACGATAGAGAAGCGAAGACCAAAAAGGGCATTGAGGAAACACCCAAATCGAAAGAAAAAGGTGACGATAAAGAAGCGAAGACCAAAAAGGACATTGAGGAAACACCCAAATCGAAAGAAAAAGATGACGATAGAGAAGCGAAGACCAAAAAGGGCATTGAGGAAACACCTACATCGAAAGAAAAAGGTGACGATAGAGAAGCGAAGACCAAAAAGGGCATTGAGGAAAAACCGAAAGAAAAAGGTGACGACAGAGAAGCGAAGACCAAAAAGGGCATTGAGGAAAAACCCACACTGAAAGAAGATGGTGACGATGGAGAAAGAAAGAGCAGATTTGAAGAGTCAGAAACAAAACAAAAAGAGAAAATAAAAAACGGTAAAATTTCTGACTCCGTGTCCTAATATAAGTGCTCGTATTCGCGCGACGCTCATTTTAGGTTACGGCCATAAGCTGAGATAAACGCACATTGTATCTTTGAGTGATATATTTTCTTGCGCAGTATCTGTTTAATGTTCACATATAACATTTAGTCGTCTAGTGTTAGTAAGCGTGCAATAAAGTTAGCTTTAAGCCAAAGCATGTTGCATTGGCTTAAAAGTACATTTCCTTGTCACCTGTCCTTGTTGCATAACTTTTATAATTACAAGAGGTAAGAACATTCTTACATATAATAAACCAAGGTATGTGCAAAGTAATGATAGTATATACAGGGTGAAAGGGACACCGACGCGAAAACGGTAACCACGTTCTCAGCACATCATTCTGAACCCCCACACAGAGATTTTTCATAAAAAAATCTGCTATTTTCTACAAAACTGCAATAGCTACATGGTCAAAACGTATGTAACAGCTAATTTTTTTTAAATTACCGTTGAAAAATTTCGAAATGTGGTTTAGAGTGATGTACTGAGTACGTGGTAAGCATTTCGTTTTCGCGTCAGTGTTTCTTGCACCCTGTATATCTAGTCCTTAAAATTAACACTTGAACAAACAGGTAAGGATGCGAAGAGTGAACCTACCATAAAAAAATATTCAAAAGCAGAACGTGATAAAAAACTATTTGAAGAAAAAAGAAGAAAACAAATGGAAGCCCATAAAATAAAGGCCGCTCACGAGAAAGAAAAACAAAAAAATGATGAAATTTCCAAGATAGAAAACGATGCAACTTCCACGAAAGAAAAACAAGAAAACGATGAGCCTTCCAACAAAGCTAAGCGAACTAAAAAGACTCTACGGGATCCATTGGATGAGATAGATTTTTCTAAGTCAAAACCCCAAAAATCATCAAGTAAAGAAATAATTAAGTTATCTGTGATAAAACAAGAACCTAAAGGAAAATCTTCAATTAAAGACTCTTCCAAAGCTCACAAAGAATTAGTAGCTGTATTTCAAAAATTAAAAGCTGAACGCTTAAGGGAAAAAGAAGAACTCTATAAAGCAAAACAAAAGTTACTAAATGAACAACAAGCAAAGGAACAAGAAGAACTTAAGCGGAAAGCAAAAAAAGATGAAATAAAAATAAATAAGATCAAAATAAAAAAATTAAACTCACAAGAAATTTTAAAATCAATTAGAATAGAACAAGCTGCGAATATGAAACCTTCCGATATCCACCCTAAGGCAATAAAGATTCATCAATGCAAACATCAGCCAAGCGGGCAACAGTCTTCCTTTTGTCTGCTTTGCCTTAATTCTGAATTGGAATTAGATGCTTTAAGTTTGGATATGAAAAAAAATCTACCGAAACCAAATACAGATATTATAATTGGTGAAAACATTTTACAATTTAGACCACATCTTGAGAAAACGAAACTGGAAGGTGTTCCTATATTTTTTCATAAGAATTTTGTTGCGGAACCTGACCATCGAACCAAAGAAGAAGTGCAAATAATTCCCGACGAGACAAAATCTGTACATAAACAAATTCTAGGACCTATTGAGTCAAAAAAGAATACGATAGAGGTAAGTGCATTACCCACGTGTCTCATGTTTACGAGAACGCTTACTTTGAAACGCATATTTAGAACATTATTGCTGTTTCCTTTCATCATTCGCGGTAGTTAGTTACATATTTTTAACAGATTAACTCGTAAATTGAAACTTATTGCGCCGCTTTTAGATGAAATAGTATACACTTCATTCCACAATACTTAAGCCTTGAATACACTAGGAGACAAATAGAACAAGCAACATGTTGCGGAACATGTCTCTCAGGAACTACGTGGAATGTCCCGAGACATACATATGTCGCGGAACATTTAGTAAACCACACTTTTTGTGTCGATTAGTATTGCGTACATAGTACTTATTTTGAGAGTGAAACGTAAGCGAAAGAGAAGGTGGTGGATGCGGAATTTCTTACTACAATGAGAAGAAAGAAGGATTAATATTTTAAGTGATCTAGTAAGATGAAGTAGCTCCCTTCAGCAAAAACCTCATTGCGTCATACGCCAACTATGCACTGGACTTCACGTCCTCTCGTCCGCTACCAGTAGTTTTTTAAGATATTATATGCTTTCTTTCACGGATAAATTGCACGGATATGCACTTTGGTTTCAATCTCTTTTCTCGGTCATTTAAACGTTCTGGTAATTTCTTCCCACGCGTCATTTTTCTTTATTTTATTTCCATAATCACGGTTTGAAGTAACCCACAGCAAAACATGACTGGTAAAACTCGAGAAGTAAAAGCACGGTTTCGTTTCCTCTCACTACTGACATGTTGCAAGGTACGTTGCGCACACGACTACTCCAGGTAACAAATGGCGTGACACTGACGCGGGACATGTGCGCTCGCTCTCGGAGTGGGGGCAAGCAACATGTCCCGCGTCACGTAAAATGTTGCGGGGCATGTTGCGGATCACTGTGCAACGTTGCAGCGTCACTTAGATTAAGTGTTCCGCGTCACGATGCGGTCAAAATGTGCCCTGGTGTATCTGCGGCTTTATTAGGACATGTTGCTGAAACAATGTTGAGCAAGTTTGTTGCCCCGTAAATAGCTACGTAGGTCTACGTAATCTATAATTTAGTGTTATAATTTCAGGTGGAATCTACTAAAGGTATTATACGCTACGCTTTATCTGACCGCGCTTTCATTGACAAGGGTTGGACTATGCTACCTATAGAAAAAGTAGTGCGAAAGGTAATAACATTTTAACTATCACCGTATGATTTTCAGAAACGCTCAAGGAAGGAAGGGAAGGTGGAAGGGCGCGGTGGGTGGCACTTTAAGTACATACGTACTTAATGTGCCGCACCATTCCACCTGTTATCGACGTTTCCGGGGAGGGTACGCGACAATACGTCTATATACTCTAATACCTAAAGTAAAGTTAGGCACCAGCCGGGCAGTAATATTGTACTGAATTTCATTATTGCACGCTGGGCAATAATGTGATTTCAATTTGGAACCTTACATAAAAATTGCATGAAAACTTTTACCAAAGAGTTTTCGCTTCGTAGGTTTTAGTTGCCATCAATGAACATTTTGATATAAGTGGGGAAAGTTTGTTACGGCGGCCGAGGCGGAATACACACACGAGACGCCAGGCTAGGGTGTTATGGAGCCGAGAACTGCAGTAATGCCCACGTGTACCAAACGACGGCTTTCAATACACTTTCGAAAAAATATAATAATAATAGAACGAAACGTATTTTTGTCATGAACTATTAGGGAATTGAATGATTTGCTTTTTTTCCCGCGCTTTGCTTTCGCCAGGTTGAAGGAGAAGCAAAGGTATGAAGCCGCTAAACAGCCTAAAATGAAAAATGGAAAATTGAAATATTTTGTAATTTAGAACACAATTAAATGTTGTTAATTTGTTGATAAAAGCAAATTATTGTATAAATACTCGTAATAATGTTCATTTACGATATTCTGTTCATGAACACAATTTTAATTTTCATTCAAATATATGAAGGCCTTAAAACATGCGCGTCTTTGCTGTGAAAAAAAGCAACCATTGCCGATTATGGGGAATTGAATAGTTGTTTAATGTTATCTGTGGCAAAATCAAGAAAAATAAAACCCTCTGGTGTGATAAAAATGAAAAAAATCCACGAGGGTGAAATAATAGGGGTTAAAGTATGAAATTGCCGTTTTATATTAATAGATAGTTTGAATTGACATTAAACCTTCATAGTGTGAGATATTCGAGTGAAACTTTTTTTACATTATACCTATGAGATGAGTAATTTTATGAGCTAGATTTGCGTGAAAAATCGTCGTGGGTAATGTTGGCTAAAAGTGCGGGTTATTTTGCCCGCCATCAAAATTGAACAAATCTTGGTTTAAATTTCAATTTAAAATATATTTAACATAGCAAATACGTGCATACGGTCATAATATTATTATAGTTGTAGTTAATGAAAAAATATACTTAGGTTCCCATATAAAAAACTTGAAATATATTCTATTTTCATTAAAAACGTGCAAAGTGGGCTAGTTTCGCGGTATTGTATTTTAATTTTTTTATTATATGTATTTTGAAGTCTACGAAATTATACGTTGATAAAGTGGCTAATCTGGATTTTATTTCGTTACAGTAGATAGTTCAAAGCTTGTGTTCGGCTCTACACATGTAAGTCGCCGGCATGTTGGCAGCATGTCAACTGAACCCGTACGCAAGTTGCCGACATAACCGGCATGGATTTCTTTAGTGTGCCGAGTCCAAAACGATATTCTTGTAACTTTTTTTTTGTTTTAGATGAACGTTTATCGTATGCGTCCGGCACACCCAGAGTTTGACTGGTTCGAACACAACAAGAACAAACGGCTGATGACTTACGACACCGGCGAAAAACTAGCCGAGTTCGAGGATGACGGACGAGGTCGCTGGTATTACAGAAGTGGTCGACTGGCACTAGACTATTATGATGCCAAAGGTACCAACATCTAGTGAGAGGCAGTATCCTGATCTCCCCTTGAGTTTCTGCGTTTAATTCGGATTGGAAAATATTTTGCGTAAAAGTGTTATTCTAATTTAATTACGATTTGTATGGCAGAGACAAATGCTCAGCAGCGTTTCGTGATATACAGCAGCGGGGAGCCCGATGAGCTTGGCCGCACTCGTCCTATTACGATACTTGCCACTTTTGACTATCTAGGCAATGGAATAGTTTTCGATCATGCTGGCAAGACACGGTAATTATTACTTACAATAATTTTGTTGATGATTCATGTCAGTGATTAACAGATTGTTGAGATATCGTCCTATTCTAAATTTTTCCGACCATTTAATGTTGACACACTACTTACGATAATTAGTATTACCATTACACCTAGTCACCTATACCTATCAATTGTAATCTAAGATAGTAGCAATTTATTTATTCTTATTCTTTACACACAAATTGCAATAAGTATATAGCTTATTTACAACGGCGAGCTTAACTCAGAATAGGTTTTCTTACAGCAAACCTCACTTGGATTGCGAAATTTGCAAAAGATGATATACCTCTGTGTATCAACAGTACATTTAAGGCTAATTTCTTATTGTGCAAAATTCATAAATTCACAGCAAAAACAAAAGCAAATAGTTTTTGCGGGGACCTTCCCCTTTGACACCTAGTTGTACTTCAATTATTTGAGATGATGCTAAAGCTGCTCTGCTCTACCTGCCTATTAACCGACTTAAAAAAGGGGGTAATCAATTCGACCTATAATTATATTTATTCCTTTTTCCTGGAACAACCATACAATGACGTAATATTTTTTTTTATTTCGAATATATATATACGTGGGACACTCAGAAAGTTTTGCGACACTAAAAAAAATTGTTCTACAGGTACATATATTTTTATTAAATCTTTTCAAAGTACTCTCCACCAGCCTCTATACAAAGATTCATGCGTCTGAACCAGTTTTCAAAACACTTTTTCCAGTCCGCCGCAGACACCTCGTTTACAGCCTGCTCGAACGCAGCCAGCGCATCTTCCGGCGACGAAAATTGTATCCCCTTGAGCTGATTTTTTATTTTTGGAAATAAAAAGAAGTCACACGGTGCTAGATCAGGGCTGTAAGGAGGGTGACCCAGGAGTTTGACTGGTGTACTGTCCAGGAAGTCCCTCGTTTTGAGCGCGGTGTGTGCAGGCGCATTGTCGTGGTGGAGCAGTAGTCCGCGGAGCCCTGTGTTTGGTCGCTTGTTGCTCACAACAGAAAAAACTTCTGGTAAACATTTGGTAGTATATCATTCGGCGTTGATGCTTCTTTGATCTCGTAAGGGAATTGAGGCCAAGTGGCCAGTCAAATTAAAAAAGCTGGCGATCAAAATCTTCCCCCCGCTTCGAGATCGCTTCACTTTGGTAGGCGTTGGTTCATTTTGAAACACCAAACTGTCGACTGGCGCTTGGTTTCTGGATCGTATTGATAAATCCAGGACTCATCACCTGTTACGATGTCGTAAACACGCCGAGACGAGCCTGCTTCAAATTTGTTCAGCATATCACGGCACCATTCCACCCGGGCCTCCTTCGGAGCGTCGGTGAGGTAGTGCGGCACCCAGCGCGATACTATCCTCCTCACGCGAAGATGCCCGTGTAGAATCTCGTGAACGCTTCCCGATCCAATCTTTAATATGTGCTGAATCTCCTGATATGTAATTCGCCTATTATCTTGGATTAAATTTTTCACTGCTAGCACGTTTTCTTCCGTAATAGCCGTCAAAGGGCGACCGCTTCTTTCTTCATCCCCCAAGGTTGGTCGACCGCGCCTAAATTCGTTATACCAACGATACACGGTTGCCTTGGAGGGGCCTTCATCCATAAATGCCATTTGAAGTCTATCGAACGATTCATCCGGTTTCAGGCGACACTTGAAATCGTAAAAAATCATAGCTCTAAAATGTTCCCGGCGCAGATCCATTTTTTAGTAAGACACGATACTTTGAATTGGCTCGCAAAAAATGTGGAGGGAAATTTTGAAAATGGAACACACATATTTTTACTTACAAGTAATCATATTTTCGAAAAAGATTCTAACTGGCCAGTCTCTCATATATAAAAACTATTTATCGCAATACTTTCTGAGTGGCCTGGTATTATATCTATATACATATACTACTCAAAACAGAATAAGGGCCACGAGGTATTTTTACATTTTGGTGTAATTTAGTAAACATTTACATATTGAAAGTAGTAAAATATTGAGTATACAAACTCTTTGATACCTAAACTTTTTAATATTGTAGTATTCATCTAATGCTGGCAACAATTTTAAATAAAATTTGATTTAAAATTCTTTTTGAAGATTTTGATTCCATTTTCTTTGACGTTTTGCTTTCCTTAGCTTCTTGGTTTATTAGAAATTATCAGAGTTCATTGATATCTCGAGTCAGAAACGTCTTTTGCAATATGCCACAAGCACGCAGGCGTCATATGGACTCGCTGACAGCAACCAGAGCCGTTACAATGATTGAAGAAGGTCATTCGCAGCTATCTGTGGGTTTGCAATTGGGATTTTCTCGAAGAGCTATTCAAAATCTACGGAATCGTTTCCATGAGACCGGTAGTGTTAGAAGAAGACCTGGTTCGGGCAGAGTTCGCATTACAACAGCTCAAGAGGATCGTTACATTCGATTAAGTGCGCGCCGAGATCGCACAACGACGGCCCGCAAGCTGCAAAATCGTTTACGGCTGACAACGGGTACTCGTGTCAGTGACCAAACTATTCGTAATCGATTGCATGAAGACCAGCAGGCATCAAGAAGGCGAGTTGTCCGTGTTCCATTAACCAGAAATCATCGTGCAAATCGTTTAAGATTTTCCCGTCAACATTTGGACTGGGACATAAACCAATGGGGCATGGTGCTCTTCACAGACGAATGCAAAGTTAAATTTTTTAACGACGATCGGCGTATTACAGTATGGAGAAGACGCGGCGAGAGATTTTCAGAAGCCTGCATCCATGATGTCGATCGTTTTGGTGGTCCAAATGTAATGATTTGGGGCGGGATAAGCTTACACGGCAAAACTGAGCTCGCTATTTTAAATGAGGGTACTGTTACTGCTCAGCGGTATATTGAGGAAGTTGTCAGACCACATGTGATCCCATTTGCACAGCGAGCGGGTCCTGGATTCATCTTGATGCAAGACAATGCTCGTGCACACACGGCTCAAGCGACTCGGTTTGTACTGGAAGCCTCTCAAATTCAAGCCTTGTCGTGGCCGGCGAACAGTCCGGACTTAAATCCAATAGAGCACATGTGGGATCAGTTGAAACGAAGAGTTAGAGACGGTGATCAGGAAATCCACAACCAACAGCAACTCATCAACGCTGTTAAAAGGGCCTGGGAAGAGATTCCAATGGAAAATGTCAGGCATTTGATTGAGAGCATGCACTCCAGGCTTCAGGAGTGCGTAGCTAAACGAGGGGGGCATACCCGTTACTAAAAGATGAGCATGGAGTATTTTCTTTTGTTTTCAGTAACTTTACATTGTTTTTATTTTTAACCTAAAATGTGTTTTTTCTTTCAAAAGCAAATAAACTTTTTAATCATTATTATTTGAATAAATGTATTGGTCTACATGGTAAAAACAACATTAGTTTTCGTTATGGAGACAAAAAATATATATTGGTTTTATTATTTTCATGGTACAGACAAAATACCTCGTGGCCCTTATTCTGTTTTGAGTAGTATATATTCATGATCACTAGTTTTCGAACATTTTGTTTTGGCTTCCACATAATGAAACTTGTCGCCTTGCCTTTGCATACCAAAATTGTTACGATACGAGTAAGGAGTTACTTTTTAAAAATCTAGGACATTTGCGCGAAAGGACACCTGACACATTTCAGTGATTTTCAAAATGAAAATCCAAGATGGTGCCGACGAAAATTTACAGTTTATCCTTCATGGGTGTCGTTTACATAGGTGTCGGGGTAACTAATAAAGAAAATGATATCAGAATAAAAATCCAAAATGGTGCCGACGAAAATTTTCAGTATATCCGTTTTTTTTTTGTTTCGATAAGTAATTTTCCAATTCGCCATCTTTGATTTTGATTTTAACAGCATATTTGTTGAGAGCACCCTCGATAACCACGGACATGACACCCGTGATGAAAAATTCGATAATTCTCGAATCCGCCATCTGTGATTTTGATTTTGACACCCATATGCGCTTAGAGCGCTCTCGATTACTATAGACGTGACCCATGACGAAAATGTCAATAGTTTTCGTAGCCGCCATCTTGGATTTTAATTTAAATTCTTAATAAAGAATTTTATTTCCCGCAAGTTTCCGTTTGCGATAGGGTCTTTCGCGCATGTGAAAAAAAATATATATATGTACACACATCAACACGGTCTAGGGATATTTCATACTCAATTAAATAACTCGAAAAGTACTGGCCGCATTGGAATCTTTTATACACCGATTTGTTTGTAATTTATCTCAGACTAATTCCAAATTTAAATTTTTGAAAATTCTTTTGTTTCGGTGGCATAAAAATATCTTGATGTATAGGAGAGGGAATTTTCATTTGTGCGAAATTTAGAAAACAATACCAATTACGTTTAGTTACAGTTTTTTTTTCATTTTTAAACGAAAGATAAAGTTAAAATTGAGGTATTGTAGCCATGCAACGCCGACATTTGACGAGGGCGGAGATGTTACGAGATGTGGGAATGCTGGAAGCTGGATCTGTTCAGCGTAATGTTGCTGAGGCCATAGGGACCCATCAAAATGTAATTTCAAGATTGTGGACACGCTATCGTGCCACAGGTGAAGTAGCGGAGAGGCACCGGGGGCCAAGTCGCATCACTACCCCCAGACAAGACCGATTTTTGCAAATTACTGCGCGAGCACAACCAAATGCAACGGCGACTCAATTGGTCCAAAGGCTGCGAGTGGAACACCAAGTGCTTGTGAGTGACCAAACTGTAAGAAGCCGACTGCATGAAAGCAATCTACGCTCTCGTAGACCACTCCGGGTCCCACCTTTACGGAGAGGCAATCGTGGACGACGATTAGAATGGGTTCGGAACCACGTGGACTGGGGCCGTGAGCAATGGTCCAATGTGCTGTTCACGGATGAATCCAGGTTCGGCTTCCATCCAGATTCACGAAGGACGCGTGTTTGGCGAGTTCCTACACGATGGAGCCGTCTCCAGAACCCTCAGGAAGTTCACCCATATCAAGGAGGAACAATTATGGTTTGGGCAGGAATTCGTCTTGGAGGACGGACGGATCTCGTTTGGGTGCGGGGCAATATGACGGCAGAACGATACGTCCAACAGGTGCTGGGGCCCGTAATCTTGCCCCACAGAACACAAATGGGGCAAGATTTCCTGCTCATGCACGACAATGCCCGGGCACACACGGCGAGAACGGTAGCAGCTTGGTTACATACACATAATGTTAGGGCCTTAGACTGGCCTGCTCAATCGCCAGATCTAAATCCCATTGAGCATGCGTGGGATATGCTGCAAAGAAGAGCTCTGAAGGAAGTTCCTGAAAATCTGGCTACAGAAGATCAACTTTTTGCGCACCTCAGAAGGACATGGGACAATATTCCGCAGCAAGACATTGACAACCTTGTTCTGAGCATGCCGAATCGTTGCCGATGTGTTATGAACATCATGGGCGCTTTCTCAGACTACTAACTTCAAGTTTATAAACACAAATTAAATGATTTTTCTATTTTTTTCAGTTTTTACTCACAAATTAAAAGTTCATTCATATACGATTTCCGTCTATGCTTCATTTTTTTTCCATAAAATCCTGAAATTTTAATCTAAGTACCTTAACCATTATTAAAAAATGGTAGAATATTAAATAACGTATCTTTTAAATATATACATGTCATATAAATAATTAACACACTGATAGTAATTCGCTTTTTTAAAAATATCCCTAGACCGTGTTGATGTGTGTATTATAAAAAGTAGATTAAAACGTTACTCTTTTTTTCTTCGCAGTCGGTTAAAATGATTAAATAGAGCAACCTGCATGACATAACATGACCGCGATAGCATGATTGTGCGAGTGAGATAAGTCGTCGATCGTCAAATTGTTTTCAGGCAAAAATACTTACGATATTCCGACGTTATTCTACGTCGACCGCTAAGGAAATACGGCAGACATTTCTGTAAATAAGCTGTAATTTTATGTGTGTTTTGGTATACTAATCATTTTCAGTTTAGGTTAATTTTAATGTCTTTTTCAATTTTTTCGCGTCATTCAACATTGGCCCTTCAATAAATCGAAGAATAACAAATCTATTGACTGAAACTATATATTTAATGAGAGCAAAAACCGCGTAATTTGACGATATTATTGTAATCAGATGAAGAGATATTTTTTTTGGAAAATGTAACGAGCCAATTTTGAAGGCAAGACAACTCGGACTTGCGTTGGGCACGAGACACCTTTTCAACGCGTGATTTTCGAACTTTATCTGAGTTTTATGAACTTGGAAAAAAAACGTGGTTATTAAGCATATAACCAATATGTTGTTGCACTAAAAATAATAACAATGCATTAATAACTTCAATCAAAAATACATTGTAAACCTGCGCGAATATTTCGACGGGCTGTCAATCCTGCAGAACTAAGCCCTTAAGAACTTTAATTAACCTATTTTATAAACTAAACTAATACATATAATATAATACATGTATTTATTGTTTCTCAGGCTTAAATACAATCAGACTGAAGGAGTGGTGCTTGATCGTGCGATCGGTCCCGTTACACACTGGCAATGGCATTCATTGAACGACCCGCCAGTCCTACAGCAAGTCATGATAGATACTCAAATATCACACAAGGATCCTAATATTCTCAAACTTGGATCACCATCTGCTATGAAAATTCGTACAGACAATGAAGAAATGTTAGCCATAGAATTTGATAACTTCATAAGAGAGAAAACCAAGAAGCTATCCCGAAAATTCAAACCTTTTCAGATCAAAATGAAAGCTATGAAGATTAACGAACATTTCTCTCTGAAAATATTAGACCAAGCAACAGTATATCTCATATATAGGGATGGTAAAACCAACATGAAGATAAACATCGGTATGCTGTTAGACCATAAAGAAATTCTGGATACCGACACTGCTGAAGTGGGTGAAGTTTTGAACAGTTTAGAGCGGCTTCCAGCTCGCTCCGACAGTTTGGCGATGTTACAGAACGGTTTGGAGTACGCACAACGCTATGAAAGACAGCGCACTAATCGAGAGCGCCTATTGCGACGCCAGAAACCATGTGCCAGTGCCGATATTCTGACTGCTGCCTCCTCCCCGCCCATGCGACTTCCTTTAATAACAGTGTCCACTGGATCCTTGTCTAGACCTGGACATTGTAGTAGAATACCTACAGACAATTTATATTATAACACCCGTTTTCTGTATTGAAAAATGGTTTTGATCATGTTAGATTTCTTTTTTTAATCATATTTCTGTGGTAAAACTGACAAAATGTGGGTACTAACTGGTGAAATGTGGGTGTACTATTAGGTACGCCTCTGCCTAACCCTTTGGGGATAACAGGCGTGAAGTAATGCTATGTTATTTTTATGTTAAAATGTCCAAAAGTAATTTAGTCGTAGTGAACGTATGTTATTTCGATAAGTTTGTAATAAATAAGATTTCAGAATAAACAGGTCTTATGACATTATCATCTTTCTTCCTACCCAAAGCTATAAGCTAAAGATGAATATGAGTCATTTAAGATTGGCTTTCTAAGCTTAGTGACATTTTGGTTCTTTCGGTTTTTCATCCTAAATTTTTACGAGTTAAATGCGTGACCGTCAACAGTATGTTAGACATGGTTGTAATGTTTCGGAACCATATCAAACGAGATCTGGCCAAGGGTCCATTTTGGGAACATTATTTTTCGGAATCATAGTTAATAATGTTGAGAAGGTTCTCAAACACTCCAGGTACTTACTTTACGCTGATGATCTCAAGTTAATATGCGGTGTTGAGGAGATAGCCGACACAGTTTCTCTTCAGGAGGACATTAACTCAGTGTTCCAATGGAGCCTTGAAAACAAGCTCCTATTTAACACAGCTAAATGCAGTGTTATATCCTATAGTCGTGCTTAATACCCTCGACTTGTACAATATTTTTTAGGAGCCGAACCAATTGCCCGTGTTAATTTGGTTAAAATTATTTTTAATCCGCGCCTGACCTTCCATGACCATATGATTATACGATCCCTCGCCGCTGATTCATACAGAAGACTAGGTTTCAGTACTCGAAATGTGAGTGAATTTATCAACCCCCTGGCCATATTTTATTAAGACCAGAATTTTCCTTAACTTTAGAAATTAGGGGGGGGGAGACAATTTTTACGGCTTTGGAAGCAAATATCTTGTCAACTATTCTCGATATTTTTAAGAGCTGTACCAGAATGCAGCACACTACAACACACGCAACACTGTGATATACAATGAAATATATTTTTCAACCCTTTGTTACATGAATGGAGAGTCACCTCTATTTTAATTTTTTTCATCATTCCACATCTCTTTTATGTGGCGGTTCATAGAAGACACCTACCCTCCAAAGATGTTTAGTTATTGAGATATGGGATTTTTTGTCAAACTGGAGCAGTAACTTTGTTTTCGATTAACATACTATGAAAAACCAATTCAGCTTTGCGGTTGAGTGTTATAAATATGAATGAGCGTTAAAAATAATGTTATTTTATTGTTTGGTGCTACGGAACCCTGTGTGCCAGCCCGACTAACACTTGGCCGGTATTTTACAACAGGAAACTGCAAAATTTACCATTTCTAGAGAGTACGTGTTTGTGACAGAGGAGCTCGTGGCTAAATAATAACTGCCGCTCGGATCAATCTTCAAGTTAAGCCGCGCTTGCCTAGGTTGATCTGTGGATGGGTGACCACCGGTTACATAAGTTTCCTCCGTGCCTCGGAAAGCACGCTAAGCCGTTGCTCCCGGTCCCGGCTGTCATTTGTAGATCTTTGGCAGTCGTTGCACTCGTTACAGGTGTAGGACTAGCCAGAGCAAAAGGGAAATAAAAAGCTTTCATTTCAATAGATAAGCATGATTAAGACCATCAAAATAAAATAACTGCTACATTACACACTCATAATTATATTACAAAAATTCACTGTACTTACAGAGCTCGTTACACTTTCACGGTTCAACATGGGTTCAACAATCACTGCCTTGCTAAAATGGCACTGCCGAGTAACTTTGAAAATCCCTCCTCTTTACCAAAATGAAATAGTCAATTGACATTGCAATATCCGTTAGCGCCATTTTAGCATTTTAAATGGCAGAGGGTGAACCCAACTATGTCAACTTCTTGGCTTATTCCTCTGTGATATTTAATTTTCTTCTTGCTGCCGAGAAAAATACCTAAAGATCTCCGTAATTGATAGTGCCATTGTACTTCTATAAATAGTCTGTGGTTATTATTGTCATGTCATGTCATTAATTTTATGTCAATTGTCATTGTTGTATGTCAATGGGCATTTGGGAACTTATTCACTTATTCATGTTTTGTTCATAAATACGCAGTGTTTTTTAAAATGTTAAAAGTGTAATAAATTTAGATAATAGGATATATGTAACTATAAATATTTGTATATACATTCTCTGTAATATAATTACTAAAATGGTAAGTGGATATACCATTTCTACAATATTGCCTATTGGAACAACAACGAAACAACAATTTAGCTTTTATCAACTTTATGATTCAGAGTTATCAAGACGATCCCAGTTGTTATGTTGGTTCCTTCCCCAAGGACTTCAGTTATGGACCTTTCGAACAAAATGGAGAGGGCGACAATACTTCATTACAAGAAGATCACAAGCCACGAATTCTCTTAATGGGACTTAGAAGGTATTTTGGTATTTGTAAAAGAAGTCTTACACAACCATGAATATAAAATAATGGCGCAAGTATAGGGTAGGGTTCAACTCGCCGAATTAGTCAGATTCACCTAGTGGCTCTGCAATTTAGTATTACTGATCATTATTATCTCATGGCTTTTACCTTTTTGTCATTTAATGTATACATAAATTATATGATTATTTATTTTAAATTCTTATAAGAATCCAATTTTTATCAAGTATGTATAGTTAACCCAAAATTAGAGCCGGCCAAAGCAATATCATGCTTGAACCTAGTGAATGATTTTTAAATAAGTTAATACATTGTGTTCATTTTTTCTCTTACAATTTTAGATCTGGAAAGTCATCCATTCAGAAAGTGGTTTTCCACAAAATGTCTCCAAATGAAACATTATTCCTGGAGTCAACAAATAAAATAGTTAAAGATGACATAAATAACAGTAGTTTTGTACAGTTTCAAATCTGGGACTTTCCAGGCCAGATTGATTTCTTTGATG
This sequence comes from Standfussiana lucernea, assembly GCA_964057025.1. Taxonomy (NCBI): domain Eukaryota; kingdom Metazoa; phylum Arthropoda; class Insecta; order Lepidoptera; family Noctuidae; genus Standfussiana; species Standfussiana lucernea. Next base: position 7,939,152 of record OZ059785.1, read on the forward strand.
CCACCTTCGACTCTGACACAATATTTGGTGGCTGTGGTGCCTTGGTGTTTGTAATAGATGCTCAGGTGTGTATTTTTTCTCTTTTACAAGTCTTTATTGTGTCCCAACTGCTACACAATTGTTCTCCTGTCTCCTTCCAAACCTCTCTGTCTTGTGATGATGTGATGTTGGTCCTGCAAACCTGATCAGATTGTCACACCACCCTAACCATGGTTGGTGGTGATGTCCTCCCTCAGTTTTGAATTTATGATGAAACTTGTTTCCAAAAGAAACTATTGATAAATACGTGCACACTATCTTTTTCAGGATGACTACCAAGATGCTCTGGATAAATTACAGCTCACAGTCACAAAAGCATATAGAGTGAATAGTAACATAAAATTTGAAGTATTTATACATAAAGTAAGTACAATCAGTAGATATTTATCATTGTATATGATTTTAATTACATAACAACATCTGTATGTATTTATTTCAATTATCTGGGACTAATATTTGATTAAGCATGACTCATTTAGGAGCAGTTGGTCTGTTTTGGTTGAATGTTAAAATTAGAAACTAAATAAACATACATGATGCTCAGACAAACAGTCAATTGCACAAAACTCAGTTTGTATTGTAAACTGTTCTGACATATAAGAAAGTTTTTTTTTTTTTTTAAACCTACCTTATTAATTCCGCAGAGTACAATAATTATGCCAGGCTAGTAACCATTTCACAGACTGCTCAATGCACTGACATTTGGAACCGCTCTTGGCTGATATTTTCATGTAGCTCATCATATCAGCGTGTAAACACATAAATATAGCCCAGGAAAAAATATTTTTAGGGTTCCGTTGCTATTTTGCGAAAAACGGAACCCTTAAAGATTCGTCACGTCCATCTGTCTGTCTGTCACAGCTATTTTACTACGAGACTGTTGGCACCGCACAGTTAAGAGTCAAGACACAAAAGTAATGTGAAATTACATATTTAAAAAAAATAAGGGTTCTCCATATATGAAACAGAAGGTCGAGAGCCCTTAAAAAATGTTAGTGAAGCTCCCACAATGCTTTTTTTCCTAAGTCAACAGTTGATGAGATATTCGCTCCTAAAGTCGTAAAATTGTGCTCGTAAAATATCAAAATCATTATCATTTCAGGTTGACGGTCTTAATGACGATTACAAGATGGAATCCCAGAGAGACATTCACCACCGAGCAACTGAAGACTTGGCAGAAGCTGGATTGGAACATGTTCATCTGTCGTTTCACCTGACTTCCATATATGATCACTCCATATTTGAAGCATTCAGTAAAGTAGTACAAAAGCTAATCCCACAGCTACCAACCTTAGAAAACCTTCTGAACATCCTCATATCTGTGAGTAAAGAGAAAATTTAAAAAAACTTATTGCCTTTTAAAAAAAAAAGTTGTAGAAGTGAATAAGACCACACACTTTTTAGCTAAGACGGAACAGTTATGTTGGGACTATCACAATCAAAGAGAGGCATATTTCCAGCTGCGGGAAAATTAACTCTATGAATGTATATTTTCTTTCTTTTTTTCAGAACTCTGGTATAGAGAAAGCATTCCTTTTTGACGTGGTGTCAAAAATCTACATTGCCACAGACAGCTCTCCAGTGGACATGCAGAGCTATGAATTGTGCTGTGATATGATTGATGTGGTTATTGATATATCCTGTATTTATGGGTAAGATATTTATCATCATCTTGATTTGAAGCTTACCTTTATACACCATGAAAGTAGAAAATGATTTAATCAGAATATTATTCTTCAGGTTTGCTAGTATGTACCCAAATTGTAATAACATGCCTAAATATTTACTGCTAAGGCATTTTACCAAGTATAAAAGTACCAATTATTAAAGTTCTGCAATCAAATGTTAGATGGAATTATTATTGTTGTTTCAGCATGGTGGATGAAACAGAAGTGAATACATTCAACAGTCAAAGCTCAAGTTTAATAAAACTGAATAATGGGACTGTTCTATACTTGCGTGAGGTCAACAAATTCCTTGCACTTGTTTGTATTCTACGTGAAGAAAACTTTCAAAAACAAGGTAATTTGATAATTTTATACTATCCAACATCATGCCTGTAATTCCTGAAGGGTTAGGCAGAGGTGTACCTAATAGTACACCCACATTTCGCCAGTTATGTTGTTAAGTCCCATGTTATTACATGGCGGCGAGCCCTATTGCCATCAACAGGGAACAAATCCAGACTCCGAGACTGCTACTGAGAAATTCCTGATGGAAAAACCCAATAACACTTTGCCCGTCCCGGGAGTCGAACCCAGGACCTCATGGTCAGCAGTCGATTGCGACCACTCGACCAACGAGGTAGTCCAAGGAGGGCCAGGGAAGGAAGAAGGAGGTTGTATATTATCCAAGCTTATTTTACATCCCCTTTTGCGAGCTCGCACTTCCTCCTGCCAATATTGGCGGAATTTATTGTTATGGACTCAAATGCTCTGGCTAGGCCGATTTTGTTGAAAACATGTTTGGTAGGAATCACCAACATCAGGTTTACTCTGTGTCAGAATTTATGGGTAAACATCACTACGCTTGCACCGCGGTCTGTTATAGGTGGCCTAGGAAAGTGGATACAACTAGGAAAGTGTAGTAAATTGAGACGATTTATTTTGATTATTATTTCAGGCGTGATAGACTACAATTTCCTGTGCTTCCGTGACGCAATAACGCAGGTGTTTGAGTTACGCAACAAATGCCAGAATACAATCACATCCAGAGCAGCATCGGCTACTCCTGAACCCATACCCAATGGTGCCGCTGATTCAACAGAAAGTGCTTCCGACCGTTCACAAACCCATTTACCATAGCATATCACCGCGACGCTTATTCTTGCAAACTTAATATAATAATATGTGTAACTATATTTTTAATTAGCATTAAGTATGTGAATAAAAGAGCATAATTATGTTATTACTTGTTTATTTCATTTTAAATGGCCCTCGACGTGACCTATGTTCGAAATAGGGTAAACACACCTAATGTTGACATCCTTCCAATTATCAAATACAAATTATAAATCCTCTTGCAAACTGTTTATAAAGTAAAATACATGGAAGAAGGTAAAGGCCGATTCACACCGGAACGTTAGCGGCCGGCAGCGACGCGACAAGACCGGGGCGGCCCACATTGGGCTGAAACGGGCCGGTAAAGGACTTACTTAGCATTTTAAAAAAAGTTTCTTTTTCTGAAATTTTAAATATTGTGTTGGATTTATCTATCAATTAGAAGTAATTATTTCTATGAGGGTCGTTCAGATAACTTAGTATTTTCGGAGTTATAAATATCCAAAGTAATTTTTGTATGAAGCAAAAGAAAAAAATGTGAAAATCTCGAAATTCTCAAATTTTCTCAAAGAATTGACTCTACGTATGCATAGTACGTATATTTGTCCTATTTTAGCGCCTATTCTCGGGTTGCGATTTTCTGCGATTTGGTCGCAATTTCAAATTTTGTTCTCTATTCCACACCACCATAGAGGTTAAGAACTAGGCGCGTTTTTTAATGTAGTGGTCTCCCCTTTAGGCCTAATCCACTAAGGACTAATAAAATAAATAAATAAATAAGTAAAAATCACAATAACTACTGGCCACTGCACTGTTTTAATTTAATCACTGTCAAGGGTATCCACATTAACGAATGCAAAATTTTCGTATTCGTCATCATCAAATGTTTCCGCTTGTTCAATTACTAATAAACTTTGTGCTTCTACTGACAAAGTTTTATGTTTTCTGCGAAGTTTGTGACGTTTCGCTGAGATGAGTGGATCAGAGCTGGTCAATAAATTATTTAAAATGTCTTCATTTGTAGTTTTTCTACTGCATTTCCTGGAATGGTGTTGGCGGTACCTACGAAAGTCTTTATTTCTAGCTTCAGCAGCTTCTTCAGATAGCTGTCCAATTGGTATTAGACCAAAACTTTCAATAATAGCTGCACCATGCATAAGAACTTTATGAACACTTGAAGGCATATAATACCAGCTATATAATTCCAAATACAGTTGCATGGTCACTTGAGCATATTCGTGAAATTTCGCTGTGTCAATGTGGTAACCTGATGAAATTGCCTCTAAAATGATTGCAAATCGCCTTATGAATTCTTCACTAACACCAGTTATCTCAGCAGTCATGTTTGGATTTGCAAAAAATCTTCTAGCAGTATTTCCGTCATTCGTGGAGCCGTGCCCTTGTTTAACAACATCAATCAGAAGTCCCATTCTATTTTTAAAAGCGTCTTGTACCTATGTCTTTCTTTTTTCTTTCCATGATGCACTTGTTGTCTCCCTTTACTGTCCATGTCTGTATCGTTAATCTGTAAGCTATATGCAGAATGCATTCCATCATTCGTATCCAGGTATGCAATGATGACAATCCGTATTTACAGAGATCTGGATCAGTCGGTTTTTATGCAATTAAGGGCAAATTATTCATCTCTGTTGGAGTGGCTTTACAAATGTCGCATCTCTGAGATGAAGTATCACATAAAATTGATGTTGCTTTTCCGTCTATCATAGTCATTAATAAAGCGTGTGAAATTTTTATTTCTCCAACTTCTGTTTTCACTAAATTTACAATCTCTTCCTCAATAGCACTTTTTTCCCGCAATATCGTTATTTTATTTTCTTTCAAAAATTCGAAAAAGATTGGACGACACCAGTAAGATGAATTTGGTGAATCGTTTTGCCAGATAACTTGTTCGCCGCACACTAATTTTATTGGCACTAAACTACCCATAAATATGCTTGAATCGTCAAGTTGACTATCTTGTTCATCGTCTGTTTGCATTTTTTGTTTGTAATTGGCTTGATTAGAAGCACCGTCAAATCCCCACTTACTGATTAGTGTAAATTCTTTACAACCACTATCTATGACGAGTGACGTAATTATTCTTGTTGTCGTTATATCCAATAGAGCTTGTAACTTTATTTTAGCTGAGGTTTCTGTCACTGTAATAGCATCTTTTGGTGGATAGCATTTCTGTTTCGCATGTTGCATTTGATAATAAGATGGAAATATATTACTGCCTTTTTCGTTAACACTTTTTCTTAAAGTAATGTATTGCCACTTGGTCAGCTTAAGTGATAAAAATAACCCTAAAGCCTCATCCGGAGAAAACACAGGTTTTGTTTCTTTAACAGATATGCACTTTTTAACTTTTTTTACATCTTGGGGATTCTTTAGTAAATGTTCTAGTATTTTAGCAACCTCCTCATTCCCATCCGCTTTCAACTGCTCAAAATATGCATATTTAATTTCGTCCGAAGATAAATGAAAGTTTTCTGCACGTCTTTTTTTCTGTTTAGGCGCTAATTCACAAAAAGGTGTTCTTGGGCTTTGTTCGGTGGATACACCGACAGAAACTTTTGATGGTGATACATACTGAGTTGATGTACTCGGTGCTGGTTGATCTTCATTACTGCCTATTAAACACTTAATAAAGTCTGGCCATATTATGTTTTCTTGTAACCATTCACTATTTTTAGTTTTGAATATATTTTCTTTACGATAAGCGTTTTCCCATCTTCTATTTAAATTATAACAAAATTTTGCACAAAACAACTTTAAGGTCTTTTCGTGATCATCACTTAATTCGACTAAAAATTTAGACCTTATCTCACTACACAAACTGTCATTATTTTTAATACTGCCACTGTTTTTTAAAATAACGAAAAGATCAAGGTTTGTCACTAAATTTTCAAACATTTTCACAAATACAAAATAACAAATAAGTAAGTAATGAATGTGTGGGGGTAGTGCGTCTATTATGGTGGGTAATAGAACACTGAAGTACGTTTGAATGCAACCGAACATTCCGTAGGTACCCTATCGTTGCACCAATCACGTTACGACACGTCATAACTTGTTGTTGCGCTCGCGCACTCTTATCCCTTGATTCCCGGAAATAAGTCTCAAAACAAATTACGTCATACCTACCTACTATGGTGGTGGAAGGAAAATGTCGAACATTGTTTTTTTTTTAAAGAACTAAGTAGGTATTGAGGTTTTCAGGCCGTTTAGTATACATTATTTTCAATTACAATTTAATTGGAATAAATTTCTTAACTAAAATAACATGACTCTTCATACAAATTTGATATGGCTATATCTCCGAAAGTACTCGTTAAATTAAAAAAAGTCAAAGAATAAAAACGTTTTAAATTTATGCCTAGATACCAAAAAAATACATTTGATCTCTTAAGACCCAACCTTGTAATCCCAGCCCACTGTGCGGCCGCGCGCGGGCTCCCGACACCTTACATTATAATTATTATAGTGATTGTGCCCAAAGACTACTATATATATATGGAGATAGACGGCACTCTCAACCGTATTTCCGTCATCATACAAGCAGCGCCATCTATCCGTGGTGGTGACGAACTAAATCCATAATTTATAGGTACCTACAGCATTATAGTACCTGTAAATTTATTTAAGGCCGTTCCCAACCCATAACCGATTTATCAGCTCTTTCCCTATAGAGATAAGATTTTTGACTTAAGTCTTTAGAAGTAATATCAAAAATATATCTCTAGTAGGATAAAGAGCCGATATATCGATTATTGGGAACGGCCAATGAATCAATTCATTTTGTTACTTGTGCTTGGTACCATAATATTGTCATTCGCATGTATTAAGATTGTTTTACATAAAAATGTACTAGAACGTGTGACAAAACATGGTGTGGCAAGTAAAATCTAGATGGAAATAATACAATACAAACGGAATAAAAAACGTTTTAAAATTACCATACTTTTATTTTCGAACTTGGTCAAGGCTAGTGTTTACAACTTATTTAATTAATTGTATAAATACTTAAATACCTACTTAAACAAGTAGTGAGTAGGCAATGAATGCATCTTGCTTGCTACGATCCTTCACTTTGCAGGGCTGGGCAAAATCATGTTTTATCATAATTAAAATATAGTAAATTAACTTTCAATACCTTTCTGCTAAGCAGTCAACACAAGGGTCTACGCTCAGCTGCTCAAATAAAAATCAAAGATTCTATTCTCTACTTATCTGTAAAAACAGCATCAATAGGATTTCAAAACCTAATATCTAGTTTCAAGAACCTATCTCCCAGATAAATTCCACGGAGCTTGTGTTGCTGAATTCAGGTTAGAACAAATCTGAATTGTAGCTAACAAGACACAATACATTACTGTTAGGTTTTAATTACAAAATAGTTTTTGTTAGTAATTAAAATACTTACATATTATTGTGATTGTGAAACACATAGTTAAGTATTTTAATTTTATTAAAATCCAAATATTGCCCAGCCCTGGGTCTATGTTTTATCTTCATCATTCACTCACGCTCACGCGTTTTAAAACCTCATGGGAAAACATCCAAAATATTCTGACCAGGTTTCGAACATTTAGGAAGTCTTCCTTCTGAAAATTATTTGAACTTCCGATGTTTTAATTTAGTTTGATTTTATTTTATTGTAATTGAACATATTTGGTTTTATTTGATGTTTTTTTTTATTCATTTTTGTTTGGCAATGGGTGTTATTTACCTGAAATAAATGCATTTACATCTAGCCGTTTTATATAAAATAAGAATGTATGTTGGAAAAGTATTGTAAGCAATTATGCTTTTCAAACATGTACCTCAGTACCAGTTTGCCTCATTCTCTTCCTCAATTTATATTTTTCATGGTGGTTCCACGCCTGAACTTTTAGAGGATCATTTGTTTCACTTAGTGGTGCCTTTCCACATAATATTTGGTTTACCTCTTTGCACCAGTTATTTACACAAAACAAAACATTTTTATTTAATAAATATTCTATTAATTTTTCTTTGTGGATTTGACACGATATAAAGTCCCACTGAATGTGGATACTAATAATTGTTTTTATATACTCTAATATTCTTGTATGTTTTTTCGAATTTTTTAGTATTTCATAGGTTATCGATTCTATGTGGGCAAAATTTTCAAATACTTCCCGTTTCGGATAACACAACCAACGCTTATGAGCATATTCTTTTGCTTTAATAAATTTGTGAAAGACATGTGTCTCGTCACTCTCCAAGTTGCTTTTACAGTTTGCACACGATTTATAAATCTTCTGTTTTGCCGTTTTTACCAGCCAGCCGCTGCAATACCCAATAGCGGCACATTTCTCCCGATCCACTGGGGATTTACTGTTCATCAGTTTATTAAAATCTTTTAGTTTCATAAATAAATGCTCCTCGGCAATTTCTATGCTTTCATGTTGCGGCTCCTCAGTCAGGTCCTTTTTAAATAAATGTTTTGTAACAGACCCGGGGTGTGTGTGGGATCAAGTGTAAGATCCTATGTAAGAAATCATACAAGAGCAAAAAAAGAATGTGTGTGTGTGTGTTCTCCTATTAAAAATTAAAAAAAAAAAATGTATGTGTAACAATAAAAGAATTTCGGGCGCCTTGGGAACGCACACTACATTTAAAAAATACTTGCCAGATAGGATAATTAGTAGAGTCGAACTTCTAATCTTCCGGGGGTGACTAAACTAGGATAATAGAAACACTGGAAATACCTTTGTTAATACCCTGTTTAATACGTCTGTAGCTTCCTTTTACTTTAAATATTAAATTACTAATTTGAGATTATCCTTATTGTTGCATCTTTATATGAAGAAAGTAAATTAAGTTTGGGCCAGATGTCTGGCTAAAAAAATGTTAAATTAGACCTCAAGATTTCGGCGTCGAAGATGAGAGAATCCAGAATCCATGAAATGGAAAATTATAATCAGACGAGAGAAAAAGAAAAAGTAGAAGAAAAACGCCACAGCAGGGCTGTAACAAAATTTTAAAAGGTTAATACACAAGTCTATTAGAATTTCAACACGTGGGGAGCATGGCGTCCCAAGAAGGAACTTACCGTTTTTCCGTTAATAAATGACTTTTCCCGTGTGCACCGATAAATCCAAATTAGGTGAAAATCACACTAGAGCATCGTCCAATATTGAAATCCTGAAACATCAATTCGACTTAAAACACGAACCTAAAATGATGACCACATATTGGTCTGGTAGAAACAAATCTTACCGAAGAAATTAAGGATCCCTCCTTCTGAACACCTCGTCCTGGGTGTTTAAGGCAGCGATTATGGCATCGTTTGGCCTAAAAATATCCGTGATTATACCGGATTTTTAAAATTAAATTGGCGAGATAAATGCCTCGATGACGAAATCAGGTCGTAAAGTGAAACGTCAAAAAATGACAGTTCTGAACTCAACCATAGCCAATAAAAGACAGTATAAAAATCGTTCCGAAATCGACTAAAATATGAAAAGCATGTAACAGTTTAAAAAACACGTTACATTACATCCCTCCCCGAAAAAATAAAAGAAAGCAATTTCTTTTATGCTAAAAACAAACAAGGTAAAAAAACTTTTTTTTTTAAAAAGACAGGAAATATAAATTCCAATAAAACGTTTCCAAAAAGATACTGGAAAAGAAACAAAACACAAAAAAAACAATAAGTGCAGCCAAGCTACATGCACAACCGACCTATAATACAAAAAGAACCACATGAGTACAGTTAAGCACCTTCGCCACTGACTAACAAGTTAAATCCAAGAAATATTACAAGTACAGTTAAGCGTAGTAGTCGCTGAACAATATGTATAAGAATACAACAAAAATACTAATATGAGTTCGGTTAGGCACCATAGCCACCGACTAACAAGTATATAATAGGAAAAATATTAAATTAAAAGTACAGTTAGGCGCAATTGCCGCTGTCTAACAAGAATAATCCAAAAATGTCTATATGAGTACAGTTAGGCACCATCGCCACTGACTAGCAAGAACGAATTACAACTGTGAGACACAGTTTAAAATCTCCACATCTCTAAAGATGCAAAAAAATAAAGAAGAATGTTGTGATCGGCACAACTCCACCAATCTTCCGAGCACAAACACCTTCGAAAATTAACGCATATTGTGATCGGCTCAACACTACCAACTTCCCGAGCACAATAGCGGAAAAAGAAATGCATTCTGTGATCGGCACAACACCACCAATCTTCCGAGCACAGAAGCAAAAAAAAGACATGCATTCTGTGATCGGCATAACACCACCAATCTTCCGAGCACAGAAGCAAAAAAAGACATGCATTCTGTGATCGGTACAACACCACCAATCTTCCGAGCACAGAAGCAAAAAAAACAACGAAATCAAGGAAAAAATTATACCGAGATCCGTAAAAAAAGAAAGATAGGTAAACCTCTACAAGCGAGAACAGAGTGTACAAAAGTAGTAGGTACCAATGCAGAAATTGTATACAAGAATGTACAAAAAAAATTGCATTGCATAAAAAATTATAATACTTAGAAATAATAATAAGATCTTTCGATATGAAAAATGTAGTCGTGTGGGTAGAAAAGGTTATTAAAAGGTCCTAAGTTGTTTTTTAGAATGTTAAGGTCTCAAATTCAATAAATTTATAAGAAGTTACCTAACATACATCTTCATTTAAAGTGCTATTAACCTATCATCCATCCCATCTTACATCACACTAATAAAAGCGCGCTTCAAACAAAATTATCAAAATCAAGACTAACACTTGGAAACCAAATTAAAATTTTATTATATCCTTAACATGATAACGACCAGCGGTACCCTTATTAAGGTCTTTCAGAATATAAACATTATCAGAGATCTTTTCAACAATTTTACATTTAATAAACTTAGGAGCAAGTTTTGCCGAAAAATAAGTAGGTGCATGAGATTGAACAAAACTCCTTCTCCACACGACATTCCCCACATCAAAAGAAATGACTTTACGACCCTTATTATAATAGCGTGCATTACGCTGATAAGCTTTTAATAAATGAGTTTGAACTTTAACAAAAATATCACTAAGTGAATTAAGAGAATCAGCATAGTGAGTTCTATTGGAAACTTCCAGTTCACTCAAGTTATAAAACGATGCAAAGAAGCATCAAAAATAAGTTCTCTACCAAACATCAAAAAATTAGGGGTGAAATCTGTAGCTAGATTAACACTATTATTCAAAGCTAATTGAACATTAGATAAATACTTAGACCAATAAAAATAAATTAAATATGAATTAATTAAATCTTCTTTAACAAAACAAGCTATGCAAGTTTCAACAGTTTTATTATAACTCTCAACTGTATTGTTTTGAGGCGTGTATAAAGTATTATAAAATATTTTAGTGATATTAAAACCTTTCAAAAATTCTATGAAATGTTTAGAAGAAAATTTGTGTACCAATAATTCTCTGTGAAGAACCATCAGCTATATAAGCAGCACTAGAAACAGAATTTATTTTATAACCTAACTGTGAAAATTGTTCATGACTATTTGAACCCAGAATTAATGAAATCATGATTAGAACGAATTATATCCAAAATATGTTCTATAGGAATAACTATTTTCCAATTAAGATTACTATTAGAATCATACTTACATTTACAAAATTTATATAAAGTTTTATTTTCTACTCTAAAGTTCTTTTGCAAGAACAAGAAATTGTTCTACAGATTCAATACGCTTACCAAAAATAAAAGGTGTGTAAATAGACAACATGTTATGTTCAATAGTGTTAACCAAAACCGCATTAAACAATGGCAAAGAAAGACGACTAGCCATGTCCATTATTTCTGTAATGAATTCTGGAAGAGATTCAGAACTCTTCTGTTTCCTCGTACGAAGGTCATGTTCCAGAAAATAGTCAAAATCCGGCCTGTCAAAACGTTTAAGTAAAGCAAGTTTAAGCTCGTGCCAGGATGGAATACGAAAGCGAACTGTGCGAAACCATTTCAGAGCAATACCACTAAGCAAGTCCGTAAATGAACCAACCAACAAAATTTCATCAAAATTTTCGTATAAAAAATATTCTTCAACTTCAGTAATAAATTCTCTAACACAAGATTTCCCATCGAATTTAATTTTACTCTTTTTTAAATCAGGCAACTTAATTGCAGAAGGAAAATTCTTTTTAATATGTTCACTAACCAAAACATTCATTGAATTAAATGAAGGCAAAGCGTTCGTCGCAAAAGCTGAGGAAGAGTGTGCAATCCTGTCATTATGATCAAAAGAATGTGGTACATCTGTCAAATTAATCATGTCAGGAACAAAAGGTGCAACATTAGGAACTGTGCATGCACCATCAGTTTCTATGTTATCTTTAGCAAGAGGCAGAGAAGACTGAACTTCTTTATCCATTTTGAACAAACAATATGATTATAATTGATGAGCAAAGCAAAATGCAAGACTTCAAAAGTTATAAAATATTTGAGGTTAAGTTGAAATATTTTTAAAGTTACAAGTTGTTTTTTATGAAAATATCAAAGTGTTTAGCAATGAAAAGATGCAGCAATAATTTACAATATAAGTTCAAGTCACATAAAGTATGATTATTAAGTTAAACCAAAGTTCACTTAAAATTAAATATGAAATCAAATTACACCGCACTTAGTTTTACAATGTTGAGTTACTTATACAAAACAAAACTGTCTTACCATACAAATGTTGGTTTTGCAAGAGTAAATGGGTAATGCTGTAACCATAAAAGTTAAACATACACAATAGTACAATAATGTTACTAGGAAATATTGTTTACTTACAAGGAAACATCAAAAAAAATTCAAGTTGTGAATTACAACAATAAACAATAATGTTTTACAGAAACTATATAATGTGTTCTGTAAACAATACTACAAATTATAAGATGCAACAATAACTAACAAGATAAGGAAGCTACTTCAAGTCCCTGTTCGCAGAGCGACAAACTGTAACAGACCCGGGGTGTGTGTGGGATCAAGTGTAAGATCCTATGTAAGAAATCATACAAGAGCAAAAAAAGAATGTGTGTGTGTGTGTTCTCCTATTAAAAATTAAAAAAAAAAAATGTATGTGTAACAATAAAAGAATTTCGGGCGCCTTGGGAACGCACACTACATTTAAAAAATACTTGCCAGATAGGATAATTAGTAGAGTCGAACTTCTAATCTTCCGGGGGTGACTAAACTAGGATAATAGAAACACTGGAAATACCTTTGTTAATACCCTGTTTAATACGTCTGTAGCTTCCTTTTACTTTAAATATTAAATTACTAATTTGAGATTATCCTTATTGTTGCATCTTTATATGAAGAAAGTAAATTAAGTTTGGGCCAGATGTCTGGCTAAAAAAATGTTAAATTAGACCTCAAGATTTCGGCGTCGAAGATGAGAGAATCCAGAATCCATGAAATGGAAAATTATAATCAGACGAGAGAAAAAGAAAAAGTAGAAGAAAAACGCCACAGCAGGGCTGTAACAAAATTTTAAAAGGTTAATACACAAGTCTATTAGAATTTCAACACGTGGGGAGCATGGCGTCCCAAGAAGGAACTTACCGTTTTTCCGTTAATAAATGACTTTTCCCGTGTGCACCGATAAATCCAAATTAGGTGAAAATCACACTAGAGCATCGTCCAATATTGAAATCCTGAAACATCAATTCGACTTAAAACACGAACCTAAAATGATGACCACATATTGGTCTGGTAGAAACAAATCTTACCGAAGAAATTAAGGATCCCTCCTTCTGAACACCTCGTCCTGGGTGTTTAAGGCAGCGATTATGGCATCGTTTGGCCTAAAAATATCCGTGATTATACCGGATTTTTAAAATTAAATTGGCGAGATAAATGCCTCGATGACGAAATCAGGTCGTAAAGTGAAACGTCAAAAAATGACAGTTCTGAACTCAACCATAGCCAATAAAAGACAGTATAAAAATCGTTCCGAAATCGACTAAAATATGAAAAGCATGTAACAGTTTAAAAAACACGTTACAGTTTAAGAGATTTGAGACATTTGTTTTCATCTTTCTCACAATTGGACCCAACTGAGTGAGCCGACGTCATATTATTTACTAATAAAGTTTTATAGGCTGCTTGGAAGCCTACAGCAGTTGGCATAATATTGCTAGAGCCATGAGCTCGAACTGCCCCAAAAAAATTTTCCAAGGGGTCTTGATTGAAATTCCGTAATAAAAGCGAATTTACACCCATGTTGCGCATGGTTTTGGTAATATTTTGAAAACCTTCAATTGTTTTTACCCAACTGGAGAGTGACGGAACTTTTGCCGATTTTCCATCATTTGTTACAAATTTCATAGATCTAAGAATTGGTAGGCTATCAATCCATAACCTATGATGTGGCGACTTTTGCGTTACCGCTGCTCTATATATCTTTCCGTGCTGTACCTCACTGAAACTTCCATTGACAGAGTCAAATAATCTGTCAAAAATCATTAAAATAGTTGCAGTTTCTTTGGCCGTAGGTTGCAGTTTACCATCATCTGAAATTAAATACAAAATAACATTAGATATGTGGAATTCATTCATGTCAGTTATGACTGACAAGGGTGGGTCCCTTGTCTGTCATCAGCCTTGGCATTGTGTGGAGCTAATTAATTTTACAGAAGATCTCTGTTTAGTCTCTACATGTTATACTGAGCTATGCACAAAAACCATTACTCATCTGAAAAGTTGAGAGTCTGTTCTAAGAAGAAATATGTTTTAAATTATTATTGTCAAAATTACCTGCCATCACTCCCATTGCAACAGAGACAGTACTGCTAAAAACTTGAGTGCAATGTTTAACCCTCATTTTTGGTATCATGCTTGGCATCACATGTTGGTTGGTCAATTTGGGAACTAATGTCACCCCCATGAAGCCTGAAGCGCGATGGTACAAATTTATGATGTCCTCCCATTTTGCTACACACTCCTTGTCTCCAAATTTGTAATGAAGATTTTTTGTGAGTAAATTATTCCTTACACCTTTCATTAGATGTGGGGGGTCATAGAGTGGAATAATTTTTCTATCATTTATTTCAAAAAATCCCCCTCGCCATTCTTCATTTCTCCTAACATATTTCTCCTTCGTTTCGCTTATCAAGCTATTTATTGCGGCCACATTTGTAGCGCCTTGGTCGCATACTGTTGCCACAACTTTTAGGGTTGTTTCCTCCACAGCTTGAACTACAGTTTTTATTAGTCTTTTTAAATTAAGTGTTTTTGTGGACCCGGCACAGAAGCTATATGCTACTGGTTGTTTAAACTTTTTAACAACTCCTCTCACCATAAAAACCAAAACATGGTCTGCAAATTCTGCTCTTTGTTCATGTCCATCATTCACAAAACCAATGATTTCGTCGTTTTTTTTGTCGTAGTTCAAGCTGGGGGCGATTGCCATCTCATCAAAAATTATTGTGCAGAACTTATGACTCTTTGGCAACTTCAAAACCCTTTTCTTCAATTGCTTCATCATTACTGGATTTATTCCAGGTCCCAGAGTTATGTTTTGAAGCACACCTTGCAAAGTTTTTCTTTTTGGTAAAATGCAGAGCTCACTTAGGTATCGGTATGCTTTTGGACTGGCTTTAAATAAAGACAGAGCTAAAACTTTTTCATCAAAAGTAAACCGTCTTCCCTTTAGTTTTTTACCTATTTGGGTGACCTGCATCTTTAAAAAAGTTTTGGTCGCTTTTGACATGTTTTGCGTAAGGACCTCAAATGCCTTTTTATTTATGGTCTTTGTTGCTATTGACAGCCTTTTTTTGAATGACATTTTTTGTACTTTAACTCTTCTTAAATTTTCCTTTAATTGGAGTACCGATTTTCTTAATTCCTTCTCTTTTTTAGATAATGATAGTTTGTATCCTGAAAAGAGGAAATAAATTAATGAAGTCAAAATAATAAACACAGAATTAATCACTCTTAAGGCCAGTCTTACTTGTGGAAGTACTGTATATCTTTACACAGTATAAAACATCTTTACATAGTATAAAACGTCTTTACATAGTATAAAACATCTTTACATAGCATAAAACAAAGTCGCTTAAGTGTGTCTGTACGCGCATAATTTCCGAATGGGTGCACCAAATTGGATAATTTTTTTTTTGTTGTGTTCATTATTGTTAGGACAAAATTAATAATATTGCAAATTTCATTGAAATCATTACAGCCGTTTTATTTACAAATATTGCTTGGGATGATAGCCAGATTAATTATGAAAAGTATAGGTTATTTAACATCACGCTACAACCCTTAGGAGCCGAGCAATGGTGGGTGAAACCGCGGGGCACAGTTAGTTTATTAAGAAAGTAGTAAATAGTGTTCAAACAGTTATACTACTAAAATATATACATAGTTTAGTAAAACGCGCGACATGTAACTTCAGTTTAAGATATTATCCATAACTAACAATCTGCCCCTACCTGATGTGGCGACATGTTAAAAAACATCGAGATTTCTATGCTGTATCTACGTTAAATATTAACATATTAACACATAAGTGAACCTTCCAGAATAAACTCTCCAAATGGTGGTAAAAAACGCATTAAAATTGATTGTGTAGTTTAGAAGAACTAAGCAGACAAATAGACATGACATAAATGTATATAGTGTGACCACTGAGGCATACAGGTGTGATATGTTACGATATAAATAATACAATCACAAACTGATTCAAGTAGGTACCTTTCTTTTTCGGGATTAAATTAGGATTATCCAAAGGCATTGTTGATTCCGAAGGTACAATTTCCATAGGCATGGTGTTTTTGTGAACAGCAATATTCATTGTAGGCATGGTGTTTTCTTTACATGACCTTGATGTGGATGGTTTACCATCAGCAATACCAGCACCTAGAAAACAAAATTATCTTGTGTCATTGTTAATTTAGTGTGGTGGTGAAATGTTCTAGTTCTATTGTTTACAACTTTTTCAATTCACATCAAAGCCAGGGCAAGTGCTCCCATTTGTACCAGCCTGCTAGCTCCCATGGGTGGGCCAAATCTGGTTAATATTAATAAAATGAAATACAACATACCTGATAGGCTGAGATTAGTTACGTCTAATAGAGCTGAAGTTGTTGGTTGCTCACTATTTAACATTTGAACAGGCTCTTCTTGATCCAAATGCACACCTGAAAATAAAATTAATTTTAGTTAAGTAAGTATGAAGTTTGGAAATAATTTGATTTCTACATTGTGCACAACACAAAATGTAACCCATGCCCAAACCACAGTAAGCAAAGAAATCACAATACAACCAATATTGATTTAACAATACTATGTTTTTTAATTTTCACAATTTTAAGTGGTTTTATACTTGAAATTTCAAGTCATGAATGTCATTTTCCTATCCACATAATTATGGATTACCATTTGTATTATGGTAATACACAAATAAATAAATCTTTATCTTTGAATAAACATCACTTAGGAATAA
Source organism: Standfussiana lucernea (assembly GCA_964057025.1). Taxonomy (NCBI): domain Eukaryota; kingdom Metazoa; phylum Arthropoda; class Insecta; order Lepidoptera; family Noctuidae; genus Standfussiana; species Standfussiana lucernea. Next base: position 7,956,432 of record OZ059785.1, read on the forward strand.
AGTGCTGCCAAAAATTTATACCTCTTCAGAAGCAAATAGTCTATCCACTGGGCTACTAACACAAAGTATATACATATGTAGTGTATTTTGATATTAGTTACTTTGAATGCATCCAAACTATAGGCCTACCGCTTAACTGAGTCAGTTCTTGAGGTAACTGCGTGGTGTGGGAGGCATGACAGTTATGTTATGCAGCACAATAACAAGAACTACAACTTTATAAATGCGAAAGTCACTCTGTTACGTTATCACTATTAAAATCACTTCAGCGACTGATTTCGATGAAAACCGATATGGAGATGGCTTCAACCCTGAGATATGAGCTTGACATAGGATACTTTTTATCTGGGTATATTATGTGGTTCCCCAAGGATGCAAGTAAAAGTGCGGGGAACAGCTAATGACCTATATACACATTTTATGCCATACAATTGCAAGGTATGTATGTATATTGTGCAAGCAAAATGTATTTATTTACCTTGAATGAATAGTGTGGGTATTGCCAATTTACATAGTCTATTCTTTGGGTAGTGGAAGACAGCTGCAAAATGTTTTCGGCATACTCTTCGGTTGTCATAAATGAAGATATCATCAAACTCTTTGACGGAATCTCCTACACTTTGAACCCATCTCTGGAAGCGATCCCTCTCAAGATTTGGGTTTGGAAATTTGTGCAGCACACCTGGAATTTTTTTTCTGGTTAGTTAGTTACCTGACTGAGTTATTTCATGTAAAATTACAAACGACAAAATAATATATGTACCAACCTTCTTTTGTAGTGACCGTACAGCCAGGCACACAACAAGACATGAAAGACATTGTACGTGCTACAAAGTTGAACACCACAAAATTATGAAAAGAAGAGTCAATTTCTCACACTTAACACTAACTACGAGTCCTGTCTCAAACCAGAGTCAATTTCTCACACTTAACACTAACTACGAGTCCTGTCTCAAACCAGAGTCAATTTCTCACACAGAGTCCTATCTCACAACAAATGGACAAAGCACTTGTGACCTCGCCACGCCAAAACGGAGGTGCAGCGGCTTAACTCTAAATCAAAATTCAGGGCAAAAATTTTCATTCGAACAAACAATCTCATCCGAAATCCAAAATCTCGAATGAAATCAAAATAACGCATTTTTCTTAGTGACAGACGGTTGACAGTGTAACCATATGACTAAAATACGTTGTTGTAATTGATTGAATTAATTATTTTATTATTTTTATTTACTTATTGAGATTAATGTAAATTAAATTAATATGGTTTATTGTTATTTTAGATTAAATCCAATCACAGTTTTATAGTGGTAACCCAACTAGTAAATAGTTTTCACCATGGGGGATAGATGGAGCTAGTTTCCATACAAAAGCTTCAAGCAGGCTGCAATGTTCTAAGAGAGCATAGCATGATTGTGCCAAATTCAAATTTTCTTACGTTTCTTGCAATTTGCCGGTCAATGTCAGACTGAATCATTATTTTTAATCAACATGAATTATTTTCGCTTTTTTTTGTATTATGAAGTCGGTTTAATTTTGTGAAGAAGAGTTTTTATATTTCCATTTTTTGACGTGACAACGTCTTATAATTCGATGGTGCCGGCTGCACACACGAAAAAACATGACTCATGCGGCGTTACCTCGCTCTGAGGCGTTCCATTTAAGGCTTGAAGTGTAGGCGAGAGCGCGGAAGGAGCGACAAAGAGGCACAATCGGTGACGTTGTCACGTTCAACTATCGTCGGTAAACCGACTTTACAGACAACCGATTTTTAGTTTGCTTGGTGTTGGTGGCTCACCTGTTGTCAGATTGTATGCCGCCCATGGGCCTATGACTTGGCTTCGTAGTTTGCCGTGGTATGTGTTTACCTCGCCTCCCGCATAAAGTGGCAGAAAAACTTGTTCGGCGATTCATTGCCAATTCATTGCTTGTGTGCTCCAAGTATAAATGCTCTATGTATAGTGTTATGTGTGAGCGTGATGATTTCTTAGGGTTCTTTTCTCAATTTATCTGCATTATTAAAATCGCCTAAATTATTGTGTACGCATTTTTAATAAGTCACACCTCTAGTGCCAATCTGTTATATGTCAATGTAATCACGGGAAAATAACACTTTGGGTTGTAGGTATCTTTTGTTTGTGCTTTGCTATTCTATTTGAGCTTATGGTTGTACCTACTTTGAAAATAATTTATTTTCTCTGCAGTACGTAGTGTTATTGATCCTTACACTGTACAACATCTTTATCGATATTGGAAGATTTTGGTAAGTGTTATTTTAGTTCATAGAACTTGATTGAATTTCGTTCCCATCATCATGTTTGGAGGACCGTTCATAATGAAAATACTATTTAAAATTGCGAAATCTTCATCACCATAGATCGCCTGATGTTTCATCAGTTAAATGACAGAGTCAAAACATACAAAGCAGATTGTGATTTTACGACTTACGACCAACTGTATATTATGAAAATAGGAAAGGGTACTGTCGAACAAAGGATGAGTAAGATTTGCGGTTTACCCGCAATTTAATTGTTCCCCTTTAGTTATTGCTATATTTCAATAACATAAAAATAGTTACAAATAAATATACTAGCTCAGAGTTACTAAAATATTAGAATTATGTTTATACAATTATTAGGAGATTGTCTTAGCGATATTACTTTATTTAACCAGAAATGACTAGGATCCTTCTGGGAATTCCTGGAGCATCCCTCAACTTGATTCTGTAATCAAGCAATGTAGCTAACAACTCTGAAATTATGCTAAATAATTAGGCAGTAAGTAAGTACTTGATTTGCCAACTTTCACTTCCTAATTAACCATTTGTTTATTATGGTACATAAACAGAGCTGAAAGCAAGAGAACAATAAAAAGTTTTTGATCAGTATTAGAAAAAGAATTGATTGGCATCAAAAAAAAAAAATTGTGTAAAATTTTTCATACAAAATGTATGGAAAAAGTGTTTTGCAATTTCTGTCTTTGTTAGTACTCCAACCTTGGTTGGTCCCTTACAAATTTTTGATCAGTATAACATTTTGTGTTAAAATGCCATTTTTTTGCTAGCTGTACATTCTTTTTGAAAATCTATGAATGGGGATCAAAATTTCACAAAAAATTATGGATAGTCTCCTAAAACCATTTTTCAGTAGTTGCATCGGTTAAGGTAGTACTTACTGCCCGCTGAAAGTTTCCACTCTATATAGCTGCTCATAATAGTCATAATCATGCACTACAAGTAACAAATTAGTCTTTGGGTAATAAGTTAAGGCTTGCAATCTACTGTATGCATTTCTTTGTTCTCTATATTTCCAAACAAAGGACTTTAACAACAATTAAAATATTATTAATTGCATCAAACATAATATTCTCATTCACATTATTATTCTCATTTGGTATGTTATAAATACCATTTGCATGCCACAAACTTTGATACTTGAATTTAAAAGTTCAAGTACATGTACATCTGTACATTGGAAAATAGTAGATTAAACAACAAGTGAAAAAAGGGGAATTTAATTTGATGGTCTAAGTTGGATCCCAAAAGTAGCAAGGGATTATAGACTAGAATCCCGAGTGTAGCAAGGGATTCCAGATTAGAATCGAGCGAGCGAGGGATACAAGGACCAAGATGTGTTTTTTTACCATTGATATTTTTATCACATTTTATTATATAATCGGTAATAAGAGAAAGATATAAATGTTTTTATTTATATCTTTAAAAAATTAAAGTGAAATTAGAACAGTATTTGAAATTCAGTGTTATATTCTAATAAATAAACCATGCTACGTTTTATTTATTTTTTGTACACAATTTGTGCTTGTTCGAAATTCAAAATGTTTTTTGGCAAAAAAAACCGACTTCCAAAAAATAACACACAAAAAAGTGGACAATAACTTTTATTTTGCAAAAAAGTTTTTATTTTACCCTTTTTAGTTGTGGTATCTCACACAAATCCTTGTCAAGTATCAATTTTAAATTGTAACTAGAAGTTATTGACACATCATCCACATAGACGAAGAAGAAAAATTCACACAGATATAATAAATACAGGAGATATGGCAAGGAGGCGTGGCGCTTGCGAACGCATCTAGCCGCAAAGAGGCTTGTTGCCAGTTTCGGCCATTAGTCGAATGTCAACTTGCGACGTCTTCACTGCTTGTGATTTTTTACAAAATGCCGCGTTGTACAGTGGTTGTTTGCAAAAATAACACCTCTATTGTGAATTATACGAAAGATGGCATCTCATTTCACACGTAAGTACTAAAATATGATTGTTTTTCTCATTAAATTCATTAAAACATTACTTCGTGATACTAGAAACACGATAAAGTACCAAAAGCAATTATTTTCATTAGGAACAACAACCATTGTTTGTTTAATACACATCGATCAATGAATCGGCTGGTCTAATAGTGCAATGGATAAGTGTTTTACTTTTACTCTTACTCACACGATAGTTTCGTGAAGCGGGTGTGTTTTAGGTAGATAATTAGAGAGGTGATGTCACTTTTGTGGTTGTCGATATTTTATACGATCCCTTAGTACGAATGATTACACAAGGGTAAAAATTTAGACTATTTTTGTTACATGGAACTTTATAGCTGTTGTTTACTAATATGAGGTACTTAATGATAAAAATTATATAATTAATTACTGAAAAATACAATTCATTACTGTTTCTTGATTACTCGACTTATCTTTTATTGAATCAAGTATGGGTTTTTAATTTATTGCGGTACTCTTACACATATATCATTGATATCATGATCACAATTCACACCTTGGTTTTATTTTAACATTTTAGCTATCCGAAGTATCCAAAAATAAAAGAAAAGTGGATAAATGCGACAGGAAAAGGTCCAAACTGGTTTCCCACAAAAAATAACACGATATGTTCGTCTCACTTTGAGCCTAAGTGCTTTCAACCATTGAAGAAAGACTACATACCAACACCTCGAATTCAGGTGCAAAAATAGTACTGTTTTTTTATATATAAAAAGGGCAGATTAAAGGTAACTGAATTTCATCGATACTATTTTTTCTACGATTACCTCTTCACATCACTAGTTGCGATGTGTGTTTATTCTGAGTCCGTAGCTACAGGTAGAAGCCCCGCCCTATGTATGCCTGTGTTCTATTAGTGAGTTTATTAGTGTTGCTGTAAGTTTCTTTGTGTGCGGGAGAAATATGAGCTCGTGTGCCGTTCTTATAGTTTTTGCTTTTGTGTTAGTGAATTAAGTGGGGAGAACACTGCGACATCTGAACACGAATACATTTGTTTACAAATCATATCTCCTGTATTTATTATATCTGTGAAAATTCATATGGTAAAGGTTATCTCATAAAGTACCGGAGAAAAGTTAATATGGGACTAGTTTCTGCCTATCTCTGTGGAAAATAAGGTTTGAGTTCATATAACTGTGGTGAGCATACATTATGCATACATTAATTCCCGATAGAATTAGGTGTATTAATTAGACTCAAGAACAGGGCATAAGGTAATCAAAAACATTACTTATAAAATATTATGATGTTGCCGATTTAAACTGTAAAATTAAAATTCGTTTTTTTTCCAAGATGTAACATATTTATTTAATCAAAATATTTACCCTCATTATCTATACATTGCTGCCATCTTATCGGAAGTTCATTTATGCCTTTGCGATAGAACTCTGGGGATCTAGATTCGACAAACTGTGTGAAAGCATTTTATACTGCCCTGGGAACAAAATTTTTTACCACATAGAAAATTGTCCAATTCACGAAAAAAACGTATTCAAAAATTACTCGGATTTTCGAAGCATCCGTCTTTTCCGTCTAAGCTGAATTAAAAAAAAAAATCGAAAATCGAATGTTGCACATTTTTTAAAAGAAAAATCTCATAGGTATAATGTAAAAAATGTTTCACTCTAATATCTCACACTGTGAAGGTCAAATCAAAATGGCAATTTCATACTTTAAACCCTATTACTCGTATATCTGGCTTGGCTTGTCTAACTTTAAACACAAAAATTAGAAACATTGAATAGTATTACACTATTGCTGTACTATATCCATGTCATAAAGTCAACTGTTATTAGTATTAATTAGATACATAATATCTTACGATCGTGACGAAAATTGGGATTAAAAATAATACTGGGGGGTGTGTATCTCATCTTGATAAGCGGATTTAAAAAAAAAAACATGTTTTTCCGCATATTACGACTCACATATCACTGGCATGCGCATTACAAGAAGTCGAAGGCCACTGGCGCGATAATGTTTGTGCGTGCACGCGGTTTTCGCAAATTTGCAAATGCGAATATATTGTTTAGACTACTAGATATACGGTTGAAAGTACCTCGTTTGAGTTAGTATTTTTTCAAGCCGCCTGTTAAGCCTGACCTTGTGGTTTAAATAATACGCAACAGGCATCGTATGGCGCCATCGGTCCTCTCGGCTATTCGTAAATATACGTCACGACACACCCATTCATAGACTAATAAGGTGGCTGTATTTTGTTACGTCGCTAGCATCTACTTTTAATAATTTGATCTTGACTTAAATGTTAATGTTCAGTTTTAAATGCGCATGTTTAATATCGAAACTTGTACCTGACATTATAACTATAAGACATCAGCCACACCTCCAATAAACACACATTGGAAATAAGAACCTAACTAGAAACTAAATGAGAACTTCATGTTTGAATGTCAAGAATTTATATTAAAATCAAAACAATATTTTATAGATAAACATGTTCGTCACATCACACATTACGTGAAACGTTTTATATAACGTGATACGTTTTTTGACTGTTTTCTTCGTCTATTACAAAACCTTAAAGATTCCAGATTGGCGTTACTTGGTTTGAATGAACACGATCTTATTAATTTAGCAGGGGTCCTATCATAAGTCTTGTGTCCCAAGGTATTTCAGTCGCCAGTGCTCTACCCATGGGTAGGAAAATCTGACCATTTACCTAATCCCATCTCCCGCGTAAAGACCACATAAATGTCAAACGGTCACAAAGATTTTATAGGTCAAGTTAAATAGGGTACCGAATTACCGATCCAAAGCCCAAATATTTGGAAAGCTGATTTCCAGTAATGCAAGTTGTGGTTATAATAACGTAAATGCCAAAGTTATTACGATAATAACTAATTTACAAGATAACCTGATTGCTAGAAGCATATACTCGTACCTAAGTAGTTCCGCGTTCTAATCCCAGAAATTTATAGCTGTGGATCAGGGCAAACTGAGTAAAACGTTACGGGTGACTGCATGGATAAGAACTTGTTGAAAATGGATGATCGATAACGGGTCATGGATTATATATATGGATATAATTTTATTACTAAACTAAAAATATTTACTTCCTGGCTATACCATTTTGACAAAAGAACAAATCAGTTCGTCTAAACAGGTTCATTTCCAAAGGAAAAGTGAGGCCTTTATTAAGCAACATATTGAAAAATAATAAACGAAAAAAATATAGGACAATAATAATGAACAGCGTGGGATCATCTTGGCTAAAGCAATGCGTTTCGTAGCTGACAAACAAATATTGTTTTTGTTTACGACATTTCGGTCACATGTGTGACTAACACCTAGATAGAGTAGAGTGCACTGTAAATATGTAGATGTAAATTAAACTGCTGCGAGTCTGCGACATAGTACAACGTGTTGTTGTTTACATTCCTGCAGTTCGAGTAAGTACTTTCAACCGCTGTGTAAACAAACTATTGACTTGCCTTTTGTTTTTAATGTGCGTCTGATAACCAAGTAAACTACTCAAAACTAAATAGGGCCCACCACGTTTTTTTGCTGTAACTTAAAATTGAACCTACATATTCAGATTTTATGAATATACAAGTTTGAAGTGAGCATTCAGGAATAGTGTTAACATAAACAATAGAAACATTTGTTAATTTCGTTTAATAAAAACACAAATAACAGTTTTTAGGAAAAATTACACAAAATAAAGGAAAAACATAATCTTGTAAAGCACAACTATTCTGGAAAAAAAATATGGTGCTTGTTATTTTTTAATAACGTGTGGGTCCTCCTCTGCTCCATATGCACTCTCTGAGCCTATCTGGGACACTTTCAATCAAGTGAGTCACGTTTATTTCCGGTATTTGTTCCCAACAGACTTTCAGGACGTTAATGAGCTCCTGCTGGCGGTTCACATCACTGTAATGTTCTTTCAGGCGTCTTTTGAGCTGATCCCATAAATGTTCGATGGGGTTGAGGTCGGGACTCATGGCAAAACGGTGATATTGGCTTCAGAGAGTGCTCTTTGTGTAGTGCGGGCTGTGTGTGAGCGAGCATTGTCATGCATAAAGACAAAGTTACTGCTCATTCTTTGTGAAAATGGGATGACATGTGGCCGGATTACTTTGCTCGATGTAACTGGCGGCGGTTACGGTACCTTCATTCAGAATTACCAGCTCTGTTTTACCGTGTAAGCTAATTCCACCCCATACCATAACACTAGGACCCCCAAATCGGTCTGTTCCATGGACGCATGGTTCAGAAAAACGTTCCCCTTCTCTTCTCCACACGCGTATCCATCTGTCGTCACTGTAAAACTTCACTTTACACTCGTCTGTAAAAAGCACATTCGTCCAGTTATCCATGGTCCATTCCAAATGTTCCCGGGCGTACCTTAAGCGTGCTGCATGATGAGCCCTCGTCAGTTTCAGTAGAATAGCACGTACTCTGGAGCGTTCTCCATCTTCGTAAAGCCGATTACGAATGGTTTGATCGCTGACTCTCGTTCCTGTGGATTGCCGTAGTCGAGTTTGTAAGGTCCGAGCGGTTACAGTACGCTCCCGACGTGCGGTTAACGTTAGGTATCGGTCTTCCTGGGCAGTTCTAGCCCTAACTCTTCCCGTACCAGGTCTCCTAGCTACACTTCCGGTCTCCTGATACCGATTCCAAACACTTCGAATCGCTCGTCGCGATACACCGAGGTGTATAGCCACGATCTCTGAGAGTGTCCCTCCCGAAGCAAAGATACTGCTCTAGCAGCGGTTTCCATGTCCATGTGTCGGCGAGAACCAGGCATAGTGATCACAACGAACACAGGAACAAAACAAAATGTTTAAAAACGTGAGTGTTCCACAACAGCGTTTAGTGTAGACTGAAAACTTAAGTGACTGAGAATTTGTTCATTCGTTGTTTTTTTCGAGTACTTCGCTTTTTGAGCTACCCTCTTGAAACCAATATGAATGTTGTCGGAGTAAACATTGATAAGGGCTCCTAAACATGTCAGCTTGACGGTTCAATACATAACTTTGTCAACAACTACTTAGATAACTTTATTTAGACCAAAATAGTGACTGATTCGAGGTGGGCCCTATTTTGTTTTGAGTAGTTTATATTGTTAATTGAGTATCTGCTTTGTCATTCTTTACAGTCTTCAAAAAACCAAGGTCAATTAAATAGCATTCTATTACTGCCTAGCTATGAACAGGCTTGGACCTGAGACATGCGTCTATAGCCATTCACAATTCACATTATCATTCAAGTTATGACATAACATTTTGCTCAGATGAATGGCAGCCTCATTAAGCTCTGCCATGTTGGGCATCTTCTTCACATCCACAATTAATTTCCATTTGCATTGCGTGTCCGTAAACTTGGAGGTACAGTAACTTTCGTAACCGCAATGGCGCGACATCACGCCATGTCGCGCGATCGACCGACCTAGCGCTGGCCTGTTATTGCAGTGCGGGGAGCGTACTCAGTAAAGCAAGCAAAGCGAACGTTCGCAAGCAAAGCACATGGTCGGTGATGTGAGTTGTTTGACTGATATGTGCGGAATCATATCAACAACCGAGCTACGTCACGCAACGTCAGCCGATGGACGAGTCTTGAACGCTCTCGCATCGGCCCACTCACAGGCAGTTTCACGGCAGTTTACCGGTAGAGTCGGCGCGAGAAACACGTGTCGAAATCTTACCTGTGTTTTGAAAACGTGTACGAAAATTACAGCTGACTGTATACTGTTAATAATTTACTTATAAAACATTTTGTGCCTTAGAAAGTTGACAGTGAAGTATACCTCTCCAGTTATTCCTTACTAAGGTATTTTTTTGATGTTGTTATCCTAGTTCTAATTTAATTGCTTTTGCTTTCATAACGTTGTATTGTTTAGAAGTTTATGGATTTATAATGCACGTACCTTTTCAGTATTAGCATTTACATCTGTACTTGCTTTATTTTTATTTAATTGAATTATCAATTTGGTAATTACTAAATTATCTACTGACTTCAGAATTTGAGATTTTTTGAAACTTCTGATAGTTTCAAACATTCTAATCAGCCCGTTGATTAATTGCATTCAACTTGATTGTAATTTTGTTTCTAGATTTAACCCTAACTAAACTAAACCCTGTTTGACACTCGTGGACTTGTGTAAATCACTAGTATTTACCTTATTGCTATTGCACTGTGTGTAGTCTACTGTTGGTTTTGAAATGTTTATTTCATTTACACACAGGCCTTCATGCTTTTATAATCTTCATGTTTTCACTTTGCTTGCCGGTCGAAAGAGTAAGCATTTCTCACAATTTTTTAAATAAAATTATTTATATTTAGGACGTGACCTTTGAGTTATTTTATAATACGTGCGACTCTTTCAGATAGTTTGATAAACTTCCGATCGTGAAGTCATTTAAGATTCAAAACACCTAACTCAAATCATTTCAATAAACAACAAAGCTATTATGGTTATTTGTTGAAATTGAAGTAATGTATCAGATCATAATGACAGTTGTTTGTATCGACATTGTTTTTCTCTTAGCCGCTTGCATGTTTACCCATGTGAGTCATGCATAATACCTAGAATGGAATATGTATTTATTCATTAACTTGTAGGAAGCTATTACTTTTGTGCTGTTGACCACTGTCTGTAGATGCAAACACTGCGCGAATCGATCCTTCACCTCGACGGTCTTGGCTTTGAAACTCGTTTCCTTACACTTGGATACTCCTCGCATGACTGACCTCCTTTACACCAGTTTTTTGGAAGATCCAAGCAATAAGTACTGAGTGTCCAACAACGTTTTTACCATTTTGCTAACTATTGCCGGGATTTTCCCTTCTTCTACGTATTTATTTTCTTAATATTCGTAATCATTCATGCGCTTAGTAAGTATCGCCTTTTGTATTACATAATATAAAATAAAACTCATTTGCAGGTTTGATCATGCCACATAAATAAGACGTATTAGATTACGTACGTCTATCGATAATTAAATTATCGCAATTGTGATAACCATAATATCTTTAATTCTTTACCGGACTTTTCAAATTAGCGACCGGGTTTTTTTCTATTTCTTTGTCTACTTGCTACACAAACTTAATTTCTTTTTTTGCAAACAATGGCACAGAATGGTGCTTAATCTCTACTTAATGCAAAAATAAAAAGAGAACAATGTCTGCCTTCATAATTAAATGACGTCACATGATTAATATGGACTTTAATGGAATCGATTCAGTGAAGCCGTATTATTGTGTCATCAACGCGATAGGTCTTCGTAACCAAGTAAAGATCCTCTTCTGGTCGGGCCTACTTCTGCTGACTCCTTCTGACTGTTGTTTACTAAAACGTTCTAAATTCATACCATCACTATCTTGACATGATGGCCTTGTAACGCGCTTATTATGTCACACTAGTGATATTCACACCAAAACCTATTTACCTACAATATACAGGCAATGCTATTTTGTCATATCATTATCTAATACATCAGTCAACAGTGAAATCCAAAGTTCTGATACGATAAGATTCACTGTCATTAAATTGATTGCAAAACATAGCTCTCAGCGTCATGTCATAATCAATACATACGTATATCTCAGTTATAGTAATCAAGGGATGATTTGTGTTTTAAACTTACCAATGTTGGTATGTGGTCCTGTTGAATCAACTCGTGTGTGGAGTCACGACACCACACTCGTGTCGGTTGGTACACGTGAAGAGTTGTGGTATGCTCGACTGGCGAACAGATAAGGTTTCATAAACAGTTGTTTCTTCCTCAGTCGCGTTCGATCCGTTTTTCACACGTTCACGTGTCATATAATATACGTTATAAGTATAACTGAATGAACTATAGGTCAGTTTGCCGTGCCCTCTAATAACGTTCCAGTAGAGTCAGCAGCTTCAGTTGATTCAAATTAGAGTTTCAGACTACCTACATATAAGAGATAAAATCAAAACAAACAGTATCAAAGGTACTATCGTGCGGCACGAATAACTTATAATTATGTCAAAGAGTTCAGTTCCAGTTTTCAATATTGATAAAATCCAAATTGAGCGCATATTATTCATCATTATATTAGGTACATACCTTATTAAGAATGATACTATATGAACTGGAACGACTAACTATAGAGGAAGTGGTTCGTGGTCGGACGTAACCCAATAAATTAAGATAACATTTGGTACAAAACAATAGAGCTGATTAATAGTGAATCAAAAGACAAAAATATAAATTCACCGAAATAGGAACTTGAATGACACTTTCAACTTATTTTGCGAAAACTAGTAGAATATTGATGAGGTGTTCAATAAAGAATTAATCAAGTCCAACCTTCGCGCAGTGGCGGTCATACGGCTTTTTATCGTAAGTCTTTAATGGGTTCCGTGAAACCTTATTAAATTTAACTCTTATGTAAAATATAATAAATACAAATCATCTTATATATGCTGCCATTTCTTTTAAACCAAACAATGGACTCTGAAAGTATGATTAACCAATAATGTATGTCAAACAGTTTAAAGTCATTATGTACTTCATTTTCCAACGGTTCCAACCGACATACATTCTGGTCGGTTACGAGTTCCGTTTTCGGTGTAGAGGTGTGTGACCCTAACTACAATGGCAGTCTGCCGTTTATCTCTGTAGACATCACATTGAACTTGAAGCCCTTGGAACTAAGAATAAGTTCAGCCGTCATTCAGGTCTCCTTGGACACCTGCCACCTTGTCTCATGCGTTGGTTGGTGTACTGTACACTGTCCATCTGAAAATATATTTTCATTTACCGTGTTTGAAACACTGCTAAATATTTTATTAACGTTTCTTGCTATGTCCAAGGTCAGATTCTCATTTTGTAAGCCATTGTAGTTTAATTTAATGCGTCATATTTTTCGCAATTTCAACTAATTATGATCGTTTTTAATTTTATATAGAAAGCTTTTTTTATATATATTAGATGGGCTTACTCTTGACCTCAATATTGTCCTGAGAACAGAGATGAAGTCGACGATGGAACGAGCTAGCCCAAAAGAAGCCCATTCATTAACTCGCGACTTAAAGAGATTGGGGTCATATGAACTCGGGAACACCGACGCAGGCAGGAGATTCCACTCCTTGGCAGTGCGCATAATAAAAGATGTACCAAAGCGCTTCGTGCGAATGTGTGGAACATCGACGAGGTATGGGTGATAATCTGCAGTACGTGTGGACTCCCGATGGAAGAAGGGAGATGGTGGAATGAGCCCGTGGAGCTCTTGGGCACACTCACCGAAGTACAGTCTGTAAAAGACTGACAAGCATGCAACTTTGCGGCGGTGGGCCAGGCTATGTGGCTTGGTACCCACCAGCTTATCGTCACCAATAAGCCTCTTGGCTCTGCACTCAACAGAGTCGAGGGTGGCTTGTTGGTATTTGTCTGAGCCATCCCAAAGGTGACAGCAATATTCCATGCCGGACCGGACTTGAGCTTTATATAATACTAAAAGCTGTCCAGGCTTGAAGTAACGCTTAACCTTATTTAGGATACCCAGCTTTTTTGCCGCAGTTTGTGCTTTCGACTCAATATAGGGACCGAAGTTCAGAATCGCACTTAACTTCACCCCAAGAAGCTCGAGGCTGTCGGTAACTGGTACAGATATACCTCGGAAAGTAGGAGCCAGATTGAACGGGCTCCTTTTGGCGGTACACATGTGTTTTGGTGGCGTTAAAAACAACCAGATTTTCACTTGGAGACAGAACTTAAGGTTGAATTTGTTTGCTCTACCATGGCCTCTCTCGAACGCACTTCTTCACCGCTGGCTTTTGCGCTGGATGCATAACTCTCCATGACTGTGCTGCCGTCTGCGTATCCAACAATACCTGGAATAAGGAGGTCATTGATGTGCAGCAGGAAAAGCATCGCGGAGAGAACAGACCCCTGAGGAACTCAATAGCAAAAAGTTCAGAAGAGCACCCATCAATGACAACTCGTATAGACCGTTCACTCAGGAAGTCAGATATCCAGCAGCAAAAGTCAGCGAGAATGCCGTATGCAGGAAGTTTGCGCAGCAGACTTGCGTGCCATACCCTGTCGAAAGCCTTCGAGATGTCCAGTGACACGGCAAGGGCTTCACCGTGTTTCTCGTTGGCCTAGCCCCAGCAGTGCGTAGCAAATTACAGAAGATCCCCGGTTGATCGTCCCCGGCGAAAACCATACTGACGGTCACCAAGTAGGTTGGCTTATTGGCTTGTTGGTATGCTAGCAGCTTCCCATTAAGAACCCTTCCCATAACTTTGCAAAGTATGAGGTGATGGTGATTGGTCGATAATTACTGGAGTCGGCCGACTACCCTTCATGGGTACTGGTTGTACATTAGCAACCTTCCACGATTTCGGTACCGTTCTGGTTATAAGAGAGAAGCGGTACAAGCGTGTCAACACAAGACAACTCAGGGGCACAGTTCTTCCAAACTGTTGCTGGTATCAGGACCACCAGCCTTGTTCACGTCTAGGCTATAAAGCACTACGAACCTTTTGCATGTGTATTGTGATCTCCGGCATCGAAGAATCATAGCGAGAAATCGTTGGTGGCTGTTTTGAGTCAGTATCTTGAAGTGAATTGCTCGCAAATAGAGATGCAAATAGGATTGCCTTCTCAGCTGCGAAGTGAGCTAGCGACCCATCCGGTTTTAGCAGGGGGTAATGTGGGCCGGCAGAAGTTGGTTTCGACCGATTTGGATAAGGATCAAAACTGTTTACTACCAGAGGGGTAGGACGCAAGTTTTGCCCCTATGCGACTAACGTGATCGAAACGTGCCTTTCAGATCACCCGCTTACAGGACTTATCGGCAGAATTAAAGGCTCTTTTCTTTGCGCGAACCCGTCGAGCTCGAACTTTGGGGTCACGAGCTTGCACCCAGGCTTGGTGTGCAGAGTGCATTTGAGCCTCAGCATGAGCGCAGTCCACATTGAACTAAGGACGGGCTTTGTGACGGAGCGGTATGTCGGAGAACGGAATATAGTATTCCAGTCCCTGCCGTATCACGTCCGCAACCGCTTCAGCTGAACAAGAAGATTGGTCGCCCGAAGAAAAGCACACTGAATGCCAAGGGAAGGACGCAAAGAAGTGCCGCATCTCATCCCAGTCTGCTGACTCGTATCGCCAAACTCGCCTCATGCCCCTAGGGCTATCATCTGGAGGAGAGCTGATAGATACGGACTTTACTAGATAGTAGTCAGATGTTCCCAGTGGGGCTGATATCAGAATCAGCACGTGGATCACTGTGTGCCTGTCTGAGTCTGTAGTCAGCAGCAAGTCCAAACAATTGGTGTCCGTCAACATCCGGCACCCGCGTGGCTTCACTCACCAGCTGGGTGAGATCTAGCGACAATGCAAATCTGCGCGCCTCTCTCCTAACATGGGCAGTTTTCTTGAACGGGAACAATCATTCCTCGTGATGGGCATTAAAGTCCCCCAGAAGAAGAAGCGTTGGGTATCGTTGCTGGGCACAATCCGCCTTCTCCATCAGGTGCTCAAAGAGCCTGGTTGTCTCCTGGTCACCGCTGTACAACCGATAGACACCGACGTAGAGTGAATTCTCAACTCCGGTATCCACCAGTATCCAGATAGTAGATAACCCGGAATCCTCAAAGCAGCGGAGACGCCGAAAGCAAAACTTATGTTCAAATGAGTAGCCTGGGTAGTTGAGGGACGCCACGTCCGAAGCAGTCGAAATCTGCGTCTCCGTTAAAAAGAATAGGTGCGGCTTCTCGGTCTCGAGGTGGTGGTGGACCAGATCGAGATTTGAGTGCAAACCTCTGATGTTGGTGAGATGCACTTTAAGTGAGAGGAAGTGCCACTGTTTCAAAACCGTTTTCCTTTTAAGCTTTTTCATGATGAGTATTTTAGTGGGGAAACAGAAGGATGGTCAAGTCGCGGCTAGGTTACCCAGCGGGACTCGTTAGCTCCTCCGACTTGTGGGAGACTCATCTGGAGACTGCGAATTTCGGGATTTTTCGTGAGTGGGTGGGGGCAGCCTTTCCCACGTGGCTGGCGTAGTACTAGAGCCCCTTACTAATTGTGGTCGGCCAATGGCAGGCACCGTGCCTCGGATGCCGCTACCCTCCAGTATGAGTCACCCAGTACAGAGTACTGCACAAAGCCAGCTAGCAAGCTAAAACAATACGAATGCTGCAAAGCTGTTTATTTCCATAAAAACAAGGAACTGATAACCTTTTTAGGTAACGCATCACGCATACGTATTGTGTACTTCCTCTAACCTTGGAAGGGGGCAATTCCCTATCATTTTCACCATCCGGCAATCTAACCTTCATAAACTGGCTGCCGGCGACAGCGTCACTTTGAAATCACTATTTATACCAAGCGGTGAAGCGGGTATCACCTGCTTGTCACATTCTCACTCGGTGACTAAAGTCGGGCAAAGTACGCGATACATCAATACATTCAAATTAAATATATTAGTTCGACTTTGACTTAATGGCTAAGCATAATATTAGATTATTTTGCATGCCGTACCTCTCCATATCTCTCGCTGATTGTGGTGTCAAATGATTAATAATATTATGGCTATCGTTTCGTATGCGATTAAAACATTGCCAACTTTTCCTGTAGGACATACACATAATGTTATGATGCGTGGCGTCTCGCTATTCTTAAAAATTAGTCATTGTAAGCAGATACTGGGGGCATAGTCCCCGGCGCGTGGTCGGTTCGCACGCCTCAGCTTCTAACGCTCCTCCAAGCACGCTGTAATCGCGTGCTGTCTGTTTCTATCGTTTGTTAGGTAACTCCTCCCTGCTAAATAATGAACATTTTGTTAAAAATTCTAATTTTATCAATCCGCCAAAATTTTCAAATAGTACGGAATATAACTACTTCGATAAGCTAAGAATACCGTGTCAGTCAGCGACCTCAATAGTTTCTACGAAATCTTAATTATACACGACTGAAACATGCAACATTGGGTAATTCTGCATGTACAGAGATGCCTAGTTATAGTGCATGAACCCAACAACCCGCCTCATATCTGCTCTAGTAATGAACACTTGCGCTATTTATGTCCATGTATGTACCGACTTCGTTGTAAACCATTCCAGTTACATTAAGATCTACATTACGCTGAATTGGGACGAGAATGTAACAGTCTTGATGCGATCTAAATCTAGAATGGACGTGGTTGTTTAGATAGTGAGACTATACTCAAAAAAGAACTATTACTGTTGGCGTGGTCGTTTCACAATCAAACTGACACTTATCTACAACAGAAGGTGAACTGAAATACTCGATTACGCATAAATAAGGGATTTATCTGTATTAACGTATTTAGACCGGATAAGATTTTCTTAATCTATCATAATAAAATGTACTTTTATATATATACTAAGAATCATGAATTTCAATGAATATGATTCAATTTATTGCTATATTCAGAACTTACTAATCAATAAGATACACATAGCTGCTAATCACAATCTACTACGTAACAATAATGTTTTTGTCACCTCATATCTACTGCTTAAACAGGAAAAAAACAGTTTAAATGTTATAACAGTTCCAATACTTACCCCAGACTGGTCGGTTCTTTTCCTGATTTAATTGGTCATAATTTTGTCAAGTTTGTGATTAACACATTGTTATTTCTTTTGTTTCAGGAAGCCTAATGTTTTTTGGTCTCAGCTCCAAGATGGGGTAATTTATACGACATTAAGTGATTTAGAGTACCGTGTTTATTGAGTGAAGTGAAGAATATAGTTGAACGAGAGAGACTGACAAATTAGCAGCCATGTATTCTATGAACTATATTGGCAAGTTCATTGCGAACTTTCGCGAGTTTTACAACGAGATCAACGGCGCGACACTGACGGGCGCCATCGACGTGGTGGTGGTGGAGCAGCCGGACGGCAGCTACACGTGCTCGCCCTTCCATGTGCGCTTTGGGAAGCTCGGCGTCCTGCGGTCCAGATTCAAAGTGGTAAGATACTTTCATTACTCCTTAATCAGTGCAAGAGCAATCTGCCAGTAAAGTCGATAATTGCTCTCTCCCACGATGAACTTCTGGAACTTCTGTGAAATGATCAGAGACATTTTATTTTCGCTTACTACCAGACACGTAGGAGGATTTTTATATACTTCCCGTTAATCCAAATTCTTCCACAATGGCTACGTCATAAACAGCTGTACATTTTTGGTTAAAGATCTTATTGACTCAAGTGGAGACTGCAAGAATGTGTCGCGTAATTATTATAAATAACTATAGCGTCTGGGACGTGAATGAATTGTGCTTTTTGGGTCTCCATGTGCGCACGCTGCAAGTAATGTATCAGCTGTTTTATGGGCGACAATAAAGGTAAACAATTACCTACACGTAAGTACATAAATGACTCCCAAGTCTTGCAATTAAATTTATATGCAGTCTTGGTGTTGGTGAAAACTATGTGGATCTTTGTTTGCGTCATGTCACGTTGGAAAAAGCAAGCCGCACGTTGAATGTAAATGCCCACGCGAAGAGTAAAGACTTGTTTGGCCTTCAAATCAGCCATCCAACTAAAGCATCTCTAAAACTTGGGACACCTAGCGACAAGCCACGCCTCTGTATATTCTGTCTGTATATGGCACGTAACGAACGTTTTTTTTTGCAATATGTCGCCAGTTTCAATCTCATTAGCATTTACATAAGGCTATGTATTTGATATCTATCGTACGTAAGTGTTTAAATAGTGTTTTCCGCAAAGAGCAGTGTTGGGATTATCTGAGTTCATCTATGAAAATGTAAACATTTTGGCTTAACCAGTTATAAATGTTATTTAAGTTTCAAGGAGGACATGCCTTGCCTCTCTAATACATAAGTAGGTAACGATCATTCAAAATGATAAGTAATTTTTTTATTCGCAAGCTCTTGAATTTCGGAGCAAAAACTTGTTAGCCGAAAATGTTCTCTCAAGTCGTCCGTCATGTGCGATATTAAAGAGACTTTATTTTTGTTATATAGGTACTTAATCATATTATATTATTATGCTGGACTGGTGGTGACAGTTAAAAAGTGGTTCCTCAGAAGTCAAGAGCACGGCTATAAAAAAGGTATTGTAAAGTGGGGTCAAAGACAAAAGAACGGAAAGGAAAGTTTTAGTTTTTCTTCACAGTTAATTAGTCACATTATCTATCTTGGACGTCCTCCAGTCGCTAGTACAAAAGCGGCAATCGCTGAAACAATAATTACTGAAATGTAACTGAACTCCTCTTATAGTTTGGTAATCAGTCATCACCACGGTGATTCATAGGTTATAAAAACCTGATGTACAATTTCAGCTTTCATGAGTCGTCCACCACCACTAGCTACATATTCGTCCACATATTAATGTGCCCACTAATTTTATTTTAATCTAGCTGTGTAGCCGGAGCCCCCGTCCACATTCTTTCTCGATGCTCTCTCAGTTTACGCTCAATGCACGCGTCTGCGTCTAGCTAGATTATTCGCTGATAATACACGTACAAACTGAATCTTTCGCATTTACCAAACAAATGTATACTTGCGTTTATATCATACAACATTAGATAACGTGTTTACCGACACGTAACTGTAAAATAACGAAACGTATTAAAGGTTTAAGAAAGATAATGTATTATAAATTTAGGTGTAAATAATGTCTTGTAAGTTTTACAAGATAACTAGTATGGATAATTAACGATCGATAATTATTATAAATAAATCGTTAATGAATATCTTTATAATATTTACGTAGGTACATTGTTAGTTGTATATTAGGGTACATTGCCAAATGAGCTGAAGAATCTGCGTCTTAGGTACTCGTTTCGGGTGAAAATTGGAATAATGCCAAAGTAAGACACAATTCTCACCAAGAGTCTGAAGAGAATTTGGCACAAATATTTTCTTCATCCGGGCACCTGTAAAATGTTTAAATGGGATAAAACAATTATTGTCTCATTTCCATCATATTCTGTAATCACCGTAATTTTTGATTAATTACCTTTATCTCTGGAAGTTGCAAACGAGGAAGTCTTATACAGTTGTAGCTAATTGAATATGTACCTATAATGTATTTTTTTGAATCCGGCCCCTACGGAATGAGATGCCAATTATTTTAAAATGTTATGTATATCTTACGTATTTTAAATCTTACTCGGTTTACAGCTCAAATGACGAATGAAAAACTTTACTATTTTTAGCTGAGTATTCCTAAAATCTAAATCCATTTGAAATTTTCCACTGTAAAAAAAGATTTTCGACTCGCTAGTTTCTTAGACCACTTTTACTTGCTATTTTGGATTGTGAAACATAGCAATTAAAATACCACGATGCAAAAACTGATGTGTTGAGTAAGAATATAATGTGGTAATGAATTTAGACTACAATTACTATGACTTTGATGTACAGGTGGATCTAGAGCTGAACGGTGAGCCGTTGGACATCCACATGAAGCTCGGCGAGTCGGGGGAGGCCTTCTTCGTGGAAGAGGTCGGCGAAGACGAGGCCGAATGCTCGGCGCACCTGGCCACCTCGCCCATCCCGGCGGCGCGCTTCGAAGATCTGTACGAGCCTCGGAGAAGGAACTCGCTCTCCGCCGTCGAACCCGACCATGGACAAGCTTCTGATTATACGAAGAGAAGGTAATTCATAACACCTTCGCATTTATAATAGAGTTAAAAAGAAGAATTCAGATAAAAAAATGTAATCATAGCATAGCATGTTCGTTCAACAACATTAAATATTATGGTTAGAATTGAAAGTGACAGTTTGTTATATATCACAATTACATTGCGTGCAAACTGTTCGAAAGCGAATTTCCCAATACATTAGCATTATTCACACTAGCGATTATGATAATTGTAACTGCACTATAACATTACTCAATTATACACACTTCATCATTGACGCCATTACGTTATAATAAAAGCATAACAATGTTGTTTTTTTTCTACAGATACACAGCTGACGGACAATCAATGCAGAAACCTGACTTAAGTAAGATAACTAAAAATACTACCAAAGAGGACAACACAAATAATGACAACGATGCTTTATTTGAAATGGACGGTCTCGACGAGGCGACTGACAAGGTAGACCGAGCACCGCGGACATTCGCAGCCACGCAGCTCGGCGGCACCGAGAGCGAAGCGCACCAGGTGGTACAGAAGATCAGCGCGCACAACGACTTCCGGCCCATCGAGGCCGTGCCCTCCAACCAGGACGAAGTCAAACCGAACGGCGGAAATGGAAAGAAAAAGAAGAAGACTAGAAAAACAAGTTCGAAGAAACACCAAAGGAAGTCGTCGACGAGTTCCATCTCGAGCCAGTCGGACCGCGCGGGCTCCGAGCAACGCGCCACGCAACCCGCGCCGATCCCAAACGCCACCGACATCAACTTCTACAGTGACACCGAAGTTCACGCTGCAGCGCTTAGGTAACTATCACAACATGTTACATTATTGATCTCGTCTCATCCGCGTGATTCATGACAGTTGACGATATTTGAGTGTCCAGTGAGATGTGTTCCAAGCCCGTTATTGAGCCAGTGGCCTCGTTTCAGTGAAGAGATGTCCAACCTCAAGCTGATCGGCGACAAGCGCATCCCGCTGGCGTTGTCCGACACAGCGTTTGAGGTGCACGCCGCCCCCAGAAACGCGTAATAATCAATAATGAATAACATCCGTTCACTCACACGCTTGCAATAAGCACGACCCACTTCATCGTATCGTTAGTATAGTCAATACTTACTGCTCATACCTAAACGAACTGTATGTCCTATTGGGACCAATCAACGTTGTAGCTTTCGTAAGTTATACGCGTCACAAGCTTGTCGTTATTATTTTATTATAGTTTGCGTAGTGCACCGCTCGTTACCTAACAATACTATTTCGTGTTGTCTCCATTAAAATATTTATGTTCTCACTTTGTCGTGTCGTGCTAAATTACTCCGCCACCACAGTAGACCTGTTCTATACATCTTTTAAATTACATTTTATATTTTATAAAGTACTAGCGACCCGACCCGGCTTCGTACGGGTGCAGTGTAGATACTAATGTTTTCTCTACTATAATATGCATGTATTATACATAAACCTTCCTCTTGAATCACTCTATCTATTAAAAAAACCGCATCAAAATCCATTGCGTAGTTTTAAAGATCTAAGCATACATAGGAACAGACAGTGGGAAGCGACTTTGTTTTATACTATGTAGTGATAGTGATTCTAGTGGTAGTAGACGACTCATTTATGCTTATTGCTATGATGACTAGTTTTGAACAAATAAATCAATTGTTACCCCAAACAGATAGTATTTGATAAAAGTATAGCAATAATGTTTTTTCGTCGCATACAGCAGATATTAATCAAGGGATTTAATTTAAGATATGAGTCATGGTGAAGATGAGTCACTAACTCATAAATAATTAGGTATTCTAAAGTCTAAAGTACAATTCTCAGTATCAAAGTCGCTCGTATGCAATTGTAAAATGGTTATTTAATAATTGGATGGCCGGCCTCGATTTGCTAACTTTATTATAAAGAGAGCGATGCTTGGCTAATTAATAGCAGAATCTAAAAAGAAAATTTATCTCAATTAAGGCCAGAATTTATTTTAATACCTTGCCTAGTCAGCCACGTATCCGGCATGTTTCCTGACTAGGGAACGTTTGTGACGTGTTTGTTCTTGCAAGTGTGGGTGTAACGTTATCGTTTCTGGCACGTCAGAGGTTCGCGCAGCGGCACGCCGGTGCAGTCGGACACGGAGGTGGAGCTGGCGGGGCGGCAGGGCGACAAGGCGGCGCAGTCGTGGCGCTGGGGCGAGCTGCCCGGGCCGGCCGCGGCGCCCGCGCCCGCGCCGCTCAGCTCGGACGAGGAGCGGCCCGGCCGCCGCGGCGTGCTCAGCGGCATGTTCCGCTTCATGTCGCCGCGCGACGACGTGCCCTGCGAGGGCGTCTACCTGGACGACCTCGACCGGGGCCAGGTCGACCCCGATCTCTATTTCCCGAAGCATCACCCTGACAAATATCGATCTGGTGAGATCAATTGTAAGTTCTATATCTGTAGCTTGATACGAGCAGTGCCAAGGGCGTTTTTGGAGTATCACGTTTTTTTTTCGCAATAAAATTGCAAATAACGTAATTAAGTAAACTGTTCTCAATTATAAATACATAACCTCAAAAAAAAGCAATTATAATATAATCCAAACCACAATTATAACATCAGCCAAACACTGACTCCTGCTACTCTTGAACCAAGCTGCGTAAATTTACACTTTAGTATTATTTCGTTAGATCCCGCTGCTCTTTACAACGTCTATAACATGTTGTCATTGACCCAGGTACGGCAGGTGGAGCACACCCCACCACCGACCCCACGGAGGAGGAATACGAGTCCGGGAACGGTCCCTCGCTGCCGCAGTCACCCGCCTCGCTACCGCCTACTTTGGACTCCGATGACGATGAGAAGCTTTTAGCCAAGTAAGTAGAAATATTGTTGTAAAAATTGTAGTCGGAGAATTATTAACTGTGTGTTATAGTAAGCAACGACTTATTGTCAGGCCTACGCTGTCCTCCTATGCTTTAGTACTAACTCTGTTACATAAAAATATTGTAAAACCAAATGATATTAAAAGAGTAACCATGTAGTTTCTTGCCGGTTCTGCTCCATAGGAAACGACCGACCCGAACCGTGCTCGACGTTTTATAAGTGCCCATGTAGGCCTATGTGAAATAAAATATGTATTTTGATTTTGAACGTAAAGTCGTCTTGTTATTTGTAGCCTTTTCATACGAATAATGATACTTGTGATTTAAATATGTACACGGACAATCAATCTAGATAGACAATTTGCTAAACAATCGTTTCTTCACAGTAGCAAAAAATCAAGTAATAATTAAGTGATCAATTCTTTAGACCATAACGATGGATGGACTGTGTGAACGATGATATGGCTAGAAAGGCGGGAGACTTATGAGTTGACGCCTAACAGAGATAGATGTATCGAAGTTCCAAGTAGAACACACACTGCTAACCCGAACCCAAGTAAATTGGGATAAGGGCAGGAATATGAGATGATGGACAATAGAAATGGATTGTAACCGCTGCGTTTTCCTTCAGGGGTCAAGTTGGGGTATACGTGCAAGAAGAGCGCGTGTCTCGGGCGCTGTCGTTCGAGGAGTTCTGTGAGCGGGGCGGAGCGCTGGCGGCGGAGGGGCGGCTGGTGGTGCGGCTGGGCGGGCGCGCCATGCCCTGGCGCAGCGCCGGCCCGCTGCTGCTCTCGCTCCTCGCCTACAGGAGGCCGCTGCCGCACGTGAGTGCACTCATTGTAGATGGCGTGCCCATAGCTAAGTCCCAATCTGACCAATGAGATCAATGTATTTTTAAATAGAAAATGAAGCTTGGGACCAGTTATGTTAGTGCCATTAGTGTCACAGATACAATGCCTATTGTCATGTTTTGCATCCCTAATCTCTATTTCATACGTGACAAAGTACAAATTGACCATAAGTTATTTAGAAATGTTTTCTTATCCCATTGCAGCGTGTACTGGAGTCCCTAGAGAAGAGCTCTGAGAAGGACGAGTCGCAGCCGCGCGTGTCGGACAGCTCAGCCAAGCCGCGCGGCTACTCGTGGTGGAGCTGGCGCCGCTCCACCTCTGATGCCAAGCAGTGAGTACTACAGCACTCGTTTTGGCGCGTGGTCATAGTTGGTACTAATGCCGGCATCTCGTTTTTTCGATACAATTTCACGAATGTTTACCAATAGTCCTCCTGGCAATGTCATTCAAGCGCTTTATGAACCATGATAATTTTACTTGTGATAGGAGCCGACTTGGTACCGCAACCATATGATACGGACTATCCCACACGAGAGTCCATGGACATTTCATCGTCAGAAGTTTATCAGGGTGTAGTTGTAAGGCCAGATTTGTTAATATGCGTTTTGGTTGAGCTGAAATACCGAAACTAGTCTTTTAAAACTGGCTAGCAAAACTCTATGCAGCCATAGACTGGTTTCTCTCAATCTAATTATGTCACTTATCACAATCTTCATATTTTAGCACCGAGTCTTCGCCCCCCAAAGATGACGTCATGCCAAAAGAAACCGTGGCACAAATCGAGATTGCGACCGAACCTAAAACGGTGACCATTCGTGAGCCGCTCGAAGACAAGCAGAACTCCTTGGAAGAGAATCAAGATGACGCTAGAGAATTAGAAATTGTTGAAGAATTAGACTCTAGAGACTTCCTTGAAGACGGGCCGCAATCTCTACCACAGATTGTCGAAACCCAAGATCAAGGTAATGTATATTTCCAATGTAATTTTAGTAATCTTTTTCAAATATTTTTCTAAACAGGATTATTATTATCATGCTAATATCATCTTAACGTAACTTCTTTACTACATTCATAATACAAAAATATTGTAAAAAATGGTAGTATTTCAAAGTCAAAATGATATTAATTTTAATTTTAAATGATGATTAAAGTTGTAAAAATATGTCCTGTTCACATTTTATAATTGTATTATTTTTTCTATTCACAGTTGACCGACATGACCAGAGCTCGTCGGATTCCGATCAAGACGGACAAGTCAAGAGGTCTAGTCGCAGACATTCGTCCTTCAGAAAAACTCTCCGACTATCTTCGGAACAAATTGTAAGCCTACAACTTACGAACATTAAAATTTAGATTATGTACGATTAGATAATTCAATATTCTAATAATGTATTTTTTGTTGTCTAGAAAAATCTCAATCTCCGCGAAGGCATGAATGAAATGGTGTTCAGTGTGACCACAGCGTACCAGGGCACGACGCGGTGCAAATGTAACGTTTTCCGATGGCGATACGATGACAAAATTGTCATCTCAGATATCGACGGAACAATCACCAAGTATGACGCATTTCATAATGGTATTTTTAACACTAAAAATAATATTTGTTTAAAAGATTAGATATAATATAATGATTCATTGTTCAGGTCCGATGTTCTGGGACACATCTTCCCACTGGTAGGAAAGGATTGGGCGCAGTCGGGCGTAGCGCAACTATTTACTAAGATCAAGAATAATGGCTACCAGTTGTTGTACTTATCTGCGAGAGCTATCGGACAAGCAAGAGTGAGTACTACAAAAAGTTATTGTCTGATGTGGTTTGTTTGTCGGCGCCACTGTTCTCGTTCATCATTTATTAAAGAACAAAAGTAACATTGTGTCACATCCGGACATTAGAGTTCAGTCAACCGCACGTCTAATACAACTTTTATAGGGCCTTTATTTGGTTGCAATAAGGACGGTTCGACTGAAACCTTGGAAGGCAGTCTGTGACAGAAGTGCGCTCAAGCTCAACGCGCTTTAGGCGCCACGAATTTGAATCAAACTACCATTACTAGGCGCTACTGCAGATTTCGTACTCTATGACGAAAACTGTCGGCAATTCGCAAATATATTCACGCAGCATACCTACTCCGATCTCTTACATTTTCAATAAATAATAAAAATTCAATGACTTTTGTCAGGTGACCCGCGAGTACCTCCGCTCCATCAGACAGGGCGAG
This sequence comes from Standfussiana lucernea, assembly GCA_964057025.1. NCBI lineage: Eukaryota > Metazoa > Arthropoda > Insecta > Lepidoptera > Noctuidae > Standfussiana > Standfussiana lucernea. Next base: position 7,983,228 of record OZ059785.1, read on the forward strand.
GTGTGCCTGCCGGACGGCCCGCTGCTGCTCAACCCGACGTCACTGCTGCGCGCCTTCCACCGCGAAGTCATCGAGAAGAAGCCTGAGGAGTTCAAGATCCAGTGCCTCGCCGATATCAAAGCACTCTTCCCGCAAGGCTCCAACCCCTTCTATGCGGGCTATGGCAACAGAGTTAATGTGAGTAGCGGATTGTGAGCACAACGGCTGTGTTGTCGCCTTAAAATCATTCTTGAGTATTAATCAAGATTTTTATGATACAAGAAATAATACATGTTTTTTTTTTATCTGCAGGACGTATGCGCATATCAAGCAGTTGGCATTCCGATCGTGAGAATTTTCACTATAAATTATAAGGGCGAACTAAAACATGAACTGACTCAGACATTCCAATCCACGTAAGTATTCTCTCACTATGTAAGCTTTCCGTCACGTACTGTTTCACGTTGCCTAGTCACTAACACCATATTTTACTCACTGTACTGAGTATTATATTTTTATTTCAGTTACAACGTGCAAAGTGACATGGTCGATGATTTCTTCCCACCACAGAAAACTGAAATAGTTATTAGCTAGCGCGAAGTTTAGGTGTCAAAATTATATAAGTCTAGTTATGAGATTAGCGAGCACATGATATTAAGCTGGTAAGCCGAATGGAATGCCTTGTAAGGCTTGATCACATTTGCGGCCGCATTTCATTCATTTTCAAAAACAATCTTAAAACCATTTAACCAAAATTTTCTATAACGCCATAACTAGCTGGATACTAAAATATTACTGACAAATAACTTGCAATCATCGACATGTCATCTGTCTTGTCTTTTTTCTGTGTTGGTTTTTGTCTTCGCGTTTTTGTTTATAATGTGTTCATGGTGCTGTGGATTCTTCAGGGTTTTTATAATAATCTTTCACTTTCTTTCATAAATTTTTCCTAACTTGTTCATCACCACACAAAAATCTGTTAAGATACAAAAAATCACGTCAAGAATCGTTGATCATTGTGTTTGTCTACCATATTTGTATGTGTAAATGCGCTACCTAAATGTTTGTGAATGTATAACTACACTTCTAGCTGAATCTTATTGAAGACTGTCTGATATTATTGTTACTTTCAAATTGAACTAGGTGAACAATTGAAACTTTTATCACTCTTCCTATTCTTTCTTTAAGCATGGAAATAATTTTAATAAGGTATCTTTGAATGCAATGAAAGCCAGAAGTGTTTCACTATGCAAGTCGCACATGACGATCTGTTGTGACGCTCAAAAGAATTAAGGGAGGAATAAGCCTTTTGCGATTAAAGGGAGAATCCATAAGCGGGTGTCCGACTGAGAACTGAAATGTGACAAGAAATTAAAGATGATTATGTTCTTCGATTTACAACTTTGCTTATAAAACTGCTGAATCCTTCAAGTAAATACGTTAGTGTGATGATAACAATGCAACTATTTCCCGGCAGATACTCCCACATGTCGGTGCTGGTGGACCAGGTGTTCCCGCCGGCGCAGTGCGAGCCCAGCGACGAGTTCTCCCAGACCGTGTTCTGGCGCGAGCCGCTACTCGAGGTCCAGTTACCTCCCATATCCCCACCGCCGCTCAAACATCATTGATCAAATGATCATTTACTTTCTACACATCTACGATATCTTTTCCAACTCTAAACTATGTCGCTTCTTTTATTCCTACTTTGAACATAAGATTCAATTATATCAACGTGCCTAACTTGGCTTTGCTAACTCCACGATGTAAATGGAAAGGCAAACACTTGAAACTTGGTTATTCCATTATTTAACTAGTGTTGCGTAGACTGTGCTGGAATGATAGTTTCATTTGGGCTGCTTTAGAAATAGGAGTTTAGTTTCTTACGCCGCGCCGTTAGTTAAAATATAGAGATAACTAGAATGTAGTGAATACCAAAAACAATATGAAATGCTTAACTTGTAGTATCTCGTGTGTGTTACGTACGTTTGATTGTTGTCCTGTGATGTGTCTAGCGGATTATTGTTTTGTAAAATCTTGAATTACTTTTTGCAGTAATGTATGACTTGATGAGGGTGATTAATATGATTTACTATTAATTCTCTGCGAAGACTGTATACATGATGGTAAATGGTTTGCAGATTTAGGTTACAAGGAATCAAGTTAAGTTTTGGTTTCGTCGATTATGTAAGCTGTGATGTCGTCGACTGATAACGATGCTTTATTTTTATACTGTGATTACCTATTTGTACGTGCTAAGTTATATTTTTGTGTTAAAGCAATACACATTCGTAAAATGCAGAGGCTTAGCTTCTGATAGATTTATTATATTCTTTGTAATCAACAGCTCATTAATGATTTTGAAACATTGATTTGTAATAGTTAATATTATGTCGAATTAGAATTTGGTATATTTTTTAAAATAATTTATTGTTGTTTCTGTGATTGTTTCAATAAATATTTTCAGAAATAACTAAATATTGTTTTAATGGTCTTGTTTATTTCGCTGGTAATTAAAGTTATCTATGCCAATAATTAGGTGCAAGGCATATCAGCGGCTTATCGTCACGTTCTAATCATGTTCACGTGCACAAGGTTCAGGTACGTGAATTGTGCACACGCAGTGCACGTGGCCACGCACTTGCGTAGTTTTTGCTTTGTCTACGGTTGCCGGCGAATGAATTAAGATACAAACGACGGCCTTCTATTTGGCCACATAATGAAACCGTGAAGCAAGTGTTAAGTATGAATGTAGATGGCTAGGACATGCGGAACTCTGTTTCGGTCCCATAATATCACCGGGTTTTACTATAGGATAGATGGTTATAAGCGTAAGGCAAGACCAAAGAAACGATGGACGGACTGTGTGAAAGATATAAAAGGGGCTCACGGGATAACGTTTGAGGCCAGGACCACCGAAGCGGAGACGAGAGGAGAGGAGGATGTGTTGTAAACCAACAATAGAATTTCTTTAAAATTATTATTACACTTCTCGTCTCCGCTTAGCTTTAGTGGAAACGGTTGAACAGAGAGGGGTAAGGTGTTTAGGCCAGCCTTAGCACTCTGCAGCAGCGTACAGCGGAGACGAGAAGAGACGTGCGGCGCTCGAAAAACTGGGCGTGAGTAGCCTGTGCCAGCTCTGCTCCGGTCTAGCCAGTACGCATCTCCGCTCAGCTTCAATGGATACACCCTAGCTCCTAAGCATCTCCTCTTCTCTTCGTTTCACACATCTCTCGCTTTGATGGAGTCCGGGCCTGATAGAGAAGTAAGGAAGGAGACATGCTCCGCTGACCCCAACCCCGATAATATTACGAAGGAGTTGGTTATAAATTATTGATTTATTTATTATACACTAACCTCCTCTCTTACTCAGCAAAGACTGTACGAGCTTAGTTGAGTGCAATTTGACGAAAAGGTGGAACGAAGTTTCTATTGGTCGGATTTTCATTGGACTTTTTTTGTTGAGTTCCTAGAGGTGTGGAGAAGAAAGTTAAAAATGTTTTATTTTTGAATTTCCTTTATATATTTTTTTTGGTTTATGAATAACTTGAAATTCAACGTCAAGTCTTAGAATCCGGTATTTTAAAAATAATTGAAGAAAATTATAAAAGTAACCTTATCGATAACAATCTATACTAATATTATAAATGCGAAAGTTTGGATAGATGGATGTTTGTTACTCAATCACGTCAGAACGGCTGAACGGACCAGGACAAAATCTATACTAATATTATAAATGCGAAAGTGCACAATTTAAATGCTCCTAGATCCATTGATTCAGGCTGAGCAAGTGCATTGTCAGTAAGGGATTTTAAGAGACTTATTGACATAACAATATTTAGAGATCATTGCTCACTAAAATTTAATTATTGAATATGGCTGTTACTGAGAAATTCGCGATGAAAAACCCAATAGCACACTGCCGACCTAGGAATCGTACCTAATGCTCTGCAGTAGCGCTTGCGACCAACGAAGCATGGACACTGATAGAAAAACATAAAGAGTGACAATACTTTCAGGAGTCCCCACAGTACTTCTGAAGTTCTGACCTACCTACAAATTAAGTCTACTCCTATTTGACCGGAAGCTGGCCAATTTCATGGTTAGCGTATAGTGCAGTTTCAATAGTAGAAGAGATCAGTTTCTAGTGATTTTGTTATCATCGACGTAGCTATGTAGTACTTCTAGTAGGTGGACAATAAATAATCATATTTTCCGAGCAGGACTGCAGGATTCGAACCCGTGACACACAGCAAATCAGCCGTGTCTAAAGGGCCGCGTCTTCGTGATTTAAGACTAGGTAGATCTATACGAATATTTGTTCATAGCCTGCTGATTGGCAGTTTAACAGCCAAACCGCCAAAATACCACTAAGTGGCACTACATTGAGTTAGTAAATAGCATGCCTACCACATCAAACTAGTAGGGGTTTAATTCTCAATTTTTGTATTGCTAGAACAGAAAAAAGATTAAATAATATGTAAAATATTTTATTTTCTGTTCTTAAACACTATGTTTCATCTGCTTCCATGGCATCTTCTTCCTCATCATCGTCATCATCATCATCATCATCGTCATCAGCGATATCCAGGTCTTTGTGGAAACCTTTGCCTTTAGTCCAGTGGCACTTCATGACAACTTTAAACTTAGCCATTTGAATACCCAAGAGTTTTAATATACTTGCTTGCTCTGGTGTTAATGGAGCACCTTTTTTGCAAACCTGAAATATTACAAATTTTACAAATGTTAAGCAGCAGCTATTAATTACACATTAAAATTAGAATTTTCAGGCAAAAAATTAAAGAATTGATGACATGTTAATATAAACTATTTATTTATGTTGTATTAACAATTTAAAGCGGAGAATAGAGGCGATCATGAGTAATGAACACACCCCAAGATAGATAAAGGAAGTAAAAATATCCTCAATAATCGAACTACAGCGAGGCCCGAAGTTTCGGCAACCTCTAAAACTTATCAGTTAAAGTAGAGATTTAAAATAAACACTTAACTGCGTTTTTCTCAAAACTGCCATGTAGCAGGTACTGCATTTTACTATTACAAGGGCATTAGTCTCCTTAGTGTAATTGCTAATAAACTAGATTATCCTATCTTGTCTCTTTTAAGTCAGCTGCATGTACCACCTCATAATAACTTATTTCTTTTAAATCTATTATTTTAATTCTACTAACACAGTTTTGTAAGTAAATTGTTACCAATGTTATTTGAGTCCATGTCACTTGAAAATAAATGTTCTATTACTATTTATACAAGTTTTTCTTTAAGGCCCTCTTGTGATTTAGTTGTTAGTCAGGTTTGTAGTCAAAATTACAAGTACTGTTTTAACAACAAGATTCAAGTGTAAGGTCTCATAAAATCAATAAGGTATCAATAATAAGTTGTTACATACCTGATATTCTTTAATAAGATTTACAACACCTCTTTCAAGTGATGTGGGCAGACCGAGTCGCCTCAAATGAGGTTCTATTGTGTGGGAGAAGTCAGCGAGGGGACCTTGTGGGAGTATCACATCCTTAGTAGCTACGAATCCTGCACGAGCATATTCTGCATCACGGAATTCTTTGAACCATTCTAGAACCTCAGGCACATCCTTGTTTGTCATCAATAAACCACATTGGCCCTTTAATCTCTTGGACAGCTGAAAAATGAAAACAATGTTACAAATAGACTTGCATTTGAATATCCAAACATGGTGCAACATTAATTGACTGTAGTTGAAAACTTACCAGATTCAATTGGTCTTCAACTTCATCACTCTTAGTCCTCCCAAGTGCAACAGCCATGACCTTGTTTTTACCAAAAAAGAATCTCGAGTCTTTCCACTCATTGCGCAAGTCTTTTAATTTTGTGTTGCGCATGTTATCAACAGTGAAAAGGAATATGTGTTCATATTTAGAAAGTGAATTTCTTATTTCTTCTATGATTTTCTGTTTATTTAGTAATCCTTTCTTGTTTGTTTTTGTTAGAGAAACTGTAATAGTAAAATAAGTTAATTACAAACATTCGAAATAAATTACATTAATTTACAAAATTTATGTAAGTAAGGATCAAGTATATAAGTATCTTTAATAACTCTGTTTAAAGAGGTGTCAAGAATGTCATACGAACACTTGAGTGTCGTTTACATGAGTAGTTGTTTTGCTAGAAATCTCTAAAATAAAAATAAGTCAGCATGGTAGGTAATTCGAATGCATGCTAATATAGGTTATTTCTTACCTTTCTTATCCCTTTTTGATTTCGGCATTTTGCTGTTTTATTTTATACTGTGTTGGTATTTTTTACATGTATTGTCATAAACCAAATCAGATTATTTCAGAAACTAAAAGGCAAAATACCACAATATTTAACCTCTAAAACAATACAATCAACGTGACAGTCGTGACATGCACACTGACAGAAATGACAGAAAGCAAAGCACTTCTACTTACTGTGACACCATGACAGGTGACAGCTGCTTTAGAAAATATAAGATAGTGGCAGAGACAATAGTAGAAGACTTCACAGAAACACTATAGTAAGTGTCTTTAAACAGAATGACAATATTTTAGGCGATTTTTCAATGACTGAGATAAATTGAGAGTTTGGTTTACGTCACAATAACAGACGCCCGGCAATATAGCTGTTTTTACCCGAATGCTAAGCACGGTTACTCTTTCCTTTCTTTAAGCCTGGGGCGCAATGTGGTAAACTAAGTAGGTATGTACAAACACGGACGACTTAGTACTTACCGCAAACTGAAAACCAACGCTCAAACCGTTGCTTCGAACTTCATTTTTTGACATCATCGGATCGGAAATAAGTGTTTACAAGTAACATTGCTAGCCCACAGCCCCCTCAGGCCGCAAGCCAATTATAGCACCTTATTAACACATTTTGTAGGTATTTTTGACAGTTGGTCGTTTGTGAAGTGTTTAGAGCCGGGTAAGAGCGTTCTTTTTAGCAGGAGTCGTAGACGCCTTTATTCACAAATAAGTAGGAGATTAACAGGCTTTTTAGTCTGCTACCCAAGTTGGAGTCTCAGCAGTAGAATTTCATACAGCTGTTGTCTACTTTAAATATAAACACGTAAACAAATCCTTTGCGCAAATATGAGTGATAATTTCATAAAACTATGGTTTGCGACCATAGTTTTATGAAACCGGACCAATCTCTTATCTAATCATTCAAAAAATTCGCGCCATAACACTGACTTCCTGTAACCACTCAAAGTGACCTATTATATACTCTGCACGTGTAAAATAATGTATCCGTTTCATTAGTTTACCGTACGTTAGAAAGAGTGCGCAATACATTCGATGATAACTATGTGAAAGAGAATACGTAGCATCGTGCTACGCTTCCTTCATAGTAATCCAAGATGGCCGACTCGTAATGTGAACCCTGTTCCGTTTTTGTTTCCCCTCTGGCCCCGCTGCCGTCAGTGTAGTATATCGTTCACCGCAAGACAAAAACCGATATTGTGTTGTAATTTGCTGGTTTAATTACTTTTTTCCCTTCCAACAAGTAAGTGCATTAAAATTATATTAAGTGAATGCAATTTTATGTGTTTCGCACGAAGTGTCGATGTTTAAAAATCGTTTTCTCACAAATCTGTGACTGTGACGCATAGAAGGAGTGCCCCTTGTGCAGCAGCCATTTTGCCCGAGCCGGCGACACGATTTCGCGGTGCGGTTAGACTTATTTCTAAATTTTGGTAATCGGGATTTATGTCCTGCTCCACGGATTTACTTTTATTACGTACGTTGTAATTCGTAAGGTGTAATAATTTGTTCCTTACAACGAAATCGGCCGCGTAAGTTGTTTTTTTAGCTCTTTTAACATTTTCTTCATACGTGACTGAATTATATTTTTGGATTATTAACAGGATCAAAGAGATGATTGTAAACTGATATATATTTTAAACTATAATCCATTTAGTTCCGTTTGGAGTGCGTGGGTATGTCAATCGTTGGCGTATTCATAGAGGGAACTAGCGATCTCACTAGTGCGTCGTAATTTCGCCGTGCGTAGTCATGCCGTTATCTTGGTCAATTCAATAACTATGTAATGTCATTGGACATTGGAGGTATTCCGAGTACGTATTTAGAGGTAATTACAGCCCACAAAACTTGGATGACATTCCTTCCACCACTCCTCTTGAGTGATAAATTGATAATACCTACTTAATTGAAATTACGTTGTGTAACTTAATAAGGTCGTCATTAGGTTGGTAAGTATTTGATCTAACGTTATTGTCTTTACCTTCGATTTACATAAATCGCTTTTCAGATAGATATGCACGTGCGTGACATTGAGTCGACAGCACAATGCTCTCGTGTATGTGATACTAGATATTCCTTAGTGTACCTGTTATTATAACAAGGCTTATGTTAATCATTAAGTTAATAGTTTTCCTCATCCTCAGAATATTATCGACGTTAGTGCCTCTTTCAGGAGTTTGATTTTTTTACATCTACATTTACTTGGATAACTTAGTTACTTTGGTCCAATTAGTCATAGCAATGCCTCAGTACTATTACTATCTGTAAAGAGAAACTGAAGTATAAAGCAGTAAAAATATCAGTTGTCTTCAAGCGCTTGTGTGATAACTGAATCCACGGCTAAGTACAACATTTGGCTAGACTCGGACATAACTTGGCATGTTAGTGATTGAGGTTTTATCATGGCATAAATGTGCAAGAGTCAGATCTCTTGTGATATATTACAATGCCAATTCTAAATCTGTACTAAGCTAGTGCTATTTTGAATAAATTGCCTGTAAGATGTTGATTATATCTGCCATGTTTGTCATGACACATTGCCCTTCAAAGGTTGACATCATGCTCAATGTGTGATACAAACCTATGTTATTTCTTAAGAAGGCAGTAATTATTGTGGTCCTCTCTAAATGGTACTGTTTCAATCTTAACTGGAATATAAAACAAAATTGGAATAAATTTAAATTGTTCATCATAACTTCAATAAAAGCAACCGTACTTGATGGGGAAAATTCAATTTTAATTACTTTAAAAATGATTAACTGTTACATCAGCTATAGAAAAATATATGAAAATAGGTGTCTAGGGTGAAGTAGAGGGGGGGGGGATGGGAGGCATTCCAGGGGTCATGACCCCACCCTTACTTGATCTGGAGAATTTGGTCAACTTATTAAGTGTATGTTGCTGCATTCTCTGGGTAGTACCTCCTATTTACCTATCAAAAAATTTTCTGTGTATTATTTTTTAGACTATGTAGTAACTCTGACTATGACTTCTTTTTTTTATAAGAAATCAGAAAACTAGCAGAATACCTACATGCCTAGATCAAAACTACCATTTTTATCTGCTAAAAGAAGAAAGAAATTACATCAATTTACAAAAAAAAAAAGTTGAAATCTTATCACAAAAAATGCAGTTTTGGTTAGTTAGAAACTAATTGTAATATTATTTGATTACATGACCATCTGGTTAGAATTTAATTTTGTGGGGTGTTTGTGTGTTCTAATAAAAGTATGTTCACTTACTTTTATGTAATGGAATATTTACCGAAGTACCTATATAATATGATAATTTGCTTGGCATATTTTAATAGCATAGTAACTGGAGAATCGCGTAAAAACCTATAGGTAGGTAGATAAGGGTAGCGTGAGGTAGGCGCCGGGCGGACGGGCGCGGTGCAGGAGGGGCGTATGCGAGGGTGAGGGGTGTGTGCAATCGTCGCGCTAGTCGTATTTCGTCTGGAGTGTTTATCCCGCGTCGCCGGATCAATACTGTTGGCGCAGTGGCGGTGACCAAGCGGCGGCGCGGCGACACGGCGCGTGCCTAGCCTGCTAGTAGCTTGAGTCTGTGAGATGCTGTCAAACCGAGCGGACGCCGCGTCGATGTCGCGTTTGGCGTGAGAGGCGCTCTTTGAGCTTCGTTGAATTTTCATATTGCGCTGGTGCGCTCGCGAGCCTCTACCTAAGGTGCGACTTCCATCCATCCATGATGACAAATACCCTATGAGCGATTCGCTTCGGTGAAAGTGACGCCTAACGATTAGTCTTTCTGATAAAATTATTAATTTGAAGTGAATCGACATTGACTGTCGATTCAAATAGTTTATTCGTGATTCATACTTCATTGCAGGGGCATCAGTGAAATAATCCTCTCCCATCGTCCACGATGTCCGTCGACAAGGAGGAACTGGTGCAACGCGCCAAGCTGGCGGAGCAGGCTGAACGATATGACGACATGGCGGCCGCGATGAAAGAAGTCACGGAAACCGGCGTCGAGCTGAGCAACGAGGAAAGAAACTTGCTTTCCGTTGCTTACAAAAACGTGGTGGGCGCTCGACGATCGTCATGGCGCGTCATCTCCTCCATTGAACAGAAAACCGAAGGCTCGGAAAGAAAACAACAGATGGCAAAAGAATATAGGGTTAAAGTAGAAAAGGAGCTCAGAGAAATCTGCTACGACGTTTTGGTGAGAATCCTTCTTTATTACTTGCGTTTTTCAGGTTTCTAGTGAAAACTGAGGCTAAGTCCCTCCCGTCATTACCGTGTTAGTCCATTGGATCGAGGAATTTATTCCAAACCAAGTAAGATTAACGTCAGTTGCTGCCTTCCTACGCGAATGACGTCATGATATTTGCGCCTCGCCAATTTGAGGGGTGATGCAAGCTAACAGTAGCCGTGGTCATTTCCTCCGCAGTCATAACGTTTTTGTTAATCATGGGCGTTATAATGTTGGTTAGCACGTGAGAGCATGCAGGGCGCGGTGCGGAGTTTTCGCGGGCGGGGAGGGTGGGGTGACGTATTGCGCGCGTCATTGCGCGCGCTGCTATCCCGTTTTCGTTCGTTGCCCTGTTTTCAAATCTTATGTATTCATTCTGCGATATATTTATTTACTGTTTGATTAATTATTTCAGACCCCTGATTAAAAATTATTGATGGATTCTAAACAAGTTTTTTTTTGTTTCAGGGTTTACTTGACAAGCACCTTATTCCTAAAGCTAGTAATCCAGAAAGTAAAGTATTTTACCTTAAAATGAAGGGTGATTACTATAGGTACCTCGCAGAAGTGGCCACAGGAGAAACCAGAAATTGTAAGTACTAATGTTAATAAGACTCAAGCTGTATATCATTAATAATTACATCAATGATTATAAGGTATTATTATACCAGATTTATTATGCAATAGTTTCAGAAGCTAACATCACTTTACCTTACAGCTGTTGTAGAGGATTCACAGAAAGCATACCAAGACGCCTTTGAGATCAGCAAGGCGAAAATGCAGCCCACACACCCAATAAGGCTGGGTCTGGCGTTAAATTTCTCCGTCTTCTATTATGAGATATTAAATTCACCAGACAAAGCGTGTCAGCTCGCCAAACAGGTCATTATTAGTGTCAGTTATGCATAGGCTCTGTGCTGGCTGGCACGAGAGGGAAGTTCAGGCTAGGCATATTAATGTACTCGCTTGTCCCCAGCCGTCGTGGAGGACTCGCAGAAGGCCTACCAGGAAGCATTCGACATTGCTAAAGCCAAAATGCAACCGACCCACCCCATCAGACTCGGCCTTGCGCTCAACTTTTCCGTGTTCTATTACGAGATAATCAACTCCCCTGCGCGAGCGTGCCACTTAGCTAAACAGGTTTTTTTAATCAAAGAGAAAATTAGTGTGTGATAATGACACAAGTATAATTTACTAACTGTCAAGTTTCTTGCTAGTGCATTCTCCTCGTTCAATTTGCATGAAGATAAAAGTAATTCAAAATTAGAAATAATCTGATAGATAAAAAAAATCAACCACTAATAATAATTATATTAGCATGGCCGTGTGTAAAGCAATTAACCCTTAATCCTCGATCCAGCCAGCATCAGAGTGTTTATTTATGACTCTTACAGAGTTAATCTCCCCCACAAAGGGAATGAAAAAAAAATCTTGTATGAATATTTTGATATTGTTTCTCTTTTCACTAGGATAGATAAGAATTAATGTTGGTCATTGTTTTTACAGGCGTTCGATGACGCGATCGCCGAATTAGACACACTGAATGAAGACTCGTACAAAGACTCGACACTGATCATGCAGTTGCTGCGAGACAACCTGACTCTGTGGACGTCAGACACGCAGGGCGATGGCGACGAGCCCGCCGAGGGTGGCGACAACTAATCTCGCGCCGCGCTCACTCCCAGCACACGCATTTGTTCTCATTGGTGTTTTATAAGAAAACGAGTAACATTCGAGAACGCCGCGCGGCGCGGGTCCTCCGCCGCTGATGCGAGCCGTCGCTTGTAAAAAAATGTTAAAAATGTCGTTCGCAGCGGACCTTCACGTTCCGTCTAAAATTAAATGTTATGTGTCATCTTTGACGGTTTTGTATTTCTGTATTTACACTGGATTACAGATATCGAGCTGACCCGATGAATATAAATATTTATAACTTAAGTTATTAAAATTACGGTTTCTTAAGTTAAAAGTGTTTTCCTTTCTATATAGAATAAAACGTAACAGCCTGGTCGGCCCCAAATTAACATTCCTTTCGCCGCATGTCCGCAGTGAAATGGAGATCATGATGGTGAATATTGTTTAAAATTATGCTATTAGTTATTTAAAATTTGTTGAAATGCGCCCAAAACTGACCCTATGAAATATAGATTTTCGTAAAATATAATAAATCCACCTGTACAATGGTTGTATCAAATAAGGGCACAAAAAACTTGTTAGTGTCTTTCGTGGTTTTTGTGATGTCTTCTAACATTTTTAATATTACCAAAGGAAGTCTTTAAATTGTTGACATTAACCATTTTGTTGTGCCCCTTACTGATTAAAAATAGCATACTGAATTTTCAGGCATTTATTAGCGAAATAGTTTTGTGATGGCCAATATTGTAACATTTCTGCTGCATTTTATCAGCCATTAATTCTATTATATTTTTCATGTTTTCACCAATAAACTTTTGTATTAAATACAATTTTTAGTTTTAGAACCAATATTTAAATAAACCGCCACCTAACCCCAAAAAGATGTTTGTCTAAAATTACTTGAAAATATACAAAAAACCCTTGATACATAAATAAAAGGGTAAAGCACGTTAACTACGCGATGATGTCCTTAGTTAAAACTCGAAACTACAGAACATGGTGGAACTCCGCAGTGGCCGAATTAGAGAGCAAGGGATCTTGAAAAATATCGGGTAGAAAAAATTGTCATGAAAATAAACATCGATACGACAAGAAGAAGCAAGGTTACCTAAAAGATTATATGTGTCTGACAGAAATATCTAAATCGGTGTCTAAAAAATTAAAATGTTCGAACATTTCAGGAATTCCAGGGCCAGCTAAATAGAAAATCGTAACTTCTGAAAAGTTACGGGTTTTCTATCTAGCTTGCCCACCCCTGCAGCAGCTAAAAACCGGTGTAGAAAAGACTCCACAGCAAGCATGGACAGAAAATTGTTTCCATCCAGTGGGCTCCTTCATGTGCATCTGGATTGAGGGCCCATTTTTTAAATCCTTGCGAAACGAAATAAGACTAAAAGGGGCAAATAGTAAAAACTTAAAGCAAAGGGCTATTAATTTGTTAAACGCAAATTAAAACTGTTATCAATAAATAACTTGGACCCTCAATTCAGACGCGTGCAAAAGTGGCATAGCCTAAATCTCAGAACGTACAATCTCTGGGTTAATAATTTTCATCTATGAACTAGCCTTTGTCTGCGACTTCGTACGTGTGGTACTTAAAATAAAAAACATTTCTATGGTAAAATGTAGCCTATATTATAGGTTAGGCATCTAGCAGTAGAGCGGTGAAAACACTGCGTTCAAATCCATGCAGTAGGTAGTTTTTGCGTGATGCGCGTACAAACAGACACGAAAATTCTAAAAATGGTTGTTTTGGCTTCTATTGCTCAAATCAAGACTGATGAAATAGTTTTCCAATGGGGTTGTATTAATGATTATAATTCTGTAACTAATACTAAAACATCTGAACTGAGAGCCCAATATTTTCAACAATATTCTCAACCTCGTAGCCATACTTATAGAAAATTGATTTTTAATTTTCTAAAGGAGAAAATATTGTGTAGGGTAAATATGATTTTGTTACTTTTTTGGACTGATCAGTATACGGGGTGGAAGGGACAGCGAAGCGAAAACGGAAACCACATACTCAGTAGGTACTGACATCATTCTGAACCACCCACATATAAATTTTTCGTCGATTATTATTAAAAAAACAGCTGTTTCCTACAAAAGTGCAATACCTACACGGTCAAAATGTATATGGAACAGCAGAATTTTTTTTTATGAAACCAAAAGACATTTTACAGCTTTATTAGTTATTTTTAACAAGCCGATTGCAGGGTGTCGTGCTTGAATGGGATCAGGCAATATATCACAGAAACAATTTAATAACAAGTTTTTGGGAATGAAAAAGTTTAATGTTTCAAAAGTTGCAAAGATTGAATACGGGTAAATTCGGAAACTCGATCTAGCAACCCTGGGGTGCGCACCACAGTAGCCGATTAGATAGCTGTTATGATGACTTGCCACCATTACCGCTACAGATAAAATGGGCTAGCTTGAAATCCCTCACTTCTCTCAGGATTCTAGTCTTAACTCCCTCGCTGCATTTGGGATTCAAAATAGTGCCCTTGACGTAACATAATTTACTATTACTGGACTATAAAATTATTATATGGTTAATCTACGAGGTTGAGCTTAGTCAATAATGGTGAAAATATTAGGCTCTCACTCAATTATTGCACCATACAAAACACAAATTTCCGACAGTTCAAGCAACAAATACATACTATTTACTTAATCGCTTAAAAAAATCGCGTGTATGAGAGTATAATATGTATACTGATCAGTCTAAAAAAGTAACAAAATCATATGAACCCAATAAATCTTTCAATGAATAGGCATTTATTCCTTTATTACTTATTAGGCATTTATTCCTTTAAGTATTAGGCATTTAATTTATTCATCACAAAAGGGATGAATGAAAGGCATTTGCATGTGGCTGAGATGGGAATGCTAAGGGCGATGTGTGGTGTTACGCGAATGGATAAAATGAGTAGGTACTTATGAGGAAGTCTGAAAGTGGCGCCGGTGACTGGAAAGTTGTGTGGCGGAGGAATGAAGAATAATTTCGTGAGGAAAGTTTTGAGTATGGATGTGAATGGGTATACTAGTAGAGGTAGACCAAAGAAATGATGGATGGACTGTGTGAAGGCTGATATGGCAAGGAAGGAGGTATCTGATGAGATAACACGATAGAGAAGTATGGAAGCAGACATGCTACGCCGACAGGGCAGGAGAATGGTGATTATTCTCAAAAATCTCGTAATACAGCAGAAATATTCACTATAGATGTAGGTAAACAAAATCATACTTTAGTGGACATGCTCCAAAAAAGTAAAGGGGCTTAGGTATTCGCAGAGACAGCGGTTGCCCACGGAGTGACGTCCATCATGAACGTTTTTTCTTTGAAGGATCTAACATAATTATGTATGTGCTTATAGATCTTTGTTCCTTCAGATTAACAAATACCTTTCTGTAAAAGGGGATGAATGGGTACCTACATGTACCTACGTAGTGATAAATCAATTTTCAGAGATTGCAAAATCCGTCCGTCAGTAACATAATTCAGATGTTTTTGATCTCTTTATTTCGCTGCCAGACAGCGACCGAAATTTTAAGGTCAACCCATATCTACATATAAGCACTGTACAGGACCAATATCGCCATAAGCTTAGCTTTTTTTGTTTTTAAGAAACTTTAAACTGCATCGCACTCTTACCCCCGTATCTATAAACAAGTCGAAGTGTTTACTTGAGTCAATGTAATTTTTTAAGATACGATTTTTATTATGTAGTTTAGTAATTGGTTGAAGTTAAAACTGTAAAAAGTTAGAATTCTTAACTTTGCTTTCATAAAAAAATTACCACAATTAATTGCTTAAGCTAAAGACATTTCTTTAACTTGACTATAGATACGGGTGTTACATGCATCATAACGGCATTGCGGTTGCCGGTTAGGCTAGTAAACAGTATCACCGAGCTTACGGCCATGGCGGCGCCGCGGCGCGCCACGCGCGTCCTAGGGGCGTCGAAGCGAGTGAGGCTTCGCAAGGCGCTGAGCTAAGGTACTTTGCATAGAATCCACTCCTGTCGCTGCGGCCTGTCATTACTCGTTACGGCGGATTTGCTTTTGTGGTCTGCGGTCGCCATTGGAATTGTACCTGTAAATTAATATTTATCCAGATCAATGTCTGGATTTTTTTATAATTTCCCATTACAGCATGGATCTTTTGGCTTTTGAATGACATTGCCAGGAGGGCACTGCTGGTAATGTGCAGTAAACATTGGCAAACTTGTTTGAAGAAATTGTATTGAAAATACAAGATTTAGTTTAGAGTTGCGGCGTAAGTTTCACCTATGGCCAAGCGCCAAAAGAATCCTATAGGTAGTACTTTTTATGGTAAATGGTAACTCTCAAATTACCTTTATACTACGTCATTGATAACCCTAGACTTGAGTGACATTGAGACAGGAGATAGCTGTTGTGCAATTGTATTGAAAACTTGGAAAAATAATCTTATTTTTTCAAGTTTTCAATACATACCTACAATTAGAACAATTAGCGAGCGGCCTTATTTGGAACTAACACATAATTCTGTAAATACACGTATTACGGCCGCGAATCAGACATCTGACACAGACCGGAAAATGTCATAAAACGTAAGTATATTCGAATTTCGCGGACTACCCTGGCACATCCACCTTAAGAGGTCGTAGCTGGCTCTCTCCTTTAAGGGGCCATCCATAAATTACGTCACACGTTAAGGGGGAGGAAGTGTGACATTGTGTGACAAGGTGTAGGTGGGTACTAAATTTCGTGACGTCACATTTTAAGAAACTAAAAATCTAAGTGTTAAAAAACTAAATTTGAACTATTAACGAAAATCTTGAAAATATTTCCAACTCCATCTGTATGAACACGCAAAATTGCCAATTATGTGACGTCACCCTAGCGTGACGTCACATAAGGGGGAGTCTCACAAATATGACCAACTGTGACAAGGACGGGGGGGGGGGTCAAATAATCATGAAGTTCGTGTGACGTAATTTATGGATGGCCCATTGTCTTATCCTTGTGCTTTACCTTGACCTACCCTATCGATTGGTGACAAAACACAGGTGTATTTTTCATTCTCGGTTTTGGCAAACGATACTTATTTCAAAAATGTTTGGTGCATTTTTTTTATATCGTATGTTTCCTTTGAGTAAAAGTTAAGATCGGTACTTCGCCACCGGGGCCCACTTGAATTTTTCACCCCTATGAATCATTTTGATGGACGATCTTATGTGCCAAGAGATTGTTGTGTATAATTTGTAGTTACGAATCACGTGGCACCATCGATGCACCGACTGGATAAATTTATGAAAGCGCACAAATATAGGAACTGCAGTTTAGTCATGTAGTCTACTTAATCTAAGTACCTAAATCGTTCGGAACTGCCATGCTGTATGTATGTGGGTAGGTGCCTATACATATAATATGTGCCTACGTGTAAAAATTTTGAACAAGTTCATTGTCACTGTCAGTCTATTTTATGTGATAAAAAGGAAGGATTAAAGTCGTTATTGCTATGCGCTATTGCGCATATCATGCTAGTTATTTACTTTACGGCAGTATTATGCTTGGTGTTAATAGCACTTGACCGGTTTTTGAACTTTATCAAAATAAAATATTGCAAGTAGGTAAAGTGAGCGCTTGTACGCGATTTGCAATTGCGTTGGTACCTATATATTAAGTATCTGCTGTTTGAATATGCCTATTATTTTAGAATGCAGTTAATCAAAAAAATACTAAGGTACCTACTTACTGAAAAAGGTGCCTAACCCTTCGGGGATTACAAGCGTGATGTCTTAAATGTTATACTACAACGGTAGGTAAGTCATGGAAAGAACTTAATTGCCACTTACCTGCCACTAATATCAACCTACCTACTGACCCTGTGACAAATAAAGTAACGAAATAGTTCGGTATTAAAATCAATAAAGCCATGGCCCACAAAATGGCTACTTGGTGGCAGTAGTTAGTGTTTGTTGCATGACATCACCCGGGGACGTTTTGAGGGGGGCGAGCGGGCGAGACAGACCCACCCCGGTCGCCCTCAAGTTGCACTAATTTGCGGAGTGCATTACATTGTCTGACCACTAAATAACATGATATAGGTGCTATTGACTTGTAGCTTCATATTCTGTGGGCTAATCGATCAATTAGTTTCGCTTCACAGTCATGTTCAACAACGAAAATATTATAGGACAAGGAGAGGCATTCTACTAATCTATCTATTCTCTGTTGGGGCTGACATGTGTATAATCAAAGCTTAAAGCTATGAAAAGCGTTCTATCGGGGTAGCATAAAACCAACCAACTTTTAAAATTAATATTCAACGCTTAGCTCTGAATCGTTGAAAGAAATTAAAACAAAGAGTAGGCTTTGAAACTTTATTATCTAAGTAGGTATAAAACAGTAAAAAAATACTTTACAAATTTTAGTTTTTAAGCCTACTTCCGTTTAAAATCGTGTCATATAAGCTGTCGAAAGAAGGTTTATTATAAACTAAATGTAAAGGTTATTTAGGTAGGTATTTAAATCAGGTTTATTTTTTCTAGTTTTACTTATAGATTATCCAAGCGGCCTTTATCGGAATCCAACCAAAGCTTTTCGAATGGGACCAAGAGGAAAGCCCAATAGTAGGTACCTACACAGTTATACATATTTTCGAGTAGATGTGATTAATCATGTAGGTACTTACCCTATTTTTTTACATGAGGAAAAGTTATAATGTAGGTTAGGTGATTATGTTTATGACCAGTTCTGGGTATCATATGTAGGTGTGTGTGTTATTTTGACGAATTTATATGTATTAGCCTATAGGTACACTCATTATTATTACCCACTATGGCACTTTTAACACTAGCAATGTCCTTTTCTCTCGCACTATACTCGCTGCATAGCAAACCATCGAGTTTGTTATGTTAATCATTAGTGTCCCTAAATACCACAACTTTTCACTTACATTCAAATGCAACCTTATTCAAATGCTACGGTACACAGCGCTTAAAATATATCACCTCATTTAAAATTTGCAACTTTAGAAACGTTTCTATAATATTCTCGTATATCACACATTGTCTGTGTTGGTATATGATCCGAAAGAAAATGACTTCCTCACTCGCGGCAGTAAACATATACTGAGTAGTGGCCTAACTAAAGTTGAAACAATGTAAGTACTGCTGGTTGCTACATTCACAGTTGTCATATCATCATTTTGAATTAAGGAAGTTTCATTACCTTGCATTGATTTGGAGTAAATATTATAAGCAGTGATACAGGACCTAGGAGTACACAGCACAATGTAAACCACTATAAGCCATAGAGACAATTTCAATGCTGCGATTGATTCGAAGCATTCAATCTGCGACATAATTTTCTTTATCCTCAACTTAATGATGACAAGAACACCGGCAATACTCATTATAATAAGTGGTAAGAACAAATTGAAAACAGCGAGAATTGAGTACATGTGCAGACGTTGACTGGTGTCGACAATGGTGCATAACACGACATCTTTGTCGAGGTGCACTGTTGTGGCTAACACGAACTCCGGAACACTTAATGATATAGCCAGCACCCAAACAAACATTGATGGTTGCGTCACTGAGATTCTTCGATCTGTCAGCCTATAATCTAGGTTCATAGTTCTTGGCGGAGTTGAGGAGTCGCTACTTGTTACTAAACTGTGACGTGAAGATCTTATTTCTTCATCTTCATCCTGTTCGTTTCGCTTGATTCGTTTTGCGATAGCCTTCTCTTCAACGTTGATGGTAGCGAGTGAATGTAGTGCAATAGTAGCCACTAAATAGGACGATGCAGTCGATGCAAACACGTTCAGTCCTCGATAAGCTACACAGCCATGGTCACCAAAATGCCACGATCTGGTATTGTAAGACCACAACTCAGGTCCTACTGACGCTCCGAGTATAAGATCAGCTAGAGCCAACTGTAAAATGATGGTCAGCAAACCTGAAAAGAAAACAAATATCCTCAGTTAGTTTAATACATGCCCAAGTACAAGAGACGAATACAAACAAGTCAATTAGAGCAAAGCTTACGAAGCTTGTCAATGAACCTAATGGTATAAACTGAAGGTATAAACTTTATATGTAGTATGCTTCGAATCCAATGTAAACGTACTGATACGCGCTGACTACATCGAATTAAGTAGGAGCATTATTGTTGTTATACGAAGCATTCAAAAGACAGGACGTTACTATAAGAACTATCAACATGACTCAACTGCTAGTAAGTGTAAAAAATATCTGAGATTATGGTCATTCATTGTAATGATTAATTCATAATCAAAGAAAGTTGGCCTTCTTTTAACGCCTTACTAAAAGAACAGGTAAATGGACCTGGAATTATTGATAAGGTTATAACGAAACATGTTTGTTTACCACTCCGTGATGTTTTGAAGAGCGCGGCGAGCACCGAGCAGTTGGCGAGGGCGGCAGCGCCGGCGACGCACGCGACGTACGCGGCGAGCGCGAGCGGCGCACAGTGGATCCATATTGAAAATTAGTGGACATGGGCAACAAAGTTCCAATATCGATTCGATATTTTTTTATGTGATTCTTCATGATATTCCAGACAACTTTTACTCTTGTGAAATTTCTTCTAAAGTTGATCGTTTGTCTGAAAAAAAATAAATTAGATTTTTTTGTATGGAGCGAATCACGTTTATTTTTTTTTCTTCAATTGTACGAATATGTTAGGTGTATGGCGTGAGTATATGATAGCTAGGGTCATTCTCTATCCACGAAAAAATATATCAGCGCCGGCCATCCGCGGCCGCGCGAGTAATCATTCGGTAAAAAAAAAATATTTTCTATGAAATTTTTTGCCTTTTAAAATCAATTCAAAGTCATATTTTCTGTCTCACTTGGCTGTTTTCACCTTTTTAGTTAAATATATAGTTTTAATAGCACATAGGTACTCACAACTAGTAATTCTGGCAGAGGTTAAGTTATTATTGCATGTTATCGGTGGCACCTGCATTGTGATTGATGACTCATTTGTTTGTGCGCTCGGCTAAATGCATAACAAACGAGTCACCGAAAAATAATTGTCTCTGATTGGTTGTTATTTTTTTAACTACCTGCACATTATCTACTGTTATCGGTAGCACCTGCATTGTGATTGATGACTCATTTGTTTGTGCGCTCGGCTAGAAGCGCATAACTAATGAGTCATCGAAAAATGGTCGTCTCTGATTGGCTGTTATTTTTTTTACTACCTGCACGTTATCTATTGTAAAATAAACATGTAATAAGTTTCTGGGTATACTAATTTTATCAAATATACGTGAAATAGTTTGAATTTTTACGGGCAAGACGTTGATAATCATTATCTACATAATCAAGCGTATTTAAAGTATAGTATAAGTTATCGTACGTATGATCGAAAGGAAATTGTGAAATAATTGTAGCCCTGAAAAGGGCTGTTTGTCATATTCCCAGCCCTGATGGGCTTTTGTGGGAATAGTCCATAGCCGGATCACTTTATTTCTTATTCCAGAAGTGGGTCCGGCAAATTTTCGGACTCTGCTATGAGGCATTCTTCTTCCTCCATAATCTCACTGTCACAGGGAGGCTCGGTAGTCTGTAACAACTGAATTGCTTCAGGCAACAACTCACTATGAACCTGTTTCGTTATTTTAGGCCTTATGTAGGATATGTGAGGATCAGAGCTTATTAGAAGTCCATGGAGGATGTCTTCGTTTGTTGCTATTCTGTCCGTTTTCCGAGTGTGTCTCTCTCTGACGTTTCTGAAGTCCTTATTACGGGCTTCCGAAGCTTCTTCTGATAAGGTACCTAAAAGAAATAAGTACATGCATTTTAATTTCAAAAAGCAATCGAGTCAAATTATACATCAAACTCTATTTATTTTTTACTTACCGATTGGCAAAACACCAAAGTGGTTACAGATGTCTGCACCGTGCATTAGAAGTTTATGTACACTAACTGGCATGTAGTACCACGAATAGTGTTGCACGTATACATCAGCTGTATCTCTACAGTATCTTCTAAATTTTTCACAGTCAATGTTTTTGCCTGATGATATGGCTTGTAGAATAACGGAAAATCTGAAAATTAGATTTTCGTCAATTCCTGTTATTCTGGATGATGTTTTGTAATCTTGGAAAAAGCGCCTCGCAGTATTCCCGTCATTTGTAGTTCCAAAACCCTGAAATGGGGAAAAAGACTGTAATATACGACACATAGAGATATAATACACAAAAAACATAAAACGAACTAAATACATACCTGTTTGACTATATCAATCAGCATTCCAGTTTGCTCACGAAACTCTTGTTGCGTGGTATTTTTTTTAGCTTGTTTCAAAGCCTTATGTTCGCCTCGAGCTGTCCATCGTTGAAAATCCAGATTATAAGATATATGGAGAAGACATTCCATACACCGAATCTTCATATGCAGTGAAGAAATTCCTTGTTTGTAAATATCTTCACGAAGTGGTCTGGAAGTCAAAGAGTCTAAATTATTCATCTCACTTGGTTTTGCCAAGCAAATGGGGCACGTTGCAAATGATGGTACTTCAGCAATAATATTGGCCACTTTTCCATCAATCATGGTCATATGCAATTCATGTGATACAATAATATTTCCACACTGAGTAGATATTCGTTCATCAATTTGTTTTTTCATCTCCGACTCTTCAGACTTTATAAAATCAGCTGTCTCCGAAGTGAATGTGAACTTCACTGGTCGACAGTACAGAGTTGAGCAAGGTGTGGGGTTCTCCCAAACTATATTTTCATTCCCAGATAATGAGCCAGACACTAGCCGAAGAGGGACGATGCTTATCATGACTACTGATGAATCACCGAACTCTGTAGCTGTGTTTGACGTTTTCTGTTTATAGTTACTCTGCGACGAAGAACCATCAAGCCCCCATTTCCAGGTCAACTTGAGTTCTTCATTTTGAGACCTATCAACAGAATTCACATCTAGTAAAATCCTCTCCACAGTGTGGTCCAATAGCGCTTGCAATTTAATTTGAGCTCCTTTTTCGGTAATCTCCATACTCTCTTGTGGTGGATAACATCTTTTCTTGGCATTAACGAGCTTTGGATAAGATGGAAAGGCAGCACAGTTTTCTTCTTTCAGAAATTGTCGAAGAGCTAAGTACTTCCATCTCGAGAGCGCAAGTGATGTGTAAAGAGCTAAACACTTATCTTCAGAGACAGTACTTAGGCTCTGCTTTTTGAATAGTCGCTCGTGTACTTCAGATAGCGTTTCTGGATTACTGGAAAGGTATTCGACCACTTTTGCCAGATTCGTTTTGCCGTTGTCTTTCAATTTTGTTAAGTACCAGTGCTGCAACTCTTCCTCGGAATTTTCTTCTACTATGGAAGTAGAACGTCTTTTTTTTTGCTTATTACTTAAGTCTTCGAACGGTTTTCTGTGCTCCTTTTCTGTAGATGTTCCCGCTTCCGTAGTACATACTGCAAGATTAGGAACATGGGAATTCATATCCACTGGCTCAGATAAGGCTGTGTCCGAAAAGCCCAACTCACTTCTCAGGTCAACACTGTCACAAACAGGCCAGTTGATGTTTTTTTCCAACCACTTGCGATTATTTACACGGTTCATAAAAGTTTTTTGATTTCTACTTGACTCTATCCACTTTTTATTTAGGCTTACACAAAAAAGCCGACAGAACTCCTTGATTAGGTTTTTGTCTTCTTCAGAAACTGTGGTATTCAAAACAGAAATTATACTTTCATATAGAAACATATAATTTTTCAGATCACCACCACTTCTTAATTTCACAAAAAGATCTAGGTTGGTACAAAATCCAGCCATAGTTCTAAAGTAAATATAAAAATAAAAGTATTTCACTGTGTTCACAAATAAGCGACAAGAGCGAAACTAGAGGGACTTATTTTTTTTTTGTGTATGGCATCTCGCAGTTCAACCTAGGAGGTTGTCGTCTGCTTAACCGGACTATCCTGTGGATGCCTTGAATTTAAGGCCTCCAGCCAGGGCAAAAAACTTACAAACTAAGCGACTACACGCTAAGGGCGCCCCCTGTGGGGCTCGGACCTCGGCTTAGGGCGTCGCTGGGGGAGGGCAGCAAGGGGACAGGCTGGATCTGAGTGATATTATTTATGGGCTGGTTTAAAACTACTGGCACAGCATCGCGGGCTGGCTCGAGAAAGGGTCGGGGAGGGCAAGAGGGACTTAGTGAATGTCTTTGTATTTATAGTCAGTGTTAATTACTCAAGTAGTGAACATATTAGCATGACTGAAAATTATTCAGCCAATCAGAGACGAGCATTTTTCGATGACTCATTAGTTATGCGCTTAGACGAGCGCACAAACAAATGAGTCATCAATCACAATGCAGGTGCCACCGATAACAATAGATAATGTGCAGGTAGTTAAAAAAATAACAGCCAATCAGAGACAATTATTTTTCGGTGACTCGTTTGTTATGCACTTAACCGAGCGCACAAACAAATATCAATCACAATGCAGGTGCCACCGATAACATGCAATAATAACTTAACCTCTTCCAGAATTACTAGTTGTGAGTACCTATGTGCTATTAAAACTATATATTTAACTAAAAAGGTGAAAACAGCCAAGTGAGACAGAAAATATGACTTTGAATTGATTTTAAAAGGCAAAAAATTTCATAGAAAATATTATTTTTTTACCGAATGATTACTCGCGCGGCCGCGGATGGCCGGCGCTGATATATTTTTTCGTGGATAGAGAATGACCCTAGCTATCATATACTCACGCCATACACCTAACATATTCGTACAATTGAAGAAAAAAAAATAAACGTGATTCGCTCCATACAAAAAAATCTAATTTATTTTTTTTCAGACAAACGATCAACTTTAGAAGAAATTTCACAAGAGTAAAAGTTGTCTGGAATATCATGAAGAATCACATAAAAAAATATCGAATCGATATTGGAACTTTGTTGCCCATGTCCACTAATTTTCAATATGGATCCACTGTGCGGCGGGAGGAGCGGCTCGGCGTGCGCGGGCTCCGACATGGCGTCGGCCGTCCGGGACTGTATCGGGATCAATGACTCGCGCCTCGCGGCCGCTGCGTCACCCGCGTTCTCCGCCGTCCCTCGATAGTTTTTTTTTTCAGTAGTGATTCACTGCTGTCCGAACATGTGCAGCACACGAGGGCGCGCGAAAATGCTAACGATTCGAGGTATTTATGCCCCTACTACTTAGTTTCACAGACTGCGACGCACAATTCCTAGTTTTAAGTTTATCAAACAGGACTATAACATACAACAGGTCACCTAAGTACGTACTATGTTGTTCTCGCCTACCAAGTGTGCAAATAACGTAATAAAAGGGAGGGGTACCTACGCGTATTGTAAGTTCATTATTATTCTGCGTTCGCAGACAACTACCGGCGGCGCCCGCAACGAGTAGTCGGACATCTTGAGCATAACGTTAAAATTTATTCTTGGCCTTAAATAGTACCTAGTCTTAACAGGACTCTTCCATAGTTCTTCCATTTCATGATATGCTTAATGAGTTCTCAATAAATTGTGATGTGCATAATCATACTTCCTTGGTATTTCTGTAAGGTTCGGGTCGATCTTCAGGTTAAGCCGCGCTTGCCTAGGTTTTTCCGTGGATGGGTGACCACCCATTACATACTGAGTTTCTCCGAAGTCGTTGGTCCCGGCTGTTATTTGTAGATTTTGGAAAGCCGTTACAGGTAGTCAGTGGCGCTAAAGTCTGACAACCAGTCTTACCAAAGGGTACCTATATCGAATCGTATTACCCAGTAGGTACTAAATGTGTTGTGGAGGTCAGATAGGCATTCGCTCCATATAAAATACTGGTATTCAGCTACATCCGGTTGGACTGGAAGCCGACCCCAACATAGGTAAAAGGATATGCAGATGATGGTATTTGTGTAAGATCCTTTTTTTTTCGAGCTAGGCGGTGCGTCATTCATTACAGCCCTTTCCATGACGTTTTTACTTACCGCAATCCTGTGTTACAGCAATAAAATAATATTCGAGGGAGTTGGTGATCATATTCATAACTTCGAACAAGAGACATGTCAACCTTACAAAAATAATCTATACGTATATAGTCTACACCTACTAAAACTGTCTTATTCTCTGTCTTATCAATCTTAATTTGGCGTGTGCAACTGTCTCGTATCACTTCCCCAATTGATTTCACCTACATGTAGAGGGCGGATAACCAGTGTCTATGCATTTTTATATAACTTAATGTGAGGCATGATCGGACAAGACGCACAGATGGTAACCGTATCTGCAGCCGGATGGCCTGGCAACAGAGCACGAGGAAATCTTGCAGCAGTGCATGGTGATGCATAATTATATCAGCCTTTAGTGTCACCACTGCTGGGGGGAAAATGGGCTGTAATCCACCATGCTTGCCCAGTACGGGTGTAAATGTTATATCTTCGAATTTTTGGCTAGGACATTGACATGAAGGACAACATCGTGATGAACACGGTGTTTCCTAACGATGTTTTCCTTCAAAGTTTTGAGAGCAGTGCACAGTGGTGACGAAATTAATTACACAAAGTAATGCACCTGCGTGAGTTCGAATTCAAGACCTGCAACTGCATGTTGACGCACTAATTAAAGAAAACGCATTGTTTAATTTAGATTGAATTATACCACTAAGTTATGATTTTTCTAAAATTAATCTTGTTATTATAAGGCATTCTGCTTCAGTGATCAATAAGACTTACACTTTCAAATTATTTTCATTATAAACGTTTTTGGGAAGCTCCGGCTAACAAAAGAAATTCGTACCTTTTGTGAACTAGGGATTGTTTACCAGTCCGTGCCTATTCCAGATTACAATAAAACCTTTTCTTCAAAACATGACTGAACTTGTATAGATACTTATTGATTGCTTTGTATTGTATTTGGCCGCGGTGAACGCAATGCAAATTGTTTAAATCAAAGGGAAGACTTCGTTTGCGGGTAGGGCTCTTTAGAGCAATATCCTAAGAATTTCTTGAAAATCTCATTTTCCCCATGTCATCTTCTGTTGAGAATGGGTTTTTCGTGGTGGGAAGCGGTTTTTATGCAGGTACCCGAAATGGTTAATATTTTATTGGTTTGAGGTGCAGAAATATCAAGGTACCGTATGGCGACTATGGCACCATCAAGCTAAGTTTAGTTTATTACACACAACGGTTTTAATTTTAGGACCATTGAATTCGCATAACAGGATATGAGGGCTGAAAACTCGGTTTCTGGAGCGAAAAAAATCATTTACGTTACGTGTCAAAATAATTATGCGAGAGCCTGCTGAAAATTTATTCAACAAATCACAGCTGGTAGCTTGAAGCAAGCATATTATTGTGTTGATATTTTGTTATTGTCACACACACCTGCACACGCTGCGCGTCGTCTTAAGGGGCGGGTAAGCAGTGTATACGGGGCGACTACTCGTATGCATGCATACTGCTGTATGAACGCCCATAGCCAAGATAGGCGCACAAGGCATTGATATCTACTTGGTTACAGAAAAAACGTTTTATTATACTTTTATGATCACAACACAACCTCAAAAAATAATTGTCAATATAGTCAGTTTTAAGTCGGGTTAAATGAAATAATCAGCTAAGTATTCCTATTCCATTTTATGAAAGTTGTGTTCTATCGTGCTATCATTGGAAAAGGGACTAAATTGACAATATTTAAAAAATAACTTAAGTAGTGCTAACTTCTTAAAATAACTTAGGTAAACTTGAATGAACTCACACGTCGATCAATAATTTCATGACTCAGTCGACCCTTTTCTGATAAAGAGAATGCGGGCTGTCTTCCACATATCAGCGAAAGCATGATAAGATATGGACAACTTGAGTAATGTAGCTTAAAAAACGGGTCCTATCCTACTACCCAAAGTGTACCTACTTACACAGTTACACATTGAGGAATCATAATTAGCAGGATTTTGGGTTTTTTTTGCAGCGAGGATTACTTATAAGTATGTAGTCATAGTTAGTTTGGTAGGTTTACGTAGAAAATATAGTGACTTTGACACACATATGTATACTTAGAACTTATGTCATAGTGTGGCGGGTATCAGGCGGGTGCGCGCGGGCTGCGTGCGGCGTGCTACTGACCGCGTCCCTCACTCGATATTGTTCATTTGTTTTGATTAGCGGAAGCCGCTGAGCGTCGGCGAGGTCGAGTGATGGATGACTCGCGACAATGCTCCTCAGGGGACGCGTGTGGGCGGTGCCTTGACAGCCAAAATCTGCACTTTCCTTCGACTTTCTCTTGGAGGTGCGAAAGGTGTTCACTTCATTCGGGGGCTCGCAATGCTTATTCGGTAGCTGGCGCCTCATAAGTGTACGCGTTCTAATCGCGCGCAACGACGGTCGCTCGCTCGCGTCTCACGGTGCATCGCGCGTGCTTTAGATATTCAAAGCACCTGCATGCCACTTCCGAGTTGCTGTTTATAAGCAGTGTGCCGAGTGTGAATCAGTAACTTACCGTGTTGTTGCTGGCCAGCAATGTGAGGCAGTCATGGCTTCAAGAAGTGCCATAGTGTTAGTAACGCTGCTGTGCGTGGTCGGCGGCGGTGCGCCTGCGCGGTTCCCCGTGAGTACTCGCTGTTGCTCGCCGCGAGGGCGGGCGGCGCCTTCATATCTTATTTATTGATTTATTACACTGCTGTGTGCCTGTTTTTCCTTTGTATAACATGGATGCTGCTAGCCTATTCCCAGTTGCATATATGCATAAATGTTCAAAATATTAGGTGAAATACAAAATTTTATTTGATAGGTCAATTTCACCCAGAAATTCGAGTTCAACCCCGAATACTTATTATGTTTAAAAGAAATTTAAAAAAAAAACGCAACGCCCCGTAAATGAAAGAAAACTTCTACTACCAGTGCCAAGTGGTAAAATTAAAAAAAAACACAAACATAATATTGGTGACACTACAAACTTACGTAGTGTATTTAATTTAGACATAATTCGTAATTTCCCTAATAAAAATAACCAAACATGACGAAAACAGCTTCTTTAAACTACATAGTAAACCGCAAAAAAACGAAACTAAGGGCAGATCTTGCTTAAAGTCCACCAGTCAGCAGTTCTTTATTTATTTGAAATTTCCTTTTGACTATGAACCAGAAAAAATGTCTGAGTTATTTGAAAAAAGCTCCTTTTTTCGTTTTGTTTTAACTTTTACCTCTTCGCTACATTTTATGGTTCAGCGATCAGAGGGGTTGGTGTCTACTCATTATGTAACCGAATTTTTCTCGAATATCCCAATAAATATTTTATATTTATGTATATTTTAACACTTTCGTATGCGTTGATGTTCACTTCAACATATTAAAAGAAACTATTCACTAAACGAATAATTTGATCTCTGCTCATGAAAAATTCTCTCGTATTTTTCTTCCACATCATTATGAAATTTTCCGAATACTCGTAAAAGGATTGAAAAGAAGGATAAAGGAAGGATTGATTTTAAACGTGAGAAAATTGGAGAAATTGCTGTTAGTGGTTACTTTCAACAATTAATATGAGCAATGTATGATAATAAGTTCTGGAAATACACAAAGTGGTGTGTCGTGTAATAACTTTACGGTCGCAGCATACAGCGTGCTTGACACGCTTCTGTTAGCTCTTCTGATTACCACTTCTTGTATGTTGTCTGTGATTATTTACTTGCGGTCAAATTATCTCTTAAAAGAATTACTAGAAAAATAAAATCATGTTCAAGTTCAAAAATTAATATATCCAAAAAATATATAAACATTTTAATATATCCTACATATAAAAAATACAGCTCAATTAATTTCCCCTCTATGAAACTTAATTAATAATTCAACTTATTACTTATTGGAACTTATTGTTTACATCCACTAGATAACGCCTTATCTAGTGAATGTAAACAATATATGAATAGGTTAAAATTATATCTAGATAGAAACCTTCGTAAAATATTTAGGGAAAGACATTTAAGCTATTGTTTATTTGACCTTTACTACGCAGACAGTGTGTGGGCACCACTACCAACAACCGAAACCCTTACGCTCGTTATCCCAAAAGGTCTGAAGGTTACGAAAACCTACAAAGACCAACCTAGATAATTTGGAATATTATGAGGCCAGGGCCAGGTAAGATAATAAAATTCAATTTTAATAAGGATCAGTGATAGAAACCGTTACATCATTATATTATATTATTATCAGCACCGGGGGTACTATTAGGTACACTTCTGCCTAAGTCTTCGGGGATAACAGGCGTGATGTTATGTTATATAATATCAGCATCAGGCTGCAAATAGGATTCTCTCAAACAAAACTAAAGGGCAAGCCATTAGAAGGGTTGCCATAGAAGGATAAAATAACAATATGATTTAGTCCTACGTAAATCTGATCTTAACAACCCTTACCTTGAAGATATATTATATACACGAGGGAAAATTCGCAATATTAATATTCGTCGGGGCTCGACACACGGTCTTGATTTATAGGAACGTGCGAAGGCAGCAGGGGTTGAATGGATTCTCAAATTGATTAATGGAGTACAATTCTTCAGGATATGACAGCGGGATCCTCATATTCCTTTACATGATACGGGATTTTGTTTTAAAATATTATGGCAATACTTCACGTTTCGAGGAACCATACCTTTAGCTAAAAATAAAGAAGTGGGTGCCATATTGGAATCTTCGTCTGTTTTGCCATTTAATAGCTGGTCCAAGTATGCGAATAGATCTCTAAAACAGCTTTTAGTTTGTAATATAACAAGAAAGGGCTGAGCACACGATTTCACTATCTTTTGTTAGTAGAATGTACTTATGTACATAATATATTTGTTTCTTTGTTGAACTCTGTCTGCGCTGATAGTTTTACGCTACTTTTCAGCCCTCGATTATGTAAGGTTACGTCAAGAACGGGTTACCTACAATGCACATTTTCCGAAACTATTAAAACTTTCACCAAATTATGGTACATTAACAACGCCTTACGATACGATTTTATTTTGACAATTATGTTACGTAATAAAAATGCAGGTGTTTCGCGTACTGGATCACGTACAAAGTTACACAACGCTAACGTCAAGTAAAGTTTTTCAATCGCTCTCGATGAATCATAGCGTGTCTTGATTGTGGCCCGGCGCCGCGACGTGCTCGCAGCCTCCGTGTAATTGAGATCGATACCAGTAACTTTCATCATCGGCACATACCGACACTACCGACGTAACAATTGAATGCCAAAATTAAAGTAATTACCGGTGCTATTATACCCTGCGTCCTATTCAATGCCGCTAATTCATCAGAAGGCGCATGGTCTCGCCTAGACGAAAAGGAAAAACAAATAGTTTTACTTTCCCCTCTATTTCGCTCGCATCCGCTAATATCGAGCCTACACTTAGCTGACTCATGTGGACTTGATTTCGGTTTCACTGTTCTCCATCAGTTGGACTGACATGCTAAAATTTAATACATACACAAAGGTATACCAATAAACTACAGTTTACTTACAGTTTCATTGAGTCAGACGCTTGTTAGGCCGCTATCATCAATCATTCCAATTGTGAAAACAATGAAACCAGACCAGCACACACTTAACAAAAGCTTTTCTCCGAAAACTTATCTTGTCTTGACTTTTACACAAATGTGTTCCTGGTATCGCCAGAAATCAGGATGTTGTTTGAAATGTGTCAGATACGCATACGTTGTTTCTTTATGTTCATCATCAAATAAAATGTCTAATGACATTATAATATATACATTATTTTTTAGCCGCGGGCAATAAGCGTCAACAAGAGAATTAGAGGAGATCGTTGACCCAGTTGGTGTTAACAGACGGATTAACATGCACACATTGTTGTATTGAAAACGAGAACCGCGAAACCAATTAACCATAACGTAACGTGAGTTAGTGGTGAACTTGGAAAAGATGGTGGTGTGCGAGACAGAAGTAACAACAAGGCCTGTTTTGTGGCTTGTAATAATTGCGATTATTTAACGAGTTTAATAAAAGTGTGGTCTAGTCATTAATGAGAGCAATAAAAGTAGTGTGAGAACGTGGAGCAGGCGACATGCTCGTGACAATGGAGAGCGCCCACCAGACAACCGCATGCGCTCCTTGCTCCTCGACCTACATCGTTACAGCATTTATCACCGCCTTGTTCAGTTGTTCGGATTAGTTCGATGTTCCTGATACCCAAATTGATTGTATTGTTGTAATATACTCTCTTAATAGTAAGGAAGCTGAGTAATCTTCAATGAATGATAGCTCGAGTCATTCCGGCGGGCGGCACCTAGTTGTCTAGCTTATTGTTAGAAATTGCATTTGTCACTGATATTTATTTAGGTGATTACAGGTTTTCACTTTATAATGATATGCATTTATCTACATATAATGTTACAATAGCACTCAGACTTAAGTGAAGTCGAAATAATTGCTTCGAAACTCGCGTAGAATCTTATTATTTTGTACTTTTCAGTAGGCGTATCAGAGACACGGTTGCATATTAGTAGGTACGTCGATAGATGGATTTATAAATGAACTTTTGTTGACTATCGATTGACCTGACCGAAAGACAGCAGACAGTTCATCGTGCTCTCCGAGCTGCGAAAGGTTCTCGACGCGTAGAGAATATTCGCATCCAAACATCGATCGGTCTACGCGACAGACATTAGCTCAGTATCACCCTCTCAAAAACAGCGCAGTGAGCAAAGCTGGCTGCAATTTCAGAACACGTTCTCATAAAAATTAAACCAATAATTTTAGATACATGAAGCTATAGATTGGCTATTACATAAGTTATGTTATGCCACATAATGAGTTAATATTTTGCTTTACAGTTAATAGTACCCTGTGCTTATGACCAATCTATTACATAAGTACCTTTACTCGTATAGTAACAGGTTGTTGTCGATCGTCGTAGTAACAGTTATTGATAACTATCATGGTTGAATCGCGTAGCTGTTTATGTATATCGATTTCACGTTTTATTTGTTTATTCATTATTTACAAGCCGGTTGAAGTGAAGCTCGTCAGAGCACGGCCGGGTGACGACAGGGTACGACCTTTATACGAGTGAACGATCCTGCCTGAGCCCCTGCGGCCCTGGGCTCGTTACTGTGTTGCTCATTTTGCTTAGAACGTCCATTAATATACAATTTGATTTCGACGTTTTTTTATCGCAATTAATTCTTGGGATACTAATACCATTAATTATGATACTAAACCAATTATTTTGGAAAATTAAATTATGTTTAATATGATGCTGATGTTGAGCGCGTTTCAGACGTCTTCGTAAGCTTACGTTACGTGAAAAGCTTGTTTGATGAAGGATCATATTTTCATAAAATTATTTTAACTTCTCTACGGAATATCTACCTATACCTACTTAAAGATAAAAGTACATTAAAAATGAAGATAGAAATAATAATTATCAAACTCAAACTCAAAGCATTTATTTCAATTTGACCATTACAGGCACTTTTGAATGTCAAAACACAAAAAATAAACTAAGCTACAGTCCCTGTCACAGGGCATAATAACTTGTGAAAGTACTGTAGTTGCGTATCATTTCTAGTATCAATAGTCAAAATAGAGTGGTATTCTGGGTATGGTATGTAAGTATCTATTTTGACCAAGTATACCGACACCATGTGACTTTTTCACTTCATATGTACTTTTCTAAATTTATCTTTGACATCACAGACATCGGTGAAGGAAAACATCGTTAGGAAACCTGGACTTATAACTAATATAAGTCTGAAATCGCCAGCCCGTCTTGAGCAAATCAATGCTCCTGCCTTCTCTGTATGAGAAGAGGCCTTTGCCTAGCAGTGGGACAGTTACAGGCTGGTATTATTATTATCATTAATATACCAACAACGCTAACAAAGGATTTAGTTAACATTTCTTTAAAGTGACTTACTTACGAAATGACCAATCATTTCGTAAGCCACTTTAAAGAAATTTTAACTCTTAATTAGTAATCTAGCACTTAAAAAAATCTAGTAAATATGTCACACGCCACCAAAATAGAAAGAAAACAAACCCACAGGCACTCTAATGCAATTTTAAACGAAATCATGCTTTCAATGCAAACAACAAGTTCGACTGGTTTTCCCAGGAACAAATCGGAGAAATGTACCTCCATAAAAAATGCAGACGACGCAAGAAAGAATGTTGAGGCTCGAGGGTCGCTGACTGTAGGTAGTTCTTATTTTGCGCATGACACAACACACCTACACTTGCTATGTAACGCGGACCACATGCGACCTTTTTATAAGCAAACACAACACAAAGTTTACAGAAGAGCAATGCAAGGGATACATTTAACATCCATCCACGCCACGTACTTACATTAAACCTCCTGAAATGCAGTAAAGTAATTACATATTTGATCTACAATAATTAGCTGTTTGACTATGACGTAGCAACGTGCTACGAGAAAACAACAATAACATCAAAATGCAAGTCTTCTCTAAATTGGAAACCGACAAGAAGATATTTCAGACGTTTCCGTACCTACATACAGAGCTTACATTCTAGGCGTACCTATAGTAGGACCCGCAGTCAACTGTGATATCTTCCCTTGAGCTTTTTCACCGTTAGATTTATTCTCGTTTAGTTTATTCAGCCTACTTTGATTGTGCTGGTTACTATAATAAGTCTCATTTTAAGATACTTAATTTTGTTCTCTTCTCTTTACATATCTTTTAATTCTGTTTTTAGGATTTATTCCCGCTGCACGGCTGGTGGACGAATGCGGAGCGACTACGTGACAGCCCGGATATCCAGGTTGTGTACCTACCAGCTTTACTGCCAAGAGAGGCTCAGCTCGCCTCCGATAAACCTATAGATGATGTCCCGCTGCCCTACAGCTTTGACGCTTTTGGAAGGTAACTTTTTATTTTTCTTGTTATTTTTTCTAAATTATCTGTACTGATGTACTGAGTATGTGGTTTCCGTTTTCGCGTCGCGTGTTGGTGGGGACCTTCCACTCCGTATAAAGTCTACGTAAGTGTGCGTGTATATAATAATATATAATAAAAGACTTTTTGCACCAAACTAAAATTGACCATTTCCAGAAAAAGGTCATGTCATTAAGGAATTTATCGGTCGCCAACGCGCAATTTATAAAAAATCAAGACAAAGCCTGCCGCCGGCATGGAATTTATTTTAACAAGTCTTACGTTTCTACGCGACTACGCGAAACGTGCTCGTTGAATATCGATGCCTATTGAAGAAAAACTGGTTTCATTGAACGTACCGACTCACTGACCTTGAGATATAACGTTATTGTTCTTAGTGTGATAGATATGTTCGTGTGATCAATCAAGCTTGTCGTATCGGAGAAAGCGTATGTAAATGCATTAAGACATTAGATGACTAAGTGATTAAGTCTAACAAAAACTAAATCTATGTATGTAAATAACGTAACTAAATTTATTTCCAGAAATTTTGAGCTGCAGTTGGTACCAAATCGTCGCCTGGTTTCGCCCGAGTTTCGAGTATGGTCCGACCAGGGTCAAGAGGCCACACTGTCGGCCGTGGACTCTACGTGCCACTTCCAGCACTCTGGGCCCAATGCAGTCGCGGCATTCTCAGCCTGCAGGGATCACGCACTTGTAAGTACAGAGATTTGTATCTCTCTTCTTATTAAAAACATGCTTCTATGTGGTCTAACCGTGAAACCGACTCTGGGTTTATATCAGTTTGCTAAACTGTGTGAATCAAAATAATCATTCAGTAAATAGTACAGGGATAATAATTTTAATACCCTGACAATACACCAGTTTGGATTCAGATTTTAATGAAAAACATTTTCTTCTTGTTCATAGTTAGAAACCTATCTAGATTGTTATTATTTCTTCAACAAACCTAAAAATATGCCTTGTTCGTAAAGTACTTAAATCCTTGATAGATCGAAAAAAACAGAGCTCACGTGTGTACCCGACACGATAGCATAGCAGATGGCTGATTCATTAGTCATTTATTCTGAACAAAAATACATTTGTGTTGAACAGGTACAGGATTAATACAATAAGAATAATCAATAAAAGTTACAATCAATAATATAGATAAAATGTCAAAAATAAAATAAGTAATATCAAAATAAAATAAGTAATATCAAGAATTCAGTTAAAAAAAAAAAAATTAAAAGACGAAAAAAAAATTTAATGCATATTTCGTTTCCTGTTTCCAGCACGGTTTGATTGTTGTGGACAATTCCACCTACGAAGTGCGGCCCTTGCCTTTGGGCAGCGGGCGTGCGGAGAACGGCAGCGGGCGAACAGCACACGTGATCAGGCGCGCGCCGCCTCCTGCGCCTCCAGGCGACGACGCGCGCCTTTTGCGTCCGCGCGTGCGCAGACCTCGCACCTACCCGCCGCGATACAAGCCCGGCCCACCGAACTATACCATCGAGATAGCCTTGTTCCTGGACGAAGCTGCCTACAAAATTTTCTACCCTTACCTCAACTATAGCGAGTCAGATCTACGTGATATGCTGTTAGCGTATATAAATGGTGTAAGTTCTATTCATTTCATTGCTTTGTTAATTGTTTGATTTTTTTTTGTGTTCTTTCAAACGCATATAAATTATAGCTACTGTCAAATGTATTCTCGGTGTTCCAGGTGCAGGCTCTATACCAGCACTCTTCCCTTGGCACCCACATCCAGCTGTCTCTGGTGCGTCTGACGCTACTCCGCACGCAACCATCATCCCTGTCTGCACACGCGGAGCGAGGTCGTTTGCTCGACTCCTTCTGCGCGTACCAACGATCACTGAATGTAGACGATGACGACGATCCTCAGCATTGGGACATGGCGCTGCTGCTCTCGGGGTAACTATATACAAAAACCAATAGCTGAGTGAGTAGGAAATGTTAATTTTCCTCAAAGCAATGGCAGAAGTGCGTGACCCAATTATTAAAACCGTTAGCCTACTTAACATCTTGCAGTAAAAAAACTGATGAGACTGTTATTGTATTCAAATGTAAATCAAACGTGCATGCTTCACTGAAAATGTGCAAATATGAGTTAGTGCTTTAAAATGCCTTGCGGTTTGGTTTGTGGTTTCGGACATGATCCACTGATATTTTGCAAAAAGCCTGGTGAATCACTCTTTACAAAAAAATATTGTGCAATACCAATGCATCGAAAAGCTAATTACCATTGTTGGTGTAAGGTTTTAAGTCAACAGAAAACTTGTCAGATACCGTCGGGGTTGTTGGCATTATTTGGGGTCGTCCTGTTTTTCATCGTCCCATCAAATTATTGACGTCCAAAGATAAAGCGGACTTTGTTATTCCAGGTTGGACTTCTACTCGGAGGAAGGCGGTCGTCGGAATGGGGTGACGATGGGCCTGGCGCCGGTGGGTGGCGTATGCTTGCCGGCCCACGCGTGTGTGGTTTCCGAGTTCGGCACGTCCGACCTGCTCGGCCGCCCCTATCCTTCAGCTGGCTTCACCTCCGTTTATATCCTCGCGCACGAGATTGGACACAAGTCTGTCATAACCTATTTACTTTCCTCCTATCTATATTGGCCAATAATACTCAATATACCGTTTTAACTTAACGTCATCATTGCATGATGCTTCATGCTTGCTATGAGCGTTTGGTAGTTTTCGCTACTTAACCAGCATGTTCCGTGAGGTCATTAACTTGGAATCGATTCCGTTCCAGTACTATCTTGGTATCGTATGGTAATTATGCGGGTCGTAAAACGGTTTATTACTAATAATAATTATGGATTTTGTAATAAATGTAGCAAGGAATTATAAAGTTACAGTATGAGAATTTTGCTGATCAGCCATATCGAGCAAAATAATTAATCTCGTGAGGTTATTCTTATGCATCATCCTTAATAGTGCTTCTAGATTTTCGTCAATAAATTAAGGTCAATAATCAAGTATACTTTTACTTTTCCAGCCTGGGCATGCACCACGATGGAACGGGCAACAACTGCGCCCGCGACGGCTACATCATGTCACCCTCGCGAGGCACCAACGGCGAGGCCTCCTGGTCCACGTGCAGCGCAAGAGTCGTGGCTGATTTGCAGTATAGTTTCTTTACCATCTGTTTATTACCTTAATACTAAGGGCGATTTACACCAATAAAATATAACGCCATTAGTACATATACACTAACAGCCCTTGAATACAGTTTAAATATGCTTATCGCGATCAGTGTCATTCCTGAAATTGGCCCTAAGGCTGCCACGGATAGCTGTAACATTTAGCCATTTTCATGTAAAACTGTTAAGTACTCCACTCTAATACTACGTGTATCTTTGTGGGTTAACGGCTGATTGTAGGAAATCAACTAGAAGGAAATAAGTGCCTGTCTTGTTTCTTTAAACCATAGGTTCCCAACCTTTTATGGACTACCTCCCCCTTTACAACTAAAAAAATTCCAACGCCCCCTTTTATAAATGGATATATTCCCCCTTTTATAATGGATAAGATAAACATTTTAGACGGCTAGATAAAATGGTTTTTCATGAAAATAGAGGTATTTCATAAGCCCTTGTACCAGCTGCCGCCCCCATGAAAAGCTCCAGCGTCCACTAGGGGGCGGTACCGCCCCCGTTGGGAACCTATTCTTTAAACAATATTTCCAAACGTCCACTTAAACTTAATGATTGAACGTGATTGGTTTAGTAATAACGAAAAGGTTGCAGACAGCAATCACTTTTAGGGTGTTGCATAAGCTAAATTCGTATGCAGATAGCATGCCATTAGTTTTGTAAGAACGTTTACTCTTTAAGGTTAATGATAATTTTTGTGCTACTCACATCGACACTAGGTTTACAACATGCAATCAAATATACAAAATGTTTACAACTTAGCTGCTGGGGTTTTAGTTTAGCATTCTTTAAAACTGACCATTCATTTGTGTATAGATGGGCGACCTGCCTGTTTGACGGTTCCGATGACTTAGACGCGCCTAGTGAACTCCAACATGAAAGATTTGGCGGAGCGCCTGGCGCCATCTGGAGTGCCAAGAAGCAGTGTGAGGTGAGTAGCGGGATATTGGTGCTTAGGAGATTTAAACACTTGTTTGATTCGGCAGCATTTGTTGAACAACAATGTCGACTTGAAGCAATTACTGCACATATTCGGCTCTTGCCGATCGGCAAACTTCTTAGCATCCGCCATCGGCTTTTCCCCAAATCTACTATATTTGATTTTGCCACCCGGCTGTGTCGTATCATGCCGACCCGAATATGTATATAGCATCCCTTAACATTCCCACTTTCGACATAAATTGGTTTAATACCGTAAAATATTACTGTCAGATAGTGAAGGATTTGATTGCTGCGTATTGGTCAAGAACATTAGGGTCTGAACTGATTAATGATAAATTTTTCATGTGCAAGATCCTGCTGCGTGACGCTGATGCTGCCCCGTCTCCCAGCGGTCCAGCGGGCGAGCACTGCGCTCAACTGGCGTGCCGCACGCCGCACCGAGCAGGGTACTACTACGCCGGACCCGCGCTACCAGGAACTCCCTGCGGAATGCATATGGTCAGATCTTTGTCTCAATTATTGTTATATCTAATGCTAAGTTATTTAAGCTATACGTCAATAATTAAAGGGTTTGA
This sequence comes from Standfussiana lucernea, assembly GCA_964057025.1. Lineage (NCBI taxonomy): Eukaryota > Metazoa > Arthropoda > Insecta > Lepidoptera > Noctuidae > Standfussiana > Standfussiana lucernea. Next base: position 8,022,937 of record OZ059785.1, read on the forward strand.
AATTAAAAAATGAAGAGCAACGACTGTAATCGAAATGGCGCCTGACAGGGTTCTGAAGCGTCCAGGTCCCTGTTGGGCGCCATTTACTGAAAATAGCGCCCAACCGTTACTAAATGGTGTTACACTTGGCGAGATTTTTATTATTAAGTTTTTAAGGTTAGGCTATAGGCATGACTATAGTATTGTAGATTATTGGTCATAGAAAGTTGGTATGTATTTATTACTGCAAAATTTAATTACAGCATTACTCAACTCTATCATCCATATTTTATTACAAATATGATATCGATACTGTAAAATAACTGACCGATGCTTCAGTGGTGTCAAGGAGGCGAGTGTGTCCCTGCAGCCGCTCTTCCAACATCGAGCACGCCTCCACCGAAGCCCAGTGCTGGCGATACATCTGCGGCCGCCGGGTGGAGTCCGTGGAGGGAAGCTAACTGCCAGTCTGGCTGTTCCGAGCGAAGCCGAGGCTTCCGTGAGCGACGACGAGTGTGCACGAAGCCAACAAGCGACGCTTGTCAAGGAGCATCCTATGATGTTGTGCTTTGTGAAGATACTAAGGTTCTTTAAACTTTTCTATTTTTTAACTCTTATAATTATAAAAAATCATAATCACGTCAAAGAAAAAATCGTTTAAAGATTAGGAATGCACATTAAAATCATAACTATTTGTTTTAAACCAGGTTTGCGGCAAGAAGACCCGTGTAGGATCAAGTGAACTGGCATCGCGCAAGTGTGCAGAATACGCAGCTCTATTGCCTGAGCTGGACCCTCGCGGAGGAGGCCTGCAAGCGCCGCATGATCCTAGTGAGACATTTCACGTTTTATTGTTATGTGTTTCTAGGAAATGGCCGATAACTTGACAACAACTTTTCATTTTCTGCCTTGTCATGATGTCCCCCTCCCGAAGGTAAGGGATTATCCATTAATTACGCCACAACCTGTATAACTTCTCTACAGAGGCGTTTGATCTGCGGTGTCATACTGATCTGATGTGGTGGTATCATTTAAGAAGAAAGGCTTGTATACAGTTTGCACCTACACGGTCAAAATATATGGCACAGCAGATTTTTTTTAAGTTACTGATGAAAAAATTCTTTGTAGTGGGTGCGGAATGATGTAGGTATTCAGTACCTTCGAGGTGGTAATCGTTTGTGCGTCGATGATACTTCCTCCTCATATTTCATCCAGTATTTTTACTACCAAATCTTGACCTTTTTTATAACCAGCTCGAATGTGGATGGGTTGCGCGGTATTTTGCCGGCGAGCTTCGGGAGGAGGTTTTTACGCACCGCGCGTTGAACTCAACGATGCTGGCAAAGACCCTTACTTCCCGGACGGCACCTGGTGTCACAATGATGGAAATCAAGACTACTACTGCCTGCAGCATCATTGTCTGCCTGAGGTGAGAAATGCTTTTCTTAACATTAGTTATTCACCACCATCAGCCCATCAGGTTAATTCTGGTTTATAATTTAGAAGATGTGAGGCTTGTGAGGTGGTTCATGTGAAGAACTGAGGAGTTTTCATTTGTTTACGTAATATTACCGTACCCACGTCATACCATGTAATTAATAAGTGAAGGAGTGCACCTACTTAATACCAATTGTTGCCCATTATTTATGGCCATTATCTTTGGTTCGTAATCCTAAATAAATAAATAATAATTAAATACATTCAGTCAAAAAAGTATCGGGATTGGATGATTTGTTTATAGTTTTTTTTTTGTTGATAATCACTTGGATATGAAACATTTTGCCGCTCGGCTAGTCCCAAAAGACCTGAATTTTCTCCAAAAACTCAATCGCATAAGAGTCTCTGAGGACATGCTAGAACGAGTCAATTCTGAATCAACATTCATGAAACGCATTGTTACTGGTGACGAGACGTGAGTTTACGAGTTTGACATGCAAACTAGTCAACAAGCTTCGGAGTGGCGCCTTCCAACTGAACCGCCAAAGTCGATCAAAAGTCAAAGTCATGTTGACTATTTTCTTTGACTATCGCGGTGTTGTGCACTCGGAATTCTTGCCGAAGGTCAAACAAATAAAGATCATTATTTGAGCGTTATGCGCCGTTTTAAGAGAGCAAATTCGACAAAAAAGGCCAGATTTGTGGAAAGAAAATTCTTGGATTTTGCACCACGATAATGCGCCTTCGCTCGATGGCCTTGTGCCATTATAGTGAACGTATTTTTGATCAAAAACTCAACAAATACCATCGAGCAACCACGTTATTACCAGATATGGCTCCAACCGACTTCTTTCTTTTTCCTAAACTCAAATTACCACTTCGTGGCACACGTTTTCATTCGGCAGAAGACTTTAAGGAGAATTTCCGGCGAGAATTGAACTCAATTCCGGAAAAAGCGCTTAAAAATGTATTGATGATTGGATTATTCGTTGGCGTAAGTGTATCGTTTCTGAAGGAGCATACTTTGAAGTCTATAAAGTAATTTTGGATGAATAACTAGCATTTTGTGTATTATTGATCGTTTTCCGGTACTTTCTTGACAGAGTAGTAAATCACTTCCATTCGTGACTCTAACAATTTTTATAACCGTAACCACGCCCTCACACAGTCAGAAAAGGTATCAACATCAAGGTGACAGGTGCAGTGTAGTACTATACGAGAATACAGGCACTGAAGTGTAGTCTCTTCGAAACGACTGTACTCGTAGTTTTCACCTACCGTAATAGATGGCGCTGCCAGTGTCACCTTCTAACGTTTCCCTCTATTGTTTGAATTTTGAGATAAAATTGATAAGCTGTATCATACGGAAAACCGTCATTTCCATAGCTTATCAGTACACAGATTTAGTTCCTGCATATTTTAATTGTATTATCTAATATTACTGGGCCAAGGTAGTGGAATACCACTGCCTTTTAAAATAAATAAGCATACTACGCAAAACACAATAAAAAGATAATTGTATGAAAAACCTTATTCGTGATTTTCATAATTTGAGTATATTTTTCCGCGAACTGCCTTGATTTTTATAAAAGTAAAAACAATGATACAGGCATTAACTTTTACAACGACATTTCATTACGACTCTAACGTGGGCACATATTGATACAAAACGTTAGAGTGCATTGATCTGCCTAGTGCACGCGCAACCTTACGACAGATTCATACTTCTATACCTATTACCTACCTGCCTTGTTTGTCTATTGGTAACAAGGGCTACTGCTGAGCATGAGCTTTTGGGCTCGATTCCCAGCTCGGGTAAAGCTTTATGTATTGAGTTTTTACATCAGGAATTTTTCGGTAGCCGCCACGGAGTTTGGATTTGTGCCCAGTTGGTGGCAATAGCCTCGCCCCCTATAACATAGGACTTAAACAGGCGATATGTGGGTGTACTACCAAGTAAAGCCACCAGTATTAATATGTATGTACCTATAAACTTAATCTTAATCAATAAAGTAGGAGAAAATCACTTTTAAAAGTTGCTTCGTGTATGCATATATGCATATTCTATAGTCCTTGGAGTTTGATTCATGCAAATTGGGTGCCCTTCGGGGATTACAGATATAATGATATGTATAGATACTTAACTAAAAAAAAAATAACCTACCACAAAATATCTTCAGACACAACAGTGCCAGGTACATTACACGTGTTGAATTGTTCAAAGTACTTACAACTCCATATTCATCCACACCACATAGGTAATCAACGATCATTAGGAACCTATAACAAGAACAAGGTCCTAAACATTGTTACAAGAGTCTATAAAAGGTGCAGAGCGTTTAGTTAATTTTATAGTGCATTGTCTTGTTATAAATAGGCTAATAAGCACATAAACTTTACCAAGCACCAGGCAGGGGTAATCTCTGTGTTTGTCAACAGTGCCGCGTCATCTCACGTGATTGTTTTCTCTCAAAGTACATTCCACTAATGATATAGACAAGTAGGTAATTAGGTATACTATGATATCCGTACAGTCATGAAGATAATTATAATGATAATTTGTCATTATTATTGTGAGGCATTTTTCTATACGAATAGGTCGAGGATTCAGTTAACTTGCCACATTCTCAAATTGTTGGGGAAAGAATCGCGAAAGAATTAGTAGGAAACTTCTGTTTATCTAACCATTTTTGAGAGTTTTACCTGCTCTTTACTTGAGGACAACAATTGCAGTGCCCGATAAGGTGAACTCAGATTTTATCTGTACCTTTACTTAAAATTGTATACGCGTGCTCACACTATAAAGTAGCAACTCGCATATGACATAAGTGGTAGCCTGCATAATTTTATTGTATCAGGGCGCTGCCTATGCGCAGCGTATGCATTGCGTCTACGTCGAGTCGTTCTGCGTGGTGTCCGTCGTACTCTTTAGTATCTACGAAGCGCCTATGCGGCTTCCTCGAAGCCGCCGCAGCATCTACGCGGCGTCCACGTAGTGCCCACAGCCCCACGCGTGCTTAAGCTCACATCTACACGAAATCACTCGACTTGAGCCTGGATTTTATTATTATGTCATATTTTGCAAGCGCCTACGTCAGACGACAACTCATTATGTAGTGCTTAGTGTTGTTTGACAGAGTTGTTTGGCCGTTAAACATACGCCTCATTCCAACTTTCTTCCGTGCGTCATAGAAATTCAAAGATATTTGCTCATTTAGAGTAAATTATGGGGCTAATTAGTCATGGTTTATCTAGACGTTTAAATTGGACTATGATAAATTACGCAAACCACTCGGCAGGATTTGACGTTGTAACATTTTAAAAACATGTTGACTTTTGATGAATGCTACAAAAAGCACGTGCTTAGACCACTCGTCAGGTGAGGTGACACAAAATGCGATATAAACCCATAGTTATTGTGTGTCTTTACAATTTTTCGGTAATTTGTTCAATAATTCGTGGTGCTAACGAACCACGAATTATTCGATCCGATTTCGATTATTGTGATCCTATTTACATAACATGGTAACCGGAGAAAAGACCTTATGTTCGTCCAACAAAATTAGGTGTTTAATAAAATGGATTTTACTTGAGCGACAATACAGCCAAAAATTTGAAACCATATCTTTAAAATGTCTTTGTCTGGTCTTTTGTCTCTAATGTGTATAAGTATTATGTATTCATGTCTGGATCGCTGCTCTTATCTTAACGGCATGCCGATTTCAAATTCACCTCCTTAGTAGATGCTTCTTTTTGTGCCTCTTCGGGAAAAGATGTCCTTCATTGCCTCGGCCTGATTCAAAAAACTCCCTACTGATTGTACTCATAACCTAGCAATTTTTCACTTACCTATGTAATTAATCTGTTCAGAATTAAAATTGAAACTGACAACTGTACTTGTCTATTTGAATGATGCTTTAACGTATAATTTACGTGTGAGAACAAATCTCGTGTCACAAGCATGCGCGGATAACGAATGTAGTGCATTAGAACCTAGATAAGCCTCAAACGGAAGCGGGCGAGGGCAAGCATTGTACTTTACCAAGGCTGTCGCTAATTGACGACAGTTTACATTACCTGTAGATCAATATTATTATTTTCTCTCCACCGTATATCTCCCAAGAAGTTCCGCAAACATGCTAATGATGACATACCAATCTGCTACTTCATGGATCAGTAACTTCTACAAACATCGTCCGAAATTCCAAAATTGCGTAATTATAGCATATTTGAACCAATCTCATTTAATAGCACCCATTGTTTTCCATATTCTCAAATTCGTAGTATGGCAAAAAATATTTGATCTAATGCAGAAATAATTATTGTTTTTAAAAACATTACATTTGTGGGTGTTTTTTTGTGCACCAGTTATACGAGTAGTGCAAGTCTGTGTCTCATGTTTTTAATTTTATGTAAAGAATTCTTAAATGCATTTATAGTTATTTGTTGCGAAGGCATGTGCTAAATCATACATTGTCATTTATATTGCCGATTGCAACAATGTTTTAGATACTGTTCAAAGCCCTGTATGTTATTGTTACATTAACTATCAACAGTTTCTACCATCAGCCAAGGTCCCAAGGGAGAACAGTGCGTGTGCGCAGATTATCTTATCAACACAGGGCCCAGTAATGTGCCCTAAGGAATTCTCATTCAACATCTTTTACGATTACAGCGTTCTTTTGCAGGGCTTTAAAAATATAAAATATTTATCCTGAATTGGCTTCCTTGAGAACTTATTGTTTGGCTATCAGTCAATCAGAAACCATAATACGTTTAAAAAGGAAGGTGCTAAGAGTATTTCGCATCAAAAATAGAAGAGACATTTTTTTTCTAACAGAATAGTGACGTATTTTACTAAAGCCTAATCAATTTTACAAATATGTACAAAAATTATAGAATTATATCTATTTTACACGAGACTTTACAGAACACTACAAATAAAACTGATATAATTTTCACATTTCAAGGATTATAAAAAGATAAACAAAATTATTCACATCTGGCTTGCACGTGAGATTGTCTGTTGTTCAATGTTCTTTATGCTTTATTTTAATGTGATCGTTTTAAAGAAAGAGAGCTTATAAATAGAGTTCAATAATAAAAATTAAGATAAGTAAATACATATTTTAATTGGCTATGACTCATCTTAATCTCGCCGTCGGAACTTTATTCCTCGAGTGCCCTCAGTTTTCTCACGACAGATTTCGACCGTTTGAACAGTGATATGATAAAACTCATATCATCTTTATTTGAATAAGAGGTGTCGGTGAACGTGGAAATCTTCTATATCACGATGTTTTATTCAAATACATGATTATCACTAGCCTTAGTTTAAATTTCTGATAAACGTTTACCTTTGTAAGAGTGAACAGTTCCTGCTTATGCCGTAGCCTCGTGATTAAGGGATTTTACAATATAATAATACCTATACGGTCAAAATACTCAAATTATCTTGTAGATCATTCACTATAGCTTCAGCAGAAAAGAAAAAAAAAAACGAAGTGTTGCAAGCAATTAAAACAAACAAAATAAACGTCTGCCATTTGTTAAAGTGAGTGTAATTGTTCCAATTCATCGAATTCCTATCTTATTCGTAACATGAGCTTTGGAATAAAGATACTTAATTTAAAGAACTTTTGTGTGTAAAAAAAGACTATCGAGAGACAGCTTTATTATTTGTAGAAAGAATATGAAATAACAAGTTAAGGCTCACACAAAGGGCAATTTAGAAGCTATTTCAAATGAATGTCGTGGTTACAATACCAAATTTATTTAAAAAGTGTTAACATGCACAAAACATAGGTAACGCTATAGTCACTCTACATTAAACTATTGTAGTGTTACAGTGGTGCTACGGAAAGCGTAGGCCTGTAGCCTTAACCCAGGAAAACGACAAAGTTCCGCATCTACGTCCTTTATTAACCATAGCCTTTATTACAATAGCTGTAATGTTTTTAACCCATGAGTCTGCTTATATATGCTATAAAGGGCAACAGCCGTTGGTAGTTAGGTACGTGTCTTACATACACGTCACTATTCTACTTTTCCAGTTCACATGTTTTTGCTACAGAACTTCAAGATGACAGCGCAGTATCACATTTGGGAGCTTCCAAGCGAGGACGTGTCCGGCCCGTTTAACGCGCGCGCCTTGTCCACCCCTGATGACGAGGCTGCAGCAGCGGCGATCCGCGCCTATCTGTCGCTCGACAATTCCGGGGTGCCCATCGTCAGGTCCGCGCTACCACCGCATATGCCGGAGGAACCAGAAAGCAACTGGGAAGTAGTTGATTACGTAGACCTACCCAACCAGAAACTGAAACGAAAGAGAAACCCCAGAATACATTCACCTGATACATAGTGTTGTTATATTTCGGGACTAAGTTTATCATCTCGCATTAAGGAATGACTTGATAAAATGCCAACTTTGGGTAAAAGTTTAGTTTGTAAGGACGTCTTTGTCTTGAGGACAATCAATGTAATACGTCACTACCTCCACAAATAGCATCGTCTGTTGATTGTCAGTAATTATATTTAGTTAGGTAGGTATACAGTTCATACGAGAGATACCCTTTTGATACAACTCTGTCCATACATTCAATTAAACTCAATAATTACCTTTGATAGAGTAACTTTGCAAGACATCAACGTTATGTATGTTATAGGTGTTGTAAGTACCATAAAATCTTGCCAAAATGTAGTGTTATATATAGGTCCTATTTTATTTAAGTTAGAATTGGGTGCATGAAGTGCCTGCTGATGCATTTATTAGGATTTACAGTATTAGTACGAGTATTAGAAGTTTTATTCTTTATGTTGTGTTTTATTTAATTACTACATTTTCTTTTTAAATGTGTACTGGATGCACGATTTTTTGGTCGTGCATACTTGTGGATAGTAAAATACATAGTTTTAAAAGATAAGTTAAAAATAAAAATGTAAGATTATAAAATATTTTTAGTGATCGATAGTAAAATACTAGTCTTTCTATTTATATGAACAGGGCAACTGTTTTGTATTTTTTAAGCACAGAGTAAGATGTTTTAGTTTTATGCTTCCATAAAATTTATTTTCTTCGGAATGTACTTACCTACTTCGGTTTTTATTTTATGTGGTATTTTGATCGTGTATTAGTTTCTTTGAATAAACACCTTCAGTCTATTTATGATAGTTTTATTCATTTAATTAAGTTACCTATTTAATGTTTTGATTGCTTCTCTCCTGTAAATACAGTGCTAATGTGTCTGAAGTTGAAGCACGCCATAAATCTGCTCATCATTTAGTTTTACGATCTTTTTATATGCGTTTAAAGGCTTAAATCAATCATTCGTACGCCGCAGCTTTATTTGATTAGTTTTTTGTCGAGATTCGTAATGTATGCAGAGCCTAGTATTGTCCTGTAAGATTGATAGTTTATACTTCGAAATAAATTGAACATTAGGCACATAAGTACACATTGTATGTTTCTATGCCTCATACATTAGCGTCAGAGCTTCTACGTGGCCTAGCTTCGTTACACCGGGCGTGATGAAGTGCCTTCAGGCTTCGCATGCGTGATGCGCTGTTTACACTGTAATGAATGCTAATCAACTCAGGTGATGCGACTTTTATGATATTTGCCAATGGTAATTGTTCCGTAGCGACTTCAATGAACTTTTTGAGGTAAATATGTATCAAAAAATCAGTTCACTTAAGTACTCTAATTTTTAGAGGAATATGTACCTACACTGTACCGAGCGTACGATTTAGTTTTATCTTCACATAATCTGAGAACGTAAATCGACTACAAAATAAATAATTCATTGGATCGCATACAATTACATACAATCGGTTTGTTGCACTTTCAATGCAAATACTCTATATGCCTATTGTGTGCCTGTTTACATGCGTAAAGCCTACGGACATAAAGTGGCTTTATTTACAGTCTGTGCTAACTTTGCTTATTTTTAGGGAACACACACTCAAGCCACCTATACCCTGAGCCACATCCTGAAAAAGCAGACAGTTGAAATTAATGAATTCAGTTGTTGACGTCACAAAAAGCCGCGGTCGTCGATCACTACAATAAATGTCATCGTTTGTAATGAAGGGGCGGCCGTAATATCTTCTTAGCCATTTTATTATGATAATAACTTGGTACGAAGACGTAATGATGGGCGTACCCTCCATTACCCCATGTAATTGACGAAACACCACACGAGTGTATGGGGCCCCACTCCATAGGAACAAAACAATGTGACAAAAGGCTTTGTAAAAACGGATGATCGATTTACACACAATATGTGTCCGTAATTTTGTGTAAATTCATATAGGGCCGTTGACAAAACACATTAATATTAAAACCACGTGTCAATTAGACGTGATGCTAGGCCTACTAGTACCTTCTACCGCAGAAACACATACTTCTGTATAAGAAATTGAGCAAGCAACGCGTGGCTTGAAGAGCTTTAGCATTACAACTCTCTACGAGAGAATGGGCCGTGATCTACCACGCAGACCCAGTGCGGGTTTGTGGAGTCACATGATTTGGTTCAAGTTTTATTTATTACAAGTTTTAATTATTTATTTAGGATTAACGAGTTACATACTTTTTTATTGGTCTGAGGAGTTACATTACAATTTATGTATCTATATATAATTAAAACTACTACAAAATACATAGTCCTGTAACGCACACTCAATTATTAGTCAGATTTCACAATCAAATTTATGACCGACTTCAAAAAAAGGAGGAGGTTCTCAATTCGGTTGTTTTTTTTTGTGTTTGTTACCTCATATCTTCGTCATTTATGAACCGATTTGAAAAATTATTCTTTTATGTGAAAGAAAATACTTTCCGATTGGTCCCATAGAAATTTCATCAAAATCGGTTGAGCAGTTTAATTTTTAAATCAAAGTAGCTGGAAAAAATATATCATCCAAGTAAAAGATTTTTTTTTGCAAAAAAGTTTTCTCAATAAAATACAAAGTAAAGTACCTGCTTGGGTGCGAACCCAAAACCTACATACAATTCACAAGTTGGAGCAAATCTACATATAAGGAGAACTTAAGTTGAATGTCAATTCAGATTGTACCAGAAATATTATATTTTAGTATTTACTTAACATAAATTCCATTAAATATATAAATGATTCAGGTAAAAACTGGTTTTAAAAGTTATTTAACAGACGGATTCTAATCAAATAGATTATCTACCCATCCTCGGTACATATTGAGTCTGACAAACCAAAATCATTGGTTTTTTCGTGATCCGTTTACGTAATTCCTAATTTTAAAACACAATGTTGCATCTGTGATCTGATCGTTCGAATCGTTTTATTGATAAAATTATACGACGACGTCTGGTCGATACTGTTTGCCTGGATTATATCCAGGTATTGGGTGGGAGGGAGTGCTGAAACGTAACGTTTTTATTGCCTAAGCTTTAAAGTGGAAAATAGCGAGTTTATAAACTGAAGATAAGCGTTCGGAACGATAGGAAAAAATATAGTTAAGAACAGATATAAGGTTGAGTCGGCATGGCTCTACAGGTTCAAGTGGCCACCCGGTAACCCCAAGAATACCATACAGGTAGGTATCTAAGCGTTGCTTTTGGGTAATATATTCTTCGATTGATTTGTCTTCAGTCCGTGACTTCGTGGTCGTGCATAAACCTTTGTGTTTCAAAGAACACCAATTTGCTATTCTGTTAGCGCCAAGAGATAAATTTTGTTGGTCTGCCTAGCATATTTAGTAGATTTCAACGGACGTATTAGGAATCATGTAATATATGTTATGCTGTATATGTAAAAAAGTAACTACAAAAACATAGATGGTTCCAGGTACCAGGTAGTTTGCGTAAAAGTAATAATTCCCCCAACTTTCCGCAACTTAAAGGAAAATCAAGCACATACTTGTAAGTTGTTGTAGATTTTTTATTAATGGAATCGGTTATTACCTCGATCTAGCGTTTTGGGAAGCCAGGACCAGGTGTCCAGGTATAAATGACGAATAAGGTTCTGTAACCTACCGATCAAGTGTAAGAAATCATACAAGAGCAAAAATAAATGTGTGTGTGTGTGTTCTCCTATTAAAAATAAAAAGATGTATGTGCAACAATAAAAGAACTTCGGGCGCCGTGGAGACGCACACTACATTTAAAAAATACTTGCCAGATAGAACAATTCGAAGAGTCAGACCTTTAATCTGCCGGGGGTGACTAAACTAGGATAATAGAAACAATGGAAATACCTTTGTTAATACCTTGTTTATTTTGTCAGTAGCTTCCTTATTTTACTTCAAATATTAATTACTATGCTCATATTAATGTTTTATCATTTATTATTAATTTGAGGTTATTATTATTGCATCTTTTTGTAAAGAAAGTAAATTAAGTTTGGGCCAGATGTCTGGCATAAAAAAATGTTAAATTAGACCTCAAGATTTCGGCGTCGAAGGTGAGAGAATCCAGATGAAATCAAAAATTATAATTATAGCCACAGCAGGGCTGTAACAAAATTTTAAAGGGTGAATACACAAGTCTATTGGAATTTCAACACGTGGGGAGCATGGCGTCCTAAGAAGAAACTTACCGTTTTTCCCGTTAATAAATGACTTTTCCCGTGTGCACCGATAAATCCAAAGTAGGTGACAATCACACTAGAGCATCGTCCAATATTGAAATTCTGAAACATCAATTTGACTTAAAACACGAACCTAAAATGATGACCACATATTGGTCTGGTAGAAACAAATCTTACCGAAGAAATTAAGGATCCCTCCTTCAAAACACCTCGTCCTGGGTGTTTAAGGCAGCAATTATGGCATCATTTGGCCTAAAATATCCGAGATTATACCGGATTTGTAAAATTAAATTGGCGAGTTATGCTAACATTGACGAAAACAGGTCGTAAAGTGAAACGTCAAAAATGACAGTTGCCGAACAAAACCATCACCGATACTAAAAGACAGTATAAAAATCGTTCCGAAATCGACTAACATGTGAAAAGCATGTAACGGTTTCAAAAACACGTTACAGTTCTTTGGCTGAAGATACCTCCCCCTGCATTCTTCTGGCCTCACTTTCAAAGTTTCTCGAAAGTATGGTCTTAGGGGTAATTTGGCGTCTCTTGGCGTCCACATTTCGCCAGTTATGTTTCAGTCCCCTTTAATAAGGGGGCGAGCCTATTGCCATCAACAAGGCACAAATCCAGACTCCGTGGCAAATAATATAATGAATAAACGTGGCAATAATAACCAAATATTCGCATTTTGAATGAATGCGAATATTCGTTTCATCATTTATCCATACATAGGCAAAATTATGAATTGAAAAAAGAGCCCCCGAAGGCCCGAAGTAGAAGTTAATTCAAAGTTTAAATAAAAGATGCTAGCCAGTAGAAGAGAGCTACATTGACATAATTTTCAGGGTTATCGAGGGCGCTCTAATTGAATATGGGGGTTTCAAATTGAAAATCAAAGATGGCTATAACCATGAAAATTACACCCATGAAGAAAAATGCTCTCATTTCCCGCAAGTATCTGTTCGCGCTAATCTCTTTTGCACATGAGTAGAAAATAAAAAAAAAACGTTGAAAACAACGTAACTCTTTTCTTTGCAGTCGGTTAACATTATCAAGTAGCAGATCTGCGATATATCTGCGATAGCAGATTGTAAGAGTGAGAAGTCCGAAAAATCCAGATAAGGAGTACTGAAACAGAACTCGAATTTACGATGGACGCGAAAGACCTCTTTTCAACGCCTGATTTACTCAACAAGAGCAAGTTTTGATAATTAAAAAAATACGTAGTCTGTAAGACCAATATTATTTTGCACTAAAAATAACTGAAATTAATTAATTAGTTTAGTAAAAAAAAATTGCAAAGCTGCGCGAATATTTCGACGGATAGGCCATTTTCGTAGACTAGGCTCAAAATTTCGGCAGAACTTTCTCATTTTCAATCTTTAATCTTCGGTTAACTTGATTCTTCCTTCCTTTTCTTTTCTAAATTAAAATAGTAGTGCTTATTTCCTTTTCAGTTCAGTTTCATATCGCCTGTCAACCTCAAACCATTCGCTGCAATGATAAAAAAGAAATCGAATCGACACCAATACAAAAACGTAAACGTTTCCAGGAACTTCCTCTTGTTGTTGTAATAAATAATTATTATCAGTAAAGGTTCACTAATACAAGGAAAGTTTACGCCACCTTGAAATAAAATAACCCTTTGTTCGAGATAAAACTGTACTTTAGAACCGGCTATAAATATCTTGTTGACTTTAATAAATATTATTCCGACTTTTAAGATAAATCGCAAACTGGTGATCATTAATGTACGTCTATAATAAATCCTAGAAATTAATCAAATAAGCCAATTGAAGAACCTTCACTTTCCAGAAACGTTCAACTCTGTGAATTGATAATTATGATGGATGTTAGGTATGAAGTGTGGCAATTATTTTTTACACAACATCCTCAGAACTGATTCTATTTGATTTACTTTATGTAAGATCTAATACTCTCTTATTTCCAATGAGGAATCTTAACATTCTCTGAAGGATATTGTTGATGAATTCCCATAGGATCCAGCACTTCGGTGTGTAGTTGGTAAAACGACCCATTTTTGGCCTTTAATAACCGGACCCTGTACTTACGTGTGTGTGTGTGTGTGTGTGTGTGTGTGTGTGTGTGTGTGTAATACGTACAAGTACTGACAGTATAGTTTATTTTCTGCCGAACCTCGATTCTCGATAAGAACTAACGGAACCCGCCGCCGTATAAAACAGGTGAAGTAGGTAATGAAACTCATTATTCGCTAACCTGCGAGCTAATTGTTACAACAACTCGAATTACCCTGTTCACGTTACTTCCGCTGCAAAACTTTGAATGGCTGCTGTAGATCTAAAACACAGTCTATACTTCGCAACTTAGTTATTTACATAAATTTTGTAGGTGTGCAGTCAAAATCAAAATATTTTATTTCACATAGGCCTTCATGGACACTTATAAAACGTTGCGCAAAGGTGCACAGTCTAATAGGCCCCCCTTTAGAAGAACTAAGTAGTGCTGGGTGGAATTGGTGACATAATTGTGACAGATTAATAGACACTAGGTTGACAATAGATAAGTATTACAAGTTCACCTTGATGAATTGTTTCTGAATAAAACCTGCTTTCGTATTAGCAATCATCTAGTAAGGAAAGAAGCAGTTAAGGATGAAAGACTAAAAACAAAAAATAATGACAGTCTTTAAAAGGAATACAACAACTTCTGTAACGAGGGCAACCAGCGAAGATACTAACGCTAGGCTCGACAAAATTTTAGTTTTCCGTCTCCTGAACTATCTAGTAAAGGACAGTGGATTATGATTTATCATGGATAGACGTTTATTTATTTTCTTGTCGAGCTATCACTGATGAAATACTTACTCGCATGAAGTTATGCAGGTTCCGCGTAACTATGCTAACAAGGTAATGTAATAAAACTCCGGTCTCAATACTTATAATTGTATATTACAAGGTTAATTCCTGTTAACAATCCTTATAATCTTTTAAAATGCCCCCACGCCGAAAAAATATCTTTCTTTTATTCCCAAAAAGCCCGCCCGACGCCGACCATAGATCCCCATTATTCCATTCGAACCATAGATAAAAATCATAGATTAGAATTTAGTATTTCAATTGAAGAGATTTAATTTGATAAAATAATAATTAGTAAGTACTAAAATCATAAACCTTACACTCGACCATCCTGACCTCGTGTATGTCCTCATACACGGATCGAGGAACTCATTAACCTTACACTCGGATGAAGGCATTCTTTACATTATCATACATTCATAGTGCAAAAGAGAACAGAAAAAAAAAACACATTTTAATAGATCACATTTTTCGAATAAACTAATCAATAGCTCTGTAAACCCATCCATTCTTACAGAACCATTGATAAAACTATGATCTCTCTACCGCAAACCCATCCAATTCTTACGGCAAAGAAAACATCAACAGCAAGATTGGCCTCCGACCCTACCAATACGTGCTAACCTTTTCATTCTAGCAAGATTGGCCTCCGACCCTACCAATGCTTGCTAACCCTTTCCATTCTAGCAAGATTGGCCTCCGACCCTACCAATGCTTGCTAACCCTTTCCATTCTAGCAAGATCGGCCTCCGACCCTACCAATGCTTGCTAACCCTTTCCATTCTAGCAAGATTGGCCTCCGACCTTACTGCTTATTATGATATAGCTGTCGATCAATTTCTTCTTCGAGGCGCCTGATTCTGTCGCGTTCTCGCTCCAACTCGCGCTCCTTCTCCCGGATGCACGTACTGCGCTCGCTGCGATGAGCTGAACTGCGGCTCCGATGATAGCGAGTGCGTGCCCTCAGCGTCCCGCTACGTGAGTGACTCCGACTCCGCCTGCCACCGCCGCCATCACGTCTCGATGCGGTGCGCTCAGGAGTCTCCAACCGGTGGCTTAGACACTTCCCGTTTTGTTCCATTATCTGTAACTCGGAAACGAAAGAAGCGGTTTGAATTTGATTATTAGACTAATAAATCAGAAAACGAGGTGTAACTTGAAAACGGTGCGACCTAGCACAAAAATAATGATAAAATGTCCCCTTTGCAACCCAACGTGATATCGCCGAACATCTTTCTATCACATTGACTCCTGAACTCCCAAGTTCATCGAAAAAAGAAAGTTAAAATAAAATGGAACATGCTGAATTATTGAGACTCCATAATCACGATGATTGCAATTGCAAATTGTAAACTAACGGTTATGTTATGAATAACACCGCATTTAGATGGCCATCCGTCGCAGGTCGGTCTGTTTTACACATTTTTCTGAAATTGCTCAATAACTTCTTTAGGTAACCAGGGAATAGAAATTCTATAAATGTGAGCATGTACTTACCACTTCTGATTTGTAATAAAACTCCGGTCTCAATACTTATAATTGTATATTACAAGGTTAATTCCTGTTAACAATCCTTATAATCTTTTAAAATGCCCCCACGCCGAAAAAATATCTTTCTTTTATTCCCAAAAAGCCCGCCCGACGCCGACCATAGATCCCCATTATTCCATTCGAACCATAGATAAAAATCATAGATTAGAATTTAGTATTTCAATTGAAGAGATTTAATTTGATAAAATAATAATTAGTAAGTACTAAAATCATAAACCTTACAGTAATTTGATGCAATTTTCCTCATTTCAAAGAAATGTGAGGGCAGGCTGGACAGATTATAGCAGACCACGTGTTTCTTGTCAAGTAGATGCCTGCTCATTCATGTTTGCAAAAGAACTGAAGGGATACTGTTTATAAATAGTGTTTTTTCGTATTTCCGATTTGGCTTCGGAGAACACAATAAAGAACGCTGTAAATTAGGAAAGACAAGCAAACTGAAAACGTGCAGATACACAATAATAGTAGATTATGCATCAAGGGGCTAAAGCAGTGTCTTACGTCACGGCACTATTTTGAATCCACAATAACGAGGGATTCCAAGACTCCCGAGCAGAGCGAGGGAGCTTTGAGTTAACTCCTAAGCGAAACGAGGGAGTTACGACCATAATCCTGAGAGAAATGAGGAATTTAAGCTAGCCCAAGACGAGGACACCTTTATCCCCAATTGGCATACTCGACTTTTCACACCTACTGCGAGGAAATAAAAACCAATTCCATTTTCGAAATATGGCGTTGCGCACCTACATATATTCTACCGCGGGGGTGCGCTCGTGTTGGGAGATTAAGGATATATTTCCCTTTTTTAGGGAAACAAATCGTTCTAGGGGAAATAAGCCGATTGCACGGTGTCGTGCGTGAACAGGATCAGGCAACACATACGTGGGACACTCAGAAAGTTTTGCGACACTAAAAAAAATTGTTCTACAGGTACATATATTTTTATTAAATCTTTTCAAAGTACTCTCCACCAGCCTCTATACAAAGATTCATGCGTCTGAACCAGTTTTCAAAACACTCTTTCCAGTCCGCCGCAGACACCTCGTTTACAGCCTGCTCGAACGCAGCCAGCGCATCTTCCGGCGACGAAAATTGTATCCCCTTGAGCTGATTTTTTATTTTTAGAAATAAAAAGAAGTCACACGGTGCTAGATCAGGGCTGTAAGGAGGGTGAACCAGGAGTTTGACAGGTGTACTGTCCAGGAAGTCCCTCGTTTTGAGCGCGGTGTGTGCAGGCGCATTGTCGTGGTGGAGCAGTAGTCCGCGGAGCCCTGTGTTTGGTCGCTTGTTGCTCACAACAGAAAAAAACTTCTGGTAAACATTTGGTAGTATACCATTCGGCGTTGATGCTTCTTTGATCTCGTAAGGGAATTGAGGCCAAGTGGCCAGTCAAATTAAAAAAGCTGGCGATCAAAATCTTCCCCCCGCTTCGAGATCGCTTCACTTTGGTAGGCGTTGGTTCATTTTGAAACACCCAAACTGTCGACTGGCGCTTGGTTTCTGGATCGTATTGATAAATCTAGGACTCATCACCTGTTACGATGTCGTAAACACGCCGAGACGAGCCTGCTTCAAATTTGTTCAGCATATCACGGCACCATTCCACCCGGGCCTGCTTCTGAGCGTCGGTGAGGTAGTGCGGCACCCAGCGCGATACTATCCTCCTCACGCGAAGATGCCCGTGTAGAATCTCGTGAACGCTTCCCGATCCAATCTTTAATATGTGCTGAATATGTAATTCGCCTATTATCTTGGATTAAATTTTTCACTGCTAGTACGTTTTCTTCCGTAATAGCCGTCAAAGGGCGACTGCTTCTTTCTTCATCCCCCAAGGTTGGTCGACCGCGCCTAAATTCGTTATACCAACGATACACGGTTGCCTTGGAGGGGCCTTCATCCATAAATGCTATTTGAAGTCTATCGAACGATTCATCCGGTTTCAGGCGACACTTGAAATCAAAATCATAGCTCTAAAATGTCTGACAGACACGATACTTTGAATTGGCTCGCAAAAAATGTGGAGGGAAATTTTGAAAATGGAACACACATATTTTTACTTACAAGTAATCATATTTTCGAAAAAGATTCTAACTGGCCAGTCTCCCATATATAAAAACTATTTATCGCAATACTTTCAGAGTGGCCTGGTACACTGAAACAAAATTCGATAATAAGTGGTATTTTTTGTGAATGAAAATAGTTTTATATCGCTCTGTTTCGTTTCCTGTTTGATAAATAAAATGGGGAAAAACGTTGCATAGATTGAAAATGCGGAAAATTCAAAAACTCGACCTAGCAACCCTGCGGTGCGCACCACAGCCTTCGAGCGGCTGTTGTGATAACTTGCCGCCATTACCTCTAAGGTAAAAAAAAAAATAGGGTGAATCAATTGTTTAATCATTTTGGACTTGACCATTTGCAAAAAACAATTGTTTTTAATATTGTAACTAATTTTGTTTAATTAATTTACAATATTGTTTCTTATTATTTTACATAATATCTTTTATTTCCTTTATTTATTTTTCTCACTTATTTTTAAATTTTTAAATATTCCTATTTAAAATTGGTATAAAACATTTAAAATATAAAAAGTAGTAGCCCACCGGTATCGGGAACAGGGTCCAAGCTACCGGCGGTCAGGGCTCCAGAGAGAGGAACCTGCTAACAATACGAGCCGTGTCCAGGAGTGCCGCTTTCTGAACCAAGCCTTTGATCCAGCTGCCTAACGAGAGCCTCCTCAGGTATTGGTCGAGGCTCTTGGCAATTAAGTCATTGGCTGAAACGATATCGGCACAATGAACGCTGAGTTCACATCCCACATGTCGACAATCTAGCGAGCCAAATCAAGATACTTGATTTGCTTATCTTTCTCGGCTATCACGAGGTTCCCATCATGGGGGGCTGTTATGTCAACAATCATTGCGCGCCGCTCTGATCGATCCACCACCACTATATCAGGCTTGTTGGCCACAATAATCCTATCAGTGATGATCAGTGATCGGAATAGGTAGAGCTGATGTGCCTAAAGTTCAAGGAACAGAAACGAAAAATCGAGACTGCCTTACGACAATTTTTTTTTCGGAATATTTGTTCCGAATGTCGGAACATTACTTAAGTACAACTAAAATTAATAAAGTAAAACAACCATGGAATTCATTTACTGTTTCTGTTTAAAAAAAAAATGTGCACGATTTTTATTGTTTAAAAAATAAAGGTAATCTCCTTATCTTCGTTACAACGCCGTAAGTAAGTGCGGAAGCTAATTTAATTTTCATACCAGCTTTAATAGTTAGAACTAACAAGGTAAAAAAAACTATTTATACCACATATTAATTTTGTACAATTATTGGAACTGAACGTAAACAGAAATCAACCTCAATAATTAAGATATGTAGTTACCAATCTTAAGACTCAGTCAGAATATTATTTCCGTTGATGTTGAAAGTATAGTAGTCCATAAAATCAAGCCAAAGGTGGTCATGTGAAGCAGATCCAATAAACGATAAAAGCAATTATAGGTAAAAAAAACAATTCACGAGTCACATATATGCGTACACAACTCGAGAAACTACGGCCAAAATGTAACAGACCCGGTGTGTGTGTGGGATCAAGTGTAAGATCCTATGTAAGAAATCATACAAGAGCAAAAAAAAGAATGTGTGTGTGTGTGTGTTCTCCTATTAAAAATTAAAAAAAGATGTATGTGTAACAATAAAAGAATTTCGGGCGCCTTGGGAACGCACACATTTAAAAAATACTTACCAGATAGGACAGTCCGGAGAGTCGGACCACTAATCTTCCGGGGGTGACGCTTTTAATGCGAAACACCCCTCTACCCCTCAACCCTTTTGTTACTGATTACCAGCGACAAACAAAAGATAGAAAGAGACAGCAAGTTTTGGCTATTCTGGGAAACGAAAACATGAGGAGGCGGAGGGTTCGCCGCGTTCTTTACCTGAATTAATAAGAATAGAAAACGTATCTACTGGCTTTTTGAGAACGTTTTCCTTGTTGTCGAAGTCGGTTAAAAAGGAAAAATAATTAATTCAATTAGTTTACTGTACTAATTAATAAATAACATTATTATTAAATGTACTTAACTGATTCCGAGACATTACCGAGTTTCAGAAAAAAATATTTGGAAAATAATTTTTAGTCGTAAGGAAGTCCCCACTTCCTTGAACTTTAGGTACATTAGCCCTACCTATTCCGATCACTGGTGATGATGGATTGATCCCAGTACAGTGTGATATTGCCATTTTCAAGAACTGGGTCGGGCACATACCTACCTATATTACGGGACTTCCGATTCCACAAGGCTGTATTTTAGACTAGAGCAAGTTGCTGATGGATAATCCAGGCTACAAGGTTGTATCTATGCAAGTACTCTCCGTTAGCTAGACGAGAACAAACAGAGATAATGTGACGAATTGATTCGCCGGACGGTGGCATGCCCGACATATGTCAACCGTGCCGTCTTTCACAATAAATCTCCGGTAGTGATTCGTCATCATGACTTTATCCATAATTGCACAGACAAAACCTTCGGTTTCTCCGAAGAGGTCCCCGGAACGTAGCCAGGCAACGGACGCTGATAGGTCTACATCGGGTCCATGCAGGGCCCGGAAAAAGCGTCCGTGGAACTCCTTACTCTGCCATACCTCCCTGCGGTCATTAGTGTCAAGTACTACAGATTTGCGCCAGTTCTCTCTAGCCAAGAAGAGCGGGGTGAGGCCCTTGTCCACTGCGACCACACCTCGATGCATACCTAAAAATTGCCTGAGACTGCATATCTCGCGATTGTGGAGAGTATTAGCGTTTAAAAAGCCTAGACCTCCGCATCCCCGCGGGATATACAGTCTCATAACCGAAGGGCGTGGGTGATGCATTCGATATGCAATATTACTATTAAGTTGCGTAATTTAATTATTTTTTTCATCGACGGCAACTAAAACCTACGCAGCGAAACTCTTTGGTAAAAGTTTGCATGCAATTTGTTATTTAAGGTTTAAAATTGAAATCACATTATTGCCCAGTGGGCAGTAATGAAATTCAGTATAATATTACTTCCCTAGAGCATTAATGATTTGCTTTACTTTAGGTTTGCATGACGGGAACCGATCCCTTTCCGATTTTTTTTTGTTGGAATTTCATTTGACCGAAAACTATTGCCCGACGACTCTTTTGCTATATTATGCATTATTAAACGTATTCTTAGATCATCGAAGTATCATGATTGTGTCATAGGTTATCATCATTTACCGAACTATACATATTTCGCCGATTTACAAAATAACTTGTTGCTATTGGCCGAAGCCTCTTTTGAACTTTTTTCATTTGCCAAATAATTGCACACTGCATGCTTGCTTGCATGCTGCATGCTTGTTTGTATGCTGCCATATGCCTGCTTGCATGCCAGCTTGCGCGCTGCATGCCTGCTTGCGTAACGCATAACTACTTGTATCCTGCATGCTTGAAGCAAGCATCCTTGTTTGCATTGTGTGAAATAAAAATATGGTAATTAAAACAGTCGTATAATTAATGTTCGGAAACATAATACTTCGAAAAAATGTTATTTCGGCAAAGTGTAAATTCGGTAGAAAGTTTTTCGTCCAAATGAAACGTCGGAGTAACGAAAAAACTCGAATTGATAATAGATCAACTGATACAGTGGCAAACGTGACTTCGATGAAGTAAAAAAACCGAAACGAAAATAGTCGAAAAGTTTTAGGTGAAATGAAATTCGGTCAAATTTTTT
This sequence comes from Standfussiana lucernea, assembly GCA_964057025.1. NCBI lineage: Eukaryota > Metazoa > Arthropoda > Insecta > Lepidoptera > Noctuidae > Standfussiana > Standfussiana lucernea. Next base: position 8,045,061 of record OZ059785.1, read on the forward strand.
GTACTTATGATAGGTAACCTTGCATGACATATAATTTGACATTTACGAGAAGGTGGTGTGAAAAAGTTTGTTAAACGCTACAGCTTGAGAGATGATGAGATGTTATTCAATAACATAAAAGTCAATAAATCATTCTAAAGAAGGATTTTCCCAAACAGCGCAAAAAAAAAAATTATTCAACCATTTGTTCAGGTAGATAATTGGAAATAAAGAATTTGGTACCTGATGTTTTACTTGACGAGTCTAAAACTCAACATTATGATTATGTGCACGTGTGTAGTAATTAATAAAGCACAAACAATTGCAGTAATATAGCTTTTTTATGTAGACTTGTTGATAAATTATTTATGTTTCTTTGTAAAGGTCTTAATTTAATCTATCTCATTATGTTACGTGCAGGTTTTTAGCCTCGGTAAGTTTACTTATTTATTTGTTGATGTAAAAAATATGAAATGTTCTGAAGTCAAGATAGCTGCGTCATGATATGCTGCTTAAGTGGGTGAAAGTATTGCGCGTGTATCCGGGAAGAAATCTAACATCATTACATGGATTTATTATGATATCCATACTAATATTATGAATGCGAAAGTATGTATATCTGTCTGTCTATTATTACCTTTGAAGCCTCAACTGTTGAACACATTTTGTTAAAATTTGGCACACAGGTAGGCTATGACCTGGGTTAGGACACGGTCACGTTCTTATTGGTACGTTAGTGAGTTCCCGTGGAATAATTATCAACCCTTCCCCCCGAACTCCACCAAAGCGGAATCGAGCCGAGCGGAGAGGAAACCGACCAATCACATTGGTTGAAATCTACATCGCGTCTCTCGTTTTTCCTTTGGTTGACCGAATCTTGCATACCTCCTCTCGGCTGCGCTCCTCTCCGCTTAGTGGACTCCGGGCCTTACGCGGGAGAAACCGCAGGCAAAAGCTAGTATATACATGTATGCATCTATTTTAATAATGATTGGAAATCTCGAAACTTGTATGTAGCTTGTAGTACCTACTTTAGTTGCTGAGTATGAACTAAAGCTAAAAGGAACCATCAGTACCTAGAGTGGTTATATTCAGATTACAGAACATTGCTCTCTCGTAAATAAAAGAAAAACACAAACAACACACAACATTTTCTATTTTTCTATTTGATCCCAATGTCATCCACTGCTGGATTAAGCGTATACGTAGGATTAACGTTAGTAAGTCCCGTTTACAGATTCAGGTTTTTTTAAGGTATAAATTTACGGAAATTGTAGCTCTCTTTTTAGAAGTTACAGCATAAAAGTATCTACAAGATGCCTTATTGGTTTTAAGTGGCGGCTATTGTTCAAGATAAACATGTTGAGACGTTTCGTCTGCCACAGGCCACAGCTCAGGAAAACAGCTCTTTTCCTCGCGCTGTGGCGGTGCTGGTGATTTACCCATTAAAACTTTTAAGGTAGAATGAGCAACATATTGTTTTTGTTGGACAATTCCAAACCGTTACGCAGCCTCGGGATTTATTATTCAGATGATTTATAAAGTGCAATAACAAGTGGTTTAAAATATCAAAATAACATTTTATGTGGAAGCACAGATGCAATATTTTCATCAGTCATCAAGTGCAAATGTAAATGGACTCAAAGTGATCTTATCCCACGCAGTCGTAAATCCAAATCCGTTACGACTTTATGAAAAAACTTTACTTTAAAATAACACAGTCAATAGGTAGGGTTCATGGACCTGCCCCTCGTATTCACAACGCTTCGATTCGATTTCGGAAATTCGTATGTCTGTCTTTTTTTGGCATTACGAAAACGAGCGAGATAGACATACGACTTTCCGAAATTTAAATCGAATCGAAGCGTTGTGACTACGGGGGCTGCAGCAGCTGGAAATGAGGTGTTCATATAGATACAATACTGATTTGTCGAAAAATGGTCTATACCAGGCCGCCCCAAGTGCTCGTTTGATTCGAAAACAATATCATGTAGGTAGGGTGCCTATACCGATCTACCATAATTAATAAAAATGCTTAGGTATCGTAAAAGAGCCCCTTTTCATAAATAAAAGATTATTAATAGAGTCTAATCTATGAGGCTACAAGGATGAGGAAGCAAGTTTCTACTGACAGTTTACTCGGACAGGCGACACGTCTTCATAAATCTGTTTTGGCGTCTTCCTGTCTTCAGCTTCACATCCACGTAACTAGTCACATGATCGTGTTGAAATGGTAATTATTGTAACAAGCAAGTTAACTAGAGGAATGACTAAAGTAGCCAGTAATACCAAAGGAAACAATGATCTATGTTGTAAAACAATAACCTCATTTTATGCTTTGCCTGTTTGTAAAGATTGAATGAACGAATAACAATAAGTATTGATTATGACGTATCTGCATGAATATTTGTTACAGTATACGTACGCGACGAGACGCGACGTAGTGAGACGATTACGAATAGAAACGCTAAAAAGGGGAAAAAACGTACATCATTGACATTTTCATAACCCTTACTAATAACTTGGAGACATTAAGGAAATTGTATTCGTGGCATATTGGTTCATGGATGAATCAACCATCACAAATGTATTGTATTCAGTATACAATACATTTGGGTATTGTATACTGAATACTCATACTATCCAGCAATAAATTATATTCAGCGACAGAAACCAAAACGTCGAGTCAAGGTAAACTTATGCATCCCTCTTCATCCAAATTTTTGCCAAGAATCGCTTGGGTTTGTTTCCGGACGTGTGCAATGCCATATTTGGGATTGTGTTGATTAACACAAGGTGACTGGACTGGACTTACGGTCTGACCTTTGCTACCTTTGTAGAATATAAATTTTAACAATGATTATTATGCAGTTTACTTGTTCGTACGGTCAGCAACGTAAGTTCCAATCATCTTTCAAAGATCCCTGGGTCCTTGGCTTATCCTCAGTAGTCAGTAGGCTACACGGAAGCCGTAGTCAATCAACTATCAATTTGGAATAATCCCAAGCGGAATATCATCTGTTAAAACAGTTAATAGTTCGAAGCGCCTAACAAAAATATTTATATCAGAACCACTTCAGAGGAAATTGGCAATTAGGTAAAATAAATATAATAACGAATCTAAAATATTAATATTAAAGGGGAGATAGCTACCTAATAAATTAAGTAAAAACAATACTTATTGATTTGGCCCATTTAATTTGACAACAAATTGTTAAAAATCCTTTTAAAGATAACACCAGCCATTTACGACATTCGGAAAGAAAACAAGGAATTGGAAAACATTCCCTTCACCATAGGCAAGAATCTTTTAGATAATTTTGTTAAAATTTTCCGTACGAACATTAACAAATTCATAAAGGACGAAGTCTCTAAGTTGACTGACGATTGTGTAATTCTGAAATAAATTTCAACTAGTTATTTTCAGAGAGGCTAAGGAAAGACATGCATACCTAAGTATTTTCAGACACAAAGAAAAGGATGCGATGATTCAGAATTTCAGAAGTTAGTCCTGAGAATGAGGCTTAATAAGGAACGTGTCGACTTTAATGTTGGTTTTATTTATATATTTTATTTATTAACAGTAAAAGATGTTTCCAAGCGACATGCTTGTGATATTTTGAGCACCTTTCGCTCGCTCCTTTCTGGGACGTGTTTTCAACACGTAAACACATTATGCAGCCCTTTGCTGTTGATTTATCTACGTACATTTATTTCACACTACCAGATATTTACATCAAGTGCTTCTCAGTACCTACTTTCCACAATTCCACCAAGTTAGGTGCAGTCAGTGGCCAGTCTGGTTAGTCTAGATATGGCTGAATAGATATCAGTATTTTAAAACACCTACTTTCCATTCCAGTTTATAATAGAATCATCGGATGTTTAACTAATTGTTTTGGCCTTTTTCATAGACGAATCATGATCGCGACTCCTGAGTATGGCTGTTGGGATTCCATCAGTTTCTGAAGCGGTCCGAGTCATTTCCCATTACATTTTGTTATTTGGCTTTAGTCATTAGGGAATACACCAATGCCAGCATCTTCGGCGAATACAGAACCAAAGTTTTGTTATAAATTATGAAAAATTACTTTAATAACTGAACCATAGCACTACGATTTGTTTCTATTATTTACTATTCATGAACAGACATGAACTGTTCTGATCTTTAAACCTGACACGTTGTGGTGGCACGTGGTTGTGTTTACATTGCTCTTTGATTTTCCCCTTTGTTGCTTTCTGTCAATGGCAGAAAGATTTCAGTTTCTATTTGAGCTTGAGCAAAAATGCGAGTCCAGAGTTTGAATATTTTTTCGGTTTTGACTTGCAAACTTAACGATACACAAACTACTAGTCAATTAATATAAATAAACATTAGTGTAGCTTGTGGAGTTTGAAGGTGGTTAGGTAGGTACATACTAAGTGACTAGGTACCAAACATATCCGTCAACACCTAAGTCTATATAGGTATTTGTATTGTTGCGACGCGAAGCCACGACGAACTAGATCATAGGTTATCACTGAGGTCATGTAATTGCAAATATAAATCAATGCAGAATATTACTGTCCTTAATATATCTGTACGATTATTGTAGTTCAAAAGGAAAAATATCGCATTCAATGAACTTTATAAATAAACAATACGTCACGCTGGCTAACCGCAAGAGACCATGCAGCTAAGGCGTTTTAACTTGATACATATAGGTGACTTATTGTAAATGAAAACCACCAATAACCTTGTAAATAATGTATTGGCCTTTGTAAATAATCCTTTGCATGTCTGACCGTGTTTATAACACACAATAATAAATTTTTGAGTTTACTTTGAGTTGTACACTTTGGGTTTATCAAATTATACTTTATAATTCACGATTATCCCAAGTAAATAGGTATTTTGATAAAAATAATTTTAAATTTTTATATTTTACTAGCTTTTGCCCGCGACTTCGTACGCAGATCATTTCCTGTGGTAAAATGTAGCCTATAAATTAAGTTAGGCTTCTAGCAGAAGAGCGGTGAAAACTGCGTTCAAATCCATACAGTAATTTTTTCGTGATGCGCGTACAAACATACAGACACAAAGAGACAGACAAACAGAAATTCTAAAAACTGTTGTTTTGGCTTCTGTTGCTCTAATAAAGACCGTTATTAAAAAAAAATATAATTATTATAACTTGTCTTTTATTCAAAATCTTATATCACATTTACTAACAATTTTATAGTAGGATATGTTTTATTTATTAATTATCAGCATCAGCATCCGCTGATACAGTAAAAATCTACATCAGCAACAACCCTAGCCTGCACACTCAAAATAAATAGGTAAACATGGTCATGAAACAATTCAAAAGAAATCGACGCATGGTGTCTATGATTTGTTCTTTTTCGGTTTTCAGGAATAAGGAATCAATAGAAAATCGTTCTTTCTGATTCTCTAAATATCTTTTTAACATCACGAATAATTTAAGGCGTGTCATTGAAGTAAATGCCAGTAATACATACCTATCTCTGAATACCATATGTAATCACAATTTGTGTTACTGTTTTGGAAACATTCAGTGGACGAGCTGAAATACTTTACAGCAGAAAGTATCGATCGTTATCTATTCATGAATTTAGTCTGATGGTTTGATTAGCACCAGCGATAAGAGATTTCAAAATTCCGAACAATTTAGTGACTGTACAAACTTAGTCATTATTTCAGAGAACTTACTGAAACGCAAAATCATGAATATTACCTAGGAAATAATAATGCATTCAAGCTAAGTATATGAATATATAAACAAGAGGTATCTAGTGTAGGTACTTAAATAGGCACCTACATACTTACTGAACTATTAAATAATATAGTTATCAGAAAACAACCTAAAACAAACATACATTACGATGTAATAATATGTGTAATATATTTTTATCAATAAAACTAAACTTTACTTTTCTTATCGATCTAATTAATAATTATACAAATGTAGCTACGTACATACGTTACTTAAATACAAGTTATGTACTTTTTATTTGGAACTTACTTAATGTTACGAACATTATTGTGTGTAAATGACAACAATTTTGTAAAATAGTAAGTATATATACAGAGTGTCGGTGTCTTACACCGACTTACAAACGGTTACCACGTAATCAGTTCATCATTCTGAACCAGCTATACCACACATTTTGACCGTGTAGGTACCTATTGCACTTTTGTGCGTCGGTGTCCCCGCCACTCTGTATTTTATTGAACATGCTCTTGTGATTTTTCAGGATGGAATTAGGTACTTACATTATAAGTTACTGATATCTCTAGGGACCGGAAATATTATGACTGTTTTTTGTACTTATTGCATATTTTAGCTTAAATCGGCTGATCGAGCTGTATTTGGGTGTTTCCTTTAATTTTAACTGTTTCTAAACGTTCTAGAAAAATGCAAAAATGTGAACCTAAATTCGAATAGTACCTGGGTACTATGACACTAGAACGATCGTTTGAAATTATAAAAATATTTAATTAGTAAATTGCTCGTTCGTATTACTGAAAATTTTTAACAGTAGTCGATTGATGACCAAAAATTATAATATCATGTCGTAAATGTAGTAATTAAAAAAACACGATTATTCTGTAAGTACGTTACTTATTTACTAATTTACTGTAGCATATTTTGGCACTTTTTGCGATTTTATTGCAGATTTAGAGCTATGAGCTATTATGATGCATATGTCGACCGTTTTAAGTTGCATGTTATCCGTTCTCTACTGTAGCTAAAATAACCAGTACCTTTAATCAGTAACCTATTGTGAAATGCATTTTTATTGCAATAAAATAAATAAAAATGTCGAACTTCAAAAACAAAAATAGTTTTGGAAACAGATCTATGGGGGACAGCCGTGTTCGTCGGAAAATTCTATAAGCACGCTCAGTCCAGACTGTGTCTCGTAATTTTGGTTTCTGGCTTGTAAAAAAGAAGAAACTTTGTAATTAAAACTCAGGATAATGTGAAAATGACTCCTGGTATGTTTTTTTTTTGCATAATTTTCGAGATGAGACAGCCGGCGTATAATCAACACAGTACATACAAAGCAATATTTTCTCATGGTAACGGAACTCGTTTTTATGAAAAAAAAAAAGGATTAATTTTAATGTCTACTAAAAATGCAATACCTTACTATTTAATACAAGATCAAGTACATGGTCACTTAGTTCGAATGTCAATACTATTTATTTTGTACAAATACCTATAAGAATCGTGCTTAAAATAATTCAACTATACTTTCGCATTTGATTAAAATTTTGGGGCGCCTAAACATGCGAATTTTTCGGGCGTCAATTTTATAGCCGCCCACTGTAAAATTGGGGCGGAAGTATAGAGCTACAGGGCGGTGCGGCGTCCTTTACACAATAAACGCATGTGCAAGGGAATGTGTCGTATTATTGACATTGACATATTGTGGTAATTTATTTGATGAGTAAATAGAGTAATTACGAATGGTGAGTAGAAACACGATAGAAAGCCATACGGTGGGGCGGAGCGCGGCATGCGCGGCGGCGCGCGCGCAGTGGGCCGGCGGAGCGCGCGCGTGCCAGTGCCTCTCGTCCGACGAGCTCGTCGCCGCGACGCCGCAACCCGCGCCCGCGTCCGCGACCGCTCCGCGTCACACCCGACGACGGCCTTTCTATAAGACAAGCCGCCGCGAACACTCGCACGCAGTCACGACCCAACCACGTTCACTCGTGCACCCCGTGGACACGCGACATACATTACGTCGCGAAACACTTGACGCGCAACGCACCGCCAGGAAGGAAGCAATCATCACCAGTGATAAACATCTCGGCAACAATGGCAGAAAACGACTGGGGATACAGCGGCGAGAACGGTGAGTCCACCTTCAAAGTTAAGTGCAGCGAGCGGCGCGGACCGGTTTTGTTTACATCGCGGCACGTGACACCATGTAAATAAAACTCCGAAAAGCTAACTTTTGATATCAGTTTACGTTTCTTTTGAATTTGGTGCTTAAATGTGTTTGCTGATAAGTTTGGTGTTCCGGGTTGATAAGCAAATATTTAGAAAAGTGTGAATATTTAAGAGAAATAATAGGAAGTTAATTAACTTTTATCTATTAGATATGTACATGAAGGGCTCCTATTCCGGTAGCCGCGTTTACTTTTGATAACAGTTAAGCTGATATTAGATGATACTTTCGCTATGCACTCGGCTGCAATCAGAGCAAAAGCGTATTATTTATCAGTACATTACCGTGGAAAGATAAAACATGACAGTGAATAACTAAATAACTTTGTCATTGACGTGGTTTCAGCGCTTCTTCAAACTTTATCTAAATTCGTTTCATTCATAATATTAAACACCTGTTGATTTCATGATCCGATAATTATTTGGAATGTGATTATGTTATTTGTTTAATTTAATGGTACTAAATGAATGAACATTACAATCTTATTTACTAAACGGCTAACCGCTAGTCACCTGCTTGCTTAGTTTATTTCATACACAATCATATTCTTACTTCCACCGCAAATCAGGTAACTGCTTATAAAGCCATCCAAACCGTTTATTACGTATTGTTGACTTTAATAAGTCTTTACATACGTACGTGAACTTAGCGTCTACACATTAACACCGCTAGAAAACCGAGATAAATATTTGTAATAGTAAAACAAAAAAAAAATATTTTCACGTAAAATCGGATAATGGTGCCAAGAGTTGCCGTGGAGTCGCGTGAGGCGATGGCTGGCCTACTTAAATCCGTACGGTAAGCCGGTTCCACTAATGAAACTTCTTCTGCACTGGTACGATACACTAACTGCCTTCTTTGTGTTAACAACTTTTAACGCGAAACGCTGGAGGCAAACCAGTTCGCCGCCAAAAAGATGCAAAAGATCGCAAATACGTTTAAGTCTCGAGTTTATTCAGACAGAACTGATACAGACAAGATGAGGAAAAATAACAAAAAAATTATTTACAGTGAAAATTTACATAATTATTTACCTTAAGGATATTTATTGTAACGCCTGGGTCTGGTTTAGCTCGAATATGAAAGTTATTCTAATTTCCAGGCCTTTAATTTCTGGTGTTTCTTGAGATTTTACGTACGCAAAATACAATAATTACGGCAAAAGATCGTATTATTGCAAGTGACATACAATGATTATAGAAATATTTCAAATGAGCTGCAATCGAAATCATTGAAGCAGCAAGTGGGTAACGTTGTTTGTCGCGTAACTCATTAATAGTACGAGTACTATACCTTAACGCTTCACAGTGTGGTTTTTCTTACAATATCTACGTTTTCGCAGAGCCAATATTATAATTATGTTAAGCAGTAATCGTGAAACATCCACAGTTATTGTTTTATTAACCGTGACTAACGTCTCGTGATGTTTTCCCAAAATGTTCAAAATGTCCGACACCATAATATCCTTCAATTTCGTTACAGCTACATTGTTTCAAAGACAAGATTTTGTTTTACTATTTAGCTGGTCGTCATGTGACGACTCGGCGATTTCACATTTGAACGACATCCATCAATCAGAGTTATTGTATAGCACGTTCCTATTATCTTTTAAATGGTTAAAATACAACAGAAAATAAAAATACTAGTATAATTAACTACAATTGGTTTTCAAGATGTTTTTTAGAAAAGCCAAAAATAAACGGGCTTACCTTTTGCTAAATAATTTATTAATCTAGCTAACAAACAACACACTATACAATAAATAAAGGATTAAAGATAATTAAAAAGCCTCTTTCGGGACATCCCCTGTATCTGACAGATTGAGAAACCGAATCGAGGTACAATGTTATATCTGCCGTCAATTGTTACTCAAGAACTTGAATAACTAACATACTTCTTAAAATAACCTGTTGCAGTATACGTTAGGTATTTACATACTAATCGTAGGTTCAACGAAAGTAAATGGGAACACAATCAAATTTCGAGAGTAACGCCCGTAAACCGAAAATTTCAAACTACTACGATAATCTTATTGCCTACTCAAATCTAAACTAGGTACTTAAATTAAATTTATTTCAAGATAAAACGCTAATTCAATAAAACAAATACAAAAACTATTCAAATTATAGGAAAGAAAAAATAATAAGTTCAAAAAATAAACCCGAATACTGAAAAACCACGCTCGAAAAAGTATGAAACAAGAAAGTATTCTCGAAACCATTCAATATTTATCGTCTATTAAACAAACAACTTACACGTTATACAAAGTGTAGTTTTGCATTCTCGTCAAATTCAAGGAAGTTACTATGCTAATGATTCTCGACTAGGTAATTTATCATATTTTTTTTCTTAATATCGGAAATCGGTAAGTGTACACCACCCGTATTAAAACGCAGCCCGTCTAATACTAGCCCTATAACCGCGCTTTCACACACGAAAACAAACGCAGACGTTTATTCGATAAACGGGCGATTCTCCTGTTTTGAGAAGGGCGTCATTCTGAAATAGTGTCAAATTAAAACAACTAAAAAAAGCAACGTTTATTATTATTGACCAGGTACCGTAATTTATGTTGATTATTTACGTCTTCTATTGCAACCTCCTAAATTTTGACGAGGATGCAAAACTACACCTTGTATATTCTAATGCATTTAATAAATATTCATAGTGATGTTCAGAGGAAAGCCGTGGTTCGGTAGTCGGGTTCTAGTTTTTGAACTTAATTTGCAGAGCCGAAGGTTTTATTGTACACTAGCTTATTAGAAATTATCCCCAGTTATCGGGCGCATTCAAGGAAAGCCGCAAGCAACAGCTAACAATATATACATTTTTGAAATATGCTTCTTAAGCCCTTTCATTTGATACCCAACACGCCATCATTAACTTTATTTTATTTTTTCGTTCATGACTTTATGTTCTCTAGAGGGCGCCATATCCAATTTAATGTGACGTCTCAACCCAAAAAATACGTTTATTGTACAATTTATGGGAATCCCAGATTTTGGCAGCATTGATTGCAAAAAGTAATAACTCGAACAATATTAATGATTCTTAATAATTATATTGTTGTAACATTGAAAATAAACAAAAACACTTTAAATGATACTTGCTGCTATTTGTTACGTTGCTACGCTAGCGTAGCAACAAAGCTACGGCGACGCTGCTTCTTGCTACGACATTCCTCTACGAGACTTCAACGCAGCTACTACGCGCGCCTACGTTGCTGCTACGCGCCTCTACGCGGCTTCATCGCGGTGTCGTCGTTTGCGTATTTCACGCGACTTTGATACCGTGCAATTATATACTTATATACTTTACTTACTAGAAGTTAAAAAACACTATCCGATAACTGCAAAAGTAATTCATGAAACTAATTGAATATAATACAAAACGAAATACAATTTTAAAGGGCAAAATCTTAGCACAATAGGTAATAAACTGAATCACTTTAAAAATAAAATGATCCAGAGCGTATTTAGACACCGGAATCTATACTTTCAGTGGTAATGTTGGAAAATTTGTTTAATGTGCGTTCTGTATATTTTGGTCAGTTAGTTACTTCTAAACGGACACATTAGATTCGTGTATTGAGTAGTTTTATAATAGTTAATATACTCATCACCATTTAGACCGACCGGCTTTTCTGCTTTCTACCTTCATTATATTATATATTGGACGCATCACATTTTGTAATTGTTATGAATATGATGCTAAGTATTAATTAAGGAACTAGTGCGATACATCGCCACTATTCGCAGCCCGCAGTGTGTTTGCCGGTTATTAGGTATTGTAAAAGTTTCAGTAAAACCATTTTTGCTTCACAATTAAACATACCCTGAAAGCGTTTAATTAAAATAAATGTTTTGAGTTGAGTTTAAAAATTCACTGCCGGCTTCTCTGTTCCCTGATCATAATAATCTGGATCTCTTCAAAGTACGCGTGAATCGGTTTCTTCTAGGCAAGCGTGCTCCACCCTAGGCCGCATCATTGCTTCACATCAGGCGAGTTGCGGCCAAACGCAACCCTATTTAGTATTAAAAAAAAATTAGATCTTTCTACCATTCTTCGGAAAATAATAGATAAAATTGCAATAATCCGTGTTGTTTATACTCCTCGTGTATCAACGTCAATCCGTGTTTCAGCATGTCTAATATATTTTATTAGTCGGTATCATGACCGCAACAGACGTGTTCTACAATCCGTCTTCCACTTCTTATCTATGTAAACTAACATTAATTGTTCATGGTGCATTATGCACAAGCATGAAAATATGCATTGTTTTTCACAAAATCGTTGTAACGCGTTAACGAAACAAAGCGGGGAATTATTAAGAGGCGTATTACAAAAAACGCGAAATTGCAAGTTTTTTTATTTTTTTTAAATCGCTACTATTATTTTTTAATGAATTAAATAAAAGTACAATATATTTCACTGCGTCGGCCATCTGCGCTCAGAACGGCAGAAATTATACTTGAAAAATACTGTAGTTTAGGCTAATGTTTAAGATTATTTTTGGTATAAATATTACGTCAAAATAATGTACAATTTCGGATATATTGGAGGTTGTTTCGAAGTCTTTTCGGTCAATAATTGAATTAGGTCCAATTATTGTTTCTTTACAATAAATATAACGAAAATGTATTCATTATTGAAGTTGGCCATATTTGTAAGATGAAAAAAAATATTTTGATGATCAATATAATCTACAAATTATAGCTCCCAAGTCATGTCTCCGTGAGTTTTTGTTTAAAAATGCATCGGGAGAATGATTATTACTGAATAAATTAATAATTTATCTAAAATTCGCTTTATTATGATTGTAGTAAAGGAAACGAACTATCTTTAAAAAGTAATTGTTATTTCAAACAACGAACAGACAACATACAATTTCAACGAGGAAACCTTGCAATTTCGCGTTTTTTTGTAATACGCCTTTTAGTAAAAACGTTTAAAACGCGTTAAAGGAAAAAAGCGGAGAGTTATTAAAATCAAAACATTTAAAACGCGATATGATTTTGTTTTCTGTAGTTCTGAGAAATTGCGCAGGCTGTTGAAACAAGGATATTATGCTTGATTTCAGTTACGATTGCTTCATGACGGTAATCGATCGAACATAATCGCCATTCTAATGTCTCTGACTCAGATTATTGATATATTTTTAATTGCACTTGTAATAGCTCTAAAAAAAGTTGGTTGGTAAAGAATACAAATACAAAGAAAAGGATAAATACTGCGCTCTATTTAACATTGCCCCAAATGGATCTGCTGTTATTTCAATTTTAAAACCTAGCACGATCATCTGAAGGTTCTTTTTGATTTTGATTGAATTATGCGTTAGTACTTATTTCTTTCGTAATTTCATTGTCACACGCATGTTTATGGCTCGTTGACCACCAGAGTGACAATTTGGCCCGTTTTGCTGTAATCAAATAAAGCCCAAAAATTGGTCCGGAAAACCATTTCAGTTGTACCAATTATTCTATTGCTTCCGTTTTATTAAATGTGACATCTGCGGTTCAGAACGCACATGGTGAAGAAAAACATTGGTTGTTAGGTATCCGCGTGGAAGGGACAAACCCTTGCAAAGGGTCAACACTTGGTATTTTCGTACAAAGCTCTCGAAATCATTCCACGTGCGTCTTGGAAACAGAGAGATAGACAGCTTTCTTGTCCCCCTCCTATCCTTCGTAGACATAGGGTACTGTATCATAATATCGAATGAATAAAACATTTAATAAATATGCAATCCATCTCATCTGAATGAGCCGCCATTACCTAAGCACTCAGTGTTCGCGTACAGCTAAGTAATTGGCCAACTAGATATAACAACGATTACTGTAACGAGAAACGTGACAATTTGGCGCAGGTGATATCAAGAAAATGTTGATGATGTTCTTGTAGTCTTGTTAGATCCTTAAGATCTTACAGCCATCTTACCTCTTACAATGATTTTGTCATGATATATTTTGTAACATAATCTAACCTTACTCATTCGCTGCACATTATTTTTACCCGACTGCGCGATAGTAATGACAGGGTTCTGTTTTTCCAAGTAATAATCTCTTTTCAGTAAGTATAATTCAGAAAATTCTTGGTTTTCAGATTTCCGTAGCGTGAAAATGTTGAAAAAATCCCAAAAGTATTTATAAAACCAAATCATATTCCACAAGATGCTAATAAAAATATCAACACAACACTTTACGTTGTATTGTAACAGTCAATGACAATTATTTATTCAGCAATTATTGTACCGTAGTTAATCAATACTATTTGACTTTAATTTTATCGAATTCACTAGTCCATAAATTCGGGGCAAAAAATATTTCCACATGACTAAACTACAACAAACGACGGGTAACAAAAAGATTGTGTTTACCATGTCCGCCAACTACACGCTAACAGCTAGATCACTCAGTCAAAATACGTGATAATTAACTCTACCGACACTATCATTACTATTTAATAGAGTTAGTGGGATAACATAATAGAAATTAGAACTGATCTATTAAATAAGTTGTTTTCTAAGAGGCTTTGGCACCAGATTTTTCCCGTTCATGAATGTTTTTTGCGATAAGAAGTTGATATTTTTGACATTAAATCGAGACAAAAATTACAAATCAATATTACAAGCTAGAAGGAAATTTTATTATATTATGAAATAATAATACAAAACAAGTTAAAACGAAATATAGGCCGTAAAAGTATAACGTAATAATTGAGCTCAAGTAGGTATGTACATACATGGCTACTATAATCAAGAACAACTTGACTGACACACTGACTTAAAAAAACGACGAGAAAAAACTGCAGGAGGATGTACTCGGTACATACGTGTGTGATTGTAAATGATACATAGGTTGTATAGGTAGTGCAGTTTGATGGCGTGTAGCTAATGCTAGGTTATTAGAGTTCAGAGTAGCCATTATTGAACAATGATGAGACTGGAGGCGTATTCGTCCCTCAGCCAATTGTCACTAAATACGTGTTACTGTAAAGATTCTTTTTTTCCTTGAGACTTACAAACGTAATTAATGGTTAGTAGCCAGTTCTAAAAACATGCGTGTTGAATTAAGAATAAATTGTTATTGTTAACTGTTTCTCTTGATTAACATTAGGCGTTTTTGTTCTTCTATCCGAAGCTTGACGGACTCTGTCGACCTCGTCCGTGTCGCTCCATTACGGAAATGAAGGTTAATCGCAGAACAGTTAATATTTTCTATCAACTGTTAACTCAATAAGGAAATAATTATAAAATCTTAGGTTGCCGTGCTAAATTACGTCAAAGTACTGAACCTCGCACTCGCAATTCACTTGCGCATGATTTGAATTGCCGCGTGCGCCTCGGGGTCATAAAGTCGTAAGGACAAATCACTGATATTTTCCACAGTATGTTGTATCAGTACCCCAGTTTAAGAGTGCACCTACCTGTGTATGTAGATAAGGAATAAGAGTTAATGACCTCATCCATGTTCAAAAGAACCAGAATTATGAGACTATAAAATGATTTGCGAAAAATCAGCTTGTTATTGAGAGAGATTTTAAAAACGTTTACAATGTACTTATTTGTTTTAATAAAAAAATGCATATTGCATATCTACACTCTAAATCATTTTAATAAACGATAAATGTGTTTGTCCGCACACCCTGTATAAACGGTTCAACTTGAAGTTCATTACCGTTGCGAGGTGAAGATTGTTAAGGCTTTTACAACCGACACTTTATCTTGTCATATGATATTAGTCTCCGTGACACTGCAAAAGATACGACGCATTCAGCCACAGCCTTTCAGAAAAGTAATTGGTTTACATCACAAGCGGTTCATAAGATCCCACCACTTCCCCAACCGCACAGGGTTAAACCTAATTACTCACTAAAGGTGAGTATTGACGACAATAAGTGAAGTTCACATTTAACGCGACTTCCTGCCGAAAATGTCACAGGTGTTTCAATAAAGAAAATATGCACTTAAAGGAGAGGGCACACTGAGTCAGTGAAGGCGACAATCCGAGGGCACTTGTAAAAGTGGGTAAATAAATCTGTAGGAGATAAGTCTCGCCGAGGTCGGAGGCGACTGCACGCACCGTGACGTACACACTCGCATTTGCAGCTACTTCCACCGATTGATTAATCATTATTTAATTAACGAACAGAGAATTTGTCTAATATTTACACAAAAACAACAAAAATATCGTTGGGAATAAAATATGTTCGTAAACACGTCTGATCCGAACAAACACCGCGTTAACAGGAAACATTTAAATTTATCTCAATGAACTTACTCTACCGAAAAGATTAGGTACATGTGGTATCGGACTATCGGTTACTGTAACCTACACGTGATAATTACACCTCGCTACAACGTTTTTATTTATTTAAACAGATGTTTTAATTCAACATGCACTGTTTGCGATCGTAACTTATGCTGAAACGTGCTTTGCAGTCCAACTAATTTCAACTGTATGTGTGGGATTAAAATAGCTTTTATACTAAAAATATAGTAAGTAAGTATAATGATTTAACCCTTGACATTGTAGACACGCTTTACGTAAACAAATGGGGCAAGGAGCGATTTTCTACGCGTTACATTATTAATTGATAGCACTAAACTGTATGCTAGGTCAGTGGATTTTAAGATTTGATACATGCATAGGTCAATGGGTATATTTGAATATAATACAGAATCAAGGTTCAAAGATCATACGGGCCTCGCACACATCTTCATTAATATTATATAAAGCAATCTCTTCATAACAATCTGAAATAATCGTTTTTTTTTCGTTAACTTACCTATGCATGTAAGAAATATTAATAGGAATTGAGTCGTCCAATTTAATGCAATGAATGAATCAGGTATTTGGATAAGTTCAAATGCGGCTATAAACACACAATGAACGATTAAATATAATTTTAATATGTAGGCAGAGCTCAGCCTTCCACGAAAAACGCTCTTAGCTGTGAAAACAGTAGCAGAATTTATGATGACACGCTGACGTAGACAGTCTATTGCAGACATAATATTTAGGTATTCCTGTCATGTAAAGAATGATAATAATATCTATTTTATTTTATAGAACATTATGCATACTTGAAAGTGCAGTAATAAGGATATGCAGGACGACGGCGCTATCGTTAGCATGCTAGCACGAACCCCATTTCCCCAACGCATCTGCGTTGGGAAATGTGCACGGATGGCATCTATCTAGATGCCATCCGTGCACTGAACCCTCAATTGACGGATGACACCCAAGTACATAGAATATAGATATACCATACTATAAATACATTGCGGTTATATAGTTAAATATGATCAATATTGGTATTGGCGATCGTTATTGACACACGCGCATCCGGTACCCGAGTGGGCTCAATTGGTAAAATAACCGGTACTTTATTTATTTTCATGAACACTCTACCATCAATGTGGGCTAAATTATCTATGGATATTTATACTGGACAGCCTTCACGATTGATTTGTGTTGCTTCAACTGTAAAAAAAATACAGGTGGAATCGGTGGATGCCTTTCATTATTTATGCTAGTTTTTAAGCTATTTTTATTTTGGTAACCTTAACTAATTAATTTAAGAGCAATAACAATAGAGTAATTAAAACTGCTAAAATAATCACGTTTCACGAATTTGAGAGAGCCTTAAATGAATAAGTTCCTTACAAATACAATTTGGCATAACACTCGGATATACCTAGCCAAAGCGTTCGTTACATGATTGACGGCCACTAATAAGCAAAAAAAAAAACATTTGTTGTACCAGTATCGCAAACGAGGTTTGTGAATGTTATCATTGAAACTTTCTCAAAACCTCGTGTCAGACTCAGGAAGTTCATGAAATGATTACGATTCCAAAATGGATCGGAACCAGCGTGGGACGAACATCATTCGTCGCTTAGCAATACTTTTCAAGTATAATACTTCATCTCATCATCTGCTATGCAAACATTTTCCCTGGTTTAAAAGCAAAACTCCGCCGTGAGTTATTTTATTTTCATTTTTCAATAAATATGTTTTCCATCTTACAGCGAAAACATATTTTCGTCAAATATGTCTCGGTAGTCATAAATAAGATCAGGGATTCATCATTATAAAAATGTTTCTGTAAGCGTTTCTGAGGAGACCGGCGGCCGGTGGCTTCCTGATAAGATAACACTAATGTGATGAGTTAAACAAAGTGTCAGCCTCACCCGTGTGACGAGAGGTAGTCACTCATCTATCACGTTGACGTTATGACACCTATGCAAATTAAGTTCACGAAAAATATGATTTTGTTGTTGTCTCTATAAATTCTTTGTAATCACGACTTGACAGGTTTTCATTGGATATGTAAAGAAAACCGGAAAATACATAGTTTTATCAGCTTTCTAGTGTATTATAGTAATTACAAAGAGTCACATACTTAAGCATTTGTAAATATTGTGGTGACTAGTTTATGTCAGCAGTCGTTCAGCAGGTCCACGCCCATTTGGCAGTAAACTGAATGACGCTCGATGACGCGACAATGACGCTAGTACATGTTCCCACACACAACGTGCTTTTCATTACCAATTTGTGGGTGTTCTCGCCATATTTTCAATCATCGAAACTTATCTCAAAATATTAGCGAACATTACATATTTGTATTATTCATAAGTCTCACACCTTGACTTGTTTAAGTCTAAGTTTTAATCAAATGTTTTAAGTCAATGACCGGTTCATTACATAACAATAAATCAATTTAAAAATTAATTAACCGCAATAGCTTGATCTAATAGAATACTATTTGTTAATGATGATGACAGGAATTGAAAGCTATTCCAAACTTGGGAATTCCTTTTCGGATGACTCTAGAATTTTAATAGGTATGTAGATACTATTATACAATCGTACCTACTTTCATTTCCTTTTGTTTAGTTTACGCAATGTCATATTTTAAGTTGTCAGCTTAGGTAGGAATAGACACACACGATACATGATTAGTTGATTACACATGATTGTACATAAATAATATGTACACAAACATAGAGGCAGGTACATAAAAACAATATTTGTTTAATCAAATCATTAATTTTACTTAATTTACATCAATTATTTGTGGACACAACAACCCAGATGTAAAAATTCTAAATATATATTTACAATTTGAATTCTAGCATATAAGTAACATAACATAACATCACGCATGTAATCCCCGAAGAGTTAAGCAGAGGTGTACTTAATAAGTTAATAGTACACCCGCATTTCGCCAGTACACACATATAAGTAGGGTATATTATTTTTTTTATGGTTAAAACTCTACTATAAGGTTATGAAAGCTGAGGTAAAACTACGTCTGCAATTGTCTATAGCTCCATGTATAGTGCACAGGCTTAAAACCAGCGTGATCCAAGTTATGATTTCAGTCAAAAGTTACTACTATACCACGTAACTGATTTTACTATCGGCTCGTATGATCCAATGAAAGAAATTTTATCATAAAAACTTGTAAGACATTACTCAAAACCGGAAGTAGCCTGAATGTCACTATCATTTAATAAAGGCCGTCGTAATCGGTGCCTCCGCTACATACAGGCCGCCCATTCATTAAGCATTGCTATCATCTTTCGAAGAATATGCGAGAAAATAAAACATAAATGTTCTATTTATAACCAGGATCGCAATGTGTCATCATCAGTTATCAGATCAGCTGGTCAGTATACCGGAGTTCTGGGCTGCTAACAATCGGTCTAATGTTTATGTTTGTATCTCAATGGATGCCCATCAAAAAACAACAGTTCATTCAGACGTGTGCGCTTTGGTAGGAGAAATTTTAATCGCTGATCTGTTTCTTTGATAATAATTAATTGCTGCGCATCTTTAGTGCAATCTTTATTCAAATATGGCAAGTAATTTTTCATGAAATACTGTTTAACACTTGACCAGTATACCAGTATAATATAATCTTTAAAGGCTGCTCTTGGCAATAGTTTTTGAATTTAAGCATCTTATGATGATTCACACGATCTCGCCAAAAATCATCGAGGGAACCCTAACCTAACAACAATTATTAAACTTATTAAGTAGCAAATCGTGCAGACGACCGATTAAACTGCTTTTTGTCAACGTAATGAATGCCCTTAAACGTCGAGTTTATACTTAACGACATAATAAGTAGAGTCGACACTGGCGATCTACTAAAACTTTTTTGTTCGATGTCTCGGTGCACCAGAGTTAAAGGAAAACGAAATTTTAATAGAAACACGACGAGATAAATTCAGCTCTTGTCAGATTGGAAAACCCATATTGCGACCGCAAACGACAATGTGACGCGAAAGGAGGTTCTATTTATAAATTAATTTTATTTTTTTAGGTCCTTCAACTTGGACGGAGAAGTTCCCAGAAGCACGTGGCGCCCGACAGAGCCCCGTGGACATCGACACGTCAAAGAGTAGCAGTGGAGGCAGCGCGCCCCCCTTCAAGTTTCGCTACTCCGTCAACCATCCCCGCTCTATCGTCAATCCTGGCTACTGCTGGCGGGTTGATGAGAACGGATATGACTCGGGTATGTTTAGTAACTCCACTACTAGATGTCTGAGCTTAGCCTTATAAGGGCATTGTAGACAGCCAAAACGAATGTCCTAAAATATCTTGATGCTACTTATTGCAATAGTGCAATACGCCAAGTTGAGATTTATCTACTTGAATTCTGAGCAATAAAACTTACAAAATTGCATCGCACACCGTATCATGTGATCTAATATCTCCTGTTGGCCTTTATGATGATGTCTTATTTTTCAAAAGCAAACCAAATAATAAACAAAACCGTTCGTATTTATTAATCTGTCACTAAGACTTTGTTTCTTTTGTTACATTTAACAATGGATTACATCATGATGATGAGCAGAGACACCTATCGAAGTACTAATAACACCACATCACAAACTCCAATTTGCCTCTCAAGTGGAGTGATTGTCTGGAGCAAATGGCCACTTGTAACAGATTGTTGTGGATGACCACAGATACTGCAGACTGACTATTGATGAATGAAAATGTTTACTTAAAAGAGACCTCTGAGTTTGTTTCGCTTGTTTCTTCTCAGAGTAGTCAGATACGAAACACGTAAAAGTGTTTGTAAAAACCTATTTGCAAAATAAACTTCATTTATCATTTACTTACATCCTTCAATAACATTATTGACTAAAACATCTTATATTCCATTAAATAATCTAAACTGTTCATTCAGGAAGCACTAATATAAATTATATTATTATCGCATTTAAGAACAGAACGACTCAACAAAAAACAGCTTTACCCAAGGTTACCACAAACTCATTTTGTATCAGCCAATTTTTTGAGCATTTTAATGACACATAATTATTCTCTATGTCCTATTAACATTCAGTTGGATATGCCTTGAGTTCCTTCATACGTTGTACCTCGGTTCCTATAAACATGAATGATATGTTTGTCAGCGTATAAATGACAAAGGGAATTGAAACAACTCGGATGATATAAACGTGTAAAAGGAAGTTGCAAGTCCTCGTGCAAAGTGAGGACCAATTTGCATTTCCATCGACACGCCGAGCGTCGCGCCGGCCGCTGGCGTACCCCTCGCGATGACTCACTGTATCACTCGTTCCTGTCCCACGCAATTTCGTGAACACCTATAGATACATGTGCAACAAAAATATCCTGAAAACTGAGGGTTGCTTTACTACCCCAACTTAATGTTAGGGATGACGTCAGATTTCAACCTTACCCGTATGTGCATAATTAAAAAGTTATGGTTTCCCAAGTCTACAATTCTAAGTTTAAACAGCCTTATCTCAATTTAAACACTTCTGATTGAGTGTCTTGGAGGCGATAATAATAATCATCTGAGAAAGGAAAATTGCACATGCTGTATGTTATATAAGTACCTCCGTATGTTATCATCACTTTTAGCGTATGCACATACATTGACCGCAAAGAAATTCTTTAACATTTATGTTACCAATAATCCCATTAATTTCCAGAGCTACGAGGTGGCCCTCTCGGGCACGACGTGTACAAGCTGCAGCAGTGGCACTGCCACTGGGGTGCAGTCAACGGCGAGGGCTCCGAGCACACAGTGGACGGCCGCTCCTTTTCCGGAGAACTGCACATGGTGCACTGGAACACCACCAAGTACAACAGCTTCCAAGAGGCCGCCGGACAAACTGATGGACTCGCCGTTCTAGGCGTATTTTTGATGGTGAGAATGCTGAAGATCTTTATTAAAATCTCATTCCAAACCAAAGGCTATTATAGACGATTGCAACAGCATATTTATGGGTTTTAAATAAATCAATTTGTGTGGTGTCTCCAAACTCAAGCCACCTGTATTTGTGTATGTTTACACCTACATACTGGTACCTACGATATGAGTGTTTAAGTACCTACATTATATGTATCTTAATGACTGCCTCGTTGGTCCGCTGAACATGAGGTCCTGGGTTCGAATCCCCGGTCGCATAAAGTGTTGTTGGGTTTTTCTATCTGGAATTTCTCAGTAGCAGTCATGGAGTCTGGATTTGTGTCCGATTGATGGCAATAGTCGCGTCCCCTATTACATAGGACTTAAACATAACTGGCGAAATGTGGCTGTACTATTAGGTACGCCTCTGCTTAGGCAGAGGCGTACCTAAACCATAACATCACACCTGTAATCCCCGAAGGGTTAGCCCTTCGGGGATTACAGGTGTGATGTTATGTTATTTTATCTTAATGAGTCAGTTGAACTGTTCTTTACCTAAGCACTCTTTTCCTAAGTTCATACAATCAGCAAAGGTTTATATTCATTTTAATTGTATTACGCAATATTGTATGTTAACGAGTGAAAGAAAACATGAATACCAACCTTGAGGTCACAAATAAGGAAAAAATAAATAAAGGAAAAGCTAACTTACATTCAAACCTTAAGCACTTGGGAATTTACCTTCTTAGTTATTTACGGTAGGTTTAAAGCAGTGATAGCATAGTGGTGTGACCGTCGGACTGCCAAGTCATAGGTCTCAAGTTCGAACGCAAGATACGCACCTGTGATTTTTCGGATTCATGTGCGTATTGTATAATTATCACTTACTTCGGTGAAGGAAAACATCGTGAGGAAATCAGCATGCCCCAGAGATATTTCTCAACGGCATGTAAAGCTAAGTCAGAGGTCCAGGGGCGGTATAAAATATATATAATATACATCAGGTTAGGCTCTAACCACACTTTACAGAAAGAAGACGGTAGGTACCCCAAGTGAATTTCAGAATCTGCTTCCTAGTTTGATTGGTCCACTGACTGCTGCCGCGGCTCTTGACCTAAAGAAAGTGATTGTTTACTACAAAGGCTGTAATTTCATTTCATATGAAACGCGAATTGTTAATCAAATTCGCAGTCGCGAAAGTTTCAAGAATTCTATTATTGGAATAAAAAATCTTCATCTTCATTGCTTTTGGTTACTTAAGTACTTGTCGTAAATGTGTCTAACGTGTCTAAAATGCCTGATAATGTAAGTAGATCCACATGTTAGAGTTCAATACTGGCAGATTAAAAAACATAAAGTGAATTGATTTCATACACGGTTACCTTTTTTAAGTGGGAGATGAGTGCGATAACAAGCCGTTCTTTCGCACTCGGAGTAACTTTCACTTGCCGAAGCGAACAGCGGCACAGCGTTACAACGATGACAATGAGACAATTTAAACATTTCTTTTGAGAACATTTCACGTCGCTTTCTTAGTCTGGTAGCTGCAACATTTTACAGGTAACAAACCTATTTAATGAATGCGTATCGAAGTGACTCAACGAGTACATTTTAACACAATTTTAAAATAACTAACAGCTGCATTATTTCGAGCAAACTGTTTAGAATTGCACAGCAGAGTTTGTAAACACTCGAATTCATTTTATATGCACCGCCCTTAATGTGGATTCAGATTTGTGAGCATCACTTAGTTTATATGAATGTGGGGATTTTATGAGAATTTTATTCCGGTTAATCAGTGGAAAAATAGAAAACAGTATTTTAAAACTTCCATTCCATCAATTAGTTAATTACATAATTATTAGGTTCCTTCATAAATTCATAGCTAGGAACTTACTTCTTTTGAGTTCGATTACATTTGTCTGATGGTCTTCTGACTGTAAAGTGGAGAATACCTTATCTTACTTAAAGATATTAATGACTTTATTAATGATATGTAGGTAACTTGGAATTTGCAACGTTCTTGTACTAAATAAAGAGATCAATATGCTGTAAAGCGATTTCGCTAAGTTAATATTGCACTTCGCGCGAGAAGTCGATTATGTCATCGAAGCCTTACATCGAAATCCTGTTAACTGCACCATGTTCTAATGTAGTGCACATGTCAATGAGTTTGTTGCATAATGGTTAAAGTAGGTAGGTATGTTCATTGCATGCATAGAAAGTAGCAACCAATAGAAACGATGAACGTGTATACCTAATAATCTCCTTCCAACATCTAGGTATAGGTACCTAATTTTCCTGTTTTATCGATACTTCACAGCCTAGCTAGTTAGTTCTTACCTACTTCAGCTGTTTTAATGTAATCCGCGGTAACAGGTCGCAATCTGAATACAATAAGTCTCATTTAAATTTTACTTCATGAACACGTTCTTAACAATGCCACAATAGTTGTTTGTAGCGAATCAAGCGAACAATCCGTCTGCACTCCTATACAACTGTCTGGATATTCGTTTTCATTATGCATTTAAATAGTTAGTTCTGTTAATTAACATAAGTTTTTAACATAATTATTGACCATTTGGGGACAGACTAGATTTAATTTTATGAGAAAAATAATAATTATTATTCTTATTGCTACACCCATATTGTCCAACTGCTGGGCAAAGGCCTCCCTCCATTCTTTCCAACGGTCACGATTCTGGGCTACTTCTTTCCAATTCTCAAGGAAGACATCCAGTTCATCCCGCATCTCCTTCGTGATCTAAATTATTATTTAATGTATATAGGTATATAATTACATGAATAAATAATTATTAACTTAATCATTAGGTATTCATTCTTTTGCAGTGTGGTACAAAGCATGATGAATTGGACAAAGTGATTCGGTTGCTACCGTTCATCACTCATAAGAACGACAAGGTGACGCTGTCCGACCCCTTGGACCCGCTGAAGCTGCTCCCGCCGCAGGTCGCGTACTGGACCTACCCTGGCTCGCTCACCACGCCGCCTTGCACCGAGTCCGTCACATGGATCCTGTTCAAGCAGCCTGTACAAGTATCCGCTGAACAAGTGAGTTCAAGTTTAATAATAAGCCATATCAAACAAACCATTGCATCGTATCAAGGGGTTTAGTTTAATTGTATTGCTAGATAATAGTGCCCCGTTACATTTGTTTGATAGGCTGATAATGTTCAAGTGCTGATATCTAAATGAGCTTCCTTCCTCATACCGAATGGTGTGGGTATCTCATTGGAAATTGTTCAAGTTTAAGGCTCATAGCATTCTTCTGTTCTGTCTGTTGCAATAACTTTCTTTTTAATACTGTGCTTCATTTTCAAGAAGCTGAAACTCTAATCTCACTAATTTAACCCTTTCTTTTAGTGCACATTTTTTTTAGTTTATAGTTATATTAGTCATCTCTTTAGATTAAGGGTCTATAGTAGGTCAGATGGCTTAGCATGATCCTCCGTTATGCCGAAAATACTGCAGCATTAATTTTGAAATAAATATACGGCAAAGTTGAGGATTAATGCTAGGTCCTATGTTTGACGAAAACACGATTCCATAAAATTTTCTCGATAGAAAAAAATTCCAAAGTTACCTCCAAACCGAACGATAAACCGCTGGTATTCAAAAAATACATAAAATTAGATCATGAAACTTGGCATACTAACTGAACTACCTATAAAGCAGGTCTTATGTTTGTTATTTTTTTTAAATTCCTGTTATTTTCAGCTTAAAAAGAAAATACCTAAACTATCGGCGTCTTGAAGTTGGTTCTCTGCCGCCCGCCACCCGCGCTCAGTCTCGCTTCGGCTTTCGAACGGGAGAGCTGTGCCGCTTGCGCTCAGAACACACATTACGCAACAATACGACGTAAAATTAAAATTTATGTACTTAGGTTTATAGTGTGGCGCAATGGGGAATAACGGTTGGCGTAAAGAAGCAGGCAAACATAAATATGATAAACTTAATTAAATAAGTATCTATTCACCTATCTACTATTTATATACAAACATATAGGTAGACAGCATACGACACGTTTGGTGCAGTGGCTAAGCGATTGGCTGCTGCGCTACGAGTCGCAGGTGTTTCTGCATGTGAAGATTTGTGTTTGTAAGTTTCAATCACAAATGCATCGTCCACGATTCAGGAGAAATCCAGTGTGGGGCAACTTTTATAAAAAATAAAAAGATAAAAATTACCTATATAGTTTTGTTTTTGTTTTGACAATATATGTATATTACAACAAAATATAGGTATCTACAGTAAGTACTTAGTAATTGTTTTTTATAATGTTGTCCCACTCCAGGATTTCTCCTGAATCGGAGACGGTGCGATTACAAACACAAATCTTCACAACTATCGTTAGGCTATAAAAATATTTCTTCCGTGCGGGAATCGAACCCGCGACCCGCAGTGCAGCAGCCAAGCGCTTAGAAATACCTAATAAAAATATAGGTATGTTCGGAAAGTACCTACCTATCTAACTACAAGAAACAAAACTGTAACTTACTTATCCGACTGTAGTGCTACCTACCACATACATAAAATGTATGAACTTACTGACGTACCTTGGTAGTTTAGCTAAATAATTATAATGTATCTTTCTAGAAGACGTCGATTACACAGTACTGAAAACGATGGTGATAAAGATGATGTTCCGGTAAATTCGTCAGTATCTTCTACCTACCTAAAAATGTAACTGATCTGTTATTCGTACCCACGGCTACATAATTATCAAACTATACATTTCCAGTATAAGCTGATCTCACATTGTATAGGCATTCCGTACAATGAGAGGTCAGAAAAAGCAATAAGTACCTACGAAGTCGCGCACACATCCGCATTTCTTAAAACAGAACGTACTACACGATCAATTATAAACCTTATCCCATCAATCACAGCGTGTATATACCATGCACCGTACAACTTACCCACACAAAAACATCGGTTGCTATCGTTGTGCTGTGCAAAAGCAATTTATTTTACATGTACGCTAGTGATTGACTAAATCGGAAAGTTATCGAATCTTACATTTATTATTGTACAAAAAAAATTGGGGTCCTCAAAATAAAATAAATAATAAACTGCATGTCCAGAAAATATTATAATAAAAATAAACAATATGTAGCTAAAAAAAATATTATTAAGTAAATTAACACAATCAAAAATACGGTTACGTTGGTTTAAGCTGTCATAGCGTATTGAGATTGAAACAGTAGGTATTGTTGAACCCTGCTATGGTGTTTACTCACTGACCTTTAAAGTGGAAGTATTTGTGCAGCACTTGCCGCTTTGATATTACTGGGGTGGCACTTTTTGTCAACTAGTGTACTCTTAAATTCATATATTTTTCCATGACAGATTTGATAAGAAATAATTTATGTCATTATTCAATGGGAACTGCTCAAATTGGTAAAACGTAATATTAACAAAGAGATCTAATCCTATCGATCGATCGATAACCTACGTTAGTCGATCTGCACAAGCACATCACTAACTTGCTGCAAGACGCCACCGCGCCGGCCACGGCCGCGATGCATCCACTTAATAACGTATCGTTTTGTGATGTTTACATTGCTTGTCCAGTCACTTAGCGGCAAACTTAGGTAGTGGTTAAGGGGCAATGTATTTGTTGCAAAAATAGTACAGTCGCTGTGATATTTGAAAACAAAAATAACATAGTAAGAGCAAGAAATATTTTACGATTTGTTGTTTTTCATGATTTTAAAGACAAATATAGTAAAATACTTGTACTAACACATGGTAAGTGATTCCATTTTGACGTTAGTAGGTACATTGAAACTAAATTTGCGATTTACAATTTTATGTTCATATAATGACAAGTTAATATTAAATTATGATTGATAATTTTATTAAGTAGGTACTTAGTACTCGTCCGATAATAGTGTAGTTTACTCTAACAAAATCGCTTCGACTTCGTGTGCCCGCGTCACCGCGAGCTGTGTGCGATCGCGCCGATCGCGATAAAATAGTGAGGTGGCGCGGGGAAGTGGGGGCCAAATTAGAATTTGAGCTGAGGTTATATAGACTCTTAATAAAAATGTGTGTTGCACGAATAAAAAGTAAGCGCAAAAAATTGGGTAAATAAACATAAAATCTAAGTACAACCCACATAATTACGTCATTTCTCGTAGTCTTTTGAAAATTTATAATCCGATTACGAATAGTAAATGACGCAACAGACACTTCTACGATGTGTAGTGTAGGTGCCAGTTTCCGATGCACACAGCGTTCAAGTATCCACGGACTAAATAATAGCAGACGTCCGATCACGACCTACTTTACCAGCTACTTTCCAAATACTCATTAGGTGGAATATGTTTTCTAATTCCAACTACAGTTACGCTTAATTGCGTATTAGAATTAAAAAATCATATTCAAAAGTAAAAATATTTGCCTTGTTCTATCAGACTGTCTAATTACCTACGCTTTAAATAGCTTCCTGTTGAGCTACTTTGTACCCTAGCCATAGCTCGCTTTTAAATTAAAAGCTCGATTTTAAATTAAAAGCTCGCTTTGCTCGCTCTTGGAGCATCAGTTCCTTTTATTAAATGGTGTCCCTAAGTCTAATGTAAATAGTAAAGTTAACCCTTACAAATCCGTTTTTACTAGCACCCTTCTGCACCCGGCCCTAGCTCAAAACCTGCCCTTGACCCTAGCTATAAAAACTTTTGTAACTAATGACATAACTGATTGGATTTCAGTTGGCGTCGATGCGGAAACTGAAGTGTGGTGAGGCGTCATGCGGCGTGGAGGCCATGGAGGTTCTGTACAACTACAGGCCGACTCTGCCGCTCGGCAACCGCGAGCTGCGCGACTACGGCGCCGGCAACTAACGGTCGCTGGGCCCGGCCACATCACCCCGGTGCAGCGGCAGTGCGCTACTATACAATATCAAGATATAATCAGACAATGAGCACCCCATTGCGCAGTTGCTCCTGAAACTAGTGCCTCTTTTCGCATTCCGGCGAGCTAAACTCACGGATGACACGTGGGCTACGTAACTCTTATGAATGGTGCCTACGCAATGTATGTTGTATGTTCCATAAAAACGAATCTCGTCATAGCTATGTATGTAGTACCTAGTTGTAGTTCTAAGAGAAAAATAATCTCCGATCCCAAATCCTACGCGTCTGTTAATTGTCACGTCAAATACAGAAAAGACGGTTTG
The DNA here is from genome assembly GCA_964057025.1 of Standfussiana lucernea. Taxonomy (NCBI): domain Eukaryota; kingdom Metazoa; phylum Arthropoda; class Insecta; order Lepidoptera; family Noctuidae; genus Standfussiana; species Standfussiana lucernea. Next base: position 8,074,384 of record OZ059785.1, read on the forward strand.
TCTCAAAACATCAGAGATTCGTTGCGTAATTCGTCGTATTTGGATAAGAAACATTCAAATACATTCGCATTTATCATGTTAATCAAGGTAATAGTAATACATAGCATAGTAGATATATGCGAATTCGATGTGTGCGAGTAAGTTCAAGTGACTGTAGCTTATGTAGACACGATTTTCAAGTGCCTGCACTACTTCGAATAAAATGTTATTTATATTGAAATTTATATTAAATAAGATATCTATAACATTTAAAAAATGTGCTTTTATGGTCACACAATAATATGAAAACAGTGTCTTCGAATATTTTTTTTTAATGTTTGACATTCATCATAATGGCGTAATTAGATTTTCATTAACAATATTGTAACGTATGTACATAATAAGTTTTATATGAAATGAATATATTATAATGATTAACATATACAGCAATATCCTGGAGGTAGGCTAAAAATTCAATTAAACTAAATCATAAAATGAAAACAATACAAACAAACAAGATAGTTTCCGCAAAAAAACGTCCACATTGGCTCTGATTGAAATATGAGCTGAGATGTAACATAAGATGCCCGCTGTGTCTCGAACTAAATATGAATGAGTTAGCGTATTATTAAGGGTTATTATTGTTTTTATTTACATACACATCACGTCTTTTAAGTGATATTTGGTCCAAGCATATTACAATGTTAGGTCACTGATCTCTAACTTTTGACTCTGCCAACGACCGGACAAGTCTGTCACTGGATCAAGTCGACTGTAGTCAAAGCAGTGTCTTGACTGAACAACTTACATAATACGTAATAAGTTAAGTATTGTATGTACCTTAAAACAAGAGTGCCTCAAATGTATCAACGTCATAGTTATGTTAACTGGGACGTCATACGATAAATTTTAATGTAAGTATTTATGTTATTTAGATAAGGTGTTGAAGCTTAAAAGCAATGTACACAATAAATAAACATAGTTTTTAATAATTATCTATTGTTTTACTTTACTTCAACAGTCCATTGAAGGCGTAAAAGAACCTGTCATTAAAATATCAACACGGCTGCACCGTGAACGTGGCCTATCGCTGTAGTCTTATTGAAAGCCGCCTTGAAACGCCCCTATAATGGACTGACCGTATTAAGAAATCACTGACGAAAATCTTAGCTGCCGCGCTAGTGACGCTAGTCTAGAGTCTAGAAGTCACAAGCGCCACTGCTGACATCTGTTCTAATACCTGGTGGGGCAAGGTGTTAGGGTCTTTTCATTTGGGATTTTGACAGTAGCGCCTCTGAGTCAAGATATGTGCCAGGTAATGGCAATAGGCTCGCTTACCTATTACATAAATAGCGATATGGTGTTAGGACTGGTACACACTGGTCGTTATCCCTGCCAGCGGGTGGGTTTGCCCGCAATTACAATCAGAACCCTATTTCTGAAGTGGTATTAGTATGAGTGCTTAGGTATCTAAGGACACAACATTTCACCCTACAGTAAATGGGGGTACTAATACGCCAATAATAAATGGAGGGAGGATAAAATCGATAACTTTATATTTTTAAAAAGAAGTGTTAATCGTCTTTCGTTGTACTGTAATGTCGGCCGAACATCATGCCTAAATGCAGGGGCGGATACAGCCCTCAAAATAGGTTGTGGTCACGGCCGCCATAAAATCGGCAAAGTGACGTCGAAACAAAAAAAAAAGGAAAAATCTTCGTGGAGTGGTAGTAGTTGAATGATGAATTTTACAAGTAGAAAATAATAACATGAAAAAACGAGTGCAGCAATAGTATATTATGTTAGATTTTCAGAATAATCAACAGACTTTAGAATTGAGGAGCGGGCGCAGCGAGCTCGAAAATTTAAGCAGCTCTCCTCCGGTTATTTATATAGGCGTTATTGAAATGATTTTGTCAACTTTGGCAAAAAAAAGTATCAGAACCACGTAGACTGAGAGACGAGCGAGCGTAACGAGCTCGCAATTTTTACACCCCGCGTCCCATGTGATTTCTTTCTTTTTATATTTTACTTTGTCGACTTATACATAACAGTTTCAGAATGAATAAGTATATTGGACTCCAGAATGGAAAATCGAGCAAAACGATCTCGATAATTTTTACTGTCCTTCTCGGATTTGTACGAGTATAGATTTTGTTATTAGGTACCATACATACAAGGTAATTTTGTCGTCATAATTACGCATAAAAGTTTCTGAACAATGAAGAGACTGTAGGATGCGAAAAAAACGAGCTCGAAAAACTAAGCATAGCCTTTTTGGCTACACCATTTCTTGTATATAGGTCCACGCAGGTACAACCGTGGGGCGAACACTAATTAATTAATAAACCTGTAAAATGTTAGCCTGTTTCATCATAAAATGATAAGTGTGTATGTTTGAATCAAGGGCGTCGCCAGCATTAGGGCCAGGAGGGGGCAGAGCTTTTTTGGGAGTAAAAACTGATTTGTAAGGGTTTAGTTAACTACACACATCAAAGTATCTAGGGATCAACATATATTTTTGCAATAACTTTTCTCCTGATTGATATTAATTAAAATTTTCTTTAAGGATTCATCAAATAAAGTGTTTTCGTTTGTCACAGTAACGATAAACCAAGTCACCTTTGCATTAATAAAGAAATTTGCCATTTTCCTAATAAAGGGATTTTTGACATTTGAACCACTAACATTAAAGTTCGAAAAAAAGACTGAAATAACAGTTTTCTTTAAAATTTTATTGGGTAACTTAAACAATTAATAATCCGTGTTTCTACCGCGAACACTAACAACACAAGAACATCGGTTTGGCATACTCAGAATGAGTTCATCCAAATCACGCTGTGGAATGGCCGCCCATGTTCGTTGCAACAACAAAAAAAGGTCTTCTTGCGACTGGATACCCTCCATATTCGGCAGAGCTCTTCTCTGTAGCATATCCCATGCATGCTCAATCGGGTTCAAGTCTGGCGACTGAGCAGGCCAGGGCAGGACATTGATGTTAGCTGCGGCGAGAGTCTGTCTTACAACTCTTGCGGTGTGCGGTCGTGCATTATCATGCATTAACTGAAATAAGGGACCGATTTGCACTTGTAGAGGAACGATGACGTCCGATACAATCGTCTCAGCATAAATTTGAGCGTTGAGGTTGCCTCTGATCCAAATCAACTCAGTTCTTCCGCCGATCCAAATACCCGCCCATACCATGATGGTTCCACCACTATAAGGATGGACTTCCTGGCAGGATTTTAATCGCTGTTGGCGTCCAGGGGTTCTCCAGTGTCGTATACGTCTTGTATCCGGTCTCATACCAAAACGAGACTCATCAGAAAAGCACACGAAACGCCATTGTTCTTCTGCCCAATTTCTGTGTTCAAGAGCCCATTGATATCGAATCCTACGATTGTGCATTGCTATAGTTGGTACCCGTAGCGGTCTTCGGGAATGAAGGTTCACTTCATGCAAGCGGTTTCTGACTGTTTGGTCGCTAATTAAGTTCCCTGAAGAGTGATGAAGCCTCACGGCTAACATCATGGCGGTTATTGTTGGAGCTCTTCGAGTTAAGATTTGAATGTATCGGTCTTGTCTCCGTGTGGTGCAGCGATACCGTCCTCCATGGCGCTCAGCCACGGTACCAGTGCTTCGGTAACGTGTCCAAAGTCGACTGATAACACTCTGACTTGTATTCAGAGCTAAAGCCACAGTACGTTGCCGGGAACCAGCTTCTATCATTCCCACGGCTCTGAGCATTTCTTCCCTGCTTAAATGACGTCGCCGCTCCATAATAACGTTGGTTTTAATCAGTAGTAGGGAAACAGTAGCACTAATAATGTCTTCAATGCGTTGTATGTTTTTATAGGGAAAATATTGACAGCTTATTTTCATCTTTTACTCGAATTTGATTGAGAGTTCCTGATTCAAATTATGAAATGCACCAAAAAGGATCCATATAAATTTATAAAATCATAAATTTATTACAAAGCCACATCTCAATCTCAAGAAATCCGCATAAAAATGCTTGATCCCTAGACACTTTTGATGTGTGTATATACGGATGTAGCTGAAGTTCTTATTAGAATCTAAAATGCAATAGCCAATTTAAAATCACTTCACTCACTTCACTTCAGATTGGTTAGATATTCCACACTTGTTTATATAGAAGAGTTACAAATTTTTAAGAGTTATTTAAAAAGTCTAGAAACTAAAAGAATATTTAAGCTCTCCACTCCAGAGAAGTTAGCTTCTCTTTAGTTCTTTTATTTAGCAATAGGGATCGACAGCGAATCGACTAAGGGAGACAATTTTAAGAACAAAAGGAAGAAACTAAGAAAGGCTCCTCGAGCGAGCGAGGCGAACTCGAAAATTTTAAGACCCTACCATGGACAGGTTAGAATTGTTTCGACCCTTCATACAGCAGTTACGTGGTCGACTCAATAAGGTAAAACCCTCAAGAGGCAGTACGCTACAAGAGCGAGCGAAGCGAGCTCAAAAATTTTAACACCTTACCTACCTTGGATAGGTAAGAATTTTTTCGACCTACCGGAGTTTCTAGAGAAACTAGGGTGCAAAAGCCAGTGCAGCGAGGATTAGTAGTGGCATGGACTTCCCAACTAAAGCAAATACATTCCCCGAAAGGGTTGTAATATTGCCAGCTATTTTGGTAGTTTTATATGGACACGTGACAAATCAGTTGTGGAACCTAGGACCCTACACTAAGCGGTTGCATTTGCGACCACTAGAGGAATTAACGACGCTGTCCTACCAAAACTATGTAACTATGTATGTCGCTACCGAAATACGGAAAACCAAATGCATTTGTTGGCTTCAGAAAGAAGACAACAGTTAAAAGAAAACGGACATCAATATTACATTAAACATATTTATTGGACGCCTGTATACACAGCACCACATTATGTTCAAAGGATTTTACAAAAAAAAGCACTATTAAGCAAACATGTTTAAATATTACTTTGTTCTAATAGGCCTGCTAACGAATAACATACGACATAGCATCATGAAGGTAGTTTGTTTTGTTCATCTTACAATAATACAAAAATGGCTCTCAAAAATGCTATACTTTGTGAATTATAACTATGTTTTTGGTTTCAGATATTGTATATAAAACTTACAAAATCTAATTTAAAAAACCTGATGTATTCTTACGTACGTCTAAGAATCAATGTATGTAGTGATAACATACATAGTCCGTGTAACTACTATGTAGAAACAACTATTAAAATAAACATGAAATCAAATTGTCAAATCACATTTTCTTCTAAATAAAATCTAAAACATTTACATGATCTAATAATTTCCATATTTTTCGACAAAACAATAGCTATTGGGTTACCTATACAATTGGCAAGTTGCTAAATAATAATAATTAATTAATAGGTGGGATTCCTTTCGAGCAACAGGGCACACTAAAATTTTATCAGATCTTCACTTCCATCTTCTTGGTGTCTGCTGGCATTATTGTTAGTAATCTCAATAGTTGGACTTTGGACATCACAATTTTTGGGTGACACTTTTCTTCTAGGCGGAATTGGTGCTTCATCTAAAATACCAGTTGTACCTAAACTCCTACTTTGTTCTGCAAATAATTTAACTTCTTGATTTATTTCGACTCGCCGACTGCTCGGCGACAGTTTCGTTCTGACGGGCGGGCTTGGCGCAGTTCTAGAATACATCGGACGATTGTCAAATATAGTCGTATTAATTGGATTCATACTTCCAGGTAGTAAGGCTGCAGTTTTACTTCTCTCAAGAGAGTACACTTCACTAGAACTTTCTTCTCGTTTCTCAATAGTTTTTTTGTGATCGTCAGTATAAAATGTCGCCTTGTTGGTGTATTCTGAACGGAAATGCCTGTGTGCTTGAACATCCGACTTGCTTCTTTCGAGCGTGAATGCGCCATTTGTGTGAAGATGACAACTGAATGAACTAGTATTCACTGAGCATGCAGGTGCAGTTGAGAATGGTACTGAAGGTGCCCACAAACATGCCCCCTCATTTCTTGGTACTAGCAATAGAGGATCCTGGATAAAATATATAATACAATTATTCAAACAGGTAAATAAAATTTTGTAGCTTATACATAACTCATAAATAGTATCTTATCACAAAATTATATCATTACTGTTCAGTAATAATAATTTTGGGTTTTTATGGTATTTCAAGATAAGACAAAATAGATATTTCAAATCTCTTATTAAGATGTTATCATGATATAAATACGTCAAGGATTACCTTCCCAGTGATTGCAAAAATTTTAGACTGTAGTGCATAAAGCTTGTTGCGTAGGTATTCATACGAGCACTCTCGTAACTTCATGACCCACTGTACAACATTGTCTTCAGCACGGGCAGCAAATACATGTCGTTTTTCAGGTTCATCTCTGTAATCATTTGAAGGAGATATTAGAAACAACAATAAATCTCCAAAACAATAAAAAGGTTATTAGTTCTGTTGCTAGCTATCCAAGGTTTTTACATTATTGAACCAATTTTAAGCATTACAGTATTTTAAAAAATTTTTTTTTAGAATGATACCCTTATAGAATAATAGACTTACATAAATGATATTGAAAATGAAAATGGTATACTCTGCCCATGTTCCATCTGTATAGAAGAATTCTCTAATATAAACATTCCCGCTGGACATTTTGTATCAAATTTACCCATTTCACTTATTTTAAAATAAAATAAATAATTATTTATTAGCCGAAACCATCTCTCTTTGAACACTGAAATGAAATAAACATAAAATAATATTGACCAGAAGTGGAGTGTGGGAGTGCATACAAATGCAAATAACTAATGAAATATAAAACAATAGTGTTTTCTGTAATAAAACCAAAGTTATGAATAAGAAAGTCATTCGCTGACTTTGGTTACTGGTTACATGAATATTATGTTTATAGTTACATATTTTAAGTTTATATTAGTAAAGATGTCACTTTATTATAGATAGTGTAGCATTATTTGGCAGTCTCCATCCTCATAAAATACCTCATCCCAAGGTTGTAAGGGCCATTGTAGAAATTAAAATTCTTAAGTCACATCATACATAATGACTGTGAGTGAGTAGTAATTAAACATGAAATTATTATGATTGAAAGGGATATTTTTTATGACTCATTCCAAAATAAGTTTGAGGAAAATGTAAACATAAAAGGTGATTATTGGCAATATTTTTAGAATATGTTCTATACTGACCTGACTGATTACGATAACCGCCATTGGAAATCTTTTTATAGTTTAATCTGCCTTCAATTACACAAGGTTGATCGCTCAGTTGAGCGAGTTCACGAATATTGCATTTCATTTGTACATACAGTGATACAGATCGTAAATAAATAAATAAAACTAACACGTAGACCTATACACAAAACTAAAAAATCATTAAATATAGATTGTTACATATCATTCATAATTAGTATCTTAGTGTAATTATTAAAATCAAGGCAAATTTTGTACCGAGAAAGAAAAACGTAAGAAATTCTGTGGTGGTTGCTGATTGCTGTGCTATCAACTGTGACAGTGACAGCGCACTCAAAAGTCAGTTTAACGTCTAGTGTTGCCATTTTTTTTAGCAAAGATTCGACTTCCACCGTAGTACTTATTGATTCCATGTGTAATTGACTTTAACTATCGGCAACTGAATTCTTGAGTTGTGGTAGTCATGGAAGTGCCACGCGGTCACAACTTTGCTCCACCTGTCCTGCACCTTACTAGGTGTCCTGCCTGCATAACTCGATTTCCAACATCGAAGACCTTTGTATGTCTTCGGATTTTGATACAACCAGCAATTTGAAAAAACTGCTAGAACGCACGTCCGACTCGCACACGACAGTTTCCGTACCACCGCACAATACAATAAAAAAACGTCTTATTTTTAACTTTATTTATTTTTCAGACTTATTTTTACATTTTTAAATATTCCTATACAAAATTGGTATAAAAAAAATATATTTGAAAATGTATAAAATAGTAGCCCACCAGCACCGGGAACAGGGTCCGAGCTACCGGTGGTCAGGGCTCTTGAGAGAGGAACCTCCTAACAATACGTGCCGTGTCTAGCAGTACTGCTTTCTGAATAAAGCCCTTGATCCAGCCGCCAAGCGAGTGCCTCCTCAGATGTTGGTCGAGGCTCTTGGCTATTAAACCATTGGCCGACACGACTATCGGCACAACGACTGCTGTACTCACGTCCCACATGTCGACAACCTCGCGAGCAAGATCTAGATACTTGAATTGCTTATCTTTCTCTGCTTTCACGAGGTTCTCGTCATGCGGGATCGTTATATCAACGATCATTGCGCGACGCTCCAGTCGATCTATCACCACAATGTCAGGCTTATTAGCAACAATAGTCCTGTCAGTGACGATAGGTCGATCCCAACACAACGTGATATTACCATCATCGAGAACTGGGTTGGGCGCATACTTATAGTATGGCACTTCTGATTCCACAAGGTTGTACTTCAAAGCAAGTTGCTGGTGGATAATCCTAGCTACGAGGTTGTGTCTGCAAGTACTCTCCGTTAGCCAGACGAGAACACCCAGAAATAATGTGTCGGATCGATTCTCCCGGACGGTGGCATGCCCGACATATGTCAACCGTGGCGTCCTTCACAATGTATTTCCGATAGTTATTCGTCATCATAACTTCGTCCATTATTGCACAAACAAAACCTTCGGTTTCCCCGAAGAAGTCACCGAAACGCAGCCAGGATACGGACGCTAAGAAGTCTACATCGGGCCCATGTAGGGCCCGGTAAAAACGTTCGTGAAGCTCCTTGCTCTGCCATACCTCTCTGCGGTCATTAGTGTTTAATACTATAGGTTTGCGCCAGTTCTTGTTAGCCAGCGAGAGCGAGGTAAGGCCCTTGTCCACTGAGACCACATCTCGTTGCATCCCCAAGTCGGCTTCTAGAAAGTATTCTCTGAGACTGCATACTTCATGGTTGTACAGGGTCTTAGCATTTAAGAAGCCACGACCCCCGCACTTCCGCGGAATATACAGTCTCATCACCGACGACCGTGGGTGATGCATCCGATTTGCGGTCAGCAATGTGCGGACCCTCCTATCCAAGGCATCAAGTTCCGTCTGAGTCCATTTGAGTATGCCGAAAGAATACATCAAAACCGGCATGACCCAACCGTTGAAGGCGCGCACCTTGTTTCCGCCTGACAAAAGACTGCTTAGAACTTTATTCAGGCGGCCAAAGAAGCGCTCCCTCAACGATTGTTTCATGTCGGCAGTATTAATGCCTAATGCTTCCGACATACCCAAATACTTGTAGGTTTCTGTTGAGGAGAGGGACCTAAGGTGTATGGAATCCGAGAGTTGAGTACCCACGGCTTCCATAATCTGCCCTCGCTTCACATGCTTGACTGCACATTTGTCCACACCAAATTCCATTCTGATGGCACTACTGAAAGTTTATATTACCTTCAGTAGCTTCATCAGTTGCAAATTGTTGGGGGCAAAGAGTTTCAGATCATCCATGTAAAGAAGGTGAGTTATGACCTGACCACCTCTCCTCAACCGATAACCTAGACATGAACCCTCTAGCAATGTGCTGAGAGGGTTCAAGGCTAGACAAAACCACAATGGACTCAAACTATCACCCTGGAATATGCCACGCTCAATCCCTATCGGTTCGCTGTTCCCTTGGATCTGTCGACATCCTGGATAGCGAAGGACCGTTCTCCAGAACCCCATACATGACATCAGGAAGGCACACAGAGTTGCATCTACTTTATAAACCGTTGGTAGACAAGTAATTCAATAATCAATAATCTTTATCAATAATCTTTATTACACAAGAAAGTGGTTACAAAATTGTGTGAAGTCCCTGACTCCTGTGCTAGGTGAGAAACCTGTGTTACAGGAGCCAGTGCCCTCTCCCAGAAAAAGATATTACAGAATCTTATGCAAAAGATTAACAAAAATAGAAATAAAATAAAAAGTATAGTAACAACAAAAATAAATTAAAAGTGGTTGAAAGAAGCCTGTATTGTGTATGAGAGTGTCTGCGTGTGTGTCCTTGTGTGAGCGTATGTGTATTTGTGTGTGTGTGTGTGTGTGTGTATGTGAGTGTGAATTGAATAAATTACAAATTGGTCTATAAGTTTTGGGCTCCGCAGTACTACCTAATTTATGGAGCAGGTGGGTAATTCCGGTCGTCAAGAACTGGGGCAGCGATCCAGATTCTAAAGCTGATTGAAACTGGAACGCTAAGCAAGCGTGCGATCTCTGGAACCATTTGATCCAGAAATTGTGCAGTCCATCCGGCCCTGGAGATTTCCAGTTAGGCAACGGACGGACTGCACGAGCTACGTCTTGGGGACTGATGATGATTGCCCCCATTTCTGGTATTGGATCACACGCTCGTTCAACCTCCCGGGTCCAATCGCCCTCAGTGTGACTGACAGGCACCGACCAGATGCTGCGCCAGAACGAGCACATTGTGTCATCATCCGGCAGACGCATGTCAGCTACACCTTGGTCCGGTCGTTCCCAAGCCCTATAGACCCACCTTTCATCGCTTTAGAATGTGCGATTCTAAGTGTACCGCTCCATTCGCCGCTTGTACCGACGAATACGGCTTGCTCATGCACAGATCTTTTGCTTCAGGAAGTCGATGCGCTCTGTGACGCGGGCCAGATAATCACGAGAATTAATATCAGTTCCTGAGAACGCCCGCTTCACAAAGCGCATCACTCTAGGGCGAGTATTGCCCTCTCTGAAGCAGATTAACTTCTTATTTTTATTATTATAGCGACCACTTTAATACCCACTCAGTAAGATTTAAAGTGTCTATCTTTAAATCTTAAAAATTTATCGTCCTTTTAATCTTCAAAAGATGTATCCTTTAAGATAGATATTAATAAAATAAACATAAAATAGACGCGCCCTGTGACAGACGGACGGACGAAGGACATAGGTGAGAGTCAAAGTGGCGGGTGTACCATAGCGAAACAAATTATACCAATTACCAAAAAAAATTACCTATAATGTACTATTTTGTACCTAGCTCTAAGAAGTCTGTACCTCCTTCAGAACGAAATTATTTCGAAATTAAGGTACACCCGCCATATTGACATCAATATGGCGGGTGTACCTTAATACTTTATTATTTAACCATTACTCTTAAAATATAATTACATCAAAAAAATGTACCTAAAAAGTACCTCAAGTAAGAAGAAACACACACTTGATCAGTGGGATAGTTCCTGAGATATAAAACAACCGTGTCTCGTTTACTTTTGTTTATTATTCTTTCAAGTTATTTTATGTTCTTCTCTCGTAAAAGAGTACAAAAACCCTACCCACGGGCGGGAGCCAAGTTTGTATGGGGGAGTTTAAATGGTGAATGTGGATGATATTGTAGAAGAAGTAAGGAATTACCGGGTGATGCAACAGGTGTTGAGAATTGTTGCTTTTTGGAGCAGCTGAAGTGTGTGGGGAGGCATGTGTAAAGTGTGAAGGCTTTGTATAAGAGACTTTGGTACGATACCAGTGGAAGAGAGCACTATAGGGACGATGTGGACGGTTTGTGCTTCCCACTGGGTTTTTATTTCTATGGCGAGGTCTTGATATTTACTAAGCTTTTCAGATATTGTAGTTTGAATGTTGTGTGAGTTCGGGATAGCTATATCTATTAAGTAAACTGTTTTATTGGCTTTGTCGTGAACGGTTATATCTTGGTCTATTGAAATGTATAGTTTTGTCTTTTATTATCGTCTGATCCCAATAGATTTTCTGATTGTTATTGTCTAGTATTAATTCCGGTTTATATTTATAATATGGTTTCATCTCATTTATGAGTTTATATTTAAATGCTAATTGTTGGTGTATAATAGCGGCAACTTGGTCATGTCGATGCTTATAGTCAGTCTGTGCAAGTGATTTACAAGCTCCTGTAATATGTTGTATGGTCTCAGAGGCGGTGTTGCAATGTCTGCATAAGTCAGTCGGTTGATGAGGGTCTTTAACAGCGACTGATCAAGAGTTCTGACCGCCCTAGGCTAATTATGAGGACGCGCCCTCGCCAGGTGTGTTACGGACGGCCGAAAAAGTAGTAAGTGAGTAGAGTAGTAGTGTGAAAATTTTAACATGGTTATTGCGAGGCAGATTAAACAAAACTCGCACTAGGCACTCTGTTGCCAGCTCACCCACTCGCTCCACCACCGACCGATTCGAGTAACAAGTCAGTGTTTCCATTACCCGCGCTTTTTAAAATTTCAAAATTTATTGTTAAAATCAGGGACTCTCAAGCGCATTTTTAGTTTTAGTGTTTTGTCTCGGTCTAGTTGAAATATGTAGGGTAGATGCAATGATGCTAGATTAGTGCATGCGAAGACACGATTTCAGCGCGCCCCTCCCGATCCTCGCGCCCTAGGCTGCAGCCTAATTAGCCTAAGGGTTAATCAGGCCCTGGTCTTTAATCATGTATTTCCTGTAATTACGAGTAGCTATTATTTGGTCTTGGATCGCCATAATAAATCCTTCCGTCTCGGGAAACAGTTCGCCTCGTTTGAGCCATTCGTTCGACTTGGCTTTATCGACGTGTAGTTGGCTTAGATAGGCTCGGTGTCTCCCGTGAAGGGCTTTGGCTGACCACGCGGCAACTTTTTCTTGCGTGTTTATGAGTTGTTCATTAATTTGAGTGTTCTTATTGTGTAGGTTAAGAGGCATAAGTTTCGTATCGTGTTCCGTTATATGTTTGTGTAGTGAAGAATTTTCGGATTTGTTATGAAAGTAAGCTCTTAGTGAAAGTATCTGTTTCTTGTGTAAGTTGTGTATGTCTATCAGACCTCTACCTCCTTCTTGGCGCGTTCTTATGATTAATTATATTATTGATCTAGGTACATACACGGTGTAAAAAGACACATCACACATAAAAAAAATTGTTCTACAGGTACATATATTTTTATTAAATCTTTTCAAAGTACTCTCCACCAGCCTCTATACAAAGATTCATGCGTCTGAACCAGTTTTCAAAACACTTTTTCCAGTCCGCCGCAGACACCTCGTTTACAGCCTGCTCGAACGCAGCCAGCGCATCTTCCGGCGACGAAAATTGTATCCCCTTGAGCAGATTTTTTATTTTTGGAAATAAAAAGAAGTCACACGGTGCTAGATCAGGGCTGTAAGGAGGGTGACCCAGGAGTTTGACTGGTGTACTGTCCAGGAAGTCCCTCGTTTTGAGCGCGGTGTGTGCAGGCGCATTGTCGTGGTGGAGCAGTAGTCCGCGGAGCCCTGTGTTTGGTCGCTTGTTGCTCACAACAGAAAAAACTTCTGGTAAACATTTGGTAGTATACCATTCGGCGTTGATGCTTCTTTGATCTCGTAAGGGAATTGAGGCCAAGTGGCCAGTCAAAGTAAAAAAGCTGGCGATCAAAATCTTCCCCCCGCTTCGAGATCGATTCACTTTGGTAGGCGTTGGTTCATTTTGAAACACCCAAACTGTCGACTGGCGCTCGGTTTGTGGATCGTATTGATAAATCCAGGACTCATCACCTGTTACGATGTCGTAAACACGCCGAGACGAGCCTGCTTCAAATTTGTTCAGCATATCACGGCACCATTCCACCCGGGCCTGCTTCTGAGCGTCGGTGAGGTAGTGCGGCACCCAGCGCGATACTATCCTCCTCACGCGAAGATGCCCGTGTAGAATCTCGTGAACGCTTCCCGATCCAATCTTTAATATGTGCTGAATCTCCTGATATGTAATTCGCCTATTATCTTGGATTAAATTTTTCACTGCTAGCACGTTTTTTCCGTAATAGCCGTCAAAGGGCGACCGCTTCTTTCTTCATCCCCCAAGGTTGGTCGACCGCGCCTAAATTCGTCATACCAACGATACACGGTTGCCTTGGAGGGGCCTTCATCCATAAATGCCATTTGAAGTCTATCGAACGATTCATCCGGTTTGAGGCGACACTTGAAATCGTAAAAAATCATAGCTCTAAAATGTTCCCGGCGCAGATCCATTTTTCAGTAAGACACGATACTTTGAATTGGCTCGCAAAAAATGTGGAGGGAAATTTTGAAAATGGAACACACATATTTTTACTTACAAGTAATCATATTTTCGAAAAATATTCTAACTGGCCAGTCTCCCATATATAAAAACTATTTATCGCAATACCTTCTGAGGGGCCTGGTATAACTATTTCAATATATCATGATAATTATCGTGTTTATATACACCAGACACGGTTATTTCATTTCTCAGGAACTATCCCACTGATCAAGTGTGTGTTTCTTCTTACTTGAGGTACTTTTTAGGTACATTTTATGATGTAATCATATTTTAAGAGTAATGGTTAAATAATAAAGTATTAAGGTACACCCGCCATATTGACATCAATATGGCGGGTGTACCTTAATTTCGAAATAATTTCGTTCTGAAGGAGGTACAGACTTCTTAGAGCTAGGTACAAAATAGTACATTATAGGTACATTTTTTTGGTAATTGGTATAATTTGATTCGCTATGGTACACCCGCCACTTTGACTCTCACGGACATAGGGTACCATTATTAAGTTCAACTGTATCATCAAGCGAAGATTTGTATAGTTCTATATAAATTAGATTTTTAATTGATTATGCACACCTTGCTTGTCCAATACACTTCAGACCGTGGCAGAATGGTCGATATCGGCTTTGATTGCCATAATAAGAAATTGAATAGAATAGGGTAACCTTTGTGTATGGAAACCTAACAATTTTGAATTTCGCGGGCTGTACCTGTTTTCCAGGACTGATATAGATATTTTCCAATATAAGCAATAATTAAGGAATACCTACCTGCATTGGTGTAGGTGTTAATATTAATAAATAATAAAAACACAATATAATTATTCGTTTATTTTTAACTTTTAGTACAAAATAAAACTAGTACACAGGGATACATCTCAAACCTAGCATTTGCATGTTGAATAGTCCGAGGCTTACGACGATAAGTCTTCTCATTTGTACTATTTTAGACACTATAACGTCACACAGATTAGCTCATTATTCCCCATCAAAAATAAAATTAATCATAACTGAATAATGTAATCACTCTTCGAGTTAATCCGACCAAAATAGATGTTTTATTGCCGACATTACACTTTATTACTATTGGTACCTACTTCAGATTAGATTTTTAAGCTTACTTATCAATATACAAATACATAATTTTGAGGTTTGGAGCGGCATTGATGAGTTTTTCAGGCACAATCAAACCAGTGCACCCCAATGTTTAAAATACATGAAACGACACTTTATAATTAACTTGTAGAACCTTTTTCATTTAAAACATGACCTTGGTTTAAGATATTACTGTTCTAGAGTCGCCTATGTATTATAAACATATCTGGAAATTCGCATTTACAGAATGTAATATTCATCGATCTCAAGTGATTAAAACTGCTCAAGTAATAACTATTACAATCGTACAATACTCGTGTTATTTTTTTTTTCAAGTCTTCTTATCTAATAAAACATTACACCGTGCACAGTAAGTAAACATACTGTACAAAAATAACTTAAAAAATAGAACCGACTTCATTGACGTCTCTCGTACTGGCCGTGGCCGTAATAT
Organism: Standfussiana lucernea; assembly: GCA_964057025.1. Taxonomy (NCBI): domain Eukaryota; kingdom Metazoa; phylum Arthropoda; class Insecta; order Lepidoptera; family Noctuidae; genus Standfussiana; species Standfussiana lucernea. The sequence goes on from OZ059785.1 coordinate 8,089,964, forward strand.
TAAATAATAAAACTAATACAAAAGGTTTGATAATCCCAAAAGAACAAATTTCTTCCAAAAATTCTTGATTCTCTCTTGTGTTTAGAATTTTATGTTTTGTTTACTTTTTGCGAGCTTCGATTGAATTTTGATACCGTACATTGATTTATTTTCTACAATGTATTTTCTTACGTCAGTGCGCATAATTTAATCAACGAGCCTTATGCTTATCAAATACGATCTAGTTACCTATTAATTATTCTGAAACGAATATAATTTCTAAGCTTTCCAATATTAATACATTATGCATGTTCTGACTCCTAAACATATGTCTAAATTTTAAAATATAAGGCTGCACTACCCGTTGGCTGATGCTATTATAACAGAGATGAGTTTAGTCAGTAGGGAGTAAATATCCATGTTTGACCCTGTCCATTTATGAAAAAACAGTGCTTTATATGGAAAAGTATTAAGTTATAACTATTTTGTATGTTAAATTATTTAGTAGCAAGGTTTTATCTTATTCTATTACTTTTAAGTATTTTCACTCTGCTATTTTTAGACTCTCTTAGAATAGCAACGCCCATTGGGCGAATTAGGAAACAAGTCGGTTCTTACACTTTAACGTCACAATCACATTTTTACAGTTTCGAATTACTTATTACGCACAAATATTTAACTTTATCGACTGAAAGTATAAAACCGTATTCACTATTTTCCAATATCAACAATGACTTTAGAAACCCACATTACATAACAAATTGCTTACTTTTCTTAAATCTTATTCCTAAGAGGCGGATAATCGTCATGAGCGAAAAAAAGTTTATTACTAAGTTACTTGTGGCTCGTCACCTTAACAGATGCTTTCAAAGTAACTTGTACACGGGAGGGCAGGGACACCGACGCGAAAATGGAAACCACATACTCAGTACATCATTCTGAAAGATTTTCGTTGGTTATTAAAAAAATAAGCTACTTCCTACAAAAGTGCAATACCTACACGATCAAAATGTACGGAACAGCTGTTTTTTTTAAATTACCGACGAAAAATGTCTGTCGGGGGGTTCAGAATGATGTACTGAGTATGTGGTTTTCGTTTTCGCGTCGGTGTCCCTTCCACCCCGTATAAACCCCCAAAGGAACGCAGATATGTTTTAGAATACTAAGCACACAGCTTTAAAGAAGGGGTGGATTGAAAGCATAATAAACTCTTACTTTATTTCTTATACATTTATATGGACTTTAAAGTGGGTCTCGCCATAAGTTAAGCTACTGTTGCCGACTTGTGACGAAGTCTCAGTACCATTCAACTTTCGCTAGCTATCCCCTTTCTTGTATATGCTATTTGAAGTTGTATTTTTCAAAATTATATTGAAATAATGTAGAATTGCAATTGACTGGTCAGTTTTAAATTACTTTAAGTTACTAATAAATCGATTTGCCTTCGTCCATGATTATAACTCAGAGCTGCATAAGCAATGTTAACATAGTAATAAATAAAATAAAAATTATTCGGGGCATGGACAAAAATTGATACAATTAGGCACGTCGCCAGAAACTCTTTGGTCCTATTATTTTATGATTATAGCTATGACGTGTCGCAATATATATCTACATTATGTGCATATTTTGTCGAAGTAAATGATCAAGTACATACGAAACCGTTTATTTTAAAAGAGGTCGTTTTGTCAGAATATTTGGAGTCGATTTTTGGAGTTTAAAGACAACAAACTTTTATTACGGATACCTAAATTTATCGAGCTTGTGAAAACGTACTTTTGGCGCCTGTCAGTTAGCCTATCGGAATAACTAATCGAGTTCAATAACACTTCGAATATTGATTCAACAATTAAGTATCGTAAATCGTAGCTTAAGAAAGAGCACAGCCTAGTACGAACAGTTGCCGGGACATAGTGACAACTTGAAACATAATATTTAAACAGCAGACTGTTTCTTATTCAGCGATTTATTGAGATCGATTATATAAAGAGACACGAACGATATGTGCACAATACTCCCATTCTATTGAAATATTTGGGGAAGCACGAATGCACACGTTTCTTTTAACTTTCTTAACACTTGGTTACAAATGAGTCGTAATGTTATGTAAAATAATCCTGTATAAAAATAGCGTGTCAATTTATACTATGCAATATTTACTTGTTTAATTGCACCATGTTGTTTCTCTGGGAAAGCTTTATTATAAAGAGCCATGTTTTATTTTACCAGTATTTAAAATTTTAGTATACTTTACAGTTTAGTTAATGGCTTCTAGCAATTAAACTGATTCTCATTACAATCTAATGAACTACCTAATGTGGCCACCATTAAAACAGTACTGTCTCTAAATATACAAATTGGTTAAGTTATTGTAATCACACAGGTACTGAACAGATATCAATAATGGTGCTTTGTGTATCACAGGACGATAGACGACCTCATTGCTTCGAATATGACATTATGAGATAGTTCTCTAAACATTTTACAATGATAATTGCGCTATAATTTACTAAAGAGTTCCTAATGCGATACTTCTCCGATTCGATACGTAAGAAAATTCATAATGATCTATTCTATACAAACTCGATATAAGTAAGTACATTATTAAAACTTAAGATTTCCCAAAGAAATGATTAACATTATTCAGACAAGAGCTTCCGTAACATCGACAAACAAAACACATAAAACAACAAACATTCACCAAACGACCGGCGCAAGAATGATCCGCTACAAAGTCACCGAATCATGTATTTCAGACTCTAAGACCTAAATGAACACATGAAATACAATCCACCACGGCGCAAACGTCTCGACGTCACCGAACAGAACGGCGACATACAACTACCATTAAATAATTACACATCTTAAACATAAAATAAACTCAATAATATACATAATTACATTATATATTCGAAAAAAATAACAAAAATCGACAGTCAACATCGTTCGGGGTCGAGCGGCGCGGGACCGACCCTATTTACATAGAATACAATCGTACGAGCGTCCCTGTCGGCAGTGCTAGTTACAGTATCGGCGCGGGGGGCGCGTGGGGCGCGTGGGGCGCGCGGGGCGCGGGGGGCGCGAGGGGCGCGGGCGCGCGGCGCTGCGCTAGGGCTTGCGGCGTCACATGGGCGGGCGCTCCCAGTCCACGGCGGGCGCGGGCCCGCCCCACGCGCCCCAGCGCTCGCGCCGGAAGAAGCGCTTCTTGAAGTGCGCGGCGGGCGGCGAGCCGGCCTGGCGCGCCGCTGTCGCCGCCGCCGCCGCGCCCGCGTCGCCGTGCCCGATGCCCGAGTCGGGCGACGTGTTGCAGGCCTCGTCCGAGCGCCGCCGCTTATCCTCCATGGCCGTGGATGCGAAAGATATGATCTGGTCGAACCGGAAGGCTATCCGGTCTTGCCACTTGCTCTCGTCCACCTCCTCGCCGGCCTCGCCCTCTGTAACGGAGCGGGCGGTGAGTGCGGGCGGAGGCGGCGGCGCGGGCGCGGCGGGCTCGTCGCGCGTACCTGGCGGCCGCGCGTCGGGCAGCTCGTCCACGAGCGGCGTGGAGGTGTTGGAGTGCGGGTCGGGCGGCGGCGAGCGCCGGCGCGACTCGTCCTCGGCGCCGGCCGGCGCGCCGGTTCCGTTACGGCCGCGCCAGTATTCGGACGCCAGCACACGAGCTTGCAGGCATGCCGCTAGCCCTGCAAACCGTTTAAAATTTTTAATTTACCAAAGTTGCAATGAATAGGTATTCAACTAGTTAAGATATTTTAAATCAATCAACACATATTGGTACAGTCAGCAAATTCGACATATTTTACAATGACCTAGTTGAGATTGAGATGCTGTCAAATGTTTTCTAGTTCTGAAGTGAGTTCAGTTCATTAGAATTATATTGGCATTTTGATTTTACTTTTAAGTTTAAATATGGATCGTGTATCGTGATAACGTACCTTCGAGCGGCTGATTAACCGCGGCGGGTTCGTGGTAGCGCGCGCTCATGTTGACGGCGGCGTTGATAATGCTCTGGTTGGAGATCTCGAGCGTGCGCTCGATCTCGCCGTTGACGAGGTCGCCGATGGTGCGCGCGGGCGGCGCCGCCAGCCGCTCCTGCGACAGGTGGCGCCGCAGCGCCAGCTTGGCCGGCGACACCTGCACACACACACGGTCAGCTGCGGGCACAGCGCGGGGGCGGGGGCGGGGGCGGGGGCGAGTGCGGGGGCGGGGGCCTCACCTGCGTGTAGTCGGGCACGGCGCCGCTGGGCGAGCGCTCCAGGTGCGCGGCGTGCGCGGGGTGCGCGGCGTGGCGCGCGTCTCGGCGCTCGTACGGGTAGCGCTCGCGCCGCAGCTCGCGCGACACGCGCCCGTAGCCCGGCGCGGCCGCGGGCCCCGAGCCGCGCGGGTACGCATGCGCGCCGTGGGACCCGTGGGACCCGTGCGACGCGCCCGATCGCACGTATCCGTTAGTGTACGTGTGATTCTGCGCCGGCCGCGACGCTTTCCGCTGCTCCTGGTCCTCGTTCAGCACCGACGTTATTATGCTTTTGAGTCTGTCCTCGAAATTGATCACCTTCGGCGATTCTTGAACTTTGCCAACGACGTTGAGCGGTTTCTGCGGCTTGACGGGCGACTGCCTGTGCGCGAGGTTGGGCGGCGGCTGCCCCGGGCGCTGCGGCTGCGCGCGGTGTACGGGCGGCGCCCCCTTAGAGTGCCGGTGATGATCGACGTGCCTCTCCGATTCTCTCGGGTATCCATTCACTATCATGTTTGGCTTAGTGGTCTTGGCAGCCTCGATTTGACGCCCAGTCTCCAAGATCTTCTGAGCTAAAAGCTCTGGGTTCTGTTCCTCAATTTTCCCAACATCCGGGACGTCAGGCCACTCTTGCGACCGCGATCTATGCTCTCTAGATTTTCTGGGCTTAGAATTTACCGTATGAGGTTTGACAGTAGCAACAGGGACACTTGGCGGAGCAACTTTTTGCTCGCTTGATCTTTCTATTTGAAGAATTTCGTTTTGAAGATGTCCAACCTGTGCGTGTAATCTTTTCCGGTGCGCTAGTGTAGCCGATATCTCTTTCAGTATACAATCATGAGCGATGTTCTGCGTGATCTCAACGTCGGGCGGAATGTGGCCCATCTGACGATACTTTTCTGTTATCTCGAACGTCCTTTGTTTTACCAGCATTGCTTGGTCAGTTTCTATATTATTCACCTAAAAATATACAAAATTATAATGAAATGGTGACAATTATAGTCAAATAAATATGATGAAATAAATACATAACACATCAATATAACATTACATACTTTAAAATAAAACCATTGGCATAATATCGTACATAGAAAATGAAAATAGCATTCAATAAAGCAATGACATAAAAAGTAAAATGTAAACAATAACATACTAAGTTACCATAATAAATGGTATGATATAATACGTATAGTAGGAGTATCCGCATGAAAATAAAGGTCATATAAATGTAAAACTGAATATAATAATGAAAATGATGAGTACCGTTTTTTTATAAACTGTAGTGATGTACGTACTCTTTGAAAATGAGTCTAAGCCGTCGCGATACCAAGAGCGGGCTAGCTTTCAGGTGCATGACCGAGTGATAGTGAGCTATAAGAGCGGAAAGTACCTAGGGACAGAAGCAGGGGTGGTATCCGGTCACTATAATCGTTGAAGTTACAATAAAAGCTGATTGTTTTCAATGCACGATACTATGACACACACAAATAAATCATGATGGGTACCTGCGCTTGCAGTTTGCTTGCCTTGCTCTGCAACTCTTTATGTCTCCCCACAATTTCCTTCGCTTTGGCCAACAGATCCACTGTGTTATTGGCGTGTATGCCCAGCTCACTCATGCGCGCCTTTAACAGAGCAACACTGTCGCTTATGAGCACGTTGATCTGTTTATCTAACTGAGACGCACGCGACTTCAGTTTCTGGTTCCTCTCCTGTATCGAATACTTAGGTTTAAATAATGTATTTATACACACTGACTTTTTCATGATCTTACAAACGACATGTCTTACTGTTTCATATGCCGTAGATATTATCGATTTCGAAGATTTAATACACGTAGATCAAATTTGCGACATAGAGCGGAGATTATAGATGTCATTGAAAATAACATTGCATTTAACACGCAACATTGCCACAACCTTTTCTATATCTGCTCGAAATTGGAATACAATACTATACTCTAACAAAAACAAAATAAAATAAATAAATAAATAAAGCAGGCGGAAGCTATATGATTTTTAAAGAAACCTTATATAATATTTTATGCAGCTCGAACTAAACACACGAGTGTATTAAAAAAACTTGATTATGCACTTGCACTTGTTTTGAACACGTTTTGTAGAGATAGTTTCAACTTCATCAATCAATAAATTTGACAGACCACCATAAAACGACATATTCAAACCGAAGACTGCATTATTGTCAATTTATATACCACGTCTTTCGTAAGTAGGTATTATCAGGGATTGCGTCTAGCGTCTTTAAAAACCATCACCGGTTTTCCCGGGTAGACGGTATATTTAATAGCAAGCACACGCTGTTTGTAAGAGCACCAAAAAGTATAAAGCAAAACATGCATAAAATGAAAAGAGAATTTGGATAAAACTGAAAGTTTGTAGTTTGGGGATGTGGATGGCTTATAAGAGTATGGGGGAAGACCAAAAAACGATGAATGGAATGTGTGAAGGATGATATGGCTAGAAAGGAGGTGACTATTGAGATGACGAGTTATAAGTAAGTATTGAAAAAGAAGGCACACTCTGCGCCGAATCCAATCAAACTGGGATGTTGGCAGAAGAATGATGTTGGATCATACCTTTTCCTTTTCGATCTGGTGTCGTATCTCCTGCGCGTACTCGGGCGTGTTCATGCGCGTGATGAAGGCGAGGTACTGGTCGCGGAACATGTCGAGCAGCAGCTGCAGGCTGTAGGGCGTGTGCGGCGAGCGCGGGATGTCGAGCTCGGAGTGCAGGCGCGACGCGGGCTGCAGCGCCACGCCCAGCGCCGACAGCCGCTGCTCCACGCAGCCCGGCGGCGGCGCCGTCACCTGAGGGCCATACCAGCCTCACTACCTATCCTAACACCTCGAAGCGCTTGCTTAACAACGCTGCGGTATCATAAGGCCAAACTAGCACTGTGATAAATGAAATTTCTAGCATTTTTTTATCGCAGTGCGGGGTTTGCCCTGTCTCCTAAAATCAAAATTAAAAACAAAAACAATCATAACTGTAATTTTGCAAGTCTGAAAAAACCGCGTGCCAAATCAACAAAAAATCATAACCAGATTTGTTGTAATTCGAGAGCAACAGATCTGTCTTTTATGAAATAATATAAAAGATGTTCGGTGCCCTATCGACGTACGGTACCTGCGAAGCGTAAGTATACTCACGGCGCCGTTATGTAGCGTGGAGGCCAGCGTGGTGGAGTGCAGCAGGTCCAGGCCGGCGATGGCGGCGGGCGCGGCGCGGCGGCGCTTGGCGCGGGCCGCACGCCGCCGCGCGCCGCCCGCGCTCGCGCTGCGCTTGCTGCCCGGCCGCCGGCTGCGATCTGTGCACAACCCGTACCTCACTTTAAAGGCACTTCTATTGTGAGCATTACTATTCTCACGGGAGATATCAAACAACCTCATAACGTAAGTGAACGTAGGTAGGTATGCCAAAAATAAGTAGACTCTCGTGAGCCGTCGTCAGACATGACAACTTTGTTCACGAAAATACTGTGGTGAGACGTGTGCACTCACTGGAGTCGGAGGAGGAGGCCCAGGGCGCGCCCCACTCGCGCGGCGCGGGCTCGGGCGCGGGCGGCGCGTCGTCCGTGCCGCTGGACTCCTCGTCGCTGTCGTCGCTGGAGCGCCGCACCACGCGTCGCTTCGCCACGCCCGCGCGCGCTCGCGTCCGACCGTTCTCGCCTCTGTGTAACCAAAAAATTTTTTAACATGGTATAGGACTGCAGTACGTTTAGCATGACGATCGCAAAAACGGATTTTGTCGACGGAAGAATCGACAATTTGACAGATTAACAACAGAAATCTGTAATTATGTCTATTCTTCCGTCGACAAAACCCGTTTCTGCGGTCGTCATGCTACACGTGCAGGTTCAGTCAATATCGAAGAAGCCTTGTTCTAGCGGCTATTTCACTTAGTTATAGTTAAAAGACTCATTGGGAAACAGCTTAACTCTCCCAGATTCTAATTCACTACATACAGGGTGGCAAGTTAAAGTGTGCCTTGGAGAAAACTTTCGTCCCTGTATCAGCAGCAGTTTAAGAACGCGCTCAAATAGTTTCAATTTGAATTCGTCATATTATGCATGGCAACGCCTAAGGTCGGTTACATCGCTTGACCGACCGTCAAAGCGTAGCATCAGTCCCGACGACATACACATTGACTGATTATCACTTAGCACGGTATGTACGCAGCGTGTCGCACGCGTGCGGGCGTGCAGTCAGTGTAGCGAGCACTATAACGTTAAAACAAATTCCATATACATTGCGAACTCGATCGACGTACGCAGCGACGGTCGGTGAAACACTCAGGACAAGTAATCAGGATACTTGTGAGTCATATAGTGCATACCTGACAGCTCTAGGTCTTGCCACCTTCCGCCGTCGCTCGGGCAGCGAGCCAGTGCTGTGGTTGCTGTTACCATTGAGCAGGTCGGGTGTCGACTGACGCGTCGGCGGTGCGCTCAGGTGTCTCTTCCCGCTCCCTTCGCCGTCCTCACATCCGTTATGCGTGCCCTAACAAAAACAACGTCAATAAAGTAATCGTCTAAATAGTCCACACGTGTATACATTCTTTGACGTCGATAAATATCTAGTTTGCTGAAATAAAGATAATCGATGACCTGAACGACTCTGATATAAATTAATCAGCTTCCCGGGTAGACGAGCTTATGTTTACAATAAGTAGATACAGTCTAAGTATAAAGTACAAAATCGCATTTTTCGCAAATTAAAAATAAAACTTGATATTATAGTTTAACTCATGGACATAATCATGAAATAATGAGCTACTTGGATAATCAAACTCATTTCGGATAACTGCGTGTTTAGTCCATCACGAACATACATGGTCCTTACAACTAAATTTCTCGGCTCAGTTAAGAGTTAAGTCTAGTCAACGCAGATCTACATAACCAATTCATTTCTACGTGATTTGTTGAAATTTTTCAAATCCAAGAAAAACAAATCCGCATTATGAACAAATACAAATATGTTATTATATTATTTAAATAGTTAAGCAATGTAAAGCTGTAAAGAAGCAGAAAACAGTTGGGGAGTGTTTGACAAGATTACTAAAGGGACAACATTAGGTCCTTCTTCGCACGGGTGATGAATAGCGCCGAGAGTTGAAAATCTAACGGTGCATTTTTTAACAAGCTGTCATGAACTCTCTTGGACTTTCAATGATCAGCTCAATACCGAAACATGAAAATCCAATGCTCGATTAAACTCGTCGCGTCAAAAAATCGCCTGGGCGAACGAGGACTTATACTTCACATTTATAGGAAGATGCATGAAATTCAGCGAAATAGAGAAGCCTCACAGGTCTACTTGGAAATAAAACAGAAAAAAACGAAAGATTAGCAACTATATGGCATGTCATAAGCAAAACAGCTGACCAGAAAAGCAGTTCTACCTCTGTATGTGGAATAGCAAAAAACCTGTACTTGGGATTCCGTAATCACTGTCCATAGTTTGGGATACAATTGTAATGTAAAAACTAATAGTTCTCGTAAGAAATCCGCACTGTAATCTGTAACTTGCCACTAATTTATATTTGTGCAGTCGTCAAGGAACAGGTTATACGGGATCAACAGCTAGATAACATGGTACACCATATCTTCCAAACTTATTCATTGAAGTCTGTTGATGCAATTTCAAACAAAGGTTTAGATTAAAAGCCTGAAATATTGCAGATTTCGATTAAAGATTAAATAGAAGTTACTATTTAAAACTTAACAAGGTTAGGTTAGGCCAAAGTTCAGACAAATGGACAAGACGAATTAACTACTTAAACTACGGAACCCAGATAGGAAAAACCTAATGAAATAGCAATTTTTTTTTTCATTATTCACACAACAACACTTCACACTTCTTACTTTCTCTACTGCATAGCACACATGGATTACATATAGCTCACAAACATGACGATTGGTTGTGTAAATAAAATATATCAGAACTATCTGACTAATCAAACTCTTGTTGCAATTATTACATTTAACATTCCCAAAGTGAGCCCAACATAGTTGGGAATGGGATGAAATTTCTAGATCTCTTTATCATTCAGACAAAAGTTAAGGAAACAAGTTATTTTCACAGTCAGTTTTTATCATGAAAACAGTAGAAACGAAAAAATATCTTAATCTTATAAAAGATAAAGTGAATGGAACAGACCCTTTTGCTGACCTTGAGTTTCGGATTTTTCAGTCTTTGAAAATATCTCTCCAATTTGGTCCTATCTATAATGTGTAAATAGTAAGAGACTGGTTTCCCCGTCCACGAGACGGATCCTTTTAGTGGAGACATCTCGCTGACGTGCATGATGGTCCCGATGTCGCTGAGATTTCTGTCCGTTATCCTGAAGTTAAGCGGACAAAAACTCTTCGATGATACGATTTTAGCACCGTCTTTCAAGTCAGCAAATCTTTCTTTTAACTGGTGGTCCACGTGCGGGCCGAATGCAAAGTTATTCACAAAAACTATCGTCGCTGCATTTATCTTTTCTCTGTGTTCGTCCAGTAGAAAGTCGCCCTTGATTAATTTATACTCTCCGAATTTCTTCCCATACCATCTCATCCACATTCTGAAGTGACCGTCCATACTCTGAAAAGTAACAATTTTATATTATTAACTGATACTTATCATTGTTTTATGCAAGGTGCTGTGTTAAAGTGATATTTACCTCGGCATATTTGCTAGGAACTTCCGCCTTTTCGACTCCGAGGCAGACGCGGCAAGGTGTTGCGGCCGCCATTTGTAGGACCACCTGTCCTACGCCCGAGCCCAAGTCCACGAACACATCGTCGGCAGTTATATCTATTTGATCTATCATCTGACATACCAGCTCGTAAGATGTTTCGCCGTATACCTGGCGGAAAAATATGTACACATTTTATTACTACAAATTACAAACAGGAAACATAATTCGTATAACAATATCCTGATAACGTGACAATTTCCTGACTTTCTACTTCCTATAAAACTCGCTCCATTGTGTTAGTGCTAGCTGTAAATTAAGTTGATTGTGTCAAAGTTAGCTATATTATAATATAATCTACATACATAATAATCATTAGCAGAACTGAGATTAAATTGGAGATTCATGGCGCGTTTACATTAAGTCGGTCACCGAATGCGGCGACCGCATTCGGTTTGACCGAAATGATTCATCGAATGACACGAGCTGCAACCGAATCGGTTAAACGACCTAATGTAAATGAGCCATCAAGTGTCAAACTGAAATCTATTGCGAATACAAGTGTGTTCGGGAAAGGCAGACCTTTTACTATTCTTGATTACTTGACACCCAATTCAACTATCAACATCAACGCGTTGATTTAGTTGAGTAGGCAGGCTAATTTCCGAAACAACCGGGTCGCAAGGATATCGTTCGATTGTCAAAATAAAAGCTACAAAATACGGTTACAACACTGTTACGCAATTAGGAAGCCGCTCTATTTCCTTGCCGAGGAAAAAGTCGTATATTTTAAATTCAACTATTAATAGCTCAGGTCAAACTTGGCAACACGACATAATGACCGCCGCTATAAACAATACGGATTACGTAATAAATAACCGTTAGTACTGACCTCAGGTGAAAAGGGTTCATATTGGTTGAGTTTATCCGGGTCAGACACTGCTTGGTTGTATGTTTGCTGCAATATGTGTTTTAGCAAACCCCTTGACGGATATTTGTTCAACCGTTGGGCTGGTAACGAAGTGCCTTTTTCCTGTAATTAAAAAATAACAATTATTTGCATACCATCGATTAATTTCTATTCGGTTCAAAGTTTCGATCGATACCTATCCAGCAATCATGAATCTTTCTCATCAACTCAATTTACATGAGTTCAGCAGGATCCCGGTAATCTACAAAAAATATACTAAGTATCACAACAGGTTTTTCCATACAGTTACCTGGCGGGGATGTTAATACACATTGTTTGTTCCATTTTGATACAGTCATACAGAGAAGCATGCCGATCAATGCATGACATTCAATCCAATGCAACTAGGCCACCATTGCAATAATAAAATTCCTATATTATGTAGGTATCATACTGCAAGCTTATTACAATAGTAAGTTGCCTTTAAGCCTTGACATTGCGAACATGGCAAAATGACCGATCGATACAGGCAAATGCGTCATTTAAGAGCAATGTCGATGGCCTTGAGTCCAATTCACGGTTCAAGGTTTAATAAATGTAGCAACATGAGAGTAGGTACCTGCCAATTTGAACTTAAAGCTTGAGGTCAATAACTTCGCATTTTATAGTTATGTGGCATTTACTGCTCGCAAAAAAACCAATACCTATCTGCGATAAAAATAGTTTTTTCTTAGTCCAGCTGCGATTGATACGAACCAAATACTTATTTATTTGTATAACATTAATTTAAGCTCGTTTTGCAGTTTTTCTTTTCTTTTCTTTTACTGTTACTAACCAGAATGTACTAAGTGTACTAAAATGGTGAGGAATGAGGAGTTGCCGACTGCGGCGTGGTCACAACAAGGTCATGCATGATGACCTTGTTGTCGAATCTTTTATAATGTATTTGTTTACGTTTTTTATGATGCATTCATTCATTCAAAAAAGATAAAGCAATATATCTAAATAACCACGAAACAACCTTGCATTTGATGCAATAACTACCTACATAGTGTGCATCTTTAGTTAATCCACTCTCATGTCTTCAATACATATATCTGAGAAGTAGCAAAACAATGTTGAAGAGCCATGCATGAGGCGTTGGTTGAATATACAATTCTATGTTCAGTTCATAATGTTGCCTTACTACCGCGTGAATACGTAGGTGTTGTACGCTACACAATAAACACTAGTTCTATCGGACGAGAGGCTTTGTTTATTTCATCTGAAGTTTAATATCACTGGTATAAATAATGTGCAAACGAAGTGGTGTGCGTACCCTACATAATTTGCTCCCGTTAAATTGAAGAAGGTAATGGGGTCAGGGGAGGGAGGCGTGCTCGGGAAATCAATACCTAGTCTAATGTAAACAATCTTTTTCGCGTCCGTTTATAGAAACTTGACGTAACTTCCGCAAGGTTTTGGTCTATTAATATAGGTACTGTAATAAGTTGTACGACCTAGTAACTTGTGTAGTGTTTAATGATACTGTAGCCTCAGAAACGCACAATAAAAATACATGTTTACTATTGTTCGATTCTTTTGTGCCATTTACAATAAAACTAAACAGGTACGTACGTATACCTTCCGTCAATACCTACTAAGAGGCATAATATCGACGCACATCAGTAAATCTACATACAATGTGCGTTACGCAGACTAGAAGGCGTTGCATCTGAGAAGAGTGACGCAATTAGGTTATTCAGTTCTCACTGGCCCGCCCGTTGCCCAAACAGTCCATATGGCGCTAAACCATTGCGTCACTCACTATCTACTTGCTCGGTGAAAATTAGAAAGCGGCCCCACGTTAATTCAGCGGAGTGCATGCAATAACATACCGTTTACTAATATTATGTTACATAATGCAGTGTATTAGGTACCTGGCAAGTCAACACCAAGTTGATCAGCCTAAAAATAATTTAAGGGAAAAACCTGGATGAGGCTGGCACAGGAACGTGGAGATTGGCACAACAAAAGACAGGCCTATACCCAGCAGTGGGTGAATTCAGGCTGCGGATGATGATGATTAAAATTTTAAAAAACATAATTCAATTGAGACGTTGCTGATGATATAGATTTGACCAATTTATAATTTATCGCAAACTAAATTCTGTTATCGTTCGTCTATGACACTTCTTGGAAAAGTTAATGAGTTTATCAATTAGTAACAAAGAGAGAAGCGTTATCTTACAATTAATGAGAATTTGAATGATTAGAAACTTGTTAAAAACGAATGTATTGAATATAATTTCATAATTTATTTAATTTTGCACTACATTAAAAAGTCGCAAAGAAACATGTTTACTGGTCTGCTTATTAAGTATTTTAAACGTGTACAAAATATTAAATAATACGTAAACGTGTGCATTACCCTTTTATTTTCAGTGTTATTTTTTTACTGTGTCACAGAACTCACAGGCATTACGTTTTCTAATAATAATTTATAGAAGTTAAGATTTACATACAAATTACTATAACGCTTACAGAAGGTTGCGTTGGTGGGCTTTTTATTATAATCAGTAATAAAATCTAGAAAAAAAGCTAATATAACTTAAAAAGCTAGTTTTAAAAACCTCATAGCCAGAATGAAGACGCTGGCGCAGCCGAAAAAAAAAGGTCATTAACACTACGCGAGACATTCGCGTTCGCTCAATATTGCGGTCAACGCCCCCGCAAGTGGCCCGCACTGAGCCACTCACTATTATAACAATGCGATTCGCAGTCCATTCTTCACCAAATATACCTAATGTAAACTCATTTTAGACTGTTATTGAACCCCCAATAAATTATTATGTGGTAAGTTAATTTGCGATTTATTGATATCCGATCAATAATAGGGAAAATTAGGTAGGTGGAATCATATTATGAACTTTAAATAATTATTTATTACAACAATGTAAAACTAAATTATTTGATGACTATTAATATCAAGTACAAGGGACTTTAGTTCTACTCTTTACTGGCCTTGTTGATTGAAAATATGTTTTTGATTAGTTAACAGCCTTCAATTTCAATTCACAGAAAAAACGGTTACGTAAAATAAAATAAAAATCTTACTCTTACTACTATTATAAATGCGAAAGTTTGTGAGTATGGATGGAAGTTTCTAACTCATTCACGCAAAAACTACTGAACGGATATAGAAGAAAATTGCCACTCAGGTAGTTTTTAACCTGGATTATCATATAGGATACTTTTTATCCCGGTACTACGATCCCGTGGAACAGTTACCGAACTTCACGCGGGCGAAGCCGCGGGCATAAGCTAGTGTATAATATAGTGTATTATAAAAAAATAGCTCATCATTTGATTAATTAAAATTGTGTTTTATGATATAACTATGATCAAATTTCAAAAGTTTTTCGACTTGGAAATAAATACATTATTTGCAGTAAACCGATATTTTATTGAAATTAATTAATCCTGACTTCCTCTATCATTCTTCTTCAGACTACATAGATAATGCAAATAAAAATATCCGACTTCACGCTGGGAACTAAACTAATAGGAAGATTTCAATTGGAAGATAAATATAAACGTGACCGAGGTCACTACACTGAACTTAAAGGTGGCTATGCACGCGACTAGAGTTCGTTCATATTTAAATGACCTACTCAATATGTCAAGCTAGTAAATAAATGCACTGAGAAAAATTCCAGATATTTTTATTACTAGCTTAGCAACTAATCCAAAAGCAGATTCAACAGCACCCAGGAAGTTACGTTCGTCGCGGTAAGGTGAAAAATAAACTTACAGCCTATTTATTATTTTTCTTTGCGTACCTTATAATTACAAGTACTCATCCTACGTTATTAACTCATACAGCTGAGGTAGGTGATAATGATAAATATGTAGAGACGTAACAGTATTTATGCGAGTCACGTTTGAAGAATAGACGTAACGTTCAACTTCTCAATATGCTGATCCTCTAACCAAGTAACACAAATGACATCACCTCCTACCGTGAAAAGGATAATTCTATTATTACAAAACGGCCGTTCTAGACAAGTATGCCAATTGCCAGCCTTCATATTTACGCGAATCTTGAGATATTGACAAAAAAAAGTATTTAAAGCCAGTTTTAGCTGATTCAATTAAAAGTTTGCTTAATCATAGTACTTATGTATTTAGAGTTTAATACAATTGCCTATGTAGTGAATAATAAACACACAGCATTCTATGAATCGTTAATAAACACAGATTTTTGTCCGATTATAATAAATTTCTTGTATTTTTAGGTCAAAAGAGTAGCCCCCAGTATTTTGCTCCATGAGAAAAAACGATACATTGGGACTACCATCTGCTGATGTGAAAATATTTTTTGGGAACATTGAAGTCATTAAAAATCAATACCCACTCCTCTCTACATTGTCATTTAATACAATCTGAGCCAACAAATTCATGTAAAGTTAATTTTTTTACACAATAGATACCAAAAATGTTACATTTGTTTTGTTCTGAAAGATAATCTCAGTAGGCAATTCTCCATGTCATAGTGAAAATGGTATGCAACGTGTATAAATAGAGTTAGCCTCGCGCGGCGTCTGCGGACATCGATCGTTGCGTCCTCGCCGCCATCTTGGCCCTCGTGTCTCCCTCCTGCAGCCCGCGCCCCCCACGCCTCTATTGCCCCTCACTGCCCCACATTCACCGCACCGTTTCGCACATGCTACACTACGCGGTATGTCCGCTGTTTCTAGCTAGCTGACTCAACATTTGGCTGTAGAGTTTGCAGCTCTACAAAAATAAACATCGTCAAGGAGATACATACTTGATTTCCGTGTTTCCTTTTTAGACCAGAATAGGTTATACAGGGTTTGTATAATTCTATGCGTAGATACCTATGGTTAAAATGATATTATTTCTATTCTATGGGAGTTCCGGTTTTGATATAATTATGTTTTTATTAGAGTTATGTGATGTTATGTAATCAATAAGAAGTTATACGAATTTTCAAGTGCGTCTTTCGAATTTAGATTAACTTTACAATGCCTGGATTTTTTAGACTTTACACAACTACTACGGTCACGAGAGTCTATTGAACTGTGACATTGTATGACATTAATTTGTCTACTTGCTTTAAAGTAAGTCAACAAGGTCAGGGGTTGAACAGAAAACATTTTTTTTGTGTTCGTTTTATGTGTTTGACGCAAATTCCACCTGCTTGGTTGGTGTCGACGTGTTCTGATTGTGACCCAAGGTGGAGTACACCTGCTTTTGTAAAGCCCATGTCCAGACATTATGTATTGGTGGACTCCCTGTTAATGGTCCGGATTTACACGCAGAATTCTGTATCTTGGCCCACTTTTGCAAGGATGCAGTATTAATGCGGCGTTTTTTTTTTTCAACACACGGTTTTTCAAAGCTCGACTCAGTAAGGTCAGTGCCGGGAACTGAAAATCCAATGAGCAAGAAGAACGAAAAGTTTCATTGAAGCAGCAATTCCAAAAAATAAAATAAAAGAGGGCCATTTACGTTTGCTGTTCACTGTACTTTTATCTAACCTACAGCATAAATTATTGGAATTATGTGCGCTTCATTGTAAAATTTACGTAAAACCAATGTCACCGACAGAACTCATATCAATACAAAGTATTAATAGCGAAGGTGACATTAGTGATACTTCCGCAACTGAAAAAGCCCAGAGTTTATTGAATATGAAACGTCACTGAGCGTAGTTACGTTTCAAGTTGTGATACATTATCCAGTGTATTTGTATCTATACTTACATCTACCTAGACAAGGGCTGATAATTATTATGCAGTAGTTTGGAACAAATAACGATTGCGCAAGCACGTTTTTACATCAGTTTCAAGAATGGGTACGCGTTTTTTTTTTTGCTGTCTGTTACACAATAGTTTGGTACCTGAGACACCAACCTAAAAATAAAAAAATCCTAAAAATTGTTGTTTCGACGCCCATTCATATTTAGCGAGGAACATTACGGTTCTGTTTTTATTGAACTGTATTGAGTACACGTTGTTTACCGCGCGTATTTAAAGAACAGAAACACTTCGTTCCACTTAATTACTGGTGATGAGAAAGTAGAGAATAGTCTAATAATTTATCTACTTTTATTTATGCTGCTGCCACATGGAACCTTAAATGTTTAAATAACCATAAATAATTAATTATTTTACCTTAATTCCCAAGCCAAAGTGTACACAGTGTAGGTAACTGTTCGTTAAATTAGATTACAATAATAGCGCATTGCGTTCAAAATAAAGAAGCCTTCTGAGTGGGAAGTTCAATGTCAAGGGAGCTATTTATTCGACAGAGATTGTGTTATGTGTATTTTTATCTCCGTGTAGGTAACTTGTTCTACCTGAATGATATCGCTCATTCGTAATGATGTAATATCGTTTCGCAAACGCTTATCGGGGGTGATGTGAATTTTGCATTGGTTTTCGTGCCGCATACTTTCCATTTAAGAAAAGACCGATAGAATATCGACATATCCGAATGCTCAATATTTTACTCGTGGCGGTCATAATTATTATGGCATGCCCTCACTGAGGTATTACTACTACGTACGTACGTACGCTAGTAATATAGTTCAATGCATACCCTTCGTAATTTTTTTGTATTCCCTGCATATTATACTTTCACTAGAAGACAACCCCAATTTTAATTAGTTAGACGGGCTTAACGATGAACATGATTAATCGTTTAGAACCACTTTTTAAGTATTTTTCAACAATGTATCATTACGACGATACCGTTACAAAAAACAAGTTTCCTGACTGACACATAGTATTTTCAGCTATGTAAATACACGTATTATGTAGTCAATAACGCATACATGATAGGAACCACTTTATATCGCGGTTAACTATTGTAATAAAAATAATGCATGATAGCAATGTTCGGTCACAATGCCGTTAGTTCCAGTAAAGCCTGTGGCATTGCAATATCGTTTCGAGGATGTTGCAATTTTGTAGTTATAATACATAATTCTATGTATCGCAGTAAACGTGACGAATTGGCTTTTAGTTTCAATCGATTCGGTAATAATTTTAATAAGGCCTCGTTTATTGCTATTTTTTTCTAGACGTGTCTGATGGATGATAATTTCAAATGTCACTTTTTGGATAATAAGATTTTTGAATCTTTAACATCATAAACAAAGTAAGATCTCACCAGAGCGACGACGGAGTCGATGGCGCGGTTGAAACGGTCGCACAGGCCTCTCATGCTGTCGTACGAGTGGGTGTCGTAGTCGCACAAGATGTTGTTCTCCAGCGCCGCTTTCATCTCCGGCAGGTCGTCGCATACCCACCTGCAACAAAGAAACCTTCATTAGCAACGGGCGTAGCAAGACCCTAGTGTATCTGTGTACTGTCAGGCAGGAAAACAGCTTGTGAATCACAACTTCTAGGATTCTGGATATCTCCATATAAATGTCGACTTGTAGAGAAATTTGGAAGAAGACATGCTGTGGCGCCCCAAGTAAATTGGGATAAGAATAGAAGAATGAGATGATGACATAATTTTATTATGATTAGGTATTCAAATCTCAATTTACGTAATTCCTTATCAGTCGTGGTCGTGTCGTGTGACATGACTATAGGATAAGTATAACACGGCAGATGTACGAAGGTATACTATCTGGTAAACAATACAATTCCCTGAATATACTATTTAACATAATCATGCATTATTTCTTCTGAATTTAGTAGCTTAACTATAATAGATTCCTATCTATTTAACTACAGAGAACCCTAGTAACTTATATCAGTAAATAACATACAACGGCTAGCCTAACATCGCGGTTAGAATATCAATTCTACTCTTAGGTTGTAAAGTGAAGCATGTTATGTTCTACTTTATCAGTCGTTTGGTCAAGGTCATGGCCGCCGGCAAAATACAAGTCTAGCTTCACGCTAGATAGTTGTGATTTATGAGGTCTCTACGATTTTTCTTAAAGTCACAAAGTCAGAAGTTTAGCTTTAGTAATAAAGCTAAACTTCTAATGCTAAATAAATAGATCAGCTTTTGTAATATTATGTCTAACTAGATACTCCAACGTCAAAACCACGTGCCCTGGCTAGTGGTCACGTTAGAAACATTTAATTACCACTACGTCACCTATTGTGTGTGATGTACTCAGTTCGTGTATTTGACAGATAGCAGTTGGCTGTCTCCACGTCAGACATTATTTTGTTGATAATTTGACTCTGCGATAAAGTGGTCTCTTATCATAAATTCAACGAACCTTATTTGTACCTAACAAATAATTTTCATTCAGACAATGCGACGAACAATGGGCTCCGAATGAGTTTTAATCGGTTTAATGTATTGAGATGAGAAACGTCGAAATATTTTGACATCTAACGTTAGACCAGCCTATATAATTTCTGCCATTTTAGCACGAGGTTTAACGAACGCTGTGTCATTATTAAACGAGGTCATGCAACCTGGCATCCACGAGCTGACCCCTCATATCAACGAACTCGTTTAAAATTCTGTTATGATTATTATTATGGCTATTTAGTTTTTTTGCTTTATACAAAACAAAAATTTAAAATGCCATTAGGAAATATATTACTACAAAAACATAACATGAGGTTCATAAATATTTTTACGAAAATAATAAATGCATTTTAATAGGTAATATGCGTAAGTAATACGGCATTAAAAATACTTTTGCACAGCAATTTTATAAGATGAAGAAATATAAAGCATTTTTAGTAAAGGCGCGCCCTTATTTCGAAATAATAGGGATCGATTTCAAGGTCACGAACGGGTGAATGAGCGCGTCCGGACAAAAAGAGGTCATAGTGAAGGTTCTCGCGCTCCCGACTGCTCGAGCCCGAATCGACCTGCAAGACTCGTTCTCATTTTAATCCTAATATAAGATAACCCCAACCAAGTTCATATAACAGCGAACATTAAATACGTTTGGGACTAAGGTTTTGTAAGCATTTATTTGATGCCGTAGCTGCGAGAAATAATAATTTACATTTATTTAATAACGACGTAAAATAATACGCCCACATTTTTTATCTGGCTTGTTTAACGATAGCATAATAATGTATTTATTTAATTATGTTCAACTAACAATTTTTGTATTTAAATTTTAGCCAATTTGGTCTGAAAAGATTGTATTTTGGACTTAAACATAAATTATAATGAACATTTTATTAAAATGAAACTGAACAAAGGCCCTATGTAACCTAACCTTACATTAACAACACTAGCTCCTTATAAAGTATCTATTATTTTAACAGGGTTCGAAATTATCAAGATAATTATTTTCTTTGATAATTATCCATGCTGAATGCTGATCCATAACTTGATATCTTTATTATTTTTTACTCAAAAAGCTTGTATTGTTTTAATTTAACGAATACGAATTCAGTCCAAACAGGATGTTTATTTTTCAGTATTTTCGTTACTATCACTCTTGTCTTATAACTTATAAGAGTGAATGAAATAGCAACAAAAAACTTAGAACCAGTATTAAAAATTTTGTTTATTGATTATGTTGTGTTCATGTTTTTTTTATTTGACATTAACTCGTTTGGATACGCGTGGAAGCGGCAATTCGTGTTCGGATAAACGTTATGTGACACATTGATAATGATTTTTGTTATTATCAAGATAATTGTCATTTCGAACCCTGTTTTAAAGTAAGCAATCAAAAGAACACACCAAAGCAAAAACATCGCGCAGTAATATAAAGGAGCGCACATCGCACAGTAAAATAAATTTTCATTATAATGGCCGTCTTAATATCAGATACTTTAAATAATTCCTTGTAAGGTAAATGTGATCCTTAATCAGTTTAATAATATAACATTATGTTCGATAGTCGTCTGTACTCATGTGGATGTCGTGTCGAAGCATGGTCGCCCCGGTGGCTTGTGCCCTACAGGACAGGTGCTTCCTATCTCCGATCTCAAAACAACGCACACGGGTATATCCTACAGGCTTTCACGTGATACTTTCTTTCGCCGTTTTATGCTAGTAACATTAAATCGGTTATAGCGCGAAAGAGCGGAGCGTAGTGTAGGTAGCAAACACGTTTTCACAATGCTTGTTGTGAATTTGATCTCAAGCGCAACACAGTATGTTTTCAAACATAAGCAAATAAATTGATAAGGTCGTATCAATGCAGGCGGAAATATTATAAGTACCTACTTAAACAATCATCATACGACTTACGCAATAAATAACTGCAATAATCAACGCTGTGTGTATCGGAAATTACAATGGGTACAAGCGCACAGGACCATTTGAGTCAAGGTCAAGTGAACAGTTTCCTAGTTTTATGACGGCGCGGTTTCTGAAGTGCACCACCATCTTTTAATTGTAAGTTTTAGTTTGTAATCATAAGCACACAACACTTCATCCATAGTTTGTGTGTGGCACAAAATATAATTATTTCGCTATTATTTCTGAGTAAAAGAGTTGTAAAAAATTATTGGACTAAATATTTTGAACTTAGTATAACTGGTGCTCAGAAACAAGCCTGTTATACATTCAGTAAAAAAAAATCGGGAAAGGATGATTTGTTTATGGTTCCAAATTCAATTTTTTGTTTTTTTTTGCTGTTAGATTGGCACAACTGTTTTCCATTTTGGCGCGGGGTTTGAGTTGCATCTGTTATGATTTTAATACAGTGCTGTTTTTAGTTAGATCATAAATCTAGTGTGTATTGCGAATTTCATAATGGACAAAAACATCGAACAAAGAGTTTGTCTTAAATTTTGCATCGCCAATGGAATTTCGTGTTTGGAGTCCCTGAAAATGTTACAGAAGGCTTACGGTAAATCGACTTTATCAAAAACACGTGTTTATGAGTGGTACAAACCGTTCAAAAGCGGTCGAGATGTGATGGAAGATTTGCCTCGCTCTGGTAGTCATCAACGTCTTCAACAATTAATATCGCAAAAGTGAAGGAAATAGTGACTGAAAATCCTCATTCAAGTTTGAGAGAGATAGCCGCTGAACTTTCTGTGTCTCACGAGTCGATCCGTATCATTTTAAATAATCACTTGGGTATGAAACATGTTGCCGCTCGGCTAGTCCGAAAAGAACAGAATTTTCTCCAAAAACTCAATCGCATAAGAGTCGCTGAGGACATGCTAGAACGAGTCAATTCCGATCCAACATTCATGAAACGCATTGTTACTGGAGACGAGACGTGGGTTTACGAGATTGATATGCAAACTAGTCAACAAGCTTCGGAGTGGCGCGTTTCAATTGAACCGAAACCGAAAAAACCACGCCAAAGTCGATCAAAAGTCAAAGTCATGTTGACCGTTTTCTTTGACCATCGGTATCGGTGTTGTGCACTCGGAATTCTTGACGGAAGGTCAAACAGTAAATAAAGAATATAATTTGAGCATTATGTGGCGTTTAAGAGAACAAATTCGTCGAAAAAGGCCAGATTTGTGAATTTTGCACCACGGTAATGCGCCTTCGCACATGGCCATCATAGTGAACGAATTTTTTACCAAAAACTCAACAAATACCATCTAGCAACCACCTTATTCACCAGATATGGCTCCAGCCGACTTCTTTCTTTTTCTAAACTCAAATTACCACTTCGTGGCACCATTTTTCATTTGGTAGAAGACATAAAAGAGAATTTGCGGCGAGAACTGAACTCAATTCCGGAAAAAGTGTTTAAAAATTTTTGATGATTGGATTGTTCGTTGGTGTAAGCGAATCGTTTCTGAAGGAGCATACTATGAAGGCGATAAAATAACTTTGGATGAATAATTATGATTTTTTCCCAGCACTTTCTTGACGAGAGTAGTACAACTCTTCAATTTATTTAATTATATTTCGATCTGATTTGTGCTAAGGTGTGTTCTCTTTATTAACCATCAACAATATAACATAAGTACCTTATAGTTTCTACTATCTCCAAGGCCCCATCGTGTTTGTCCTGAAACAAATGAAATTAATTTTGAATTTGTGGTATGGAATTACCCAAAAGTTCGAAAATCATATGTTTGCCCAGCCAAAAAAAAAATACTTGATAATATTTAGGGAGCATTTTACATTGAAATATCCATTGAGTATCCAGTTTTAATCTATAAAATTACAAAAATGTTATTAATCTTTACATGATTATGATACAAATATACTCTATCATACTAATTTCAAGAAGCTGTTTTTTTTTCAATTTCTTAAAAATAGTATTTTTAATTTTTTAAACATTTGTTTTGTATGCTGTGATGAGATAGATTGTTGATTGCGGCAAAAGAATTATTAATAAAATACTCAAAAGGTTCTCTGTTATAGTAAACTCATACTCTATGTAAATCAAAAATAGCAAAGCAATGATTTACAGTGCCAAATAGAAAAGTCACTGTTCATTGCACACAAGTTCATTACAAAATCTGACATGAATTTGCCTTGGCAAAATTTTGTTAAATTTTTCTGATTTTACTGAAGCAAAGAACTTTTTTCTCTCTTTGCATATAAGCCTTTGCCTTGCCATTTTCAAATAATAATGTTATTATCAATAATATAATAATTAATTACACAAAAGGATGTGGTAGCAACAATTGTTGTTAGAAAACTTTCAGATGATTTTCTGGCATGGATTAAACCAGCTTGCAAAATATTTTTATTCTCTAAATAATTATAAATTTGTTTCATGGCCAAAGCACTGATTCTATATTTATTACACCATAAGGGTGTATTTCTTTACAGTACTTCATTCAGGTAATGCCCTTTTTAACTCTGAAAATATTATTCCTTGTATTCATGTGATGAATTGATGACTCTGTGCAAAAACGTGTAGCACTTCACACAGAACGTCTTCATTTTTCTAAAGATATTTTTTGGAGGAAAAAATAAATAAATAGTGCATGTTGTAATAATATTAAAATGATAAAACAAAAATTTTAAGTAGTTAAATTAGAATCTATATTTTATCTAAAACAAAAACTGCTTATAAATAGAGTGATTTTCTATTGACACTACTTATAATTTGCATAGTAACACAAAAATAATTAAAATGGCAAGCACCTGATTCATGGCATTTTTACATAATCTGTGCTTGATAAGATATGTGTTTAAGTATGTATTTTAAAATAAATCCTATTAACAATCAACAACTTTGAAATCCGTTACACATCCTGTTTCTGTATTGAAATTAAATAACTCTAACCAATGAGAATAAAAATATGTTTTAATAAACAACTTATTAATAAACACATATTTAATTAATGTTAGCAATAACATTTTTAAAATTATTATTTGTAATTAATATTAGATTATTTGCAGGTTATGTTTTTTAATTTATAGACCAATATTAGTAAATGTGAAATAACAATAATTCATAATTTCAGAAGGCAAAATAAATAATTGTAGTCATATCATTATGTATTCTTGTTTACATATAGTTATTTGTTTATAAAAGTAAGCTTTGTGCCAATAAACTCAATTTTAATATTTATATATTATTATGATTATATGTATAATATATAGATATCTCCTCTCATTATGAAAAAGAGTTACATGTGAAGAGAGCTAATAAATAGTAACAAAATCAACATTAACTTAGTGAAATACAGTCAGAACCTCGCATTGCTCTAATCGTTTTTAATGTAAATAAATGACGAATGAAAACTACGCAACGGTGTGTACATATCTAAAAAAAGCCGACACCTTGACAAAACACGAGGTCAATACACTCTACTGCAATACCCATGTGACGTGAAGAAGAGCTTACCTATGGTTAGATATTTGATTAACTTCTTGTTATTACCCAAATCAATAAAAGTACATTGAAGAACCTTCATTGATATCTTTGTATAATTTAAACGCTCACTCCAAAATTCCTAAACACGAGCAAGTACTTGTGGTGGATAGTCACTTGTTGTACATTATGAGTAGTGAGCCTCCTAAACAATTTAGTTACATCACCATTGATAACAACACAAGTCTAATAAAAAATAGAAAATAGAAACCTAGTGCTCCTTCTAGCGTCACTGTAACTAACTACATGCTAATAAAATATACGATTTCCTTACCGAGCCATGACCTGAAGTGAGGGGCCATGTATAAACAACAGGTTCCGCGCCTGCAGGAGAATGCAGGCGTAAATCCAAAGCCATGATAAGAAAACCACTGCATTAAAGCACACACTTTTCACTTAAACACTAAAATAATCACTAAAAATTCTAGATAATAACATAATTTCACTGCACTTTCACACACACACACTCTGAACAACCGGGCGCCATGTTGAAATTATTTCTAAATTCCAATCATGGCGGACAGTCAGTGTTGTTATTCAAATAATAGGGTGTAAATAGTATTTTACTGCAAAAATAGTACATATAAAAATAGATAAGTGAATTCACAGTATTTTATAGTATGATTGTCTGTTTGTGTGTTTGCAAAATCATGTTTTATTTTATTGAATACAGTTTCAAAATGGTTCAGAAGTTAGGTACTGCTGAGAAACAGAATCAAATAAAATGTCCCAACTTGCCATACGAGGTTGTTGACATGTGGAATGTGAACTCGGCTACCGATTACCGAACTCGGTCGGTACGGCCAATGGCCATCAGGCCAAGAGCCTAGGCGAACATCTTTCGAAGCTCTCGCTTGGAGGTTGGATCAAGGGCCTGATTTAGAAGGCATTTCTCCTCGATGCGGCTCGCATTGTGAGGAGGTTCCTGTCTTATGGACACCGATAGCTTGGACCCTGCTCCAGACACCGGAAATATTTAAAAATGTGTAGTTAAAATGAATATAGGACATAATTATTTTCTTAAAGCATTTAACTTAAGGTTTATATGATCTAAGGGGTAGGTAGAACTGCAGGCTAGACTAGTATGTTACTATAATCCTTAACTTAGTTGTAACTACATACAAATATATCTTGAATAGACTAATATGAAAAGTCAAAGCCGCTCTGCATATTTCTATTCCGAAAAGACCATGCTCAACCTCGTGGGAACAGAAGTGCGTATTCCATTCAAAACCAAGACAGTTTTTTTTTTAGAAATTTGTTTGAATAATGGAGCATGATGTGTTTTAACCACAGGATTCACAGTTTGTTAATCATGTTGTTAATCGGCTTATTTAATATTAAGTTCGGTAAATATCTTTATTTAAAGCTTTTACAGAACACGATAACGCCTAAATAGAGGATAGTAATATCATGAGACAGATGGCTCATGTAATTGGTGTACAGCGCAGCTAAGCCAGTGTTTTAACTTTGCAACGTTTTCTGTAGGCGCAGTATGCTGATACAAGACCGTCCTTAAGTCTTCATGTATTATGTAAAGTTAAATGAGTAGGTTGCATTGCATTAAGAAGCTCGTCCCATACTCGTAGCTGTTAGGCACAGGTCACCTGCGTAAATAGCACCTACACACCAAACCAGTATAATAACGCCTTCGGCTCGTTATCTTGAGACTTACCAGTGAAAATTATTGTTAAATCTTTGTGCACACTTGAGGGACCGGCTTTTCTTAAAACCCCGAGCATAGAGATAGTAAGCTCTATGTAGTTCCAACTCTTCATCACAACAAAATCCCAGAATTATATGGCAAACAAATAATGTCATGTTGACATTGACGGATCGATTTGATTGTCAGTGGATTGCAGTGATTGATTTTCACAATCTCTGTTCTGTTAGTCAAAACAAACAGAAAATTTAAGATAATGTCGGATTCTGAGGACGACAATAGGGAAGTGAAAAGCTTTGCAGAAGTAAACGATGAAATAAAGCAATGCAAAATGAACCCAGAAACTTCGGGGATGTTTGTATCTGGTTGGGACGACACTGATCAAGATGTCGAAGAAGTCAAGGATCCAAAAGGTGCATAATTTATGCATGGTAGATGCATGCTAGATAATAAATATGTATTTGAAACAATAACTGAAATCTTATGTTCTTTACAGCCAATCCCATAGACTATGTATTATGGGCAGCAGAACATGGCGAGATCTGTATATTAAGAGAGCTGCTGAAGAAACAGCCGGCTCTCGTTCATGCACAAGATGCTGATGGATACACGCCACTTCACCGAGCAGCGTACAGTAACCATACTGATGTCATTTCATACTTGTTGAGTATTGGGGCCAGCGTGCATACTAAAACACAGCAGGGGTGGACTGCCTTGCATTCTGCTTCCAACTGGAACAACTATGTGGCTGCTGCAAGACTATTAGCTGCTGGTGCAGATCCAGGGGCTCTTTCTGATGGAGGTAGGAGAGAACTTTATATGGGGTGGAAGGGACACTAGACATGAAAACGGAAACAACCTATTCAGTACATCATTCTGAACGCCCCCCATGTAGACATTTTTCGTCTGTTATTAAAAAAAAAACAGCTGTTCCGAAAACTGAAAAAAAATTATATCCGGTTTCAGAATGATGTACTGAGTATGTGGTTTCCGTTTTCACATCGGTGTCCCTTCCACCCCGTATTTTGTCTCACACAGTAAACTTATAAAAACATATTTTATGAATGGTTGAAATATATAGAGGAGCTTGTGGCTAAATAATAACTGCCTCTCGGATCAATGTTCAGGTTAAGCCGTGCTTGCCTAGGTTGGTCTGTGGATGGGTGACGACCCATTACATACCGAGTTTCCTCCATGCCTCGGAAAGCATGTTAAGCCGTTGGTCCCAGCTGTCATTTGTCCATCTTTGACAGTTGTTACAGGTAGGCAGTGGCCTGAAAATCTGTCAACCAGTCTTACCAAGGGGTATCTTACTATCCAACACTGACTGGGTTTTGGCCGTTAGATAGGCAGTTGCTCCATGTAAAATACTGATATTCCGCTGCATCTGTTTAGACTGGAAGCCAACCCCAACATAGTTGGGAAAAGGCTAGGCTGATGATGATGGTTGAAATTTATAAAGGTATTGAAGGATAATGACTTTTTTCTCACAAATAGTAACAATGGCTTCTCAAAGATACACAAGGGAGGTCTCAATGTGTATGAGTTGAGTTAACCTATGATATGACTGCTATATACAGTTGTCAAGCCTCACCGAGATTGATCTGATTGAGCCTTCTTCATCTTCTAGTTTTATTTCATACCAAATTACCACTCAAATAACTTGATTCGAAATCAGAACATCTCCGGTAACAGTCTAAATCAGTCTATGGTTAACCTAGAATGAACCATATTATCCATTGTTTCAGGTCAAACCCCGATGCATTTAGCAGCTAAAATTAGTCATTGTAAGTCAACACTATTAATTTTATTCCTGAGAGATGATACTGTGGACCTTACTCATAAAAAAAATAATGCTGATGAAACTCCGGAACAGCTTGCTCTAAGACATGGAATATATGCTCCTCTGTTTGAGATGGTTTGTCCAGCTGTGTCGTATATAAAATCTTTAGCATTCACTTCTAATCCATATTATAGGCATAAATCTGTGTGTAAATAAACAAATCAAGCAAATCACTAAACTTATTATATTTTTTTATTTTGAAAGTTCCTTGATGTCACATAAATAACAACAAGATATGCAAGTACTCAGTATATTTTATCAAAGTTTAAAAAAAAACGGACAATAAAATGAAATACATGCAGAAAAAACAAAATATAGTACAGATTGGTAGATTATTGGAGACTATTCCAAATGACTTTCATCTAGAAACAATTTTTATAATGGAAATCACAGAACATAGTAGGTAAAATTTATAATTATAACTTATCAATTAACTAAATGATATAAGATATGGCATAAATAAATAATGTATGTGAATTAAATATAAGATTAACTAAAATAGTAAGTAAATAAAAAAAATTAATAGGTTTCTTGTCACTGACATGAAAACCAGGTGTACATACATATAATAAAATTGTAACAGGCCAATGTCTGTACATTGAAGATATTGAAAAAAAAAATATGGGGGTATTTATTAGAGCAACAGAAGCCAAAACAACAGTTTTTAGAATGTTTGTCTGTCTGTCTCTATCTGTACGCGCATCACGCAAAAACTACTGCATGGATTTGAACGCAATTTTCGCCGCTATACTGCTAGCAGCCTAACTTAAAATATAGGCTACATTTTACCACAGAAATGATCTTGTTTTTTTTTTATCCTAAGTAAGTGAAGTCATGGGCAAAGGCTAGTTTTTGTTTATTATTTTTAACTATTATAAGGACTTTTACACATTGTGCATAAAGGCTAGTTGTAAATAAACAATAATTATTTGCCATTCTTGTGCTGGACTTATTGAGTACACCTTGCTGTGGCAATGCCCTAGCATGCTTGAGTGGGGATATATGCATTTTAGTACATACGAGACTTGGTTGATTTGCCTGGTAGAGATTGCACAGTTACTGTTTAATTGACTAGCGTCTCGCTGAGGGAGGCGAATTACAGAGCTCTCGTCACACGAAAGTACAGCCCCCTAACGCACCGCGCACCTATGGACCTAAGGCACCATGTCCGTTAAGCAGTAGGTCTGTAGAAATTATCTGTATGTTCTTGATGCCATTCTCTCAATAACATGCATTGCACCAGATACCAAGTAGGTATCAGCATGTAAATTTTTCAAACTGGCTATGAGATTTCTCCTATCAATTTTCTGTAGTTCAGTTAATGATTGCCTTGTTTGAGAAGTCATGTATGGTAAAATCAAGCAACCTAATCCAAATACTTTACATCGTACGCAGTTTTTCCATATTTCTACCAAATCTTCATCTTTAATAATGGGACAGATTGGTAATAAATTGATCGCATTCAAACACTTGGTTCTTTGACGCTCTGTTATTGGGTAGTCCGCGCGTTGGAATGGAGACAAAATAACGGCACGCCAGGCAGTGCATATTATGCTGTCTAGTTGCGATGTAAGTTTCAGTAATAATGGAATCATTTCTTCAAAAAGACCTGCCCGCAGTAAAAGAGGAATAAGACTGCGTATAATTTGCGAAGAACCGAATTTACGTGCAAGTTCAGCGGCTGTTCTTAATCCATCTGTGTTTCCATCAGAACCTTGAAGTAGTTGTTCCAGTCCACGAATCTTGTCATGCGTAAATGTGGCTGCAACCCACGGCATATCAATGCTCTCCAAACTCACAACGCTCAACAATTCCAAGAGCGACATCCATAGAGCATCTCTTTCACGGTTAGCTACTTTGATGGCAGTGTCAGAGTCCACTACACTCATTAGACATTGAAGAGCTCTTAATTTTTTCGACTTGTTGTTATCACTCTCATCATCAAACGCAATACGCGATAAATATATCGCCCCCATCTTAGGGCATGTTGCTTTCAGTATATACTTTGCAGTCATTAACTCTTTTATATTTAAAACGGTGACAGTTTTGTTGTCGCCGTTAGCTTTGTCGAGTATGTTTTCTAATATTTGTATTCTTATTGAACTAACATTTATGCAGTTTTTATCTGCAATCTCATTAACAGCTCGATTTACATCATGGCGGCTCATTTTTGAGACGAAATCTGGATGTAAATATAAATTACGGATGAGTTGAGCTGGCTCTGTAGAAAGACGAACGAGCTCTTCGCATGCCCAATCGATTTTGTATAAAGCATGTCTTGTCGATAGAGTAGCATGTAGTCGTTCCATTTGTCGAACAGCTCGATTTCCAGGTTGTAGGGCAGCCCAACGTTGCGCAAATTGGTAGCACAGATGAGCAGCAGCCACTTGATCAGCCCCCCGTACACATCCTTGAAGCACGTAGAAAAGGCACGCTCCAGCCCATTCCATGTTAGCAATGTGTCTTACACATCGATGAGCAGCACGTAATAAAGGTTCTTCTTGGCTCGTTAAACGCCAAGGTTCGTTTTTGGTTTCTGATTCTGCATCATCGTTATGTTTTCGTGAAGTCATAGTTTGCTTCACGGCGTTACTGCAAATCATGTCTCTTGCTGTTTGTGAATCCGAGTCAAGAGCAAGCAAAGCAACTGCGGGTAACCAGCGCTCGTATGTTTCTAACGTTATTTCCGATTTTAAATTAGCCCACATATCGTCACGCATGAAGAGATGAAATGGTAACCTGAAATGACCAATTTCAGGAAACATTCCCTTCACAGAGAAGAGTTCGTACTCGTACTGTTTGGGAGTACTTTTACGTTTGTATTCTTTTAGGAAGTGTAATAGAAAATATTCCTTTGTATTCTTTACCTCGGTAGCTGTACCAAATATTAGTCGGTAAATACACAAAAAAACTTCATAGTAATATGGATTTATGGAAACCGCACGGCCATGTAGAGTGACTTCGCCGTTTTTCCAAAAATCGTTGAGTACATCTTTTAAAAATTCTCTGTGTTCTATACTATCCCAAACAAGGAAACATTTGTTTAAATATTTTTCGTCATTTTCTAGGAATATTTGGCGGTGGCCCAAATCATCCATGAATATTTTATATTTTAATTCCCAAGTCGACAGTAAAGCTATTAATTGAAGCGACAGGCCATCGTTAGTTGAAACGTTTAAGGCACGACACAATTCAACCAGTCTGTCGAAACTGGTGTCAGGGTATTGTAGTAGAACATAAAACAGTATCACTTTGACATCCCAAGTTTCTTCGCTGTTATCAGGTAGAGCAACATCAGACAAATTAATGTTGAATTTAGACTTGAGAATGTATTGAGGAGGATATGATACAGAATTTCCTATTTCTTTACATATTGATTCATTGTTTAGTACGAATGTGCGACGGATAGGCGGTAATGAAAGATACCCGATAATGTTATGTGGTAAAAATTCATTCTGACCTCTTAGTAATTCAAGAACACAATTATCTTCTTCAAAAGTTTTCATGACTAGTAATAAACTCGTCAGTAATACTTCATCAAGCTCTTGGTATGCAACTACTTTAGCTAAGAGCCTCTTTGCAATCTCAAACATGTCATCTTGCCATGTAGTGGCTTCAATAGCTAAACAGTTAGATACCATCCGCAGGGAAGTAAAATCACATTTACTGTGAATACTGGAAAATTCTGATTCAACACTATCTGGGTATTGAATGGTTTTGTAGAAATTAATTATTTCGTTTATAGCAGTACTTGAGGAAATAGGCAAAAATATATAATGGAATTTCCACGCTATTGATAAGTTCTTCACAATAATACTGGCGTTTATAAGATTGTTCAACAGGGACAATTGTTTAATTAAATTGTGGAGATATTCTTCACTACAATTAACAGCTAGCTCAATTAGAACATTGTAAGAATTCAACAATAGCTCACAGTTCTCTCCATATTGAAATTGAGATAAAACTGCAATGAAATCTTCAACTGATACATCTTGTGTTGAAAATGTTCTTAAGAGATATTCAACAAGTTTTCTCACTTGATGGCAAGTAGAAGTGCTTCGTAACAAGGCCATAAGTACCGAGTGTTGGGACTGACAGGCATGTGTTAGTTGAATAACACTTCCACCTCGACCAGAGCTGGCAGTGGCGCCATCTCGACTTATCCAAGAATTAACTGCATCCTCACAAGCTCTTTCATTATAAATATCATTCATATTGAGTAACAAACTGTATGAGTTTTTGAAATTATACAGTGTTTCAATATTTTTTACTTCAATTTCATTTATGAAATGTGTTCCCTTTATGAAATCTATATAGTTTCTTTCAATAGTCAAATTGTTAGTGGTTCCACAAACTATTTGATCATACTTGGCCACCACAGCTTTAAGTAACAAGTTTTTTTCTTTCGATGATAAGTTGTTGAAGTAATTTAATGCTGTTCTAGTTTCACAATCCTGAAGGCATCTTTCAATGTAAAGGGCATTGCCATAGTTCGAATAAACAGGCATGACTCCTGTTATTGCTTTCAGATCATCTAACTCTATTACCGGAACGCTCACAATTTTGTGAAGGACTAACATGTAATCAGTACATGTCATTGGAAAATTATATTTCTTTAACACCACTTTGACATTTGCATAGTTTATTTCTTTTTGTACCTCTTGGGAAAGTAGTCTTTCTGAATCAGATACTGTAAAAGTTTTGGTGGCATTGGCTACAGTTGTTATTGCTAACTCCAGTACAGTCGAATTCCATGGAACATCTAATACTTTTAAAACTTGTAGTAAACATTCCAGTTTATTGTTGTATGAATGGAAAGATTCTAGTAAAATCTGTAGGCGTGTACCATCAATTCCCCCACCACTGCTTGCTGCTTCACTCTCAATGTATGAACTCAGAATATCATCTAAATCAAATAAATGCTGCATGGCATATGATGGTAAATAATTTTGTAAAAATGTTTTCAGATCTTCAGTATAACAGCGGCGTAACATTATTAAAGCTACTTCATTTGGACTCTGTGAGCTCAACTCATTCAGTAACATATTGATTCTATATTTATCCTTCAATTCCATTATGTATGTTATTCTTGTTTTAAGAATATCAAGGTCATCCATTGATATAGGTCTTAAAGAAATTGATTTTAGGGATGTTTCCAGAATAACTATTATTTCTTCAACAAATTTTAACCCTATCTTTGGCCAAAAAGCTGACTGTTCCAACATAAATACCCTTTCACTAGCCCACCGGACAAATAGGTCAATGTAAAATGGATTTTCTTCTAACAGTGATGGAATGAAGTTCTTTAACCAAATAATGATAGAGGCTAATTTAGTACTATTGTGTATAGCATTTAGAATGTTTACAACATCCTCAGAAGTAACAGACAACTTCAACTGGGAATACTTCAACCAACAAATAGATGCAATATCAAAATCATGTTTCGAAATAAATGTAATACATAGTTCTTTGAAGTTCTGGTCAAAAATATTGAAATTCTCATAAGAATTATTGCCTGTGAAATGAATGTACTCAATTAAATCTATTTTGATTGATAAATCACTCACCATATTAATCAGATTATTATCATTTGTTGCAAATATTCTCTTTTGAAGAGGGTATAACAAAGATTTGTATGTGATATTTTGTTGACATAGTTGCTGTGTCTTTTCAATGAGGAATATAAAATCATCTATGGCCTCAAATAGAGGTTGTATATGGGGTAACACACTCCCTGGTTTTGTAACTGTTGTTATGGAGTCTATCAGGTTCTTGAGTTGTGCCTTTAGGGTATCTTGAGATGTAAGTGTTTGATTGAAACTGGCCGAATGGTCAGCATTCCCAGCATGATTTGAAGATTGAGCAAATCCAGCACAATGGATCTGCACCTGCAACACCAAAAAACAATGAATTAATAGACTGATCTAATATAATTATCTTTTATGGCTCATGTTAAATTTATATACCAATACAGTTTTATGTATAAAAATTAACAAGTGTAAGAAAAATACAATTAACCAAGAAATACATATAAAATCATGCCTGTAATCCACACAGGGTAAGGCAGCACACATTTCATCAGTAATGATTTGAATCCCATGTAAATAGGGGTGAACCTATTGTTATTAACCAGGCACAACCAAAGCTCCAGGCTGCTAATGACAAATTCTTGATGGAAAAACCCAATAAAACTTTGATTGACCTGGGAGTCAAAACAAGGACCTAATACTCTGCAGTAGCACTTGCAACCACTAGGACCAATGTAAAAAATACTAACAAGTTGAAATATAAACATTTTGTATTGGAATGGGCTTACCTCCTCCTGCGTCCATAGCAGATAGTAAAATAAATCATTGTGGGTGAATATGGGGTAATAATTTGCTTCTGTTTTCTCAAATTCATAAACAACTTGAGATTCTTTCAAGTCAACAATCCACATATTAGTTGCATTAGCAAATATTGCCTGGTCTCTCCATGAGACAATTTGACTTAATTTTGTTCCAGTGGAAATTACTTCTAATAAGCCAGTTATTGGGCATTTGACCATCACAGAACCTTCTTCAATGTACATATTCAAACCACATATTGATTCAAACTTTGTCTTAACACTTGAGTGGGATACATGGACCTTCTTAAAAGGGACAGAAAGTTCAGTTGTACTTTCACCCAATTGTTTCACTAGTTCAGAAGTGTGTAATGGTATTACAAAGGTATCTCCACTTTCACTAATGAAATACAAATGATTCTCAATCCTTCCAATTTGACAAATTTTCAAGCTGGTGTTAGTATCATTCGTAACTTTAATTTGTATACCTTTCACCACGTCTATTGATGTAATATCACCGGACTTGAAAACAAGCCACACAAAGTGGTCAAGTAATATTTTATCCACAATTTCTTGTTCGAATGTATGGTATCCGCTTGGTTCTTGGGTGTCTTCATTGCTTCCTAGTAAATTCACTACTCTCACGCTTAAGTTATTTTCAAATAGTATCAATTTTGGGAAAAGTAGTTGAGCTTCGATGTTAGAAACATTACAAGAAGTATTTAACTTTTTTATTTGAGACAATGTTATCGTCATGATTATTTAAACTGCTCCGATTTGAGCCACAAAATAATCATGTAATTAAGTGAAACAACTATATTTTTTAAATAATTTTTGAGTTCGTTGTTTTCGAAACTTTGTAAATTTCGTACCCAACGTATATATACGTCAAAATAATCCATCGACAATAGTAATTCTTTTTCGTAACTGGTAACACATGTAGAAATCGACTAAAACGCTATGGCACAAGAAAATGGAGGCCTATCCAGCAGTGTAATTTCATTTTAATTCAGACTGGATGACGATGATGAAAACGCCATGATGATATCAATTATTAGGGTTAAAGTATGAAATTGCTGTTTCATAGTAATAGATACTTTGAATTGACATTAAACCTTCATGGTGTGAGATATTCGAGTGAAACTTTTTTTACATTATACCTATGAGATTTTTCTTTTAAAATGCGCAACATTCGAATTTCAAGTATTTTTTTATTCAGCTTAGACGGAAAAGATGGATACTTCGAAAATCCGAGTAGTTTTTGAACACGAATTCCGACGCGGAACTAACGCGGCAGAAACGGCTCGCAATATTAATGCTGCGTTTGGAGAGGAGACTTTCCTGTATCGTTTACTTAAACTTACATACAGAAACAGCCAGACCCGGATCAATTGCCTGCAGGCCGCGATACAAATATTTGCTTCGTGCGGGATCGAAGCTGCGACGCGCAGTGCAGCGCTCAGTCACTGCGCCAACCGTGCTGTCAAACTAGTACATTCTTAAAAAGATGATGTTCTACATTTAGAGAAAAATAGCATTCGTGTTATACAATGATTTATTTATTACTGTCATCCATACACCTATGTTTTTACAACTACATGATATGATCACATATTAAACTTTCGCTTTTGTGGTTTTGATTTTAATCTTCTTTTAATCTCCAAAGATTTCTTCACTTTTGTATCAATTTCGGCATGAATTTGCCTTTTGGTTTCACTCATTGCTTGTTGGTAGCTGCTTGTTAGGCGATCAAGAACATCAGGTTCGATTTTTATCTGTGGAAGCTCAGCTTTTCCACCAGCTTGTATTATTTCCTGTAATAATAATTTACCAATTTTTAAAGCTGTGCACAACATAGATTATTGCTCATGCTTCACTAGAGTAGCACATTTTATGTCACCAGATTATGGAAATAAACATTTAAAGAGTTATGTATGTAGTACCTTGAATTGGTTAAATTGATTCTGCAACAGGATAGTAACAGCGTGACCTATACGTCCTGCTCGTCCTGTGCGGCCCACTCTATGAATATATGTTTTGATGTTTCTTGGGGGGTCGTAAGATATGACGTAATTGCAGTCTGAGATATCAATACCTCTTGCTAAAGCATCTGTTCCAATTAATCTGCAAACGAAAATGTTATGAAATGTAGTTGTAGATGTTGCAGTTAGCATCTGCATAATTTAGCTACCAATATAAATTAGTGCTAATACTTACACATTGATTTCTGATTGTGTGAATTTTTTTAACACACTTTCTCTTGTTGATTTGTCTAAAGCTGAGGATAGTTCAGCTACCTTGAATTGACCATTTCCCCAGGTGTTGAGGAGTACAGCTAATCTATGTGCTGCCTCAGCTGCATTAGTAAAGCACAACACTTTGTCCCACTTTTGGTCAGCTAAGAAATGATACAAGAGGAGTGGCTTGTGTTCAGCATCACATGTAACATACTGCTCTGTTAATTCCTCTGGTGTAGCATAAAGCCTGATTTGGTCTTCATCCTCATAATTGTTTGACTTAGATGCAGAAAACAATTTTGGTTGGAACAATCCCCACAGTTCTAACTTTTCAGGGTCCTGAGACAAAGTTGCAGAGAAGAGCAATTTGTGTGGTGGTGGCTTTTGCTCTACCAGACTAGACCATGTCAGATTTGAATGACGCCCAGTCATTAGCTCATTGTCCAACTTGATGTGTTTATCAACATGATAGAGCCAGTCATTTTGTATGTGGTCCATTATTCGATCTGCTTCATCAATGACTAAGAATTTCAAATGTTTTAGGGAGAATCCTTCTGTGTTTTGTAGATGTTCCACTAAACGTCCCGCTGTGCATACTATAATATCTACTTCGCTCACCCATCCAGATGATTCAGCTGAAATCAAGCAAAAATATATAAACCCATGCTTTTTCCCATATAGTAGAAGGAAATTAAACAAACCACTATAAAAATAATTATTTTAGAAGCAGGTTGAATACATAGTAAATTTTTATGATTATTTTGGTATTAGAATTACTTCAATTTCACACTTACTGTATCTAACAATATTTTGTTGTTCCTGTTGCATCGGTGTGGATCCCCCTAATAAGGCAACTTTTAGTCTTGTTTTCATACAATACTTTTTAAAGACCTTAGCTACTTGTGCAGCCAATTCTTGCACTGGTAGAACTACCAAGGCTCTTACATGGCACCCAATCTCGCTCATTAGGATCTGAATAAAAAATAAGCGATATAGACAGCATGTCATCGAAGTATACAGGATTTAACAGAAAGGAAATACATTTTGGGTCAAGTAGGTTTTGAAAATTTGCATGGGGCAGGTGATAATTTATTCACAATTACAATGCTGGTCTCATGGATAAACTTGTTTAGTTTGATAGTCTGTAGCACACCCTGAACAAATGATGAATATACCCTTTCCGTTACAATATGTATAAATGAACTAAAATATAAATTTTAGTTGCCCCTTTTATTATAGCTCATAATAAACAAGGATAGGGAGTATTGTATTACCTGAACTATTGGTAAGACAAATGCCAGTGTTTTCCCACTCCCTGTAGGAGCAGAAACACAAATATCATGCGGCCAAAATGGATAGGTTAATTTGTGTTCATCCAAAATAAAAGGTACAACTTTTTCTTGGACGGGGAACAACTTAGAGACTCCTTCACTTAATAATGTTGCCTTCAGAGTACTGTGCAGCCAATCTTGTTCCTCTACAGTGCATGATGAGGATTTCAAGCTAGTTGATATATTAAATGGATGTGATAACCAGAAAGGCAGTACTCTTGAGACCTGAAACACAAAAATTTAATGATCAATGTCATACAAACTGAACAATTACCCTTTTTGTATAGTGGGCTGGTGTCTCCAATTCCACGTCTAAAGTGCGTGTTTTGCAAATGGGAATATTACCCATATATGGGAGAATTACTCAAATAATCAGTTTTCTTCTTTGTAAACAAATATTATATGAAAAATACCTTTGTTTTTTTTTCAAAATCATTTACTCCTAATACTTTGAATTCATGGGAAGGTTTTGCTTTTTTTCTGTCTTGTTTTTGACTTGTATTGATATTGTCAGTTTTCGCCTCTTGATCTGTTTTAGCTACTTCTTCTATGTTAAGTTCCACATGATCTTCTTTAGGTTCTTCAACAGCTTTCTGGGGTTTGAGGGTTATCACATCAGATGTCTTCTTAGTTGCATAGGCAGATTTCCTTTCTGCAATTCGTTTCTTTAACTTTTCCAAATGTTTCGCTTCTTGTTCTGCTATATCTACGACCACTTCTTCGTTTAAATCTCTATATCTGTAAAACAAAAGATATAAAATGTGTATTTCAGTTACATTGGCTTCAATAATAATCATTTCTAAGACTTACACACCTGTTTATTACAAATAGATTATCCATTATCTTTCTGTCTGGTCTTCTTCATAAAAGTATAATTATATCGTGTGTAATTGGTTTTGTTTATTAACCATTTATAATAATAGTACTCTATGTTATTAACTAAATATGATCCTTGCTTGTGCACCTACCGCACTTAACCCCAAAAAAATGTCAAAACAAAGCAGCATTGTGGCCACATTCAGGGTTACTAGATAAGGTTTCAGAATTTTCCCCAAATTCAATCATTTCCCCCGTTATATTATTGATGCTTTTTGCAACTTTTTCCCTATTCTTTATTCAATCAGGAAATTAAACAAGAAGGGAGATATAATATAAAACTATGTTTTTTGATAAAATGGATGAGTCACACGCATACTCGCTGATCGCAGAGCACACCGGGCCCTTCATCTGCTTGCACAAGGTATCTCTTGATTTCCTAAGTTTTACCGCCTGATATTATATTTTTTCAATCCAATCCATTCCCAAAAGGAATTCCAAGGAATTAATTTCCCCAAAACGAATCTTTTGCTCAATAAAGGGAAATAAATCTCCAATCTGTTAACCCCATTCGCCACAGATTACATAGAGAAAATATTGTAAGGAGCTGGGCAGCATTTCCGTTCCGTTTTTTTTTTATAATATTCGACTAAAGTACCCATTCTATTATCTGAAATACATTGAGATCAGATTGTGGAGGCACTACTTTTAGCCCATAAGGAAGGGTTACGTTATTTTCTTAGGTTTTTTTGTTATTGCAGGTCAGTCAGGCTGTTCGATTATGATTGATTTTAAAATGTGTATTTACAGGCTTATCTTATCTTACTTATTATACTACTACTATTATAAAATTTAATGCGAAAGTTTGTGGGAATACTTGGATTAACACACGAGATTTTTATCCCGATAATACGATCCCGTCATTCCGTGGGAGTGGGACAATTACCGAACTCTATGAGGGAGAAGCCGCGAGCATATGCTAGTAATCAATGTTTGCACCAAAAACATGTCATACATTGTTAATTATCTATTCATTTCTAAAAATCATGATATTTTATGTCACCACTAACTTAAAATTATATTGATGATTGTAATGCTTGAATAATATTTCTGTAAATACATATTGGTTTTGCAAAACAATCAATAATCAACATGCAACAACCTGATACTGACCTGTAAATTGCAAAAAGTGCAAGGAAATTTGATTTTTTTGAGCTCTCCTGGCACTTTCGCCTTATAATGCGAATCACACAAAATAGGATCGTGAACTGCAGTTGCTAGGGATGGATGAGAAAGTCCAAAGTTCATCGATTTCATGTTCTTGTCAATTTTACATTGATGGTGGAACTGGAATGCTAAAGTATCTTAAAATCTATTCATAAGCGCGCATTCACAAACGCACATTTTGTTCATGATCACTTTGAGCGAGTCCACCAAAGAGTAGAATATTAATGGAGTCCACCGAAAGAAACATTCTTGCGGCACACTGTGCGGCCGGTAGATTCGCACCATAAGGTCCTCCGCTAACTTTTTTAGTCGATTACACAGCTTCTGCTTTCAATTATTTACAAGATTTTTTAGTATGGTTGTTCTCTCTCTTATTTGTATAACTGGAAATAAAATAATTAAATTGTACCAAAAAATAATTAAATAATTCGACTTTAATCAAGTTGTGTTTTTCAATATTTTGTTTAATCGATTACATTTTGACAAGTCCTAAACTTGTCCTATTTTGTCTATACAATTTTAGCGAAGCACCACGAAGCAAGTTTTCGATTCATCGCTTTTATTTCCCGAATAATCATTCAAATGTTTTTTCATCACCAATTACTAATGATAAATTGTTAACTTTATCTTTATTTGGCTTTTGTAGTTTTCTGTTGTGATTTCGGAGACTAAACACATTACAAAATGGCTAGTGTATCCTACCAAATTGCAAATCTTCTGGAGAAGGTAAGCCGGCGTTCTCACAATAACACTGAGTAGAATCGTTCCGTAAATTGCGTATCAATAATGTTTTTGTCCAAAATGTCTCCAGATGACGTCCAACGACAAAGACTTCAGATTCATGGCTACTAATGACTTGATGACTGAATTACAAAAAGATAGTATAAAGCTTGATGATGACTCTGAGAGAAAAGTCGTAAAGATGCTCCTACGTCTCCTCGAAGACAAGAACGGTGAAGTGCAAAATTTAGCTGTGAAATGGTATGTGAGCAATGCAACATAAATACTTCTTCTTAGCGTGTTGATGGCAATCTAAATTGTAATCTAATTCAACATAAATACTGATTTACACAAAAAGCTTTGTGATCATGATAAGTAATAATATGGTATAAACATTTTGCAGCCTCGGTCCCCTTGTGAACAAAGTAAAGGAGTATCAAGTAGAGGGTATAGTGGACACGCTGTGTGCAAATATGCTCTCAGACACGGAACAACTGCGAGATATCAGCAGCATTGGCTTGAAGACTGTCATATCTGAACTACCATTAGGCTCTAACACATTAGCTGCAAATGTGTGCAAGAAAATTACTGGAAAACTCAGCAGTGCTATTGAGAAGGTAAGACATTATACATACATAAACAAATCATATTTTTCTAAAATTTCGTTTTGATCATTCATTGCAATTATTTCAATTATACATTCTAAAATAGAGATAAATAGTGGTGTGGGATTTTTTTAAATATCTCTGTATTATTAGTGCAATAGACATAAACAAAGCAGTTTATCTTTTGTTTCTTGGTCAATGTTCACAATTTAAGCCATTAAACTG
This sequence comes from Standfussiana lucernea, assembly GCA_964057025.1. Lineage (NCBI taxonomy): Eukaryota > Metazoa > Arthropoda > Insecta > Lepidoptera > Noctuidae > Standfussiana > Standfussiana lucernea. Next base: position 8,132,539 of record OZ059785.1, read on the forward strand.
GCCAAGATCAAAGCATCAATGATAACTTTCAAAATAATAAAATGTAAGGGCATTAACCTGTTTACCCTGAGTAGAGACTAAACAGAAATATGTATCTTAAGTATTCTTCAGTCTTCAAATAGGTCAAAAAACATTTTACACTTAAGGTTATTTTGAACTTTTCTTGTAGTTATTGTGTCTGTATTCTTTTCTGCTTTTCCTTATTCAGTGTTGTGCTGCAAATGTTAACATGGGTGCCAGCAGAATTATTTTGAGGGGATCAACTCAGCTCAAAGTATTTAGTTCAAAAACACCCATGACAGGCACTTTTGTATAGTCAAAAATAAGGTACCTAACTGTGGACTATGGACTGTAGTTGCCCATTCCATACTGATAGATCTCATGGAGAAGATTGGGCAAGAAACTTTTCTAATTAAGTTAGATATGAAATAGACCTGGGTACTTATTGTTGCTCCTATGTATGTGAGCATACATTGGTAGAAAAAGAAAAAAACAATTAACAACTTAAAGATTAGGATAAGCCTAACCAACCATAATGGAATGTCTACATGATACTCACATTTATAAAAATTGATTGAAATAACATAATATCACGCCCGTAATCCCTAAAGGGTTAGGCAGAGGTGTACTAGCCTAATAGTACATCCACATTTCGCCAGTTATGTTTAAGTCCTATGTATTAGGGGTTGTGCCTATTGCCATCAACCGGGCACAAATCCAGACACCATGGCTGCTACTGAAAAATTCAATAACAATTTGCTTGACTGTAAATAACTGTAATGGTAATTTAACTCCATTTTTCATGCTAATCTACCTCACCACCTAAAATGAACTTTACATATACAAATAGTGTTGTCCATAGCTGTTGATTTATTCTGTACCTACATTTGGTTAACTAACTACTAATTATGGTCACGCCATGACAATAAAATGAATTTTCATACTTTGTGTGTACTAGATATTGACACTTTAATTTTAATGAGTTTATGATCAGTAAAGTTTGATTTTTAACAGCTTTGTACCGCCAATATAATAATGGATAAAATGTACTTAATTTCCTTTACTTTATAAATAACATTGCAAGAGGATTTATTTATTTCTTTGAAAAAAAAAAAAACAGTTTTTAACAAAGAAATGAATAAATCTTCAATGGGTCTCAATAATTGATGGGGTGCCAACAAAGTGTGTCAACCTTATTCATTGAACAATATTGGATTCAGGAACAGATCTTCCTTAATCCAATATTGTACTGTTAAACTCTGTTTAAATAAATTTTTTGACAATATTTTGATGTTTTAGCAAGAAGATGTCTCAGTACAACTTGAAGCTCTGGACATACTGGCTGATCTATTGAGCAGGTTTGGCGGCTTGCTCATAACCTTTCACCCAATGTTGCTCAATTCACTACTGCCACAACTCGCCTCACCACGTCAGGTATGTGTTGAGTGAAAAAAAAAACTAAATTTCTGACCACAACCCATGTTCAAAGTCACAATGTTTTAATTCGAAGATAAGCATTTGATAAGGGCCATAATTAAAATAATTATTATTTCTTGTGTTAACCTTTTGACATGTGTGTATATCTATAGAAAAAACCAAGGCACTAGAGACATTAGTATTAGTATAATAAACATTAGATTGTATTGAAATTATTACAAAAATGTGACCTATCATGGTGTAGTCTCACACTAACAACATCGTAATTTATACAGGCTGTCCGTAAACGTACCATAGTTGCATTGTCACACCTGGTCATGTCTTGCAATGCGTCTCTGTACAACAAACTTATTGATCACCTGCTGGAGGGGTTAAGTTCTTCCACATCATCCAGCGTCAGCCGCACTCATATACAGTGTATTGCATCTATTTGGTAAGAACTCTTCGAAAATTGTTTACTTGAATACACAATCTTTGATTATTTACTTGCATTGTCACTATTTATTGACTGTTTTTAATAAAATCCTAAATGGACTTGTCATTGTATGAGTTTCATGTGTAAGTTTGTGCTGAAAAAATATAATTATCTGGGATTCTGAATTCAAATAAGTAGCAATCTAAACAGATTAAATAAACACAGTTCAGTAATAACCTTTTCTTCTTTCAGTCGCCAAGCAGGTCATAGATTCGGTGAGCAGCTGTGGCGTGTGGCGCCCCAGGTCCTAGAATACTCAACTGATGCGGATGAAGAGCTCCGCGAACATTGCCTGCAGGCTCTCGAAGCTTTTGTACTTAAGTGTCCCAAGGAAGTGCAGCCCCATATCCCTACGGTATGAATATTTTATAATCAAAAGTTCAAAACATTGTGTTCTGTGATAAACAGAATGACTCACTCTTGAACTTTGCCACTTATGTTACATACAATTTATATTTTTTTTAAAGCTTCCTTTGTGTAAAACTTTCGTTATAATTTTTTAGTTATAATTTTTAGCTAGCACTAATTTAATCGCAATTTTTATAACAAATCCTTTCTTTGTACAGATAATCGACCTCTGCCTAAAAATGATTACTTACGATCCTAATTATAACTATGAAGACGAGGAGGAAGAAGGTGGCGGTGAGGACGAGGAAATGGAAGATGAGTCCTTTGCCCCTGATGCTGAACCAGAATCAGATTCTGAAGAGTATTCTGATGATGATGACATGTCTTGGAAGGTATTTTGTTACAGTCATAAGACTCTAACCCTTAACCCTCTTGTAAATGAACCTGGAGTATTGTTATGCTCAAACTTAAATGCTGAAAATTTTATGATTAAACAGAAGTATCTAGACCTTGAAGGAACTGTAATTATTGTTAATGAATAAGTGAGTTAATATCTACTTTGTAACCGAAGTACAACCAGTATCTCTAACAGAACACGTATTTTTCATTTAATTGTATTTATTTTGTTCACAGGTGAGGCGTGCAGCGGCCAAGTGTTTAGAATCAGTTATTGCAACACGGCACGAACTTCTCGGTGAAATGTACCAAACTGTGTCACCAGCTTTGATTGCTAGATTCAAAGGTATAGCTTACTTTCTTCTTAAGATCCAGTGATCAATAAAGTTTTAATAATTAAAAAAATATGAACTAATTGACAAACAAACTTATAATACGTCTGTTTATCTGTTTAGAACGCGAGGAGAACGTGAAGTGTGATATTCTGGGCGCGTACACCGCTCTGTTGAGGGCCACCCGTCCACCACCGGCTTTACATATGACTATCGTGCCCACCGACGACTCGCCGCAAGCATTGTTGTTGCATAGGGTAAGCTGTATTTTCTATGAGAGTTTCTTTCGGCAAGTAATTGCTCCCATGAATTTCATATGGAATGTACAATTCGAATACAGCCAGAGGCGTTTTGGAAGTGGTTGCGAAATTTGTTCAATAATTTAAACCTAAAGTGACATCCTGCGTCGCAAGTCTCTATTCGCTCTTTCCTAATGACAGTTCTAAAGAAGTCTGATTGATCTTGCCATCTATTTCGTGTCCGCCGCGAAGAATGACAATCATAGTAACTCTCTTTCACATAAATATTTTGAAATAACCTATCTTATGCAAGAACTTGTTAAATCGAAGGTTTCTGGCGTAGTCCGCGGCGCGCTGCGCGTGATCCGCGGGCGGAGCGTCCGCGCCCGCGGCTGCGCGCTGGCGCTGCTGCGCGAGCTGCTGGCGGCCGCGCCCGGCTGTCTAGCCGACCACGCCGCCAAGGTCATCCGCGCACTCACACCTGCGCTCACGTCAGTACCGTACCGACTTACTCTAGTCTCAAACCCGACTTCATTTTAAACATTTCCCAAATTTTATTGTAATATTGTTTTAGGCAAAAAAATACGTTGGAACGCGTTTCAGAACTATTGAGTATGACTAGACTTACTTGATTAAGTGATTGATCACCTTTAGGCTATGAAAAGGGAGCCCAGAGGGTTTCTCAGCAGAATATTCCACATTAAAACTTGTTAGTTGGGCCGAGTTGGCTAGTGGGGTGTGATGAGAAAACGCCAAAACTATATTTAAAAAGTTTCAGATATGAGCCCTGAGGTCAGGAGCCTGCTTTCAGATTTAAAAAAGGACAAAAAATAACCCTCTAAATCCAATTCTATGACCTAATGGAAAGGTTTTCATTAGATGGAGATTCGATTTTCAGAGATTGACTGTTAGTAGTCGGATAAAGAGTACGCAAGGATCGATTTAAACCTATCATTGTTATTCAATAGTGACAAGACGACAGCATCATCAATGAAGATTGAGACCCTCGTGTTCGTGGTGTGCCTCGTCCGCGGGCACCCCGGCGCTACCATGCGGCCGCACGTGGCGGCGCTGCTGCCGGCCGTGCTGGGCTGTGTGCACGACCCCTTCTACAAGGTCACCGCAGAGGCGCTACGAGTGCTGCAGACGCTCGTCAAAGTTATGCGCCCACTTGGTAAGGGTTTATGTATTCGTTTTAACTTGAATGCGAGAATAATGGTACTATTTTTAATAAGGTATTTTCTATCAATCTATTTATTTCTAGAGTGACCAACAACAAAAAAATGTTCACAGCATGAATGAATTAATTTCGACATATTAATAGACAGGCTTGCTAGTTTCCGACAATTATCAATACTCTGAAACCTTCTGTCTAGTCTACTAATGCGATACCACCGTATGCTCATATCTTCACTTATGCCCCACCTTATTCAGACCTGGTGGCGAGTGGCGGGTCGGGCGCGCCGAGCGTGCAGGCTCCTCCCGAGGACCTGCAGCAGTTCATCCCGGCCATGTACGAGTGCGCGCTGGTGCGGCTGCGGGCCACGGACATGGACCAGGAAGTCAAGGAGCGAGCCATCGCTGCCTGCGGACAGCTGCTCTGCCATTTCGGTGATTATTTGAAAGTATGTCGTTGATTTTTTTCTAATTGCGTTTCTTTGTACCTATAGGATTAAACCCTGCATGTTATGGATTGTATTTCCTTTTTTAACTCTTCTGCTGTACTTTTCTGATAAATTTCACTGCGGGATTTAATACAGTTGAGTTGTCTCTCCGGGGCTCATCGAGCTTAATTGCCTCCGCGCTTTTCTGGTGGTCGCAATAGTTGATTCTGGTTTTCCACGGTTGCCGAATAGTGTGCGTTCCCACTCGCGAAATATTCACATAAAACACGTTAAAACTATTTATCTCTTCTTTTTTTGTTAATTTACATTGTTACGTAGCTGTAAAACTAAGATAGCATGTACCTTAATGCAAGGAGCTTATAAACGGATTCACTTTATTTGAGTTTTACAAAGTGGTTCATGAAAGCCATAAGTTGCGTTTGAACGAAAATAGAACTACTTGTTGGGCTTCTTGGCTTTTGCCAAATCCATAAAATGAAACAACTGATTTATTTTACAGCACGAGCTCCCCGTGTGTCTGCCAATCTTCTTAGAACGACTGCGCAATGAAATCACACGTTTGACTACAGTGAAAGCTCTTACCAAGGTCGCCGCATCTCCACTCAGAATTGATTTGACACCTATTTTGGTAAGCGCTGATTACAGCATTGTAATAAAATAAAAAATGTTTTTGAACTGAAATATTTACATAATTTTGTCTTTCAGTCTGATGTCGTACCAATCCTTGGATCTTTCCTGAGGAAAAATCAAAGGGCCCTGAAGTTGTCTACACTAGTCCTTCTGGATACTTTAGTACAGAACTACAGCAATGCTATTAGTATAGAGCTTTTAAGTAAGGTATGTATCTTATCATTTAACACGTTGGCTGCGGCCGAACAATAGCCGCGCGAGACCCGTAGTAAAAACACAACAGGTGTGTTTTGCCGCAGCGAACGTGTTAATAGTGTATAATCGATATCGCTTCTATTGCGATGGTAACTTCACGTACATTAGTTCAACATCAGTTTTGTGAAATAAAAGACTAAAATCCCTAAGGGAAGTTATAAAATCAGGCGATATTTTCAAAAAACCATGGCAGTCAAATGTTATGCAAGAATATTGAGTTTTAATTCCGTTTAAACTACTAGAAATATGCTTCCACTCCCAAAAATATATATATGCATGCAGAAGGTGCGATTATTATAATAATGCATCATGCAACTCAAACCTATAAATATACTCGACACTTGTTTCACCCCTCCATGGCAGATGTTGACTCGACCACCATTGGGGTGCAAAAGGAAACATAATATCCCCAATCACTGTTTAGTTACTTGAGTTTTGTTTTGTTTTATCGTGATTAGATATCGATACCCATCAAGTCTGCGAAGTTTCCCTTGCTAAGTTTATTGGAGCATGTTCGTAGGCGTTATGCAGTAATGTGTCGGCATACAGGTGCTGATGGAGGTGCCGGCGCTGGTGTGCGAGGCGGACCTGCACTGCGCGCAGACGGCGCTGACGCTGGTGCGCGGCGCGTGCGCGCGCTGCCCGGCCGCGCTCACGCCCGACGCGCGCCACGCGCTCACGCCCAACATCCTCGCGCTCGCCAAGTCGCCGCTGCTGCAAGGTACGACCTACACGACCTACACTTTTATAATAAAAACTAGCTGTCCCGGCGAACTTCGTACCGCCTAACAGTCGATGAACCCTACCCCGCCTACCCTACCTGCCCCACCTACCCTACCTACTCTACCCACCCTACCTACTTTCTAGTACCTACCTACCTATCCTACTCACGTAGTACCTACCTACCTATCCTACTCTCCTAGTACCTATCTACCTACCCTACTCTCCTAGTACCTATCTACATATCCTATTCTCCTAGTACCTGTCTACCTATCCTACTCTCCTAATACCTATCTACCTATCCTACTCTCCTAGTACCTACCTACCTATCCTACTCTCCTAGTACCTATCTACATATCCTATTCTCCTAGTACCTATCTACCTATCCTACTCTCCTAATACCTATCTACCTATCCTACTCTCCTAGTACCTACCTACCTATCCTACTCTCCTAGTACCTATCTACCTATCCTACTCTCCTAGTACCTACCTACCTATCCTACTCTCCTAGTACCTATCTACCTATCCTACTCTCCTAGTACCTACCTACCTTTCCTACTCTCTTAGTACCTACCTACCTATCCTACTCTCCTACTATAATTAAAGATCTAAGCTATCCTATATCTCAAGTTGGACCAGACTGCTCACGGTGTGCCAATTTAATTTAAAATCGGTTATGTAGTTTAGGAATCCATCGCGGACAAACATCGTGACAGGAGATTTATACATAATAAAAATGAAGAGCTTGTTTTTCGGTTTGAACGCGCCAGTCCCTGGAACTTCCAGGCAGATTTGAATAAATGTTTTTGCATTTGATAGCTCAATTCTTGAGGAAGCATATAAGCTATTTAACATCAAGCTACGAATACCCATAGAAGCCAAAAAAAATTAAAAAAGACAGAAACGGCGTTTGAAACCTCGGGTCACACAGCCAATATACACCATACACAGCTCAAAAAAGTACTAGTGACCCAGAGGTAATGGCTCTGACTTCCAGAGTTGAGGGCAGGCAGGCATGCGCTTATTGCAATCAAATTGCTTTCGTCACCACTACTATAAAAAATGATCCTGAGGAATCCGGCCAGTCGTGGTACCTAAATTCGAGGATACTGTGCCACCAACTTACACCGAGCCCGCCTGGTAGCCCGACTACGATCCATCCCTTTTCAGTCAACACATGCAAAAGATTTAGCTCCAGTCACATACTTGACGCTGAACATTAATGTTTGTTACAGGCGGTGCTCTAAAGGCAATGCTCGGAGTACTAAGCGCGCTGGTAGCTGCTGACGTGGCGGGTTGCTCTCGCCGAGAGTTGTTAGCTCTACTCGTAGCGCCTGTACACCGCCTGCAAGACCACACCGCCTCCGCACACCACATAAAGCAGGTATAGTTGAACATTGAACATATTTTGTCATACATTTTCTATAATATTGCACTTACTATGTTTTGTCTCTGCATCATCCTAAGGTAGACGTGGTAATAATTCCGCCTTTGTGTAGCTATTTTTACTTGGGCGTAGTTTTAATACATAAACATTGATCGTTTTGGCACGCGGCTATGATTGGAGCCAATGTGACCATCTTGTTTTTTACAAATTAATCTTTATTAACAGTACCCGACTATTGTTCAAACGCCAAAAGAGTCAAGCAGTACTGTTTGTTGTAGCAGTACAACCTTGACTAAGGCTAGCTGGGAATAACGTTTCTACTAGTTTGCGGACTATGGACATCGATCATCAGAATAAATCCTCTTCACAGGCCTTCCACTCGCTAGCGAAGTGCGTGGCAGCAGTGGTAGTAGAAGGTGGGTCGGATGCGTTGGAAGTGGTGCGCGGGTTCCTGCGTGACGCCGCGCAGCCCACCTCCGACGCGCATCACATGTTCGCTTTACTAGCGCTCGCTGAGATCGGACGACATCTGTGAGTATAGAGCCACATGAGGCTGAATATTTCATAGGCCCTGGTTTTCTTCTGGTAACTAAACAGGCTGTAGCGACATCTATCTTGATCCATACGAACTAATATCCTGTAGCCCACCAGACACAACATACGTTTGATCCGAGGATTCCATTTCCTATGGAGGATGAGGAGCTTGCTTCTATTTATGCTTGATATACAGCAGCAAAGGCTGACACAATCTCAAATATTTGGCGATATTCACAAGATATGACTAAAGTTCTTGTAAACTATTTCTTGCAGAGATCTAAGCTCCATCCCGAACTTGAAGGAGGTCCTCTTAAACTCGTTCACCCCTTCATCCGAGGAAGTTAAGTCAGCCGCGAGCTACGCCCTCGGATCAGTGGCAGTGGGCAATTTGCCCGAGTTCCTACCGTTCATACTGGGCGAGATCGAGGCGCAGCCCAAAAGACAGTACCTTCTGTTACACTCCTTGAGGGAGGTAAGATTTTTATTTTGGTTTATTTCGATAAGGCATTTTGGTGATAAGACGTTTTAATCATGATCAGAAAATTTGGTTTACACATAAACTTCCCCATGTAGATGTGGAGTCGAACTGCATTTTCTGCGGTTTATTCTTGTAAATATCATCGAAAAAGGATTCTTTTGTTGAGCCAGCATGAACTATACTTTTTGTCATGATTTCGAGATGTATTTATAATATTTCTATTTGCAGATAATCTCATGTGAATCTTGCTCTCCGGAGGGTGTCGAAGCCTTGAGGCCTTTCATACCTGAAATCTGGGTGCAGCTGTCTAAGCACTGTCAGTGTGCGGAGGAAGGATCTCGCAATGTTGTAAGTTTACTTATCTTTATATTATATCTTTTAGTTTTCTTACCTATTATTACAAATTAGGTTATTATTAAGTACTGATTGAAAAGAAAAATTTAAACATTTTTTACTGACTCTTGAAAGATCTTTCGCTGGTAGAAAACAATATTACTGGGGCCATAGGATATTATTATAGCCAGGGCTGGGCAAAATACATACTTTGCTTTAATTGAAATACAAATTACAAAATACTATCTCGCAAGTATTTAAGAGCGTTTACGTCTATCGCGCGAAGTCAAGTTTAGGTAATTCAATGCATTTTTTACGCACACAAAAGCGCGCGTGCCTGTGTGCATAGCGCTGGCGCGTTCTCTTGCGCTATAGTCAAACTAACCCACTATGATCCGTTCGAGTGCAATTGTTGTAGTAAAATTTAATTTGAATTTGAATTTGAACGTACACGGATTACTACAGTACGAGTGCATAAAATAAGTATTCAATAATATATTGCAAGTATAGCTATAGTTATGATTAATATTAAAGTCGTTTTTTAGTTATTCAAACATGAATTTGTTGATCTAAACTTTAGAAAGAAACCGAACTTCGTTAATTATTATTGATTTGTGACTGATTAATAAATATTTCTTATTCTATTCAAATAAATCACTTTATACGGATTTACTTACGTTTATTTTATATTATATTTTAACCTGACGCGATGTTCCTCTTAGTGACACCTCTTATGAGGGAAATACAATAGGTTGGCGTTAACTTTAAAAACAATTTATGTTCTTATTTACAAAAAAATAAGTAAAAGTTTTAATAAATAAAATTCGTAGGTAAAAAAATAGGGTAGATATTGGTTGTCACTAAAAATATTGTCAGTCATCAAAAATAATAATAAAAAAATTTAATCATCAAAGTACCAAGATTTTTTAATCACACTATAAACGTCCGCTATCCTTCCAAGTACGACTAAGGTCAACTCGGGTCAGGCAGAGCGCCGAGCGACATGTCCTCTCTCTAGAAAGCCTCGCGGCGGTCTGATTTGAAATTGCTCGCGCGCAGTGATTTATAGTAGTTTTCAAATATTTATAGAAAAATAATCACTGTAAATTATTTGAAATTTTAAATTGGATGTTTTAAAGCATATGTTCTTCTATTATATTATGCTATTATTATATTAAATCAAGTAAGATATATCGGTGAAAAAATCATTTTAATTCCTTAATATTTCACATTGTTTGAACTTTAATTTCTTATATAAAGAAAGCTAAATCAAAAAATTTTCTTCTCCAACTATATTCCTTAGGATCTTAGCAATAGGTAAAAAAAAAATCTAATTAGGTTTGCCAGTGGTTTCCTATAATTAGAGCGTCGAAACTGACGCTGAAAGGGAAATTTAGAAAACCTCTGTTGAGTTATCTTGATAGAATTTACCAATACTCTATTAATTGAAATATTTTTCTCTCCAACTATTGAGACAACGAAATTTCCTAAAGTTATTAGTAATTATCATTTTTGTAAAATAAAGGGTTGATGGTATTAAAGGGTTTGAAAAGTACTGTTTTGGAGTCAAACAGCGCATGGACGGCGTAAACGCTCTTAAAATAAGAAATACAAAATATCTCTTACAAATGTATTTGAAATACAAATTACAAAATACTATTAACAATAAAAAGTAATCCAGCCCAGCATGGGCTAAAAAGCAGAGTAAAAGAAGATTAAATAGTAAAACCAAGGTTTCCTTTCATGAACCTTAGATTTTTTAAATGTACTGTCAGACAAACAGCCTCTTGTTGGAGAATGAATAAAACCTGCTAAAGAAAACAATCTTTCTACAGATCTTGATGAGCACAAACTTGTGTTAAATTGTATGAACACATTTTATATATTTGGATATTTGTTTTTTATTTCATTTTTTGGTTAAATGTATTTATGTTAAAATGTATTTTGAAGCCCTAAATATTTGAAATACTAACTACAAAATACCTCGGCGACAGGTATTTGAAATACGAATTACAAATTACATTTTAAGCAAGTAAAAGTAATTGAAATACACAAATACGTTTTTGTATTTCAAATACTGCCCAACCCTGATTATAGCTATACTATTATAGCTAGCTTCTTCAAGGACGAAGTCGCGGTTAGAAGCTAGTAATGAATAAGATATCAAATAATATGAGAGAAAGATTCAAAAGTGTTCAGATCTTTGTTTTTCTGAGTTATCCCAAAAATATGTATGTATTAGTATAACAATGTTCGCTAATAAAATGTTTATTTTCAGGTCGCCGAATGTTTAGGAAAATTATGTCTACTAGAGCCAAAAGACTTATTACCACACCTGAAGGAGTTCCTCAAGTCGCCCGAGCCACTCACAAGGACAACCGCCGTCACAGCTGTTAAATTCACGATATCAGACCAGGTTGGTAACATCATAATCAAGTGTAAATGTAGCTGCATCCCGATATTGTTGCAAAAGTTTAACATAAAAATATCGTAAAGAGCTTACTAATGACATCTTGTTCTTCATATTGATAATTCTTGCATTCAATCTACATGACATAGACAGTATTAGCAGTGGCTTTAGACAGGTCTCTCAAAGTGCACGTGGAATTGCATACAGAGCATGACAGGTGGCTCCGCAGTCACACTTGTATTGATGTATTTTTGGTTGTTATCGAAATTTATTCTTCAGTCTTGTCAAATATGCTTGCAATAACAATTGTGTGTGTTTGCTTATCAAGCATTACTTGTCTAGCATCGATGAACTGGGCCTATGTAGCGTGTCGCGGCCGCGAGGCACACAACTGAGCTATTAATTAATAACTAAGATTTTTTTTTGTGTTAACTGGAGCACGAAGGCAAACAGTTACACCCGACCGGTTTTTAGCCGGGCCGGCACTGGGTTGGCGCCGGGTTAACCTTGTACACATTCCCGATTTGTAGCCGGAGAGAGATGCGATTATATTAGCATGCGCCATGAATCAGGGCTAATGTTGCCGCCGTGAACAAGCCCCCTTAGTGCTTCATACATGACTGCCGACCAGCCAGCGCCGGACCGGGCGAGGTCGGCCGCGAACAAGTGTCCTGAACTTGTGTCAAATAAATGTATTTTCTGTGTTACAGCCACAAGCCATCGACCCGCTTCTCCGCAGCTGTATGTCCGAGCTGCTGGTCCCGCTGTGCGACCCCGAGCTGGGCGTGCGACGCGTGGCGCTGGTCGCGTTCAACTCGGCCGCGCACAACAAGCCCTCGCTCATCCGCGACCTGCTGCCGCACGTGCTGCCTACCATATACAGCGAGACCAAAGTGAAGGTATGTGTCATATTATGTATAGCTTAATTCGATGTTTTAATTGTTTCATTAAATAATGGATAAATTATGTGCAATCTATGAAATTCATTTTTTACCAAACACATTGCTGAAAGTTGCTAAATGATGCATAAAAACTTGTATCTTATGTAGATTATTGTGTTTGTTTGTATGACTGCGCTAAGTCTCTCCGGTTGTGTCAAATTGCCAGCCCTAAAGGAACACAGAGCGTACTTTGTGTTACATTCCATCACCTAAAACACCATACTGTTAACAAAATAGGAGTGTGTAATAACATCCCGGTTTCGTATCAACAGAAAGAACTAATCCGCGAAGTGGAGATGGGTCCGTTCAAGCACTCGGTGGACGACGGGCTGGACCTGCGGAAGGCGGCGTTCGAGTGCATGTACACGCTGCTGGGCACGTGCCTGGACCGGCTGGACGTGTTCGAGTTCCTGCGGCACGTGGAGGACGGGCTGCGCGACCACTACGACATCAAGATGCTCACCTACCTCATGTGCGCGCGCCTGGCGCAGCTGTGTCCCGCTGTTGTCTTGCAGAGTTAGTATTGCCGGACTGGACACCTGACTCTACACTCTAGAGACTAGCAATACCTTGAGATTAAGGAGTGTCATTTTTGACGAATGGTAGTTGTATTTAGCAGCCATCTTGGTAAGTGGAGTCAATTAATGGTGAAACGGCCAACTCTACTGCCTCAATACTCATGCTTAAGTTTTCACATGTTAAGAATGAGACACATTATTCATTCTTTGTGAAGATATTTAATTACTTCAAACATTTCCAGGGTATTCAGCACCCAGCTGTCAGCCGTTTTAGTTAATTTTTTAGCGTGACATTAGCTATTATCATACAGTACAAGTGTTCATGTGGTTCAGGGAAGGAGAATTAACTATGTATATTTTTTTGTTCAGGGCTAGAAAGTTTAGTGGAGCCCTTGAGAGCGACGTGCACAATGAAAGTGAAGGCTAACTCAGTGAAGCAGGAGTACGAGAAACAAGACGAACTCAAGAGATCCGCGCTCAGAGCCGCCGCCGCGCTCTTACAGATACCAGAAGCAGGTAAATAATAAGACAGCTAGCTTTTTCCCACAGCTTCGGTCCCGCGGTCTGTACAACCGGTACTGTGCATTTTCCCAACATAAAAGGTATCCTAAGCGCCAAGGAACCGGAAAAACGGGGAAAGGTTAAAAAAACTGTCGAATTTTTGCTTTGTTGCTGCGTCAAAGAAGAACAAACCAAAGAATACACTTTCACCATCGTAAAAAATGTAAGAGAAAATTTGGTATTTAAAGTGCTTGCGCAACTTGACTAGCAACTTAGATAACATGATCATTTTCGTCATTACAGAAAAGAATCCGCACCTGATGGACTTCGTGACGCAGATCAAGTCGTTCCCGGAGCTGCAGCCCATCTTCGAGTCCATCCTCAAGGACTCCGTGGGTGGCGGGGGCGTCGACTCCAACCTGATGGACCAGAGCTAGCCGCACTCCTCAACTGCTCCCACATCGCGACACGCACCATGAGGTTCAACTTTATTTTGGTCCTTTTTGTTGTTCGTTTTTGTAAGAATTATTTTCTTTCATGTCAAATGTAAAAATGATTGAAATTGAATAGAAGTTCAGTTGAATACGTATTACTTTAATTTCGCTTTTTAATGAACTAGATATAAGAAAGTGTTCAACAGCTTTATTATAAAGTTACAAAGTACATAACTAAAACATTAGCACTGCTATCGACTATTCTGGACGTTTGTGATAAGACGTCAGAACGCGACTCCTCGCGATGCTCACAAGGACACTAAGGACGAAAGGAATAAGGTCTCGTCACGGTTTGCATAATATATTGTGACGGCGGAAATCACACTTGCATAACTATCGATAAGTGGCTAAAGTTAATAATAAACTTTTAAAAGTACTCAATAATTGAATAGACAGCTAGACGCTGGGAGAGTGGTAGTGTTCTATCGATAGTTATACAGAATAATTTATTTTATTGATATGTATTGTGATATTACAAGCTATGTGGAAAAATCATAGGAAAATGGATAAATACACTATAATGAAGCGAAATCTTTATAGTATCAGTTATTTCCCTTTCCTCTTCGCCGCTGGCGTGGCGCTCGCTGGCCTGGGGGTTTCGTTCTGCGAATTAAAATAAATATACAAAAATACTTGATCGACATCTCAGCATTTCTTCAAGTTCAAAAAGAGGAAATCTTGAATCGTACGAAAGACTTAAACGACAGAGAAATTATTGCCGTTCATATAATTGCTAATTACAACTCATCATAACATAAACAAGCAAAGGTAAGATGGTTGGTTTAAACATTCACGTAGTTTATGGTAACATAAATAAAAAATGGTTTGTACAAAACGTTAACGTACCGGTTTAGCGGGCGAGGCGCCGCTGGCGTCGCGCGGCGGCCGCGAGCTGCCCAGCGCACTCGCCGGACGCTCCGGAATTAGCTCTTTACTACTAGAACAATCATTGTTTAAATTCTCTTAACTTTTACCAGTTTATGATTTTAATCAATCTGCAAAATATCCATGATAACTTTATATCAGGGACTATGAAACAATACTTACATACACCCGAAACACATAACACTTATTTTTAAAGTGGTCGGTTGAAAAATATATATGTATGTAGTTTAAAACAAACCTGTTTGTGCGTGACATTTGTCCTTTTCTGCTAAACATGTCGGACAGTCGACCTCGTAAGTCGCGTTTACTACCCGTTGCACTCATGTCTGAATCTGAACCCTGCTGATGACAAATGAGCATTTAAGTATGATTTAATGTATGAGCAAATTAATAGCTAAAAGCATGGACATCGTCACTCAAACCAACATATTGTGTCATAGTAGAGTATTGAAAAATATACTTCAAATTGCGTATGATTAAAGTCCATTTCACGGTGAGACGGTGCACAAATTCACTACGAACTTTAAACGATAAGAGAAATGGTTCTTTACCTGAGAAACAGTGCCAATAGGTCTGAATTCCACATGTTCCGTGCTGTCATGTGCTACTTGGTCATCAATCGAACGCGACTTGGTCAGTTTCTTTAATTTGCCGAAAATACTCTTCTTTTTCTTCTTTTCGGAGGGAAGTACTTCACTTTGGGCTGATCCGCCAGACAACCGACTGCAAAAGTTACACACAATGACAAGGGTGAAGCTCGATTAGAGATCCCTATTCCCCTTCTCTTTAGAATATGTGACCACATACAGCATATGATTATGTCGCTCGGGAGTTTGTTCCGCCACTTCTCCTCAGCTAAAACACTAGGAAGTGGTGAAGGGCGGGCGTTATAGAGAACTGTATTCTTTGACGTTCAAAAATTTAATTTTTGAAGAAATCGTTAAAATTATTGTTTACCTAGGTTTTCTTTGGTTTCATAGCGAGTAATATGAATGTTGCTCCTACCTGTCTAGACTAGCGTCGCGTTGCATTGTGAACAGTCTGTTATCCGCGTCTCCATCCAGCGACTGCATGGATGACACGCTGCTTTCGTCCACCGATTTCCATATCAAGCTCTGGTAACAAAAAAAACACATTACATAAGACTATCTTCTCTTGTACAGGAATTCTGTATACCTCATCATTTGCCTAGCCTTTTCCTAACTACTTAGGCTTCGGGTTTCATTATATGCACCTGAATAACAGTATTCTACATAGAGCGACTGCCTACACGATACTGGCTGACTGTTTGTCAGACTTTCGGGTTTGACAGCCGGGACCACGTGGTTTTCAAGGCGCGGAGATGTTCCGGTATGTAATGGATGGTCACTTATCTACGGACCGACCTTGCCGAGCGATGTTTAATTTAGATGATCGACCCGTGCAGCTATTACCACAAGCCTCTCCCTGTCTGTATAGCTCATGCCATGGTAAAATAATATAAGGTGATAATGATATAGGGGGCTGATTTACTACGAAGGGCTTCACAAAATGACAGTTGATATATTCCTTGATATATTGTAACTTACCTGGTCTTTAGTAGTCTGTTCAAGCGATATAGAGCGTTTCTTGAGTGAGGGTGCACGGGACGGTGTGCGCGTGGCTGGAGAGACTGACAGTGTGTCGCGAGGTTCCGTCGACATCGCTCTGAGAACACAGTTCAAACGGTAAGCGGACTTCCTCGGTAGTTATCACTGCTCATTCTTGAAGGTCGCAAATGGAATACCGACCAAAAAACATTTTGCGTTATTTTTACTAGAATTACAAGGTATATATATAGCTCATGCAGTGGTAAAGGTAAGCTCGAATGGTTCAGACTTAGTATGGTCACACATTGGAGCTCTCTAAAGTTACTTGAATCATAAAGAAAATATACAGTGTATTTTTATGATCGATTAAGGAAGCGACCACACTAATGACGGGGGATCGGTTTGAGCAGGTCATGTATCATCATATTTAGACCGGCTCGGTGTCGAGTCGCATCATCCGAACCCAAACGCGGCAAATAACGTGTTAAGCGTTTTTATTTTATGGACATAAAGCTCTTTCTGAACGGCTCAAGCCCTCAATAAATGTGATCTCTCCCTTTAAGGTTAAACTGATCGATCAGACCAGACTATAGAAGCGGTAGATGAATTAGGTTACCTTCTAGCAGTGGCCTGGTGTCGTCGTTGCCGCTCAGCAATGCGCGAAGCCCGGAGCTCGTCAGTGAGGCGTCGCAGTCGCGCCGCAGTGGACGCCGCTTCTACGCCGTTCGGGCCGCTCTCTGGCGTCGCCGATCGGGACCGAGATTTGGAAGACTGGATACAAATGTATCATTAGAATTGGAGAGTGAACGACACGATAAGACATGGCTTTGAAGTTATAGTAGATAGGAAAGAGGTTGGAAAGTATAAACATAGAAAGCAAGCACACACATATCCTGGTCAAGTATTAATTTCGCAATTTTTTTTACTTGGATGACATATTTTTTCCAGCTATTTTGATTTTAAAAACCAAACTGCTGAACCGATTTTGATGAAATTTCTATGGGACCAATCGGGAAGTAGATCCATTCAGATTAAAGAAGAATTTTTCAAATCAGTTCTTAAATGACGAAGATATGAGGTAACAAACACAAAAAAAATAATACAACCGAATTGAGAACCTCCTCCTTTTTTTGAAGTCGGTTAAAAAATTTAAAACTATTACTGTCTTACCCTATTTCGTCTTGGTGGCGTTGGTGTCATCAAGTTCTTCTCAGGTTTGACTGGTTCATTGCGGAATAAATCTGGGCTCTGCTTCATTAGATCATCAATTGTTTCTAGAAGCTGTGTTATTATTCTGTCATCCTCCTGTAAGAGAAAATGTGTATTAATCGAAGGCAAAATGTATAAGCAAGCAACTCACTAGAGCTAATATGTACCTATCTGTTCCTGTAGGCTTTCAAGAAAAAAGGCATGAGAGAATTAGAATGTCAAAGTCAGGCCATTTATATTTAAAAAAGGCCATTAAAAGGCATTTTAGAAAATTAAGTATGCTGCCCATTCGCAAAAGTAGTTTTGTAGGTAGTAATAAGCAGTCATACAAATCCGTACTGACAGGTTTCAGAAAGATACTCCCCTTTCCAACCTCAAACAGCTTTATGAAATAAATGATTGGAGACATAAACTGTCGCATCATATTTACCTGTTGCGCACGTTTGAGCGACCCAACAAGAAGTTTGTTCTGGTCGCGATCACGATCATGTCGCTCCTTATCGCGGCGTAGCTTCTCGTTGGCCGTGCGTAACTTCGCGTGTGCATCGCGCAACTCTAGCAGGTCACACTGCAATTCTGTCACCTGAATCGAAAAGGATTTGATTAGATAACTGGCTATTGCTGTTGGGTAATACGTCGTTATCAGCTTTGCTTTTTATTTAGAGACGAAGCAGCATGTCTTCTTTTAAAAATCTTCACGAGGCGTCATTTTAGTATAGTTACGGCGATTCGTAAATACAGCGTATCATTAATCCAACAATTTATAAGCAAAAATGTGGGCAATACCTTCTTCTTAGCCTCTTCAGTTTCTTCTTCTGTTGTTCGTTTCAATTGGTCTATTCTTCTCTTCATATCTAACCTCTCCTTCTCTCTTTCACGTTCTATCTAGAAACAGAAATATTTTTGTTTAGCGGTTTATGGTGACAGAATTTCTCTTAGATACTACCATGAAACCAAAGAATTTAGGAAGACTAGCCGTAAATATGGCAAATCAAATAAGGGCTTTGTAGAAACGAAACTCTACAAAGTCCATTTTTTCTGTTATTCAAACAAAATGAAACTGATAAATCATTTAATCAAATTAGGCTGACAATCAGCACTTTTTGAACATCAAAAGTTACATATCTGTACCCCAAAACGCCTGTCCTGCACCACTTCCTAGGGTTTTAATTGTGTGCAAATAAAATGAGTACCTGTCTGGTAGTCTATTTCGAAAGCTAGATGTGTCATATCGACGGGGGTAACGTAATAATTGTACACGCCACACCAGGCCATCGCAGTTACTGGCAATGAAAAATATAGCTGGCACTGGCCCGGCAGAAACGAGAAGTGTAATTAATACCTCAAAGAGAGTCTGCCTCAAGTCCCTGGCGAGCGTGGACGTCTCTTGCAGTAACCGCTGCTGTTCATCACGTTCCTTGTGCCAGGCCAGCTCCATGCGCGTTGCCAGACCTGCCACGCGCGCTCTGCCTGATGTCAGCAACCTTTCTTCTTCGTACTGTAAAAATGTGTTAATAAAATGCATCATCTTCAGTAAAATCTTGTGTCCATTCAGCAAAAGATTTCCAGCAACACAAAACCATGTTGTTCGTGTTGGGAGAAATATATTGCTGGCAACATCACATACAGTATGTGTGTGAAGGTTTACGGCTGACTGAATTAAAACTTATCCTGTATAATGATTTGAAATTTTAAGTTTACCTCGTTAAGTCTAGACTGCATTTCGGAGAAGCGAACTTCAGCTGCAGACCGTTCGCTGATGAGCTCTGTGTTGAGCTTGGAAGCCAACAGTCTCGCCTCACATAGTTCGTCTTCTAGGCACGCCGTCTGCTGCTCCAAATTCGCCACTTTGTTGCGGTATTCCTCCTATAAAACATTGATTATATAGTTCTCATCGATCGACAGCACTCAGACAGTCCAAAGTCCTACCTCAGGCAGAAGTGTACTTATAGTACGCCCACATTTCGCCAGTTATGTTTAAGTCTTATGTAATACAGGGCGAGCCTTTTTTCATCAACTGGGCACAAATGCAGACTTCGGGGCTGGTTTTGACATATTCCAAATGGAACAACCCAATGACTGTCCGACCAATCTAATCCAATGACCCCGGATCTCATGCTCAGCAGTAGCGCTTGCAACCAGCAGACTAGTGAGGCAGGGTTTAAAGTGTGCTATGTGTCCTAAGTTACAACGCAGTGAGTGGTTCCGACTTACTTCATCAGTACTAGATATGGAAAGTCTCGGTTGCCTAGCACCTTTGTCGCCATTCTTCATATCCGTCATCGTCTTCTGAGCAGCGTCCAACATTTGCTTATAGTTGTCTCTTTCGCGTCTAAACCTCGATACCTAAAAATGTAGCCATTAATACTTGCACACATTCAAGCAATGAAATTAGGGTGTGTGAATAAAAGGTGGTAACAAGCCAGATTTGAGTGGAAACTCCGGCAGGGGATGCCCTAGTAGAAGGACTTATTGGAACACCCTAAAATCCAAGATGGGATTGAGTATTACGTTCACTTGTTACGGTACAAAATCGAAACTTGAATTGTTACATTACAGGCGAATGCTGTCGGTAAAGGAGCGCCTTGAGGCGCATGTAAAAAAATTGTAGCATCGACTTATCCCCATAGGAAAAAAGTAAAAGTACAAACTCTTGCTTTTTTATGTGTATGTTATATTTACCTGGTTATGCAATGACTTGAGTTCATCTCTCATGGTGTTCATTTGTCCTTCGTACCGAACTTTCATCTCTGCCAGCTCATTCTTCCTCGCTACGTCAGCTTGTTCAAGCCTTGTGTTCAAAGATGACAGTTCTTTTTCTAATTCAGCGTTCTCTGTTATTAAAGTCCTGTGTACCTTGGAGACACGTTCGTAGTCTTCCAATTTCTTTCTGGCTTCCTCCAACTGAAGAAAAAAAAACTTTTTTAATTTCTCGTGTACTGTCATCACATCCGTGAAGTTAATAAGAAATATTAGATGTTTTAAATACCAGTTTAAAAAAACCTAAATGATTTTTCAAGTAATTTGCCACATGTGGTCGTTGACTCCAAACAAGAATCGATCGTCGATATCCAAGATCACATACAAGACATACAAGATATCGACCCCATCCATAACCCCAATAACCCATAGCGTTTGCAAAGTTTCTAATTAAATGTTTGGTTTTCATATGCATGATGGATGTATAAAAGAGTAGTTTGTAAATCTATTTGATGCTTTACCTCTTTCTTAGCCATATCATGATGGTGCTGCAGAACATCTCGCTGGTCATGAGTGGTGCGCAGTTCACGTTCTTTTTGCTCGAGCTTAGCATTGAGCCGTGCGCGTTCCACCTCCCAACCACCGCCACATAGTCGGTCTTGTAGCGACGATATTGAGCTCTGTGTCATAAAGATATAGATATTATTTTGCTATAATAACGAAATATAAGTTGCTGTTGAATGAAAGGCGAAATTCACCTGCAGTTCAGTCTTTTCTTTCGTCCACGCTGAAGACTGCGTGTCATAGTTGTCTTGGAGGGTTTTGATTTCAGCCAATGCCGCGCTCAATTCTTTTTGAACGTGTATTAGTTCACTGTTGAAAGATAAAAGTATTAATATTGATGTGAATGTACAAGGATATGGAGATAAAAGAAATATAAATTACCCCTGTGCCTGCTCCTTCTCTACCGTAAGCCTGGCTTTAGTAACTACGTGTTCTTCTTCCAATATTTCATATTTCCCCGTCAGCTCTTCATACTCTGCCTTTTCTACAGCAAGGGAGTGCTCTAATTCTGAAAATTAACAAATATTTTACATGGATGTTCATGCCTATTAATGCTGCAATTTTAAAGATATTTAGTAATGTACGCACTTTTAACTGTTTCTTCATACTCCTGTTTGAGATCAGAAATTTTCTTGGCGCCTGCGCCAGACGATTGTTCTAGAACTTTTAGTTTACCCTTGAGCGTAGCTAACTCTGCTTCTTTGTTCTTTATGTCTATATCGTGAGCTTTGCGCATACGATCCAGCTTCTTGCGGTCAGCCTGAGAAAACATGATTAAAATAATGTTGTATGTAGACGTAGGGAAACTAGACAAATATCTAGTATTACGTAAATAAATCTGTACCTGTAGGTCAGTTTCCAGTTCTGAAGCCTTGCTCTCCCAGTAACCGGACTCTTTCTTTTCAGCTTGTAATTTATTCTCCTGGTCTTTCTTCTCATTTTCTAACTTCGATATACTGGATTTTAATTGTGACATTTCTGATTTTATTATCGATAGTTCTTTCTCAGTCTTTTCCAGTTCTCGTTTGGCATTTGCTAATTCTTCTTGTTTCTCTTCTAGTTCTTTAGTAGTTCTTTCTAGTTTATCTTGCATTTGTGCCATTTCAACGGACGATATCGCTTCGTCGTATTTCTGGTTCGATGTATCTCGTAAGGCATCCTCCTGCAATCATATTTTTTTATTTAAACCTTTTCTTTGCAATATCCAATTCACTGTCTAAGACGCAACCTATAAAACAAAACCATGGGAATAAACTAAGAGGCAGGGGGTAATGCTTATACATGCTTATGTTCTTTAAATCTATAGTTAAGCTGCAAATCTTTTCTAGGAATTGTAAACCATCACGGGACACTTAAATTTGCCAAAAAAACTTGGTTCAAAAAGGGGACATGCGTTGGTGCGTGCCTATCAAACAGTTCATCCAAATACCAGTTGTTTTATATGAATATCTTTAGCAGATATCGTTGATTCCAAATGAGTGATTTTGCTATCGTAGTCTGTTTTCATTTCTCTTAGATCTGTCTCTAGTGTTATAAGCTTGCTTTCAGCTTTTATTAGTTTTGTCTGAATTTGGTCTTTTTCGCTAGTAAAGTCTACTGATATACGCCGTTGACTGTTGGCTAGAAGTTCAGCTTGCTCCTTTTCAAGGGTTAGCTATTTTTATAAAGTATGATTAAGAATGAGATTAAAATGAGTGACATTATGAAATTGATATTAAATTAGCTTGAGTTAATACTGATTTCTTACCTCTTTTTCTAATTTAGCCACTTTGTCTTTACGCACAACTAGTTGCTTTTCAACTCGTTTGCATTTGTCTTCTGCTTCTTTAAATTTCTTTTCTAACTCACCTATCTTTTTAGTTTTATCTCCAACCTAGAAGAAACATCTTGTTCAGTACTAGTAGCATAGCTTTAGATATTTTGCTGACGTTCATTAGTACACAAGAAATTCACTAACCTCTTTGAGCAATTTTTGTTTATCTTGTTCTAATTTATTTACAATTTCTACTTGCTTCTTTAACTTATCAATTTCTTTATCTTTTACATCTATTTCTTTTTTAAGTTCCTCTATTTTCTTCATACAGTCAGACATAGTTGTATTTAGGGACGCTGCGTTTTCTGCAAGAAAGAGTAGAGATCAGTTTTATAACTACGCGTAATATATTGGTATTATGAGCTGATATGACAACTCGGGGATGACACTTACTCAGATCATTATTAAGTTTACTGACTTGTGACTCTAAATTCTTCTTTTCTTCTTGTAGTGTTTTAATTTGACCAGATATACTGCTATTGTCTTTTTCGAGTGTTTTTAACTTGCTGTTTATTTCTGTTTTATCTGTTTCTAACTTTGTATTGAGATCCTTTAATTTAGCTATTTCGGTTTGCAGTCGATTCTTTTCGTTTGTAAATTCAGAGTCATTTCTAGATAATTTTGATCTGATGTCTTCAATATCTTTCTCCATTTGAGCTCTGGTGTTGATTTCAGTGCCGGAGAGGCCGGCGTTTTTCATGACGACATACATTTCACCTGCATGAGCAATTATGATTATACTATGATCGTATGATTAGCTGTCACAATAAGAGTGTTTTAGTGCCTTACCGATTTCACTTTCCAAATCCTCGACCATTCTTTTCATTTGGAGCTTGGTAGTCAAATCAGTTGGTTTCTTTGGAACCCTTGGCCTGAATGATTTGATTGCGTCGTCTTTTAATGCCTTCAGTGAAACTTGTAATTGGGCTTTTTCTTTCTCAAGCTGTAAAAATAAATGTAGAATGAATTACCCAAACCTACAAACCTGATTAATATGAATCTAGTATATTGTTTACCTTATTAAATTTCAAATTCAATTTATCTAACTCTGTCTGCTTTGCTTTCAATGCGTCAGCATCTTTTTTGCTATTGATTTCTCCACCAAATCTAACTTTTTTTTCCGTTTTATCATCTTTATAATTTTCTAATTCTTTTAATTTGGCTAAAGCTTCTTTTAATTCATTTTCTAGTTGCATTATTTTAGCTGCACTTTGTTCTACAGATTTTTCGGATTTTAATGATTTAGCATTTTTCAAAAGCTGTAATGAAATAACATTAAATTAAGTCTTAGGTAGTCACAACCATGTGGATTATATAAAAAACTAGAAGGGATCCGGTACCTGTAATTTCTTATTTTCTAGCTGTAGTTTTTCGTTATCAGCTTCTAAACTCTGTGTCTTAGAACGAAGAACATTTGCTTCTTGTTCTATTACTTGAAGTTGTCGTTTCAAGTCCACATTTTGTTGGTCGCCATCGAGTGATCTATGATGGGAATTATTTTATATTAGTTCACTTGTTGATAATTATTTGTTTGGCCCCTAATAACAGTACTATTGATTGTTTAACCCATAATTATACTTACTTGCTCTTGATTAGTGAAGCTTTTGGTTTCTTGGCAAGACTGAGTTCAGCATGTAGCCTCTCGCAGTCTCTTTCTTTTTCAATAAGTTTTTTTCTTAATTCATCAATCTCATCCTCTAATACCTACAAAGGTAAAGTTGAGGTTTAGTCAACTAAAAACATTACGTTATTATTATCTACATTTCATTGGTAACATACTTTAACTTTTTCTTCTGCTAAGTTATTAGTCTTGTTGTTAGTTGTTCGACGAAGCGTAACTGTTGAATTAGTTTTGGGCTGACTAGCGATTTTATCAGTAAGTTCTTTGACTTGCTTTTTCAGGGAATCCCTGTCCTGTTCCATTTCTTCAACCTTTCGCCGTAAAACTGATGCTTCCTAAAATAAAAGACATAAGAGTTAATTGAGTTTCGTTTTATAGAATAAGAGAGATACACATTTCTATAAGATTTTGTATGAGCACCTGTTCATTAAGTTCAAGTAACAGTCGTAGTTCAGCTGGATCCTCGTCATCTGTTTTGCCATCCTTTTCATTAATATCAATATTGAGTTTATTTGATGGAGGCGTTGGTGACAGCTTACGACCTACAAATATTTGCGGATTGTGTTATTTATAAAATGTGTGAACGACTGGCCCCAAAAATAAAAGCTTTGTAAATATTTTAGTATATTATGCAAAGGTTTTGTGATGAAAATTAGTCAAATTGAATGGTACTGAGTCATTGTTCCGGATACGGATGTTGAACAATGTGGTGGATAAATTTATAAACCCAAACATTGTAATAGATTCAACATGGTCTAATTCTGACTGGAGAAAATGGCTACCATCAATACGCCTTGTAATTCAAATACACTGACAAGCATGTTAGTAAACATCAAGGAACAAAGGTAACATGTTATGAGCTATTGTTACGCAAGTAGTCCAGTACACAATGAGCATGATGAGTCACAGCCGGGGTTTGATGAGCGCTGGTTCTCGGGAGAGGGTGTTATGTTAGAAAAACACAATCGATTTTTCACAATATAAGTATTTTGACGTACTTCTGGCCTTGGTAGCCATTTTCTTCAGCTGTAGAAGCAAGGATTCATTGTCGTCCTCGACCCGGGACGCAGTTTTACGTAAGTTATTTGCCTGCAAATATTCGTTAGTTATAATTATTGAATATCTATACTAATTTACTATATTACTGTAAGAACCAAACCGTACAGGATTCTGTTAAGGACAAAGTACAGGATGAAGAAAACCAACATTTAAAATTGACAAACTGGTCATAAGTACCTAAATTGGATATTCTTACAGCCAACGGACTGAACATTGATACGAAGGTCGAGGGGAAGGGAGAGCGAGATTCAGGTGTTTTGTCTGGAGTGAGAGGAGGACTTTCAGATTTATCTCTACTGAATATTTCTTTGACTTCTAATGCGTCCATTTGTAGATCTTTGTCAAGTATTTTGTCCTCATTGTTAATTGGAACGGTTTCTGTACTAACATCCACATATTCTTTAGAATTGACAGCTTGTAGGGCTTTATCGTTGTAAAGCTTAGCAGCCGTCTGTACGCTAGCATTTCTTAGTTTCTGTTTATCAGTTTGAACAAAATTGTTCGTCCTCATGAATTCGGTTTGCATATATTTATTTTTCATGAATGTCACTTCCGTTTGGGTGTACATTTCTAAAATATCAACCGTACTTTGTACAATTGAATCGAGAGTTATCTTTTTAGTGTCGGTCATCACATCATGCACTAAAATGGTATCCGTTTGGCAACCCTCAGAGTAACTCTTAATGAGATCTTGTGGAGATTGAGTGATCTGGTTAACACCAATGGACGATGGACTACTGTCTAGGGATGACAAACTCTTTTCTAAAGCGAGCTGCATTTCAAGTATCCTTTGGATCGTATTTGGTTCTAGCATTTCATTATCTTTGATGGGTGTTTGAGGCGAATTGGGATCAGATCGGGGAGATTGTGGAATGAGTTGTGGACGTATCCTTCTGCCGACGACTCGTGGCCGATATCGACTAGCCTGTTTGAACATAATATTCCTTATTGTCTGGTTTTACTGACAAGAAGCATGGGCTTACAGAGAACAACAATGTGATATACAATAATACATATGAGTGTCGCGGTGTTGAGTCAGACATGTGTTGGCGGCGTGCCAGCTGGCTTTCGTCGAACGAGAGCTAATGCCCTAATGAATGCGTTGTTTTTCTAGTGGAACCAAATGATCGGAGAAATAAGTGGTTGTAATGGGCATTTAACTGTTAACAAGAGATGAGTTATCGTTAAACTGTAACTATTTGTGCACGTGTTTACTGCATTCCAAGCCGACTATAAAATTGGGTGAAGCATATAACTAAAGCATATATTTGTTGCTGCCATGTGTGAAGATTACCGAGTTATTTGCGGTGTACCTAGCGTGTTTGCACAAAGGAGCATATCCATCGCTTAATGCGAACATACATTGTGTTGAAATATCAGAGATCAAAGCAAGGCTACTGACAGTTGATGTTGTTTAGTAAATGCTTGGTACCTCTTCCTCAGCGTTGCGCAGCTGTTCGCGCAGGTCGGCCTCGCGCTCCAGCGAGTCCTGCAGGTCGCGCAGCAGCTGCGCCGGGTCCTCCTGGCTGCCGCCGCGGGTCAGGGATGAGCGTGACACTTTCTATAAACACACAATGTTTTTTATCAGTTATAATGTAATCAAACTGTAAATGTTCAAGCGCGGCATCGACATGACTTCTCATATAATATAAATTTTCCTGGAATGTCTACGCATTCTAAATAAAACGAACAATGGACTATTAGTTATAAAACTCAGTGACCTGAAAATCGTCTTTATCGAACGCTGACGGTCAAACAGAGACCGGAATAGGTAGAAT
The DNA here is from genome assembly GCA_964057025.1 of Standfussiana lucernea. Taxonomy (NCBI): domain Eukaryota; kingdom Metazoa; phylum Arthropoda; class Insecta; order Lepidoptera; family Noctuidae; genus Standfussiana; species Standfussiana lucernea. The sequence continues at coordinate 8,159,792 of OZ059785.1, forward strand.
TTACTTTCCTAAACTTCAAGGAAGTGAGTAAAATGTGGATAGCACCTCTCTATAAAATGCCGCAAATTTTAAGTTCTAAAATAAAGCTGATTAATTAGAGGGAGGTATTATAAAACAAGTTTAGGGAAATAAACTCTACCTATTCCGGTTATGTTGATAAAAGTTTGCAGCGAGATCACTTATTAAATCACATAACGCTCAAGTTACTTCTTTGAATATATGTAGTAGGTACTGACCCCATCGTTAAGTTGGTTCTTCTTGAGGTTGGCAGGCGCCCCTCCCGAGGCCGCAGAGAGCTTCGCGTTGGCCTCGGACAGCTCTCTCTGTAACCTCAACGCTACTTCGTTAGACCGCGCCACTTCTTGTTCTAAGTCTTTGATGCGGTGCTCACGTTGCATGCCGTCTTGGCCGCCAACTATCTGGAATTGACAAATAGCATTTAGCACCACCAGCATTCTCTTTCAGCCGAAAAACTAGTTCTTATGATTGCTGAATTAAAAGTCTTGGCCTAGTATGGCCCTACCATGGCGTAGATGGCGCTAGATAGCTGTCTAGCGCCATCTCTTTCCCACACTGGAAATAGAACTAAAAAAATCCTGCATTAAGACGTCATGGTAGGGCCACTGAACATATTTGGCAATTATAACATTATTTTAAAGAAATTCCAAGTGTTTTAGTGTGTAAGAAGAAAAGGAGCATGAATCGTAGCAGATGGCGGTCTATAGTATCTGCCTAACCCCATGGGAAAAAGGCATGAGTTTATGTATAGTGTTCAAAGATTATTTGAGAAAGGATAATGAATACACACTTCATCGTTCTCATTATTTCCTTTTTTGTCACTATCTTGTAAGAGGTACCCGGAATCACCGGTGCAGTTCGGTCCAGTCCTAAATCAAGGAAACATATTTCACAGTCCAAAATGATTGATAGCTATTGCAAGGTCGACCAAAACAGAAATGACTTAATTGGCTACCTGGCAGCGAGCCGCATAGAAACAGATTTACGACTATAAACATTTACACAGGTAATTTATTGACATTGTTCTAGTTAAGATTTATTGCACTATTTATTTTTTAATCACCATGAACCGAATCCGAGAATAGTCGTAAATATCTGTAATAATTTACTATGTTTTGCTGAACCTTAAACTTATTTTGGTGTGTTCTGGGCATGGGAAAATGTTACTATGGTATCCAGGAATTTGTGGGAGATGAAAAGCTAAAATAGAGTCAAAATTTATGAGTATGTGTTAATTATAATATATTTCCCTTTTTATGAATAGAGTTAAATATTAGACATAAGGTTAATGAATATAATATTTTATTGTGAAAGTTCCATTCTACGCCATATTAGATAATAGATATTTACTACAATATTGATAGTTTTAAGTTATCTTGCTGCGCCCTAACAGGGTCATGTACTCACTTGTTTAAAGCCCAGCTGTAACTATGCTTGTGTACATTGTGCATTAAATAAATAAATAAACATTTTATCTCGGTTTCTTTAATGGTATTCTTTAGCATCCTCATTGGCAGACTTGTACCTTCCACTGTTGAGTTTAGGGCTGCTCCCTTTTTCATGCTTCCCTGGTATGTGTGTGTCTCATCCAGGTCTTAAGGGTCGTATTGTATTACTTACCTCTAAAAGTTTCTTCTCGTGTTCAGCTTTCTCTTGTTCAAGCTGATCAGCTTTCCTTTCAGTCTTTTTTAACTTAAACGATAAAACTCTACAATTCTTAATTGTCTGTTCTAACTCCCTTCTCAGTGACGAGTACTCGTCTGCTTGGTCCTCCCTGGAAACATAAAAAGCAATGATATTATGATCAACTGCACCCAAAATATAACTTCGCCTACTGTTTAGCAAACGCCTCTCTTTGATTGTGCCAATCTTAGACTGTGAGATTGAAATTAAAAAAACAAATCAAAATATTTTATTTCACATAGGCCTACTTATAAAACATCGAGAAAAGGTGCTTGGTTCGGGTTGGTAACCATGGAGTAACCATGGAGTTTCTTGCCGGTTCTTCTCCATATGAAACGTCATATGGTTACTCTTTTAAAATCATTTGGTTTTACAATATTTTTACGTTAAGTACAGCATTGGCACAATCAAAGAGAGGCGTTTCATCACTTTTGGTTTATAACCCAAAAGTATTGAACAGATGTGTAGATGTGTGTCCCCATTTTTTGGCCAACATAATTTTGTGTTTACTGTTTAAGACTGTAAATTATAGCTTAACACCCACATTAATCCTAGGTACGGATCCCTCCTTAGCCATGATGTGTGTGTATCCTAACATTAGACCAATGATCGGTACGATGATTCCCGCTGACCACCAGCGAAAGAATATTTAAGAATTTTCCCCTTGGATACCACTGGTGGACAGTGATATGACTTTTTTTTAAATATTTCCGTTGTAACTTTAAACATGAGTATTCTCGTTGTCCACCAATGGCGGGTTTATCAGTGACTCAACTTAGTAATATTATAGATATAGGGTTTTAGGTATGAGGTAAACCCTCGATGGTCTCGGTGGTCACTCGAGAATTATTCTTAAAAATTCTCGAGTGTCGAGTGACGAAAATTCCCGCTGCCCACCACCGGCCTGTCCATCGGTGGACAGCGGGAATTTTCGTGATCGGTAGGTACGAACGACTGTCTTTTTCAATTTAAAGACTTGAACAAAGCACCAAGGTGAAATCCTTGAGTGATGTGCGCACTATCGGCCAAAACTATTTTGGCTACAACTCATTAGTACAATGAACTCAGTTTTTATATGTCTAAACCAATAATGTTGCATTATTAACATACTTATTGATATCATCATTTCATTTCATTTAGGTATTCATAACAATTTACATTGTGTCATTATCTGCCTAGCCTTTTACCAACTATGTTAGAGTCGGCTTCCAGTCTTAACTCGATACACAACCCACTTACTGAGTAATACGATACCCCTTGGTAAGACTGGTTGCCAGACTTTTGAGCCTCTAAACACAACCTGGAACGACTGTCAAAGTTCTTTAAATGGCTGCCAGAACCAGCGGCTTAACGTGCTTTTCGGGGCAAAGAGTTATTAAATAAATGGTCACCCATCCACGGGTGACCATTATACCACGGTTTAATAATTATAAGCACACAGTTACGTTAGACAAGCAGACTGCGAAAGTATTTTGGTTTTCATAAATTAGTCATATGACATCTGCGTGGTTGCGTCTAAAAATAAGTCTTCCGCGTGTCTCGTTAAACTTAACCCACGGTTTGTAACGAGGGGAAAGGATTATGTATTCTGACGAGGACAGATATAGTCCACTGTTTTATTACTTTTCCCATACAATTGTTGATATTATGGTACTTATCATCCAAACTACGGGTACGTGCTAAGAGTGTTTAGAGTACCAAAGCGGTCGAAACACAGGCACGTCGAGTTTTACACCCATATCTACAGTCAAGTTAAAGTAATTACTTGAGCTTAAGTACTTTTGCAATTTTTTATGCAATAAGCAAGAATTTAAACGAAGTAAAAACCGTCAAAGAAAGCAAAGCTAAGAATTATAACTTTTTACATTTCTATCATCAAGCAATTACTAAACTACATATTCAAATCGTATCTTAAATACCTAATGATATTTACTCAAGTAATCACTTTGACTGGTTTATAGATACGGGTGTTAGACTATGTTTTGCTTTGTAGAGCATTGTCTTCGCCACTCATTCTACTCATACATGTGGCAGTCTTTTTCGAAAGTTTGTGTTTGGTATCCTGTGTGCCAGGAAGTATCCTGTACACAGTAGTACAGTGTACAGTATCCCTGTATCCAGCATTTAGTTGCACAAGGATCTTTTAACGTGTGGTCAAAATCGCAACCAACTCCACAATTTCGTTTTTTCAATACAATTTCCTGTCAATTTCATTTAAGCGCTATAAGATCCATATAGAACTGTATTTAGCATTCACCAAAACTTTTTCAAACTACTTAGTTTGGGTTTCACTTCCTAGCTTCTAGGTAGGTCATATTACCTGAAGTTATCCTGCATCTCCTCGATTTCCTCCTCGAGGTCTCGCAGTTCCTTCTTCATGTCTTCGTTCTCGTCCATCAGCTCCTCGCACAAGGTCTCCGCCGCCAGCAACTTCGCGCGAAGCTGTTCTATTTGACGTGTCTGCGCTTCTACTGAGGGGCGAGACTGGTAATCAAAAGAAAAATGGATGTTTTCAAAGTTTATAATTTCTAACATACGATCTGACCCTTTCACTGCGACCAGCCTTTAGTATGTCGTTAAAAAACAATAGACCCTGGCGGTGCTTGTTTCGGTCATGTAAAGAGTCAAGTTCACCCATAGTTACGATCTCTCACAATGAAGGGTTATTTTCCAGTACAGAAAATTATAATATTGTCCAGGGCCCAAGATTTTGTATGCTTACCTCAAGTTCACTTTCAACTTCTCTAACTCTCAACGCGAGATGTTTCTTCTCGTCCTTCAGATCTTCATTCTGTGACGACAGCTCATTCACCTTCTGCTGCAACTTCAGCACTTCTGAGGACCTTCCCGTGCTGTATTTATTTACTGAGTCAATGTTTGCCAGCCTTCGTAACAGTATGTCACTTTTCTCTTTTTCAACCCTTTCGCAGCGTTTCTTTAGCGTGTCCATTTCTTGTTTCAAACTCTCTATTTGCTCCTGAAATTATACAACAACCATTTGGAATTATTATGAACGGCAAATAATCGAGGACCTTGAAGCTTCGCAATACAGGTGCGTGGTAATAAAGATAGCAGTGCTTACGTCTGTTGTAACAACGCACACAAGAAGCCAGATCAGGATAGGGTTAATATACCTATTAATAGAATCAGTGCACGTTATGTTTTGGCAAAATTTCTCAAACAGCTGCAGAGTTTTACGGATTTTACATTTATGAAGAGCACAAAGCTAGACTATTAGCATATTATGTCTCGTTTCAAAGGAGCTTTTATGGTGTTGAGTGACAAACAAGCTGGCGGATCTATGTACCTATCATCAGGGCAGGCCAAAGCCAAATGTGGACATTTGAAGTGTCAGAGGAATCGCAGGTGCTTTGTCCGACCTTGAAACGAAGATGAAATGTTTCAATTTGCCTGAACTTAGTACTACACTGGCTCGCAAACCCATCAAGCTTGATCACAGCAAATGCTTAGCTATGGTGTTAGTAATTAGATAAGATTGGTAAAGAAGGTTAGTCTCCTCTCACCTGATACTCCTTAACGTTGATATCAACCAGCGTAGTCTCAGTCGTGACGGTACCCACGGTGCTGGTGTCATCATCAGACTCGTCCTTGTCCCGCGAGGGCCCGCCTCGGACTGGAGGCTTCGAGCTTGTTGATGAATTGCGAGAACTCTTCACCTGAATAGACCAAGAATGTTGTTAAACCTTCCAGTCTATATTTAGCTAGGAAACATTACTATAATCAAGTCATCACCATATTATGCTGTTATATCTCTTAATTTCTCTACTTTGTTGCAATTTCCTTCAGATCTTGTGGGTCTGTCTGGGTCGAGCAGAAGCTAAAAAGGCAAATTGGATATATAGTAAAATCCCAAATAATGTTTAGTCACCTGCATCATAAAGTTGACATCGTCTTTGGTTGAACTTCTGTCTTCTTTCTGCCGGGCAGACTTTTCTTCTTGGTGCACTTCTTTACTTCTGGATAAACTTCGCCTCTCTCGTTCTTTTTCTCTTTCTTTTTCTCTTTCTTTTTCTATACTTGATTCCTTTTCAAAACTATTCTGAGATTTTATTAAATTCATCTGGAAATAATAACCGGTGGATATTTTTAGTGCTGGATAATTTTAAACTGGAGAAGGTAAATAAATACTATGAGAAATGATATTTTTAAATACTTCCGTCGGCAATACGTCATGCAAATAAACTTTCCACCTTGATAATTTACGTTACACCTTATTAATAATTTCAATCGAAAATTAATCAGGTCTACAATAAAAACATTCATCGTAAGTGTTTTGTAAGACTATTAATAGAAACCTATATTTTAAAGTAGGTAGCGAAAACAGATAATAGGTCATTTCCTCAATTAATTATAAAGCTAGCGCATTGCCAAGCACTACTAACTTTCATGGTGACCTTTTATGTTTATTTTGGGCAGCGCATCGCGTTCAGTTCGGGTTGAACGCGAGGAGCAGTAGCGGTAACGATCAGACGGTTCTATCGTTGACCCACTTCCACCTCACACGTCTATGAACCCAAGGTGAAGACAATAGTGTTATTTGGGCAGTACATTTTTAAACTAGTCGAACTTTATAAATATTTGAAGAGAAAATCTGTTGTTGCTAAACTCGGCTGAACTGTTGGTGCTAACGTGATATTATGATAAATATTTTCAGCGTTTTTCTTCACGCGACATCTTTTGACCCAATTATGTTTACCTATATGTAAGTAGGTCAAGGTTGGGAAACTTTCCAAGAGGGTTGCGCGTGCGCAGAAGTAATCTCTATTTTCGCGCCGGTAATATATATGCTGACTTACCTACTAATTAATTTCTGAATGTCATACTCATGAGTTTATCTTGTATTGTTTCTATATCGGCTCGGTGTCCCTAACTTTACACCCAAAGCTCGTATTTTACGTATACAGGGTAGAAGGGACACCGTATACTGTGTCTTATTGTAATGTCATTAAGATATGTTTTACCTTTCGCACGCGTTCCGCTAGCGAGTCGTTCTTGTTTATAGTAATAGGTGCCTGCACAGGCGCTGCCGACGGCGGAGGAGATGGCGACGGTCGTCGCAGCGTTACCGTGTCTGAGTACAAATAAACTGAATTATTCAAGATAAACTAAATCATTATAACTGGCGCAACGTGGGTGTGTAACTTGCGCAGTATCATCAACTAGAAAGAAGGCCTAGGCTGAGTCCCACCCAGAAATGGGAAGAATAAAGGGTGACTATTTGTGAGTATGCTACAAACCTGAAGTATGATTTTGCCCCGTATCTAAGGATGGCAGTGGCCCTGTGAGCTTTCTCTTGGGCAACTTCAGACTGATGGTGACTGCGTTCGTGCTGTCGGACTCGTTGGCCCCCAGGTCCGGCGTCGACGTCCACGATGCACTGGTTCTTGTGAACCCTGGATGAAAATGGTGGATGTTATGTATGGTTTAGGCCCGATCATTATGTTGGTTTACTCATGTAGTACAACACAGAATAGATCTATGGTCCTCGTTCGTGCGTTTTATCTCCATCTTTCGTATTCTTTTTAACCGACTTCAAAAAAAGGAGGAGGTTCTCAATTCGGTTGTATGTTTTTTCAAATCGTCTTGCGTTTTAGACATGCATTATTTGAAATATCAGTTTTTAAAAGCCGAATCAACATATTACCAAACAGTATTTAAATGGTTTATTACCTTGAATTAGCAAATTATCAATAACTTAACCACATTTTCGCCTAAAAGCTGCGAAACAGAATTAATAGGTGGATCGATAGTATGGGCGGAATGTGTTTAATCTGTCTAACAGGAAATCTAAAATTAAAATTCCTTGACATTCAGAGTGTGAGATGTAACGAATTTAGGTAATAAAGAGGGTAATCATTTAAAAGATCATCGTTAATAAAAATCATCTGACTTTATTGCTTTCCTAATAAAAGTTTTATAGCATCCAATATGTATTGTTATTATTTTGATGGATGTATGAGCAAAAACTGAGTATTATGGCATGTTTGATGCTGGACTGGATGAAAGATAATAAATTAATGAGTCATTTAATACAATCGAACTGGATCAACTGCCAAAACCATAAGATTATTAAAAGTATCGCTGTAGTAATGTCTAATAAAATAATGTTATCAAAATCTTTACTTTTATTTTTTTAATGATGCAATTTGGAACGATGCAATCGTAACGCAACAATGCTGATGACACCTCTAGTGTTTATTTCATTGTTCGCTCATCCGTCGACAATCATGCAGGGCAATTATCTGCGATGCCTGTGGTTGGTATTATAGATGTCTATCAGGTTACCGTTAGCATTGATGACCACTAAAAAGAAAATATCAGGGTTTGATGACCACCAAAAACATAGAAGATATTATACCCGGAAAAGACTATTTAATTTTTACAGTCCAGGTCATAGTTTACCCGTGTCTACTGACGAATTAATTATGTAAGAACATACAAATTCGCTTCGCCGTAAAAGCATGGCTGAGTATCAAAATGCAACAAACATCTAAACATTCACATATCTAATTATTATAATAAAGAATTTCTCATACTTAAGTTAAGTAAATGGTTGAATTAGACAGCGACTATCAAAATGTGAGTGTGGGCATGAAACGTTTAAATTAGATTTCACAATGTATGACTAATACAGGTGTATCATTATGGTCTTGGCTCGCTATCGCAGATGTGTCTGGTCTCTGGACTCTGGATTGATATTTTTTTGTTGTACATTTTAACGAACAAAAGGAATGTCGGCAGGCGGACATTCTATGCTTAGTCTGCATTTGATTTTGCAGAATTTTGTTATATTTGAACATAACGGGTTGCTTTTAATAAGAGCTGTTTTCAATTTAGAAAAAAAGAATTCTAAAGTAAAATAGCTTTAGATGATGATGATGTAAAACTATGATTATAATGGAGATAGTTAGGTTAGGTAGGATAGGACCCGATGCACCTCGCGGTCGCCTTCTTTTGCGGGGAGTGAGTGTGAGTGCGCGAGCGTATGAGAACACACGCTGTCGCGCCTCTCAAGAAGAGCAGTGGCCGTATAGGACCGCAGAAGGTGACAAGACCCGCATATGAGGCAATACCTTGCCAGGGGAACGTCAAGAACTGCGCAAGTAGGTACTTCAGCACCCCGGCCAAAGGCAGTTGAATAACGGTAGCAGTGTGGTTTTAGTCAGTAACAGTCTGACAGACCCGCCCGTCTCGGGGTGGTGGTCGTCCATGAGGGTTCTTTATGTGTAAGCACCCGAGACGAGATTAGGTAACCTGTTGGTTAAAACAGTAAAAAATACGACCACGTTGTCTGCCTATAATCTGGGTGCTCGAACAGGTCATCTATCATCTATGTTATTAGATGCGCTAACGTCGCACAATAGTAATTTACTCAACTACTATTATTATGTGTTGTTTAGTGCTTACTGTTGCCGTCAGCCAGTACCTATTTGAATAGTTTGTAATGCGAAAGGAAATCGCAAACACAACGTTGCTGCGTTCAGTTTTTTGGGAACGGGGTTTTTGAACTTGACAGCTGTTGGTAACCTAAATTTTGTTTACTGGTAAATGGCAAAGATATACACACATCAAAAGTATCTAGGGATCAACATATATTTTTGCAATAACTTTTCTCCTGATTGATATTAATTAAAATTTTCTTTAAGGATTCATCAAATAAAGTGTTTTCGTTTGTCACAGTAACGATAAACCAAGTCACCTTTGCATTAATAAAGAAATTTGCCATTTTCCTAATAAAGGGATTTTTGACATTTGAACCACTAACATTAAAGTTCGAAAAAAAGACTGAAATAACAGTTTTCTTTAAAATTTTATTGGGTAACTTAAACAATTAATAATCCGTGTTTCTACCGCGAACACTAACAACACAAGAACATCGGTTTGGCATACTCAAAATGAGTTCATCCAAATCACGCTGTGGAATGGCCGCCCATGTTCGTTGCAACAACAAAAAAAGGTCTTCTTGCGACTGGATACCCTCCATATTCGGCAGAGCTCTTCTCTGTAGCATATCCCATGCATGCTCAATCGGGTTCAAGTCTGGCGACTGAGCAGGCCAGGGCAGGACATTGATGTTAGCTGCGGCGAGAGTCTGTCTTACAACTCTTGCGGTGTGCGGTCGTGCATTATCATGCATTAACTGAAATAAGGGACCGATTTGCACTTGTAGAGGAACGATGACGTCTGATACAATCGTCTCAGCATAAATTTGAGCGTTGAGGTTGCCTCTGATCCAAATCAACTCAGTTCTTCCGCCGATCCAAATACCCGCCCATACCATGATGGTTCCACCACTATAAGGATGGACTTCCTGGCAGGATTTTAATCGCTGTTGGCGTCCAGGGGTTCTCCAGTGTCGTATACGTCTTGTATCCGGTCTCATACCAAAACGAGACTCATCAGAAAAGCACACGAAACGCCATTGTTCTTCTGCCCAATTTCTGTGTTCAAGAGCCCATTGATATCGAATCCTACGATTGTGCATTGCTATAGGTGGTACCCGTAGCGGTCTTCGGGAATGAAGGTTCACTTCATGCAAGCGGTTTCTGACTGTTTGGTCGCTAATTAAGTTCCCTGAAGAGTGATGAAGCCTCACGGCTAACATCATGGCGGTTATTGTTGGAGCTCTTCGAGTTAAGATTTGAATGTATCGGTCTTGTCTCCGTGTGGTGCAGCGATACCGTCCTCCATGGCGCTCAGCCACGGTACCAGTGCTTCGGTAACGTGTCCAAAGTCGACTGATAACACTCTGACTTGTATTCAGAGCTAAAGCCACAGTACGTTGCCGGGAACCAGCTTCTATCATTCCCACGGCTCTGAGCATTTCTTCCCTGCTTAAATGACGTCGCCGCTCCATAATAACGTTGGTTTTAATCAGTAGTAGGGAAACAGTAGCACTAATAATGTCTTCAATGCGTTGTATGTTTTTATAGGGAAAATATTGACAGCTTATTTTCATCTTTTACTCGAATTTGATTGAGAGTTCCTGATTCAAATTATGAAATGCACCAAAAAGGATCCATATAAATTTATAAAATCATAAATTTATTACAAAGCCTCATCTCAATCTCAAGAAATCCGCATAAAAATGCTTGATCCCTAGACACTTTTGATGTGTGTACCTATACTTACATTAAAATATTTTAACCATAGGAGCAAAAACAACTGGGGAAGCGCTAGTGTACCCCGCGTAACACGTATGTATTTAATAATTAAAATCATCGATACAACCCTCTAAGTTTATTTATTAATATTTTGTTCAACATACAGCCAGACCTTTTTTTTTTGAACTGCACATTGCAAAAAAAGTATACATATATTGAATTTCACGGGCTACCCTGGCGGTAAAACTGAAACCTTTATAACTTTTGTCTGTTACTGCTGAGCAATGTGCTCCTTTTTATTTTGTTTTGTGCTTTTTGCTATTAATTGACACGGATTTTATGTTATAATATATACAGTCACGGACTTTAATTGATGAGCCACTTTCAAACTTTCCAATTTTGCAGTTTTATACATTCACGAGATTACACGATTAAACACGAACTCAAACCGCCTGCTCGTAATGCCAAGATGGCAATGCAGGGTCTGAACATTACATTACAAAGGGATCTGTAAGGATTGTGGATACACAGGACGTAATGTTAAATTAAATATTAATTTTTCTCACGATAATTGTGCCATACATCGAGCAAGGATTGTCTGCACCTGGTTTGATGCACAACCAGACATAACGGTGATTCCATGGCTAGCTAAATCCCCTGACCTGAATCACATAGAAACTATTTGGGATTTAATGGTGCAGCGATGGGATCACCGTAATTAAGGAAGAAAAGAAGATCTGGCTCAATATTGCCAAGAAGTATAGGAAAACATGCGCGGGGCTGATATTGGCACTAGATTGGTTAACTCCATGCAATTACGACTGCAAGCTGTAATAGAAAGCCAAGTCAATACTCAATATTAAGTCGGCCCAACAATATTTATTGATAAACGAAATAAAACTATTTTCAAAGGTTGACAATTTTTTTAGCTTAGCACATTTTATGTCATTTGCACATTTTATGTAAAACAGCAATAGTAAATAAAATTAAAAATCTATTCATTCAAGATGGGTATGTTTATGTGCAACAGTTATCATTTGTCATGAACGTCATCTTGGACGCTACGCGTTCGGATAAAATCGTGGGAGCCGAGTTTTTCCGATATCGAAATTACCAATCATAATTTCTTGACTCTGTACGCTAAAGTTACTACGCCAAATAATTTTTGCTAAGTTACGGTTGCTAGACCTGCAATTGGTTGACTTTGGGTGGTCACTCTGTACTATGTACGAATATAACCGACTGAACCCGATTTGCATAACACGTCTAAAATACGAATAGTGGCAAGTGGCTCATCAAGTAAAGTCCGTGACTGTACATTCTGGGGTACAGGTTTATACAAATTTTTGCCATCTCCTTTAATGAGGATTAGCTTACCTGAGGAGAAGGCGTCTTTCTTGGCAGTGTCGATGGTGCTGAGGTTGGTACTGGAAGCCCAGCCTCGCCCCACCTTCTCCGCTTCCACACCGTTGTCTTCATCACGACTTCTGTGTACGACAAAGTTTACATTTGTAACAAAACAAAAAAAAACTTATTGTTTAGGGAGATGTTGAGGCCACTACAAACAACTGTACCGTACCGACAAGTCTCTGACTTAGTGTGGATGAGGAGCCAACATTTTTCTAATACATGAACTGTGCAGTCTTCTGAAGTATCAGAAGAATGAATATTTCATATTTTCATTTAGGCACCTTCTCTAATAGTATGGTAGACCATAATTAGCCTATTAAGATCTCACTTCTGGGACCTTTCCTAATAAAATAGCGAATTATTCGTCAGTTATTTAGAGTTGTGACGTTGTCAACTTTCTGATTGCACCCTCCAAAGCGACCCTCCATGTTACGTTAGTATAAAGAATACTACTTACTATCTGCGACTACCCACCAAAAATTTAAACAAACTTTTAGTTTCCAAAAATAGAATTTAGTAGGTATGGTATTGTTTCATGCGTCAATCCCGATTGACGTAGGTACAGATAGGTAGGTATATCTGCAATGGTAAACTCGAAGATGTAGCAAGTCGTGTGAAAATTAGAGATGGTGTTTGATCTTCAAAACGGAGCCAAGTAATCGCTTTACAGGAATATCAAAGAGATGTTTATTTGATAGACAATTTCTATTTTGTTTGTAAATGTTGACAAACTAAACATCGCGTTTAGAGCATTTATGCAGATGTACATGATGTATCTTCTTGATTCAATCTAAATATTTATGATTTTACGACCTATTCTAGATTATTTACGATATACAAACTGAATTCTGAAGTTTATCTATCTTCCTATATGAACCGGCATGGCTAACAGCCCTTAACCAGATCAAGTTGAAAGCTTTTAGCAGTCGTCATATTGAGTGCGGACTCACAACATCCTTTTCGTTGCACTTTGCCACAATAAGATTAGACTCGAGTGATTTGTGTATTATGCTGCCGTGCATTACAACTGTGATTTGGTCGTAAACTGTGCGTACTAGGTATGTAGTATATACTACATATAGTGACAGAACGGACGTACACACGAAGGCGGCATGCGTCAAACTTCAGCAACCGGGCGCAGTACAAACAATCCACAAAAACGCTCAGGAATTTGGAGTTGTGCCATCTTTTTTTTGTTAAACATTAGAAAGAATCAACTAGGGACAGGTAGTAAAGTAGACCGGCCAAAACTATACTTGTTATAGGTCATGGTTACCTCATGTTCTGTGACAATATTTCTGACCGATAGGTATGTAGGTACACAAGCATTCTTATGGGTTAAAAGAAATTAGAAGGTAATGACAGTTTCATTACTGTCCAAACTTAGGAACATTCATTTTATTAATAAGGTTATGGAAATTATTCGACAAATTGCTCTATGGCAATCAAATAGCCGTCATAAAATTAGCGAGCAGTAAAATAACTCAATGGAAACTATGAGCGTGCATTCGCAGTAAAGCGAGCATAACTTGGAGTTATCTTGAAATACACATGTTACATGGTACATGATTTAAGCATCAGAGAAATTTGTTGCACTGCACTGTAACGGCAAACACAGTAATTTGTGTATGACCCACAATCAAAGATATAACTTCTTATTGAATGGAAGAAGAAAGGTCAATTATGTATGAGACGGAAAATGAGAATTTGTCAGTGGTTCAAAAGTTATTATTGTAGTTTTGGCTTTGCGAAGAGAAGGTAGGTAATCCTGGCACTTATCGACTTATGGCTGGGTTATTTCCATCTCTCAAATCCAGATTGATGATCGATCGATCAACTTTGTAGTGAGTCATTGATCAGTCAAGTAGTGTCAGAAGTCATTAGCTGTAAGGTGATCTATCTCATCTACCCATTTTTCATTTACCCATTTAGAAATACGGAACTTTTTTTTTGTTCTATTTTCATGGCTAAGTAAGATACCAGCTGTAACTTAACCTAATCAATTTTGCCTAGCTTCCTATTTCGGGCTAGGTAGGTTTTCTATTCGCATAGAAAACTCTCAATTTTGTGATTTGTTCTAGAGGTTATTCATCTTATTAAGTAACATCAGCTAAGTGATGCTAAGATTCACACGCCTAATGCGTTAATCATACCAACTGCCATACTAACTGAACTTATGTCTGTAGAACTACTATGTTTATGTTAGGTCAATGCCCAACGAATGAAAACTAAGCTCCTACTTCGAGCATGTTTGTTGCTCCCTGATAATAAAAACTTATTCATACATAACATCATGCCTGTTATCCCTGAAGGTAGAAGTGTACCTTAGTAGGTACAGCCACTTTTCGCCAGTCATGTTTGTGTCATAGGGGCCGAGCCTATTGCCATCTACCAGGCACAAATCCAGTCTCCGAGGCTGCTACTGAGAAATTTGTAATGGAAAAACCCAATACTTACCACTTTAACCGACCTGGGAATCGAACCCAGCACCTCATGCTCAGTAGTCGAGCTAGCGACCACTAGACCTATATATACCTAGACCATAGGTTCCCAACCTTTTATGGACTACCGCCTCCTTTACAAGAAAAAAAATCCCAACGCCCCCTTTTACAAAATAGTTATAAGATGCACATTTTAGACGGCTAGATAAAATGTTTTTTCATGAAAATAGAGGTATTTCATAACGCCCCCATTTACCTTTGGAGCCGCTACCGCTCCCTGGAAAAGCTGTAGCGCTCACTAGGGGGCGGTACTGCCCCCGTTGGGAACCTACGACCTACTCTAGACCAATTCTTCACCGAGCATGGTGATTATTGCAACATCACGGATATTCTCTGTATCCGTCTAGTACCGATCCATGTCCACCCACCCACTAGCACTTACGGGTTAAAACGATAGACTTCCGGTGTGCACAGGTTACGTAGGAAAACCTCGGTCAAATCTGGATCAAACACTAGAGTCCTAGACTACTCATTACATTTTAATTCCCTTAGATGCTTCCGGCTATTCGGTTCGGTCATTCTGCGATGAAATTCGGTACGGGGTACGGCTTATTATATGTCGAGAAGTAGTTCTAATACTATAAGTGAAGGGTAGTTGGTAAGAGAGGTGGAGGTGGCACACTGACCGTGACGACGTTGTGTTCCAAGTGGAGAGGCTGGGCGTGGACACCGCGAAGTCATCCTCCTTCTTGCGCACGCCACCGTGCTCCTTGTAGTCGCGGAAGCAGCGCTTGCAGCGCGTCGGCCAGCGCACCTGCGGGTGGAAGCCCAACGGGCACAGCGGGTCGCCCTTCGCCAGGGGATACAAGTGATGCATTCTCACCACAATACACACAAATGCACTTTACAAATGTCAAAGTTTTACCTAAATGCCGCTAACGAAAACAGTTCTGTCACATTCCTCCTCTCAGTCTCACACGCAGTCAATGCCACCACTCGTAACACAGCATCGCACTCGAAAGGGAACTACGAATAACCACATACACACGCAAATGTTTATGGAATGAACTTTACGATTTTACTCTATAAATAATAATTTATTTAACCGGCAACGTGTTCAGGCGCTCGTACGTCTGCACCCAACAGTGGCAATAAAAATATCTCGCTGCTAGCACTGAACCGGGCGACCTAAATCGGCTGCTCTGAACTCGCTACTAATTCTTAGACTTTCTAGGCGCGTAAACTCATACGCGATTTTATCAGTAGAAGTATGGTCTGAGAACGCCTCGCGGCGTTAGCTCCGTGGTAGCAGGTTTGCGAAGGATCGCTCTCGTGGAGTAGGTCGCGCAGCCTCGGTCATGTAATACGCAATAGGCAGGAGAGTCGGTCGTGCGCTCGGCGGCGGCAGGCGGCGGGCGGGCCGGCGCTCCGGGGACTGGCGGCGGCGCGGGCACGGAGCCAACGCCGCGCGCGCGCCCGCACAGCCACTTATGTTCTATTACACCACACACCGCTGAACCACTGCCCGCACGCTGACCGTCTATAAAAATAAAACAGACTTGCTAATAAAACGCGTCAGGGAATATCTCGCCGCATCGGAGCCGGATACGTGAGCGCGAGCGTGTCGCACTAACTGCATAACCTGCGCCGGCGCATCTGAGATCAGAACAAGTACCTGCGCTGCGGTGACATGACAGGAAATATATCAAACCCACATCTTCGGTGATTCTTAAATAGCTAGACATAACCTGTGAGATGAGTGCAAAAGCAGCCAGTCTACGCCAGAGGAAATTCGCGTTAAAGATAAATAACAGTCAAAGAGTCAATAATAACTTTATGAATGGGTGTTGACGTCAAAGCGAGTATTTTTCATTGCGTAGGTAGGAATATACTTGTCTATACATTTCAAAGTCAGCCACGAAAATGTAAATGAAAGGCGGTTCATAATTAGTAAAACTTTAATAAATCTGGTATAAAGAAAAATAGTTGTAATATATATGAACTATTTAGGGTAGGGTTTTAAATCTATGTTATCGTAAGCTAAACTTAAAGTCTATTATCTATTCACATAATTTACACTTGGAGACGTTAAATAAATTCGAATGATTATGCTGTCATTGTGCTTGCGACGATATCGTACGGAAGTTAATATTATAACTTTGAACACAGTGGTGACGATATTATATTTACGGTTTATTCCCTGTGTTGTTATCTCATGATTATGTACAAGATATAATAATTTGTTTTTCTTAAAAATATATTTGTTTCTGCAGAAGGTCACAGAACGTTTACATATAACTTTACACCTTCATACATGTTCGAAGAAACTTAAATACAATGATATGTTATGTTAGAATTATTGGTTATCCTTATGTACTTTGAGCATAGTTAGCAGAAGTCTCCTTGATTAAGTGGTTCGTCCTCCTTCTTGTCATAGACCAGTGTTTTGTATATGACCTCTTCGAAGTGGAGGGCGTTTAGACCCTTGGGTTCAGCGACCTTGATTTTGACGTCTCCAGGGTAGAGGATCTCGCCCTTGTTCTTGGTGCAGCCCATCACGAGGGATTTCTGCAGTTTGTCGATGCATGGGATCTCTGTAAGAAAGATATTATAACTGTTAAATTAACCAGAAAGTTAAAATAAATTAATAATCAATGGGTAACCGTTAAACTTTCAAGGACTTTTTCTTTTGACATTTTGGGGCATTTTAAACGGTATAAGTGTCCTAATTTTTCACGATGAGTTGTAATTTGATTGTCTTAAGATCCAAACACGTGCTGATGTTTCTTATCTAATAATTACAATTGTCACAATGTCTATGAAAAAACATTGAACAAGTAACCTACCTAATTTTGTAAACTACATAGATTAACTATATGATATTTTAATAGTTAACCAACACATGTATACTTATCTACGCAAATCTTATATCCATGTACGAGTACATACGACACCTATTCAACCTTTGCACCTAACTGTACCTACTTACCTACTTATTAAGTAGGTAACCGACGTGTTAGTACATAAAACGTTTGTTCTCAAAGAGTCAGTGGCTATCAAATGAATCGCATTTTCCTTATTTACCTACCGACAAGTAAATATTTATCGAAGCTTGAGCTAAATTGTTACTAATAAAGAGCTGTGTGTCGAAAGACATGAGACATATCGGCTATACATTCTCTATGTTTATGAAACTGCGGTTGCCTAGACATTTTCGCAATAAGTTAGCCGGTTTCTTAGGAATCAATAGGTAGAAACATGCTGTTAAATTTTTTAGACAAAAAGATACCTTATCGCCATCTTCTAGCTTTTTTATTTGGTGTTCTCAGTCAGTTTGAGTTGTGTAAGCTAGCGACAGAGGTGTGAACGGTGTCGGTAAGGTTGCTATTCATTTTCCTAAATCGAAAAATATTGGAGGTTCTAGAGCTACGCTTTCCAAGGTAAGGTGGTAAATTTAATCAAGGTTTATCATGCAAGATTCTTCTTAGACTAGTCGCATAGATAACACCGACCTCACCTACTTTTATAAAACGACGTGTAAAAGTATTTGTAGGAACCAATTTATAGAATAAGCATCATTTCCCAATCGTAGGTATATCTAGCCAAGTAGCCATAGCTAGTCGCTAGACTGAACACTTCTATAATTACCACTACAAATTGTACCTAATTCAATAAGTTTAGTATTTATATATAAAATCATATCTACTCCAAGACATACTCCAGTTTATTTATGGATCTACAGATAAAGCAGATATATGCGTTTAGCATAATATACAAATTGGCATAGATAATGCGCCGCGGGTTACGAAGTACGAAACTCAGACTACTTCATTACTCAGGTGCAACTAAATTACGGTCGATCGATAACAGACCGTTTAAAACGATCTAGTGAGGCATGGCAACCGCACTGCCACACCCCAGTTATGAAACACACAATCGCAATCCGAAGGATTTTTAAGGAAACTCATGATCCAGTCTGCTCGACAAGGTAAATAATGAATATTGTTGAATTGCCTAAATGTAAATCATTGACATATAAAGTATAATAATATGTACAGTTAGGCAGCGGGTTAAGAACGATCGATAGATGTAGTCCCCTATACCAATTGATCACTGAGGAGGGAGTTCATAGGGTTCCGGGTTCGAATCCCGGTAGGAGCAAGTGTTTGTGTGATTAAGCATGGACATTTGTTACCGAGTCATGGATGTTTATATGTATAATAAGTATGTATTTACAAACAAAAAGTATCTATGTAGTAGATCAACTATCTAGTGTCCACGACACAAGCCTCGTTGCTTAGTGTGGCACTAGATGGCGCTGTGTGTAATGTCTAGCGATATTTATTTATTTATTTAAACAACATTTTTATTTAAGAGTGTCCATGATGTTTCTTGTCCGTTCTTCTGCATAGAGGCACGCTTTCGAAAACGGATAACTATAGTCATTTTACAGTTATTGTGCCTTTTGGAAGGACACTTTGACAAGTGTAAAGTAAATATTTGAAATAAATGCTTTGGGTTTGAGTTTGAGATATAAATAGCTATCTACCTATCGTGTCGACTGGTCTTATTGAATCAACCGCAATTTACTTGCACCTTTACGCAATTTTATTAAACCGTAAAGATAGGTACTAGGTAGGTCTACACACCTGAAGTGACCACTTTCTTGATAGGTGTGCCGAGCGCGTTCTCAATAACGCGTACATCTCGAACTAGCTGCTGGAACTCCGTTGGGGTTAGGGAGCACACGTGGTCGGTTCCCTTCATCGTCTTCTCCAGGGTAATGTGCTTCTCCAACACCTAAACATGGAAGGAAAGGTAAGTGTACATACCTAGTGTTAAGTATGGTACCTAAGTCCATCATCCTAAGTGATGAGCGGTATCGAATCACAACAAATTAGTCATTTTAAAGATAAGAAAGGATAGTGGTGTTCAATGAACTCCTCTTCCTCCGTTAAATTGGAAAAAGATTCCCAGACATTGTAAAGGTACCTAATCAACTACCGTCCGTAAGCCCTTCCAATATAACAACTGGGAATAAGCTACATTACTTTATTCCATATAGCCTTAAACCTAGTCTTGCCCTTAAAACCTACTACTCTTGATGATGTTAGGGTTTTTGAACAGTCTGCTTGCCCTAAGGGCTAGCCGTATTGTTGGCCCCTAGGCACGCCACTGCCTGTAATCCCTGCCACAGGGTTAGACAGAGGTGTACCTAATAAAACACCCAGATTTCACCAGTTATGTTTAAGTCGAGGGGCGGGGCTATTGCCGTCAACCGGGCAAAAATTCAGACTCTGTGGCTGCTACTAAGGAATTCCTGATAGAAAAGCCTTGAAATGCGTTTGCTGTTCCTTTGTCTACCTGGAAAAGTATTTATAGCCAGACAAAGGAAAGCAGAATTCGACGGTAATAATTATTTCGGGTATCAACAACATTATTATAACGTTATCGCATGTGTGGGTATATTTTCGACTTCTTGTCGATAAACCGCACTTCATTATCTATACACACTATCTATACAATATAACTATAGGTGAGGCAAACAGGACCGGCTCACGAACTATAAATATACACAGACACACGGAGGAAAAACATGTATTTAAATATTTTTCGTGTGAAATAGAGATCGTAAAATTGTTTTGCTGATTTGTGTTTGGAATCGCCTACGGGAATGTGGGATTAGATTAGATCTACCTACTTAACGAGTACCTATCTTCCCTTCTAGACGCAGTGGTTTACCAAGCTTAGAATTTTGCACAAGAGTTTCTTGAAGGATTTCAAGAGATAAAGTTTGGATGGAAGCTCGTGATTTTAGGCGATGTGAAATACCATCTGGCACAAGGCTAGTAAAATATAAAAGTACAAACCTTAGCTCCTAAAGCGACTGAAGCCAGCGCTACTGCAGTGCCAACCTCCTGGCCAGAGTACCCAATAGGGATATCAAACGTGTTCATATAATCCTGGATCACTGTCAAGTTGCAGTCTTCATAAGGCACAGGATACGCTGATATGCAGTGCAGCAGGCAGAAATTCTTATGTGTAGCAGAGATTATATCATAAATAGTTTTTACTGCAGACTTATCGACCATCCCCGTTGAGATGATGAGGGGGACCTTTTTGGAGGCAGCGTACTTCAAGAACAGTAGGTTGTTCGAATCGCCAGAGCCGATTTTGATGAATGGTGCCTTAAGGTTGACGAGAAAGTCGAAGGAAACCTGAAATATTATGAAAACTTTCGGTTAAATATTGTTTATGGTTAAATATTATTGGTTCCTGCTGTGTTATGTATTCAGTGGAAAGATGAGTAGATGTTTTTGTAGTTCCAAATGAACTTGCATTTTTTTTAAAACCTTACTTTTCTATGTATCGAGTTGAGGGAATCCCGATATATTATTCTAGCTTCATGTGTGTCCCTTATAACGCCCTGTCACTTCATAAGAGTTCAATGTTTATAACAATCAATGAATGACAAAAAATAATGTCTCGGCCAAATCAAGAATCACGTCATAGAATATGAGCTATGTGGCAATATCTTTCTACCTCTAATAATGGATTTAATAGCGTGAAGCGTGAAAGTGTTTCGTTCGGCCACATATTGCCAACACACAACAAACTAATATGAGCGTGGCTACCAGTGATATAAATAAGTTTGGCATTGCGTCTATATCTATATAGCGTCCGTAAACATATTTTTCTAGTACATTCGTAGGTAGGTGCTTAAGAATATTGTGGTTACTGGTCAATGAACTAATTAATTGGCTAAATTAGCTTCGTCAAATATCGAACCACCAATGATTACTGTTAATTAAAGTATGCAGAAAGTTAACTTACCATGTCCATAGCGGAGGCTGTGCATAATATGCCTACTTCATGCGCATACTTGAACAGTTCCCTGTACTGACTCTCCGAGAATTCCAGATGTCTTTTATGATCGCCATAAGTCTTGCCCCAAGAATTGGGGTTATCGTACGGCTTCTCTAAGTATTTCTTTGTGAATTTCTCGTTCAGGCAAGTCTTTTGAAACTTGACACAGTTGGCACCTGCATCCTGTAATGTCAATTAAGAAATATGTAGCAACAGTCTATACTAGATAGCTATATGTCGTCCATGCATATTTCGAGATCTACATTAGATACAATTCTGCGATAGTGTAAATCTTATTAAGCCGTCTTGTTTTGATGACATCATCTGTACAAACAGATTGCCAGGAAAGTTTTACAATATTACGATGTTTATGACATAATCCAATGTTAAAAGTAGGCGTGGAAAGTAGGATTCTAAGCTACGTAATTTAAAATACTGATTACGAAACGATGAACCAGAGTGTGACTTCACGCAAGCAATAAAATAATAGATAAAACGTGTGTAGACAGCCTGCTCATGCATCCCAATGTGCTGTCTACATAGCTAACACAACATTCGTATGGGATCACCGATCTGCCTCTATTGTGTATTGTCGCAAAGCGCTATCGAATACTTATTACAAGTCCGTCAAAGAGAACGATGGTTCTTTTTGTTTTGTTTTTCAACGTAAACAAAGGGATCAAATGATTTCCTGCTACAGTTGTATTGAAAAGTAGCTTACCTTAGCGGCTTTTATTAACTTTTTTGCTATTTCGATGTCGCCTTGATGGTTCTGTCCAACTTCCGCTATGATGAAGCAGGGATTGCTGCCGCCAACTTTGACGTCGTCGTTTATTTTCACTTCTACCATGTTCATTGTCACGCTCGTTCCATAAAAACAAACAAAGCGAAACCGGCTTTCGGTTCCGACTGCGCGTATGGCTCGGTTCTCACTGGCACTGCGCGGCAGAGGTTTATCGACCTCTCGCTCAAGATCAAATCGGATAAATAAGGTCAATTCAATATAAGCGAGCAGCTCGTTGCGCGGCGGCCGCTCGAGTGTGCGCGTCTGCGCCGCCGGCCCGCACCCGCACCCACTCCGCATGATAATTGATAAAACCTGTAGGTATATACGACAAGCCGTGACCACCGGCATGTCCTGGATGAAGGCAAAAATACACAAACAGTATCTCAAAATATATTTATTTATTGCTTATAAATTGCAGTTCTCGAGACTTATACTAACAAAGAAAATATATAGATATCATTATGAACATAGCTGTCGAGTCTTTGTTTTCAATTTCTGAATGTTGACATTTACGCTGATTATAATTGTCATGGTCAAACATCGCACGAGGCCATTTTTGCGATATCATTGTGATTTTTGAACCTATCGCCTATTGCACGGTTGACTTTCGACTCGGTGGGTTTGCCGAGATAGTTGGAGATGTATCGTCCCGCCTCGATGAGTTTGACGAGGTCTATGTGTGTGTTGAGTCCCAGTCCGTACAGGAAGTACACCAGATCCTCGGTGGCGAGGTTGCCGCTCGCCCCGCGCGCGTACGGACACCCGCCCAGCCCCGAGATAGACGAGTCCACAGTTTTTATATCGAACTGCAAAAACAAGTTATGTTGAGAGGCTTGTCAGGTGACGTAACTGTAAGTCGTGCCGTCGTGCGGGTGTGTGCTGCGGCTAAGAAACTGGTCAACGCCATATTATTTTTATTTACTTTTACAATGTAATGTATCCAGCTGATCTAGATAGGAACTGATAAGTTTTATCAGCGACAGTGGCAGCGATGTCGTTGTGAGCGTATCAACAAATTTGAAGAAGTCTGATAAGTAAGATTCTAGAAGTGTTATTATTTATATAACCGACGAATACTAACATGTACTACTTATAATATTTGTGTAGGTACCTACAAAGACATTAAGAGCACGTAACATAAAATGTGTGTTATCGTACAAAGCAAGGTAGGAACGTGGAGCTTCTAAATTAATTTATCGTATAAGGAAGTATGTTTGACATCTGACGGTTTGTAACTTGTAGGCCGCGGCAATCATAGCAACATGCCTTGGTTTCGTCACACATTTTTTTCTACACTGTCGAAATTTCATCTTGAGTTTAATATTGACGTTTGATCCCAGGTCATTTTTATATGACTGATCATAAATATGTACAGTACAATCAGACTATTTACCATCATCATCAAAGCGATATATAAAATTATGTAGATTGAACAACATTAAATTAATTTTAAACACAAAATGGTCCAGTTCCATTAATCAAACTGTTATGGAAAGGCTTATCAAATATTACATCATAATTCGGCAAATAGTTGCCCAATACTATAGGCAAGCCTATCCCAATGATCGACCGGTCTTTTGCTTCTTGTATCTAGCACTTCTAGCAGTCAAAATTATCAGTAAACATTATGTTCGCTATAAAGACACAGTTATTTCACTCAATTCGAAAAAAAAAATAGGAAATCAACACAGTGTTTTTATCACAGCCTTTGAGTCACAAAATCATAACACAACTACCTCTAATCCAGCCAGCAGGTTAGACAGCGCCTGTCCGTATGTATCGTGGAAGTGCAGCGCCAATTGTTTAGGCTTGGCGACTGTCAGTACTTCTCGCATCAGTCGCTTGACGGATCCCGCAGTTCCTACGCCTATGGTGTCCCCCAGGGAGACCTCATAGCACCCCATCTCGAACAGCTGTTCTGTTATCTGTTATAACGGTATTATACACATGTTAATAACGCCGTTGACTTGGCAACAATAGGGAAAATTGTTCGATGGGTTAAAAAATCTGTTAGTGCTCACTATGCTCAGACTCGTTACTATTTTAAGTTCTATACAAATATTTAGTTCTGATTTTAGGGATTATAACGTGCAATGTGAGTAACATTGCTTGTTATATTTATCACAGGAAAATTATTTCGATAACCATTGTTATACAACTAGTCATTTTAAATATACTTCGTGGCATGCATGTATATTATTCATCACAAGGATCACAGACGATTCTTTTCCCTGCGAGGCATTCTGTTTTTAGAAGTAGCTTGTTTGTATCAGACTACTCCTTATTTATATTTATGCAAGCAGCAGAGTATCTTAGTTTGGGATATAAAGTAAAAGGAATGTTAACACAAACTGTCACACAAACGCGGTGAGTGTTTGTGTGGCAGTTTGTGTTAACCTCTTGGAATTCACGTAATGTCAATTTCGATTTCTTATAATTCGAAATGAAATAATTCCTAGAACTGCAAAATGATTTTTTTACACGCATGAAAGTTGCAAGATGTCATAAGTACGATAACAAATACTTTAGCATAGTGATAAAAGTTAATACAGTCTGGGTAAATCGGTAATGTTGCTATGGAATTTACGAATGACGTAATAAATTGTTTACATTGCGGAATACAAGATTATTTTTTAATAAAGAATGCTCCGGTTCTTCGAATTTTAAACACTATGTTACCGTCGAAAAACACCTACATGTGTTTCGAAATTACGAAAATCATTGGACTTTTCCTCGTTTTGAGCATCAGACGTGACGTTCTGACAAATGGTTCCTGCTGCTTGAATACGGAATGTAATTAATCAAGAAAAAATAGTCTGTTCCGTACATTGTTACTGTTGAAGCTAGTAAAATCAAATCACCTTGGCGATGCCTTTCGGATGTATAGGTCCATCATAAGGACAGCCGACGACACAGGACACATAGCCTCGCACCCTGAGACCGTCTTTCACAGCCTGTTCTGCGACCAATTTGAACCTCTTCAAACCTTCTTCTACGGAACAATTCAGATTCTTCTGAGAGAAACCTTCGGAACCAGCCGGGAATATTGCTATTTCTTCGACGTTGCATTGTTTCTGTGTGAAATCAAACACATATTATCACATTCAAGTGTCAACAGAAACTATAACATAAATCTACATCTAGAATTCCCGTTGTGTTATAAATATGATAGAAAGTTTCTAACATCAGTTTTAGTCTCTGAACTGGTGGTCTTCGAATTGGTCCTGAGATATATTTAAGTTAGCGACGAAGAATTTATATCAGTATCATTGGAATGATCTCCGGTAAAGCCAAAAACTTTCCGTGCCTTTGCTAAAACTGTATAGTTTCATGCGTCCGCTAAATATAGCAATGAACTATAGACATAGGAATCTTCAGCAATACGCTGCAAGATAGATAAATACGTAAATAAGATCTTACAGCAGTCTCATATCCCTTCAGATTAGGCACGAGCACTGGGTAGTTGACTCCAGGCGCTCTCGGTACATTCTTCATGACATCAGCGCCATCGCTCATTTGTTTCACCCATTTTGGACTCACGAAACTATTCAAAGAATTACATACATAAGGATTTTTTTAGCAGATACTTACGCATGGATCTCATTTTAGCGCCATATTATTAGACCTAGATGTAATCAAGTTAGGTCCTCGGGACCATAGGTTAAACAAAAAAAACGATTTAAGGGTATCGGTTGATCCTAATCCCATTCTCATCTCAAATATAGTAGAGTCTTTTCAAGTTCTTTGGTGTATAAAATTGAATTAGATGGAAATATCAACCAGTAAGTGAAACATGGAATCAGAACAAGAGTTAATTAGTTTTTAACGGTTGTAATCGTGGAAAGTTCCCAAGGACTTAAGAGCCAATACACACATAAACATAACGCGATTAGTTCGATAAGTACGGTCGGCCAAGAAAGTGGTGTACCAGTTTTGATTTAGTTTCCCGGTCATCGAAAATTACAACAAGGTTCGTTATAAAAAGATATTACTGAAAGACATTATCATGACGTAAACCTATGTATTTAGTATTCATACGTCATATGTCACATATAAGTACATGACATTTTAACCTTTAGTATAAATGAAAAGGACATTAGTTTCTACAAAGCAATTGAAATGTTTCCAAACAAAAGTAATAAAAACTATTTAGACAACCGAATTCCATTTGAAAAAGAAAACTGACAATTGACATTTTGTCAAATATATGCAAAAAATCGATATATTTTTCGTGTTATTTTTCAATCAACTGCATATAAAATCATCTCAATGCCTGCCAACTTGACCATTGCCGAAAGAGCACAAATAATTGCCCAATTTAATGAGGGAAGCAGTATCAGTGCGATATCCCGGAATTTGAATATATCGAGGAGTTCTGTCCGCTTTTGGATTCGTCGTGAAGGAGAGGAGGGAAGTTTGTTGGATCACAGAAGAAGTGGTCGCCGGCCTGCACTCTCCAATAACGATAGAGAATTCATGAGACGGGAATATGAAATCAATGGTTTTAAGCCCACAAAACATTTTGCGGAGATGTTCGATGTGAGTGCCCAAACAATAAGGAATCATCTACATTACATGGGGTTGCACCACAGGCATTACGCCAAGAAAATATATTTGACGGATGCTCACAGACTTGCTCGTCTGAACTTCGCCAGAGAGCACTTAGAGTTTGATTGGTCTAATACAGTGTTTTGTGATGAAAAAACGTTTAAATCCAGTCAGCATGGACGTCTTCACCTTTGGCGATATAATTCAACACGGTATAAAGATGATCATGTAATCCCAAATAGAGAATCAGGTCGAATTTCCGTAAATATTTGGGGCTGGATGAGTACGGATGGTGTAGGAGAATTGTGTTCTCTACCTCCTCGAGCGACGGCTGTAAATTATATCGACGTGCTTCAGAATGCAATGCTACCGACAGTCCGTAATGTTTACCCGGAGAACGAAGTGCCACAATTTGATTTTGTTCAAGATAATTGTTCAATTCATAATGCGAGGATTGTAAGAGCCTGGTTTCGTTCACACACTGACGTAAGGGTAATTCAGTGGCCCTCAAGATCGCCGGACCTCAACCCAATAGAAAATCTTTGGGGCCTTATGGTCCAACGATGGTCGCATCAAAATGAAAGAACCAAACAAGCTCTTATTAGTCACTGTAATTATATCTGGGAGGAAATGCGGGGAACCGATATTTGCTCACGGCTTGTTGGTTCAATGAGGTCTCGTCTTTTAGAGGTTATAGAGGCCAACGGCGGTTACACCCGTTTCTAATTTTTTAAAATTTTCAATATCTTCTAAATATTACTATATATGCTATGTTTTTGTTTGTTATAAGTATTTTAAAATTGATTGTAGAAATTTAATAAAAGGATAAATCTATTTTTAGCTTGTTTTTTATTGATATTGTAATTACAAGTTTACAGAAATTGTAGGTTTGTGGACTCGCCTTGTGCCTTTACAATTTTATGTAACTTGTTGATTACAATTCTGAATTTGTAGATACAATTTTGTCATCAAAATCTACAGCCCCCCGCCGTTGATTTTACGACGTCATTGGTTCCATCAAGTTCAAACTAAGAACAGCTGTCACGTTACAAACAGTAATAGTCGTTATCAATAATCAGATAAAGACAGCAATAGAAGTTGTCAGATCGATCTGCAAGCGAAATAATCTTTATCACCTATGAATCTGCAAGCGATATTCAACCTTAGGGTGGTACACCACTTTCTTGGCCGACTGTACGTTGTTGCTACGACAATGACAAGCTTTATTATACAGTTGAATCGTAACTACTCAGGAAATATTTATGCGAAGCGAAAACTAATTAAGAATGTGGTGATTTCTATGACTGTGTGAATCAATCAATGCGAGGTGATGATTTCGTTCAGTCTCAGAGCGGTCCAGTCAGATACACTACAGCCTTGCTGACCGACAAATATTACTATGACATGAGATGAACTATGCTAGATGTATGGGTTGAAACGAAAGGAGTTCACAAGAAATAAAGTCTTCAGATTAAATTTCTTAACCGATTGCGGGTCCAGGTCGGCCTACGATAGAGCTGTGTTTCGCCAGCAATTACAAGCCAGGCGCATAATAACAATGCATTCTTGACGGCGGAAGTATATTTTTTTTTTGTTATTACCACAAAGGTCAAGTAGCTACATTGCACTGTATACAGACTAGAGTTCTTAATTATTTAGCATTAGATAGATAAGCACAATAGGTTCAACTCTGTCCCCTAAACTAGGCTAGGCGTGTATCTTAGGGGGCAGTGCCCGGCTATAGGGTACGCTTATATAATTCTATTGTCGCAGACGTGTCTGTGCCACTCAGATCCAGCCTGTCCCCTTGCTGCCCTCCCCCAGCGACGCCTTAGTTTGTAAGTTTTTTTTGCCCTGGCTGAAGGCCTTAAATTCAAGGCATCCACAGGATAGTCCGGTTAAGCAGACGACAACCACCTAGGTTGAACTGCGAGATGCCATAAAAAAAAAACTTCCCTGTGGACTGTGTTAAATGGGTGCATTTTTGAACTTGTGGAAAAAAATGTGAGATTGAAAAAGTGTGCGAAAAATAGGTGGATTACACATACAGAGTGGATGTTTATTAGGTGATGTAGGTTAAAAGTGATTCCGTTCCATGATAGTCCTGTTTAACCCTTTAAAACCTTACAGTCTGCCTAAAGTTGCGCTGTTGGATATGATTCGTATGTTCGACTAATGACCCTATTCACACATAAATACTAAGTGCCGAAGCTACTAGTAATTTCACATCACATTTGTGTAGCGGTGCATAAAAGACACCTGCTCTACAAAATCCAACTGTGTGGTGCCAACAGTCTCGGAGTAAAATGGCTTTGACATATCTACGGACGGACAGAAAGACAGACGGACAGGACGAATCTAAAAGGGTTTTTTGCCAATAGGCAACGGAACCCTAAAAAGCCTAAATATGCGATCAACAGACCAATACGTGCCAATGCGTGCCATACAGAGTCAATACTTGGAGAGGTCTATGTCCAGCAGTGATCGACTTTCGGCTGAATGATGATGATGACATTTGCGATTAAAAAATAAGAACTCGCAGTCCTTAGAAAAACTAGGATTATTGCAAGGCATTTATCATCAATCACTTGTAATTGTTCTACGATGACAACCCTTACTATGTGATATACCTAATGGGGGGTCTGGAGTTCTAATATACAGGCCTAGGGTTAGTTTAGACTCCAGATCTCACTCAAATTACAAAATTTTTGTCGAAGTACCTGTCAACTTAATAATATGTGTAAGAATGTAATTTGTGGATATAAAAAAATGTACTTAATTTTTTTTTCATCTTTTATCTTATTTTATACATTTTTAAATATTTCTTAAAAAAAAAAAAAAAAAAAACAAAAAACATTTTAAAATATAAAAATAAAAAGTAGCCCACCGGCACCGGGAGCAGGGTTGGAGGCAACGGCGGATCCAGGGGGGGGGGTCATGGGGGTCATGACCCCCCCCTGAGCTGGTTCCAGGACTTAGGAGGAACGCGAACGTTTGCGACCAATCGTAAAAACTATAATATTTTGTGACCATCAAAATATATCGTTACGTGGCCATCGCGACGATGGTAACTAATTGCTGAACTATGACAGCGTAGTAGCCGATGAAGGGAATTTTAGAGCCCTTTTAAAATTCCGTATTGATTCTGGCGATATTGCATTGCAGCAACATTTAGAATCTTCAAAATCCAACGCCACGTACATCAGCAAGACTGTACAAAATGAGTTGATAGATGTTTGCGCAGAAATCATCCAGGAAAACATTTTACAGAATGTGCGGAGAGCTAAATATTTTTCAATTTTGTTTGATGAAACAACAGATATATCACATATTTCACAGCTGAGCCTATCATTAAATGTTCCTTAATAATACCGTAGGTATCACAAATTTTGTGATACCTACGATGCTCTTAGACGTGAAGACAACAATTCAGGTGACATAGAGCCTCGATTGACAGATGTAGCATTGGCGAAAGTCATTGAAAATCTGTGTACCAAATTTAACTTAGATTTATCTTGGTGTGTGGGTATTGGAACTGACAGCTGCTCGGTTATGGCATCAGATACAAAAGGTGCAGTGCAAGAATTGATGAAAATAGCCATTCATGCTAAACGTTGCCCGTGCAACAACCATGTGCTCAATAACTCATTGGTAAGATAATCCAATGTAGTTTCTTGTCGCAATACATCTGGCACAATGAGAAAAGTTGTGGCATTTGCCAATGCTAAGAGGCATGAAATTTTTAAAATAGAACTCGGAGCTGCCATGCAAGGTATTTGTGAGACACGTTGGGTAGAGAGGCATGATGGGCATCTTCAATTTCAAGGAGATAACTTGGTCAAAATTTGTAGCGCTCTGGAGCAGATTTCTGCTTGGCAAGACAATAAAACTGCCAATGATGCGCATTGCTTGCTGCAAACATTGCGCAGTTCTGACATTATTATAATATCCTCCATCTGTTTAAGAGCGTTTACGCCGTCCATGCGCTGTTTGACTCCAAAACAGTAGTTTTCAAACCCTTTAATACCATCAACCCTTTATCTTACAAAAATGATGATTACTAATAACTTTAGGAAATTTCGTTGTCTCAATAGTTGTAGAAAAAAATATTTCAATTAATAGAGTAGAGTAAGATGGCAATATGTACGAGTATATGTACAAGTTATTAAGTGTTAAGTTTTTCAAGTGTACAACAAAGAATAAATATTTTTAAGTACAGTACTTCATTAATAAAATACCTACTTTTTATTTGTATCTATTGTTATCAAAATTAAATTAGAGTTCTTGACTTGACCACGACTATGTGACCCCCTCCAGGCGCCAAAGCTGGATCCGCCCTTGGTTGGAGCTACCGGTGGTCAGGGCTCTTGAGAGAGGAACCTCCTAACAATACGCGCCGTGTCCAGAAGCTTTCTGAATCAAGCCCTTGATCCAGCTGCCAAGCGAAAGCCTCCTCAGATGTTGGTCGAGGCTCTTGATTATTAAACCATTGGCCGACACGACTATCGGCACAATGACGGTTGTACTCATGTCCCACATGTCGACAATCTCGCGAGCCAGATCTACATATTTGAATTGCTTATCTTTCTCAGCTTTCACGCGGTTCTTGTCATGCGTTATATCAACAATCATTGCGCGACGCTCCAATCGATCCATCACCACAATGTCAGGCTTATTGGCAAGAAAAGTCCTGTCAGTGACGATAGGTCGATCCCAATACATATTTATAGTATAGCACTTCTGATTCCACAAGGTTGTACTTCAAAGCAAGTTGCTGTTGGATAATCCTGGCTACGAGGTTGTGTTTATGAAAGTACTCTCCGTTAGCTAGACGAGAACATCCAGAAATAATGTGTCGGATCGATTCTCCCGGAAGGTGGCATGCCCGATATATGTCAACAGTGCCATCCTTCACAATGTAAATCTGGTAGTTATTCGTCATCTTAACTGCGTCCATTATTGCACAGACAATACCTTCGGTTACCCTGAAGAGGTCACCGAAACGCAGCCAGGATACGGACGCTAAGAAGTCTACATCGGGTCCATGGGGAAAGGGACGTTCATACTAATATTACCATGAATTAAGAAAAACGAAAATTTTATCAGCCTAGGGTAACTTAGGAACAGTCACAAGGGCCCTGTAAAAGCGTCCGTGAGGCTCCTTGCTTTGCCATACCTCCCTGCGGTCATTAGTGTCTAATACTATAGGCTTGCGCCAGTTCTCGTTTGCCAGGGAGAGCGGGGTAAGGCCCTTGTCCACTGCGACCACATCTCGGTGCATCCCCACGTCGGTTTCTTGGAAGTATTCTCTGAGACTGCCTACCTCACGGTTGTGCAGGTTCTTGGCATTTAAAAAGCCGCGACCCCCGCACTTCCGTGGGATATACAGTCTCATTACCGACGACCGTGGGTGATGCATCTGATTTGCGGTCAGCAATGCGCGGACCTTCCTATCCAAGTATCCAGGGCATCAAGTTCCGTCTGAGTCCATTTGAGTATGCCGAAAGAATACATCAAAACCGGCATGACCCAACCGTTGAAGGAGCGCACCTTGTTTCCGCCTGACAAGAGACTGCTTAGCACCTTATTCAGGCGGCTAAAGAAGTGCTCCCTCAACGATTGTTTCATGTCGGCAGTATTGATGCCTAATGCTTCCGACATACCCAAATAGGAACTTGTAGGTTTCTGTTGAGGAGAGGCATCTAAGGTGTATTTATTTTATTATTAATGAATTATTTGGAGTACAGTGTACAATGTACATACAAGTGAATGCCACAAGCCGACTGCATTTTCTATTGCAACATCTCTAGAAAGATGATTCAAGACCTATAATTATAAATGCAAATTACCTACTTTTATTACACTGTAACATAATTTACATGCATACTATTTAATTATTTTCTTTACCTATTATTTCAATAGCAAATGACAATGGTGGGTTAGTTAACAATAGAATAGTATTTTAGAATATGTAACAAGTTGATAATGGAAATGTATGCTAATAAACTGATGGACAAGACTGAAGTTTAGAACCAATCGGTGTTATGTTACATAGATTTGAAAATGTTGATAAGTACTGGAGAATAACTCTATAGAATAAATGCTTCTGATTAAAATTGCTAAACAAATGGTATGTGTATGTACAATCATGTAGGTAAAGAAAATATTAATTAGACATTGCTATAAATGCATTTGCATATAATCCAGACCGATTGCAAATGGAAAAGGAAACAACATATTATGTATATCTGTCCATACAGCAAATGACAAATATTGGTAACATGATGCAAGTGGTAGGGATCAGCAACCACCGAAATGTGCAGATAAATCCGTTAGATCTTAAAGACAGAAATTATGAATGCATTTTTGAATACTGAAAAACTTTAGATGGAGCAGTTGCTTTGAGTTTTTTTTCTTAGAGGATTTGGGCCAATTACCACAGAAATGTCTTCTGTTCAGAGATATTTCTGTGTATGTATAATTGGATCAAATATTGACTTGAATTGAGACGAGTCTCAATGATTTGTAATCCAATTTATTCACACACCTTCAAGTCCACCATCAAGTCAAGAATTAGAATTAGACATAACATACCTTTGTTTTTTTAGTACGAATGCTGCTTTAAAACTATTAGTTTTTAGAACTAGATCAGAATTGAATGTGTGCGACAAATAATAAATTAAAAATAACATACCTAGCAGACTCAATGTCTTTTATTCCAGCTGCAGCCAGTTTATTTATGAGTTCTATTTTAATGTCGGTGGGAACGAATTTTGACTCATTTTGAAGGCCATCTCTTGGGCCCACTTCATAGATCCTGATTTTGGGTATTGCTGTACTCTGAAAAGTTTTTAAGTAAATGTTTCAGACAAGAATCGGTCAGTGGGTCATCTTAGGAGCGAATCAAATAGGGTAAGACAAGTATGTTCAGCTTTTTATTGTATTATTTCCCTAGTAACAAGCAAAAGTTAAAACAATATTCAGCAATGAAAATGATAAATCACAATGAGTTTAAAACTAATGAATGAATTGATTTACTTACAAGACTGCGATGAATCAAACCTTTCACTAATTTGGAGTTAATTGTTTTTGTAACGTGTGTCATTTTAACTGCTTTTACGCAACAATTAACTAATTAATTCTCAGATACGTAGAGTTAAGATCGTCATCTACTTTTGTTATCAATCATTATCAAAAACTTGAAGATGGAATGGAATGTCATGTTTTGAATTTGTTATTGTTAGCTTTTGTTATCAAGTTACCATAATATGTCACACTGACTGCGAAGAGTTTTGTCGCAGGTACTGCTTGTGCTTACCATGTTGCGGTAATGTAATTATTTTTGTTTTCTGCGTGCTGGAATATAATTATCGATCAAAAGTAGTCATGAATATTCCTGTTAATAATGTTTTTGTCCATGATGTAATGTGTGACTTACATGAAAATTGTTGTCTCCTTTTTTATTGCTTAAATGACTCGTATTCAAATCAGCTGAAACCGTTGCTCTGCATTGACAGTGACAGGATGACAGGGACTAGAACTGTCAAACATTGTGTTCAATGCGGCGTTGTTGGTTGCCGAAATCTTTTCGTAAAATACAAATAAGCGAAACTTCACAATGGGTTGAGTATTATTTTAGAATAAATGAATACTTGTGTATACATAGCCTGAATGCACATTTTTAACTTTACATTCTATTATTTCAGCGGTGAACAGTGCCACGTCTTTCGTGTTATCATCAATTTTGACCCTGCTAATTTTTTCGGGAATGCAGATGTACAAACCGGTGCTGATAAGATCGCCAGTTACTATAATATTTGGGGGCTATCTTGGTTCATTGATGTTCTTGTTCTTCGTTACTGTATCCTTTTTACAAACTTCTGTTAACTAATAACTTTTATAATGTGATAATATCTTATTAGCACAAGTGCATGATAATAGACACATAAACACATTGGATGTTCTGAATTGACATTCAAACTGTCAATAATGGTGACTACATTGTAAAGGTACAGTCCTTTCGGTTAGTTTGCAATTTTGACAGACTTCTCTTTTTGCTTGTGTCGCTGTCACAACAGTATTTTATATTTTGCTGGTCCAAAACTCCACCACTTCCACAGTGTTGTTGGCGACAACTCAGAGGTCCCTTTGGCTGAATGGTTTGGGGCTCAGAGGTCAAGTTGGGCATAGATAGTTTACAATATAGCTCGAGACCTACACCCCACTGCTGTTCCATTGATTTACATATTTCCACTTGAGTCTAGAGATTATTAAGGGACTTCCAGATGGACAGATAGTAAATGGGTGGGGGAAGGTATATAATTATATTGTAACATGAAGAGTTCACTGATGTAATTGTGAAAGGACTGTATTTTACTTTCCTTATTTGTTGTGAGACAAAGCTGTATGCCAAATATTTTCAACTCCACATACCTACTATTTTTACACATGTGTATTTGTACCAATGTATTTTATGATTTATCCTTAACATGACATCACAGGCTATTGGTAACTTAGAAGCGACACTGTTTGGCAAAAACTTCCAGTTGAAGTTGCCAGAAATAGTCTTGTCTATGGCGATATCATTGATTGCTGCCGGCATGGTGCACAGGATCTGCTTCACTACGTGGTATACTATATTTTATATTTTTGTTCTTACCAGTGTGGATGAATATAGAAATGATAAAATGTTACATGGACAACCTATTTGTAAAGTGTATGAGTGCTTAGCTTTTATTATTGGTGAGGTTCTTCAGATAGGTCAGGTGATTAGTACTTGTTCGTATGACCAGATGTATGAATTTGGATCAGGCAAAAGGAGTATGTAGGGATTGTAGCAGGATGCGTTCTGTGATATCTGCCTACCCCCATGGGAATGGCGAAAAGGAATAGGCGTGAGTTTATGTAAGATCAAAGTCTGTTCTTTGAATTGCATTTTGGGAGAGGCCTGTATGATGTGTGGGTAACAAAATAGCATGTTTTATGCCAAATTATTATATTTGCCCCCTTTGCAATAGGTAATAATGATTACTAATAAAAAAATGTTTTTTTTTTTGTTTCCAGCTTGATATTCTCCATAATAACAATCTACTACATGAACAAGTTGTCACAGAAAGCTTATGCGACACAAGTCCCTGTAGCCGCACCAGCCAAAAGTCGACGTCATAAATGAAATGTTAAAAATAAGTGCTTTTTTACACTATCTAATTAAAAATCATTTCAAATAGTTTAGTGTTTTATTAGAAAACTAGCTGTTGCCCGCGACCTTCGCCCGTGTGAAATTATTATAATAAAAATATCATTTCCCTATATAAAGGGGATTGGGGTTTGAATTTTTTGCAAGGAACCCTAATCCTTTTTCTACAATAAAATTAGCCTAAGTTACTCCTTATAACATCAGCTATCTGCAAGTAAAAGTCCCGTCGAAAATTGGTCCAGCCGTTTCGGAGATAAGCCGGAACAAACAGATAGATAAAATGTTTTTTGTTATGAGCACCATACTGCTGTACCATAAGCTGTTACTTCGAAATTACAAACACAATCCAATTACTCTTCGAAATTACTCCAATTTTATGTATTTGTATAGACTAGTAAAAATAAATTATGTATGGCAGTGGATTAAAATACTTATCATCTTTGTACATAAATGATACTCATGATTTGGAAAAAAGTTTATTGAAAAAAATTAGTTTCTGGACAAAGTAGACATTTTATCTAGTGGTTTAAACATACTTTCCTCTTAACTTTTTAATAAAATTAACTTAAGAGTAGGTAGTTCAACCTAATATAAAAATAAATTATTTATTCATTATAATTAAATAAATAATCATCTAGTTATCGATTATCAAGAAATTCAGTAATACAAGGCCTTACTTTTTATTTATAATTTTACTTCACTTTTAGATTTATAATACAATCTACTGTTAATTTGTTCGGTTTGTTTTTGAACAAATATCACATAATGATTATACAGGAAAATAATAAGTAATAAATCAATTTCTATTCTATTTACCTACCTACTTTACATAGATAAGTCTATGACACTGTTAAATTATGTTAAACATTCCTCAGATCACCAAGAATCAAATATAACTTAATTGTTACAAATATCTATAAATGTTTATGTTAATAAGTAATACTTCAATGTTAGTTAAACATAAAAATGTATAGACATCAATCAACAAAAACAATCTACCCACTAACTTTTAATTATTGCACAAAGGCATTTCTTACAAAATAAGTATGATTTATGTAAATTACACGAAAAAAGTTAATATGATTTGCACTAAAAAATACTTGATATATGCATGTTAATGCCACTATAAATAAATGAAAAATCTTTTAACGCTAACAAATAAATAATGATCAACCTCCTTGAATTAGATTTGGATGGATTCCTTAGGTACATGTGTTTCGAGTCACTTTTGTTAAGGCTTAGGAATTGTTTGCGCTATCTATCAAGACATTCAATGTCTGAGTCATTCTTATTATTATACATACTTCTGAATCATACACACCTAATGTGACATCATGATGATTGTAAGACAGATCAGCCGATTGTGAGGAGAAGCAATAAGCATTAACATTTATAGGAATGAAGCATGTTGGAATAATTAAGTAATTCGCAATTTACATAATCCCAGTTAATGTTTCTTAATTTTTAAATGAACAATCACACACAGTCCATATCACAATCTTAAAATACATTTTGATGTTTAAAAATAATGTCTTTTTATTAGAATACTATATTGTAGGTGACTATTATTTTATGTTATAAAATGTAGTGTTTAAATAACTTTGGCACAAACTTTTGAATTGTCCAATTTCTGCATAAAAATGAGAATTATAAATTTCTTTACAAAATTTCATGGCAGTGGGTAATTGTTACACATTCTTAGATTACTCAATTAAAATTGTAGACTACTAAACATGAATTATTTGAATTTGACCTTCTACAAAAATACAATACCAGCAGTAAGTTTGTAACATAGACCATTTATCATTGTGATTATCATCTTGTTCCCTGAGAATTGGAAATCATAGATAAGATAAAAGTCATGTATAACTTTCATATGAACAAAACAACCACATAATAATCTATCACAGACTTATTCAAATACATAAGGCACTAAGTTTGTTTGTGATTAGATCTTTAGAGGAGTGAAAGTTTACAAGCATTAAGATTTATATTTCTTTATAATTCGTACACACAACTCTCTCACTAGTTTAGAAACAGGTGTCACTGGCTATACAAGTGATTACCTAATACTTACTAAATAATGGAAAAACTTTAATTCCAATTATAAATCTTGTTCATTCTAATGAATAAAGAAAGTATCTTCAAATAATTATATCAGTATTACACAAACATTAAATAGAATGAGGCATACCACATTACTCTTTATGCAATAATGCAATTGATAATGCACTGAAATTTTTTAGGCAATTGCATAAAATTTATTTGTTTCTAATATGCATGCTATTATTTCTATAAGGGTTCTGTAAAATTCTTGGTGTTGTTTCCATTACTCTGAGAAGCAGTTCATCAAGATAGTTTTCCAGATCTTTATTCTTCTTTTTCTCATGCTCAACATCTTTTTGCAAGTTATAAACCATGACCATCAAGTCCTCTCGTGACTTCCCATCAAACTCCTTTACAATCGATTTCGGGATGTTATTGAATGCTAGGTTTATAGAATCTTCCTCTGCAATATTCTCTTCCCCAACAATAATGCGTTCTTCCAATAATTTCTTTTGTTTGTTATTATTGCCAAACTTCTTGAAGAACTTAGGGCTTGGTCTCTCTTTTAAAGAACTTGGACTGTCAAGTTTTTTATTTCTTTCTAGACTTGAAGACTTTTCTCTATCAATAGCTAATTGACTGTTAGATTTCCGTTTAGAGTATAGTTTCTGTGACCACTCATCATTTTTGTCAATGACCTGAGCTGGCAGCTGAGGAGGAGTAAAAGTATCAAGGCTCAGGCGCACAGGTTTTTGTGGGACTGGTTTTTCTGGCACTGCCAAGTTACTACTTGTGGATCTTCTTAAAAATTCTCCACCTCCAAGATTTTCCAATGAAGCATTCACAGGCGAGGGAGTGTATTTATGTCCTCGTGGTAATGTTTGAACATTGAGTGAGCTACCAGAGCTTTTATGGGATAAATCATCAAAAGCAAACTCATCATCATCTTCACTAATGACCCCAGGGTCAGCTTCTCCTGATAAGCGTTTGGGTGTGGAATGATCAGGGGTTGAAAGTGTTGAACTCTTGAGGTTCCCAACACTACCACTCAGAGATGATGAGTCACTTTTCTTATCTTTCTTATTTAAGTTCATTTTAGAACCAAGGTTTTTAGCAAACTTTTTAAGGCTTTTACGTTTTTCAATACTACCAATGCTCATGAGACTGCCACCTACATTCTGGGCGATACTAGACAAAGAAGACCTATGTTTATCTTTCTTACTCAAATCAGTCAAACTTCCTTCTTTTACAGTGAAAGCAATTTTCACCTCTAACTCGCCTCTTGGCTTATCATTTTCTTTACCAGATTTCCCCTGCAGGGTGTACCAACGGCTTCTTGGCCGCTCGTAAACATCGAGGTCTTTTAACGGAATCGATACTTGACCTAGTAAATGGTCCTTTAGCAAATCTTCATCGTAAATCTTTAGAACAATCTCGGCAGTATTTCCCTGCGAAGGTATTCGTAACTCACATTCTTCTATCCATTCGACATTCTGAGTCGCTTTGTGTTTGACGGAAGTTTGGAATTTATCTTTACCGAGAGCGATTGTAACAAAACAGTTATTCGCACCGTTTTTACCTTTGATCAAAAGTCCTCGAGCCCGTTGTATAGTAACTTGAACATGAGTTGGATCCCACATCTTGGTTTGTTTAATTAGAACACTACACTAATTTTGAAGATTTTTAAACTATAAAAATAACATCGAAAACAACGTAACGATGAGCTGTCGACCGTCACTTTACAATAGTAGTTCACTTACTTTTTTTTTTAATTTACGCGACGTTTTGTTTAGTTTAGCAGACAGGTAAACGTATGAAGCTATTCAGCCTTTGCGATTCTAATTAGATTTTAGTAATTGAATTAAACAATTAAAAAACAAATCCAAAGTTAATCTATTATTTTGTTATCTTTTAAATTACATTTATCTGCATTGTGCATCACCTATCAGATTACTGTGTATGATTTTTGTTTATGTTACTGATTACAAGTCAGTATTCGTTCGAGTTGGGTTTGTTTCTATGAAACACTGCAGATGGCACTGCGGTAGCGACGGACTAAAACGTTATTTTGTTCGTTTTCCGTGAATGGTATATTAAACGATAGCTAAACCAAAAAGAAAACAAAAAAAAAACGTTGTGGAAGTCACTCCCACAATGTTTTTACAATTTTACCTTACACAATGAAACAGTTATTTCAGAATTGCAAACTGTTGTTGTTTAGGTGGCGCCATCTATGGCTCGCGACGAACACCAGTTCTCCAAAGATTTTTAGATTGATATTTTTTGTATTATCTGATTTGAATATATTGATTTTAATCATACCATTGTACCAGCACGTATAAGGCGCAGGTTGTATTTAGGCTGTAAAGTTTGTTATGGCCGATTTAGTACCTAGTTATTATATGTATTAGGGGTTAAAGTATTTTATTAAATTGCCGATTTATATTGCAAAATTAAAACTCGTTTTTTTTTCTGTTGCTATCTAATAGGAAGTTCATTTAATTTTATGCATTTTCGATAGAACTCTGGGGATCTAGATTCGACAAACTGTGTGAAAGCATTTTGTTGCTCTCAGTACCTAAACATGTGCTGATATTGCTTGACCAGTCCTGAGAAAGCTGTAGTGAATAACATCATGAAGAGACCACCAAACAGTTAGATACCATTACCTTTTTATTGGTAAGCTTTGCTTTAGGTCACTGTTACGGCGTTTGAGCTGGGGTCAACCATAGCATTTTTCGCTTACGGTTATCGTAAAGAATCCACTTTTTGTCACATGTCACAATTCGATCCAATATTCCTTAATTTCTGTAGATACCGATTCAACAAGGCAGCGCAAGTTTCAACACGCGTTTCTTTCTGCAGATC
The DNA here is from genome assembly GCA_964057025.1 of Standfussiana lucernea. Taxonomy (NCBI): domain Eukaryota; kingdom Metazoa; phylum Arthropoda; class Insecta; order Lepidoptera; family Noctuidae; genus Standfussiana; species Standfussiana lucernea. Next base: position 8,200,781 of record OZ059785.1, read on the forward strand.
AGTCAAATCATGAGGCACCCATTTTTCACATTTTTTATCTTATTGATTTGATGCAAATGAGTCAATATTGTAGGTAAGGTAACGTTAAACCACGCTGCAAATTCCTGGGTAGTTTGAGTCGGATCGGCTTCCACCATCTCCTTAAATGCAGCGTTATTCACCTGTGTGGGCGGTCTTCCACGTAGTTCGTTCTTCAAGTTGAAGTTTCCATTACGAAAGCGTATATAAACCAAAAAGGCACGGTGCGTTCATTAGCACTCTCCTCTCCAAACGCAGCATTGAAATTGCGAGCCGTTTCTGCCGCGTTAGATCCGCGTCGGAACTCGTCTTCAAAAATTACTCGGATTTCCAAAGTATCCATCTTTTCCGTCTAAGCTGAATAAAAAAAAACAATTGAAATTCGAAAATCGAATGTTGATCATTTACTAAAAGAAAAATTTTATAGATATCATTTAAAAAAAGTTTCACTCGAATATCTCACACCATGAAGGTTTATTGTAAATTCAACGTATATATTACTATAAAACGGCAATTTCATATCGTACAGAGCCCTGTGTGTGAATGTGGCCCTGAGGTGGAAACTCTGAACCACCTTATTTTTGCCTGCCACCTTTTTTTTGACCACTCCTCACTTTTCCAAATTCTTTTTCCCTTCGAGTCCCTTTTCCCACTTCTATCTCATGTATTTAATTTAATTTTAATGTAGATATTTATAAAACCATAGCGCTTTTCCCTGTAAATAATGATATAGCTATTTTAATATGTATGTACATAATTTATGAAGTAGTTTTTAGTTTATTGTAGAGACGCACCGTGTCGGCTTTTTTGTTGGGTCACCTGGTTGCGTTAAATGGTTACATTTATCTTTTGTATTAACGTTTTGTTATTTTCAGATTAAACTTACTGTCAGTGGCACGAATAGTGCAACGCCAAAATCAAAAAAGAAGAAAAAACGGTAATTTCTTACTTTAACCCCTATTACGTTTCTGAATAACGCACCCAACTGGAGAAATTCAGTGTGCGGCAATGTTTCAGAAGTTTTTTTTTTTTTAATCTGTATTGGACCTTCCAAGTTTCAAGGCCGGTGCAATCGTTTAGGTAATCACCTCTCCGGATTATTTATTTTAAACCCATCTCTATGTACGTAATCGTCGTCTATGGTAACTCGTTGAAGTAATCGTACCTACCCGCCTCTATGCTTCGGGTAGGTACCTACATTCAATACGGAATCGGATGTTATGCGGATGTAAGTTATATAGTTAGCATGCTATGTAAGGTGGGTGTACCATGGAAGGCCACTCTAATAAATAAACAGTTATTATTCGTTCATATACTGGATAAATGAAACGAACGAATATTTAAGTAATACTTTGTTTTATTCCGTAAAATATAAACCACTTTTTTAAATTTCAGATTTGATCAATATTGATTAAACTTAAGTTTCATTGAACTCTTAAAAATGGCCTTGCTAGGAACAAGGCTCCTTAGAAGGCCATCATAATAAATCAGTCATTTAACACTAAAAGTTAATAAATAGCCATTAAATCTACAATAAAAAGAAGTGGTTTATATATTACTTACTAAAACAAAGTATTATTTAAATATTTGTTAGTTTCATTTATCCAGTAAATAAACGAATAATAACTATTTATTTGTTAGAGTGGCCTTCTATGGTACACCCACCTTATTTTAACGTCGCCGATTTCCGATATCAATGAAGCAAGGGACCGTACTGCCAAAATAGTGGCGCGAGCGATTCACCGCCGCGTCTGTGATTTCTAGTTCGATGGATGTTTATGTAGATAGAAGGAATTTGTCATCACATGGCAATAACTACGAAATTTTAATAATTGGCCTTCGAAGGAGCATGGCCTTCCATGGTCCACCCACCTTAACTAGAATAGGATCTAACGGCTGATTAGTATCAAACAGAAATAGGAAGAAGTCTCAAGGTTTTAGACAAGAAAGCAACTTCCTATTTTATATCCATTTAGCATCAACAATGCATTCGTTCTGTAGAAAAAAAACACAAAGCGGAAATGCTTGTAAACAATTAACTATTTAAAATGAAAAATATAGTTAGGTATGTACCTACTTAATTTATGTAAAAACAGTCAACTGCACGCTTGTAACAATTTTCAAGGTGATGTTACCTCTGACGATAGTTTTGTAAGTACTTACTTAGTTCGGAATACTCGTAGGAAAAGCCAACCGTATGTCTTTCCGGTCCATTTTGACAAAAATGGAAATGAATAGGTACTTAGGTATTTAAGTACGTAGGTATGCATTTCTGTAACGAACTCTACAGCATGTAAAAGAACAGCTGTCCCATACAACATTTCAAGACTAACTCGACGAAAGTGGTTAAGTTTCATGGTCTATAATAGGCTAGCGGCGCTTAGCTCATACATACGTATTTCCCTGTTTACTGCCTGTAAAATAAAACTAGTAAGTACAAATATTTTTTTACTTTAGGGTGGAAACTTTCAGCGGTGTAGTAAGGTGAACTACCTGAACCGTTGCAGCTACACGAAAATGGTCTCAGGATTCGAGACTATCCATAATTTTTCGTAAAATTTTGACCTCCATTCAAAGATTTTCAAAAATACAGTTAGAAAAAAGATGGCCATTTTACACAATTTTTTTTTGATGCCAATCGATCCTGTTTCTTATATTGATCAAAAACTTGTATGGGACCAATAATAAAAAAAAACCGAAATAACTTGTACAATTTTGCTACTTTCTTGCTTTGTTGCCCGAATAGTAAGTTGATCTAGCAATAGCTTCTTAGTAAGTAGGTATAGTTTTTTTCTCGAATGAGTTAGCAGAGGTGTAAGCTACCTTTGTGCTATGGAGGCTTTTTCTATAAGTACTTCAAAAATAACTTCACGCCTGTTATCCCCGAAATGTTTGGCAGAGCTGTAGGTACCTAATAGTAGGTACACCCATATTTCACCAGTTATGTTTTAAGTCCTATGCCTATTGCCAATAATTGGGCACCAATCCACATTCCGTGGCTGCTACTGAGAAATTTCTGATGGAAAAATCTAATAACACTTTGCCCGACCTGAGAATTCAACCCAGGACTTCGCTTACCACCCCCAAGATCAATGAGGCAGTCCTGAATATTGTACTGTATTAGAATTTCGTCAACATTTTATTCAGTAGCGCCTAGTAGCGTTAGTAGGTAAAACGTGCATAATTTCCACTCCAAGACTTCTGAGCTTGATTTTCATTAAGTAGTTAGTTTATTAAGCTGGCATGTAGGTAAGCCCTAGGCAACAAGGCACAAGCTGCTTACCTACCTAATGCAAACACGCCTAGGTACTGCGGAATATTAGTCACCTGTGTTGTAAGAACACAACTGGTTCTCTCCAGAGAATGGGGATATGATAGTCAAGTGAAAGATTACGAGCTCAATGTAAAGGAACACCGCAATAACTCATATTGTACCTAAATATATATATGTATATTAAACAATAATTTTTGTTGGGTAAGTAGGTAGGTAGACCTGTATATTTTGGCGATAATGTTTTACATATTCATGTAAAGTAACCTTTGTTACTTGTTAGGTGTACATCCCTCCCAGACAAGATCGCATTTTTTGATTGATAGGTACCTGGAATTACCAGGCCACTCAGAAAGTATTGCGATAAATAGTTTTTATATATGGGAGACTGGCCAGTTAGAATCTTTTTCGAAAATATGATTACTTGTAAGTAAAAATATGTGTGTTCCATTTTCAAAATTTCCCTCCACATTTTTTGCGAGCCAATTCAAAGTATCGTGTCTCACTGAAAAATGGATCTGCGTCGGGAACATTTTAGAGCTATGATTTTTTACGATTTCAAGTGTCGCCTGAAACCGGATGAATCGTTCGATAGACTTCAAATGGAATTTATGGATGAAGGCCCCTCCAAGGCAACCGTGTATCGTTGGTATAACGAATTTAGGCGCGGTCGACCAACCTTGGGGGATGAAGAAAGAAGCGGTCGCCCTTTGACGGCTATTACGGAAGAAAACGTGCTAGCAGTGAAAAATTTAATCCAAGATAATAGGCGAATTACATATCAGGAGATTCAGCACATATTAAAGATTGGATCGGGAAGCGTTCACGAGATTCTACACGGGCATCTTCGCGTGAGGAGGATAGTATCGCGCTGGATGCCGCACTACCTCACCGACGCTCAGAAGCAGGCCCGGGTGGAATGGTGCCGTGATATGCTGAACAAATTTGAAGCAGACTCGTCTCGGCGTGTTTACGACATCGTAACAGGTGATGAGTCCTGGATTTATCAATACGATCCAGAAACCAAGCGCCAGTCGACAGTTTGGGTGTTTCAAAATGAACCAACGCCTACCAAAGTGAAGCGATCTCGAAGCGGGGGGAAGATTTTGATCGCCAGCTTTTTTAACTTGACTGGCCACTTGGCCTCAATTCCCTTACGAGATCAAAGAAGTATCAACGCCGAATGGTATACTACCAAATGTTTACCAGAAGGTTTTTCTGTTGTGAGCAACAAGCGACCAAACACAGGGCTCCGCGGACTACTGCTCCACCACGACAATGCGCCTGCACACACCACGCTCAAAACGAGGGACTTCCTGGACAGTACACCAGTCAAACTCCTGGGTCACCCTCCTTACAGCCCTGATCTAGCACCGTGTGACTTCTTTTTATTTCCAAAAATAAAAAATCTGCTCAAGGGGATACAATTTTCGTCGCCGGAAGATGCGCTGGCTGCGTTCGAGCAGGCTATAAACGAGGTGTCTGCGGCGGACTGGAAAAAGTGTTTTGAAAACTGGTTCAGACGCATGAATCTTTGTATAGAGGCTGGTGGAGAGTACTTTGAAAAGATTTAATAAAAATATATGTACCTGTAGAACAATTTTTTTTAGTGTCGCAAAACTTTGTGAGTGTCCCACGTATATTTATATCTTCCAAAGTTTCGAGCAAGTCACCTATTTTCCCGGGAAATTAAATCAAGCATTAATTTCTCAACTCGCTAAGTTTTGTTTCAATCAACAGTGTTCGCGTAGATATTGCCTACAAAACAATTTGCTATTAGGTACAAAGTTATAGGTCCGTTTCATAGTGGCTAGAAATCAATTTATCACTTAACGCCCGAAGTTTGCTTTAAATTGCGGTTAGGAGCAAAAACGGGCCGTTTTAACATTAATCGACTCCCTAATGCAATGGCTACCTTAAATATTATTGCACTGCTGGATTTTCTATCCTCGTCTAGTGATCGTGAGTGCGTTTGCTGTTAAGTCCTGGGTTCGATCTCGGATTCGGACAGAATGTTATTGGGTTTTCTCATTAAGAATTTCTGAGTAGCGGCTGCTACTCAGAAACTCACGATCACTGGCTGGTGGCGTGCCTAGTGGCCAAAATTACGGCAAGCCCACGATTAGCTATTTACGATTAGGTACCAAAGAAATAACATCAAATCTTTTAGTGTGAGCTGTAAATCAACTGAAAACTTTCAGTAGGAAACGGAATAGTACATTTTGATACAAGTGGGGAAACTTTGATATTGCAGCCAAGGCGAAATTCATGGTGTTATGACGCCGAGAACTGCAGTAACAAATGCTCACCTGTATCAAACGACGTTTTTCAATACACTTTGAAGAAATAAAACAATAGAACGAAAAGTATTTTTGGCATTCATTATTAGGAAACCATCATGTAATTTGTTTTTTTTCCGCGCTTTGCTTTCTCAGGTTGAAGGAGAAGCAAAGGTATGAAGCCTGTAAACAGCCTAATGTGTAAAAAACTAATATTTTTGAATTCATTAAGTAAATATTTATTTAAATAATCATGTTTACGTATCATTTTCTTTTTATAAACACAATTTAAATATTCAAAAAACATTATCGCCGTAAAGGCGCATATTCTCTTTACAGAGATTAAAAAAAAATCACCGCCGACTTAAGTATTGAAAAAAAATCCGCCGGTGTGAGGGCGTGCCACCTGGCTGTGCATTTTTTTTGCCGCACTAGTAAAATATAAATAAAAAAAAACCGAGTGTGAAATACATTGCATGTTGAACCTAATCGTAGTGCGATAAGAGCCAGTTTTCTTTCTTCGTTAAATCTTTTTCAATAAGAAGTTTATTGAAAAAGATTTAACGAAGAAAAACTGGGGTCGTAATTAAGACAAGAAAACTTGATCTGAGTATTACATGGTAAGGTCCAAAAGTTTTCGGCCTGAACTATAAAATCAAGGCTAAATATCCAAACAACATTATTAGTTTTCAAAATAATCCGCCTTTATTTCAATACACTTTTCATGGTAGGTAACTAGACAAAAGTTCAGTAATTAAAAATCAAAATCGGTTTTGTAATATCTCTAAATAATCGAATATAAGTAAGCCGGAAACTTTTAGATAGATAGATATATTTATAAGACAGACCTACGGCTAGTCGGTATAAACAGTGACCTCGCCCCAAAATATAAAGTGAAATAAATGATAAATATTTACAGACTACTTTGTAGGTATTAACTTCACGAAATGTCTTGAATTCCTTTCAAATTAATTTTGAATTCAGCCTAACCCTCTGTTTGCGTCTCCCAAGTCCGAAATAGTGGAGAACGAAGATCATTTGTAACGAGGGGTCAGGGTTAATTTTCCACATAGCGATGTCGACTATATAAAGTGGGCTATTATCGTCCTGTAGGGTAATTGAATCATCTGTCAGATGCCATGACGTGGAAGGTTACACCATAGCCACATTTCTCGGAATGGTATCACTATATTAGAATCAAATCTTAGGTAAAGTGCCGCGATTTCATCCGTGTGGAAGTCCGAATACAATCAATTTTTTTTATGCATTTGAAGTTTACATTTTGAAGTTTACATTTTGCCCTGTTTGGAATTTTTCACTCGTGGTATTTAAGACACCCTTTCAAACTTGAAAAATAAACATTCGAGAAGCATAATTGTTGAGATTTAATGGCACGGTCAATTAATTAGGTACCTATTTTTCCGTACAATATTTACGGTGATGCTGATGTGATATAGACATCAAACCTACTGTGATTGCATCAGCAATATCAGCAACTGTTGTAACATGCATGACTTATCAACCAATTTATGATCGTCTCATCTTGTCAATCACATCTGTGTCCAAGATAACATCTTCATACGATTGTACCTACTGGAACACTTAGTACATACAAAGGAATGTTGCTTCTGCACTGTAGGTAATATTAAGATGGTAGGTAAGTACGTATAATGGTGTACATAAATACTCATTAGGCAGTCGTAACATTAACACAGATTAACGGTAGGTAAAGGAGAAACGTTTATATATTGTTGTTGTTGTTTCTTTGTGTTTTTGTTGGTTGTTCTCGGTAAAAACAAAGAAGTTACCTTTACTGAAACTTAGTCGAAACTAGTTTTGAAACAATCCTGAAAAATGAATTATACCAAGATAATCAAGCTTGCAGTCATAGGCATAGGCATAGGCTAGTTGACACCATTTAATATGGCAATAGCAAACTGTGACGTCACTAATATTTCAACTCAATGACTAACTATGTATACTATTTATGATATGATATATTTCAAAGCACCTATAAATGTAATTTTACAGTTGATTAAAAATTAATTCCTGATCGAGCATGAGAAGAAGAAGCCATCTCCATAAACGCCCCTAGGCTGCTCTCTACAACTGCCAGACTCGTATTCGCACTGCTATGACTCACCAGCCCTGCATTCTGATTGATGCACGCACCGCCTCATCATATAGGTCCTACTTCCAGAACGAACAGAACAACACTTGCTCGAGAGCGTTCTAACTACACATAATTTTTATTTATAACACGCATTTAGTATCAGTTGTTGAAGCCATTATAGTGAAAAATTTATATAATTCCACATACATGAACAATCCTTAGAGCCGAAAGTGCTTTTTCTGAAATTTGTATCTTAAAATTATTGGTACCTAAAAGGTGTCAATGTCAACTACCCAATTCAATTGTGTTAGTAAACTTTGGTATTGTAAACAATTTGGGCAGGTACTAGGGCTTGTAACGGACAAATAAATAAAAGAGCAAAAGTCGTAGAAAAACCGCCAAGTTCGAATGAGATCGTTCTGCAAGCAAATAGCGCAGTTTGGTAGGGTCACGGACTCACTGCATGCCTGAATATTTTAGAACAACGCTGAGATTTAACTCGACCCGTGTGTTACTACGTAGTGCTGTGGGCACGTTATGTTTTCTAAAAGCAAAAACATCACAGAAGTTTGTGTTGCAGTATTATTTTACTTTTGCCCACACAAATGTGGTTTGTGTGGTCAAAAGTAAAATAATGCTTGCGGAACCATTGTTTTGTTGGATTTTGTTTGATGTAGGTAAGTGAACAAGCAAAATGTTCATGGTTGTTTGGTGCAAGTAATATTGCTTTTTGACTATGAGATCAGTCTGTGTGGCACTATTAAAAACCTTGTCCTTTTTCTTACCCACTTAACAAAGCATATGTGGAAAATCATAAACCTTTACTTTGTTTTCTTTATGTACCGTAAAACTAAACAAAACTTTGAAAGGGATTTTAACATTGAATTAATATTATTATACTACTAGCTAATGCCAGTGGCTTCGCCCGCGTGGTGTTCGATAATTGACCCACGGGATCGCCTTACCGGGTTAAAAAGTAGCCAATGTGCTATCCCGAACTATAAACCATCTCTGTGCCAAATTTCATCCAGATCCGTTCAGGCGTTCTGGCGTGATTGAGTAACGAACATCCATCCATCCAAACGTTCGCATTTACATTATTTGTTAGATAGTTTCTATTGCCAACAAGGTCTCTAAATAATTATATGTAAATAAAATAGAGTAAGTACCTACTTGTTACTCAGTACTCTACTACAAATAAAAATCAGCTCTACAAAAGTGCAAACACGGTCAAAATGTATGGAACAAATGATTTTTTTTTTAATAACCGACGTAAAGTTTTTGGTTTTTTATGGTTCAGAATGGTGTACTAACTGAGCATGTGGTTTCCGTTTTCGCGTCGGTGTCCCTTCCAACCCGGATCAATGCAACGTTAAAATCAGTTTTAAAGTTTTGTTTCGATTCACCCCTGCGTTCACCCCGGTTTACCCGGTACCTATATTTTTTTTTAATAAATTCGATAGTCATACCTACAAAATACCTATAAAATCACCAATCAACTAGATCAGTTTTGATTAGGTTTGGATTTTATAACAAAGCTTTTTGCTTATTTCTTTTGTGACGTCTCCTTTTTGGTTGGGCGATCGTTGTGGAAATGAGAAAGGGCATGCTCCAGTGGTTAAGATATCATGAAAGAATGCCCGAGGAAAAATGACGAGTAAGATATTTCGTACTAAAGTGGAAGGCGCGAATCGTCTACCTTTACACAGAGACACTCATTGTGTAGGTAAAACATAGCATACATTTTTTCTAGTAACTCTCAAGAGACCTGCAGTAAATGCGAACATTAAAATGATAAAATGTTAATAATTTAAATAAAGAATAAGAAAACATTATTTTGATCTAGTACACAAGTTACAGCTGAATAAAATTGTCATTTATGAAAAAAAATAAAGGCTCTATAAAAACCATAAGCCTTGTAACAAATTTTCGCGAATTACTCAAGAGAATATCACCGTACTAATGTTTCACATAAACGCGTAACTACATACAGTGAAGAAAACAATAAGTGTAAATATTATACGTGTGTACAGCACGACACACACTCGAGTTTTCATTGTTCGAAACAACATAACTTTCAAACGTTCAACCAGTGCGATTGAATTTAACGAATTCATGCAGCCTGTCAAAGTCAAAAAATAATAACAATTTCTGAGTGGAACGAAAATGGCTATGACAAATTTTCAGGTTACAGTATCTGGGCGATAATATGGCACATGGAGTTTTAGAAAGACACTGGTACACAGGCATGACTGACAGAGATTTAACGGTCTACAAATCTGAACGTTTTTTTAAACTGGCGGTCGAGGAAACCTTCAAGTTGTGTCGCACTGTATAAAATTATGATGGCCCACGTAACATTGGCACCGCTACACATCTCTACGCCAGAGAAATGTTATTGCCCTTTAAATATCTAAAAAGCTTACCTAAGTTTTTCGCCAAGGCTGGAAGACAGTGGGCAATCAACCGAAAATATGAGGTTTCATAAGTCCGACAGACGGTAAATATTTTACAACTGCCATAAAAGTGATATTAGACATTATTCTATGATTTTATGTAACGCCATAGTTTAATTGTTATATTTATGGTTACTAGTTATTGGTTATGTTATGATGTATCGCACGGAGGGCTGTTATTGGAAAAATCTGTTAGTGATGATCATTCGGGGAAGTAGGTATCTTTTAAAATGTACTGCTTTGTCTTATCCTTACATTAGGTAACGGTAAAATTATAACCAAAACCACACTTCTGGTCGAACTATCCCTTTTAAATCTTTATCTATGCTTTACGTTTAGTTAAGTTTCAGTAGTGACAGTAGCTTCAAATTCAGCTAGCTCCAACTGCACGAATTAGATTTTAAAAATAAAACGTAAAGTGCTCTATGGCACGCGTCCATCAATTATATCAATACGGCAGTTACGGTGCAACATGGCCGCATCATAAATGAACAAGAGCAACATCACCATTCGCGCCAGTTTTCACGGAAACATTTGGTATTCCGTCAAAAAGGCATATGCTGTTTTTATTCTAGAACGCGGCAACGTGAAAAAAATGCTGGCAGTGAAATGAAATCTCTTTTTCATTTAAGTTTGTTTTCCTTGGGTCATTTTTTTGCGGTGACTTTTTCTAGCATTACCGGACACGAGTGCGATTTTTTGCAACTTAAATGAAAAGTAAGAATACAAAATTGCGTCTGAAACCTGAAAATAATACTTACCAAGTGAGTGAAGTTGTATTATTGAAAGTGAAAACACACACATAAAATCAAAAGGTTCGCGGCCTTTTGGTCACTCGGTCCTGGCTATACTTAGCGTGACATTTCACCTAATTTAATTTTTTTTTGGGATTCTCTGTAGTCAATTGCGTTTGGCACAACTTCCGTGTAACTAAAGATCGAAATATCGAATGTTTTTTTTATGTAGCCAATACTATAAACTCTTGAGAATTTATCAATGCGAGGTTTATAATTTGAGCATTATCAAATATGGAAAAAATATGGGCACGTAGATTTGGTCATAGCTGGACTTACCCTCATATTATGACATCCAAAGTATTTCTGCTTGTCATGTCATGCGACAACAGTGTCAACCATGATTGATATATAAAGTGGGGTAGAATGTGCCACTTCATTACAATTCGTTGCGTGGTTGCGTTATATAGTAATTTGTATATTATAGCTTCGACCAGAACTCTGCCACCTCGACGGCATTGGTAGATAGTGGCTTCGGACGGGTCTCTCAATGTGTAGGTAGTTCACATGGAGCAGGCAGCATCACTAATTTGACTCCAATAAATAATAATGGGATTATCGATAGGCCGAAGAAAATGAAGATTTGTATATTATATTATATTTAACAACCACGGTTGGAAATACTTAAAAGCATGTCGATTATAAAGTTTTGTTAGCCTAAGCTTGCAAATTATGCCAAAGCGAAAATATGTATACTCTGTTGGAATTTTAGCGTTGAGCCTAGCGTTGAAAATCTACCAGTGGAAATGCTTTTATTTAGCTGTCACAACCTACTGTAGTGAAAACGGACATGAGGATATCTATAAAATTAAAATCACAAGTACTATCGTTTTTTTACTCACACATTTTACTTTTTCATAGGACATGCACGTGCTCGAAAAGTGAATATATCATATCTCAGTGGTAAGACGCACTGGTGCTTGAAATTCCATGGTTGGCTAGGAGCCATCTGCGCTCGCCATTGTCCGGCGAACCAGAATAGCCATTCGCTAAAAAATGCTGCAGTACACAAGTGATGGAAACAGGTTAGGGGCCTATCAATTTTTCACAAAAAATATGGTAAGTTTATGGATTTTTTATTAATTTTTTTTTGCTTGCAAGTGTGTTGAAAAATACTAGTATTCACTTGCATCCGGTTAGACTGAAAGTCGACTCCAACCTAGTTGGGAAAACGTTAATTAGGTTGAAAGTAGCACATGTTATGAAACACACTGGTCTTAAATCCAAGTCTTAAAATGAAGCTGCAAATCGCATTAAAGCCTATAATTCGGTTTACAGCTTCATTTACTTATATTATACTTCAGCGATTGGTATTGCGGTTTTTTGTGGGTGACTACGATTATATTACGTACGTTTCATTCTTCAGATAAATAATAGACACATGTAGTACCTTCATTGTACTGGCAACTTCGCACATATTAAAATATTAGGGTAGATTGAAAAAACTTCTCTGCTCGCGCTGCGCCCAGCCCGCCACAACGGCGGCGATGCTCCTCATTCTTTTATTGTGCGCGGCAACAAGCACTCACTCTTCAATACTTTTATATATTCTGTGATATTTCGTGAAAGTTATCTTCAAATTACTTTTTCATTATGTCTAAGCGTAGCGCTGACAACCAGATTAGTTATTATGAAAATAAAATTAAAAGACTTAAAGAAAGTGCAAACAAAAAACGAAGTCGTGTGATTATTATATTCATCTTCATCGGATTCCGAGAAAAATGAAGGTTAGTAATTATGATGTACCTATTTCTTATTGAGTGATTTCGTGTACGAAATTCGTGTGACAATCTCAAATACCACAAACTGTGTATACGTATACGTACGATACATTTTATATTCTTTTAATGTGGTTCGAAATAAATAAATTAGCATCTCTAAGCTAGCCTGGAGGATATCACATTGAGGGTATCACGAAGGTATAGCATGATGTGTAAAATATGCCTGGAGGTTGACTGCGGGTCAACACGAGGGTTTAAAAACCGTTAAAGCTAGCCTGGAGGATATCACATTGAGGGTATCACGAAGTTATAGCATGATGTGTAAAATATGCCTGGAGGTTGACTGCGGGTCAACACGAGGGTATAAAAACCGTAAAAAAAAAAAAAAAATCAAACAAACCGTTGGCGTTGGCTAGTTTGTTCATATTTGAAACGTTGATCGTTTCAAACGACGAAACCATGCAAGATGATATCACGGCGATGCAGTTAAACGTTCCAGTTGAATCTCATGAAGTTCAAGAAAACATTGAAATGACTCCAGAGGCGCCGATACAACTAGCGCAGGATGATTCTCCGCAGCTCGATCCGGAACTACCATGCAATACCATGGATGAGCAGCCGATTTACGGCGAAAACATACACCACACTTTAGCACAACGTTGGGCACCTTTACTAAAAAAGGACTTGCCAAGGATTTCAAGGAAAAAATATTAAAAGAGTATCAGATACCGGAGAACTGCAAACTCCTTAAGGCGCTTACTTTGAACCCGGAAATTAAGGCTGCTGTCTCAGAAATTATTATTAGCCGTGATAAAAATATACAGTTGAAACAAGATCAACTAGGCCTCGGTATAAGCGCGCTTAATAAGGCTATTACCCAGCTTCTTCTATGAGGTGAAAAAATTCAGGCTATTAAGATTCTTTCTGATAGCTGTAGGATCCTGACCGACCTACATTATACTGAAACTCAGCTGAGGACAAAACTCATAATTCCCTGTCTGGACAAGTCTTTTACGCCACTTATAAAAGACCACGAAAGAGACGAGACGCTTTTCGGAGAAAAGCTCTCAGAAACCATAAAAGCTTCTAAAGCTTATTGAGCGACAAGGATCGCTGATTAAAAAATCTGCTCAAAGGGCGACGTCTTTTCCCGCACCCACAGCTGGACTATCGTCAGCGAGGACTCTGTTTTCGGGAAATGGGACGGGCTCCCCTCGTTATGTCTCGGCGAACAGGGGGGGGGGCGAGGAGGATATCCACGAGCAGCTGCAGGATACCGGCGGCAGCTGACGACGACGCGACCTCGAGCTTCTCCCAGCCAGAGCAAGCACCGTGCCCAGACTCGACGCTACCAATACAGGTACACGCAGGACGTTTACAATGTTTTTACACTTGTTGGATGCACATCACTAATAATAGTACAATCCTAGATTGGATTAAAAATGGCTACATGATACCATTTTTCTAAAAAAGTTTACCAACATGTTGTACCCTCTAACACGTTTACGAACGAAGAACAGAGAGATATTTCTGTAGCGATCGACAATTTGCTACAATTAGGCGCGATACATGAATGTGAGCCACATTCAGATCAATTTATTTCTAAAATATTTTTAACTTCAAAATCAAATGGCGGAAAACGATTTATTTTAAACCTAAAATTGTTAAATACATTCGTAACGCAAAATCATTTTAAAATGGAAGACTATAGAAAAGGTTGCAAATTAATTCCCCATAAGGGCTTTATGGCCTTGATCGATTTAAAGGAAGCATATTTATTGGTACCAATTAATCCATCACACAGAAAATATTTAAGATTTCAATTTCATAATGAAATCGGTGAAAATTTTATTTATGAATTTAAAGCTATGCCTTACGGCTTGGCATCAGCACCAAGAACATTTACAAAAATTATGAGAGAGGTTGTGGCTCACCTCAGATATGGCGGCTATTCATCTGTTATATATCTCGATGATTTGTTATATATTGGCCATACATATACTGAATGTTTAAATAACGTCAAGGAGACAATTAAACTGTTGCAATGTTTAGGATTCGTGATAAATTTCGAAAAAAGCTCTTTACAACCATCACAACATACAAAATTCCTAGGTTTTAGTTATAACTCTACTGACATGTCTTTATCCTTACCGAATGATAAACGAGTACATATTTCAAAATTGGTTAAAATATATATTTCCTTACCACGTTGCACTATTAAAGAGTTTGCCAGTTTAATTGGGATCTTAACATCCGCCTATCCAGCGGTTAAATACGGTTGGGTGTATACTAAACGTCTCGAGAGACAAAAGTACTTAGCATTAAAGACCTATAAAACATACGAATCTGAATTAAGTCCTTCGTCTGTAATACTACCGGACCTGGAATTGTGGTCTCAGAACATTTTTTCGACATCTACTTCCTTAAGACCTGATGTTTCAACTAGAAATTTTTACAGACGCCTCCAGGCCTGGCTGGGGCGCATTTTGCGATAACGAAAGAGTTAACGGTAAATTGAAGTCAACTGAGTTAGAATTCCACATCAACAATTTAGAGCTGCTGGCAGTGTTTTTTGGTCTCAAATGTTTTGCAGGCGACATACGTAACAATTCTATCACGCATCGATAACACCACAGCATAAAGCTACATTAATCGCATGGGTGGTATCCAATACCCCCATTTAAACGACTTGACACGAGAAATCTGACGTTGGTGCGAAGAGCGAAATTTATTTTTAGCTGCTTCTTATATTAAAAGTAAAGATAATAAAGAAGCTGATGAAGAATCTCGCAAGATTAACAAAGACATAGAACTAAAATTGTCGGATGAATTATTTGATAAAATTGTGACTAGACTAGGCAGACCAGGTATCGATTTATTCGCTTCTCGCACCATTGCAAAATGTCATCAATATATATCATGGAAATCAAATCCAGATGCCGTAGCTATAGATGCGTTCACAACTTCATGGGATAACATGTTTTTCCCTAATATTAAAATGTTCGGAAAAAATCATAATAGATAAGGCTGAAGGCATACTTGTCTTCCCCTATTGGCCTTCGCAACCCTGATTCCCTCTATTACAAAAATTGCTCACTTCAGATATTTTATTTATAAATTCCGAAAATAACAATATAATACGGTCTCCCTCTAGGAACCCTGGGTGCAGCGAAGCTCTCAGGAACGCGTTTATGAAACGAGGTGCCCCTATGGCCTCTTTGGATCTAATGATGACATCTTTAGCCAAGAACACATCAAAACAATATAGTGTGGCCAAAACATTGGTGGCAGTATTGCCTTAACAATGAAATAGATCCATACAAACCTTGTATACCGTCAGTGTTATTATTCTTAACGGAATAGTTTGATAATGGTGCAGCTCTCTTAATAGTTACCGTTCGGCTTTAAGTTTACTATTTGGTGACGATTTAGGATCTCATGAACAGATTAAACGGTTATTAAAAGGAACCTATAAATTAAGGCCAAACATCCCAAAATACGCATCTACGTGGGACCCTCAAACGGTTTTACAACACATCGCTCAATGGGGCCCTAATATAGAATTACCTTTAAAAAAGATTTCCCAGAAGTTTGTAATCTTATTAGCCTTATGCACAGCTCACAGAGCGCAAACAATTACATCTATCAAAATTAAAAACATCCGTATTTGTCCTAACGGAGTCAGCATTATAATTTCCGATATCATTAAAACATCTGCAGCCGGGCGTGAACAACCAATTTTATTCTTGCCTTACTTCAAAGAAAATATAAATATTTGTCCAGCAACCACTTTGAAAGATTATTTGTCGGTTACAGTAGATTTAAGGCCAAATACAGTTGAAAACCTTTTGACGACATACTTGAGCGACCTTATAAGGCCACCTGCACACAAACCATCAGCTGATGGATAAAGCAGGTGCTCGCGGAGAGCGGCGTGGATGTGTCGGCGTTTGGTGCGCACAGCACCCGACACGCTGCCACATCCACGGCGCGCACTCAAGGCGTCTCGCTTGACGTCATCAGTAAGACTGTTGGTTGGTCACAATCATCGCAGACGTTTGTTAAATTCTATAATCGTCCAGTGAGCGATGATGCTTCTTTCGCAAGATCAGTTTTTTCTCCCTGTTTAACAACCGGGATTTATATCTGCTATTAGAGTATACATTTAATATCTGATTGTTCCTGTTTTTCTTAACAAGTGTCTAAATGAATGTTATAAATTTATAAAATAACAAATTATTAAAACCTTTTTTCGTTTTGTGCAAATCTAAGAATGTTTGAGTTCGGTGAGTAATTAAATGATTTCTAGAAATAAAACGCTAGTTTTCATCTTATTCATTTAATACTATCTAGTTACAAAATTTTTAATCTCTAAACATCTACATGTGTCTATTATTTATCTGAAGAATGAAACGTACGTAATATAATTGATGATTAAACGAACTTACCTGTAAGTGAAGTTCTATCCCAATTATATGAGTACGTTTCATTCGAAGATAAAGGTCCCTCCCATCCCAGAGCCCTTAATCTAAAAATTTTGTAATAGGACTCTAAAGAATGAGGAGCATCGCCGCCGTTGTGGCGGGCTGGGCGCAGCGCGAGCAGAGAAGTTTTTTCAATCTACCCTAATATTTTAATATGTGCGAAGTTGCCAGTACAATGAAGGTACTACATGTGTCTATTATTTATCTTCGAATGAAACGTACTCATATAATTGGGATAGAACTTCACTTACAGGTAAGTTCGTTTAATCATCAATTGTTGCTAAATTTTTGTGATCTTTCTGCTGATCCTACAATTAAATCGATGCAACAAAAAGATACTGTCAAGAAAGTACTCAACGAAACACGGAAACGATCAATAATACACAAAATGTTAGTTATTCATCCAGTTATTTTATCGCCTTCAAAGTATGCTCCTTTAGAAACGATACACTTATGCTAACGAATAATCCAATCATCAAAACATTTTTAAACTCCTTTTCTTTTTCTTTGTCTTCTACCGAATGAAAACGGGTGCCCACGAAGGGGTAATTTGAGTTTAGGAAAAAGAAGGAAGTATTTGTCGAGGTTTTGGTCAAAAATTCGTGCACTATGTAATGATGGTCTTGTGCGAAGGTGCATTATCGTGGTGCAAAATCCAAGAATTTTCTTTCCACAAATCTGGCCTTTTTCGTCGAATTAGCTCTCTTAAACGCCGCATAACGCTCAAATAATATTCTTTATTTACTGTTTGACCTTCCGGCAAGAATTCGAAAAGCATGGAAAAGAAAACGGTCAACATGACTTTAACTTTTAATCGACTTTGGCGTGGTTTTTTCGGTTTCAGTTCAGTTGAATGGCGCCACTCTGAAGCTTGTTGACTAGTTTGCATATCAAACTCGTAAACCCACGTCTCGTCACTAGTAACAATGCGTTTCATGAATTGACTCGTTCTAGCATGTCCTTCGTAACTCTTATGCGATTGAGTTTTTGGAAAAAATTCAGGTCTTTTGGGACTAGCCGAGCGGTAACATGTTTCATACCCAAGTGATTTTTTAAAATGGTACAGATCGATTCGTGAGACACAGAAAGTTCAGCGGCTATGTCTCTCAAACTTGAATGAGGATTTTCAGTCACTATTTCTTTCACTTTTGCGATGTTAACTTAAGTTGAAGATGTTGATGGCCTACCAGAGCGAGGCAAATCTATCACATCTCGACCGCTTTTGAACGCCTTGTGCCACTCAACACGCACGAGCACGTGTTTTGGATACAGTCGATTCATCGTAAGCCTTCTGTAACATTTTCAGGGACTCCGAACACGAAATTCCATTGGCAATGCAAAATTTAAGACAGTTTCTTTGTTCGATGTTTTTGTACATTATGAAATTCGCAATACACACTAGATATGATCTAACTAAAAACAGAACTGTATTCAATCTAAATAGGTTACAGATGCAACTCAAACTCCGCGCCAAAATGGAAAAAAGTTGTGTTGGCACAACAACAAAAAAACAAAAAATTTAAATTAGAACCATAAAAACAAATCATCCATTCCCGATACTTTTTTGACTGAATGTATCATAATATATTTACCCTCACTCTGAGTTTACCCTGTTCATTGATAGAAAAGAGAATAAGTTGGTAAATGTTAATGTGGCATGGCCTTCACCTTAACCAGTTTGTATTGAATGAAAACAGAAAATAAATTGAGCATTCAAGTGATTAACTTCCAAACTTAACAAATATAATAAAATCGCCAACTCTATTTGAAGTTGGTAAATTAATTCGTAAATGTTCGAGATCTCTTCTAATTTAAGGTAATTACATTATTTCTGAGCAAAATATGAAACGCCGATGGTGAATTTAATTTAACTTGAGCGTTTAACATTTTGCGAGGCATGAAGGTTTAATTAAACGAAGTAAAAGTTTATTAGGACGAGGTCAGAACAGTTTTAAATGTAAAAGAAATATTATTATTAAGTACCAACAGTAGTTTTGTGTTGTTCACTTGTTTGATCTGTTTAGAATCATTTGAGAAAGGGGATGGAATAATTTTGTATGAAGCGTGGTCTGCCTAATTTCCGCCATTTTATTTTATTTTCAAAATAGCGGCCACGCATAAAACCTGTATCAATCAATAGCTGGTATCAATACAAACTAGTTTCGATTGCGACAAAATCTTTTAAAGTGTCACGTTTCCGAGACATATGCTTTCAAAGTTAATAATCTATTCACTGATGGCGCAATCGGCACATTTGATTTTGTTGGCCATGCATAAAATCTGTATTAATCAATAGCTGGTATCAATACAAAGTAGTGATGAAGATTGTAACTTTGAATAAGCCATCAAAGTTACAATCTTTGCCATCTGCACACCTTTGATAGCTTACATTTCGGAAATATGACGCTTTAGAAGATTTCGTCTCATACAATACTACTTTGTATTGTGCCTAAACCACCAATTTTAACAACTGGTAACACCTGTATTTTAAGCAAATAAAGTATTCTTATTCTTATTGATCGACCAGCTATTGATTGACACAGGTTTTATGAGTGGCCAACAAAATCTAAGTATATATTATAAACGTTTATTTATCGATAGAAATAAGTATGTAATATCGGTAACCGTTAACCAACGACACTGTATATCGGAAACGTGACGCTTAAGAAGATTTGCTATCATTCAATACTTGTTTGTATTGATGCCAGTTATTGATTAACATATGTTTTATGCGTGGCCGCTATTTTGAAAATAAAATAAAATGGCGGATGTTAGGCAGGCCAAATAATTTAAAGCCCTTTTGGAAATGTATTAAGCTCTGCCTAACCCTTCGGGGATTACAGACGTGATGTTATGAAGTAAAGGCTTTAGGGACTCCGGTATCTGTTAATGATGAGGTTCCCCTGTTGGCTTTACATCTATCGTTTCATTTATAAATACTTAGGTAAAAGTCTTTAATATTTTACTGCTGTTCAGAAACATTATGCATTCATGTGATTTATTTGACATAAACTCAAAATAATAGACCCATAAAAAGTTCATGGTCCACTTAAGTCCCGTTTTATGATTAGTTATTAAAATTCATATTCATAAATAAAATTAGTAATGTATTACTACTGCTTTTATTTTTATCCTGCATTCGAATAATTTATGTTTAAAATGCGCCCCAATTTATTCAATCCTCTTTATTGTGTGGCAACACCAAAATTATAAGCATTGTGTTCATAGGCAGGACGATATATTATAAGTCAGTAAAGGCTTACAGTCTAAAGATTGGAGGAGACGGCGGCGGCGGCGGCGGCAACCGAAGTACTTTGATTGATGAGTTCGTAGCTTATCAGAATAATAATTACACTAGCTTGCTGCTGCTTAATCTAAAAATCTCATTCTTGCTCATTTGCGGCCTTTCAAACGGTGCCAGATTGATTGATCGTATCGATTATTTGTATTTGTAGACCTTCCGTTCTCGTCAATTTCGTAATCCATTCATTCATCTTCTTCGATGGGGTAAAATTTACGTGTAAAAGGGGTGTTGATACCAATGATCTTCAGGAAAAAAGGAACTGAAACATAAAATGGACTATTGTTTATTGTGTCTATAAAAAGTGATAAAAAGTAACTCGTTTCTCTTTTCTTGAAAAACACTTTCTATCTACAGTGAGTACTTTCATAACTTCTCTTAACTTCGACGATCGGAAAACGTGAATACCTCCTGTAACCGAAGTTTGGGCATTGATGTAGTTTGTTGGCAAGGCAAGCAAATACCGGCTAATAACCATACTTACCACTGCCAGAGAGGGCGGGAGAAAAACGAGGCAACCGAAAATAAACCACTAGTTGTTTTATATCAAACTTAATGGTAACTTGATTAAAGACGAAGCAAATTTACGTTATATTTTACAGGTATTACTAAAGTTCTGTCTCCACTTGACTCGTTATCGTTCGCCATCGAACTAAGACCTAAGTTTCAATGATTTATCAATAACATTTCTGGTAACGTACTTTGTTAACAAGTTGTTTCTGATAATAAACAACAAGTTTAATTTATCAGCAACCTGCCGACTTGTTTGGGGGAAAATTCATTAGCTTATCGTGGTATCGGTGTCGCGGTGAACTAAAGGCTAATGTCAATATTTTACTACACCACTGTAACTAGGGTTGTCACATCGCTGGTTTTAGCCGAACTTTCCGGCTCTAGCGAGTTTATTTCCGGGATCTGGCTGCAATTCTCCGGCTTAAGCTCCTATATGCAGAGCTAAAATCGGTATGTTTGTTTAAGACTGCAATTTCGACTGTAAAGAGCTGTTGTTGGGGACACTGCCGCCTTTCTTTACAATTGTATTTTTGGGTATTCGCCTTTATATATACTTATTTGTTTGGCTAGTCATTCTTGATGGCTTCCCTAACGATACTTGGGAAACTTTGGCGGTAAACAACAGAACTATGGTTGAATTCTAGACCTCTCTATCATCATGATACCGCGTTGCTTGGCTAGATCATAATTATTTACTTACCATGAATAGTACAGACATTATGTAATTAACATTATTGGAGGTCCGGCTTTCGTGAGCAGACAATAGCAGTAGATAATGTTGAAGTTGTGTTCAGTAATCGAATTATTTACAAGAACTGACTAATATCGAACAATCTATAGTATACTACGAGTATCTGTCGAATTAAGTTGAATTGCTTAATTTTTTTTATGTAAAAGAAATGTCACAAACAATAACATGTTCAACTGCAAATAAGTACTTAATTTAAAAAGCGGCGGTATGACACGAAATATTAAACATTGTTCTCCACCACATGAAATGAAGGAGTCATTAATAAAACCCGGATCTCTTTTTGTCGCGAATGAAACCGGGACAATTTGGGGTACACTTTATACTGTGACGAGATGAAATACCGAACAGGATAAGTATTATAATTGCTGGCTCAATCCGGATTACTGCGGGAGCCGCCGTAATGCCGCCTCTTTGTGCCTCAAATTCGTCTTTGTGAGGCAGCCTCCGCAAACTTAACATTGACAATTTTATTTCTGCCTTTATGACTTGGTTTTACTTTGGTCGCATTAAAGAAAGAAAGAAAATTTAGTTTATTGGCATTATACAACACCTTAAAATTAATCACAATAAATGAATAAAACTGTAAATGCCAAAGGGCCTCAGCGCAGCATAATGCCAGATGGCAACACAAGGTATACCACCTGACGCTGATTTTCAGCTGCAGCCCACGAGTGCCATACGCTCGAAAACATAAATGAATACGTATAAAAATCTAAAATATTCTGTACAAATACCAACTAAAATAAAATGTTGCAACTCCTAAATATAAAACAACAAGAACAAAAACAAAAAAAAAAGATTTATATGCCCCTTAATGAAAAAGAATAAAAATAATTGACATTGTATCACGTCATTAAAGCGGAGGCGGGTCGCTTTTCTAAAACAAATTAAAAGACATGATAGTAAAAAGCGAAATAGATAAAATCGAAAAGTGTATAAAATTAATAACAGTTGATAAATTAAAAATACAATAATATAAAGTAAAAATTAAAAAATATATGAAATTTATATTATATTATTATAAGCCTGTGTTGTCCCACTGCAGGGCAAAGGCCTCCCTTCCCTTCTTCCACTTTTCGCGATTTAGTGCGATTGTAGGCCAATCCTTTGAGAAGGAGTCCAACTTTATAACAATTGTATATAAAAAAATTATAACAATTGTAAAATTTAAAATGTATAAAATTGATAACAATGCTACAATTGAAAAATTCATAAGATTGTAACAATGATATATGCCTACTCAAGTATCTACAAAGTGATAATTATGCAATAAGCACATGACTTGGGTTCGAAGTCGAGACCTAAGGCTTGCCAGTCCAACGGTCACACCACTAGGCTGTCACTGCTTGCTTACTTGCTTAGAAGGAGAGTGAGATTTAATAACTCCAAAACATAGGGTCGCCAAGTGCAATTTACGTCTAGCTTTCATTTTTAGATTGTTGTGCTCATTTAAGAAGGATGTCACATGTCCTCTAAAAGGAACTTTAAAACAGAAGCGTGCACAGGCGTTTTGGAGTCTTTGGATCATTCTTTCGGTTTTTGACAGAAGTCGTTGACTATACACTGTATCAGCATAATTTAACTTTGATAAAACCAAAGTATCTACTCGCAATTCCTCGCCATGATACGGACGGGTTTTGTATGAAATCTTAAGTCTAGAATAGCAATTACGGATACACTCTTTCACATGTTTGTGAAAACGAAGTTCCGTGTCCATTATAAGACCTAGATTACGTGCTTCGTAGACCCGCTCGATAGGATGACCCATAACTGTGACACAGCCGGCACAGGGTTTAATTTAACTTAGCTGGTTTACGGTACCAAAAAGCATATATTTTGTTTTTGTGGGATTCAACGCAAGAGTGTTGGCATTCGACCACTGCACTATACTTTCAAGATCTGCATTAAGATCAATTAGTGCTTGCTCGTTGTCTTCCGGCTTGAATGATATATAAACTTGTGTATCATTGGCATACGTATTGTATTTACATTTATTATTATGCAACAGCATTAATATGCATCAGACGGCATAAATTATATCCTTTTCTAGAGACACTAACGGTTTTTAGATTTGAATTGAATCTACAACTTTTAGGCACCAACTGACAAGTACTATCAAATAATACAATTTCTATAATTTCAGTAAATCTTAGAACTGATTTTACTGAAATTAGTTATTCTCATTTTCTTAGCAATTACACACTAAATAGCAGTGTTCAAAATCTGCCAGCCTTATAGGTCGTAGCTAAATTGCTACGAAAGCTACGCCGTAGCCGCATAGCCAAAGTTAATTTTATGAGTTTTTTGCTGTCGGTATCTTAAAAGTAAACAATAGTGGTATTCTCTAAACCTCACTAAAATAAAGGTCGGTTTTTGCAATTATTTATTCTTAGGACTGTCTAATACAATACAATCCTATTGTATATCGGGATGGTGTCCGCAACTCCACGTCCAAAGCGCGTATTTTGCAAACAGTAAAGTAGATAGTGCGTTTTTTATGTTTTTTTTTCTCTCTTTGCTGTGATGAATTTTTAGGTAAAAAAAAATAAAAAAATTCTATCACATTATTATAAACAAAATAAGCTTGTATCAGGAGAATGCACATTCGAATTGCTAAAATGATTATTATAAAGATAATTACTGATGAAAAAACAACAGCATCATCATTATAGATTAGGAAGGGATAAGGGAAGGGGGAAGTTAGGTATTTAACAGTGTTTTTTACATACCAAAAGATAATAATAACAAGCATTTATTTTATTTAGGGTGCACCTTTTATACTTTGCTCATTCACTTGCTTAAAAATGCTAATTATTTACTTAGCTTACAACGACATGACAAGGAATCACATCTACATATTTTCGTATTTGATTTTGAGTTAAGTGAAAATATCAATAGATGTCGAAAAAAACATTACAGAATAATAAAAGGACGGATTTATACAATTCAGCATCTAGTTTAGTTAAGTGAACATACGCCTAAATTATTTGTAAGGGATGTCCACTTGACCCAACTAGTCTAGGGGTCTTTGGGTAGGTACTCAAAGAGTCTTATTAGATATACGTATATTTACTGCCAAGTATTATACTTATATCTACGTTCAGTCACTAGCATTAATACCTTATGCTTACGCAAGAATTAAGGTCTATTTTCTCTTAAAGTATTGAAAAAATATTGTGGTACGATCACAGTATTTTCTAAAAAGTCCATAAATAAAAGAAGATAAGAAAATCTGACACTAAACTTTGTAAAAATATAATTACTACTTTCAGAAAAGTCCTAGGTACCTCATTTCTGAAATGAGTAATAAATAATTGTTATATCGGGAGGGAACGCTTTTGGAATTAGTGTAGCTTTAAGGTATTTATGCTCGTGACTGTACGTCGTAGCTTAAAAATACAAAATTTTGTTCTTTATCGAGTTTACGATACACTGGGCAATGGCAGTCCTCACAAACAAGACCCAGACGTATTGTGATTTGAGTATCATGCTAGCATGTGCTACAATACTGGGTACTAATTCAAACAAAATGTTTTTTGCCATGGTTAGTCGTTCATGGCGGGCCCTTGTCTTGCCTATCAGTGTGCCTACCACCACTTATGTACCTAGTTTGGCAGTATTATTTAAAACTTTCGTCAGTATGGAAAATATATGAAGCCTTACGTCCAGTATAGCTCTATCTCTTTCCCTCTCAGGTTTCTAATATGCTTTGTATAAAATATGAAGTATATAATTCAGATAATCTTGATCTATCGCTCAGGAGCACTGATTTCATCTTGATAGTGTGCCGTCCCACATACGTCACAGCGTAGCTTGAACTCCTAGAACAAAATATACAAGTCTTGTATTAAAAAATAGATACTATAACCTTGTTTTTAACAATACGTTTTGGATTATTGCCCATATTCATAAACAATACACAACATCTAAATCAGTGCTGTTAAACAACTCGATGCACTGAGCTCAGCGTTGAAAATCCAACAGTGTGCTTTTATTGAGAATTGCATTTTGGTTTTTGTAGTATTAGTAACTTTTTTTTGGGATTCAAAGAGAAACAATTAACTCTTCATGTTAACTGCTCAAGTTAACTGCGGGAAATTTCCAAATCCGGTAGCAGGGAGAGCGGATGAAAATACACGAGTTGAATTAGCATAATTATAGGCATTAAATTTCATTATTGAAGAGTTCATTGTGTAGATAATCGATTGAATATCAAAACTATTGGGCAACCCAATCGATTGTTAATCGTAATTTTATCCTAATGATAAACATTAGTTAATAATATATCCTTGGACGCAGCTGAGTGAGTATGTCGGATGATAATATAATCAGAGAGTCGGTCAATCATGTGGAAAGGTGTCTGTTAACGTAATCGATACAGACTTTGATATAATACAGAAGGTTTCTCGTGAGATAAACCAAATAAAAAAACCTACTTACCAAATTATAAAGCTGCCGCAGTCGATTCATGGCGATCTGACGTACATTCGGATGATTATTCGACATGGTGCTCACACAGTTAGCTGCTATGTCTGCGAATTCTTCCAACTCGATGAGTCTGGAGGGACCGCCGTGTGCGTACATGTTACGATTCCTCTGGCATCTTGCCGACAGCTCCCCCACCGGCAGAGGCACGTACGATTCGTTTTCTGGCAACTTCACCATCTCTAACTACTTGACACGCTTGATCACTTACAGCAAATGAAATATAATAATGACTACCTGGAACTTGAACCGGTGGGGATGTCAACAGTACTTACAAACGCATTCAACCTATTGTCTATTATGTTTTTTTTTTTTAATAAATGACCTGCCAGGATGTCCATTGTTATGCAGCCCTTTCATTAACACGTGGTGTTTTCATATTTTTGAAAACAATCACCACATTCGGTCAAGCCTTGTTGTATTGTTGAGTCAGATATTTGTTTTGTTTACTTAAACTTTGTGAAAATTCTTGATCAATTAGCTAATGAATTCGTTCATCTAAATTAGCTAATTACTGGCACTTAATATTCGTTAATTAGTTGTACTCCTTTAAAAGACGGGGTCTCTTAAGATGAAGTATCATTATTAAAGTGTAGTCATGGTGAAGTTAACGGAACCGAGTGAGCAGCCTGCCAGAGCGATGGGGGAGCGTGGCAGTGTCAGAGGCCCGAGGAGTCATCACAACTGGGGAGCCAGGATCGGTCGACGAGCAGACAGTCAGCGATCAGAACCAAAAGGACTTCTCGAATTAGAAGCCTTAGCCCAACGAACTGTTGAGCTCATGGAGAAGCACGTCCCGAAATCCGAGAAAAATTACGATCGAGCCATGGATTTTCTGCGACTTCAATATAATCTTGTAAATATTCCAAACTGCAATGATTTCTTTTTCAAAATTAACGCTAAAGAAATTCGCATCCACTAATATTTACATTCCAATTCAATTTTAAAATATTCTGAGTAGAATCGGGCCGAACAAATATTTTTTGTTTGATCTATCGACAGGAACGTTTTATAGTTTTTTTTGCGCTCGACTTGTTGGCAAGGGACCAATTGATCACCGCCCCAAAAGATACCGATGCATTACTTTTCACGTTTTATTTGACCCTTTTAACGGCTCGTCAGAAATATGAATGTATAAAGTACCGTCGGGCTGTTAGTCCATAAAATTATTTTCATACAAATGTTGATGTGCTAATATTTGTTTTACCTTTTCAGAATTTTATTGTGGTGTGCGAGAAATGCCGCGGGCCTCATGTCTACGATGAAATTATTGCCCCTGAAAGGTGATCCACGAAAACCAAACCTGTAATGGTATGAAAGTAATCAAATAATTCAATAAGCGTACTTCTAAAGCATTTGTGTTAAATGTTGTACATACGCTATAATTTACATAAGTAGTTTTCTTGGACGATGGAGTCTTAACTTTTACGACTACCTTAAATTAAGTAGTATTAAGAAAAATCATGCTTAGGTAATAATTAGGTACATAAGTTCTGTAGCAATAAAATACACGGCTCGTGTACACTTGTGTCAGTTTTTGACGATGTTTCTTGTATAAATTAATAACCATTTATTTGCTGAAATCGTTTGATGTGTAAATAAAGATCGAATATTTATAAGAGGCTTTTAATTGTATGCTAATCAGACAAAAGTCAACTGTGGCAAACGGGTTACTTCCTCATTATCATTCTTACGACTTACCTCTATATAGAATCGTTTTACAATTCACCCCGGAACTGGAAGATCTCTTTTGAAAACGGCATCAATCGGACAAGTACTTAGCTCTTTCCGCCATTGTGTTTTCTGCATTGCTGTCATCAATTCATTCCGAAATTTCATTAGGATGAGTTCGAAATTTAGAATGAGTTCTAATTGTCGAACCCAATGAAATTTCGGAATGAATGGAACGTGCGTAGCTTCGTTTTTTGTTGATCAACAGTAGACCCCAGGTTTAAAAGTAGATTTTCAGTCAAGCAATTTTTCTGCGTACATGCATTACATACATACCTACCTATCTCCTTGTATTTTGGTTAACCTATACATATTTATTTATACCTATGCACAAATTCATGACTATATTAGTTCGATTCTGGTTTTAGTGTTTAAACATTTTATAAAACCTTAAAACTCTGGTTACCTATTTCACTATGTACTTTATTATTCGCCAGCAATTGTACGTACGTGGTGAGAAATAGGGGCTATTTTCACCACGGGACGCGACCGCACTATACCTTGAAATAAAGTACGGTTAGCTGCTAAATTAAGTTATATTTTTCAGGAGTCTGTTACTGTGACCAAGTCAATAAAGAGGTCCAGTTTGAAGCTATTTTAGTTAATTTTCTTTAATAAGTTTCGACTGTGAGGTACAGAAGACAACTGTTTTCTTAGTAAATAGTAATCGTATAAGTAGTCGTTTATGGGTACTTTCTGCAGCACGTTGAAATCGGGACCTTCCCATGTGAGAAGTATAGGTACCCCTACAGTCTTTTCACAGCTTATTTTACCTCTGATTTTGATTCACTGTCAAACTACATCTATCTTTGTTCTAATTACAATAAGATGTAAGCTCTTGTGTTGTGGTATAATGTCAGAAATAAAATCTGTTCACACTGATCCTATTAGACCCCTTAGCTTAGTATCAGTAGACGAACACGACACTTTCTCCACTTCCTCACATAGCATCGGTTTAATTTCAGCTACAGCTACAACTAGCTTACAGTAGCAATGTAGATTGAGTTGACGTTTGACGTCGATGGCTATGACGCTGCGAACGTAAACTTTGTTAGCACAGCACACACCCTCCACGTTAAATGTCAAATAAATTATATACGTGGCGGAAGCCGCCCTGGCTGGAGGAACGATTCAAAACAGATGTTTGGCTTCATATTTCCACATTGTTGGCTTCCATAATACGAGATTAGTTACGTTAAAGTAACTGTTGGCTGTGATTTTTGGTATATCATATTTCATTTCGATTAGACGGAGACTATATTTCAAGTCTAGACCATTTAAAAGATTGTTTATTTTCATTAAACTGTCAGAAACTGTTGTATCTTCTGTCTAGTACATGATGCAGTGAAGCATCATCAATTGCGTGCTATCGTAACAAATCTAAAGATTTAAGTCTCGCTTTTCGAAAAGGTCAGTGAATTCACAAAATTAATCGTTGAATATTTAGTACTGAGTAGTTGTAATTTTTTTTTAAATTTACCATAGTATGTAATGGTAATAATAATATCGATGAATACTAAAATAAATAACATAAAACTATTAAATATATAATATTATTATTAATCGACAAAAGCGTAGGTCTATCGGCAGGGCTTAAATAGTATAATTTATTCAATACGTGGCTTAGTATATGAATAGGTCGTATTCGGTCTTTCAATAGGACCTTCGGCGATATGAATTGGTAATGGCTGCCTTATTCCCATTGGTTGTAGTGCTGCGGTGCGGGCAGTGCGGTCACTGGTCGTAATACCCTGAGTAAGATCTGTATTAGGGATCGTGTGTATTGGTATTAATGGAAGCTTTTGAATTATTCCTGGTTTGGCTTAACTTTATTGTAAACTATTAACACTTCATTAACATTCAAACTAAAGCGGACTTCTTCTGCCCGTGGACGGAAATAGAAGTTCATTTGAAAAGAAAGAAAAAACGTCGCCTGCATAGGTTATAAGGTTCTTATTCGGAACTTTTTATTTCCACATACCTATTTAGGGAGGATATTTCTTATCTTTATAAAGAGACATTGATAAAAAATGTATTTCAAAACTAGCCAAGAGAAGTTAAGTATTTCTATTAAAACACGAAGTATTTAATTACAGTGAAATACCTATATTAAATCAGTCTGTTTCACTACAAAACGGAAATTCAAAAGCTAGTTTTTATGATTGCCCTAAAATAGTTGGCCATCGACTTGGTATCAAATGGCGTTGATAGATTCCGATATTGAATTTTCAGTTATTGGCTGGAGCGAGTCGTGATCAGATTACACGGCGCTTCAGATTTAAATAAGTTTCTGTCTTCGTGAACTAAAATATTTTAAAATTAAAATCTAGTTCAAGTAGGTATTTATTTAATTTAAAATGAGGGAAACTCGACCTTCACTCACAGTTGTAGACATTATAAATTAATTCGTTTTTTTTTTTTTAAACTAGCGACCCGCTCCTGTATTGCAGTGTTTTTACGACTTTCTGAAACATATTTTTATTAAATAAAATTCTCTAAATGATAGTGACAACCGAATCAAAATCCGGTCACACAGACAGATACGAAAATCGACTTCATTTTATACTCTGTATTGATGTGTATGTGTTGACGTTTAGGTACTTATTTTCTTTGGTTTATGCAAGGGTTTTATTAATTAAAGCTAGCTTTGCTAACTAGTAGCTAATATTGTTTCTGAGACGCAGGGTTAAATTAATTAGTTTGCAGTGCCGGCGTAGTAGGTATATATATTTAGATTAGTATCGTAAGTGATTTTTTTATTTATATCTTAGTCTCACTCCTGTCTTCTTATTTTTAACAACTATTTTGCGAAAATAATACAATTAAAAGTATGATCGTGATCTTCAATATTTATCGCTTGTCAAATTTTTTTAGGTCTTCAAAACAACCTTACTTTGTAGAAACAACAGTTTTATTATCCGGTCGGAGTTTTTGCCCGTTCATCTTTTGATCCCGGGGTACACAAGTTGAGACGAGTCCAATGTATAATAAATAACCTGTCACTTTGGAGTGGGGTTACCATTTTTAAAGATGGTTAATTAATAATGCATTAAACCATGTAATATCCTCACTTTGGGGCCGGTGTTTCCCAACTGACTACTCTGAGAAGAAACAGCCGCAACAAACTCGAAAAACGTCAAACTGTAATAAAAATTAAAAAAAAAAAAACAAATTCACTTCAATTGGAGCAGTTCTACCCGATGTCCTCAATATAATTTTGAACAGCATGCAGCATGGCCTTCTGGCAAAGTTTACATTTTATAAAAGATTTGAATTTATTAAGGTTCTTCAATGTGGCTTGGTAGTTTATAATAACATTTAAACGTAGATCTATATCGGGGAAATATGTAAAAAAAATACAACAGCTTGAACAGCATGCTGTTCCAAAATGCAACCGCAACCTCAAATTTACAATGTTGTTATAAAAATTAAATGGCGAAGATTGAGAAAATTTCCATTATTACTCTACACGATATTTGCAGGAATGCAGAAAACCTGAACAGCAGTAGGTACTTGCAACATCTATGTGAAAATGTTGACCATTCAGGAGTTATCTCTGAGTTCAGCTTAGGTACAAAGATGGCTAAAGTGCATTAATATCTGACTGGTTGTTGGTCCAGCGTCCACTAGTCTGTAATCCTCTTGTTTGACTTCTACAAACCTTGTGAGATGATTAATAGCTTATGTTATGTTAGATAAAGTTTATGTGCTTCGACAGAAGCAGACTGTATACTCGTATAATAAGGGTACCTAAGAAAAGACTTTGGACTTTATGAAATACACAACAAAGCACAATAATGGAAAGCTATGTTTGTTTGTATAATGTATCTACATAAATATTCGTATTGTCAGATACTGGCGCCGATTACTTAGCTACGGACAAATATTTGAATAGAAATAAGGGTGCCTTTAAGGCTTATTCATAACCAAATTATATTTAAAGGGAAGCACCCATAGGGGTCGTCATTACGACGTCATTAACAACTCTCCACGCCTAGCAGGATTTCCTCGCGTCCGTGTTACCGAGAATTGTTTACGCAATAATTTAACTAAATTCAAATACCTTAAGTAGATATTGTTCTAACTAACCATTTGTAAATGATTAAAGCACAATGAGAGAGGAATGAAATAGTTTCCAGGAAAACAATCACAATGGTTTAGTTAATTGGCGTCTGAGAAACATAGATCGGATTACGATATTGATTTTCATTTGTTCTACTATTGTGCAATGCTGGAAATGTTTCAAAGGAATTTCTTCGAAGTACAGTTATTTTTTACTTTGTTAATAACTTTTTGACGGCACGGTTGGCGCAGTGGCTGAGCGATTGACTGCTGCGCTGCGTGTCGCGGGTTCGATCCCCGCACTGAACAAATATGTATTTGTATGGCCTACAGATAGTTGTTTGTGTATGTGAGTTTAAATGTTTGCAAATGCACCCACGATACAGGAGAAAATCCTAGTGTGGGGCAAAGTTTCTAAAATAAAAAAAAAACTATTTTGCTGCAAAAATATGAGAGTAGTATTTAGCGCAGCTTTAACTTTCGGGTGCAACTTGTCCTCGTGGTTTAAGAGTTTGTCTAACAGTTCATATTTCCAGGTCGAAGCTTTCCCGCGCGTCCTAAGAACTACATTTTTTATTAAGTGCAAGTTGGAGCCGTGTTAGGGAATCAAAACTTTGTTTATATTTGCAGAGCGTTGAACCAGCACGAATAGTGTTATTTTAAACTCTAAATATCTACTTAGTGCGGTTGACTTCCGAAAGATAAACTTTATCAAGCGGCTACGTTCAAATATTATGGGTTTAAAATTAATTATTTCTAGAATCTCATTAATATTTTAAGCGGACACACAATGCGGTGAACCGAAGCAACGATTTCCCGATATTAAATTCAACTAAAAACCGGGATAATTAATGTAGGTAAATCGTATGGAAATATTTCGGGATTTAAAGATTAATTAAGCAAATTAAAGTCAGAATCAACTGTGAAATGTCGCAAAAAGGTACTGTGATCTTTAAAACATTCGCGGAACCGTCTCTAAGATTTGGAAGGATGTTGTGAGATTGAACCACCCCGGAATTGTAGGCAGGAAATTAACTGGAAGCTTGGTGTTAATCTGAGGAAGCAATATACGGGCTGAGGCCCGATGTCGCCTTCTATAATTACTGCAAATCCGACGCAACGCTTGATTAAACTATTTCCGAACAAATTAAGTGAGCCAACGGGGCCACGCTTCAGACCATGGAACTCAATAAAGTCGCAGTTCTATAACGTGCTTTAGTATGCGATAATCACGTTGCGAAGCCATTACTTTACGTGTTGTTATTAAAATTGTGTCGCTTCCGTCATGTTTTGTTTGTGAAAATGCGATATCGGTTATTGCACACATGACGACCCGTATGTTGGTAGATAACGTCCTTACTAAGGCTTTTGTTTTGCTGTTAAGGTAGATAGGTAACCGAGGAACGCAATTGAAATGTTATACAGTTTAAGTACTTTATATTATTTTATTAATAACCAACTAACAGTGTACATAACACATTTAAGTTATATTTGCATATTGCTCTTTTATCTCTTAAGTAGATATTTTAAAAATAAACTCCTTCTATCTTTGTCTTTGTCTTCAAGATGGATTGTAAACTTTTTTTCGAACAGAGAATTCTTATAAAATCAGTGTTTTCTGTATCGAGTAACGTAGTTATAAATTTGACTGTAAGTCAACGCTCCTCACACATTATTTTTCAATACATCGAAACCAACCATTCGGCGCAATAAGTAACACTAGATTAAGCATTGCTTTCAATCAATTAATCCCTCAATCAATCAATCAGTTGCAAGTCCAAACGGTGCTAAAATTAGTCGTAATCGTTTGGAACCATTTGTTACAAAAACGTATTCAGTTTCAAGGTTTCACTATGTTTTTTTGTTGACTGCCTCGTGGTCTGGTAGCACGTCTGCTGAGCATGCAGTCCTGGGTCCGATTCCCAGGTCGGGGTAAAGTGTTATTGGGTTTTTCCTTCAGGACTTTCTAAGTAGTAGCCACGGAGTCTGGATTTATGATCGGTTGATGGCAATAGGCTCGCCTGCTATAACATGAAACTTAAACAAAGCTGGCGATCTGTGGTTATGTACTATTAGGTACACCACTACCTTAGCCTTCGGGAACGTGAAGATATGTTTTTGTTAACTTAACTCGAGATTGTATTGAGTACATAATTGTTTAAAAGGTTATTGTCAATTGGCAATTTGTTCATTCTTGTCTTGTTTTCCGATGATCCAAAAACGTATTGTGCATCAAGATTTCGATGTGAAGCACTTTAGCACATTGGGGTTGGCATTTTTCATGATTGAGTTTCATTTCACCAGATGCAAAAAGAAAACTAGAATGTCTTTTTTTAAGCGACTTCAAAAAAAGGAGCAGGTTCTCAATTCGGTATTTAATTTGTTATGTATTTTTTTTTGGTGTGTTTGCTACCTCATTATCTTCGTCATTTATGAACAGATTTGAAAAATTCTTCTTTTATCTGAAAGGATATTTTTTCCGATTGATCTCATAGAAATTTCATCAAAATCGGTTCAGTAGTTTGGTTTTTAAATCGGAATAGCTGGAAAAAATATGTCATCCAGGTAAAAGAAATTGCGAAATTGATACTTGATAAGGATTCGTGTGTGATACGATAGCTAAAAAGGGTAAAATAAAAACTTCTTTGCAAAAAAATAACCGACTTATAAAAAAAAAACACTAAAAAAAAGTGAAACATAACTTTCGGAAGTCGGTGGCAAAAAAGTCAATGAAACAAACAATAGTCACCGACTAGACTAGTGATTTTTTAGAACTCGGTTATTTTTAGCAAAAAAGTTTTTTGGAAATGGAAATAATATCCAATATGAGTGCTCTATAATCTAGGATCCACCTATAGGTTTGATAATTCCGGTAGATTATTCTGATTATTTGGTGTTTTATTATGAAATAGGAAAATAAAGGAATATTGGGGCTGTATAATTATATATACAGTTTGGCGCCGACATAACGACAACAAATGAAAACACTGGTAATACTAGTTCATTGGAATATTTTTAAACAACAATCAAAAAATCCTAGCACCGAAATAAAAAAAAAATTTTTTTTTCAAACAACGAAATAACATAAAACTGTTAACGAAATACAACACCATTTATAAATATTGGTTTATTAACCTTAGGTATAATTTGCACTAATTCGCGTCTGGAAATAATTAAAGGAATGAATTTGGCAAAGGTTTTTGAAATAGCGAGTTGGCAACATGTGTTTAGTGTTTATACCGATGCGGGGGTCGTTAACCTGTCAGTGCTAGCCTATTAATCTACATAATGTAGAAAATTCCGAATATGAAAAATAATGTCCTGTGACTAAACTACTGGCTATATTCGAATGAATTTTAGTACCTAGACTGGGAACGTCATGAGGCATACGCAGTTTAATTTATTGTTGTATTGTGGGCGCCACCCTTATATAACATTGACCAGTCGTAAGGCAGAACGATTGATAACTTCCTCTCAGGAAGTGTGCTAGCTTCGTAATCCGTAATCGTAATTCGTAATGTACGATTTTCTTTTTGTGATTAAGACGTTTTTTACTAAATACAGACGCAAGTAACCAATAAATCTATTTAATACTGACTAGTCCAGGTTTTATTAAAGTTCAATTAATGTTTATGTCAGGAATTTACTTGAAAATAACTTGCCATTATCTTTCTGTAAATGGGACCGTAATTTAATTTGATAAAAATCTAAAAGCTTGATTTCGCAGGTGTTGTGTGTGGGTGTGTTCTTTATGCAGCGAAAGCAGGCACTAACGAATTTTTTTTTAAAACTCATCCCCTAAACGAGTTAAATTGGGGTTCAAAATTTGTATGGAATTTCATAATTTTTGCCGATCGTAGTTACGTCTCATCGGACGCTCGAATATAAAATATTGCTGGTAACGAGCAAAATCCAAACCGTTTTCTCACAAAATGTTCGATATACATAATTACATTTCATTGATGTCATTTGTTTAGTGCATGTCTTGTTGTTTGCACCTCAGGAAACACAGGCGACATGTTATGTTAGGCCAGTTGTTTTAAGTAAACGGGTGAATCCCATGTTTTGCAAGAAAATGGTCTCCTGTAAGGAAATAAGAACATGGAGTTTTAGTTTCGCAACACCTCTGCCTAACCATTCGGAGATTATTATTATATATTATTAGCGTAATATTATGAGTTTAATGAAGCGGTTGAAACGCTCACATTCGTCCGTGGTTGGCTGGTTGCGAGTTGCGTCAGTTCGTCAGTCTGGCTTCACTGAAAACTGAAACCATTTGTGTACCTTGTGACGCGAATCGAATGGGAAATTCACCTAGCTGTGTTCGCATGAGGTGTGTAACTTACTTATGTAGATCTTACCTATGTATAAGTGAGCCGGTAGCTAAGTTAAATAGCGTACTCAATCAAGGGAAATAGCTCCTTAATGATATGAACAAGAATTATTTCAGCTAAAGAAAAGTTTTAGTTTCGTTGCCGCGCTTGCAGATGATGCTCTTACAGTCTTATTATGTTATTATTTATTTATTTATTGAGACGAAATGGCTATACGTTGCATTACTGCGAATGTAAAAACCTCCCCTTATAAATATTATAGAATAGAAACAAATCCAACAAAAAGCGTGAAACACAATCAAACTATTAACAACCATTACGGGCGGCTATCGTAATTTCTAAATCGTTAAATTATTCAAACTATGTAGTAGATCGTTGAATAGATTGACACATTTCGATGTTTTGTAATAATGACATTGAACACGCCTGCAACGATTTGTTTACACGAGAAATTACATATCTATGGCTACATGCGATTACTTATTGATGTAGGCTATATAGTTATATACCGAGCCCTTTAATAACAATTATTGTTACATACAATATTAATGGTTCTCTTCCATTACCAACGAATATAATGCTTGATTGACGTGATTCAAACTAATGCTCTGTAATCTTTTATTTATCAAAGGATCACTTTTGAGCTGTCACTGCTAAAAGCTTAAAGAAAATGCATTAGGTGACTAATATCTAGATAACTTTTACTAGTTTCAATTTGTAATGTTGACTTACTCAACCTTATTTTATTATTTTGTTCGTTATGCCACTGCGCTTTCATGTTGTCGAGGTATCGTGATGTTTGTTATTTTTCATGTTTATATCGCTAATTCTTCACAAAATATTATCTTTATAACGAAAAGAAAACATCTGTCAAGTTTATATTCGGGAAAGTATTTTTGCGGTAGGTGATATAATATTAACCATGACTTATTTATTACATCCATTTCCTTATACAAAGAATAGATAATATGACTACATTTTTTCAGTGATAAATTCATAAATTGAATTCAGGTTTTGTCGTTATCTGAGCAAATTGCGTTATGTATTTATAGTAAAGTAAGTACCAAGTTGTACAAACACTTAAGTAGCTTGCTGCGTTTTCTTTAGTAGGTATCACTTAACTCTGTTTTTAAAACCAAATATAAGCACTGAAAATTAACGCCGCTTTAAATTTTATCTTAATTAATTCCTGAAAGTAATTTTCTGTTTGTCAAAGAAGCCGTATCTACCAGAAAGCATAGCGAAGGCGAGGAAGTGGCGCAACAAACTTTGCCCAGCCACCCGACGGTTATAGAACGAAGTTTGCGCTAAGTATTATTAAGTCATCATTTGCTCTGATCTGACGTTATTGGGTAAATATTCATAACGAGTCAAATGGTGACAGTCTCACACTTACAGTCACGAATTTAATACTTAAAATGAACCCTTGATTCCAAAACTAGTGAATGTCTAACGCGTCGCAGACGGTAAACCAGTAGAATTTGTGCAGATGAAGTTTTAGCACCACTTCTTGCACTACAAATCATGTATGCGTTTGAGAGTTATGTTTTCGGGCGGCATTTTTTTAATTTTGATTTATGTAGCTACACCGATTTCTCCGTGATTATTAGTCCAATTTACGTGATTTGTTTTTCATTTGGTAGAGGAAACACGCGCGGTGCTCCCATATACATTTTATTAACTTTGCTAGGGTAGTATAAGAGTTAGCTTCTATAATACTTATATTTTCTTCCGCGTCCATGTTGATGATCTTCTAATGACTTCTACGCTACTATGTAAAATTATTACCTGACGAAAATTTGTGTGCGATACCACAACTAAAACGAGTAAATAAAACGTGTTTTCCAAAAAAAGTAAATAACCAAAACACGTTTTATTTACCCGTTTTAGTTGTGGTAAAAAAAGTAAAATCAATCA
The DNA here is from genome assembly GCA_964057025.1 of Standfussiana lucernea. Taxonomy (NCBI): domain Eukaryota; kingdom Metazoa; phylum Arthropoda; class Insecta; order Lepidoptera; family Noctuidae; genus Standfussiana; species Standfussiana lucernea. The sequence goes on from OZ059785.1 coordinate 8,239,011, forward strand.
ATGAAACAAACAAAAGTCACCGATTCTCGAAAGTAAAGTTATTTTCCACTTCTGTTTTGGAAGTCGGTAATTTTTTAAATTCAGATTCACTATTTTCATTTAATTAAATTTTAGCGTTTTGTAGAAAGCTTACTGTTACGGTTGTTATTGGAACTTTTTATATTTATTGTAACCTTCATCATAATGTCAGTCAATTAAAAACGTATCAGCAACGGATATAAATAATTAGGTAGATCTACGTGTGTGATAATTAGTAGGTAATTTATAATTATTTTCAAATAATACAGATAGTCAATGTGGACGTTGACCCTCTGTGTAAACTATTATCCTATTATATGAATTAGGATTTACAGCCAGAAAGTTTTTCTGTTGGTGGCCTGGACAGCTTAAATAAAGAAAAACTGCAAGAAAAAAATGCATCATAGAATGTTATGAATTCTCCGTTCGGTTTCCTACTACGGCGATCCGGCTGTTGCTATTTCGACAGATAAAGATATATTTATTTTATAAAAACATGAGTATGTATACTGATATAACATATGCACTCACACTGGTAATCAGCTGCATCTGGTAAGATTGGAGGCCCACCCCAAAATAGCTGGGAAAAGACTAGGCTGTAGTGTGCAGCTCGCCTAACCTTATATTTGTAACTGCACACACTAATTATTGTCATTATTATACGAATCATCGAACTAAACAGTTCTCTTTCATTTTGACAACATCACTATAATACATGGCGACCCTTAGCCAGCAATTAAAATTTTGCGACATACGCGAAAAGCGTCCACCGTCGAAGAAATTATGAAGATAAAGTAAAAATAGAAGTATTGAAGACCGAAAGTTTCAAGAAAGAACGTGAAGAAGACTGTAAAATTAAAGAAGAATCAAAATCGCAATACAGAATCAGTTTGAAGAGGTGAAATTATTAATGAAGACAGAAAAGGAACGTTGCTGCCGGGTGCCGGGAGAATGCTCAAGCCTTATGATGAGAGGATATGCAGGGCGCCGGGAGATAAATCGTACGGGTCCGATGTGGAGCAGCTGGGAGTAGTTCGTGTCCAGTGCTGAGGAGTTCATTCATCCACGCCACGTGAGACGTCGTGACCTACATTTAAACGTTGTCAGAAAAATAAGTACCTACTGCAATGTAAGTTTTGCATTGCTAACATTTTTTTTATTCTACAATATTTCTTGTAATTTTAATTAAATCATGCTGTATTATTTTATATTTTGCTCTGGAGATTAGGAATGTCGCAACAATTGCAAGATTTACACGCTAAATTAAAATATTTAAGAGAATATTTAGTGAAACTAGGTCCAGATAGGCGTAGACAAGATTTAGCTTTTAAGAAACTAGAGGAAGCAGAAAAAGAATATAGTAAATTGGATTGTATTTTGACTCAGTTGAACCAAGAAAGTAAAAATCGTAAGTTAGACAAAGAAGCTTGTGAGGTTTTCCAAACATTAATTCATGAAATTCAATCAAATTTTCAGAAAATAAAGGATTTACTTTCATTAGTGGATAGTAGTAGTCAAACTAGTTCTACAGATTTTATAGTATATTCTGATTGTGTTACAAAAATGGCTGACGCATTCGATATTAAAACTGCAATTTCCCTGTTGCCGGTGATGAATGGCCAGGAGCAGGTGACAAATCAGCTTATTGATGGTATCTTACTTTATAGTTCGCTCATTAATGATGCCAGTAAAAGACAATTGATACAGTTTGTGTTAAAAACGCGTCTTTCGCCTAGTGCAAAATTGCGTCTTAAAACTAATTACGTAGATATAGAAAGTTTGGTAGAAGATATTCGAATTTATTTGCTGCCGAAAAAATCGTCTGTAGCTTTACAAACTCAATTATTTAAAGCGACTCAAGGCCGTAGAAGCATTGAAAAATTCGGTGCAGAAATCGAGGAGTTATTTGTGAATCTCACGATTGCACAGGCTAACGATAAGCGTGATGCCTATGAGGTTTTGCGTCCACTCAATGAGAAAACTGCAATTAAGCGGTTTAGCGATGGTTTGGCTGACAAGCGGCTCAGCACCATCATTACCTCACGACAGTTTGCATCGTTGTCTGAAGCCATAACGGCTGCGGTAGATGAGCAATCCATGTCTGTCCAGCCACAAGACCAGGTTATGCAATTTAGGGCTAACCAAAACTACAAACGTGGAAGCTTTGGAGGTTCTCGAGGCCGAGGAAATAGACAGTTTTATAACAACAATAAAACTTATAACCATAATTATAACAAAGATAGTGGAAATAATGAAAATAGGTCAGGACAATGACGATGATTACTGACATAATTAGGTACTTTAATCTGAATGGAGTTTTTACTTCGCACATTAACATATTATTTGTAAGCTGTTTAATTTCCCACAGAAAATCATCAAAAGACTCGATTGCTTACGCAACTTTAGATACTGTGGAACAAGCCAATGTTTGGTTAGCCGGTTTAGCGGCTGATATAACGAAGTTAGCAGGTTTCTTTAACTATTTCGGGAAATGAAAAATTATGATAATATATTCCTGGCACTTTGAAATCAAAACGTTTACGAATATTCGTATGTATAATTAATTTTAACCAAGTTTTCCATGCCAAAGGCCCGTTAGGTCAAATTACCTAAAACCCATTATACAAACACGCAAGGCGCCACGCTTCGCTCCTTTCACTTGTTTTACTCTGCATACGAAACTCGAACAATGTACAACCACCCTTACGTCAAAATACAATCCCTGTAAATCTTGCTGAGTTACATTTACGACTCAAAATCCGTGATATTTCTGTGAAGCACAATTTATTTCCATCTTCTTATTCTTGACGCAATCCAAAGTAGGCGAAGACTAAAAAAAAAACATTTCATATCTCGGCCATTTTAGCTGCATTCTGAGCAATCTTCTCCTGAATTTTAATTCCTACCAACTCACTCAAGCACATAACTTTTATTTAGTACCGTTCTCGAGTGAACAATATAGTTTTTCTTATTTAAAATAGAATGTCTGCAATGCAGACAGTTCCGTGAAATGAAAGAAAATAATTTAAGTGAATGCGAGCCTTTTCAGACTCGGACTCACCGTAGGTAATACCAAGCTGTAGCAAGCCAACGAGACTCGGTCTGCTCCCTAATTTAAAGTAATCTTCTTCTTACAACATCAATATGTTAAAACGCTTTTTGAATGTACTGAAGCGGTTTTATCTATCTACCTACTCAGCTATAAATATATCTTATGCTTATCGTTAAAAATACTCGCACCAAGCATTAGGTATATTTCAATCGCGTGTAGTTACCAATGTGCTACGAGTTTCATAAATATATGATTTACGATAAGAGAAATGAAAATGGAAAATTGCCGTGTAAAATAATATATAGTGCACTTGTTTGATAATAAGTGAAATGTATTTTTTCACGAGGTTTTTGACTGAACGCTGCTGATAATGTTGCCTTTCGAGATATGGTTTGTAGGTAAGTGTTTAATTTGAAAGCGTAGTGAGAATGTGCAAAGCAAAGTAAACGGCAATATGTTTCATATTTCAATCTAATACTTACCTATTTATGTATATCATTTCTGTCTTTACAGCTTTGGTAACAGTAATAGGCTCGTCAAATACAGTTGAAAGTTTCCCAGCTCAAGACTTCGATTTAACAAAAGTTTTACGACTTGTACAACAGCTACGGCTTAATAACCCAAGCGAACAACGCATAATGCGACTTCGCGCAGACTCTTCTTCGGATTCCGATTATACTTCTGATTCTACTCCCGACTCATCCTCTGATTCCTCTGATGATGATAACCGTATTGCAACGAAAAAGCGAAAAGACACTCTTTTAAACTTAGTTCTTAACGCTTCCAACCGCAAGGGGAAATTGAACTCCGTTGGGAAGTTGGTCAGAACAGGTGATGTAGATAATACGCGTTTAGCAAAAGAGAGAATTATTGATTTAATAGAAACAGTCGCTGCGAATGAAAAGAAGAAAAACACACGTTTAACAAATCGCAAGGGTAAACTGAACCATGGTCCGAACAGATATTTATTCCGCGATGAAAATTACGACAGTAGCAACAATAATGTTCGAGAACAGATTTTAAACAAACTATTTTCTCAAACTTCTAATGTCGAGGAACGTCAACGGAAACCAAAAAAGAGACTTAAACCTAACCGGTTAACACCCATTGTGACAATGGACGACGTAGAGAAATACCATGGAAATAAAAATGATGAAGTTACTGGTTTGGAAGATTACTCAAAAGTATACATCGTATTGAATCCCCAAGCTGTTAAAAACAGCAAGAATAAAAACTCACTGAATGATTTGTAAGTCTTAGTATTAATACAAATTCATTTTAGTTAGGAATCAACACTTAAATAGTCTACAGAAGTGCTGAGTAGGGTTTCACACCTAGACGCAGTGGCTTCACGTTGTTTTTATTAAGTTTATCTCACCTATAATATTTGGTTTTTAATTATAAAATGTATGGTACGGGGGTAATCTTAAGTTCTCATATCTTTATTCAGGATAAAGGAAGTTCTCTCGTTGTCTTCCCAAACACCGAAACGGGAACCCCAGCAAGTCGAGCCATTTCGCTATAAAGGATTCGTTGTAAAAGATAGTCCTGCAAAAAGACGCTACAAGGAAATCAACGATAGTGAGTATGACAGTAAATGAGGTTGAGGTTATACGAGGTGTAAACGGACCCTTCACGAAGTCGTCAACCAAGCATTCTATACATCAAATTAACTTACTCTACTTCTCTACTCTGCTGGTAAACGACTTTTTTCTTTGCGGTGAAAAATAAATTTTAACGGTTGGACTCAATGTAACGCACTCAAAAAATTGTGCTGAAGGATGCATTGTATAGAACGGGAAGGTATCTAAAATAAAGTTATAGCATTAAAACTTTAACAAGTATTATTTTAAAATGAAAAAATGAAAAAGTTAGAACTTTGACCCCCAATATCTCCGAAACTAGAAGGTATGGTCCAGAACAAAAATATGATCGTAATGACGGGGTGCCAAGTGCCTCTCGGCTTCGTTAAGGGTATTTTTACACCCAACAACGCAATCACGAACCGCAGCGGCTAAGCCACCACTATGACAGACCGCAGCGACACGACTGGTTTCTTCTGACTATGAAAACGCCTCCTATCGCTGTGGTCAAGCGGCCACTGCAGACCATATTCATAACTTGATTTGCATTCCATAATGTGTGAAGATCTTACAATGGGCTTAACTTAAGCTATAAACCAGTGATGCTGTCACTAGGTAATAGACTGATAAGATGTATTTTTAACACGTTTCTATTAGGTTCACCTGTAACTATGTAAAAAATCTTAGAAGTTAAATTTGATCCACTTACCGATTTCCAATTGAGCTGAAATTTTGCATACATGTTTAGTTTGGATGACAATGCATGGTTAGCTGTAAGTGACGTCATTCTAAATCAAATATGGCGGACTCCTAAATATGTTGGCCTAGTTATTCAGCGGCCACCGTAGCCTTTAAAAATATACTTTTAAGCAATTTATCTTTGTGTTGACCGATGTGATGCACACAGGTGTTAAACTCTGATAAATGACATGGCCATACTGCACATTGCGTGTTCTTCTCTACAAGTTGGTTCGTTTCACATGTCATTCAATAGGTAATAATTATTGACTTGTAACTATAAAAGTGTCATGTTCAGCGAATATATTCTACTGCAACCTACTTTGATGAATGGCTCAGCTCAAGATATATGTAATTATTGTTCGCGACAAGTGTTTAGAACAGTATTTTAAATAGTGTTCTTTTTTATTGGTCCACCAACAATTGTCCACGCTGGTTTTAAGCTTATAGTAACATGCAAAAAATTGATAAACATCAGTGCAACAATCACTTAAAGGATAATAATATGCATGAGGTGTTTACACCGCATGCATATTATGTAAAAGAAAACAATAGTAGGAACTTTCTAGTGATTTTTCTTATTATTAGTTTTCAAGGTATGTAGGTACTTTAAGCGGCATAAAGTAGGTACATTATGCCGCTCGTGAAAAGTCTCGTCACATGTGCGCATACGCAAACAACTTATAAAAAACACCACGAGTTGTAATTGTTTTTCGACTGTACGCCGAATGCGTGAAGTACCTCCTTGCTTTGTTCAAGTTTTTTGTGATCCTTTTGTTTATGGTTTCTTTTGTTTTTTTTTTAGGGTAGATGATTAATATGTACTAGAAAGAGGACCTAATATTGACGCTGACGGAACCCCGATTATCTCTTTTAAACCCTTTATGTATTTAATTTTGTTCTGTTGCAGATATTGCTCTCATGGGTGATGATGAGATAAAGTTGGATTCACCAGCAGCCTCCTTGGAAAGAATCACTGCCGTGCCAAAATAATATTTGTGAAGTATAAGAGACATGCGCGAGAGGTTTTATTACATACATGTTCTAATTAATACTGTACTTATGAATTAAACAAAATATATTTGTATATATTTGCAACGGAAAGAAAAATTATGCTAACCTTCTCGCTTGGAAAAGCGCAATTTCTTTCTCTCAACGTTTCCGAGTGCAAGGTCGCAAGTCTCAAGTTAAGACGTTTACTTCCTGCCAATCTAAACAAGGCTAATACGAGGGTACTTATTCACGACAAACGAGGTGTTATTTCCAGGCAATCCTTTATAATGATGTTGTTTAAAATAACCTCGTTTGTTTTGTAACTAGATTTCACTCCCGTGGAACTTTCGTGTGGTTTTTGGTTTGACTGTTGAAGCCGTTTTGGCTTACGGAATGGAATATAGCGGATATACTATATATTAGCAGCGTTTGCTTTGTTTTCGACAAAGTTACTGAATGGTGATGAGGTTACTCAAATACATATCAAATATGTACAGTTTAGAATAGTTTACTTTGGTTAAAAGTTGAGATTGTTGTTTTTATCCCGTTTAATAGTAGTTGAAAAGTTACGTCCACGTTTCTATAGTTCCCTATATGTTGGATTGGTGGAAATACAGTCCATGGTCTCCTTTGTCCACTTCTAAAGCATGCCACCAAAAACTAAACAAATGCAAATAAATACCGCATCAGATTGATTTTTTATTTCCAGACTGACACATCCTGGTCAAATATTCATACAGGCCACCTGGTAAACACAGTGTCGCATAAATTAGCTTTTGTTTAAAACTAAAATATGCTTTGTGGAGTTTATAGGATCAGAAGCAGCACTAAGCCAAGTTAATACGTCCGTCCGTGCTCCGGCACCCGGCTCTCGCGACCATGTCAAAGCCTTATAACGAGTTGTGCATCCACAATGAACTCCACAAAAGTAAAATTGGGTTCACAAAGTAATTAAAACTGCGTTGTAATTCAATTACGTTTTTACTAATGCATAATTATTTTCTTCTATAATAATAATTTAATATATTACGAGTATATCACAGTCTTCACTTTAGTAAGTGGATTATCATAATAGTGTATTACACAAATTGAACCGTTAGGCTATTTGAGTTAATAGTATAACAGATGAAGTACAGAAAAGTAATGAACGAATAGTTTTGTCTACGTGTTGTGTGCCTATTGATAAATTAATGATATCGTGTCTCTAATTGCGTGATTTCTACTAATTTACTTAAATTAATTATTCATTAGGTACCTGTGTTTGCAGTGCAACTACATTAAAATAAATAATAAATGTACTATGTAGATATAACAGTTAATATCCACTTGTTAAACATTACTTATTGTTTTACATCTTATTCAATAACTATTCTTTTAATATAGATATATTTAGGCAACATTTTACTAATACAATAATGATTGAGATACATGCGTAACGTAATAAGATATTTATTTCTTAATAATAAGGAGGGTTAAACTTAGATTGCATGAGATTAATATGTGTCATTGAAGGCGTATTTAAAACAATTTAATTATTTATATACAAAAAGGTTGAATAAACCCGAGCACACATCATAAAACATCGCCATCGTGTATTGAACCATAGATGAAGACTATGGTTTATAAGCGTAGCATGCGAGTTTGACACGCAGAAAGTAGAAAAATGTTGACATTTACACAATCATTATGCGTAGTGCGTTTCCGAGGATTTTGTGACGCTGTACCCATGAGTTAGTGGCTTACAAGCATGAGACATGATGAATTCACCGAAACCGAAACCGATTCACTCCTTATTATCCATTTTTTAAATGCTTATAACATAGGAGAGAACAACGCCAAGCTCTGTTGCACTAGATACCTATCTAGATTTCATATATTCATGAAATTAAAAAGCATGAAAACGAATCACGACCTTTTCACGATGTGCACTCGTCTTTAAACTCGTAATAACCTTTACAAAGTATTAGGTACGTTAATTATCTATTAATTAATATATAATTCTGTTTAGCATGCTTAATTTAATTAACTTAGCAATTTCATGGTAAGTATTACAATAATTGACTAGAATATTCAAGATAAATTTACGCAACAATGACTAGGCCATCGATTTTAAAATAAAACTTTATAAGTACTTGAAGTATCTTAATGTGAGCTAATATTTGGTATTTTGGTAAATAAAACTAGAAATTCTTGTCTCCTTGGACTTATAACTTAGCCAGCAAGAAGTCAGTGTACTATGGGTACACCTCTGCCTTCCCCCTAGGCATATAAAGGCGTGATTAAAACTAGAAATTCAAAGTTTCTATCAAATTAAGAAATAAATTATAACACAAGTTATATACACACATCAAAAGTGTCTAGGGATCAAGCATTTTTATGCGGATTTCTTGAGATTGAGATGTGGCTTTGTAATAAATTTATGATTTTATAAATTTATATGGATCCTTTTTGGTGCATTACATAATTTGAATCAGGAACTCTCAATCAAATTCGAGTAAAAGATGAAAATAAGCTGTCAATATTTTCCCTATAAAAACATACAACGCATTGAAGACATTATTAGTGCTACTGTTTCCCTACTACTGATTAAAACCAACGTTATTATGGAGCGGCGACGTCATTTAAGCAGGGAAGAAATGCTCAGAGCCGTGGGAATGATAGAAGCTGGTTCCCGGCAACGTACTGTGGCTTTAGCTCTGAATACAAGTCAGAGTGTTATCAGTCGACTTTGGACACGTTACCGAAGCACTGGTACCGTGGCTGAGCGCCATGGAGGACGGTATCGCTGCACCACACGGAGACAAGACCGATACATTCAAATCTTAACTCGAAGAGCTCCAACAATAACCGCCATGATGTTAGCCGTGAGGCTTCATCACTCTTCAGGGAACTTAATTAGCGACCAAACAGTCAGAAACCGCTTGCATGAAGTGAACCTTCATTCCCGAAGACCGCTACGGGTACCACCTATAGCAATGCACAATCGTAGGATTCGATATCAATGGGCTCTTGAACACAGAAATTGGGCAGAAGAACAATGGCGTTTCGTGTGCTTTTCTGATGAGTCTCGTTTTGGTATGAGACCGGATACAAGACGTATACGACACTGGAGAACCCCTGGACGCCAACAGCGATTAAAATCCTGCCAGGAAGTCCATCCTTATAGTGGTGGAACCATCATGGTATGGGCGGGTATTTGGATCGGCGGAAGAACTGAGTTGATTTGGATCAGAGGCAACCTCAACGCTCAAATTTATGCTGAGACGATTGTATCAGACGTCATCGTTCCTCTACAAGTGCAAATCGGTCCCTTATTTCAGTTAATGCATGATAATGCACGACCGCACACCGCAAGAGTTGTAAGACAGACTCTCGCCGCAGCTAACATCAATGTCCTGCCCTGGCCTGCTCAGTCGCCAGACTTGAACCCGATTGAGCATGCATGGGATATGCTACAGAGAAGAGCTCTGCCGAATATGGAGGGTATCCAGTCGCAAGAAGACCTTTTTTTGTTGTTGCAACGAACATGGGCGGTCATTCCACAGCGTGATTTGGATGAACTCATTTTGAGTATGCCAAACCGATGTTCTTGTGTTGTTAGTGTTCGCGGTAGAAACACGGATTATTAATTGTTTAAGTTACCCAATAAAATTTTAAAGAAAACTGTTATTTCAGTCTTTTTTTCGAACTTTAATGTTAGTGGTTCAAATGTCAAAAATCCCTTTATTAGGAAAATGGCAAATTTCTTTATTAATGCAAAGGTGACTTGGTTTATCGTTACTGTGACAAACGAAAACACTTTATTTGATGAATCCTTAAAGAAAATTTTAATTAATATCAATCAGGAGAAAAGTTATTGCAAAAATATATGTTGATCCCTAGATACTTTTGATGTGTGTATATTTATTTACAAGTATGAGACCTACATACTATATACTGTTTAATAAAAATGACTAGAAAATAATGTCACATACTCGAAGGACAAAGACGATAATGGTAAGTACCCGACTAGAATGTACTTACTGAAACATTAGGTTATTTTTTCAATATCTAACAGCATACGAGATAGTTTTCTAGATTATAAATAATGTAGTGAGGGATGAAAAAATACCTACGAGTAATACGCAACGTATCTACAACGAAACAAAAGATAGAAAAATACCAAACCAGAATTTATCATAGATCGAAACCGCTTAAAAAAAATAACCTAATAATACAAAATGGAAATTATAAATACGACACAGCCATCAATGCAATGACCTACAGTGCAAAAAAATACTAATTATTTATATTATATACTACTTAAACGCAATTGATCCCATTCCAGGCAATTCATAATAATTAACTCTATGCATGAATGTATGCAGTACTTAAATGACTAATATACTTTATTATAATTGAACTACATTTACGTGATGATAATACGATTTCAAATCAACCACTGTGAACATGTCAATTCGTTAATCAGTTACTAATTAAACAATGTAATGGACCCATTCTGCGCACGGTACGTAGCGTCATACACTGTCACTTGAGTCACTGGTTGGTGGAGCTGCAGTCTCTGGCCATCCACGCGTCCTAGCGTGCCGTGGAGTTGATGGCCGCCTGCTCGGGGGCCTGCCGCCGCGAGGGCGAGACCTGTCACCCTCAGAGGTAGTTGGGTCGCGACACACAACAAAGCACTCCCATGCCTTTGTACATGGATCCTCTTCGCTTGCTCCTCCACAGCCCGTTGACGTCGTCGCCTTTCAGCGCGATGTTGCTCTCTGCAAAAGACGCCGACAGTTACGTACGTACGATTGTGAATGTATTACGTATGAAATATTAAATCGCTATTTGTGTTGAGTGCTCGACATAGTTCGGATGTCACGTAATACATTTGCTGCGATCGTTTTAGTGAAATCTTTCACAACGTTCACAAAAGTTTAATCAAGTTACTTTTCCACTTTTTTGTGTAAAAACACAGTTTTGTAGAAATAATAAAAAAAAACCTTAAAACTTGATTACTCTCATAATGAGCGGGGAATGTAGCTGTAACCTGGAATTATTTTTCTTACCAAAATACACCTTACAAACTCGCATTTAGCGGTACGATGACTACACCGACTACGCGTGTTATTTCCCAGTTGTACGCATAACTTCAACGGAAAGGGCTTTCTCAGCGTTAATAGTCTGTAACTACATAGATTACGTTGGATGGAACACCTTTATTCCGTAAGTAGATATTTAGCGGCGCAGCGGAGTATAAAAGAGTATTTTTCCGCACTTGGTTACCAAGTGTTCTTAATGTCAACGAAAAGACGCAGAGGTGTTGCGGTGCTGGTAATTCTTTTAACTCAATAGTGTTCCGTGTTCCTCGTTTTGTTAGTAGGTATTATGTTAACCTGCCACAGCAAAATGTACTTTAGTATTGTAAAAGCACAATCGTTTCAACATTGGCCGTAGAACGATGTTCCGCAAAATATAAATGCAGTGTATTTCACGTTTGTTCTGGTTATCATCATAAATTAAAATACTGAATTGTCTGGAATAACAAATTATACGGGATTGTTCGCATTGTACTCGCATTGTAAAGTGGTTGTTTAAATTCAAGAGTGCCTCATAAAGTTGCCTACATTGAGAATTATTATGTTTTGATTTATCCATTCTACAATAACTAATTTTAAATCACTTGACGAAGGAGCTAGTGATCTAGGTACGAGTACACACACAAAATAAACTATCCATAATCTTGAAATAACCAATAGTAATATTCGATATTATTCTTCACTGAGAGAAGTTAGCATGGTTTCTCCATTCCGAAGAAAACCCAGCAATTACTTGAAAGAATGGTAAGATACGAGTATCAAAGATTTGTCGTACCGAGTTAAAAATGATCACTTTTCTGTTTCGTGTCATTCATGCCGTTTGAATTTTCTCATTTTGGATTTTCTTGCCCATACATAATGAAAATGATATCAAACGTTATACATATGTGGGCTGTGCAAGCTCACTCTTATAAGCGTAGGTAAATACTTTCTCGAGCGACCTAAGTAAGTAACGGCACATCTAAGGATTTGTGCAAGGTTGAAAGGACACCGACGCCAAAACGGTTACCACGTATTTAAGAGTCTATATAACCTCAGCTCAAATTCTAATTTGGCCCCCACTTCACCGCGCCACCTCACTCTTTTATCGCGATCGGCGCGATCGCACACAGCTCGCGGTGACGCGCGCGGGCACACGAAGTCGAAGCGATTTTGTTAGAGTAAACTACACTATTATCGGACGAGTACTAAGTACTTAATAAAATTATCAATCATAATTTAATATTAACTTGTCATTATATGAACATAAAATTGTACATCGCAAATTTAGTTTCAATGTACCTACTAACGTCAAAATGGAATCACTTACCATGTGTTAGTACAAGTATTTTACTATATTTGTCTTTAAAATCATGAAAAACAACAAATCGTAAAATATTTCTTGCTCTTACTATGTTATTTTTGTTTTCAAATATCACAGCGACTGTACTATTTTTGCAACAAATACATTGCCCCTTAACCACTACCTAAGTTTGCCGCTAAGTGACTGGACAAGCAATGTAAACATCACAAAACGATACTTTATTAAGTGGATGCATCGCAGCCGTGGCGTCATGCAGCAAGTTAGTGATGTGCTTGTGCAGATCGACTAACGTAGGCTATCGATCGATCGATAGGATTAGATCTCTTTGATAATATTACGTTTTACCAATTTGAGCAGTTCCCATTGAATAATGACATAAATTATTTCTTATCAAATCTGTCATGGAAAAATATATGAATTTAAGAGTACACTATTTGACAAAATGTGCCACCCCAGTCAAAGCGGCAAGTGCTGCACAAATACTTCCACTTTACAGGTCAGTGAGTAAACACCATAGCAGGGTTCAACAATACCTACTGTTTCAATTTCAATACGCTATGACAGCTTAAACCAACGTAACCGGATTTTTGATTGTGTTAATTTACTTAATAATATTTTTTTTAGCTACATATTGTTTATTTTTATTATAATATTTTCTGGACATGCAGTTTATTATTTATTTTATTTTGAGGACCCAATCTTTTTTTGTACAATAATAAACGTAAGATTCGATAAATTTCCGATTTAGTCAATCACTAGCGTATATGTAAAATAAATTGCTTTTGCACAGCACAACGATAGCAACCGATGTTTTTGTGTGGGTAAGTTGTACGGTGCATGGTATAATACACGCTGTGATTGATGGGATAAGGTTTATAATTGATCGTGTAGTACGTTCTGTTTTAAGAAATGCGGATGTGTGCTACTACATATGAAGCTATACTTTTCCAGTATAAGCTGACCTCTCATTGTACGGAATGCCTATACAATGTGAGATCAGCTTATACTGGAAATGTATAGTTTGATAATTATGTAGCCGTGGGTACGAATAACAGATCAGTTACATTTTTAGGTAGGTAGAAGATACTGACGAATTTACCGGAACATCATCTTTATCACCATCGTTTTCAGTACTGTGTAATCGACGTCTTCTAGAAAGATACATTATAATTATTTAGCTAAACTACCAAGGTACGTCAGTAAGTTCATACATTTTATGTATGTGGTAGGTAGCACTACAGTCGGATAAGTAAGTTACAGTTTTGTTTCTTGTAGTTAGATAGGTAGGTACTTTCCGAACATACCTATATTTTTATTAGGTATTTCTAAGCGCTTGGCTGCTGCACTGCGGGTCGCGGGTTCGATTCCCGCACGGAAGAAATATTTTTATAGCCTAACGATAGTTGTGAAGATTTGTGTTTGTAATCGCACCGTCTCCGATTCAGGAGAAATCCTGGAGTGGGACAACATTATAAAAAACAATTACTAAGTACTTACTGTAGATACCTATATTTTGTTGTAATATACATATATTGTCAAAACAAAAACAAAACTATATAGGTAATTTTTATCTTTTTATTTTTTATAAAAGTTGCCCCACACTGGATTTCTCCTGAATCGTGGACGATGCATTTGTGATTGAAACTTACAAACACAAATCTTCACATGCAGAAACACCTGCGACTCGTAGCGCAGCAGCCAATCGCTTAGCCACTGCACCAAACGTGTCGTATGCTGTCTACCTATATGTTTGTATATAAATAGTAGATAGGTGAATAGATACTTATTTAATTAAGTTTATCATATTTATGTTTGCCTGCTTCTTTACGCCAACCGTTATTTCCCATTGCGCCACACTATAAACCTAAGTACATAAATTTTAATTTTACGTCGTATTGTTGCGTAATGTGTGTTCTGAGCGCAAGCGGCACAGCTCTCCCGTTCGAAAGCCGAAGCGAGACTGAGCGCGGGTGGCGGGCGGCAGAGAACCAACTTCAAGACGCCGATAGTTTAGGTATTTTCTTTTTAAGCTGAAAATAACAGGAATTTAAAAAAAATAACAAACATAAGACCTGCTTTATAGGTAGTTCAGTTAGTATGCCAAGTTTCATGATCTAATTTTATGTATTTTTTGAATACCAGCGGTTTATCGTTCGGTTTGGAGGTAACTTTGGAATTTTTTTCTATCGAGAAAATTTTATGGAATCGTGTTTTCGTCAAACATAGGACCTAGCATTAATCCTCAACTTTGCCGTATATTTATTTCAAAATTAATGCTGCAGTATTTTCGGCATAACGGAGGATCATGCTAAGCCATCTGACCTACTATAGACCCTTAATTCATTATTCTGAATCATCAAAATGAAAAAATAACTGTTCCATACATTTTGATCTTGTATTGCAGTTTTGTGGGGAAACAGCTGTTTTTTTAACAACTGACGAAAAATTTCTGTGTGGGGTTTCTGTATGATGTACCTACTGGATACGGGGTAACCGTTCCAGCCTCGGTGATCCTTTCACCCTGAATATTTGGAATAGGTTTAGCTTACCTAAGTGATTCATATTTTCATGCTGCGGTAAATACTCCTGCATATCGTTGACTATTTTCGTAATCTCCTGTGTGTCCTTCACGATGCTGCACAGCTCTTCTGCGTTGAAGTCAGGGGTGATCTGCTTGCAGAGCAGAATCTGGCTGATGACGTTGCCGAAGTTTGACGGACCCGCCCGATTCTCTGCGGAAATCAAAATCTGTCAGAGGCGTCGTAACAATATCTGGATGGGCAGAGTTCGGGATGCTGTTGGTAGTACAGAGAATGTAATGTTTTAGGTCATCTTTAGTAGGTAACAAAGAATCAATGTTAACGAACTTGCAAAAATACATAGGTATAAACTTAAAATACTAGGTAGAGATTCCAGGTTCTGGGACTTAAAAAAATACTAGAGTATAATGTATCTATTTAAATGTATCTACCGGTGCATTATCTTCTTTTGATCATGGGCTCTAGTAAAGAATATTTATCGTAGTGACTATACAACGTGGCACCGACAGTACGACAATAAATGAAAACACTGGTAATACTAGTTCATAGGAATATATTTCATCTATCAAATAAATCCTAACATCTCAATAAACAACAACAAACAAACTAAATGGCATAAAACTGTTAACGAGATATGACACTATTTATAAATATTGGTTTACTAACATTAGGTATAATTTGTACTAATCCGCGACTGGAAATAACATTTAAGGAATGTATTTGACAAAGGTCTTTAAATAGTGAGTTGACAACATTTGTTTAGTGTTTATACCGATGCGAGGGTCGGTGATAGCCTACTAATCTACATCATGTAGGAAATTATGAATTTGAAAAATAATGTCCGGTCATCCTGTCATGACTAAACTACTGGATATTTTCGATTGAATTTTTGTATGTAGACTGGGAACGTCATGAGGTATACGCAGTTTAATTTATCGTCGTATTGTCGGCGCCACCCTGTATATGTTTTGGTTTTTGAGAGCTATCATTGGCTAAATAGTTCTTACAATATTCTAACTCAGAGGAAGCCACGTAGGTAGTATAACATTGCAATAATCTCATCAACGCTATTTAATTTCAAATCTAGCAGTCATACCCTCACACTACCTTCCCCCATTGAAAATTATAGGTATGATTAGTTCAAACTTATCCCAACTACATTATGTTGGGTCGGTTTCTAGTCTAACCGTATGCAGCTGAATACCAGTATGTTTAAATTGAACACCTATCTGACATGGGTTGCAGTTAATGGATAACGCGTTATTCGTTACAAAGCCAATGCTTTGAACGCTAAAAATAATTTGTTGTTGCACACCACTTAGTCTAACAGCCCCTAAAATATTATGTTCTTTTTGTTAAAAAAGCATTAAATAAACTAGCACAAAATTCAATTGCGTTACAGTTTCATCAACTGTCACAACAATAGAGTCGAAATACAATTTCCATTATATTGTATTACTAGCTAGAATAAATATTGGAGTAGAAATCAAACGACATCCAACTCCGTATTATCTTCGGATTCTAACTGAATAGGCTTTCAACGGGGAGATTAAACTTACACGAACGTCTGTAAAGCTGGGCTGAGTTTCAATACAACTGCAGGTACCTACACCCACTCGATTACTCGTAACGACACAGTTCCAATCGAACCATCACCACACCGATCGCCATTGATAATGTGCACAGGTATTTTGCCGTAATTATCATAGATCTTGTTAACCTGTTGTCCAACCTGTAATTTTGCTCCGAATCTAGGTAAATATTGCCTGAAATTTTAGACCAGGTCGAACATTGCGGTTCGTGTCTTTAGCAGTGATTAATTGCCACTAATTGTTCGCTATAAAAACGATACTTTTGTTGTTCAATCTATTCGCGATAGAAAGAAAGTGTGGCTTTTGGTGTTCAAGAAAAAGTTTTCAATTAAGAGCGTTAAGGGGATGGTCGTTGAGATAAGGACTTTAATAACGGTAAGTTAAGGCAAAAACCTAACCAAAGTGCGCGATAATAAAGAATCGAAACAGACATAATGAGGTGAATTAAAAACCAATACCCGATACACAGCTTTCCAATAACGTTAGCCAAATCTCTAAGAGCAACCGAAACGGGTCGTTCCATCTAATCGACAGGTGAATCACTTATTGTCTGCCATCCCATTACCGTCAGTTGCCTCTAAGCGAGGGAAGATAAACACCTGCTTCTAATATACTCCGCGAATTCGTTTCCTTTCTGAACCATCTCAAAAGGAAAAAAACTTTTGTTACAAATGAATTTATAATTCGGGAATACCAACAATGTTTCTGAAATGTTTAAACTTTGTTTTCATTTGCTATGCTAATATCTTTTTGTTCTAGCATAATTAGAAGTCTGAACAGTATTATAAAATTTTACGGATCAACCTAAAAATACTTATAATGTAACTTTTCTGAATTATTAATTAACAATTTTATAAGAAAAGCTATTGTTATGAATGGGTATCGTGGTCGTTAGGCGTCAGACGAATACTTAGGGCACGCCAGACTAAACTAACTTTTCTTCAGAATCTTAATACGAGACTGGGAGATTATACCTACTAAAAGTTGGCTTGTCAAGCTTGGTAATTATTGGCTAAAGCTACGTGACTAATGTCCTCTTCTAAATTGCCTCTTTTACCGCAACAATTTTTCTTGAGTATATATTGCAGTAATGCCTACAATTGGCAGATAGATTGGGTTCAGAAAGTTGTTATTAATATATAAGCGGTTGCTGCCGGCCATTCTTCTAATACGGGTGTAATCCTTTATTCAGTTGTTACGACACCCGCGGGAAATAATAGTGTGGTATATTCGACCACACACTTAGATGAAGATACATGTGTGTCTGTAAGTAATTTATTTTTCAGTGGTATCTTAGAGGCTGTTTTGTAGATTCCGTTGGTGTGTACGGTAATACACAAAAGTAATTTTATATGCACAAATAAATAAAATTACATGCATAGCTACGGCGTGAATCGGCGTAGTCGGGCTATCAACAGGTTCGATGAAAGAACATTTTGAAGTTATAAATTCCAAAATAATTTACTTAATTTTGTTCCTACTCTTATAACCATAGCGCTTTATATCATATGTATTTTCTTACGTCAAAAATAAAAATCGAAAGAACGATAAACTATTTTACGTTAAGGTTTACCGTATTGCTAACGTAAGTTGTGAACTTCGATACGAAATTACTTCCAAACATTTTATTTAAAATATTATTTTATAAAAACGATAACTCCGTTTCCACATTAACTTACCTGTGTTAATTAAACTAAAATTATTCGTGCTAAGGCAAACTGCTGAAAAATTTTTGTACACTCACAGGGAGGGTCCCTGGTTTTACAGGTCAACATACCATAATACGAGGTCATATCCATCGGCACGAGCTGCACAAGCCGGTGGCACTTTGCGAGCTCCCGCAGCAAGAGTTGTGCCATGAAGTACAGCAGCACCAGCTGGGGCTGTTCCGCGCAGCCGTCGCTCGTTGACCTGTGTTACAAATAGCTCTTCACATTCACCACATAAAGGTATTTCAGCACCTGTATACGAGGAAGCGACTAGCCTTCCACTTTTGGCTTCCTCAAGTCGTATAGAAGAGGTCCCGTGTAAGTAAAAAAGATACATTTTCAATAGTTAGACCGATGAGTACTCTAGTTTTTAGAGTTTTTAGAGCTAAGAGAGATCCACGACGTTAGCTTAGCGGGTAGAAAACTCGAACTATAAAAACGTAAATATGTCGAATTTTGAATCAACAACACAATTATCCTATAGCATTTTAGTTAAATTGTTTACGACAAGCACAATCAGTATCGCCGATATTGTATAGGTATATAAATTCTTAAAATTATGGAAATATTATATGTGAAACGAGTATTTTTCATTAAAAACGACGTATGTACTTTAGGTTTACAACGCGCGCTCGTGTTTGGGTGGGACAAGAAGGGGTAGCGGGTCAGACGGAGTAGTCGTCTTAAATCAGAAACTAATTGACCAATCACGACCGTTTTTGCACTGGGCTTCGCGCTACCATGACAGTTATTAGTTAGCCGAGTCTTGGAAAACAACACTACGTTTTGTAATTTTAAAATAGATATTTTGTTTGGCGATTTCCTTAGGGTTTTTTTTATTTCACTTGGTACGTATTTGCTCTGTAAAAAACCACACAGCATAATCGTTGACGAATGTGAATAACTAAAGTACTTAATGTGAAATTAAGCAAGCGCAAGTGTAATCGTCAACGATTACGCTTGCAGTAAAAGCATTTGTTTATATGTGTGTGAGAACATTGTTTCTATAGGTGAATTTTTTAATTCAATTGGGCATGAGAGGGCAATACGGGGTATGGTAGTACCCTATCTTCTTCGCACAATATCTAATATCGAATTAGCGGCTGTAACAGTACCGATGCTTAGTCCCGAGAGTTTAGCTACCACCGTCTCTGAAACACACCAAGTATCCAAACAGCACCAAACTGCTAGTAAAAAAACCGGTTAATAAAAAAGAGTGATCAAAAAGAAAAAAGTATCGAAAGTCAGTTCATCAATAGAGAGTAGCGACAGTGAAGTTGAAAATATACCACGTTTGTGGAGGTTGTTATTTGGAGTCAAGTGAAGGCTGGGTTGCATGTTCTGCAAGCGGAAAATGAGATCACTGTGGCTGTGCTGGTGTAGATGACGAAGATGAAAATTTTGGCAATAAAAATGAACCCCATGTTGCCCTTTAGGTATACCCTCATCTTACCCGAGGGAGGGGGCAAGATGGTAGATCTGACTTTTTCTACTTTTTGGCATTTTTTTATTTTATTACATAACATATGCTCCTAATTAGACTAAATTATGAAAGACTGATTGCCAAAGATCATTATTAAAATAAAAAAAAAAAACATAATGCAAACGCGAAACATTTAGTTTTACTGAACTTCAAACGTTAAGTACCCGTCTTGCCCCCCCTGTCCTTATTAGTTAGTACATACGCATACCAGCGAGTTATCGCCCGCTGGATGATGCCTCAGTGACAAAACTATCCCTACCATACACTGCTAGTTGCTCGCCAACTCGTTTCTAGTTGCTAGCTCTCCGCGCTTGTCGCCAATCGTAGACAGTCGGATAAGTGGGTGCTTCCCCAATATGATTTACGGGCACCGCAACGCGCCGAAACTAACGTGCATCAAAACGGCCATTTCACGTGAATAAACCCATAAACAAAATACGAATTGGATTTCTGAAAATTATTTGTAGTGAGAGAAATCGAAAGTAATCAAGATTGTGCCACTGGGTTTAGTTTCAGTTCATTCAAAAGTTAGATTAAATACTCGTAGCTTCTCGCTTTGATGAAATAATCCAGAGAGGACTGAAGCAAGACAGAGATATGAAATGGAACTAGATGTTGTTTTGTGCTACTAAGGGACTAAAGTTTGGGAATATTCTCTGTATACTACACATCACGCATGAATTCTCAACGGGTTAGGCCTGTGCCGATCGCGCGGGTACAGTATTTCGGACCTGTGTATTAGGCGGCGGCGGCGAATCTGTTGGTTGTCCTATTCAAACTATGTGTCGCATTGAAAACTTATCGAGACTGAAATTGATATTGATACAAAGTGGTAATAATGTGTTTAATTCGGTATGGAATTGTCACAAAGTAAGAACGGACTCTACTGGAAAAAGTACTCTAATGGAAAAGTTTAAATGGCTTTATATTAAGTTGCTTTCGTGGTAACCCAGTTTAATAGTACATTATGCACCATCACGGGGATAAAGCAGTGTCTTGCGTCACGGGCACTATTTTGAATCCCGAATGCAACGAGGGATTCTAGGGATCCCGAGCGACCTGACCTGACGATCGACCCGAGCGGCTGTTATTATTTAGCACTCCTAGGGCATTATATATATAAACTTTATTTCAGACCATCATCATAAAATAGACACAGATCCATATTTGTGTCAGTAAGTACTTATGAACTATGTTAGTAAACACACAAAACGCAATCAGACTGACACGTGGAGTGCAATCCAGTATTTAACAAACGGACCATCTAGCCTGTCCGCTATTACTTTTAGAATGCTGTTCAGTTGGAGCTTTCTCAAGATGGTTTGAAAGCCATCAATCCGAGCTTCCAAAAACATGCCCGATGTACTGCAGATAATGAATGCATTAATGACTTGCTTTACTTTAGGTTTGCATGACATATAATATGACATTTACGAGCAGGTGGTGTGAAAAATCACATGTATGTAGAACACATTGATTACTTTTAGTGGCTCGGGATCTCTACACATAATTATTTACTTTCTGCGCACTTAATTTATGTACTTTAACTAGGTTTGAACAATTGTACAGCAGTTCGCAAGACGGTGGTAACACCTAAAGCTGGCCTAGCGTTGAACGGAATTTCAATAAAATGAGGTTCCAGCTTATACTGGTTTTGTTATCGCTGGCTTGTGGTGTACTGTACTTATCTAACAACACTATTTATGTGTCCAAGATACTGCGTTGGATTAGGATAGCCACTGGTGTTTCGGAACAAGTAAAACTTGGCAAACTAAGTAGTTGTTAAGTTGTAGAGAGAGCTTGTTATTCTAGACTGCAGTTGTTTTAAGATTATCTAGGGATGAAAGACCTAGGGTTTATGCAGCTGTGAGCACGCGAAGAAGATTTATTGTTAAAAGAAAAAACAATGATTTACTTAATAATCTTTGAACGACCCACCAAATAAATTCACCTCTAATAATAAATATTTCGCAACGAAAAAGCATTGAACAAGTTTTGTTAAAGGACTCTTCAAAGAATTCAAAGTAACAATTTATTTCCAATCATTCGATATTACAACAACTTCAGTAAAAATAAATCCAACTCGTTGCCTAATTCGTGAGTTCCACGAATAAAACTCATTGATACAAAGTTATAAAACCCAGCCGATTTTTATTAGACCGCTTTGTAAATAAATTAAATCGAATCAGGGTAAAACTCGTAAACATATTAATTCTACATCAACGTCTTTATTGAAGATATCTGTTATAGTTCTGATTCTCTTCTCTTTCTGCAGTAAAATTACGTCTCCTTAGAATTTTGACATCAGAGACGGCGAATTGCTTCGAGGTTTGCAATGCAAATGGCCGGTGTCAACGTGTACTACGATCTACAGTTTATATAAAAGGCTTACGACACAATTTATCTATTAAGGTGAATGTTTTATATAACATAAAGCAGAATAATGGAATGGTGAAACTCCAGGGGGCCAAACCGTGCCGTTTCAGGAAATCCCTGAGCGAGCAGGAACAAAAGAGTTACAATTTTAAAGACAACTTTTCGGCTGAATACTTACGCTGTCATATAAATAGCGGCAAAATGTACAGAAAATTGTTATTTTATGAGCTGTATAGTGAATAATACGATGTGTATTGTTTTGTGTTAAACGGGCCGCCATTTATCTAGTTGGGATGGCGCATTAATCTAAAGGCAGACACAAATTCGCGGCCACAAGGGGGATTTGATTCAGACGCTCGCATCGTTCAGTAATCTTTTTTTTTACGTTCTGTAATTTAATATTTACGTTATAAGATTACGAGGTTAAGCCGCCGTTCTATATTGATTTATAGGAACCGTTCTGTCAGAGACCGAGTGCCCGCAAATAAATAAACAACTACGTTTAAACCCTTCTCAAATTGAGATATCGGAAATTTCTACTCGATCTTCGAGATTCTTCGGTATGTGCAATGAAATAAGACCGGCTTCATATCTCGGTGCGCGGTGAACTAGGTGTTTTTCAATATAATATCTATGTTTTATATTGCTGCTCATGAAAATGGAAATTGAAGGGAGGGTACAACCATGCTTCGTTCGATGATATAAAATCTACTTTGTTCTTTTGATAAGGGTAATTCCTTTGAGGTGACTTGTATTGATATGTTTATCTATATAAATAAATGCAACTATAGGCAAAAGTTTGTTGTATGTTACAATTTTTAATCAACTTACAGTACTAACTATTTAATGGACTCTCAGAACGATTGTCCGGTTAAGCAGAAGCCAACCCTAGGTTGACCTGCAAGATGCCAAATACGAAAAAAAACAAAAATCTTGTAAAACAGTATTTGTGGTGAAATATGAATACATTCGAAAGCACTGACACCGATGATAAGCAGATATTTAACTGATTAATCCATAGACAACAAAAAATCATACTAACTTTTTACAATTAGGTAGAACTAGCGCGCTGGTGGTCTTGGTGGCCTCTACGCATGCGCGGCGCAGTCGGCGCACGCGCTCGCGCAGCTCAGGCGAGTCGTGCGGCTGCCCGATGTGGATGAGCAGGTCGCGAAACAGCGCCAGCTGCACGTTGATCTCCGTTATCAGCTGGAAGGGAAGAACACCTTGTTTAGTATACTAATAATAATCGTTTATTGAGCAAATCAAGTAGGTAGGTTGTCGACATGTGGGAAGTGGACTCGGCGATCATTGTGCCGATAGTCGTTTCAGCCAATGGCTTAATTGCCAAGAGCCTCGACCAGTACCTGAGGAGGCTCTCGTTAGGCAGCCGGATCAAGGGCTTGATTCAGAAAGCGGTACTCCTGGACACGGCTCGTATTGTTAGGAGATTCCTCTCTCTGGAGCCCTGACCGCCGGTAGCTTGGACCCTGTTCCTGATACCGGTGGGCTACTATTTTATATTTTTAAATGTTTTTTTGTTATTTATTTTTTTGTAAGACATATTTAAAAATGTAAACAATAAGAAGAAAAAATGAATAAAGAGAAAAAAAATCGTTTATTGGACTCAGTAGGAATATAGCCTAATACAATTTTGTCTACTTATGTCTATTCCAATAAAAAGGCTGCTAAAAACTAAATGAACGCCTGACTTCGAAACTGGGTAAAGAACCTGTATCTCGGAAATCAGTTCACTTCCATGGGTAAAATTAAATGGAGTAGTGTGCAGTAGGGAGTTTGGTTTCATTTTGACTGGGGTAATCTGGTATATCAGTTGGTGATAGATGTAACATGTCATTGTATGATGTGGGTATTGGGTATGTACGGTATCGCAAGACTGACACCAGCACTGTGATAGGCGGCGGTTTCGGCGGTTTGCGTTGTTACGTAACGTTGGTGGGTGATGAAGTATGGAGAATCATTAAATGAATCTAATGCTTATAACTGTGTGTTGACCTTCAGACAACATTATGTCAACCATTATATAAAAGAATATTTGTATTCATTAAAACTTTTAAGAAAGTTAAGTCTTTTAAAACTTTTGTACCTACATTGCGTTTCGAGTGTGTTGGACGAACAGCAGTTTGATCCTCATTTATCAACTGTCGTTGTAGATAATATGATTACTCTTTATGACTGGTCAGCAAGCCAAACAGAAGCAAAATAAATGAACAACATGACATAACATCACGCCCGTAATCCTAGAAGGGTTACGCAGAAGTGTACCTAATAGCTCACCCACATTTCGCCAAGTATGTTTAAGTGTCATGGAATAAGGAACAAACACATTATCATCCACTGGGCGGTACTGGACAAAAATCCAGACTCCGTAACTGCTACATAAACAAAAATGAAATACAATACAAAAAATATGTTTGTTGTCACAATCAGCGGCAGCGATCCCTTTTAAACAACCTATTGAATCGAACCGGGATTACACTTTGCGAACCGTTTTGGGAATTACAAGTGACACATGGTAATATTTAAACGTAAAGAGGCTTATCATCTTTAATCAGGACCGCGACTATAATCCTTATTTACCTACATTAATTCATGTACCTATGAGATCTAAACACATCTGTTTAATAATGAAAACAGTTTACCAACGAGTTACGTTTAATTATTGATCATGAATTAAATTTTTTTTAACAAAAACATTTTTAAACATTAATAAAATACAAAGTATCATTAAGGATGATTCTTCCGTCCATTTTATTCCATGGTTAAAAGTAATTGGATTGTGGAAAAAGCAGTCTGAAACTACTGAATGCTTTATTTTTTTTTGACACGCCAAAGTAAACTAAAAAGCGACGAAGTTTACCAACTAACTTAGTACTGTATGTTAAACTTAGCCGTATTTTCAGTACCATTTTTAACCGACTTCTAAAAAAGGAGGAGGTTCTCAATTCGGTTGTATGTTTTTTTTTTTTTTTTTTTTTTTTTTTTTTTTTTTTGTGTTTGTTACCTCATATCTCCGTCATTTATGAACCGATTTGAAAAATTCTTGTTTTATCTGAATGGATCTACTTCCCGATTGGTTCCATAGAAATTTCATCAAAATCGGTTCAGCAGTTTGGTTTTGAAATCAAAATAGCTGGAAATTTTTGTGTTTGTTACCTCATATCTTCGTCATTTATGAACCGATTTGAAAAATTCTTCTTTTATCTGAATGGATCTACTTTCCGATTGGTCCCATAGAAATTTCATCGAAATCGGTTCAGTAGTTTGGTTTTGAAATCAAAATAGCTGGAAACAATATGTCATCCAAGTAAAAGAAATTGCGAAATTGATACTTGACAAGGATTTGTGTGTGATGGAATTTGAACTAAAAAGGGTAAAATAAAAACTTTTTTTTGCTTTTTTTTGCAAAAAAGTTTTTTTAGTGTTGACAATGAGACACCAGGGAAAAACTTCACTACACAGTTCTTCTATAAGCAATAGAAAAACAACATTAGTTATTGAAGTTTAAACCTCAATCCACTTGTTTTCCATTCGATTTAGGAGACGTTCATGCAATGAAATAATTAACGCTGTTCCGCGCACACTCTGGGCGGCTCGCCAAATAGCTGCCAGTTGGTATAATGGCTCACTTTACTACCCATGCTTATACACTTTAAAACTCACATAAAATCTACTTCAAATTTTAATAAAACTATGGGTGAACTTGAAAGTTTCCCCACAGTTTAGCCAACTGATATATATCTGAAGGCCAACATTACCGATTCAATATTTAATAACATGAAATAAATAGCAAACAATACAGTCTTTTCTGTACCTTCTCACACAAAAGGAACACATAGATTCAATCAGGCGGTTTCACGCTAGGCCACATGTACGTACATATAGTAATCAATTTGGTGTGTGGGCACGACCAAATTTACGAAATCGAGCGAAAAAACGTAATGACGCACTGTTACGGTCGGGTGCGATAAATCGAGAGGAGAATTCGACAGAAGTAAATACAAATGAAAGCTTAGTGTAATTAGTAGCCAGGGGACTTTCGATCGGTCGTCAGTCGCAGGTCTTAGCGTCATTTTTCAACCCTCGGAATGTAGTCTTGATTTCTTTGCTGATCCGAAAATAGATTCAAGTCTATTTATCAGTCTCTATCTGCGTATGTAAACGCGATTGGTTTTCTTAGAACCAATTTCCATAATGCTTTTTCATGAGAAAAATAATATCAGATCTTTTGAAGTTTGGAATATCATTTAGTCATTGTGTAACGAAACGCTGACAAGAACACATGCCTGTCAATCATTACAGGGTATAACCAGTCGAAAGAGACGCACTCGAACTGCGGACACGCGAATGATCAATTCCATTTTTTATCAAGTAACACGATCGCGTTCTTCACTCAATAGAACGTACGGTCGGAAAAGGAAATACGTTTTTTTCTTCTAACAAACCATTCAGTCAATTACAACCGTAGAAATCTATCCCCTTTTACTATTATATACCTTTTATTATAGCTGGCATATAACTAGTGTCACGGAGTATGGTTTTATTACTTTTATATGGCGCAAAAAATATATGGCATCAGTTTACTAAGGTCAAGGCAGGTCAACATATGACTAATTTATTTTAACAAAATCCGAAAGTTCAAGTGCCGTAGTTACCTAATTTATAGTTCCATGATTTGTTTTACATATGTCGCGAGATTATTTTAAATTTTTTATTGGGCTGACGTCACCTCCATAACATAATTTTAAAAAGTGGTCTTGTTACACATCGGTCCACGTCCAAATAAATTGGGTGTTGTTAAGTGCTGTAAAAATATATAGACTTACAAATATAGCACGAAGGGTATAAATATTTTCGACCGCCCGACTCTTCAACCGGTGGCCATATAACGCAGAAATATACGGATATATTTCCGGACAAGTGTATGTTCAGACAAGATTTATTGAAATCCAGCACCTAGAGATGGTAAAATAGAAATTGTGAGAAAAGGTCAAATAAATACACACACATTGTGTATCTCTTGCCTAGAAAAAGTCAACAGAACTGTGTTGTGAGGTTGGTACTTACACAAAAGGACTACAAAGCTGCCTTTTTATGCGCAATACCTACATAATAATAAATTTAGTAGATAATTGTTTACTCGATAAGATCAAATCGAAGATGCTGTTATTCGTACATGCGAAAAGTCAATTTTCATTACTTTTCCAAAAGTCGCTATTCTATTTACATGACGAATATATCCATCCCTGAAAGTTTAGCGTCACCCTAGAAACTAAATATTCACTGTGTTTAACATTAGCGCGCTGTCCGCGTGACATGTCATTTAATTATCGCGTGTATTTTGTTACCCAGTTTATTACTAGGCATGCCTGTGGCCTGGGGCTTAAAATAGATGTACTATAATCGTTTCATTCGGTTCAACTGTCCCAAAGCCCTTGGCCGAGAGGGTTAGGGTTCATAGGGAGAGGTGTTCAGACTGAATAACAGGTGATTTTTCATTCAAAAATGAAAATAATTATGTTAATAAAAAGCACATGGTGGCTACTTTGGTGTGCATCGACTGGTAGTATTATTGCTCGTCATAAGTAAGATTGAATCGAAAGTATCTGATGCAATTGATTTTGAATGTAAAACAATTGGGTTGCTTCTAAATCTAAATAACCCAGTGCTACAATGATTATTTATCGAGGTTGCACCGGATAACGAGAGGTCGAGAGATACAAGCTCGATGAGATTTCTCATCGGCTAAAATGGCGCCCTTCCATACATGACATAATTTCATCCAAGATTTAACTTCTTTAGGGCATAACAAATTCTGAAAGCGAGTGAGTGAGGAAGGATTTTTACCTTCCTCATTCACTCAGTTCTCATTTGTTCAAAATTTTACTTTCACAAATCTTTATTCAGTAAATCTACTTCTGCTGAGTCAAACTCTTTAAAAGTATCATACATATACCTTGACATGAACCAGTTACGAAACACAATTGTTGTTCTTACGCAAACGATACTCGGGTCGCGTGTGGCATGGTTTTGACAGGCTGATAAGTAACACAAACGTCAAATAAGGAGCGTATTTATTCAAACTACGCCTGTATTAGTAATTGTTGCTAGCCATGATTAATGGCCGATAACGGTGAAATATATTCCATGATTGACTTATTATAACACAAACCTTTTTGATGGAATAGAAAAGTGATTCACAAGTCATGACCGACGAAATTTAGTACTAAGATTAGACCCTTTTTGGAACCACTTAAAAGACGTACTGAGGCAATATTTTAGCGAGGAGGATATTAAATGGTTTGCATCAAGTGGCTTTATGCGTGGTCTGTGCTGCCGACTAAGACATATGATGTACCTCACTAAAACATGAAGATTGTGATTGTGTAACATTTGTCTTACTCAGCGGCTGGGTTGTTGGGCGACCTAATAACGGCTTGCTATGTAGATCTTTTTATCCTATCATTTTCTAGCTCAGCGGCTAAGTCTCGTTTTATTTTAAAAAAAATATGCTAGAGAATTTGGACTTCTGTTATTAACTCACTAGGTTAAAAAGAAACACTTAATGTTTCTTAATTCAGAACAAACGATAAAAACTGACAATAAATTATATTTAAACTTTCATTTTACTGTGGACAAAGCACACAAATTCATAAAGACATAATTGGCGTGAGGAAGGCGAGCCTCCTCGCCAAAGGGATATAATTAAAATTCAGTTGAGCCATGCCTCACAAAAGGGAATTGCATAGTCAAGCGATCGGCGAACAGTTAGAAGCCGAAGTCAGAGGTTATTAAGTCGTCAGAATCTTTCTTTTTTTGGTATACCTTCAGGCTTCCGTGTTAAGCTGTCACACCATCACTTTTTAAGCTCATAAGAATAGAACGGACGGTGACTTTAGTTATTGCCAAAAATGTTTGTGTCGAAGAATGCGAGCACAAAACGGAATCTCATGGGACAGGCCCAAATCATCACGAGACGATTTGCACTACCGCAGTTCTACTACCCATAGCGACAGTAATAGGGATGAGACCGGGCTTCCTAATAAAAACATACTTTACAAAAACTACAAAGTAATTTTAAACCAAATTTTCCACATGATAATGTCACTGTGCTTGCCAGTCGAAAAGTACCCTAAGACCAATACCAATTATCGTTACTGCATATTGTTATAAAATTGCAGTTTACAGTATAAAACCGTTATTAAACGAACTCAATTGTGGATTTTGCGGTTTAAACTGCCAGCAAGCTGGTAAAACTGTCAATATGCCAAACCCAACTTTGCAAATCCTTTCACTGGACTTGCGGTTTTTGCCAGGTGACACTTTGAAATTGTGGGACAATATTTTATTTATGGAGGACTTTTGGAACCGGTCGGCTGTTCCCTTTGTCATAAACGAAGAGAGGGAAACACGATATCATTAATCGTATATCGAAACTATGAGCGTGTACTATTATGTTTTCTAATCACATTATATTTCAAAAGACCATTTCAGACACTCATCTGCATCCTCATGTGAGTTGATCAAGATTATGTGTGGACCTTAAAAGAGACTATGACCTCTGAGTTTCTTTCGGCTGTTTCTTGTCAGAATAGTCAGATACGAAACACCGGCCTCTTCTAGTTTTAAAAAAGAAGACGTGTAAAAGTGTTTGCAAAAACCTATTTGCAAACAATAAACATAATTTCATTTCATATCAAAATGTAGCTCATGTACGCTACGATGAACATTATTAGGAATAATGGTACAATAAAAATATATCGAATATCTCTTGTCATGAATTTCGTAAGTCTTTCAAGAAATTAGATGTGGATAAAACTACCTAACGATTCCACCGGCCTGGTTTTTGGGCTAATATTCAGAAGAATACTCATTTAAGTAGGGTGCCCTTTCCGTATAACAATATCATGTTTGGAAAAAAAGGTTTTTATTTATAAACAGAAAAAAATTTGTTAATTAGGTGCGAAGCCTGCCGGCCGTTACTGAATTATAAAGAAGCAACGTGGCTGCCTCGACCATTGATTCTCCTTTCAAGACCTCTCCTGACCCCACCTAGAAACAATAGGATTAAGTATTAACTCCGAAGTCATCAAAGATGGTGGTGTTGTGTTACACAAAGGAAAAAGACATGAGTCATTTTGAAATAAAAACCAACTTTTTAAGGATATCGTGATAGCAACCTTTTACCTTGGATTGAGTACACGACAACAGACTAAACGTATATATATATAAACATTTTCCATCGGTTATAAAAAAATCAGCTGTTCCATACAAAAGTACTAAACGGTCAAAATTACTGCAACAGCTAATTTTTTTGCTGTCTGAATTCGTGTCAAAGTTAGTGTCACCATGAATTAAAAACAAAACTATTAGATCTCATTGTAAAATGTATTTGTGAAAAATTTATTTGGTTTGGGTGTTCATCGATCAAATGAAATGATAGTTACAAAGGTACACTCAACTTATATTCCTGTTCTAAAATGATGCTCAAGCATGAATCTCAGCTTAGAACTACTTCTCAGCTTAAATTATGAGCAGAATTTAGTAAGCCATCCATCAGTTTTGGCGTCAGCGCTGAAGCAGTGTTCTTGGTTATAATTAGGTATACAAGGTGTAGTTTTGCATCCTCGTCAAAATTCAAGAAGTTGTCATAGAAGACGTAAATAATCAATATAAATTACGGTACCTGGTCAATAATAATAAACGTTGCTTTTTTAATTGTTTTAATTTGACACTATTTCAGAATCCGAATTCCCGTTTATCGAATAAACGTCTGCGTTTGTTTGTGTCTTTGAAAGCGCGGTTATAGGGCTAGTATCAGACGGGCCGCGTTTTAATACGGCTGGTGTACCGGTTTCCGATATTAAGAATACAATTGAAAAAAAATACCTACGAATTTTATTATTGATTCGGGACGAGAATCATTAGCATAGTTACCTCCTTTAATTTGACGAGGATGCAAATCACACCTTGTATACACTCCTTTGCAAGCAAGCAAAAAAACATAGTAATTTAGTTATAAAGAGGTTTTGACTCTAAGCGGCTGACCGCTATGGCGGCCAACCGCGAAGAAACCGCGTTAAGCGGTTGGACCGCTCGAGTCTAACCGCCTTTACTCCACAGGAGCTGCAGTTAGAAACCATACGGCATCCTCCGTACTC
Source organism: Standfussiana lucernea (assembly GCA_964057025.1). Lineage (NCBI taxonomy): Eukaryota > Metazoa > Arthropoda > Insecta > Lepidoptera > Noctuidae > Standfussiana > Standfussiana lucernea. The sequence goes on from OZ059785.1 coordinate 8,270,667, forward strand.
GCCAGACCTTGCTCCAACTGACTACCATTTTTTTTTCGTGATTTGGACAATTATCTACGTGGTAAAAAAATGTCTTCCCAGGAGGCAGTAAAAAATGCTTTCATACAGTTCTATCACAAAGGCATAAGTGAACTTCCTATTAAATGGCAGCAATGTATAGATAATGAGGGTAAATATTTTGACTAAATAAATATGTTACATCGTGGAAAAAAACGAGTTTTAATTCTGCAGTATAAATCGGCAATTTAATACTTTAACACCTAATATATTGTATAAGTAGCTCTATTTGAAAAAAAAAAAGAAATTACTTACATTCTTTGTTAAGACACGGCCTACCCTGTTTTCTAAATAGTTATTAAATGTACTTCTAATACGCACATTCTGAATCTTATATTTTTAACAGTATAAACTTAGAGTCCAAACTGTACAAATCATACACAGGAATAAGATCTTTCATATAAGTAGAATTTCCTGGACCAATATTTCTTACTATTCCAGCATATTGCTTTCAAACCTCAGAAGATACCGCAGTGCACTTTCAATAAGTGTTAGAAGACAGATGAGGCCTCGTTTCACAATAAAGTATTGAAATCTTTTCCAGTCTTTTTTCCCAGAAATGGTGCTGAAGCTTCGCAGGGCGGTTGATATTGCATGAACTCGAAACGCGACGATCCGCCGGCCTCTCTAAGCTCGGCGACGATTCTATTTACTTCTGATGTGAAATTTTAGAGTTCACAATAAAAAAGCGCGGTTTTTTATTTCTTCATTGTACAAAAGTTTACGACTTATGCCACTAAGAGGTATTGTGTTATATGAGTCTGCTGGGACCCGGCAAATGAGGTTTTATATGATGTAGTTATTTCTGACGCAGCAATATATTGTTTTAAGTACAATAATTCTCTGCAGTAGTAACATTATTTATGATCATTCGGATTTTAATTGCTTGTCGAGAATATTGACAAGGATTTTATGGAATTTTTAACGACAAGTTATATTCTAGCTATATTTATATCTTGTACTACATAGATATCAAGATGAAATACGTGAACTAAACAAGTTTTAGTGATAGAAAATAGAATCTCACACCGACACTCCGACACTTTGCAAAGTTATGAATGAACGGTCTCAAAGGTTTATCATTGAAATAGATTGCATACAGCGTTGTTACTATTCTAGTGTGAATTGACCTGAAGAGGTTAAAGGTTGTCTTGTACTTTTATTCTAGTAGGCCATTCGATCGCGTAGGTTTGATAGTAGAAATAGAAATTAAGTTGTCGTAGGCGGAATGCCACCTTTTTAACATTTATTTGATATTATGGGGCGAGGCTGTAAGGGCCTTTAATAACCTGAGTCATTTTAATTGAAGATATAACAAAAGACTGAACAAATGAAACCGAATGATAAGCAAACTTTTTAAAGTGTAAATTATCTTTTAGCTATACTAATATTATAAACGCGAACGTGTGTCGGTCTGTCAGGTCTGTTCTGTTACCTGTCTATATTTGACACACATGTGAACCATAACCTAGTTTAGGACATAGGAGCGTGTTATCCCGCTAAGTATGTGGCGTTGCGGCGCAGCCTGTCCCATCTACGTCAAGCTTTAGACAGCAGTAGCACAGCCATAAATTAAGTTATCTAAAAACCCTTGAGAAAAAAATCCAATTTACGTTAAAACAGTCCAAATAGATCTAGATTTAAGGATTAATGTAGGCAAACCTTAAACCATTCAGACGTAGATCGAAATAAGCTCGAGCACTGACAGCCGGGATTAGGGATTCGTTTCACAATGCTATCTAGCTTGAAACATTAATGGAATCTGAGAATCACACAACATATGTATATCTGGGTTGTATGTCGAGATTATCTTACATCCAGGCTGAGGCTTTGTTCACACTCGGGCACATTTATTTCGGCATGGTTTTGGAGCGGATCTAGGACATTTGCGCAAGTGTCTTTCGCGCATACTTGTCTTCAGCACTTCTTTTAACCTTTAGTTAAAACGTGGACAATGGTGTGGGTTACATGTTTGTTTAATCTTGGATTAAGTATCTCTCTGTATTTTGTAGCATGTAACTGTTTTTTGTGCCTAACAATAAATAAATAAATAAGTGTTCTGATACCTTTTGAAATTACTTCCTTTAAGCGTATTTTTTTCCTTGTGGTTTGACAAAATCATACCAACACAACGTTGAGAAGGGAGTAAAGAACTTCAGAAAAAAAATTGTAGCTTTGCTCTTGTGCGATCAACACATGGGATCAAAATGGGTAACTGCTGTTCGCTAAGTTTTCGAGACTGAATAACCATTTTACACGTTGCGATTAGAAACAAGTATATAATAGTAGTCAAGGGCGACTGTAACATATTCAACCTTTTCACGTTACAGTAATTTCCATACGTTTGATGTTCTCTGAACGTAGTTTAAGATAATATATTCCCATTCAAAAGGAATCCTTGTTAATTGCGCCCTTTTAACAAATGAAACGATATTCCGAATTCTTTGTATGATCAATGAAAATATACATGTCCTTTGAGTTTTGCTTGATTTATGAATACATAAATATCACTCAAGGAAGTTCTCAGTAGTGCAATTCAGCTTAATTTCCCTTACTAAGAATGCGTACACCGTATAATATTTTCTAATCGCATTTATATATTTTTTAATTAATTTATCTTAAGGTGAATTTTGTTGAGAGAGAGATTGAGAGAATCAGGTGGTAAGCCACAAGCGGCTATGTTGCAATCATTAAAACTGTGTTGCTGCGGTCTGCCATTCCTATTGGGAACCGTTGCAGTTTGTTGTTGCTGGCGACTTCGGAAGACCACCATTATGAGAAAGTCAGCTTCACGAAGCTGTCCACCAAGAGTTCTGTACGTCAAATTAAGTAACTCTACGCAAATTTATTGCTGGGAAACGACTTCTTTTTTAGGGTGAAGTTTTGCGGGCAACCAGCGTCCGGCACTAGTTGTCCGGCATTTTGCTGAACTGGGCCTATTTAGCGCAGCCGTGAGTCACACAATATTTCTTGGTTAGTTTTAAATTTTATTTTATATTTGCTTTTTTATATTTTGTATTGTGTACTTGTGGCGTGTGCCAATAAACGTTTTTCTTTCTTTCTTTTCTTTACGGTAGGACTAAATGTAACTCACTCAAAATATTATTCTGATGGATGCATTGAATACTACAGGGGTCACGGAGGTATTTAAAGTAAAGTTATAACATTAAAAACCTGAATAAAAAAAAATACTTGAGAAGAAGTTGGAACTTTGACCCTCAATATCTCCGTAACTAGAAGGTTCTCAGGTACAAAAGAACAACAAAATTATCGCAGTAATGAGAACAACAGCTTTTAAGCTACGTTAACGGTATTTTTTACACCGATTAGATTTATAAATGAACGGAGTTTTAACGGTGCTGCAATCGGCCATAGAATAAAATAGAATATACTTATTGCCATATCGCAATCTAAGAAAGTGTTTTCATAATGCTACATAAAAACCAGTTGAGCCGCTGCGGTCTGTTATTCTTATTTCGAAAATGGGTGGTGTTGCTGCTGCGGTTTGCGGTCGTGGACGCCATGGCCTATAGTCCTCCCATACCTTGTCAGCAGCAACCCCATAGTAACCTTATTTCAACGGTGTTAAAGATCACTGTCATTTTGACCGATTTCCAGTGGCAGCAACCCAATCGCAACCTTAAAATAATGATGATAAAGACCATCGTGGTTTTGACAGTGATTCAAACTCACCTTTATATGAATGTGCTCATATGAGGATAGAAGAAGACGATAGATGCAAAAGGCTGTTGAACTCACCGAGGCAGCTGACGGCTCCGTCTCATGATGGTATGTGGAGTGATGCCGGATAGTCCCCGCCATGCCGTTGTCACGTCGATCTACATATCAATGACGTCACATGACGTGAACCGTCATTCAACTGTTTTCATCATCGCCTCACCTCCTTTGCAAATGACTTCGAAAATTCATGGTACGAGTAAGTTACTCACAAAGTTTTTAAATATGCATTTACTTGGGATATTTATCACTGTCGCATATTAAGTTGGTTTTTAATTAATTGTGTACCTACTTATGCACTTTGTCTGGATCTATTAATTCTGGGTATTTTACAGCAGGTGTGATAAAATAAGTTCTAGAAGAAAAAATAATAGTGATTTCATTTTCTGTGCTAGTTACTGGGCTTTCATTAGGTTTTATTTCGTAATTCGTGGGTTAAAATAATCGGTTCTAAGCTGCAGTGACTTTGTTCTTTATTTTCCTATGCAACTTTCATTATATTTAAGTGGCTAATCTTGCGATTCCCTCCAGAACATATTTACAGGTACTTTCAAAATATAGGTATGGATTTCAAAGGATTCCTAAGCCTTTCCTGGAAGTAGTTAGCTGTTGTGACACTTGGTTTCTAACTGTAGGAAGTTGCTATCAAGGAGACCAGCTTAGCAAGTATGTCGTGTTAGGATTGATTCCTCTTGTGACTGCACACAGAGGATCTTGCGGGATAAGTGTCCACTTCCATTCAGTACTGTATCTTGCGTTCATGTGAACTATTTATGCGTTTGGCTGAATATTTAATTTAAATAGGTATTAAGTGTTCAGGTTTTGAGTTTATCTCTTTTTACTTGAGATAGAAATGTGGTAAAATCATAATTAATGTTATTGTTAATACTTTTGAAAACTGTAGTTATTAATAGTGTTTGTTCCAATCAAATCATGCTCACTAAGCTCAATGGATATCTAACCTATTATTATAATAGTGGAAGGATAAAACTTTCTGGTCACGATTGTATTGGGATAATTACCTCCGAACGACCTTCTCAATAAATCCTAATTCATTGTTGAGGATTCTATATAGATTTCTGTGGCTCAGAGTAATTTATACGACCAGATGCTGAATAATTAGTTTTGTATCCATTTATACATATAATCATGCTTTTGGAATAATAATAAAAAATAAAAATTTATAGTTAGGTATTTATATTTCTTAAAGTAGCTTAGAAGTGAAGAAAAAATATGAATGATGGACATTAAAGTTAACGATAGTTTTAATTGTTGTTTAACTAAAAATCTTAAAAAAACGAAGTTATGATTAAGTTCTAAACTTTGACCAAATATTTTTTACAGTTAAGTGCAACCTACAGCAACTCACAAAGTACGACTTTATTCACTTTACTTCGGTTGAGGTCGCTACGCTGTAGACGTCGTAGCGCTACGGGGCTACGGTGCTACGAGCGTGCGGGTCCCGGCGTAGCGGTTGGCGCGCGACTGCCGCAGCGTGTAGCAAGCGACTCGCTCTAGCCGCGCGGCCCGCGCACTCCGCACCGTAATGATTGACAAAATACTTCACCTGTGTTTTTTCTTAGAGAACAAAGCAGAAGGCAAGCAACATACGTCCTAACAATTAACTATTTTAAAACAGAAAAAAAAGTCTTACGAAAAAAATTATGGCACGAAATTCGCGGGTCACTGGGGATGCACTTGCGTAGTCGCTTTGTTCTCCATTAAAATGCAAATTTTTAAGTAAACTTTTCAAAATGTTTTGAAAAGCTGACAATGGCCGAGGTTTTAAACTATAAACAAGTTTATGAAAAAATATTGTACAAAAGCAATTTTCTATTTGACTATTCAATAAACTTAAAATCAAATAAAAAACACGTCAATGGGACATACGAGTATAAGCCGTGTATCTTTTCTCTCAAGAAATAAGAGTCAACACACAGTAAAGTGAAATGGTGCTGGACGATAAGCGGTCGCCATCTCTCTTGTTTTTGATCTTTTCCAATTGGCACAGCGGAGTCTGCACTTGCGGTTACATGTATTAGAAGACACACACACACACATAGCTTCACCATAAATCTACGATCTGAAGCAAGTTTTACTAATATAATACTATAATTATCATCATAACATAACATCATGACCTGGAAGTCTATAAATAGTCTCCGGACCCGGGTTACCCGCAGTAAGGAAAATCTGCTCAGGTGGAGATTCATTAATGATTGCGCCACACACAGCACCATATTTGCACTCCAGGGCAGGAGTGTAAATATGGTGCTGTTACACAAACGATGGCGTACTTAATATAGTATCCTGCGTTACCTGTTATTTTTGTATGTACATTGCAGGAACTGATGGACGCTACTGAAGACGCCAAACTCGTGGCTCAACAGCATAACATAACATCACGCCTACATTTTCCGAAGCGATAGGCAGAGGTGTACCATATCCACTCGCCAGTTATGAGTAAGTCCCAGTCATGTAATAAGGGCCAGCCTTTTGCCATATACCGGGCCCAAATCCAGACACCGTTCGGCTCGTTCGGTCGTCGGGCTTCTATTCTTGAAATTCTTGATGCAAATACCCAATAACTCTTTGCCCGTCCTGGGAAACAAACCCAGGACCTCATGCTAGCAGTCGCGTTTATAATAAAACATCGGAAGATAGTGCCTAAATACATCCATTTGCACGTTGGATTTTGAAACTTAGAACCTTTGACGAGCGTCGAAGATTCAACATCCGCTGTTTAGGCTTCACCTCTAGCAGTCGTCCAGTGTTTGCAAAACCGGGCATTAATAAAATAAAATAAACAAAAGTGGGCATTGAATAAATACAACAGTATACTTTTTAAATAAGATTTAGAGATAATCTGACGCGGTATTAAAAAATCTCATCCATATTTTTATAAATTACTTGATATAGTTTTAAACTTATATTTTTCAAGTGATGACTTAGTACAAGTTCTTACATTCAATTTGGTTACTTTGCATTAAACCAATGTTTTCTAATAGAATTAAGAATAAATTAAATGATGTTTTATTATAAAAATTAATTACGTTTCATTAGTTCTTCAGATACGTCATGTGGGAAGTGCTAACAACGTGTATGACCGAATGAATGAACGTGACCAAAGCAACAAAAGAACGCAAGGATCGTGTCAGGATGGGATAAAAATTTTTGCACCTGTTTTGTAAATTACATTATAAAGTGCTTTAAAACAACTCGGTCCGTTGCAATGTCTTCCTAACCCTTCGTTTTTCTTTTTTTGACCTTCTAGAAGCCCATAGTGACGTCACACCCTACCACGCGGGAGCGAGCTGCATCAGCAAATCTGATCTAAGCCAGGAAAAGGGTGAAGTTAAAGCTTAGTGCCTGTTCTAGGTCAAAGATCTGAATTTAAGCCAGTTTACACCATAATTATTATTTTCTCTAAAGCCCTCTAAAAATCTCATGCAGTCCACTGCTCTTAATTAAAGGCCCACGTGCCACATTTGTTGCCCGACTATCGAAACCGGCCAAGAAATGTTGTACTAAGCAAGATCTGTGTAAGTCGTTAACTCCATCAGTAATTATTAATCTACATATGTTTTTTTTTTTTTTTTTAAAAAAAAACGTTGCCCCACACTAGGAATTTCTCCTGTATCGTGGGTGCGTTTACAAACATTTAAAGTCACATATACAAACAACCAGACCCGGAACAACTATCTGTAGGCCATACAAATATTTGTTCCGTGCGGGGATCGAACCCGCGACACGCAGTGCAGCTGTCAATCGCTCAGCCACTGCGCCAACCGTGCCGTCAAAAAACGAACCGTTAAAAACGATACCTGCATTAAAACTTCAGTATTTTTCCAAGTTAAAGTAGCAGTGGGCGTACAGCCACCCACGTACATAGTCCACGTGAACATCTTTGAAAAATTCTATTGAAATAAACTACCAGAAAATATTCCTTCTTCGAATGAATATATAAAGTGCAGCAAAGTGTGAAAATAGCTTTCATTGTGTGCAAAGGTACGAGATACAAGAACTTACGTTCGTTTGTAGATAAAATAAAACGGGAGCCGGTGTAAAACGATACTTCTCACTTTAAGTGTCTCTATTTACGCTGCCATCGTTTTTCTCCGTAGGGATCAGTGAAAGGGAAAGGGAAAGTGTGAAATAACACTGAAATTACTTGAATTCAATTAAGAAATGTTAAATAATTAAGTAGTTAAATAGGTACGTTAATATCGTAAAATATATTACAATGTCATCATTAGATACCTGATTATATGATTGTAACATAAAATCAACGAAATACATGCATAAAAAAAGCTAAAATATGCAACATAAAAACAGCAAAAAATAAATGTGCACGATACTCCGATTGTTATGCATTTTCTTCAAAAAAACAGCCATAATATGCAAATGCATATTCAAATATGCGTTTCATATAATCTGGTCTCTAGTCATCATCATCTACCTAGCCTTTTCCCAACTATGTTGGGGCTGGCGTCCACTGTAACTATATGCAGCTGAATAGCAGTATTTTACATGGAGCGATTGCCTTTTTGACCCAACAACCCAGTTCCTTGAATTAAAGAAGGTAAAATAAATAATTAGTTACATTATAGTAGTATACTTTTCGTTAAATATGTATAAAAAATATAACAATGTCAAATGAAGCTAATTAAAAGCTACGGGCAAAATTTTCTTGCATTTTTATTGTAAGTTATAGACCATAAACACAAGGTCAACTTCAATGTAATAAATCGTGTGCTGAATTTCCACGAAATATTGTTGTTTTTATGGAAATTCCTATGTCATGTCGTAGCTCTAAATAGCTAGAAATGGCTGTATAAGAAGAGGCATTTCTTCAGTTAAAATGACATTAGGCGGGCCAAGTGTGACGAGGACCGATGGCCAATGGAGCAAATGATTTCTGGAATGGAAACCGCGTATCGGCAAGTGAAGTGTAGCGTGGGACGCCCCCCAGCTAGATGGATCGACGACCTTGTCTTGTCTGGGGCAGACTGAGTGTACAAGACTGAGGACAAATAGTGTTGTGGCGCAGTTTGGAGGAGGCATATGTAGCAGAGTAGTGCGACAGACTATGTTAATAGAGTGCGGGAGATATTGAGATCATCATCATACTCCTGCCCTTAGCAGTTATTATAACGGGCTGGTGTCCGCAACTACACGTCTAAAGCGCGTATTTACCCGATTGCGCCAGAAGGAGGGTTATGCTTGTCGAGAGTATGTATGTATTTATGTATGTTAGTATGTAAGTATGTGTGTATGTAAGTATGTATGTAAGTATGTATGTAAGTATGTATGTAAGTATGTATGTATGTACAATTGTTTGGCACGCTCTGCGGCCTGAACGGGTCGATGGATTTTAGCTTGAAAGGTGTCGTTAGATTCGTATTTACTGTGAGAGTGACACTTGGTATATCAAAATATAAAAAAAAACAAAATGGCAGATTTTTGGCGGAAAACTGAAATGTTTGGCACGCTCTGCAGCCTGAATAGCTCGATGGATTTTAGCATCAAAGGTGTCGTTAGATTCGTATTAATTGTGAATTAATTCGTATTAATTTGGAAGCAGGCGGGACCCATTTGAGTTTGAAAATATAAACATGGAATTAAATAGCTCCCGCCTGCTTCCAACTTTTTCAAATTTAAAATGTGCCTGTTCTTAGTTTTTAGTGTTTTTTTTAACTTAAGTTTTTACCGCAGTCGGGTTTCTATAGTTTTTTTAATTACTTTTTTTTTTGCGTACGGTTCATCCTAATTTATTTAGGGTCGGCAGGGCATGTTTTCTTCACGGGCGATATTCAGATACATTCACTACCAAATTCCTTAATATACCTTCGCTTATTTTCGAAGCAGGAAACCCAAGAGTTGTCTATTATTTTAGGTACCACACTGTACAATGCATGACCTAAATCATAAATTCCCAAACTATGTTGGAAACAGCGCGTATAACGGTATTATTAATATATTCATGTATCTTTGAATCAAGTCTTGTTCACCAAACATGACCTATACACTCTATATATTGTACACAATTGTTCAGTATAATGTATACAGCCATGTTGCATGCTAGTTCAAATCACAACTGCTCAATTAAGTATTCATACGTGTAATGGATATTACTATATCATGAGTAGGTACCGTTTTAAGTACGAACAGACACGATTGAGTCTACCTGTTGAAAGCGAAAACATCGATAGTCGAATATTCTGTACTTATTATTTTGGGCACGTAACTTTATTTCGCGGGATATTACGTCCAGATGAAGTTGTAATGATGCTATCTTTTTATATGTTTTTGGTAGCTAAATTAAGGTTGCCTACACGACATTGATTTTTTTTTTGGGTGGATGCTTTTGCCAAATACAATACCTAGAGGTAAAAAAAGTTAGCCTAGAGGAACAGAATATTTAGGTTGAATCTTTTATAAGCATGCCGACTGAAACAAGAGGTTTAATGATTCCGGTATATTTGACGAGAAAGATACATAAATAAACATTTCGTTTCATTGGTTTAAAATGCCACAAAGCAGTCACATTTGCTTATTGGTACTTACGAATACTGAACCTTTTTTTTGAAAGTCGTTAAAATGGGATAAGGTCTTTACCTTAACGATACTATTAACCTACTTACAACAAAGATCTCTTGACCAAGCGCCTTAATTTCATTTTTGGGGCTTGTTTGTTCGCCGTAAGAACTCATGGCTATGTAATTTCATTTATTGCTTAGTATTATGACAAGGAAAACGAAGGACTAATATTAATTAATTACAATGTAGTACATTGTATGTTAATTATGTTAATCAGCATGCTATTCAGGCAAGCTTTGTATAATGATATCATGTTCAGAGGATGCAGGTTAATTTTTCCTTGAATTTATATATTTACCTTATGTAAGGCATGTTGGCTTCACAGTCGATACCTACGTTATTAGCTAGTAATAATACGTTGTTATATATATCACTGGAACTCTATATATATTTATATGGCATACTTGGTAGGTGTTTAATGGTACCAAGACTGATTTATATTGTGGTCAGTGGAAATAGACCAGGGAAAATCCCAAGAGGGCAGCAACCAAAACGGTAGACCGACCCAATCTTCCAGTCTTTGGGGCTATATTTTTAGGAAACTTAAAGAATGGACCAGGAAATCCAGCGCCAAGCGAGGATAAAATATCAACAAAATGGGTCACGATTCTCAAAACTGACGGACCCAGTATAAAGAAAAAAATCTAAATGTATCTACATTTTCACGAAACATTTTGTTTTTCGTACTTGCTAAGTTGTTTGCTACGAAGGAACCCAATTTTCCCTTCAATTACACACACTTCTATCGCACACACGAATTGTATTTACAAACAATATTTTTATCAACGCATTCCATTACGCTACAAATGGTGGATAACATCGGTACGAGCTAAAAGTAGGTCATCGTCACAAATAATTCGGCATTCCGTATTCAGTCAGTCTTACAATAATATTATGTTAACCTGTTTATCGTTTCGTGTAAACAGGTAAATAAAATGACACTTTGGGATTACTTAAAGTTATTTATGGTAATGTATCATTGATGCACATATATTTGAGAGGTTATGGTAAGGTTCGACGGGCCGGACAAATATTTGCAGCGAGCATCGAAGTCCGTCCCAGGGTTGTTTTTTCGTTCGAAACAAAAATGTAAGACGCAGAAATAACACCTCATCTCGGTTTGTGTTTCATTCTAAACAACGCCGACATAATTAAAATGAAAACGAGATATATTATCTTGAATGTTTTGCTTTGTTTATGTGTTTGTCTGGTACACACACAGGTTTGTGGTTAATGAAACACGGTTAATTATAAGAGACTGGTGATATGTGATCTCGGAATGTTTACTTTAAGCTTTTGCGACTACTATAAATAGCAGGGTTCGAGATTAACAAGATATTTTTTTTTCAAAATTATCATGATAATAATTATACTCGCTGATCGTCAAAAAAAACTGACTTACAGTTGCGATGGTGGTGATTGATGGTCTGTGTGAAGGATGATATGGCTTGAAAGGAGGTGACTCCTGAGATCTGAGATGAATGGTAATCTATACATATAATAAATCTGTAGACGTGGTGTTTCTGTACATTGAAAATATTAAAAAAAAAAAAATTAGGCGTGTTAAAGGATAACAAACAGAACCCGTTTATACTATTTTTAGAATTTTTGTCTGTTTGTCTGCAGTCTGTGAGTCTTCGGCTATGTTTGTTTGTTTAAGTATCACGTGAAAATTACAAAACCAATGTGGTTAGTTTTAATGCCAAAATATTGTGCGTAACTTAGTAAAGGTTTGGTTTTCGTTTTTGTTTCATTGCAATCTGTGCTCTAAATCAAAAGATATATGAATTTAAAGTGTTCAAGAAGCAATCATCACCATTACTTATTAAGATACATGAAACGACATCTATTGAATGAAACTGGTACTAATGAATAAAGATGAAGTGCTCACAACATAACTTTAAATCGACTTAATATACTAACTACTTAATAATCTAACCTTAAAGTACTTTAAAATGTTGAGTTCTTTAGAAGTTTGGAACGGTTTCACTCAGTTATAATAATAAGAATCATTTACCTATAAAACAGTCTACACTTCACAAAGGAATGAGGGTAAGACCTAAGTGATTCATAACGATTCACGTCGACTTCTAATAATGATTTGTGTTGCAAATCCAAGTGTAACTGAAGCTTCCAGTAGCAGATTTTTCGACACACATCAAGTCAGTGAGCGAATGACGTTTGCAGGTGTCCTTGTAATACATTTTCACGCAGACGATGCGATCACAAGAAACCGATTCCGTCATCCCGTGTCTAGAAAATACAAGTTTATAAAGGTCAGGAGGTCCCGATGCGATCTGGATTAGATTAAGACCAAGTTTGCTTACATATCGAAGGATGACTTCACTTCTGTTTTACTTCAGTATATAAACTGTGATTTCAGACGACGTTTCAGTGTGATTATGTTTCTCGTCTCCTTATACAAACTTCAAAGCGGAAATAAGCTTTTGCTCCGTAATGAGACTAATAAAGGCTTATTTACCTTTGTACATGTACTGTACTTTTATTAGTGTCATTTCCACGTTAATTTAGAGTTAAGTATTGGTTTTACAAATTGGTTATTAGCTTATCATTCAAAAACATATGTAAGTACGAAATTACTGGGCCCATATATTTATTTATTAAAGCTTAAATTAATTTCAAAGTTTAAGTCAAAATTTTAAATTGAAATGAACCATTTTGAACTTTGATCTTTAAGAATCAAAGTACAACAAGAAGCAGAAGTGTTTAAGGATAATTTGGAAGTGAATGTAAACAGGCGAAAGTTTGTTAACAATCACAAAAACAGAGTGGGTGTAAAAAGCAGGTGATAGTGGAGACTAGCTACCTGTTGCTGCGAGCGTGGTAGCGAGTTTCCGTCGCGTCCTCCGGCCACATCCGCTATGATAAACAGACAGTGATGTTATCACAACATCACACCGCTACTATATAATCTGATTAGGAAAAGGAACGCTTCGTTCAAGGAAGTCGCGCCAACAAAAATACTGGCGTGTTTGTTGTTTCGTTTTCTTTATTTCAGTTTGAATGACGTGTTGATGCGTGTTTGGAGGCCATATTATTTTTTAGAATGTCACGATATCAATAACGCGGCTAGTACCGTTTTCTAATTAAATTATCTTTTTATTTTTGTCTTGCAAATGAGGTAAATGTGATGTTTTTTTAAATTACCTAGTCGAAGGTAATCGAAAGCCATCACTTTATTTATTTAAACTTTCTCCAACAAGGAATAGAGTTTATATAACCAAACAAAACCATTAGGTTAATGTTAATACATTTAGTAAAATATAAAAATAAAATAAAACTACTGGAAATATTTTAATGAGCCTCAAATAATATTTCATCTTCAAATTATGTATCACACCTTTTTTTAATTTTTAATTTTTGGTCTTATTAAAAACTATATTCTTAGGTATCATTAAAGTTTTTCTACGAAAAATTCCCGGTGTGAGCATGTCAATACTATGCAGTAGCTAAAGATTTAAAGGATTTTTCCGATACTTACGTCATTCAGTTACTATACGCCATTTCTTGCAAATACAGCTCGTTTGGCATTCCAAGCGAAACCTTAAGAAAACGCGCTATTAAACGTGTTTTCATAGCAAACCTTGCACGAGATTCAGAAACTGCGTGTGTTCAACTTTGTTACATAATTTATGTGCAATTGTGTGTATGTATATTAGATTTCTCTCAAACATTTGCTGTTGTGTGCGCATGCATTTGTTTTAGTTATTATCAAAACAGAGGTATATTTTAAAGCTATTTGGATTCCAAAGGTTTAATAGAAGTTACGACTATCGGTGAACATTACCTTCAAGTTTATGATTATTTACCGTGTTAAGGACTTTGCACAGTACAAAATTCTACCGTAAGAAACATGGTATAAAGCTCATATTTCAATGTTTTACGAGTCGGCGTCGAGTCTGTATAATGTGCGAAGACCTATAGGTACTCACGCGCATGCCAAACAATTTTCTGAGATCCTTATGATTAAAGGCCGAATGCTAAAACTGAATGACTACGGCATAACTGCTACTTCGTAACTGAATTATATGTCACCGATGCAATAAAAAAAAAATTACTACCCGCATTGGGCCTGCATGTTGGATTAAATACACTTACTCACTCCTTCTCGTAGACGGGAGGCCGTTGGAACGTTGGGAGCTATCCTAAAATCATCATCTTTCTGCCCCTGTCCCATGTTACTTGGGGTCGGCGCAACACGTTTTTTTCTTCCATTCTACTCTGTCAACCGTCACGCTATCATTTACACCCTTATCTTTCATTTCAGGAGTAGCACTGAAGTGCATTGAAAATGTTTAGAGGTGATTTTAATTGTATTTTTATCGTAATTTTTAAATTGCATTTATAAGTGTATTTTTGTGTTAATTTACGTGTTTTTGTGGTAGTAACATCGCATTGGCGTTATAGCTGTTAAGGTGTAATAATTTCGAAATAAATATCACACATATATTATGGGTATTTTTCACCGAAATCTGATGACATAGATAAATTACTGTTCAGTGACACAAACACTTAATGAACAAACGATTTTCATCAGAAGCGTAGACAACATAACTTAACAAATTATTGACTTCGTTTAAAGTTAATATAAAATAATAATCTAAGAAAAAACAGAGAAAACGAAAGTTATTCAAATTAAAGTAAGAACATAGTTAAAGTAAGCAAGTGAACCGTTATCGTGATTTGCGTCACCGGCCCGCCCACGTCACCGTCATGATAACTCTTAAGAAAACACGCAAGTCGCAGCCCTGCTTAGTACAGGCACGTGCAATCATGTTCATTTATTTATACAAGAACACGTAACATTTTATAAAATCACACCTGCAATTCCCTGAGGGTTAGGCAGAGGTGTACGTTATAGCGCACTGAGAGGAAGCACAACATCAAGATAACTGGAAGGTTAAAAACATCTATCTGAAGAAGCAATTTACCCATTCAAATTGAAGTTTTTTAAGTTATCGTTAGATAAGCTAGCAAGAAGTTGACCCACCTTGTTCTAAGTGGTCACACAGATGACGCAGCTTATGGACTGTAATATTTTAAACAAACCGACTGTGTTGCCACACTAAGAGACAAAATTCATGAAAATTAAAGCAAATGGGTCAGGAGTTGTAGGTACCTAAGCTGTGGATCCCAATTTATTTGTAGTGTCACTTACAACTTTTCATCAAAAGATTTTGGAACAGATTATAAGTACATAGTCTACTACCACTAAATTCATAAATAGAATGCTTTAAAATAAAATTCAATTCGTTTCTCAATTAATTTGAAGCTAAAGTTTTCATCCCTGAGTATTTACGTCTTCTAGCCTTTCCGTAGCTATTTAGACTCCGGCTTCATGTCTTACCCGGTGCGGCCGAATATCAGATTACGAAGACTAAATAACATTTTCCACAACCCAATTAGCAAGAGAAACCTAAGCTAAACACTAAAGTTAAACAGGTTTTAAAATTTTCGGGTTTCAGCAGGTTCGTACCATTTGCTAATAGATAAGGTATTTGTATCACATGACGTGGCAAGTAGAATTAGGTAATCTATACTAATATTATAAATGCGAAAGTTTGGCTGGATGGATGGATGTTTGTTGCTCAATCACGCTAAAACTGCTGAACGGATATGGATAAAATTTGGCAGAGATTTTATTCCACTTGAACGAAGTCGCGGACAACAGGCTAGTAACTAATAATGGCGATAAATCTATCTGTAAGCATGCAGATTAATCGAATGGCAAATGTTTTGTATGTTATTACTACAAGGCTTCATGTTAGTGTTTTCGCATTGTACGCAATGCGTAATTACTCTGAAAATACGGTAAACTACGAAACAAGAAAACTCGGGATGTTAGTGCATAGGCGCTCATAAAAATTGTATTACGAGTTTACGACCTCTTCCGAGCTCTGGGCGCATTTAAATGAGTATGATGCACTGCGGAATCACCAAGAAGAAAGAGTTTGCAATGAGTAAGCGTTCTTATTTCCATTGCAGTGTAAGGCCGCGTCCGACCGACTGTGAGCGTCAAGTTTAAAAGGTTTAAAAAAACGCGTCACCGATTGATTGTCCTTTGTCTTAATAAATCGACGGCCTCAATCAATTTACAGACGACGGCTGACTACTTGCGTCTGGTGGGAAATTGGCCAATATAGTTCTATTTTCTGTATGAATGAGTAAAATCGTCTTGATCAGATAGCAGTGTTTATCCAATGGTAATGGCTACGATTTACGAGTATCATATTATCTTATAATATCTTAACTACTGCTCTCAAACGGTGAAGGAAAACATTGTGACGAATCCGGCATGTCCTGGACCCAAAAAAAATAAACTACATGTGACGTCTGCCAACCCGAACTGTGCCCGCGTGCTCGATTGTAGCCCACTCTTTCTTACCTAGGGGAGACAGAAGTGGGAACATTTTCATTCTTTTCATTCTTTCTTTTCCGTGGCCGTCGAGAAATACATATCTCTCAGGTTTGCTGGTTTGGTTTCCTCACGATGTTTCCCTTCACCGGAGCATCTGATAGTTATACAATACGCACATGAATCCGAAAAATCTGAGGTGCGTGTTTTGGGTTCGAACTCGAAACCTACGACTTGGCAGACAGACGGTCACACCCCTATTTTATAACATTAAAAACTGATTTATGTGTTGATGTGTTTATTTTCTGCGTCTGCAAAAGAAACATGCACTGTACCTACATGTACAATTAATTTTTGACCACGCTGATGTCTTTTGTTTTTTTTATTACATTCTCACAGCCGGCCGCTTACTAAACGTATGTCTGGTGTGATTACAGGTCTCTTTTTCGTGAATGAAATAATTCTTAAAATCACATACCTAAATTAATTAAAATGAAATTTCAATTAAAAACCATAATTATGTTCGGTGAGTAATTAAGAACTCATCAATTTTAAGTAGGAACTCAACATCAATCGACAAAAACTTTTTTGCAAAAAAAACCGACTTCCACAAAAAACACTAAAAAAGTGGAAAATAACTTTACTTTCGGAAGTCGGTGAATATTGTTTGTTTCATTGACTTTTTTGCCACCGACTTCCGAAAGTAAAGTTATTTTCCACTTTTTCAGTGTTTGTTTTGGAAGTCGGTTTTATTTGGCAAAAAAGTTTTTATTTTACCCTTTTTAGTTATCGCATCACACACAAATCCTTGTCAAGTATCAATTTCGCAATTTCTTTTACTTGGATGACATATTTTTTCCAGCTATTTTGATTTAAAAACCAAACAGTTGAACCGATTTTGATGAAATTTCTATGGGACCAATCGGGAAGTAGATCCATTCAGATTAAAGAAGAATTTTTGAAATCGGTTCATAAATGACGAAGATAAGAGGTAACAAAAAAAAAAAAAACATACAACCGAATTGAGAACCTCCTCCTTTTTTTGAAGTCGGTTAAAAATAAACAAGTAATACATGATGTTACCTGTAAGAAATTGGTACACTAGCCAATAAGTCTATTGGATGTACATATGTATCTCATATCTTTGTATCAGCGTATTCAATTGTTGGTGAGCCAAATTAATAAAATAAAATCAACGTAGTTGCTGCCTCTGCAGAAGAAACATACATTCATTAATTA
Organism: Standfussiana lucernea; assembly: GCA_964057025.1. NCBI lineage: Eukaryota > Metazoa > Arthropoda > Insecta > Lepidoptera > Noctuidae > Standfussiana > Standfussiana lucernea. The sequence continues at coordinate 8,288,677 of OZ059785.1, forward strand.
TTCATGTATAATTAATGTTTCGCCACGTTTACTTCCACATAATATTAATTAATCATTTCCTGCACTGTTCATTTAGTCCGTGACTGTCCCCTGTACTGTGTGGGAGTACTGGGAGTGGACAATTTGCTGCTACTTTGTGCTCGCGGTACATGTAAATGGCTGTATTCTACAGAGCGTTGATTGAATGAACTGTAATGGCAGCTAATGAGACTTGTTACAAGACAAGATATTTTTATTTTATCTGGAGGTGAGACTCATGCAATGTTTTCTACGTGTAAAAGTTTGGCACATAGCAGTATGAAGGACAGTGGCATAATTATAGTGTAATGAATGATGTTGCAGTGACATCAGCCTTTGATGTATCCAGTGCTGGACACGGACCTCCTTTTTGATAGAGGGAGTGAGCTATAAACCACCACAAGGGCCCAGTGCGAGTGAGTAGATGTCACATGCCTTCGATTTTTTATTCAAGGACCTGCCAGGTTCTCGGGTTACCGTTTCAGAGCAGTGGTGATGAATTAAATTACACAAAGTAACGTGCTAAAAGAGAGATGGATATTGATGTTGAAGGTTGGAAAGAGAGAGGAAGGCCAAAGAAAACATGGATGGATTGTATGAGGAATGATATGAAAGAGAAACGAGTAAGTGACGCCTGACAGGGGTGAATGGAAGAAGATAACTTATTGCGCCGACCCCAAGTAGAATGGGACAAGGGCAGGAAGATGATGCTGAAGATCAACGTGCCTGTCTGGGTTCGAACGCCACTGGCCGCACAGCACTGATGTATATTTATTATGTAAACATCACATCTGTCAGTGGGCAAAGCCAGTTTTATAAACACAACCATATGAATGGGCATTTTCTCCAGTAAATATTTTTTCTAGTACCTACTTCTTTAAGAAACTGACTCATCATTTCAGACGACTTTCGGAGAATTCATCAGAACAGACAGACAGTACAAACAAACATGACAAACAGTATCGTTTCTATTTCTTTGTCTTTTGTCAGAAACGTAAACGATGCACGTCAAAACATACGTTATTTAAAAATACATATAAGAAATAAATATAGCAAAATAAACTGTTGTTGATGTTGTTACAACCTACACACACAGTTGTAACCTACTATGTAGAGAACGAACGTAACGAACTATTTATTTATACAGACAACTGACTAGTCAATTAGTCATACAGTTTGCATATAATTCGTATGTTAAAAGTAGAAATAAGCAAAATTTTTACAGGAATTATATTCGTAGTAATTCGGAAGTTAGTAAGTGGGAAAGATTGTGTTATTGTCACTTCATGTCGTTGCACTATCTATACAATTCTTCTGTACAACAAGGCCACTATACAATACGGCCATTACCTAATCGAAGCGATCGTCGTGCGAACATGCAGCTGTCGCGTTCAGTCATCGCGTATTCCAGCGGCCGGTAGCTTTGGTTATGATACGGGATACCACTTCTTCATCTTCGCCGTGTTTCCCATATTTAAGTTAAACGAGCTTCAAACAGAACTCAGCCACTTAAATGTATCAATTAAAATGTGTTTAATTAACAATCCATCAAGCGTAACCTATACTTAACTAACTTGTTGTTTTGTGTTTGGCTATTCTAAAATCTTCCAATTTTCCAGGAATTACTCATCACAATGATGACAATAGGCTAGCTCCCTATTACATGGGACTTAAAACATAACTGGTGTAATGTGGCTGTACTATTAGGTACATCTCGGCCCAACCCTTCGGGGATTACATTTACAGGCGTCATGTTATGTTACTTCCAATACAACCTTATTTTTTGCTATCAAGAATCTCTTACCAAAAAATCAGCATTTGTGTGCCCTTCATTTCGACGATTTACATGCAAAAAAACAACCCAAACATATTTGGGAACACTGTTTTTTTACGATTTTTGGGTTGGTCCCCCAGTAAAAGTTGTTCATTTATTTATTTATTTAGGATTCCTGATGATGAATTTCAATGATGAACAAAAACTAAGCTTCTATATTATATTGGTATTCTTTCTCAATTCTTTGTAGAGAAAAAAAAAAACACTTTGAAGTTCAAAGCTCTGTTTCCAAGAAAAGAATCACTGGAAAACTTAATGAAAGTAAGAGATCGTGCTAAAAGATGTTACAAACATGTCAATCTTAGCAGAAGTCGGCAACTTCTATTAAGTTACAAGTATCGACACAAAAGGAGGTTATTTGCGAAATGTTTAGGAGTGTCTTATTTAGTTGACTGTTGAAATGTTCGAGGAATTTTTCATAAATATCAAATTAAGGCAACAGTATTGTTGCGCCAGTGTAGCCCGCGAAATTCAAGTTTTCTTACGTTTTCTTGTAATTTCCAGGTCAATGTCGGGTTTTATGTTGATTAAAATAAGATTCGCGAGCGTAACACGTATGCATTATAATAATTAAAATCATCAATACCACCCTCTGAGTTCATTTAATCACGCTTGCCTGGGTTGGTCCGTGGATGGGTGACCACCCATACACACCGAGTTTCCTCCGTGCCTCGGAAAAGCACGTTAAGCCGTTGATCCCGGCTGTCAATTTAAGATCTTTGACAGTCGTTACAGGTAGTCAGTGACCCAAAAGTCTGACAGTCTGACAACCAGTCTTACCAAGGGGTATCGTATTACCCAGTACTAACTGGGTTGTGGAGGTCAGATAGGCAGTCGCTCCATGTAAAAAACTGGTATTCAGCTGCATCCAGTTAGACTGGAAGCCAACCCCTACATAGTTGTGAAAAGGCTGGGCAGATGATGATGATGATGAATGACTACTTCATAAAAAGATCTTCAATCGCTTCCACCTTAAGTTACTACCAGTTAGAAAAGAATCTGTATACGTGGGTTGTATTTTATAAGGTTCTGTTTGGATTACCACATTGGTCTCTTTAATCATCATCTGAACTTTAAATTTCCACAAGCCATTACTTTCTACTTAAATGAGTTTGAATAGTTTATCCCAAATGCCACTAAAAATAATTTATTCAAATTAATTATTGCTGTTAACAGTGTGATATAACCAATCGAACATTATGGCGTTAATTATATTCTGAAAGATTAATTAATGCACTTAATGAACTGAATATTGATGTGATATGATTGCATTTAATTTTAACCATCTATGAGTAATTGAGTATAGTGTTATAAAGCGACTGCCACTTTAGTCTCGTGGTCGCAAGAATTACTTCTGTGCATATGCTAATGGATTCGATTCCCGGGTCGGACGAAGCGGAGGTGAATGGGTGTCACCCCTGCCTAACCCTACGGAGATTAGAGCATATTGTTGTAAAGCGAATACTGGCAACACATTAAAGCTCAAATTTAAGCTTTTAGTTTAGCTAATGCTCAAACAGTCGGTGTCAGTTAGATATTTCTCTATGAAACGTTAAATTGATCTAGCAAAGCGTATCCGTTGCCAATCTCGGAGTAATGATATGCGTTTACATTATTTGCTTTGTAACAGACAATATCTTCAACATTAAGTGATTGGTTCATGCAATTTCAATATGGATTCAGGTATTAAGGATACGAATAGTTTACTAGTTAGTTATACCTACTTGGGGTGAATCGCTGAGATTGAGCGCATTAGAAGGGACAAAGACAAAAGTGAGACGTAGCTGTTGCACTTATTTAACTCATTTTATGGAGGATTTGGACAATGACTTTCAAGTTAAACAAAAATAATCATTCTTATTGATAAAAGGATTAGGACTTCATCTCACAGTTCTTTGCAATGTTGATGCAGATTTCGGATTTTCGATAGATCTTAACATCTTTGTTGTAAAAGTCTGTAAACTTTAATAAATTATTTCAAATAAACCAGTTTTAAAACAGTTCAAGAGATGTTCTGTTAAAAAAGATAAAGTTAATAAAAAGGCATAATAACTGTTAAAGGTTCAGTAGCACTCTATTCCGAAGCGTAGATCTCTATGGAGAAGAATAGCCAAGAAACTTCATGGATAATCTATTAAATCAAAGTATAAGTAAAATTTTGCTTTTCGAAAGTCAGAAAACAACAAAATATGTCACGTACTCTCGTCCAGCACATTTTAACAGTAGTTGGTTTTATACCAGTCTGACTCTGGCGGTACGGTTAGCAAATAAAGTCTGTTAACATTGTTACTTTCGTCCGTTACGTAGGTTTTACATTACACACCTTTATTTCCCCAAATGGTTAGGCAGAGGTGTTCTCATAAAACACCCACTTTTCGCTGGTAATGTTAAAGTCCCATGTAAGCGGAGGCAAGTCGATTGCCACAAATTCAAACTCCGAGCTGCTACTGAGAAAATCCTTCAAGAAAAATTCAAGAGCACTTTCTCCGACCTGGGAATTGAAAACCCAGGACCTCGTGCTAGGCAGTAGCGTTTGAAAAATATACCAGGACTTTGGTATCTATTTATTTACAAAAAGTACATTTTGATATAAGTGGGGAAAGTTTGTTATGGAGCCGAGAACTGCAGTAACAAATGCCCACGTGTATCAAACGATGTTTTTTATTACATTTTTAGTTTTTTGGTTTAAGTTTTAGTCCAAATTTGTTCAAAGTTTTGTTCAAAATTGATTCAATGGAAAGGAAAAAAAATGAAAAATAAAAATGACTGTGGGGCGAGCCGCCTCACCACCTGGCTGTGGAATTTTTATTTCCGCACTATAGTGCGAGAATATAAGAAGAAAACCGCGAGGGTGAAATCCATAGCATGTTGAACCTAATCGTAGTGCGATAAGAGCCTAGTTTTCGAGGAAGTGTATTGAAAAATATTTGATAGGCACTCCGGTACTATGTTTTCAGCATAACACGAGGTAAGTAATAAGAGCTATGTACCAGGTACCTATGTAAATTTTCTTTTAATTTTTGTTTGTTGAACTTTGCCAACTGTACTTATATTAGCTCAGCACACACGCCACTCTAGTACCAATCAAGCGGGTTGCACAGTGCGCTCAATCAGGGACAGTCGAATTTATTTGCTTACAAATCTGTCCATATGGACAAATAAAATACACAAAAAGGTCCACACATGGTACAATCGTCACCTACCCAGCCTTTTGCCAACCATGGTGGGCCATATTTTACTTGGACTGACGACTGCCTATCTGACCTCCACAACATACCATATTAGATACGATACCCCTTGATAAGACTGGTTATCAAGCTTTCGGGCCACTGACTACCACTAAGAGCTGTCAAAGATCTACAAATGACAGCCGGGACAAAGGTTTAATGTGCTTTCCGAGGCACGGAGGAAACTCGGTATGTAATAGATGGTCACCCATTGGACCGACCTAGGAAGCTTGCAGATCGACCCGTGCGGGTGTTATAAGCCACGAGCATATGGTATAACACCATACGGTAGCATATGGTATGGTATAACTAAACCAAGCCAATCACGTAGACCATTGGTGATACAAGGTCCGCATAAGGTACGTGGTAGGTACAAAATGGCCAAATAAGATAATATTGTAATTTACACAGTAGCTTGTGTGTTGTACGGGGTGCAATCGGGCACGAATCAGTTCTACATCGCGCCAGTGGATTGCCCATGTTGCTGTTAGGAGGCGAATTCTGTTACTAGCTGTAGGTACCTAATATCTGTAAAGTTCGTGAACATTTTTGTTTCTGCCTTTTTCGTGTCGTATTTTCTAGTGTTTTTTGTTTTAACTTTTGCAAACGTTTAAACTCATAAACAGTCAGACCCGGAACAGATACCAGTAGGCCATCCAAAAATTTGTTCCGTATGGGAATCGAACCCGCAACACGCAGTACAGCAGCCAATCGCTCAGCCACCGTGCCAACCGTGCATTGAGAACATTGCCCTTTTCACGATGTTCGAGTAGCTTTTACTCATTTAAAAATTCAAAAATATAAATCAAGACAATTATTACGGCCAGGAGTTGAAGCTATTGAGGTTTAATAGCGCCTACAATAATCACAACGTATGGCGTACCAAGAATGATCACTCAGTAGATAGGTATCTGTCAAATTCTGCATTTAACCGATTTTATTGCCACACTCCACTTTTTGGTCATAATTTGTCAAAAATCACTATTATCAAGTTATAAATGGTCTCCGTAGCCTTAATTTCCGAGAAAATACCTGTACTTGTTATAATCAGCTGAAACTAGCCGTAAAGCGATTTTTCTAAAAAAAACCGACTTCCAAAAAAAAAACACAAAAAAAAGTGGAAAATAACATTACTTTCGGAAGTCGGTGCCAAAAAAGTCAATGAAACAAACCATAGTCACCGACTTCCGAAAGTAATGTTATTTTCCACTTTTTTTGTGTTTTTTTTTGGAAGTCGGTATTATTTTTGCAAAAAAGTTTTTATTTTACCCTTTTTAGTTATAGTATCACACACAAATCCTTGTCGCAAATTTCGCAATTTCTTTTACTTGGATGACATTTTTTCCAGCTATTTTGATTTCAAAACCAAACTGCTGAACCGATTTTGATGAAATTTCTATGGGACCAATCGGGAAGTAGATCCATTCAGATAAAAGAATATTTTTTCAAATCGGTTCATAAATGAGGGAGATATGAGGTAACAAGCACAAAAAAAAACATACAACCGAATTGAGAACCTCCTCCTTTTTTTGAAGTCGGTTAAAAATCCTTCTCCCTTTCTAGACTTTCCGCGCAATAACCGATTGGTACGTCAACTCTAATGCCGCAGGGGCGCAGCGAGCTAATTGCGCAATTCGCACGTGCCCCATTACGTCCTGACCTACAGCAACCAGCAACGTGAGCCACATGAACTGAACGCAATTGTATCGCCAATAGACTTACTAATGAAACAATATTACTTTTGATAGTGTAAGACTTAGCGTGAACTTAGGGCGCATCAACTGTAAGTTTATTGTTCAGAGCAAGTCAATATAGAGGTATGAGGAAGAACGCTTAAAGTAATCTTAATAAAATTAAAGGATCCTCTGACCAGACGTGTGTGGTGTCTGGTGGGCTCCTGTCCAACAAGCGGTTGTTCGTTGTGGCCATGCTTGCATGATGTGAGATGAGCAAGAGCTCAGGTACGAAACGTTAAAAACAGGTACTCGCTCCGTCTCAACAAATGATTGTTGAAAGGGCATTACTTAACGTTGCTGACCACTGCTGGCAGCTAATGTAATGTGTACACCAAGACGGAGCTATTTATTTCAAGAGGTAAAGAATTTAAGATGACGAGTACAATCTCCAGTTTTTTTAAGCTTTTATCTGCTGAACGGAGGTGCACTTCTCACAGGCCATCAGAAAACCTATTTTTCCACTTGAAGAAAAGAGTTTCATGCGTAAAGCGTATGTTTAGAGAGCCACTGGCAAGAAACTTCATAGTAATTTTGTATTTACTTTAATTCTACAATTTGAAGACATTGAGGTCAATGTTTGATGTCGTATACGCCCAATGCTACCCCCCACTTTATATAAAATCTCATTGAACAAGGAAATTTCTTAATTTCCTCTGCCATCTTAAAATCGCTTGGGCGTTATAAATGGCTTAGTGGAAGATTTTATTTAAACAGCAACAGAAAATATAGATCCCACCTACTCATAGGAGTTTTCTGAAGTTAATTAATGTCTCTATATTGAGGGCACTTTGATCAAAATAATTATTGTTGTCAACTAAATATGGCACGTCTTAAAGAAAATTAAAGAACGTTTTTACCGCCGGCGAAGCCCAAAAGGAAGGTATTGTGTTTTCTCAAAGTTTACCCCTAAGTTTTCGACCAAATTATACCCAACCTATATTTGATTTACTCTACTCAACCAAATATCGAATCAACCGAATTTTCTCAATCCCAAATCAGTAAACAAAACCAAAGAACCCATCGGTCACATTATTTTGCATTTGAATCACATATAACGAAAGAGGGCAAACTAGCATTATAAGCAACGCAAACAGAGTGAGCAGTGATCCAGCGATGCGGAACGGGTGCTAGCAACCACGTCGGCTAAATCAAATAACAAGGGCCAATCGTGGCCTGGGAGGCCAATCGTGGCGTCGGGGCCAATCATTTTGCATGTGCCACCGCACCCGCCTCACGCCATACAACAATTCAACCGAACATACTAGTTCATCATGCAACCAGTCATCCAACTAAATGAAAATTGATTGGTTTTGTTGTTTAATTGAATTAAGGAGTTTACCGTTGTTTTCAGTCCGGTAGGTTTACTATGTAGTTGCCGACTAGCCGGGAAAACCGACTATGTAGCCATACGTGCAGTCGGCGAATACTCGGCCGTATAGTCGCTCGAGTAATTTAAATTAAATCATAACCTTAATTGATAATATGTTTTATTTTATAATCAGATAACAGTTTGATATACAGGGTGGCGCCGACAATACGACAATAAATGAAAACACTGGTAATACTAGGCGATAGGAATATTTTTAAAATTTCACAGAAATCCTAACATCAAAATAAAAAAAATAAAAAATTGAACTAAATAGCATAAAACTGTTAAGAAATAGAACACCATTTGTAATGATTGGTTTACTTATCTTAGGTATAATTTGCACTAATTCACATCTAGAATTTTATTTTTTATTTTTTTTAGACTTTTATTTTATTGTAGGCTTTTATCCTCAAAGGGAAGTCATCCTCATCATACCTTAACCTATTCTAAACTAAACTATAAATATAATATTATTAAAATAAAAAGTCTTTAAATATATCAGCAAGGAGAATTGCTATCTCCGGTGAAGGTAGCGCTAAAACTACAACATATGGACCGGTATCATATTCATTAAATTTTATAGTATGCAATAGTATTTCTCTTTCCTTCCTATTGCTTGTACACTCTACAAGCAGATGGTGTACATCTTCAACTGTTCCTCATGCCTCACAATTGGGAGAATTCACTTTCTTCATTCAAAAGCCAAACTTCCGAGATGAGTAGTAACCAGAGCGCAATATAGGAAGCAGAACAATATGATATCGACTCATTTCCTTGATGGCTAACCACGAAAATTTAAGAAACGAATTTGCCAAAGCTTATTGAAGTAGCGACTTGGCAACATGTTTTGTGTTTATAGGGTTGTTAACCTGTCGGTCCTAGCCTAATAATCTACAGCATGTAGAAAATGCTGAAAATGAAAAAAATGTCCTGTGAATAAACTACCGGATAAATTCGATTGATTTTTTGTATGCAGACTGGGAACGTCATAAGGTATACGCAGTTTAATTTTATTGTCGTATTGTAGGCGCCACCCTGTATGTATAATCTAGGAATCGGAACTCTTCCCTTGAAAATCAATAAATTTGAACTAAAATTAAGAAAAATTCATTCATTAATTAGTTTCACAACATTAGTTTTATTTTGTAACCGAAACATAAATTACTAAAAGTTTAAATTCTATGACTATACGGTGGGTTGAGCAAATGCGTTGTGTGATGTAGGTACTCAATGCGAGCGCCTCAGCTGTACCTCCGTGAAGCGCCATGAACATTGCTGGTTCCCCCTGAACTCCACCGAAACCAATAGTCTGCTTGACCGCCTAGCCGGCCAGTCAGCTAGTTGGCCAAATTCATAAGTATGAAAGTAAGATTCAAGTCTTTACTAACCCCAATCAAATTGCGTGAGATAAAATGGTCTTGGTGCCCTTCCAGGCTGTCTATCTAAATGATCATCACGTTAAGTGTCTACTGACCCGTATAACAAATAAGGTGTCAAATATATACATGTTTACCGACGGCCAAAGCCGCAAGAGGAATTCGCCGTGAATACCAAACACTCGGTTGACGCAATGCCGGCCGGCAAAGAGCAAAAGTGAAACAAAATGGCGTTAGAATAAAATGTAATCTTCAATTTGCATAAAAATTGCATGACAACCCACATAAAATGAATGAATGAATGAATGATGATGATGATGATGAATGGATTGTTGTATGTATCTTTGTATTTATATGTATGTAAGTATATTCTTATATTGTATATTATATTTAAAATAGTTATCTGATTTATGTTTTACGTCTTCCATTTTCTCTTTTTCTTTTACACACTTTGTCTACATCTCTTTTTTTAGTATTTCCTTTCGCAGGTTTGCTGGAAGAGATTTCATTAGAAATAAGCAATACCTTTGTACTCTCTTTTCTGTTCCTTTCTTGATTTCTGTATTTAGTGTGTACATAAATTGTTAAATAAATAAATAATAAATAAAATGGGAATAAAAGTTGCCAGACTTAGCCCATAGGGACCGACAATAACTTCCTTAGCTGACCATGTTTCATTCTTTTACACGAAACGCTACAAAAGTCGTTGAAAATCTGTAAACATATTGTTTTGCATTGTATAGATTCAATCTCTTAGTATTAAACATAGCACATGTGTGAGTTCTATGTACGATAAAGCTACCATTTACATTTTTTACTGACTAGAATTTGCCCTGGCGGTTGAGAGAATGTCATGCTCACTCAAATGTCTCGCTGATGGTGGCGCGTGTGTCGGATCGTCTAGTTCCCTTCAAAATGGTTGAGTTGAATGATGGCTGATCCATGCGTCATGTACGTGAACTGTCAGTAGGGACTGGTCATCTCGCAGCTGCCAGGGATTATTGTATTTTTGAATTGTTAATTTTATTTTTTTACTCTGGACGCTCTTACTCGCACGTCTTTCTACATCGTTCTCACATATATGTATAATCTCGACATGTAACCAAGACTTTGTAACAACATAATGATATGAATGGGCAACTACAGTACTTTCACAAGTTATTATGCCCTGTGACTGGGACAATAGCTTAGTTTTTTTTTGTGTTTCAAAAGTGCCTGTAATGTTCTAATTGAAGTAAATGCTTTGAGTTTGAGTTTGTATATTTAAAATAGAAAAATGGTTTCTACCTATGTCTGTTATAGTCTTTGAAACCATCCAACCGATGTGCCCTAAACCCCGGTTAAATTAGTAAGGAAATAATGCGAAGATGGTTTTAGACTATGGTTTGCACTAAATTATTAAATTATATAAATATACTAAATATATATACTAAATTATTATATTATGAAATTGGATGGTTTTCACTAAAACAATGCATTAGGCACTATAGCGTAGCAGCACAGCCGGGTATCCGCTAGTATGAGATAAAAACAATGATTTGAGGTAAACTTTCGGATAACTATTTATCTCCACACAGCCCGGCGGCACTACCGGCGGCTTGACCACAAGCAATGCCGCCAGAAAGTAAGTGCCGCCGGTAGACGCAAGTGTGGCTGTAAATCTTACAAGTCATATTTCAGTATTGTTTTGCTTGCCGTGGTTGATGCAAATTGTAACTTTTTATACGTAGATATCGGTTGCCAAGGCCGCATATCTGATGGTAGAGTTCTACGTAACACTAGTTTGATTCAAATGATACAAGATAAATCTGCACACTTCCCAAACACAACCACCTTCTACAAACATTGGAAGGAAGAAATACGCCAGTGCCTTTTTATTTCATCGGTGATGACGCATTCCCCATCAAAGAATACGAAACGACACCACTGTCATCGAAAGCCGTGATCGAACTGTTCCCTCGCTGCCGGCGAAAATGGCGCCGGCTTTGTTGCGAATACCGCCGTGCTGTGGATCCACCATTAGGTACCATAGCCACCATTACATTTAATCACGGTATTGTAAACATTCTGGTATTCTTTTAATTTAATCACAAAAGATAAAAAGGTATTCAAAACTGCATGTTGTTTTTAAGAATATTAAAATGAAAAGGCGTCTGGCAACTTTATACCAATTACGGTCCTCTTGTCTCAACGAAATAAGTAATAATGCAGGCGTTAAAAGCAATATTATATTTCAAAGAAATACTTAATAACTTACTTAATAAGATTACGTGAACTTGAGAACTTAAGTAGCACTGAAGATTTCCTTATGGAAATGTGAATTCAAGTATCACGATACATTTTTCATTGAGGTAACATTATCACTATTAGTACTTCGAGTGTGGTTCCCTCTTACCTGATTACAGTTGCGTGTGTTTTGACTTTGCACTATGGTTGCAAAGTTTAAAGTGATTTCCATTTTTTTTTACATGGCACTTCAACGACTCACCCACTAAAACATACATAAACAGAAATCACAAACAGTTTTAGGTATAGTGACTTCGTTACTTGTCGAAGTGCACAATAATAAAAGGACAAGTAGGATACCATTACAGAATTAAAATTGTACAATAAACAGACAAAAAAGAAAAAATATATATATATATTAGGATTCACTTTCATTATTCTTGATGATATCTTCTTTTTTTCGCGTATAAGCAACTATACCTACCTACTTCATTTTAAAACAGCAAATGCCGTGGTAACAACTTTAGCCATTCAGTGAGATTGGAGCGCGTTTGAATGACAAAGGTGTCAGGTATAGCATTTTTTTAAGACATTAAAATTCTCCACATTGGTGATGTGGTAGGTAAAAAAAAAAGAAAAAAAAAAGAAACGACATAATAATCTGTTCTGCTTGTAATTTTGAGAAAGTCAAGCCAAAACTCAAACGTGTACAACAAGTTTGTATTGTACTCTTGTGAGGGAAACTAGACACCTTTGGGAGTGATAGACAAGTAATTGTTAAACATGCCATAACCGTTTGTAAACTGTGCGCGTTACTTAAAGCAGTTAAACAAATTGGGTTAGTTGAAATTTCTGCTGTCGTAGACATACATATTTAATGGCCAAACCGCCAAAGATCACTTGTTCCGAGATCGTGAAAACAAAATCTATGCTGAAAATACTTGACCGATCACCACCACATCATTATCAGCCTAAACTTTTCCCAACTACTTATGTTGGGCTCGGCTTCCAGTCTAACCGGATACAGCTGAACACCAGTATTTTACATGAAGCGACTGCCTATCTGACCTCCACAACCCAGTTAGTACTAGACGACTGGTTGTCAGACTTTCGGGTCACTGACTACCTGTAACGACTGTCAAAGATTTATAAATGACAGCCGGGACCAATGGCTTAACGTGCTTTCCGAAGCACAGAGGAAACTCGGTATGTAAAGGGTGGTCACCCATCCACAGACCAGCGCGGCTTAACCTGAAGTTCGACCCCGAGTGGCTGCCACCAACATCGCATAGTAATAGAAAAGTTTAGCCTCGAGCTCCTCGATCACCACCACAATACTAAATATGAACTAATCCCCGTTAACACCAGGTAACGCCAAAATAAATGCTACAAAAGCACACCGTTCGATTTTCAACTATCGACATTGAGCCTAGTCACAGCCTGTAAAATAACCAACAGCTCTCTTTTTGCAGTGAAAGCGATCACTAATGTTGTAGCTTCGTAAGTTGCCGTAGACCATAGTATACATTTCTCACATACGCGTGAAATTTCTTATGGTTTTGGACCAATATGACATTGATAGAACAGTATCAATATTCTTTTCTCACTGCATAGCCTGGTTGGCTGTACTCCATTTGTGTGTATCAGATCGGATACAACGTGGATTAATGAGTAGCCATCCACCATGAAATTGAAAATAGAACCAACATATTTATCTCAAGTGTCAAGTTTCGATTGTCCAGCAGAAGATATCGAAATCTAGTGTATTCTCTTGATATCTTTATTATTTTGCTAGTATAATAGGCTTCACGTTACTGCCCAAGTGCTGTGAATATCTAATGGTAGCTGTACACTCTCACCGAGGTACTCCGAGCCAGGGCCAGTGCGAGAGTGTATCTAGTAGCGGTCGTTTTGCCTCTGGTCGTCTCGGTATTCCTCGCTTGCTCTTCGACCTGGGACGGCTTTTTGCACTTCCAGTTTCGCTCGCGCCGTGGTACCGTGATGACGTTAATGTAATCGTCCAAATCCTCGGAGGTCACAACTGTAACTGATCTAGTGGTCGATCTCGAGCACAGGCCTCTCTATCGAGACGTCTAGGGAGAGACATAGAGAGAGCTCTCAAGCTCTCGAGCTCTCTTATAGTGGCTGCACACTCGACAGTGTGCAGCCACTATAACGATTTAAAGGTTTGTTAGGACCTAATAAACTGTAACCCTACCTTAAACCCTTTGCCAAAAAGCTTAAAAAATAAAACACAACACGTGTATTGTATTAATATTGTACATATGAAAGTAGCTTATCCCTTACCATTTGTTACTAGGGTAGGGTACAAAATATTACACATAATGTAACGCAATATTTTTCATGAGCTTTGAGAAATAAACATTTTACACGACACTTATTTTTCGTAGTAAATATGGCTAGTTTAAAATAATTGAACAGCACTACAGAAATGATTGCGTTTTAGTTTGAAGTACCTAACTACACGAATGAATTTGTTGGATTAGGACAATATTATTAGGTAGCACTCGACGAAAAGAGTAAAAATAAATTAAGTAATATTTAACATGCATAATAATATGCATAATAAAGGCATAACGATGTCCCCTCAAGTCATAAAATCTGAACGAAGTGGGTCGCTAGTACGTTATAAAACGAACTCTATAGAGCACTTGCAAATTATATTCGCAAATAAAAAACTTAAAATCAATGTAAATAATAACACGCTCCAAACTTCATAAATATTCATAAATTCAATTTTGAAAGTTGCAACGTTGCAAAAACATATCGAACGTGGAATGCAGAAAGTTTTTATATCTACTCGTATAAAATTACTTATTCGAATAGTTTCACAGTGAAGATTAAATCAGTACATTTTTCACTCAATATAGGTTAGCCCGATTTATTATATTGCTAGTTGGTAACCCAAGTTTTCAGTTTGGTCACAAAAGGTGGAGTGGGTTCGCGTGCTCTGGAAATGATTGCACTCAAAATTAATGGCTATTTCTTTTCATTTCTTTATTTTTGAGGTATTTAATTTGTGTTTTATTTTTATTTCATAATTATTTATGTTGTTGTCGTTTTGAGCAGTTAAGAGGCTGACTTTTTCCTTGATAAAGTATAAGTATACTTAGCCTGAAACTTTATGGGGTCAATTTCTGCAAGTACTACCAAAATTATTGTTGAAACCCAAAACTATAGGAATAAAACATTGGTCTGAAACAAAACAAAAAGAATAGAAATGCGAAAAGTTTTTTCGGAACTCTCGAAAGACGTAGGACTAAATTTATTTCAGGGTCCAACAGTTTCGTTTCCCCGAAGTTTGTGTTGTATTGAAGTATATCGTTCTACACAAACTACAGTTGTATATTAACGAAACAATACCGCGACAATATAACATCTTTGTTCAAGTTTAATCTAAAGCCAAACCAGCTGTTTGCGAATATTAAGAGCTGTCAAATCGTGCGCCATCTTCCAAAATGCTACGTCATCAGAACAATAAGAGTTATCAACACAACAGACTGCTAAAGATGACTTCAAACGGGGTACCTATACTTATTCTGCATCTAGGTGTAACTCATGTCACAACACTCATTTGTTTATTTATAAAAAATGGAACATTGGAACCAATGGAATGGTGAAAAAACCTTATGCAAAATCACAGAATAAATAATAGTACATGTAGACATATACCTTTGGAAATGTTATTGTTTGTCTTTTTAATTCTACGTCATCTGTACCCAAGTCCTTGCAGCTTTCCCGTGTACATCAATAAATCAAATTACTCGTCGGCTGCGAAAAAGGTTGCAGAATATGAAAATGTTATTTATTATTTTGTATACCTATCGGTTTTTCATTCCATTTGAATATTACATACAGAGATTACAGTTTAAATAATTTATGCATACGAGTATATGCTAAACTTACGTTTCGAGTGGTTGAAATACGATATAAAAATACGTAGGTAAATCCGAATAATTCTGCAAAATTTTGGCTTTAAAAACTGAGCGGTGAGCGTTCGTTACGTATACACACTTATAAGGGTACGTTTGGGTAATTTTCATGGTATTATGTCAGCCGGGAACTGGATATGTAAGCGCGAAGGCCGTGTTACGCGTTCAGGAGCCATCAACGTACAACCACAGCCAAAGGTCTGGAGTTAATTAGCCTTCACCGTAATTTTGACGCCACATACTTCAAACCGGGACGCTCGCATAACTCACTGAATATATCGTCGAGTCACTTATAGCATTTCCATAAGGTTAAATTAGGAGTGACAGACTGTATTAATGTTGACGGATTCGAGAATTTGTTTTGGAATTACTTATCACCATTTAGAAAGGCAAACAGCTGTCGAGAATCGTTTATAAATTAATTTTATCCATTGGCTTATTTTGTCAAAAACTTTTTTTTTTGTTTTATATTTTTAATGTCAATGCTGATGTCTGATGTGTCTGATGTGATGTGATGTCGGTACGATTTCCTTTCATTATTACCTCATTGGGTATAATGAGAAACTACACAGCGAACGTTATGTCACATAGTAATTTATCGTAGTCGAGTTGTGGTGGTCCCTGTAAACAATGACCTAACGTTAGCCATACTTCATCAATCTGGTAATCAATCAATGAACGTCGGCATTGCCAAGATCAGCAATTCTAGATTACACGTAACAATGTAGGTTACGAAGGCACTTTTGCGTAGCAGTTCCGAGTTTCCGTATTTTGGAAAAACTAAAGAGAAACTATATCAGCTGATCGAAGGCAATGAATAAAATAAATTATCTTTCATTTGAAACAAGAAGAAAATCCAGGATTGTGCAACAACGAAATTTCAGTCATAGCGAACAATCCGGCAGACAAAATCCACTGAATAAGTGTATACTTATTCAGTGGATTTATGTCAACTGCACACAATTAGGTTCACCTGTGTTTCAGACACATACCTGTTTAAGAAAGCAAGCTCAACACGACCGCGTCTCCGAGTGGTTCGCGAAACATTTTAGGTGTTTTTTCCAACTGTCCGAAGCATTCGGGCTCTCCAAACTGAATTGAATTCGCTGAAGCCAGCACGACTCGAGAATGCTCGGTTTACTCCGAAAGGAGTCTTGAAAACTACCCACTTGAATTCAAAGTTGTATGCACTTCAGTTACTTACAACTGTGCTTTGTCAACTAACATTGAGCTTTATGAGAATGGAATTAACTGGAATCTATTGTTGCATTGTTTCAATGAAACTTGAACCTGCAGAATAATAGGGATGTACTTGGCCGTACATTTGTAGATGATCTTGGCGAAAGTCTCTCTTCAGATTAACCTTGTATATTCTGTTTTCAGAAGTCCTTCAGTAGTATTTATTTATCAAGACGCCATGACGCGTTCTGAAACTCCCAGACATGTAATCGCTAATTGCAACAATAAAAGAATCCCATTATTTTTCATTTCACTCGTCCAGGCATCGACAGTTGTGATTATTCAACTGTGGTACGAAATAGTACAGGTTAACTGATGATTGATGATACTTTCATAAAGTTTTAATATCGATTTGTAAATAGTTTTATTCCGCAGGTACAGTACATAGTTACGAGCATAAATAGCTTATTATATTATTATTGTTATTTAAGCGAGATTTAAAAGCGATTTTCATGAAAAGTTGCAATCGTCAGTTCAAGAGAAAATTGCATTTGAACTAGGTAGTTTAGGAAGGAATGATATTTCCGATAGAAGATAAAAACCTAGATAGATGACCGCAATCTATTACTTAGATGTTGTCTTTGGCCACAAGGATGATTGATGTTTATTGCTTCAGATATCTATGTTCATTAGTTCATGATATAGAAAAACCTTAATTACCGAGGAACACAGATGAAAGCGCCAAACTCCTTCGTGCCTAATTCCAAAGTTTTAAATGTTGAATTTCGAGTGCTAGATTACATTAAAGGGCTTATTTGAATTTAAGTATTTCTACAAATATTTGAATCAGAAACTCGGCATTAGTAGGCAAATTCTTGGCAGAGACAATTTAGATTTAGACGGATTGCCATCGACAAAACGAACGACGTAATTAGGTTTTTTATTATTTTTTTATCTGACGGAGTCTGGATTTGTGCCCGGTTGGTGGCAAGAGGGTCGCCTCCTATTACATGGGACTTAAACATAACTGGAGAAAAGAGGGTTTACTGTTAGGCACACCTCTGTCTAACCCTTCGTGGATAACACACCTGATGTTTGTCTTGCGTATGATAATATTCTTATTCACCAAGGAATAGAAGCACACGTTACGGCTTCAAATGAAGCCATAACCCAGTCAATTAACTTAGTATTTTTATGAAGATCACAAAGAAAAATATCATAAAAATATAAAGTAATAATAATGTCGTCTAGACGAAATACGTACGAATATAAAATGTGTGGGTGTTTAACTTTAAGCTAATAATTAGGGAATCTCACACGCAAACGAATATTACAGTGACAATAAAATGATAGGGTTGTTACATTTTTTTTAATTAACCTTTTTTTTGTAGTTCTTTTTTATGATAACATAACCTTCTACTTTGTCAATTAAAATTAAAGCAACATAAGAGAATGTCTTATGAAAAATTCACAATAATGCAAAAATGTATGCACATAGCTAAATGCAAAAGTAACTCTGGTTGTCTGTTACGCTTACATGTCTCATGGACTAGACAGATTTCGATAAAATTTGGCACAGGCAGTCTGTTACACAGGTCTAAGGATCCTTTTTATCCAGTAGTACGTTTCCATTGCATTATAAATTATAATTTGCTTCGTTGAAGGAAAACGTGAGGAAACCAATGCCTGAGAGATATTTCTCGACGGCGTGTAAAGCCAAGTCAGAGGCACAGGGGCGGCATAAAAACTCCGACACTAGGTTAGGTAGTAAACACACGAAAAAGAAAAGATTGGATAATTCCAAATATATACGCGGAAGCCGCGGGAAAATGCTTAGTTATCTAATATTAAGTTTGAAAGCATCCATATTCCAGTATTCCAGTTGTACTGTCTAAACACACACAGACGGATAAATTACTGAACTTTTTGTAACGAAACCATTTAGCAGCAAAGCAAGCAGTGACCAAAATAGAAATAATACAAAGCCAGAGTCACGCTCAGCAATAAAAGTTCAAGTACTGGTATTCGTGTTTGTGTTATACATAAATGCTTGCACCTGTAGATTACACCTTTGGGTAGTTCATCGGTGCACCTGGCTACCAAATATATGTCTCTATTAATTAACTGCATGACATGGTGAGCTCATATTTTGTTTTTTTTTTTAGCTTTATTAAACACTTTTGGGTCGGAAAATAAACTCGATGTAAGCATATTTGTTTGTATAAACATATTCTAATAAATAAGTTTTTTTCTAACGATCCTATCGTTAGAAAAAACTTACCAACGAAACTTACAATGTTTTGATCTATAAAGTTAATAGTAATAAATTAAAACAACTCATTTAAAAGCGACACCTAGCGAGGTAAATTAAAATCTCTAGGAGGCTTTCCCGCTTATCCGGAGGAGGTTCGAGAGTCGCTGTACACAACTTGAGAGTGAACCTCCCTTATTCGTTTTCAGCGTAGCCTCGACAGATGGCGTTACTGGTACTTTAAGAGGCTAAATTAAAAACAATATTTTTGCCATCCTATTTAATATTACCTATTATGTAGAATTATCTACTTTTTATTAAAAATATTCATAGTTATGCATGCACTACTCTCAAAATGCCTTCAGGCATGCCGGGAGACAATTATTAATGAACCAATTAATCATTTCTAAAAGCTTCTATCGGTAATCACAACAATCAGTTTTGACATAGCAACCGGCCAGCAGTCGAGTATTTTTTCCCAGAACAGGAAACAAAGCTCCGGTTACTTAAGTTTGTTTAAGTTTTACGTTTCACCAAAATATACGACAAATAAAGCCTGAGTCTTTGAACAAATATTTATTGATGCCGATGGAAGGAAATGCCTCTAACGAAATTCTGTTTTCAATTTATTATACTTTTAATAAATAGGTTCTACCGGTTTCATATTCATTTGAAAGATAGCCGAACATTAATTTGTAAAGAGCTTAAGTTATTTTGGGTCCTTCTTCTGATAGCCATATTCATATTTCTTTGAATGAATATGTTCCCCATATGTGAATTGAAACAACAATAGGCCTTTAAATCGTCTATTGTTTGCATTGTGTGATGTGCTCAGGCCTACTGGCCTGAGCACATCATGAACCACAGATGTAAGACTTAGGGCTCATTTACGGAGGCGCGGCGCGTTGTGCGGCGCGGCCCGCTTTCAAATCAAACATATGGCGATGTATGGGAGCGTTTAGTAAAGCGACGCGTAAAGTCGCTTCTCCGTAAACGCTCCCTTAGCGTCCATGACGCTCAAAAAAACCCTAAGTAGTAGTAAAGTAACTCAAATCACCAATGAGTGGCCAAAATGTCACAGCACTTCAATGACTGACCATGCACTATGCAACTATCACAACCTTGTTAATAACTTCTTTGTTAGACGATAGGTTTTAAAAAAAAAAACAACCTTTATTAATATGAAAAACAGGTTTATCTATCAACAATGAACGCGTATCTATACAAATTTCGTGTCCCGTTGAGGAGTTCTCTCGTGAGGAGGCGATCCTGGCTGCAGGATCAAGTCATGACTGTCATTAAAATGTTTTGTCACCAGAACTAAAGGTGTGTGCAAAATTTCAGCGCTATCGGTTGGGGGGACTGGTCATTTGCAAGAAGAGTAACAAAGCAAGTTAATTAAACCTTATAATTAGGTTTAAAATTACATGATGTATTATATATTTATAAAAGCGCAGGTGCACCACGACCACGAATCTCGTAATATCAATGTATCTAGTCTTATTCCGACGCCAGTTTCCAGACCAACCTCATCAAACTCACAAAAAATACTCAAACAAAATAGGTACCAGCTATGCTTGGGTACATACATTTTAGCAAAAGTGCCCTTGCGAACGTAAACAATAGCAAACACGTTCAGCTCGAATACATTTTCATTTGTGTAACTCGCACACACATAATATGTATGAACACCAATGTCTTGCGTTATTGTATGATAACAGGAACAAGAAAACTGGAAAATATTGTTATTGTAGTACTTTTTAGCGAGCAGGAATAACCAAATAGTTATATTGGTTAATCTAAAACATAATTATTATGACGGTAAGTTAGGTAAAAGAAAATAAAACGAAATACTTACCTATTACCTACAACAAAAAATTAATTCTGAACTAGTCAATAATTTATCTCAGATTTTTTTTTACAAACTTTTTGTTGTTTTTCAGGAAGTTGTTGAAACTTTCAATGGCATTTCGACCGTCAGCTGTCTTTAGTTGAAATCTATAATGTTTTCATAACATAGTTGCCTAGAGCGACACTGTTTTTATAAAGATTCCTTATTTTTGACGTATCGTCTTTTTTCACGATCCGTCATTAATTTTGAAGGCGGCAATGCTTTTTAAATGCCCGTGTTCACACGCATCACGAATCGTGAAAAATTGAGGACACCTTTTAAATCACGCATCGTCGTAAAAAAATCACGTACGTCAAAAAACACTAATCGTGAATTTTTTGTGACGGATTCGCTGATGCGCTCGCTCCCGAAAAATCACGAAACTAATGTGAACACCAATCCGTTTTTTTGCCGAATCATGATGAAAAACGATTCCGTATGCAATGTGAACGTTCATCCGTCATGACGTATCGTGTTTTATGACGAATCGTCAATGAGCCCTTAAATAACTTTCCTTATTAGTTAGTTGGGAGAGGCCTTTGCCAATAAAAGGCACACAGACGGGTGTCAATAAAATAATTATTATAACTGTTAAGATAATAAAACACATTAAAAATTAAATAAATAATATAATATTAATATCAAAAGTTAAGCTGTGATTATGAGTGTATTGTATTATATTCAATTAAATTATTATTTAGTTATGATAAATTGCATGTAATAATAAGCTATTAATGTATTATGATGTCTGAATAAAGGCTATTTATTATTATTATATTAGTTAGTCAAATCTTGCAACTGAATTTAAAACCAATTCCCTCAACCGATTGAGCTGAAATTTTGCAAACACCTTTGGTGACAATACATTTCTATGACAGACATGACTTGATCCTGCAGCCAGGTTTGAAGTCCTCAACGGTTAATAGCAATGTTAATAGATAAACCTAATTTTCTTCTTTTCATTTTAACAAAAGCTTGTTAAAAAAAAGTCTAACTTATTTTGTAAGTTTGATATACTCACTGTCACTATATAAATATATATAGTGACAGTGAGTATATATACTATTTGATATATACTGTATTTAACTTTTTATACAAGGTGTCGTGTTATAGCTAGTCTATTTTTAAGGTATTCAAACTACACCTGTGTCTATCTTAATGTTTTTTATCCTAAACAATGGTAACATGTTTACATAGTATATTGTTTACTGATTTTCTAAGAACGATAGCAAGATCAAAGAAAATGGTTTTTAAAACACAAAAGACTTACTGTATCCACAAATTGTATGATTTATCTAAAATTTTACCTTTGTTCCTTGGTTTATATCCGTACGTACGTTTATGTCTACGTTAAAAAAGTGTAATCCATCTGATAACTAGGTACTGTGTGGTTCTCGTTGATTTCGAAAAGAAGGTCTCTTTGTGTGGAAAACATTAAAAGCAATTTGGTGTTCGAGTGTAATACCGCAGACAGGAGAATTCTGGGTACTGTAGATAAGTAATGGGATTAACGTATACCCTTGGATACACAAACGTTTCACATCTGAAAGCATTATACGTACCAATTATGGTAATTCTCGAAGTGAGTAACAAACTGGATTTTTTCATTTATAATCGTATCTTTAAATAATGAAGGGTCTGTCATCGTTTAATAAATTATTATTAATGTGCCCGTAGATATTGTAAAACCAAGGGATCACCCACCACCACATACGAGGACGAGCAGAGATATCGTCCTATTAAGTGAGGACAAAAGGTGTCTGCCTATTACACCGTTTCATACCATGAGCGTACTATGAACATATCAGGCACGGAAAAAAACTTGCAGAAGCTACCATGGCCACTAGAAAGTATAATACCCGTTTATGACGGGTTTGGAACGGTCATCAACCATCATACATGTGTGGGTTATGACCCAATATTCTTTGTATTGAAAGCTAAGAGACTATGCCCATTAGACCGTTCTGTCACTGACCAAATATTCTCGCCGACAATTGTTCACGCCCTGTGTAAGTGTGCATGGCACGCGACGTTTCAATACAAAGAATATGGTTTTGCCTGATACGTTCATAACACGGTCATTGTATGGTACGGTGTATTGGGCAGAGTCCTTATTCCTAACACTAACGGCTATTTCAATGTTCATACGAAAGAGGTCTAGTTAAAATAAATTCAAAACAAGGAATTTCCCTTTCTTATTTTGTAGCCAAGCCCACATGATAGGTACTTTCTCACAGTATTTTTCACAATTTCACATTTTCTTACAAAAGTATTTCGTGGAAAATGGAGAAAATAGGATTGTGCAATATTATCACACTATTGGGAACTTAAAAGAAAACTGTTTGTTTTAGGAACATGGGGTTCTAAGTTCACCTGTGACGACGAATTTTATAAGTTGCGCGTTTTTATAAGATTTAATAGAACGTTTTTATTTTTAAATGTTTTAAAAATAATTATAATTTTGATCTTTATATAACAATCAAAGCATAACTCACATCGAAACGATAAATAACTAAAATCAACTGCTTTGTAACACAATCAGTAAACTAAAAACAGTTCGTTTTAGCTATATCGAATGTTCAATAGAAACAAAGGTCCGGTTGTTTTGATTTATTCATGTGAGCAAGTTAACTTTGTTAACGAAAACTATCGTGTCGAGAACAGTCTTGTTATTACACCGACTAACTTGCAACCTATATGGGTCACCACACAAATACGCCACACTGGACATTCCTAATTATATTTTAGGTACTTAGGAAGTTATGGCCACAGATTGTTCCATCAAATTGCTTGTTACCCACTTTATAACAAATTACCTGCTCTTAATAATTTAATAGGAAACATAACATCCCGAAGCTAAGCTCGTACGGCGAGGGAGGTTTTATTACTAATAATCTGAACCTGATAACCCTAGGCACGGGCTGAGCGGGACGCTCTCTAAGGCACAGAGGAATTAAGGAATAAAGTAATAAAATAAGCATACGGTATTGATTCTTTGCTGTTGTATCCTAAGACCTCGGATTGGATAACAATTTCGGGACTCTAGTACACTGCCCCGAGTGGACTGTCCGGCTGTAATTCAGTTATCTGGCGGCCGTACTGCCGGGCTTGTGATATGGGTGTAATATCGGCAGGCCAGCGGTTAGACAACTTTGTGCGGATCGAACGAAATCGAATCACGGAGAAGCAATATTCTCGTGTGCACTGGAGCCGCTGCAGTTTGGAAATCTTACATCTTGCAATTACTTTTTGGCTACATGAACGATATTTTACGGCTTCCGTAAGTTTTGGAACTTTCTACATATACTACAGAACTGTATGAGAAACATTTATTTAGACTTTCGTAGTTGATTCGAGTGCAAACTGCATTCCTAAGATTAATTAACAATTTTAGTTACTGTTTCAGTGATATAAAACTCTGCGAAACGTTACATGACGTCTGTCAACGTGTCTATTTTCAGCTTCTAACTTTTGGGACAGGAAACTGATAGGTACTGGAAGGGAAACGAAAATAAATAATACGATTTCACACACAAAGAAAAGGTATATATTGTTATCAGTTTACAGCATTATCTTCCACTCGTGTACTCTCTTAACAATAGCTGTTTTATTTATGTATTTAAACTTCATGTACAAGAGTGGTACATATTTACATCTATTGTGATTCTTATCGAACAATTGGCATGATGGCAAATACATAGATAGATTCAACAAAAAAGTCGTAGCAAACTTTTAAAACCAAAGAAGTCCGCAAAATTTTCAACATTTAGAAAGTTTTCCCAGGACCTATTTACCAAAAATATGGCCTCAAATCGACCGTAATAAAGGAAACCAACAGCAAAAGAACAATAAATCCCCAAGTTATAAACAAACAGACAAAAGACAGATTTTTATAAAAGCATTACAGATAAAGAAGTTTGACCTAAAACTCAAAAAAGTGAAGGAATAGGTAGCGTCAGCGTCAGGCGACCTAATTGCTTTTGTTTAAGACTTACAAACGATAATATAATTTCACAATAGCCTTTTTTAAAGGAAATAGTTAATTTTACTTGCACAGGGGCTAATAAATTGTGGGGGAAGCTTCACTGGCTCATTTTTTCGAGATCGGTCGGTGTAGACGCAATCTGGCGAACGTTGCAAAGAGGTTGTATATCAGTCAATGTCCGGGGGGCACTTTAATTGCGTCCTAATTTATTGTCCTACATAACGAAGTAAAGAGGACGTAACAGTAGCCTGACATTTGGTATTAGAGCGGGAGGCGTGATTACGACGATAAAAATGAATATTATGGAGATAATGCAATGACGGTATACGTTTTCATGTAAATGATTCGTTTTAGTGCTTGTCAGCTACTTTCTTAAAATATGCTGATGTTTTGTCGCTGTTATGGTTCGTTTTTTCCCTGCTAGGCATCATCACCTGCTTTATAACCCTGACATGACACTTTGGAGTTTTTGTTAATTAAACAATGAGAAATACCTATTAAACAAACATAATATCATCCATCGCAAATAACACATAACGCCTGTAGTGTTAGGCAGAGGTGTATCTAATAGTACACCCACATTTCGCCAGTTATGTTTGAGTCCCATGTAATAGGGGGTGAGCCTATTGCCATCAACCGGGCACAAATTCAGAATCCGTGGCTGCTACTGAGAAATTCTCAAAAACAGTTTACCCGACCCGGGAAACGAACCCGACCACGTCATGGTCAACAGTTGCGCTTGCGACCACTCGGCCAGAGACTACGGAATATTCCTAATTCATGATATTTTAGAAGGGATACCTTTGCCCTGCAATGGGGCTTATAAAATTGGTATTTTTAAAACGGCCAACTTCCATGAACATTCCCGTCTGATATTGCTTAGCGAAATTATCTGTTCACTTTGCCATTACCAGATAACTCGTTGAGAACTAGTTCAAACAGATCTTCAGACTATGAACATTAAATAAATAGTCTATCTCTGAGCTATGAATGACACTGCGATAAGATACCCTTGTAACACCTAATAACACGGCACATGGTACAACAACTGTTAAAGTGCTTGATATAAACTTACACACGAAGATAGATAAGTGGGTAATTTATAATCTGTGGAGAATTGGATTGAAAGTATAGTATAATCTGCGTATTTTAGCCAATTCATCATCATCATCATCTACCTAGCCTTTTGCCAAGTATCTTGGGGTCGGCTTCCAGTCTGACTGAATACCAGTATTTGACATGGAGCGACTGCCTATCTGACCCCCTACCCCTTGGTAAGGACTGGCTGTCAGACTTTCGGGCCACTGTAATGTACGACTGTCACAGACAGCCGATTAATGACAGCCGGGACCAATTTTTTTATTTGACGAATTTATTATTTCTTTCCCGCCGAAAATCAATCTGTGATTTTGAAAATTCGAATTAGTGCCTACTTATTTTTTTAATTTTAAAAAGACAGCGCAAAGACAATATATCACCAATTCAACTTACTGATCTTGACACTGCTCCAATACTATAATAATAGCAGCAGAGTTTAATGTTATCATAATAACTGCGTATGTAAGAATAATGCTCGTACTAGCATCCATCTGGCTTAGTTCGGCTTACACACATCAACGCTTTTAGCACTAACACCTCATTAATCTCCCCCTTACATCTGTTTACACAATCTTCATAACTTCCAACCATTTCACACAATTTATTTATTAGGATTTTAGCCCATTGAAATAGCAAAAATAGATTAGGTACCTAAATAATTCAATATTACACGTTCTTCTTCGTATTTCTATTTCCGTATCCCTGAGATCTATTATAACAAAAGGTTGAGCTTTCCATTGCGTTTTATTGCGGTCGTTCACATTACATTCGTTTACGGTGATGTAAATTTAGCGCAATGGACTGCAAAATAAAGCCGGAAACTTTTGTACTTTTATTGGTATTAAAACTGGCTACTGAGCAATGTCTCAATTCCGGGTTACATTAGTACGGGTAAGTTTTTAGGTCATGTGTGCTCAAGAAATGACTGGTAATCCATCTAGCTGGAGATTGGTTCACATCCTTTATCTACTAATGGAACAGATGTACCCATTAATGGTAACAAGGCTTGCGGAGATGTGACCATCGGTCGTTAGATCACGGCCATTAAGCATCGGACGGCTAATCGTTCTATGAAATTAATACTATAAAGGGCAGGTTCTTACTTCAGGTATAAAAGCAATTTGGATTCGATTAGCAAAAGTGAGGTTTTATTCCGCGGAAACTTGTCAGAAAAGTATTTTTGCCAGATGCCGCCACCAACCTATTTTCACATGCAAACTCTGGCTAGAATTATTTTATTTCGTCATTTTCCAGATTTTCCCGTTTGTTTCCGCTTTTTAGATTAGTATTCAAATTCCTTAATTTGCCTCGAAACGTGACGTTCTATCAAGAGTAAACTCATTTAAATTCAACTCACAAACAATTTAGAGCCCGAAACTAAAACTGCAATAGATTTTATTTTTTACTTTTAATTTTGTTTTACGAAGCCAATAAATCCAATTAAACTAAATCCTGAATAAAACAGCGCGACATTTTCAATAGTTTTTTTTTTAAATAAATAAAGCGAAGTAAATCACAGTTAGGCTGGGATAACGTTAAAAGCAGGAGATTAATAGCCGTGAGAGGCCGTGTACCAACATTGATGAAGCATTTCGTGAGTTATATGAATTGTAGATTACATTTCATACAATTAAAACCTTTGGAATCCACAAATCAAGTAAGATGTCACGAACGGGCTCTGCGAAGCTCTCGTCGCGACCTCTATCGGAGCAACGAGTATTTTCTATTTCAATGTTATTCCAGTTCGTATCTACCGGAGTTTAAACTTGTATGCTGAAGGATTTGCTCGATCTCTGTTGATAAAACCTCCTTCTAATAATTTGGAGGAGGTACAGTAAAGAGGTTCTAATTATTATAACCTCTTTACTGTGCTTAGATACTTAGAAACAAGCAATGATTACAAAGAAGCTAGCACTTCACACGCACTAAGCCTCGTAAATGTGCACATAACGACTTCAACTTTGAAGTTAACGTCGACTGTTAAGAAATGCAAGTTATGATGTATTGTATATCACATACAATGTTTGCTTTATACTGGCAATGCTTGTAAATTATGTAGTTTAAGCTTACAACATGATTATGAAATAGTAGTTTGCAAACTACATAAGTACTAAGTACATTTTATAGTACACTAGTTGTACCCGGCATGCGTTGCAATGCACTTTTCCCTACCTAGTACTACCTCCTTGTATTTTTTACTACTCGACCTACCTATCTACCTACTGCTTGCCTACTGCCTGCCTACCACCTACCTACCCACCTACCCCACCAAACTAACAGAACTAAAACTATCGACTCAAACTAGCGCAAAATTAATAGTAAAAATATGGTAAATACTCCGTTTTTAGTGTGTGTTTTTGGTGTTTTTATTGACCAAGACCATGTCAGTTTAAAAACTTATATCGCGATTCTGTCGAGCGTTTGCAGCGCTTCCGACGCGTGTTGTAAATGCGACCAACACGCGACAGCATAGCAAAGTCACCGTGGGCGGAGGCCCTTAAACAGAAATTAATGATAGGAAACGACTGAGCTTGTTATTTCTATTAATTAAGCACTGGTTTCGGTTTGATTGAAAACGCCTCCTCTTTAGTCATAATGAGTGTAACAATGTTAAGGCTTTGGATAACATCAAACAATATGGCAATGGCGCAATAATTAATAATTTGTGTAACAAGGTTCCCTACCAAATTAATAATGATTTCTGAATAATTCTATAGAACTGATTCTTAGTATGAATTGATACATTTGTATTTATTTAGAGGCATCCGAATTTTGTCGAAGTATATTTAGCTTTGAAGGAATCATCGACACGACGAAAGAAAAAGAAGAATTGGTGTTAAAAGTAGGTGTTTTTAAATTGCTTAAAACAACATCCATACCTTCACGCTTGTAATACTCGAAGGGTTAGGCAGAGGACTGCTCGCCAAAGCATAACTACCGCAAAGATAAGTATGGAGGAAGAAGACAAGCTGCACCGACTCCAACTAAGTAAATTGGGATAAGAGCAGAAGAATGATGGTGACGTGGGAGACTGCTTAAAGTTTGCCTGTAAATTGTATTCAGGATACTTGCACATTGCTGCTGATCACGGAGGTTTCGATTTTGCATTCCACTGATGGTCTAAATGAGTGAAATATTTTCCATTAAGATTTTGTTTTGAGGAAAAGGCAATAACGTAAAGTCAAATATCTTCTGATAAAGTTATAATTGACTGCTGAAATATAACTTTATAACAAGTTTAATAACTTAAGTTTTTTTTTTTCAAGTTCTAGCTTAAAGCATTAAACTTTATGTTAATGTAATATTGAAGTTTCTATTGGCTTATCGAACGCCACTTTCGAATCACAGTTGTGGGAAATTTTAAGAAAAAGTATGTCGTCATTTAAGCTGACATGGCAATGATGATTATTAGATCTGAACTGGAGTTTTATCTGGAGACTTGATCGAACATATCTAATTGTTGCTTTTGGGTAGTCAGTTTATTCAGGCGAGACTAAAACCACATGGAAAATAAATTAAGAGAGTGCAGATAAAAACATATTGCTTTAATTTTCCCTTGGATTTCTAGATGGTTGTTGGCAATAGGCTCGCCTCTTCGTACATAGATATTAAACATAACTGACAAAATGTGGGTGTTCAGTCACGAGCACCAATACCACTTAGCAACTTTTAAAAGTGATTATCTCCTACTGGTCTGATTAAAATTTCATGTTGTTACGAACATAGTATTTTGGAACTAAAATTTTTATGAAATAGATCCTAGATCCAAGTTACAATCGTTATTTCTCGCAAAAACATAGATCGTATTCAAAGTGCTCGTGACTACCTACTATGTAGATACTCCGTTCGATATAAACAAACGTGATATTATGTTAAAAAGACACCAGTTACAGAATTAAATACACATACACAAGAACAACGTTTAAACATATTCAAAGCAAAGAGCCTTAAAGATTGGACGTCAAAACCTAACCCCGCCCCAATAGTCAAGCCAAGAGATTTGTACCACGTTCTCACTCCAGTTATGTCTGAAAGGGGTTCAGAGAACTAGAATCTATTTTTAGATCCCTTTTGTTCAAAGATTTAGGGTTGAAGTTATTGTTAAGTTGTCTGTTTACTTGGCGTTATTATTTTGCTTACAATTAGTAACGGTTATTGGTTATGTACTTCAGAATGATCAGGGTGGGTAGTATTCGCAACCGGCGTCTAAGACGTCGGGACGAAGTACGGCGAAGCAGAAGTAGTATGTAAGGATAGTAGCACGCGAAAGAAAGAAAGAAAATACATTTATTTGGTACAAGCCACAAGTGCACAAAAAAGTAACTTAAATCTAAACAAAAAATGTAACACTGTGTGCCTCACGGCTGCGCCCAGTTCAGCAAAATGTGCCCGACGCGGACGCCGCGACGCTGTGACAACTAGTGCCCGACGCTGGTTTGCAGCTGGACCTGTATAAGTGAGGTTCCGCATGTGAAAAAGTTTTATATGTTGTGCCAAAAATGGCGTTCTGTAACTTTTTTCCATGAGGGTATCATTAGGATAAAATCTTGGGTTAATTCTTCATCCTATTGTACATTACCAAATCATTCTCCGCCGTCTATTTTAGGTTTGTTTTTACAAAAACATAGACCGTGGGTGTAGATACCAGGGTTTTCACTGAGTTTATAAGTTCGTTGTGAAATTTAATCAAATTGTAATAAGGTTTTCACTGTACACGTATTATTTTTCAGTTATTGCTTCATATTCATATTTATTTCAAGCGACGGATGAAGTTGTTTAGTTTTATTTATATAACTCTTATCATCTATTCAGAAAAGCTTATCTGTCTATTATAAAGTGTGAGTAGAAATTATTGACAGCAAAAAAAAAAAACAGCTGATCTATATATTTTTCGGCGTAGGTGAACACTAATGATCGGAACAGCTGATTTTGTTTCCGTGATTTTAGAGCTAGTACCACGTGAAACAAAAATGTTCCTAATGATATGTACGAAGTCGTGTTTTAATATTGCTCGGTAATTACCAATCTCCCTATTTACTCTCTGGTTGCGCGGTAAAATTCAATTTGATACGTATCGTTTAGGCTGATTAGTTTGAAAGACATCTTTATTGGTTGTTCGCCTCCTTGCCACACACGCCTTCCACCTTTGTACGAGCGAGAAGGATTATACTGCGCGTACGTCATCGTCACGTTATAAACCTAAAATGGCTGACTGTGTGTCGTTTGTGAACTACGTTTCTCTCAAGAAAATTCGGATATCGTGAAAATTGGTGTGGTTTTCTTCCTGTGTGTTGTGCTCAGCGTTCAGGAGAACAGTGACAAAGATTTTAGGGTGTTGTGCAACCCTTTCCTTACACGCATTGTATTTTTTTCCAAATTTTACCTATGTCGATGTGGCTCCAATCTTCTGCGACAGCCAATTTTCGAGTCTATCGCATCATTTAGCTAAACCGCGTAAACACTCTCCTAACCTTAAATTACTGTCAAGTGTTCTTAAGGCCATTTAATAAAATTAAACAATCCATTATATTTCCTGAAGCAAGTTACTTATCTGCTCCTTAAAACAACATTTACAAAATTAAGAGGAGAGTTTTCCTCAAAGCATCGCAGCTTATCACGACTAATTAACTCGTCACGGGAAACACCTGCTTTAAACGAATTAGCGCCTGCATATACAATCTCATTAAACTGAAGTTTGTTGGGTATAATATTATACGTATATTTGTATATTTGAGGAAATCGTTAGCAAGCCCGTCCCCTCGTCTAATTGAGACATAGTTGTCAAACTATTCCCGGGCACGTTCTATACGTCTTTCAATGACACTTGGTTTGTACAATGACATAATTTTAATGGTCACACACTTGTGTTACGTGATAGTGATGTTGGAGATATTGGATAATGACATCGTTTGTTTTGGCAGGGTTTTGGCTCGATTTGCTTTTACAAGTCATGCCAAAACATCACTCTTTGACTATGTGGCCGCTGCTCCACTTCAAAGACATTGAATAAAACCTTATGTATTTCGCTGTATATACGGCATTAATTAATTCCGTAGAAAAAAAACATCGTGCGGTAAAAATGATGCGAATAGGGTGGACATTACTTTTTCTCTGCCCTATAATACGAGACTAGCCGCTGGCGCTACCAGTTTAATCATAAATTCTAAACATGTGTAGCGGTCTAAGAAGTTGTCCGGACGAGGCGTTTACGTCCGTCCGCATATCAAAGGCAACAGCTGTAAATGGGCGAAACAAAGATTTGCAAAGAAAGCTGACATACATTCTGTACGAGACACTGATGATACGGCACAAAGTAACCATGTTAAAATCACTTAGCCCGAGGTAATACGTTATTACAAACTTTTTTTTTTCTTTCTTTACTTTGTGTCAGGAAAATTCTCATGAGACGCAGAGATGAAATAGCAACGTCTTCCCGCCTTACTAAATCTCGACGATGTAATTTTTTGCGAGGAAGGCAGTTAGGGCGGTAAGGCGGCGCGGCGGCGGTGACCGCACAAGTTTTGAATGCTTTCATTCAAAGTTGCGGCGCTGTTCGACTAGGCTTTGAATGGCGGGTGCCACAGTTTGTCTCAACAACTTCGACGATTTAACTCGCCTCTGTCTGTCCCACTGTTCCAGGCTTATTCACAGTTTGATAGCTTTCTAAAAATTATCCAGTGTTCTCTCTGATTGTTTTCTTTATATTCAGTTTAGTTTTAATTGCTTTGGTTATCTCCGTCTACTTCTGAACGTTGAATATTGTTTGTAAAAGTTGCTAGCTCAGAATTATTAAAATTACCTAAGGAGAATATTTATTTCCAGAATTTGTCGCCGTCAGCTATTGTTACCTATCACGTAGGTAATGAAACAGTATTATTATTAACATCAAAAAGCAAGATTCGTGCTTTTATTGCTTTCCTATACTTATCGCAGTTTCGCATTTCACCTTGAAGTCCCATCTCACAAACTTATCCCGTATTTTAGTCGTTGAATTAGATTATTATGAATAAGTGTTGTCGTTTATATATGCATGTGATGCGAAGCGTTCAGGCGTGGTGGCTTAACGAGGGCCTTTGCGTCGATATCATAGCCACGCGCGATCTTATAGAAATATCTCAGATACCTCTCTTATCCTATCGGTGAATACATAAATATGCGGAGCGGAGTGAGATATCCAATTATCGCATTTATGGGCACGTGTTAGGTGTGAACTTTGTATTTTCATGTTTTGTTACTAGCTGCCTTTGAATAATTGAAGAATATACTTCTTTGTAAATTACGTAAATTCACAATTACTAGAAATGTCTTGGCAGTAATTTTGCAAGCGCTGACGATGTAACCGCGAAACGAAAAAAAACTTACATCGCTTCAACCAATTTATCAACATTTATAACTAGAATCGGCTACATTGGTAATATTTCTGGTAAACTTTTGTCATAAACTCGGTACTTTTTGCAATCAGCCCAGAAAGTTAAATGAATGGCTGAGCACAGTCCCGCTTTTTCATTCCGACGTACAAGCCGGCAATTCACAGCAATGAGTACTGTATAGGCTGTCTAACTTAATGACTTCGTAGGCTGAATGCCTAAAAATAATGTGACTGCCATAGCCTTTCAGGTTTTGTACTTAAAAACGTATTGAGAGAGCTTTTGGAAATGTGTTCGGTGGAAAATATTTCAGCTGCGAATAGCCCTGGCGTCTGTATGGGTTGCCAAGTTATTTATAAGCCAGATGGATGAATGGATTGTGTGAGGAATGATATTTAAGAAAACTGATTAAATTAAAGCGTGAAGGTTGACAGAGGAGTATGGAAGAAAAAAACGTGTTGTGCCGACCCGAAGTAACATGGGACACCTGCCCTTGTGATGATGATGATGTATTTGTGGAATAAAAACTTTTTTGCAAAAAAAAACCGACTTCCAAAAAAAACACAAAAAAAGTGGAAAATAACTTTACTTTCGGAAGTCGGTGACTATTGTTTGTTTCATTGACTTTTTTGCCACCGACTTCCGAAAGTAAAGTTATTTTCCACTTTTTTTGTGTTTTTTTTGGAAGTCCGTTTTTTTTGCCAAAAAGTTTTTATTTTACCCTTTTTAGTTATCGTATCACACACAAATCCTTGTCAAGTATCAATTTCGCAATTTCTTTTACTTGGATGACATTTTTTCCAGCTATTTTGATTTCAAAACCAAACTGCTCAACCGATTTTGATGAAAGTTCTATGGGACCAATCGGGAAGTAGATTCATTCAGATAAAAGAAGAATTTTTCAAATCGGTTCATAAATGAAGGAGATATGAGGTAACAAACACAAAAAAAAAAAACATACAACCGAATTGAGAACCTCCTCCATTTTTTGAAGTCGGTTAAAAATTGTAATGAAGGTGTCAATACATGAAAAGCTTGGGTAGGTTTTGATACTCAAAACATAAATCCAAGACTATTTTGATGAACTTTCTCGAATCAAAGTAACATTTACGTGTAACCACGTTAACGTTACGCGCAGTCATGCACGTCCTTTGTCATAACAAACCGGTATAACGAAAAGAAAAACGAACATTACAGACATTAAAGCCTAGACATGTAAGTAATAACAAAAAGTCATAAACCTAGTAATAAAGACACGGTCTTTATCACAATGACGATATAAGAAACGCCATAACACCAGAAAATATCTTGGACTCCATTCAATGTCGAAATGTGAAAAAGGTCCGAAGATATGAGTTTCGTAGATGCCATAAAAAGGGTAACGGACGAGAAATGCCGTCAATCCGATATCGAAATAAATAAACAACGAATTATACGGAGGAGCAGCTCTGCCTCACAGATTTCTAAGAAATGGGAATATGAGAAAAATAACGTTGGAAAGGATATTGAAAAGTTGATAGAAAATAACGCAGACAAAGCTGCTTTTAAACATCGGTTTACCACGATAATTACGTGATTATTTTGCGGTATTATGTACCTACTTTTATCGCCAAATTATTTAGCAATGAATCGTTTTTAATTGCCGAATATGAAGTACTCTCCCAATAAATCTCCCATTAAAATTGGTAAAGCTTTGAGAGCTGATAACCGATAATTCTGGTTAAATCTACACACTTACCATAGATTAATTGCTACTTTCGCATAATCTACCCTTGCAAAAATCTGTAGATACTGTAGGTACTCAGCGTTCCTGCGGTAGTTACCGACTTAATGAAAGGCAAATTTAAAATTCAGCTAGAATAATAATTCAACTGTCCCGTACAAAACTTCAATACCTAACCGACGCAAATGTGTGGGTTCACCGTTTTTTATTCGCTATTTCGATTGTGGTCCCATGGAGAAAGTTTGATGGTCTGAATCACACCCTGAAATATGATCATACCTTTCTGGTAGCCCTTCCTATTCTAAATATGATTTACTTTTTATTTCACTTACTTACTAAATACGCGCAATATATATATATATATATTATATATATATATATATATATATATATATATGTATACAACGAACGAATATGGCAAAGGTTTTTGAAGTAGCGAGCTGGTGACATGTGTTTAGTGTTTATACCGATGCGCGATGCGGGGGTCGTTAACCTGTCGGTGCTAGCCTAATAATCTACATCATGTAGAAAATGCTGAAAATGAAAAATAATGTCCTGTGACTAAACTACTGGATATATTCGATTGAAATTTTTTATGCAGACTGGGAACCTCATGAGGTATACGCAGTTTAATTTACTGTCGTATTGTCTTCGCCACCCTGTATGTATATAATACATTATAAATCACACGTCTTGCAAGATACTCCGGAGATAAACCTACAAAAGACGTTGTATCTCGTAAGTGATTCCCGCAGCGGTATTAGTTGCTGCATAGTGAACAGTAGCGACGTCACGACACAATGTCTTGTCTGCCCCATATCGATAAGCGTCGTAACGGGTGACGTGGGGCTTTTAGCGGCCACAGGAGACGTATCACGTACGTACAGACTTATTAACTGTGCGATGCAAGTGGGATGTTTGTTTATGCCCCTGATTTCTTTTTTTTAAATCTTTCTTTTTATAAGTCAAGTTTTGTTATAATGTTAACGCTGTAAATGGTAATTTTGATTTTAAGAAACATATCGTGACACAATGCTGGTTACGTCTGTACTTTGTGTCGATTTTTCATTTTCTCAGTTTTGTTTGTTTGTTACGACAGATGAGTTTTCCAAGGAAAACTGCAGCATTAATATGTATATGTAACGTCAATCATGTTCCTACGACTGGGACATAGACCTTCCTGCTGGGAGAAGGACCGGGCCATAATTTACCATGCAGGCCCAGCGCGGGTTGATTTATGAATTGAATTGCAGGGTTGTTGATAATTAGAGAAAAGCCCAGTAATTGGGAAAATTCTATACGCACTTCATACAGATGGTTAGGTCTTCTCCAGATTTATATTTTTTTTTTTCCGATGACAATATATACTTCGATCTTATAGCCCAAAAGTTAAGTATTAATGTAACAATTAGGCCGAGGGTACATGACAAATCCAATCTGTATTTCTACAATCGGATTATACAATAAAATGCTATCCCCCAGATTCTAACTTAATAATAGATCTAGTTCGCTTACAATTTTAGGTTAAACTTGCCTAGTACTAAGTCGGAAACGATCTTTCTCGCCGCCTATCCGTTGTCTGACAGCCAACTTTTAGATAAAGATGTTTCTCATGTTACTTGTAGTAAATTATGCCACTAAATCTTATTTGTTGGGACGTGGTATAATCTGTTTTGCTTCGTAAACAAATAAGCTGTTTTTGTTTAAGGAGGAAGTCCAGGGTAACCTGCGATATTCAAATTTTCTTACGTTTTTTGACATTTGCAGGTTATTGTTGTATGTTGATTAAAATATGATACGCGATCTGGTTAATGGCTTTACAGAATTATAATCATTAAAATCATCAAACCACCTAAGTTCATTTAATCCCAT
The DNA here is from genome assembly GCA_964057025.1 of Standfussiana lucernea. Lineage (NCBI taxonomy): Eukaryota > Metazoa > Arthropoda > Insecta > Lepidoptera > Noctuidae > Standfussiana > Standfussiana lucernea. The sequence goes on from OZ059785.1 coordinate 8,325,782, forward strand.
TGAATGACTTTTTCATGAAATAGTAATTCAATGAGTGAACATCAAAGACATTCAAATGCTCTGGTGAACATGAAATGATTCACGGGCTACCATGGCACCTCCGCCTTCACGTGCTGTCTAACAACTCAGTAGATCTCTTCATTCTCTCAAAACTTGATAATTTATTTTCAAAAACAAGTATTTTTCGTGATCTAGTTTTGAGGACAATATTTTTTTCGGAAACCTTACATAAATTACAAACTTTAAATAAACTAAAATCTCCAAAAAAAAAACCGGAAATATGAAGACTGACACACTGACAGTTAATGACCGATGCTTCACAATTTTTTATGATAAAAAGGTGATAATAATATAAAACCGATGATGAAATAACGACGAGCAAGAATGATAACGAGAACAGCCTCACCGTGAGTGCTGTGACACCGGCCGTCGCAGTTGCGTCGAGCTCGAGCGACATAATATACATACATATATAACCGTCGTAGTAATGGTTTGTCAGTCAAGTGCCATCTTATTGAAGAGCGAGCGGAGCGAGCTCGAAAAATTAGAGCTTTTAGGACCGCGATAAGTAAAATTTTCACGAATTACTCATTATGAGCCTCTTATAAATAAGAATTTGAGGTTATAGGAAGATTTTTTGTTCATTTTCCTCTACTCGTCGGGGGCCCCGTATTATTAATACGGCGATAGCTACGCCAATGCTACTATCACTAAATCATGTAAATGGTAAACTGCTATTAAAGTAAGAAATAGGGTAATGATCATTATAGGTTACCAGGAAACATTTATGTTAAATGGTGATGGTATTATCAATCATCTGACCTTTTGAGTGCTAAATATGTAACCTTTGGCATCTCTGTGAATTGTTATAAATAAACGGATATTCACATTTAACATTTTCTGTATAAAATCTTGGTGGGATGGGAACAAAATCAATTTAAAAAAGGTTCCGGGCGACCCATCAATCCACAATATTGTTTCCATAATTAAGTAGAATTCCCGGTACAAATATATCATACATTTTTAAGGAATACATAAACCATGATCGGAGACGAGGAACAGAATAAAGTGAAATTGCAGGTACAAGTAATACGAGTACATGTTTTATATAAAACTAGCTGTCCCGGCGAACTTCGTACCGCCTAACAGTCAATGAATCCTACCCCACCTACCCTACCTACTCTATCCAACCTACCTACCACTTACCTACCAGCTACCTACCACCTACCTACCTACCACCTACCTACCACCTACCTACCACCTACCTACCACCTACCTACCACCTACCTACCACCTACCTACCACCTACCTACCACCTACCTACCACCTACCTACCACCTACCTACCACCTACCTACCACCTACCTACCACCTACCTACCACCTACCTACCACCTACCTACCACCTACCTACCACCTACCTACCACCTACCTACCACCTACCTACCACCTACCTACCACCTACCTACCACCTACCTACCACCTACCTACCACCTACCTACCACCTACCTACCACCTACCTACCACCTACCTACCACCTACCTACCACCTACCTACCACCTACCTACCACCTACCTACCACCTACCTACCACCTACCTACCACCTACCTACCACCTACCTACCACCTACCTACCACCTACCTACCACCTACCTACCACCTACCTACCACCTACCTACCACCTACCTACCACCTACCTACCACCTACCTACCACCTACCTACCACCTACCTACCACCTACCTACCACCTACCTACCACCTACCTACCACCTACCTACCACCTACCTACCACCTACCTACCACCTACCTACCACCTACCTACCACCTACCTACCACCTACCTACCACCTACCTACCACCTACCTACCACCTACCTACCACCTACCTACCACCTACCTACCACCTACCTACCACCTACCTACCACCTACCTACCACCTACCTACCACCTACCTACCACCTACCTACCACCTACCTACCACCTACCTACCACCTACCTACCACCTACCTACCACCTACCTACCACCTACCTACCACCTACCTACCACCTACCTACCACCTACCTACCACCTACCTACCACCTACCTACCACCTACCTACCACCTACCTACCACCTACCTACCACCTACCTACCACCTACCTACCACCTACCTACCACCTACCTACCACCTACCTACCACCTACCTACCACCTACCTACCACCTACCTACCACCTACCTACCACCTACCTACCACCTACCTACCACCTACCTACCACCTACCTACCACCTACCTACCACCTACCTACCACCTACCTACCACCTACCTACCACCTACCTACCACCTACCTACCACCTACCTACCACCTACCTACCACCTACCTACCACCTACCTACCACCTACCTACCACCTACCTACCACCTACCTACCACCTACCTACCACCTACCTACCACCTACCTACCACCTACCTACCACCTACCTACCACCTACCTACCACCTACCTACCACCTACCTACCACCTACCTACCACCTACCTACCACCTACCTACCTACCTACCTACCTACCTACCACCTACCTACCTACCACCTACCTACACCTACCTACCTACCCCCTATCTACCGACAATTTACGCTTTCGCGACATAGACAATAGTTTATTAACCTTTCTATTAGATCATAATAAAATAAATTTCTGAACGCACGCATAAATTTGACTTGTTTTTAAACAATGAGTTATGGCCTGATGGAATTGTGTTTAGGCGTTTTGTACATTTTATGTATCGAACTAAATCTCAAGAGTCTAAAGTTATAGTCAATTAATGTCGTAATTTATGGATAGAAAAGTTAGTAATAAATATCTTAAGTTAACTAGTTTTAATTGTAAGTCGTTTAAAAGATCCATAGATAATATTAAGGATTTATGTGTGTGGTCTGACTTGGTTGCCCTACAAGAGACGTGGCTGCTTCCCCATGACATTCCAATGTTAGGAACAATAAGCCCGGACTTTGACTGTACGGGTAAGTCAGCTGTTGACACTGCTGAGGGCTTGTTGAGAGGAAGACCCCATGGGGGGGTTGCCATTCTCTGGAGGAAAGGCATTTTTGAGAAGGTTTCTGTTGTTGACTGTAGCAGTCCTCGGTTAGTGGCCATCACAGCCACGACAAGGGGTCGTACTATTATTGTATTTTCTGTATACATGCCTACAAACTGTCCAGATAACTTACAAAGCTTTACAGATGTATTAAGTGAGATTAGTGCTACCATAGCAAGCTGTGATATAGAGAATGTCTTTATATTGGGTGATTTCAACGCTCACCCCCATGAGCTGTTCTATAAAGAATTAATGAATTTTTGTTCTGACCAATCCTGGGTTTGTGCTGATGTAATGAAAAAGGGGGTTGATAGTGATACCTACACTTTTATAAGTGATGTGCACGGAAGCAGGAGATGGTTAGATCACTGTGTGGTATCTGTATCAGCTTGGCACACAATCGCAAATGTTGATGTATCGGAGGAAGTTTACGTCTCGGATCATCTACCGATGCAAGTGGAGTGCGACTTAGAAGTTGTGAGGCCCAAATTGATGTCTAGGGGTGCTGGCCGCAATTCTGTCTTGTGGGGTGAAAGAACTAAGCCAGAAATGCAAACTTATCATAATGTATGCAATAGTAAGTTGCGAGACGTTGTTTTTCCCCATGAGTTTGAAAGGTGCAGCGTTGGATCGTGTGGTTTGGCTGAGCATAGAGTTGTTCTGGACAGTTTGTATGAACAGATTGTGCAGATTCTATGTGCGGCGGCGAGGCAATCTGGAGGGACATCTGGGGGGGGGCCGAGGCGAGGTAAGCGAGTGTGTGGGTGGAATGAATATGTGAAAGATGCCCACCGCGAGGCCAGGTCTAGCTTTCAAACCTGGATACTAAACAATCGTCCCTCGGCGGGCCCGGTTTATGATGTAATGTACGAGAAGCGAAGAGTTTTTAAAAGTAGGCTGAAATTTTGCCAAAACAACGCTGAGCAAATTGTAATGGACAGGCTGGCAGAACAACGAGCTAGTAAAAATTTTGCTAAATTCTGGAAGTCCACTGGTAATTTGGATGCGAAACCTGGCCTCGCTGCGTGTGTGGAGGGGATAAGTGATAAGAAAGGAATTGCGAATGGTTTCAAGGATCATTTCAAAGTCCAGTCTCCCCTCGGTCCCTCAACCTTGGTGAATGATGGTGGGCCCATCTGTCCTGGCGCGAAACCTCTGGTTCGCTTCTCAGCCAAGCAAGTACGTAACATCATTAACAACATGAAGCGAGGCAAATCTCCAGGACATGATGGGCTCAGCATTGAGCATTTGAGGCACGCGGGTGTCCATCTGCCGCGAGTCTTGTCTATGTTTTTCACAATGTGTATTAGTCATGCGTACTTACCTGCTAATCTAATGAAGACCATCGTGGTTCCCATTGTGAAAAACAGGACGGGCGACATTTCGGATAGGGGTAACTATCGTCCCATTTCTCTTGCGACTATAATAGCCAAGGTGTTGGACGGTTTGCTTGATTCTTGCCTAAGTAATTACATACATCTTCATGATGCACAGTTCGGGTTTCGCCCCGGACTATCAACTGAAACTGCTATTTTAAGTCTCAAGCATACCGTTCGATATTATAAAGATCGTGGTACGCCGGTGTACGCCTGTTTCCTTGATCTCTCCAAGGCGTTCGATCTTGTCTCATATGATGTGCTCTGGAGAAAGATGGGAGACAGGGGTATACCTGTGGAAATATGTGGGCTATTCCAGTATTGGTATGGTAACCAAGTCAATAGGGTGAAATGGGATGATACAGTCTCTGAGCCGTATAGGTTGGAGTGTGGGGTGAGACAGGGTGGTCTGACGTCTCCCAGACTCTTCAACCTCTACGTGGATGACCTGATAGTCGCACTCAGCAGCATGCGTGTCGGATGCAGTGTTGATGGGGTTAGAATTAACAATATCAGCTATGCAGATGACATGGTGCTTCTGGGTCCGTCGGCGGGAGCAATTAGGGAGATGATTAAAACGTGTGAGGCCTACGCCGCCGCACATGGATTAATATATAATGCAAATAAATGTAGATACATGGTCTTTGAGGTCAGCGGCAAACGCCGTGGAGAAGGACCGGAGTTGCTAGTAAACGGATCACATATTAATAAGGTGTCAACTTTCAAATACCTAGGGCATTGCATTGCTGCTGACCTCAGGGACGAGGAAGACATTGAGAGGGAGCGCAGGGCTCTAGCGGTCCGGAGCAATATGTTGTCCCGTAGATTTGCGCGGTGTACAAACCAAGTCAAAGTAACACTTTTCAAGGCTTATTGCCAAAGTTTGTACACGGGCAGTCTATGGGTCAATTGTGCTAAGAGATCGCTGGATGTCCTGCGCGTCCAATATAACAATGCATTCAGGATGTTGTTGAGGCTACCTCGGTACTGTAGTGCGTCGGAAATGTTTGCGCAAGCCCACACCGACGGTTTTTATGCACTTGTACGCAAAAAAACGGCGTCGCTACTGAGGATAGTGAGGGACAGTCAGAACAGCATTCTGAAAACTGTAGCCGAGAGCTTTGGCTCCCCTATTGTTAAGCAGTTTGTGCAGAGGTTGATTTTTACTAACACTAGGTAATAAGTTATTTTTTGTATGTTACTAACACCATATGGATACTTTGGTCCGAAATAAAACTATTATTATTATTATTATTATAAATATTTGACAATCAATAAATATGTCAATCATTTGTCACTACTGACAGTATTTGACAGGATGGACATCAAATGTTTGACAGGTACGAAACCAAGGAACATTTTGGGAAAATGATTTATCTTTCGTAATTTTTTATTCGTCGATTTTTCATTATTTTTAAGATTTATTCTGCTATTCTAGGCAGAGACAATTCCAACAAATCAATAATCATGAAAATTGGTCCAGCAGATCTAGAGTTATAAGTGTTGTAACAAACCCGACTTTGTTTTATATATATAGATATGTACCTATTACTTTTACCTGCAATTTCACTTTTATCGAAATCCCAAAATTTGGAACGTTACATTTTTCGGGGCAAACGTTCTATATAATGGAAACTAGAACATTTGGTGAAAGGCCACGAATAGCCTGGAAAGCTGCCACTTTTATCTACATGTACAGAATTTTGAAAACTCAACTGTCACAGCGGTGGTTGGGAAATTGGCTTATGTGCCTTGGGTGACGGGTTTGATAACAGCATAAAGCAAAAAATCCTGCATTATACATTTTCAATGTGCAGTTACATTTTCGCTGGCGAAATAACGGTTTGCGCCAAAGTGACTTCTTAAATTTTGCTACATTCCTTTTCCTAACTCTGTCTTGTTTAGCAATACATCGCGAAGATATATATTTAGAAAATTAAATGAAAAACCCAGGCCTAAGAGAGACAAACCACTTTGGAAGTGAGGCTATAAATACTCGTCTATTTCGCCGCGTAAAATAAAGCGGTCACTTGCAAGTTTCGCTACTTTGTTTAGCAAAGTAATAGGAATCTTTTTGTTTTGCGCTGTTGTTGCTTTAGGCTTTTCATTAATACCAGCGGCTAAAAGGCTAAGGGTCCGAGGTCGCGGCGTATTTTTTGCGGTTCGATTTCCGCGAAATATCCATCGTTATTTTGGGTGTGGAACTGTGTTGGACTTATTTACTTATTTTTACACAATGGAAAATGGAGATGATAGCCGCAGCGATACGGCCTATTGTGTACGTATTTTTCATTGGGTATGCTACTTGTTTTGTTCGAGGTGACAGATTGAGTGGTTACTCAATTGGAGACTGAGGAAAATCTCTAAAAACTGAAGAGGTCTAATATACATTTGTGCTCATACGAATTTTGTTTGTACACGCACTGATTGACATGCTCATGATTCGGTAAAAACCTACTGTAAAAAGTGGTGCCTTTAGAGACTATTCAATTTTAGCCCATTCAATTTTACCAAAATCTACCAAAATCAGCCTAGAAGCATACTAACAAGAAAATATATTCAACTCACAATGTAATTCACTTATCTGTCAAAAGATAACGCCTAACAAATTCATGTGAAGGCCGAATTAATATTCAGAACGAGATTTTGATACGTCAGCTTTACCATTAGTTTCAACAAACAAATCTGTTTGTGTAACTTCCCATGTAACCTATAAAAGAAGTAATAAATCAGCTGACTTGGAGAACAATAAAGGCTAACACCATACATCCCTCTATTCCTGGTCATTATAATCTGGATCTATACAAGGTTCGAGTGAATCGGTTTCTTTTAGGCAAGAGTGCTCCATCTTATGCTGCATCATCGCTTCACATCAGGCAAGTTGCGGCCAAACGCAAGCCTATTTAGTATAAAAAAAAAAACATGAAGAGACTAGTCCAAATAGATAAACCTGCGCCAGATTGTTTTGTGTTCACGAAACAATCTCATCAGCAATTGGGCGTTTTCTATGTGATGGCTCCGGCACAGCAACGGCAGCCGGTGAAGCGAATTGTACCAACATATGCATTTGGTTAAGTTTGTCGGACCGTTGCTGTGCCTGAAGGTGAGTGTATCAGCCAGTGGAAATATACACTACTTCAGGAGTGATATCTTTAACCACCCTAGTTGAGTAGATCTTGAGGCTACCACATACACACATGGAACGAATACGGTAAGACATATAACGGCACAAGCAGGTACGCGGTATTAACGTAACATACCCAAATACGAACGATTTTCGAATCGAAAATATAGCTACCCCAATAGCATTTTGGCATATTTTTTTGCGACAAAGTAGTGGCCACCATAGATATAAATAAATTCTAAAAATTAATATGTAAAAATCAGTCGTATATTTCCGTCACATTTACAGCGCGCTCATGCTAGATGGCGCTATGGGTAGAACTGACCATGTAATTAACCCTTATCCAAACAAATAATAAATCAGCTGACTAAGAGAAACCTAGCTAATTAGTCTATACATAATAACATTACGTTCGGAAACTGCGATATCATATATGGTTCTATAGTCATGAATTATTAAACGGCGTAAGGCAATTCGGGGTGTTTAATAATGTAGGTAGCGGTGTCAAGTGGCTGTGGGACAGGCTGAATTATGTAATAAACTCATTCCACTAGTTTCATTCATGTCTCTAATGTAATGTATGGGATTAGGCTTGTTGTTATGAAATGGATGAAAGTAAAACTCTCTTTATATAAAGGGTGTATTCAAAGCCGAGAGGCACTGGTTTTTCTCGTCTTTGCGATCATTTTATTGTTCTAGATCATAACTGAGAACCTTCTAGTTACGGAGATATTAAAGGTCTTTGCAACTTTTTTTCATTCATAGAAATTTTACAAATGTTATAACTGTATCACATCTGAAAGTCGGGATTTTACACACCAAAAAAAAGTCATTTTCCATCAACAATTTTTGCGCATTGTTACTTAGTTTGATGTAGACGATTTCGTGAAGGACAGATGATGACTTTCTTTCAATATCTATTCACATAATCCCGCGTCCTAATCAAAGCGTACGGTGCGGTGGCGCGAAAACGCAATCGTCCTGTTCATGTCTCACTTATTGGTTCGGAAAACTGGAAGATGCCCCTGTCAGCTCAACGATGCATTTGTTTTCGCAGAACTAAATGCGACGATTCCTTTATAACTGCCGACCCATTTGATACAAACCATTGATATCTCTCACACCCACGTTGAAAGTTTGAGGTAACCTATTTTTATCCTTAATGCACGCATGTACACAAAGGATCCCATCTTGGAAATGGAAATGTATTCAGAGCTGTTTTAGATAACATCATTTATTTATCAAGGTTGAAATTAATTCTGCGTATCCTTGGATGTGTATCTATTACCTATATACATGATTCATTATTATTTAGCAAGAAAACTTTATAGTAGTGATGATTCAACGTTTACACGGAAAACTATATATGTATACAGGGCTAATTGGATGCAAGATGAAAATAGAGGAACCTGGTTTGAAAAATGGTCGTGGTTTGCTCAGCGTAAACTTGCATGATCTCATTGAAAGAAAAAATAAATCAATACTTGTCAAAATGTCTAATTCGTTCAATACAATCGCTCTGTATTTCTTCAGATTATGAATATCGCAGCTTTATTCACGAGATAATTCGGAGAAAACACGTTATGGACTCAGAGATGGTATTGTCGCTAAATTGAGTAGATTACTTGTTTTTAACAAGTTGTTTTTTCCTGTTTCTTCTTCAGCTCTGCCTTGCTATGAAATAAACAATACAGTGATAAAGAAATGGAAAGAAATTAGCGCTGCTGTTTATTTAGAATTTCACGGAATTAAATGGCGAAAACCACGATATGTCCGTGAAATGTTTTAAAACAATAGTACTTTTGTACCAACGAATGTTATTGTTTATTTTTTGTATGACATAACTTATAAGATAAATAGAACAATAACAAATAAATATAACTATTCCGAGACTGACACAACTAGTTTAACAGCTCGACGACTTCACTGTCCGTTTTCCTACTATTCTAGTTAATTAAAGACGGCAATACATTCAACTTGGTTCGAAGGAGACCCAATCCCACTAAACAACATACTGATATCCCTTTACTATCCACTAAAAACCATTACAGGATATCTAAAACCCAATAAAAGTCTTTTATTCCAGTCAATGAACAGAGAAAGTATCGGACAAGTAATGTTACCCTCACCCTGCTTGTTCGCACACAGAAACTTTGTAAGAGACAAACGCTTTCAAGAAGGCTAAACTTAGATCTTCCAGATAACGCGCTTGTCATTTTGATTTATTGAACGAGGGATCTTGTTTTTCGGAGACGAAATTTTTGCATAATTAGGTTAGGATTCCATTTGCGTTAACGAGAAGGAGATAAACGTTTTTAGAGTTTACAAAGGGTGTTTAATGTTTCGCAGTAGTGTCAATGGTTAAATGCTTCTTTGCTTCGGAAAGCACGTTATACAGGTGGTCCCGGTTGTCATTAGTAAATATTTGACATTCGTCACTGGTTGTCAGGAGTCCGATAGCCCACAGTAAACAAACAGTCTTCAAGGTGTACTGTATGACTCAGTAATTAGGGTGTTGAGGTCAGGTAAGCAGTCGCTCCATGTAAAATACTGGTATTCAGCTGCATCCGGTAAGACTGGAACCCGACCCCAACAAAGTTGGGAAACAACAGTCGGAACCAACGACATAACGTGCTTTCCGAGGCACGGAAGAAACAAGGTATGTAATTGGTGGTCACCTATCCACGGACCAATCAAGCAAGCGCGGCTTTACCTGAAGATTGACCCGAGCAGCTGTTATTATTTAGCCACGAGCTCCGGTAGTCGCCCCATGTAAAATACCGATATTCAGTTGCAACTAGTTAGATTGGAAGCCAAGATAGTTGAGAACAGGCTAGGCCGATGATCTAATATAGCGTTTAAACTTTCGAAAGGCCTACTGTGCTACAAATTTCTCATCTATGAAAACCCCTACACAGCTCAAAAACCACCTCATAAACATTTAATTGTTACAAATTAACAAAATCACACGAGGTACACCGAAAGTTTGTGAAAAATTACATTGCTGAAATTCACGTGAGAATAAAATGTATTCGCTGTAAGTTCCCTGTAATGGTGTCGATTAATTAAGGGTGGTCGGTTTGGATAACCACATGCATTGCCATTTTTAACACAACATTTTAACATAATATTTGACAACGTATTGTTAAATTTAATTAGTCCTATGAATTTAATATGCACCGTTTGGGAGTGGGTCATGAATTTGTGATACGAATCCGAATTAATTTGCTGTAATTTGCAATTATCAATTTTACATTATGTATCAAAACAATTAAGAAAATTCAGCTTAATGTTACCAGCTGAATAATGCACATAATTTTCATTTTTAAAGGTGTAACTCAGTGTTGCTACATAAAAAATCTGCAGGTTATTTTTCACGTTTGAATACTCAACTTGTTTGCTTTGAAAATACTCATGACTTGCAAATGAGTTGGCTGCTGCAATTTTTTTGGCCTCGTACATTTTTACACCATAATTTAAAAACGGTTATTTTTTGTACAAACTTAAAAATATTTTGATAATTAAAATATGGTAATGAAATGCGTCAAGTCCAATGGCCAAGTTCAACAAAGGCGAATTAATTGCAGTTTTCTTTTAAAAACGATAGAATCCATTGTTATTTTATAAATATGAAAAAACATATAAACGCTGCGACCTCAGTAAAAAGTATCTGAAACTAATCTTTTTTTGTAAATTTTCTATTAACGCACTGCACTTTTCTTGACGACAGTTCGAGAGCCTACTTCTCGATATCCCTGTAATGTCTGGCCCTCCTCGCTTCCATAACTCCAGGTACATCGTTTATATTCAAAGTAAGCAGGTATTTTAATTCCATACCATTCGTACCCTTTTCAAAATGGCTGTGATTCACTGTCACTTCTGCACGATTTCGCTAAAGGCGTTATCGAGAAAATTGGAATCCTAAAAGTAAAAACTCTATTTGAAACCATTTAATTTTATATAAACGACGAGAAAATGTTACGTGCACGAAAACATAGATAGAATTTCTCATATTATTTTGGCACCGGGAATACGGAATACTTGTGCTACCCGAGATATAAGTTTAAGTAAGACCGCATTTTGTCTCGTCATTTTGACATGTCAGTTTTTAGCTGACCTATTGGAATTTTAATCTTTGCTGTGGCAGTATGCGGTGGTCGGAATGCGATTATGACCAATTTGAAATTAATATGCAACTGGTTTTTTTGCATTGTTCTGAGTATTTTGGCTGATTACGGTCATCAACTGTCAATCTTAGTTACATAAGATTCCTGAAAAAAAAATGCACTAGAATACCGATAAAAACTGTTGACATTACAATTCCGCTAAAATATTCATCCCTAGCATGTAGTGAGCATTTTAATTTAGCATATTCGCGAAATAAGACATTGTTCGTCGGATGAATGGAAGAACAGAGGCGCGCGTTGAAGCGTACGCGGCTGGTACCTCGCCGAACAAATATCGTACGCAAGCTGGTAATAATACACAGCCCATGTGTACTGTGTTTGTTTGTGTATCGCTATGCCAGCCACGCTCATAACGACGCCGTAACTTCACACAAATGGTTTGATGGAATTTGTGACGCGAAAATGGTAATGCATTCACGCTATGCAAAGTTCCGTGGAAATATGTTTGAGTATAATATACCAATTATGATGCTAATAAATCTGCTGTGAGATATGTTATTTTATTTATACATTAACCAACTAATAAAAAGCTCTGTAAACAGAGCTATTTCCATCGCTCCCATCAATCAATTTGACTTCAAATCGTTGAGTACGCTCACGCACTGTAACTATGTGCTAACGGCTCCAAAGCACTGTATTTCACTCGTAAATCTGACGAGTAGTAGCGCTTTTCGTAAACATTTATATTTCGCGAGCACTATCATTCATAGCTCTCGTATAAATCGGTATAGCACACTTCTTTGATACGCCTATAAAAGTTGTATACAATAAAGTTTCGAAGAAAATTTATGGTAGCTACTTTTATTTATAATACTATCGGACTATTCTTATCCGATAAAAAGATCTTTAGAACTTTATCATTATTATTCGAGGTTTTCCACTCCATTCATTGTTGTGTTCGCGATAAAGAAATGTTCGCTTGATTGCCTCAACCTAATTTTTACTTTCACGTTCTTTGATGTATGTTCTCGATCCTTTAAGCTGTCAATACTTCTATAAATAGAAATTAAGAGCATGATGACGTATTCTGTGTATATTTAGAAGGAGATAATTCTACTCCGGAGTGTACGGATACCGACGCGGCAATTAAGTCGCATCTATAATCCAGTTTGATAAGCGTTTGCCTAATTGAGTCGTGTAGCCAAATATACACATACATCTAGATAATACCGGGAAATTATACATAGCCAGGAGATTGCGGGTTCGAATGTAGCGAGAACTAATGTCATTTTTTGACATTGAAAATATCACATTGGTTCTCTCGCTTGTCTCTAATTATAATTACGTTTTCACACCACCTGCTCGTAAATGTCAAATTATATGTAGTAATATTGTACTGAATTTGTGTCCAAATTAGTAATTAGGCTGTAAAATGTCTCATGAATTCTTAAATTTTATCTTATTTTTTAGTGTTTGTAACTTTCTCCAAGGAATTAATTTTCCCCTAGAACGATTGGTTTCGTAAAAAAGGGAAATATATCCACAGTGGCGCACCCCCGCGGTAGAATATTGGTGCGCAACGTAATATTTCGAAAATCGAATTGTGTTTTATTTCCTCGCAGTAGGTGTGAAAAGTAGAATATGCTCCTCGGAGATAAAAGTGTCTTCGTCTTGAGCTAGCTTAAATCCCTCATTTCTCTCAGGATTCTAGTCTTAACTCCCTCGCTTCGCTCAGGAGTTAACTCAAAGCTCCCTCACTCTACTCGGGAGTCCAAGGATCCCTCGTTGTATTCGGGATTCAAAATAGTGCCCGTGACATAAAATACTGCTTTATCCCCTTGGTGCATAATCTACTATTTAATATCAGTAAAGAGAGGACTATACCCAGCAGTGGGTAAAGTTGGGCTGAACTGTATGATGATGATGAATTGAAAATGAGAAACGTAGATATATTTTGCCGCTCGGTTGTGCAAAATCAGCAGGCAGACCCGAACCTATATGCAGGTATAGGTGGGTACGCCTAAGGAACCATCGTTAAGGACGGAGTAAAAGTCGAGTGGGTATATAAGTGTACGTACTCAGAACATCACTGGGGCGTTACCGCCGATTTATAATGCAAATTTCGCTCAGCTGTTACTGAAACCCGTCACAGCCGTTATCGTAGGGAAAACTCAAGCCAGTGATCAAATGCATATATATGCTCTTAGCATAGTACAGTCAAACAAAGAAACAAGTGAGAAGTGAGTGAGTTGCGACTCACTACAATACCTACTTTTAAACAATATACTGAGGGTGCTGAGTAGTCAAGTCTCATGCTTCATTTATTTTATATTTAAGATGTGTATTTGGACCTGTATACCTAACTATTTGGTGACAGTACTCATCCCACATTTCTCAAAGTACCCTCACGAGTCTGAATTATGCGGGCGCCTGCTATTGTTCACACAAACGGTGCTATTGTGACGATAACAAAACTAGGAGCGCTCATTATTATAGTTGTAAGTGTTATATAATAAGGAACGCGTAGTTCTATGGAGATTATAGCATATTTTGATAAGGATAATTTGAGTAAGTACCTAATGATAACTATTGACTTTAAGACAAGAAATCTGGGCATCAAAAGTCACTTCACGGATGTCGATCGATAAGGTACATTGATTACTGTCATGTAATGTAGGTACATTACATGACAGTAAGGGTATGACAACATTTAATGACCCACCGCGTGACTGTGGTCTCTCCCTTATCAAATAAGACTGGAACTCAATTTTTATTACCTTGGCAGGATCTTGGTGGTTGCCGGTGACGTAGACAGAAGCCCTGCGACCGAGCAGCGTCCGACTGACGATGGAGCTGCTGCGCCGCCCAGACATACGATCTTGAGGCACCGGCAACATCTTCCCTCTCTTTCACGCACACTCACACAAAATTACACCCTACTACCTAACATTACACTCTAGATACACTTTGATACATCTTGATTAAAAACATACACATTCCGACACTCGCTTCATAGATTTTCAGTCCCTAATTACACATCTTTCATTTTATCACTAATTATAATGGAACGTTACACTTTAGCACTTAATTAAATGATGTTATATTTTTTTTTAATATTGGCACTATTATTTTTCACGTCTGCTTTAACACTTGTAATAATTATCTTATTTTAAACGTTACAGCAATTTCACGTTCATCTGAAACAATAAATAAAAATGTATTAACCGTTTAGTGTCTAGTTTTAGCAGACAGAAAAAAAGTGGTGTGACAAGGGTCATCATAAACGAACGCCTTTCTCGCGTCTGCCAGTCAGACGCAAGATGATATGGGTTCTTTTTCAAAATGGCAACATTGAACAGACGTCAGATAATATCTGACGAAAACATTGTACGATGTTCAGACCTGCCCATTTACACTAAACAACATGAGGTTAAGGAAACGTGAACACATTGTCCAATTTGTGTTTCGTTTCGTATGTGGCGTATGAATGTGCAGAATTTGAGTAGAGAAGAAATCATTTTCACATGTGATTGGCACGTAAAGTTTCAAATTTTTCGGGTAATTTACTCGATTTTTTTTATTCGCAAACGTCCTCACTGCCTCTGTTCGGTATCTAACGTAACAGTGAAAACGAGTCAATAGACAAAGACTCGGCTTATTAAGTAGCAAAGATTTCCTCCTCATATGAAGTCAGTAAGTAGATAGCTACTTATTGTTTACATGAAAAAGAAAAAAATTGCAGACTCAACAACGGTTCAGAAACTATTTATTGGCTACATTTAGTTGCCAATTCTAAGTCGTACAATACGTAGCAAGTGTGCGGCTCCAATAATAAAATACGTTATATTTCATCGCGTTAAGCTTGAATTTGAGCGTGAGTGCACACCACACAGCAGTAAACATTCTTACTCAATCTTTTTAAATCTCAAACGCTTTCCGAATGAAAATGGTACACATAAAATCTACTAGTTGAAATTGAATCGCACCCTTGGGATTACTTTAAAAAGTTGCGGTTCATCTAATTTTTGTAACACTAGCACGCTTCGAATATTGATAGGAAATATTGTGAAGGATCAGAAAAAGGTTTCGAAACTTCGACAGGCGACAAACACGCAATCCTATCTCCTAGCTGACTCTCAAAACTACGTCATCGGTGAACTTTCAGTAACTTTACCATCTATAAAAATCAATAAAATTTAATGTGTCTGTTAGTAATTTCCAAATAACAGCTTTTACTGAATGCAAATGAAAGTTACATGTAAAAAAAATGATGTTTGTCGGTCTGGCTATTTGTTGCGGCTAATCTCTGAAGCGGCTGGGCCGATTTTGACAGGACATTTACTCGCAGATAGCTAATGTTATAAGGAGTAACTTGGGCTATGCTTTTATTTAAAAAAAAAGATTTAATTGTTAACAAATTCCGATTCAAATAGGGTAATATTTTATAATAATTTCACGCGGACGAAGGTCGCGAGGCATAGCTAGTCTATAATAATACTTTAAAGAGGAACGATTTGATTGTTTGTTTGTTTGCATTGAATAGGCTCCGAAACAACAAAACGATTTGAAAAATTGTTTCACCGTTGGGAAGCTACACTATCTCCAAGTGACATAAGCTATATTATATATTTTTTTGAAATTAGGGATCCTTAATAAAACTCCAATAATGTAACCCAAGGTGTAAAAAAATTACCAAAAAAATACCTTACATCGCGTGTGCTGCTAAAACTATTGATGATAGAACAAAATAATGTACTATGACTTTTGCGAAATATATATGTCACAATAATTATTGTTCTTTTCATTTAAAAATTTATTGAAATGCCGCCGCTAGAAAAGGCTCTTTATTTGTACCTTGGTAGTAATTCTTATCAAAATCAATAACTTCATACTCAAGACTGCTTCAATACTTTTATATAACTTTTTGAATAATTAAATTCGGACATTCCATTCGAAAGATATCACGAGTTCAAAAATGTAAGTATTAGAAAAAAGTCGCGTGGTCGCCGCTCACTCCGCTCGGCTTAGTATGCGATGTAGGCGTCACTGAGGTATGGGAGGGGAGTCAATGTTAAGAAATTGGGCTCCCTACGCAGCTGTCAAAAAATTAAATGAATAAGTTTAATGGCTTTTGTTTGTAGTTATGATCTTTTTACAAACATTTAAAATAAAAATAAAATTATCGAATATAAAAAATTACACAAAAGTAATATTAAAAATAATAACAATAAAAAATTAAAATAATATCCAAACTTTCTTTATAATGTACTCTTTTTTAGTAACCCGGCGCAAAAAGAAGGGTGTCTGTGTGTGAGTGTGTACGAGTATGTGTTAAAATTTATAATTTTTGAAATTTTTGTTAAATGCCCGTGCGCAGCCGGGACGTGCTGTCAGTTTTTTTTATATTTTTTAATGTTTTACTTTTTATACATGTGTCATAAAATATAATGTAAATGTTTGTATGTTTGAACTTTGATATTTATAACAACTGTTGTGTATAACCCATATTTGAAAAATAAAATTCTATTCTGTCCTGTCCTGTCCTATCCTGTCCTGTCCTGCCCTATCCTGTCCAATCTTATCCTGTCCTGTTCTATCCCGTCCTATCCCGTCCTATCCCGTCCTATCCCGTCCTATCCCGTCCTATCCCGTCCTATCCCGTCCTATCCCGTCCTATCCCGTCCTATCCCGTCCTATCCCATCCTATCCCGTCCTATCCCGTCCTATCCTGTCCTATCCCGTCCTATCCCGTCCTATCTCGTCCTATCCCGTCCTATCCCGTCCTATCCCGTCCTATCCCGTCCTATCCCGTCCTGACGGACGGGCCGCTAGTACAAAATATATTAAATAAAAGGAGGTAATAACCCTTCTGATATTGTTTAGCCGGTGCAGTTTAAAAATACTTGACTTTTACTGACACAGGCTTTTAAGCTCTCTTCGCGGATCATAAGACACATTAAGTGCTGATCAGGAATCTAAACGAGCACTTAGCGTAGCATTTACCCCGTACGTAAAAGGAAAGAGGTTTTCTTTACTTTTCCTAGGATTTGTGGGCCCGTAAATGGGCTTGGAAGTTTCCGTGCATGTATTCATTTGGTGAGGTTTTCGGGCCAGCCGCCGCAACGCTAATGCAAGCCTACCCACGCGACGGATCAGACGAAATTGAACGACCGCGATGTTTTCTCTCTGTTTGGAGATACGAGGTTTTGGGCTAGGGAATTCGTAAGTACCTTCAGTAAAATATACACGTTTTCCTTTTTCCTGTTTAGATAAAACTGTGCCGAAAACAATACCTACTGAATTGAACGGAAACATTTTTGAAATAGAATAATAAAAACAGTGAGACTTAATTAAATGAAGTGTTATTCCGCTCCGCATTTAGTTAACAAAACAGTACAGTCTAGTACAAAAACATTTATTAAATTCAACGAGTACTACCGCTTGAATACCAACAAATAACCCGCAATCCATAAACAAAGCAAGAATCACACGCTTCATTAGCACTTAAACTGGCCCAGCTTTGCATATTTAATCACTCAACTGGCTCTGCTATTCAGAAAATAATATAAATGAAAGAGAATTCAGAAGAAGGTATATTCGTTAACCCCTGCCGTGGACACGGACAGTCGCGAATTAAACGCGCGCAAATACGTGACGACGGCCTCTCGGCGCAGAAAAGATGAAGCCCCCGGTATAGTGGGGTTGAATTGGTGCCTTGCAGCTTTGTACTGGAACTTAGAGAGACTTTTGTCTCAGAATTTGTTATTAATTGTGTCTTGTTTGCAGTACTTGTTTTATGTTGTGTTGTACTGATATTGTTAGATGTAGATGGACACCTGAATTAAAAGCGTGCTTATACGTGATGATGAAAACCTCTCAGAGTGGAAAAGATAAAGCGGTGGGCATGAGTCGGGTTAAAAGCTTTGTGCATTAGAAACTAGAGAGACTATTGTGTCAGAAATGTTCATTAGTTATTTCTAGTTGGAAGCAGTCTTTCGATGCTGTGTTGAACTGATATTGTAGGATGTAAATCTGGACACCTGAATTAAAAGCGTACTAATATGCGATGACGGCCTCCCAACGCGGGTAAAATTGGCGCAAGGCAGCTTTATACTAGAAACTGAGACTATAGTCTCGGAATTCGTTTTAAGCGGTTTCCAGTTAGAAACCCTCTTGAGAATGGACTTCCAAAGCTGTATTTCAACGCGTATTACAATGCCTAGACACTCAAATTAAAAGCGTGCTTATACATGTTGACAACCTCTCGACGGGGGTTAAATTGGTGCCTTCCAGCTTTATTCCACAAATTAGACAGACTTCTGCTCAGAATTTGTTATTAAGTAGTTGTTTCTAGTTGGAAGCCCTCTTGAGAATGGACTTTCAAAGCTGTGTATTGCTTTACCAGTCATAAAAGATGAAATTAAACGCGCTCAAATACGTAGGTGACAACAACACTACTGCTCTAAGTCTTTAGAAGAGGAAGCGTTGATATATCTTTTAGCTTCATACTAGAAAGTTTTTATCGCAGTACTGCATTATTGGATAAGGTAGAATAGAAAAGAATTAGCTTAAATGGCTTGGTCATGTGGTGAGGATGAGTGAAAGGCGACTAACAAAAGGTATTTACAAGGCAGATGTGAGCGTGAGTGGTAATTGGTAACACCCTAGGACACACTCACGTTATTGGTGAGGTTCCTCAGAAAAGCCAGGTGCGTAGTACTCGCAATCGGCTTGCGTGTATGATCAGATGTATGAACGTGGATGACGCGATTGGAGTACTAGTATAAGTATTGTAGCAGGTGTCGTTTTGTCGTTTCTGACTACCCCATGGGAGAATGGCGTGAGTTTATGTATGTATGTATGTATTTAGTTTGTAGTTCCTTTGTAGTTAGCTAGTCCTTAGCACAGAATTGAATATCAACCGTAGACCGCTATAATTAATGAACTCAGAATGATAATGCTCTAATCAACGTCTTTGATATTGTTTGACAGATCGGGTACCGCAATGAGATTGCGCAGTGTGTAGGCTGTTGTCACATTAGCTAAAGGTAGGATTAAACACAGTGTATCTCAGCACATGGATCAAGGATACAAGCGCTATGGCATTGATAAATATATAAAAAATCGTCAGATTTGAGTCTTTGATGGACCATGATTTGATAGACAAAGGCCCACTTGCTGGAGTGTCCGAACAAAGATACGTAAATCCACCTGCCGCGGTACAAACTAAATAGAAGAGGGCGAAAACATAAACCGATATTTATTTATTTATTTATCTTTAATTCAGATAGAACCCATAAGTATCTGGTTTTAATTAAACGAGAGACTCTACAGCCGGCTGGTGAAAGATTTAAAGATAATTGTAAATGTCGAGGATCCACCACTATGCTGGTGACCTAATTCTTTCAGGTTACCTTTTTTACTCGCAGACTTTGTGAGCAGATAATTACATCAATGTTACCTTTCATTAGCAGATTGGTCTGTCGTATTAACCTACTTTGCTTAGAATATTTATCTTAATAGTGAGTTTTTAAAATATGTCAACTTGATTGATGTCGCCTGCGTCATGTTCCAGGCCAGCCAGACAGATGAGACATGGCCTCACGAAAAAGATTTGAAACAACAACAGATTTCAGACGGATGAAAAATAATTGAGGAAATCAATGAACATTTTTCATACCTTCAGGGTTTTACATGCGAAATAAATTTTGTTAATATAGCACCGAAAACAATAGCTCCAAATATCACAATCCGATCTCATGCATCGAAAAATTCAATTCTGATAAAAGCTTGGCAGTTATTGAAATACCTAGTGAAAACGTTTTGGAACATAAAAAAAGAAAAACCTGTTTTCTTTTTCAAATTCAAATTGCGGAATATGGTCAAGCGACCGTTAGTAAACGGTTGTCAAGTCCAAGAGTGGAGCAGTGAGCCTTTGGAATTAAGATAGACAGGGCACTAATAACTTTACTCTAGAGAGTCTCTCTTAGCTGGGGGCAAGACGGCGATTAGTCCATGCAAATGAGTATTATGACGCACACACGGTGACGTAGGTATTGCTGACCTTAAAAAATAAAGCTTCACTGCCTTCACTCACTGCTCAAAGTTAAATAATGCACAGCTCAGGAGTTATTACTAAGTTGTTAGTTTGCGTAATTAACTAGTCCCTGTTAAAAGTTCATTTTTCTACCCCTAAGGTGACGGAGGCGTAACTAGCCCTTTATACTTTCCCTGGGACTAATTTATTTTGTTGACTTTGTTTGTGATTTTTTCTTTGTTTTCAGGGCTAGAGTTGGTGTAAAGTCACGGTTATTGTGTGTAATTTTAATCAAGAACTTTAAAATTAAAAAATCCAGTCTTAGCAGCTGAAGCTAAAATTATTTAGTAAAAAAGACAAATAATACTTTTCTGTAGGTATAACTTCAAATAAAATAGTTGTAAACAATAAATAATAATGAAAAAAGAAACTTAACAACACAACAAATGAAAACAATAACAGATATGAGAGAATACGTGGTAATATGTATGTAGAGTTTAATTTTCCCCGTGCCACAATCGTACATATGTGCAAAGTGGGTCATATAATAACATCAGTAGAATATTGCCAAGCTCACCGAGCAGACAGATAACTCCACACTTTAATCAAATTGAACTTATTGAATTATCTACACTATCACCGGTTTATAGCCACGTCTCTGGAATTTAAAATAAGATGAAAATACTTTTGCACTAACTCTGTGCAATAGCTCAGGAGCTGAAAATAATGAATATCCATTAAATATCAGATTTGTCTGAAATAAAGCGCCCCTAACATAAGCCTTACTATGCTGTGTTCAATTCATCTCTAAGATATCTCAGCAAACGGTGAAACCTGCCTTTAGGTGGATTGATTCATTATAGGCAGATTCACTGCTCATTGAAGCGACGTATAACAGATAGGCGTTACTCACGTACTTAGTCAAAGGTTAGAGACGTGCCTATCGTTTAATTGTGGCACATCATGAGAGGATAAAATGCCCTTTAAAGGTTGATCACGCTCCGCGTAAGTGGATACTAATATTAAATCCCGCATATCCATCGTAAATTTTGGACCCTCAGCGTAACAAAGTGGAGCGATATTTCAGGCACGATCATCAATCTGTATTACAGCTCGTCTCATAATGCATGGCACTACGTATGCGTCACCTTCCACTAAATCTGTCAATCGATCAAATAAATAAGGCATTTTATTTTATTTTCGGCCGGCATTACAGCGACTGTCGGAAACGGGTTCAATTGATTGGACAATGGGCAATCGGATATAGTGACCGAAGCGCCGCTCGCTTCGCTCGCGCTTTAAATGTCATCTCTATGCAGTATGAAGCTTTTTTACGTTTTTTTTTTATCAAGATTTAATTTGTTATGGAAAAAGAGAATTCTCTTAAAATGCCACTCTGTTCTTGCTCTTATTATTCTTATACGAAAGCAGTTGCGATGATAGGTACCAACAGTGTTGTCACTATAGTTTCAGATATTTTTTTGTTGTACCTAACTTTGATTAGTGCAGTGTTTCCCTGCATGAAAGCCTCTGTGCTTTTCAGTTCAGTTCTTTGGTGGCTTGCAACCTTATGTCTTCTTTAGAAAAAATATTTTTTTTTTAAATTTAATTGTCAGGTTGAAAAAATAGTCAATTATTTATTGGCATCTGACAGTCGCGTTTACAGAGGCATTGTGATAAGTCAATGCTAGAATTTTCATGGTGAAATAACTATTTTTATCTAATATGAATTAGAAATTATAAAAAAAACATTTGTCTGCGCTAGTTTTCCGGCAACTGCCGTGGTGATGAAGTTATAAATCTGTTTTAATGCCATAAAATAATGGTTTTATCTGTTTCCTGTTGAGGACTATTTAGTTGAAGATTAAGTAGACAGAGCCTTTCTTTTTTGGCTCCAACTTCTATTTTTACACACATAAAGAACATACCAGACGCCTGTCTGCCGCGAGTTTGAAGGTGGAGAGCTTCGGGGTTTATATCCAAACGAAAGCGGTTCGTCGGCCGGCAGACGGAGCGAGTCTGGACAGGGAGAACATTGGCAAATTTGCCTGCGTTAATTTTCTTTTTATGTTGCATTAATTAGTTCTTTATTTTTTTCAAGTTATCTAAATTTTATAATACGAATTCCATTCAAATGTGTAAATTTATTCGGCTAATTTAGCTGTACACCAATTTTAAATTCAAATTACCAGCTGTAATTGCAATTGTATCATAGGTCTTCTGAATTTCCAAATTTAACCTTGCTTATTAAAAAAAAACATTTAATAACATATTACATTTACACGGATAACTAATTTATATTATAAACACGACTAAAGAAGAAATTGTTTAACATATTTTATTTGAACTTTTGTATTTTTATATTATAATCAAAATTAAATACGTGTAGCAGTGAAGATTCCTTATTTGTTTTATTTTCGCTACAGTAGGTATATTTATAAGAAAAATCTTCACAAAAAAGAATAACCCCCGTATCTATGAACAAGTCAAAGTGTTACTCTTGAGTAAATGTAATTTTTAAGATACGATTTTTATTATGTAGTTTAGTAATTGGTTGAAGTTAGAACTGTTTAAATTTAGAATTCTTAGCTTTGCTTTCTTTGACGGTTCTAACTTCTTTTAAATTCTCGTCTATTGCATAAAAAATTTTGCACCAGTAATTGCTTAAGCTAAAGTAATTACTTCAACTTGACTATAGATACGGGTGTAAGACTTGATAAAACTAGACAGACAACAAGTAAAAACCGCAGCTTAAAATAAAACTTAATTCAAGGCAACATCTGAATCCCATAACGTCAGCCCACATAATTAGCAAGTACGACTACCAAACATAACATACGGTGGAGTTACGCGAACTTTACGAACATTCCAGCCACTATTATTCGTGAATGTGAGCTCCTTAGCATATTTAACGTATTATGGGGTTAATAGGCAATGATGGCGGTTGTTCGTGCCTCCGCCACGGGCCCGCTCAACTGGTAATTTCCCGCCAGTTGTTAGTTAAGGTGAAAGCGTCGGAATATCGAAAATTTAAATCCGTTTTTTGCAATTTGCATGTCAGTATCAGGTTGTGTGTTGATGCTTGATTGTTTTGCAACAGTGACGTGTTTAAATCGTTTAAAAATCTATGAAATCGCCAATAAAACTTTTTAGATTGTTGTTGAGAATGACTAATTGACCAACTAATTCATTAAATCACGGAGACCATAACTTAGTAATTTTAATTATTATAATTCTGTAAGTGTATTATTATTTTCAACCATAAAGCATATTATTTTTACGATTGCAAATAGCTAAATACCTGATTAAATTAGAATTTCGCAGTCTAGGCTGACAATTCCCCCTTAACAACACGAGCACCGAACCTCGGTACTTTGCGCGTAGTGAAGGATTTACGGGATTTGACATAATACTCCGCGAGACTGAGAGTAGTGCGTCGTTTTGATAATAGGGTTCCGTGGTGATTTAATGAGGATTATAATGAAGGAGCCATGTAAAACAAAAAAACAGGAGGCCATTTTTCTTTTCGGTTTAAAAAGGAAAATAAAGGTAAAAATGTAGCAACTATTTGCTATACAAAATTAGGCAAACACAGACTGTTTTCGTAACGATTTTGCTGTCCATAAAACACTCATTACAAGAAAAACTGTTTAAAGTTTCTATTATAATTTTCTTTAATAAGATTTGGACCCAAGGGTTCTTCTTTTCGCTTCCTGTAACTGAACCAAAGGGCAGTATTCGTTCAGTTCATTCATTAAAACCTGCACTTGTATAAACAAAACAAGAATTTTGACTGTACTGCAACTATAGTTACTTTGCCAATAAACAAACATTTATTTCGAGTCTCAAATGCAGCACTTTTATCGTCAAATAAAAAAACAATGACAACAAACTTTTGCTCACAATAGTTTGCCAATGTTTTATTTGAAAATACAAAATGGAACTGGTTTATTAGTTCACAAAACTATTCGGTTTCGAGAGAGCTACAGAACACAATTATATTTTTAAATTTTTCTCGTAGTTTTTCAGTACTTAAGAGCGCTCGCTCATAAATTTTAAGTCGGCCAAGTCACTTTATATTCCCGCCAGCAAGTTGCCATTTACTTACTTAAAATACGTAACATGCATAATAACATACTTACTATCCGAGGTGGGAGGTACTTATTAGCAGAGTTTCATGCCAAAACATTTTATGACATAAATTAAGCGTTAACCAGCATCATTATGAGCTTTTGTCTTCCTACAAAAGTATTATGAAGCCACAATACACTGTGTTTATAAAAGGAGAGATTATCAACCCTAAGGCTGAGATCAGAAGGTGGGTAACATGAATAGTCCAGATATTAATTCAGCAGAAAGCATATTATTATATCAGCCCATACTGTCCCACTGCTGGGCAAAGGCCTCCTCCACTCCTTCATCCATCACTTATGAAGGCGTCTAGTTTGTCTTTCTATCTTCGCTCGGGTCTTCTGGAGCGTCGCATTTAAAATATACAAAATAGTGATGACAGTATGATGTGATCACAGCCCTAAAAAAATAATCCTGCCAAGCACCTATCCAGTTAACTATTCTAACAAGTTTTCGCCACTCGTTTCGTTTTTTGCCACTTGGCAGCGGAACCCTAAAAACTCCAGAACAGAAACAAAGTTCCACCACACATTACATACCTCAAGAACCAACAAGAATCTGAAACAAAAAGTAAATCCTATTGAATACTGCTCGGAGCTTAACCAACTTCCTTAACCTAACATTAGTAGATTAACGCTTTCCCTAAACTTTCGGCTTGATTAAAAACACAAGCCAACGTGACGTGAATTATAAAACGGTATAATTTACTTTCTTTGCCGACCTTAACCAGTTTCGAGGAGAAAATGTTCTTTTTGTGTTAAAAGAAACGATGACTGACGTAGAACACCCTGTATATATATTTCCTACCCACAAAAGTTGCGGTAATACTCAAACATCAGTGTTGGAGTGCTAAGAAGCTTTTTTGCATGACGATGACGCCTGTATTTGCAATCGCAAGGGTCTGTAAATTACCTTAGGTACATTTTCTTTTGCTTTACGATCGCGTTTACATTTAAATATATGTCTTTCAAGGACGGGTTCCTGCGACAGATAAGTTTGTTCCCTTTATGTCTAAAAATACTGAGGCCTGTAATATTTAGGTAACTGAAAGTAAAGTTAATTATTATATTTATTCACGTAAGCAAGTTATGAACATAACCAGCAATTGAAAAAAAGAAAGAAAGAAAAAGTATTTATTAGTCTCGCACTGGACAAAACAAAGTGGTAACTTGACAATAAAAACAGAATTTAAAAAAAGTAAACTTAAGAACAAATTAAAATAAAACTAACTAAACTGTCCTGTGTAATTGAATTAAGAACTAAAATTACCCGTTGAAAGATTATTTGACACATCCGGACAAACCGAACACACCGCACAACATACGAAACAGAGCCATACAGCGACTGTTTTCAATTGACAACCAACAAAATCTTCTATATCTCTATTTTCTATCTTCTTTCTATATTAATATATTCTGTACGAATATCATATCTATTATATAATAACAGGATTAGCCTATTCTTGACGCAATCCAAGTCACGGGAGATCTCCATAACAATCATACGCGAATGATTCATACGATATTAAAGCAAGATTTTGGCAACCATTCAATATAACTACAACATGATATAATATACGGTTGTTTTGTTTGTATTTTTCCGTTTTATGCAAAACAGCTTGTCTGATTGACGTGAAGTTTTTACCGAAGTTTTGAAAAATATTGTTGGCAGTGGGTTTTCTTTTCAAAAAGTTTTTGATATATATCGACTATGAGTGGGTACATAAATACTGTCCGGTTAGTTTCATCTTGAGTTCACATCAAGAAAAAGAAAGACAAGAATTCGTATTTTGATAGATATTAAAAATAAGTAGGTAGATACCCGCTAAAATTACCGAGGATATCCTCACACTGGCTGCAAAAGCCTGTTTTTTAGAAGGATTTAAGATACTGACTACTTTAATGACTACTTTCTCAAGCAAACTAGAAAACCAGTGTAACGGAACGTTACATGAATAATCATGTTTTGTTTATGGTACTAATGTTAAAGGACAAATAGATCATAAATGAATGCTTTGTTCTTGGTTTGTGTACGACTTGGGACGCGCCGGGTAGGTATGTACGTTCGGTGCGGGCCGAGTGTTCGGATGGAACGAATGATGAATCCCATTATCCCATTCACATCAGTCGCTTCTAGACTGATGTGAGAGTGCACGTCCCGTTTTGCGTCCTGTCGAGCGCCCTAACAGACAGGACCAATCAGTCAGGAGGGATCTATTTTATAATCTTTTTTCAAAATTAACGAGTTAATAAGTGCCAATTAAATTTTAGAAAAAAATCCAATTTAGGATAACTTTTAAATAGCACGCAAATTACGCATCATCAGTCATGTAATTTTTTGCCAAACTTTATTCTGTGTACTACTATTTATATTTAATTTTCTTGTTTTTTACTCATTTTCTGTTGCTTAATTCATCACATTAATTAAGCACTATTTAGGAATAGCCTCAGAAATTGCTAATAATGCTTTATCATGCTACTTAATTTCCCTCTACCTTCAAGTACAACATTATTTTATTTAAATTCTAAGAGTTTTAAACGTTTCATAATTTTCGATATTTACTGTTTTCTTTTTGCTCGAGTTTGCTTTATACGTAAACACCGTTCTGGTCAGTACCACCACGTCAATACTACGACAGTTAAATAGGTATCTTTTCCTCGTTGTCGTCGGTGGTACCCCAGCACGGAAGTTATTAGGCCGAGTACTAATCAGCTGGAACGGTGATTTCCAGGTTTCACTTTTACGCCAAGATTACGTCGGCAATAGCCTCGCATCCGGCTGCCTACGGTTCGAGGTCAATCTCGACGCTTCGCCACCGGTGTGCAGAACAAGTCGGACGGCCACGCCGTGTTATCCACCAGTGAGGTCACCGTACAGCACAGTACTGAACTTCGGCCAACTTCCATCTCCGGCCAGTGGCGGGATTTCGCCTGCAACTACAGGAGAGTACCTATCCCTGCAAAGGTGACAACAGACGTCTGTAACCCACGATCCACAAATCTTTGTGTGCCTCCGGCTTTACCAGCTTGGTTTTTATAATTAATACATTTTTAAAGTTACACACCCGTTTTTTTATTCAGTCGCCATTTATTAGGTGGGAATCGAACGGGTGGAGGCTACACCAGGCAAAAGGGTTGAAGGCTAAAGGGCATTATTAAAACGTGAATAAGGTCCAATTTGTAATCTCGAGCTACGGTTGGTCAACCTTATATTTTTCGTTTATTAACTAAGTGTAAAGAAGTACATTTTTTAAAACTAGATTCGTAATCACCATATTAAATAACGTCACATTTCCCGCCATTCTTTATGTCCAATGTTACACATAGCGTGTTCCCGTTTCCAGGATAGAATAATTCATTCATTGTAGTAATTTATGAACAGTTATTTAAACCTGAATTATCAGGAAATATAATCTGTACATGTTTGTAATTAGAAAGGCATGCAAATTGGTACACGCTCGCATGAATTTATGTTTACCTCTACACTAATACTTTTAAATACTTATACTGGATATTTAGAGTTCCGTACCGTGCCAACGGGACTACTGCTTAGGTTTCGTTGTCTGTCCGTCTATCGGTCACAGACCTATCCTTTGCACCGCAATTGGTAGACACTTGAAAGTCACAGAATGTGTCTTATTATGCCATTCTAAGAACAAATAATAAAAATTAAATTAAATTAACTGCCGAATTGCAAAACATAAAAAATATGCATTGTTAAATGTTGTACGGTGGTACGAAACCCTTCGTGTCCGATTCGCAATTAGCCGGTTTTTCCGATAAAACAAGCAAAACTCAGTAATATTTGCAGAAACGTTGCTAATTCTTCAACTATCAGTAAGATTTGCGAACATATGTGCAAGCTGAAGCTTATAAAGATGAATTTCAACATAAACAAATGAATGCCAACAATTATTCTGCCGAAGTCCATTTTCTGGAAGATGATTCAGAAGAGCCACTTCAAGGCAGTCTATTTACTACTTCATTTCAGACTAAGTTGTTCGTTAGCTGCAGCCTGCCGGGGAAAAAAAAGTAGTGCACCTTATAAGTACAGGTTTTTTTTCGGTTTCAGGGTTCGTCCCATCGTAAAAGGTTATGCGTGATGGTACAATAACTCCATAGGTGGTTTAGGATAAATAAAAGGTTGTACCGATACCTACCTACTTACAAAAAAACAACTTACCAACGAAACTCCCAGTATTCAAATGCATCGCATGGCTAATTGACAATACGTCACATAATTTAGCTTTCCTATTTAGCCGTGGGCGAAGTGAATTGATGGCGAGCTCTCTTCGTGGAATACAAACGCAATGACGAATGGTAATAGATACCAGTAATTTCATTTTAATTTTCGCATAATATAGCATTATTGAGAATATTGAGTAGCTACCGGGGATTCGCCTTTTGCAATTATATTACATGGATAAATTACTTGAATAGAAAACAAATGGCCATTTTTTTTATATATTCAGAAGAAAGGGTGGTTTTAAAGCAAAAGTGAGATAAATTCATAATTTTTCAGGCAATAAGCTCGCCTCTTGATACTGACTTAAACATAACTGGCAAATTCTGGGCGTAGGTACTATTAAGTACACCTCAGCCTAACCCTTCTTTCTAAGATTACATGCGTGATGTCATGTTATGTTCATCAGTGTTCACCTGAAACCACTAGTTTTTGTTTCATGCGGTGTTCCTATGAATATTTGATTCAAAACACGCAATAGCGTTTCTTTGTGCGCCCCCTAAGCGTACACAAATCGCTCTACTTTCTTCGACTTTAGTACACGCTGGCATTTGAGTGGCTTTACACAACAGTGTTAGTACCTACTTAGGTACTAAGCAAGTTGTTCGTATTGCCAATACGATGGTTATGCCAATACATGAAAAGTCATTAGTGCCATAATCTTATTTCTCTTAATAGTTTGATGGACAATCCTCCTTGACCTGGTCATGACTTGCATCAATCCTCTGTATGGGGAGACCTTAGCCATGCAGTGGGACTGGACAGTAATGGCTGATATTCTTATTATTATTTACTCTCTTATTAACATATCAATTATTCTGATTTATTCCAGATATCCCCACCGACAAATCCCCACCAGTGGGGATCGTTATTTTTTTTCCAGAAATCCCCACTATTTATATAAACTTAGTCTAGTGGGGATTTTTGGAAAAATAATTATCAATCCCCACCAGGTGTTGTCGTTTCTAAATTATTTAAAAAAAAAAAATTTTTTTTTTTTTTTTTAAAAAAAACGTTGCCCCACACTAGGAATTTCTCCTGTATCGTGGGTGCGTTTACAAACATTTAAACTCACATACACAAACAGCCAGACCCGAAACAACTTCCTGTAGGCCATACAGATATTTGTTCCGTGCGGGAATCGAACCCGCGACACGCAGCGCAGCAGTCAATCGCTCAGCCACTGCGCCAACCGTGCCGTTTCAGAGTTAATTATCAAATTATTTGCACAGTAAATATTGAAAAACTTTGGTCACCGGAAATCTGGTTTATCATAAATGCAATATGCATAAACAATATACACCACTAAAGATGAGAATAGATTTGAATGCATAGTTCTACTGCCTAGATTCGAATTACGACCTACTCATGGGTCGGGTCCGTTCCCACTGGAAAACCAATGTTCCAGTTCAGACCAGTATCAGTCAAGACATAATTGGTGAGACTTGGGGATAATTACCCTGCTTGCCAGGCAGATTATGGCACCACGCTATTAGCACAGGTGGACGCCATTGACCATCGTCCTGATATCGCTTAGCCGTCTTTTATGACAGCTATAAGATGCAATGGGGCAGCGCTATCTGTTACTAAGTAGTGTGACGAACATATTAAGCAGATATCTACATTGTGCTTTAAGTGATATAGAGACATGTTGGTCCGTGACGGGTGTATAAAAAACATAACGAAGCTGAATGTCACTTTTTTTCTGTGAATATTATGGAAATGTTTCTGGAGCAAACTTTGAAACCTTCTCGTTACGGAGATATTGAAGGTAGCGGCACGATTTTTTTTTATTAATACAAGTTGTAGATGTTATTGCTGAACTTGAAATACCAACATGATCCCTGTGGCGTGGCATGCTACTATGAGCACAATACATTGCGCGCTACCGTAAACAGCGAATTTTCACACATCTATATATGTATAAATATAAAGTAAGAAACTGACTGGCTGATTGATTCACTGATTGATCGATCAACGCACAGCTGAAACCGCTGAGTCTAGAAGCATGAAATTTTGCACAAAAGTTCCTTAAATGAAATAAGTGTGCACAAAGAATGGATTTTTGGAAATTCATCCCCCAAGGGGTTAAAATAGGGGTTGAAAGTTTGTATGAAACTTCGTCCACGCAAACAAAGTCGCAGGCAAAAGCTAGTCAATAATAAAAGTTACAATAAACTTTGAGTACTTTGAGCCTTAATTCACTTTTAGTGAATTAAGGCGGACTTAACACCTAATTAGGCACCTAATCACACTAAGACTTAGTGAAAAGGGGCATAAGTCTACTAACTAACATTCTATAATCAAATGACCAATCAATATTAAGTTTCATTGATACTCTATAGTGGAAGCCGTAGTTACCACGTTGTTATCATATTATCTCGACTTCCTCCGATAACTCAAGCGTCTGATTTCCTCAATGAATATTTGTTTCAGCACATGCTACGTTTTCATTGCTTTTGTGTGCTTTTCCACGCCCTCGTAGCCATATTTGCTACAATTATGTTACAGAAATAGGAAACAGTTTTATGAAAAACAAGCAACCCAGTTTTTCGATTTTCTTTCTTTATTATTGCCTCGATGGTATCGTTGTCGCAAGCTCGACTGCTGAGCATGAGGTCCTGGGTCGATTCCCGGGTCGGGCAAAGTGGCAAAGTGTTATTAGGTATTTCTCAGTAAAAGACACGGAGTCTGAATGTTTGCTCGGTTGATGACAATGGACTCGCCCCCTATTACATGGGACTTAAACATAACTGGCGAAATGTGGGTGCACTATTAGGTACACCTCTGCCTAACCCTTCGGGGATTACAGCCGTGATATTATGATGATGTTAATATGTGTAAGTTTCACAGTAAATTCTCGAAATGGTCGTCAAAACCGCGTCAAAATGCGTTGCGTAATTTGGATGAACAATGCGGTCTCACAAACAGATACGAGAAGCAACTTTTATTGGAAGTATGTAGTATACTTTTATTTCTGTGTTTAAATTATTCCAGCTTGATGATGAGACTCGGCAGTGGACGACTCTAGGCTGGTGTTGATGAGAATTTTACTCTGCTGTTAATTAGTTTCATTAATGAGCAAGGCGATCAATATTATTAATACCATATTATTAATAATTTATTAATTATAATAAAAGGTAATCTTACCTTAACCTCGCTCGCGACTTGAAGACGACTTCAAACAATAGTTACCGCAATGTCTTCTTTAATAACTTCTAACTTATATGACCTCTAATATACTAAGTATTCTCTGCTATTATCCAAGCTGATAGTTCCATAAATTAAAATTAAAACACTCCAAACTTTGTGCAAGTTTGTAAGTGGCTCAACTTAAAACTTCAATTTTAAGTTAATATAATTTAAACTAACCAAATCAGTTCTCGTCTAATGATACATATTCACAGCCTAATATTTGAGTTTATTACAGTTAAACATTTTACTAAGCGATTTTCGGAGCTTTCTGCTAAATATTTGAAAACTTTTAACCAAAAATATCGGCTTTTACTTTCATCTGTTTAACTTATTTACCTGACCGTATCGGCCCACTTTTACGCTACATTTTCCCATCCATAACGCTATTCGATTTAACCGAGGCGTCGGCTTATCAATGGACCGTCTTCGAAAACGAGTAACGTTAACGTCAGGGAGTTTTTATCGGGCGGAGGTATCGGTCATGTAACAGATAAGTAAGGAAGGTCCGCTCCACACAACGAGTGGATATGCACGTACAGATACAGGATGTAAGGGACAGCCCTCCGCTAACTGGCAAGTGCATTCAGCTCCTTATTTTGAATCATATTCTACCGGAATTTTTCTCAGGAAAAATGTCATTATAATTAACTATTCCTTTATTTCAAAGTAAAATTACATTCTCTGTACGCAGCACTCCATTTATGTAAATAATACAGTTAAAGTAAAGAAACCAGCAATAGATGTTGATATAATCTGACGAACGCCGCGTTAAATCAGCTGTTCACTTTCTGCCTAGCTGCAGAGTTCATCGAACTCACCTCGGCGTCTGTACAAAAATACCCAATCACAACAGTATTGCCTACAATTTTATTGAGGAAATAAAACAAATCAGGTTTATCGGATTCCCATTACGTGCCTAAAATAATTTGTTGTACCGGGCATCTTAGTATGAAATACCGATTTCACCGCATCAGTCTGCGGATGGTTGTCCTTTACATCCTGTATATATTTATACACGCTTCACTCACAGCGAGTGCAAGCACTCGCGACTAGCATTTTGTCTTTTTTTTTTTCCGGATGGGAATTCATCAAATGACTTCTCCCGCTCTGGGCTGAGCGGGAGGGAGTGTCAGACTTTTACTGACTACAACCCACCCATGTTCCTTCATCGCCCTTTGTGTTCCGGGGCCGCGGTATCTCTTTCGAACAACCCGCAGCACCCGGACTAGCATTTTGTCTGAGATCTCCTTTCGCGTGTCTTTGTGTGCGTGCGCCTGATTTCGTCATATTGAGGCTTCTGTATTTATATTTAGTTCGTGTATCAGCTACGCCTCGTGGTGCCGTTCGTAGCTCGGTATCGCGTCCGCGTCGCCTAATATCTCGGATAACGGTCATCCGTTAGTTCAGGCTTATGTCAACCTGTTATCAATGCGAAATGAGCTTCGTCCTGCTAATAATGGATGTGTTTGCTAATATGTGTGCTTATTTTCTATCGGCTGTCAGTGATTGCATGCTTAACCGACCTCGGACAGATAATCGTGAGCCGTTTTCGTCGGTACTGGACGATAAACCGTATGGTTTGAT
Organism: Standfussiana lucernea; assembly: GCA_964057025.1. Classification (NCBI taxonomy): domain Eukaryota; kingdom Metazoa; phylum Arthropoda; class Insecta; order Lepidoptera; family Noctuidae; genus Standfussiana; species Standfussiana lucernea. The sequence goes on from OZ059785.1 coordinate 8,359,664, forward strand.
GACGTCTAGTTTTATGTTCTGGTTTATGTTTATCTAGGTAATGTATTTGTGGCGCTTATTGTTATTTTTTCAGATAGTATACTATCTATATAGATTGTGTGAGCGCTGATTGTATTATGTGCACGTAACAGGATATTGCGTGGACTATGTGACGAAATAAGTTATCTTTGTTTGCAATTGTTAGTAAGTATTTCCTCTGCCACAACAAAGATATTATGAAATAATCTCTTTATATTTTCACGCACGTAAACTCTAACAAAAACGAAACCCTAAATACAATACACAGATTACTAAGGATTACCGCATTTTTAACCCCTTATAAAATCGCAGTCCTTTACTAAAACGGGCCAAATTACGTTCTCGCTAACAGTATTTCAAATAAGTTACACTCAACTGAGATGAAATTATTGTATAAACACTTATCTTATATACTTTATTCGTTCAATACAAGCGCAAAAGTGGTGATTCCTTCAAACGATCCGGGCTCCAAAAAAGATAAAAGTCATGCGGAAGTTTTTCAATCTTTGTGAACTGTTCCAATATCTATAGAAACATGGAACTTATACCTTTATAGACTTTACTTTGCCGTTACTTTGACTTTACTTTAAGGGAAGTTGTATAAAATCCGATAAGTGCAAAACTTGTAAGTATCTTCAACTAATTTTGCACAAGATCGTAGTTTATACTAGACTAGCTTTTGCTAGCGGCTTCGCTCGCGTTAGCGTATAACACTCAGGGATAATGTAGCCTCCCAATAGGGAAAAAATTTTTGGACTTGAATTAGTAGTTTTTTTTTAAACGTTGCTGCCACACTAGGAATTTCTCCTGTATCATGGGTGCGTCTACCGTCCTAAATGATGGTGAAAACGGCATCAAAAAAAAACTTTATTTAGAAGAACAACGCGAAAAGCGACTTTAATTTGCAATATGTATGTATATGTAGATTAATCAACGAATAACGATCAAAGCGAGATGTATCAAAATTCAATACCACGAACATCGGTATAATTAGTCAAGCGATTTGGCTACAAATTGCTGAAACGGTATTTGAATAGCAATGTAAACATTTTCGCCAGCAGCGAATTTTATATAACCGAAGATGAAAACTCTAAAATAATGAATTTTTTAATTACATTTCATATCTTTAGAGGTAATACATGAAATAGCTCTTAAATCAAGAATGCAGATCAATTTGGCGCTTCTCCAAAATTGTTTTTCGCTAAATTTCATATTTCATATGCCATAATTGTGGTTTTGTACGTACAAACACAAAACTATAATTATTCTTAGAGCTATTTAAGTTACTTTGTGTTTTTTGGTGGAGAAATGTTTTTTCAATATCTTAAGATACCTATGTCGTTTCATTTTAATTTTGATTTTCACTGACCTTACTTCGTTTCTGGACCAACAACATATATAATTCATCCCTAGAGTTAGAATTGCGAAAAAAAAAGAATTTTCAACGTTTTTATAAACGTGTAACAATTTTCATTGAATATTCTTAAACTTTAAAATCCTTCTTTAGCAAAGTTGTTGGAACAGTCAATATTAAGGCAAAGATGTTTAAGATAAGAAAAAGCAGTAAAAGCCGGAATAATTTCTTTAGCAAAACTGACTATTCTTATTCTTTACCTCTTTATGCAAATTCACATCATGGCTTTGCTCCGAATTTCGAACATCTTACAAGAATTTTAAAGAAAAAAACACTTGAAAAACGTGAAATTTCTTTGTTTTAAAGAAATACTTAAAAAAAGAGGTATGCATTCACTAACATTAATCAATCATCTGTTATCATCCATGACTCTACCCATCTTAACCCATCCCTAAAAATAAGAAAATTTAACTGCCTGTACTTAAAAATCCGTTAAAAAGTTGCAAGTCATCAGTCTGGCATCTGTTAAGCTAAAATGTAACAAATGACGCAGACGGTGCAAGCTATCTTTCGGGAGCTCCATTCCGCACACTGTGCATAAAATTTTGCACCACATAAAAATAGTAGATGTAAAAATATTGGAGGGTAAACAGAGAAAAGTGTGTAATCCCATCTCCTGTCGACACCGCATCGATTTATTTTATACACGACTTTATGCTTCGAGACATACGGTCTTAGCACGGATCGGCGATATAAAAGATGACACAATAAGTATAAAGCTTCTTGTCTATGTCCACACAACCCCACTAGACATCAATTTGAGATGAAAACAGTTTTATGGAGCATCTAGTTGTTAATTTTAATCCCATATTTGTGTATTTTCACCGTTCATGAAGGCGGCCGGACTAAATGACAGTTTAAGCAGTTATGACACGTTCCTTTTTATCAAACTGCTGCAGCACAAAATATTTTAGCCTATTATGATACTTTAAGCCCAAATCCGAAACAGACTAACAGAACACAGTCTCTGAATAGCATTCAGAGATTTGACACGAGCTTTATGGGGAATTAAATTCTATCGGCTTAAACATAGTGCTTCTTCACGATAAGCGATGAGTTTTTGTAGCCCACACTTTCGCTACTGATTTGCTTAAAACTCACATTTTAAAACAAAGTTCCAAATATTAGCATGAATACAACCGAAGACAAAAGACGTGTTCGGGGGCACAGCACTGGCAGGAGCTTTGACGGCTCTCACTAAATGTAATCCCAAAATTCCCCACTTACTCGTGACCAAGTAATCAGCAGGCATTACGGGTCCGACACGCTTTGACGGCAAACGCCTCTAATGTTGGCTGAGACCGACAGCTTAACGTGGTACGACCGATCATTAATCTAGTTTAAAGTACGCCGCTTCACGGACCCACTAAATGTGGCCGTCTTGGTCACTGACATGTTGGGAACGTGGACTACAATCTTTTATTGTTCGGAGTTTGTTTCACGACCGTAAAATGCAGGTTATGTAAAATGTACATCATGTCGACAAGCATTCCCTTACTATCGCAAACCTGGGCCATATTTCACCTGAATTTCAATGTATCTAGGTACAAAGTAGGAACAAGCATAAATCCAGATCAGTTAATCCAGTCAGCTGACCACTTTCGGCTAACGCTCGACAGGTTTTGTATGGAATCGGAATATAATAAGATCAACAACTTACTAAGTAATCTCAAATTGGTTTCATATTGCCTTCTTAATGAGCCTTCAAGGGTTTTGTCCACTAATAGATAAAATTCGACCACTTTGCTTATATTTGTAGAAGGATCCATCACCCGTGCAATACACTTTTGCCCATGCACTGTGACATCCAGCTACCCGCACGGAACCCGCTTGATACTCGGCCTTCGCGATCTCACAGAGAGGAAGCCTGTCCGAGTACTTTATATGCTAATTATGTTATGAGAGAATCTCAAATGACGATTCCAGAAAATAAGGATAGAATTCTAGATTAAAAACCTCGCAACCGTACTAGAAAGTTACCAATCAAAAGTTCTCGTATCAGTACATGTCCCCTGACTCAGTGACTACAAATCTCGTTTGTTATTTCTAACTTCATTCGTCGCAAAGCGGTCCCTTGCTTTGGCGACTGCAAGTTGGATACTGCTTTCCTTTTGTCTTTTATTCTTAGCTGCAATTAAATTTAGTGTTCCCCAGACATAGCAACTGATGGTTCTAGGTATTTGGAAGACCAATTTATTTTATTGGCGCTTTAGTTAAAGCAGATGCTCGAATTTTTGATTACCAAAAAGCAGAATTTGTCAAGTCTTCGTAGAGGTTGAAAATTATCCCCCGGGAACATACTACCGGGATCAAGAGCATCCTTTGTCCTAAAACAGGCCAAAGTCCATCCATGTGCCAAACATGAAAAGGGTAAAAAGGTAATAAACATATATAAGACAACTCTTTTCTCGTATATCTTATAGGTTTGCCAACATCGGCGTTAGGCATGGCGGCCGAGTTGCGGGTAACTAGGCAATTTTACCTAGATTTTGGCGGCAAATCCACGCCATTCCTATTACAATAACAACAGGAGTTTTCAATTAAATTCACCTCAGCCAGGGGGTGTGTGTACGACTGTACGTGTTTCTTTAACACTGACTTCACCTTTAATATCGTGTACCAGATGTGAGTGCAATTTAAGCACTTTGAGGACCCGTGACTCGGAAATAGCGAGCAACGGAGTGTAAAAAAAATTCCGCCACTACCGCCCCTGACCTCTTTGCCATAGATAAATGAACGACTCTATCGAAGTGTGCTGAGTCGTGTGCGAATGGAAAGGTGCTTTGAGCATCAAATGAGAATGTGAATTCATTTCTTGTGCAATGTTTTAAAGACTTTTTGTCTCATTTTGTTTGGTTTGAAGCCGGTTTATTTTATACTTATTCTTCTGATATACTACCGTTAAAAAATGAGCTGTTCCATTCATTTTGACAGTATAGTTATTGCACTTCTGCGTGAGACAGTTGTTTTTTTTAATACCTATTAAAAACATTTCACGGGCCTGAATTTAGCACATGATCCTGCGTATTTAATGCGAAATTCAGGATAACGGTGTACCCGTCGATAATCCTAACACCGTTTAGTTATAGATCCCTACATCAAATTATCATGCATACAATAACAACAAAGCGTTTTCATCCCTTTTCCCTTAGCAACTACATGTGTGTGTAATCTATGTTACCGATATCGTTCTGTACCAAATAGTTTATACATATATGTCCCTTCGATTGTTTTAAATAACAAGAAAGGGTTCCCATTGTTCTCCTTTAACAATAATTATTATTTTATCAGAGCCAGATCACGTGAATATATTGTAACTAATGCGGTGACGAGTGTAACACACTCGTTCGGATATACTTAGATTCGATTTGGCAATATTTATTGCGCTACAAAAGTTGCTCAAAGGTGTTATTCACACTTATTCGACCTCGACCAAATCCGTTCGGCATCTACCGTCGACGAGTCATGTTCTGGTCGACTCGGCTTAATAAAAACAAGCGGCTTCTTCGTTGATCTAGTCGTCGCAAGCGCGACTGCTGATCATGAGGTCCTGGATTCGATCCCCAGGTCTGGCAAAGTGTTCTGCCTAACTCTTCGGGGATTACAGGTACATTATGTTATTTTTTGTATAGCAAAATATTTATATTCGATTTTGTGACCCGGCTGCGCCGAACCGACATTACTTCGATTACTTTTATGACGTACTGCGGAAAAATTAAATAAATGAAGTTAATTAAATTAATATTGTAAGTGGTTTAACTAAAACTGCAGTGAAAGATGAATCCAAGTGTCTATCTCCGAAGTATGAAATGTATTTCTTTGACTCTACCTTACTTCACAGAGTTCCCAATTTCTTGTTTTTATATTTAGGTTAGACGCCAGATTTCCCTGGCTACGTAGAGAACACATGGCCAATATACAACCGATTTCTTTCTTAAAGTCGTTTCATTTTTGGCTTGTTTTGTTTTGGCAGTTTAAAGTCAAAAGTAATTCAGAGAGAAAATAACAAGTAGGTCACAATATGTTAGGATGAATCATTCTAACTTCGAAAAGAACTATTTTGTAAAGCAGTATGTTTTTGAGTACCTATTTTATTTTTAACTAGTTATTGCTCGCTCGTAAATTATCCTACCGGAAGGTATAAATATGTCTTTGACACTCAGGGATAGTGTAGCTTCCCATTTATCACCTGCTTAGCTTTTCCCAACTATGTTGGAACCGGCTTCAAATCTAACCGGATGCAGCTGAATACCAGTATTTTACATGGAGCGACTGCGTATCTGACCTCCACAACCCAGTTAGATAGATAGATAGAATAGAAATAGAATATTCTTTATTATGTACACCATACAAATTTAAATTTACATACAACATTACACATCGGGTGACACAATGGGCGGTGTTATCGCTAAAAGCAATCTTTTCAAGACAATCTGTGTTCTCTAAAAAAAATCACTACCTCTCTCCATAAGATTTGAGCAATTGGACAACGTTTGAGCGCGCTTTACTGACACGGGCAAGGCATTCCATAGTCGTACTGCTTCAACTGTAAATGACTTCTCATAAAATCTGGAAGAAAATGCATTGGCATCTCTAATCTCAAATTTTCCGACGACCTCAGTTATCAATTATGTGTGTCATGAAGGAAGTTGAAACATTCTTTAAGAGAAGAGGGGGTTGCAAGATTGAACAGAATACTGTAGAGCTGAAACAAGATATGAATATTCCGGCGAAGACGTATGAGAAGCCACTTGAGCTTCGAACGAAATTCAGAAATGAGATCATATTTGCGCAGGCCAAATATAAAACTTCTGCAAACATTTTGAAGTCGCTCATGTTTATCTAGTTGTGCCTCAGTGAGATCAGATCAGATAACTGACATCAGCGTAATCAAGGATGGGAAGTAATAGGGATTGAGCAAGCGCAGTTTAGTGGTTGTTGGAAGAAAGTTACGCAATTGTCTCAAGGTCTTGGCAGATGCAAAGATTTTGCGACTTACGTCCTGCAGCTTGGGACCCCAAGAAAGATGTTGGTCGAACCAAACTCCAAGATTTTTAACCTTTTCGGTTAGTGGAATAGCGGTACCGTTGAATTGAACCTGGGGTAGCTGCGACCAGTTTATCTGAGGGTTCATCCTTGAGCTTTCAACAACAATGAACTGGTACTGGCCTTTATCGGGTTAACCTGCAACCCATGTGCCTCACTTGACTCGCAAATCGAAGCCAGTTCCTTATTAAACATATAAATAGCACCAGGCAGATCCGAATGGGCAGCTTGCATATAAATTTACAAATCATCTGCATAAAGGTGGTAGGAAGAAAGAAGTTTCTTGGAAATAGAGTTAATAAATATTGCGAAGAGTAAAGGAGATATAACACCACCCTGAGGAACACCGGCAGAAGTACAACACCAAGAAGAGCACGACTCTTCCATGCATACACGTTGCCGGCGGCCATACAGATAACTACAGAACCAGTCAATCGCCGTTGGATATATGTTAAGCGAGCGAAGCATGGCAAGCAGGGTATCGAAATCGAAAGTGTTGAATGCGTTGCTAAAATCCAGTAAGCAAAGCACAGTCAGATTGCCTACTTCCATGCCGAGCCGTATGTCATCGGTAACGTTAATTAAGGCTATGGTGGTGCTGTGACCAGGACGAAAGCCGGATCGGAAGTGATTCAGCAGACTATTCCTGCAAATAAAATCACTAAGCTGATTGTGGACAAGGCGTTCTAGGACTTTGGAGAGGAAAAGCAAGATGGAGATCGGGCGGTATTCTGAGAAGGAAGTAGGATTTGATTTTTTCGGTAAAGGAATAATTTTGGCCTCATTCCACATCGATGGAAAGACACCAAAGGATATGGAGTAGTTGAGGGTAGCATTTATGATAGCACTGGCTATACCCCTAAGACTGGTTGTCAGACTTTCGGGCCACTGACTACCTGTAACGACTGTCAAAGATCTACAAATGATAGAAAGGACAAATGGCTTAACGTGCTTAGTGTAGCTTCCCATTGGTGAAAGAATTTTTGAGAATTTAGATCAGTAGTTCCGAAGGCAGACTTTAACGCTTCATAATATTAACCAAACATAGATTTGTGAGAAGCTGTATGCATAATTCTCTCTCGGTAAAATGACGACGTTCTATACAAACTTTCAACCCCTAACCTAGAGGATGAATTTTCAAAAATCCTTTCTTAGTGTTCATTAATTTCTGGCTTCTAGACCCAGAGCTAAATCACTTTGTGTGTTGTCTGTCAGTGGATTGTTTTGTATTAAGTAGATTATACAAACGTTACTAATACGTGGCGATAGGCTCGCCCCCTATTACATGGTACTTAAACATAACTACCGAAATGAGGGTGTACTGTTAGGTACACCTATGCCTAACACTTCGGGGATTACAGACTTGATGTTATGTTATGAATAAGTAATTGATTGAATGGCTGGTCCCGGCCCAGAGTGCTCTGGCTGTACTTTAGTATTGTCAACCTCGCAGTCTCTTTCAAGTACAGTTCTGTTCTGCACAAACTAATCTTGAAGGCCTCGGCATTATCATCATATCAGCCCTTTACCATTCCAAACTAAACAAAAGCCTTCCTAAAGCCGTCTATAGCGGTCATAGACATTATTTATTACTTCCTTATCAACAGAATCCTTTCCAAATTACTGGATCTGATACTCATGACCACGGACTTTCATAAAGGGTCCATATTTTGCTCGCTTCCGACCGTTATCTGACGCTGACCCGAATTTGGTCTTAGACTAAGCTCTATTTACAAGTAAGACAGGATTGGGCAAGTATACCCGATCTTGTTCGCTGTCAATGGGAAGCTAACGTAGTCCCATGGATCTTATTAATGGACTTGAATTTTATAGTTTGATTCGTGACTAAAGAAGATACATATTTGCAAAGTATTTCGTCAAACGGCAGAGATTCTACAAGACCACAATTAAATACCTAATTGCATAATCAAAGTTTCATCACTTTTTCATCGTTATTCTGAGATATTCTACTTCGTCCGGCACTTAGTTGTGAATTATCACATTTAGCATTCAGTTCCGGAATAAAGATAAGCGGGAACCTGCAGCAAAACAACGTAGATAATGAATCATTCAGTTGCTGTTTCTCTTTAACATTAAAAATACAAAGACAAGCATAGATTATAAAATATACACCGGTATATTTTATAATCTATGCTGTTGCTTGTGTGCTTGTATGCGTGTGGTTTTTTTTAATACCGATTAAAAAAGATGGCAACATTTTTCAAATGTTAGCCACGTTCAAAGTTCGACCCTGCGGGCTCTCTCTCGGAGAAAGAAATTCCATTTTCAAATTTGGGCGTTAGTTGGCGTCACCTTGCGGTTCAGGGGACGGCGAGGTGAACTCACATGTGACGTGTCTGTGTAGTATATTTTACAACATTTTCAATATCACATAGTTTACAGCTACTGATATTGCCCGTCGGGAGTTATAAGGCAATTTTCCTGTCTGGTTTCAATGACCAGTTATTACGAAACTTTCGTCTGCCTATCGAATTTGCCGATTGAAAGTACGTGTGGTTTCATTAGTCGCTGTCACTTGTTTTCTTAGTTTAAGCATCTTCCTTTGAAAAAAATTCTTAGATAATCGAGTGAACTACGAGTATTATGTCTTCGACCTTGTTTTGAAACTTTTCATAAAGAGTGCAGCCAGAGGCAAAATTAATACCGATAAGAGTTGTATCAGTAATCCAAGTAATACCAATGTATCTTAAATAAATATCGCGAACCTATGCAGTACAGTTCATAATTCATGAGGGCGTGAAACGGCTGCGACAAATATTTACCTGCGTAGACGACAAAAGCGAAAATATTTTCGCGAGAATTAAAAACAAACGCGGCTGATGGAAGACATCTTTTTTATTTTTATTTCATTGTATTGGTTCGACTGTGGATTAATAATGTTTTCTGTTTTACTTTTAGGTAATATCAGATATTGCTCACATATCTACATTCTGCGATTTATTTCATTAACACTCATCAATGTGATGGATGGATGGAGATGGACTTTTGACCCCGATACCGTTTTTTTTTTGCATCTTTTTCTGTTCTGATGATAGTTTCAGATGGAGCCTAAGTGCAACTCTTTAAGAAACCTATCAAGTTAATTTAAATGTGTTCATTTTACTTATTCTAGAGGATATTCTATAATCGTGAGCCTTACATCTGTATATACATCTGTATATACGTTTGTAACTTTAAGCTTTTGGTAGGTACACACGTTTTTGCCGTCATTACCCTTTTATGATCATCTTTTTCCGTAAATGGAAGGAAAATGTGGAACTATATATGAGGCACACCCGGGCCTTGTTATGTTTTTGTTGTATGCGGTGTGAAAATTTACCTTTTTCTTATTTGTACTGCCGGCTGTTTCATTCATGGAGAATGAAAAATGAATTCATTTTTGCACGTATGAAAGTCAATGTTGGTAACATTCGAATAACCATATATTTTATAAATAAGTTTCTATTGTTGTTGTCCGCGATAGACATAAATTTTACAGATGTGAACTGACTTTGATTATTATCATGCGAGAAATATTTAACCTGACTTTGGAAAGTAGTTCGTAATAGATTACAATCAATTCTGTACTAAAACACGACTGCTAAAAGCTCACATTACAAAAACACGTAACACCTTTTTACTCCGATTACCAAAACAAAAGAAGTCTTTATCTACGATCTTCCTAATGAAGATTTAAAGTCTCTTTTCAATAATGGAAACACGTCATGGCGGGCGTAGGGTTAATTACTTGACGTGTCATGTTTTCTCATTGTCATGGGTGCAATCAAAGTCCATTAACTAATGGTTGGCGATGTATGAACGATGTTACATGTACATCGACCGTTAAATAGGGTTAAGCCACTGTTTAATGGAGAAATCGCTTTGCTGAGACCGTAATTAATATTTGCGGACGCTTGATCATATTTACAGTCGGGTATCGGAGCATTCTTGCCTTTGGAATGGAATTAATTATTATTTACTTGTTGAGATTTTGTATTTAATGATTTTTCGTTTGTGTATTTGAGTAATGAAATTATTGAAATGTGGCTGTTAGACTACATCATCTCGTGTACATGTTGGCCAAAGGCCTTTTTATCCAGGGTTAATGTGGACGACTGGCCGTTAGATTTGTCGTTTCCTATTATATGGAACCATTTATTACAATTTCGTTTTGATTTTTAACCGACTTCAAAAAAAGGAAGAGGTTCTCAATTCGGTTGTATTTTTTTTTGTGTTTGTTACCTTCGTCATTTATGAACCGATTTGAAAAATTCTTCTTTTATCTGAATGGATCTGCTTCCCGATTGGTCCCATAGAAAATTTTAGTACTGATGACACAAATTACCTACATACGAACGATTATACGAATTTGCAACCGCTGTTGTGTGGGTCACAAGTGTCACAACAGAGATTACTTGTCAAAGGTCTTGACAGAGGTTACTTGAGGTCTTAAATATTTGTAAATGCACCCACGAATCAGTAGAAATTCCAAGTGTGAAGTAACGTTTAAAAAAAATAAGATAGCGACAAGTACCTACTTATGTGTTTAGGAACATGTTATAACTGTGTAAACAGAAAACGATCAAAAGAAAAGCACCAATCGAATCACGTATCAATGAAGTGTAAGGTACGAAATGCTAATAAAAAAAACTGGGAACAGTCAGGCAATCGCTTACAACGACCCTTCACCCTCATTCCCTAGTTGACTCTTACAACCGTGTAGAATCTTAAGTAGGACCTATTTTATCCCAAATCATAGCGTTAATACAGTACCTAATTATGTAAATGTAACATTGTTTGCTAACAAGATGTTATCTGAACAACGGTCAGTCGGTCTGGGTACCGCCATTTGTTAAATAGAATTTCTAAGTGTTGTTTTGAACCTTTCGTAGTGAAGTTATTTTTTTTTGTTGCTTATTATTTAGGTACTTTTTCGAAGTTTTGTTTTTTTTTTTTTGTAATGAGAACCAGGTGATTATTATTGTGTTTAATGTAGGGAATTTTTTACTGTTTAGCAAATTGACTACCGTAGTACCTATGTAGTATATTTAAATCACAACTGACACTTCTATGACATAAAACCATGTCTGTAATCCCCGAAGGGCTAGGCAGATGTGTAGCTAATAGTACACCCATTTGTCACCAATTAGGAAAATAGAAATTCTGTGCTCGGTAGATGGCAATAGGCTCGCTTACACATGCATGGGAGCACTTAAACATAACTGGCAAAATATGGGTGTAGTTAGGTACACCTCTGCCTTCGGGGATTACTGTCGTGATGTTATAATGTTAAGTTATGAATCCTAGACAGACAAACACATTTTATATTGGTTACACTTTAAAAACCCCATGAGTAGGTGCATTAAAATTATGTAGGATCTTCTCTCGCTACTTCGCATCCCTTCCTATTTATACATGTTCGGGATTTGCAAAGCGGGATCCGTTCTGTGAGTTTTGACAGCAGATGCAAATGAGTTGATCGTCAGCTGGCGCTTTGTAGCCTACGTAAACGGATCGCCTTTCATACAAATTGTTCCTGTTTTATGTAATACCTGCCTTCGGTTTTGGCGAGCATTTCAGTTTAAAGTACGTGTACCTGAGGTCTTAGGCCGGTTTTAAAAATTTAGTTTGCTAAATTGATTTAGCTTCTTTTGGAACCTATAATCAGAGCAAAAATGTATTTTGGTTCCTAGAGTAATTACCCTAAAGCATACCTAATGTAAAATGATTAAAAAGTATAAATTGTTACGTGCTCGTAATTCATTAAATCGGGCAACATTACATCAGGCGAACTACACATTACCGAAATACTTACTTACTAACTTCGTTAAAAAAACACGGAAATGCCTAATCACTTCTTTAACCCATTTTAACTCAAACGAAACCGCTCAGTCATTTTTCTTTGAGCTATCAAAACATTATAAAAAGGGGCAGCTGATAATAAAATTACGTTTACACTTTTATATTATACCAAAGTGATTCTAACGCTCCCTCCTGGAGAAATGACGCAAGATATGTTAATGTGCCACTCACTTGAGGTTATCTCTTGACGTTTTGGCAACACGCACGCCCCGTTTATTTAAAGGTTATTCATTATACAATTCAGGTAAATATTTACCTATTTTGAAAATTGATATTTCAAAAAAATTCGCAAAAAAAAAAATAATGGCCCCCATGACAAAATTCAATCAAGATTTCTATCGTAAATTACATCGGCCTTCGATGTAGTTCGACGATCTTCCAAAAATAAATACCAATATTAATTTAGTTATAAGAAACTTTTTAATAAACATTTCTTAAGTAAATATTTGTTCCGTTAACCGAAGTCCAGTATTGGTTTACTACATCTATATAAACGTTTCAATTTGGCTTTTATAATTTAGCGTAAATAAACAGGGGCGGCGGTGTCTCAATTTATTTCTCAGTTTGCCGATACTTAGTGAAGGACTGAAGGAATCGCGCCGAGGTCGCTAGAGATTTATGTCAATCGAGCACAAGTTGCGCAGCCATTTTGAAAACGAGTATCAGTATCATTTAAATAACGTATGTGCAGTGAACCTTAAGATATTGACCACTACACAATTTTCCAAAGAGCAAATTTTAAAAAGCTTGGGTAAAAGGTGAATGTCGAAATAAAATACATCAATAATATGGGTGGAGGACATTCAGAAGATAAGACCTGGTTGGGGCTCGTGGATACCAAGGAAGAATGGCAAGGAGGAGCCCTACATACTCAGCAGTGGGTGGAACATGGCTGCCAATGGTGGTGATGATGATCAAGATTGGTGATCAAGCTGCACATTTCTAGTGGTGATAATACTGCACGGTTGGCCCAGTGGTTAAGTGATTGGCTGCTGTGCTGCGCGTCGCCGGTTCACTTCGCGCACGGAACAAAATATTTGTATGGCCTAAGGGTAGTTTTTACGGGCCAGCCCGGCTGCTTCTGTTTGTGAGTTTAAATGTTATATTTCACACAGGAGAAATTCCTAGTGTTTCGATCGTTTCCATTCAAATAAAATGCATTTTCTACGTAGATACCCACATTAATAATGCATGTAGGCAAGAGCATGCATAGAGTTTTATGTTGCGACCTTCACTGTCATTAAAATCGTGTAAACACAATAGAAGATAAGTATATGGACACAGGGGACTAGGATCTCTTTTACAGCTAAAAAGAGTTTTATTCTCACTTCCATACTAATATAATATCACCTAATATAAGGTCCCTCAGATCTCTCTGTATGCTTTTCAGTACTATGAACGATCCATGTGCTCCCGATTATATAAAAACTTATTTCAAAGTGTTGGGCAGTTCTCATACTCGTAACCTTCGAGCTTCCAAAAATTTACTCCTCCAAATACCTTCACACCGCACCGGTTTTATGTCAAATTCTTACGCTATCTCAACTATAATACTCTGGAACGCGCCACCTTTTGCCATTAAAAAGCTGAAAGCAAATTCACTTTTAAAAGAAAAGTTCGGAAACACTATCTAAGTCAGACTAAATAGCTCTCAATTACCTAGAAGTTTTGTCATAGTAATTATTATCAGGTTTATCGTTTATAATTTTGGTATTTGTTAAAATATTTATTTGTTTATTTTAATTGTATATGTGTATTAATATCTATATAAGAATATACATACATTTCCGAAAATAAGTAGTATTCTTATTTATTTATTTTTGTACCCTATAACAATTTTGACCAATTTAACCCAAAGGTTGACTGGTAGAGAATGCCTTGTGGCATTAAGTCCGCCTATGTACCACTATTGTACATGAAGTTTAAATAAATAAATAATATGTGGAAATAACTCTGTGTGTCTGTTAGTGTTATCTTTTAACGTATAGAACATACAATACTTTTTATCCTGGTAAGTAATCATGCCCGGGGTATAATTCCCGGCATTCACGCAAGCGAAACCGTGTCCAAAACCTAGTGAGTAAGAATTACCCCGACTCCCTTAATAAGCAACTAAAAGCATTCATAATAAAAGGGTTATTTTATCGTTATTTGTCAAATACGCAAAATGAAGCAATTACGTTTTACAAAATAAATGGTTCTAATTAAAGATACGTTTACGGAAACAATAATTTAGAAAGAGAGGTTCGTAAACAACTTAAAAATAAATAAGTTAGTATTTTGACCTGTCCTCATTTCGGGGTTCATTACACGAGTATTTGTATTATACTTAACTTTTTACAAATGCCGTATGTTATTAGAATTTGTCAGCATACTGTGGACACAAATCGTTCCAGTCCCTACAATAGGTGAGAAAAAATAATGAGAAACTATTATTTTTAATCCTGGACTATCAAAAGAATCATACCTTCTTAATTAAATACTTTAAACGATATAAATTATAGTATTTGAATTACTTATACGACAAACTGTCACAAAGTTTTCATAAATTAATGCTCACAAGATGGCTGAAGATGGTAACACCCTGTATAAAGCCACTTATATACAAGCTGTTATTCTGACGTCACTGATTAAACTCGAAACGTTTACGACACTCAATGTTCGTGTTGTACGATTAACTATTATGATATAACGTTATATTCACTAACACGTAGTGATAAGGCAATTAATAATCTTGGTATCGCATGTCGCGAAAATCTTAATTACATACATAGGTACTATATGAATTAATAATTAACTCTTCCTACGAATTTAATTTTAATTTGATGAAGAGTAAATTAATATCAAATGAACGCGTGATTTATTATCAAGGTAAAAGTATAAGGTGTTTTCGTTATTTATCAAATGGGTAACTTCAACTTAGGGATTCGTGGGAGTACTAAAAATATAACTAGAATGATTTATCGTTCTTTGAATTAGGCATTTTGAGCGTAAAATAATATCTATAAATCCTACTTTTGAGTGCCGCTGATATTTCTAGTAGAAATAAGTAAGTAATTTTATGTCACTTCATGGGTTTTTCCATTAAAAATTTATCAGTAGCAGCCACGGAGTCTGGATTTGTACCAGGGCTGATGGCAATAGGCTCGCCCCCTATTACATGGGACTTAAACATAACTGGCGCAATGTGGGGGTATTATTAAGTTCACCTCTGCCTAACCCTTCGGGGATTACAGGCGTGATTATATGTTAATTTCATGTACACTTTCAGTCCTTATAAAATATTAATTAAACTGCAAAACTGTGCAGCTCATTACTTAATGTTTGCACAAAGTAATTCATTAATTAACCATTCAATAACAAGTTATACCACACTTGTGAAGTAAGCAAAATTGAGAAGCAGGAAGTTAACTGCAACTAATTTTTAAGCCATGTTATACTTGTGCTGATTGGTCAAGTGTGAGTTTCATTTAACACGTTCAGACCGGCATGGCACCTCATGAGTAGGTACTTGGTATCCTACGGCGCAAATCTTCATATGGCCACCGGTGGTACATCACCGCCCCATGAACCAAAATACAATTTTTCAACATTGAGTTTTGCTTACTTTTCGAAATAATATCCACCTCCTGAGCTGCACTATGAAAATTTGTCAATTTTACTAGGCGGGGACGGTAAATACAACCCTTTCTCTCAAAGTGGCGCGAATTTCTTAGTATATTGAAAGTATAGTGTGACGTGGCCACCGGTGGTACACCTCGCCGTGTCAGCAAATACTCCGTGCTCCACCGGTGGTACACGCCGGTCTGAACGTGTTAAACTGCGGTTGGTGGTTTGTGTAAGTACCTACATTCGAGCATGAGAGATTACATGGGAAGATTTGAAAGTGAAAAGGAAGAAAACAGCGTTAATAAGATTCTTTATATTGCTTAAATCCAATAAATTCTCTAGATTCGACTGTATGCACGTTGACTAGAGATATCTTGTAGGTATGTGGGTCATATGTTGTAGGTATATGTCGTCCATGTATGTAAGGAATACGGTCGACCTCTCACTTCATCTACAAGCCTCGCTGCGCTTCGCTAAGCCTCTTATTGCCGCAACACTATTTGTCATTTAAGTGTAGACAAGATACTAGGTTTCTCTAGAAATATGACTGACTAGATTTATTTTATGGTTGTACTCGTACTAGCTGACCCGACTAGCTTAACATTTTCTGTAAGTTGGCAAAAACTATCAATCATCCAAGTGGCTCCATAAGTATTAAAAAACAAAAAAATCGGTCAAGCCGTTTAGAAAGGAGAAGAATTAGAATCGTTTTTTTATATATAAAAATACATAGAAGAATAACAATAAATTGAAAGCTGTAAACGATGATAGCTCTTGAAAATTGCATTCATTCAAAAAGAAAGGCACAACTATTTTTTCCCGTAATCTCGATAAAAATTTGGCGATGAAAATCGCATTTAGTAGATCGCTGTAAAAATATTTAAAATTATATTTGAAAACTTTTCTTTAGAATAGAATAGAATAGAATAGAATAGAATATACTTTATTGTACACCAAAATTGTTACAGAACGGTTTACAAAATTGTTAATTTTATGGTTACAATGGCGGTCTTATCGCTGATAGCGATCTCTTCCAGACAACCTTTGGATGGACTGTACGAACATGAAATAGAAAAAGGGGGGGTAGTCAGTGGTGTACTGCAATTAATATACAAAATTCAATATAATACAAGTTATTTACTACTTATCATGTAATATAAATACAATGCATATAAATACATATATATAATAAATACAATATAATAATAATAAATATTTTGTTTTATAAAATAAAAATAAAAAAAAATATTACAGAGAAAGAAAATGATTTTCAACTAAGTTTTTAAAAGCAACGAGTGACTGAGCTTGTCTTACTGACACCGGCAATTCATTCCATAAACGGACAGCCTGGACCGTGAATGACTGGTCATAAAATTTGGTGGAATGTGCAGGCATCAAAAGTCTCAAATTCTCCGATGATCTCAAATTTCTAACATGAGTGTCATGAATAAAATTAAAACGTTGTTTGAGATAAGCGGGCGTTCCGGGATTAAACAGAATATTGTAGAGTAATGATAAAATATGCGCATTCCGGCGAAGGCGGATAGGCAACCACTTGAGCCTAACGCGAAACTCTGAAACATGATCATATTTGCGTAAACCAAATATGAATCTGATACAAAAATTTTGGAGTCGCTCAAGCTTATCTAGCTGCACTACATTGAGATCTGGATAACAGGCATCAGCATAGTCGAGGATTGGGAGTAGAAGGGATTGAGCGAGCGCAGTTTTAGTGGCAGTTGGGAGGAAATTGCGCAATCTGCGCAAAGACCCAGCAGACCTAAACAGTTTGCAGCTCACTTCTTGCAACTGGGGACCCCAGGACATGTCTTTGTCAATGTAAATTCCCAGGTCTTTTACTGAGTCGCTATAAGGAATTGTGGCACCATCAAAAACAATTTGGGGAAGCTTCGACCAGTCAATTCTTGAACGCATCCTAGGGCTGCCGACAACAATGACTTGAGTCTTCGCAGGGTTAACCTTCAAACCATGAGCCAAACTCCATTCCGAAATACGTGCTAAATCCTTATTCACCAAATTCACCGCCTCAGACAATTCATCTACGGGAGCCTGGGAATAAATTTGTAGGTCGTCAGCATAAAGGTGGTAGGATGAGAGAAGTTCGTTAGAAATTGAATTTATAAATATAGCGAAAAGAAGAGGAGATAGAACGCCCCCCTGTGGAACGCCGGCAGAGGTACTGCACCATGAAGACGACGAACCTTCAATGCTAATACGTTGTCGACGGCCACATAGGTAACTACGAAACCAATCAATTGCCGTTGGAGATATGTTAAGAGAGCTAAGTATACCAAGTAAAATATCAAAATCGACGGTGTTAAAAGCATTACTGAAGTCTAATAAGGAAAGGACTGTCAGATTTCCATTTTCCATACCTAACCTTATATCGTCCGTAATGTTAACAAGAGCTGTGGTAGTGCTATGACCTGGACGAAACCCGGATTGGTAAAAATTAAGGAGACTGTTTTTACAAAGGAAGACACTAAGCTGGTTATGGATAAGGCGTTCTAGGACTTTGGATAGGAATGGTAATATGGAGATCGGGCGGAATTCAGAAAAGGAAACAGGATTAGACTTTTTTGGGAGAGGGGTAATTTGGGCTTCTTTCCAAGAAGATGGAAAAACACCACAGAATACGGAATAATTAAGGATATGGCAAATGACAGGAAGGATTTCGTCCAGGATAGGAAGTATCATCTTGCGACTGACACTGTCACTACCAACCGCATTTGATGTAATGGATAGTATACTCTTCTTAACATCACAAGCAGAAAATTGATTAAAGACAAAAGGAGAGTAATTGGGAGTGGGAAGAGATGAAAGACTATCAAGAGTTTTGGCTTTAATAGCCCCATTGAAATTACAAGTGGTGGAAAAATGCCTATTAAGTGATTCAAGATCTATATCTTTAGGAATAGACTCTTGACGCGACTTACCGACTCCCATTGATCTGAGAAATTTCCAGACTTTAGCTGGGTCACCGCTTTCCACAGACTTATGAATATGACGGCGTTGGGCATCCCTACAAACCAAGTTGCTGCGATTGCGAATAGCAACGTACCTACCACGACTTAAGGTGTTAGGTCTGTTCTTGTATCTAGATTTGGCT
Organism: Standfussiana lucernea; assembly: GCA_964057025.1. NCBI lineage: Eukaryota > Metazoa > Arthropoda > Insecta > Lepidoptera > Noctuidae > Standfussiana > Standfussiana lucernea. Next base: position 8,378,743 of record OZ059785.1, read on the forward strand.
GCCGCTTTCTTTTGCAAAATGACTTTCAAATCGGCTGTTAGCCACGGTGCAGGTTGATGCTTTATTTTTACTAACCTAACAGGTGCATGGACGTCATAGAGCTGGTTAAGGCTAGAATTGAGAAAATCAACTTTGACATCAATTGACTCCGCATCAACGAGATCAGACCAATCAATGCTGCCGGCATCCTCACGAAGGCTTTCAAGGTTCATACCACCAAAACTGCGCTGTAGAAGAGTTTTAGGCTTTATCTTAGGAGGGCGGATTTTGTAAGAGAGAAAAATTAAATCATGGTAGGAGAACGCGTCAGCTGAACACTGCCCATGCTTAGCTACATGTTGTGTGGAAGAAACGAAAATGAGGTCAAGGAGCGAAGGAGCACAATTAGGAAAATGGTGAGTTGCACTTAATGGAAGAAGAGATAAATTGCAGGATTGGGAGATGGATTGGAGGGTGGAAGCGCGAGAATCATTTTTAAGAAGACAAGTGTTGAAGTCCCCCATAATTATAGTGTGCCTGTAAGAAGGTGTCAGGTTGAGTAAGAGACTTTCAAAGGAGGAGAAGTAGTCGATGCGCAAAGAAGGGCAATAATAGACACCAAGTAAAACCTTCGAATGATGAAGATTAACTTCCAAAAAGAGATGCTCGCCTGCATTCGACGGTGGTGGCTGTGATGACATATCAATAATTGAAAAAGGAATGTTTGCACGTAGGTAAATGGCAACACCACCACCACCGCAGCTTGTCCTATCATTTCTTATTAATTGATATCCGGGCAAGGAATAAGATGTGGACAGAAGGCATGGTTTCAGCCACGATTCGGAAACAAGGATTGCATGGATGTTCTTGCATTCCAGATTCGCAAGCATATCATGGTAATGAGCCGGAATACTTTGAGCATTAATGTGGACTACATTCAGATTTTTCGGTACATCAGAAAATTGAGACTGAAGTGTGTCAGCAAGAGTCGGGATGCTACTGAAGCTATCGTTGTCACTGCTAGCTGATATAAAACTGTCATCGTCACTAACCGCAATAGAAGAAATCATTAAAAAACACAATCTTTAGATATAAATTGTTCGAACAGAAAATTATTTCGTCGTCAATACATCTATGTTTATGAAACAACTCTGTTTCTACCATAAATCACATACATTACATATTTAGGCACCAGTCTACATATAGGCCTATAGTTGTAGGGAGTTTGGTGTCAGGCAACATTCGAGGAGCCCGATTGAGCAACAATATACCATGTACGTAATCGAATGAGAAACTGATCACATACTACGAAGGCACATGCGATATTGTAGCTCGTTTACATTTCAGGATCGATGAAATCAAAGTACATTAGATACTATAACATCACGTCTGTTTATCTCCAGAGGGTTAGCAGAGGTGTATAAGACATTCACATTTCGTCCTTTATGTTTAAGTTCCATTTAATAGGGGGCAAGTCCATTGTAATCAACCAGCCGCCAGATCCTGACGGCCTGGGAACCTTATCCTCTATCCCAAAAAATCTAGGTTTTCAACATTAAACTCAAACTCAAACTCAAAGCATTTATTTCAATTAGACCATTACAGGCATTTTTGAATGTCAAAACACAAAAAATTAACTAAGCTACAGTCCCATTCACAAGGCATAATAACTTGTGAAAGTACTGTAGTTGCCCATTCGAAAGCGTAGATCCTATGGAATCCTATCCTATTAAAGACAGTAAAAGATAAACTTACTAAAGACGGCTGATTTTCCGTACAAAATTTGTGTTTCCACAATAAATGCAGTAATTTTATTGAACCGAAACCGTATTTTTTACAGCATCGTTATAAAATTCAATCATTCTTAGCAATATAACAATTTCATGCAGGTAAACTAGCAAGTAATTGCTATATTATTCGCTGAACTGTTACTAGGCTACACACACAGCCCAGCCCACTCAATTACTCATAATGAATACCAGCAATTCGAAGTGCTCATTGCATTAGTGCATTAATAATGGATACCACAGTCCACATTCCAGTTTGCGCAGGGGCTAACTACAGTTTAAATTGGTGTCAACCTCTGCAGTTTAAACTCAGTTTAATTGTAATAGGAACGAGTTCACGGCTATAATTTAGTGGAGTAGTATTTGAACTGTGGACCTTTGGCATCAGTTTTAATGTGCATATTAAATAGAGTGTGTTTGTTTTATTTGTACCTATTTACAGTAAAACTAAGTGTCTCTACGAAGGGTTCGGCAGGTCGAGCCGCCCTCATTTTGCCAATGCTTAAGTCCCATGCAATAGGGGGCGAGCCTATTGCCATCCGCCGGGCACATATACAAACTCTCAGCTGCTACATGGTAACGGTATTATACACCGGTAAAAATAATATTGCAATGGCTTTTCCCTTTTGACCGCTGAAGCTTTGTTAATTCAATAGATTATTGTAACAGACAAATATGTTTGTCTATTCTGTGCGATATTATTGCATTAACCAGCCGTTTTAACAAGCTTATTTTAAGCACTAGACTCCAATAACCTAATCAGGCAATTAATGCCACAAAACCACGGATTTAAAATTCACAGAATACCAGGAGGCCTACGCATTCGCGAAATAAATGATTTCAAATGAAAAAACAACTGCTCGAATGAAATTAACTAGAACATCGTATTAATCATATCAATGAAATTCACGGCTAACAAGAAAAAGTAAATCTCTCCAACAGCCTTAATGGGTGAAAATAAAAAGTCACGTACACTCGATACATTACTTTTTCATTATTTTAATCTTATTTGTGAGTTATGGTTCGGGACATCTACAAAATTAACGGGTTTAAAAAAGGAAAACATTTCTAGAAACACTTTTCTCTAGTTCCATTTTATACTTTTCGTGACTGAACTAAAATAGGTCCCTGTTCGCTGGCATGTAGGTGGGGAAAATGCTTGGAAATTTTCCATAGTGGGTTATCGCACGGGGAATGTCGAATATTCAAGAATAATAAAACGGAGAATAGTGTGCTGTTTCGAGTTATCGATTATTCTTTACATCTAAAATCCTCATCACAATTTTATTTTACTTGTTTTTATTGTTTTCTTAAGTCTGGATTGTCCTATTGCAGACTTCCATATTGTTTCTCTATTTGTCCCTTGTCATGGTTATTAAAGACCAGTATTTTTTACTGTGATTATCTATAGCCCTATTCTTTTTTATTTATACTTAGGCGTCACTTACACCCGTATCTATAGTCAAGTTAATCGTAATTTTTTTATGAAATAGACAAGAATTTATACGAATTAAGAACCGTAAAAGAAAGCAAAGCTAATAATTATAACATTTTACAATTCTAATTTCAAGCAATTACTAAACTAAATAATATTTTTTTTAAATAATGACATTAATTATTCAAGTAAACACTTTGACTTGTTTATAGATACGGGTTTTAGTGTTTGCGCTGAAAACCGATACTTACCTAGAATTATTATTAGACAAAATAAAAAGTCTCAAAATGCATTGATTTTAAAATAAATATGTTCATATTCTCAATTCTATTTCGCAAAAACGTCCATGTTTGATTGCACCTTCAATTGACCTTCACAGTTCAATCACTTTCTGAAACCGACATTCAACCCTATGCCTTCGCCATAAGATCTAACTGCTCCTGACAATAGCGAGAGGAGCAGTTACCGTATTTTAAGAACATTACAATTCTTATCTTGTTCTAAATCGGTTTTTAAACTCCTTTAGAAACATTTTTGACAAGCTTCTGACATTGATTGTCACTGAGATGGGATTATGACTTGGATTTAACCTTTTTAAATACGAAAATAGGCCTACAGATATTTTTTTGACAACCTTACTAACTAGTTAAGTTTATATCTTGATCTGCTAGATTCTGTACTTTATTATCGAAATCAATATTCAAAAGTTTTCTTCCAAACTCTGCACTTATCTCTCTTTTAGAACTCTGTATTCACAGTGAGTCTACTTTTCAGCCTCACTACGAAGTATTCTGTGTTGCTTTATGTAACTTTTGACCCGCACAAAAATGCCGTAGCTCCCTTTTTAGCGTAATTTGAATTGATGATTTTTGTGTTCTCTTGAATAGAATTTACTACTTCATTAGTCTTAAGGTCACATGCTACTGCTGAGCATGAAGTCTCGGCTTCGATTCCCAGGTCGGATACAGTGCTTTGACTTATTCCACCAGGAATTTCTCAGTAGCCGCCTAGAGTCTGGTTTTATGCACGGTTGTTACATATGACTTAAATATAACTGGCGAAATGTGGGTGTACTATAGTTACACCTTTGCCAAACCCTTCAGGAACTAAAGGCATGATTATAATTGAGTTAGACCGCTAGTTTTTGCAGCATAGCCTAGCAATAATTAAAATAATGAGCAGTTTAAGAGTAGTTTGTCCCTGTACGAGTAGTTTCGTAATCCCACGGAAGGACGGCGGCGTGGTGTTGTTTGTGTACCTATAATTAAATTAATTGAGTGAGCCATGTGGTCGGATAAAAATACGCAACCCAATCTTTCTCGAGGGCGCCATTAGTGGCCGTGGCGACTGAAGGTTAATGCCGAAGAGAAAATAATAAAGCACTTGTGTGATAATGAAAACAGTGCGATCACTTGCGATTATTTGACCTTTTAACATTACTACTGTAAGGTTTGCCGTTGAATCATGAATTAAGATGGCCTTTGGATGATTTCCTAAGATAAAAAAAACCGTGACTAAATCTAGTCATGAGTTATACGCAGTTTAATCTATTGCCACCTTGTATATTTACTTTCCTTTGAATAATTTTTGATTAGATTTTCCACTGTCAAAAGTCAACACAATATTCGCTGTATAAATGTTAATACCATCAGTGCCAATTTTCATCAGTGGCAAGTTCCGGTCAGAAAAGAAACCAGTAAATTCGACACCAAAATTCCTATTCACCAAACACAGAATGGCGAAGAAGATTGATCCCTAACTAATCATTCACTCCTAAATGAGATCACGTCCAGTGTTTTTAACGAAAGCCAGAGTCTAGTCAGTTCAATCATGATCTGAATACAAAACCAACAATTTACTTTTTTTTGCTACTATGTACTCGTAACTCTATATCCCTTATGTAAAACATGGAGCAAATTTTTAAATCATTCGTTTCTTACATGCATATTGTTATTAGGTTTTCCAATTAGGAGTGTCTCAGTAGCAGCCACAGAGTCTGATTCTGAGCCCGGTTGATGGCAGTAGGCTTGCCCCATATTATATGGGATTCAAACATAACTGGTGAAATGTGGGTGTAATATCACACCTCTGCTTAACCCTTCGGGGATTAAAGGCTTGATGTTACGTAACTCAGTAGCCCTTACATAAAATATGAGGCTACTTTTTAAATCATCCGATTCTTAGCACAGCTGTGTCTCAGTTTTTATGAGTACTCCACGCAATATTTTTTACATATTTTTGGGGTTCGAATAAAAATAAAAGAGGACAATATGTTTCTCTGTGGTTCTGTCAATATGTGGGAAGAATTATAATGCGATGTTCATTTGTTACAGTTTGGGATATCATCGGGATTAAGTGCCTCTCATGATTAATTTAATTCTGATGGAGTATGTACTTGTCGTTTATCAACTGTTTTGTCTGTCACTAAATAGGTACTGACAATGCGTGGTGATGCAAAATATTTGGTGGGAACAAAATACATAATGGAATGTATTCTTCATTTTATCCATGATTCTCTTGGAGTATTTGTATTCAGTAATTTTAAATAGAAAAAATTATAATCATTATATGATTTTATCTCATTTTTTTTAGTGGACTTATGAATAAAAACGGTATAAAATTAATAAATGCATTAATATCTAATGCCAGTAAATATGCCCCATAACTTTTATGTATCCCGTGTCATATTAACAATCTTTAGCGTGTATTAAACATTTATGGGTTCCGAAGAATAAACACCGATACGATAAAATATTTTCGCTTTTGAAAATTTAGTATTTTTCTTCCGTTCAGAGGTCACATTCGGCTGCGGAATGATGACCTCTATTTTTCATAAGAACCTGTACTTTCAATATTTTAAAAAGTAAAAAACCTGCGTAGTACTCTATATCATTTTCTAACATTTTTCAGCAAATTAAATACTTAACTAAACTACTTTCAAAACTCTAAAATTCGTACTTGCCTTAAGCACGTGTGTTAATGAATTCCGTGGAACAGTAAACACTTAAATGGAGTTGTGTGAAGTGATCAATCGTAAATGTTCTGTGTGAAGTTGACGTCGACGTCGAAGTCGAAGTCGCGAGACACCGGCGCGGCGACGGCCGACTTCCACGGACCGCACGCGCTTACTGAGCTACGAGTGGCTACGAGTGGCTACGAGTGGCTACGGGGCTACGAGCTACGCGCTACGAAAACTGTGCGGATAGATGATTTGGGATGTCGTTTTTGGAATATTTGTTGATGGGTAAACTTGATAACAGATAAGAATTGTTTCTGTTTGTGAGTAGATAACACCTAAATACATATTGCGGAATGCGATAAACTATTGAGTATAAATTAATGATCTAAGTATAACATATTTTTGTTAATAATATTCAACGAAACATCGTAAAAATATAATTAATACAGTTGACTGTGTACAGATTTTTGGTGCTAAGTTTTCAAGTTTCATTTATTTTATTTAAAAGTCACATAACATCAGTATCTATTAATATAACGCGAACAAAACTCGCTAAAGCAAACCACGTTGCGCAATTAAAATAATTAAAATCCATTGTACAAAGGTTTTCATTAGCACTAATATAATAGACAGAGCAAGTTATTTCTATTTAAACGGGCAAGAGGCAACTCTTTAGTTTTACAAGAAGAACTATGCCAAGTAAATGAAGCTAACTATATTGTTTTACAAACAGTAAGCCTGAGGTCCCATGGGCGATTTTTCAGCGATATTTTTTACTGCTCACTGGATTTTGAACTCTCGGTGTATAACCGAGAGTTGAGACTGCTGCAGAGCACACCCCCAGTGCGTTAAAAAAACCACTGTTGAGTTTTCAACTGTTGGCGGTAAGACTAGCGTTGATAAACCAAAGACCTTCAACAAACAGATTTTCTATGAACGTTAACGAACGAAGGAAAAGGCAAAACTGTATTGGATTTACATAAGCTCCCAATAAGCTAATATCAATGCTATTGAAAGCCATTTTAGAAATCCGAAATGTTTTAAAAGCAATTACCATGGCCCTCACGTCACGGTAAAAACAAGTCGGCCATACGAACGCGGGCTAAGAAAGCGGCAGAATGCAGTGGAATCGAAGCCTAACGTCTGAAACTTAAGGCTGGTACAAACATGCCACTTTAGACAAACTATAGCTTGACACGTTACAGTGGTGGAAAACTAAGTATTTGTAGTTATAAAAATTATTTTAGAAATGTTAAATTATCGTAACAAAATAGTACCTAAATACCCAGTCAAAGTGGTTTTGACAGACTGCAATTAGCTGCGTCCACCTGAATTGGACAGATACTTCAGTACACTTCAGTACATAATCTCCGGAAATACTGTTCCGATCCCAAAAATGGAGAGCCACATTATCCCCGAGTATCATAGGCTATATTCCTATATAAAGCGTTCCCGTGGGATATTTTTCTACCATAATGCAAGCGAAGCCGCGGTCAAAAGCTAGTTGTTGATAAAATTATGTTACAATGCTGGACATCAAAGATAAAGATAAAGATAAAGATAATTTTATTTTGCAAACATGGGTGTTAAATGGTGACAAAAAAAACATTGAAAAGTTCAGCCATATTTTACCACGTAGGCATGCAAAAGATATAATAAAACATCAACTTATAACTAAAGAGTACAATTAAAAAAAAAAATACACGAAAATTAGGTACACAAAAAAAATAATAATAAATAAACATTATTCTAACTTAAAAAATCTTTCTCAGTAAGGTATTCATTAAAATTATAATAAGCTTTCACCACTAAAAAGCTACGAAGTCTTTTTTTAAATAATTTGACTGGAAGCTCTTTCCAACTCTTAGGCAAGTGATTATAAATAACTGGAGCCATGCAGTAGACACTTTTGCGCATGAGTGCTGTCTTAGCTGGCTCCTGACAAAGCAAGCTATTGTCGCGTCTATTGCGGGGAAACACGTCAGCTATACGTTTGAAACGACTCGGGTTTGCCTTCACAAACACAGCTACTTCTAGTATGTACAGACAAGGTAATGTTAATATCTTATAACTTTTAAAATATGGTTCACAACTATCAGTGGGTTTAATTTTAAACATCGATCGAATGCATCTTTTTTGCGCCTTGAAGGCGGTTTCTTTTTCAGTAGAGTTTCCCCAAAAGATGATCCCATACCGTAAATGTGATTCTACTATGCCATAATAAGCAGTAAGAAGAGCATCTGTGTTAATTATAGGTGATAATGTATGTAGAGCGTATGCAGACTTACTCATCTTCTTACATAAGGTATCAATGTGTGATTTCCAATTTAATTTGCTGTCTATTTTGAGACCCAAGAATTTTGTACTTTCAACTTCTTCTATGGTATCATTATTGTAGTGTATATTTAAATGAATAGTAGAAAGCACGGGTCAAAGCACGGGTTATTAATCATACACATTATTGACATCCTTGTTAGTTAAAAGCGGCCCACTATTAGTCACCTATTGTTCGATTGACACCAGTTTTCAATTACTTTTCCATTAACTGTTTCTCGGAACTAAAAAAAAACAGTCGGACGTTGGAAATTATGTAACGGGTAGGTACGTCCTACAGAAGACAAATAAAAGTCATGTACCTGAGTGCAAAATTTCATCGAAATCCGTTCAGCTATTAAGGCGGAAAAACCTAACAGATAGACTAACGAGAACAGTTACTCTTCCGGTATTTATTTATAACATACTAGCTGATCCGCACAACTTTATCTGCGCAACATTTTTCATTGATGCTCCGATTCTTTTGGCCGCAGCGTGATGTTATATAGCCTTCCTCGAAATGGGCTTAAGTGGGCTACCCAACACTAAAATAATTTTACAATTCGAACCAGTAGTTCCTGAGATTAGCGCGTTCAACCAAACAAACTCTTCACCTTTATAATATTGGTATAGTATAGATAGGTATGGATGTCATAAGTAAAATCACACACGCACAACCGCTGTATTATTGCGTAAATGGTCCATCTACTCATGCCTTTAACAAGTAATCATGTATTTACCGCACAAGTTTGGAAAGTTAGTTAAACATTAAACGCTACTTACTTACGCAATGTTTGGGATAGATAGTGTTTGAACTTTACCCCGCTTGTATGTATTTTGTGGTCGTGAATATACGTCAGAGTTCTGGGAAGTTCTTATTATTCCATTTTCGTTCATTCTCCGCGAGTGTTTTGTTTCAGTTAAGTTTTAATAAGGAACTGTGAGCAGTCTGTGCCAATAAGAATGTGTTTTTGTTTTTATTATCATTCAGTTTCCGATGTAATACTGTTGTTCTTATCCACGAACACTAGGTGACTGCGAATGGCTAAAGGACAATGCCCAATTTTGTAAGCGAGTGCGGTTGTTCTTGTTTCTCGACTGAATCATCGGTAAAATATTAAAAATGTAGTCCCGGCTTATGTAAACCAAAAAGTATTGTAGTATCGATGGGAATTGCGATAAATCAGACATTTAATCTTCCAATTAACTGGTATCATTTGGCAACAATAGCAATGCACAAGTTATTTATTATTATCTTCTTTCCCGGTTGCTTGTTTGCATTATTCAGACTTTAATAAATATATGTCGGAGAAAGCGATAACTTTTAAACATCAAGTTGCTGATTTGACCATTGTAGTAGGGGTAAACGCCGTGACGTCAGATGTTGTTTTAATGGCGGCACGTGGACAGAGTCGTTTTGTAGAGTGGGGATTGTGCAGAGATCACTTTTGCTCGGAACTCCAACGAAGTCACTCCTTCAGAACGAAACTGTCGGTTTGCCCATTTTGTGGAGATTATTTGTTAGTGTTATTTAATGTAAATTTGTGTTAAATAATAAACTGTGATTTTTGTGTACCGAAACCGAAACTATTATTTTAACATTTCATCATGAACCGGGTACCACCGAACCCTAATGACAACGGCGCTATCGCTCAGCCATCGCTTACGCCTTCATCAGAATTGGGATCTGGACTCGATTCCCACTGGCGTGCTATGTTCGAGATGCAGCAGAAGAACATGATGCAGCTGATCGAAGCCATCAGGACACCAACAGTGGCACCTCAGATCATGCTGCCAGAAATTAATCCGGAGCTACCAGATACCGATCCACGTGCTTGGTGCGATACTATCGATATTTGCCTCGACGAACGTCCACTGGAGGGTGCATCGCTTATTATAGCTCTGGCGAGTGCAAGTCTGAAGCGGAAGTTCGATCGCAGTACCGGTGATGGCGCCACTGATGCAAAGCGTTTAAAGCCACAAACTTCCACTATGTTCACGTGCCATAAGTGCGGAAAACCGGGACACAAAGCGGTGAACTGTCGTTCGAAGTTTACGCAGCCTGCTGGAGCTAACGCCCAGAAAACTACACCGGCGGCGACTTCATCGGGTTCCAGCAAAAGAATAACGTGTTTCCGTTGTGGAGAAGCCGGACACATCTCTACGAACTGCCAACGCGGCAGTACGGGTGGCGCGTCATCGTCGGCGGGCAGCGCTGCCAACGCAACGGCGGAGCGACGCGTCGATAGCTGCGAAATAGCAGGTGTTTGCGGGCAATTGGAACAATCCGGTGAGTCGTTTTCATTTTGTTTTGATTCCGGCGCCGAGTGTTCTCTCGTTAAACAAAGTGTAGCTTATAAATTCTCGGGCAAACGTTCACTTTCAACCGTGCAAGTAATTAGTATCGGTAATAATTCGAATGTTTTTAGCACTGAACAAATTCTTAGTGATGTTGTGGTCGACAATAACGAACTGTCAATTTTATTTTACGTACTACCCGACGATTGTATGAAATACGATGTTATGATCGGACGCGATATTTTGACACTTGGCTATACGGTACATTTAACTGAATCTACCCTACGTATTTCGAAAGTCACAAATGTAGGTTGTTGCGATTTACCTCCCGTAATTGATCTTTACAATGTTGATTCTGATATTTCAAACGAAAACAAGGACCGGTTGACGTCCCTTTTGAATGAGTATTCGAATGCTTTTATCAATGGCTTATAACGACGATTATGAAACCGGAATTGACCTAACAGAGGCGAGAGAACACGCGGTGGACGGTATTGAGAAGAGTGCGGCTTATGAAAAAGCCCGTTTTGACAAAAATAAGGCCAAAGTAGTTAATTTCAGTGTTGGTGATTTGGTTTTAATTCAAAATAAAGAACGGAATCAGACTAAATTAGACCCCAAAAATAAGGGACCGTTTAAAGTTGTAGAAGTACTTGACGGTGATCGTTATCTTTTAAAATCTTTGAATGGTAATAGAACATACAAGTATGCTCATGATCGCATAAGAAGGATGCCACAAGATCATATCCCCAGCGAATTAGACGTAATTAGTGAAGAATTGGATCTAGATGATGCGGGTGAAGGCCCATCAACTCGTTCCGATTAATGTTAATGCACAAAGTATTTCTTAAGCGGACGGTTTACCGGAGAGAAGGCCCGGTAACATGCGTCCTGTTTAGGGCTTATCAGTGTGAAGGACTGATACTGTCCAATCTATTGTGTGCACGACAGCGAGAAGGGCTGTGTGTGATGTATCAGACATTACCAGCGAGAAGGGCTGATAATAAGTTGACTACTTTGTTTTTACTTGGTGCATTGATATTGTGTTCTAGTTTATTTCATTTGACTTTTCTAAATCTTGATGTGTCGCTTCAAATGCAAGTCCTTTGTTTGAGGTCAGGAAGGCCGAGCAATCTTATATTGTCTACAAATGCATTTTGTTTTGTCGCCAGGTAATACAGCACACGAGGACGTGTGACTTGTCAGTATGGCCGTGTCGGAGAAAGCGATAACTTTTAAACATCAAGTTGCTGATTTGACCATTGTAGTAGGGGTAAACGCCGTGACGTCAGATGTTGTTTTAATGGCGGCACGTGGACAGAGTCGTTTTGTAGAGTGGGGATTGTGCAGAGATCACTTTTGCTCGGAACTCCAACGAAGTCACTCCTTCAGAACGAAACTGTCGGTTTGCCCATTTTGTGGAGATTATTTGTTAGTGTTATTTAATGTAAATTTGTGTTAAATAATAAACTGTGATTTTTGTGTACCGAAACCGAAACTATTATTTTAACATTTCATCATGAACCGGGTACCACCGAACCCTAATGACAACGGCGCTATCGCTCAGCCATCGCTTACGCCGTCATATATGTGAAATTATATTGCAAAAGAAGACTTTTGCATACAAATGGAAAAGACGCAGCTACAATCTGCTTAATGGCATTGTCCTTTAAGTGCACTATTGGGTTTCTGATTTTTGATTTTGGGTCACCAACGGAGTTGAAATTCCAACAGAGCAATTAAGCATTAATTTAAGTGTTGGTATGTGTTTGTGTAAACGGGCATATGACCGTCATATTTGAAGGTCACGACATCCATCCCATAGCATACCCGAGATTAGTAGGTATTAAGTTGTGTGACACAAAAACATGTCCTATGTTTATCAGAACTGAATGTGGGGACTTTAACGCCAAAACAATGAGCTTCTATGGATATTGTATGCTGATTGTATGCAATCTAGATTAGTCCATGTAAGGTTTTTATATCATACTTACTCACTTTTTATAAGCCTTAATTTCCAACGTGCATTTCAGGCGGTAGAGAGAGTAAAGACACCAAAGAAACGATAGATGGACTGTGTGGAAGATGATATGCCTAGAAAAGAGGTGACTCATGAAATAACGACTAAGAGAGTATGGAAGACGAAGACATGCGGCGCCGACCCCAAGAAAATTGGGATAAGGGCAGGAAAATGATGATGGTGGTGATTTTGAATCAGTCAATCAGACTAGGAACGTGTATTTGAAGGACCCTAACGACTTTGTTATTTTATCTTGAACCGCCTGTTTAAGAAAAGTGGGCGAACAACTTTCTAAAAGACATATGTGAACAGAAAAAAAAACTAACTCGTTTGTCAAATAGCTAAATCCGTGTGTCAGAGGGAACGTAGTTATACGATGAATTATGACCATACAACGTGTATCCTGTTAAAAACTGGCAACTCATGCAGCCAGCGAAACGATGACAAATATTTATTATTCATTCTGATGACTAAGACAAACATGTTGTTTAATTTTTTGAACTTTGACTATGACGTAAAATAGTTCTGTCTCGATGGTTTTACGGTCATGCGTTCGATTCCCAGGTCGGGCATAGTGTTATTGGGTTTTCCCATCGGGATTTTTTTTCAAAATCGGTTCTGTAGTTTGGTTTTTAAATCAAAATAGCTGGAAAAAATATGTCATCCAAGTAAAAGAAATTGCGAAATTGACAAGAATTTATGTGTGATAATAAAAAGGGTAAAATAAAAACTTTTTCGCAAAAAAATAACCGACTTACAAAAAAAATTGTGGAAAATAACTTGACTTTCGGAAGTCGGTGGCAAAAAAGTCAATGAAACAAACAATAGTCACCGAAAGAAAAGTTATTTTCCACTTTTTCTGTTTTTTTTTTTGGAAGATGGTTATTATTTAACGTCTTTTTTACCCACCTACCACAGCAATAAATAAATATTCTATGTTGTCCATCGCTGTTTTCCTTATGATCACTTACTAAGACAGACTAATAAGCCTGTGTAAAAGATGGAAGACTATAGCAGTCTGTGTACATCCTTAGATACCTGACGCAATGATTGTAACGAGAGAATTACAGAGCTGGCTTTGTAAAATGTTCGGTTCCCGCACAAAAATATGGGTAATAATGCTTTCATATTAGTTTAGGGGAACCATCGAAAAACCAATGAAAACATGAATAAGGTAAAATAGATCATACAAAGTATTTTTGACACTACTCATTAGTCATTTTGAAACTTACTTACAAGGAACAATCTGCCATCGGACCTTTGTCATCATATTTTTGTCATCGCCTTTTCCCAACTATGTTGGGGTCTGAATAACTAGTATTTAAAGTGGGGCGACTGCCCCCTGACCTTCATAACCCATTTAGTATTGGGTAACAGGATACCCCTTGCTAAGACTGGTTGTCAGACTTTCGGGCCAATGACTACCTCTAACGATTGTCAAAGATCTACAAATGACAGCCAGGACCAACTGTATAAAGTGCTTTCCGAGACACGGAGGAAACTGGATATGTATGTACAGTTGTACACCAAATGTAGGTACACCACTCGCACCACAATCGGACCTATGTCAGATTTCTGTCAAATACATGTTAAAAAAGAACACAATGAAATGGCTCTGAATTGAACCCGAATAGGATTACATGTAAATGAGGCATAAATATATGATTGGTTGGATGTTATTGTTTAATTCCGATACATTTGCAATTTTGATTAGCGAATGGTTTTACAATACCCAAGAGATATCAAGAACTTCATACCTACCTGGGTGGAGTTAGAAAAGAGTTGTCATAGATTGATACTTTTTTTGTTAGAAGTTTGCAATAAAACTGACGTGGTAATGGCCTTAAGAAAAGTTAGATACAAAGTCTATAGTTTGCCAGACAGTGCTCACCTACATCTTTCTAACCTAAATCCAGCAACACCCAGATTCAATCGTCAAAATTGAAGTGAAACCAACAGAAAATCAATTAATATGATTTCTTTTTAATAATATTATAATATTGAAATCAATTTCGATTTAATTCTACGCAATAGAAAACCGAATTGAAAAATCGCTGAAAACATTCGTTAGAATGCAAATACGTTTTTTTTTAAGATGAAAATAACTGAGCATCTTTGACTCACATAATAAATTAGTAAAAGGTCCCCAAGTTCCCGCGACAAAAGCCCATGTTCTTCTCATTGAGGCACGTGTGATGATACCGTTATTTTTTTTGTTAGCCTTTCTTGTGTCCCACCGTTGGGCAAAGGCCTCCCCTTTGCATCTTGTGCGATATCTGGCCATGTGCGCCCACCACCACCTACGCCACGGTCTACCTCGACGGCGATTTCCTCCGTCAGCCGTCTAGTGAGTGACGATCTTACATCTTACTGTCAATATGGCTTTTTAATTTTAGAAAGCGTTCCTTCTCTGTCCCCAAACCAGTACGACAGTACTTTCCAAGGCTCGGTACTGTCATATTTACGCGAAGGCACCGTACTAAAAAGGCAACATGCCATTCAATATTCAATAAAATCCGTCAAACGATTTGAAGCCTGAAAGCGTTTTAAGTCATATTCTATTTGTTTGGCATATAAACGGAAGTTGATTGTCGCTTGGTCTCGTAGACGCAAACGGTTGTGACGAGCAAAAAAGTACCAAGTTTTATTTCGGTATTTGAAAGGCTATTCAATTTAATCTCATGTCAAGTGATTTTGTTGGATGCTGTAGCCAATAACAACACAGATCACATGAATCAGATTTAGGCATTAATCAGGGATGCGATCAGTCTCTCAAAAGCGTTGCATAGTGTTTTGTAGGATTTTTCTGAAAAGTGTTTCTCAATCGCAGTTTGTTTGGAAATTCATTAGATAGCTGCTCATACGATTGCGATTTTTTTTTTTGAAAAATATCAGTGCACAGCAGTAAGTAATGCCAGTTTGAGTTTCCATAAAAGACCTTGAATAAGTTGGTACCTACGTTCGCTGTCCCTTAGCTCCTTTTCACATCACCCATACTAGCTATTCCTATTAAAACAAATCGAAATAAAGCAATGAGTCCCAAACAAAACCAAAATAACGTTTATTAACATTGTATCAGTCCGACAAGAATAGAACAGTAAAAGCTAGCTTGTGTACAAATACGTGCACTGTGCAGGCACTTGGTAACTGGGGCATACGTATCATGAACTAGTGTTGAGCATTGACCCACTGCAGCTGAAAGGTCATGGTTCACGGAACATGCTTGTCACTGACGTATAAACTTGATGCTTAGTTCGTGTTCCTTTAGGAAGCATTAGTGTGTTCATGTTTTATAACCAGAGATCGGAATAGGTAGAGTAATTAATTAATTAATTAATCTTTCTGCACTTATCGCATTCTACTAGGGGTCGGAGCAACACGTTTTCTTCTTCCATTCTCCCATGTCCACCGTCACGGCATCATTTACTCCTTTCTCTTTCATATCATTCCTCACTCCATCCATCTCTTCACTGGCCTTCCTCTCCTTCGCCATCCATCAACATTTATACTAAATCCATTACTCTTTTAGTAACATGCGTTCACTCCTTCTCTCTATCCACATGTTACTTAGTTCCTTGAAGTTTTGGTAAATGTACTCAACCTATTCCGATCTCTGTTTATCACAATTTGTGGAGAAGAATTCGACAAAGAACTTTATTAATTCAAAAGTCACATTTAAATTGGATGGGATGGATTGTGTGAGGAAAGATATGCAGGAACAAGGAGTAAATGATAGCGTGACGATTGACAGACAGGACCTCAAATATTATGGGACAAGGGCAGGAAGATTATGGTGATGATTTTATGCTACCAGTGTGTTTGTATAGCTATGGGTATTTAGCACTTCCAACATTAGTGTAATATCTAACGACCAGTGCCATTAAAACGAGTCGTTACGTATCTAAAGCATCTTAAGTATCAAATACATTTTCAAGATAATTTGTGGTAAAGTTTATCAAGTCTAACTTGACCTATTAAATTCTTCAGCTAAAGTTATATTTTCTTTGTTAAAGCTTTTAACGACATCCTGGCGAATAACTTTAGTTATCCGCTCAGTTATTTTAGATTTCTTAACAAACTTTGCACTTTCATGAGCTTATTGCATAACAGAAACTTGAAAACGCGGTCTTTGTGTTTTTATGTCAAAACTCAAAAAGTCCCTCGATATTAAGAATGGCCATCCTTGTTGACAACAATAAATATTTGATGTTAGATTTTCCTCACTCATATTCCGCGCATCAAAATCATCCGATTCATAAAAATGGTAAACGCGTTTCGCGTGAACGACTCGCAAGCACTGAATGGAATGGAGTGAGTGAGTGAACGATGTAGAACTCGCGACACACATGAACGGAGCGAGGGATGAACTAAAAGACGAGTGATTCGCACTCACGCGTCACTGGCGACGTTATTGCACACCCCGAGTGCTTTTTTTGTTCATAATTATGTTGCTTGGTACCTTTGACATTTGACTGTTTAAAAGATCTGTTTTTTATTTATGTGCAATAGCAATGAATGAAGCAGTCATCGAAGCAGCAATTTGTACTGGAAAAACACAGTAATACAAAGACACACACATTCATATTTTACTTGTAACTCTTTCAAACTATGGACAACTTATAATCAACTAGCTTGTAAAAATTGTGGTAAAAACTTTAGTAGGTATAAAGTATGACAGTTAAAACAAAATAATTTCTAGTTTTCCATGAAGGCAACACATTTTTAAAACCTCAATCCATAATATCAACCTTAAAATAACCTTAAGCGTAAAAAAATAAACTAAAACTGTACCTCCTCATCTCATTACGATAACAAAGTAGCTGACGTTTAACGATATTTTCAATAAAATATCCCCGTGAAAAATACGTGCAACATACACATTTTACAGAAGAACAGTAAATAAATAACCCTTTAAAGCTTTACATTGCGTAGAATATTTTCATATTTAATTTATTCGGCATAATCTGCTGATACAAAACAATAAAACCGCCCATCCATTGCTGCGAATATTTACCGCAAACAAAGAAAGGCAATGTTTTGTTTTTCGAGATTTATAATCACCGTGTAGCGATGAATAAAGTCATAAAAAGAAAATGAGGATGAACTGTGGAAGGTTGTTTCAGCATTAATGTGTTTGCTGAATGAATTGTATTTTTAGCAGATTTTTTTTTATTACTTATTTGTGGTAGGTTTATTGGCAGGTTTAATCGGACTAAGCAATAACTTGGTTTTACTAAAGCCATGTTTTTTTTAATAACTTTCATTTTAATATTGTAATGAAGTGTCTAGATTTATTTCTGGTTGAGGAGAATTTACTTATTTTTACTTAGTTTAACTAATCAATGTGCTTCGACTTTCAGAAGTGTAATATAACGTAGTTATATAACAACATTGTTCAATTATATTATAATAACATCCTACAAATCAGAAGTTACGAAACTACGCAAAACGATTTAGCTTAAAGATAAAGAGTACAAGCCCCTTATCACAATACAAATAAATCAGTCAGAAATAGACGTAGAAGAAGAAGAGAATCACTGTGATACCTTCAAGTTTTAAACATACATATATAAATTCACGCCTTCTTGCCATGGGTGTAGGCAGAAGCTACAGAACGCCACCTACTGCGATCCTAACATAGGTACTCCTTTCACTTCGACCTAGTTCATACAACTGGTCATACACGCACGCTGGTTGCACGTGAAGAATGTGAAGCTACATGTTCAGGGTGGAAGGTACACAGACACACAAACGGTTACCAAATATTCAGTACGTCATTCTGAATCCTAGAATAGAAACTTTTCATCGGTAATCATCAAAAAATCTGCTGCTTCCTACAAAACTGCAATACCTACACGGTCAATATAACAGCTGGTTTTTTTACATGTGGTCAAAACTCTGTATGTGGTTGGGTTAGCGTCAGTGTCAATTCCACCTTGTTTACCTCATGAGTATATGATTCAAGTTATAAAACCCTCACAATGTTATTTAAAGAAAATTCATAATGGTTTATGAATAGTGTCGAAATATTATGAAAATAAGAAAAGTTTTAAAATGGTGATGTTAACAAGTAAAACCTAATCTAGCTTTCTCAGGCTTTGGTTATCCAATCAAAATGCTAATGTGCCTTCTACAACTGAATGATGTTTATAAAATAATACTTCAAAAGTTGCAGCCCTACATTTAATATTAAAATGGTCTTCAAAATGGAACCTTTATGAGATTTAGCAAATGAAATGATGTACTGTTTCGTATTTAATCTCTAAAAGATTCAGATTTTTAAATTTATTTACATGTTTGGCAGCTTTTAAATTATCTAAAAGTTGGTTCTAAGTGTTGGTTGAATTGATTATATTAAGTAGATATTCTCTAATTAAAAGTAGGTGTATGATGATGTGATATTTACCATATGTCATTTTCCGCAACCTAAAATGTTTTAATCGTCATTTTAAAGACACTGACTCTTTTCAATCAATTTATCTGCATGGTCTCTTCGTCTAGACAACATGCAAATAAATTGATTCATAAGAGTCAGTGTGTCAGTGTGTAGAAGATGTTATGTCTAACATCTTCTACACACTGACACACACAAAAAAAAATACAACAACTTTATATTCCATCAATAACTACTTATAAACAAACATCCATAGTATTTTCTTTTAAACCTTACTACACGTGGGCTCTAACTAGCGAGTTGAACATAACACATGATTGCTCGTGCCTGTGTAGGTACTTGTACCCATATACCTGCCACAATATTTAATAACGATGTATCTGTGCATGTCGAGTGTCAGTTGTTCGCACCTTTGCTCGAATCAGTTTTTCTTTATTTTCTACGAAAGAAAACGAAAATAGATATTTAATTACGATAATATTTAGCAACACAGATGTAGCTTTATCTACTTTTGATTATTCCCTATTCCTGCGTTAAGCTTGTTTTTTAAATATATTTATAATGTGCAGATTAAATATAAAAACTAATGAACCCAAAAAATGTTTATAATTATATATTAAAAAAACGAAAGGCGTTAACCATAAACCAGGCCATAATTCATATTTATACAAAACATTTATTTCTCATGTTAAAACTTTTTGTTTATCTCTGGAGCATAGGTCACGCAGTAACAATTATTCAAAATTATCTCCAAAGGATGTTTGGTCTTATCCGTGCAGTCAACTAATGGACGTGGCGGACCTCAGAGGGCGATTACAAGCAGACACACCACTTACTAAGCTTATGTGACAGACAAATGTACAGACATACCACTTCACACAGTTCAAGCTTATCGGCACTGGATTTTCGAAATTTTCTGTAGATTCTCTGTTTATGTATGTCTCCTTATTCCAGTTGCAAGAGGTCGGTCGAGTCTAAGGCTGCCTGTCCATTGAAGCAGAACGAGGCAGCGAAGCGGAGAAACGGAGAAATATTAACCAATACGATTGCATAAAATCTCCGCAAATCTCCGCTCCGCTCTCTCTATTGGTTAATATTTCTCCTTTTTTTCGTTCCGCAACCTCGCTCCCCTTCAATGGACAGGCAGCCTAAAGGTGTTCTTTCGGAGACAACTGCAACCGTAAGTTACAGAGGAACACAGTAACGATAGGTACGTCTGGTTTCTACGGTAACAAATGCCGCAATGCCGAGGTGACAGTCGAAATCGGTCGGTCATTCCAAGTAGGCGACGTTGATGCTGGGGTTTGCGATTGTCTTCAGAATAGCATTACCTTTATCAACATCGGGCTTCTTTGATCCACTAGACTTACTTAGACTGTAGATCTCCTTGCTTGTAGCCAGGTGCCAAGCAACCTCCATAGATTGTTTGTCACGTGAGGCCTCTTTTACTTCGGAAATCGATCCATGGTGAATCAGAGCCCTCAAAAGGGCCAGTGCTACTGCCAGGTTATCTTTCCTTTGAAGAGAACTGCTTTCTTTGTCTAATAAGGACTTGCTTTCAGCTTAGGTCGTATACTCGACTGTCCCAGTAAATGTCTCATTTAATTTTAGCGGTATAAAGAGAGTGTTTTGGTGCAGGAAACCATTGATCTGGAACCATAAATTCGAACACATGTGACATCCACCAACCCGCACTTGTGTTCCAGTCGTAGAAATATTATTATTTTAGGCTGATTAGGGACTAAAGGGACTACTTACGTGCTAGTATATCACCAAATGTTTTTGGCTTTCGACCTTCTTTCTTGAGACTTTTATCGTTACACCGCCTTACAATTTACTCCATCATTGTTTACATTGTAACCCCACAAGCATCATTGCACATCACATCATTGTTTATATTGTAGCCATACTATTGACCAAAAGTAACCTAGTAGTGAGTACGTGCGTACGGCTAAAGGAATTGTCGATAGCGACTAGGGATGCACTCTACTGCCTTTAAATAGATAGCTTAGATGGATCTGGAACGCAGCTATACCATTCGGTTCTAGGAGGTATCGGATGGCATCGAAACGATTCTCTCAATATCGAACCGCATCGTGTCGTTCTCAGATATGCACGATACTTGAATTCGTATCGATACATATGCAAATATCGTACTAAATAATCTCTCTACGAGTGTAGGTATTCCAGGAATCCATTTTATTCTTTTAAATGATCATGCTACCAAACACCAAACCAAACTCTAAACTCCAAAGTCTGACACCAGCTCACACACTAACCACACGATAAAGAAGAAGAATGATCGTGGAATTAATGATAATTCGGTACAATACCACGAATACAATACAAGCATTGTATCGTATTAGTTTATATCGATACAAAATATCGGACTATCACATCATGTAGTCTCGATACTGTAAAGTATCGGATCGCATCGTACATCACTATTACCTACTTTCAAAATGACTCGGTATAGTTACAAAAAGTCTGCCTTCTATGGTTGCGATTTTTCTACCGCAGTGGAAGCTGCCGATTAAACTCATAATGTAAGTTTTAGAACTCGAGTCAGCTGCTACTAAGGGGAGTAGTGCCATAGTAATGGCTTCGTATAGGGCTGTGTCTAGTATAACATTGTTTTTAACTAAGTAATTCAAATGCTAGTAAGCATACAGTTTTAGGTAATATTCTGTAATGTGCAGTTGGTTATTAACAAGATTCTACTAATTACCGTTCTAAAACAGATTCTGGCTGCGAACTTACGACAAACAGGTATTTAACTAAATATCGTAAAACGGCACATTTTAATGCCTTCTTAAATAAATACTTAAAAAAATACTTTACATTAACTTGGTAAACCAAGTTTAAATAAATTAAGGTAGCCGTTTTTTACGACAACAAATAATAAGTTAAGGCTTGATATTATAAAATATTGACGTGAACAAAACAGCGGTAATAGTGTTCCATTTTAAAATGTAATAAGAAGCTGCGTGTTAATGTAGTACCTACATTTAAATTATGCACTTCGGCGAATTAATCACGCTTATCAGCAAGCGTACCTATTTTATAAAAATATAAATAAGCTATTAAAATTAAAACATGAACGTCGTGATAAACTTTTACGTGCTGAACACGCAACTTACCTATCTAAACTTTGAAAACAAATCCATTACATTGTGTCAATATTAAATTGTATTGGGTCTAAATGAAATCCTCATAATTAACTATAACAACAAAAAACCTTCAATCAAAATAATACAAAAACGAATAATCTAATAAAAATACGCAAACACAATTGGATCCGGAAAAAACGTGACAGCCCAACTGTACTAAAATCACGTTTAATATTTTCATTGCGTATGTACATGATACTGTCGGCAACAGCGTTGTGTGGGCCGTTATTGACAATCGCACGACAATTCCGTACAAATACGAGCCAATAAACGGATATCCTTAAAACACTTGAGTGCTGAAGTGTACATAACGTTTAAAAATAGTACAAAACTTTCATGAAAATTTCTTCGTACATTTTCAACGTAATTTGCTGATCTTCCGTCTTCACAAATTGTTTAAGTGCCTTTAAGATCCATTAGGAAACAAATACTATAATGTTCTTTTGCGGAGTTTTAATGGTTTAGTTAAACAAAATGTTGGAGGTTAGAGATTGTATTTTCTAGAAGTGTTATTAGAATTAAATTAAGCAAATTAATGGTCGCGTTAAAACCATTTATATTACAGCTATATATAGAATTTAGAATACATGGACGTTCATAAGTTATCTTAATATTAGGTGTTCTAAATAAAGACTTGTGGTTTCCTTTATAAAATTACTAGTTGACCCGCGCAACTTCGTCTGCGTCACATAAGACAGAGAGAGAGGGTTAGGTTATTTTTCATTGATGCTCCGCTCCTATTGGTCGTAGCGTGATGTTATATAGCCATCCTTGATAAATGGGCTATCCAACATAAAATATTTTTTCAATTCGAACCAGTAGTTCCTGAGATTAGCGCGTTCAACCAAACAAACAAACTCATCATCATCATCATCTGCCTAGCCTTTTTCCAAACTGTGTTGGGGTCGGCTTTCATTCTAACCGGATGCAGCTGAATACCAGTTTTTTACATGGAGCGACTGCCTATCTGACCTCCACAACCCAATTAGTACTGGGTAATAAGATACCCCTTCAATCAAACAAACTCTTAAGCTTTATGATATTAACACTATAGAAAAGACACAGTTTCAGCCTTTTGTTTATTAAAATCAACAGTGGATGTTGCGGCTATTAATTCCACTAATTTTTTTTTAAAGGTAAGCTGGGGAATACACAAGTACTATATTATTATTATTTTCTACATCAATATATTTTCACTGAGTGTAGTAATTTGTTTTTCTGTACTTATAAAAATATCTTTCTTTTTCTTTACAATTGGTTCATGAATATATTAAGAATATTCTTATCCCATCAACTGACCCCAAATAAATTGGGATAAGGGCAGGAGAATGATGATTATTCTTATCCCACCAACCTTGAACTAGCGATCTTCAAACTGAAGGACCCAAACAATAAATAAGGAAAGTAACTGAACCTTTTAAACTTGACCGTCAGACCTGAATAATCGGTCGGGGTTAGAAGGTTTTTTTTCTGAATGAAACTAGCAAAGATGGAGTTAGTAGATAAATAGAACACTCCAGTGAATGATGCTTGAAATTGAAATATTCTAGCATTGTTCAAATAAATACTGTTCTTGTCGGCGAAGATGGAGCTGTGATGCAGAGCAGATTGGAGGAAGGGCAACAGAAGCTAGAGAATAAAACTGAATACAATCATGTTCTGCGATTTCGGCGGTCTCTCTAGTTCTGAAGCCATAGCGCTGGATGGTGCGCCCCTCCCAGTCTGCTCCGATTTTCGGTATCTCGGTTCTCTCGTGCAAAGCGATGGCGAAATAGATCGGAGTGTTAAGCACAGAATTAAAAACATTGGTTAGACCTACTGTCCTGTATAGATCAGAATGTTGGGCCACAAAAGGTATGAATGAAAGGCATTTGCATGTGGCTGAGATGAGAATGCTTAGGGGTATGTGTGGTGTAACGCGAATGGATAAAATAAGGAATGAGTACATAAGAGGAAGTCTGAAAGTGGCGCCGGTGACTGAAAAGTTGTGCAGTAATCGATTATCGTGGTATGGACATGCTATGCGGAGGAATGAGGAAAATGTAGTGAGAAAAATGTTGAGTATGAATGTAGGGCTATAAAAGTAGAGGAAGACCTAAGAAACGATGGATGGACTGTGTGAAGGATGATATGGTTAAAAAGGAGGTAACTGCTGTGATGACGAGTAATAGAGAAATATGGAAGAAGAAGACATGTTGCGCCGACCCCTAATATATTGGGATAAGGGGAGGAGACTGATGATGATGTTTAAATAAATGCATCAATTTGTATCTGAAACCTATCAGGTTTATTATTAATCTGTATTATCATCGCATAAGAACAATAAACGTCCAATACTGAACGTGACTCCCAAGCTAACAATATAAACTCTCCATATTAAATCTCTCCACCAATAAAACTAGATTACGCACTTAAAATAATAGTTGACTAACATAATCAGAAACAACAAAAGCAATCCTTTTTCAACAAAAAACGTGTTTGTAATACTAACAGCGACCTTTTTGCATTGCACTGTTACTACGGTCAGGGACTGTGCCACCATCTCTTATGACAGTACTAGTTTATGTCCGCGGCTTCGCCCGTGTTGGGTTCGGTAATTTACCCCGGGGTCATACTACCGTATAATAGGGTACATATACTTTATTTTATTTTATGTAATAATCTAGGTTATTCTAATCCAAATCCGTTCATTATTTTTGCGTTAAAGAATAACAAACATGGCATCCATCCTCAAAACTTCCGCATTTCTAATAGTAGTAAGATTACTTCAATCATACTTCAGTATGGGAAAATACTAACGCCAAAAAAAAATCTTTCCCACACTAAAGTGAAATAAAATTAATTAAGAGTTGGTGGTACAAGCCCAGGCCGTTGGCAAACGACTTTATTGCGTTAAGTGAAAAAACATTCCTTTTCCCAACGTTTCGACTCGGTACGGCGCGGCGGCGCTCATATATTTTCTTTATCACTACTTACACCCCTTGACCCTTTCACTCCACTCCGATTGTTTAGAGCTTTAAAAAGCGAAATGTGTGTTTGTTATTACCACCCAACGTATAAAACGCACGTCTCCCCTGCTCTCTACGACGGAATAACACTGAGTTCACGAGTTATTTAACTAAGTTCGGTGTCGAAACACAAGCTACTGTCCTACAATTTGACATAAACATTTAATAAGATTGGGCTCGTGATGCTTTTTGATGTTTACTCCACGTTGGACAGTAAATGAATGTGCCTCGGAAAGCACGTTAAGCCGTTGGTCCCGGCTGTCAATTGAAGATCTTTGACAATCGTTACAGCTAGTCAGTGACCCAAAAGTCTGACAACCACAAGGGGTATCGTATTACCCAGTACTAACTGGGTTGTGGAGGTCAGATAGGCAGTCGCTCCATATAAAATACTGGTATTCAGCTGCATCCGGTTAGAGTGGAAGCCGATCCCAACATAATTGGGAAAAGGCTAGGCAGATGATGGACAGTAAAATGCCAAATGGGTGAAGTTTATTCGTAAGTATTCGTGAAAAGATTAAAAAAAAACGTCAGAAATAATATAAAATTAGAAGAAGTCAAGGAACCAGTGACCTTAAATTATTTTTTTATTTCAATAACATAATTATTGTGGATCGTTTATTTTACAGTAAGTGGTTCAAGTCATTTTAATGATACATTACCTACCTAAAATGTGAATCTATTTTTGGCGAGATTTTAAACGCCTTAATAAAATGAAATGAGTTGCTAGTCTATAATTAATTTTAATTTTGATATGTCATTATTATGTTGAAGGTAGGTACTAAGTTCAATTTATAAAATTTTTGTTAAAAAAAACACACACACACACAATTACAGTTATGTTTTATAGAATAGCTGACAATCCATATCATTCGGTCCACTCAAAGTTTTCCATTAGAATGACCCAACGGTTATAGGTAGACGTAGCTCTACAACTTCAGTACAATGAAATAACCAAACAAATTAATTAGAATGGATATGCCTTAGTAAACATATAAAAACAGGAACGTAAAAAAAAATTGATTGCGTCACTGTAAATAATAAAATAATCTCTTTTATGCTTCGTCAATTCTACAGATAATGTATTTACCTACAATACATTATTACCAATCTTTAATATCCAATAATCAGTGGCATACATGATAAACATGAAAACTGAAATTGAAGAACACTGAAATCATTTCGTACATCCTTCAGTTCTTATTTTGATATCAACATGTCCAAATAATGTTACAAAAACTGTCTTGAGCTTTTCTTATCACGTTATATAGAATTATTCTTTCACGATATTCTATATTATTTCCTGGCCTGACGTGTTCAATATATTGTATTAGTGTCGGGTCGCGGCACACACGTGGTATCGCCGACTGTCAGCGGGCTGTGATTGTCGTTGCCGACTGTACCGTTATTTCCTACTCTGTTTCTATTCATAAACCCAACACTACATATTACACTTTTTCATTCTTTCATTTGAATTGTACAATCGCGAACAAATGTGGCTCCACGCTATGACAGTGATGTGTGTTTACGATTATAATGGTGGGTATATTAAGGACTGAATTGTTAGGTAAGTACAAGTTTAGGACTGTTTAAAAATCGCAAGTTCACCAAAAAGGTAATCGAATTGAGCGGAAACTCTAATTACTTATACTTTCACCGCCATTGGTGGAGTAACCGAAAAAAAATATCTACTTTGCGGCGTAAAGCCCACAATCGTGAGTAAGCCGAGGTGCCCGGCCAATTGACATTTCCAATCAACTTTTTTTCGAGCCAATTATCGTCGATCGTTTTCTTTCGCGGAGACCGCTTCCTCAGCTACTGAAGAGGAATAAAAGTGAGCTAATGAAATAATAGAGGGCAGCAGTCGTCCGTGTCGGGACCTATCTCCGTTAATTAACGGCCATTCGGAATGTTTACCTACACGAACAATATTCAATTATTGCCCGTTTTATCGCACACCGCAGCCTTTGCTGGCAAAAAAGCAAAAAGCGAATATATTCAATAGCTTCACGTACCTGTCAGAACAGCTCTCCCGCGATTGTTGAATGACACTGCGTTCATTTTAAATTGTCTTCAGCAACAAAATATTCGATTTAATTTTTTAGTTTATTTTCCGCTTATACAAACTAACTATAGAATTTATCCTGCTGCAATTTTGTTTGTGTCTGTTCCAATTTTGAGATGACTAACAGGATAATTACGGATATTCAGTTTCCTCAACACATAAACACTCCTGGTCTACTACCTAACTTTACTATTCAATGCTGGCTGGCGCTCTACGTTAAATATTCAATCGCTTCGACAAAATGACAATGTGTAAAATCACATGTTACATGGTGAACATCATGGGTATTTCCCGCGGGCGGCCATTTTTATTACGTTAACGTTGGGCCGTGTCCATCCAATTTGATCTGTAGCACTCCCGGATGACCGTCTCGTTTTCTATAAATCTATAGATATTGTTACACGATATGGATTGCATTCGCGTGTTCATGCATCAGTTAACATAAATACCATCACTGTCAGATAACTATAAGTATCCGTATAAATGGTATATATCTGTGATCTCTAGTATTATTTTACTAACTGGGACAACACTGCTCTAAGTAAATAAGTACTTGCATGGTTATAATAGCTATAGGTACGTTAGATCTCATCATTTCGCGTCTCATCATATCTACCGAAGCGCATACATTGTCTGGTTTTATTGTACATTTTTTTGTTTTACACTTGACCCAAACGAAGCAGCGGCATGTCACACCGCTATCATGCGGAGAAACATCACCATGTTGCCAATAATTTGCAAAGCTTTGGAAACAGTAAACTCAATGCTTTTTTAATACAAAATAAATAAACGAACATCATCGTCCTACAACAGATATTTCGCACGGAATTGTAATCAGTATCTAAGGTGGGAATAGTGAGGGGGAAGCGCTTCCGTACGCACGAACGATATATCGATGTAAGGTCCTACTGACAGTTCATTAATTAACTCTGCTTACTGGGTATAGCAACGTGAGGGTATGGATACTACCTAGTAAAGTGCGGCTGCATGTGTAAAAATATCGATATTACTTTAGAGAGGCACTGTCACTTTTGCTTACATAGCTTCACACCTTTATTTCCTTGGAGGATTACAAGTGCCAGAAGTGTATCATAGTACAGCTACAATTTGCCAGATTTACGTCATGCTCATCAGACAATTCTTAAAGCCTTTTGGTTCGTACATATATGTATATTTGCAGTTTTACTTAGAAGTAGGTTCCGGATCAACTGACTGGTAGTGGTAGTTGTTATAAAACCAAAGGCAACTCACGAGTCATTATCTGACTTGAAATCTCCAAAACCACACGAATGAAAATCTCTCATGAAA
This sequence comes from Standfussiana lucernea, assembly GCA_964057025.1. NCBI lineage: Eukaryota > Metazoa > Arthropoda > Insecta > Lepidoptera > Noctuidae > Standfussiana > Standfussiana lucernea. The sequence continues at coordinate 8,407,479 of OZ059785.1, forward strand.
GTTAAATAATAAAATTAGGTATGCTGGAAAGTTTTACGTCTCTCTCCTATACAAACCTGAGAAATGGCCTTCCTTTAATTTTGAAAATGCACCATTTTATGTCCGTACTTTCAATCCATTAAAATTTTCTATGCGTTTCAGCTACTCTGCTTTAAGAGATTGAATAAAATTAGATACGGTATTTTAGTGCTAGTATACTCTTTGAAAATCGATCGTAAAAATATTATAACGTACAGCCAATGTGGAAATGGCGCCTGGTCTCCAACAGCGGTAACCTAGACCAATTTAATTTTATATTACTGCCCAGCACAGCTGGGTTTTATCGCGTCTCACAACATAAAATAAAAATTCCTCCAAAATATGCTTTTATTATTTGGTCAATAGGTTGTTACATACTGATAAATAATCGTAAACGTTTAAACAAGTATTAAAGGCTTTAGAGGCTAACCAAGTACAATTAACAAAAAAAAGTACGCGCTTCGGTAATTTTCGTGTTTCCGAATTAATACGGACATCGTACCATAAAGTAGACCAAAGAGGCAATGGTTAAGTTTTATATCGCGGAAATTTTATATACTACACCTGTCATTTTGCGTTACTTTGGTGCTCTCCCCTACATTTCTTACCTGTTTCCGTCGCTAGTTGCTTCCTTTGACCTTTCCTCGAAAAAATAGAAGAAGAAAGTACTTAACCTTGTAGTGTATCACTTTGTTACTTATTACACCCAAACATGCCATTATTGGAGCCATTAAATTCACCAGGAAAGAGCGCTCCGCAAGACACTCGTAAATATAACTTCTGGGAATAGGTACTTCATTAAAATCTCATTACAGCCATATAGATGTAATAATATAAGGTTTATTTTAAGGTCATTTTATGCAGCCTGTGTCAGAAAGGTGTCATAGTAAAGGGGACCCATGGGACCAACATCGTAACGGCGAAGAAATAATAATCAGCTGTCCCCTACAAAACTTTAATATCTACTCGACCAAAATGTATGGGACAGTTGATTATTTTTTCGCCATTACGATGGTTGTCTAATGGAGAAAGTTGTTCAGTTTGATGGTCTGTGCCACACCCTTAAATATGACAAAACCCTTTCTGTTACGCGCTGTAGATGCAATAATATAGGTTTTATTTCAAGGTCACTTTATACTTTCGTTTCCAAACTCCGTTATCTATCAACGTATGCGAAATGTATCCTTCCTTTGTCACGAAATTTTGGGAGGCTCGTATTTTTTTGGTGAAAACTATTTGTCTTAGTATATCAGTGACAAAACGTTGCGAGCCCCTGCTCGTTAATCAAACTCTAGGCCGACAAACATTACTGACAAATAGATTTTCTTTTGCGAAATCTTAATAGTAGGCGTTGAACGGTAAAATGATTACTTGATATCATCACGCTTTCATTTTATCAAAGGTTTTAGGTTTTTTAATATGTTTTTTCATAACATGGTTTATATTCTTCTTAAAGACCATGATTTGTTACATTTATACAAAGCCTTGTCCTTCGATTTACTTACACAAACTCTTGACTAGTTAGTGGCTAATTGTAACTATGTATAGCGCCATGCCAGTTGTCTTCATTCCCGACACTTCATAGACTAATAGCTCAAATAGCAATTACAAGTACAACCTGTCGCCAATCTTCTTTAATTAAAGTATCTATTGACACATGACTAACACCATTTAGGACACATAAAGGTCAAAGTAAATTAAAAATCTTCATTGAACTTTGTCAAGGTCAACGCACAAAACTGACACATTAGCAAAGCACTGATTCAACCATAAATGCCATACATTTTCATAAAAAAAAAGAACTTTTAACACTGACTTGTTGAAATTTTTGTTTCACTTACAATATATTCAGGGGCGATAAGGTCTTGTATTATTCCGAGCTCCGTTGTTGTTAGGCCCGCGGTCCCGCGCAGAGCCCTTTACATGAAAATAGAATATATCCTTAACTCGACCTCGCAACAGCGGGGTTCTGGCTAAGCAGATTGTCCGAGTAACAAATGAGCCAATTCCAAGGGAAAGGCGATCTTTTAAAAATACTTTTGTGGATTCTCAAAACAAAATCTTCTCAATTTACCGCTCTAGTACCATGTAATGGCCGGCCGAAGTACGTGTTTTGCATAATTTAATTACGGTCATCTGTTATAATGTGTGTGAAACTAGTAAATAACGATAATCGTTTGGTTATGTAGGTAGGATTAAAAGGATAGTGTCAATACGAAAATTATGCCTGCGAGAGCACGTTAAGCGAGGTCTTAAGCGTAGAATGTTGATTATTACATGTGCGACATAAAGCCTCTTGGTAATGATTCATAAGCCAAATAATAAAACATTTACATTTTAATAGGACATTTTGAGAATTGGACATTTTGGGAATTGAACGATTTGAGTATTGGATATTTTGACACTGTTGGACATTTTGAACCGTTCGAATGAGTGTATCGCTGCGATATTATCGTCCTGTCGCTCCATTCTATAGCAACTCTATGAACGTGTCTTTGTGTAATTTGTTAGCACGGCGCGTCGGCGGCGCGGCGTGGCTATCGCAGAGATTCTCTCACCCGTGAAATTAGCGACTAATCATCACTATCTACGGTCCTTTTTCAATCCCAAGAGACAAAAAAGCAAGCTATTCGGCAGGAAACATCAAGTCGGTACTTATCTCCGCTTTAAAATTGGTCCATAAATTGCATTGTCGAGATATCCGGAAAAAGTCGGTTCGATAACATTGTTGCGACGATAAAATCTAAGCGACGGTTTATATGTTCCATACATAGGAGAATTATTGTGGGTCCCATACTCCTGTTCTATATAACAAATGCGCTTGTTATGTGTCCCCATTGCACCAATAGATAAATCATGGGAACAAGACAGGTACCCCAGTTATCGCTTCGAACGGAATTGCACCCGTCAAAGATTTTACAATGTAAGGTTTTACGATACGTCTTCTGCTTCATATATCTTTTTAAGATCTCGATAAAATCTTGGATGGGTTTTGCTTTGGAATATTAGTTCGTGATTTTCAGCTTATTTGCATTAAACAACAATTTTAGGCTTATGATAACTTACTATGGTTTATTTCAAGATGAAACGCGGCTCCCAATGTTTTTTTCATTCCTCTGCAGATGTCCCTGGATGTTATACATAATATGTTATACCTTTGTAAGTCGCATGATTCATCCCTTATTTATTTTACTTGCCTTATTTCCTCTTCCTCTTCCGTATACACCAGCCCTAACAAGTTTGATAATTTGTGCCAATTTTTTTTGGGCCCGTAGGTGGCCACATTAATCGCACCACCTCGCCTGTAGTGTTTTTAAAGGAAAAAAGAAAAAGTACTTATTACACTCGGAAAAAAAAACAAAACCGAATGAAGACCCATGACCAACGCTAAAGAGCGTGATAGCGTGTAGAGCTTTCTTAATTTGTTTTTAGTAGCGAATTTTGTTGTCTCCCTTTTATTATTTTGTCGCCTGTCTATCATATCGAACGTGCGTAATTATCTCCACGTTTTAAGTGGTAACTACTTATTTAATGCATTGCTTTCCTAGTTCCAAGTAAAACATATTTTCTCTTAACTTCGATTAATTATTCATATTATTTCCGAGACGGGTGAGCACGACTGTGCGAATTGCGAAGTGTCGATTCCCACACCAAAAAATTAGATTCGTGCGAATCGCCTAAAGAAAAAAGAATATTTTTAAAAGGTTCGAATCGCTTTTTTGGGCGAATTTAATTCGTTCGTCCAATACCCGGCCAGAACAAAACAATAAACAAAATTAATTAAAAAGAAAACGACAAAAGTTTTAAAGTCCTCCGATGTGCTGGTGTTTGGGACACTTTGAACTTTCCAGCAAGTGAGTCATGATTTCACCGCATTCATTCATGTCTCAATCGCCGTGATAGTCTATGGCAGTAAAATTACAAATCATGTTCTAAACAAATGAACTAATACTTCTCCATAATCGAAACGCATATAACATGACAGGTATAGATAGAGCATCCGATGGTATCGGGCAGTAGCACGTACGATTGCAGTAACATGTGACAGGTTGCCGCCAGCGCTGGAGTTTATTTACAGCGTTTTCTAATGAATGAATCTTGTAGAAGAATAACAATGATATGTTAGATAACTATCATGCTGTTAAAGCATGTAAACGGCTGAACGTATATCGATGTATGATACACAGATTACCATGACTTGGATTAGGATAAAGGATACTTTTTATCTGGTAATAAAATATGTTCCTTGGGATAATTTTATACATCCACATGGATGAAGCAGAGGGCCAAACCTAGTTAATCATAAAAATTAGTCTCTTCATGTATGGTATTGGTATGTTGATAATAAATACTTAGATATTTCAATATTTAGTTTCTAATCACAGTACAATAGATTAAGTAGAGGTAGTGAAGTAATACCTACGTACGAATATTTCCAGAACAAGTTTTTAATAGTACTTAATGTTTTTTAAGTACTATTAACACATAAAACGGGATATTATCATTTACCATGTTTACTATAATTTTTGTTTTTGTTGTTTTGTTTTTGTTTGTTATTATTTTTTGTTCATCCGTGATAATGGTGCTTGGACCGCGCCGAAATATCAGGAACTAAATATAAGTAGTAAACATGTTAAATATCCCGTTATATGTGTTAATAGAACACCTCTCCATCAATATTCTATTTACATAACAATTACATATTTGACACCGAACGTCTAAAATTTTAAGCGCTTAAGCTCTTGCGAAATATTAGCCTGAAGCGAAAGAGGCGTGCAGATTAAATATTTCGCCAACATTCTTTGTCTTAGTAAATTGCATACAATCTTGAAGTTGCTAAACAAACTGAACGTATAATGGGCCATAATTCACGGACGTACCTGACGCCAGCGTGAGCTAAGAGCTAAAGCCTTCGTAAATTGTTTCATATTAGAAGGTAGCCGTACTTCATCAGCTTCAGAAGATGTTAACAAGATTTTTGATATAGATATTCAGATCTTTCAGGGATTTTGCCGTTGTTGAAACTGTTTCAACGACATCGAAACTCCTAAGAAATGTAAGCTACATGTATGCTATTTTTCGGTTTTGTGAATAGTAGGTATCTGAATTTTTCTAAGAAATCATTATTCCTGATTAGTGAATAATCAACTAATTGGTCATAAGAATTCAGTTTATTCTCGGAAATTCCCGGGAATTTCCTTGATTTGCCACTTACAGAGAGTAAGTTATTAAGATACTTAAGAGAGACTCTCAAGAGTCTGAAATTGAGCCAAAAACAACTTGAGTAAACATTTTGGCCTTTAAGACCGATTTATTATATTTTCCCGAGCCTTCAGAATTTTGTAAGCAAATCCAAATTAATAACTCAAAGTATTGAAACTACATGATCGATTGAATAATCTCATAAAGATTCCGAAAAAAAAACATGTGGTAGCTCCTAAGTTAACACACATTTATATACAGGGTGGCTGGGATACCGACGCGCGACAACGGTTACCAGTACATCATTCTGAACCCTACTTGCAATACTTACACAGTCATAATAATGGAACAGCAGATTATTTTTTTTATATTACTACTTATATTACTTTTCTCTTTTTAAGAACCATACTATGAAATAGATATTTTCTCGTAGTTGCAATATCACTACAAGTTGTTATATCACGAGAAAATATTTTGCGTAAGATTTGGTATTTACACTCGTGGCTTTACGTGAGTAGTCTTCAGAAAAAAAATGGTTTTATAGGCATCACCCCCCTCCTTTTTACGTTTCAACTAATCTAGTATTCATTTCGGGAATAAAACACTAATAAACAAGTTCCCGCGGGAGATAAAAATAATATAAAACACTTCTTCAAAAACTCCCAGTTCAAGTGTACTTTCTTTAAAAATGTACTCTTTTTGTTTGACGCTACTCGTGCATAGCTAATACGCCGCTGTGATACAGCGTCTAGTCGAGCGTCATAAAATCGTTATTAGTGAATGTACAAAACAATTGACTAAAATGCTGAATCATTATGTTGACCATATTATAAAAGATTACTTAATAAAATAATCGATTCAGTAGCTTACTATTTGAATATTGAATATTTTTAAGAAAAACTTCTGCCCGCGAATTCTGTCTGCGTTGAAATCAACTATAAGATAAAACATTTTCTTCTCTGTGGAAGAGACGACATGCCGTTGCCGTCAACCACACTGGCCGAATGCGGGTCGGGGATATCAAAGACACTCAAATATTTACGAGCGATAGACAGGACAAGACGAAGAAAAACGTAATCCAATACTTGTTACTATTATGTAACAACTCGGTCTGTCTGGTGTCCGCCCGCTTGTCAATTAGCATTCGTGTGTCAAAATCAAAAATTACGGGATGTAAACTGTCTCACACTGTCTGTGTGTCGTGTAGGACAATATTCCCTATGTCGGCCCTTTATCTCTTTTAAATCTCTTTTGGAGATATAGTAATTTTCCATCAGTGAAAGAATTTTTGTATTTGCATCTGTAATTGCAAAGATAAACTTTTACAAACAAACGAGTTTACGTCTTTATACTATTACTAGCTGTTGCCCGCGACTTCGTTCGCATGGAAATTTTGATGTGTATATGTGACCATGTGAAAAGCATGGAGTGCCCGAATGATGCCTGGCACTTTTAAGGTTTGTCCCTGTGATTTGTAGATCGTCATAGTAAAAGTCAATTTTAAGGGAAATTGCAACCTCTCTAATTGAAATGGCAAGTTATTTGGAATAATGGGTTTGCAGGGAATTAAAACGCTCTCTCCTTTAGCAGATCCTGTAATAATGGCGACTTTTATAATGTTACTGCCCAGCTCTGTAATACGAAGCCTGGTGCCGTTGCACAGTCTGCGTGTATCCAGATGACTTTTGAATCCTAAAATATTATTATTGAAGTTTGCATTACATTAAGTCACACGGTAGCACTGCTCTTTCTACCTCTTTCACGTTTTTTGATACATTGTATTTTGTATCAGTCAGTATTATGTAAAGTATTTCCCAGCATCAGTTCTTTGAGATAGCAAACAGCTGACTGGCTTGAGATATGGGAGCGCTCAGTATAGAATGTGTAATACTTTATTTTGTGTAGAAAACTGAATTTGTTTTAGAACTTGACTAGTTTCATACTTTAAATTTAAGATTTTTTGCAGTAAAAAAAGCTGGGGCTTATGTCCTTCTTCGAGCACAGTGCTCCCACTCCAAGCTCTCATTAAAATTAGTTCCACAGTGTAGCCGGAATACCCACCAAAGAGACAAGCAGACGAAGCAGAGACTGTGTAATAATAAAAAACAAAATCATCCAGACGAAATTCGGGCTTTATTTCATTGAATTCCTGCATTATGCTTAAACAAAAGGTTGGAAAACTCTCTACAGTTTGACTTAGGGTTGCTATCCATGCTCTCGGGACGGTATGATTCGCTGCAGTAGTATAATCGAACATTATATGAAGAAATCTTACCGGGCATAATCCGACGCAGTTCGAGTTAAGCCGAGCTAACTCGAACTGCGTCGAAGCGACCTGGACATGATTCAGCTGTGTTAGACACCGAACGGAGTTAACCGATCGGCACGAAACCAATATTATGTAGTTATTATTAGGTCGGTTTTGTTGCTCAACAAAAGCTGCCGAATGAAATGTATCACCCCTTTTTTTTTGGGGTGGGAAATCATCAAATGGCCACTCCCGCTCTGGGTGGAGAGGGAGGGCGTGGCAGACTCTTACTGACTAAAACCCACCCGTGTTCCTTCAGTTGCCTGTGCCAAGGGCCACGGTAACTCTTTCGAACAAACCCGCAACCCTGGTAGGCATCGGTACTAGTAGACCCCGTCAGTTTGTGCTGACATCTCATTGAGGCGCGCGTGGAACACACCGTGCCATCGGCCCGGGCCGGACGGCGAGCTAATGTAATGTGTCGTCCCTGAGGTTTTATTCCAAAACAAAAATGTTGGAATGCAATGTGAAGTGGAATTGACTAGCAAAGCAGGCAGGGCCCAGGGGCGCTGGTGTTGCATGCCGCCAGATTTGCTTGCCAACCTCGCAATCTAAACCTGTAGACTGGAGATATTATGTATAAGGAGCAATTATGTCATGAATATGTCTGACTGTTGCATTCAGATGGTTGATACGGTTAAGAAGTGCATTTTTAAGACATGATTGTTGCCGATATACTTTTAATCGATGTCTTGCAAAGTTAAAAAAATATGCTATTAGGTACCCGGCACCTTTTTAAAAGCAGATCGCATATTAAAAATCTGGGAGAGACGTATCCTTGGTGACAATACGAGAGACATTCGATATGCAGACTGGGCTTCTCTTTAGAAAAGTCTTATTCCTGTATTCACTGACACAAGGTACACGATAACCCAAAAATATTATTGCCTTATTGAAATATCAACAAGAGTTGATATTGCCTATATGTAAGCATGCATATGAATCAGGAAGCCATGATATATAGTTCTGACATTTAGTGTTAAGTTTGCTTGCAAACAGGTCAATCTTAGGTTCACCAAGTTTAAATGTAGCAAACAACAATAACAGCTACCCACATACATAGCAGCAACAGCAAGCAAGGTGTATTTTAACAACTTGTTTACCTTGGTAAACATAAACATCAAATCAGTTTACCAACAACATCACCCACACAGCTTCGTTAGATAGACTTAACAAAAATAAAACAAAACGCGAACTATCTAAAACCAGCGACCAACATAATCATATTACCGGCAGTAGTCGACGTACAAATATGATAGCCGCCATACTTCGGTCCCACGAGTGGCGAATCCAACTAAACTTGTCGTGGAACATATCAACTGAAGGTGCGCTTACACGGGCCACTTACTATTGCGGGTCACAGCAACATAGAGCAATTGTTGCTAGAGATAACACCACAACATTTTGTGTGGAGACCGCGACTCTGTATCGCAAAGGTTGTAGAGCGCATCCTGAGTGTCGACACAATGGCAGCCCTCAGGCTGAGGCGGTAGTATGGCGATAATCTTCGAGTGTGGTTGTAGACAACTGGATGAGACTATCGAGGATCGAGATTTTATGGTTCCACAGCCAAAGTGTGCCAACGGGGCCCTATTGCTAAGGCTTCGCTGTCTGTCCGTCTGTCATAGGGCTGTCCATCTTTTAAACCGTAGGTAATATGTAGTAGACCTCTGATTTTCACAGGGTGTGTATTAGGTACTATGGCCGCAAAAATAAAACCGGAAACGTGTAGAGACACGTTTCCGAATTCGCACTCGGCCGGTTTTTAGCCATTTATGATTTTGATGACCAGATTGTTATGGATTAACTTAATAAACTAGATTGCTCCACTACTTCAGAAACTATTGCCGGCAACTTTTATCAGAAAAATTGCCCGTATACAATAAGCTTTATATCGGGTACATAATATTTGTGTGTTTGCGCCGATATTGACTTGGTCTAAGTCAACAAATATAGTATTATTGGGCGTCGACCTCGGGGTGTAGGACATGTGACTCTCACGAGTTGTAATTGCGAAGAATCTTTGAGAAGATAGAACGAGTTTGACCGAACCTAATTTAAAGTAAACAATTATTTTCTCTGTTAGACGCTATTTCTACGTTTTTGCTGACATTCTTTTGGCCCTGCAAGACTTCAAAACCAATCTCTAAATAGGATCTGTATCCATCGAACACGGTTCTTCAATCATCTGATATCTCTTGAATAATAATAGAAGCAATATGCATTACACAGACTTGGTAGGTATATATAGTCTTAGGTTTCGCTATTTTGTGGATTTGCCAAAATATTTTCAGATCTGAATAGCTGGACGGATGACAGGGATATGAGTTATTAATATTCACCAAAATTACAAAATAGTTTTCTTTTTTTTGTGTTTTATCGGAGCCAAACAGAAACAAACGCAAAGTGACTACTTTTTTAAATAAGTCAGTATCATATAGAATGCGCCAAAAAAAATGCATCTCAGATCACACCGACCACATAAAATTCGAACAGCAAACATGCATCTCACAGCTCGTTCACACGACGACGATTCGTTTTTTTTGACGTATCGTATTTTTTCACCATCCGTCATTACTTTTGACAGCGGCAATGCTTTTTAAATGCTCGTGTTCACACGCATTCGAATCGTGAAAATGACGAACAAGTACTTAAATCACGTATCGTCTTTTAAAAATCAGGTACGTCAAAAAACACAAATCGTGAATTTTTTGTGACAGGTTTGCTGATGCGTTCGCTCCCGAAAAATCACGGAACTAATGTGAACACCAATTCGTTTTTTTTTTTGCCGGATCGTTGAAACACGATTCCGTATGCAATGTGAACGTCCATCCGTCATGACGTATCTTGTTTTATGACCGATCGTGAATGACGGAAGCCGTGTGAATAAGCTTTTAGTCATCCAAAAATATCTCGCGGAAACCTCAAATGATTCTTGAAAGGAATTTAAAAGTATGTTCAAATGGGGCTTCCACTTGTGAGTGGAACTGTTAACAGGCAAAACTGTGGCAGCGATGGATCGAGGCGGTCTTTTACAAACATTTTTAGCTGTCTATGGCCACGAAACGAGGCGTTGAGAAATACTTGCACTTTATTTTTATCGTGTTTGTTACGGCTACGGAGTTTAATAAGCAGAATCATAAAATGTAAATGAGAATTGTGGTGCCAAAGAAAAAAGTGAAAAATCAAAATGCATCTTTTTGATTGATTACATTAGCGATAAGTCATCGTTTCTTTGATCGTCGATGACTTATCGGATAGATTAGCTAAAAGAGGAGTGAATGCTGAGTTCCAGAAGTTTATTTATTTAGGGTTACCAACGAGTTACATTACAATTTATCTAATATATAACTAAAATTATTTATTTATTTATTTATTAAGGGATAATAAACAACTACAACATATGTATAACACAATAGGTAAACAAAAGTAGGAATAATGTTGCAGTCCACTACATTATCCGCAGATAAAACATTTTAAAAAGATCTGTGGTCGCCACTAGACGAGCATAACCAGAATTAACAAATAGTTAGAATATTACAAATATTAGGTAACTATAAAGCTAGCTATAGCTACAAAATCAAATCAAAAACAATTTAATTTAGGTAATTATGAAATAAGTAAATACAAATAAGACACATATTCAATTACTAACAATACAATTACTAAGTTAACATTTTTATAATATTAGATTTAAATTTATTTTTCGAGCATGCAAATATATCAATCTCAATAAAATTTGAATTATAGGATTCCAACATTCTATGAATAGGGCAGCGTAGACCAGAGTTCGTGCGACAAGAACCTAGCGCGAACAAGGTACGTGCACGAACCTGACGCACGTGAACCGTTCGGGGGACAGAATAACACAGCTTACTCGTTAGATCCATAGCATCAAAATTATTATGAACAATATCATAAAGCACGCTTGCCTCCAGGTATTTGCGCCGGTTCTCCAGGCTGATAAGCTTGTAATTATCAAGGAGTTGGGAGTATGGGAGATAAGTCTTAGTCCCATAACATCTGAAGCACATAGCACGGAGGTACTTGCGCTGAACCCTTTCTATTGCAACTATGTACTTTTGGTAGTAAGGGTTCCAAATAGGGACTGCGTATTCTAATTGAGAACGAATGAGCGTCTTAAACAGATAGAGATAGGTTGAGATACGCTTAAATTCAGTTGAGGATCTCATCACAAATCCATACATTTTAAAAGCACTGTTGATTATGGCTTCGATATGCTGGTTCAAGGACAGTTTGCCATCAAAGAGAACACCAAGATCCTTCACTATGGGAATATTATTTAAGGGGATACAGTTAAGGTTATAATTAAAATTGATGATGGTATTATTCTTAGTAAAGTGTATATAGTTACACTTGGGGATACTAAGGTGCAGCTTATTATCAATACAGTAGGCAGTTAGTCTGTCTAGGTCCTCCTGAAATGACTGGCAGTCGTCCATAGTACGTATCACTTGAAACGCCTTCAAGTCATCGGCGTACATCAAGAAATTGGACTTTTTAAAACATTTCTTAATATCGTTGATATAAATAATGAATAAAAGCGGTCCCAGAATAGAGCCCTGTGGAACCCCGGAAGTAATATTAACAGAGACAGACTGATGACCATTAACCACAACCCTTTGAGACCGGTTTTCAAGGTACGACACAAACCAACGCAATAAATTTCCACGTATTCCATTGAAAGCGATTTTATTCAGCAAAATTTCATGATCGACCTTGTCAAAAGCTTTCTTGAAATCTGTGTAGACCGCATCTATTTGTAATCGCTTATCAACATTTTCAAAAAGGTAATTAGCAAATATTAACAGGTTAGATGTCGTAGATCGTCGCTTAACAAACCCATGTTGTTCAGGAATGATAATATTATGCAGAAGAGGGTAAATCTCGTTGTGAACAAGTCTTTCAAAAAGCTTTGACAAGGTCGACAGAATGGAGATGGGCCTATATTGCTGGACGTCATGCCTTGAGCCACCCTTGTGCACTGGGGTAATGTTAGCCTGCTTCCATACCACCGGGAATACACCTTCATGCAAACATCTATTAAAAAGGATATAGATCGGTTCACAAATACTGTCAGCCGTAGCCTTAAAAAAGGCCGCCGGAAGACCGTCAGGTCCTGCCCCCTTAGAGGGGTCCAACCGTTTCAACTCGCTGAGTATTTTTGCTTTCTCGATATGCAAATTACTAATTAAGCTACCGTTCTCTGCGCATTGTTGCGGCGGACCCCACGTGGAGAGCGTTGGTGACATGGGCTCAAATACGGACAAGAAGAAGTCTGAAAACATATTGCAGATAACATCAGGATCGCTTGATTTGACATTTAGGTACTGCATCATGGACGGAACGCCTGACTTACTTTTACGGTTAGATATATAGGACCAAAAATGCTTAATATTAGTAGAGAGACTATCTTCAACCGAGTTCATGTAACTGGAATAGCAAGTTTTACACATATGTTTGAAGATAGTCCTACACTCCGAGAAGTTATTATAGTCTTTCACGTTGCTATATTTTTTCCACTTTATCCAAAGACGTTGCTTCTTTTTAAATATTTTAACTAGATGTGGCGTAAACCAGATTGGGAAGTCAAGTGATCTAATCCTTGCAGGGGGGACCAGTGGGCTAATTATGTCATACAACATACTATAGAAAGCCTCCACGGCCTCTTCCGATGTTAGATTGTCGAACAGCGCAGACCAGTCGACCTCGTCCATGTGTTTGTTGATGAGATCGTAGTTAGCTTTACGGAAATTATATTTATGAATCAGTTTTCTCTTCATCATTTGTATGGATAGGCTAATAGGTGCGTTTATAACAAAAGGAGGGTGATGGGGGTCGACCGGTAACAGTGGATCTTTAAGGTGGTCAGTCGAACAGCAAGTGTTCGAGATAAACAAGTCCAAAATCTTTCCTCCACCATTAGGCGTGCTGTTATATTGGTGAGCATCTAGCGAGGACATAAGATGCGTCAGTTCCGAGCATATAGGGTGTGTACAAGCACAGGCCACATAGCCCACATGCCCCGCCGTTATAGTGCTCCACGTGATATTGGGGAGATTATAGTCACCGACGATGTAAACATTCACGACGTTAGGTGCATTTAAGGTGTCCTGTAGAAAGTCAAAATGAGATGTATATACATCGGAACTGGTCCCCGGCGGGATGTACACTGCGCTGATGACATGTATCTTATGTTTATCATTTTTGCTAGGCAGTGCAACCATGAGGTGTTCAATACACGCCGAGGGCTTACAATGTGCTCTATTGAGAATATCGAGTGAGGCCGATTGAAGTTCACGCAGTATTGCAACGAGCACCCCACCCCCATCTCGCTTCCCCGTAGCGTCACGATCACGATCACAGCGGAACACAGTGTAACGAGAGTCAATAAACTCGCTATTCGTAATTTCGGGTATCAGCCAAGTCTCTGTCAATATTATTATATCATATGACGATGCTAAGATATTCACGAGCAATGAGTGCAGCTTAGTTCTAATTCCCCTACAGTTCTGGTAGTAAATTAACAAGTTATCTGTGCTATCCATTAAATATGTGTATTTCAACAAATTCATATAGGTCTCGCGTTCTTTTGGAAAACATGTTATATAATTGTGGAATCCAATTAATTCTAACAGTACATATAAAGCTGGCGTAATAAATTAATAAGATAACATTAAAACTTGTATATGACATTGAATTACATAGCATTAAATAAAATCGATTAAAATTTAAAATTGTATGTAATATTGATTTACAATTTATAATAAGTTGATTTGATTGTATAAAAATTGTATTTAAAATTGATTTACATTTTATAATAAGTTGATTTGATTGTATAAAAGTTGTATTTAAAATTGATTTACATTTTATAATATTATATTGATTTGATTGTATAAGCATTTTATTTAAAATTGATTTAGGTTTTATAGTTAGTAGATTTAAATTGATTAAAATAGTATTAGTTTCATGGCATGCATAATTTTGTAAAAATAGGTAAAGCAACAGAATAAAAACATAAAAAATATAACAATAAAAACCAAAAAGAATATTGATACCTATGTGAGTTAGACACTTATTCGACAGGTTTGGATCGGATTTTATCGAGGTCTCTTTCTCCGCGTATAGCAAACGAGGGTTCACCTTCACGCTCTCGGACAAGTATTGTGGCATTTCTAATCCATACATATTTGTAGTGGTGGTTTTTGGCGATATCCCGGGCTTTTCGAAATAACTGTTTCTTCTTCAGGGTTAAATGCTCATTAAGATAAATAGAAGATGAGGTTCCAGTTATGCCAATTTGTTCTGTCTTGAGAGATGATGCCTTCCGGAAAGCACTAAGCAGGTTATCCCTGTGTATGCACGACGAGAATTTGACGATGACATTTTTTGGTCTAGTACTTTGTTGGTGCGCATGCGGCACTCTATGAACGGCAACGATGTTCTGCTGCGCCACTGGGGATTTTAGTGCAAGACCAATTGCTTCAATGAGGGCCGGGAGGTTTTCGCTACGTCTTTCGGGCAAATTACCTATTTCAACATTGCATTGACGAGCCTGTTGTTCCAAGGTGTCAATTTTGGTCTCAAGAGCATTGACTGTCAGCTCCACATCAGCAGACTTGGTGCCACTTAGTTCGCTGGTACGCTTCTCTAGGATGTCACAATGCTGCATCAAATCCTGAGTACTAACTTGGAGGCTTGCAAGTTCATCGCGCAGGTCATGCACATTCTGTTTTAAAAGGGACTGCTCGGTGCGCAGTGAATTTATTTCCTTTTGTATATTTGTCATAGTGGATTTAATATCATCGCGAATTTGAGTCAGATCTTTATTCATCTCATTCCGCCAGTTGCTGAGGGTTTTATTTAAGTCATTTGAGAATCTTTCAAAGTCTGAGCTAGAGGCGGTATGAACAGGTTTATTCGTAACTTGGCTGGGATCATTGTATGTATGAGGAGGACTGTCTTCCCCCAGGGTGTCACACGACATGTCCATGGAGTTATCCACGATCTCGGGCTCCGTGTAGCTGCGTACCGGCGTATTAACGTTTGACTTAAGACGCCTGGTTACATTATTGCACGACGGACACTTCCATGAGGTCTTAAATTCAGCGCTTAGGGCATCATATTGGCTACGTGTGACATTCAGACATTCATAGTGATACTTTCCTTCACATTCACAGCACAGAAGGATGTTATTAGCACAGGCAGCAGTTAGTTCACCTTTGCAGCAATTCATTTTAAACTCAATGTAAACAAAAATTGAGGAAGGACAGCGCCACCTAGTTTGCTTCGTTGAAAGTATGTGGTACACGGCAGTAGTATTGATCGTAGTAGCGTGTCAATTCTTATAGCTCAACAACGATGAGCACGACGTAGTAGTATTAGGAGGAATTAACAGATGGCGCCAGGATAGGTAAATGACTTGCGAATTTGATAGGTCGGCAATTCAATCAAGGCGATAAACAAAACTTCATTAATGATGTGGAGACACTGTAGAAGCTTAATATATAGAGATTAACCGGTCTGGAGACAATTGATGAAGTTTGCGGCCCAATCTCTTGGTTTTTAAACAAATATTTCGTTCATCATAAGAACCACAGAACAGCACTTAATTAGTTTAGCCACAGCACGGACACTTCTTGTAGCACTAGATAACAGTATCAATCAAGTCTTCCAGCAATCACAGTCCTTAATTATTAACTTTCACTATTTTTACAATTAATAAAATACGGAGCAGCGCTCTAAGTAAACTGTCGGCATCGCCCTCTCTAAAATTACTACAGAATACATGGTACTGTAACGCACACTCAAACAGGTAACTTCAGCTTACACATTTATCGAGTACACATACTCTAAATACTACTTCTAAACCTACACTACTAAATATTGGATTATTCATATAGAAATTCAATTTAGGAACACATATTATAATTAAAGAATAAATCCAGATCCAGTATTCAGAATACAGTCAAATCAAATTAAATAGTAACGTCAGAATAAATTAATAATGGTTCAAATTGAGATTAAAATAGAAATATAAAAACTAATTAAATCATATTAAAATTAGGATGATATATAATTTAATTAATAAGGTGATAGGAGGCTCCGTGTCACTAATATTCTTCGTTCAACACTTCAAACAAAAATATTTACCACTTCACAATTCTAATTAACAAGAAACTTTTTTAGGTTATTCTTCTTAGTACTGATAAGTATTTGCAATTCATCTTTATTTTAGGAACTCTTCGCTGTTCAGAAATATAGTGAACAAGGAGGTTGTTCTCCGAACTTCGTAAATTAATTGCATAAACTATTTACTGAGCTCTGTGATAATGGCGCTGTGCCTTTGCAGCAATATAAAGAAGATAGTTACTGTGATTTTCATTTATTGTCAATATTCATCTAATGTTGTTATTATACCTATACTTAAAGCTCAACATTTTATCCATCGAAGGATTTTTTCCATTACAGCTCATTCACACGAGGACGATTCGTTTTTTAGGGTTCCGTACCTCAAAAGGAAAAAACGGAACCCTTATAAGATCACTTTGTTGTCCGTCCGTCCGTCCGTCTGTCAAGACCGTTTTTCTCAGGAACGCGTGGAGGTATCAAACTGAAATTTCTATATGATACTTAGTTCTACTGTCCCTGGAAGCTGTAGAAAAATCAACCTTCTAAGTCAACGCAATCAAAAGATACAGCCACTTAGGCCGCAAATTTCCGCAAATTTTCGAAACTCGCACGGGAATCAAAACCTACAGGGTACTTCCCGTGAACTTAGAATCTTGAAATTTTGTACTAAGTCACGTCTTATAGTACAGATATAGGAAAAATTACGAAAACCGTAAATTTTTAGTTTCGTCATATAAAAAAAAGTTATATACCCACAGGTTTGTACGGAACCCTCGGTGCGCGAGTCCAACTCGCACTTGACCGGTTTTTTTTTTTCTGAAGTATAGTCTTTTTTCACGATCCGTCAATTTTTTGACGGCGGCAATGCTTTCAAGTGCCCATGTTTACATGCATCTCGAATTGTGAAAAATGACGGAAACGTATTAAATCACGTATCGTCTTTTAAAAATCACGTTCGTCAAAAAATCACGAATCGTGGTTTTTGTGACGGATTTGCTAATGCGATCGCTCCCGAAAAATCACGAAACGAATGTGAACAGCAATTCGTGTTTTTTTTCCGAATCATGATAAAACACGATTCCGTCCGTCATGATACGTCATCCGTCATGACGTATCGTGTTTTATGACGAATCGTCAGTGACGGAAGCCTTGTGAATGTGCCCTTAGTTACGTACAAAACCCTGCTGAAGGCATAATATTTCGATAAAGAGGCCCAATAATTGCCGTTTTCCCATCAAACATTCATTAAAAAGTAATCAACACGTTGCGCCGACAGCCCGCCATGGCCGGGAGAGAAACTCGCTTATTTCTTACAACAATACAAGCCCATCTCCGAAATATTTTCACCAGATTTTACTTTCGTCACAATCTCCCGAAAAAACTAATAATACTCATTCGTAAACTTCCGTATAAAGTAGTTGAAATTGTTGAAAGTAAATCAACTAAAGGTTTTTTCCAAGCAAACCTACTAAATAACAAAACTTTTCGTGTAAAACGAAATTCACACACACGGATCGCAATAAACAATCTAGGTACTACTCCGTACTACTCTATGCATACAAAAAAGTCCCGGTATATTGGCGAACACCTGAACGACAAGAGGTCTACGGCTTCGCTTACCAATGCTCCCGATATTCCGATCACGTGCTCCTAGGCTTAACTCGACCTCGATTCCACTCAATTTAAACGTCTAACACGATTTTATTTCCTCTAAAAGTATCAACGGGTAGTGAATTGTTGTCGAACTATAATTTGAATCTGAAAACCTTTGCTAGTTGGATGTTAGAACGCGGAACAAACATTCCAACAATCCTTCTTCAAAGCGCTTATGCAAACTATCTCTTTGTGTTTTGGAGTGCATTTTTCAACTGTTGCAGCGTCTCGACCTTAATAAGAGTACAGCAATTAGCGCTGAGAGAGACAACAGCGCACGATCGCGGGGTTCATTACCGCGCGCTTTCGCCATCCGACAGCTTTAATGATCGTCGCTCGAGAATTATGCATAAAGCCATCCCTATTACGTCAAAATTGGAAGCTCAAGGATTAAGGAGGTTCCATCGAGTGAGGCGTTATTCAAAACGGGTCCATTCACGCAATGTTAGCGCTGACAGCTTGATCCACCCTGCGGGACGCAACTTTACGTCGCGTCGCTTAAATGTGGCGTAGAAAAAATTTCAATAAAACCAGCGTAAACGTCTCTTTGTGCTTTATTGCTTGAAAGTCGTTCACTTGCTGAAACAACCGTCCCGATGCGAAGACGTTCGTTAAAATAGCTTTTACGAGGAAGTTGTTATGATATTGTGTAGGAGTGTTGCCTACATGATATATCTAGTTACTTATCACGACGTCCTTGTTAAAATAAGTATAAAAAAGCAAATCATTTTCTTCTTGATAAAAAGATGAGAGCGTTCAGAACATAACGCTCATATCGATACAAAAAGACTCTTCCAGTTTTTTCTCTAAGAAGTTGCTGAAATATGATCTGACATAAAGCCACTTGTAAGAAAACCGTTTACCCACCTACTTACGAATTCGGTTCACGCACAGAACACCATCCGCACGTGTCTAGCGGACAAAAAAATGTTCTGCACTGTGTTATAAGTTTATGAGAGCGGTATAAAAAGTTTGCACAAAGTTGCAAGGGTAAATCCGCGGGGCTTTCGTCTAGTATTGCCAGATTAAGAATGCTCCTCGCTAAGCCTTGCTCGGGGAGAATTGAATGCTTAGTTTTATTGCGTCTCTAAGAGTATTTTAGAATACCGCTTGCTGGAGTAAAACCTTGCTGAAACTGGTACTATATTTATTGTAGTAGCACTGAATGTATTTAAAATGTTAATAGTCTGTAGTTTCAGTACTTATTTTAGCTTCAATCTGCAAACATAAAGGCATAATTTTTATAAATAAATGTAATAATCAGTGACTCTCATATTTTAGGGACGGAAAAATAAAACCGTACCATCTACTTATGTATGACATAAGAATATTATAGTGCCATCACGAATCCGGCCGCCATGCGCAGTACCTAATTATGGCAATATCTCTCGGGATTTTTCGCTGTAGGAGAAACTCTGTTATGAATAATTACGGGCTGATATGAAAAATATGGAAACGCGTACCTACATCACTTGATAGAAACGTTTTTCAAATCGACGTGTATTTTTTGGATTATGCCATTTACGCCCAGATGTAGCTAATGGCGAAACAAAATTCAACATAAGTATTTAGCCTTAGATAAAGAATCTTATTCTGAAAAATCTTTTCATTCTTTCACTACTTTAAAGAAATTGTGAAAGAACCAACCTGGCTTGCTTAGCAACGATATCGCCAAGAATTTCACAGGTTTATTTTCGTCAAATTGTCAATAGAACTGTGATCAATCTTTATCATCCTTTTAGCTCATTTATTTTTATTTAATCCAATGATTGAATATTAGACCGTGTCAGAGATGGACGTTTGTTAGTACTATTTAACTCCGCAAACAATAAAGCTCGCCATAAGAGTTTTATTGAGTCGTTTATCTCTGCTGAATCTTGGCTGAATCTCAGTTTCAATCTATTTTAACGAGGTCCATAATATTTATATACTCTGCGTACCAAAAGATATAATCAACATTTCATAAATCTTGCTATAGTTGACATTTATTCAAAGCTCAACTAATGATAATAATCTAACCATAATTACAGTCACTTAACAATTAAAAGTAAGAACAATAGAATATCCTCAAGCAAATAACCTAACAACAAACTTAAATACATGTCGAAACATTTTATTTTAGGTGGGTACACTCACTTTGTGAATAGCCAATCTAGTAAATTAAATTGAGTGTGAAAAATTTGAATTTAAAGCTAATAAGGTATGGACGGATCCTAATCACATCAGACAAATTGCAGTCAGTCAGTTTAAAATTCAATTTACTCGAATTCACTTCAAATAATTGAGGGGATTGTCAAAGTTTATTTGGTTTTTTTATGTTGCGATAAATAGCTTTTAGCTTAAGTACCGACGTTTCCAAGACATTGATGTTTTTTAACCGACTTCCAAAAAAGGAGGAGGTTCTCAATTCGGTTGTATGTTTTTTTTTTCTGTTTGTTACCTCATATCTTCGTCATTTATTTATTAAAAATTCTTCTTTTATCTGAATGGATCTACTTTCCGATTGGTCCCATAGAAATTTCATCAAAATCGGTTCAGCAGTTGTTTTTTTAATGTTATTTTCCACTTTTTTGTGTTTTTTTGGAAGTCGGTTTTTTTTTACAACCGGTTTTACCAAGGGGTATCGTGATACCCAGTACCTAAATTTTGGAGTAGAGGTCAGATAAGCAGCCGCTCCATGTAAAATACTGGTAGCTACATCCTGTTAGCCTGGAAGTTGACCCCAACATCGTTGGGAAAAGGCTAGGCAGATGATGTTCAAATGCAGCAGCCAGCGAAACTGGGCCTCATGATTGCTAAAACTTTAGAAAAAAAAACAATACGAAATCAGTTTATCAATATTACGACATATACAATAGAGGAGTTTGGAAAAGACCTATCCTAATCTTTGGTAGAGATCAGCTGAAACTAGTGGAACTAGGAACTTCTTTCAGTCTTCTTCTTCTTCTTTCTCCTGGCTATTATCCCAATTTTTTTACGGTCAGCCATCCTAGAACTTCAGTGCCTTCCACCAGTATTCTTTCTTTTTTCAGAAGTAGAACCAAACGGAACATGAAATAGTTTAATTTCTCACCCGCCATCCATCATCGCAAGTGAATGTATCGCGTATTCGCGTGACACCACATTTCATCGCGACATGAAATAACTTGATGCAAATAGAGCTCCCAGCAAGTTTGTGAAATCCTGATAAGTTGGATCCTGAGAAATGAGCTGGAGACCGCTCTGCATGTGAAAATTACGCTATCGGTTACGTGCAGACATGTTCTGATACTGCAGTAAACTGTGGTAGCTTTTCGTCGCTGTAGAATGAATACCACGTATGTCAAAAATTCTTTTTTTTTTTTGTAAAAATCGTATGAAAACCACGTATTTTATAATACGGCGAAACTGTGAACCCAGAATATGACTACTAGTGCCATCTATTATATTCAAAACATGAGACAAAAAATATTTTAAACATTGACAAAATTAAAGGTTTTTTCGTTTCCTGTGAAGTTTGGTTTTCTGGACATACGAGGTTATCATTCTACAGCGACGTTTTGTATTTAAATCAGTAGGTACCTACAACAGATTTCGTGAACGGGCGCTGTCAGTTGTGACTGGTATCTCTTAGTTGCCACGGTTTATTTGAACTAATTATTTTATTTTTGAATTGTCTTTTTTTGTTTGTACTGTGGACACTTATAACGTGCACGTCTTGCTACATCGTTCTCACATAATGTACCATCACAACAAGAATGATGTATGCAAGGTTTTTTAACAACATTGTGATTTAAAAGAGTGTCTATGGAGTTTTTTGCCCATTCATCTCCATAGCGATCTACGCTTTGGAATGGGCAACTACAGTAATTTCACAGTTATATTATGTCTTGTGACTGGGACTATAGCTTCATTTTTTATTGGTCTTTGTTTCCACAGTTCAAAAGTGCCTGTAATTGGCCTACTTGAAATAAATGCTTTGATTTTAGATTGATTCAACAGTTTTGAACTTCACAAAGGGTGAAACTATCTGCCACATAAACAAATAGAAGTTGTACTTGTAAGACGTACAAGTGGCGTTAAAATAATCTTAGAGCAATTACGAAGTCTACTATACTAATTTTCGAGATTGCAGACGAATTCCAAGTTTTTTATTTGTAAAGTTTTATATATCTCAGTTGCAGTGTGGATTCACTTGAAGAGTTTGATTACTTATATTAAACGATTTCGGTAAAGTATTCAAAGACTGCACAGAGATTGACTCCGAAACTCAAAAAATATTCAAGACACAAACTAACCTAACTTCTTGTTTTTTAATGATCCAATATCTAACACATTTTGAATCCTACACGTACCTAAGTTTCTAATATAAACCAATAGAGATTTGATAGAATTGAATTGTTCACACATAAAGTTTCGCTGGCGATAAAATTGTCTGGCGCGAAGTTGTCCCATTGGGCGTGTAGTGATATTATGAAACAATAGCCAATCGAGGCGGCGGATCCCGGGGGACGGGAGACACCATCGGCTGCAGCTAGCGATAGACAACTAATAATAACATCATAACCTCACGCCTGAAATCCCCGAAGAGTTAAGCAGAAGTGTTCATAGTGTACACTCACATTTCATCAGTTATAAACATAACTAATAGAGACGGCGTGTCCCAGGAGGTGGGGGACACCATACATCGGCTGCAGTTGACCCTCACGCCTCTGATCGGCTGATAGTTACATATAAAATAATATTTAACCATCACGCCTCTACCTTAAAGATAGACAGAAAATTATGTTTTACAAGAATCTGATAATGATGTTCCATTATTGACATCCTGAAACTTTAAAACACACTGTTGTTGTTAGCAAATATACCTCCTAGATTGACACCTAAAATCCCCAAATAGCCCTTTGGGGATTTTTTTTTTTGCCTAAACAGAGGTATTCCTGTAGTGCACTCACATTTCGCCAGTTATGTAAAAGTGTATGTAATTGAGGGCGAGCTTTTTGCCGTCATCTGGGCACAAATCCTGGCTGTTAGTGAGAATTCGCAGATGGACGAACCCAAGACACCAGACCAACCAATCACGCCTTAGAAGTTTCCAGTGATAAACTGTTGGTTCCATGTTATGGATTGGATATGGTATGAAGCGATAGCCAATCGGGGTAGCTCATCCCACGGGACAGCCACCATTAGCTTCCTACTTGATTAGCTCAAATATATTAGTTGCAAAACAGGTTTATCTTCTATAAACAACCATGCAATACTACATACTACCACAGGTTGTTTGTATCATATTTAGCTAAGATGATGCACAAAAATGTCGATGTTTTAAATTATTAAACTCAATTGACTATGTGATAATTCAATCAGACTATACGATTTGCAGCCTACTTCATCTTAAAAAAAAAAACAAGGTAATTAAACATTATTTTCTATGTACCTATATTACTTTTAAGCATGGTTCGTACAAGCAAGTTCGTTTAACAGCATTCATAAAAGTTCCTATCTATAACCCTATGTTTTCCCATCGGGTATGGTATGAAACGATAGCCTATCGATGTTGCGCCCTCCCATGGGAAACCACCGTCGCCTCATACGTCATTACCCCAGATATGCCACTGCACAAGATGGCGCGATAATGTAATCAACCCATAATACTTATCACCTTCAGTTTAAAACTATTAAAGTTCATGTAACCATTTTTCCTTAAAAAAACCATTGAAATGAAATTAAATGAAATTTTTAATAACCAGATATAAATCCACACACAACATACACCATCAAAAATAAATAAAAAACATTACACATACACACGCGCGCCGCAAATGAAGCGAATTAGGTAATCGGCGTGTGGTAGGACTGCCACCTTAAATGTACTGACTTTGGTTCCATTTTTGAATTGGCCGATCGATGTATGGTGGTGCGTGTGGCGGCCGAGCGGCTCCACAGCAGTGCAAGCCAGCAGGACGCGCGGCACGCGGCAAAGTAGTCGAAACATCGCACGCCACGCTTCGTTAAGGCCTACGCAGACCGGGACGGCATGGCGAGGGATTTTGCCGTCAGTCAGCGCACACTGGCCGCTTAGATACCGCGGCATTCCAGCACTTTGCCACGGCATGCCACGGCGTGGTGCGGCACGACAAAGCACGCCTCACGACTCTTGCTGCCTGATACACTTTTGATCACAGTCGTCAAAGACGCAGGCGCAAATGGATGGTCAATGGTGTGCATTCCCCACTTCTCTACCCCCGCCGCTGCACCCCGCAGTTTATCACTACGAGCGCCGGAGTCCGTGGCATGCCGTTGCCTACCGCAGTATGCCACGGCATCCCGCCACAGGAGCCTGTGGCGCGTCTTTTAATGCCGTGTGATAAAATCCCTTTCAATGCCACGGCATCATTTTAAAGCATAGCAATTTATGTCGTATTTCTGTAACAGTACGGTTGAATGTCCATTAGTAAAAATTAAAATCCCTTGCCATGCCGTCCCGGTCTGCGTCGGCCCTTATACTGCACACGCATATCGCTCAGTGGAGCCTTGGTGTAGTTTGTCCACAACTCGACTGTGTGGACGCTTGTGCAGTAGCTGGAATAGCTGGGCCTTCACAACGTCGCTACAGCGGCTACACCGCCTAGCGAGCATGTTGCCGCGCACCGATATCGCTCGTCGCTGTCTTTCTATATCGGCGTGGTCAGAGAGGTCCATTGAATCAGAAAACTTTTCTAACGATAAAATGTTGTATAGCATGAAGTTTTACCATAAGGTATGGTATGAAACAATATCCTATCGATGCTGCACCTCCCCATGGGACACTACCAACATCTCATACTTCAGTACTCCAAATAAAATATGTCACTACGCAAGATCATGCTGTAACGATATGGTTATACAAATTTTATAACTTTTATAAAATAAAGACGGTGTCCTTCATTTTAAAACTGATAAAGTATGACCATTTTTCCTTCAAAACATGAACCATTGAGTCAATATGGTGGTGTTTTCACATAGGGTATGGTATGAAACAAAAGCCAATTCATACTAAGCGATCCCATGGGAAAACACCATCGACTTCTACATCATTACCCCAGATAATTATGTCACAGCACAAGATCACGCTGTAATGTTACACTTTACTTTAGAACTCGCTCGACACAGTGTAAAAATAAGGTGTCGAATTCAATTTACTGAGATTGAAACAATATATCAAGTTGCTGTTCATTTTAAAAGACCAATGGCGACATCACATGACCTCACTGTAGAGCTTTATTTGAGTGCCTACTGGGACAAATCAAGTAAGGGATTGTCATTTTTATGCTCCCTATTACGTGGGATATAAAACTTAAGGCTGCACAAGACGATTATTCTTCCATACAAACGGAGAAAGCTGATAACTTCACTACTTATTTGATGTTCCACACCAAAAATTTAGCAAACATGTTTTTGTCTAGTAATTATTTAATATTATTGCTCATCAAAACAGTAAAATAAAAATTGCTTTGGAACTTATGAGCCTGGAAAGTTTCATATTTTAACACATCATCGTCAATAAATTGCATTAGGTTATGGAAACTTCAACACCAATTAGCAATAGACAACCAAAACCAATCACCAATAGGCGTAGTTTGTTCATCAACAAGTTCAAATACCTTTATTTTACAAAAATATATTACTTACTAGTTTTTTGTAATAAACTTTTACTCGAACGACTGCTTAGAAATTTTTCGTTAGAAATAATATGTGCATCTCTCTTTCTCATTCGGCGCTTGGTGAAATAGCAACGCGGCACAAATCCAGACTCCATGGCTGCTTCAGAAAAAATCCTAATCTAACAACTCAATAACACTTTGACAGACCTGGTAATCGAACCCAAGAGCTCAGCAGTCGCGCTTGACACCATTAGACCGACGAAACAGTTAAAGAGGTGGTAATGTCACTCAATACTAGTTCAAACTAGTTTCAACCAATCAAATGGCTTGAACCTATGTACATAAAAGTTATACATTTATGCTGTCGCGACACTTTTTGTAGATAATGATGTGGTCTGCAAAGTTGTATTACACTATTTTGTTCTATCATCAATAGTTTTAGCAGCGCACGCGATGTAAGGTATTTTTAGGTCCTTTTTTAAACCTTGGGTTACATTATTAGTTTTTGTAAGGATCCCAATTTTTTTTGAAAATATAATATTGCTCATGTCACTCGGAGATAGTGTAGCTTCCCAACGGTGAAAGAATTTTTCAAATCGGTCTTGTAGTTTCGGAACCTATTCAATGCAAACAAACAATCAAATCTTTCCTCTTTATAGTATTAGTATAGAAAAACCAAACATACCTACTTAGATATGTATTTAGAGTATAAAGTACACCGGCCAGTCTCATATGCATATTAAAATGATTTCGTTTCGAGTTTTATGAATGAAAACACAAACGAGCTGCATATCGTTTCGTGCAAGCTCTGGAAGTTAAATTGGAAAGTATCAAGTACACGTATTGTAGAAGTATATTCAACAAAAGAGTTTAATATTCAGGCAGTAAAGAACTATAATTCATATAACATACCACCCATTACCCAAAGGGCAGAAATCAATACTTATTAATAACCTGATAGTTCGGTTTTAAGTTAGCACTAGGAGGCGAGCTTATTGCAAGCCGGAGAAAAGTCTAGACTCCAAACTCCTTCTGAACATTTCCTTAAAGAAAAACCCAATACCTCGTCTCCAGATCCAAAGATGGAATGAGTTGTCGCGCTTGCTAACTACAACTATTTAACTATAACTTTATAAATATGCTGAGTTGTGAAACCTGTGATATCGATCGCCTCATCAACATCATTATTTCAGCGGAAAGTCGTCCACTGCTTGCTGGACATAGCCCTTCCCCAAGCGTCGCAACATCGGCTGGTCCTGTACTCCTCACATCGAGAGGATTATTTCCATTCATCTTTCTTCATCCTACGCCTCGTACCAGACCTCTTGCGATGCCACTTGCATCGATCTACAAGCAAGCGCGAAACGTGTTTCCTTCGAGCGAGAAACGTCGCTGCAAGTCGCGTCGTGGCGTGCACTAATTGACCAAGGTTTTGTGACCGCCAGACCTAAGTCATTTTAAAGAACCTGACACTTTTTCTGCAGAAGTACCTTACTACAAGTAAGAACTATTTATTAGCTGCTATGAAAAGTCGGTCGTGATGGCTTTGGCAGGTATCACAAAGTTCTGTTGAATAGCTGCTAAGTTTGTCATTCTATAAAGCGTGTTTTTTATATTAAATAGGTACATAGGGAATGGTGATGGAGTTTCTTGCCCGTTTTTCACCATAGAGATCTACGTTTTGGAATGGGCAACTACTGCAGCACTTTCGCAGTTATTATGCCTGATGACTGGAACTGTAGCTTCATTTTATTGTTGCCTTTGTTTCGACAATTGAAAAGTGTATGTAACTGACCTACTTGACATTAATGCTTTGATTTTGATTCACCGCCTCCATGCGCGTGGCAATAACTCTAAAAAATATCGCCTACGCAATGCCTCATAGATTAGATATAATACCTTCTATGATATGTATTTCTTATACTCACTTACTCATAGCTGACGTAATGCACTCACAACTCATTCAAAGCGGAGTAAACGTCGCTGTTATATTTGAATACATGAACGGCCCACGCGAACTGAGTTCGTGATACGTCGCCGTAAAAAGAAAACGTGAGCAATGCATAGTAGGTTCGAGGTCACGTCTATGTTTCGTGAAGTTTTGTAAATAACTGGTTTTTCTGAAATGAATGAACAAGAAGGTTGTCATCTCAGGTCACAAGTGAGATTGTTTTAGCATCCTTAAAGCCAGGCTCTGAAGATGGCAGGAAGTATTTTGAAATACGAACACGTAAGGTGGAACGCCCTCAGGCTATCAACTACAGGGTCAACGGCCCCCTGGTTTTGATAGCTACCTGTAGTGATGAGCTTAGTTTTTCAGATATCGACACCCTGCTATCACGTTTATCAAGTTCCGCTAGCTAATTTAACATAGTAGGTTCAACTAGAACTTGAAGTTCGCTGTCAGACACTAAAATCTGTAATGTAGCGTGTATTTATATGAAAACAAAAGCGAGTTTTATAGCTCGTATATACATCGTAGCTAAGTGCGGGGTCCGCCACAAGACGTTTGTGTCAAATTACTCTTTTTATTTCCGCAGTTTTTATTATGGTAATAACGCGAACAGGCCCATGAATAATGTTCAGCCCTATATCATAACGAGGGCGTTAAGTTCTTTGGCCCTTGTTGCTAGTTACCTACATGACTGAATTTAGGATTATGTTAATGGAATGCTTAACTGTTGGTCTCAAAAGTCAATAAAAAACATTTCGAATGACAATTTTTGTTTATATTTGTCAATCATTGAGAGCACTAAAACTGTCAAGCCAAACAATATCGTTCTTACCCGGTCCTTGTAGCCGGAAGGTTTATACTTATTCGAAAAAAAAACAGTCCATGTTCCATACATTTTGACCGTGTAGGTATTGCACTTTTGTAGGAAACAGCAATGTTTTAATAACCGACGAAATATCTGTGTTGCTGGGTTCAGAGTGATGTCAATACGTGGTACCCGTTTCAGCGTGGGTGTTCCTTCCACTATGTTTGTAGTGGATGACCTGCAATGGTGTCAAAATTAATTGCAAAAATAATTACTTCAGTTCGAAAACGTTATTATCTTTTTGTCAACAACATGAACGTTTTAGGTTTCTCCTAAATTGTAAGGTCAAAATGTCGTTAGGTATGTGTTATCAGCTCACTCAACGGCTCAAGTTTTTCTTAAATATCAAGCCATAGGTTGATTTTACTGCCTGTTAAGTTTCTCAATTGCATATGCTGATACCGGAATAATTATTATAAATAGACAAGTCCTGACTATAAACTAGAAGAAAGTAGGCTTCAGATGTTCCAGCGCGCGTACTATGACCACCGAAGAAATGGAAGAGCCGTATAGCAGATTGTTAAGAGACATCTGCGCCACGGTGTCAAAAATTAAGAAAAGAAATATTGCTACGAGTGTTATAGAAATCAAGCTACGCATGTTTTAAAAAAACATTAGCAAAAATGTGTTTATAGGGTAAGATTAAGAGTATAGGTAACTTAGTTTAAGGACTACTCGCCAAAGCGCTACTCATGAAAAGTGCGAAACGGACATTTATTTTTTCTCCGTTCGAAGCAAAAAGTTGAAGAATTTGTATGGACAAAACAT
Source organism: Standfussiana lucernea (assembly GCA_964057025.1). Taxonomy (NCBI): domain Eukaryota; kingdom Metazoa; phylum Arthropoda; class Insecta; order Lepidoptera; family Noctuidae; genus Standfussiana; species Standfussiana lucernea. The sequence continues at coordinate 8,437,022 of OZ059785.1, forward strand.
GTTTATTTCTTTTCAGGTTACACTTACAACGATGATATTGGCTAATGCTACAAGTTCCACACAACTCCTTTAAAGTGGACCGAGGCCTATGCCCTGTGCAGCGCCGAGCAATCTTAACTGGCGGTGATCACCAACCGCATAGAAGCGGACTATCTTGCGAAGTTAACAGAGTCCGCATCGGAGCAAAGAGTTAAAGGAGACTACCTAAGAGGAATATATCATGTTGGCTTTCTTAACAGGTTCAAAGAGGGCTGGCAGACAGTTAAAGGTACGTGGGTGTGTGCATCAGCTTGGGCAACTCCGAAATCTCTGAGATAACATAACCACAAGCATGTATCTGATCCCAGAAGGGTTATGCAGCGGTAGGTGTACCAAATAGTACAAGCACATTTCGCCAGTTATGTTTAAGTCCCAATGTAACAGGGGGCGAGCCTTTTGCCATCGACTTGACACAAATCCAGACTTCGTGGCTGCCACTGACACTATATTAGTTTCTTGATAAATACTTTAAAATTGTGCAAAATTGTATGCAAACTATATAAAACTAAAAGTGCTGGACGCTGGTACTGCCGCTGCGACTGCGGAGAACCTCAAGCGGCGTAAAGAAATTACTGACAAGGAATCCAATCCAGGACCTCAGCACTCGTGCTTGCGACCACTAGATCAATGAGACAGTCAAGTCTCTCTGTTTGCAAGAAATAATTTCTTGCGTAGAGTTACTTAGTTTGATGTACAGAATGCTTCGTGAAGGGTCCGTTTACACCTTCTATGGGACGAATATCGAAATCCCGAAATAATTTCAGCCGTTCAGTACAAAACTTCAATAAGTACCTACTTGACCAAATTAGTAAGCATTAAATGTAACTTTGTAAACGTTGTTACTGATTTTCTATAAATAACATTTCCATTTTTAACGAATATAAGACGACATGTCGAAATATTGGCATTTCTGTTCTGAATGTAAGTAAATAATAATCAGTTATAACCATTCCGGAATAAAAGCGCTTATAAATGATGGTGAAAACTGCATCACAATCCATAGTTTTTTAGTAACTAAATAATATCCAAACGGTCACGCAGATACGAAAAACCAGGGTTTTTGTGTTTGTAGCGGCTTCAATGACCTTTTGGCTTTATTTACTGCACCGCTATCTTCTACTTATTTCTGGGTATTTCCCAGCTAGTTGTAAGTTTGATAACAATTCAATATTGTTAAGGGTGTTACATACTTCTAGCTTCTTTAGTATTAAAAAAAACCCGCTCGATTCGGTAGCATTTGCCGAACGACATTATCGAATTATTAGGTACATATATTCGACTTACATTAGTCTCGTGCCGTTCGGCAATACCGATTAGTATCTCGTCATCAGCATCATCATCATCGTCTCCAGCCGGGGTTCATCCACTGCTGGTATTAGGAAAAAGTGGAGTGTATATTTATAAAGTGATTTTATAATCACACCAGCTGTTGCCCACGAACTTTGTCCGCGTAAAATTAATATAAAATTGCAAGGGCTTTAATTTTTTTTGCATGGAACCCTAATTGCTTTGCTTTTATTTGTATAAGTACCTTGATTAAGATTTTGAAACAGAACCAAATTGAGTTGCTCTGAAAAAAAAGTTTTTTTTATTAATCAATAAAATCATAAATAATTATAAAAGGGTGCGACATCCGCTGTCTCTGTCCCCTGAGTATCGCAACTACTGGAGTCCTTCGATTAAAGCCAACTTTCGGCAGGTCTCTTCAGTGGTGTACCGACTCTGGTGACCACAACATTGAGTGTAAATGTTGTGGTCACCAGAGGCGCAAACGACTGAGCTTCCATGCGTTTTCGGCTCGATGGATTTTCCTGCCTTACCTGTTTTCAAAAGATACTAACTGGCCCTAGTAAATATACATATCGACGTAATTTATCTCCTGACCATATAGGAGTACCTCGACCCTACCACCATCGCTTAAAATTCTAGCTAGGCCGAACGACTTCTTCACGAACGTATCTCTAAATTTACTTAACTACTATTCTATTATGGTTAGCACAAATGTACTGAAAGTGGGGAGCAAGGTAAGTAGGGGAAGTGGGAGAGACAAGAAAGAAAAAAGGTGGTTAGCGCCCGCCCTTTGTTCCCTACGCTGACTTAAAGGCAATCACTGAAGAAGATACCAGTGCTCGAGGACATGATCACATTTACGCAGATTGAAAACGAATTCAAGCAGTTATTTAGAAGACGGTAAAAAAAACTAGTTGATGTTGCGGAATCGTGCCAACCAGAAAATGTGTACACCTCTTATTATTATACAGTAAATTAAATAACAATAACTGCGATTCAACGTATATATCTGCGTGAGTGGACAGACGCACGTTATCAGTACCTAAGCGTTCACAGTTCGCATATTGTGGTGCGGCTGCAAGAGTAATAAAGAATATATTTTTAATACGCATGTCGTGTAGTTACAACAATGATTTCTAAAGCTTTGTTAGTGTTCCATATAGTGCACTTGTTATCAGATTTCTCATGTGAGTATTTAAGCGTCAACGGTTTTATGCGTTTTTTTTTATTGGGACAAGCCCGCCACTCTATTTCCGAACCACTACAACTCCTGAAAGCCAGAAGCAACAGTGGCGACCACTAGAAAAGCGCCTAGACAATGAAGCTCGACTAAGTCTCAGAGAATCAATTTAACTGTCTTGGACCCCGTTAAGAAATTAATGAGGAGTAGGAAAAACATTTATGCATATTGCGACTAACTCTTAAAATATTATCTAATAGAAAGTAAGTCAATGGGCGCAGGAAGTGGGCCGACAATGCTTTCTTTCGACGCCCATAACGTGGCATGCTGGCGATGGTCTTGGGGAAGTCCGTAGTCTAACTAAGCAGCTGGGCCTTAGTTGACGCCGCGTGGTGTTTCTGAGGGCCTCTCACATGAAGTGACAGGACGAGGAGCAGCTCACTTCTCCCCTTTACCTGTGTCGGTTTGTTACAAGCAAACCGTCACTGTTGGGGTGATTGTGAAGAATGCAAAATGTGTCTCCGCACCCCGGCCAGAAGACGTCTAACAGGCCCCGCCACCGCGCGCCGAGGACATTCGTGAGGATTTCTATATGTAAAAAAAGTTGCCATCAGTGATTTTTACGGTACTTTACCTACCTACCTTTATATTGTATGGTACCGTACCTAGCCTTGCCGTAACATTAGCGCTTATCATTATACCTACTCGCTTTAGGGTGCCGTAGCAAAATGGTAAAACAGATCCCGTAAAACTTTATCACATCCGTGTCGGTCAAACATTATTAAAAAAAATAGGCAATATTTATTTTGACTTAATCTGGACTCGCAATAAGACAACTTTTTCTGTGTATATCACACCAAACTCTTATTAATTTTAAATAAACACCTGTTCGGAGATCATATTTCAATCATTAATAAAATATTTTTATCATTGTTATAGTATACGTACGTTTATGAGTACGTTAAAAATAAATAAGAGTGTACAGGATATTAATTTATTGTGGTATTTCTTAGTAGTTTTCCTGAGTCCTAACTGTACTAGCCGAACAAAAAGTTTACCAGACGGGAATGAATACACGCATACTTAAAAGTTTACGAAACGAGACTTAACGTAAGAAGAACAAAATAGTTACGAAACGGCACTTTTGTGATGGTAATTTGTTTAGTTGTCCAAACGGGAAAGTTACGAAACGGGATGTAGCCGTGGGTGATAACTTTATCGTATCATCTATCCGCTTTTGTCCGGATCTTTTCAACGTAAGGAGTCTGCCCACTACACCGTACCATATGAACATGATCGATGTAACATTGTACGTCCGATGAGATTTCACATCGAAAAAAATGACGAGCTTCCAAATAATCATTCATCCAGGAATTTTGAAAAGACTTCAAAAATCCTTCCTGAGTGCTCTCCTTCATGAGGGAAGTTTTGCGCAAATAATTTACATTCTAGCTAGACGGTTTAGGCTGTGCCTTGTCTGTGAGTGAATTTCAGATGAGATCAGACTAAAATCTAAACGTACCTACCTACGTACAGTCACGAGCAGACGAGCCTGTTACACGTAACAACTTTTGAAACGGATTTTCGCCTTTTGTTAATTTTAAAGTTGATTGTAATTTAAAGTAGTATTATGCAACTATTATAAGTGTATACATCTCAGTGCTCGTGACTGTATAATATCATTACCAGTATCGTTAATTAACGTACATTGTAAATATTAGCTGTACTTCATTGTGAGAGGTCACATATTACTATCGTAATACTAAAACGTGAAAAGCTTCAAAAAGAAGGAATTGGGGAGGCCTTTGCAGTTAAGAGTAGTGGGGCAGTGAAACGGGTCAAAAAAAAACTACAACAGTCAAAACCATTGTCAAGACACATGTTTCACAGTTACGCTATGATTTAAATGCACTGCGTGCCACACTAGCAATGCGGTGGTGCGGTACGTTCTTACTTAAAGAACGTACCTCACCACCGCATCTCTAAAGATGTGTTACTCATTAGAATGTATAACATACATTTTTTCTATCGTAGATGGACAAACAAATAAAACGTCTTTCTGGAAGGATTACAATTATATAGAAGCAGTAGATAATTTCTACAAGTTCCATACGACGCCAAAGAACTGGCGTGAAGCCAAGCGAGTGTGTGCTCAGGAAGAAGCCAGTTTGTTCTACCCTGAGGACAGCGATGAAGCCAACGCTGTGATATCGTTTTGGAAACCATATCAAAACCATACCCAGCCTAATGATACATGGGTGTATGTGGGCATTACAGACATAATAACTGAAGGAGAATTTGAGACCATTGACGGTAAGTGTATAATGTTAGATTTTGGTTTATCCCCAATTAATGACATCAAGCCGTCAAAGTAAAAATTGCATAGTACGGACTCCCCTCAGCGGCTGCTGACGTTTATAGTTCCCAGTTCCCATACAAGCTAAGTGTGTCAGTGAGTCTCAGTGGTGATACTTAGTGACACTACTCTTCAACCAACTTATCTGTGCAGGCGGGAAAACACAGAACTAAAATAAATGTGCCAAGTTTGACATATTGATGCATTTTTTCTTGACCAACAGCGCCACCTTGAACTGCACTCTTAAAGTCATCATAACTAACAATCATCTTCTAGGCAAGTCGATCTATGCAGTGTACAACCACTGGAAGCGAAGTCAGCCGGACAACAGCGGCGATGAGGACTGTTTGCATCTGAACCAAGAAGGCGAATTGAATGATGTCCAATGTAACACAAAGTACAGCTTCATTTGTAAGAAGACGCGTCTGTCACTAGAGCAGAACTGCAGCTGTGACATTCAGAAGTCCAACTTGGGTAAGTTTCCAACATTGAATCTGCGGTCTGAAAAACTGTACAAAGCGGACAAAACTGGGTTGTTCAGACAAAAGCTAGTTTTAGTCACAAAATTTAATGTGATCCGTTCTCATAAACTGACGCTACATCTATTTACCGAGTTGTAGATGGACAAGGGGATGATAAGATTTTCCGGAAGGACTACATTTACATAGAATCGGAAAAGAGTTTCTACAAGGTCCACACGACAGCACAGACATTTGCTGATGCCAAGCGAATGTGTGCTCTTGATGGAGCCAGTTTGTTCTACGCAGAAGACGTTGATGAAGCCAACGCTGTTATATCGTTTTGGAACAGAACTCACCCTAACATACAGTGGGTGTTTGTGGGGCTGTCGGACATAATGGCAGAAGGATTATTTGAAACCGTTGACCGTACGTATACAGGGTGTACAAATCTTACTTAGTTACTTACTGTGATTGTGTCTCAAAATAAAAAAAAAACTGAAAACAATTTTTTTTTTGCACTCGGGGGACAGTTTTGTGGTACATTTCTTTATAAGTCCCCCGACTTTGATGAAAATGTTGTTTTTCAGTTTTTCATTTTGAGACACAATCGCGGTTTCATTGAAAATTAAATAAAATATTTAGTACCTATCTTGTTTTCACTCAATATTGAAATGATTAAACTTGTTTTTAATATTTTAGTTCACTTTTTGACATGGCAGGCGTGTTTTTTAATTTTAATATATCTATTACAAATCGGTTCCCAGGCATGGCCCATTGCAGGGAAATATTTAATTTCATTGAACGTTTCACCTTCATCGTTATCATTCTCTTGCCCTTATCCCATTGTATTTGGGGTCATCGCAGGATGTCTCCTTCATGAATGTTCCACTAGTTTTCGTAAAAATACATGCTTTCAAAAATATTATTATTTTCAGGAAGGCCACTCACTGAGGTGTACAGCAGATGGTATACATCTCAGCCGGATAATTACGGCGGTAACGAGGACTGTGTGCGCATGGACCTACTACGCACTATGAATGATTACGAATGTGATTCAAAATCTAATTTTATATGTAAGAAGAGGCTCCAGTCACTAGAGTGGGATTATGACTGCAGTATGCCTAATTTAGGTAGGTTAAAATCTCTTTAAGGGTGAAATACACCGATTGAGTTACAAAACGCGATTTCACAAATTATTTACGGCATGACGGCACTGTTAGCGCAGTGGCTGAGCGATTGGCTGGTTTATATGGCCTACAGGTACACATAAATTGGTAGGTATTTATTTAATCGTATAAAAATATTTCATTATTTCAGATTATACTTTCAATAATGACACTGGCAAGTGCTACAAGATCCACACAACTCCATTAAACTGGGCCGACGCATATGCAATGTGTCAGATTGAATATTCGTCCCTGGCAGTAATCAGCAATCAGGAGGAAGCGGATTACCTTACGAAGCTAGCGAAATCCACGCCGAAACCGCGGGTCAATAAGCAATACCAAAGAGGAATATATCACCTGGGCTTTCATAACAGATTCAGGGAAGGCTGGCAGACAATTGGAGGTAAGCAAGTGTGTGGTTTAGGCTACAACAATCTCCCTTGGACGTTGAATGAGGAGTTCTCACTAAATAAATACGATTTACAACTTTTTTTTAGGCGACTTCATGTCGCAGTCAGACAGCCACAATTAACATAGACAAGAATTAACACCATCTTGTGCTGTAACGTTTATCTGACCCGATTACTCGATAATGCAAAAAACCAGACACTTCATCTGTCATTTTTTGTCCACCGACGGTGCTGTCTCCATGCCAGACGAGCTCGCTGTACTGAAGGTGTCTACTCGCCACTGAGTTTTGTGTCTGTGAGTTATCTGCGGGTAGCCTTTTAATGTTAATATCTGCAACTGTAGAAAGGGATCCCAGAAGTATCGATTGTTGTTGATATCATTGGTTTGATTTATCATTTCGTTTCCAGGAACACCAATAAATATAGATTGGTTGGACCACTACCAGCCTGACGAAAACCTGTATGAGGAGTGTGGCGCAATGTTCTTCAACGGACGTCTGATCAACACCGATTGCAATATGAAGAGCTTGTTCATATGTGAACACGATGTAGAAAGCTCGGATTCATTTACCGAAGAAAATGTACATTAAATCGGTTTTATTATATTTTTTTAAATAATAAAGAAGATGGAATGATCAGTTTCTTTTATTTAAACCTCAGGAACAACGCTAACACGTAACAATAAAATGTGTGAGTGTGGGTGTAAACACTTAGTGACCTTTTTTATCCAGAATAGTATACAACTTTCACAGGATATCAGAAGTCTAAAGTGCTGGACGCGTCCATCGTATTCACACGATGTTCACCAGACCATCGGTCTACTTTATGGGTAATCTGGAATCTGGATATTACCCTTTTGGCCCTATTTTTTTCCAATCATTGACGTCGATTTTCACGTAAAATATAAATAATTGGTACTAAAGACCTTTTATTTCTGAGATTAATTAAGTTTTGGGTAGGCATTTTATTTTCTCTATATCACTCTGTTTTCAGCTTTCAGAAAAGTATCAATTAAATGATTAGAGTGGAGTAGTTTTTTCATAGTCAAAATTGTTTTGGTGACATGTCAGAAAATTTGAAAAAATCGATGAACCAACACAGCTCGGTAACGATCCAGTTTTGACCCCTAGTTAACTGGACTTTTATTTGTTGCTACGTCGAGCTTCCCTGTCACACTGTACCTATATTTTTAATAAGCTGGCGATAATTCACAATCTGATGCGGACGCAGTTGCGAAGTAGGTAAGTTTAGTATTGATAAGAATAAGGAACAAGTGTTCTCATAAGTTGACTGTCACAAGTTTGGGGGAATTACCAAAACATAAAATAGAAGAAAATAACCCAGAGTAGATAGCCTTAAGGTCAACGACGCCACTTTTTGAGCGCAAGGTTGTGGGTTCACGATAAAGAACTTGGCTACGTCAATGTAGTCGTATCTACGGCATGTCGAGTTTCGGAAAGAAATCCTCACGCAGGTATGAGTGAGTAGTGACTACAAACCTGAGGGTTTTCCAATTATGTGGCATTTTTTTTTTTTAATTGCTGTAGTATTGAAAAACATAACATGTCTTAGATTCCAGCATCATGATCATCAGTCCTGCCCTTATCCCAATTTATTTGGGGTAGGCGTAGCATGTCTTCTTCTTCCATACTGTGTTCGTAGCATGTCTTCTTCTTCCATCCTGACTTCTCTATTAATCGTCATCTCATCAGACACCTCCTTACTTGCCAAATCATCCTTCACCCAGTCCATCCCATCGTTTCTTTGCTGTTCCTCGACTCTTATAGCCATCCATATTCATACTCAAAATTTTACTCACGACGTTTTTCTCATTCCTCCACATCACATGCCGATACCAAGACAACCGACTATTACAACAACTTTTCAGTCACCGGCCGGCGCCACTTTCAGACTTCCTCTTAGATTCCAGCATCACTTCATACATTTTTTTCGACACATACAGACAGTTTTATACACAACCAGTGAATACATATTTTTTTAATACTGGCGCTACTAAGTTGTAGGGTCATCATCGATCATACGCAAACTAATATCATGAGGACAGTTTCGTTTGTTTGTTCGAGCATAAAATGGCTAATCTGATTGATATGAAGCTTTACTATCGGGCTAATAGCGTCCAGATTGAGTTGATTGACAATTGATTGAAAATTTCTAAAAACATGATTTATAGTAATAAAGCTTGGCATCCTACATGACAGTTGAATAAGTTTCCGTTTCTTATTAAATTGTGAAGTTTCTTGGTCTAGGCTACTTTTCATAGAAAGTTCCGTTGGTTGGCAGTTGGTTTCGACATGCATAAAAGTAGTAAATTATTCAGATACAATCGTGTTTTTGTACGTTGCTGTGAATATTTTTTTTTAGCCTCAGTGTTGCGGCTAGCTAAGTTTATGCGCAACATATAATACAATAACAGTGGATAATAAAAGTGGTTAAGGTTATCAGCTGCATTACCAATAGAAAAAAGGGTTTAAAAACATCATTATTTTTCATTACCCCTAAAAGCATGCAAGGGTTTTTAAGCAGGAGAAAAATATTCCTACCCATTTCTATTATAAACAACAAAATATTACGGTATTAATACTTTACCGGTGTTTACAGTTTACTTGCTCTCGTAATTACATTGACCTACTTGTGGTTTGCTAATAAATTCTTCATAACAAGGCACTGCAACTGAACGTGTTCGGATGCTTCTGATTGGCTGCCAGCTGAGCTGCTAACTGAATCATCGGGTTGTTTATTTTGAGAAAACATTGAGTTTATTTAAATAAATAATAAAATTTTGTAGAAAACTCTTGTTTACAGGATTATTGTAAGCACACAGGGTGAAAGGGACACAGACGCGACTCTAAAACCGTTACCACGTATTTAGTACGTCATTCTGATCGAAACATTGGAAAAAACAGCTGTCCAGCTGTTTTTTTTTAATTAACGATGAAAAAACTCTATGTGAGGGGAAGCAGCTTCCACCCTGTATAATGTCAAAGCGAAAATTTTGATAAAGTTGTTTTCAGTAGTTAGTACCTAGGTACCTAATTTTCCTTTTAATTCAGGAACATACGTTGTAATCCAACTTTATTATTAGGTATGACTGTACCCAATTAAAACAAAGGGACATCTCCGTAATTTAATTATGATTTGAGGCCACGATACAAAGTGAATAAGACATTGTTTCTCTAATAATTATATCTGTAATAAAACAAGCATGGGTAATTGTATTATTCTAAACAAGCCCATTTCAATTCTCATTTTGGTTCAATTAGTCCAAAATCAGTGATGAATTGAACCATAAATATGTGGGTACCACCCACTTATTCTCTCTCATACAAGTACCTACTTATCTATGTTCTAATAATTCTTCAAAGGGAGGTACGCAACGCGTCATATACGCTGTTGTATATTATCTACAATGTATAACTATGTATGTGGTTTTGTACGCAAGAAATATGTAAATTCGTGGTACAAACACCTGAGACAAACCGCACAAACAATGCTTAAAAAAATATATATGTCTATTATTATGGCTTATTCTTAAATAAACCTTGTGGGTTTAATGCTTATGTTTTTAGTAAATTGGACCGTTGTTAGTTAGATTATGATGAAGTCTACGTTCCATTGGATGTGCCTAAACAAATCAATAAACAGTAAACAATAGAGGTGTCTTGCAGATTAAAATCGCCTGCTATAGGTACTTTTGCTTTAGCATAATGACTTGGATATCAACATTGATCGCAAAATATTGATAGATCAATAGACACCCTTGGCCATAAATACGACAACACTGGCTAAACATGAAATGAAACAAATTTAACTCAATCGTCTATTTTGTACTTCAAACCTTTTCATACAAAAACCCTTCTCACAGATTTATTCGCTCTCAAACTCCAACAAACTTGTTAGTTAACCCTAAAACTTCCGCATAACCGACTTCCAAACAAAAAAAAAACACGAAAAAAAAATGGAACAAAAATATACAACCGAATTGAGAACCTCCTCCTTTTTTCAAAGTCGGTTAAAAATAAAGGCGAATATAAAATGACGACGCAGAAACACGATCGACCAGGAAAAAGATCCAAACTGAGTGAGGTTGCATATTCTTAGTCTATGAAATATCATCGTTAGTCATTTATTTTGAAAGCCGATGGCCATCGGTCAGGTACCTTTGGGACACTATCCTGGCTGGTTGCCAAACGCGGCTTGTAAAATTGCCATAACTTGTGGCTAAGGCATAAATCCAAGATAAATCCATTGATCAGTCTGTTCTTCGTTACAGACATGCCACTCAACACTGGCACTTAAAAGGGTATACAGAGATATGGTTGCTTAAAGTACCGAACCGATAAATATTATATGTACCTAGGTACTTCACTTAAGTAAGTCCCTATGCCTACAAAATTGTGTATCTACGACATTTCAGATAGGAAAGAAACTTTCAAGCGCATTTTTAATCCTGATACGGAGGTGGAAATCCGTTAGGTGAAGTTATCTTCCGAAATGATTTTGGGTGAACTAACTCGTTAGTTAGCCCCCTCCATTAGTAGTTTTTAGTGATCGTGGAAAGATGAGTCAATATTAACTGCCGATAGGATGACGTCACTAAAAAAAACATGGTCGCGACTCTTGCTTTTCAAGGTTTTATGGAAGACCCAAAAATATTCCCAGAGGTATTATTTAAGACCTAAAATACAAAATTACTGTCCGTAATCTGCGAAAAACATGTCTAATGCCATAAAGCTTTTCATTGTTCTTTTTTTTTTCTTAAATTTAATGGTTTTTGTTTGAGTTTTTCACTCGTTTTGGCCAAAAACGGCTGAAGTATTTTCAAGACCTAACATGTGACAGGAGGACAGCCATTCAATATTTTTTTAGGACTCAAATCATGGATTTTTTATTGTAGTGCAAGACATTTTTGAGTTTGAATGACATTTTCAAGATAAACGTTCGTAAAATTGTGTGCTAATCGTATTGAAAGTCCTGAAAGTGATTGTTGGCAGACCGGACTGCCCCATCCAAAGGCGTTGGGTGGAGGTAGCTATAGGTAGCTATGTATAAGTAAATAAGTAAAGGACTAATAATACTAACATAGCATATAAGAATAATTATTTACTAACATACTAACCATTTAATGACTATGTAATGGGTCTGAAATAAAGATTTTTTTTTTATTAAAAATCAAGATGGCGACGTCAACATAGGTATACACAAACAATCGAATCGAAACCAAATCGATCATAGACACATGTTCGAATATCTGAATTTCTAATCGAATGACTGGTAAAACGCTATTCACAGATTCGATCGGCATGGTGGAAAATGAACATTTGTGGTAGAAAATTTAATGTGGAATATCTTATCTTTAATGAGTATTTCTACAAGTTTTACTGCAGATTATACTGAATGTCCGTCGAGTAACTATAAATATATTTAAAAAACAATCAACAATAATTTATTGTTAACAAATGGATCCGCAACGACTCTTGTTTAGCACAAGATGGCGTTGAGGTTCCGACTATGGCCACGCGCTATAATATCCACGGAGTAGTATTTGTTAAAGAGACCATTTCTCCTGTTTCTGTTGATATGCGGTACGCCAACGGACCCTGGATGGCAGAGCCCGGTACACAATCTACCCAAATAATTTAAATCGAATACTCGGTTTCGGTTTTGTGAATATCGATTAGAGGACTTTTTCGATAGGACTGTCGATCGATTGGATATGACAACCAATCGAGTGGTTGTGAATAGCTATGCTGGTCCGATTAAAGCTCCGTGCCAAAAGGACCATGCAGCACTAATATAAGAAGTTATATTTTCGTAGATTTGTTCACTTTTCTCCATTGGACGGACCATTGTTTCACATTGGACATTGGACAGGGTCATGTTATATAAAATTTGTACCTAGGTACATTCTAATACAAGTGAGCAAACTGTTATCATCGCAGCCGAGACGGAATTGAATACCGAGCCGAATGCGACGGTGTTATGGAGCCGAGAACTGCAGTGGCACATGCCCACAAGTATCAAACGACGTTTTTCAATACACTCAGTATTGAAAAACGTCGTCAAAGAAACAAAATAATAGAACAAACATTATAAATACAGTATGTATCAAAAAGGTATGGCTACATTTAAGTACCTATGCGGTAAAAAAACAAACTGAACGACGTTCTCCATGGGACCAACATCCATCATGTTGATGACTCAACATAAGTTTGGTTAAATGCTGTACAACGCAACGCTTTCTGGTACGTGGTCGCCTCTATAGAACCTTTCGGCCATCACTTCAGCAAGCAATGTGCTCTGGCCACTGCCATTTAAGTTTGGCTATTATCCGGGCGCGGGCGGCCGGTTACCTTGGTCCTCCTGCGGACCCCTTCAGTTCTAATTCGAAATAGAAAAAGAGAACCATTATAAACACCATCTTATGCTGGAGTGGGGTATCCGCCTTTATCTAAGTCCTAAACATCAGCTACGTCTTCGGGTGATCTCCTGGTTTTCCCATAAAACGAAAAACTGCTAAGTTAACAGTCTGTTCTTACTGTCATCTATTAAAAATGCGCCGAATCTTCCAGATTTCATGAGACACCGTAATATCTTACAAATACCCATTTATCGCGTTTTCACGGTTCAATTCTCTGCGTTATACAGAGGTGGTAGTAAATCAGAATGAAATTACAAGGGATGAAATATTGTTGTCTTATCTATTTCAAATGAGAATAGTCGTTTTAAATAACACTAGTAGCTAAAGGAATCTAATGTCCAAATAAAAGCGCACACTAGAGCCGGGCGTTAAGAACCTTCTTAACGCCCGGCTCAGTACCGAAACTTATAAAAATGCAAGCATTCGCATTTATTTGTTTATTTAAAAAAACGGACGTAAATTTCTGTCTGTCGGTCAACGTAAGCGGAGTCACCAGTGTAAGCCTTTTCTTAGGGTACGTAGTAGGTAGTGCAGTGTTTCCCTGCACGAAAGCTTCAATGCTACGAACTTTTTAGCTCTTTGGTGAATTTTAGAAAAGAAAAAAAATCATTTATTTTGAAATCGGAATGAAAAGAATAGTCAATTTTTATGGGCATCTTGTAGTCGCGTTTGCATAGTCTTGGTGACGAATCAATACTGGAATTTTTATGGTAAAATAACCATTTTCTGCGGATAAACTAAATATTATTTAATAAATTGATCTGTGATAGTTTTTCCTGCAAATGCCGTGCTGATGGAAGTTAAAATACCAATACCAATAAAGGGCTTATTTATGTTTCATTTGAGGAATATTTGATACGTGTAGATGTTTTGTTGTTGTGAATTTTCTTTTTCTACAGCAATAATAATGCAGCTCTTCTCATTTTTTTCCCCTAATAATAAAAGATTGATCTTTGTCTCTGGTCTGAAACCGTTTTTCTATTTGTCTTAGGTGGAAGATCAAACTAGACAGAGCCAACTTTTTTTAGGCTCCAAGTTTTATACTTGTACACTGATTGCTAACAGTTCTCTACATATGTATTTAAGAACATCCACGTCGTATTTTAAAGAACATACCAGGCGTCTGTCTGGAACGACTGAAGGCGGAGAGCATAAGAGAACACACAGAGAGAGTTCAGGACAACAAAAAAAACTGGCAAATCCAGTTTTTTTTTGTATTTTTTTTTGTATTATGTTAGCTTAATTAAAGATATTGGTTTATTTTACTTTACCTTTACTTACCTTCATTTAATTCGAATAATTCCGTTTAAATGTGTATTTTATGCAACTAATTTAGCTTTACGAATTTAAAATTCAAATTACCGGCTACAATTGCAATTGTATCTTAGGTCTTCTGAATTTCCAAATTTAACCATGCTTTTCTTTTAAATATACTTGTCAACATATTTACACAGATCGTTAATTTTATTACAAACGCGACTAAAGACAATTTTTTAGCATTTTAGCATCTATATCTAAATTAAACGTATAGCAGTGAAAATCTCTACTTTTTTTATTTTCGCTACAGTAGGTACCTACATACTTCTTTTAAAAGATACGCGTACATCAAGATCTGCTAAGTACCTACCTATAATATGGTAAGTGTAAACTGAATCTAATTGATATGGATTCTGTAATTTTTAAAAAAGCTTTCCAACTAAGCCCAAGCATATAATGCTGATACTGAGAGTTTACGAATGGAGCCGGCAAGTAGGGTGAAGGCCGTTTTGAAGGAGAATCTCTTGTAAATGTTGACGTCATAAAGTGCTGATTATCAGCCTAATTTGAATACCTAATTGACTTTTGATGTTGATTTTGGGCACCAAACCCATGACCCCATGCGCCGTAGTCACACTTGTGACCGGTATACCAATAAAGCAATCTAAGAATTCAAGGCGTATTTATCTAATTAAGAAATAGGCGTTGCATAATGTACCTACCTTAATACTGCTCTATTTAACAATCTTTCTATTTTATTATCATCTAGGTGCCCATCCATTTATACATTTATTTGTCAATCATTAATTATCCAAGAATGCCTCGAGTTACGGTTTGCAAACAACCGTCAAGATTTTATTACTCTTCTTGACTGTCAAAATATAGGCACTTCATTATTTAGACGTCATAAATTAATTAGCTTTTATGCCCGTTTCTATTTTTATTTAGGCAAGCAGTTGCCCGCGAAATCCGTCCTCGTGAAATTAATCTATGAAAATGTTACTTCGATAATATCGAAGTAACATTTTTAATCCGATTCAAATATTATTTGAATCGGATTTTACTAACAATTAGGTACAAGGGTTTTGATTTTTTTCGAAAATAGAAGTAGCCTAAGTTACTCCTTATAACATCAGCTAGTAACTTGGGCTCCTTCGCTACTATGCTGGCAGATGCCAGCAAAAGTCCCGTCAAAATCGGTCCAGCCCATAAGCATAGTATATACTTTCATAATTATATGTATATTCAGTAAAAAGCTGCAGTTTTGAAATTACAAACAGATACTTCAATTTTATTTATTTGTATGTATCGATTAATTTCGTTAGTGAAAACTAAACTATCCGCCATTTTGTGGTGTTGATTTTAGGTAAAACTTTGTATTGTTAAAGTTTAGGCGCTGCGCAGTTGTAGCAATTTTGATCCCGAGTTACGCACGAGTATGGCACGAACAACCCGCAACTACCTAAATGACGTTTTCCGTATAATTTCAAGTATCTGGCGGGTCACCATGATCTATTAGTGCAGGAATGTTTTAGGACTATTCCGAGAGTGGGAAAGTGACATCTCTTCCCCACTCTCGGAATAATACCTACTAAAACATTCCTGCACTAACAAATTATGGTAACCCACCTGCATAGACGTATGATTTGCTTTAACTGGGAAACCTTTAACCTGGAAAGGCGACAGTTGCGACAACTAAAGCTGCTATGTGGGGTCATCGCCCTAGCAATGTGTCTCTGTGGATGGTGTCACAGCATTAGGTACTGTGTCACACCCCGTAAACGACGAGCTAATTTTATCACTCAAGATATGTAAAAAAGATTGCAATTACCGTGTCAGTATAAAGAGATGTCTACATCTATTGTATGGTTGATGGCTTACTGGGCAGCAACGAGAACTCTGTCAAACAAAGGACTCGTTTTCATTGCTAGCTCTACTCGGTTTTCGCTTATCGCCGGCGGTGGGACAAGTGCCTTATGCTGAATAGCCTTTATGCTTTATGGATGTGACGCATATTTTCCCCAATTTGTTCGTTTCTTTGTGCTTTATTTTTAATGCGTCATCCCGTCTCCCCACAGACAATGGCTCACCTTCCATCTTGCGGCGCGTGACAACAACAGACTGATCTTATGACTGCATCAGTGAGCGGAGTTCGCGTAGCTGAAGATAAAGATATATTTATTTTGTAAAAACATGAGTAGTATGTATGCAGGTCTTATAAATAAATTAGATGTAGCTACATGTTTTGCAATTTAGGAGTGGTGTACAAAAATTTTTTGGCCTTAAGCCACAGGGTGAACTTAATTAGTATAAAATTTAAAAAGTAGAGGTAATTACCTAGATATATTAGATGAAGAAATGTCGTAAGTGAATAGCCGATGGTTTCGTTTTTTAATCGTTTGTTTTTTAATTTTCGAATTTGGATAGGCTACATAACATTTACTTAAAAGAAATCGTTTAAGCTGTTTTTTAAAGAGTCTAGTTGGTAATTGTCCAATAAGTTTAGGGATTTTATTATATATTACTGGTGCCAAATAAAATATGCTTGTATGCATCAGTGTCGTGTTCGGCCTAACTATTTCTAGCATATCATTATCACGACGAGTGCGAATCGAGACTTCTGATTTATTTTTAATAATTAAAGATTAGTTTGTACAAAATTAGCTACTTCATATATAATTATGGAAGGTAAACTTAAAATATTGTGCTCAATAAAATATGGTTTGCAACTATCGGTAACCTTTAGACCGAACATAGCCCTAATGCACCTTTTTTGGGACTTAAATATTGATTTTCTGATATAGACTTTAACAATTTCAGGCATGTTCATATTTGTTTGTTTTATGTTATAAACTAATAACATTATTTTTAAATTTAAACACTAAGCAATTGATTTCTCCATTCTCGAGGGATACGGTACTGTTTCTCTTTACTACAGGCTATTATGTAGCCTACCTATGTCTATGTTGTACTTATACCAGTGTTCATTTGTAAAGTGCAACTGTTTTTATTGTATTTACTGCAACAAATTTTATGCAATAATGTTTTATTGATTTTTGCTTTGATTTGTTAATATTAAAATTTACTTTCTCACCTGAATCCGATAAAGGTTTAATTTTGTCTACAAAAAATTGTTAAAAGCATTTGATATCTCCTGTGGATGGGTTACTGTTTTATCACCTATTTTTATGGAAGAAATTTTATCTTTAGGCTTGTTAAATTTTGATCCGTTTATTATTGCCTATGTGGCTTTGGATTTATTAGGTGCTGTTTTTATATTATGAATGTTTTGAGCTCGTTGTGTTAGTTTAATTATATGTTTATAACGTTTGGCATAATATGTTTTAAATTCTATTTTATTATGATTATTTTGATTTAGCCTACTGTTCCACATTAGCGGTCTCTTTATTTAATACAGATTCTAGTTCCGTGTGATATCCATTTTGGTCTATTTTTGTTTTTAATGGTAATTTCTCTAAATGGAAAGCATAAATTATATAGTAGTAGGAATTGTTCTATAAACGCATTGTAGGCTGTATTTGAATGTCCAGTTTCAATTCGTTTATATATCGGAGAAGGAGATATCTTGTATATAATCTTTAAATTTTTGCATATTTTCTTTACGTCGTTAATCGCGTCTTTTTATTACGTCGTTAATCGCGTCTTTTTATTTTCCACTGTTTGAACAATTATGTTTTAATCGGTAATTTTAGCATCTGAGCTGTATGGTCTGATAAGCCAAAATCAATCACTTGAGATTTACATATCTGTCTAAGTTTATGCGCAAATTTATCTACGCACGATCCACTTACAAGTCGTGAGGGCTGATTTAGGTTAGAGTTCAAAAGCAAGCATTCCAGTTCCCGCAGTGATATTACGCTTAAGAGTATCAATATTAAAGTCACCTGCTATTACGACAAAACTACTACTTTGTAACAATTTTTCAAATTGTTCAAAAAGTATGCTTAATTTATCAGTCTTTGGTACTCTATATATGCAGACAATTATTTTATTACTATCAAATAACTCAATGGCGCAACATTCAAATATTCCATTAATCGACAGTTTCGCTATATCTAGAATTTCTTTATACTGGTGTCCTTTCTTAACTAGAATGCATGTTCCTCCTCTCTTGCTATCTTTTCTGGCGTAACATGCCGCCAAGGTGTAGTTGGGAATAAACAATAACTGCTCATGACCAACTACAGTGTTCTGATAGACAGATAACATCGATTTCTTAATCTTTCTACGACATTTCTTCAAGACAAACAGCAAGCTCATTACTTTTATTCAATACGTCAGCGATGTTTTGATGTATTATTGCTAGGCCCATTGAATTGTCGGTTTTCTTGCATTTTGCAACATTAACTAACTGCTCTAGATTTTTTACAACATTTTGCATTCCATTATCGTTAAGGGAGCCATCGCGTCGCGAGAACATTGTATAATCAGCAGATAAATCTAAATTGGTATCAAATAATTTTACATATTTATGTGCTTGAACATCTGAATGTAGTTGATTATTAAAAGTTTCAACTCTACAGTTAAATAAGTACTTGTGAAAAGCTGTTACATTTATATGTAGGTAAGCATAGTATAATATTAGTGTGCTTTATCGTCAACAAAGTTTCACGAATATTTACAATTATATCGAAATAGTTATTGGCTTCTTTAAAATCTTCATCACCAATTAATATAATGCAATAATCTTCTTTTGAGTAGTCTGTAAGTTTCGTGTTTAAATTCCTGATAAGTGTCCGGATTCCACAATAAGGTGTCAGATACTGGCATAATTGAAAACTCTGGAACTTCTCTTCAGCTATTGAGAGTAAGTAATTTGTTTTTCTTATTAAAAAATATTTATTGACATAAAACATTGTACACATATGCAATGGAATTCCCTGACTCCTGCGATAGTTAAAACTGTGTTCCAGGAGCCAGTGTCCTCCCCTATCTAATAAAAAGAAATATTTGTTTTATGACAAAAAAAAAAAGAAAACAAACGAAAACTTCTACTTTGCTTTGAAAAGAGAGAAAAAAAATATATGTACAAAATAAAAAAAAGAGAAAAAAAAAATTAAAAAAACTAAATTAATATTAATTACATTCTACTAGAGCGCGTGTTTTTGTTTAAGTACGGGTGTGCGTGTGTGTGCGTGTGTGTGTGTGTGTGTGTTTGTGTGAGTATAATGTATGTATGTGTGTGTGAGTATGTATGTGGGTGTCAGTGAGTGTGTTCAGGCTTGAATAAGTTCTTAGGGAGAGGTATACTCCCTTGCAGCGACACATAACCTAGATAGATAGACTACTTATTTAGGGGGCAGTAACTAGCTGTAGTAAAAACCCTCGATAGATAGATATATTTTACTTATTTTGGAGGGCAGTAAATAAAAATAAGGTTAAGTCATCACTGTTAGTAGATTCTCAGCCGTTTCGTAGTCTAGCGATTTCAGCCAGTTGAAGATAACTTCCTTAAATTTGTTGTTGCAAATTTACGTACTGAATGAATTTTGTTGCATTTATTGTAAATGTGTGGGGCGATGAAGTTAAAGTGCTTTTGGCCAAATGCAGTTCTTTGACGAGGAACCGGGCAACGTTCAACTCACTTGGATGACACAGGTAAGTTTGGTACATACTTTTTATGGTATCTATGTAGGATTTCATAGAAGCATAGTTTTCTTATAGTTAGTACACCGGCCTTTTCGTAAACATTAATTGTCGGATGCCGGAATGGTAAATGCAAAAGCACTTTTAACACCGCACACTGTGCCCTTTCTGCTGCTATAAGAAGCGTTTTGTTTGTGGCTCCCCAAGCGCAAATGTGCAGTATCTAATTATACATTCGCGCAGTGCTTGATACGTGCGAAGTAGGAGCTTCTTATCAGCAACAGTGCGTAGTTTTTTGAAAATATACATATATCATTTTCCTGATCCTAGCTGCAGTTGCTATCACGTGGGCTTTCCAGGTAAGTTGGTCATCTATTATAACACCTAAATACTTAATAGAAGCTACTCTGCAAAGTGTCGAACAATTACAAATGGTCCGACTCAAGGTTCTGTTACAGGGGTAAGTGTGTATCTTAAGGCTATGTTCAGATTTAGGTTTATTTACTACCGTCTTACTGAAACAAATGAATTTAGTTTTCTTTGTGTTCAAGGAAAGAAGGCTGTTCTCAAGCCAAGTGGTGACCTTTGCAAGGCCATTTTCAGCTTTCTCAAAAGTTGCGTTCCTAGTATTTCCATGAAAGACCAATACAGTGTCATCAGCGAACATGAGTAGGTCAAGACCAGAAAGAGTAGCCATATCACCGAGTTCGTTGATATATATGAGAAATAATGTGGGGCCTAACGTACTGCCTTGAGGGACGCCATAATTACAACCAGACCTGATACTTTCACTCCCTGCCACTCTTACAGACTGTGATCTGTTCGACAAATAATCCCTGAAGCAGTCCAGAGCCACACCTCTTATGCCAACGTTCTCCAACCGAGTTGGAAGTATAGGAACTGACACTGTGTCGAACGCTTTTTGGAGGTCTAAAAAGATACCTATGCACCTGTCACCCTTATCTAGGTATGACGTCAATTTTGAGGTCAGTGTTAGAACTGCATCTTCAGTCGACTTTTTAGATCTAAAACCGTATTGGTTATTATTTAGCAAGTTTTTTTTCTAGATAGTTCATTACTCTCTTATTTACAACTTTTTCAAGTATTTTAGATAACGTTGATAGAAGAGAAATTGGACGGTAGTTTGATGGTTCATTTTTATCTCCAGATTTAAATATTGGGCACACCACAGCCCGTTTGAATATGACTGGGAAGATACCTGTTTCCAGACTGAGGTTAAGTAAGTGATAGGTAGGGCAAGCGAAGTAATATTTTGTTTTAAGATTTCAGCAGTAATTTTGTCCCAGCCTGGTGCACTGTGCGATTTCAGTCCCAGAACAATGCCTGCCTATTACTGCTTCTAATGCATAATTTACGTTTCCGTGGGTTTAATTCAATATTCGGTCCTTTTATCGTCTGTGTATTTTTGTAATTGGTTGAAGTCAAAGTAACAGCAGTAGTACATACCGGTGTCACGTTGTGGTGTGTGCTTTCTTTTCAAAATTGGGGTATATTCAATTTCTTCCGTTGTTTATAATTCTTTGGAACATATGTCTGGTGTACTTACTATCGTGTTACATTTGGTGCTTTCTGAGATTGTTTTCTTTAAATCCATATTTTCTATAGATAGCTCATTTATTTTATCATTGGCGGCCTTTAAATCAGAATTAAGTTTATCGATTTCCGATTTTAGTTCCTGAATTTCATCGTTCTCAAAATCTGAAATATTTGGTTGCTATCTGTGGTGCCATCTAGTGGCAAGTTAGAATTCTTTTCATTCATCGATGTCTCCAATAATGATCGATTATTACGTAATCGTTGTGATCTACGAAGCGATAAATTCCCAACGAAAGTCGTTTTGAAGAAATATTTGATGTTTTTAACCCAATATAAGATGACGAAATAGAATTATACCGTAATAACATACAAAAAACAGAGAATCACTTCGTGGGGTTTGAACTCGCGCATTCACGCAATCAAATTAATACATGTGCTCTACGACTCAACTGTGTATACGTAAGATCTGGCGAAATTAAGCTTCTGTATTACAGTGTTTTAGAAAGTTCTTTATAATGACTATTATTAGGTTTGATTTTTTTTTAAATCGATGCCCTGTTTGATATTTTTTTTTTCACTGTTTTGATCATTGGAAATATTGGCACAGTTCTATTGTAATGTAATTATTTACTGATTGGGAGGGTCTGTATTCAATTGTTAACTTGTGCGAGGCCCAGAGGTAAGTGACAAATTCGATTTTATCATTAAAAATAATACTCGCAGATTTCAATATCTATTGTCGCTTTATGAATGCTGGGCCAAACATATTTAAACTTTTTTGCCATAGAAACGCTAAGAAGAAGAATACGTCATGAGATAGGAGGCCACCTGGTTTTAACTGGTGGTAATGATCTTACCACTGGTCTGCGGCCTACTGAACCATGAAATCGTCTTAGTCACCTCTTACCACACCTAGCCTGTGTATGATGTGTGAGCGATATTTACACTTTCGCTGCTAAGTTCAAATAATCCATTTTTACTAGATGCGCGTCATTTATAGCTAAGGTGGGTGGACCATGGAAGGCCATGCTCCTTCGAAGGCCAATTATTAAAATTTCGTAGTTATTGCCATGTGATGACAAATTCCTTCTATCTACTTACATAAACATCCATCGAACTAGAAATCACAGACGCGGCGGTGAATCGCTCGCGCCACTATTTTGGCAGTACGGTCCCTTGCTTCATTGATATCGGAAATCGGCGACGTTAAAATAAGGTGGGTGTACCATAGAAGGCCACTCTAACAAATAAATAGTTATTATTCGTTTATTTACTGGATAAATGAAACTAACAAATATTTAAGTAATACTTTGTTTTATTACGTAATATATAAACCACTTCTTTTTATTGTAGATTTAATGGCTATTTATTAACTTTTAGTGTTAAATGACTGATTTATTATAATGGCCTTCTAAGGAGCCTTGTTCCTAGCAAGGCCATTTTTAAGAGTTCAATGAAACTTAAGTTTAATCAATATTGATCAAATCTGAAATTTAAAAAAGTGGTTTATATTTTACGGAATAAAACAAAGTATTACTTAAATATTCGTTCGTTTCATTTATCCAGTATATGAACGAATAATAACTGTTTATTTATTAGAGTGGCCTTCCATGGTACACCCACCTTACGTATTGGTAACGACGACTCGGGAGGCGGGTTGTGCGCACACGAAAGAATCATTGTTCGACCCATATGATGGGTGCTTAGCACCGAAACTGTTAAATTGATTAGAAAGAAGTAAAAATCATAAATCACATCGAACATTTATTTATTGGAAAGAGTATACATTAAGTTATGAACACAGATAATACCATATAGTATCCATTGAGATATCATTTTATGACAATAACTACTTAAACATAAAAAAGTCAGAAATATCCAAAGGCTCTCCAGCTTAACTCGATTTCCCCGCCCTCTAAATCCAAAACGGATCGTAATTTCTAACCAGTCTTAAGACTTATTTGGTCTTATCGAATAATGCCAAACTGGTCTTCACAAATCAGTCGACAATTTTTAATAGTTAAAAAGTCTCCAATGCTACTTAAAGCTATGAAGATTATTATTATCCAAAAAGTTTTTAACTTTTTGCTAAATGCAGCCGGTACAGGGAATCCGGCATTGTCGAACGATATAATTTTAGTCCTACTTATGGTACAGGTACAGTACAGTTCTTTCACAATTATATTATTTCTGACAGCAACCAACCCAATTGCAACCTTACCGTTACAAGAATAGAGGCCATTTTTTGACAGTGATGCAGAGTCAGGGATAAAACAATAAGTGTGAAGGGACTGTATATGAGAGCATCACTCAACAATTTGACAAAGGTCGACAGTTCTTAAGTTTTGATTATATAGACAACTAGATAGTTTGACATGGTTATATAAAAAGCCCTTTACTATCACGAAAGGACTGGGCACACCATCAATAAGAATCAGAAACACAATAAGCCCATTTTCATTCTCGGTATACACGTTCGTGGTAGCGAATTTTTGTGTGTTAACTTTCACACACTATTACAGCCGGGCCCCATCTACCCGAGAATGTGAAAAGAGACTATACCAAACGCCAAAACTTGTAGCTGCCGCGATCATACAAGCGAGGAGGATGGTGAATATTTAGTATAAATGATGAATATATAGAATTTCTGACAACACTGAATATCGTGTTCAAGTATCGTCATCTCGCTCTCGCATTTTATGACTGCGGCGTCTACGAAGTTTGGGACATACTACATATCTTGTAGCTGTCGCGGTCATACAACGAGCGAGTAAGATGGTTAATATTTAGTATTGGTGTGATTTCTCAAAGCCCTACACTGAGTATCGTGTCATCTCGCTCTCGTGTTTTATGACCGCGGCGTCCGCAAAGGTTGGCATATACTACAACACATTAACTACATTCGTATTACGCTATGAGATTATGCAGTTGTCAATTATTAACATATTATTTCCCTACTATTTCATATTCAAGTAACTACATCTCCTAAAGTTGAGCTTGTATCACCCTGTTTCTGGATAATACTTTATTACATGTAAAAGCTTAAGCCAAATTAGGAACTAAGCAAAATTGAATCAGGCTAGAACAACTTTTCAGCATTACATAATTATCATTTTAATATTTCGTATAACAACAGTGTTTATGTCTAAAATTAAACAAACAGCGTTAATATAAAATAGTTAACAATTAAAAATAGCTAAAATTATATCACCGGGACAATAACAGCCATTTCCAGGGTTAAGTCGTTTAGATTATTTTTACAATAATTTAGCTGCACCCTGTTACCCACGAATAAGAAATAGTATAAAATACTCTTAAGGGACTGAAATCGCGGTGCGATATTTTCCTATGACCGCTACGGCCACAATGTACGATTAATTATTCCTACTAATATTAACTTATCAAGCGTTGACTAGTGCTTAATGAGACACAATTAAATTAAGTTTAGGTTCGCGATCGACGCGCATTATTATGTTCCCACAGCTGGGAAACAAGCGTCCTCTCTATGAAAAAAGTGGGCCGCAATTAAATACCCCGACGCACTACGGAATGATGGGCGCCACATGTCTTCGAATTTTTGTTTGTAGAACATAGTAGTCACACACAGTAACATAAGTCTCTTTGCAATGTTTTCTTTCACCGTTTTGAGAAGGTGATGAATAGTGTCCAACCGAAGCTCGATTTCTGGCCGAAGCCGGGGCCGATTAATAGGCTATCGCCACAACCTTCGGCCAAAGCCGAAGCCGAAGGTATAATAACCCTAAAAGAATCCGTTCACGATTCTAAAATTGAAAAAAAAAAAATATTTCTTTAATTTTCAATTAAAAGTTTATTGGTTGAATGTTTATAAAAAACATGATGAGATGATTAAAATGAATATATTTGGATGAATTTTAGGTCTCATCATAAGTCCCCACTTATGATAACTACACTAAAATACCCTAGAACGCACAAGTTACCTTTAATCTATAATAGGAAAAGCTCTTAAAATCAGTCACTAACCACGGTCGTCGCAGAAGCGAAAACATGAATACCCTAATCTCGTTTCTGCAAAACATTCCATTTTCTACAGAACCCTAACCTAACCGTGCAACCGCAAGCAAATCTAGGCGATGATCGCTCCGTGATTCCACCCCATAAGACTTCCTTAATGATATGGAGTGTCATATACTTACCGACTAGGAAGTAGCTCTAAGCAGCTACTCAACAACACCGAGACTCCTTTAGGAGAAATCTAAAGAACATTGGTTCTGGTTCAAAACCAGTACATTGTTTATAATTTGGCACAAATCGTAGGCTTCTCTTAATCCATCATACTGACACCGCTCGCTTCGTTTAATGCGCCTGCCTCTTCAGAGTCAAAAGCACCAGATTCCGCCAGCGTCTCCAAAACTACCTGTAAAAAAATTATATGAATGACTCATAGGGAACGTCAGTCTCTCTGTTCATTTGATATAAATCTGCCTTGACAAACGGTACAATTTCCTATGTCAAAGACAAATAAAATCGTAAGTCACGTAACTATCTGTCATTTAGGAGTGACGTTTTCGAAGGGAAGTTTTCGAGGACAGATATAATTTTATTAGTTTCATCATCATCTGCCCAGTCTATTCTCGAATTTATTGAGAGTTGACTTCCAGTCTAAATGGATGCAGTTGATGCAGTTGAATAACAGTAATTTTGCATAGACCGACTGCCTTACTGACCTCCACAACCTAGACAGTGGCTACTAGACTACTGTTTAGATTTTAGGGTTCTATTACTATCAAATTAAGATTTAAAATTGAATGAGATAAAACGCGTATTATTTCAGTTGAAAGTATTTTTACCGCTAGATTATTATAATAGATAAGAATTGTCGGTAAAGAAATGCTGATCCAACTAAACTGTCATCATCTGCCTAGCCTTTTCCCAACTATGTTGGGGACGGCTTCCGTATTTTACATGAAGCGACTGTCTATCTGACCTCCACAACCCAGTTAGTACTGGGTAATATGATACACCTTGGTAAGACTGATTGTCACACTTTCGGGCCACTGACTACCTGTAACAAATGTCAAAGATCTACAAAGCAAACAAACAGCCGCAACCAACGGCTTAACGTGCTTTCCGAGGCACGGAAGTAACTCGGTATATAATGGGTGGTTACCCATCCACAGAATAACCTAGATTAGCACGGCTTAACCGACCCATGCGGCTGTTATTCATCCATCCATCCATTAATTCAGTTTTTTTTTTTTTTCTTTAAAAAAACGTTGCCCCACACTAGGAATTTCTCCTGTATCGTGGGTGCGTTTACAAACATTTAAAGTCACATACACAAACAACCTGACCCGGAACAACTATCTGTAGGCCATACAAATATTTGTTCCGTGCGGGGATCGAACCCGCGACACGCAGCGCAGCAGTCAATCGCTCAGCCACTGCGCCAACCGTGCCGTCAACAGTTATAATACTTACAGACTAGAATATTCTATCCATCTGTATTAATAAAAGCTGTTTATGTAATCGTCTGTCTCTAGGCGCCCTTAGATAGATATAACACTCTTTAAATACTACATTTTAACCTGTTAAACACCAGAGAATAAAAACACGCGCGTGCCCTCCACGCCAAGCCACAATTTCACCGCATCCAAATTAAACGTGTTATGCCGTCCGTGGCGGTCAAAAGGTTAAGGAATAAGAAACAAAATAAAAAGTGTGATGGATTTTGATACTTACAAGATCACTTTGATCAGCCGGCGGCGTTGTATCCATTTGGATATTGCGCCTTGGCCGCCGTACTTTCTTTTGCCGTACATTGTTTTGGAATTTAGTTATAAAATCACTTTGGTTAATATAGTCGGCCGGTTTTTCTTGCATAAAACCGGGATTAATTTTTATACCTGGAATAGAAATTATATCTTCTTACTTAATATTACATAAATAATGATGATCACGCCTTGTAATCTCCGAAGGATTAGGCAGAGGTGAACCTAACAAGTTAGCTACCCACACACCCACATTTCGCCAGTTATGTTTAAGTCCCATGTAATAGGGGGCGAGTCTATTGCCATCAACAGGGCACAGATCCAGACTCCGTGGCTGCTACTAAAAAATTCCTGATGGAAGACCACAATATCACTATGCATGACCCGGAAATCGAACCCAGTATCTCATGCTCAGCAGGGGAGCGTGCGATCACTCATTCAACGAGGCAGTCTGTCTGATATATGCTGCATAAATAACTTTCATACTTTAAGGTTTATGCTGTGTGTTGCATGTCAGAGAATGGCTTTCAGTTTTCTATTAAGCAGATGCACTACCTATATATCTAAATCTCTAGTTATAAATATATGTATATTTTTATTTACCTGGTCCAAACACTTCCGGTACCATATAGGGGAATAGCCACCCCACTAATGGCGTTACCCCCGAAACATAGTGGGCCTTTTTATGAAAAAATAAGAGGCCATCCAGCCTCGGGGTATTATTGGGGAAATGAGGCATTTGCATCATGAACCTGTAATTGAAGAATATTTATTGTAATGACTATCTTTTTTTTTTAATCTGATATTCCAACAGTGTCTATAGGTACTTGGCTCAGGACTATGGCTCTGGCTACAGGCTCTGTCTGTCTGATACCTTTTCACACCTTAACTGCTAAACACTTTCGGTGCTAAGCACCCAGCATATGGGTCGAACAATAATTTGTTCGTGTGCGCACAACCCGCCTCCCGAGTCGTCTTTATACATAGCTATAGATGACGCGCATACTAACAAAAATGGATTATATGAACTTAGCAGCGAAAGTGATAACGGATTTCGATGAAAGGGTCATGGCCAAAATGGACGTAAGACCAACAGAATTGAAATATATGTCACAATTGTAGCTCATAATTAGTACTTCAATTCATACCTACTATTGCAACAAGTATCAAAATCGCTTGAGACCAGAAGTCTTCAACTTATTTAAAATTTTATTAACGTTAATAGCTGTCTGAAATTCGTTACAAGAAAAACATAACTTACTCTGAAAAGCTCCTTGGATCACATGGTTCTTTAGGTATAATTTCGAATTTTAATTGATTATCCTTTGTGTGCTTTCTCAATTCTGGATTTTCTTCATACTGTGTAAGCATCCAATAATGTCGGAATTCCGTCTGGAATTTAAGAAAACTATTCATTAGTTCCACCATAAATATATCTCACTAAGTCAATAGGAATTAAGAATAAAGAAGTCAGAACCGCTCTTTTGCTGTGGCATAGGTTCAATAAAAAAATCTACAAAAAAAAAACATACCTCGCCATCAGCCATTAAATGGTTGTTCCATGCCAGTAGATCCAAAATATACATGGTGTTTGTGCTTGGCATAAAGAAACCATCCAGAATGCAGCAACCGTTTTTACGGCCCTGAGTCTGGACGCCACCGCCAGGTAAGACAGACTGAAGTGTCCTTACAAGATAGCCATCGCGGGAAAATAGTTTCGTTCTACCCTGGAATTATAAATGTGTACTCAGTATACCTGCAAGAGGCCAAGGTTTTTAAACTTGATAAAATAATAGAAATTCTACACTAAAATTGCAAAGAGGTACAGTTGTTTCAGTTTGTTAAATGTATGTAAACTCTAAAAATACTGTTCTGATTGCAAACATTCTTTCACTAATAGTAAGCACTATTCCCAAGACACAGGATTTGGTTTTTTTTTAATATGTCTAAGGAATGAATACCCAGGACATATTTTTATTTGCTCAAATGCCTTCTAGGCTCTACCGCTATAAGCTAGTTTGATAGCACGCCGCAACATTGATGAAAAATCAGATTGGCGATGGAGTACAAAAAAAATATAACCGAAGAGGCTTGGCTCTATACTAAAATAAAAATAAAAAACAAGCTTTTATTGAATTGAAGAAAATTAGGTTTCAACATTGCAAAAAGTTTCCGTGTCCATGCTATTAACCATTGAGGAGTTCTCTCGTGAGGAGGCGATCCTGGCTGCAGGATCAAGTCATGTCTGTTATAAAATGTATTGTCACCAGAACCAAGTGTGTGCAAAATTTGAGGTTTAAAATTCAGTTGCAAGATTTGACCAATACATACTAACTATCAAGACAAGTTAAATAAAAGCTTTTAATAAGAATAGAAATAATATGAAAAGTAGAAAGATGCTTACTTGACTGGCCACTAGTAGAGTTCTTATTCCTTTAGGGCAAGGTACCACATACCAATTTTCATGGAAATCATATGGCTTTTCTATCATCCATTCCGACAGCATAAGAACATCCTTATATGCGCATTTATTGAAACCAGCAACATAAATTTGTGGCTTATACGCAACCTGAAATAATGTATTTTTTTTATAATATGAGGTAAGTTTTAGAACAAGGACAAACGCCGAACAAGCCGGGCAAACGCCCGGAGCGGCAAACAGGAAGGGCGGCAAAATTAAGGGCGTATGGCGGCTACTAAAAAAGGAGTTTTAGAATTATGAACTTATGACATTAATAGAGATATACATAATTATTCCAATATATTAATCAAACAGCCTATTAAAGACAAACTTCTGTAGGTACTTATGAACATGAAGAATAAAATTCCGAAATAAGAATCCGAATAATATAATAATAAATAAATAAATATCGCTGGACATTACACACAGCGCCATCTAGTGCCACACTAAGCAACGAGGCTTGTGTCGTGGACACCAGAGAGTTGATATACTACATAGATACTTTTTGTTTGTAAATACATACTTATCATACATATAAAAATTCATGACTCGGAAACAAATGTCTATGCTCATCACACAAACACTTGCTCCTACCGGGATTCGAACCCGGAACCCTATGAACGTAAGGCAGCCTCACTACCGCTGCGCCATTCGGGTCGTCAATAAGAATCCGAATAAGAATCCAAGAAACTACACCTTTAAAAAACACATGCCAATTAACTTTACTTGAGGAAGTAGCTGACTTTTGTTTGTTTGATTCACTAGTGGTATCCCACAAAAATTCTTGCTATGAATTTATTTTACAATGTGCCAGTATTATAAAATCAATAATATAGACGAAGTTTATTAAGAACCTACATAATAAAGAAGCAATATTTTAAACCACTCATCAGAACTTGAATTATTCGGCCTGCCTAACTTCTGTTAAATTTCCAAATAATTGAGTTAATGTGATTTTACATAGCTACTATGTATAATATTTTGTGACGGTTGTTCCGGGTAGAATGATAGACTCATTTTTTAAATATTTTGTACATTTGGGGACATACAATTTAAGCATCTATTATTATGAGCTAGCAATAATCAATAGTTGTCATCAATACAAACAAATATTGCATGGGACAAAATCTTCTCAAGCGCCAGATATAACTCATCAAAGTTACAGTCTTCCCCATCAGTACGTACAAAATTGATTTTATTAGCCACTCATAAAACCCGTATTAATCAATATCTGGCATCAATACAAACAAGTATTGTATGGGACAAAATTTTCTAAAACATCACTTTTTTTTGCATTAATTATACCAGCTATTCATTAATCTGATTTTAGGCATGGCCATTATTTTGAAAATAAAGTTAGGCGGGCCTAGCTTCATGCAAATATTTTTCAATCCCTTTATAGGAGACCACCTAAGGCCGTAGTCAAAGGAGAGGTTATCCCCCCCTGAAACCTTGAAGACCTCACTGAATTGATTTCAACGAGCGTGCATCGTGATTGTGGGCGCTGAATTGAAGGTGCAAGGGGGTGATCTTGCACTGCTCTGTCTTTTATCTACAATTAAAGAGAAACAAGCCTATCCGAGGCTGAATGCTAGAACATTCAAGCTCCCTTCGCTCACTAATACATCTTGTTCTTTCTCTTATTACCATTTCTAAATGAATGAACAAAAATAACCTAATCTGTTTGAAGTGGCTTATTTCTCATATAGCTGAGTTTGAGGTCCTGGATTTGATTCTAACTCAAACTCAAAGCATTTATTTCAATTAGACCATTACAGGCACTTTTGAATGTCAAAACACAAAAAATAAACTAAGCTACAGTCCCTGTCACAGGGCATAATAACTTGTGAAAGTACTGTAGTTGCCCATTCGAAAGCGTATTCACTAGTTGGATAAGATGTTATTGTATTGGTTTATTTATGCTGCAATACTATTAAAAAAATGGCTAGTATTAGTGGTAACTATAATATATTTACTGGGCCCAATTCTTTAATAAAAAAATGTTATATCATCAATT
Organism: Standfussiana lucernea; assembly: GCA_964057025.1. Lineage (NCBI taxonomy): Eukaryota > Metazoa > Arthropoda > Insecta > Lepidoptera > Noctuidae > Standfussiana > Standfussiana lucernea. Next base: position 8,469,012 of record OZ059785.1, read on the forward strand.
CAATTGACTAAGAAGAAGATTACATATTGTTTGACATTGCTGCCAGAGATCCCTGTTTAAGAACTTGCGTTCCTTACAAATTTAAAATGATCAATAGCAGCAGATTTTTTTTTAAATATACTAGTATTTCGAACTTAATTCGCAAGTGCTATAGTATATTATTACAAATGGCTTGTGCTTAAATGATCCGGAATCAATCCCAAGACCCAACGCCCAGCAGTTGCTTGTGTAACCACTATGCCAATGCTTATATTTAATTATTATATCACATCTAAATAAAAAATCATTCCAATAACTCACATAAATACATAATAATCATTATTCAATGACTTGATACTGTGTATTAAATCATCAGCCTCAATAATATAATATTCTCCCAATCGAATTCCCCTTACTGCAGCCAACCTTAACAGAGACTAGCCAAGTCTGCTAGGCATACTACTACACATGGAGACATACCAAGCTAAACATTTCCATACATCATGGCCTCCCTTTGTAAAGATTTTCCTTACAATGAAAGATCCATTTATACTGGTCATAGTCCAACAACTATGTACAACTCAGTAGCCATAAAAGTCAAAGTCAAGTTAAGTCAATGTTATTTATTTGAGTAATCAGTGTCTTAATAATATTATAATTTATCTTACCCTTTCTTCTGGGAAGATATTGGACCCTTCCACCGCGTCTACTAAACCCAGGACTCCCCGAAATGTATCCGTAAGATTTGAACGGTTGCTGAAATGACAACAGAGGATTACAATATAAACATCTTCAAGATGTTAGACACAGGCCAAGGATCTATATAGGTTACATTGTATGTGCTTTGACTTAGACATGTTCCTGTCCCTTCCGTGCATTTGTAGCTGTGCAGTAGTAACAGGAACAAAAGTATAACTCGTAGATTATTTAATTACAAAGCTATAATGCAACTTCAAGCTAGTTAGTAGCTCGTAGTTTAGAAGTCTCAGTTTCTCATATTTTTCTGTTAAAAACTGAGAGCTCATCAACAAAGCTGCAAGACCACTCTAACATTCACATATAAACGAGTCTATGCCAGTGTCTTACAGAGTTCCCTACTGCTCTTTGCACATAGGGCGTAGAAGCTATTGGGAACACTAGTACATTATTGGGCTTAGTTACTTAGGTAGAATAATTGTAACGTTATTAGTGTACATAAGGTACTTAATAAAACAACGGCGTTTCTTTAATTTTACATTCAATAGTAGTGATATATGACAGGTTTTCAATAAGGTTGAATAAAAAAAATACACAGTACAAATGGAATATCAAAACTCACGCTTTTTGAGAATTTAGCATTTCCTTTCGTCTCTCCTCCTGGCTTTCAAATTCCCTGTCCTTATTTTTGTACATTCCATCGAATTTGGTTTTGTTAAACTTCTCTAGCACTTCATCCATGATTGGAAAATTGAAAATGGAAGATTGAAAAATGTAGGCGAGCTAGTAATTTAAACTAAGTAATTTAGAGCACTGTATCAGACTGTTAAACCAAAATATTAATGGAAATTGAAATTAAGGCACAGATGAAAATAAGAGCCGAGCAATTATTTATTTTGACATTTGCTCACGGACCGTTGACGGATCCGTCCACAGCTGCTGCTACAGAAATGTATTGATTTATTTATTATTATTAGTGTTGCAAACAGTTATTAGTTGCGTAAATTAATCGACTAATTACAAGGACGAACTTAATTCTTTTTTTTTTCTTTCGTATCGATGGCGCGACCCATTAAATTTCTTGGCCCAGTAGATGGCCACGTTAATTGCAGCATGATCTATAGCATTTTGTAAGTCCTATAATTTGAAGGTGTAGGAACACAGGACATTCCAGCAAGTGTGCCATGGTCTGGACGAACTTAATAAAAAAATCGTAGACCTAACAAAGTTTTATGGCAGACCTTATACAATCTAAATATTAAAGATCCATTTGGTATTGGTTTCCTATGTATTACTTAAATCGGGACAATCTTCTCAGCGACTTAATTAATTCGACTATTAAAATTAGTACGGCAACAATTCAAAATTGAGCAGTATAATAGCGGGAACTTTAAAAAGTGAAATTCTTGAACAATATCAAGCAAAAAAAAACGGTCTCAGTTCAGTATTTGCCTTTCTGAAAGTTTTATGGGTTTGTTTATGAGATTTTACTTTAGGATAACGATTATTAACTGTTTTGACGTAGGTAATATTATGATGATAAAACGATTTTAATTAATTTACTAATCAATCAAGTTTAATTTATGATTACCTAAGTATTTAGGCTTTAGAAGCAGTCGCGGCCCTGTGTGACTTCTTAGTGGTTATCAAACGTCCAAGTTAAAGTAATTCTTCGATTAGGACGCTTACGGTTACGACTTTACGACAATTTATCGCAAACATGATTCTGAGTATAGGTAATTAGTATTTTAAATAAGTACCTACATAAATATGGTTATGCAAAAAAAAAATTGTGAACGTATGATAACAATCATCACAGTATTTGGTATACCTACCATAATCAGAAAGGAAGGAAGAATAGTGGGAGGCCTTTGTCCAGCAGTGAAACAATATAGGCCAAATAAAAAAATAAAAGCCATGTCTGTGGCACTGTAGTAAGCTTTTAAATTATATCTAATTATATAAATATCTAATTTTAAAATATACCTATTAGACCGTTATTTTGTTGGTTCTCCTTTACAAACAAATATGTAATTAATCTTTCAGGGTTTTTTCAATTTGTCTGTGTATCTTCTCACAGTCGACGTATATATTGAATACCTACGGCTAAAGAATGACTTTGAACTAATGTACAGCAATGTACAGTCAGCAACGACAGGTGATTAACAGAAGTTCAGACTTTATAATTAATATTTTTGAGCATAATAGCACCAAAAATAATAATGTAACATTATTTTTAACGCTCATTCATAGGTCAATTTACACTCAACAGAAAAACTAAATTTGTTTTTCATAGTATGTTAATGCAAAATGAAAAAGTGACTACTGCAGTTTTATGAAAAAGTCCCATATCACAAAAACTAAATATCAAAAGTTATTTACGTTACAGTTACTAATCTAAAGCATATTAGGTTCCCAACGAGGGCGGTACCACCACCTAGTGGGCGCTGGAGCTTTTCATGGTAGCGGGTCCAAAGGCAAATGGGGGAAATTCCTCAAATTTAATTTTAAAAAAAAACACCTAGCTTTCTAAAATGTTAGTTTAAAACTATTTTGTAGAAGGGGGCGTTGGATTTTTTTTTCTTGTAAAGGGTGCGGTAGTCCATAAAAGGTTGGGAAACTATATGATCTAAACCTTCTAAAGTTTTTACGGCGAATATCTCATCATCCATTGACTTAAGAAAAAAAAGCATTTTTAGAACCTCGACATTAAAAGAGTTGTGGATAGACACCCCACAGATGTATGGCGAGCCACCCACAATTTTTTATTTCATCATTTCACATACTAAGTACCTTGTTTTGTAGTAGTTCATAGAAGACACCATGTTCTCCAAATTTCAACTGTGTGGTGCAAACAGTCTCGAAGTAAAATGGCTGAATGGACAGACAGAAAAGGTTCCGTTTTTTTGTCGATTGACTGCAGAATCCTAAAACCGGTAAGTACTTACGTACACTATATTTTAAGATAAATAACTTTCGACCCCAACATAGTTGGGAAAAGGCCAGGCAAATAATGAATGTTTACCCTATAGTTTTTGGTGTCATTTAGGCGATATTAGGCAGGTATTCCTACGTTACCGCATTTAGGTAATATTCTTACTAAGGCAGGTACTTAACTACTTATATAATTCTCTATCATCTCCATATCTGTTCCACATGGTATTCAGGGATATACAGAACAGCAACACAGAACATACGTAAGTTTAACACTAATGTATTAAACCTTCCCGAATGGTAAAAGAACGCGGTTGAAAATAAAAAATGGCTTATTATCCACTTATTATCCAGATAAAAATACAATAAGCATGTCTGCAAGTACGAACTTATTTTTGCATCAGAATTTGTTTCATTCAGACCTAGCCGAATATAATTTCCTTATACTTGAATTGGCAGGTAGACATGCAGTGGCCCGAAAGTCTGACAACTTACTTATTGACTTACCAAAGGTAAGACTGGTTGTTAGACATATCGTATTACCTACCTACTGGATAATACGATACCCATTGGTAACTTACCATATAGGCACTAATTGGGTTGTGGAAGTCAAAAAGGCAGTCACTCCATGTAAAATACTGTTATCCCGCTGCATCTGGTTAGACTGGAAGCCAACCCCGACATAGCTAGGAAAAGGCTAGGCAGATGGATGTGATACTAGAATTGTATACCTACAATGAGTACCTACACAATTGGTGAATCACAGGAATCAAAAAGTAAAATACGTTTTATAAAATAGGATCTGGGAATACAGGTAAGGTTAGTGACCTTTGTTAAATTGGGTCACTTCAATTTTTTCATGAAATACGACAATTCATTACAGTTAAGGTCAGAATTATTCCGACACAGTTTTTCTGAATTAAGATAAATAATATCATTCAGGTATCTATTAAATTACTATACTTATTTAGTGTAGTCACGGAATAATTCATAATCAATCTGTTGGTTATTGCTTTCCGCACTACTCATTCTGTATTTGAATTTGCCGCGTAATGTGGTCCGTTGGATGTCGAAGCCTATTTTTGTGTTTTTATCATGTGTTCTGTGGTTTTACAATGTGAAATAGACTTTTAAATTATGAATTATCTTTATGATCATAGATTTTAGTCAATTACCTCTAACGTTATTAAAGCAAATTAGTCGTTTCAGTACTTGTTAGTTGCACTTAATATGAAGTGGTGTTGTTATCAAAGTTTATTTCCTCGAAATATGGAAAGAATTTTTCTAGGTTTCTTGTTCACATGCCCTAGCACTGGCATACAATACAGAAATGCTAGTGCATCTGTTGTTGATCAAGCATCAACGTGTTAAAAGCAAAACATTAGTTACTTTTGTAATACCAAATTCAAGTCGTTATTATTTTATGAATTAATGAAATGTGGAATTTATTGTTATATAATGCTTGCATACCTTTTTAGACTTATAAAACGCCTCCATGTGTGCGGTGATTAACGGTAAAATAATATTTAATTTTAGAGGTACGAAATCCTTAGTGTACGAGTACGAGTATGACTTGCATTTGCATTTCGTTGATTTTAGTTCTCAAATTTTATGATTTGTTGACATGAATGATGTAACCAACATTTTATTACCACATTTTGATTTAAAGAAGTGTTCATGGAGTTTATTTTCCGATCATCTCCATCGAGATCTATGCTTTGGAATGAGCGAATACAGTCGTTTCAGTGTTATTATACTTTTGTCTTGGCTTCAAATTTAAATTGCTTTAAATTCATAATGTACAAAATGTTAGGGGAAATTATATCTTAGTATGGCAACATTTGTCGCTAGTCAACGGACATAGCCGACAAATTCCGAACGTGTGATTAGGTCACGTGGTACTTTTGGAGTCTTCGTCGTGGCGTAGCTTGTTCAGCTGCTCGTCGAAGCGGCTGTCGGACGGTCGCCTCTCAGCGAGACGGCGTACGATGTAGCGGCCATTTTTGTTCTAAGTTCATAATAGCGTGCGCATATTTTAATGTATTTCGAAGGACATTTAGGCAATTTTCACGATGACTATTATAGTTTTCCTAATAGATACTTCAGCCTCTATGAACCAAAGAGCTTATTTGGGCGGACGCCCAACGTTGCTCGATGTAGCCAAGGGCGCTGTGGAAACGTTCGTAAAGGTACGTGCAGTGTCATCGACTCGTCAACCGCCTCGTTTTTGTGATCGATTTGTTTATCGCGTGTTAGTGTGTTGGACTGATCAATTTTATTTCATAGGTTCGTCAACGTTCCCCCGAAAGCAGAGGCGACAGGTATATGCTTCTAACTTTCGAAGAACCACCCGCGAACATCAAGGTTAGTATATCAGAATGAACACGTTAGCGAAGATTTTCTTGTGGATTGTGCATAGATGTGAGTGTTATTGCCGGTTCGGTAGTGTCTAAATGTCAAACACCGTAATCTGCTACCCAGAACATTTACATATTTTGAAAGTGTGAAATTTACTGAAATAGACAGCACGACGTAAACAGGACGAACCGCCGCCGTTGCTGCCTCCGCGATAGCGCTCGCTACTGCGCGCTCGTCGCACACTCTCATTGGCCGAGACCGCACACTACGAAATGGCGATTTGGGGGGAAATTTAAACTGACTCATACAACACAACCAATTAACATCTTATAAGCCTGTTAAATGTATTGTTCTGAATTTATGTAGTGAATGATAACATGCATTGCATTCCAAGTGCAGCTTGTGGCTAATCATCAATGGTGTCCCCTTAGCCACTGTTATCAATATGGCATATTTCCTGAAGTGCTTGTACAAATACTGGATACTTACTCTTATTGTTATTTTTCAGGCTGGTTGGAAAGAGAATCTTGCAACATTTATAAATGAATTAAAGAATTTGCAATGTCTGGGCTTGACAACAATGGGTGCGGCCTTGAAGCATGCCTTTGATGTTCTAAACATAAATCGCATGCAGACTGGTATTGACACATATGGCCAAGGAAGATGTCCATTCTATCTTGAACCTTCTGTTATTGTTGTCATTACTGATGGAGGAAAACTATCAAGCAATGCTGGCATTCAGGAAGAGGTGAGTCGCTGGACATTTTATAAATTGGTCTACTATTTTTTACCATTTACTTATCAGTTCATCAGATGCATAATCATTATGGTAGTGATTACTATTTATGATAAAAATTGAAGTATTCTGTCTTTTGAAGTTTTTTGTATTTGAACAAATATTTCACCCATTTCCGTTATCATGTTCATATTCTCATAAACTAAATTGATAAAAATACATAGTTGCAGTTAAATTATGCTTTGTTTACATACATATAATTATATTTCAGTTTGGGTATTTCTTTTTGTTTCTGAGTTGACTTTGATTTGTGCAGCAGCAGATTGTAAAAGTTATTATTTATGAGCCTTATGTGTCCCACTGCAGGACAAAGGCCTCCCTTGTGTCTTTCCATTTTTCTATATCTTGGGCTATTTGGGCCCAATCCTGTGTCCAAGAGTCCAGCTCGTCATAAAATCTTCTTCTGGGTCTAAAGATATATATTTTTTTAATGTTTGACCAATAATTCTCATTAGCTGAACGTCTCAGCAAGTGATAAATTATATTTTTGCAAAAGATGTCTTCATTGACTGGCTAAAAAAAGAAACCTTAAGCATTTATTTCAATTAGGCCATTTATAGGCAATATTGAATGTAAAACTTAAAAAAGAAATAGTAGTGATTTCAGTTACCCATTTGCTAAGGTGGAAGCAACACTAACATGAATTGATATTAAGTGGCAAGTGTAGCTACTGGCACTGCCTAACTAAAGTATCACAACTAATGTGCTTTTCAAATTATCTTATCTAACCATGGCTTAAGCTGTGTTGAATTGGTGTTTTAAAACAGTCATTGAACCAATGTTCTATGCATGTTGCTGCTTAGTGAACACATTAAACTGCTTACTTTTTAAAATTTATTTGCAGCAGTTAGCTCATTTTATTTTATTACAATACTAAATTGGATAGAATAAGAGGATGACTAATGTTTATACATTCTTCTTGTAAATATTACATTATTACATGGTCATTAATTTAAATCGAACTGCAGGTATGGATTGAGTTATCTGAAAAAAAAAAAATATTATCTGGCAAAACCTGTAGCGCGCCACCCTCAGATTTTGACACTCCCTATAAATGACGTTCAATATTAGTAAATAACAAAAATCCGGCCGGTTCCGTAGCACCAAAAAATATAAAAACTCTTAATGCTCATTCATAGGTCAATTTACACTCCACAGTAAAACTAAATTTGTTTTACATAGTATGTCAACGAAAAACAAAGTCACTGCTGCAGTTTTACGACAAAGTCCCATATCTCAAAAGCTAAATATCAAATTTTATTCAAAGCAATTTCCATTTAATGATATTTTTACGTTCTACAAAGATACATTTTTTTAAGAATTTTCCTCTTTAAACATTAGAGACACAATTTTTACAGCTTTGGAAGCCAATATCTCATCAACCATTGACTTAAGAAAAAAAGTGTTTTAGTAACCTCGATATCAATTTTTAAGAGCTATCGATAGACACCATATGACCACACAGTTATAACATAACATCACGCCTGTGATCCTCAAAGGGTTAGGCAGTGGTGTACCCATAGTATACCCACATTTCGCCAGTTATGTTTTAAGTCCCATGTAATGGGGGCGAGCCTGTTGTCATCAACCGGGCAAAACTGGATTCAATTTCGTATTTACTTAATTTTAATATCCATTCTTGACTTTAGCAAACAGTTACACTTATTAAAAACTTATTCTTATAAAAGCTGATAGTAAAACAATTCTGTTAATAACTATTTGTCTAAGATGCAGTAAGTTTTATTATTTTTGCTATAACCTACTTAATGCAGACGTCATAAATATCCACAAAGAATGATGCACTTACATTTTGGCTAAGGTCTGGCGCACAAATACCTACTTAGTTGAGATTCTACGACCGTATTGATCGTCTCGATTTTCAGAATTCCGATGCTGGTTTTTAGCTTTCATTCAATAGATCCTGCATCATCATTACCTATAACATATAGGGTGGATGGAACATAGACGCACAAACGAAAACGTATTCAGGAAATCCGTCCGAACACCCACATAGATGTTTAATTAAAAAAAACCCTAAAAAATGTCTTACAAAAGTGCAATACCTACCTACACGGTCAAAATGTATGGAATTTGGAATAATGTACTGTACTGAATACGCGGTATTCGTTTGTGTCTCGATGTCCCTTCCACCTAATCCATCTTGTATTTGAAAAATATCAGGCTTCTGGATTTTTCTGATAGAAAAGAAGAATAAGATAGATAATTAATCTATCTTGCGATTAATGCTTTAGCGTAGGTTGGTTGATATAGTCTCGATAGCAGTCAGCAGCACCTCTATTCGTTGTTCCACTTGTCTATCGCTACTGCTTTAACAACACTTGACTGTCGGGTAAAAAGTAGCCTTGTGTGTGCAGAACCTAAGTTAAACCTAGTTGTATGACTCTTAGGTAACATCGCATCTCTGGTTTGGAGGTCGCGCATGCTTTATTCAAATTTCACCAACAAGTGTTTCATTTGAATACCTACTGTGTCAATAGACTAAGAATATACATATACTTTTGGGAAAGTATTTATTCTCTAGCAGTGAAACTATTAGTTACTCAAACTTATCAGAGTTCATTTACGATTGTCATGGCGACTTGTCCGTGGTATCTAGATTTAGAGATAACATTTGATGACTCAGATGGACAGTTGTTTTTTTTTCTATCTCGCTGAATTCATGAACGAATACAAATTTGGCGTCTTTCGCTACATACAATACGCACACTTTCAATCGCAAACGATTCTTGAGCTGTGGTTAATCTGTGGAAGCAAATCAGCAATCTATGACTTTACAACCTCTGACTTGTCGGAGTGAAGTCTTCCTCTGAGTTGATCAACAAACGATTCTACAAGTCTGTCTATGAAAATTACTGCAATGAGCCGTGTTTGTAAGGTTGAAGCCACACAGCTAGGAGCTTCGCTTGGTGAGACGTAGCTCGAGTTGATGGAAAATTAGTCATGCAGTGTCGGTAGATTGGCAGCAAGCGTCAGACTCGCTACAGACATCGGGTTGACCTGATTCGACAATATTATCGCCGAATAATGCCGTTATTGTAATATTGTCGAGGTTTTAACCTCTGGAACATCAGGTCCAGAGGTTAAAACCTCGCCTCTCATGCATGAGGTTGTGGGTTCAAATCCGGGCAAGTACCAATGGGAGTTTTTCAATTCATATGTACTTTTCTAAGTTTATCTTGGATATCACAGTCATCAGTGAAGGAAAACATCGTGAGGAAAACTGGACTTATAATTAATACAAGTCTGAAATCGCTAACCCGTCTTGACCAAGCGTCGTGATCAATGCTCGTACCTTCTATGTAGGAGAATAGGCCTTTGCCCAGCAGTGGGACAGTTACAGGCTGGTATTTTTTTATTTTTATTAATGCCGACTTGGCCAATGTAATATAGTTATACCATCCGTTGGTTCGCTAGGAGCATGTTACTTCGCAGCTTAGCGTACTGTTCGACTAACGTTATATAGGGAAACTACGTGTGAAAACTTAAAACGACAGTCCCTCCGATCATCTAGCTATACCTACCTCCAACCGTTCATTTGAGCGCCCTCTTTGATAGGAAGGTAATGACCGTATATCGGTCACTTTAACGCTCGTCACATTTTATAACGTGGGAACCATTCTCTAAGTCATTATTATTAACAGTTTTGTCAATAATGTTTCTTTCAGTTTAATCTGCCCATGAACTGCCCAATACCTGGTTCAGAGTTGACGCGCGAGCCATTCCGATGGGACCAAAGACTATTTTCGTTGGTGCTGCGCCTTGCAGGGACACCAGCCGTCGAGAGGGATACCGGCCTAGTACCTTCCGACTCTTCACCTATCGACGCAATGTGTGAAGTTACTGGCGGTAAGTTACTATACCATACCAACTTGCTTCTATATGACATTTATCTACATATCTTTATCTAAAAAAAGTACCCATTCAAGATTATTTTGTAAACAAACAACTTTCAAGATATCTTTCTTATGTAAATATTAGAACGAGCTTTAAAATATTTGGGTAGATTCTTTAACAGATAATAATAAGCTAAAATATCAGGGATCTTAAGCTGTTGTAGAAATTTTATATTAACAGGGGATAGTAAGCCCTTTAGAAAACCAGTCCAACTAGTTTTTGTGCTGTTCATTTAGAGTCAAGGTAGATGTATGTATTCAGATATAAGTATACATTATACTGCGGCGTTAAATGTTGGCTTAATTTAACGGCCTGTCAATTTTTTATATACTTTAGGCAATATACTACTCTGTCAAGAAAGTACCGGGAAACGATCAATAATACACAAAATGTTATTTATCCATAATGTTAGTTGTTCATCGCCTTCAAATTGTGTTCCTTCAGATTACCATATACTTACGCCAACGAATAATCCAATCATCAAAACATTTTTTAAACGCTTTTTCCGGAATTGAGTTCAGTTCTCGCCGCGAATTCTCCTTTATGTCTTCTACCGAATGAAAACGGGTGCCACGAAGTGGTAATTTGAGTTTAGGAAGAAGAAAGAAGTCGGCTGGAGCGATATCTGGTGAATAAGATGGTAGCTCGATGGTATTTGTTGAGTTTTTGGTAAAAAATTCATTATCGTGAATCCAAGAATTTTCTTTCCACAAATTGGCCATTTTCGTCCAATTTGCTCTCTAAAACGCCGCACAACACTGCGAAAGTCAAAGAAAACGGTCAACATGACTTTGACTTTTGATCGACTTTGGCGTGGTTTTTTTTGTTTCGGTTCAGTTAGGTGCCACTCCGAAGCTTGTTGACTAGTTTGCATGTCAAACTCGTAAACCCACGTTTCGTCACCAGTAACAACGCGTTTCATGAATGTTGGGTCGGAATTGACTCGTTCTCGACTCATATGCGAATGAGTTTTTGGAGAAAATTCTGGCCTTTTGGGACTAGCCGAGCGGCAACATGTTTCATAGTTCAAACCCAAGTGATTATTTAAAATGGTACGGATCGACTCATGAGACACAGAAAGTTCAGCGGCTATCTCTCTCAAACTTGAATGAGGATTTTCAGTCACTATTCCTTCACTTTTGCTCTGTTAACTTCAGTTGAAGACGTGGATGGCCTACCAGAGCGAGGCAAATCTTCCATCACATCTCGACCGCTTTTGAACGCTTTGTACCACTCATAAGCACGTGTTTTTGATAAAGACGATTCACCGTAAGTAACATTTTCAGGGACTCAAATTCCATTGGCGATGCAAAATTTAAGACAAACTCTGTTCGATGTTTTTGTCCATTATGTATATATTAAACTCCGCGGCCAATCTAACAACAAAAAAAGAACAAACAATTCAATTTGGAACCATAAACAAATCATCCATTCCCGATACTTTTTTGACTGAATGTAGTTTTTTTTTAATATGAATAAATTAATTTGTTTTATGCGATAAACTTTATTTTGCCATATAAAAAAAAATTTACACCATTATGGCTTTAACTTTATTACCTACAAAAGAAGATTGTATGATTTTCCTGTTAAATTTTATTTGAACGGAAATATAACAGTAGTTTTTGTTGCGTGAATCAAAATGCGTGTTCAATTTCCCGGTTTTAAGTTGCATGTGTCGTGGTGGATATTTTTATAACCAGAACTCAATCGGAGTATAAAGCTACCTGTCTTCGAAATATCTCAGCAATGGGCCCTCGAAACGAACCAAAAAGGCTAGCATTATGCCTTGAGTCGAGAATTTCCTAATCATCGAAATCTGACATATCCGAAAATTAAGGCACAACGCAATCAAAACTCATTTTTAAATCAAAACTTATCAGAAAACAGACCTTACAACTACTGGTTTTGTGGACTTGCGCTTTTTTTTTAAGAAACTATGCGTTTGGCATCTGTAATGTTACCATTAGATAATTGATTTAGCTGTGCCGAATTATTTAAAAACCAACAGTTAACGCGGTTGGTTATTCTATACGTTTTTGAATATATTTTCCTTGGGAACCTCTTTTCCAGAACTCGTTTCTAATTTGTTTTATGACGAGTACTGCCCACTTAAGTTCAACCAAGACAGGATAGCCACCCACAACTTAGGACTCTTTATTTAGCTATCGATTAACTTGATAGCAAATCTTTTAGACGTCTCTTACATCCACAGGCCAAATCAAAGGCCTAAATGATCTAACGTCATGTCTACGTAATAAAACAGTTAAGGAAAACATCGTAGGGATACCGACATACCTATCCTAGAACCAAAAAAATCAATGACTCACCAACCTGTACTAAGCCCGCCTGATATGATCCTGGACCTAATATTTTTATATTGAATAAATAATAAATCCCTTATAATATCCAGGTCGTTCATACTGCATCACCTCCCACCGTATGTTGATGCAGTGCATCGACAGTTTGGTTCAGAAAGTGCAGAGTGGTGTGGTGATTAACTTCGAGAAGATTGGCCCCGACCCGCCGCCTATAGAAGGGGCCAACAAAGGAGAGGGCGAAGGGGATGAAGCCAACCATGAGGCAGAGAAAGAAGTGGAGGGGGTTGATGGGGAGAGGAATGGAGTAAGTAGTTGTTTTTTTTTTCTAGGAAACTTAACTTTTCTCGTGTCTACACTAGTCATACGAGAATGCTAAAGCCGTGCTAATAAGATTTACCAGCTAGCAGATTTTTGATATGGCAGTCTTGTCCAAGGATCGCTGAACGAAATGTAACTTGCTGAGGCTCTTCTCTGTGACCTTTACAATGTACCCTGCATGTTCCATAGCATAACTTAGTCTTATTATTTTTCCAAAATCAAACACACTCACTTCACATCTATTAATCCCATAAATGTGTTCATTGCTTTTGTTCTACACTAATGGTTTATTATCTTGGAGAACTTTAATCCATTTGTTGCGCTTTCTCCTATAATAGACATAAACGTAGATACGTGGCTGCACCTTTTGTATTTTTCTCTGAGATCGATGATACTTCTGCAAAGTTACGAGTTCTTCAGTTTAGTTACGAAACCTCAAAAATAAGCTAAATCAAACTTAGGAATTATAATATCAAAGTAGAAACATACAAATGGAGTAGGCTACCTTAATTTTCGATTAATAATACCAAATAGGGTGATAACAACCGGTATTACCAAGGGGGGGTATCGTGTTGAGGTCAGAAAATACTGGCGCTCGGCTGCATCTGGGTAGACTGGAAGCCGACACCAACATAGTTGGGGAAAGACTAGGCAGATGATGAATATCCAACAAGTTAAAAAAAAAAAAAAAAACGAAGTATGGCAGAAGAAAGTGGAGGCCTATGCATGAGATATATATAAGTGGGTGATTCCACGCTGAAGTGATGGTGATGTTGGATAGTAAGTAAACTTCTTAAGCTACAAATGGCCTTCTCATACAAACATCGGAATCCTAAACATATTTAAAGTAATAATAGCTTTAATAAGTTCTTCACTTTTAAACATTATCCACCTAGTATGTATATGATACTTCTCTTAGTCACGCATAGCGTAACTACCTATAATGATAAGCAAGTGCTTTGTGACGCAAGTGTTGGGTGCAAAGCCCTAAGCACAACACACCTAATCTATTAACGTGATGTCGTTTATATTTCTAAACCGAACCATAGACTAAACTGACGAAACTTATTTTAAATTCCAAATTGAGGTAATAGAATAATTCACAAAACTTAATAAAAAAAACGTACAGTGTTCCCCGTAGGATTAGAAAGAGGTACTTAAAGTACATCCACATTACGCCAGTTTATATCCTATGTGTTAGGTGGCGAGCCATTTATATATAATATCATATTTATAGTACTTATACCATTTCCAACATTTTCTTGGCCCTAATTCTAGAGTTTCCAAAAAAAAAAAAAATTAATAGATTATAGAATCTGGGTGAGTACCCCTAATAAGAAAATAATTTCAATAGGTCAATTCACCAATTATTTGAGCAGTCGGTATTCATTAATCGGCTCAGTAATTAGGTGGCCTATTTTTCTATTACTCAAATGTACAGTCAACTTCAAAAGAAAATGACTTATGATAAAGAAATAACCAGTGGTGTTTTTTTTTGTCTATGATAGGTATTCTTAGAAAAGAAAGGTGTTCTTACTTATGAAATAAAATAATACGGAGAAGGCTTGTCCTTTTGTAAGGTTTCCTTTATAAACAACACAGTCTGGAACTTTTCAACATTTTCTTTTTCTTAACAAAACAGCCAAGAGTGACGTCATTAGTCACTTTTTGAAATAGGAACTTCAACAAAAGATTGAATCCTTCCAAAGTCAGGAGCAGGCTATAGATAGATCTTTAACAAAGAGGTGTACGCAACCGTTATTTCAAGTCGTAATTGCTTAACTTGGGATTTGTTTGTTTTCTTCTTCTTTTATTAGATTTCATGTAACAAGGAACAGTCGTCATTCAGATTAAAATAAACACTTGGTCAATAGATTAGTTACGGCGGCAATTTGTATAAGCCGTAGTCGCTGCTGTCAGTCAATCTTTTAAACTTTTTTACGCGCTTTACACTTGACTGTTCACGCCAAAATAGATTATTTAAGTACTAAAAGAGGATTTGATGAGCCAGGGGGCGTACCACGCTTGACGATTCGTCGGTCAGTCGACAGACAACGACTGGTAAAAGCTAATACTTACTACATTTCTCCTTTTTTTTACAGCGTTGGAACAACACCGGCCAGTACCAAACTCAAACCCCAAACCCGAGCGGTCCCAGTGCCCCTCAAGCTTGGCACTCCTGCCGCCGTCTCATCTACGTGCCGCGGACAGTCGCGCAGAAAGGCTTCGCTGTCGGCTTCTGGCCTATACCGGAGTCCTTCCGATCCGACCCTAACGCGCAAACATTGGTATGTATAAGATTTTTTTTTGGTATTATTTTGAGTATAAATGTAGGTGGTTAATTATAAGAAAAAGAGTAAGGGAAGACCAAAGAAACGATGGATGAGTGTAAGATATATAGTTAGAAAGGCGGTGACTAGAAATGAAAGTAGATAGGGAAGTATTCTACAGAAGACGATATTCTACGCCGGCCCCAAACCACAGTATGAATATACACAGTATGGAAACTAATTATCTAGGCGTCATTGAAGCAATAGGCTTCTAAAGTTTTTGATATGGTTTTTTTTTTGTTTACATTTTTGTTCTGTACTGGATCAATCAATCGAATTTAAATAACTAGCTTATAAATACAATTTAAAAAGGTAAACAACAACTTTTGTAAAAAAAATACTGTCCTATTTCATTATATTTATCAGCTCAAAACTCAAAACCGCCTCATTCTGGATTTACAAATAAGTTCACGAATTAATTATGATCGATCACACGGACTTATAATCCGATAACGATTAAAACAATAATAATAAATCATTCTTACCTTTCAAAATCAGCAGGAAGTTTAAAATACGATTGCTCCGATTTTGATGAAGCCGAGTTCAAACAGCCGTATACCTCGCAATACATTCGTGGCATTTTTAAAAATATCGCGGACATTAACTTAAACGTGACCACTCGTCTTGACGCAGACCTCACTACTGAGAGCACCGCGACTAACGCTTAGGAGTCTCGTCGTTGCGCATGTTTGTGTGAGTGCCGTTTCGAGCGTTTGTAGGTGGTTTCCGTACTGTCCATATTTATACTGTGCCCAAACCCTAATATATTCGGATAAGGGTAGGAGTTTGATGATGATGACGGCTTGATTTGATAACAATAACCCAATTGTGACTATTTTAAAATGAAATTTAATAGGCTTTCAGAGTCTGCTCGATATGATAATAAACTAAACTTCATAGTTGTAGTTAGATCAAACAATTACAAAGTCAGCTGGCCAGTCCATTTGGGGCTAAAATTGTTTTAGTTTTGTTAGCTTGGTATACAAGCTCAATATAAAATCAACAGAACCAGGCTTATTTATATTTGGTTAACTCTGACGTTGTTGCAACCATAATCTTTACCATGTTATCGTCGAAGCGACAATTAATTATGAATCATTCATGTTAAACATTTCATCGCAATAAACATTTCAAAGAAATTAAACTTGTAATTTAATCATTACCATAATATATTCTAAGCATTACCGCATTTAATATTTAACATTAAAACTGCTACAACAGTTGTTGCGACCTATCATACTTCCCATGGCCAACAGGTCGATTTTCTTATTAAACAACAAACAAAGCTCACTTTGATCACGATGTTTTGGTTCACATTCGGTCTTCACGATTCTCGAAAATGACATAGCAATGTTTGTTTGAAAAGTTAACATTTTCATGTTCAGTAAACATGAAAGCACAATAAGTTTAAGTGCATATAAAGAAATAAAACGTGTGCAGTATAGGATGCCTGTTTTTACGCCGTTCGGGGACACGACCTTGGCATGAATTGGTTGATGTATGCAGTTTGTGTAGTTGCGTTTACACTTAGTTGTTACAGCTTTGAGAATCTACTGAATGATAGCTAGTCTTTCAACAATTTTTCATTTTCAATTTATGATTATTTGTCTACCACTTCCTTTGTTCTTATAAAGTGGGGGCGCTCATTACACTCTATTAAGTTGCCGTGCAAAGTTGATCGATTTCATATTTGTTCAAGAAATTGTGTCAAGTTTATAGGGCCATCAACCTATAAATTCCATCATTAGCAATGCTAAATGGTTCTATGCAGAACTTTATAGTGTGTAACTACTAGACAGTGATTCCATTATTTGAATAAATTGATTAATTTGAAGGAGCTCGTGGCTAAAACAGCTAGGGTAGGCTCGTGTCGGTAGATCTTTGGCAGTCGTCACAGGTAGTTTTAGTGGCCTGAAGGTCTGACAACCAGTCTTACCAAGGGGTATCGTATTACCCAGTACTAACTGGATTGTGGAGGTCAGATAGGTAGTCTGTCCATGTAAAACACTGGTATTGAGCTGCATCTGGTTAGACTGAAAGCCGATCCCAACAGTCGGGAAAAAACTAGCCTTATGATTATTAATTTGAATAAAAATGTGGGTGGAACATCTCTGCCCAACCCTTCGGGGATTACAGGTGTGATTATGTAATATAACAAAATCTAGCTCTCGTCAATAAACTGTTTTAAAGGCAAGTTAATACTCAAAAAACCTTTTTGGTAATTTCCAGCCACCTCGGTCTGCACACCCAGTAGTGAAGTTCACATGTTCGAGTCAGGAACCGATGGTGATTGACAATCTGCCCTTTGACAAGTACGAGTTGGAGCCCAGTCCATTGACACAGTTCATATTGGCCAGGAAACAGCCTACCGTCTGTTGGCAGGTAAGATAAATACATAATATATAAAGTGTTATGTAAAGTTAAGTTGTTGATAAATTTGTGCAACAGATAAAAATAAAACCGTTGTTGATTACACCTATTTATAAAGCATTTTAATATAGCTGTGGTACACAATTAATGCAGGAATCTTACATACTTATCTTAAAATAAAAACTTGTCTTCATTTTCATTTAAAAAAAGAACACGAAAAATAAAACTGTCATTTTACACCATTCATAAATCACGATGATTCTTAAATCATCGTGGCAATAACCTCTGTACACGCAATTTTCGTAAACAAAGAGTAACTAAAGATATTAGCAATTGACTCCAATTTGAATTAATTTATTATGTAGGTTACCTTGTATAATGTAAACAAACTATCAAATTGCATTCCACTAACAAGATAATGTGAGCAATTAATTCTATTATGTGTTTATAATTCATTGAAGATGGCCCATGTTTGTATCTGTCAAAACGATTTAAAAGACTTCTTGGGCGGACATTGGGAATATTGTCATACAAAAATTTTTATGCCTAACGTTTTCGATTTTGACATACAAATGCTACCTTACAAGCGGGCGAGACAGACCGATTTGTTACTAAGTAGTAACAAGTTTCAGACTACGATTTATTTATATCTAGATTTATTTTTAAATGTTTTTGGTATCTGCATTTTTTACAATTATTATTGTTTGTTTTTGTATGGCTAATGGCTAGTATCTAGTCGCGCCACAAAAGAGCCCTCCCGACGTCATAGAAGTTTACTTAAAATAGAATAGATAGTTTTTTGCTTATATCAGTACAGTGTGGGACAGTTTACGAGTTAACTACATAGTAATGATTCCATTCGATGGACCTAATAATTACTGCTTCAATGGCTATGTTAGGGTCATTCGTTGTGGGCGTGGTAGCAATCTATTAGCTTGATAATGTTCT
Organism: Standfussiana lucernea; assembly: GCA_964057025.1. Taxonomy (NCBI): domain Eukaryota; kingdom Metazoa; phylum Arthropoda; class Insecta; order Lepidoptera; family Noctuidae; genus Standfussiana; species Standfussiana lucernea. The sequence continues at coordinate 8,487,974 of OZ059785.1, forward strand.
TTTATACAAATAAGCAGTCACACAGTAAAAGTTGCTGAATCTTTTTTGTATTTTGAACTAAATAAGCAGCCCATAATTGGTGATTCTTAGGCCTGCTAAATGCTTTATTTGAAGCTGACAGTGCCAGAATGTATTGAAGTTTTAAATATTTTTAGCATTTATTCTATTGATTTTTAACCGACTTCAAAAAAGGAGGAGGTACTCAATTCGGTTTTTTTGTTTGTTACCTCTTATCTTAGTAATTTATAAAATGATTTGAAAAATTCAATGGATATATTTCCCGATTGGTACCATTGAAATTTCATCAAAATCAGTTCAGTAGTTTGGTTTTTAAATCAAAATAGCAGGAAAAAACATGACATCCAAGTAAAAGAAATTGCGAAATTGATATTTGACAAGGCTTTGTGTGTGATACGATAACAAAAAGGGTAAAATAAAAAAAAATTTGGAAAAAAAATTACCGACTTTCAAAAAAAAAAACAAAAAAATGGAAAATAACTTTACTTTCGGAAGTCGGTGGCAAAAAAGTCAATGAAAGAAACAATAGTCACCGACTTCCGAAAGTAATGTTCTATTTTTTTTTGTTTGTTTTTTGGGAAGTCTGTAATTTTTTTGCAAAAAAGATTTGTCTATGGGTGGTGCAAGCAGCTCTAAAAATAATTTTGGCAAGATGTTTCCTTGTATTGTATAACAGCCGGTGTCCGCAACTCCACGTCCACAGCGCGTATTTTGCGTGCGGATTATCGGACATTAGTCCTTTTAATGTTTGGAATGAATCTGTGTACTAACAGTTACCTTTAAATATTTCCAGGTGTTCGTAGCCAACAGTGGTTGTAAGAACTCTGAGATCAACCACCCATTTGGCTACTTGAAAGCGTCAACGAACTTGACTTGCGTGAACTTGTTCGTGTTGCCGTACAACTATCCGATGTTGCTGCCTCTTCTCGACGATCTGTTCAAAGTTCATCGGTGCAAGCCCACTGCGGAGTGGAAACTGGCGTTTCAGCACTATCTAGACAGAATGCCATCTTACTATGTCGCGGTAAGTTGAACTAAACTGAAAATCATTCTTGTAGAAAATATTAATAAATATTAATATTTTTTCCATGTTCGTGAGACATAATCATAAGGAAACAAAGGCATATTGAGAAATAATTATGCAAACTAATGAAAATAAATCATCTTTTGCAATATTTACGAATCAAGTATACTACCAATAATTTCTAAATTATGAATCAATTTAAAGTATTTTTAAATTAATGAAAATGAATGGTTTCTTTTTCCAGCCTCTTCGCAGAGCATTGACGAAAATGGGAGCTTCCGCACAACTTCTACAGAGTTTGATTCCTGACTCTCAAGACAACTCCCTCAGCTTCTCTGTGTTGAATTATTTGAAAAGACTGAAAAATCAAGCTAAAGTTGAATTCGAGAAGCTCTGTGCTGACGTCATTAACAAATCTTCCAGCAATAATACGCAGAAGGTAATTAAAATCTCCATTTCATATTTATCAATGTCCCAATCTGTATTCATTGTCCAATCTTATATTGTACGCTCGAGTAAACAATTTCTATCCAATTAGCCTTTAATTCATGCATCAAGCATCTGAACAATTTAAAGTTGTTTAGTTGATGATGATGATTACACAGTAAGTCTGGGAGTCTGGATTTGTGGAATAAGCGCATTTTCTATAAAATAGAAATTTAAAATAACTTGCGTGATGTCCCAATCTGCATTAAGAAGTGTGTTCTATAAACACCTCTACCCAAACCTTTGTGGAACACACAGCACAGCTGTGATAATATGTTGTAATTAGTCCATGATTAAAGTTAATAAAACTACTAAATCACATTTCAGGTAGCCGAAAGCGTTCGAGTAATGCCTCGGTCTCCTCTACGGAAGGACTTGACAACGCATCCGTGTCTACAAGACAAGTTCTCAGCACTTCGCGATCAGTTAAACGAGTTCGGCGGCTTCGTCGTTGGGCTCTCGCGAGGCAGACATAAGACGCAAGCGCACACATATAGGAATCCTTTCGATATACAAAGGAGAGATTTACTAGATCAGGTAAGAAAATAATCAGTGAGGTAATAGCGTAAAACACTCATATTCCCAATGCTATTCAATTTGAGAATTCATTTGAATACGAATTTCTTTAAAATCTTTTGGAATTCTATAGTATCTCAATTGGGGTGCTGGTATGTTGCTTAACTGGTTCTCTGTCCTTTACGATACTCAGGGCTAATTCAAGGGCTACCAGATAACAAGATAGGTATCAGAATTAACTTGTAGGCAGACAACAATAAAAATACCTACCTAACCGGTAGTATTGCGTCGCGTAACTTAAGAAAAATCATGGAATCAGGCTAGCGGAACTGGAAAGGACAGCAAAATATATTAGCATCACTATTTATGTCACTTTACGTAAAACGTTAAATAGATAAGAGCGGTAGATCACTTGGGCGTTCGGTCAGTTCGAGACAGGCTTGAAAAAACAAATAAGATCCGTAGTAGTAGCGCCATATGATGCTGTAGTGGCATCATATGGCTCTACGGTGATCTCGTTCGGTAGCAGTTTGAACATTTGTACACAATATTACAAAAAAATGGTCCCATGTGGGTTATCGTATTAATTATTATTCTACGTGTAAAACTTTGTACATTGTTCAAAGTGCATGTAAATTGTAAATAAACAAGAATTTTTATTGGTATTTCTTGGCAAGTTTCCAAAACGAATTTCTACTTTACATACAGTACCTATATATTTTTTTTGTAAATAGCATAACCGCATTGTATTCTAATAAGGCTGAGTATGAGTATGTGAGCCATTGTTTACATAATTCATTACACATTGAGAGTGAATGACAACCGAGTATAAGCTGGTTCTCATACACCATAACATGTCAAACAAGTTTAATGGGAAAATGTTTTTGTGTTATAAGTGAACCAGTTAACTGTTTGACACAATTTTATACTTAACTATGGGATTGATATATTACTATAAGTACAATGCTACTTTTTTATCAACTCAAACTTCTATTCTTCCACATTAACATCATACAGGACACTGGATAGCGCCTTAAGTTTATTTTTCCGATTTTCTCACAATGTTGATATTAATAAGCTGTCTTGTTGGGGTATATGGTCCATTTAAATACAACATAATCTTCAGTATTCGTCTTGTCTTAGTAGCTTTATAATAATAACTTACCAAATCTATACTATCATTACTTTTAAGGTGGTGCGAATGCGCGCGAACTTCTTACAACCGTCGTTGGCACATACTCGACTGGTCGATGAAGACAGTGTACATTCGATGCCGGTTGCTCAGATGGGCAACTACCAGGAGTATCTCAAGCGAATGACGCCGCAACTACGGGAGATTGAGTCGCAGCCTGTACGGCAGCACATGTTTGGCAACCCCTTCAAGATAGATAAGGTAATTTACTTTTTAGGGTTCCGTACCTCAAAAGGAAAAAACGGAACCCTTATAAGATCACTTTGTTGTCCGTCCGTCCGTCCGTCTGTCAAGACCGTTTTTCTCAGGAACGCGTGGAGGTATCAAACTGAAATTTCTATATGATACTTAGTTCTACTGTCCCTGGAAGCTGTAGAAAAATCAACCTTCTAAGTCAACGCAATCAAAAGATACAGCCACTTAGGCCGCAAATTTCCGCAAATTTTCGAAACTCGCACGGGAATCAAAACCTACAGGGTACTTCCCGTGAACTTAGAATCTTGAAATTTTGTACGAAGTCACGTCTTATAGTACAGATATAGGAAAAATTACGAAAACCGTAAATTTTTAGTTTCGTCATATAAAAAAAAGTTATATACCCACAGGTTTGTACGGAACCCTCGGTGCGCGAGTCCAACTCGCACTTGACCGGTTTTTTTTTATATGACACAGATGTCAAAAGCCATTAATTAAGTTTTTGATGGGTGCTAGGTATAGCAACATTTCGACGGACTTAAAACTGCAATTCATAATATCACTGTAAACATGGTCATTCCTTGGAATAATTATTATGAATAATATGTACGCTTTTTAGATCTAAGTAATTTAAAGTTTAAATAAATATAAACTTTAAATTTTGATTTAATGTCACAAGGTCTGTTCTCTACCAGTCAACCTTCGGGTTAAATAGGACACGATAGTAATAATCAATAAACTTAGGTTAGTAGGGAAGTGGTTTTGGAAGTTTAAGTATTATTTTCGTACTTGAGGAGGCTACTATGACATATTGTGTTTTTAACGTTGACTAATTTAAAATGATGCGTTTCCAGCGCATGATGGTAGACGAAGCCGACATGGACCCGGTGGGCGCGGTGCGCAGCGGCGGCGGCGGCGCGGGCGGCAAGCGCGGCGCCGACAGCCCGCGCGCCGCGCCGCCCAAGCGCCGCGCCGGCCCGCTGC